>OX424537.1:10000000-14800000 GCA_949152445.1 Cerastis rubricosa | reverse complement strand
TGCTACTGTATAAATAAGTAGGTACCGAATTAATTAAGTTCGTATGCGACAGAGTAAACCCAAATGTTTGCATTATAACATAATGACGCTGGGTCAACAAGAATTGGGGGGTTTATTATCAAGCGCTTTAGTCTGGAGATCATTTGGTAGGATTCTATCTGCATATACAGGGTGTAACGGAAAGGGTATATACATACTTAATAAGGGTGTGCTGCAGACCATCAAACTAAACATGTTTCTCCATCAGACCAACATCGTCATAGCGAAAAAAATATCAGCTGCCCCATACATTTGGTCGAATAGGTATTAAAATTTTATATGGGGCAGCAGATATTTTTTTCGTTATTACGATGTTTGTTTGTGGAGAAACATGTTCAGTTTGATGGTCTGTAGCACACCCTTAAGTATGTATATACCCTTTCCGTTACACCCTGTATATTGACACCAATATGTGACCTACAACTTATTGAATACATGTCATCTATTCCGCAGTCAGTAAGTGTTGATGAGGAGTAGGAGGAGCTCGTGGCTAAAAATAATAACAGCCGCACGGGTCGATCTTTAAGGTTAAGCCGTGCTTGCCGAGGTTGGTCCGTGGATGGGTGACCATAATTACATACCCAGTTTCTTCGGTGCCTCGGAAAGCACGTTAAGCCGTTTATCCCGGCTGTCATTTGTAGATCTTTGACAGTTGTTACGAGTAGTCAGAAGCCAAAAAGTCTGACATCCAGTCTTACCAAGGGGTATCGTATTACCCAGTTACTGGGTTGTGGAGGTCAGATAGGCAGTCACTTCATGTAAAATACTAGTACTCAGCTGCATCCCGTTAGACTGGAAGCCGATCCCAAGATAGTTTGGAAAAAGACTAGGCAGATGATGAGTCAGTAGGTAAGTGTTGATAGCAGTCTGTCTTGTCTTGCAAACGGCTCCGGAAAACGCGTGCCATTACAAAATTCACTTCGTGATAACATGTGACATAAATTCAGTATCGCCTTGCTCGCAGTTCATAGAACTTACGCTAGATGGCTAAGGCCAGGGTCACATGTAAGGCGACAGCGATACGGAAGCGGAAATGCGACGTGGCTGGCGGAAAGTTACCGGAGACAACGCATTAAAAATCAGCTATGCTTCTAGAGGTTTGCCATTTTCCTATATCAAAGCAGGCAGCAGATCTGATGAGTAACCTGTTCTGAAGGATACAGTATTTAAAGGCAAAATAGTACAGATTTTTGGAATCGGTACAAAACGAATGGTGAAAGAGGGTTCTATTTCATCTTTCGGCATTACTATCACAGAAATAACAGTTGCTACATGTACAGTCGGCATCAGAAGTTTTGTGCTGATCAGTGGGATCTGATATAATAATGTTTGCGAATTTGTGTAACCATTAATGAAAATATTGTTATGCTTTTTACTCCAGTCTGTTAATATGGATCGTTTTAAAACTAAGACGTCTTATAATTTTGGATGTGTATTGTGACTTTAGTTGCTGACAGTACCACAACCCTTTTCTAGCGTTGTGGTACATGTAGCAACTTCGTTACGTACGAATTAATTTGAATGTATTCACATAAAGTAAAATTAAAAGCTTGCACACCGTTAATATGGTATCTACCTCATCCCAAAATCATTGAAAATCCAAATGTTTCGGAATTAGAAAACAGTCAGAAAAGGGCTCAGTTTAGTTTGAATAAGCATTGAATTATACAGAGCTGTACGAAAACTCTTTACATAATACAAAACAAAGTCGCTTCCTCTGTTTGTACGCTTAGATCTTTTAAACCACGCAACGGATTTTGATCCGGTTTTCATCAATAGACTGTTTGATTCAAGAGAAAGGTTTGTATTTATAATCTATCCTTGAAAAATAGATCAAAATTTCCACGCGAACGAAGTCGGGGGAATCAGCTAGTATAACTTAAACACAACATAACATCACGCCTGTACTCCCCAAAGGGTTAGGCAAAAGTGTAATAGTACAACACATTTCGCCACATATATTTTTTTTAGTCCCATGTAATAGAGGGCGAGTCTATTGCCAGCAACCGGACACAAATCCAGACTCCGTGGCTGCTACTGAGAAATGCCTCGTTTTACAAAAAATATATTATCTAAACTAATATTATAAAGAGGAAAGATTTGATTGTTGGTTTGTTTGCATTGAATAGGCTCCGAAACTACTGGTCCGATTTGATGATGATTTGATGAAATTCTTTCAGTGGTAAATAGCCCATTTATCGGGGAAGGCTATAGGCTATATATCATCACGCTACGACCAACAGGAGTGGAACAGCAATGATAAATGTTGCGAAAACGGGGAAAATGTGACGCAAACGAAGTTGCGCCGGACAGCTAGTTTAATTTAAAATATATGTAACCAGCATTTTTCGGTGGCTTTGACATAGATTTTGCAATTGTCCTATCTCTTCAGCCGTAAAGGCGTGAAAAGGTAACAAACTGTCAAAAGTAAGGTGTGTATATATAATTTTAGAATGGATAGTATGAATGAACGCTCAAAAATCCGCTTCCACAATCACCGCGACCTCGACGCTACCTACGAGTTTATTTACTCCACAACACAATATGAACATGAGTCAATCTCGAAAGTCATTACTTTATCATTCGAAGATGCGTGTCGCGGAGAAATGGATGCGTTGTAGCATCGGGTACACGATTATCAGCCCTTATCACCCACTGCCAAGCTCCGTCCGCATGCTGCAATCAATAAACATTTTTGAACTTAGGCATGTAAACATGTGCCTCTTTGTCATCGTGCAAGGAAGTTGGGATTCGATTATTTGCTTTTGTTCTGCTGCGAGTAAGAATGAGATGCTTATTTGTCTTGTATCGTCTTTTCAGTGACTGCTTCTACGTCTAACGTCTGGCGCCGCTCATCAGTGGTAACAATTGCGTTACGAATACTGCTCATACTGCTAAAACATAAATAGGTTTTTAATGCCAAATTGTTACTAGGTACTGGTGAGATCAAATCTTGCTGAGTTACAGTCTCATCTTGTTTTATTACATACTGTTAGCTGTCTCGCGCAACTTCGTCTGCGTCACATTTTCCCCGTTTTCGCAACATTTTTCATTGCTGCTCCGCTCCTATTGGTCGTAGCGTGATAATATATAGCCTATGTTACTTCTAATACCTCCAAAAATATATGTACAAAGTTTCATGATGATCGGTTGAGTAGTTTTCGCGTGAAAGCGTAACAAACAAACTTACATTCACATTTATAATATTAGTAGGGATTCACTCCGTTTATTTTAACGTAAATTCTCCGTCGCAATAAGTTGCTATACTTACCCTTAGGTATAAGTCACAATAAGCTACCTTATATCAGGGCCTATTGAAAAGACGACCATTTCTAGCGACATTTTCCGGACTATCGACACCACCGCTGCTAGCTATTGACACCTTTTCCACCTCCCCGAAATACTTATAAACCTTTTCAAGTGATATCCTTCCAAATATATGGTCTAAATAAGTTACACAAAATATAGCCGTCAATAAATCTGGCTGTAAATCAATTTCAAGTTATTTTGCTCAATACGGAAAACGATTGCCTAACATACGAGCACGTCCAATCGCTATGCGTACTAAGTGTGTAATTACAACTATTTCTGTATAACTTACCAACTAACAGACCAGACGCGACTACAATAGAAACTGCATTGATAAGGCCTAACATATTACTCTCTATTTATATCGAGTTGAATTTATGGCGGCCCCGTCGGGAGTTGGCAAGGCTTGCCTGGAGGCGAAATGTTGCAGCAAATTACCATAGGGCGGAGAGATGGCGAAATTCTTTACTGAATATAATCGTAAGTTCAGTAATCGTGTGCTTCGATCTCTGCGGACACAGCGCTGTCGTCGCGGATTCGATTTATCGTCCCTTCGGCACAACGCCAGCCGTTGTGTGGTTCCGGCTCTTTAGCCGAGCCTCAGCCCGGCCGGCTGCCCTGCCAGGGCTATCTGCACGCGATATCGCAGCCTCCACTAACGAACTCGTTCACTTGCCTATAAAATCTTATTGACACCTCTATTACTGCACATCTAGATTCAATTGTTGCGTTCCCACTACGCAGTATACCAGTACTTGATGGTCCTGAGTGACAGTTATCAGTTTGTTGGTTACACACAAGTAATTAGGTCCTGTCGTTGTGTGCTGTTGAACTATGTTTCCTTTTGTTTTACTACTGATACCTACTTAAGTGTAGTGTTTATTGATTAGGTGGCCTCTGAGAACGGACAGTGAATAAAACAAACTCGGACAATATTCTATAGTCTATAACCATCAAAATAGTCTACCTATTTCTGGTTACAAGGTGCAGAGTACCAAATCAGGATGATGAGCCAACAATTAGCATAGTAAAAGCATAAGTCACTCCTCATTAGATTGGAAAACAAAAGGATTTACATTAAGCTTTCTAGTACTATCGCTAAGCCTATTTTTCAAAACTTTAACTCGTTGAGAATTTAATTATAATAATAATAATAATAATAATAGCCTTTTATTCCTAAACATAGGGTTACAAGAGGTCCCTAAGTTCGGTGTGCCTTTCGGCATAGGCCTCCTCCAATTCCTTCCAGTGGATCCTGTCCCTTGCTACTCTCAACCAGAATGGTCCCGCTGTCTGTTTCAAGTCATCTTCCCATCTCCTGACTTGACGACCCCTACTTCTTTTGCCGTCTCTTGGTTGCCAGAGGGTGACTTGCTTGCTCCATTTGTTAATGGGATGGCGTAGCAAATGTCCAGCCCATCTCCATTTTTGGGCGTCTATCCGGGTAAGAATGTCTGTGAGTTTTGTTCTTGTTCTAATGTCTGCGTTCCTGACTCTGTCTTTGATTTTTAACCCTAGCATGCTTCTTTCCATGGCACGTTGGCATTTTGCTAGCCTTTCCCTGTGGTGAAGTGTTGTTGACCAAGTTTCACAACCATAAGTAAGAACTGGTAGAATACAGGTCTCGAATGTTTTCTTTTTTAAGTGATTGCCTAGATCCTTACTTTTCACGATTTCCTTCAGAGACCAGTATTTTCTCCATCCTTGGGCTATCCGCCTGTTTATTTCCTTTGTCATCTCATCTGAAGGGGATATTATCTGTCCTAAGTAAATATATTCTCTGACATATTCGATCTTGTTGCCATCTACCATAATGTCTATTTCCCTTGAGTTTGACATCAATTTTGTTTTACTGGCGTTAATTTCTAGACCAACTTCTCTACTCGCATTTGCGAGGCTCTGCATCATTTGTTCTATTGCTGCTGGATTCTCTTCAAGAAGCACCAGATCATCGGCGAATCTTAGGTGGTTTAGGCGAGCTCCATTGATGTTCAGACCTAAGTGGTCCCAGTTTAGCTGTCTAAAGATGTGCTCGAGTACGGCGTTAAACAGCGTAGGAGAGAGAGGATCACCTTGGCGTACGCCCTTTTTGATAGGAAATGATTCTCCTGTTGATTCTAATTTAATACGGGCCTTGCTAGATTTGTATATACTCTTAAGTATTTCTATATAGTTGCTCTGGACCCCTTGTTGTTCAAGGCTCCGCCATATGTATTGGTGCCTAAGGCTGTCGAATGCCTTTGAGTAATCTATAAACGCCAAGTAGATTTGTTTATTGTATTCGTTGTACTTCTGTATCAACTGTTTTATTGTGTGGATGTGATCTATGGTGCTGAAGTCCTTTCTGAATCCTGCCTGCTCTACTGGTTGGCTTTCGTTTAGTGTTAATGATATTCTTTCCAGGATCACTTTAGCAAATACTTTATATATGTTTGATATTAGAGAAATTGGCCTATAGTTCCCAATGTCGTCTCTAGGGCCTTTTTTATGTAGTAGAATTATGTGACACTCGGTCCATTCTTCTGGAATTTGCCTTGTTTTTAAAATTTCATTGAAAAGTTTTGCCAGCACAGGACTGATTTCCTCTAAGGTTCCCTTGAGCATTTCATTAGGTATCTTGTCCGGCCCTGGGGCTTTTTCGAGTTTTTGGGAATTTATTGCCTTGATTACCTCTGAGTCAAGGATTTCAGGAACTTCGTCTACCGTGTTTTCCTTTGCTTCGTTTACTTCCGGAATTGTGGCCAGCCCTGAATCGTATTTATCTGAATACAGTAAGCGGTAGTAGTCTGTAGCTAGTTTCTGTATTGAGAGTCGATTAGTTAGGTAAGATTCGCGTTGCCTTAGTTTCGGTATCCATTCTTTCCCATGTTCGCTTAGTTGTTTCATAGCTTTTTTTGTACCTCCTGTTCTTTTTATATTTTCTTCCAAAACTCTATTTCTTTTCTCCTTGCGGTCTTTCCGCATATTCTCCTTAATTTCCTTGCTGAGGTTTGCAATTTTTTGGCGTCTTTCTTTGTCCCTTTGATTTGATATCAGTGTTCTTCTTTGGTCTAATAGTTCTAGTGTCTCTTTGCTTAAATAGCTTTCTTTACTTCTGGGTTTGCTGACTAGCATCTCTTTTAATTTGGTTTGTAGTCTCCTGTATTTACTCCCAGTTTCTGCATCGGAGGTAATAATTTCATTGAGAGAATTTGTTGTGCGGGAATTAGTGGAATGACTGTGTTCTGATATTTGATACAACTTATTATTGTTGACTATGTTTTTCCTGGAACTTTTGGGTTGGTTTAGGCTTAGGCAGCTTCTTACCATACGGTGGTCTGTGTTAAAGTTGAGATTTTTAACTATGTTGGTATCTGTGAACGCGCTTGCTTTGTTGGTTATAATATAGTCAATTTCAGTTTTGTATTTTGCACCTGGGGAGGACCACGTCCATTTGCTTTTAGTTTTTTTGTTAAAACGTGAGTTCATTAAATTAAGGTTATTTTCCAACATGAATTCTACTAGTTTCTGTCCATTTTGGCTTCTTTTGCCATGCCCAAACTTCCCGATTGAGGATTCTTCTCCAATTTGCCTTTCTCCAACCTGTGCGTTAAAGTCGCCCATGATTATTATGTTGTTGTTGTAGTGCGGTTTTATTGCTTCTGAGATACTCTCGTAGAAATATTCTACGTCTGATTTCTCCGCCTGTTCTGTTGGGGCGTATATTTGAAAGATGGCCCAGTTTTTCTTATAACCCGGAAATTTTAGATGAACTACCGCAATTCTGTCAGAAATTCCTTCAAATCCCATAATGTTCTTCTTCAGTTTTGACTTAATAAGGAAACCAACTCCTTTTTGTCCGGTGTGTTCTCCTTTGTGAAACATAATATAGTCGTTCCTCTCTTCTATCCCTTCTCCTGGCCTTCTCATCTCGCTGATGCCTATTATGTCCCATTTTATGTTGGATATGGCTATTTCTAGTTCTTTTAGGCTCTCTTCTGTTCTTAGTGTCCGAGTATTCAGTGTGCAGACATGTATATGTTCAGTTATCTTTTTATTTAGTTTTGTTTGAATTGTTTTCTTTTTGTGCAAATTTTTTCTAGATAGGTTTGCTTTAGGGTGTTTCGAATTATAATGTTTTGATTTAGATGGAGGGTGTTTGTCTTCTTCCCCCACGGTGACAAGCCGGCTTGGGGTGCAATTTATAAGTGTTGTGTTTGGTAATGTGGTTGTTGGGGTTGTTTGGATCCGGGTGTCGCCTATTAGTTTTTTGAAAGATTTGGTAATGAAGCTGAACTCCCGCGCTCTACATAGTTCAGTTTATTTGGTCTGATTATTTCCTTTGGTGCAGTTTTAGCCGGGGCGTTGTTCATGGTGGTCAATGTACTTTCGGTATTACCTGCATTGACTTTCTTTTGTGATGGTGTTTTCGGTGATCCTGAAGTTTCTCTTTTCCTCTTTTCTCTGTTGCTTTCATGCGTCTTCTTTATTATCAGTTTGTCATATTTTATGAACGCTATGTTCCCTTTTTTCTTTTCCTCTTCAACTTGCAACTGCAGTTGTTTACGTTTTTCTATTATTTCTTTAGGGTAATCCTCTTTGATATTTACACCTTCTTGCAGGTTAGGTCTGTTTCGCAGGATCATATGTTTTTTCCATGTAGTTGTGAGTGAGACTACAACAGGGCGATTTTTATCGAGCTCTTTTTTACCGATTCTGTAAACATTATTAATTTCGAAGACTTCAAAATGTACTCCCATTTCTATTATAATGTCTTTTATGCAATCTACTAGCTCCGTTTCTGTTGTTGCTTTTCCTTCCTCGATGCCAAAAAAGACAAGGTTATTTTTGCGCTTATCCTTATCGACGAATTTGAGTTTTAACTCTAGCTCGCTTATTTTATTTTTGAGTTGGGCGTTTTCTTCGGTGATCGCTTTAAGCTTTACGTCTAGTGCTGCCATGACATTTTGTGTTACTGAAGTTGTTATAAGTTTAGTTTGTTGGTCTAACTTTTCGTCTAATTTTGCCAATAGGATTTCCATACTTTTTTCCATCTTTGCTGTTTTTTAAATTGCTATGGCAACACCTGTTTCGTTGTGGCAACACTTGTTTTGCTGTGGCAACACTCTTTTTGCTGTTTGTTATGTTGGTACTTTATTTTCCACTCTATAGTCTATGCACAATTTGCATCAGATGACACTTGACAGTTTTTGTAGGTTAGAATGTTTACAATATGCGGTTGATTTGTGCTCACAATTTATCACTTTTTCTGTAATTTTTCACTGATTACACGTAATTTGTTCTTTGATGTAGTCAATAGTTCGTATGACACACTTTGTTGGCACTTTTTAACACTGTTTAGTTTTTATTTTCCGCGGAGCTCTGACGTGCGTATTGACTGATCGACGACCGGAACCGGAATCTGAGAAAATGAGAATTTAATTACTTAGGTAAAAGATGCCCAAGATGCAGCATACTTTCAGATAAGTAATTATTTAAGTCAAAGATAAAATAAATAGGGAAGATTTTATTCACTTACTTGATCACTAAAAACGGGTTTTATCAATATCCAGTGCGTGTCAACCCTGGTAAGACTCGCAAATTAGTAGAGAAGATTGAATACATGAGGTGTCGGGTTGCAGCGGCCGAGGGCCGTGGCCCAGCCTCCGACAGCTATAGCTATAAGAAGCTTCATACTATCTCCTCGACAATGTAGCGTATTATTAACTATCCGACAGCGTTCATTTATCGATTAACTGTTACAATCTCTAAGATGTATCTCATTTCTAACTCGATGTTGCTATTTATATCCTGTTTGACTTATTAAGGTTCTAAGTTTTGATATGTAAGAACTAAGAAGTCATTATGTCCGTACCAATTCTAAGTGTTAATGTGGTCTCTATGTATTGATATGTAAGAAATCACTGTCTGGTACTCTTACTGTAAATATGGTCCATAATAAAGATGGTTAAAAACCTACTCAACCAAAGTCACTTTACTAAATTGGTCATAAAACATTTTGGACTCAAAAATAAAATCGTGTGAACTTAAAATATGCTAACCCTGAATGTTACTAACGCTTATGTTAAAAGCTTATTTAGTTTGACAGAGCAGCTAATAATGTAGGTAAGTCATGAATTTCAAAACAAAACTGGAATAAATTGAACGCTTGTCCAGTTTACAATAAACTGTTTTGCAATATTATTCATCAGTTTTCATTATTTCAACCAACACTTGAAATGTAGCGCCATTTGTGGAATTGGTTTTGTCTGATCATCCTAAATAGATAGCGTAGATTTAATAGGATAAAGAAGTAGTAGACTGCCGCTTACGTATCTTCGGGACTTGATCTCCTGAGAATATTTGTGCTGATGAAAATAATTAGTTAGCAACCAGAATCTCTACTTTTTTATTATTATTGATTTCTATTCGTTTTATAATCTCATTTAATGGTACTTCTTACGTACCCCCTGGTTCTGGGAAAATCATGATCATCTCCTTAGCCTTTTTCCAACGAAGTTGCGGTCGGCTTCCACTCTTACCGGATGCATCTGAATAACTGTATTTTACATCGACTGCGTATCAGACCTCCACAACCCTGTTAGTATTGGTTTTACTGGTTAATACGGTACCCCTTGGTCAGAGTGGTGGCCAGACTTTCGGGCCATCTGTAACGATTGTCAAAGATCTAAAAATGACAGCCGGGACCAACTACTTAACGTGCTTTTCGAGGCACGAAGGAAAGGTACTGGAAAAATATACAAGTTCTATTTAAATTATCTAACGTAACTTATTATACGTATGTGAAAGTTACGCCAGTTAAATAAAATTAATATTTTATATATTAATTCAGCGAATAGTAAGTACTAAGTAACCATACAAATAAATAATAATGTTCAGAATACTGATGCAGTTTGCGATATACAAACGTAAGCCATTTAATCAAACCAATTCATCCTATCAAAATTGGATTGCGTTTTCTGGTTATTACTTTTAATCTTATTTTGATTGTTATGCAAATAATAATTGAAACGTTTATATCTTTCAACAAATTAACCGCGTACAATTTAATGCATAAACTTGGTACCTAGGTTTAATCTATCCCTTGTGCTAACTTTTGATCTGAGAATCTAAAATGCTGCTGGTGTTGCTTGCAGGATAACTGAATTTACCTTCATTTGACGCTGCTACAAGCTAAGAGGTAAGCTACTATTGCTACAAAGTAAGTTTATCTTTACTTTGCATCGAAATTTTCAGCAGTTTCTGAGGCCAGCCCAGCCCACGAGAGTAAGTGTGGATTAACAAACTCAAATTAACCGCTGAGGTTTGCTGACTGAAATTTTAATCAGGTTTTGTGGTCGATATTGGTAACTATATCAGACTTTCAGAGAACGATTGTTAGTCTCGGCGAGAGTGTATAGCCAGGTTGTGTATCAACACAATTTCCCTGGCTTATCCCAAATTTATTTTGGGTTGGCGCAGCATGTTTTCTTCTCCCATTCTTCTCCATTAGTCGTCATTACATGAGTCACTTCCTTATCCATATCATGTAAGTATTATAGTTTATGCTTCCATTATGTTCTACAATACATAAAACTCAATCTTCCTGCCTCGCAATTACCGTTCCTGGTATTCTCATCTCCGCTCTCCATCGACATGTAAGCGTATGGTAAATTAGCGAAAAATAATCGCAATGCCGATGTCTGCGCGTGCGATCGCAAGTCGGCCCTTTTTCAACACCGCTCCGCTGCATTCCCCGTAAGCGGCCTCTCAGATGTACAGACTTGGATTATAATGGACTATGTATGCTGTTTGTTGATCATGCGTAATTTATAAAGGAGCAATGTAGCTGTGTTTATTGCTGAACTGCATTACTGCATACAAACGGGAAAATAATGCAGTCTGAGAACGAGGGTAGTGCAAACCTTCGAAGTATGGAACAACGTTTAGAAATTGTGATTTATTCAGCAGTGAAGAAAATACTACCTACTACCTAGACTAAATGCTGTCTGTCCACAGGAGCGGAAAAGAGAGACGAGGAGCAGAGCTGTGCAAATTGTAACCAATAAAATTGCCTAAAAATCTAAACCCCGCCTCCGCTCCGTTCATTCTCATCCTAATTTGCCTAGCTATTTCCCAACTATGTTGGGGTCGGCTTCCATTCTAACCGGATGCAGCTGAGTACCAGTATTTTACATGGAGCGACTGCCTATCTGACCTCCACAACCCAGTAAGTACTGGGTAATACTACGATTACTACCTACGATACCCAATTCTGGGTTAAGCTCGTCGTTGTACATAAGTTTTTATAAGAATAAGAATACCCTTTGGTAAGACTGGTTGTCAGAGTTTGGGTCCACCGACTACCTGCAACGACCGTCAAAGATCGCTCCACTCATTCTATGCAGTTCTGTTGGTCAAAATTTGCACACTGACACTGAGATTTGCCTTTAAAAAGTATCAGTGGAGTCAGTGGTTATGTTATTTATTATGACTTTGGTTTTTAACGGGTTAAGGCGTGGATATACGTGAATTGGGCTTCATATGAGATACATTGGAACCTTTTTTTTCCGTAACCCTTACAAGGTTTTTTTTCAAAATAATATATATTATTCTACACAATATAGAGCATGTCCTCTTGGCTTCAAAAAAAATAAAAATATAATTGAAATATCATAAATAAATATGCAAAGTGGCCTCTGTTTTTGTAACTTACTACCATTTTTCTCCTAAACTATCAGTCACAGGATCTTTTAATTGCCACCAATATATTATATTTAGTAATACCGAGGGGACCTTTGGCTTATTTTTACCAATAACTTTCTTAATTATTTTTACGGATTTTTTTTACGTAATCGCTACTCGCAATTCGTACAGCCACCCCTCCGGCGTCCAGTAAATCAGTGCGGGACGAGACGCTGTGCTGAACGGACCTGTGACACTTTTCTCCGCAAACAAAATTATTGTCGGTAGCCCAACCAAATATTTTTTTTGGGTTTATATATAGTGTGTGTAAATATTAGGTTATTTTAGTACGTAATTTACACCTCTGCATTAGAGACAGCTACTGGAAGCGATAAGTAGATAGCATGCGGCGCACAGTGTGCGATTTGACCAATCTAACAGGATAATAGGTATTTAAATGAAATGTTTAAAACTACGTTTTTTTAAACTTTTTACACTTTCGAATAGGTACCTATATCTTCTAACTGATAGCAAAAGGCAAATAATCCCTTGTTCCTTGGTGTATTAAGTGCTTGTAAGTGTTTTTAGGGTTCCGTAGCCGAATGGCAAAAAAGGAACCCTTATAGATTGGTATGTGATCACGTCTGTCTGACTGTCCGTCCGTCCGTATGTCACAGCCACTTTATTCCGAAATTATTCTGAAAAAATATTGGCATGTAGAACATAAAAAAACTTTTAACGAAAAATTGGTTTGAATAAGATTTGATATTTAGTTTTTGAGATATGGGACTTTTTCACCAAACTGCAGTATAAATTTGTTTTTCATAACAAATTTAATTTTGCGGTTGAGTGGAAGTTTACTATTCAATGACTGCTACATTGATTGAAGAATTATGTAATTATCTACAGCCTCGCCAAACCGAGCCACCACATATAACACAGCTCGAAGAATTATTAATACTGGTAAAGAACAAAGACCTTATACTCCTGACGAAGCTTTGGCCTTTTTCTTATCAAATAATTTCACTGTCTAGAAATACAAAAATGCTCAACAAGAAGCCATAGAAAGGGGATTCAATGTATATGCTATGATCACGTGTCACAGGTGAGGAAGCAGTGCTATCCTCAAGTTGAAAATATAACAGTAACCGAAATATCGGCTGAAGTAAGACTGCTGACTGGCTATACAAGCAACCATTTAAAGATACCGATAGCACAGAAGAATATATGTTTATCATATCTTTAGTTCCAATAAGACTTGTAAACAATGGACAGAAGTTCATATGGGAAAATCCTCGGCCATCATCACCAAGATTCTGTAGAATTATCAAATAACGCATCAAAGAAGAATGCCAAGGCATTGAAAATCAAAAACGGATGTTAACGCCGATTCTCGTGGAAGTCAGAGGTGTGTCCATTTCGATCACGCACCAGATGATTCTTTCAATGATTGATGGTAAAGTTTGTAACGTTTTAGCTAAAAATAAGTCGGCTCAAAGATGTTTTATCTGTAAGGCAACATCAACGGAAATGAATTCGGCATCAATGGTTAGAGACCCTGATGAAAATATGTACCAATTTGGAATCTCTAGTTTACAAGCGTACATTCGTACAATGGAATGTCGTTTAAATATTATTATCGCATGAACATTTGAGAGTGGCAAGTCATAGGAGGCTCTTTGTGGTGTCGGACGTAAATAATAGCACCATCCCATATCTTCCCGTGGGTGTCGTAACAGGCGACTAAGGGATTTGCCAGAGAATGGACAGCAGCATTCTCTGTATTTTTGTAGCAACCGTACTGCGATCGCCAACCCGCCTGCCAAGCGTGGCGATTATGGCAAAACCCCCCAAAATATCAATGTGACACTTGGGGGAGGCCTATGTCCAGCAGTGGATGTCTTTTGGACTGAAATGATGATGATGATGAAGTCATAGGAGACAAAAATAAAGACACATTAAAAAAAACTAAAGAAGAAATAAAGATAAAGTTTAAAGAAATTGGTCTTATAATCGTCAAAGTTAAACAAGGATTTGGTACAAGCAATGACGGAAATACCGTACAAGCATTTTTTTATAATTATGACACAACAGCGCGGACTACTGGTCTCAATGAAAACCTTATTCATCGTTTTGGGACAATTCTTGCAGCCATAGCTTCAGGCTATGAAATCAATACCGACAAATTTCATGACTACTGTGTGGAGACCAGGGAGATACCTAAGTATATTTAAGTTTATACCCATGATATAACATGCATACAATTTTTATGCAACAGTGCATAAAATTTTGGCACTTTCATGGAGCAATTTAATAATAGTAGATTGTTGCATCGAGCGCAAAGTGAGTCATTAATGCACGAGTGTTATGTTGGTGCCCGAGCGCATGCGAGGGCACTAAATTATCACGAGTGCATTAATTACTCACTTTATCGAGGTGCGTAATCTGCTTTTCTTTCAACTACCCTGACAAAATATACCTACTCAAAATAAAAACTCAAGTTAATGAAACAAAGTTTAATTCATCTTCCCTTCAAACATACAATTATTAAAAGTGCAGTTATTAAAGATTATTAACAACTTCATTTGCAGCTGTTTTATATTTTCTGGAGTTGAATTCATATCGCTATCGCTGTCAATTTCTATGATTTTTTACCTTTTTATTTGGTAAATAAGAAGTATCAAAGTTTTACAATGGTACAAAATGCGCGCCATTTGTTTTTTTTTTACCGTGTCAGTTTTATTCAGCCGAATTTTACTTTCAGCCAGTAATCTTTTTGATCTAATGCATACATTTTATTAACTTAATAGGAGACATTACAACTCTGTGGTAAATTTAATTCCAAATTTAAAACAGTGCAAAACTTCCTCGAAAACAAATATCTAAGCGAGCCATAGATATAAGAATTTTATTAAAAGATTTAAAAAAATATGTTACACGTTTAGTTTTGCGTTTTATTTACTACAACATTCATATATACTCGTATACAATAAATATAATACTTTTACATATAATATAATAATTAGGTTCCCGAGTTTTGTCCCCCTAGATTAGTCAAATCGTCCACTGTGCGGCGGGCGGCGAGGGCCGGGCGTCGGGCGCTGCGATGCAATATAATTATAGTTCGCGTTGCACGAAATTATTGTTAGGGGTGGGAGGCGCACGCGGGGGGCTTTCTCGTCGTAACGTCCACATGACCAAGGTCACTGGCGTATATCCCGCCCTTAAAGGCGGTCGTCTAGCTATCTGTAGCGCCTCTGATAATCTTTAAACCTCTGTTGTAGGCACACGTGACGATGCTGACACCCGTGTTGCTACCGTTTGTAATCTGTTACGATACGGACTGTTTACACTAGCATGTGTAATAATGGTAAACAATAGACGCTTATAAAATGCTATCTATCAAAATATTTAACAGCGAAATGGCTGCTGTAGGTAAGTACGATCAGCGGCAGAAGGCAAGCGTTGATCGTCGTGAGGTTTCTATGAGTTTCGTAAAAATACCCTTAAATTTGGAGTGTTCAATGCAGGTGGTTGTTTACTTTTTATCCATTCCTCAATAATCGATTAAAATGAACCTTCAGACTAATTGTAAAAAGTTAACTGGGTTACGAAGTTCTGCCCATTGTCAGAAAAAAACGTATGTTTTTTTTAAAATAACCGTTATCAAATTTGATACTGCGTTCGAAAATCAACAAAATCAATAAGGATAAAGCTCCAGGAGATCACATTATTTTCTTTTTATTGGCTTGCTTGAACATTACTTTAGTTTGAAGTGGCGGATGAGTCTTAAATTCTCATTAATTCCTTACAGTACAATCTTTGCAGCGATTTATTTTCTTTCCTTATAAATTCTTGAATATATTTAGCATTTACGAATACCGTCTTCTACCAGTAGATACAAGAATAAAAGTAAAATAAATCATGTCCATTTGAATTGAGGAGCCACATTTCGTATCTTAATGAAATTAATATACTTAGGTACTTATTTAGTAGTAAGTTTATAAATTTGTAGGCTCGTTCCTCTATTTTGTAGCACATAATACTTTAAAAGTTATATGAACATAAAGGTGGCACTTCAATCTATAAGGTTGAATTGAGGAGCCACGTCAGAACTAAGAACCTCATGGATTAATATCATCATTTGGTATGATTTTGTAGCATTTGAGAGTAGTTAGAGCTCGGTTGTATTAAAATTAAGAAAGTCGCCATACATTATAATAATGTGACTCCTCAAACCATGACATGCAACTCATCAGACATACCTACGACTCGTTATTTTTCAAAGAAGTAGTAGTTCAATCAAAGCACAATTTCTTCGTCATTATAATTATACATTATATATTCGCCTTTAATTATACTTGTGACGAAATTTGGAACAAAAAAAATCAATATTTTGTATAAATGTATACTAATTGTGTGAAACTGTCCATACGACGGGGTCTAAGTTCTACAAGACGCGTCGTGCACAGAAGAACAAAAAACTCTCCAATCATACTCTCAAGCTCATGAAGGAACGGCGTGAGATGATCCTGCAGTCTTCAGACGAGGCGTGGAAATACCGGCAGATCAATAGACGGATCTCCAAATCCTTAAAAAGCGACCTCCCCGCCGCTTTAATACCGAGCGTATTAAAGACGCAATTGAGCGAAATAAAGGCTCAAAGGTATTTGCAAGAGATCTGGCTATTGGGCAGAGCAAGCTAACGAAACTGAAGACCAACGATGGTAGGATCGTATCTGCCAAACCGGAGCTACTGAGAATCGATAGATTCTATGGGCAGTTGTACACGTCAACCAGGAAACCCGTTGTAAATCTAGCGAATGACCCAAGAGCTAGACTGACCCGACACTATACCGAAGACATCCCGGACATCAGCCTGTACGAGATTAGGATGGCTCTGAAACAGCTTAAAAACAACAAGGCACCGGGTGATGATGGAATTACGGCCGAACTTCTGAAGGCGGGTGGGAAATTGGTACTTAAGGCCCTTCAGAAGCTGTTTGATTCCGTCATACTCGAGGGCAAAACGCCACAGGCATGGTGCAGGGGTGTGGTTGTACTCTTCTTCAAAAAGGGCGACAATGCCCGGTTGAAGAACTATAGGCCCATCTCACTTCTAAGCCATGTCTACAAGCTGTTTTCAAGAGTCATCACGAATCGTCTCGCGCGCATGTTTGACGATTTTCAGCCTCGCGGACAAGCCGGATTCCGGAAAGGCTTTAGCACCGTAGACCACATACATACGCTGCGACAGGTTATACAGAAGACCGAAGAGTACAACCTGCCTCTCTCGTGGTCGCTCACAAATGGGCCTCATCAGACGGTTTAAAGTCACCCAAAGGGCAATGGAGAGGGCTATGCTCAGAGTTTCCTTGCGTGATCGAATCAGAAATGAGGACATCCGCAAGAGAACCAGGGTTACCGACGTAGCCCGAAGAATTGCTAAGCTTAAGTGGCAATGGGCAGGGCACATTGCTCGCAGAACGGATGGCCGCGATGGGGCCGAAAAGTTCTGGAATGACGACCGCGAACCGGAAGACGATGCGTTGGAAGGCCTCCCACTACCTAGTGGGAGGCCTTCCAACGCATCGTCTTCCGGTTCGCAACCTTTCACCAGGTCATCGGTCCACCTGGACCGATGACCTGGTGAAAGGTTGCGGGAATCCGCTGGATGCGATCGAGGCGCACGGGACCGGTCAATGTGGCGTCACTTGGGGGAGGCCTATGTCCAGCAGTGGACGTCTTTCGGCTGAAATGATGAATGATGATACTAATTGTACGTATTAATATTCGTAATTATTTATAAAATACAACAAATGAACTCATGTATTGATGATAATCATTTTAGTAACATATAATCTAAATGAAACCTTCATAGAGAATTGGGCTGCTAACAATTAAAATTAAAAGTAAATGACAGCTGACAAGTTTGATGTAAAAAATGTCATAACAAGAAAAATATTTATAAAAGGAAACGATTGATAAAATGCTAATGAAAAACCAATAAAAGTATGAATATGGATGATAAGTGTGAGTATAAAGTGTCTGTAGTAAGCCAATACTATATTTCCCCATATACGTACAATTAGTATACATTTATACAAAATATTGATGTTTTTTGTTCCAAATTTCGTCACAAGTTTATGTAGATTAACCTAAAACCTAACTTGCCATAAAAAGGAAATTGCTACAAAGTTACTAGCTATCCTTTAATTTCATAACAAATGGTGTCCATGAATAAATAATATTATTTTTTCTGCAGAAAAATAAAAACAGTATGTATAGTGCAGTTTAGTAAATTATGTATTATGGGTGTTTAAAGACCCCTAACGAATCCAAGGCTTGTTCTCCCCGTCATTCATTACGATATTTTTGTTCTGGACCATACCTGGGAACCTTCTAATTACTGAGATATTGGAGGTAAAAGTTCCAACTTTTTCACAGCTTTTTTCTAAGTGCAAGTTTTGAATGTTATTTATATAACTTTCAATACCTCCACGGCCCCCGTGCTATTCAATACATTCATCAGCACAATGTTTTGAATGCATTACATTGAGTTCTACCCGTAAAAGGTGATTTTCCACCACCCCCAAAAAAAAAACGTTTCCAGCTTCTATTTTTGCGTGAGAGCAGCGGTGGCCCAGTGGTGGCAGCCCCGACTTACGAGGAGTAAGCCGTGGGTACGAACCCAGGCAGGCGCATTACTCTGTGTAATTTATTTCATCACTGCTGCCCTCAAAAACGGTGAAGGAAAACATCGTGTGGAAACCGGCATGTCCTAGAACTAAAAATTCGAAGACATGTGACATCTACCAATCTGCACTGGGCCCGCGTGGTGGATTACAGCCCACTCCCTCTCATTGAGAGGAGGCCTGTGTCCCAGCCGTGGGAACATTATAGGCTGATGATGATGATGATATTTGCGGCTACTTAGTTTGATTACAAAATGCTTGGTCGACGGCTTCGTGAAGGGTTCGCTTACACACTGTATGTCAGAGTATGGTGTCCAGAGCAGTAGGTACTGGTTTTATCGAACTTTAAAAAGAAACGTTTCGTTTTGTGTTCAGGCCACAAATTGTAGGCGGTAATTACATATCATCAGGTGTCATATCTCTGACCTCTCCAAAAAAAGTTCATAAGTCATCGCGTCCGTTATCAAAGGCGCACTGTGTGAATATCATAAGCGTTATGAACTTATTATGATACACTGCGCATCATGTGGCAGGGCTGCTGACCCAAGCCAGCCGTCTCTAAAACACGATTCAACCATGATGTGTGCAAAAAATACGCGAATCACTACTTATTGCAAACACAGAACACTCTGTATTGTATGTAATGTGTCGGGAGGTCGGCTAAATAGAACGGCATATATATTTTTTGTTCCACAAATATTACTTGTTGTACGCATTCCGCGGCTCGGCGAAGTTTATACATTTTTCTCTCCCAAGATTTATATCTCAAATCGAATTTCGAAGTGATTGAAAGGCAAATAAAGATTTAAAAGAGGTCATTAAAGCGTGTCAACATACGAGAAGTTAAATAACAGTTACAGAAACAAAACGTAAATCAGTAAATGAATCTGTTTTGATAAACATAAATAACTAACGTCTTGGGTGTTAAAAAATGGCCAGTTGTACAACAGAAGGGATACTTCAATCACAACTTGAAGCGTAGCATCGCTCTTTGAAGTGAGACAAAGCATTGTTTATTGGTATTGGTTGCGCCACCTCCACGGGATCAGCTCAGTCGAAGAAGAATAGGTTAAAACCTAACGTATGTTCGTCATCGGCTAGCTTCGCTGGAAATTCGTGGAAAACAGTAGTTTCTATTTTTCAATTCTGGAGCGCGAACATTTTTCGTCGACGGTTTATTGTTATCATGAACCAGCCAGATGGTGTTGGGTAAGATTTCGTTTAGAGTACAATAAATACACGATTCGCAGATTATATTCAAGCTCACTTTGACTTATAATAGGATGAGCGTTGTTGCAAGTACAGGTAGTCATTACCTACTGGTAGATATCAAATTTTTGGTTTCCTATGTGCACAAAGAGCAGTATTGGCGGATGTTCGACGTTCAAGCACGACATTATTTTAAACTCAGAAGATCTCTCACATGAAGACACAAGCCATAGACTCCACAGTATTCCCTGCACTTCCGCAATCCACAAGTATTATTTTTACGGATGAGTGTGGATTACCGTGCAAGCCGAACTATAGTGAGTATGCTCATGTTACACTGAACGTCTAGTCTTGTCTACGAATAGATCACCTTTGTTCCACTGCCGCAGATCGTGGGAGGCGACTGAGATATTAGGTAACTTCCACCTGGTACTAATTATATCTTACGATCACTAATCTGTCAAGTGGTCTGGTTAGTGCATTACCATCCCAGGATCTGGATAACTAGAAAAACTGGATTATATTAAACGCTTTCGTCTTCTCGATATACTGTTATACGATTCCTTTTTACACATAAAAATATTTCAACTTTTATCAGCACTTAGGTTGAAACGGTATCCTACATTTTGCAGAGTGGATCCAAAATTCCATACAAAGTAATTTAAGACTATAAGGAAAGAAGTGCCGCAATGTGAATCATGTTTATTGAACTTGGACATTCCCATTTGTTAAAGATAAACTGTGTGTCCACACTTTAAGACCTCTTATTTTGCTGTTCATACCAAAGAGCTAAGAGACGAAAGATACTAAATTACCTATGAGGATGAATATTCAAATATGAAGGAAAAAAAATGAAACAGATATCAATATTTATCAATTTAGTTATGATTAATTCTAATTTCCAGTAAAGAAGCTAAATGTTTAGGTTTAGGGGTTAACAACGAAATTAAAGTTATCAGAACAAGAGGCAATGATGATTATAATTTCTTAAAAATATTTGTTTATGTAAATGAAATGAACACGGATGTGACCAGCTGGCGTTTCAATAGTGCTCGTAATATCCTGTCTGTTGCATTGAAATGATACAGGGTAATCAGTACTGGGATACACTTATATTTAGATAGATTATTACCAGTAATTGAACACAATGCGAGTGCTATTTTTCACCATTATTTTTATTATCTTTAATATAAACAATCGTTTCTCGTGGCTGTAACAATACAAAATAAACGAGAAAACACATGTAGCTCAAACATAGACTAGTCACAATCACCTTGACTATGAAATACTTCCACCACTCGTGCATATTATTGTCTATACAAGCCCACAGGCCAGTGAACACAACGGTCTCTATAGTACAAACTATAATCCAGAACACATGCCACACGCGCACGTGCCGGAAACGTATCTTAAACTCCATCAGACAAAATAAGTATATGAATGCAAGGAACACGTAGAATCCCCTCTTCACAGTGCTAGCTTTAGGCACTATGAGGAACAACAGCATCGCCTGGTAGTGCGAAAACAGAACGATAATCGCAACGAACGGAAAAAAGTTTATAAAACATGCTATAGAGAGCAGGCGACATACAAAAAACATGTACCAGCCGAGAAAATGTACTAACGAAGCTGTAGCGTCTTGAGGTTCTAGACCTCTCATGTAGGATCTTGGCACACGGCGCGGAATATCTGGCTCATCTTGGACTACTTCGTCGCAATACTTTCTTCTCGGCGGTGCTGACAGCCAGGTAGGAATAGACTCCGCATTTTCAACCATCTTCTCTGCCCATACAGCTAACGACATTGGCCTCGGTGCTAACATTACGGGTGGTGGAACTATTTCCACCTTTTCAACTGTAAACTCTGTGTTCCGTCTTATAGGTGCCACTCTGTCGATTATACTTATTGGTCTCACATATTCCTCATCACTGCTTAATTCTTCAGCTACTTCTTTTGTATTTTGTGTTTTGGGAGGCAAGTAATCCGAACTGGTATCTGAATCACTTAACATTTCGTTATCGAAGAATCCTGAAGACATCATAGTATTCCTTGGAGAAAACTTTATTAAATCACTGTGCGTATTACGATAGTATTTCGTGCCATCGTGATAAACTGAATTGAAGGACTCCTTTTTCGTGACCGTTTCGTAAATCGGTTCTTCGTTTGCTAAGTTTGTTTTAATACCATCCACATAATCGTTATCATTATCATCATCATCAATTTCATCATCATTTGCCAATAAAGGGTCAGTCTGTTTGCCCCACGGATATTTTCGTCCACTTAGCTTTTCTCTTTCAAATCTCCTGTAGATTGTGGCTGTACTAGCCATCCGGAGTGAAGAAGCGATAATGCTCACAGCTTGAACTGAAACTGATGAAAACAATGGGTAAGAAGCATTTCCTACTATAGATTAGAACTTCAACTAAGATTTTACGAAACAGGGACAAAGATGAGTAAGAGTTTTAGATGTTTTTAAACTACGAAAAACGACAAAGTAAAATAAAAACATGGCTTGCTTTAGACACTTGGATACAGGAAATAAGTTTAGTTTTGCTTTTAATGCTATTGCTCAATTATTTCTTCAATAGTAGGTTCATTTACATACAACACACATTCAAAATGAAATGAAATGAAAAAGCGTTTATTCGTGATTACATAATACTATGTAATCACGAATAAACGCTTTTTCATTTCATTTCATACTAGAGATTAGAACTTCAACTAAGATTTTACGAAACAGGGACAAAGATGAGTAAGAGTTTTAAAAACGCATTCAAAAGTCTCAATATAAAAAAATACTGAAGACTTATGGGGGATATCCGTCAAGGTTCTTGGAGATATTATTGATACGATTGCTCCTGTCTTAACAGACATATTCAACCAATGTTTGGACAGCGGCAAGTTTCCCGACTTGATGAAACATAGTAAAGTAGTACCAATTTTCAAATCAGGTTGTAAGAGTGATCCCTCTAATTATAGGCCTATATCTGTGCTTCCAGCACTGAGTAAAATCTATGAAAAAATCATGCTGGACCAGTTGTTGTCTCACTTCAACTCTAATAAGATACTGCATAGCCAGCAGTTTGGCTTCACGAAGGGTAGGTCGACAACGGACGCGGGAGTAAAACTTATCAGTCACATTTTGGAGTCCTGGGAGAAGTCCCAGGATGCTATTGGCATCTTCTGTGATCTTTCAAAAGCGTTCGACTGCGTCGACCACAAAACACTGATCTGTAAATTACACCACTACGGAATTCGTGGACAAGCTGCTGATCTTGTTCTCTCTTATTTATCAGACAGGCTGCAAAAAGTAAATGTAAATGGGGCGACGTCCTGCGGGTCTATAGTCAAGATGGGCGTGCCCCAAGGTTCAATTCTCGGCCCTTTCCTGATTCTTGTTTATATTAATGATCTCCCTTATATGATGGCCAAATTTTCGGATATAATTCTATTTGCTGATGACACTTCGCTAATCTTTAAAATTGATAGAAAAGATACGGACGTCTTACATGTTAACGAAAGCCTAACTATTCTCTCGAAATGGTTCGCAGCCAACAATCTTTTATTGAATACGAATAAAACAAAATGCCTTAAGTTTTCTTTACCAAATGTACCACAACGTGACCTAAATTTAAATCTTGACGGCAAGAAGCTTGATGTTATAGCGGAAACTGTATTCTTGGGGATTACTATCGATTCAAAACTGCAGTGGGGCGCGCACATTAGAACTCTTTCAGGAAGGTTAAGCTCAGCTGCCTATGCAATCAGAAAAATAAGGCAGTTAACTGATATAGCCACAGCTAGGTTAGTATACTACGCTTATTTCCATAGTATTATGTCCTATGGCATTCTGCTGTGGGGATCGGCAGCAGACGTTGATTCAATTTTCATACTGCAAAAGAGGGCAGTCCGCGCTATCTACAAAATGGGTCCTCGTGAATCCCTCAGAGAAAAATTTAAAGAAATCGATATACTGACTCTGCCTTCACTTTATATTTTAGAATGTATTTTATATGTCCGCAAAAACCGAGGACTTTTCAAAATTAGAAGCGACTTCCATAATATAAATACACGCAGTAAACACGAAATTGTAATACCCAAATTCAGATTAACCAAAACTAGCAAGTCTTTTCTTATAAACAGTATACGCTTTTATAATAAGTTGCCGAAGTCAGTTACAGAACTGACCGATGGAAAGTTTAAAAATTATATTAAACGTGTCCTAATTAAAAAAGCATATTACAAAATTAAGGACTACGTTGAAGATAGAGAAGTTTGGCTTTAGCCCCTTCGCACATGCGGCTTCCCTGGTAGCTCATAAACGGCACAAATGTGTGGATGTCTCTAACTATTCTCAATCTTATTTTTTTTTTCCTTTCTTTTTAATCAGATGTTTTACAATAGTTTTTAAATCATTACACCTTTTGTTTAGAATAGTTACAGCACGGATGACAACATTTGTGTCACTTATTTGATCTAGTCATTTTGTGATATTTTCTATTTATTTTTTGTTGTTGTATAGACTCTTTTTCTTATTTACCGATTGTTTGTAAATGTGTGGACATTGTAGGCCTTATAGATTCCTAGATCCTTGGTAACTTTTTATTTCGTTCTACGTTTCGTAGTAAGCAACGACTTATTGTCAGGCCTACGATGTCCTCCCATACTTTAGTAGTAATGCTGTAACAGAAATATTGTAAAACCAAATGATTTTAAAAGAGTAACCATGGAGTTTCTTGCCGGTTCTTCTCCATAGGAAACGACCAACCCGAACCGAGCACCTTTTTGCCGACGTTTTATAAGTGCCCCTGTAGGCCTATGTAAAATAAAAATATTTTGATTTTGATTTTTAGATGTTTTTAAACTATGAAAAACGACAAAGTAAAATAAAAACATAGCTTGCTTTAGACACTTGGATACAGGAAATAAGTTTAGTTTTGCTTTTAATTCTATTGCTCAATTATTTCTTCAATAGTAGGTTCATTTACATACAACGCACATTCAAAATGAAATGAAATGAAAAAGCGTTTATTCGTGATTACATAGTATGTACATTCGTGTTACAATTTCATTTTCTTACCTTTGTCAAACGTCATGTCGGAGTAACGCGCCATCAAATCAAGGATATTGACGATGGCATGTGGAGCCGCATGGATGAAAGACTGCAGAAACAGGTACAGTTCAATGGGCGAGGGTTGACGGGCTATCTGAATGGCCTCCTCCGTCCGTTCCTTGTCATCGCTGCGAGCTGCACAAACAGCTTCCACCCACCAGAATATTTGGTAGCAGTATCTATAGAGTAGTTATTTTTGAGTATGCTGAGCCTGGTTACGATCCTCAAGAAAAGTACAGTGATATTAGTTTTTCCCTATAGTATTCCCCAACCGCAGACGTTGCATATGGTTCTGGATTTATGCCCGCCTAGGAGGAAAAGGCTTGCCTCTATCACATGTTACTCAAAGTAGTGAAATTTGGGTAGGTATACTTCACACTATTTCCCACCCCTTTCGCTGGTATGATATTAATTTGTTAGTGAGTCGACTTGTCGACCAATCCCGAGTTAACGACCTAGAATAAGTAAATAATGTCCGGACGAAACTAATTTAATATCGGATCGTTGACTTCTGTTCCGGACTCCGGAGGGACCCATGTGAATGTGGTTAAACAGTTCATTTCCATCTATTTTGGTAAAAGAATCTGTTACTTCCTAATCGTATTAACGAGTTTTGGGCTCTGACAATATTATGACCCGTACAATCATACAAATTGCATTTGATGTATTACCTACGGATTAATGGAAATGTTCCTCTTATCTTCGTTTCATTCATATTAAAAGGAAATTTAGGTAAAACATCATAAAAATGATAGAAATACACATACAAACCTGCCAATCGCAGCAATAGGAAAAAAGATGGCGTTCACAAACTGAATAGCGAGCCATCGAATGTCTTGCTTTTCTATAGTCACAGAAAACGCTGATAATTCAGTCTTTAATCCTGGTGGTGGCGACGCCAGCGTGAATACAAACGACAGCAATGATGGTAATGCGATGAGGATTGTGCAAAATACTCCGATTCTGTAAACAAGGGAAAACGAATTATTCAAATTAGAGAAAGCATCTTAACTATTCTAAGGGCAATTTGCATGTTGAATGTATAAGTGTGTGTTGTGGTACCCGAAAAGTGCAAATGCATATAAATAGACATAGGGTAAAGCCGGGATAGATGCCGCAGTTGGATAGGTGCCCCATTTTCTAAAAACTTAACTTTGCGAAATTACAATACAAAGTTAATAGTCTAAAAATAGACCGAGCGGGCCCCACACCCAAATGGCCCGCAGACCATCGCATAGGATTGACGTGTTTAGCTCGTGCGTGCGGTCATCTCCGTGAAGAAAACGACGAATGCTTCAAAGTTTCAAACGTAAGTATTTACTGTTACGTCTTTTTATGTGGTACTTAATTCTGTTCTATTTTGATTATGTCCATGCATTGGTTAATTAACTATATGTTTACTTACTAATAATTAACCTTTTGTATTTAATTAAGTAAAAAAATAAAAGGGCATCTATCCATAGCAAAAAGGATAGTTGCCCCGATTTTTTGCAGTATAGGTGCCCTTAGGGGCATTTAACATTATTATTTTTATTTTGATATAATTCTAATTGCGTTCTCGACTAGATTTCTACTGATGGTTTGTAATGCGCTTCGGGGCTCCCTACCGCCACAGTGTTGAAAATATATTTGAAATATTATGTTGTTTATTGAATGTGTATTTTAATTTGTTTCTACTAATCACAGGTGAACCATGCCACGAAAATATAAAAGAAAGGAAGGAGTACGACCTCAAGTAGTTTTGTGGACTACAGAGGCCTTACAAGACGCTTTTAAGGAATAAGGAAAAATGGATAAGAAAATCATGGGGATTGAAATATCCCGACAATTCGAAATTTCGTCCAGAAAGTGTTCTGGACGGAACACTTGTTGATAGCATAACTGCTGATAATAACAAAACAAAATTGACATTGGTTAAGTACATAGGTGCAGGTAGGCATTTTTTATCAATACCTACCAAGACTGAATGTATTAGTATAATAGATTACAAATAAAACATATCAAAACTTTATATTGTACTAATTTTAATCTATAAGGCGTCTATCCTACATCACAGGCATCTATCCTGCTTAGCATTTTCATGGTGAGGCATCTATCCATATATGTAGGCATCAATCCCCAAAAAATTGTTTTTGCAAAAACTTAATTTATGCAGAATCAGTTTCAACAAAAACGGGTCGTATTGCTAGTACAAAGATTAAACTAATTATATTCATGGAAATTCTTCGTCAAAAACGCACAGTTTGAAAATTATGAGGCCTTTTCAAAAAGTGGCGCAACTATCCCGGCTTTACCCTACAGGTTGCTTTACTTGGTATCTACCAACCTGGGTGGGCATTACGACCTTTGCCTAGATGGCATCATCATCATCATGATCTTGATAGCATAGATGAAGCTAAAGCCTAACGCGTTTTGTTTTCGCCATTCAATAGTGGCACCTGAAGTATGTTGAAGTGGTGCAATATTGTAATATAAAATTATGTATGTATTGTAAAACTATATAGGTAGATAGGTATAGGTAAAGCAAATGAATCACACCAGTAGTGACAGCTATAAAAAATCTAACTCTAAGGTTGCATTCACACACTGCTAGTCTTTAAAAAAAGCCCAATAACTTGAAAATTTTTTATACAATAGCTTGTGCTAGCAGTGATTCTACTACTCTGTTGGTAAGTCTTACCAAAAATACTCACTCGTCTACAGACCAGAAATACTTACCTCTACATTATCAAAAAGTAAAGTAACTTATCTACAACTTAATGTTCTGGCCTGGAAAAGACCTGCCTATCCAAAATACTTGAAAAGTAGGTCCATCTACTCAACTCATCAAAACGAGGTTAGAAACAAACACGTACCCTTCGTTGCCGTTAATAAAGTGTTCGCAAATAAGTGCAAAATCATAGCACATAAGAACGATGTAGAGTATGAGACCCCCGCAGGAGGGCAGCACTCTATGTAGCAAGAGTGCTTGCCATGCTGGGATCTTCCACCCAAGCACCTCTCCCGACACTTCTTGATCCAATTCACAAGTCACCATATTGTATTATATTTGTAACATTATATTCTCCGTTTGGTTCTAATCATGTATTTTATTTCACTTGACACATCGTGACGTTATTGTCCGCAAAAACCACTCTTTTAATTCACATTATAATGGTATCCAGACAAAAAGAAATTATAACTGTTTTCGTTGAAACAATTGTACATAAAGCAATAATGTGTTGTATTCGTATTCCCCACGCCCCATTGATAAAGATAAGATAGCAGAGCTGAGTCAAATAGATAACTTGGCTGACATAGTTTCTAATCAGGTATACATTTATATTCTCTTTTTAGCAGCAAACAGTAGCTGTATTTGAAGAACCTATAATAAACACGAAGTAGGTATTGCCACGGCAGCCACTGACCTACCATGTCTTGTTTATAAGAAGTACCTAATAACTCAGCACAGTAGAACTGTAATTTTCAACATGACGGCACTGCACCGTTTGTGGATTAGGAAATAACAAATATCCAGTAACGCGTAGACCAAAATTTTAAATACAGCATCTGCGTTCTCAACAAATGATTTTTGTATGGACAAACCGGCTAACCGAAAAACAGTTATACACATGTAAAAAATACACGCTGTATAATGTCATTTATGACATTGACAACTTGACAGGTATTTTTTTAGGTTATATTTATTTTGTAAGTGTAAAATTGCAAAATAAAGATCTATCAGTGTCGTTAATATTCCATAAATAGATTGTTATTGGCATTAAAAGGCAAGATGTTGAGGAAAATTTTCTCAAGAACATTATGTCACCGTCCAAGGAGTTTATTAGTGCCTTGTGCTGATAATGTTGATATCAATAGGCAAATACACTGTGGAGTTTGTTTAAGGAATCCTAGATATACATCCAAGACAAACAGGACCTCACCAGCTTTAGCTAGCAAGTATCAAGTAATAACAGATGTAAATCCCACGATTATAGAGAACACTGCAGAAGAAATACCTATTGAAAACCAATATACTTTACTTAGTGATGAATTTGATGGCATTAATTTAGAAAGTAAGTAATATACCGTACTTATTAATTCTATTAGTTCATGAAATACAAAACACAATCTAATTAATTTTATATTATGCGTTTTAGGAGGCCAGAGAGGTGTTTTTGAAATAGAAGATCTTGTTGACATACTACAAAGAGAAAACTCCAAAGATATATTCGTAGCTACTGTTCCAAAAGAAATCCGTTATGTAGATTACATATGTGTTGTCAGTGGTCGGAACAAGAGACATATATTGGGAATATCAGAATTTGTCAGAAAGGTGTACAAGAAGAAGTGTGATAAATCAGACTCTATACCTAGAATTGAAGGCAAAGAGTCTGAAGAATGGATGGCATTAGACTTGGGTAATACTTATCTCTAATCATAATAAGTTTATCAACTATCAGGTTGTTTCTGGTGACCAGTTATAAAACCCCTATACTTTACCATATACTACATAAATTATTTCATAAAGTTTGAAATCAAAAGTATTTCACTGCCTAAAACCAGTTTTATTCTCCTTTCCTGGCACCTAAGTCTTTATATTTTTGAATTAACTGCTATCAACATTAATTAAATTTGATATTTTCAGGTAACATAGCATTACATGTCTTCACAGACAAAGCAAGAAAAGCATATGATTTGGAGACGCTTTGGTCTGTCGGCCCCAAGTATGATGACCAGATCAACAAGAAGAGTGAAGTTGTAGACATGTTTGAGAACTATAGTGATTACTTGAAAGACCTCAAACCTTTGGGATAAAACCTATTAAATCACATTTTAGATTGTATATAGTTTTGTTCATATCCAATCCCTCTCTCTCTCTAATTATCTCTGACTTCATAATAGTTATATGAATTAAAAGCCCTTTAAAAGTCTCATATAAAATGTTTATTTCTGCTTAATTACATTAAAGATACATATGGATTGTATAATTCAATCACAATTCACAATCTAAATAATTATGAAACATTGAATTCAAGTATTTCAAATCAACTAAATAAAAACAGATATCCATAATATTTCAATATTGTAATACGAAAATTTATTATCCATTATAATTGCTGTATAATATGTCTGCCTATCAAGATCAATACTAATATAATTTGATATACAAAATAATAATTTGGCATAATTTATAACTAGCTCAGAATTTTAAATGCAGTAATATGACAATGTAAAATTATATAAAAAGAACAGCGGTTGACTAATACATTCATACCACATTCACAAGATCCTAATTTCAGTCAAAATGCAGATGCACATACTAGTAAATCTAAGTATACACTAAGTAGCATAGTTTTGAAAGCAACCTAATATTAGTGCTTCATGAGTTAAAACTAACTATGTATAAGGATAAAATATAGTGGAAGCCAATCAGTAATACAGACTGTAACATATTTTGTGTAGCAAATTAGCAATTATAATAATTCATAAAAAATAAAAAAAATGTTTGGACCACCAAGAAGTCTTTCATTTTAGTGACTAAGTAATTAGTAAATTTATGAGCATATAAAATAATATTGCACTGCCAATATAAAGCATTTGTGCACATACAAAATTAAATATTTTCACATTGTTCAATGTAATCTTTAAGACTTACATAGTTATTAATATGGTATAAAATACCACACACTGTTGATTTCACTGCCTGCAGCCTAATGATGTATCATCAAAATAAGTGGAAACTTTCATTTGTCACTTGATAAAATCCAAAATGTCAAATAAAACCTATAATTACCTATCCAAATTGAAGATACATTATTAGATCTTTAATGAGGGCTATAGTTGGCAGTTGTTGTCAAATATTAGTACTTAAATACTGTAAATTACTGCCAAATAGTAAAAATAACATTCAATCGGGTGCAGAAATTCTTAATACAATACATTCTTATAAAATACTCAAATATTATTTGTAGTTTTGTGATTCATTTTGGATCTCAATTTTGGCTCATGACTAATCAGTTTATGACAATATGGCTACACTTCGCCTTACGCCAGCACCTGAATTGACATTGTCTAAGCTTGACCATTTCTTAATGCCATTCTTTACCACTTCAGCAGCTATTTTATCTTCCATAACTCGAGACATTGCCTCCAACTTTTGTGCTCTCTCTTTACTTAAAGGTTCACTGGGAAATGCCAAATCATTGGCTTCAGCAAGGGTACGAAGATCAAAATAGTATTTAGCATACACACTAGAGGGTACATTGATATTAAATTGTAACATTTCTAAAAATTGCCTCTCAAGCTCATTCATGTCTTCTACAGTGATATCTTTCAAGATCTGACAGTAATCTACATTCCAAACAGCTTGATCATCCCATACTTTACTTGCCAGTAAGATTGCGCCCAAGACTATTCTTTTCCAGTTGGATGGAGCAATATCCAGTTCAGCACATATTAAGAGGCGCTCCAAGTACACCAAGGTGATAATAGCACATTCTGCTGTTAATTGAGCCGCATTAAACAATGTTCTTACAAACTTGTAAATCTGTTTGTGCTCAGGATTATACCTATCATAATCATCACTTAGTCCTTCTTTACTAAGGGGATGAAGCTTCTCATCAAATATGTCTAACCGGCGCTCTGATGTTCTGTTTTTAATATGATAGTAAATAGCAAGGGCTACACACTTGACCGTGTTCTTCAGATTAGGCTGAGATACTGTGCTATCATCTAAATAAATAGTTGAACAGGAACTGCTTTTTTTGAGCTTATTATCAGCGATTTGGTGTTGACTGCGCTTCCTGGTCATTCCATTTTCTATGGAAGCTTTAGAGCGCTCCATAAAAATGGTTCCAGCGATGGGGTCTTGTGAAGGATCGATGTCGCCGTCATCTGGCTCTCTCTCACTGATGTGCTGTATATTATTAGAGCTTACTTCTCCTTCCGGAAGGTAGTCCTCTAGTTTGACGATGTCCTTTCTGATCGGCGACGGGCTCCGGTAACAACAGCAACTGTTTTGGTTACCCATTTTGTATCACATATAACTGTATTACAGATTGATTGTTATCATTCTACAAGCACTGCCTCACCTCTAGACATGCGTAAACACTGTGCCGATACATAAGAAAGACATAAAAGGCCCATAGTATCTGAAACAAAAGGTGCTACATGAATATTCTATTAATGAATGCCAACATTAGCATTGAATAAAAATAGGTCTCTAAGGACATTATATTGTAAAATATCATACCCTAACATCTTCGGTTCCTTGAATAATCACACATTTCACCAGAACCTAAAGCAACCCCGAGAAGATTTCATATTACTTTTTTGACAGTAGAATGCACAGACAGAATAGCGTTGAATTTGATAGGTAATGCAATGCAAAACAGAATTCATTCAGCAGGTCAACCTTGATCAATCTTCCTCTTAGTCACAGATTACTAATGAATGAGATTGAAATGTTATAGAAAATAAAAAAATAGCATAACTCGTGTTATAATTTTAGGTGGTATGATATACAGACTCATCATTTTATTTCGTTAAAATAAAAATTTATCACACGACGGAAAAAACATTGACAATATATTAGTACAAGTAACAAAGTAAGAGAACCTCAAACTCAAAATGAAAAATCTTTTTTTTTTTTACTAATTTTGGGCAAAACTCGCATTGCTTGCTTTATTTGTACACCTAAATGCTCAGCAACAAAGTTAAACCATATTTTCTACTATATAGCTTTTTATTTGTGATGTTATTTTAGGACGATGACACACAATTTTGGTGATTTATTAGTTTATTACAAAAAAGGTTTTTACTTGTACTCGTAGCGCCATTGCAGTGGAACTTGGCGCACAAGTTTGTATAAATGAATATATTTTTTGCAATAGCAACATATTAAAATATGGCGCGCGGCGGCCATTATTCGCTTCTGTTGTAGAGCACAGCACGCTGTTATTATTTGGAAGTTAATTTTTAGCCAACAATTATATAGTTTCTGGTAATTTGCAGTTTGAAATTTTGTTTGTATGTTAATAATTTAGAAGTGATCTTATGTAATATTTATGTTTGTGCGTTTTTTAGGCTGCAATGCGTCGCAAAAGTGAGCGTACCGCAAGTAAAAAAGGGAAGGCTTCGCCAGAAAAGAAGATTGAAAAGGTAAAACGTACAAGAACTAGTAGACGCAGAAAGCAGTCTTCATCTTCTGAGAACGAATCTGCCGATGAAGCGAGCCCCATGAGAGAAATTGAAAGCGTCGTTGAACCTGAAAAGAACCCACCAACAACGCCCGCCAAAGAGGTCAGCCCTGAAGAAGCCCAGGATCAGGTGTGGCGTGTTAAAACTACGGAGACACCCGGAGATATCAAGAAACTAAAAATATGCTTGACCCGGCCGCCATCCACACCTGAAAGAGTTGATAGATCTCCACGTAGCAAAAGAAAGCATTCCCGTGCTACTAGTTCCAGCGATTCGCCAAGTGTTGAGGGTGCGGATGAAAAGAAGAAAATCAAACATCGTTCCAAACGGGCACCTCGCGGGGATTCAAAAGATTCAGCTGATAAAAATGACAGTCACGAAGAAGAACTTGACAATGAATTGGGTTCGCAACAAGATCCAGATAAATCTAGTGATGAAGTAACACAAAGTGAAACAGTTGAAGAAACCGAGCCCCCCATGTCTACAACTAATGAGGATGTAAAGGTGACTGAAAGTGAAAACGTGACACAATCCAGTCAAGAAGTGCCTGAAAGTACAGAATCAAAAAAAACTGATTCACAAGACACGGACAAAGCTTCTGATGCTGACACAACTGTTGTTTCACCTAAAGATGAAACAAGAGCTGCATCACCACCAGCAGAAGCAAATGCTGAATCTAACTCTGAATACCAAGAAGTACAACCTTCTAATTTAATTGAGAACAAAAGTCCTGAACATCCTGAGACCACTAAGAAGGAAAGCCCGCAGCGTAAGAGAAGCCAGTCTGTTGAGAAGTCAGAAGTTCTGGAACTACATGCAGAGGATAGTAAATGTGAATCGGACATTGAAGCAGACCAATCGAAGGTGGAATCTAAAGAAGAACAAAAGGAGGATTTAAAGGAGGAAGCAACTGTGCCCCAAGAAGAAATACCTGCATCAGAAGAACAAGAGGTAAGTAAAAATAATGAAGAAAATATTAGTAAGGCAACTGACAAAGATGAATCTGAAGGAGGAATAGCTACTAATAAAACTGATGTTGTAGAGAGTTCAGAGAAAGTAGTTATTGAAAAAAACATCCGGAAAATGTCAACTGATTCTGAAAACCAACCTGTGGACATTTCACAAGAGAAATCAGATCAAGAACCAAACCAGGCTAAAAAGACACAGCGTTCAGATTCTGTGAAATCAATTACTGAAGAACCAGTTGCTAATGGTCAATCTGCTCCTGTTGTAGTGGGCAGGAAGAGAAGGTGGGGCTCGAGGAGCTCTAAGCTCACAACCCAGAAGTCAATAACTATTTCAACAGATGTTTTAAAAGACATTATACCTGATGTGAAACCTGTTGAGTTTGATGAAGTTATAGAAGAGAAGAAACACAGAAGGGCAGAGCATCAGGAAAGAATTGAAAGACCGGTGCTTCCAAAGATTATTATTGATAATACAGAAAATGTGGAATTGAAAAAGGAACTTGAAGAAAATGACAAAGATACTCATACTCCAAAACCAAGAGATTTAGCTTCCAATAGAAAAATATCTATAATTAAGGATAATGATAGTATAATAACTAGACCCCCAAGCCCACCCAGAAATAAACAGTCCTGTATATTGTACATCACAAACTTGGTGAGACCATTCACACTGCCACAATTAAAGAATTTATTACAAAGAACAGGAAGACTTGTGGAGAATGGGTTTTGGATAGACAGGATTAAGTCTAAATGCTTTGTTCAATACGAGACTGAAGAGTGAGTACCTCTATTAATTACACACACATACCAAGTTTTATAAATTCTACTAGTTTTGCTAAAAGGATAATATTTGCTGTCTCTTTGTGCAAAACAAATAATTTTAACTAATTTTTCAGCCAAGCAGTAGAGACAAGGCATGCATTGCATGGGGTCACATGGCCTGTCTCCAACCCAAAGACATTACAAGTTGACTTTTCAACACAAGAAGCCTTTGATAAGGCAAAGTTAAATGAAGAGACGGATACCGCACCGGTTTCGACTATTCCTGGAACTGTGGAGGACTGGCTTCGGGAGCAAGATATGAAGAGGGAGCGAGGGGAACTGGTAAACTTTATTATTGAATATTTAAACAATTTCTTAATGCCCAATGATAAGTGTTGTCACTTGTTAGGGGCACACTCACATCTTGAGTTAGTTAATCATTTGAAAAAAGTAGATAATTACTACTTAAACGGTAAGTGATTTACAGCAGTGTTTTGCAAGGTGGTGTACCATAGTCATTAATTGGTGTGCCATGGAAAAATAAAATTATCTCTTAAGTTAACTAGACAGGCAGGAGAAAAATACTACAGCTGCAAAAGACGCATTAGATTTTTCCTTTTTGGTGCACCTTTAAAATTTTTGGATTTCCTAGATGTACCTTGAGCACAAAAAGTTTGTGGAACACTGATTTACAGAATGTCAGTTCTATATTGATGCACCTTTGCTGTATGTTTACGTACATCTCAATGTCTGTTATAGATTAAAAGGTGAAATTGGTTATACAGGCTGTTTGGTGCATCGTCATTTCAGTTTGGCACACAATACTCCATCCAGGAATATACAAGATATTATATTGGTGTTTTGGTATATTATATTTTTGTAATTATGTAATTGTTTGATAAGGAGAAGCCATGGGAGCGGAAGGCGGTGACGAGGGAATGGGATCTAGGCAAGAATGATAAAGACAAGGATAACATCAAAGATAATGCTAAGCTAAGGCGTGAAGAACGGCCCATGGACAAGAGAAGGCATAGATCCCCAGAGAAAAGTCCTGAGCCAGGTAATATTATTATGCTTTTTAAAGAATTTCAATGCTATTTAGGATTTCTTTTTTATCTTTGTCACAATAAGCGTCGTTGTAACCATGCTGGATTTTAAATCTTCTGCATCAAGCCTAGCATTGACAATACAACAGAGTGCATAGAAGAAGAAGTATTTACAATAGTGTAGAGACAACTTTTCAGTTGTGTGGTAATTGGCTGTCTTGGTTGGGCATGTGATGAGGAGGATATAAGGGTAGAGAAAGACCAAAGAAACGATAGATTCACTGTGTGAAGGATGATATAGCTAGAAAGGAGGCGACTGCTGAGATAACAAGTAGTAAGGGGAGGAGAATGATGATGGTCAGCAATCTTGAAAATCCTATGTGTGCGGTAAAAAACATTGTGCAAATAATTGCCCGTGAGAAAATGGTAAATTGTGATAAAAACACAATTTAATATCAAGTAATGTATTATTCTGAATGCATACAGATTAAACTCGAAAACGATTTATTGTGACAGTTAGGCTATCAGACACGGCTAGTGTTTGACATGGTATGTTGGTTGACTGTCGTAATCTTATTACTTAAAGGTCACAGCTACTGCTAATATAATTTAAAAGAAAAGCTCTTCTGAGACTGCTGCAGTCAGGTGAAAACAATTAATGGCGAATATTATTAATACTTATTTTGTTTGATTGAATTGCAATGTGTGCACCTTGTCTATATTACAATAACACCTGTAGCGTGCGCTGATGGGTTATTTGTCTATGAATCTAGTAGTTTTTATTTTAGTTTTAAAACAAACTGTTTTTATTACAGCAAGAAAATTCAAGAAGAAAGAGGAAGAAGCACCAGCTAAGCTGTTAGATGATTTGTTTAGAAAGACTAAGACAACTCCATGCATATACTGGTTGCCGCTCTCAGCTGAAACGGTAAATTAAAGTAAAAACATTTTTTATAAACATTTTCAAGCTTACTGCGGTTTTTTATTATTTTGACCATAACTATTAGAAGTTGAAATCTATAAGTCTTGACTCATTGACCGCCACAGCTAATCATATCATCCTCACCTCACCTATGCCATATTTTTACTTCTACTCGCTCACTATGCCAAATGTTAAGCGAATGACTCTTCAGTCTGGACAAAAAAATCTGCCGTAAGGAACACGATATAAAGCTCACATTTCAATGCTTTACTGTAAGATGAGTCGCTGTGGATTCCGTGTGGGCTCTGTGTAAGGTGTGAAGTCCTTTAAATTTTTACAGGTGTTCATAGGATTGCATAACAGTATTGTCTTCCTATGCCAGACTATCAAAAGATTTTCAAGGGATAATAACATTAGCTATCATAACTTGGGCCATTTTGGGAATACATACATGATTATTTTTTGTTCGGCCATGGCTGAAACAACAACGTATTGTATATTTATTGATAACGTATTGTTTGTTATCTAGATAGCAATAAAGGAGGAACAGCGGCGCCAGCACATGGCTGAGCATGAGCGACGGCTGCAGGAGCTGCGTCGAACACACCGCCGTCACTAGCATGGTCCGTCTCACACTCACCATCGTCATTACATCACACACCCACACACCTCATCCTCACACTACACACACACTCGTTCACATACACTCACAGTCATCCACACGAACTCACACGTCATTTACTCACTCTCATATTAATATTCGTCGCTCAGTCGACATTCCTTTTCAGGCAGTGCTGTCTTCAGTGACAGTAATTTTATTTTGTTTATTTGAAGAATAATTTTGTTACATGTTAGTCATATTGCTATTTAGGTTTAAGGGCGACATATTCAAGAATACCTTGGCAGGATTTCTGAGACATGGACATTATGAATTGATTTTATACAAAATGTTATAGAAAGGCACGCTCGGAGGAAAGCCTATGATTTAATTCGTCGTCGGCGTAATGCAGTCACTTGATCAAAACGAGCAGGGGATGCCGCTGTGGGAAACAGATGCACTACGATTGACGTCGAATTCACTTGACTTTGAGTCGACGCGCGCCTTTCGGCCAGACGTATGCGCATGGCGCGTTTGCTGATACAGTCATGAAATTATCTGTATATTGACAACGGCTCTACAATCAACGGAACCAACAAAACAATTATTCAGATTACAACAATAATACTGTATTCTGGTGAATGAAGATATTGAAGATTCACGTGATCAACTTCATGGAAACAATCATGATTTCGACAGAGGAATTTAAGAACGCGAATAATGAATTTGTACTAGCAGAGGAACAGCTGATTATGGTACCTAAATTGATGAAAATGGACATATTTTGGTTTGGGGATGTAGCCAGCATCGTCGTCTCGAATAGATAGACACGTGTAGCGCAAAGGTATTTTGCGAGTTAGTCAGGTTATCGTCGTAATGTTTCTATGTTTTTGTCTGAAGTACCTATATTCGGTTCAATTGATGTTGAATAAATACTTACCTATCTGAAATGCTTTGTTTGTTTTTTTTTTTTAACTTCCCGTGGGCGATTTCTTAAGGGCCCGCACCATCCCTTCTCGATTCTTCTCATTAAATTCACATTGGTTCCGTGTCTTCTAACACCCAAAAGGGCCATTTTGTCGAGGATTATTTTAGAATGCAAATATATAGTTATTTTAAACATGAGTTATACTGTCTGTATGGCGAAACCACACGTATTTTTTTACTTTGTTCCCGTTGATTAACACCAAGGGGATGTTGGGGTCTTAGTTCGCTCGCTCACTAGACCCCGCCATCCCCTTCGAACCTAACCTGTCCAAGTCGGGGTGCCCCAAGTCCAGAGCTCGCTTCGCTCGCTCTTGCATCCAAATTTTCCTGGTAGCAAAAGTAACATTGCAGCCTAATGTTCACACATACAATCAGTAGGTTATTTAACGGGAAAAAAAACGTGGCATTGAGTTACAGTGTTACTAATCGGTATTTTTTTCCCAATGTGTAACAGTGTAACACAATATGGTGTAACTCAACGAGAACAACTATAATTTTTTAAACGGAAACAACGTGGACAAGGCTCATTCATAAATCTGACTGAAAAATTGAGTCTAAATTGCTTGTAAATAAAGTGCCAATGACGTAGGTAGTTAATCTTAAAGAACGCATGACGCGGCTATTTACCTATAGCCTATAGGTACAAAATATTGTAATACATTATAATCGACCTATTAAAAATCTTATCTTAAAAATTTGTTTAATAATCTGCACCTTTCAGCCGATATCTTTATCAAAGGGATAAGAATATTAATTTTGTAAGATCGTTTTGAGACAGTTGTGTTGGCGATTACAAGCGCCAACCACTAAATTCGGGTGGAAAAAGGATCCATCATGGTAAGTGGAGTATTGTTTTTACTAATACCTGAAAGTTTGCCACAAAAATAAACATAATAAATACCTAATGTGTTGAAAGAGGCACTCGAAAAGATAACTCATTGCCTTGGTTGATATGGCTCTCGAGGCCAGTTCAGTGCATGTTAAATTCATGATTCCCCGAAACTGAAGTGAAATGGCAACCTATCATTTATTTCGTCCGTATACAAAAAGGCGCAGGCTTCGTGGTGGTGCATGTTTGCTGTGCTGGTGGTGTCTGCCACTGCCCAGCAGAACTTCACTCTTGAGGAGTTTGTGACTGGACAGTTCAGCCAGAGAGGATTTACCGGCAGATGGATTTCTGGTAAGTTGCTACGTTACTTGGACTAAACAGGCAGTTATCAAATTAGACACCGAATAATATATTTGACGCAAAACACTTACAAATCCTATGTACCCTAGAACGTTAGTACTAGAAGATAAAAATAAAAAGTTTGAATAGGTACCTAAATAGGTAGGCTAATGAGAGTTCACCTTCACAGACTTAATTGTCAGTGGAAGTAATCTATAGCAACGTAAGCATACCTAGGTAGGACGTGTCTGGTACTGGTATTAGTAAACGAACAAATCTATAAGACCAACGACATCAGTTTTAAGCCTGTGGCTAAATGACAGCCGCACGAGTCGATCTTCAAAGTTAAGCAACGCTTACCTAAATCGGTCCGTGGATGGGTGATCATCCATTAGGTAAAGACCGAGCCACATCTATACTTTTGAAAGCACGCTGAGCCATTGCTTCCGGCTGCCATTCGTAGGTAGATCTTCTGAAATTCTGACAGCCAGTGTTAGTTGTAATCCAGTAACCAGTTAGAAGTCAGATATGCAGACGCTCCTTGTATTATCCTGGTATGCATCTGCTTCCGATAAAGCTGGAAGTCCATCTCAACATAGTTGGGAAAAGCCTTTTTCCGTTTTAAATTAGTTGTTGGTAGTTATGCATAGTTGCATGTATGAAGACATTTTAGGGTGTCCGCTAAAACATGCGAGGGCTGGTTTGAATTAAAAATTTGTATGAGCAGCAGAAATTGTAACAGCAGGTACCCGCACCGGGCACACGCGCGAGTTTTAGCGGAATAAGTGTGTTTAAGGTGGAAGCGACAGCGTAGGCCGCGAAATTCAAATTTTCTAACGTTTTTTGCAATGGGGATGGAAACTGTGGAACTAATGGCGCTACCATAGCTGGTTCCAAGCATCGTCATTGGTTGAAAATCTGTCAATGTCATTTTATATTTCATAATAGCTCGACCTCATTGGTCAGATTGAGAACCAGCTATAGTCGTGCCATCTATAATTAGCTTTTAACGGGCTTCCCCATTGCCGGTCATTTCCAGGCTATACATTGAACAAAATATGATTCGCTGCAATACGTATGTATTTACAGAATTATAATCATTAAAAATAATCAAAACTACCCTCGTATTTTATTTTAATCCCATTGAATCACTATTTCATGAAAAAGTCATACAACGGGGTTAAATGAACATTGTGGGCTGTATCGATTATCTATATTGTTGTAAATTGTAACTCAATAAAGCCTTAACATACAATTTGATACACCTGCAAATTGCGAAAAAACGTCAGAAAAATTGAATTTCGCGGTCTAGCCTGTCGCTTCCCCCTTGTTTCAATCACAATATGATTCGCCTTTCGCAACAGGTAGGCATAACATGTGGGAAGACAACCGACTAGGTGGACAGACGATCTAATTAAAGTGGCCGGAAGAAACTAGATAGCCATGACACATAACCGCCAAAAGTGGAGAGATTTGGAAGAGACCTACACTCAGCATTGGGTGGCCAAGCGTTGAAGAAGAAGAAGAAGGCACTGCGGGACTTTCCCAAAACATGTTGGTTGTGAATGTACTTATCTGTGTATACTTATATACCTACTGTAAATTTACACACTTTTTTTTCACCAGTTCATGTAGACAATATTTTTTATTTTACCTACTAATATTTCCCCTCCAGACCATCAATTCACATACACCCGCGCTGGCGAGCCTGGCATCTTCGTGTTCGATGTTTCAACTCTAACAGAAACCATCCTCGTATCTGGGGAGCTTATGGTGAGTATTATACCTGTACTAACCTTTTAGCAGAACAATCCTGATTATGGTAGTTCACTACTGGACATCTACATCACCCAGTTTTTGTGACCTTACGGTTGTACTTGTTGTTTTTTTTTACTACAGGTTAGGTACTACAAGAATTACCTACTCAAGGCAGAAAATGTCTCTATACTCAAGAAATGTCGCTGAAAGGCAGAAAATATAGTTCTTGTAGAAAGAAATACATTTTCTGCCATCAGTTATCTCAAGTCATAAAATTACTACGCTCTAAAAATGTCTTAAATGGAATGTAAACAGACCTATGATAGGTATTTTTTACGCATACAGATGCGTACATCAAACTTAGTACCTAAGAATCTGTCACACCACAGAGGGGATGATACGGGTATCTTACTAAACTGAACAGTCCTTGTTAGAGCAGTTGGTAAACCGCCTGAATGTTGGATATTTGTCACAATACTCGCCATGCAGCAAGTATGGTCACTTGCTGCATGGCAAGTAAACGCAACCCAGTGTCATCAAAGTCACGACTGGAGTAGGAGACAACTTATCACAGATGACTCAGAGTAATTGAGTGCCCTACATGTAGCCTAGTCAATGTTAATTCTTGGGCGAATTAAATACATAAAATAAGTCGCCTTCTTTTGCATGAGTCTGTTGGTACAGTTCTGGCTAACACCTGGAAGTTTACAGGCGTATTAATTTTTGGACTAATGATCGTGACTTCACTTTCCAGGCGAGACTAAACACCACCAACCCCATACTTTCTCCAGATGAAAACTTCATTCTAGCTGCGAGCGACGTACAGTCGGTAAGTCACTCATGACACTCGTCCTCATAATAATAAAGTAGATAAGCCTATCTTTACAGACTGAATATAATAAAATTATTATGATAAAGATATCTATAGATATCGAAATCGTTAATCCTTACAAATACCTTAATTATGCTGTATTGTAGTTTCAGAATATTTACTTAAGTACTTGTAAATATTAATACCTAATATGTCTTTCAGGTTTACAGATATTCGACAACTGCTGTATACTCCCTCTATAATATTCAGCAACAGTAAGTTACTCATAATTTGTTTTACCTAATAACAAAGAAATTTATCAATGAACTATGCCCATCGAAAAAGTAAATTGCCAATTTTTGTGACGATTTTTGGTTGATTTGTCATTTGTATAAATACAAAGCCCCTGATGTCATTTGTATGTTTTAAGTGGTCCCCTAATCCCTTTAAAATACTTACCTATTATTTGAAATAAAAACATCATCACCATACACAACATTATTTATTTTCAGACAGTTGATTCCTATCGCGGGCGGACAGCGTCTGCAGCTTTGCATCTTCAGCGGGGCTGACAGTAACAACCACGCGGTAGCTTACGTCTTAAACAATAACCTGTACTATCTCCCTTCAAGCACTGCTCAACCTATACAGATCACCTTCGACGGCATAGTAGGCGTCTTCTACAATGGACACGCTGACTGGGTGTATGAGGGTACGATGAACAGAAATGTATTTATATCATTTTAGTTGCAACCCTTGCCGGCTTTGCATATGTGCAACATTTTTTTTTGAGAATCCATAAAAATGATTTCATAAAAACCTTGCCCTATAAATTAAAAACACATCATCATCATCATCATTTCAGCCGAAAGACGTCCACTGCTGGACATAGGCCTCCCCCAAGTGTCGCCACATTGACCGGTCCCGTGCAACTCGCATCCAGCGGATCCCCGCAACCTTCACCAGGTCATCGGTCCACCTAGTGGGAGTTCCAACGCATCGTCTCCCGGTTTGCGACCCCATTCCAGAGGTTTTCGGCCCCATCGGCCATCTGAACTGCGAGCAATGTGCCCTGTCCACTGCCACTTAAGTTGGGCAATTTTTCGGGCTACGTCGGTCACCTTGGTTCTCTTGCGGATGTCCTCATTTCTGATCTCTGAAATAACATCATTTTCTTTCATACGAACATTGTCCTTGAAATTAGGAGCACAACAAAAAAAATATTATTCAAATCGGTCTAGCGGTCCTCAAGCGATGCTCCGTCACACATGTGAATTTTATTAATGGATTCAGAACGTTGGTTTGTGCGTCAGTGTCCCTTCTATCCTGTTTAAATAAATTATAATGATCATCCCAATCCGCACTTTGCATTCGAGTTGGATTAGGGTCATCACACACTTTAAGTACTGCACTGGATCAGTATCGTCTCGGCTCATCCTCTTCTCAACCAGGCGTCCACCCAACGTAAGCTCGTAACCGTATAAGCTCACCATCACCGGGTTAACACCGTTTTGTTAACCTGAGGCTTTATGGCCCATTCTTTCTCTTGGAAAGTTACCTGAGTCCTCGCAACATTGAGGATGATACGACGTCTAAGCTGGTATTAAAAAAAAAATTCTGAAACCGAATTTCTATGTCGGTTGGTAAATGCCTAACACACAAACAAACAAATGGGCCTCTGACTTGGCCTAACATGTTGGCTTGAAGACAGCAACGGCTATTAGCTGATTGTAACTTGCGACAAAATTAAAGTATAAAATTTCTATTTCAGAGGATGTCATGTACACCGGTCAGGCGACATGGATCTCCACGGCAGGTTCATACCTCGCCTTTGCGACTTATGACGACACTAGGGTCGAGAGCTATTCCTACTACTACTACGACGATAAGACAGACAGAGATGATCCCTACCCTGAGCTCGTTGACCTGAAGTATCCCAAGGTATGAGGTTTTCCTTTTGTTAGTATTTAAGTAGCTTTTTGTAAAGAAGCTTTTTTGATTGACAGTGTTTAACAGACACATTCAAATAAAACATGTTGTGTGAAACATGAGATAAAATAATTTAAGTAAGTTAAACGAGATCGAGATTTCAACATAGCTATGTTATCATTGACACTGGAAACAGATATTTATCATGTTGACTATTTGTTATGAGGTCCCGATTTTTTGCCGCTGTTTGCGCCATGATCATCATTCGGATAAACTCATCTACACTAATATTATAAAGAGGAAAGATTTGTATTTTTGTATTTTTGTATGTAACGAATAAACTCAAAAACTACTCGACCGATTTTAAAAATTCTTTCACCATTAGAAAGCTACATTTTTACCGAGTAACATAGGCTATATATTATCGCGCTAATAACTTAGGGGGATGAGCAATATTGCATTAATTCCACATTTCTCAACTGTTTGACCACTGACAACTGTCATGACAAGCTTTAGAATAAACCGGCTAGGTTATTTTAAACCATTTGTCATCAAAGTAAGTAGCCTGGCGGTTCTATGACCGCCCTGCCAAGCAAAAGGTTTCAAGTTCGTATCCGCAGTCAGTATGCACTTTTTGTGGTAATTTTTTAATGCTGTAAGTTTTCCAAAACAAGACGAGTTCGTTCCAACCGGTGTTCACTTTTTGTAACTAGGTATTTCATTTTATTTTAATGCTTTATGATTTTCAAATCATTACAAAATAATTTTCGTTTTTTTACCCATTCAAAATAAATAGTGATTAAAGAACGAGTGGATCATAAACAAAACGAAATTTAAGACATGATGGTCGGTGATTTTAAAGTATACACATCCGTACACACTGTGATGGCTAATGACGGTAGTCCTGCACACCCCGTTGAATTTTTCAACTCCCTGGAGCTAACGGGCGTACCGTTCCCATAAGATGAAGCTTAAACTTGGCGTTTTAGTTCTGCTGATGCGAAACTTTGATGTACCCAGACTGTGCAACGGCACCAGGCTTCGTATCACAAAGCTTAGCAGTAATATTATAAAAGCCACTGTAGCGAACTAAAAAAAGCAACTTACTACAAAAAATGCTACTACAGCGCCATCTATGATGCGACGGATGAACTAACATCAATTGCCTACACCTCGCAAGCAAAGTTTAAATCGACTTAAGACTAAAGTCTTAATTCGATTCGGGTTTTCAGGTTTCTCTATATATAGAGAAACCTGACAACAACTGTCGGGCAGTTGCCCACCAGACACAACACCTGTCTGATTGGAGGATCCTCCCTTTTCAATGGAGAATTGAGGAACTTTACACCCTGTTCCTCATACCCCCTAAACAGGTGACCCCGAAATGGACGTCAGCGCAGCCTTCGAGCAGAGCAACGTGACGTCATCATCATCACTTCTTTCAAGCTTTCGAGCAGCGAGTCTCACAGCCAGCCAGCTTCAAATGGGTATTCCTGACCACCAGCATGCAGCCGGAGCGCATTCCTGGTCAGCACCCTCAGCCTCTCAACAAGCGACCTTGGCACAGCACACTGCATTTTCGGCCGGTCGAGAGCTTCTACCTCTCGGTCGACACCTCTCTACTGTCTGCCACATCGCGGCGCTGCACTACGTCCGACGCACTGGAGCCAACGCAGCGCCAGCCCCGACTCACTGGGGTTCACCTCACCACCGCAGTCTGTTCCGACTCACCGTGAACAATGCGGCTACGAAATTCCAACTGGCACGGCATAATACTACAAGCTGACTTATTCGACTATCGACTCTGGTCTCCGGAGGAGAGTGATGTAGCGACCTACAAAAAGTACTACAGCGCCATCTATGACGCGACGGAAGAAGTAACATCAATTGCCTACATCTCGCAAGCAAAGTATACATCGACTTAAGACTATATAGAGAAACCCGACAACAACTGTCGGGCAGTTGCCCACCAGACACCACACCTGTCTGGTTGGAGGATCCTCCCCTTTTCAATAGAGTATTGAGGAACTTTACACCCTGTTCCTCATACCCCTAAACCACCATTATTACAGGAGTTGCTAAAGGAGAGAGCGTTTTAATTCGACGCATGCCAAATATTCCAAATAACTTGCCATTCCAATTTTAATTAACAGGTAGTAATTTCCCTTAAAATAAGCTTTAGCAATGACGATCAACAAATGTCAGGGCCATACCTAAAAAGTGGCAGGCATTCTTTTGGGTACCTACTCCATGCTTCTCAGACGGTCAATTATTATTATTATTTTATTATTATTGTTGATTGTTCACGGGTTTCATGAAGCCAAAACTTGCACGTGGTGACGGTCATTGTTACGACATTTTTTATTTTATACAAAACTATTGGAAAAAATAAATAAATAGTGCCCAACAATGCGCCGTATTGTTCACTTTAAAAAAAATATGTTCCAGCTTTTAAGCCATATTTATAGTGTCGCTGAAACGCCTTTTTGTTTCGGACCTCTGCCGCCCAGAATTACACCACCCTAAAGCACGCCCTTTGTAGTCATCACCCACATAATCACATTACGATCAGACCGTCAGTTCTCACACATAACAACAAAACATCCCGCCTGTAATTCCCGAAGGTGTACTTAATCGTACATCCACATTTCGCCAGTTATGTTGAAGCTCTATGTCGAGCCCCATCAACCGGGCCCGACATTAAATCCAGACTTCGTGGCTGCTACTGAGAAATTCCTGATGGAATAACCCAATAACACTTTGCCCGATCCGAGAATCAAACCCGGGACCTCAAGCTCAGCACTCGTGCTTGCGACCAATCGACCAACGAGGCAGTCTCACACATACACCTTAAAATTTCCGCGCGAACGAAGTCGCGGGTATCAGCTAGTAACAAATAATATTAATGACCATGTCAGTTTAAAAACGTATACAGGGTGTAACGGAAAGGGTATATACATACTCAAGGGTGTGCTACAGACTACCAAACTTAACATGTTTCTCCATCGGACAAAATTGTAATAGCGAAAAAATTATATGCTGCCCTATACAAAATTTCAATACCTATTCGACCCAAATGTGTGGGGCAGCTGACATTTTATTCGCTATTACGATGTTTGTCAGATGGAGAAACATGTTCAGTTTGATGGTCTGTAGTCCCTTAAGTACGTATACACCCTTTCCATTACACCCTGTATAGCTATGCTAATGTTCTTTCGTAGTAATGTGAGCATTTCCCTTTACACAATAAGTACAAAAAACCAATATTTCAGGTCGGCCGCGAGAACCCAACGGTTCTACTTCGCGTGGTGAACCTTGCCTCCCTGGTAGAGACTAACGTGGTGAATTTGAGGACTATGGAGCCGCCGGAAATTGTCACCGAAGACCACATCCTGGGAGGCGTGACATGGATCACGGACACTGAGATCGCAGCTCATTGGTTGAATAGAAGGCAGAATTATACTGTCCTCAGGATTTGTAATATTGTGACTCAGCAATGTGAGGTAAGTGCTACATCATCTGTAAGGCTCATTATTACTTTTTCGTTATATCAATTTGAATCGTAGGTGAAAGCAAATAAGTTTCTTTTTTCTAAACTAATTTTATAAAGAGGAAAGGTTTGATTGTTTGTTTGCATTGAATAGGCTCCGAAACTATTGGTCCGATTTGAAAAATTCTTTAAGTTTTAGACAGCCCATTTATCGAGGAAGTCTATAAGCTATATATCATCACGCTACGACCAATAGGAGTGGAGCAGAAATTAAAAATGTTGCGAAAACGGGGAAAATGTGACGCAAACGAAGTTGCGCCGGACAGCTAGTTTTTAATAAAACGTTGTTCCTCATTAAGAATTTCTCCTGCATCGTAGGTGCGTTTTCAAAAATTTAAACTCACATACATATACACATCCGGAACAACTATCTGTAGGTCATACAAATATTTGCTCGTGCGGGCATCGAAGCCGCGATACGTAGCGCAGCAGCCAGTCGCTCGGCCACTGCGCCAACCGTCCTGTGAGTTTTAATGGTTAACTATTGCATCACTTTACCACTTTACTTTGCGGCTGATCCTTAAATGAGGAAGATTATTTTTGTCTATGAGCCGGGACTGACATAAGTCGTGCCAAAAGCTTGTATAATATTTTTATTCGGGTGTTTAGGAAGAACATCGTCAGCAGCCCAACGGCTGGGTGCCCATCGCGTTGCCGCGCTTTAGCAGCAAGGGTGATTTCTTCGTGTCGCTGCGTTGGTCTCTGGAACAGGCTGACGGCAGCATCTGGCAACACCTTTACGTCAGCATGCGCGTCGGTGGCGAGATCTTCTCCAGTTCCGTCACTCCTGGACCTATCACTGTCAATAACTTCATCGGAATGGATGAAGAGAACCTGGCATAGTGAGTACTAGTGAAGTGGCTTTATTTTGGGATAAGTTAAGTTTTGCTAATGGTTTCGCAAGGAACAAAAACTTCCAAAGGTTGACCAACTTCTGCTGTCCAGATTTTTTTTCCAGTACAATGAAATGATCCTTACACGAAAAAGAGTCTAATTGGATGAAAATCATTTGGAGTGACCAAGTGATTTTTTTTGCACTAATTTTTATGGACAACTTACATGTGTCCAAAAAAATTGTCTGCCAAAATTGTTAACATCAAAAAGGAGTTAAATTTTCCTTGGAAAGTTTTCCGGTATCTTTTATGGATTCGGATATGCATATAAAATCAAAATATTTTAATTTTACGAAGGCCTACATGGGTACTAATAAAACGTCGACAAAAGGTGCATACTCTTTACATACAGGGTGCAAGGGACACAAACGCACAAACAGATTCAAAAATAATTACCAAGGAAAAATGTATATTATTATTTGTATACCAAACCCCCCGGTTTAGTATAATTTATTTATTTATTTATTTATTTATTTATGTACACACAAAACACTTAAAAGAACAATACATTAAGATACAAGAGCACAAAGGTACTGCTTATTTCAAAAGAAATTTCTTCCAGCAGACCTGCGAATGGAAAGTTGGATTAGAAATGTAGACATAGTGTGTAGAAAAGATAAAACAGGAAAAAATTAAATTAGAGCTTAAAACAACATTAAGGCTATATAAATTAAACATACATACAAATAAATACACATATAAAAATTAAAATAAAAGTAAAAATATACCTATAATATATATCAGAATATTACAGAATAGAGGAAAGGTAATGTTCTTTGACTTGCTTTTTGAAGAGAAATAAAGTTTTAGATTCTCGTATGTTGGGCGGAAGTGAGTTCCATAGTCGTACTGCATGAACGGAAAAGGAGTAGGAATAGAATTCAGTTTTATGAGATGGGAAATTGAGATGATGCCGAAGGTGGGATCTACACAGCGCATCAGGAGGACGGGTAAAAGAAAAACGGTCGCGTAGGTAGCTGGGATACGCAGGATTAAAAAGGATGTTGTATAGGAGACATAATATCCGAGTGTTCCTGCGAAGACGGATAGGGAGCCACTTGAGTTCCTTGCGTAAGTGAGAAACATGGTCATATATAATGTTCTAAACAGGTGGTAACCATTTGTGTGTTGATGTCTCTTCCACCGTGTATATATATGCGTGTGTTTTAGTCGTGCATTTAAGCAGTATATTGGTGGTTTCCTCGGCACAGCTACTTCACGCGCACGGCGGTAGGCAAGCCGTGGGAGACCGAGGTGCACGTGGCGGGCGCCGGCGCCGGCTGCCTCAGCTGCCGCCTGGCGCTGCCCGACGGCGGCGCCTGCACCTGGGCCACGGCCACGCTCAGCGCGCGCGGCTCCTACATGACCATCACCTGCTCCTCGCCCGAGGAGCCCTCCGCTACCTACATCATCAACCCGAGGGTGAGTACTTGCTATACTTGGGCGCCGGCTGCCTCAGCTGCCGCCTGGCGCTGCCCGACGGCGGCGCCTGCACCTGGGCCACGGCCACGCTCAGCGCGCGCGGCTCCTTCATGACCATCACCTGCTCCTCGCCCGAGGAGCCCTCCGCTACCTACATCATCAACCCGAGGGTGAGTACTTGCTATACTTGGGCGCCGGCTGCCTCAGCTGCCGCCTGGCGCTGCCCGACGGCGGCGCCTGCACCTGGGCCACGGCCACGCTCAGCGCGCGCGGCTCCTACATGACCATCACCTGCTCCTCGCCCGAGGAGCCCTCCGCTACCTACATCATCAACCCAAGGGTGAGTACTTGCTATACTTGGGCGCCGGCTGCCTCAGCTGCCGCCTGGCGCTGCCCGACGGCGGCGCCTGCACCTGGGCCACGGCCACGCTCAGCGCGCGCGGCTCCTACATGACCATCACCTGCTCCTCGCCCGAGGAGCCCTCCGCTACCTACATCATCAACCCGAGGGTGAGTACTTGCTATACTTGGGCGCCGGCTGCCTCAGCTGCCGCCTGGCGCTGCCCGACGGCGGCGCCTGCACCTGGGCCACGGCCACGCTCAGCGCGCGCGGCTCCTACATGACCATCACCTGCTCCTCGCCCGAGGAGCCCTCCGCTACCTACATCATCAACCCGAGGGTGAGTACTTGCTATACTTGGGCGCCGGCTGCCTCAGCTGCCGCCTGGCGCTGCCCGACGGCGGCGCCTGCACCTGGGCCACGGCCACGCTCAGCGCGCGCGGCTCCTACATGACCATCACCTGCTCCTCGCCCGAGGAGCCCTCCGCTACCTACATCATCAACCCGAGGGTGAGTACTTGCTATACTTGGGCGCCAGCTGCCTCAGCTGCCGCCTGGCGCTGCCCGACGGCGGCGCCTGCACCTGGGCCACGGCCACGCTCAGCGCGCGCGGCTCCTACATGACCATCACCTGCTCCTCGCCCGAGGAGCCCTCCGCTACCTACATCATCAACCCGAGGGTGAGTACTTGCTATACTTGGGCGCCGGCTGCCTCAGCTGCCGCCTGGCGCTGCCCGACGGCGGCGCCTGCACCTGGGCCACGGCCACGCTCAGCGCGCGCGGCTCCTACATGACCATCACCTGCTCCTCGCCCGAGGAGCCCTCCGCTACCTACATCATCAACCCGAGGGTGAGTACTTGCTATACTTGGGCGCCGGCTGCCTCAGCTGCCGCCTGGCGCTGCCCGACGGCGGCGCCTGCACCTGGGCCACGGCCACGCTCAGCGCGCGCGGCTCCTACATGACCATCACCTGCTCCTCGCCCGAGGAGCCCTCCGCTACCTACATCATCAACCCGAGGGTGAGTACTTGCTATACTTGGGCGCCGGCTGCCTCAGCTGCCGCCTGGCGCTGCCTGACTGCAGTGCCTGCACCTGGAAATCACTTGTGCACAGGAAAGTGGTTGTGGACGTCAATAAAGCACGGTCGGTGTTGTGGTCTGTCTTTTTTTATGGATGGGAAATCATAAATGGACCCCTCCCGTTCTGGGCGGAGCGGAAGGGAGTATCAGACTTGTACTGACTAAAACCCATCCATGTTCCTTTTTGCCCTTTGTGTTCCAGGGCCACGGTATCTCTTTCGAACAGACTCGCAACCCTGGCAGTAGTTGTCTGTCTTGATTATTTTAAGTGTAGGACAAAAACGATTAAAGAACTGTTTTACACTGACGTACGATAATCGTCGTTAGTCAACCGTAACAATAAAACTGACGACTTTGAGTACAAATTTACCGTCGTGACCGTTACGGTTCATGTAGTACGTAAGAATACGTACGATAAATACGTACGGTGCGTCTAAATTATGATAATATTGTGGATACATTGCAACGCGTAACAGATGTCCGTGACCAAACTCGGCGTAGCAACGCTTACACTTGAGTTTTCCAGCTCCTTACAGTCCCCTCATACTTATTCTACCTTTGATTACACTACTGAGTTAATTGACGGTCGACCGCTTTTCGACCTTATAACTTATGGCATAAGGGTGAAAAGTGACAGACCTTCATTGAACTCGGTAGTACATAATTGTCTAGATCGTAGTGATCTTCATTCTCGTTACAATAATGTTGCTGTTGGCTTGCTGCATTGAAAAGCCTGTAGAAAACACAGTGATTTTTACTGTTAGAGGTTAAATAAATATAAAAAGACTGTAATTTTAGTCACGGTCACATTTAGTTATTTTTACGTAGATTTTAATAACTGTGGACAGTCCTTATAGGTAGTTAGCGTCCCGTAAGTCACCTTACCCAGGTGGTCGCTCTACGTAAAATACTCGCATTAAGCTGCATCCCGTTAGGCAGATGATGATGAGTAACATAGGAGCTTAATGGACAGTGGGGCTTACTATCTGGTTTCTGTTCTGAGTGGTTAAAGCGATAGAGCTAAACGTTGTGTATAGCTGCATTTCAATTCTCACTTAAATAACATTGGAGGTGGTGGTTCAGTCCCTGTGATTCTCTTAAGGTAAAACACCACTTCTCTATCTACTGTCTCTTTCTACGATCCGCAAATATGCCTGACTCCTCAAACCCGTTCTTTTCGTTACCAGACAAACACGACCCTAATGGTCTGGGAAGACAATGCGCTCGTCCGCCAGCGCCTGGTCGGGAAGGCTCGCTGGAGCAGCATCATCACGACAGTTCCCCTGCAGAACGGTTTCCCAGCCCCTGTGAGGCTACTCCTGCCTCCTGGCTTGAACGTCAATGATTCCACCGTCAAGTATCCCGTAGTGTTCTACGTGTATTCCGGACCTAATACACAAACGGTGTTGAATACTTTTACTGTTGGTGAGTATCTTTTTTGTTATTTCGAGAGACGAGAGTTATTCTTCGAGAGACGTTTATATTCTGGAAACCGACCTTAACATAATGGAAAAGACTAGGCAAGTGATAATGAGACACTTTCATATTCTGAGTTTTATTAGATCATATTTTGGGTCCTACGTTCCTTATTACTAGAGCGTCTACAGTGGCGTAGGTACCTTGGGTGGCACCCGGTGCCTAAGTTGGTGGTGTCACCCCATTGAAATTAAAAGCAATACATTTTTATTTGATAAACGTCATGGATCATTTAATATTTATATTTAAGATTTTGAACAAATAACAAAACACAATTAAAACTAAGACAAAAAAAATCTTACATTTCAAATCTCTTCTTTCTAGCTTTGACAGCTGCAAACTTCATCATCATCATCATCATTTCAGCCCAAAAGACGTCCACTGCTGGACATAGGCCTCCCCCAAGTGTCGCCACATTGACGTTTTGGGGGGTTTTGCCATAATCGCCACGCTTGGCAGGCGGGTTGGCGATCGCAGTACGGTTGTTACAAAAGCACAGAGAACGCTGCTGCCCATTCTCTGGTAAATCCCTTAGTCGCCTTTTACAAACTGCTGCAAACTTGGAAATAAGTTATTCAATATTTACCTGTATTTTGTATTGCCTCGTGTTCTAAGACTAATACATATTATCAAGATAGCTGAGCCGCGATTGGGTCATTTTTGCCCGTTTTTACTGTTACTGTTAGCATATGTCATCTCAATGCTGGGCAAAAGCGTCTCCCCATGATTTATTCATTTAAATTTACTGAACCGTCATAAACAATGTTAGTGCCATCATAATCATCATCATCGTTTGAGCCGAAAGACGTCCACTGCTGCACATACGCCTCCCCCAAGTGTCGCCACATTGACCGGTCCCGTGCGACTCGCAACCAGCGGATCCCCGCAACATTCACCAGGTTATCAGTCCACCTAACCGGAAGACGATGTGTTGGAAGGCCCGAAAAAGACAGCTGTGCTAGCCATTTTTTTTTCTTAACGTTTGTATTTTGTTTTCGAAGTTGTCACCGTTGCGGCCCGCCCCCACCGGACCTTACGGAGTTCCAAAAATATTTTGTATAACTCAACTTTCATTTGATCAAAGCATATCAGCCATTTTGGAGGAAATACCCTATCTAACCAAGTTCTTACTACTAGGCTACCACGCTTACCTGACGACCAGCCGCAACATCATCTACATGCTTGCCGACGGCCGCGGTTCCGGTCTCAAGGGACAAGAGATCCTGTACTCGCTCACCAACAAGCTGGGAACTGTCGAGGTGGAAGACCACTTCGTGATCCTTAGGTAAGATACTAACCTTACGTACCTATAACTAATTTAAAACTTATATTTTCGTTACGTTTACACCGCGTGCTCGTGTTCGGGTCTCAGAAAATCTTACGATTGTTTCCCGCTCTGAATTTGGTACGGTTTAATTTGGCCATAAAAGATCTAGTTAGATTCGTTCGTCGATCGACTGTCGATTATGTATTCAGGTGACCAATATCGACAAGGCGATGTAAATCGACCGCACTTATTCAGTAAGGTTTAAAAATTGCCAGCCATTAGATTAATCAGACATAAAAAACTATCATGTCACTAAATTACTGAAGTTTTCTCTAGTTACCTACAGTAAAAAAGTAAGAATTTGTTCGATAGTCTCCCTTTATTTTAATCAGTTTTTTCCGGCTGCACGCACGAAAAAGAATGACTAATTGTAACGTTACGATCGGAGCGAGAGCGCTGCACGAGCAAGCGAAAGGCATGATCGGCTTGAGCGTTCGGCTTGCCCCGCATCTAGAATTTCATCAATGTTTTGGTATGACGTTGTCACGTTAAACTATCGTCCGTAAACCGACATAACAGACAACCATTTTTTTAGTTGAAGTCGGATATTGGACCTTTCCATATAGTTGTTGCGTAAGTTTATAAGTAGTACTGGATATAATGCAACTTAAAATTTAAATACCTAAGTTCCAAAAAATTATGTTTTCCTCGAAAGCCGGCTCTTATCGCGATTAGGTTCAACATGCAATTTAACACTCTGATATTTTTCCATGTATCTCAACCAGTGTTTTATTTCCCCAGGTAACAATAAACAATTGTTCAATTCCTATCGGCGACCGTGATTGTGTTTTTTTTAATCTCAGCGAATAGGCGCATGGGCCTAAATATTTCAATTAGGTTTATAAATAAAATATCATAAACATTTTTATTTTTTTAAATAATTTGCTCTTTCATGAAATAGTCATTTAATGGGATTAAATGAACTTAGAGGATTGTTTTGATGATTTTAATGATAACAATTCTGTAAATACATGCGTGTAATACGCTGATTTCGATTCGGAAAGTCGTATGTCTATCTCGCTCGTTTTCGTAATGCCAAAACAAGATAGACATACAACTTATCGAATCCTAGCGTTTGTGAATAGGGGGCCAGGTGTACATCATTCCGACTTCATTCATCGTCGGTTAGTAAAAAAAAACCAGCATTTCCGTACATTTTGACCGTGTAGGTTTTGCAGTTTTGTAGGAAACAGTATTTTTTTTGTACGCGTTTTAATCATAGGTGATCAACCTAATTAACATGACATCCGGTTAAGTTGCACCAGTTTCAATTTGTCAATAAAATGATTAAAAAACACGTAATACCAATGAGGATATCTCGTGATCTTATGTAATGCTGATATCATAAGAACCGGTTCGATTAATCGTGAGTCCTCCACTGACCCAAATGAATAAATTAATATAATATGTGTTAGAATTTATGTTTTTTTTTTATAATTTCTTCCGCAAATACCGGTTTTATGTAACAGATTTGCGTAGTTAAGAAGAAAGACATTTTCTCAAGCTTGGTTATGTGTCGTTTTCTTTGTTCGATAATACCGGAAACTCTCATAGACCTACTTATTATCGGTTGTTCTATAATACTGTATAGTTCTTTAAGGCACCTCATGATTACATATTAGTTTTCTCCGAAGACTGAGGAAGGGGTACACGCCTTCAGCATACTTTTGGTGGAGGTCCACAGGTGGAAATAACGTCCCATTGCCTCACTCCCCGATGCTATGGCATATCCTTTGTTGATTCTGAGGGACTGGAATGAGGAACAAGCTGATCCGACTGAGAACCAGAGTTGTTGACATAGCTCACAGAATACGTAAGCTGAAGTGGCAATGGACCGACCATATTAGCCGTAGTACCGATGACCGTTGGGGAAGATGTGTTCTCGGTGGGACGCCCTCAAGTTCGGTGGAGCGACGATGTTCGTAGGGTGGCTGAGAGTTGGCAACTGGATGAGAGTTACCAAGAATACGAGTTAAATAGCTTGCGATTGGGTAGACCTTTGTCCAGCAGTGGACTGTTATATGCTGATGATGAATTCACAGGTCGGGCAAAACGTAATTTGAGAAATTTTTGTAATAGTTGCCCGAAGTCTGAATTTGTCGCAATAGGCGAGCTTATTAAGTACTTACAAGATTAATACATATTATTTGAGTAAGTACCTAATTATATTCCTATTAGTTCAGTACCTAATGGTTATTGGAACAAAAGCCTTTGGGCGAGTTTACCATGGAAACTAAACGCGATCAGCACATTAAAACCGCGTTCAAAATCTGTCAGTGTCATCATTGTTCTGAACTAAAAGCTTCAATGGTGAAATCAGTCCTTAGTCTCGTTTCCCAGGAATCATTCGAAACAATCGATGCTCATCTACACCTAACTTTATATGACTAACGAAAAAACATTTTCTAGTGTAGCATAAGGATTAATGCAACAGAGTTCAATAAACTTGTGAGGCAAACCAAGTCATAAAAGTTTTATGATGAATGCGAGGCCAACTGCAATCTTTATTGGTTGGTACTTGAGTCAAAAATTGTTGTTTGTGATGATTTGAATTTTCGTTACACCTAGCGTCTTAAAAATACATATAATTGGAACCTTATTGCGTCTAAGTAGAATAGGATTTATGCCAAACCCAACACTTACGACTTCTTAGTGCATTACATATGTGGCCCCAGTGGATCACTAAGTCCACGGTAGAATAAAGGTTGACAAGGTGACACTGGTTTCACAAGATGTTTATCACTCCCTTCAGCAGTATGGTGATTGATCATCATATTCATGGTATTTCGACTTAATTTACTGCCCTATTGGTCTCAAAGTCGCAAGCTTTGGATCCCAGGTGGGACAAATGCTTCGGAAAGCATGGCAAGCCGTTGGCCTTGTGTCTGATCTCATCCTGGTCGTGTCGGTTTTCGTCTCATCAGGCCCCTTATTCACAAACGTTCGGTTTTTATTTCGATTCGGAAAGTCGTATGTCCATCTCGCTCGCTTCCATAATGCCAAAACAAGATAGAAATAAGACTTATCGAATCGAAATCGAAACCGAGCGTTTGTGAATACGGGGGCAGATTATCAGAGTCAGGGAAGAGAGACACCCTTTTTTTCCCAAGTGTCCCCACATTGACATTTTGAGGGTTTTTGCCATAATCGTCACGGTTGGCAGGCGGGTTGGCGATCGCAGTACGGTTGTTACTAAAGCACAGAAAACGCTGCTGCCCATTCTCTGGAAAGCCCCTTAGTCGCCTCTTTCGACACCCACGGGAAGATATGGGTTGGTGCTATTCTTTACGTCCGACATCATACAGAACCATTTTTTATGGATGGGAAATCATCAAATGACCCCATCCCGCTCTGGGCGGAGCGGACGGGTTTGTCAGACTTGTACTGACTAAAACCCATCCATGTTCCTTCTTAGCCCTTTGTGTTTCAGGGCCACGGCATCTCGAGAGACGTTTAACACCCATGTCGTGGCGCATCCTTATGCGCATAATAATTACTTATCACCCGCGTAGGTCTTTCCGCTGATTGGCCGCCATAGCCGAAATTTGACCTAAAGAACAATTAATTTAGATCTGCACTGATATACAACTAGTTACACTATTTTAATATCTTGTTGGTCTACATTATTTAAATTTTCCACAGGCAAGTGCTAGACCGCTACCCGTTCATGGACCGCACAAGGGTCGGTATCTGGGGCCACAGCTATGGCGGGTACGCGACTCTACTTACAATGTTGAGGGATGACGAGAAGATGTTCCAGTGTGGTGTGTCCGGGGCTCCAGTCACCTCCTGGCTTTATTATAGTAAGTTTAAGCGTTTTTGTCTAGGCAATTATTTAGGGAACTCTCATACCTACTATGCGGCCACGACCACTCGCCACGGCTTGTCGCATGACTGGCAGCTATCTTGAACAGAACTGGTCGTGCGGCCAAGTTTTCTTCCTGGTTTCGACTAAGAGTCGCTTCTTCTGCTAAAAGTCGGTGTTAAACGCGTAGAGCGCTAGGCCCTTTAGTGTCCGTGACCGAAAGAGAAGTCTTCTCTTTGGGTCACTCTCACAGACACTCTTCACGACGAAATACTCAACCGTATCTGGAAAGATTGCAGTCTAGTTGGTAAAAGGATGGGTGCGTTTGTAATACCTAAATTGAAACATAAACAAATCTATCTATTTAAATATACAAAAATAAAATGACGTTTCTTAGTCTTACTAAAACTGGAGAGCGGGTGAACCGATTTGGCTAATTTTGGTCTTGTAATATTTTTACGAGCTCAAGGAAGGTTTAAAGGTACGTAGGGTAAGGTAGGGTAGGTAGGTAGGTAAGGTAGGGTAGGTAGGGTAGGTAGGGTAGGTAGGGTAGGTAGGGTAGGTAGGTAGGTAGGGTAGGGTAGGTAGGAAATAATAAATATCGTGTAGAATTCAGTGGCCGATAATTAAAGAATAAGTATAAATATCATAAGTAAAGTATTATTTTTCTGTAAATATGTATTATGATTATTAAACTTATTTATTAAAATATACTTTCATAATACCTACGCGTAATATTCGAGTGACACTTTCTACTATATATTTTATTTCACTTGATATTAGCATACATGTTTGAAAGTGTTTCATTGCTAATTTAGGAAGCCAAAACTTGATCGTTTTGCATAACGATGCTCCTTTAAATTTAATTAGATAATCTGAGATAACTGAAGCCTTTTGAAGGATCAAATAACACCAAACAACTAATAGTAGTGTAGTAGTCTTTCATGAAAAAGGCAGGTACGTTTTGCAGACATTAATCTACGGTTTAGTATCTTAAAATAAGAATCCATTTAATAATCTAAATATATTCTTCTCATTTCATTCGTGTCGACCTATAAATAAATTATTACAATACTTTCTACCGATGGGCCATGGGTAAAGGATGAGTTCATAGAGCCATTAAGTGGCCTACCTTGACGTCTTAAAATATTATTGTTTTACTCCTTTTCCAGTGTGGGAAAGAGATGGCGCTAGACATTCTGTATAGCTCCGTCTCTTTCCCACACTGGAATAAGAGTAAAACAATACTGCTTTAAGACGTCATGGTAGGCCAGTAGCTATGTGAATCAATCCTTTAAGAAGCAGTCTAATTTACCTCGTTATCCTCACTTCAGTTTGCAACAAACCTAAACTTTGCTCTGAGAAATTCTGTCACTGCCCTTAACCCGAATAAAATACTTAAGTCCTAAAATGTTTCAAATATTACAGGAACTTAATTGATGTACGCAAAACCAAAGTTCGCGCTTTAGACATGGAGTTGCAGACACCAGCCCCTTATAAAATACAACTTCACAATCTTTCTTCCCCAGACACAATGTACACAGAGCGCTACATGGGTCTCCCTACCCCCGAGGACAACCTGCAAGGCTACCAAGATGGCGACGTGACCCTACTGGCTGAGAAACTCCGCGGCCATGACTTCTTCCTCATGCACGGCAATGCTGACGATAACGTGCACTTCCAGAACGCGGCTAAGCTGATGACAGCGCTTCAGCAGCTTGATATTCCGTTTGAACAGATGGTGAGTATCAACAGTCCAATTTCATCATCATCATCAATTGAGCCGAAAGACGTCCACTGCTGGACATAGTCCTCCCTCAAGTTTCGCCGCATTGACATAACATGGGGGGTTTTGTCATAATCGCCACGCTTGGCAGGCGGGTTGGCGATCGCAGTACGGTTGTCACATAAGCACAAAGAACGCTGCTGCCCATTTTCTGGCAAGTCCCTTAGTCGCCTCTTACGAAACCCACGGCAAGACATGGGATGGTTCTATTCTTTACGTCCGACACCATACAGTCCACCTTAAGTGTAGTAAAAGGAGTATAATGTTCGCAGTATTGGGACATAGGGGTCCAGTGGCGGGATGGTAGAAAATGGGTATCGCCCAAATTATGACTTGCCGTGTCCTTGGAAAGAGACGAATTCTACAAGGTGCTGTTTTGCATCCTCGTCAAAATTCAGTAGGTTATCAAAAGACATAAATAATCAATTAAAATTACGGTACCTAGTTAATTATTAATAAACGCTGATTTTTTTGGTTGTGTATGTTTGTCAGTATTGCAGAATAACCCCCATAACGTGATTTAGGGAATGAGGAACTATCGAATAAACGTTTGAGATTGATTGATGTGAAAGCGCGGTTATAGGGCAAGAATCAGATGGCCTGCGTTGAAAACTCTCGTGGTTCACACGATTCGACTTTTCGATTTCGAGGATGCAAAACAACACCTTGTATAATCTGTGTAAAATACTAAGCCACTGCTGCCAAGAAATACATAAGGAGATTCATTACAAGGAGTGGTGGACTCCTTGTAATGAATCTCCTTATGTATTTCTTCCTTCTTTAATTTAGAAGACACAGTTTCTAAACAGGTTTTTTTTGTTCGCAGTCATACCCCGACGAGGCGCACAGTTTGTCAGGAGTGAACCTACACAGATACAACGCGATGGACCGCTACTGGACGCGTTGTCTCAGGCTGCAAGATTGGGACTAGTAATACTTAGCTACCTCTTTAATATGTACCTACTGTATACGTAATAAGTAATATAATACTCTGAACGCACATACTCTTTGACGATATCTATGGATTTCCCGTAGAATGAGAGTTCCGCATAAACTGGCTTCTATAGCTTGATTGGTCGCGTGCGTATGGTACCCAGTGCAATTTTAATCCAATGGAATATTTGGATTTTCCGCATTGGCAATTTGAGACGTATCCGTGTTGATAATACAATGTGATTGTTGAGTGTTATTTACATTGCAATAAGTGCTGCTTTTTCTATTTATGCTGTTTTACTACATATTATGTACTTAAGTTTAAGTTAATAGAAGTTTTCAATAAAATGTTATGTAAAGTTCTGTTTTTTATTTTGGATATCTTTTGACTATTTAGATATTTGATAAGGTTAAACATTCATACGGATTACTGTTAACCTATTGCCAAGTGACTTTTGATAAGCGTCGACTAGTTTCTTAGTACAACTTCCTCGTATTATGCAGTTGATGCATTCACTTTCATTCCTAGGTTCACAGCAAATGAAACACTAAGTTGACCTTTATGCCTCTCAAACCATAAAGTTGCAATGGGCCTTCTTAAAACAAAAACTGGCTGAAGTGCGTGGTGGATCGCGCATATTGAAGGTTTCGTAGTCGGGATGAGTATTTACGCTGTTCCAATATTCATTTTATAGAACGCATAAAAATATCTTGTGTTCTAAGTATTTCTGGCAAGCACTGTGGACTGCTGAGCTGGAGGTCCTGGGTTCAAGTCCCGGGTCGGGTAAAGTGTTATTGATTTTCCATTAGGAATTTCTCAGTAGCAGCCATAGAGCCTTGATTTGTGTACGGTAGATGGCAGGCGAAATGTACTGCTGTGTGCATGTGTACTATATGTAGGTACCTACACCTCAGTATAACCCTTCTGGGATTACAGGCGTAACGTTATGATGATATCATAAACAAAACAGACTAATATCCACACATTTATCTTCTACTTCTGTGTATTGAACACGGCAGTATGTGCTAACCCCTCAAGTTTTAAAATGTTACACTGCTACAACATTGAATTCGTTGTGAATAATAATCTAAAGAATAGTTCTAAGTATCGACTTGGATTCGAACCAGTTTAACTAGCCAGCGAACCCATGTGAATAGCGATGAAATTGTTATTTATTATCGTCCTAGTCACTTTATTTTACTTTCTCACTTGTCGTTATATAATTAATACATACCCTCAAGTTATTATATAATGTTAGCTTATATCGATCTAAAATATTTCTAGCGCTTCCTTTTTTATCGTTTGCGTTAATAGGATGTTACTTGTCTAGGGATCCGTTTGTGTCAGTAGGCAAAATTCAAGTTTATTATGATAAATGTAAATTTCAAATGGTAAAATATAAATCTTAGTAGTAAAATAAAATCAAAGTTTTGTTAAATAATAGCAATAATAAATATTATAAAGTATAACTAAATATAACTAAGAAAAATACTTTATAATAAAAAGCAAAAATAACATGACGATAGGAAAATTTCGCCCTAAGATTCGAACGTCCAATCTCATGCACGTCAAGCAGTCTTGAAACCTCCGGTTTATTTATGCGATGAGTAATTTCTCGTAAATGTAAGCCTGTTATTGCTTGTCGTTATACCCAATAATAAAAGTATTAATATTTTATTGAAAAAAAAAAACTAAATTTAAAACAGACTTTAAAAAATAAATACTAACTTTTTATTCACTAAAACAAAAAAAAAATTGTAATAAAATGTTTTTGCATCATACAAAAACCAAGACCCAGCAAAAATTTGAACGCACATGTCTTTTGGGGGGTAAGCACTTAAAGGAGCCATGTACGTTTACTATAGGTTAGCAGACCAGCGGAGCGGTATATATAACCAAAATGAACCACAACAAATAAACTTCTATTGTGTCCGGTTATCACTTCCGAGGTCATCAGTCATCTTCGTGATTATGGTAATGTATGCTATGTCCGTATTATACTGACGGTAGCCACCACGATTTATTATTGATATTTTATGCTTCTTCCGTAGACTGAAGACGGGTGGAGCATGTTAAGAAGTTCTTTAACGGTGGTAATTTTTTTATCTACTTTTGTCTATCTAACTTTGGCGTGTCATGTAGGTACCTATATATGTACCACAAGGCACCGACTGTACCGATATTGCAAAGCACGGTGCCTGGTAGAAAAACAAGGTAGGTACTTACTTACCTAATTAATCCATTTAGACTGGATGCCGACTATAACATGGTAGGGAATTTCCCAAAAAACACCATAATCACGTTCACGCTGAGGTTGGCGTGACGGTGTTTCTGCTACACGTCTAGTTTGATCTGATTTGAATCATGTTCCCGCTCAGGCTTCTTGGCGCTGTTGCATATTTTTTGATAAGAGTCATGCTCGGTCTCATAAAAGAAACTTAGGACTTTTCACGTACGTTTCAAAGAATGTCCATAAAGCAGTTATTTTATTTTTTTATTCGCGATGGGTTTGCTCTTGACTCTAGTCTTGGTCAGAGATGACAGAGACAAAGTCGACGATGGTACGAACTTACCCAGAAGAAGCCTGTGCACTCTAAATTTGAAGAGATTAGGGTTGTAAGCGTTCGGAAACACAGACCAGGCAGAGGGTTCCACTCCTTTGCTGTGCGCATTATGAAAGACGTTTGGAAACGATTAATGCGAATTGGTAGAATAGCAATAAGGAGTTTTATGATTGTAACAACACAGTGTGCTATACTATTAGACTAGACACTACATATGTCTGACGTTTATTACTGTTAGGTACTCTTCCAACTACCGGTGATTACACTTTACAGTTCCATTACCTATGCCTTGACACATTAGGTTTATCTATTGAAGTACCTACAGGCTACATACAAACATACTGACGTCATCCATAACTGCTGTATCCCACACTATCCCGCATAGGTACATCATGACTACAAATAATTATCTCTGTATCGTGGCTCCTGTGTTACGTTAGCGAATGCAAGGTATCTAGGTTTCTAGATAAAGTGTTTTAATAAAATAGTTGAACCAGAGATGCGGGAATCGTAATGCTACTGGCAGTGTAAAAAAATTCGCTTCATTGGGGCAGGTTGATAGGTTGCGCCAAAAAAGGTGAAGAAATACTTTTTGTGCAGACAAGTTAATCGTCTTTGCAAAAGATTTCATCGATTAACATCTAAGTACTATTTCAACTTCGACCCTAACTATATAGGTACCTAAATGTCAAATGTTGTCAAAACTGTTGAGTTGTCTGAGGTAAAAACTAATTTTACAATAACTAACATTTTCTTAGAAAACACATTAGGTGTTAAGTATTTTTAGTGACCGTTTGAAAAACATTGTGTTGTATTAATTCTAGGTATCTACCTAATTATAACTGAGGCGTTTTGAAAGAATATATTTTTCATAGAGAAAATGTCATTTAACTTAATAAGGGTCTTTTATGATACCGGTCAAAAGTGGTTTTGTCCGATTAACACTTTTGGCTGTAACATTAACACTTAATTTTCAAAATATTTTTACAGACGTCGTAAACCAAAGCGGTATTAACACTTCACGGCTCATTTGCATCGTATATCAAGCATGTATGGACGTTGCAATTAAAACCAGTCTGGCCGTTGTAAAATGCCGTCACAATCTAGATTTTTTTACCATAAAACCTGGCCCGTTGATCCGCATTGTTTCATGTTTTTTTAAACGAGAACTTGGAGCCATTTATCATAGGTTGACCCAAAAATGTCACTCGTAGTATACTAGATTTATTTCAATGGATTTATTTCTAAGCTGGTTTATAAGACAAGATTGAATTTAGGTAACATTGTACCTACTTATGTACGTGCTACGATGTCATAAATCATTAATAAACATAACTTTTTAAATTAATGTTATTACTTTTTAAATGTCAGATTCTGTAATGTAGTTAAACGATTGCTGCCAGCTTGTAAAGTAAGTAATCGTTTCTGATTCATTCTGTACTAGAATGACTAGAAATTAGTGAAGTAGCAATCATAATTTATAAAATTGCCGATATAGTAGGTTACCTTTAGAGGTAGGTATATGTACGAATGAAAACTGTGGTAACCGAAATGGATTGAGTAAAAGTAAATCGTGGAAACTTAATAACAAAAACCTTGAAGATACATCATTGAATAACAGAGAGACAAATAACACCAATCTGACAGATGGAAGATCCACCAGAACCTCAATGAACCTTAATTTCTTGAATGAAAAGGATTTTTTTACTGGAACGGAACGGTGCAGTGTTTGAAGTTGGAAGCCCCATAACAAAAAGGTTGCTAAAAGGTACCTATGTACTTGAACTTATTAGGTAATAATAAAGGTTTAGCCAACCATCAGTTGCTTGTAAGAAAACATAATTGAAGAAGCATTGCACAACGCTTCTAATAAAGCCGATGACATTCATTAAAAGCATAATTACACCATAATTCACACTCTTCAATCCAAACTAAAGGTAACGTACTCGTAAGTACGAAACATGCAGGTAGTAATTATCGGTTAAGTACGTTTTAACAGCGGTTGCGTCTGCGCCGGTAATGCTGCACTATTGTGCTTCGTTGCGTAACAGAACTGGCCCTTCTCGTCTCCTTTCACTTACCTAATCACTATTGACCGCAGCATCTTTTAGTTGACCCAGAAGATCTTGTGATGGAATGGACAAGTGTCTTGGTATACCTAAGTTTTTGAAATGACATGGTCACTAACAGTACCTATCATTCGTACTTAAAACCGGAATACCTAACCGCGATCATGGCACTTGCAACAGTGCCGAAATATCTAGAATGTGAAACATATAATAAACATGGTAGATATTCCATTTTAAGAGCGTTTATACCCTACGGCATTTCATACAAACTTTCAAGTCGTTATTTTCCGAAATGACTGAACAGATTTTAATGAAACTTCCTACGCATAAGCAGTATACATAGGTCTAAAAAGTTACCAAAAAAACATTTTTGAAATGTCTTATAAAAATGAAGATAATTGGAAATTTCTGTTTCCATAGATAATTAAAAATCGGTCTAATTTAGCTGTAACATCATTTTTCGAAAATGTTTTTAGTAACTTTTTAGACCTATGTATACTGCTTATGCGTAGGAAGTTTCATTAAAATCTGTTCAGTCATTTCGGAAAATAACGACTTGAAAGTTTGTTGAAATGCCGTAGGGTATAAACGCTCTTAAGTGCTTATGAATGTGTGTAGGTAATTAAGTAATTATAGTTTTTTCTCCCCATTTTCCGAGATGAGCAGCTTCCCTTCCCTATCTAAGATTTGTTCTTTGCTGCTCGGACATATAAAAATTAATCAGCGCACAAATGTATGGAGAGGCAATTTTTTTTCCGATGTAGTAGAGACCTACATAATTATGTCCCTCTTTTAACTAGTCGAAGTGTAGGTAAGTACTAGGTACCTATTGCGAATTATCATTAAAATAATGGATGCCAGGTAGAAATGTTATGTGATAGGGTCACGTGGCGTGGCGGCTAGAAATCCAATATTTAGTTACTGTTACCGTTACACCTTCCATTGAAATGCACGATCATATTGTTATTAAACCATTTATAAACCCGAATACGAATTAAAAATAACAGTTATTGCAGTTTATGTAAAATAAGTGGCAGATTTACAAATTTTCAAGGTATAGGCTGTAAAGTTTTTGCTGCCCTTGCCTCTAATTTTCATGTCCTAGATTATTTTTGCAATCCAACAATTTCGTTGAAACGCACGTAAAATACCTAATTGTTGAATTAATTTTTGAGCTAATCAAAGCTCAATCATGTACAAACATCAGAAAGCCATCCAGAAAGCTTTTTGATTTCTACAAGGTAGCAAAAAAAAAAATATGTCTCCAAATTTGCCGCCCCAAAACTCTGCCGCCCTAGGCTCCAGCCTACTCAGCCTCCTGGTACAGTCTGCAAAGGAGATAAGTAACCAGGCACTCACACAACAAAACTATATCGGTACTATACGTACTACTCACAATGACAGCCACGCACACATCGCTTTCGTCGAGTGAGTGCGCCTACGACTTCTAAATGATACTATTACATGATTTCGACGTATAGGATAGTTGCTCGCGTGGCGCAACAGGTAAGCAATCTACCTGCCGTAACTAACGAGATGAGTTCGAGTCACGACATTACTAAATAATATTTTTGAGATTTTGTGATATTGAGTTAGTAAAATACTAACTCTAAATAAAGCGATATTCTGACCGGTTTGAGAATCTATCAGAAGTTTCTCGCCTACTTAAAATTATTTGCCAGTTTAGAAGCTAACTACCCGCGCTTTAAAATTATATTCGTGCCTTTGATTGTGAACCTATGTTATGAGCCAGTCTGCATTAGCAACTACAGTCTACACCTTAGATACGCCTTCTTTACTTGCACTTTTGCGAAGTTTGTGATTGTAATACATTGATTACCTTAGACCATGCATCATTTATCAATATTCCAAAAAGCTGAAATTGTTGTTTTGCGTGAGCAAAACATTACATTGAGTGAAATAGCAAGGCGCCTAATGATATCGGTGAGTTAAATTATTATTAATTTATAATGTCACCGTGACCCAGTAATTTTAATAAGATTGTCTGTTGTGTGTATGAACGAATTGTGGATATGAATAGTTCAAAATAATAGTTAATGACACCGTAGTGTTTATTTTACTGTTCGTGTATCGTTATAGACAGTATTATAATAATAGTTTTTTATCTGTATTTTGTAATGAAATATTCAAAAAATATGTCTATAAATGAATAAGAGATTATAATAAAATAACAATTTGGATTTTGTTTTATTATATTTAAAATGTAAATTGCATTTGTGGAAATTAAACAAAGGATAGTCAATAAAATAATAAATGCTTAATCATTGTTGGAAAAAATGTATTGTTTAATGTTTGTGTAATTATTATTTCTTAATTAAGGTCAGTGGGTCGACTTAGAGGTGAATTTGTCTAGGTTGGGAGGTGAATGTTTAGTTCTAATATTTTGTTTTTTTTTTTTTAGAGAAAAACCGTTCGTCTGTGGGTGCATCGCCACGCTGAGACAGGCGAAATAAACCGTCGCCAGCCTGGACCGCCACCATTGGCTTACACGGATGCTTCGCCTCGACACCGTGAGATTGTTGCCATCCATACAACAGATCCGTTTGCTAACACCAGCATAACAGCAGCGAAACATGACGACACTATGCAAACAGTACGGAACCACCTGCGAGCGGACGGCTTGAAATGTTGCAGACCAGTGCTAAAAATTTTATTATCTACCGTGCACCGTCAAAATCGCGTTCGGTTCGCGGAACAATATCGGAACTTTGATTGGGAAAATAATGTCGTCATATTCACTGATGAAAAATGTTTTAAATCAGATAAGGATGGGCGGAAAATATTATGGAGAAAGAAAGGAGACCGATTCAGAGAAATTAATACTTTGCCAGTTAGGACCAGTGGCCGCATAACACTAGGGTATTGGGGCTGGATGTCGTCGATGGGTCCCGGTGAGCTCGTTGAAGTGGGAGCTCGTAATACTAGTCGCGGATACTTAGATATTTTAAAAAATGTTATGCTGCCCACAGTGCGAGTTGCCTATCCAAATGAGCATATTTATTTTGTGCACGACAACAGTGCAGTGCACAAAGCACATATTGTGCAGGACTGGCTAAAGTCACAGACAGATGTGACTGTTATTGATTGGCCTGCTAAGAGTCCAGATTTAAACCCCATAGAAAATTTATGGGGTCAAATGGTTTTAAACTGGGACCCATCTGAAGTTAGAACTAAGTCTAATCTGGATGACGTTGTGACTTCGACTTGGGAGTCGTTACGTGGTAGTGACCTTTGCAACAACATGGTTGCTAGTATGAGCAGACGTTTGCAACTTGTCATAGACAGCAACGGGGCACCCATTCATTATTAATTAAACCATAATAATGTAAATGGTTAATTTAATTATTGAAACTGAGAATCTTTCGGGGAGGCCTGTCCAGCAGTGGACATCCTACGGCTGATATGATGATGAAATATTATCATTAATATATAAAATATACACTAATATTATTAATTACGGATCATCTTGAGAAAGTATAATATCGAAAAACACTGCCGACTTATAGTCACATTTTACTGCCTTTTTTGTCATTTTATCGTATTAAAATATATTATTTTCCTAGAAACTGTATTGGTAATTATTATTATATTTTGTATTTTGAAATGTTTTCATTTTTACATTAAAAATTTAATTCATATGGGTATACAACTGAATAAACGAAATACATAATACTATCATCTTCAAAACTCACAGCATATTCAGCCATAATAAGTCGGCGGTACTGGAGTGTGAGTGATGTTATTGTTACTGGATCAGATTATTTTTTATCTGTGTGACATGTTTATTCACTCCGCCCATTGATTATTATATAAAAAGATGTATTGGCATGTTTTAAATATATTGTTGCATTTATAATAAAAACATATTAACTTATAAGTTCTTTTATTTTTTAAATAAAGATTTTTAATAAAAGTAGTTTTATTAATTAAAGCTATTTTAAATAAATAAAACCATTTCTTAACAAAAACGATTCTAATTGCTTTAGCTCAAAATAATAAAACGCAAAAAGAAAACTCACTGCGCGGATTCGTACCCACGCAGTAGTAATCTCATAGGTAAATGGCTTACGCGTTGGGCCACAGACGCTTTAAATTTTTAAGCGAAATGTAATACTATGATTTTGAAGATCAGTAATCTATGATTTTGAAGCACACATCGCATTCGTCGCAGTCGTAGTGAATGCGATGTGTGCGTGGCTGTCAATGACGACCACGCACACATTGCAATCGTACGTACGTACAGTACCGAATAGTTTTGTAGTATGCGTGTCTGGTTACTTAACTCCTTTGCAGACTGTACATCTGCCACACTGGCAATAATACCGTTACGTTTCAGCGATATGATTGGCTAATTCACACGCATCCACGCTACGCGTCCTCGCACATATCTGATGGAAACGCTTTCAAACGCAGCCTTTAAACTTCATGGAGCTACAGTTAAAGGAAACTTCAGCTAGATGGAGATGGACCGACGAAGATCCTAATTAAAACGCGTCTGCATATATGTTTCTTACTGATTGCGGACTGAAAGATACCGATATCCTGGACATCATCATCATCATCAGCCTATAATGTTCCCACTGCTGGGACACTGGGATGTTTTCCTTCATCGTTTTTGAGAGCTTGCTTTTTGCTGGACATAGGTTAACGATATACTTTAAGATTTTTTTTCGATTTCCTGAAAGCTTTGAAGAGGCATTAGCTCAAAAACGAGACTTCTTCGGACATTTTAGCAACAGGTAGTTTGTACCTTGTAGGTCTTAAAGCAGTATTGTTTTAATCTTATTCCAGAGTGATATATGGCGCAAGCGCCATGTCTTTCCCACTTTGGAATAAGATGAGACGTCCTCTGTAACTCTGTATCTTTCCGGAACTGGAGTAACATTAAAACAATACTGCTTTAAGACGCCCCCTGGAGCGAGTTGGTAGCTATGTAGCTATCTGGGGGCCTACATGTATTCGAGCTTTTGGTATTAGGACATGGAGGGTTCCTCAGGATGTTTAATTCATCGTTTTGAATCTCGCAAGCTGCACTGAAGATAACAAGCACTATAATAACTCACTTAGAGGCTAACACCAATGTTGAGGCAACAGTGTATTGTGCAACTAAAATAACTTGTGTTGTGTGTTGTGCAGTTTAGCATGTAACAATAAATAATTAAATAGGTATTCCATGTAATTGCTTTATAGTAAGTATTAAACAACTAAAACATTACTATTTACTTCTAAAATAGTGTTATTTGTGCTTCCGTACATAATTACACTACAAACTGTGCGTATAGGTAATTGTTCCTATTTGAAACGAGCACAATTTAATTTGTTAGCGATTATGTAATCTACGATTGATGTAAAAGTTCTGAACTAAAAACGGTCAAATTAAATTAGATAGTGAAACCCCGCACAAGTAATGGGTATCGATATTAAAAAAACTAGCCAGGTGCGAGTCGGACTCGCGCACGAAGGGTTCCGTACCATTATTTATAAAAACTAGCAAAAGAATGACTTTTTTGTATGTGGCGCCCCCTTTAAATATTTATTTTATTCTGTTTTTAGAATTTGTTGTTATAGCGTCAACAGAAATACATAGTCCGTAGAAATTTCAACTGGCTAACTATCACGGTTCATGAGATACAGCCTGGTGACAGACGGACGGACGGATGGCCGGACGGACAGCAAAATCTCAGTAATAGGGTCCTGTTTGATCTTTTGGGTACGGAACCCTAAAAAGGTATTTGGCTTGCGTGTAATTGTTCCTATATGATCCTGTTGGTCGAGTGTTCACAAGCGCGATTCCTGAGTTTGACTGCATGAGATCCTGGGGTCGATTCCCGGGTCGGGCATAGTGTTATTGGGTTTTTCCATCAAGAATTTCTCAGTAGCAGCCACGGAGTTTGGGTTTGTGGCCGGTTGAGACTCGCCCCCTATTACAAGGGACTTAAAACAACTGTTCTGGCGAAATCATCATCTGCCTTGCCTTTTCCCAACTTTATTGGAGTGGGCTTCCAGTCTTACCGGATGCAGCTGAATACCAGTATTTTACATGGAGGGACTGCCTATCTGACCTCCACAACCCAGTTAGTACTGGGTAATACGATACCCCTTGGTAAGACTTGTTGTCAGACATTCGGGGCACTGACTACCTGTAACGACTGTCAAAGATCTACAAATGACAGAAGGGACCAACGGCTTAACGTGCTTTCCGAGGCACGAAGGAAACTCGGTATGTAATAATGGTCACCCATCCACAGACCGATCTTGGCAAGCGCGGCTTAACCTTGAAGATCGACCCTTCCGGCTGTTATTATTTAGCCACGAGCTCTTCTTTTCTGGCGAAATGTTGGTGTATTATTATGTACACTACTGCCTAACCCGTCGGGGATCCAGGTGTACGTTATACTCATTATGTTATGTGATTCTGTATACTTTTTTGTAGAAATGATTGTTTTGGTTCGGATATCCAGCTGCTTTACAAAGGTACCTAACCTAATCGTTGTGACCACTCATTTCGATTGGGAAGGTCTGATGGCCAGACTAGCGTACGGAGTTTCCAGTTCCAATACGATATTATGAAACATTGTTCTTTAAATATTAAAATATTAATGCAGCAACATCGATGTATGTACCTACCGCGTGCTTACTGTTCTCGATTACACTAATAAGGAAGCAAATAACATAATTATTGTTTTTGTTTGCTTTATTTATAAGTGGAAACTATGTGGTGGAATCTCGGCCAATTAAACAAATGAGTAGGTAAATGAGACCTATACTTAGTTTTAGCAGCAAGCAGTGTACCTAAAAATACTCGCCGTGTCCAAAAGGACACGGCGAGTATTTTTAGGTGGTACCATTTTCAAGAGCCAGCTAGGGCTCTTGAAATCGGGAACATCGGGTCTCTTCCCGATACCGCATGCGTAGCATGACCACTGTAGAAACGAGTTTTGTCTACAGAAGAATCGACATGACAGATAGAAAATGACAATGTGTCAGTTTGTCGATTTTCCGTAGACGTAGCCCGTTTCTACGGTGGTCATGCTACGCGTGCTGGTGGGCTATTATTTATTTAATCTAAAAATATAAAAGATGTGTCATAAGATGCATAAACGGCTACAGCTAGATGGACCAACGCGATGACTTGATAAGGTGCCTGTGACCGACTGGATGAGGAACCAGTTAGCGCAGTTTGAGGGAGGTCTATATCCTATCTTGAAATAAAATAGACTGAGTTTGAATTGCATTTCATTTTCAATCTCCAAGAAGGCATTTCTGATTCAGGCCCGGAGTCTGCTCACTACACACCACACTATGACCATGCTATGAACATGTCACGGACTACTATGCCGACTAGACTACCGACCAACACCGTCGCATGCCATGCACGGCATGGAGCGCATCGTCACCAGCAAAATATTCTCGCCGACGGTTGTTGACGCTCCGTGCATAGCACGCGATGTTGGTAGGTGACGGAAGACGGAACTGTGTATTGGCATAGTCTCATACCTTCAAATACAAATAATTTCATTTTTGCCTGACACGTTCCTGGCACTGTCATAGTACGGTGTAGTGGGCAGACTCCTTTATTCTAGACCGATGCCGAGGTTTGAACCTCGACCCAAACATAGATAATGACGTTGACATTTTGATATTATTGGGTATATACAAGTTTATTCCTAAATGGACGTATCTAATAAGAATGTAGAGTCAGCAGATGGAGCAGCCAGAACCCTGACATAATGAAGGCGTCTTGTGAAGTACCTGAACAGGAAGACCGATGCGCAATACCATTATGCCATAAAGATAGTGAAGTCATTTTGGAAATCGTAAACAAAATACGGCAAATTGAATTGTTACATTGCAAGTACGAAAGATTTCTACGCTGCGATGTAGAAAAAAAACACGTTGCCTATAAAGATAGAATTGCGTAAGTAGGTAACTACCAGCCATTCTATGTATATTATGTAGATATAATGGGTGTAAATAGTCTCTTAACGAAACCAAAAGGCAAAGTGTTCTCCCCGTCATTGCGATATTTTTGTTCTGGACCATACCTGGGAACCTTCTAGTTACGGAGATATTGGAGGTCAAAGTTCCAAGTTTTTTTTTTTTTTTTTTTTTTAAATTCTATCCTTGAAAGTTGCAAAATTACCTCCATGACCCGTTAACTATTCAATGCATCCATCAACACAATGTTTTGAGTAGGTACCTACGTTACATTGAGTTTTACCATAAAACGAGATTTTTGACCCAAAAAACGTGTCGTTTCTCAGCAAATATTTTTTCATCCCACCATCTCGGAAAGAGTATTTTTAATCTTCAATATCTGAGTGGAAAAGCCGTTTTTATTCTCTAGAGGATAAAGTAAATTGAATTTAGAACATCGTGTGCACTAAGTTTGTGAATTAAAAAAACATTAAACCTATTTACTGCTACCTCTATGGTGCCTAATATATCATACAACTTTTTTTTAATTTGTTAAAAACTCAGACTCGGAACCTTCTTGGTGTTCTTTTTTCAATTTGCTTTGTACGCGGTTCTTTACGCGGCATTTTTTCACGTCATTGTTAATTATACCGTAATATTATTTTGTTATAATTTAAAGATTATTCTGTAATACTTACGTGTCATAATGTAGTAATTAATACCTAAACTGAAATAAAAGTGTACCTATCTTGTGATTGTAAACGTTTTTTTTTTTTTGCATTTAGTCATTTCCTCGCTGAGGTGGAATGAAAAGTTACGTGTTGCACTCGAGTACAAAGATTTTTCACCTCGTGCTCTTTTGATTCCCTCGCTAACGCTCAGGATTCTAAGTTTGAATGATTTTAGAATCCTTCGCTTGCTCGGTCATCAAAATTGAACACGCGGTTAAAAAGCAACTTTGCACTCTTGTATAACAAATAACTATTTCACTTCAGTAGCTCAAACATGTAGGTTTTGCTGCCTGAAATCAGTGAGCAAAATGCGATTTTGCTCACTGAGTGAGACAAAGTAACTTTTTAATTATTTTTTTAGAAAGCCGCGAATATCTTATTCAGCCTTGGATTAATCATACAATTCGAAACATTTACACTCTATCTCTTTCCCTCCATTAGAAAGAGAGAGAGAGAGAGAGACAAAGACCAGCCCTTTCGAAGTTCCTATTTTGAATTCGACCTCAAAGACAAACACGTTCGGAATTTCGTTCTAACTAAAGAAATTTTGCAAAAAAATTATTGTCTTTTAATGTAATTTATTGAATTTTTAACTTATTGTTGTATTTAAACGAAAATAAGTTTTTACTGCATATAAAACTAATACTTAACCTGTAAATATTTATTTCTAGTTCAAATAATGTTACGTAATATATTTTGAATAATAAAATATCATGGGTGCTATTTCGGAACACGCCATAATTTAAATAAAAGAGCAGGAATAAAATTTCGTGGCTGGCGTAAAGAGTTGAATAAGTTAGAAAAATATTAAAATAATCGTAAAATATGAGTGAAACTAGCGACGAGAACAATACCTCTACCTACAATGTTAATTATTTTGATTCACGATAAATAGTTATTTCAATCTATTCCTGTTTATTATTTTATCTCCTAAAGTGTTCTCGCTGCTGAAGTGAAAAGTTGTATGTGCTACACGAGACCAAAGTTATTTGCATCTCGTGTCTTTGAATCCCTCGCTGCACTCAGGATTCTAACCTAGAATCACTCGCTACGCTCGTGATTCAAATATAGAATCCTTCGCTTACTCGGGATTCAAAATCAACACTCGCGGCAAAAACCAACTTTGCTCTCTTGTTGAACAAATAACTATTTTGGGGGGTTACTTAGTTTGATGTACTGAATGCTCGGTTTAAGGGTTCGTGAAGAGTCTGTTTACACCTTGTAGAGCAGATCTGGTCAACTGGCCCCTATTCACAAATGCTTCGATTCGATTTCGATTCGGAAAGTTGTATGTCTATCTCGGTCGCTTACGTACCTAATGCCAAAACAAGATAAACATACGAATTGTCGAATCAAAATCGAATGGAAGCGTTTGCGAATACGGGGGCAGATGTGGTCAACTGATCATGCTACTCATGCTGGACCAATCAGGGAATACCTAATTTTATAGATTCTAGATGAAGGTTATATCATATCAAAAGTTAGTTTAACAAATATTAAACAATTATTTTACTTTAGTTACCTACGCATGTTATCTGGTTTATAATATTTACATTAAATTCAAAGCGTACATAATTAAAATTAAATAAAACTAATTTTTATTTTATTTCGTGTAGTTCCATCCATGTGCAATTATAATTGCGATATTGAAACAAAGAATTATTATTAATAAAAATAGATTTATATTCATTTTAAAATTATTGGAGGTGTGTATAAGTACGATAGCAATTAGTTGGCAAGAAAGAATAAAATTCATTTTTCAAAACGGGTTGTGAAATTCAGTTGCCATGGCGGCCGAAAGGGATAATGTGACATTACATTTCATTACTCTACACTCTCTTTCATTTTATTATTTTGCTCTGTATGGTGTCGGACGTCAAGAATAGACCATCCCATATCTTCCCGTGGGTGTCGTAAGGGGCGACTAATGGATTTGCCAGAGAATGGGCAGCAGCATTCTCTGTGCTTTTGTAACAACCGTACTGCGATCGCCAACCCGCCTGCCAAGCGTGGCGATTATGGCAAAACCCCCCAAAATGTCAATGTGGCGACACTTGGGGGAGACCTATGTCCAGCAGTAAACGTCTTATGGGCCGAAATGATGATGATGATGATTCATAATATCTAACTAAACTACCAAAATAGGCTAACGGCTCTTTGTATCTACCGTTATTTTCGTAAAAGGTTAAATGTCAAGGAGATATGGTCGAATTCTCCTTGTCTAATAGTATTGTAGGTGGTTTTTATTGAGGCCTCACACCGTTTTGTTAACTGTCAGTAGTTATAAGTACCTACTGGTAAAGATCACTACATAATATACTCGTACATGTATTATTTTAGTAATAGCGACTCCGCGTGAGGTCCTCCGTTCGATCCCCGGGTTGGGCAAAGTGTTGTTGGGTTTTTCCATCAGAAAATTCTCAGTAGCTGGATTTGTGCCCGGTTAATGGCAATAGGCTCGCCCCCTTTTACATGGGACTTAAACATACCTGTGGTTTCCCTTACACCTTGTATATTTTCTTATAGAAGTTCCGCATTGCGTAGTGTTGGATTGTTAGTGACCACCATGTTACTAGGTTTATGGAAATGTCTTAAAAATGTGATTCAATGCGTTTGTTTTTCATTAAGTCACCAATTTACCAAATGTGGCCTAGGTACCTATATTATTTTACCGAGTCTGATCGATCATCGTTATCTTAGAATACTGACTACAGATTTAATATTAGGTAATTACCTGTAACAGTAACAGTTGTCAACAGTAGTTTTTTTTGTACTAAAATAAACTACAACCTGCACTAATTAATGTGTAAACATTATTTGTAATTTTGTATGCCTTGCACGGCAGCACATAGTGAGACATAACTTTATTTATATCACCATGTACTTACTTTTACCTATGTGCCACAAATAAACATTTTTGAATCTGAATTTGAAAACTTTAAAAGTACTTCGAACTGTTCCCGACACTGTATATTAAATACAAAATCTGCATATCCCAGGAATTCAATGAACTTTTATTGCCACAAATATCTCTGAAGATGTAGGAGACCCTGGATTTACAAAGAAATGGAGACGTTTTGGTCTTAATAACCAGAAGGTCGTTCGTAATGTTTCGGCGAAAATTAATGTAACGATACAAGAGAATTGTAAGAAGTTAAGGTGTCTACGAGTATGTTGGATTCTCTTCTTCGTGTCGCAGGCACTTCCACGGTGTCGTTAAGAGGCGACTCTAGTCCCGAGGAATTTGAAGAATAGGTATTGACGTCGCGCTGCGCCCGATCAAGCCTCCGTAAAGAGCGAAAGGGACAACTGCAGCTCGGCTGATTTTTCCTACAAAAGTCCTGACCAAAGACATTTTGTATTCTGCTGTTTTATTCTTCAAAACTAAACTGATCTAAATAATTCTTATATCAAAATTTAGAGGAAAAGTATATCTATGCTTCTATTATTTTCTTTTTTGTTAAAAACTTATCTAATTTGTCCGATATTCGTCTGAACATGGAGGTAAAAACGGGCTATTTTTCAGGTTTTTGGATTGTCATAATCTTTTAGTGATTATGTTTTGAAAAAAAGGAAATGTATTAATAAGACCTAGATTTTTGGAAAAAAAAACATTGGTCTAGACTAGACGCATATCCACGAAGAAAACAGCGGAATTTACCACCACCCACTAGAGTCCCCTCTTAACAATAACTTTGAGTCCCTTACTCCGGACACAGAGGGCAGAATATGAGGCAGAATATCTTGATCTTTGACACAGCTCTATATCGATCGACACTTTGCTTTGGGTAGCATATAATTAACATTGTACCGCAGTGGCGTAGCGTGCCTTGGTAGGGCCCTGTATAAAAAATTGTTTGGGGGCTCTTATGAAGGGTTAAGATTTCTCAAAAAAGAAAAAAAGTGTTTGCATAAAATTAAAAGAAGTATTTATTCATCATAATTATATTCTATCTGTCACTTTTTTCAAATTTTTTACAAACAATTCAAATTAAATATAACACTCTCCTTGCAAACTCGGCAAACTGACTTATTAAATCATTTATAGTTGTTAATGACTTTAGTTTTTCTAAAGTTTTTATTAATTTTTGCTTACGCGTTGGGGCCCCCGTGGCCCGGGGGCGCCATATAATTGATACGGCAGAAACGGCGGGAGCTACGCCCCTGTTGTACCGCCAACGAGTACATATACCTCCTAGAAATAGTGGTTCTACATAGCTCAACCCGCCCCCGTATTCACAAACACTTCGATTCGATGTCGATCGACAAGTCGTATGTCTATCTTTTTTTGGCATTACGAAAGCGAGTGAGATAGACATATGACATTCCGAATCGAAATCGAATCGAAGCGTTTGTCAATACGGGGGCTGGTCAGCTTGGACGAATTTAAATCTCTAGGGAAAAGTTTCTAAGCAAGCGTGGTTCTTACTCCTCCGCCATTTTCATCACGTGAAATAAAATGGTGAAACGAGAGTTAAACCTCGGTGATAAAAGGCAAAGAAGACGTCATAGCAAACGGTTACATCATGGATGTTATCGGGTATCCAAGTACGGCTGCAGTGAAGGCCCAAAATGGTAGTAACATGCTGATTCATTGGCAAGTTTTACTTGCTACGTTAGTTTGACGTAGTAGATCGTACGTCGTACTACTATTTTGTTCGTCTGCACCTAATTGAATGTTGTGCAAAGTTGAACTACCTTTCATCACCTGTATTGGCACACAACAAAGCGTCACTCTCGTTATTTGGGTCGGTTTTCTTGTTTTGTTTGGCCTTAGTTCTGATATTGGAAAGGATCTTGTATAAGAGCTCACATAACTGCATGAGACGAGATCTCCGGTCGTTGCACGCTTGCGTCACCACCGCCGCCGATACTAAAGATTACCAAGCGCTAAAGTGTGGCTTACTTTAAACCAAATACAAGTTTCTAGAACTCAATTTTATTAGGATGCTAAAGGTTGCATAAATGATGATCCAAATGGAATCAATAATATGTTACCTAGTCAAATTGTAACTTTTGGAGAATCAAACAAAAAATATGATTGAAACGGTAAAGCAAAACATAAATCAGTTTGGGAATCGACGGTTTTTCCGAAATTACGAAAATGGCTTCGAGCAAAGCTAGTTACTCATTACACTAAATTACATACATAATGTTTATTTTTGTTATCCTCTGTCTCCTAAGACGGACAACAAATAAATAAATAAAACAAAACAATATTTTCACATAATTACTAATTAACCATGTTTATTTTAAACTAGTTTTTCGCATCTTAGGATAGTTATGCACAGTGACTGGAGGAGATAGGAAGGCAGGTCAGCCAGCTTCACAGCAATCGCAGTCTCCGCAGTCGGTTACCGCGCGCCTCCGCGTCAACTCGTGCGCAGGCTACGAACGGTTCAGTGTGTGAGTGATGACCGCTGATTGGACCATTAGCATTCATTGAGGAGGTCTTGACCTCGCATCCTGCGGTACTTGCGTGTACGCGTGTGAAATGGTGAGTATTTCCGTTTGTTTATTGATAGATACTATCAGGGTCATTGATAAAGTATTTTGAAGGATATTTTTGTTTATTTGTGCGATAGTGAAAACAAATTATTCGGTTCTTGAATGGTTATAATCTAGAAAGATATTAAGTACCTAGTTGTGTTAAAGGACGCACTGTATTTGGAATTGCTGGAATAGTGGTTTTAACAAGTCAAAGTGAAATGCTTGATTTCCTCTGTGGCTAATTTATACCGACTGAGGTTTTTAGGGTCCAAATCTGTCCATGGACTTGAAAGGCTCATAAAATACCTTAATTTTATTGCCAGGGTTTGTTTTTCTCAAGAGTGAGCCAGGTTTATCGCGGCATACCTTCATAAAATGTAGGTATAATTATAAAGAACCGACAAGATTACTAATGAATGCTTTTGTGTTACGTGAATCAATAATTTGATTTCCTTCAACCGTTACCAAGCCATTTAAATAACGTATGTACAGTGCCCGCACCATTACCTGACCGATCTCACAAAGCAAAAAAGAGGAAAATGGGTCAGGTAATGCTGGCCACTGACTGTACAATAACGATTTACAATTATTGTACAAAGCTTTGAAAGGTAATTGCTAATTTTATTGTTATTTAAAACATTTTGACAGTATTGGCTTTTGTGTAACATGTTCTCAAGATAACAGAACAATAACTTGGCATTGAAGTAAATATTTTAGTATGTCATGCATAAAAGCGTGGAAAACCTCAACAAATATGATGTGAATTAATAAGTACGTACATTATTTGTCAAATAAGTTCCACCAAACGTGCGCACACGCATACATAATGTAACATTTTTATAAAACTAAAACGTTGATGTAAACAATGTCTCTCGTGATTATATGAAACTAGGTGTGCCCCGAGGTTTCACTCGCCTTTTCTCTTTTTTCTCGGCTTCTAAGGATCGTAGCGTGATGTAAATAGCATCTAACCTTCCTCAACAATTACAGTTAATTCCGTAGATAAACGCGTTCAAATTAACTCAAATTTAAAATAGTTTATCGCTCTATAGTTAGAGCAATTAACGATTTGCAATTTGAGTTAACTCAGTTAGACTTAGGTGAGGTAACTTTTGTTCTAATTAACTCTTCAGCTTTTCTCTATATTTTCTAACCTTAACACTATACATGAAAAAAATTGAAGTTGTCTATTTGTAACTTCAAAATAACAGCTTTTTACTGAAGGCATATTGAGAAAGTAAATACGATACTTATAAAGAATCTTTCTTTTTTTTGCGTCCATCTGTTTGTTCCGGTTAATCTCCGAAACGGCTGGACGCTGTCAGAATTTAAAACAAAAATGAAAGGACTTCCTTCTGAATAGAGGTATTCTATGCACAGTAAACAGTACTGATATGTGTTGATGCTATTGTTTATGAGAGGCTAATACAAACAAATATCCCGTCACCCTCATTCATTTGTCGCAAGACTAGTGTTGTTTAGATGCGCATGATTAAATCCGGGCATTTGACAGATGTATACGGATAGGTACGTTTTTGTTTACAAGCAGACTGTATGACGGATCTGTTTAGGACTAGATACACAATAGAAAAGGTTATACGGATATGACACATCTGTTTAGGAGTACAAAACAATACCGTGTAAACAAAATAAGTCAACATTCCGATCACTTAGAAATTTTTCACCAGTAATTTAAAAAAAAACAGCTGCTTCCTACAAAATTGCTATACCTACACGGTCAAAATGATCGTATGGAACAGCAGGTTTTTTTTTTTGTTAAAATCAGGTATCTATGAAAAATTTCTATGTGGGGAAAAATTTCTTGGTCCCCACATAAAATTTTTTCATAGAAGTGTATGTTCTAAATTCTAAGTGGCTCAGTAATGATCAGCGGTCTGTCTGAGTTTGTAGCTAAAGTCGACAAGACAATTATTATTGTCCATGTTTTTCCTATGAATCATACATTGTATATAATTATTGGTCTCCGTCCCATGCGTACATAATTCGGTACGCGCAAGATTTACCGTTGATCCTCGCCGTACCAGCAAACTTAAACCCTAATCAAACTTAAGACCTGTGTAAAAAAATATCTTCAACTGGGTAATCATTTAAACCTCAGGTTAGCTAACTTCATTGGTAAGTAAACTGTAAAAGGACTTGCTACAGTTTTGCTATTAGTAACACAAATCTTTCCAAATTATGCAAGTAGGCCAAGCCTAGCCTGATTGTCAGCATAATTCTGTCGTCCACTAGCTATACAAAATCGTCTTAAACACAACAATGACTTATTCAATTTAAATGCCGTTATGACGATCGTGATAAAGGTTATGCAGCGAAACAATATACACACATCAAAAGTGTCTAGGGATCAAGCATTTTTATGCGGATTTCTTGAGATTGAGATGTGGTGGCTTTGTAATAAATTTATGATTTTATAAATTTATATGGATCCTTTTTGGTGCATTTCATAATTTGAATCAGGAACTGTGAATCAAATTCGAGTAAAAGATGAAAATCAGCTGTCAATATTTTCCCTATAAAAACATACAACGCATTGAAGACATTATTAGTGCTACTGTTTCCCTACTACTGATTAAAACCAACGTTATTATGGAGCGGCGACGTCATTTAAGCAGGGAAGAAATGCTCAGAGCCGTGGGAATGATAGAAGCTGGTTCCCGGCAACGTACTGTGGCTTTAGCTCTGAATACAAGTCAGAGTGTTATCAGTCGACTTTGGACACGTTACCGAAGCACTGGTACCGTGGCTGAGCGCCATGGAGGACGGTATCGCTGCACCACACGGAGACAAGACCGATACATTCAAATCTTAACTCGAAGAGCTCCAACAATAACCGCCATGATGTTAGCCGTGAGGCTTCATCACTCTTCAGGGAACTTAATTAGCGACCAAACAGTCAGAAACCGCTTGCATGAAGTGAACCTTCATTCCCGAAGACCGCTACGGGTACCACCTATAGCAATGCACAATCGTAGGATTCGATATCAAAGGGCTCTTGAACACAGAAATTGGGCAGAAGAACAATGGCGTTTCGTGTGCTTTTCTGATGAGTCTCGTTTTGGTATGAGACCGGATACAAGACGTATACGACACTGGAGAACCCCTGGACGCCAACAGCGATTAAAATCCTGCCAGGAAGTCCATCCTTATAGTGGTGGAACCATCATGGTATGGGCGGGTATTTGGATCGGCGGAAGAACTGAGTTGATTTGGATCAGAGGCAACCTCAACGCTCAAATTTATGCTGAGACGATTGTATCAGACGTCATCGTTCCTCTACAAGTGCAAATCGGTCCCTTATTTCAGTTAATGCATGATAATGCACGACCGCACACCGCAAGAGTTGTAAGACAGACTCTCGCCGCAGCTAACATCAATGTCCTGCCCTGGCCTGCTCAGTCGCCAGACTTGAACCCGATTGAGCATGCATGGGATATGCTACAGAGAAGAGCTCTGCCGAATATGGAGGGTATCCAGTCGCAAGAAGTCGTCGAAGTCGTTTTTTTGTTGTTGCAACGAACATGGGCGGCCATTCCACAGCGTGATTTGGATGAACTCATTTTGAGTATGCCAAACCGATGTTCTTGTGTTGTTAGTGTTCGCGGTAGAAACACGGATTATTAATTGTTTAAGTTACCCAATAAAATTTTAAAGAAAACTGTTATTTCAGTCTTTTTTTCGAACTTTAATGTTAGTGGTTCAAATGTCAAAAATCCCTTTATTAGAAAATGGCAAATTTCTTTATTAATGCAAAGGTGACTTGGTTTATCGTTACTGTGACAAACGAAAACACTTTATTTGATGAATCCTTAAAGAAAATTTTAATTAATATCAATCAGGAGAAAAGTTATTGCAAAAATATATGTTGATCCCTAGACACTTTTGATGTGTGTAGATTTATAGTTTTCAATTTAACACTAACTAATAGCTCTAGGTGAAACGGAGAACTTATATGCGTTTTCAATGCATTTATAGAATAGAATAGAATAGAATAGAATATTTATTTGCGTAAAACATGGTATACAAGGATGTTAAATACAAATTGAGGCACAAGCATGTTTAGCTAGGATAAAACATAGCATGCAAAATTTTAATCAACAAGGTTTTTTTTTTTATTAAAAAAAATACATCAACATTTTTTATCTATAAATTCTTTTAAACTATAAAAACTACACTCGATTAACCACTTATGAAATTTAATTTTAAATAATTTTGTATTTAAAGCTTTGAAATGCCTTGGTATTTTATTATAAATGCACACACACATTGCCAAGCAGTTACTATTGTATTTAGACAGTCTAGGCAAATCATTTAACACAAGTTTATATGGATCTCGTCGATTCCGAGGGTTGACATCATTGGCAGTCTTAAATAGTTGCTTATTTTTCATAACAAACACACATATTTCGTAAATGTAAAGCGACGGTAACGGTAACAAACCAAGTTTTTTAAATATTGGTCGACATGAGTCGTCGGGCTTAAGTCCACATATTGCTCTCATGCACTTTTGAGCACTTTTGTTCTTTTGAGCGATGAATGCTCTTTGGAAGTCAGTGCTGTTACCCCACATTATTAGTCCATAACGTAACAACGATTCGACGTACGCGTGGTATGACATTACAGCAGTTTTTATATTAGTTACTTTTGTTACTTGTTTTAATGCATAGACAAATTTATTAATTTTAGTGCTAACATTGTCTATGTGCTCTTTCCAGTTAATGTCTTTATCTATTATTACACCTAAAAATCTGGTACGCGTTGCTTCATTGATTTTATTAATATTGAGTTTAATGTCATTTTTGGAATTATTTGATCGATTAAATTGGATATAAACGGATTTGTCTAAATTTATCATTAAATGGTTAATGTCAAGCCAATGCAATAATTTGTCAATTGTATTATTAATGTCAAGTTCATGTTCTGAAATGGTATTTACTTTTTTATTAGATGCCACTATAATAGAAATATCGTCAGCAAATAATACGCATTTATGGTTAGTTATTTTAATGATGTCATTTATATAAATGAGGAATAATATTGGGCCAAGCACACTTCCCTGTGGAACGCCATATTTATTATGTTTATATTCCGATGAATAGGATATTATTACATTATTTTCATTTGTTTTATTGATGATGACACATTGTTTTCTATTGCTTAAGTAGGACGACAGCCACTGAAGTGCCGGTCCTCTAATACCAACAGCTTCCAATTTTTGTAGCAATATGTCATGTGACACCAGATCGAAGGCTTTCGATAGATCAAAAAAGAGGCCTGTTGTTATATAATTATTATTAATATTTGAAAGTATAGCTTGCATGAGGGAAAAAATAGCTAACGATGTGGACTTGTTCTTTTGGAATCCAAACTGCTGGTCACTTATAATATGAAATTTATTGCAAAAGTCAGATAACCTTTTAAACATACATTTTTCAAAAATTTTAGACAATATGGGTATAAGAGTTATAGGTCGGTAATTGTTGATGTCACATTTATCTCCCTTCTTGAATAAGGGCTTTATTAAAGACAGTTTTAATTTTTCAGGAAAGGTGCCTTGTGAAAATGACATGTTTATTAAATGCGTCAGAATACCAGTCAATTCGTTGCAGCAGGCTTTGACGATTTTTGTATTGATCTCATCATAGCCCTCCGACCTAGTGTTGGACAGAGACATTATTTCCTGTCTTACCTCGTTAACCTCCATTGGTCTAAGAAACATAGAGTTGACACACGTACTTTTGACGTGGTTTTGTTTTGTTATTTTTTCCTCTTGTACATGCGTTAAATTAACATAATTGTTATTAAATATAGTAGCCATTTGTACAGGGTCTGTAGTTATTGTTTCATTGAATTTAATACTTTCTATGTTATCTTTTTGAGTGTTACTGTTTATTTCGGTTTTAATGACATTCCATGTGGCTTTACACTTGTTAACATGATTACGAATATATTTTATATTTGCACTCTTTTTTGAATTATAAATGCATTTATTTAGCAGACTGGAGTAGTTTTTATATTTAGTTTTATTAATTACATTTTTATTTTTGTAATATCCATACCGTAGCTTCCGTTTAGTTTTACAACTTTGTCTCAAACCTTTACTTATCCACTTTTGTTTGTTTTCCTTATTACTATTGATTTTAACTCTTACTTTAGGAAAACAGAGACCATACAACAGACACAATAGCTCATGAAAATCATTAAATGCACAGTTAGTGTCAGTTTTGAAATAAATATCGGACCAAGAAAGATTTTTCAGACATTCTTTAAATTTTCGGATGTTGTCTACGTTATAGTCTCTTTTATTAATATAGTATATTGTTGATTTCTGTGGTTTCTTTTTGATTGGAAAGCTTAACATTTGTGCTGTGTCGTGATCAGACAGATACAGGGGCAGTACAGTGGCAGTTGCGTTGACAATGTTGCTTAAAATGTGGTCAATACAAGTCAATTTGCGAGTAGGTACGTTGATGTGGATTTTTAAATTATGATTGTTAGATAAATCTTGCAATCCATTTGTGATGTTACCTTTTTTAAGTGTATTTATGTTTAAATCACCGGCCACTACTATATTTATTTTGCACTTGTATTTATTTGACAAATCATGTAAAAGATTGTGTAATTTTGTCAAAAACAGATTTGGGTTAGATTGTGGTGTTCTATAAACACATATTACTATTAATTTATTATTTATAATTTCTATGCCACAAGCTTCAAACGTGTTTTGACTTGCATAGTTTTTCACAAATGAGAGCTCTTTATAAAGTAAACCCATTTTCACTAATATGCATGTGCCACCTCTTTGCTTCTCTCTACAGTAGGTGGTAGCCAACTGATAGTTGCAGATTTTTACATAATTTTCATAACCTTTTTTTACAAAGGTTTCAGATAGACATATAACATCTGGATCATTATTCGCTTCTTTTAACTCCTGAATAGTAATTTCGAGTAGTTCTTGTTTAGATAGTAAACTCGCTATATTTTGATGGAGTATTCTAAACTGGTGTGTTTTATTAGTTTGAGATACGAAAAAAAGAGTCACGCTTGTTTAACACAGGAAAGTAATATGGTATAGTCCCTATTCGACCTGTTGAGTTGTGTTGCAAAGAGGAACTATGTTCGTGGGGCGTTGTACCCTCAATACGACCAAAGTAGTAAGGGATTGTCCCTTTTTTGGGTTTAGCTGTAGGAACGTTTAATTTAGAACTTGATTTGTTACTCGCTATTATTTTTCGTATTTCGCTCGGATTTAAATACTTATCACTATAATCACAACAATCTATATAATAATTTATCGACTTACAAACATCTGCTAGATTCGTGGATGTTTGATTTACGAAGTGACAATTTTTATAACTATTACAAACATTTTTTATAGAGTAGTTTAACTTACGGACATTGAGGTACATGTTATTGACGACATTTAACACAATAATAGTGTTATTTATAAATGTATTTAATACAATTTGCAATTGAGACAACAACAGGTTAGGGTTGTTGTCATTTTCACCTATGCATATTACAAGTTTATCTTCAGTGGTCAATTGAGTATTCCTGCAGTTTGCTATAATTTCGCTGCTAGGCGCATTTGGCCTTGTTTCACCAACGAGTCTGTATTTTTCATACTGCGTATTAGTTCTTGAGTGTGAGATGGCTGCTGCTAGTCCGACGCAACGCTGAGTACCGAAGATAAATATCTTCCTTTCGGGGATATTATTCCCGTCTGGGGCAACACATGTCTGAGCACTGGCGGTGGTCACAGTGACTCGCTTCAGTTCTTGATTTGCGGCAGGTTCACAGACATTGTTACTACATTGCATTATGATTGCAATGCGTTCTTGGAGAGCTGCAATCTCCTGCTGTGCAACCTTTAGTTGCTGCTGTAAGGTTACGATTTCTTGTTCCAGAGATGATACATTTGCGTTGTCATTGGGTTTGGATATCAACTTTCTGGATGACGATGGTAAAGAGGATGGTGTAGAAAGTATGTTGTATGGAGTTGACAGAGCTGGCCTCTTTTTCTTAGTGTTTGGACCGGGACTTGAGAATATGGAGGGCGACTGGCATAAGGATTTTAATGTTTGGTTTTCTGTAGTTAACTTGTTTATTTGCTTGTGCAGATCGGTGTTTTCCAAAAGTATATTTCCTAGTTCATTTTCGGTAATTTCGAGTTTTAATGAGAGCTGTGCAATTATCTCCTTCATTTCTGAGGTTGACACTAAGTCAGACACAGTACCGTCTACACTCATTGACAATTTGTTGGGAGTACTATGCGATTCAATAGATGTTTCGCACTCAGTCAATATGTGGGAATCTAGTATATCTGCACTATTTTGAACTGTAGATTGACGTTTAAAAGAATCATCACGTACTACATCATTGGTGTTTTGTGGTTGCTCAGTTGGTGAGGGTGTTTTCATCGATGTTACTTTTTTCCTCACGGTAATATTGGGTGTACAGTCGGTATTAGCGTACTTTTTGCTTCTAATGCATACCTTACATCTCCACTTTTTTCTTGATTCCGCGTCTTTGAGGCGATACGTATGTTCAGGATAACCATCGCAGTCCAATTCATACCGGTTATCACAGGCAGAACACAAAGCAGTACTTTTTATGTTTACCAATTTTTTGCACTTATGACATGTTACCAGTGCTGCCATCTTGCAATAATTGTTGTACTAGTTTCTTTAGAAATTCCAAATATGAATTTTTGAACTTACGAAAAGTGATGTAGTCTCTGAGGTTTGAACCCGCGGCCACTCGTGTGAGGCTTATTAAACTGCAAAAGTTGAAGTGTTAACTATTACGCCAACTGCGCATTAAATGTGTGTGTCAATTTGTCGACCTATTGTAGCAGATGTTTTTACTTTTGGATAGGCAGGTCAGCGTGACAGTTTAAATTCAAATCACTGTGTGAGTCACTTTTTCACTTTCCTCTTTATTGTTATTTTGATTTCCACACTTTTTTATTGAATTAAGTCACAGCGTATTATACATTTTGCAATCTTTAGTTTATTTTCATTGTTATTGTTGATTTTATGGTCGTGTTTTTTATTTTAAAGGTCAGTTTATTGATCACAGTATAATATGGTTCAACTTCACAGTTTATGTATGAAATCCGTGGATAACACTGTCACTTAAGTATTAGGTGATGTTTTATTAGTTCACGTATTTTTATTCACTTAAAAGCACATATAGTATTTTTAACTGATATTTAATAACAGAGCGATTGTTTCAACGGTTGGCTCTATTCTATTATAATAAACTAGCTGTCCCGCGCAACTTCGTCTGCGTCACATTTTCCCCGTTTTCGCAACATTTTTTATTGTTGCTCCGCGCCTATTGGTCGTAGAGTAATGATACATAGCCTATGGCCTTGCTCGATAAATGGGCTACCTAACACCGAAAGAATTTTTCAAATCGGATCAGTAGTTCCTGAGATTAGCGCGTAATTATTAGTATAGATATAGCAGGGACTAAGCATATTAATCAAAATGTTTGCATCTGTGTAGAGACCCTAGGGCTTACCGTAAGTACGTACTTACCTAGGTACGTACCTACCTACGTATGTATCAAACAATCAGCATCACCCTCCTGCGTTTATTCCAATTTATTTAGCGTCGGCGCAGCATCGATCATGTTGATCTACACTTGTCTTTTTGTCGTTTTCTCATCAGACACCTTTCTTTCTTGCCATATCATCCTTCACACAATCCATCCATCGTTTATTTGGTCTTCCTCTTCTCTTATAGTCATCCACATGCATACTCAAAACTTTCCTCACGACGTTTTCTCCGTATCAGATGCCTTCACCATCATAACCGATTTCCACAAAACTTCATCATATGGTCAGCAAGTACTGGGTGATACGAAACCTCTTGGTAAGACCTTGGCAGTTCCACAAAACATAGAAAACAATTTTCAGCTAAATTCAGTCCCTCGATTCCCGTGCCATGACTCCATAAGCAAGGGAATAAATTATTTTTTAAATGAGAGGATGTGTTTGCTTGCTCACATATGAGCATTATTGGCCATATCAATAATGTCCAAGTCAAATAAATCTTAATAAAAGCCCTAAAGGAAGTTCTTTGTGTAGAATGTCATCACAGTAACCTTGGGGGGAGTAAAAGAATGCACGTAGGTAAACTAATAAGTACTTCAATGTTGTTTTTGAGGAGCTCGTGGCTAAATAATAACAGCCGCACGGGTCGTTCTATAAGGTTAAGCCGTGTTTGCCGAGGTTGGTCCGGGGATGGGTGACTATAATTACATATCGAGTTTCCTCCGTGCCTCGAAAAGCACGTTAAGCTGTTAGTCCCGGCTGTCATTTGTATTGGTCTTTGACATCCAGTCTTACCAAGGCGTATCGTATTACCCAGTTACTGGTTTGTGGAGGTCAGATAGGCCGTCGCTCTAAGTAAAATACTGGATGTCTGTTGCTTCCGGTTAGACTGGAAGCCGACATAGTTAGGGAAAAGGCTAGGCAGATGATGATGAATGTTGTTTTTGAGACAGTGTCTTTGGTTATGTGTGTTAGTGTCCGCAAGTGCTATTACTGGTGAGTATGGCATATTGGGTTCGATTTCTAGGGCATCCAAAGTTTTATTAGGTTTTTCCACTAAGAATTCATCAGTAGTATGTATGTAGTCTGCATTTGAGCCCGGTCGCTGGCAATATGGTCCCTATATGTACTACTCCCTAAGTACTTTAATGTAACTGATGAAATGTGGTTTTAATATAGGCTAAGTCTGCCTAATCCTTCGCGGATTACAGGTTTTTTCTAACATAACAAATTTGACATTTCAGTTACTCTCTTCTCTCTTCTTCAACGCTTGTACACCCAAAGCTGAGTGTAGGTCTCTTCCAAATCTCTCCACTTTTGGCGGTTATGTGTCATGGCTATCCAGTTTCTTCCGGCCACTTTATTTAGGTCGTCTGTCCACCTAGTCGGTTGTTTTCCCACATTCCTCTGTCCCGTCCGTGGTCTCCACTCCAGCATTTTCTTACCCCATCTTCCTTCCAGTCTACGGCATATATATATGGCATTTCAGTTATGTAGGCAATCAATACCATCAACGACAAATACGCAGGTCGACAAATACGTAGGTCGACAAATACGCAGGTTGACAAATACGCAGGTCAACAAATACGTAGGTCGATAAATACGCAGGTCGACAAATACGCAGGTCGACATTTCGACCTGCAGGTTCGCAGGTCGAAAAATCCATGACAAACATAGGGAATGGAACTGACTAGCTATACCTAGGCAACATTCTCCAAAGCCTGATTGCACTTACACAAGCTCTAAGTTAGACGTCTAAGTAATTTCGGACGCTCAAACAGATTGAGTAATGATGGACTGCAAGAGCATTGGCCATGAACGATACAGAGTGGTTAAGATAACATACGGTGAAACATATACTCGTTGTAAGTGGGTACAAGGATCTTTCTGTGTGTGGTTAAAATAAGAACTAAGGCCGCCATCTTTTTAATTTATTTCAATTTGACGAACCAATTTCCCAATGAAGTCAATGTCATTCAAACGCCATAAGATCCTTGTACTAATGTTGTTTCTTATTCAGGGTCCAGCAAGATACATTAGGTTTTCTCATTGGTGTACGTACATTGTATTTTGCGTAAATAAATGGAAAACCAAAAAGGTTGCATTTAAATATTTAATAATACTGGTTGGTTTTCTGGCTGTATTTCTTTTTGTAGTGTAGTGTGTGTAGTGACTTCAATCAAGCGCAATTAGACTAAAAATACGGGTATCATTTAAGCTATCACCAATTTAATTAGTTTTGTGTTTCTTAAATAATAGGGTTTGTCCTCAAAATAGTAGATCTGTCACCAAAATGTAGTCACCAAACAATGCAAAATCAGTTCCACAATAAATCACCTAAAATCCTGAGATATAAGGTCGAGTACCAAATAAATGTTTTTGTATGTATTATAATAGGTGTGTCCTAATAAGTATTTAAGCAAACTAATTTAAAGAGATCACCAATAAATCATATTATGTTACTAGAAAAACTAAGGCGTTGTCGACGTAGCCCCGCTACGCGGGGCTCCTATTTCTGTCTGCAGGGTTTACAGTAACCTAACACGAAGGGGATGTCGGGGTCTTAGTTCGCTCGCTCCGCTCGCTCACTAGACCCCGCCATCCTCTTCGAACCTAACCTGTCCGAGTCGGTGTGCCCAATGTCTCGTATAAAGCATTTCTTCATAGAAATAAGGAACTGATCTATTTATTTGGTGACAGATCTACCATTCCGAGCACAAAGCTATTATTTAAGTAATAAAACTATTATTATAAGAACGAAGTTTATATTCATCTAATGCACTACAATTTTATTGGTAATCCATCTCTTATTTTACACATGTATCAACATTTATTTGATAATTCATACCTGGGAACACTTTTTGTTTATCTGAGAACGAAAATATTTCGTGGCGATAGATCTATTTACTAGGTGATACAACTTTGATGACAAATATAAATTTTGGTGACAAGAAATATAGTTCCCTAAAAATACTCATAAGGTGTAACGGTGTGAAGTTTATAGTGGTTGGATTTACATGGGTATTTTTTATTGAGTTCCTAGAGATGTAGAGAATGAAGTAAAGTAAAAAAAAAAACATTTGGCCAAGAAATTTTTTAGGAACAGCGATGAGTGCAATGTCTAAAAAATAATTTGCAAATATCACAAAATCGTCTATGCTCATAAAAGCATTTTTTTTACAATATTTACATAGAAACTCAATGTGCAAGTTATGGTCGAAATCCTCATTTTAGTAGTAAAAATAAAATAAAATAAGCCTTTATTGCTGTTTTACAATAATTACATTAAGATTAGTTACTGAGGATCGGTTTTCAACAACAGCTTGTCCTTCGACAAAGGCCTCGTCCAAAGACTTCCTCTGTCTCTTGTAATTCTGGTCCATTCTAGACCAGCAACTCCTTTGAGATCATCTTCCCAGCGTTTCATTTGTCTACCTTTATTTCTTTTACCATCCCTGGGGTACCATTCTGATATTAGTCTAGTCCATTTCTCATTTCTCTCTCTCAGCATATGTCCTGCCCATTTCCATATAAGTGTTTTCCATACTTTATTCACATCTCTAAATTTAGTTACATTTTTAATTTTGTTTAATCTTATTTTATCTTTCCTTTTTACTCCGATTAAGCTTCTCTCTATTCCATTTTGACATCCTGTTATTTTATTATTTAGTTTCTCTGCTAATGACCAAGTTTGACAACCATATGTTAAACATGGCAAAATGCAAGTGTTATATATGAAGGCTATTACCCGCTACATCGGATTTACTTATGATATGTGGCACCAGATTTAATAAGATTAAGAAAACAGACGTCGGCGATCCGTCAACGTCCTGTTACGCGCCACCTTCCTTGACAACTACTCAAGTCAATATGGCTACCCGCAACGACTTGACGTTCCGCCAGAGAGAATTGTAGACCGCTTCTCTCTCGTCTGTGGTAACAGTTTAGTTTGCAACGTGAATCATATGAAGCCTTTTTGCAAAGGTGCCGTCATATACATTTCTTTTGTCTTTAATTGGCATGTCTTTGTCTAAAATAATATTATCAAGAGGAAAGATTTGATTGTTTGTTTGCACTGAATAGGCTCCGAAACTACTGGTCCGATTTGAAAAATTCTTTCAGTGTTAGATAGCCCATTTATCGAGGAAGGCTATAGGCTATATATCATTACGCTACGAACAATAGGAGTGAAGCAGCAATGAAAAATGTTGCGAAAACGGGGAAAATGTGACGCAAACGAAGTTGCGCCGGACAGTTTTTCATAACTTCGCTTAGAGACCAAAATCTTTTCCATGTGTTGGCAATTCTTCTATCAATTTCTTTATGCATAGTATCCCGTGTATCTGTCCTAGGTATATATACTCATCTACGTATTCTATTTTCTCCATGTTGGCATGTTTACAATGACGTTGTATGTCTGTGAAGCATTAGTCATAATTTTGGTTTTTGTTGTGTTCATTGAGAGTCCTGCTTTTATGCTTTGGTCTGCTATAATCTTAGATAGAATTTGTGAAAAATGGTTATTTTATAATTACGATATTTTTTATGACTTTACCAGCGCCCCCCCCCCCCCAATCCACCTTCGTCAGCAATGAATATTTATCGAGTACCTCGGCATATTTTTATTAGTTTGGATTCTCTGTGGATAGCTGACTGATACAATAAGGATATTTTTATATTTACGTTGACTGAGAAAGAAACATCTTGAGAAAAATAGACGGCTATTTCTTTAACATTTTTACGTATCTGTAAAAAGTATCAGTCACCAATTTCAAAAGAAATCTAGGTAATTTTAGTTTTTCCAGTACAATTTTTTTTTTTAGTTTTAATTGTATTATTAAAATACCAAAATGAAACTTTGCGCTTCTGAGAAGAATGATTAATATGCTATTTTAACTATCACATACTAGTGATTCAAAGTTATTTGGGTATGTTTTAAAGTAAGTTACAATACCTACTACGTAATTACCTAAATCTGGATAAAAACTGCACACCAGCGCATATTAACAATCGTAGTTTTTGAACAGTTTTCCTTAGTTGTTTGCTAATTTTTAACTGTACAGAGATGGAAGTAGATACTGTAGGTAGGTGCGTTTACCTGAACATAATAATACATGTACCTACTTCTAGAAGTAACAAACTATTATTTTTATACATATTTACTTACTGAGCATATGTAACAATTTTTTATACCTCTCTATATTTATAAGGCTAAACACAGTAAATCGATTTCAAATGTAATGTCGTTAAATCGCTTTGCGCTTATTTAACGGGCAAACATTGATAGTTAAAAAATAAAAGTCATTGTTTTTTCTTTAATTGATTATGTTGTAGCGACCAACAAAAAAAGCAACTTACTACAAAAAGTACTACAGCGCCATCTATGACAAGACGGAAGAACTAACATCAATTTCCTACATCTCACATGCAAAGTTTACATCGACTTATGAGTATATAGCAAAACCCGACTACAACTGTTGGGCAGCTAAACTGGTGACCCCGAAATGGACATCAGCGCAGCCTTCGAGCAACGTGACGTCTTCATCATCAACATCACTTCCTCAAGCCTTCGAGCAGCGAGTCCCACAGCCAGCCTGCTTCAAACGGGTTTTCCTGACCACCAGCATGCAGCGGAAGCGCATACCTGGCCAGCACCCTCAGCCTCTCTTCAAGCGACCATGGCACAGCACACTGCACTTTCGGCCGGTCGAGAGCTTCTACCTCCCGGTCGCCACCTCTATAGCTGTCTGCCACATCGCGGCGCTGCACCACGTCCGACTCACTGGAGCAAACGCAGCGCCGGCCCCGACTCACTGGAGTTCGCCACACCACCGCAGACTGTTCCGACTCACCGTGAACAATGCGGCAAAGAGCTATAAAAACTGGCATTACAAAATACTTCAAGACTCATTCGACTACCGACCTCCGGTCTCCGGGGGAAAGTGATGTAGCGACCAACAAAAAAAGCAACTTACTACAAAAAGTACTACAGCGCCATCTATGACAAGACGGAAGAACTAACATCAATTTCCTACATCTCACATGCAAAGTTTACATCGACTTAAGAGTATATAGCAAAACCCGACTACAACTGTTGGGCAGTTGCCCGCCAAACATAACACCTGTCTGGCTGGAGGATCCTTCCTTTTCTAAGGAGTACTGAGGAACTTTACACCCTGTTCCTCATACCCCTAAAATGTTTTTGTCCCATGCAATACAGTATTTTGTTATTTCGGAGGAGCTCGTGGCTAAATAATAACAGCCGCCCAGGTCGATCTTTAAGGTTAAGCCGTGCTTGCCGAGGTTGGTCTGTGGATGGGTGACCATAATTACATATCGAGTTTCCTCCGTGCCTCGGAAAGCACGTTAAGCCGTTGGTCCCGGCTGTCTTTTGTAGATCTTTGACAGTCGTTACGAGTAGTCAGAAGCTAAAAGTCTGACATCCAGTCTTACCAAGGGGTATTGTATTACCCAGTTACTGGGTTGTGGAGGTCAGATAGGCAGTCGTTTCATGTAAAATACTGTAACTCTGTAAAATAATGTACTCAGCTGCATCCGGTTAGACTGGAAGCCGGCCCCAAGATAGTTTGGGAAAAGGCTAGGCAGCTGATGATGCAATACAGTATTTTGTTATTCTTATTAGATTTCTGCTCAGTCTAACAGACAGTTGTCTTGTTAGACTGAGCAGTAATTATCTTTTTCTGTATAGTGTAGCCATGTTCAGTAATAAAAGTTTATTAACACTTCAGCAAAAATATATTTTTCCCAACTATGTCGAGGTCGACTTCCAGTCGGATCGGATGCAGCTGAATACCAGTATTTAACACGGAGTTATTGCCTATCTGACCTCCATAACCCAGTTAGTACTAAGTAATACGATACCCCTTGGTTAGACTGGTTGCCAGCTAGACTTTCGGGCCACTGACTACTTAACGACTATTAAAGATCTACAATTTACAGCCGGGACCAACGGCTTAACCTTCTTCCAAAATGCGTGCTGCAACGTGGTGGTCACCCATCCACGTATCAATATAGGCAAGCGGTTGTTATTATTTAGGCACGAGCTCCTCAACTTCAGCAAAAAGATATGAAGTAGGAAGGCATGTGACTTCCACCAGACCAGACCTATGAGCCATTTGTGAGAACAATTTTTTTCTGAAGATAATGTTTGTTTGTTAACAGTCGCTGAGAACGATCATCAGCCTGGTCCTGGCGCTACTGAGCTGCCACACGGAGTCGTCCCCGTACTTAACTAATGGCAAGAAAACGTTCTCCCTCGAGGAAGTGGTGCCATTGAGCGTTGGCTTCTTCCCAGAACAACTGACTATACAATGGATCTCAGGTTAGTCCTACAAAATATTAAGAGGGAACAGGGGCTGCTATTATCCAAAAACAAACAGACAAATTCGAAATTTTTTTAACATATGTACTTAGTAGAAATTAACCTAGATAGAAAGGAGACGAGACGATTTTTTCAAAATTTGTGTTATAATCAGTCTGTGCTGCTGCTGTCCCTATCGCACTCTTCCGGTGGCAGGCAAAAGCAGTGGGATTGCAAAAGGTTCTTCTTCAAATTCCTCATTGGCCCTGTTCCCTGTTAAGCTTTCACTATTTATAAATGCAGAATCGGCTTGAGCTGATAATTTATTGATGCCGCGTCGTGAGACGTGGTCACTCTTTTAGTTAAACTCCCGGAAAATAAATAGTGCTTGAGTGGAGTTGGTTGGTAAACTAGTTCTACTAGTACTTATACCTGCTGCGATGGGTAATTAGTCGCATGATTGACCGTGAAGCTTTTGGTTATGGGTTCGATCCCCGGATGGATTAATTAGTAAAACTGAGTAGGTATATATACTCTTCTACAAAAACTTTAATAACAAGAACTTACACTCAAGGCTCCCACAGGATAGTCCGGTTAAGCAGACGACAACCTCCTAGGTTGAAAGGTGAGATGCCAATACCAAAAAAAATAATTGAATCTGGATTTGTGATCCCCTAATTCAATTTATTGACTTGAGAAAACATATATATATATAGGTGACGTAATGTGGGGTGTACCCAAGTTATCATCTATTTCTGCCTACCCTCCGATGAATTCAGGTGTGGTGTGATTTTACGTGATGATAAGGTTCTAAGATACTCTTACAGCTATTGTTTTACTTGCTCCCAAACAGCAATATCATGAGAGCGTAGATTCATTCACATTTGATGGCATCTCAATGAGCATCATTAAGAAGACTATCCCACCCTACTTACCTGTCATTTCGTAATTATACAACGTGTGATAATTAACCGCCACTTAGGTCTAGTGGTCGCAAGCGCTACGGGTGCTGAGCATGAGGCCCTGGGTTCGACGCCAGGTCGGCAAAGTGTTATTGGGTTCTTATTAGGTAATCACAGGAAGACTTCGGAGTATGGATTTGTGCCTGGTTAATGGCAATAAGCTCGCCCTATTACATGCAACTTATATACTTGAGATATGAAGATGTACCCGCATTACTAGACACCGCATTCTTTTGAAAAAGAAGAATAGGGAAAGAGTGGATTACGAAAATTGGGCAGTGAATACAATGGTAAACCAAAAATCAAAATCATTTATTTCAAGTAGACCAGTTACAGGCACTTTTGAATAGTCGAACAACAATAAAAATTAAGCTACAGTCCCAGTGACAAGACATAATAACTGTGAAAGTACTGTAGTTGCCCATTCCAAAGCGTAGATATAAATGGAGAAGAATGGGCAAGAAACTCAATGGACTCTCTTTTAAATCAGAATCTTGTAACAAAAACCTTGGTCACATCATTCATGTTAAGATGGTACATTATGTGAGAACGATGTAGCAAGTCGTGCACGTTAAAAATGTCCATAGTAAAAACATAAGGAACAATATAAAAGATAAAATAATTCGTTCGAAATGAGCCGTGCCAGCTAAGAGACGACCAGGCACAACTGACAGCGCCCGTTCACGAACATGACGCATGGATCAGCCATCATTAAACTCAACCATTTTGAAGGGAACTAAATTACCCGACACACGCGCCAACATCAGTGTGACATTTGAGTGAACCTGCCTAACCTTGCTGGACAACTACCATTATTTAATGCTATGTAAATATAATTAAATATTTCAGATACGGAATACATCTACAAAGAGCCGGGTCAGGGGGTTTGGAAATTCGACGTGTCTCAAGGGACTTACTACGCAGTCCTTGATGAAAATGACCTGGTAAGAGGAACTCAAGATTTTTATACTAAACGATTCTTTCCTTTGATTCTTTTTCATACTTGTTACTTGTTTTGCACTTCTTTATGCTGAGCGTTCTTTATTGAATTGCGTTAAATCGATTGTTGAAGTTTTTTTGTTGTTCGGCCATTATAGCTACATAAAAGGTCAAGCCATACTGAGGCCCGCTTGCACCACCAATCACTTTAGATTGCTTGCTTCACCATCTCCATATAATTTCTTTTGACACTTAATCTGAAAATGACAAAATTATACTCAAAATCAAAAATCAAAATCAAAATCTAAATATTTTATTTTACATAGGCCTACATGGGCACTTATAAAACGTCGACAGAAGAGGCACGGTTCGGGTTGGTCGTTTCCTATGGAGAAGAACCGGCAAGAAACACCATGGTTACTCTTTTAAAATCATTTGGTTCTACAATATTTGGATGTTACAGCGTTAGTACCTAAGTATGAGAGGACAGCGTAGGCCCGACAATAAGTCATCGCTTACTACAAAAGGTAGAAAAAGATGATAGTGAAAAAAAATACTAAATGTGTTTATTTTTTATAAATTTATCTGGGTGTATATTTACACTATTAAAGCTGTCTTTATAGAACTGTTTACTGTTGTTTTTGTTATAAAAAAAAATTATTTATTGTTACAGGCAAATATTAGTAATTTCACGATGTCGACGTTTTCCGAGGACATGAAATATTTGCTGCTGATGACGAACAAAAAGAAAGTGAGTTTCTTTACATTTTGTTTCTACTTGAATATTTAAAAGTAAAACAGCTTTTAGCAAAAAGGCTATTACTAGAAAAGACTAGTTATTTAATTAGTCGACTTAGTAATTTTACGGGTTATAGTTATTTTCCACGTTTATAATTTATTCCAAAATATTGTAGTTAACTCACCGGGCGCTCAAGGAAAAAAGACGCATAATGAGTAACTTTTCTAAGTAATTTTTATCATAAGGTAATTTTAAAACACATATATATATATGTATATTATTTTTTACCTCATTAAAATGGTGTGTTGCATATTGAGGAAAACTAGATACATAGGTGTATTTTCATAAATAAAAAAGTATGAATTAAATATCTACCTAGTTGGTAGCGAACAACACAACAAAAAATACCTCCTTACAGTTTTATGAATAAAAACCAAGAAAACCGTAAAGATTCGTCATCTTGACCAATCGATTTAGCAAGATAACCTATTACTTATTACGTGAATTCCTTTAACAATGCGTTAACCGACAAAAGAGGTTCGTTCGTGAGGCTGCCTTCTAAAACTGGATTGCTTCATCTCTTACTTTCACGGCACTCCGTCGCCGCCACATGAAATTCCTTGTGAGAATTCCTGGACTATTATGTCGCCCTAGTACATTCCTGCCGTTTTTGCAATAAGATTAAGGAATGCTCGAGAGGTGATCACTGTGTTAGCTAGCGCATTTTGTATGTATTGGTAACGACAAATTAAATAGATACGTTTAATTTAGTTGTTCTGTATGGTGTCAGAGTTCTGTATGGTGTCAGACGTAAAGAATAGCACCATCCCATATCTTCCCGTGGGTGTCGTAAGAGGCGACTAAGGGACTTGCCAGAGAATGGGCAGCAGCGTTCTCTGTGTTTTTGTAATAACCGTACTGCGATCGCCAACCCGCCTGCTAAGCGTGGCGATTATGGCAAAACCCCCCTTATGTCAATGTGGCGTTGGGGAGGCCTATGTCCAGCAGTGGACGTCTTTCGGCTGAAATGATGATGATGATGATGAATTTAGTTGAAATTAATTTTCGTTTTCCTTATACTAAGCGACACCTAAATATAGTTGTAATGTTGACTGAAAAAAACAACTCTCGGCGCAAAAATAGAGCGATTTTAAACAGGCATTTATTTATTTGTCACATTATGTCATCGATGTCTCATCACTATTAATTTGTTACAAGCTTGAGAGATTCTGACTGAAAGCAGATATTTACGTTAGTATAAAGGGTGTAAAACACGTCTTAACGAAGCCGAAAGGCACTGGCTCTCACTGTCATTGCGATAATTTTTTTGTTCTACACCATACCTGGGAACCTTCTAGTTACGGAGATATTAGGGGTCAAAGTTCCAACTTTTTGACAACTATTTTTTTAAATACAAGTTTTGAATGAAAGATTTTTACTTTAAACACCTCCACGACCCCCGTTATATTCAATCCGTCCATCAGCACAATGTTTTGAGTGCGTTACATTGAGTTCTACCACAAAATATGATTTTAGACCCCCCAAAAAAAAGTCGTTTCCCAGCAATAGTTTTTGCGTAAAGTTACTTAGTTTCATGTACAGAATGCTTGGTTGACGGCTTCGTGATGAGGTGATTTACACCCCGTATAGCACTTTTATGGGTAATTCTCATACTAGGCAGGTTTATTAATTTACCATGCAATAAATCAATTTTTCAAGCTGACGATTTTCATTCATTTTAGTTTACAATTTTCTTTGCGAGTCATTTGAAACAGCGTTAAAACTGTGATTAAAATTATGAAATTCTTTGCGATAATCGGAAACTGTGATAATAATCGTCATAGGCAAAATATATACCCGTATAACAAAGTAAGTACGTACCTTCGCACGTAGTTGTTACGTATGGCTTAAAACGTAACAACGTATTATCAGAGATACAGTCGGTAAGAAAAGTTGACTAACGCCGTCGGTTCCTACATCTAATGACCACAAATATTTGCAAAACACTGTTTTTGAAGTATACAGGTATTATATTAGGTGCACCTGGTTGAACTGGGAGTCAACCCCAACACACTAGAGAATAGCTAAGTAGACGATGTTACTACTGATTTTGAGCACATCACGTCACTTAAAATCAATCGTTTGGGTTAAGTCATCGTTACGGTACGTAATTTTGACCAATAGCTTAAGCGAGGTTATTACGTGAACTTCTACCAAGAAATGAGATTCGTTTAAGTTTAATTGAATTATGGTATTCTGATTCTTTTTTAAAATCTCTGTAATGAGTTCTAATTTTAAAAACGTAAATTTATTCGATGTTTTGCTGTCTGGAGGAGCTCTTGGTTAAAAAACGCCAGCCGCATGGGTCGATCTTCCAGGTTAAGCTGTGCTGGCCAATGTTGGTTTGTGGATGGGTGACTATCATAACATGCCAAGTTTCCTCCGTGCCTCGGAAAGTTAAGTCATTGGTCCCGGCTGTCATTTGTAGATCTTTGACAGTCGTTACAGGTAGCGAGTGTCCCGAAAGTCTGACAACCAGTCTTACTAAGGAGTATCGTATAACCCAGTAAATGCGTTGTGTCAGAAATTGTTGTTTTTTAATGATATAATGTAATGACACCTAATGGGTCACTTATAAATTTGTATGTCTTAATTATGACAAAACATAGCGCACACTCTATTCATTTATGTAAACACCTATGTAAACACCTATGTTTCACAAATAAACTGATTGATTGATTGATTGATTGAAAGGTAGTCGCTCCATTTAAAATACTGGTATTCAGCTGCATCCGGTAAGACTGGAAGCTAACCCCAATACGGTTGGGAAAAGGCTATGTAGATGATAATGATGCTGTCTGTACCATTCACTGTAATAATCGATGATCGTATCCGAAAGTGAATATGCGGCACTAAAACCATGTTGATACGCACTAAAAGTGTTACAGCAAGACAAATTAAATATTTATGGCTTCATTAGATGTTTCAGCTTCGTCGAACAAGTATGCAAACAAATAGAGAAAATCGTTTTCTCTATTTACGCATTCGTTTATCGACATTGCGGGAGGATACGATGCGGATGAATGCAATGTCAAATCTGTTTAGATTTTCCGAACTAAATCCGATGTTTGGCAAATAATAATTCAATTTAATTATTACGTCCATTTGCCAGGAAATTGGCGGAAATGCGTACTTTTAATGCTAGGAAGGATAAAGTGTAGTGTGTAGTGAAGTAATTGATTTGAAAACTAATGAACGAGCGCACATCGCAAACAGACTGAAGTGGCAGAACGCACTTATGATAAAATGTCAAAGTCACGTAGGTACACTTACGCACTTTAAGTTTTCGAGAAAAATAACTTGACGTCATAAATATCAAACGTCAAACTTTAATTAAAACTAGCTGTACCGCATGCGTTGCAGTGCACTTCTTCCTACTAACCTCCTACCCTACCGTACCCTACCCTACCGTACCCTACCCCACCTACCTACTTTACCCTACCCTACCCTACCTTACCCTAGCCTATCTACCTACCCTACCCTACCTTACCTACTTACTTAGCCTAACCTACCCTATCTACCTACCCTAAATTTTCTTATATACAAACCTTGTCTCAACAACAACGAACACAAAAAAAATACATTATCCAATTTTGTGCAGTCTTCGAAAGTTATGCGCGTACATACATTTCGCCGATTCATTTTTATATATATATATAGATTCACGTCGTTTTGTTATCAATATATACATTAGTACGACTAGGTACACACGGCGACATAAAAAGCTATACATTTTCGTTATAACATGTCCTCGCTTCGTATAGATGTCCCGTAAAAAAAACAAAATCAAAATATTTTTATTTTACATACTTAAGCCTACATGGGCACATATAAAACGTCGACTAAAAGGTACAATGGGAGATCTGCATAAACTGGTTTTGTAAAGCTTGATCTTTTATAAACATACTAGTAAGTAATATGACTCTAATGGTTACATGCTACGCTCTCCGTCTACTACCTAGACTCCCTTCTCTCTCAATATTGCGACAAACGTTATCTAATACTTCAGGTCAAGGCGTGCCTAATTCTTAGATTCGGTATTACGAAGCATACATACGTACATGCATTCACGTTTTTGTTGATTGTTTAGACACGCATATTCCGTTTTACGATGCATCCTTAAATGTGAAAATCGTTTGCGCGGAGAGGTGATGGTCAGTGATTTGAAAAAGGTGAGCTAAAATACCTGAACTTCGAAAAAGAACAGAGTCAAAGTGGAGACGCCTTACGACAAAATATTTTTTCAGGACTAATGTCGGGTTTCGGCACATTACTTTTCATTTCCTGTTTCTGATTTAAAAAAAAAGAGTAGAGCCGATTTTTATTGTTTTCAAAAAATTAAGGTAATCTCCTTAGCTTTCATTAGCTAACAAGGTAAAGGTAAAAAAAAACAATTTTATAGCTTCTCTTACCAATTTCATTCCTTTTTATTTTGTACAATTATTGGAGCTAAACGTAAACAGAAACATAATATTTTAGCTGTAAGGAAGTCTCCACTTACTTTGTCTTTATTCTTTGAACTTTAAGTAGATTAGGTCACCTATTTCCGATCACTGGTGATGATATTATCGTGTGTCGCGGGAAACATTTGAAGGTCGCAATGGTCTTGGAAGTATGGCCTATACAGGGTGTTTGGAAGGGAGCTGTACATACGCCTAGGGTAGAAACTAGGGATAGTCTGCTACCTACCCCCGCCCATTATATTGACCTTGGCCTCAAGGTTTTTTTTTAATTTATTTTTATTTTTTACGGTACTTCAGGCCCCATAACTTTTCTTCTCCACAATTTTCTGGTGTAAAATAATTTTTTGCAGGACCCTAAGACTCTAACGATTAAAACAAGACCATTAGCCGACCGGTCCCATGGATAGATTTTGAGCTACAGGTAGTTTTATCATAAAAAAGTCAAATAAAAAATAATAATAAATTAAAAAAAAACCTTGAGGCCAAGGTCAATATAATGGGCGGGGGTAGGTAGCAGACTATCCCTAGTTTCTACCCTAGGCGTATGTACAGCTCCCTTCCAAACACCCTGTATATACCCAGGAGTGAGCGATTTCAGGCTGCAAGGATGACATGATGATGAATATTTTTTCTCATCATCATCATCTGCCTATCCTTTCCCAACTATGTTGGGGTCGGCTTCCAGTCTTTTCCCGACTCAGCTGAATACCAGTATTTTACATGAACCAGTGCCTATCTGACCTCCACCACCCAGTTTATGCTTGCTAAAAATGTTTGTCTTTCGAGCCACTGACTACCTGTAAAAAGTAACAACCAACAGCTACAATGACAGCCGGGACCAATGGCTTAACGAGCTTTCCGAGGCACTATGGAAACTCGGTATGTATGGGTCCTATACCCGTCCACGGACCAACCTAGGCAAGCACGGCTTAACCTGAAGATCGACCCGAAGATTACCCTCAACGTTCTGAAAACGGAACTTAAAAAAGGATATTGTATTTTTATTAAGGAGGAGGAGAGAAGAGGAGCTCGTGTCTAAATAATAACAGCCGCTCGGGTCGATCTTTAAGCATAAACCTCAGCAAGAGGTTGGTCCGTGGATAGGTAACCATAATTACATACCGAGTTTCCTACGTGCCTCGGAATGCACGTTAAGCCGTTGGTCCCGGCTGTCATTTGTAGATCTTTGACAGTCGTTACGAGTAGTTAGAAGCCAAAAGTCTGACATCCAGTTTTACCAAGGGGTATCGTATTACCCAGTTACTGGGTTGTGGAGGTCAGATAGGCAGTCTCTTCATGTAAAATACTAGTACTCAGCTGCATCCGGTTAGACTGGAAGCCGACCCCAAGATGGTTTGGGAAAAGGCTAGGTAGATGATGTTATTTTTATAAAGAAAAGTTTATAAATAACAAGCTAGGGAAACTTGTCTTGTTTATTAGGAAACGTAATAGTGGAAGACATTTAAAATGTATTCAATTTGTAAATTGCGATTAATTATATAACACTAGTCTCACAAGTTATTAACATATGAACTGCGTATTTTATATTTAATAGAATCCACATGTAACCAATAATAAATATATTTGAATTTGATCCTGTTAGTTTGTTTTTAACCTTACCTTACCTTAATGGGAAAATTATCAAAACATGTTTCTGCGTACCAACCGGAAACAGGTAAAAGATTAATATAATGTTGTTTTTATTTTATGTTCAATAATTATACCTCCAATTTCATAACTGAAGTGTTTTAACCGAAAGAAAGAAAGAGTGATTTTTTGGTTTCATTCCACGTTCATTTAAGATTCATTTTGTTTCCGACGTTTTACTCAAAGATTCCAAATGAACAGCGACTAACCCGTGTAGCGTCTGATTTCGACTTTTGTAGCTAACTGTACCCAACCCAGCGTATAAGTAACTATGTATAATGTGTACGCGAATTGACAACACAACTTTCTATTTCAGAAATACAGACACTCGAGCTCCGCCGAGTACTGGGTGTACGACCTTGAGACCAAGTAAGTTAACTAAGTAAATAAGTTAAAAACTTATGTAGTAAGTGGAACACACACGTGTGGATTTTGTCTACAAAACCGCAGCACACGATCAGGCCCCCTTTGTTTCGATTTCGATTCGGAAAGTCGTATGTCTATCTCGCTCGCTTTCGTAATGCCAAAACAAAATAGACATACGACTTATCGAATCGAAATCGAAACCGAGCGTTTGTGAATAAGGGGCCAGAGCAGTATTGTCCCCGAATTCCTAGTTGTAAGTCGAGAGTTTAAACATAGGCCAAGGTATCTTTTTTCATCACCACTGTTCTTAAAACAGTAAACAAAAAAAATGTGAGGAAACCAGCATGTCTTATAAAGACAAATTCAAAGACATGAGACATACACCAACTGGCAATGGGCCGGGGCGTGGTGGATTACGGGCCACATATTCTTACAAAGATGAAAACTATAAAAGAAAACATTATTCGAAGTTTCAGAAAAAAGTCTTAGTAGATACTTATTAAAACAACATAATTTATTCTGTGAATTTCAAACGAACCCGTTTATTCTGCTCAACGTCAGCACACAGAGAGAAGATACAACTACCACAACACAGACAATTATTTGATGTTACCAGTTATAAATAATAATACATATTTATAACTGTACTACACATTGTATGATCTATCAAGTCTACCTGCATATACTATTAAGATTTTATTGCTAGAAGCGGTCCGTGGTTTTAAATACCAACCGGTAAATAGTGATGGTAACAAAAAAGTAAGTATTTAAGGCTCTGTCACATATAACTAAAGGCCAGCGCACACTGAGCATTATCTTTACCCAATGTAAATTCATACGTAGCTCGTGGTAGTAAGATACAGATTCCAAAGTTTAGAGGTCGACACCAAGGCAACAAAAGGGATTTCACTTGGCGGCATTGAGCATTGGAATCTGTACCTTGTAAGAGCGTGAAATAATGGACCTTACTGTTAGCTAGTCGTAACTAGCTAACAGTAAGGTCCATTATTTCACGCTTCAACTATAAAATTTTAAGAAACAATATCAAAACAACAAATGGATTTAAAAAATACAAACAATCGAATTGACAACCTCCTCCTTTTTGGATAAAAGGAGACTATATTTTTAAACAAAAATATTAGTTTTTTTACTGTGGGGTAGCTAGAGAAAACTTCAGTAATTTAATGACATGATAGTTTTGTATTGTGCTTGCCGAGGTTGGTTGGATGGGTGACCATAATTGCATACCGAGTTTTCTCCGTGCTTCGGGAAGTACGAAGCCGTTGGCAATGTTGATCTTTGGCAATCGTTACGAGTAGTCAGCAGCCACAAGTCTGACATCCAGTCTTACCAAGGGGTATCGTATCACCCAGTTGCTGGCAAATTCTATGCATGGGTGCATAGAAATTTTTCATGGGAAATTAAAAAAAAAAACAGCTTTTCCACACATCTTGACCGTGTGTTGCACTTTTGTAGGCAACAGCTGTTTTTTTTTTAAATTGCCGTTGAAATATTTCCATGTGGGGGTTCAGAAAGCATTTTCTCGTAGCTGTCCCTTACACCTTGTATATGAATTTATGTTGGGTTAAGATAAAATTCTCTGCCTTACCGTCCATGGTGTGCGCTGGCTATTAACCGTTATCAGGGAACCGTAAGTACCCAGAATAGCCACAACGCGTTCAGGAAAATATCTATGTTGTGAGTTAAATAATCTATTTATTATTATAGTTTCCGCTACCGTTAATAACATACTTTGTTTAAAATGTGTATTTCAAACAAATGATCTTTAGATCATTTTACAATATTAATATTTAAAATGTTATTCAGTATTGTTTTACATTATTTTCCATAATATGTAGGCAATTCCGTGCCTCGGAAAGCACGTTAAGCCGTTGGTCCCGGCTGTCATTCGTTAATCTTTGGCAGTCGTTATGAGTAGTCAGAAGCCGAAAGTCTGACATCCAGTCTTACCAAGCGGTATCGTATTACCCAGTTACTGGGTTGTGGAGGTCAGATAGGCAGTCGCTTCATGTAAAATACTGATACTCAGCTAAATCCGGTTAGACTGGAAGTCGAGCCCAACCAAGTTTAGGAAAAGGCTAGGCAAATGATGAAATGAATATGTATAGGCAATCGTAAGAATACCACATCTGCTAACGGGACACAGCAATTTTCTTGTATTATGTTTATAATTAACAGTAAATTATTGGTTTAAAATATTCTTATTTCATCACTATGTTGCTCGGTTTTCATAACCAAAGTTCGTGTTTTACAATAGCACAACACGTGCTAATGTTTCGATATTATATTCCTATCGCGTTTTTAGACTTTTCTTAGTAAACAGTCTAAATAAGTCTTTAGTAAATAGCCTTATTGTACAGGATTTAGGTGTGCCTCGTTGGTCTAGTGGTCGTGGTCCTGGGTTCGATTCCCGGGTCGGGCAAAGTGTAATTGGGTTTTTCCATCAGGAATTTCTCAGTAGCAGCCACGGAGTCTGGATTTGTGCCCGGTGATGGCAATAGGCTCGTCCCCTATTACATGGGACTTGAACATAACTGGCGGAATGTAGGTGAACTATTAAGTACACCTCTACCTAACCCTTCGGGGATTAAAAGCATGATGTTTTATTGTTGTAAATAGCCTTAAGAGTGGTAGTGCTAATGCTTATGAGAGGTGAGCAGTGATGTTCACAAACCAGGCAACTACAGGTACAGTACCCGGCGATAAATATTGCACATCGACCTTTTAGATAATCGGCTAATTTCGGCTTCGTAGAGCGTTATCTCTGTCGCACGAAATACAAAAACCGGCCAAGTGCGAGTCGGACTCGCACACGAAGTGTTCCGTACCATTATTTATAAAAACGAACAAAAAAATCACGGACGGACAGCGAAGTCTCAGTAATAGGGTCCTGTTTGACCCTTTGGGTACGGAACCCTAAAAAGTCCGGTATCTATTAGGAGCTGTTAAAACAATTAGGATTTGCTTCTTTTGATAATTATTTTTTCATCCCACCATCTCGGAAAGAGTATTTTTACTCTTCGATATCTGAGTGCAAAAGCCGTTTTTATTCTCTAGAGGATAAAGTAAATTGAATTTAGAACATCGTGTGCACTAAGTTTGTGAATTAAAAAAAACATTAAACCTATTTACTGCTACCTCTATGGTGCCGAATATATCATACAACTTTTTTTTAATTTGTTAAAAACTCAGACTCGGAACCTTCTTGGTGTTCTTTTTTCAATTTGCCTTGTACGCGGTTCTTTACGCGGCATTTTTTCACGTCATTGTTAATTATACCGTAATATTATTTTGTTATAATTTAAAGATTATTCTGTAATACTTACCTGTCATAATGTAGTAATTAATACCTAAACTGAAATGAAAGTGTACCTATCTTGTGATTATAAACGTTTTTTTTTTGCATTTAGTCATTTCCTCGCTGAGGTGGAATGAAAAGTTACGTGTTGCACTCGAGTGCAAAGATTTTTCACCTCGTGCTCTTTTGATTCCCTCGCTAACGCTCAGGATTCTAATTTTGAATCACTCGCTGCGCTCGTGATTCAATTTTAGAATCCTTCGCTTGCTCGGTCATCAAAATTGAACACGCGGTTAAAAAGCAACTTTGCACTCTTGTATAACAAATAACTATTATTTTATTAACTATTATCTTATCACAAAGAATTTAGCCTAGTATTTCTGTTATACGTATTATGCCAAAATTTTACTAGAACTACTTCCGATCATTATTTTAAATAGTTAAATAAAAATTACTGGTACTTACAGCTGCATACTGTCAAACTGTAAGCCGATCCCAACAAACCTAACTAAACCAACGATGATCTAAATCAGTGTTTCATGAATGGTGTATCAGTTTTTAAAAATCTTTTCCTTTTATCCAGATCCATCATAAGACTGGGCCGGGACTCCCTGGACGTGGTAGTGTGGGGTAGTGGACGTTCCCTGGCATACGTGAGAGAGAACAACGTGTACTACGTCCATGACGTGGACACTGACAACGCTGTGGCTCTCACTAAGGATGGGAAGCCAGGAGAAGTGTACCATGGGGTTACTGACTGGCTGTATGAAGGTGAGCTGTTGGGTTTGTCTTATTCTATCGGTGAATTGGGTTTTTTTTTTGTGACGTACGCAGTTTATTTATTTAACACTTGAAGTACAATGTACAGAGGCGGACTTAATGCCATAGGCATATTCTATCAGTCAATCTTTGGGTGTTGCAGAGACAAACGGTGGTAAATGTCGAACTGTAAAAAAAAAATAAGACAAACTAAGGGTATATAAAATACTATAAATAAATATATTTGCAAATACTATACTATCAGTTACTATTAGTTTAGCTTACGATCATCCAACTGATGACGGTTATACAGAGTTGCCAAACAGGTATCTTGACTCAGAACTGCCAATTCGTAAAAGGTCCGACTCGCAAAACGTCAAACTTAAGAGAATAATCGATTTGTAAATAGTTTGCTTTTTTACAAGGAGGCTTTTTCGCAGTGTCATGGAATTGCATTTTCACTTAATCATAGAAATTGAAAAGGATGTTAATTTTAATGACAAACAATGCTCTGGTGGCTCCTGTCAGCAGTATCAACCATTTTATTTGAAGAACTGGTAACTAGCTTCTAAATATTTTTTTACAGAGGAGATGTTCAACGCAGCTGAAGCCCTGTGGTTCTCTCCCGGAGGCAGCTACTTAGCGGTGGCGTCGTTCAACGATACCAATGTCGAGACAGCAACCTACCCCTTCTACGGACAGCCCTTCGACGTCAACAATCAGTATCCTGAAATAATACACTTCAAGTATCCAAAGGTATCTAAACAAATTTAGTTTATTACGAGAATAGTTTTGGCTTAATATTTGTACAAAAATTTTTATGAATTGTTTACAAAAGCTTCATTATACAAGAAATCATTTACAAACTAGAAAACTGTTCATAATTACACGTTAATTAACATAATCAGCAGATTCACACTTTTTGTCTAACATGGAATAAACTAACAATATCAATTTGATTGTCAGGCAGGTCGAACAAATCCACAAGTAGGATTACGTGTCTTCAAACTTGACGACGTTCACGGAGAACCGTGGAACATTCCAGCACCCGTCGACATAGTCGGGCTAGACCACTACCTGGGAAGGGTCGACTGGGCATCCGAACAAAACCTCGTAGTATTATGGCTCAACAGACGACAAAACATCAGTGTACTAGTCAACTGCGAGTTAGAGAAAGATAAGTGCAGTATCGTCAAAGAGCATTCCGAACCAAACGGCTGGATCGATGTGAGGAAGCCATTCTTCGACAGTTCGGGGAACAAGATGTTGGAGATACAAAACTTGTACAATGGTGACCAAAGGTTCACCCATGCGGGTCGATTTAACTTCTTATCTTTGACGACTGAGGACTTGAGTCCTGGGAACTCGTCAGTGATGTCGATATTGGGGTGGAACCAGGAAACTGACACTGTTTACTACGTGGTGTCTCCGGGGAACGTGCCGTGGTTGCGGCAGATGTGGGCTACGTCTGGTGGAGTGGTGAGGTGTGTGTCGTGCAGGGAGCCGTCCTGTCACCACGTGTCAGCGTCCTTCTCGCCTGGTGCCAGCTATGGTATTGTGACGTGCAGCTCTTCCTTTAATCCGCCGAAGATTTTCTTATATAGTAGCGCGGTAAGTTATTGTTACTTGTTGATATTAATGTTATTTTTATATTGAGATCTATGAAATAGCAGCGCTCATGGCAAAGTCTGGTATAATTACGTGCTTTTCTCAAAACCGGAACTGGTTGCTAAAAAAGATAGAATGTCTTTATTGCAAACCATACTAATTTCAATAAAAAAAAAAAAAACAATAATATAAAAAATGGCGGATAATCAGCCTTTAATGTTATTTGCTTTTTCTAGACGGACAGCTTCAAACTGATCAAAGAAAATTTAAGACTGAAAGAAAAACTAAAGCAATACAAGTTGCCGATGATATTATTCAACGTGATGGAGCTGGGTGAGAATCCTTTGGGCCACGTCAAACTGCTTCTGCCGCCTAACATGCAGAGTGGGGTGAAATACCCCATGGTAGTGAGGGTCTACGCAGGTCCTGGGACCAGTAGAGTTAAGGATAGTTTTGATTTAGGTAAGACTTTTTTTATTTTTAATAAGTTTTTAGGCTCAGCAGTTGTTTCAAAAAAAAAAAAAACAAAATCTAAATATTTTTATTTTACATAGGACTACAGGGGCACTTATAAAACGTCGGCAAAAAGGTGCTCGGTTTGGGTTGGTCGTTTCCTATGGAGAAGAACCGGCAAGAAACTCCATGGTTACTCTTTTAAAATCATTTGGTTTTACAATATTTCTGTTACAGCATTAGTACTAAAGTATGGGAGGACATCGTAGGCCTGACAATAAGTCGTTGCTTACTACGAAACGTAGAATGAAATAAAAAGTAACCAAGGATCTAGGAATCTATAAGGCCTACAATGTCCACACATTTACAAACAATCGGTAAATAAGAAAAAGAGTCTATACAACAACAAAATAAATAGAACATATCACAAAAAGACTAGATCAAATAAATGACACAAATGTTGTCATCCGTGCTGTAACTATTCTAAACAAAAGGTGTAATCATTTAAAGACTATTTTATAACATCTGATTAAAAAGAAAGGAAAAAAAATTGAGAAAAAAAAAAGATTGAGAATACTTAGAGACATCCACACATTTGTGCCGATTGATCTAAGCTCTAAAGTGGGGATAAATGAAAAGTTTTTTTATAAATCCAAAACTACATACTTTTGGTCATTATGTATTCAGTGATATAATTATGTACGGACGTCTGCATGGCCATTGTGTAGAGCACGTAGACGTCAGAAAAGATATTTGTTGGAACCGCTGTAAATAACACAAACTTAAAAACATACCAACATGTGCAAATGTGCTAAACTACTCTGGGGATACAAGCATTATGATAGTAAGTATGTTACATGAAAACTTCGATGTCTCAAGTTAAATGTTGGTTAAAATGAGGACACATGCAGTTCGAGTTGATGACGAGGCCACAACTTTACAAGTTATTTCGAAACTTTCTGTGCGGCACACGATCTCATCTGTCTTTTCGTGTTGTTTGTGTAGATATGATATACAGGGTGAATCAATGAATACGCGACACTGTCGCTGGAATAAGACAGTATCATCGAATCGAAATCAGTGGGTTCGATTCCTTGAAAATCTAATAATACAGTTTTAGTTATCAAAAGTGGGCTCGAGACTCCTTTGAGTATCGCTAGTTTTTCGCTATTCCTCAGAGACAGAACCCGTTGTTTATGTACCTAGATATGATTCTGAAGTTTTGGAGAAGGTTAAGACGCAATTAAATTTGATTGTCTTATGGTAAATAACAGTTTTGGATAGTCATTTTGTTTGAAAAATATAAAAAAAACTACTAGTTAGTGCACCCATTTTTATGTCATGTACTCAAAGTTTCATGACCATAAAGATGCTGCCTCACTTGGAGTATCGCCTGTAATGTAACGTTACAGAGTCGAGTATTACATCTGTGAGCGAGGAGAACCGAACATTACAGGGCACAAACTGTAACGTTACAATTTGTAGCAACCATTCGTTTTTGTTCGACTTTTGAATTGTTACATTACTGACGAATGGTCGTCAAGTCAGGGAGGCATTCCTGTAATCATCATCATCATCATCATCAGCCTATAATATTCCCACTACTGGGACACAGGCCTCCTCTTTATGAAAGGGAGTGCGCTGTATTCCACCACGCGCGCCCAGTGCGGGTTGGTAGATGTCACATGTCTTCGAATTTTTAGTTCTAGGACATGCCAGTTTCCTCAAGATGTTTTCCTTCACCGTTTTTGAGGGCAGCGGTGATGAAATAAATTACACAAAGTAATGCGTGGGCCTGGGTTCGAACCCATGGCTTACTGCTTGTAAGTCGGGGCTGCCACCACTTGGCCACCGCTGCTCTCTTTCCTGTAATGTAATGCTCAAAATCGAATCAGAAATGTTACATTACACGCAAAAGCTCCAGGTGAAGGAGCACCTTTATTGCGTAAGCCTCATAATTTCGTTAAGCCCTAAGCAATACATATTTTCAATTACAGAATACTACAATACGTACTTAGCGACGAACAGGAGTTACATCGTCGCGGCCATCGATGTGCGCGGCTCAGCGGCCATGGGCGTGGAATCCATGCACGCCGTCAACAACGCGCTTGGAACTGTCGAGGTTGCTGACACTTTAGCTGCCATAAGGTGAGAAAAGAATATTGTTTTTTTTTTATCTAGTGGGATTACCCTGCCACATGAGTACCAACCTGCCAGTCCTGAAAGCTAAAATTAACAGTGGCGACGACCCGAAAAGCGTCGAGACAATGAAGTTCGAAAAAAAGTGGTGTGACCTATGACTTGACAGTCCGAAGGTCACACCACTAGGCTATCACTGCTGTGTCATCATCATCATAATTTCAGCCCAAAAGACGTCCACTGCTGGACATAGGCCTCCCCCAAGTGTCGCCACATTGACATTTTGGGAGGTTTTGCCTTAATCGCCACGCTTGGCAGGCGGGTTGGCGATCGCAGTACGGTTGTTACAAAAGCACAGAGAACGCTGCTGCCCATTCTCTGGCAAATCCCTTAGTCGCCTCTTACGACACCCACGGGATGATATGGGATAGTGCTATTCTTTACGTCCGACACCATACAGAGCACTGAGAGTACTGCTGTGTAACAGAAACTAATACTATAATTTTACAGAGCCATACTTTTAGTTGAAAAACGATTCCGAGAGCATCCTAAGCCCCTACCGATATATTTTAAGTGTGTAATTCAATATCTTCTAAGCTAATGACCTAAAAAGCCAATTAACTGACCCCTTCTTAATAACAGTTAAGTTTGCGTCGCACTGCGGCTTTGAAATAAAGTAGGAAACCTTACTTTCAGGCTGTTTAATCTTTTGACACCTTTAGTACTAGCCTAAGAAGCTATTTGGGCTCTTTTTTATTCATTTGCTCATCGTATAAAGGGTAGCGTCCTCGGAGGGACTATTAACAACACTCTGTATATAGCCAATCTTCTTAATTCAGTGCACAATTTGATAGACAAAGGAATTGTCTCTTGCATCAGTAACCTGCCTTTCTAGGGTTCCGTACCCAAAGGGTCAAAAGGGACCCTATTACTGAGACTTCGCTGTCCGTCCGTCCGTCTGTCACCAGGCTGTATCTCATGAACCATGATAGATAGCCAGTTGAAATTTCTACAGATTATGTACCTATTTCCGTTGCCGCTATAACAACAAATACTAAAAACAGAACAAATCAATATTTAAATTAAAAATCACTTTTTTGTATGGGGGCCGCCATACAAAAAAGTGTTTTTTTTATTAATGCACTTGGCCTGTTTTTAGGGTTCCGTAGCCGAATGGCAAAAAACGGAACCCTTATAGATTCGTCATGTCTGTCTGTCTGTCTGTCTGTCTGTCTGTCTGTCTGTCCGTCCGTCTGTATGTCACAGCCACTTATTTCCGAAACTATAAGAACTATACTATTGAAACTTGGTAAGTAGATGTATTCTGTAAACCGCATTAGGATTTTCACACAAAAATAGAAAAAAAAACAATAAATTAAGGAGGTCCCCATACTTAGAAATGAAAACCAAAAAGAATTTTTCATCAAACCCATACGTGTGGGGTATCTATGGATAGGTCTTCAAAAATGATATTGATGTTTCTAATATCATTTTTTTCTAAACTGAATAGTTTGCGCTAGAGCCACTTCCAAAGTGGTAAAATGTGTGTCCCCCCCCCTCTAATTTCTAAAGTAAGAGGAGGAAAATTCAGAAAATATTTAGGATTGTAGAACGTAAAAAAAACTATCAACGAAAATTGGTTTCAATAAGATATGATGTTTAGTTTTTGAGATATGGGACTTTTTCATCAAACTGCAGCAGTAACTTTGTTTTTCATAAACATACAATGAAAAACAAATTTAGTTTTGCGGTTGTGTGGAAGTTTACTAACTAATACTACTAGCTAATGAATGACAGTTCAAAATATTGTTATTATATTGTTTGGAGCGATGGAACCCTGTGTGCGAGTAAGACTCGCACTTGGCCTGTTTTTTTATTTAACAGTGTTGTTGTTTAAGTGCTTGTTTCATCATACATCATTTCAGCCCAAAAGACGTCCACTGCTGGATATAGGCCTCCCTCAAGTGTCCCACATTGACATTTTGAGGGGTTTTGCCACGCTTGGCAGGCGGGTTGGCGATCGCAGTACGGTTGTTACAAAAGCACAGGGAACGCTGCTGCCCATTCTCTGGCAAATCCCTTAGTCGCCTCTTACGACACCCACGGGAAGATATGGGATGGTGCTATTCTTTTCGTCCTAAACAAACTGGACTATTATCAAGTTTTACAAAAGGCAACTATTTTAACAAAATTTCCTTTAATTGACTGACTTGTTTGTTTGTCGCAAGCAAGGTTGCTGAGCACGAAGTCTTGAGATCGATTTCCAGGTCGGACAAAGTCCAATAGAGCTTTTAAAAAAAAAAAACTTAATATAGCAGCCACGATGGAGTTTGTATCTGTACCCAGCTGATGGTAATAGGTGCACCCCCTATTACATGGGGCTTAAACATATCTGAAGATATGTGGGTGTACTAGTAGGTACAATTCTGCCTCACCCATCTAGTTTTTCATACTTTTTTTGTGCGCGTTTTAAAACAACTATTAGATTACTTTATTTAACTACGCTGTGACCGTGGCGTTAAATCAATTTGCTAAACTGCCGTGAATTTGAAACAACGTGTGACAGTGGCAATTTAACTCATTTTCATGTTTGTGAATTTTTTAGTAGTAGTAGTAGTAATTTTTTTATTCCATTGTTTCTAAACCCAGTTAGTTTAGACACTTTAATTTATAAGAATTTTATTTAGAACCAGGGTTTCAGAATTCAGTACACCTATGTTCAGGTTTTACTTTAGCTGGAGAAGTTATCAACCATTATTTACAATTCTACCCAAACTTACCCATAAGTTTGAAGTTTTTAAAGCACTAGAATAGTGAAAACCGTGTCACCTAGCTAGACGATGACAATTTAAACTGAGTCAGCCTAAAATTTGGCACCGAGGTTGGCACTTCCAGTAGCGCTCCTGTGTTGTGCAAACAACAGGATAGGCAAGACATGATATCATGTGCTCCATCGTTTGCGGGCCACTTCAAGGCAGCCACATCTATGTATCTGCCACCTGAACAGGTTTTCTTGGCTTCGGCCAATCTGTGTCCCGAGTCCATTCAAACCATTTACAGACTTCCAGGTCGTCATCATCATCATCATAAGCTTATAATGTTCCCACTGCTGGGACACAGGCCTCCTCTCGATGAGAGGGAGTTTGGCTGTAATCCAAACCATCACATAATCCACCACGCGGGCCCAGTGCGAGTAGGTAGATGTCACATGTCTCCGAATTTTTAGTTCTAGAACATGCCGGTTTCCTTATAATGTTTCCTTCACTGTTTTTGAGGGCAGCGATGATGAAATATAATATTAAACAAAGTAATGCGCCTGCCTGGGTTCGAACCTACGGCTTACTGCTCGTAAGTCTGGGCTGGCACCACTGGGCCACCGCTGCTTCCAGGTCATCAACATGTGCATAATAGCAATTAAGTCGTGTCCAGGTGGAAGACTTTCAGCAAGCAAGTGACACAAATGGGTTGGGTAGGGAAACACTTTCTCGCCAAAGGTTGAGTTTTTCTTTTAGCGTACGTCAGGGAGCGGGGACAGAGTATACTAATACAGTCTCTATCGCAATGTTTTACTGAGTTGATTTTTTCTATCTTTCGCAGGAGTCTAACGAACATATACTCCTTCATAGACCCGGATCGCATCGGTGTGTGGGGCTGGAGCTACGGCGGATTCGTTTCAACCATGATGCTTATACAAGATGACCAGAATACGCTTAGCTGTGGTGCTGCCGTCGCCCCTGTCACTTCTTGGCTTTATTATGGTAACTTTTTCTTCTATTTAACCTGTTTTTGTACTCCTAACCGATTGCCATCAATACGCTAAAAAGAAGTCCTTTACATTAGAAGTAGTAGGAACCAATAAACGATGGACCTGATTACCTTGGACCAACATCCCGGTAAGACAGGGGTAAAGATCTTTGCCCAGCTCCAAAACCTCTGGTTACTGTAACTTCTGCTTACTGTTATACCATTTGAGGAGTTAAGAGTTCGCATTATAAGTTATCTTAGCTAAGAGACCGGTTTCCAATGACGAGGTTCTCGACAAACTTATTTGGGTTTTGTTCGTGAGAAGCCGGCAAGCCCGCCACTATTCCCAAACCACTGCACTTCCTGAAGGTCAGAATTAACTTTGGCGACCATTGAAAAGCGCCGAGACAGTGAAGCTCGATGAATATGTTTAAGAATGTGTCTTACTATTGTTCATTGTCATGTCTTGGAGTATTATCTTTAACGAAGACAATCCTCGTGCTGTACTGAGTAATCCCGAGGAGTTACCATGATCTTAAAGCAGTATAGTGTTTAATGTCACTCCGGTGAGGGAAAGAGACGGAGCTATAGAGGACGTCTAGTGCCATCTCTTTCCTACATTGGAATACTATTAAAGTAATAAAGCTTTATGCATGGTAGACCGCCAGGCTGAGGAGCTTTCCACCTTGTTCCTCTATCTCTAAACACTAATTAATATGCTCTTTCCGTCCCTAGACACAATGTACACAGAGCGCTACATGGACACTCCGCAAGCGAACGCGCTGGGCTACTTGCGCTCTGACGTCATCCGTGCCGCGGCGCAGCTGCGTGGGCGCCGCTACCTGCTGGTGCACGGCACCGACGACGACAACGTGCACTACCAGCACAGCATGCTGCTGGCGAAGCAGCTGCAGCATAATGACATTGACTTTCAGCAGATGGTGAGTTGTCAATGTCAATTTTTGTCTTTTCGGTTGGTGGTTTATTCCCATTGATACCTTTTGTTTAGAGAAATAAGACTCACATTCGAAATCCAATATTTTTCTTTTCCTTAGCCTTTATTGTCTTACTGCTGGGCAAAGGCCTCCCTTATATCCACTCTTCACACAATCGCCTCTAAGTAGTCACGCCAGCGTTTTTAAAGCCTCCCTCGGCAACGGTGCGCGTTATCTGGCATCTCGATGGAATAATATGGTTGTAGTTGACAGTATGCTAGCTTCTCAGCTGCATTCTTTGTCTACTTGGTGGTGTTCATGCATAATAATGTCGGCAAGAAACACCGAGGAAAACCAAATTATCTTGGAACATAGAACTTTATTTTTCGAAAGCTCCACTTTAAAGCTTCGCAATGAAATATATTTAAAGATTGGTTAACCATGTACGAAATTAAAAACAATAGGATACTAGGTATAATCCGACAAGAAGGTTCGCAAAATTCCAAGTCGACAGGCAAAGCCACTAAAAAAAACTTGTTTTTCTATCTTCTATTTTTGATTGACCACAACCTCATTTTATGATTTCATTTCCAGAGCTACGCGGACGAGAAGCACTCTCTACTTGGCGTCAGTCGACACTTCTACCACATGTTGGATCACTTCTGGACTAAATGTTTTGAAAGCGAGTGAATGTGTCGCCCCCTGTCGGGCTGGTCGCGCAGTTTAGTGTTGTGTTGAGTGACTAGTGCCTCGTGTTCCACGTTGACATTTTGTGATCTCGTTACCGTCGAAGAAATGAAAACTTTAGATTTAAGGCAAACTCAATTCGATGTAAGCTTTAGTTTATTTGTAGTGATATTTATAAAGATACGCTTAAGAACAACTGTTGTTTTATTTCCTTTTAAACTGAAACAGTACCGTTCGGAAAGCAAAACATTAAAATTTATTTCAAACTTTCCTTACTGCAGGTAGACTTACTTACGTACACTTTTCCTTTATTCTGCGAATAGCTAAGAAAAACTGAGCCGTGAAGAAAATAGACTTTATACAAATGCTGAAAGCAATTACTCAGTGTACAGTTAGCAAACTTTGGTGAAGTCTAGCAATTAGTGCGCCGCAAAAACAAAGTAGAAAAATCACAACGGCGCCAGAATGCTCCCGTTACCCTGCCAAATAAAACATTAACCGTTTCGCTTGCTCTTCCACAAAGAACGCGTTACTTTACACATTACTTGTATATGTTTCTTAGATTTATATTCTGCGGTCAAGTTTTGAACAATGGTTTTATTGTTGTAGGTAACTGTACCGAAGTCTTGACTCGGGAAGACTACACTCACTGACCATGGTTATGGTCAATGCTATAGGCTTGGATTGCATATCTCCACCGGAATAAAAAAAAAACATGAAAGAGACTACCTACTCTCGGTCTACAGATAGAGAGTAGGTAGAGACTTTCATGTTTTTTTAAGAATATTTATTCGTAGTCATCATCATCATCATTTCGGCCCAAAAGACGTCCACTTCTGGACATAGGCCTCCCCCAAGTGTCGCCACATTGACATTTTGGGGGTTTTGCCATAATCGCCACGCTTGGCAGGCGGGTTCGCGATCGCAGTACGGTTTTTACAATAGCACAGAGAACGCTGCTGCCCATTCTCTGGCAAGCCCCTTAGTCGCCTCTTACGACACCCACGGGAAGATATGGGATGGTGCTATTCTTTACGTCCGACACCATACAGAACATTTATTCATAGTAATTTCACAAATTTCGGCTAAGCTTCCAGTAAGAAAAACAAGTTTTTTCCACTATAAAATAATTATAAATAATAATAATTTGACTATTTCGTACAGCCGAGGGCATAAACTTTAAATGCTTCACCTGAAACTATTTTGAGAACGATAAAAAGCAACTTAACAATACTTTATGACAGAACGGACATGTCACAAGTTTAGCTGTCACTTTAGTGCTCTAATCCAAAAACTCCGTAACGTATTATTTTTTAGGCATGTAACGTGAATTTATAGACTTTGAAATTTCGATTATACATATGAAAATTTTCAGTAATTTATTTTTAGTAAGAAGGCTATGGCTGAGGACTTCCATTCGTAGGTATGTGAACTCAACATAAGGCTGCATTTTGCTCTGAATCGTCAGTTATAAGCATCGTCTGCCTAGCTTTTCCCTACCATGTTTGAGTCGACTTCCAATCTAATCGGTTGCACTAGAATAAAAATATTTTAGTTGGATCGACTGCCTATGTGACCTGCACGTTACTGGTCATTACAATACCTACACCTCGGCGAGACTGGATTGTTAGGGATCTACAAAGCACAATCGATTTAACGTGCTTTCCGAGGCAAGGAGGGTCGCCGTATGTAATAGATGCTGTTCGTACGAAAGCGCTTAACATAAATTTGTGTTAGAGGTGAAGTGCACTTAATTGGGTACTCATTTGGCTATTGACATCAGATCTACGACGTACTGATGTTTCTTTAGCAAAGTTCGATACAATATTAGATACATTCTCAAAAGAATATAACAATGAAATCACGTCTTTTCTGACCTCCCAAACAATGGTCTGTAAGGTGTCGGAGGTCTGTATGGTGTCGGACGTTAAGAATAGCACCATCCCATTGCTTCCCGTGGGTGTCGTAAGAGGCGACTAAGAGACTTGCCAGAGAATGGGCAGTAGCGTTCTCTGTACATTTTGCAACAACCGTACTGCGATCGCCAACCCGTTTGCCAAGCGTGGCGATTATGGCAAAACCCCCCTTTGGGGGAGGCCTATGTCCAGCAGTGGACGTCTTTCGGCTGAAATGATGATGATGATGAACAATCGACTAACTATCTTACTCTACTCAAACTGTACAAAATAAATTTACAAAGTTTTTAATGTCAATTTTAGGAAGTTGTCGTCGTCAATCGATAGCCCCTACGCTGCTAGTGACTCAATTTGTGGACCAAATTTAGATGACCGAGCTTTATGCGCGGTAGACCCATGCGACGTCGAGAAATGCTACCCGGAGCCCCGCGTCGTCATCATAGGCGCAGGCATGGCCGGCCTATCCGCCGCGGCCCGACTGTCGCAGCGCGGCATCAACAACATAGTCGTCCTTGAAGCTTACGAGAGGTTAGCATCTAAATGTAGTAGATACTTTTTACTAGTTTAGACCCACTAAGTATACAAATACCGAATCTTTCCAGACCCGGTGGCCGGATACATTCATGCTGGCTTGGAGACATCGTCGCTGAATTAGGATCACATTGGAAGCCAGATGACAGCTTCACTCATCCTGTTTACACGATGTCTTCCACTGAAGATCCTCCGCGGCCCGGTGTGCCCGGCTCTGAACATACTCGCGGTCTTTTCAACCGAATAGTAACTGGTAAAATGGCGTTTCCCCCCACATTATCTGCATACAATAAATTTCGCCAGATAGAACAGGAAGCTGCGCAGATATACTGCCTCGGCGGTAGTAAACAGGCAGGTTCCTTGATCAATTTTATGAGTCTGCGAATTCAACAAGAGCTGCACGAGTATCCCGAGGAGCAGCAACATGACGCAGCGAGGATAATGTTCGGGCTGTGTCACATGCTGAGCGCGCGCTGCGGGGATGACACGGCCATGCTATGCGCCGACCACGCCGGCTGCTTCATGAACATGCCCGGCGGCGAAGTGCGCGTGCCTTTGGGCTTAGTCGGTATACTCGCTCCGTTGTTACGGCAAATTCCGGAAGGAGCAATCCGCTATTGTAAGCCGGTTAACTGTGTCTACTGGGGAACATCACAGAAAGAAGGTTATCGAGCTGTCGTATGTACGTGTGATGGTGATGAATTTCCGTGTGACTACGTCATAATAACAGTGTCTCTCGGAGTGTTGTACAATAATGCCCTCAAAATGTTCTGCCCTACGCTCCCAGCGACAAAAATAGATGCCATGCGAGGCCTTGGATTTGGATTTTGTAATAAAATTTATTTGGAATATTGTCGCCCGTTTTGGTATTGGCATAAAGGAAACTTGAACTTCAGATTCTGTTGTAACGAGCTTTGTGACCGCTCTGATTGGACTCGAGGAATAACTTCAATAGAACCAGTACCAAATAGTAAACATGTCATGTGTGCTTGGGTGGTAGGCCAAGAAGCTTTAATGATGGAAGGGCTCTGCGACAGAGACGTAGCTGAAGGCTTGACCGAAATATTACGTATCTCGACGGGGAACTACAGTATACCGTATCCAATTACAATGTTACGATCGCATTGGACTTCTGATCCCTTTTTCTGCGGGGCATATTCTTATGACAGCTACGGATCTGACGGGGATTTACAACGGGCTTTGGCGTGTCCGCTACCGGGACCTAGCGAGCCTATTCCTCCTATATTGTTGTTCGCTGGCGAGGCAACGGTGCCCGGTCACTACGCCACCGTGTCAGGTGCTCGCCTGAGCGGCGTGCGCGAGGCTGAGCGCGTGTTGAGCCTAACTCTGCGATACAAAGGCCCACCTTTACCTGTAGCTGACAGCCAGCCAATAGATAAAACTAAAGGTAAGAAGATGGAGACGAATTGATGAAACTCGTATTATACCGTTACTGATACCGTTAATAATATGAAATGTTCTAAGCGTAATCCTCTGCCCCTTTGTCAGAATGTGAGAATTATATGTAAACTTTCACGTTACGCTTTTGTTTTACTCCTTTCATATTTCCACCCGGAACTCGTGTCTACGTAACTGTTAACTTATCTCTGACAAGTTTGCGGGACTCGCTAGTGTCTGTTGTTAGTTTGAAACTAGAATGATACTCTACTTGTTTGATATCTCATCTTATCGCATTTTGTGTGGTGGCCTGCAATAAATGTTATTTCAAAGTATTTTGTAAAAGTCTATTCTATCTACAGACACACATCGCATCTTTTTACTTTGTACTGTACTATTAAGGAGTTAATAAAGCACTCTTCTTGCTGTGGTAATAAAAGTTGACCACTATTTACAACCAAAATTAGACATACAGGAGCTTCGAAAAATGTTTTCAAAATTGTACCCCCATAATCTCGAACAACATCCTAAATCTGGTATTGGCAAAACGGTCTGTATTCAAACAATTTGCATAGGTCTCGAACGTTATACATAATGGCGGAGAATTCGGCTGATTGAGCTATTGTTCACCATGTTTGCACATCAAGATTGAATGCGGATGAGGGAGACGTTTTACGATTTCCAGGGGCTGTAGCATGTACATACCATGAGTTCTGTTGGAAGACAGATTTAAGGCAGATAAAGGCTGATGTCCTGGGTTTATTTTCCTGGTAAGCAATGTTTTGTATTTTTAGAGAATTTAAATGTGCATACAGATATAACATCACGCCTGTAATCTCCGAAGAGTAAACAGAAGTGTACCTAATAGTACTCCCACGTTTTACCTGTTTTGTAATAGAAGGCGAGCCAATTGCCACCAACCGGGCACTAATGCAGACTCCGTGGCTGCTACTGAGAAATTCCTGATGGAAAACCCAATAACAATTTACCCGACCCGGGAAGCGAACCTAGAACCTCATGCTCAGCAGTCGCGCTTGCGTCCACTAGACCTACGAGACGGTCCAGGGAAATTAAATGTAATACCAAAAAATGGTCAACTATTCTAAACATCTGAATCTGCCTTGAATTAAGCCTGTTATTCATGGTAAACATTTTGTTTAGCAACATGGTTGCGTAAACATGTTGCCGAGTTGCTGGCAATATACTGCGGGCAACACTTGTGTTGCGGAGTTGATCACGCCATGTTGCAGAGTTGACGCCCGGCGAGCGAAAACATCAGTTTATCAACAAATGATGACGTGTGTGGACGTGTTTGCAACTGTTTATAAACATGGCGGTAGTGTGGAGCAACGATAAAATTATGCACAACAACACGTGGCGTGTGTGGACAACTCATATTGATTTAAACAAACTTTCCAGCAGCATTGTCGCCGTTCATCAACAACGTTGATCAACTGTTGCTAAACAAATATTTACCATGAATACGAGGCTTTAGAAACATCCAGTATGAAGATGACAGATTCACTAACAAACCTAATAATACCTAAAGAAGAAATTAGGTCAACGTAAAAAAAACAAACTCCTTTGAGGCGTGACGAGTTTTCCAGCTTCCCCGTGTTATTGTTTCAAGAAAATGAATTGTTTGCCAGTAGAAGCTACCGAGGACATATTATTACGAGCGACTGCGGTTTCTGCCCCACCATACAATACATTAGTATGGAAGGAGGAATAAATTCCGTCCTTTTGTCATCAGCGCGGATTTTACCCTTCACAAACTCGGATTTTTGTTACAAGATGATTCGCGCGTTTAACCATAGACTTATTTGTCATAGATTTTTACGTGTTTCATAAATGTTTTAATCTGAACATAATAGAAAATAGACAAGTTACTTAAGTTAAACAATATAACTTTAATGCTAAACAATTATAGCTCAGTAGCCCAATGGTTAAGGCGTGAACTGGCGAAATATCGCAAGTTCGCTTACCAACCTCAAAGTTGCGCTTTAGTTTTTGTTTAGCATTTAGCAGCGCTTGCTTGCGCTTGCATCTAAGGTATGGAATTATCCTTTGGGGCAATTCGACTGACAAGGATATACCTTTCAAAGCCCAAAAACGGTGTATTAGGACGATGTTTAAATTAGATTCGAGGGACAGTTGTAAACCATATTTCATAAAGTACTTACAACATACTCACGTTACCGTCTTTGTACATCTTCGAAGTAGTCATGTTTGTAAAGTGTAATCGGCAATTATTTCCACGCATGGCAGACAAAGTCAGTCGCGTCAGACGCGATAACACTATGCTTTGCTCACATGTCTCTAAAACAGCATTAATGCGGAAAAGTATTTTGCATGGCGCTCTTATTATTTAATAAACTTCCAAAGGGATGGAGCGAACTAAGCGCACACATTCTAAAAAAGCGGCTAAAAGGGTTGTTTTTGTGTTGTAAGTTGTGTTGTAAGTTGGGAAAGCGTACTACAGTATTTCAGAATTTTTAAATGACAAAGAGTAATATAATATTTGCAATTTATAATTACAATTTAATTCAAGTTTATAATTTATTGTTTGAATCTAATTTTTATAGTTTGCGTGAGAATTTAAAATGTTTTTAGCTCTGTTTTTCGTTATAACTTTTCCTACCTATTGTATATTTGTATGCCACAAAGGCCGAACATGATGGATCTTTTTTGTTTATGAACTACCTAAGGCATGCGCCTTGTATGTATACTCATGTTTCCACAAATAAATGTCTTGGCTTGTCTTGTCTTGTCTTGTCTTGCTTGCTTGAGCTTGGGCTTGCTTGAGCTTGCACGCTCTTTGTGAGATACTGATTTTTGTGATACTGCTGCCATTATTATTTATTTATTTAACACTTTAAGCAAAGAGTACAGAGGCAGCCAGACTTAATGGCATAGGCATTTTCTATAAATCTCGGTAAATCTGAAATTTTTTTTTAGTTTGTACTAAGTTATACTACAAGGATATATAAATACTACTTATAAATATATTTCAAAATATAATATGTTAATATCAATTAACATACACACGGCAATACTTCAGTAAAAAAAGGGAATAACGTTGACGTTGTGACGATACTGCCAGCTTTTCTTTTCAGCATTTTTTTTTATCTTTATACGATACCCAAAGAGATGCCACCTTGTCAAAACTATTATCATCATCAGCCACACATCTTCCCACTGCTGGGACACAGGCCTCCTTTCCTTTCAATGAGGGGGAGCGGGCTGTAATCCGCCACACGGGCCCAGTGCGGGTTGGTAGATGTTACAATGCCTTAGAATTTTTAATTCTAAGTAAAACATCCTCACGATGTTTTCCTTCACCGTTTCTGAGGGCACCGGTGACGAAATAAATTACACAAAGTAATGCGCCTGCCTGGGTTCGAACACACGACTAGGTAGGGGCTGCCACCACTATGCCACCGCTGCTCTCAAAACTATACTACCATCTAAAAATACCAATTTACGAGTAATTAGAATTGATTCCACCTAACAAACACTTGAGAAAAAAACTTAACACAAAGAGGAATGTTCATATTGTCAGGTGAGTTACACAGTAATCTCGCTAACTAGAATTCTTCGAGAATATAACTCAATTATAGACCGATAGAGAGAGTTTCCTCATACGGTGCGATCGCAGCATCGTAGGTGCAATTTTATCTACACACATTTTTCATCAGATCAGCCGTTGAATACCAAAGTGCACCATTAATTTCAATAAAGTTTCCTGCGAAAGAATTTTCCTGTACTATCTTTCCTTGCTCTATATTTTGTCACGAAAGGAAGTGGGGACTGAGTAAGTGGGGTCATCAATAGAATTTGATCTGCTTGCTAAGCTACTGTCGTGATTATGGCTTCATCGTCTTATGGCCGATCGTTAGACGTTGTTAATTAGGACTAGGTTCGGTAAAAGACTTCAATATGGTAATGATGTTATGTGACTACTGTCCAGCTTATCTATGTGTATGTTGTCCTTAATTTTGACTTGGGAAACAAAACAATTTCTCTTAAAATTTTTAAAAAGCTGTAAGTGCCCAACTGTTAAGGTGCAGTCCGGTCAGCTACAGGGACGTGAGTTCAAAGCTCATCCTTTGTATTGTTGTGATCCACGTGGTAAATACGTACTTTTTTCGTGGAAAAATCAATGATTGTGAAATTATTTCTATAATTTCATAATAATTGTTTTTTTTATTGGTATTGTCCCTTCATCAAGACATTTCAAACACATTTAGTCTACTTAATGATAATGCTATAAAAGATAAGATGAAGTGTTTCACGAGCTCGTTTATGCAATTATTTTATAGTCTACGGTAGTGTATCCCCATCTCGAGGGAAACATCGTCTGAATAACAAATATATCGACGATTCCTACGAATTGATTCCGCAGTGATTGATGTTCGCTGTTCTACTGGCTGGGCTACAACGCGGGCTTCAAGAGCCTTTTGATTCCACGTCACTTTACTCAACACAATCAATAGGGAGACGGAATTCGCTTTATCGAGTTCTCTCTCATTGGATTATTGGGTATTTGTTTCATTATTATTTGCTAATGTGGTAAGTATTTCATTCGAGCGGCAAACTATTAGCCTTGAGCAAGAAAACATCCAGGTTGTGCACGTGAACTTATCTCTAGTTTAATAACATACGCTTTGGTAGTGGAAAATTGCATCAAAGTTATCAAGGGAACATTATATTATGTTGTAATTAAAAAAAATAGCTTGTCTCCGGAACTCATAGTTGTTTATTAATTAATATAACGGCAGCGCAAAACAACGGAGGACTATCCGTGTTCCTCGGAAAACAGATCATGAACATTTTCTGCGAAACGCGGGCAGTTCTCCGTATAAGTAAAAATATGACCTTGCCACCGTCGAACGGCAAATATCTGATAATTCGGCTCTATTGAGCTTTACGGATGTAATGCGAAGAGTTCCGCGGAGGGCATTAACACCGTCGCAATGAAAGGGCGGCGCGCGCCCGAGCGCTCAGAGCGAGCCCGGCCAGCACGTCTCTGCAGATGGCGGGCTGCGGGAGCACGCAAGAAAGCGTCGAGACAGATGCGTGACGCAGCGCGCAGGACCGCCCTCCCCCGCCCGCAGGACCGGTGCGTGCCGCGCCCCGCGGTCCCTGCTCCGCGCGACACATCTCACAGAACACATCGATAATCGCGTGGTGCGTGAGCCCGCTGCGGGCTCGGACTCGGGTAGGTAGCTCGGCGTGCGGTGGCGCGGCCGTGTGTGCCGGTGCAGGCGGTGCGTGGCGCGCGCGTGGCGCGGGCGGGGCGCGCGCGGCGGCCCGGGCGGCAGTCGCTCGCAGGCAGGCGGCGGCTCGCGTCGCCCTGCGCTCTCTCGCTGCACGCTGCACCGCTGCGCTCGCGATCTCGCGACAAGGTACGCGCCGCGACACCGCACCGCACGCTGCACATGTTACACATCACACTCGTGCATTTTTCATTCATCACTTCGTAGATTTTTGCCTTATCGTCGGTCGTATCGTAATCCGCGAAAGAACCTTCTCGGGCGCGCGCATATTACCTTAAATTGTATTCAAAATTCGGTTACATTTTGAAAATCACGTTTGATGATAATAAAAAAAAATTGCTCGGGTAAGTAAGAATAACTAAATATTTTCTACGTCTTCCTTAAGGCTGTAACGAAATAGAAACAGGCATGCGTAAGCTCTCTAATGGCAGCTGAAATATAATGCGAAGCTAAGAGAATAAGAAAACGTGGTGGAAATTTTAATTTTCTTTGTTATTCGTAGGAATAAAATAATCCCTCAATTATTATGGATATCATTAATTTTATAATGGTTTTCGAGACGCAAAGACTGCGCTTAGTTTTATCTTATAGAAGATGTCATGAGGGAGAGAACAGCAAAAGCACTGGCCTGATGCCAAATGTCGACCGCGGCACACATCTTTCAGTAACAAAATATTTTAGAAATATCAGAGATATAATGTCTGGACATTTAAATGTCTGTAGTGGACTGAAAATGTACGTTGTCGAGAAGATGAGCTCTGTCATCGTTTGTTCGTTTGATAAATGAACGTGCCGGAGACCAACACGTAGCCTGCCTTAGGTAACTAAGAACAGCTACCTCTCCTACTGGTCTGTGACTCTCAATGTGAAAATGTTTTCCCACAGAAACTGAAAGATCTCATCAGTTATTTTTGTACTTGATAAAAATCTTATCTTGATATTTCACTCATTTTACCAAAACGATTGTAATAACGGAAGAATAAATCTCTAAAATGGCCACCTCAGCGCAATTTTAATATTTTCTCCGAACGTTCATTTTCATTTCAGTTGATTTTCTTTCATGAATATTTTTCGGCGAGAGACGCTCGATCTTCACGCCCACAATTATGATAACGTGCTTGATGACAAACATGGAGATAGCAGACTCGACAATTCGACAATCGTCTTTAGGATTCTGAATTATTTTCCTCCAAATTTTCATCGATTTTGTGATTATTTTACCGGCTGTGCTTAACTGATCATTCTATGTAATTGAATCATTAGAAATTGATATCTTTATGTAGGATGACAACAAAATTTTAAATTAACTACATGTAACATAACCTCACGCCTTATGCTCCAAAGGGTAGATAGAGCAGGGATGTATAACACATCCACATTTCAGTTGATGGTAATAGGCTGGGCCGTCTATTACATGAGACTTAAATTGACTATAAATTATTTAAATATTTTAAATAATTTATAGTCAATTTAAGTCTCATGATATGTATATGAAAATACTTACGTAAATATCTACGATATTCGAAGGTTTCGGTAGTAAGGATCGAGTGTCAGCTCTATGACTAAATATTTGGCAGGAGGCGTTCCATGTTTCGAGGATCTAAAGCCTTTCTTTCCACTTTGTTTAAGTGCTCGCTATTTCTTCTAAACTAATATTATAAAGAGGAAAGATTTGATTGTTTGTTTGTTTGTTTGCTTTGAATAGGCTCTGAAACCACTGGTCCGATTTGAAAAATTCTTTCAGTGTTAGATAGCCCATATATCGAGGAAGGCTATAGGCTATATATCATCACGCTACTACCAATAGGTGTGGAGCAGCAATGAAAAATGTTGCGAAAACGGGGAAAATGTGACGCAAACGAAGTTGCACCGGACAGCTAGTATAGAATAAATACAAATATCTAGAAATGAGGAAAAGCAGGTTTTTCTTATATTATTTATAATATCGATATTAGATTAAAGTTTGTAAGCTGTCATAAGAATCTACTTAATACAAATCTTGATGAACAACGCACAGGGTAAGTCACTGCGTCTAGAAGCATGTTTTCTTTAAAAGTTACTTTTTTATCGAAAACGATCATAACGGAGGAATTCTTAAAATTCGTCCTCTAGAGGGGTGAAATAGGGGATGAAATTTTGCATGGCAGTTCTTCATTTTTGCCGAAGGAAAATCGGGCGCTCGGCTTGTAAATAAAAAAAATTGAGTTGGAACAGGGATTCAGGATTTTATAAAATCGCTTATATTGTATGTTGTTGGCTTGATTAAAGGGGAGGTTGGTGTGCTCGTTACGCGAACTCAATTAACTCAGTCAAAATGAACTGCCGTTTGTTTTGGTTGATTTTGAACCTGCAAGAGCGCAGTAAAAGTAGAAGATTGAACTTAGTTAAAATCATTCGTATTTAGTTCGATCCGATTCAATAAAAACACGATTTCAGTAGTATTGTGAATATAGCCTTAGTCACAGCTACACAAAATAAATATGTTTACTGTTCCACAAATCATAAAACAGCAAACAATTATCAACTATTCCGATATTGTACGTTTATTACGAAACTAATTTGTAACACTGTTGGCATTATTCATTCGCAATTGCATATGAGAGCCTTGCTACCCTGCCGAGTTCCCTCCGTTACAAGTTGTATAAGTAAACACATAAGTTCCCGACTTCGGCCGTAAGCCCCTAACATTCAGAAATGCCCACTTGCGAATCCGGAAAACTAATAGTCAAAGGCAAATTGTCATTTCAGTCCGGGAGTTGCTGACGTTTGGGGCAATTTGTGAGCTATCCCCAAGAGATGCAATTTCCCCCTTCCGCCTAATTGCTCCCGGGGCGTGCTGCTACAAGCTAGTTAGGAAACTGCCTCTCGGACCACTTGTGTCGCCTCGACCCCAATCAATTATGTGCTCACTGTGCCCACGATGCCCACTTTTGTACCCGATATGAGACAATGTCACGGGGAGATTCATCTCACCGCGCAGACCGCACACATACCATTTTGACATTGGTATTCTACTTTGTTTGGCACTCCAAACACAAGTAAAATCTTACATTGCGTGCCAGTGCTCAACGATAACATTCTGTTCCCTAGTTGTAACGCTACATCGTGTTTAGATAAATGTTTTCCTGAACAATTATTGAAGGTAATATTTTTATTTTATTTTTTTGTTCTCGCCGACCTCGATCAACTTCTCAAACATTCTCAATTAATTACAACATTCTCATAGAAAACACTATGTATTTCATTCCAAGGCACGGTTTTTGCATTTCTGCTTCTAATTGTGTGTGTAAAGTGTGAGAATAACTAGAATGATATCGTTCTATTACGGATAGCGAACACGTAGTAGGGAATGCGACCTCACGTTTTCCGACAAATCGCATACTCTTTAGACAAATAATTTTCAGTAAACGACATTGTGACGATGTCCGTGTGTCGTGCCAGACACAACAATTAATGGGTTACATGTGCTTTCTGAAGTACATAATGTGTAATTTAATTATATGCGTGATTGGAATTTGAGCTAAAATAGTACCATTGTTGGTCACAAAAACATTGTTAATCGCGTGTGACCACACAAATAACAATTACACTGTGTAAATAAATACATTATTGTTTGTGTTAAGCGCGACACAACTCACAATAATTTTGCAAACCTATTAGTTTTTGATTATGCGGAAATAAAACTATTTGTTGGGCTGCGTTAGTGTATTAGTCGCTAGCTTTCTGTTGCGCACGGGTCATGGCTTCAACTCCCGGCAAAGTGATATTATTTTTCTATGAGGAATTTTTCAGTAGCAACCCGGGTCTGAAATAGAGCCCTATTGACGGCAATACGGTCCTAGGGGCGTCCTAGGGGGTCCTATGACATGGGACTTAAATATAACTCCTAAAGCCCCCACCTCCCATCAGACTTTTTTAATGTAGCAGCACCTGAGATAGGAGCTTTTTGTCCTCATACAAGACCTATAATTAGATTAATTTCATCTTAGTTATTGGAGTTTTACATTATTTTAGTGTCGTTTTTAGGGTTCCGTACCCAAAGGGTCAACCGGGCCCTTTTTACTGAGACTTCGCTCTCCATCTGTCACCAGGCTGTATCTCATGAACCGTGATAGTTAGCTAGTTGAAATTTTAATGTAGCAGCACCTGAGATAGGAGCTTTTTGTCCTCATACAAGACCTATAATTAGATTAATTTCATCTTAGTTATTGGAGTTTTACATTATTTTAGTGTCGTTTTTAGGGTTCCGTACCCAAAGGGTCAACCGGGCCCTTTTTACTGAGACTTCGCTCTCCATCTGTCACCAGGCTGTATCTCATGAACCGTGATAGTTAGCTAGTTGAAATTTCAACAGATTATGTATTTCTGTTGCTGCTAAAACAACAAATGCTAAAAACAGAATAAAATTAATATTTAAAGGCCCCATTCAAAATAAGTGATGTTTTGCTCGGTTTCATAAATAATAATACGGAACCCTTCGTGCGCGAGTCCGCCTCGCACTTGGCAGGATTTTAAATTATGGTTTTATGTCCTTTCTTTTATTTTTCATATTATATTTTTGTACCCTTCGGAGATTTTAGGCATCATGTTCTGTATATTTAGGTTTGCAAGAATTGGTTGTTCTTATTCATAGTCTAGGGTTTAAAGAATCAAGAGACGAGGACTTACTGCGTTAATAAGCAATGTTAATAGTATAATCTTCTTATAGCCGACACGTTCAGGTTTCATGAAACCTTATAGAGTCCCGTTTAATATCGTGGTAAGTATATAAAAATATGCTGATTCGATTTTGGCCTTGTCCTTTGCTTAAGGAATGTCATGTGTTCATCACCTCGACTGCGTAATACACTTTCAATCATAATCGGAAGGTTTATAAAGGAAATTTCTAATCCATTGCTTCAAATGTTTAGAAAATTCAGCTCCTATCCAACGTGGATAACGCAATGATTGTTGTCGAATTGTCAAAATGAAAGGCGTTGTAATTGTATGTTACGCAATTAGAAGGCTGACTTTCTTCATGTACAGTCTGCAAAGGAGATAAGTAACTAGGTTCTCATACTACTAGTTTGAGAACCTGGTTACTTATCTCCTTTGCAGACTGTACGTTACCATCAACCGGGTACAAATCCTGACTCCGTTGCTGCTATTCAAAAACCCAATAACACTTTGCCCGACCCAGGAATCTCATCCAGGACCTCAAGGTTAGCAGTCGCAACGACGCGACCAATGAGCCAACACGAAATAACTGAATGGCAAGCATAACTAATATGGTACAATTCAAGTTTAATTAAAACAGTTCCATTGATCGTTGTTAAGGAATTCGAAAACCATTTAGCACAATGTGGACGGAGTTGACTCTTTTATTTTTTAATATCTTTCGCTTCTAGATTTAATTAAAATCTGTGTTAAATTAAAGGAACTATGAAAGCAGTGATGTAAGAGCGTCCGCGCCGCTGAATGGATGATCAAAACCGACTGAAATTACAGCGGTTACTAGTTTTCGGGCTCCTAAAATTGGTTTCTACGATAAATTTTAATTTTGCTGCGTGAAAATGGGATGTTGAATTCTGTTGTTTTTTAAACTCTGTCAAAACGTGACTATTCGGTAATTAGGGTTGATTGTACCTACGGATGGGTTAATCTGTGGTAGAAGTTAGTTAGACTAAAAATAGTACTAACGAAGTTATTAATTAGCAAATTCATTCAGATATACAAGGTGTTGTTTTGCATCCTCGTCAAAATTCAGGAGGTTGTGACAAAAGACATAAAGAATCAATTTAAATTACGGTACCTAGTTAATTATTAATAAACGCTGATTTTTTTGGTTGTGTATGTTTGGCAGTATTGCAGAATAACCCCCATAACGTGGTTTAGGGAATAAGAAATTATCGAATAAACGTTTGAGATTGTTTGTATGTGTGGAAGCGCGGGTAAGCTGCGTTTAAAACACGCGTGGTTCACAGTTACCGATTTCCGTAAGTAAGAAAAAATATAAAAAAATCCTACACATTTTATTATTGATTCTGGATGAGAATCATTAGTATAGTTACCTACTTGAATTTAACAAGGATGCAAAACAACACCTTGTATACTTATTATCATAATCGAATCGATCTGACCCGGAAACGGTCAACATCATCTATCAACATCCCGTCAAAGCGATGTTACTGTATCATTTTCCCATTCGCCCCTATTACGGAAGGCCCTGCATCTTCACTAGACTCATCGGCACCACTCGGCCCCGATCGGCGCTACTCGATCACAACGCTAATTTAAACACCGATCTGTTACCTACACCTACGTAGTTAACATACATTTTATCTCGTTAGTCACTACGATCGCTTTTTTACACGAAAAATTCCCCATCATTTTCCGAAACCAATTTATCACAAGCTCACTCCACATACGTTTGTCGCTGTTGTGACCTGAATTTTTACTAATGGCCGCCAATAATAAAAACAATACATAAACACGTTATGAAAATAGTTCGCGAGTGGAATGCGTATCATCCGCGGAGCCCTCCAACGATGGCGAGCTAATATTCAAATAGATAAATCAAGTGTCTAGTCCTGCCGGCTTTTTGCACGGGGAAGATTGATGGCGAAATTTTTGCGAAAATTCTTCTAGATGTTGATCGTCGGCTATTACGTAGAGAGGGCTTTTGTACGAATGATAATACGGTCCGAGGGAGCGTCGGCCGATGTGATTGCAGAGTCGAGATATGTTCCAGTTGCAAAACTGCCTTAGTCACGTCCGCAGCGCCAGCCTCGAGCGGTAAACAATGACAAATACACCCCAATTCTATATCGATAGGTGTTTTGTATTGATCACTTCTTCAATATCATGACTTGCTGCGTAATCGCGTCATTTTTATGTTCATTGAAACCCCATACCATTCTCAGAACGTAAGAAATGTCAAACAAAATTGATCTGGATTTCTGATGAAGTTACATGATTAGGTTGTTCGAACAGCAAACGTTGCGTGACTGAAATCTGCCTTTTACCATTTTTATTGTCTAAAAATAAATATATTAATGTTTCTGCGAATGGATGTGCGTTTGGGACGTAATCGTAGATTTAGGTTTCAGAATCGAGACATTCATTTCTCTGTCATACAACGATTATGAATTCTGAATGGAGTTGACGTGCCATTGATCATTGATTTTTCACTTCGGAATATTTACACAGGATCATAATAACCACACATATTACTCACCTTCACAACCTCTACAAAATGACCTTTGTCAAACTAAACATTCGTTTTGTTTCAGGTGCAAAAGGCCCACGAACGTTGGTGTAGGTGAGCCGAACAGTAGTGAGAGTCAGTGCTTAGTTTTCTTCAGTCATATTTAAAGTGCCTAAGTTACATCTGTTAGTACATTAAAAGACAAATAGACGGTGTAGTGTAGTGAACTGAAACTTCTGTGTAGAATTTTCTCGTGAACTGTACTTGTATTGAAGGTGGAAGGTAGTGTGTTTTTTTTTTCATCTTCAAAGAGCTTCTGTGTTCACCGATTATGATATAAAGGTAAGTTATTTTTTGTTTAAACAGTTTGCTTTTTCCATTTCCACGAGAATGGAGAACTTTGTATTAACGTCTTTGTTTAAAATGATTCTACAGGTTTTCGTTGCGATTATATTCCTCTTATTTCGTCGGATTCGATGTTCAAATGTTCAATTTTTTTGATGTTCTACCATTTTCGAATACTGTAACCAATTTTCGAGGTATTTTAACAAACGTTGCTTCCCGACTCTTGGCGGAAACTCCACCGGTTTTTATAGACTTCGTTCAATGATTTCTGCAAAGCGCAGATTTGATGAATGAGAGTTGAAGCGATTTATCATAACTCCGTAACTGAACATTATTTATGCGCCGCAGGATCCTCATCTGTGTAACTATAACCCATAAATTAAAACAAAAACTAGGTCACAACTCTGTTTACAATAAACAACGCTTATTGGCAACAATATTCATATTTACAAAGTTACGAAATATTCTCTGGCTATTGCACAACAATTTTTTTGATTAAGGTCTTTGTAAGTCGACTTTAAGACACTTTCCTAGATTGTTCAAATCAAATCAAAATCATTTATTTAAAGTAGGGCAGATACAGCCACTTTTGAATAGTCGAATAAAGACAACAATAAAAACTGGCACAGGGTTCCGTAGCACCAAACAAAATAATCAAATTATTATGAATACTTATTCATTTGTAAATTTACACTCAAAAGAAAAACTAAATTTTGTTTTTCATAGTATTTTAATGAAAAACAAAGTTACTGCTACAAATCCCATATCTCAAAAACTAAACATCGAATCTTATTCAAACCAATTTACGTTGAAAGTTTTTTTTTATCGTTCTACAATCCTAAATGTTTTTTAGAATTTTTCTCTTCTTACTTTAGAAATTAAAGCACATTTTACCATTTTGGAAGTTAATGTCATTTTTATGGACCTATCAAACAAAGGAAGAGTCCTTTGTTTGATAGGTCCTATATAAAAATAGTAAAGCGGTATACAGAATACATCTACCTGCCCAGTTTCAACTGTGTAGTCCTAATAGTTTCGGAATAAAGTAGCTTGTGACATACGGACGGACAGACCTGACGGAACCTCAAAAATGAAGCTACAGTCCCAGATCCACAAGACATAATAACTGTGAAAGTACTGTAGTTGCCCATTCCAAAACGTAATAGATCTGTATAGCGAAGAATGGGCAAGAAACTCCATGGCCACTCTTTTAATTCAAAATATGTTTATAATAAAACCTTGGTTACATCATTCATTTTGGGATGATACATTATGTGAGAACGATGTAGCAAGACGTGCACGGTAAAAGTGTCCATAGAAAATTGACAGTTGTATTTAGACTACTATTTCGACGCAGTAAAACAAATTGCGTATTTTTTCAGCAAACCCTTTCATTTGATACCCATATGGGGATATGGGTTATTTTTTAACCATAGAGTTTCTTGCCGGTTCTTCTCCATAGGAAACGACCAACCCGAACCGTGCATCTTTTGCCGACGTTTTATAAGTGCCCATGTAGGCCTATGTAAAATAATAGTAGATTATGCACCGAGGGGCTAAAGTTGTGTCTTATGTCACGGGCGTCATATTGAATCTCGAGCGCAATGAAGGATTCGGGATTTAACTCACGAGCAAAGCGAGGGAGTTAATACAAGAATCCTGAATGCAGCGAGGGATTCAAGCTAGCCCAAGGCAAAGACACCTTTAGCCCAGAGGAGGATACTCTACTTTTTACACCTACTGTGAGAAAATAATAGCCATAGTACGAAAAACAAATTAACTAATGTTACAGCCAATTACTATTACGGTATTACGGCGCGGTACGGTATTTGTTATTATTAATGCCAGTTTTAATGTTAATCCATTCCTTTTAAAAAATGGTTCGTAGTTATCTAATTATTCTTACAATATTATGTCTTCGAAAACATGGCAACGATATGAAGAAGCAGTCGTTATGATTTTGTAGGAAATCGAGAATATCATCCACGTGTAGTAAGGTTATCGAGAATAGCTTTCCTCTTTCTGGCACCAAAGGGTGTTTGTTAGTTTTCGCACAACTAACAAACACCCTTTGGTGCCAGAAAAGATTTCCCATCCTAAAAAAAAAAAAAGGGTGTTTGTTAGTACTATACTGCCAATTTAGCTGAGCATGTGAGATTCCAAATTCAAATCACATTATTGACCGGCGGGTCATAATGAAATCCAGTACAACATTATTGACCGGCTGTGCCCCCGGCCACTAATGACTCACTTTAGGTTAAGGTTGCTTGACATATAATTTGACATTTTCGAGCAGGTGGTGTGAAAAAATATTTTGATATCATGGCAATGCATAAAAAATAACTAGTCCGCCATATTGAATTTAGAATGGCGTCACTTAGCTAACCATGCATAGGTACAAAATGTAAAAAGCCTTTTGCATTACTCATACTCTGAAAGTAGGTCTGGAGTAGCCTGAGGAGCGGGATGAAAGTAATACTTTTCATCCCTAGGGAGAATCGCTTTCAACTGACAGATGTCAAATTATTAAAAAAAAAACTAGTTCTATTTCCACATTGTTATTGAACTATGTTCCAACTTTCTATACAGCCACGATGTAAAATTGAAATAACTTAACCTTACCGTCCCGCGCGTACCGAATTCGGTACGCGCAAGCGTTACCGTTGATCCTCGCCGTGAGATATACGTTGTAAAACTTTGGTAAGTAAATGTATAGTATGTTATAAGTGTATAATGCAACTTTTTAGATAGTCATTTGCTTGAAAAAATAACAAAAAAATTATGATTTGAGCCAACAAAAAATCCTTTGTTGTGTAATTTGGCTCTGTAACTATGTAAAATGGTCTTGGAAACAATAGTAGCAAAGAAAAAATAGTGATAATTCATTATTTCATGTATTCGAGGCATATCTATTCATATTTATTGATATTTCAAGTATTTTCATGCTTTGAACAGCGGAATTCTAAAATGGCCGATTCTAACAAGAAGTTTGAGTTAGGATCTTATAAGAATAATATATGTAGGACTCCTAAAAAACACTGTCATTAGATTACTTGTATATTTGTGTTGTTAGATATAAATTTTCGTGTAAATTGAATGAGTAGTTTTACCAAACAAAAATAAGCAACGAAAACAGACGTATTTGCTGCGACCTCTCTCATATCTATGGGATATGTATAATTCTCAAGTAGTTCTAAAAGAGTTGTTTATTATTAATAAATGGCCCCGTTCATCACGAACCCGACACTGTTTACCGTTTAAGATTAGAGCTAATATAACTCGAGTTATAAGTGTTTATCTTTACGATATCGGATGACTCACGCGATGGCGTAATCAAGTGGCCCCCGAAGGGTTTCACGCGGGGTTTTACTGTTACGCGCGAAAGGATAAAGAGGTATTAAAGTTAAGTATTGATTAAAGTTTTTATTATTTTTTTTAAATAACTTTATTATAATTTAGTTTCAACAATTTCTTTAAAATAACATAGAGTTGGGCAAAATATTTACCACTTCTTCAATGATGAAAATGAAAAATAATGGCTGAATAGCTGGCTGGTCAAAACAGGCGGGAAAGCGGCAATCCGAAATAAAATTTACTAATTTTTTCTTTAGCTAATTCATTTTTTTATTTTTACTTTGCTTGTATTCGTAATGAAAAGCACAGTGTTTACCTCGGGTTAAAAACTTATTTAGTACCTCGAACTACGTCTCGGGATTAAATAAGTTACTTTCACCCCTGGGGTAACAATGTACTATTACACAAGTGTCCTCCAGTCTAAAAATATTTCAATAAAAAGTTTCGCCTATAAAAAAAAAAAACAGAATTAATTTCCTCGTTATCTCTAATAGAATCGGATCAGATAGTTCCCACTATTATAAACATTGGCCGTGGTCCAATTTCGCGACACAAACCGTGGCCTTACTAAAGGTTGCTAGTATTAATCTAGACATAGTGTAAGCCGTTGTAATTATTACTATTTGTATCGTTCAATGTCCTTAGCGAAGTACGAAACGTTGGCTGAGCTATCTATAGCACGCAATTTAATTAACATCCTGTATAAATTCGCTTAGAACCACACGTCTGAATAAATCTTACACCCCCAGTCTTTGTGTCAATGGTTACTGTCCACCATAGTTTCAAAACAGAAAAGAATATGTTCAATATTCTCTGCCAAATACGACTCTGCTACTCAATATGACTTTATATCAAATTCTGGTGGCCTACCATGACGTTTTAAAACATTATTGTTTTACTCCTTTTCCAGTGTGGGAAAGAGATGGTGCTAGACATCCTGTATAGCTCCGTCTCTTTCCCACACTGGAATAAGACTAAAACAATACTACTTAAAGACGTCATGGAAGGCCAGCTGATCTAAATAAACAGTAGCTCCCGAGTTCTTTAGCCTTACGACGTTTGTCAGTAATCTGATTTTGCTCGTTACTGTGATAACTTCTAGGTACAGTGTTACCTACAGTCTATCAGTAGACAGGTCGACAGGTCTTAAGTCTTGATGGTGTCCATTGGGTTAGATATAGCTATACAAAAAATGAACTGTATTTGTTCATCTTCTTTTTGGCGTATCGATGGCATATGCATATTATACATGCTGCAAACGGACTCTTCACGAAGCCGTCAACTAAGAATTCTGCACATCAGACTAAGTAACACTGCGCAAAAGTTACTGCTGAAAACGACTTTTCTTTGGTGTGAATATTCACGGTTTACGGTAGAGCTTAATGTGACATACGGAAATATTGTGCTGATTGGGACAAATAATAATACTGGGGGTATACAGGGTGGAAGCGGACACCGATGCTTTAACAGTTATCATAATTTTCCAAATATATTTGCACACCTCGTTTGGTTATAATACCTTACGAACTTTTTATAACATCCTCTAAACCTGTGTTATGCAAATAAATGATTTGTATTTGTTACCACGTGTTTAAACAGAACGTACAAATTTGACGCTACCACTAACGTTCTTAAATTCCCATAGTATGTATTCGGGCTTGATTTCAGGTGTTCTATTGTTGGTGAACAGCATCAGTCCACATTAGAACACTCAAGGCAAGAATCATCTATAAATCTCCACCGGAGAAAGGAGAACGGTTATTTGTTAATAATATTGCCTATTGTTACGTCGTTTGCTTTACGAGAACATTCTAGGATTACGTTCGAGTCTAGAATGATCTAGTATGTCTAAAAATTAAATTAAAAATTTGAAAAACCCCCGACACAAAAACCCTCTAAAAAGCCAAAAATAAATTAATCCAAGCGTCGTAGCGTCGGGGGTCCGCTTTGTTCTGTGCTTGTACTAAGCGGTCTTCTTAGGTGTACCCCCCCCCCCCTCAGCAATGTCCATGGTGACAAGCGACAACATTTCAAATTTCAAATGTACTACCTGTGAAAGTTGTTTATATCCCTTCATCAAATAGAAAAGAGGTGATGATCTTCAAACGGCTGAACAGATTTTCTCGAAACATAGCTAAGAACACTTTCGATTAAAATACCTTTCAAACGACACCACTTTTATCAAAATCGGTTTATCCGTTTAGGAGCTACGATGCCACAGAGAGACACACAGATACACAAATACACAGATACACACGTCAAACTTTAAACACCCCTCTTTTTTGGTCGGGGGTTAAAAAGATTCAAGAATAATCCTAGAATGTTCCATGATGAAAATGTCTAGAAGGTTCAGGAAGATTGTGTAATTTTCTTGAAGGTTGGGTTCCCCTATGGAAGTGCCTAGGCGTTCACGGAAGTTGTGGAAGTTTTTCGAAGATGGGTAGGCCATCTATATAGCCGACGGATTTGCGGGTGAGTCAGTCTGATCTCGACTACGGAACGAAGCGATCGAAATGAACTACTAGTGCGATATCTAAGTGAATAGTGATCAGTTGTATATTTGTCATTAAGGGCGCACCGAGGAAATTTCGAAATAATTCCGTTCGTTTGATTCGTTGCTGCATCGTTATTACTCCTTTAGTTACGAAATTAATTTGTAACAAATTCAAGGATTCACTCCATAAATCATACACTTTAGAAACACGATTACTTACAGTTTTCTCGATAGAAAATAATGCCAAAGTAATCTCTATTTAAGAAAATAAATCCTCAGTACGGCGTAAAAGCTTCACGGAAGGTCATCAGCTTTTAAATAATAACAAAACTACATGTTTTCTATAACGTATACATTTTAGATTTTCAAAATGTGTATTGGTTTTAATAATATAAGGAAATACCTAAATTAGCACGCGTCCGCCCATTATAACTAGAGCTGCCACTCTTCCCGGAGCGTCGCGCGCGCCTGTCTTACGCGATACATACACGATGCGCCCTTATGTTTAGATGTTTATAGTTGAATAAAGATTTTTAGTGGTTCATTTGTAGGGTGCTAATTTATCCTATACTCAGCTCATAACACTATCAATACTTAAACGTCCTTAGTATAGGAAATATTGTCAACCTCCTGAAGTATTTACTGCAGGTAGCAAGCATGTTAAAGCGCTATTAACTACTGTAATCGGATTAAAGCGCTGTGTGCTATGTCGCACACCGCTGCTTTAATACTTTACTTAGGTACTTAATGTGCATGCCACACATTACAATATACTCGTAGAAACTTTACTTACTATTATGGAAGTTTTACTGATAGGTAAATGCAGTTTTCGTGCTTTTGGCACCTAATGTCGCTGTACCTTTTGTTTTTGTTAAAGGAAAGAATTGTAGTTTTAAAATATTAGGCTAGGGTTATAAAATATTATAACATATAGCCTGTTTTGTCAAAATTATTAGAAAAAATCGTACACAACCGTTTGGATAAACATTTCACTTCTATCAACTTTCTTTCAGACAGACAATTAGAGGTTTATACCAAAAACCAGCACACTAACAGCTACAGTCGACCTCGTTACTAAAATTAACCAAAATGTAGATTGTAAAAACATACTTCTTGGTGTCTTTAATGATTTAAAAAAAACGTTCGACACCAGAGGTCATGAATTGTTACTTAAAAAGCTAGAAACCATGAAAATTACCGACAGTGCACTAAAATGTTCCATTCCTATCTCAATCAGGTCGCAGTTAGTTAGAACGGATAATAATTATAAAAGTGGCCCCTTTTTATAACATGTGGCTTTCCCCAGGGATCAATCTTGGGGCCCCTACTCTTTTTGATCTACATAAATCATATTCAGGAAATTCAACTAGGCTATCTTACTCTATACGCAGATGACACTTGCGTATTTTATTTCAGAACTTCCATTCATGATTTAGTTTCCCAGGCTCAAGACGATTTAAACACCCTTTTTTCATGGTTTCAATATAACTTACTAACAAAAAATATCTCTAAAATATCGTGTTTCTTATTTAAAGCAGAAAAATAAAATAATACCTCCACATAACCCATCACTTTTTAACAATATACCCTTACCTACCTTAATATCTTGGCTTAACAATGGATAGTTCTCTATCGTGGACTGTTCACTTGGATCATATAAAAACAAAGCTTACGTCACTACCTGGATCCCACTGAAATATAGTTCGATGTGTTCCACATAGATTGCGTCACACCATCTATAGAGCCTTAGTAAAACCACACCGACTGTATCTGGTTGAAATTTGTGGCAGTGCGGTCAAGACGAAGCTAGCAAGTCTCCTAGTTGCACAGAACAAAATAATAACATTAAATGATTTTTAACCACCCATAAATAAAATCAACAAGCAAAATTTATGAAGAAACAAAAATAATGAACATTAGACAGTTATATATTTACAATACATACAGTCGTTACGAGTAGTCAGAAGCTAAAAGTCTGACATCCAGTCTTACCAAGGGGTATCGTATTACCCAGTTACTGGGTTGTGGAGGTCAGATAGGCAGTCGCTTCATGTAAAATACTGGTACTCAGCTGCATCCGGTTAGACAGGAAGCCGACCCCAAGATAGTTTGGGAAAAAGGCTAGGCAGATGATGATATTTACAATACATGTGTTTTCATTCGTAAGGCACTCAACAAAAGTATACAGAATTAATAGTTTACAAAAGTGAAACAAGTAACCCAACGTAGCACTCACCGAGCTAGTTTTCTGATTTTGCCGAAGACGAGATATAAGTTTGGCAAAAAAAAATTGAAGGAGCATAATTTTATAATAAAATACTCTCATGTATTAAAAGATTACACTCATGGAATGCATTCAAAACTCTATTAGCTGAATATTTGATTACAAATAACACCCTTCCTAAAATCTGAATTCATTGGTAGGTGTAACATATTTTAATAATTGCTATCGTGACGGCTATGACGAACAATAAATATAATTTATTTTAAGCATTTGTCTCATGTAAGCGACTTTGTGTCTTTTTTGAGAATAAATATCTTTAAACCAAACATATTCTAAAATATAAACCGTTTGTACTAATATAATAAATGCAAGAGTGGATCTTCCTTGTTTCCCATTTCACCGAAAATCGAACTGGGTACTGAAAAAGGATATATCTATGCTAATTTTCATCCTAGATAGCAGATAGATGACGTTTCGGGAAACTGTTTATTTAAGACACTTTTCTCCTCCGTTGTATCTATAGCCTCCAGCTAATCATCCTTTGCCATTGCTAAAATCCTTTCCTATAATCTGGTATGTACCTACTTTCTGAGGTTTTTGCTAAGAACCCTTCACCAAAATTACGCTAAAGAAGATATATTGCTATTGTGTCATTGTTTTACACGAAAACCAACCTTGTTTGTAAACGTGATCGTTAAAGTCAAAATGTTGGGTTTATGTCCCCAATACCGGCTGGGAGGTGGTCCGGGTAAGGCCGAGTGGCCATCAGCTGTCGAAGTGCCACCTGCGACCTGCATCCGAATTAATCCTTATACTTTACTCCCAATACCCAACTCTTAAGGGGATGTGTTTCGATTCCAGCCATACGAAGTAAAGTACGTACGCTTGCATGTAAAGTATTTGCTTATACTTCTGTCTTTTTTTAAGATAAATAAATACTATTCTTTTCTTTTTTTTTCTATTCAATAGTCATAAATGTATTAAGAATAATTATTAAAATTAATTAATTGAACAATGATACAAAAGATTTTAAGAGTTTGAAGGGCTGGACAAATATACATAGGTGATGTAAATAACTTAATACTAATACCTACCAGGTTGAAGTAAATTCATCTGCCTAACTTTTTCAAAACTATGTTTGGTTTGGCTTCCAGTCTAACGGACACAGCAAATACCAGCTCTTATTGAGTTTCTTAATTTAAAAAAAAAAACAAAAAACAAAAAAAAAAACAAATAACTGGACAAAATGATCTTTCAAATTATACGAAACAACTAGATGTCCCGCGAATTGGTCTACGTCACATTTTCCCCGTTTTCGCAACATCTTTCATTGCTGCTAGACTCCTATTGGCCGTAGCATGATGATATATAGACTATAACCTTCCTTCCTTTTCGATAAACGGGCTATCCAACACTTAAAGATTTTTTAAATCGGAACATAAGTTCCTGAGATTAACGCGTTCAAGCTAACAAACAACCAACAAACTCTTCAGCTTTATTATTAGTAAGTAAGTATACAGATATACATATATAGATTAGCTACAGCCATACTTGCTTCACTAGTAATAATAGTGTATAATTTTTAAATTTAATTAGACTGTTTGTGTATGTGAGTTTCAATGTTTGTAAACGCGCCCACGATACAGGAGAAAATTCCTCGCGTGGGGCAAAAAAATACATGGTCTGAGAGAGATATTCTTGCTTCAGAATCGAGAGTGTTCTCCTTAACTTCCCATCTCTTAATGGATTCGAATGGTCGAAGCGTTATTAGTGGTTATTACTACTGACCACATATTTTATGGCATCGTCCGGTCCGGGTATTTAACACACGTTTAATAGCAACTAAATCATGCGCTAGAGTTATCACCTGCCCACTTACGCGATGAATTGTTACTGCTAGTAAGATGAAAATGTGCATGACTGAGATTCACTTTACTTTAAAATAGTCGGAAACGGTGCAGTTTGTTAAAATGAACACAATTTCCATGAAATGGAGATCGTTGTTTATTTATTTATTATTTATTTGCGATGGGTTTGCTTTTGACTCAAGTTTAAGTCAGAGATGACAGAAACAAAGTCGACGATGGTACGAGCTTACCCAGAAGAAACCTGTTCACTCTAACTTTGAAGAGATTACGGTTGTAAGCGTTCGGAAATACAGACACAGGCAGAGAATTCCACTCCTTTTGCTGTGCGCATTATGAAAGACTTTTGGAAACGCTTAGTGTGATTTGGTGGAAAAGCAATAAGGTAGGGATGGTAACTTGCAGATCGTCCTGATGTCCGATGGTATAAGGGAGCTGGTAGGATGAGGTTGTGGAGTTCTTGGGCACAACCACCGAAGTAAAAAAATTAAATTAAAAATTTAAAAAACCCCCGACGCAAAAAACGTCTAAAAAGCCAAAAATAAATTAATCCAAGCGTCGTAGCGTCGGGGGTCCGCTTTGTTCTGTGCTTGTATGTTTGTGCTGTGTCTTCTTAGCGGTCCCCCGACGCTACGACGCTTGGATTAATTTATTTTTGGCTTTTTAGACGTTTTTTGCGTCGGGGGTTTTTTAAATTTTTAATTTAATTTTTTTTTATGCTTTTTAAACTTATTTTATTTTTTCCTAGCCTTGACTGTCCTACTCCTAGTTAACGAAACCAAGGAAAGATATAAATTAAACAAAATATAAATTTTGGGGGGAGGGGGGTGCCCCCCCCCCCCTCAGCAATACCCATGGTGACAAGCGACAACATTTCAAATAGACTACCTGTGAAAGTTTTTAAATCCCTACATGAACTAGAAAAGAGGTGATGATCTTCAAACGGCTGAGCAGATTTTCATGAAACATAGCTAAGAACACTCTCGATTAAAATACCTTTCAAACGACACCACTTTTATCCAAATCGGTTCATCCGTTTAGGAGCTACGATGCCACAGACAGACACACAGATACACAGATACACAGATACACAGATACACAGATACACACGTCAAACTTATAACACCCCTCTTTTTTGGTCGGGGGTTAAAAATCATGAACACTGCTATCATAAAAAACAAGCTTATCGAAGCATCGGTATTTGATATGGAGCGCATGCTTTCTAAAGCTTTCAACCAAGTTTATTTATGCCTTTTGCTGCATTTTGCAGGTATACTTGGAATTTGTTTATAACACAAACTAAATATAAACTATGACCCAAGAGCGATATCAAGAACTTTTAAGGTTGAGGCAGAGGGATAGTCACTCTTTCAATATTACGACATCATTGCTCCAACAAAGCACTTTTTAAGCCATGCGCTACAGTACGCACAGCGCATCAATCAAGCTAAACAGACCAGTTTATGCGGATCTCATTGTACTGGAAATGTTTACAAATGCGAGGTCATGATATACTTAAAATGTATAGGCCATATGTATGTAGGTACCCACAAATTATTCGTTCCCAGCATACCAGGTAATCCGTTTCCCAATAACTATGCTAGCAGTCACACTCACCAAGAAAACTTAATTAACCTAAAATGCTACAAAGGATACCGTTTTCCTGTTTACACAATCACATCAGTCCTTTATTTTATTAGATTTATTCTGCACCACGTCAGCCATTTTGAAAACATTTCACTATTAGAGTTCCGTACCCAAAGAGTCAAACGGTACCCTATTACTGAGACTTCGCTGTCCGTCCGTCCGTCCGTCCGTCTGTCACCAGGCACCAGGCTGTATCTCATGAACCGTGATAATTAGCCAGTTGAAATTTCTACAGATTATGTATTTCTGTTGCCGCTATAACAACAAATACTTAAAACAGAATAAATTAAATATTTAAGGGAGGCTCCCATACAAAAAAGTGATTTTTTTGCTCGTTTTTATAAATAATGGTACGGAACCCTTCGTGCGCGAGTCAGACTCGCACTTGGCAGGTTTTTAGGGTTCCGTAGTCAACAAGGAACCCTTATAGTTTCGCCATGTCCGTCTGTCTGTCTGTCTGTCCGCAGTTTAGCTCAAAAACTATTGGTACTAGAAAGTTGTAATTTGGTATGAGTATACACGTAAATGACGCCAAAAAAAGTGGTAAAATTAAATTTTGGAAAAAGCAATTATTTAGGGTACCTCCCCTACATGTAAAGTGGGGATGATATTTAGGGATTTGTCTAGACCGTTTTTTGATTAAGTAAACCGTTTGTGACTTATCAAGCTTTAAAGTACCAATTTTTGTTAGGGTCAAGTGCCCCCCCCCCCCGTCTACAGACTAAACGGTTGTAGTTAGAAATACAAATGTCACGGCAGTAGTACTTTTATATAACGAAGTTTAAAGGAAAACTATCACACTTAAGTGGGCTTTACAAGTTTACGAGTAATAGTCGACCAATTTTATTTGACTCGAAAATTTCGAACATCTCCATATGTTTCTGTAATGTTAAATGTTTCTGTAAAACTGTTTGTAGTATGTAAAGCTGCCTGATCGTTAGTACATTTGCTTCGTTATGGAGGATTTTTGTAGCATATAAACGTGGTTTGAAGAGAGCAACTTTTAGGAGAAGTCGTTGAGCTCTTTCAACGTTTAGGATATTCGTTTTATACGAACCGCCCCAGGTGGTAATACCATACGATAGGATTGATTGGCAGAGGGATTCGTAAACATTTTTGACCAGTTTCCAACTTGCAACATGCCGCAGTTTTTAAATAAATAAATAAACGAGTTTTCTTGTTTTCTCGACCTTACTCGTAGGTAGTCATGTTTGCTTTTAGTTAGAGCATGGTACGAAACTATCAGTCAGCGAATACGACCCGCACTTGGCTATTATAAAAACTACGGAACCCTATACTGCGCGTGGCCCGACACGCACTTGACCGGTTTTTTTAATGACCTTTTGGTTTGGTGCTATAAATAGGTTGGATAACCTAAAAATAAGTAGAGAAAAGGCCTTCGCACATAACGCGGACTCGAGGCCTACTCCACTCCGGCTCGATTCACATTTACTTGAAAATTTTACGGTAAGGATTACGATACGAAGGAAAGCCGAGAAAGATAAGCAAATCAAGTATCTTGACTTGGCTCGCGAGGTTGTCGACATGTGGGATGTTGACTTAGCGATCATTGTGCCGATAGTCGTATCAGCCAATGGCCTAATTGCGATGAGCCTCGACCAATATCTGATAAGGCTCTCGTTAGGCAGCTGGATCAAGGGCTTGAGTCAGAAAGCTGTACTCCTAGACACAGATCTTATTGTTAGGTTCCTTTCTCTGGAGCCCTGATCGCGGCGTAGCTTGGACCCTGTTCCCAATACCGGTGGGCTACTATTTTTATATTTTTAAATACTTTTTTTTTTTAAATATAGAAATATTTATAATCTGAACGTATAGCTCCTTGATATCGTAAATTTATTTAACTTGTTAGTTAGTCCGAATTGCACTAGCCACAGAATGTGGTTTGATCGAACAAAAATATAATCGCAACATGTTCGTGTCATTTATTTATTTATTTTATCACAAAATCCACAGCTCTTTACAATTTTATCCTGAACTATTTTAACTTATCCTACAGCCAATTAAGGATTTACAATTTAACATCTATACATAGCTTAAAAATACAGCGTGGGTGAGTGTGTGTGTGTGTGTCATTATAATTTGGTGTCGAACAATCATTAATTGTACAAATTTTCAACAGTCAGGGCTCGCTTTCATTGAACAGTTCCTAAAGCGTCAACAGAGACATGGACAATTACTTTTACCATAAACTCATAAAAACACTGATGAAGAAATTGATAATTTCCAGCTTCTGATACGGTTTTATCAATTGGTTTTAAATGAATGGAAAATCAACTTTACAATGGTTTCATCCAAAACTTTTGATCTCACTAAACACAACAAAATCTAGATACTCCTTACTAACACTGACTCATCGTAATGATTGCGAGTTAGTACACTGAACAGCACGGAAAGCAAATAAAACAGCTCGCCAGTTGTAAAGTAGTCGTACGTGATTTGTCAGTGTTTGAGCATACATTGCCAGTTTGCTCAAACTGATATTTGTTTGATATTGGCTCCATGTTCATAAGTACACAGGCAGGTAAAATCACACCTGTATTTTAGTAAGGGATGGCAGCGATACATGTGACTCCTAAATTTTTCCAGTTATTTTTATACGATCCTATTGCAATGAATAAGGCAAAACTAATGTTCTGATAGATGGAAAACTTCTGTAGGAATCCAGTTATGTCCCATTTTGAGTAATGAAAATCTAAAGGTATCAATTAAGAAAAGGAATGGTTGAACGCCAGTATTTATCTTCCAAAAAACAAAGAATTATTATTATGATCATCTGCCTAGCTTTTTTTCCAACTTGTGAATACTAGTATTTTACATGGAAAGACTGCCTATCTGACCTCCACAACCTATTTAGTACTGGGTTATACGATACCCTTTGGTAAGACTAGTTGTCAGACTGACGAAAGAATTTAAACTGGAAAATCCCGAATGAAAAGTTCGCTTTCCGCCAGCAGCGCCGGGAAAAAATTAACTGTCAATTTTAAAAGGCGCGTATGTGAACTCCCGGCAACTCGGCAGCCACTGAGCGAACTTTAACTTCGCCGTCCAATTTTATTACAAAAAGTTCGACCACAATTTTAATCTACACCATCTACATTATTCTACATCATTGTAATTTATGAGCTGTGTAGATTACAAAGATTATAAATTCCTTTGCCAAGTTCGCGTGCAGCACCTTTATTTGTTAAGTAATAGCATTTGGTGGAGCAAACGCTAAATTATACGAAATGTAATCAATCACTAGTTTCAATAGTAGTGTTGTACGTTCTGATTGTAAGTTAAAGGTCTGACACACCCCTAGATTTCAATCAACGACGGGAAATGAGCAGTAATACCTATTATCGCGACTGGAATACCTAGTAAATGATCCCTGTAGGCTCGATTCTGTTTCAATTTTATTCAATTGGTATCTATTGGAATAGAAACTTGTCATTACTACTTTGCCTAACTTGACTCTTCATGGTTTGTTGGAAACTATTATGGACCGCTCAAAGTGGTACAGACTAAACTGGAGGTTGATCTTGACAGATCCTCCAGTAAACATTTGTATCGAGGTGTCCGTGTCCGGAGCCGAGGACACAATGTGTCCGTATCGGTTTGATCGATCTTTTCTTACTGATGCAAAATTATGAATTCACTCGCATTTTAATTAGTTTAATTGTTTTTTGGTGATAGCAAGTTAAGATACAGTTTCAGCTGTATTCCGTAACATTCGAAACAGACTATATTATCAGACTATGTTATTACTGACTATATTATCAGTCATTTTTTGTGAGGTTTTTGGTGTTACCCAAATCCTAGAGGTTAATAATTCATTTATTACAGCATAAGCCATTAAAACTAAATTAAGTCAAATAATCCAACTCGGTCCTCTCACAGAACCACAAACATTCTTACATTCATCATTTAAGCCTAAAAAACGTCCACTGCTGGACATAGGCCTCCCCGAAATGTCGCCACATTGACGTTTTGGGGGGTTTTGCCATAATTGCCATGCTTGGCAGGCGGGTTGGCGATCGCAGTATGGTTATTACAAAAGCACAGAGAACGCTGCTGCCCATTCTCTGGCAAGTCCCTTAGTCACCTCTTACGACACCCACGGGAAGATATGGGATGGTACTATTATTTACGTCCGACACCATACAGAGAGAGATTCTTATATTATGGTCTTCCATTTATCAGCAAACAAGTCCAATCCAGGGTTGGTCTCCACGTTATAGTGTTGAAAGCACTTTTATATTCACGAAGTATATACTTCAATTTTATTTCTAAAATCGGGATAAGAAAACATTGTTTTATCAGAACAATTGAGGCTTTGTAAAAGCAGAATGTAACCTTCTTTCAGGAGAGTAAGTAGAAAAGTTATAACAATCAGGAATCCCCATTACAATGGTCAGACTACTTTGCTTAGAACAAAGACTAGGTTTCAAAGACTGCCGGTCGATTGCATTGATGTATCAAATACGAAGTACGAAGACGAAGAGATGTATCTATGTAACTACGGACTTAATTTTATGTGTAGGAGTTAGTTAGATTTTAACGATCCTTCAATTCTAGATAATTGAAATTGCTGTAGGAGATACAGGATTCAACTCTGAAAGATGAATACGAAGAATCATATTATATATTATAAACAACGGGAGGTGCACTCTAGAAAGATATACACTGAACTTATTGGTAATATCTTATATATTTATGGTTTTTCAGTAAGGTTAAACGAGTGTTACCTGTGTCCGTACCATGACGCTTAAACCATAATTGTTCCATTCCTATTCCAGAGTGGGAAAGAGATGGAGCTAGACGACCAGTTAGCTCCGTCCCTTTTTCACTCTGGAATAGGAATGGAACAATAATGTTCGCTGGTGACCTACTATGACGTCTTAAAACATTAATGTTTTACTCCTTTTCAAGTGTGGGAAAGAGATGGCGCTAGATATCCTGTATAGCTCCGTCTCTTTCCCATACTGGAATAAGAGTAAAATAATACTGCTATAAGAGGTCATGGTAGGCCAGCAGATGTATGAACGCGGACGCGAGGCAGTATAGGGATAGGGAATATGTAAGGATCGTAGCAGACGTTCTATCGTTTCAGCCTATGCCTTTTTACCATGGGGAGGGGCCCCATGGAAAAAAGGGGACACTTTATGAATGTAGGTACCATTTACAAAAATGGAATGTTGAAGTATTCGTGACTTTTATGCCGGAAAAAACAAAAACTTCGCAAATCTAATTTTGGTTCTTATATCAAGGCAAGAAATAAACCATAGGTTTTCGTAAAATAACCAAAGTCCTGCCAATTAATTGAAAAAATATGTAAATGTCGAAAATTACAAGAAAAGGCATGTTATTAATACTGGAAACCTTGAATTACAAACCTTCGCACAGTTCACAAACAAATTAAAGATGTCATGCGATGCGCAGATAGTTTTGGCACCGCTAAATATTGAAGTGTTTCCTAAGGGCAATCAGACTGGCGAACTATATCAGCGTCCTCATATCAAACAAACAAACAAACGCTAGTTACGGTAATCGAGTCGCTTTTTGGTATGGATTGCTGTAGCGAAATCACGCAACCGAGAGGTTGCGTGATTTCGCTACAGCAATCTAAAGCATACAGTCGTCAAATCACGGTGCAATATTAAAGCAGTATCTAAAATGCGTGTTTTCGATCTTCTTTTTCAAGTCGATGGATCCGCCAATTAAACTCGGAACATAAAGTCGACAAACCGCGATTCAGAACCGACGCAGTCGCAAAATCGCGAATTGTCGATGTTAAAAGTAGCAAGTTAGCTTTGCTGCCAAAATTACATCTACTGACGCGTCTTATTAAATCAAGATAATATAGCTAAATATAGAAATGTATCACATGCCTAAAATATGCACTTTGAATATTATTAGATAGTGTATAGTTGTGTAAATAAATCCATTAACACCTCGTTTTGATCTTGTGAGTTAAACACTGATCGATCTTCACGTTCAGTAAAAATCTTAAATTAATGGTACTCGTTCTATTCGCCTACAAATACATCAGTGGATGAAGAAGATTTATTTTATTTCGAATTTTTATGAATATCTAATAAAACTAAAATATATGACTCGTGTTAAGCTAACTAGGTTAAATATGGGTACCGAATAGGATGCAAGTCGAAGCCATGACATACCTATTCGTTGCTTTTTGCCAATTCTCTTGAACACAGCTTTTACTGGTAGCAACAGTGACTTTTCTTCTTCTTAGTCGAAAAACTCTTGTCAGAGTGGTCGTGGTTGCGCAGACGAGGTACACGGAGAGATGTTCTGTGGGTCGCTGACTTCCCCCAGGATTGCTCTTTCAGCGATGTGCTTCCATTTCTGCCGGTTGTAGACGTTGCGAGTACACTGGACCATGGTGGACTCAGTAGCTTTCTTGATCAGGTCAGTCCAGCGAGTTGGTGACCGGTCGCGTGATCTCTTGCCTTCCATCTGGCCCTGAACTACCAGTCTTTCCATCGAATTCTCATTTCTAGTGATGTGACCAAAGAACTTAAATATTCGTCGTTGCACAGTAGACGAGTGACTTTTATGAGTTTCAAATAATAGGATATCTTTATGTCCAAACTTTTAATTAAACTGAACAGCAATCGAAGCAAATTGTGACTAGAACCGAGTTGCAATGGCCGGTAGTTTCCATTGATCAGTCCCATTCATTACACTTATCGCATCTTTGCGCAGTTAAGCCTTATTTAATCTCCGATTCAATGTAGCTTCAGGCACCTAAAGCAACAAATCGAATATCAAACTGATTGTTCTAATTCGCAAATCTTCAGTTACTGTATCGGTTAAGTTAGTTGTAGTATTGGCTGTATCAATTGCTGTTAATTGGGATTAACAGAGATACAGATGTCATTATATTCTGCAGTAAATGCGGCTTTGATGAGTTATAGCGCCATGTGGTCTCAGCTTCGTATAACGTCATTGCTTCCTTTTAATCGTTTTAACGACTACACAGTTTTATGGCATCATCTTAGTGCTAGTGCTCATCTTGCAATCACTAATGTCATATAGAAAGGCCATTATGAAAATTACGATGTAAATCCTCCTCTTTTTCTTCATCATGTGTACATTGTTCATGCTCGTGTAGACCTACTTTTTTTTTGAGTAGTAAAATAATAGGTAGGTCAATCGCTCAAGTAGTGTAGTTGCAACCGGATAGAAATACGCGAGATATCTTAATAAGTGTATCGTTCTATGGCGTGGCTTGTATCTAATGTAAATCTGAGCGTGAGCCAGGGTGGAACGGGCTAGCTCACGTCCGTCCGTCTTATGACGATAAGCCGTGTCGACGCCGCGTTCGTATTCCATCGGAAGGTGTCCGAACTGGTCGATGCCTGCCAGGGCTGCGGGACTGTTCGAAAGAGATACCGTGGCCCTGGAACACAAAGGGATAAGAAGGAACATGGATGGATTTTTGTCAGTATAAGTCTGACACTCCCTTCCTCTCCGCCCAGAGCAAGAGCTCATTTGATGATTTCACATCCGTAAAAAAAAACCAGGGTGAAAGGGATATAATATATATACCGTCGGTACTTACATCATTCCGAACCCACCATATGACTACGGAATATATGGACTCCGACGTGTAATAAGTAGGATCACTACCTTCACTGTGGTGAAAATATTAGCCAGTTATTAGAAAGGTTTGTATGGAACCTGACTGCCTCTGGCTTAGCTGGTCTAACTTATGATTTATAAAACTCCAATAGAATTATAGAATAACCAAATGCTACAGCAGTTTCTGGTAACGTTTCTCTTCCAGTCTTCTTCTTAGCGTGGCGATGGCCATCTAAATGGTGTCGGCCCAGAACTAAGCCACGAATTTGGCGCTCTCAGTAGCGTTCATCAGCTTTTTTATTTAACACAAACAACAGGACACGCAGGACACGATACTAAGTGCCCCGTTGTTTGTGGATCAGCACTACATTTACACTCCAGCGCAGCGTCATCGATAATTCTTCACCAGACCAGAGTAGGTTGTCCTTGCTGCCAACTCGTGTCCGGAGTCTATTTAAAGACTTCCAGGTCAGCCATGGCAACTCATGTCCAAGTGGGAGATTTTCTGCAGTTGGGACGAATGGATTTAGTAGCAATGATGCCTTTTAACTTTTTTTTTACGGATTGGAAATCATCAAATGACCCCTCCCGCCCGGGGCGGAGCGGAAGAGAGTGTCAGAATTGTACTGACTAAAACCCATCCATGTTTCTTCTTAGCCCTTTGTGTTCCAAGGCCACGGTATCTCTTTCGAACAGTCCCGCAGCCCGGGCAGGCATCGGCCCTCTCGGACTCCTTCCGATTTGCTGACATCTCCTTGAGGCGTGCGTGCTACACGAACGCGCCGTCGACACGTGCTGTCGTCATAAGACGGACGGACGGTAAGCTAGCCCGTTACTCACCGTCCACAGGCCCACGCTCACCGTCCACAGGCCCACGTTTTTATAATGGAAACCTCACATTAATATTTGCAATCTTCCAAAACATAAACCCACATGTAAACACCAAAAAAAGACAATAACAGAAAGTTAAACGACGTCAATATGTCAAACGGCACTCGGTATATCGATAGGTAAAAAGCCGATATATTCCCCGATGTGTTTTCTATTGAGCAATGAGCGGTGTTCGCTAACGCATTGTTATACTTTACGCAACTCCACAGAGTGCTGTTGTTATGTATCACCGTGTTGAGGCTCTTTTACACAAGGACTACTTTTCGCCTGTTGAGGGTTAAGAACGTACGCGAGTCGCGAGTCTTGTAGGCCTGCTATGCGATTTTAACACTCAACGGGAAATAAAAGCTCGCTTATAGCTAAGTATTTCTCACAAGATCCTTTAGGTAATTTTCTCGAACTGTGGAATAAAACTTCTATCTTAAATGATTTTGCTCAAACAGAGGTTTAAGCTAACTTTCTTTTGACTCGCAAAACACATTTTACATTAAACCACAAGTAACACTTTTGCAATGGAACCCCTTAACGTGCACTATCAATGACAAATTGCTGCCGAAGACATGCGTTTGACCACATATAGGTAGTAGGTACTGTTAACACGAGTCCTTTTTTCATAGTTGCCTATTCGAGGCGAGATACTCTCTTCGTGTAAACGAGCTTTGAGTGTCAGAGTGTCGCAGTGTCAGTGTACACTTGTTACAGCCCTCCTTTGGGTTGTTACTCCCAATAAAACGGGAGCACGTTGCCTCTTTCGACAAAAGGACGAGCATCGGTACGTTTCTAACTTTATCTCGCGTTTAACTGGGTAATTTTAATGGCTGTGACCTTTGTATGGCCTTTGAATTGATAAAGGTTAATGACAAATTTGGTTTTAAGTTCGTTAAGTTTAATAATGGGTTATCTTGTGAGAGGGAGGTGTATTTGTGGATCAATTATGTTTCTAGATTAAAAGTTTCTTCTTCAGCAACGTAAAGCAAAGTATCCCTGGTTACTACCTGGTTCCCAGGTAGTAAACATTCATTCTGTTCGCTAACTACTTCTTTTTCTTCGTATCGCTGGCACGACAATTTTTATATTTAATTAGCCCAGAACTTTATCACTTCCACCATGGTGTCAAAGGACACCTCAGCTGCACGTTTTTGGGTGTAAGAGAGCAGCATGCAGGTGGAGCACAGTTTGCAACACAGCTCCACAACCGCACCCCACTGTTGTTTCATTGAGGTACATAACGAGGTAGTTACTACTACTTGATTCCACACTAACTACTGAATCGCTATCTCACTATAATTTCACCAATTCAGTCGTCAAACTCTCCTTACATTCAAATATACTAAACATCCAAAACACAAGTACCTACAAAACAAGATATTTCACAAAAATTAACTCCACAAGACGTCGATACACAATAGACTTATGTACACGTTATATACTTGTGAATATTAAGTATCTGAAGATATCAAATGGAAGCGCTGTGTATATACCAGCAGCCGGAGACTTGCCAAATATCGTTTTATTTCATCTCATGATTGCGATCAAATATATTGTTCATGCTTTTTCCTTGTTGGGATAAGCTTGATAAAAGATACAGTGGGATACCAAGATACGATGTCTGACCTTCGCCGATAGAATAATAAGGGAAATGCCCATTTGTGTATTATGGTTGGTTATAAGTAGGTAGTTAAGCATACACTAGTTCCGGTATTTTGTATCTGAAAGTTGGCTCGGTTTCATAAAACGGCTACGCCTGATTTTTAAGCAAATTTTGCCGTCTTTATATACAAAGAATAAAAAAAAAATTAAAAAATGATCTTTGAATTGAATTACGCTACAATATTTACTTCGATCGGTTGCAGTCAGAATCGGTAGCAACGGGGTGACGTCATTTCATTCGTACCCAATAATGTAAACATTAATTGGTCAATATTTCGTAAAAAAGTAATTCATTTTTAGGAGTACTTTAATTGCTTCCTGTACCTACTCCACTACATTTTTCATTAATCTTTGAGCAGAAGATTATCCACAATCAAGTGGAGTCTCAAATATCTGAAAGCGTTACTCACCGGAACGCAACATAACCGCGTGAAGTGAGAGAGAGATGACTTCGTGAGGGAGGCTCGGTTTACAACGCCATGGAATACGACACTGCACTAATACTTGGGCAGAAATAAAAGACATATGAATGTTAATACAAGTCTGACACGAGGGATAGATAGAGAGGTAGATGTGAATCAAATTTTAGTTAGTAACGACGTTCTGTGAAGACTGGCGAAGATGAGTCCGGCATCGGCAAAAAAACTATAGAAGGTGTCAGATGAGAGGTCGCATATTGAGAGTATGTAAGAAATAGGAAATGCTGCGGCTACTTCAAATAAATTAGGAATAGAGTAAGAGAATGATCATGATGAACAGCTTGTAATTTAGGAATGGATTGCTCTCAAGAAGTTAAGATCTTACGCTTGACAGCAGTGCTTTGAATATGATTTTAATTCCCAGTTGTTATGATTCTCCGTCCATCCTAATTGATTTGGGGTCGGCACAGCATGTCTTTTTCATTACTTCTCTCCTAGTAACCATCCGCAGTAGTCCCCCAACCCAAATCCCTCTTAAATCGTGTCAATATAAAACACAACTCATAGATAGAAAAAAAAACAGACATTACCTACTTCCTAAACTGTGCTTAAATAAGTGCATGCATACTCAACCCGTATGCATTATGTGCAAACGCGCCGCGACCGCTGAGCAAACATCGCTTTCAGCAATAGAAAGCGCTGCGAGACTACGTTTAATTTCACATGCAGCCATTAAGTTGTACAGGATGACTTTGATTCCATTGGTTATTTTTCAGCAGCTAAAGTGCCTCCTAAATATAATGAACTGATGTTAGTGTGGTTTATTGCTAATAAATTATATCTACTGATTCATACAAGAAACTGAGTAGAATAGGCACCTATGAATGCTCTTCTCAAACCCAATAATGATATCACCATCTCGGTCTGTATTTTCCCCACCTATATTGAAGTCGTAGGTTCGAACCCAGGCAGGTGTTGTGTAATTTATTTCGTCACCGCTGCTCTCAAAACGGTGAAGGAAAATATCGTGAGGAAAACGGCATGTCCTAGAACTAAAAATTCGAAGACATGTGACATCTACCAATTCGCACTGGGCCGGCGTGGTGAATTTAAAAGCCCACTCATCTCATTGAGAGGAGGCCTGTGTCCCAGCAGTGGAAACATTATAGGCTGATGATGATGATGATAATGAAGTCAGTCATGGTTACAGGGAGCAACTAAAAGATCATGAAACTTAAAGTTAAATTTTATTAGTTATAATTGTCGCTGTTTCAGGGTTCGTCCCATAGTAGAAGTAATTCATAATGACGACCATTGGCATATACAAACAAAATATGGGTCGTAGAAGGAATAAAAAATAGGACGAAGCGGGAATAAAATAATTAATTTTTGTCTGTATTTTTGCCTTTTTGTCAACGTTTTATAAGTGCCCCTGTCATCATCATCATCATTTCAGCCTTAAAGACGTCCACTGCTGGACATAGGCCTCCCCCAAGTGTCACATTGAAATTTTGGGAGGTTTTGCCATAATCGCCACGCTTGGCAGGCGGGTTGGCGATCGCAGTTGAGTACGGTCGTTAGAAAAGCACAGAGAACGCTGCTGCCCATTCTCTGGCAAAACCCTTAGTCGCCTCTTACGACACCCACGGGACGATATGGGATGGTGCTATTCTTTACGTCCGACACCATACAGAGCCAGTGCCCCTGTAGGCCTATGTAAAATAAAAATATTTTGATTTGATTTGATTTTGGGACGAAGGAACCATAATCAAATCAAATTATTTTTATTTCACACAGGCCTACATGGGCACAGCAAAAGATGCTCGGTTCGGGTTGGTCGTTTTCTATGGAGCAGAACCGGCAAGAAACTCCATGGTTACAGTAAGTAATGTTTTGGACAAAAAAAAAACATGGAATGTGGGACAAAACTTTAGGACGAACAAAGAATATATTCACTTTTCAGATGAAAGCAAATATTTCAGTTAGTCCAATAGCAAACCTTGTTAATAATCAAGAGTAGGTACCTACTAATATACCTATTTTCAAACCCAGAGAGACGGCCAATGAATTCAAAGTCAACCTGTAAAACGAAACATATATAACCCACCTTGTATAATGCACTTATTCCACGTGACAATTCACTTAGAGGTGCCACCTCAGTAATCGAGTTGAAAGCTTTGAGTATTGAGACGTGGGTAGGTAGGTAGGTAGGTAGGTAGGTACTAAATGGCTCCCTGAACACAATGTAATTTAACTGGCTGACCATAATAAATTGTGGATTAAACTTGGCACTAGATCACGGCCTCAAGTCTGCTATTTTTATAAACATCGTCATTCCGACACGATTGTCATTTTGCTAAAAGTTCGTAATCCGCTAAATTCATAATGATCTGTCATTTGTCTGTCAAATTCTATGCCATTTCTTTCAATGGAGTGTCAGTGGTTGACCATTCTGAAGTCATAATGACGTCATTATAATTAGTAGATTACTAAACTTCAACAATTATGAAATCAATGATAGGCCATTCTGGCACTATTGTAATAGCAGACTTGAGGCCCTGGTAAATTATTAATAATTAAATGACACAGACTTTTTCTAATCAACGAACACTCGTTGACTTTTCTTGCACTCTGTACTTTACACACTGTTCCCTGTTGGTCACACGCGCTGTAGCTGAGTGTGGGTTCGATCCCCCGGTCGGGATTTTCCATTAAGAATGTCTCAGTGTCAGCCCGGAGTTTGGAGTGTGATGGGGTATCACATGTGCCTCGGAAAACATGTTCAACCGGTCTTCCTGCACCTGATCTCTCTCTCTGGTCGCGACGGATATCCATCACATCCATCCTCGTTCTACCTGTGTTTGTGCACACGCTTGTGCACTATAATATTATCCCCTAGCTGCATCGAAGATTAGTCTACACTAAGATTTGCCGTTATTACAGAAAATCGAACTGGACGAGTATTATTCTCCCCACCATTTACTCATATAAACTATCTTCAAGACACTTATACTACAACATAATTATCATATCATCATCATCTGCCTAGCCTTTTCCCAAACTATCTTGGGTTCGGCTTCCAGGCTAACCGGATGCAGCTGAGTACCAGTATTTTACATGAAGCGACTGCCTATCTGACCTCCACAACCCAGTAACTGGTTAATACGATACCCCTTGGTAAGACTGGATGTCAGACTTTTAGCTTCTGACTACTCGTAACGACTGTCAAAGATCTACAAATGACAGCCGGGACCAACGGCTTAACGTGCTTTCCGAGGCACGGAGGAAACTCGATATGTAATTATGGTCACCCATCCACAGACCAACCTTGGCAACTACAACATATCATATATGAAAATGAATACTCAAATAAATTACTCTTGGGAAGCAATAATTTAATGAGCAACATGAAATATCACATCGGCATTAACTCTGATACTTACTTTAATGCAAATTAAATTAATATCACGAATATTATGCAAATGTTCAACATAAAGACATTTGCCGCACTAACTCATTCGATGTTATTTATGACGTCACATTCCTAAGTTACGTGATAACGGTGACATCAGAGTAATATTTGCAATTCGAGTTTTACATACTAATGATATTTATTTTCATTACACGAAAGTGAAGGTGCGGCGATGCTGCGTTTAGATCACATTAACATTGAAGAAGTACGGCAGGACCTAATATTTACTCCGGAGTAACAGTATAACCTATCTACCTATAGTACTTACCTACTTATCTTGTACCTTTAAAAAAATGGTATAAACAAAACACAGCGGGTAAGACCTTAAAACTATCATACAGTTGAAACTCGTCATTAATATTAGAAACATTTCGAAATATTTAAGCCATTGTCACTTGTCTAGCCCTCAACGGATGAACCTCGCACTGACTAGGACAGCATGACACAAATAGAGAAAATCTACAAACATTATGTATATTTACTTAAACATGCGTGGAATAAGGCTGTTTTAGCATCAAAGATGGTGATGATGAATCGTTGTAAAAAACGAGCTTACACAAAAGAAAGACAGATAATAAAGTATTTATTTAAAGCGCAAAGGACAAAACAATTCTCCAGGAAGAGCTCGTGGCTAAATAATAACAGCCGCACAGGTCGATCTTCAAGGTTAAGCCGTGCTTGCCGAGGTTGGTCCGTCGATGGGTGACCATGTTTACATACCAAGTTTCCTCCGTGCCTCGGAAAGCACGTTAAGTCGTTGGTCCCTGTCTGTCATTTGTAGATCTTTGACATTCGTTACGAGTAGTCAGAAGGCGAAAGTCTGACATCCAGTCTTACCAAGGAGTCTAGTATTACCCCATTACTGGGTTGTGGAGGTCAGATAGGCAGTCGCTTTATGTAAAATACTGATACTCAGCTGTATCCGGTTAGACTGGAAGTCGACCCCAACAAAGTTTGGGAAAAGGCTAGGCAGATGATGATGACACGACAAAACAATTAGACAATGAAAAAAAATATAATTTAAAAAAAGACATAAATTAAAACAAAATTGGTCTTATACGAGACCAAAATACCCCTATGTCGACGTATAAAGCTAATCATTGACTTTTGAATCCTGTCTTAATCCCCCCGTGGTCATTATCTACCATTGAAATATTCACGTATGCATCTGTTCTAAACGCACCTAAACTGGGCCGCTCGCTACTGACGTTAAAGCAATCTGTGATAATTTCCTGCGGGCTCGAAACAACAAGCTTTGACACACGCCTCTGAGTGGTGACGTAGCACCATTATGTATTTACTTTACGAGTATGTAAGATAATTATAACAAAAGCTAGGTAGTGGTTAGTTCCACTAGTTAATTCTCGTGGCTATGCCCGTTTGTGGTTTAGAAATTATCCTTTCAGCCGCCATAGCAACTGAGATTCGCAACCAATTGAGAAAAAATCCCATTGCATTCGCGGCATTATCACTAGGTAAACTATTTTTCAATACAGGACAGGTACCATTATACAATCCAAACGAAAGAGTACTTATATTTAGTTTATATGTCAAAGTTCATGTGAAATACTATATTTAAGTTCCAACATATTCTCAAGTAAGTGGAATCCTTGTAATTTATTATCTATACTTATAATATTATAAAGCTGAAGAGTTTGTTTGTTTGTTTGCTTGAACGCGCTAATATAGATAGACTTATGTATTTAATGGCTCTTACCCGCTGCATCGGAATTACTTATGATATGTGGCACCAGATTTAATTACATTAAGAAAACAGACGTCGGCGATCCGTCAACGTCTTGTTACGCGCCACCTTCCTTGACAACTACCCAAGTCAATATGGCTACCCGCAACGACTTGACGTTCCGCCAGAGAGTATTGTAGACCGCTTCTCTCTCGTCTGTGGTTACAGTTTAGTTTGCAACGTGAATCATATGAAGCCTTTTTGCAAAGGCGCCGTCACGGCCAGACTGACATACGACCGTCCTCGGGCGTTATTGTATTTCTGGAACAAACAATGGTTAATCACCAAGACATCCGCTCTTCCATCCTGACAAACTATGAGAAACATTACTCTCATCGTAACTGTAACTGTTTCAGAACAAAAGAAAGCCTGTATTCTTTCGATCACTCACGGACTAGACGGCATTTTTCTCCTACCAAGAAAGCGTGTGTCCTTTCGACCAATCATGGACCGGACGGCCCCTTTCCCCTACAACGAAAGCGTGTGTCCTTTCGACCACTCATGGACCGGACGGCACCTTTCCCCTACAACAAAAGCGTGTGTCCTTTCGACCACTCATGGACCGGACGGCACCTTTCCCCTACAACGAAAGCGTGTGTCCTTTCGACCACTCATGGACCGGACGGCACCTTTCCCCTACAACGAAAGCGTGTGTCCTTTCGACCACTCATGGACCGGACGGCACCTTTCCCCTACAACGAAAGCGTGTGTCCTTTCGACCACTCATGGACCGGACGACACCTTTCTCCTACAACGAAAGCGTGTGTCCTTTCGACCACTCATGGACCGGACGACACCTTTCTCCTACAACGAAAGCGTGTGTCCTTTCGACCACTCATGGACCGGACGACACCTTTCTCTAAACAGTTAACACCTGGACCGGACGGGTGTGTCCTTTCAACCAGCCGCTATCAGCTGCATGGCCCGGACGACACTGTCCTTTCGACCAGTGAACACTTAAGGTTGGACCGGATGAATGTGTCCCCTCAACCAGCCGCTATCAGCTGCATGGCCCGGACGACATTATCCCTTCGACCATACCAACGTTTCAATCGATTCGGCCAGTAGATTTTATTTGGAGTGGACGTGTGTCAGTTGTCTCAAGAAATTTCTCATTCTAAATTCTGTGATTGGTTGTAATTAGCAATAACCAAATCCTTGTTACTCTTTTAGTGTTCTTATGTGTCGGCGACTCCCACTGGGCGGTCCTAGAAAGAGACGCAAACGGTTGTGCAAGTGTTTTTTTTTAACCAACATCCTAAAAGTGATCGTGATTCGCTGGAATCGAACCAGCGACGCCCTGATTCGGACCTCACTTGCTTGGACGACGCGCCACCGTGTTCGAACGCCTACAGCAAAAAAATTATATAGAAAACTTGGAAAAGAAGATACTTGACTTACAGTACAAGTCTCGTTCGTCCGGGATTGAGATTCGGAACATCCCGCAGGAGCAGACTGAGAATAGTTCAAGCCTTATTAAAACAGTCTCTAGAATTTGCGGTACCGTGGGAGTCTCGGTCCATGAATCGAGTATACGTGATGTATATCGACTACCAGGAAAGGCATCCAGTTCGACTACCTCACGGCCAATAATTGCGGAGTTTTCATCAGTACAAACTAAACAGTCTTTAATGACGGCCGTAAGGGACTTTAACAAGGGAAAAGGAAAAGATGATAAATTAAATACCGCCATCATTGGTTTACCTGGCGACTCGCTACCGGTCTACATCGCGGAGCAATTGCCTGCCACCATCAAAAAGTTATTCTATCAAGCTCGCGAGTTTGCCAAGACTAATAGATATAAATTCTGCTGGATCTCAAATAGCAACATCTTCTTACGTAAAATAGAAGGTGACAAGCAAGTTTTAATTCACTCGGAAAAATGTCTTCTCGATCTCGATAACCAAAACTCAATCTGACTAGTTCAAACCCCTAAAATCTTTCCTTGCTTTATTGTTCTTACCTTGACTAGTTATGTTAAAAATTTGCAACATGTACATCACACACTAAACACAACATACACAAACCTAAACTCATTCACGATACTATACACTAAAACCATGATATTATTATATACCCAACAACACTTACTGACATACATTATAATGGGATGTATCGCGCTTAATTTAATCTATGTAATACTGAGTTACCCTGTGCCATCTTTTGATTATCACTTAAATTACAAATGGATTCAATAAAAAACATTAACGAGGACTTGGACAACCTTGGGCTAGGTAACTCCTTTTCTTGTGATCCACAAAATTGTACAAGTTATTTTGTCACTTCTGAGAGTAATATTAAAATACTACATATGAATATCCGCAGTGTTAAGAAAAATTTTGATCAGTTACAGGCACTAATATGCTTAACTAAAATCAATATTGATGTTATTGTTTTAACCGAGTGCTGGCTCAGTAAAATAAACAACCCTCCTTCACTAATTGGTTATTTGTCACACTCGACGAAAATAACTTCGAATCAAAATGAAGGTGTAATTGTTTACACGAAATCAAGCCTTAACGCCACAATTTGGGAACCGTGCTTAACTAACTCTAACACTCTAGTATGTCAAATAGATTCCAAGTTTGCATTGGTTGCTACTTACCGCTCTCCATCCTATAATACTGCTGCACATATAGAAAACTTCCTGTCAAGCCTTAATAATGTATTAGAGGGTCTCTCTTCATATCCAAATATTGCACTTATCGGTGACCTAAATATTGATATAAAACCTGGAAATAGTAACCCACATAGCTTGGAATATCTAATTTTAAACGCTTCTCATGGCCTAATACCTACTCATTTATTGCCCACTAGACTAGAAAATTGTTTAGATCACGTTTTACTAAAATCAAAATCTCCATCCACCACATTAGTTCTCGAATCTTACATTACAGACCATAAACCAGTTATACTGATGCTATCAAATGCCAATAGAACCCAAAATCTAAAATTCTCTAAATCTCGTCCCAACCTAGACGCGATTAAGGTAGAACTAGAAAACTATGATTTCGCGGATATCTATAATATTCAAGACTCAAATGAATTGCTAAACACTTTTATTTCACTACTAAATAAAGTAATAATAAATAATACATCTATGATTATAATTCCAAGGAGACAAAGAATCCTGAAACCGTGGATTACCCCAGGCTTGTTGAAGTGTATGAAAAATAGGGATCAAATGCATATGAGATTAAATAAATCACCTAACAACACCACCCTAAAGATAACTTACACTCGTTATAGGAATTTCTGCAATAACTTGCTTCGGAAGCTCAAATTAGCTTATGAAAAATGTGAACTTCAAAAAGCTCAATGCAATCCAAAAGAGCTATGGAAGACCATACAAGAAATAACCAACACGCGTAAGGAACGTACCAGTCCTGACCAGCTATTAAAGATAAACGATAATCCTCAATCTTCAGTGAATCAAGTATGTTCATTTTTTAGTAACATTGGTAAAAATTTGGCGGACAATATATTAAAATCAAACAAGCAAGCTAAGACACCTCTGAACAGTGATCTATGCGAAAGCTTAACCCCAATTGACTCTCTTGTCTTGCTAGAAGTCAATGAAACTGAAGTGGATACAGTCATTTCACAATTACGTAATGACTGTGCAGTAGGTTGGGATGGTATATCGTCGGCTCTGTTGAAGAAATGTAGCCAGGTACTGGTGCCTCCTCTAACCTATATATGCAACCGCTGCATTCAGACAGGAACTTTTCCCGAAGCACTCAAAAAGGCTATCATCCTTCCAATATACAAATCCGGGAACAGAGACTGTGTGAATAACTACCGGCCAATCTCAATCCTACCATCAATTTCAAAGATACTGGAGAAGCTTATCAATAAGCAACTCAAAAGCTTCTTGACTAAGCATCGCATCATCGCGGAAAACCAGTATGGTTTCAAAGCTGGGGTATCGACGGAGGATGCTGTTTTGGACCTTACTCAATCTGTGGCTAAGGAACTTGATGGTGGGTCTAAATGTCTAGGCATATTTCTAGACCTGTCGAAGGCCTTCGACACAGTTTCTGTGCCCAAACTCATAGCAAGAATGGAGCGTCTAGGGGTAAGAGGCACAGCACTAGAAATGTTTAAAAGCTATCTTAAAAATCGCTCTCAGCTAGTTAAAATAGGTGATTACCTCAGTGATGAAGAAACTGCAACCTACGGCGTGCCCCAGGGAAGCATACTAGGGCCCACCTTGTTCCTAATTTACATGAATGAACTCTGCAGAATGATGCTCCCTAACTGCAAGATCTACGCATATGCCGATGACACAGCAATCGTCATCCATGGACCTACGTGGGGTATGGTTAAAACCATGGCAGAAAAAGCTCTAAGGCAGATTATGAGCTGGTTTCACCATAGCCTCCTAACCCTTAACTTAGATAAAACCTGTTACATTCCTTTCGCAATCCGGCGAAATACCATGCCCCCTAAATACTTTTCAATAATTGCTCATTCATGCCAGAGTTCAACAGATACATGTACATGCCCCACACTGGTCAGACGCGATAGTGTCAAGTACCTAGGTTTGCATATTGATGAATGCCTTAGATGGGACAAACAGCTCGATATGATAACAGCCAGAATTTTGCGGCTCATTTACGTCTTCAAATCGCTAAGAGAACCAGCGGATATGGGCACTCTGAGGATGGTGTACTTTGCACTGTGCCAGTCTATAATTGGATACTGTATCACTGCGTGGGGTGGTGCTTCAAAAATCAACTTGCTGAGAGCTGAGAGAGCTCAAAGAGCTGTACTAAAGGTAATGTGCAAAAAACCATACAGATATCCAACTAAACAACTCTACGAGGACTGTAAGGTCTTAACTGTTAGACAACTATTCATTCTGCAGTCCGTCCTCAGAACTCACAGATCCATGCCCAAATCAGACCCTAAAAAGCGTACCAATATCCCGTCAGGCGTTAAACATAAAACCTCCTTTGCCCAACACCAATTTTACGTATTAAGTAAATATATATATAAAAACCTGCATAAAAAACTGAACATACTGGATTTAAATAGATACACGTTAAAGAATAAAATAACTCAATGGCTATTAAAGCAGGACTATGTGGAAACAGAGATTCTGCTAACTTACATCTCTTAATTTATAATATCACATACATACGTACAGATCACATCACACAATTTATATCCAACATACATACTGTTACAGGTTCACACATACTCACATTCACGGAATAACACACACACACACATACACACTCACCCCCACACATACCTCCGACATATATACATACACAAGCATGGCAGCTGTCATTCACACCCTTTTGTGTTACTATGATTAGTTTTTCTTTTTGTTTTTATTTTAACGTTTAATTTTTTTAATTTTATTTTTTTTCTGTCGACTGTTAGTACAAACCATTGTCACTATTTTCACTTATTTTTGTTGCAAATATTACCCGCATTTATTTGGCCGAACCCTATCTTTTAAGATACAGGCTAGTCCTAGTTTAAAAGATAGAGTCTACTATTGCATCATAATGTAAATATTTTCAAACAATGTTAACAGTGCTTTTTTTTTTAACAGTGTTTGGACCGGACAACTGCGTCCCTTCGACCAACGTCATCACAAAAACATCATAAACCGGGCACCTGCGTCCCTTCGATCATTTTAGAGCATGAACCGGACAACAGTGACATTTCGACTAAACACACTTTCTTTTCGACTGAAACATGTAGACCACACAAGCACTTACCACTTACTCCAAACGTCAAAGAACTTTTACAAATTACGCCAGCATCTAATAATTCCTGAACTTATTGGCCGACAACCTATTTTATCAAAATATCGCCTATTTTAATGGTACGATCTCCATCGTGCATTTTAAATTATAACCTCCGATGCTAGTAAGGTTTACTGATTATGATGTCACCCATAAACCAATTAAACAAGCCATGTTTAAGCAATGAGTCAGATGACCTACTTATCGAAAAAGAAAAGAAACGGTCTCACCCGATGTTGTTGCGAGAGTACCCTCTTGATGATTTGTGCTCGCAGGTTTGGACGCTTTCCTTGTTGCTTGAAAAGTTAATTCTCTATGTTCCTCACTTGGCTTTACTTTCGTGGAGGGCGCGATTCTTTATCCCACTTATGATAATGGCTCTTACCCGCTGCATCGGAATTACTTATGATATGTGGCACCAGATTTAATTACATTAAGAAAACAGACGTCGGCGATCCGTCAACGTCTTGTTACGCGCCACCTTCCTTGACAACTACCCAAGTCAATATGGCTACCCGCAACGACTTGACGTTCCGCCAGAGAGTATTGTAGACCGCTTCTCTCTCGTCTGTGGTTACAGTTTAGTTTGCAACGTGAATCATATGAAGCCTTTTTGCAAAGGCGCCGTCATATTTATAATATTAGTGCATGGTGCACGTTGAATAAAAACAAAGTATATTTTGTAAAATCTGTTGATATTCTTAACAAAACATTCGTATATGAGAAATTTACTAAACGAAAGTATATAAAAATCTTGCGAAAATACACACACACACACACCAATCCTAAGTACAGCCATAGGATGCAAACTTTGCAGAACCGGTTCTTACGTAGAGTCACGGGAGCCCCCTTTTACGTCCGTAATGACCGTCAACACGTAGACCTTAGAATGCCCACTATCCAGTTTATAGAACGGCTTTCGAAGCGTTTCTTCGATAATGCCATTAAGCACCGTAATCCCCTGATCGCAGCGGCCGCCCGTTATGAACCCTCGCATATTAGTACAGTACGCCGTCGGAGGCATACTCTTGTGACCCCCGATGATGCTATCACCCTCCTGCAGGAAAGTAGCAAAGAGACTAGTACACTTAAAAAGTTCAGTCGCAAACCACCGTCTTTCCGACCTCGCCGTCGAGGTCCGTCGCGACGTCCCTATCTATGCTCTACCCGAGTCTCGCTCGAGCTAGCCCGCGATGCTGTGCCAGTAGTTTTAAATCAGCCCCTAAATAATGATATCGTTCAGATCAAGCCTGTCAATATGCAGTCCTCCCCCAGCGACGCCCTAACCCGAGGCTCGTACCGTAGCTCGTAGCCCTTAGCGTGTAGTCGCTTAGTTTGTAAGTTTTATGCCCTGGCTGGAGGCCTTACTCTTAAGGCACCCACAGGATAGTCCGGTTAAGCAGACGACAACCTTATAGGTTGAACTGCAAGATGCCATACATAAATAAATAAAAACTGCAGATTTATTGCTAGGATAACGATAACTGGTGTCCTCAATTCTGTAAATTTTGCATAGGGGTGTTACTTTTACAAACAAACACTAACCGTCTACTGAAGCCTGTATGCAGCAAACTGATAGTTGTTTCCCGTTTGTTTGGATAAATTTTATTCTCAACGTAATATGGTGAGCCATATTCCGACACTTAAAACCTTTTCTAGACGCCATTTCTCGAGAATGCAGATTCCTCATTTTGCATATCAACTGCATATTCTATGGGTTATACTCGATGCAGCAGGCAAAAGGGGCGTATCTAAATAAATAAAATAAACCTCAGTAATTGCGCCTTTTTATCTTGTATTGCTTATTTTTCTTTGTTTCATTTCCTCAGATGCACCCAGCGGCAGCAGCAAACACATACGCAAAACAAAATTGTCTGAGACAACAAAGACAAAGGGATTAAATGAAATCCACCCATAAAGATAAACTGGATAAATACTCCTTGTATTCACATCTTTAATCAAAATATCCAAACAAAATCACAGATTACCCTTATTACATCAACATTTCACTTTAACGACATATTTGACGCTCGAGCCCAAAGAAAATGGCTCACTCGCACTCCAAAACTGTAGTTTAACCCCATTCCATCAAAGTCCTTAAGGCCCGTTGTTATATTTATGTAAATGTTCACGTTACACAGACTTGAAGACATTTGACTTTCCTTCTCAGCTCTATCCCGCCGTCGTACCCTAAAACGTCGTACAAACACAAAATATTAAGTAAACAGTAAATACACGCCGTGAATGTCGTACCTAATTAATATTACACCGTAAATCGTGTGGCCTGTTATAAATCACCTGCATTGTAAGTCGATATAGCGAACACATGCACCGAACATTTATCCAGCTTCCGGTAGTTAATGGCGGCATTAATTCGCTGTTGATTTTGGCCAATGATTTGCGTGTCGAGAGGACGGAGGAAGGGGGGGGGGTGAGTGACGCACGGCCGGGCGGGGGTGCGGCCGTTACGTCACGCGTGTCGTCACAAATCCAATGCTACGCGCTACGAAGGCTACGAGCCACGAAGGCTACGAAGCTACGGCGTATCAATCAAATATCCCCATATAACCGAGGCTTTAGCCGATGCTAGAGCTATTTTTACTTTATCATAAGTTGACACGAGATTCTTTTAGATGAGGCAGCATATTTTCAGGCCATAAAACAGCACCCCCTTATATTTTGCACTGCTATGGAATACTAAACCTGGATCCAATCAAGTTAAGAGGTCGTTTCACAACGGTAGTTCTACCGTGCAAATGCAAGCAATATCCATTACTCAACTAAATATCTATAGTTGAATATAAAAGTGGGCACCGCAATCGTAGTCGTTGCGGTTTGTATCAGACCTTATTACGATTTCAATAAAAGTTTAGTTAGGAGATGAAAAATCAGGTCAGAGAGAGTTATTTTTTCATCCGTTATTTATGTAGGAGATATTCGGAACACGACCGAGCTGCCACCTATCACGCTGAACGATGAAATTGCCGAAAGATGTTCTGAATGCCAAACATCCACCTTTCGATACAGGTGGGGAGAAATCTGAACTTTTTAACATTCGCAATTAGACTCATTTTCCTAATTAAATAGAAAAAATTGATAACGAGAGGGGCATTTATAATAATTACAGTTAGTTATTTCAATTTCTTTGTTCTCAAACGAGACCTTTTTCTTCTTCTTTTAGTAATTGTCTCATTTGGAACTGATAACTTATTGTGTAATCTAAATTATAATGATGGTTGCTCAGCGACTGGATTGCCCCTACGTAAGTAGCAGGCATTTTGTTGGGGCTTGATTTGTCATTTTATATAGATCTTATGTCTTTTGTATACTATAGTTTTTGATTCTGACATAATTCCATAATTTAATTCGTTGTCATATCTTATTCTGTTTTTATTTTATTTTGCTCTGTGCCTTTTGACATTAATTGATTTCATATCATAAGAATATTATATTTTTTTCTGCTGAAATAACTTTATTCCGTAATTTAATTCATTGCCATATTACATTTTGTTTTATTTTAATTATTACTTTATTTTTTATTGCATGAATATTGACCAAAGCGTATTTGTATTGTTGTGTAAGGGTCAATGACTTGAAGTAAACGAATTTTTTTTTTTTTTTTTTTTATAATGTGTTGCCAAAGGAAAGACTTCGGAAAACGCATTTACAAATCAACTGATCGCTAATTGTTTTTTAGACAAACAAACACCTATAATATGAAAAGTAAATTGTTACAATACGACAAAAAATCTGTTTATAGTATCAGGGACTCATATACGTCGTATAAAATTAACAAAGGGCATGGCACACGATCACGCACGTCAAAATGGCGTGACCCGTACGCAATATTTACACATTCCTAACGATTTGAGTAAATACCTATATACCGTAAACACTGATTCGGTTTAGTGCTAAATTTAACTCCGCTTTAATATTTAGGATGTTTGTACTTCAGATTTTATTAATGTTTTGAGTATATTTACATTTTGTTTGTATGTTTATGCAAACAAATAGACGTTTATTTGTGCGCTCGGCGTTTCATCTTTTATGACACGAATAGATGTCTTCATTATAAATTCTTGGGATGTAAATATATGTAAACAGTGCTGGAATTTTAGCAGGGCTGTCTTTTACTCATTAGAGGTTCTGGGCACTCTAAGATAAAAGGTCCCTACGGAGAATGCAAGAGCTTGAAATGTTTAGCACCATGTCTCAGTTAGGTTTAGACATGGTTTAGAACAAAGGAGCCGTATGGATCGTGGGGTCTTAGACTTTTGCTCAGAGTTGTCAATGGCAAAGGTGGCACTGAGTTTTAGACTTGTCGTGTTTATTACTTAGGTCTACAATGCTTTGGAAAAACTTGCGTGTTGTAGATAACCAATAGCACCCAAAAGAATGTCTCTTAATGATAGGAATTATAAGAGACAGAAATATATCGTTACAATCTGCCCCTTAAATCACAGAACACAAGAGCTTTTTTGCATTAACTCATAAATTTCACTAAAACATTGACAATATTTCCAATGAACTGCTCTCAATAAGAATCTATCAGCTCCATTTTTAGCGAGACACTTGCCTTCCTTCGTTAACAGTAAATTGTTTACCCAATTAAAAGTTTGTACAACAACACGACGCCGACGGGCAGACTGGGCGACGGTGTATTTTATACATATATTGTCATCTTTCTGCTATCTAAAATTATCTTTTAACAGTCTCATTGGTAAGTTGATGGTTTTAATCAACTACAGCCATTGAAAAATTATGTAGACAAAGTATTAAAGAATTAAAACTTAGGATCAGGACTGTTTTAAAATTCGAGGCGTAAATTAGGCCATTCTGTATGTGTCCCACAGTTGGGCAAAGACTTTTTCTCTCCCTTCTGATAACCTCTGCGCGAGGACTCTGCTTCATCTGTTTGTCTTCCTTAAATTCAGCTTTTCGATCTTTGCGACTGGCTTGGCAGTGGACTTCCATAAAGTAAATTGTAGGCCCGATATTAGTCCATGGACTTGACAGAATAGTGTCATTGTAAATTGTTTCGATACAACCACTCCCAATTCTCTGCCAACCCTTTTTGAGAATACCAGCGTGGCACACATCGACGGCGAAATTGGGGATGATAAAAGGCATATTGAGCTTATCGTTGGATTTTCATCTTTAGGCGCTGCGTCGACCCTTGTAATTTCAACAGCGCAGCGCGCTATATGTCCCTTACGTCATTTCTCACATTTTACAACCTGGAGAAACCCACTGCCCCACAGATGAAAAGATGCATGAATGTGGAAGAAACGGGAGGTATGTGAGGATCGTAGCACGTGGCGTCGATTTTACATCATATAAATATAAGTAGGTGTACGCATGGGAAGTGGGGGCCTCTTGTAATGCTGGGTACATTCACCCAGCATTACAAGGGCATTACATTCGTTTTTAGGGGACTAGGAGATTATTTTTAAATGAGTTACAGCACTCAATACTGTACCTATAGAAGATTTATCTGCGAAAACACGGTTTTTGGAAAATATTTTTTAAGCGTCAGGCGTTAGCGTTTGTTTTCCATGATTTTTATGGAGGCTCCTTATACTGTAAATAGCTCTCATGTGTGTGGACGAGATCATCGTTCTTTTGCCCTTATCCCAATTCATTTGGGTTTGCGCAGCAGGTCTTCTTCTGCCATACTTCTCTATTACTCGTCATCTCATCAGAGACCTCCTTACTTGCCATATCATTCTTCACACAGTCCATCCATCGTTTCTTTGGTCTTCTTTGTGTGTGGACGAGATGTCGTATTTTTAGTGTTCCGTAACTCCAAAGGAAAAAAGGGACCCTTATAGGATCACTTTATTGTCCGTCCGTCCGTCTGTCCGTCAGTCTGTCTGTCAAAACCCTTTTTCTCAGGAACGCGTGGAGGTATCAAGCTGGAATTTATATCAAATACTCAGGTCTACTGTCCCTTAGAGCTGTGAAAAATAAAACTTCTAAGCCAACGCAATCAAAAGATACAGTCGTGTATGCGCAAATATTTGACACTTGCAAGGGAATCAAAACCTACAGGGTTCTTCCCGTGAACTCACAATCTTAAAATTTGGTACGATGCCACGTCTATACACAGAAAAAGGGAAAAATTGCGAAAACCGTTTTTAGTTACATCATATAATAAACATATTTTTAATAATTTTTGTACGGAACCCTCGGTGCGCGAGTCCGACTCGCACTTGGCCGGCTTTTTTTATAAAGTATTACTCGGTACATCATTTAATCTCCTGAATATCCTAGCAACTAGCTGAATTTAGATACGCAACGGGGAAATCTTACTGACATGCAAAAAATAATGACGAAGATGAATGATGCGATATTTTTGCAACCGATCCCAAAGAAATGTGCTATTTGTTTTTGTTTTCAAAAGAAACGCATATCATCGTCAGAACTGTCAGAGATGTTTACGAGAAAAATCGCAACTTGCTGGTTTTGTAAATGTAAACGTACATTCGATGAACAGTTTATTCTTTTTTTCTAGACGCATCATCGTACGCCTACATGCTTAGTGACCGTTTTCACTTACATTGAGCAATACCCTAAGTGAATCCCAATATTCAGTTTATTCATGCTATACAAAGTGTTGTTTTGCATCCTCGTCAAAATTCAGGATGTTGTCACAAAAGACATAAATATTCAATATAAATTACGGTACCTAGTAAATTATTAAAAAACACTGCGTTTTTTTTGTTGTTTAAATTTGTCAATATTTCAGAATAACCCCCTTAACGTGGTTTAGGGATTATAACATTATCGAAAAAACGTTTGAGGTTTTTTGTTTGTGTGTAAGCGACGTTATAAGGCAGGGATCAGATGGCCCGTGTTTAAAACACGGGTGGTTTTCACTGTTACCGATTTCAGTAAATAAATAAAAAAAAGAAAATTACCTACTCATTTTATTATTGATTCGGGTCGAGAATCATTAGCATAGTTACCTCCTAGAATTTGACGAGGTTGCAAAACAACACCTTGTATAAATTTATTTTAAAAAAATGTGGTAGCGCACCGGTATCGGGAACAGGGTCCAAGCTACCGGCGGCAGTCAGGGCTCCGGAGAAAGGAACCTAACTAACTATACGAGCCGTATCCGCTTTCTGAATTTCCCTTGATCCAGCTGCCTGACGACACCCTCCTAAGGTACTGCGGTCCAGCTTCTTGGCAAATAAGTCATTAATAAATTACAATACATTATTACACACTCGCCACAGACCCGAGCGTTGAAAATTAACCAGTGAGCTTTTACGAGCTCTTACTTTTTTCTAGTCATCGTCATTCTATTGCCCTTATCCCAATCAATTTGGGGTCGGCGAGGAGTCTCTTCTTCTTCCATACCTCTCCATTATTCGTCATGTCAGCAGTCAGCTTCTTTCTAGCCATATTATCCTTCACACAGTCCATCCACCGTTTTTTTTCTTTCGTCTACTCATAGCCATCCTCAGTCACACTCAAAACTTTTCTCACGATATTTTCATTGTTCCCTTACATCACAAACCTTGACAACCGATTATCACAATTTTTTTCAGTCACTGGCACGGCTTTCGAACTTCCTCTTATACATCGCCTAGTGTTTATGTGAAAGGAATTAATAAAAAAACATTTAGTTAAGTAGTTACTTTTCCTGCGGTTTCCTTTATAAGTCATTTATTTCGAAACAATATGCATTGTGTAGAAATTTTGTAAAATAAAACAGTATCATGAAAACATTACAAAATTAGCAGTAAAAATTAACCATTAATAATTCACATAATAACAAATTTAACTGATTGAATGAAATAATGAAAATACCCGTGTATTTATACAACGTGAGAAGAGAACGAATAATCTATTAAACAGTGATCTCGTTATTTATTTATAAACAGTTTAATAAACAATTAAGTTGAATGAAACGCCATTTTGATTTAAAAATAGATAAGTTAATCAAAATCAAAAAAAAACAAAATATTTTTATTTTACATAGGCCTACAGGGGCACTTATAAAACGTCGGCAAAAAGGTGCTCGGTTCGCGTTGGTCGTTTCCTATGGAGAAGAACCGGCAAGAAACTCCATGGTTACTCTTTTAAAATCATTTGGTTTTACAATATTTCTGTTACAGCATTAGTACTAAAGTATGGGAGGACATCGTAGGCCTGACAATAAGTCGTTGCTTACTACGAAACGTAGAACGAAATAAAAAGTTACCAAGGATCTAGGAATCTATAAGGCCTACAATGTCCACACATTTACAAACAATCGGTAAATAAGAAAAAGAGTCTATACAACAAAAAAAAAAAATAGAAAATATCACAAAATCGAATGAGACTTTTAGCGGCCTACTTCTCTGTATTTCAATAAAATTTTGTGAATTTGTATGGTTGGTTCCAGCTTGAAAGATAAAAATAAAATAAAGTATAATTATGTGTATAGTTTTGGACCCGATAAGTGGTGCCGTGCGAAGCAGGGGCAAGTCGATAGTAACTATGAAAAATATAATTATTAACGAGTGGTAACTGATAAGTTTTTTAAAATGCTGTGTATTTAGTCCATATATCCAATACGTAATATTCCTACAAAATTCTCTTCACAATAATTATCGAAATTGCAGTGCAAATTGATGAAACCCATGTGTCGAGGTATAATTTTGGCGTGCAATTTAAATTCGTCAATGGCCGCACCCGACCACAGAGGCGTGTTGCAAAACCGCTGATCTATCGATACATCCCTACCCTAATAGTGCAGATATAACATCCATAGTTATTATTTGACTGAGAGTTTTATGTTGAAATTTTTGTTTTATTTAGTCATGATGTAGTGAAGCGAATGTATACTGTATGTATCTTCGCACTGAAACCTCGCCATACAGTGTTATACCAACGGGGCAAAAAATACTTCAACTGCTGCTTTTCAGGCAGTCCGTGCTCGGTAGACATCCAAGGGTGCGATGGGTCACACTGGCTCACTCAGTGTCAGGTCATTACTCCTCCGTACTTCAATATCACGAGTGCGTATGAGTGAGTATACCTTATCAACAACACTTGTAACGGGATATTTACCATGTTTATTATTTGTTAAGAGTTCCCGATATTTCGGCGCTGTTGCAAACGCCATGATCACGGATAAACAAATTTAATCAGTTTATCCGTGATCATGGCGTTTGCAACAGCGCCGAAATATCGGGAACTCATAACAAATAATAAACATGGTAAATATCCCGTTACAAGTGTTGTTGATAGTGTTAGTGACCATGTCAGTTTAAAAACTGAGTAGGTATACCTTGATCAATATTGCGTACATAATTTGCTACTTCAAATTCTAATTCATTTATTTTGTGAACATAAGTGAGTGGTGGTACTTAATTAATAAAATGGCTTAATAATCGACTGCTGTGTTCAATGTTATTATTACAAATTCGCCGCAGTCCCGAGCGTTGATTAATCAATAGTGCGCTTTTACGCCTAGTCATTCATCTTTGCCTGCCCTTATCCTAATTCATTTGGGGTCGGCGCAGCATGTCTTCTTATTCCATACCTCTCTATCACTCGCCATCTCAGCTGTCAACTTTGTTCTAGCCATATCATTCTTCACACAGTCCATCCACATGCGCGCACGCATAATAGATAGGCGCAAATACCAGCAACAGGACGGGCAGCGGAGTCGGTATTATTTACATGTGCTAGTTCATGCCCTAGAAAGGGAGAGTTAACATAAGGGACACACATGGCTAATTTGTAAGGGATCAAGAAGCGCCTGCGGACGGTAAAATAAGATAGCCAAGGGTGCTATGTCCGCAGCCGCCCCACGTTTCGGCCCGTATAACGTATGTTGGAAGGGCCATGGGAAGGTTGGAGGGAGTCCATCCACATTCAAACTCAAAACTTTCCTCACTACTTTTGCCTCATACCTCCGCATCACATGCCCATACCATGACAACAATTACCACACAATTTTTCAGTCACGGCGCTACTTTCGGACTTCGGGCGTGAAAATAGAACGGAAAATTAATAAATTTAACAGTGATCTCGTTGTTTATTTATAAACGGTTTCATAAATGATTAAGTTGAATGGAACGCCATTTTCATTTTAACGAAACAGACTTTTAGGGGTCTACTTCTCCGTATTTTCATGAAATTTTGTTAGCGGTGGTTAATATCAATATACAAATATAAAGACACGTAATTTTCCCGTGGGGGTGGGTTAAAACCACAGAACTTCACTTGCTTCCTCACACACTCATGAAAATGTTGTCACTCATGAAAATATATAGTGCCAGGTTGATGACAGTAGGCACTAATATCGGGTACATGATATTTATTTTTTTATCAAGCAAGACACAAACGACATATTTATAATAATTTTTAAAAGGTTATCACAAGTCGTAGATGCTGTGTAAATACATCACTTACAAGCAAGCACATTATACTTATTAAAAGGTAAGCAATTATTCTTAAAACATTCATTAGAAATAAACACAATAAAATTACATCTTACATTACATACTAGAATAGATTATAAGAACCAAAACAAATAAGTACTCGTTCAATGTGATAAAATTTTAAAAAGATAAATAATATATTAAGTTAAAGTCAAATCATAAGAAGTCAAATAAAATTAATTAAATTGAAATTAAATTAAATTGCTAATAAATTATAATTAAAAAAAAAATAAACACGGTTAAAATTTCATTATTACTAGACATAGAATAAGAATAAGTAGGCAGCTGATTACGGGTTAATTTCAAAGACTTTGATTTCGATTTTTTGATGAGATTCCAGTATATTACGTAAAAATGCAGTAGTACATCTCAGTGTTATATTAAAACCCTGCGAGAAAAATAGGGGTCAAAGTAAATAATTATTAGTTATGTTGACTTACCTATTAGTGTTGTACTTACACACACGAAAACGTGTTACGTTATAAACTCAAAACTGATTTAGCTGAAAATAACAGCGTAACCTATTACGGTTAACGTTCCTAATTAACGTAAATAACCCTACGTAATATAATAACATACGTTTATTAATTAAGCGGGGAATTCCACGTTGTAGTGAAGGCTAATTGAATGAACCCCTGTATTAACGGGAGACACGCGAAATAGCGATTTTCAACTATTTAAAAAAACTGATTACTTTATTTTCTAGAAAATATTAAAAGGGACGCTCAGCGATTTCCGTTTTTAAACTCTCTTGCAGTGGTACGACATTATTATATTTTTAAGAAGTTTTTTTACAACGGTTAAACAGTTTGATTGCCTTCATAATAAACATTATTAACACGACAAGCAACAAGCATAAGTTTAGACTAGAAGCCGATCGTTTCCAACATTGTAAGGAAAAAGGCTAGGCAGATGATAAAGATGTTTCATTAAAACTTACCATTGAGGTAGGTAATTTTTTTTTAAAGATCATCGGTTTAGCCCTTTCTGCTGAATTTCTGCTAAAATCATCAAGATAGTTTGTCTAAGAACCCTCGAATCGACGCTATTGGTGCATCTGAGATAGATTCAGAGTTCAGATTCAGTTCAGAGACTTGAGTTTAGTTGAGGGTTGACTTGAGTTGAGCGTGAGTTTAGATTTAGAATCTGCAATGGACCAAAAATAAACAGTCACTTGATTCGTGGCTCTATTTCATTTCATTCGGTAACAAAAATCAAAGCCGTAACAATGGAGGCTTTCATATTGTTCTGCTGCCAAAACAATTCAAATTCAGTCGCACAAAAACAGAACACAATATGCGATACTGTATCGTACTAAATCCTAAAAAAAGTACATGACTTTGAACACATCAATCGTTTTAATATTGAAAGTTAGCTTTACGCAGTCTACTGCAATTATATTTAGGATTCTCTTGATTAGTCACTTTTGACTAATCACTGCTGGGGCACAGACCTGGGTATTACTATGAGTTTTACTCTTATTCCAGTGTGTGAAAGAGACGGACCTATACAGGATGTCTAGCGCCATCTCTTTCCCACACTGGAAAAGGAGTAAAAAAATAATGTTTTACTCCTGGAAAAGGAGGACTGGAAAAGGAGGACTGGAAAAGGAGGACTGGAAAAGGAGGACTGGAAAAGGAGTAAAACAATAATGTTTTACTCCTTTTCCAGCTGATCTCTGATCGAGGCAGTAGGTCATAAATGCACCAATGAGCGTTGCTGAATGCCATACGTCTTCCAAATGTTTGTTCTCCCAGGTTTCCTTGCTTCTCCCGTTCCTCACCTTACTTACCTCAAAAATCTTCTAATATATAAAGTTCTCGTGTGTTTGTCCAAACTCCTCCGAAGCGGCTGATCCGATTTGTATGAAATTTTGTGTGCATATCGGCCAACATCTATTTTTCATACCCCCTTAACCCATCAAAATTGCCACGCGAACGAAGTCACGGGCAGCATCTAGTACCTATTCTAAATTTCTTAATTCCTGTCCTTCAGTAGATTTGTTCAATGTTAAACCAGTACCTAATGTGGAGCTGTGCCTAAATATTATTACTACTGTGTTATACACTTCTGGACACATCTATTGGCCCACCTTGTATTTTCAGTTTCGTTTGGTCCTAGCTAAAATTTTATATTAAGTCGAGCAAAAAGTTTTTATGCAGTTTTGAACCTGGCACATTCACAATTTCATTCAATAGTCTTTTTTTGAATTTCGAACACAGAATTTAAAGAAACAAAAGACAATTTGGAGCCTGTTTGTTGATATCAAACAATCGAATACTAAGAAAACTTGGTTTTATTGGTTTACTTGGATTTAATTCTTGAAAAAGTGATTGATATCTTTGGTTTTGCAACAAACATTACTTATTCTTAACTTTAAGGTGAGGTTCTATCAATAATCTATGGATACTTCACCTGAAGTCACCGCCCAAGATGTGGCACTTATTCAGGCCGGACACAGCCAAAGAAACGTGAGTGCTTAACTTAATTTAAGTCGATCTGCGGTCCGAAATGTTTATCGGAGTTACCTAGAGACTGGCGGCTTTCTTCGTCGCCAAGGAAGGCCACGATCTCGGGTCACAACTGAAAGGCAGGATCGATTCATCGTGACGACCAGCTTGAGAAATCGTCACCTTACCTCCATTGAGATACAAAACCAACTTCGCGACTTCCACGGAGTATCTGTGAGCGCTCGAACTGTTCGGAGAAGGTTAAAAGAACGCGATATGGTACCACACAAGCCAGTTAATGGGCCCAAACTAACGCGAGCCCACCGAACAGCGCGCCTTCATTTCGCACGCAGTCATTTAAATTGGACACAGCAAGATTGGAGCCGTGTACTGTTTTCTGATGACTCTAAAATTGTGTTACATGGCAATGATGGAAGGAAGAAGGTCTACCGACGTAAGGGAGAGCGTTTCGCACAATGCTGCTTTGAAGAGAGGGTTGCTTATGGCGGTGGCTCATGGACTGTCTGGGGCGGTATATCCGCGAGCGGCAAAACTCAACTTGAGGTTGTTACACGACCACGGCTGCCAACATTAAATGCTGAAAGGTACATTCGTGAGTGCTTAGAACCTCACGTGATACCATACGCGGACTATGTGGGCCCAAATTTCCTTTTTATGCATGATAATGCAAGAGCCCATGCGGCCGGCATCGTCAGGGAATATCTTCGGGATGTGAACATCACAGTTATGGACTGGCCAGCCAGAAGCCCAGACATGAACCCCATTGAGCACATGTGGGACGAGCTAAAAAGACGTGTTAGGGCTCGTCAGCCAGTTGCCCAGACGATGCAGGAGTTGAAAACTGCCATAGAAGAGGAGATGATCCCTCAAAATTTCATAGAGCGGTTGATAAACTCTATGCCTAATCGTATGAGAGCTGTGGTAGATGCCCATGGAGGCAACACGCGTTATTAAATTAAACCTTTATTTAATAAAACATGTTTTTTATTCAAAAATCAATTGCCTTTAACAAGGCGCATATCCGACTTGTTAGGCGTAGCTCCATGTCGTATGGTATTTTGAATTCAAATTTAAAACAATACGATTGAAAAAGATGGTAAAATGTATCAGGTTTAAAACTGCATCAACAGTTTTTGTTCAATCTAGCAATCATATTTCGGTAGGGGCCATCGAAACCTAAACTCTAAGGTGGGCCAATAGATTTTCTACCTCTAACTGAACTTCAGAATTTTTATTAATCCTACAGACAACTCGATTTAATATTAAAGGGAAACAGCCTTAAAAACTGTCATACGAAAAATTATACAAGGGTACTGCGGTTTGTTAATCCCCAGTTCATATACCTTCAGCCCGACACATACGAACAATCAGTAATTAATTACGTTTCATTAATCACCAGTGAACGGTGATCTTTCATCGTAATCCCCGTTTTGTCATGAGCCTTTTTAATGTGTCTTGTGAATCGTAAATGTCGGTTTTTTGAAATATAGTGGGGACTAGCCTGTCATGTTGGATTACGATTGAGTTTACATTGTTTGCGATGTGTTATTTATACGTAAGTATAACATTTTTACAATATGCATGTGTTAATTACCCGTGGTTTTTTTAATGTTAAGGTAGAATCCTGCTGGCCTACCATGTCGTCTAATAGCAGTATTGTTTTACTCTTATTCCAGTGTTGGAAAGTGACGGAGCTATACAGGATGTCTAGCGCCATCTCTTTCCCACACTGGAAAAGGAGTAAAACAATAATGTTTTAAGACGTCATGGTAGGCCACCTGGAATAATTAAACAACTTATTACACATTGGAAGGAACACGGATGCTAAAACATCAATCTGAACGATCATATAGAAATTTTTCGACGGTTATTAAAAAAAAAAACGGCCAAGTGCGAGTTGGACACGTGCACAAAGGGTTCCGTACAATTATTTATAAAAACGACCAAAAATATCATTTTTTTTAATGGGAGTCCTCTTAAATATTTATTTTATTTTGTTTGTAGTATTTGTTGTTAAAGCAGCAACAGAAATACAAAATTGAGGAAATTTAAACTGGCTGACTATCACGGTTCATGAGATACAGCCTGGTGACAGACAACGGACGGACGGACGGACAACGTTTGGATACTATTCTCGTAACCGTTATGTTCTTTTTTGAGCATAGTGTTTGTATATATTTTCAAAAGTTCAGGGTCAGTACCGCAGTACACACTAACTCAAATGAACGTATACGCACTATGAACTGAACTGTAGTTTTGCTTACAATGGACAGCTGTGGCAATACCAGCTGAGTGATCCCTGCATTTCCTAGAATCAACACGGACGTCTGGCCGATATAAACCTCAGTGAGTCCTACTAAATGACGTGAAATTGTGTGAAGTATTCAGGATACTCAATAATTGTTTGGTTATTGATTCCTCTTTTCTTTTTGTATATCATTAGACTTTTTAAATGTAATGATATATATATAAAACAAAGTCGTGTTAGTTACACCATCTATAACTCAAGAACGGCTGGACCAATTTTTATGATTTTTGTGTTTTTGGATTTCGCTTCGTCCGGAATAGCATAATAAGTATTAAAATATGATATTCATCAAAAAAACTAGGGTAGGGCAGGTCAGGTAGGTAGGGTAGGAGTAGGGTAGAGTAGGGTAGAGTAGGGTAGAGTAGGGTAGAGTAGGGTAGGTAGGTAGGGTAGTTAGGTAGGTAGGGTAGGGTAGGGTGGGTAGGTAGGTATAGTAGGGTAGATAGGGTTAGGTAGGTAGGTAGGGTAGGGTAGAGTAGGGTAGAGTAGGGTAGAGTAGGGTAGAGTAGGGTAGAGTAGGGTAGAGTAGGGTAGAGTAGGGTAGAGTAGGGTAGAGTAGGGTAGAGTAGGGTAGAGTAGGGTAGAGTAGGGTAGAGTAGGGTAGAGTAGGGTAGAGTAGGGTAGAGTAGGGTAGAGTAGGGTAGAGTAGGGTAGAGTAGGGTAGAGTAGGGTAGAGTAGGGTAGAGTAGGGTAGGTAGGTAGGGTAGGGTAGGGTAGGGTGGGTAGGTAGGTATAGTAGGGTAGATAGGGTTAGGTAGGTAGGTAGGGTAGGGTAGGGTAGAGTAGGGTAGAGTAGGTAGGTAGGTAGGTAGGTAGGAAAAGTGCATTGCATTAACTTTTGACAGAACGAAGTCTGTCCGGGCAGCTAGTTATTTATATAGGTACAGCAAAATACATCGGACGACAGCATTATAAGTTTAAGTATTAGTTCAGCATTTTAAAACATATATAGGTTACTGAAACATAATGCTTCCAATAGGCCCTCCTTGCTTTCTACTTAATAAAAGAAACTATCATAAACACACACAACTACAGAAAGCGTTTATAAAATACCAAACAAAGTAATTAAAAACTATTTACTATTACAACAACAAATCACAACCTCAATATCTACTAGATATCCCATTAATCCCAAAGTGTTTTGAAGTTTCAATTAGTGGGATGCATGCAGCCTCTAGTACGTAAAAGCCATTACTCTCCTTTGAACTCGCGCAAGTAAAGCGAAAAGGAAACAAGCATCTAGCGCAATAAAGTATGATACAATTTATACGAAGCACGGGAAATTGTGCACATTTTTTGTATTCCTATCTGATCTCCGTGTCGACCTGACGTGCAGTAACACAATATAATCGAAGAATGTGTGTCTCCTATACCGAACAGACATTTGTACGACAACGAAGCTGTTTGTAACAAAGTTTAGCTGTTTTATTGACTTGGCTAACTTGTATCAGTATTCTTGTCATGTGAATATTATAGGGGTATGAGCTTTAACTTGGGAAGTTCGAGTTACGTATCGGAAACTATGGGAGAGTTAGGGACTGAGGACCCTTGGCTTGTCAAGAGAGGTTATCATCGTTGAAGGGTAAGTAATAAATGAAATAATTACAAAATCTCTAATTATCACAAGATATAACAACTGAATCTATAATTTTATTCGATGTAATGATCAGTTAATATAATAAATGATTGATATAAATTTAAAGTAACTAATTTTTATAAGCATAACATTCATTGAATATAGAATCGTTTGATATACCACTCAAAAGACATAAAACCTATTTAGTCTAAAATGGTCTATGATAAAACGCCTAGTAATATATACCATCGATGCAGCAGACATGCAAACAAACATATACAATACAGGCAGCATGCAAACAAGCAAGCAGCATGCAAGCAATTATTGCAACATGCATTAGGCATGGTTTCTGTCACGGCTTCGTCGCTGGGGGCTCCGGCGGTCCCATACGAGCTTATCGTCGCAGATGTGTTTCACTCACCACCGGCTGCGAGTGCGGCTAGTGTTAAAACCACCTGCTCCTCAGCTCGCGGGCCGCCTCACCCCTCAGCTCGCGGGCCGCCTCGCCCCTCCGCGCCTACGCGATTTTAAATAACTAGAAGTAGGGCAGACGCTACGTGGAGTCATGCCGCTCCCGCAGCACACTCGCTTCACTCATTCGCCTTCGCGCTTTAATGGTCACTATTCTAACCAAACCAAACCTAAATGATTCACGAACATAAAGGGGACCTGGCAATCCACTCCGCTCCCGCCTTAACCTTCTAACCTAATATAACCCATCCGAGTCAGATTGCTTTGAATCGGGGTGTTAACCATAAAGATGGTATCAATATTATATATTTTAAACGATAGGCTTAATGATTTTCGATTAAATTAACGTTATATCCAATAACGTTTTACGAAATAAGGTTTAGAGTGTATAAATGTTATATCTAAAGAAATTATATCAACAGTTGGTATAACTCGCGTTTATTATATCTTGTGAACGTTATTGAAATGAAGATATACCAAATAACTTTATATGAAATGAGACGGACCCATCGTTGAGATGTGTTATGTGTGATGTGAAAACTGTTAGCAAATATTAAAAACAGTACGGTTTTTCACGCGCTAAATGAATAAAATGGATGCCACACGTACCGTTTTGAACTCATATCTAAAGTTAAATACAACTTCATAAAAGCGAGACGTGGTAACCTGCACCTCACACATGAAGCACATAAAGTATACAAATTACTTAAAATTTTACCTTAACTATTTGGAGCCGGCGAGTGCATGCGAAAGTTTTCAAGCGGTCGATTGTTCTGGCGAAATATAAGTTTGAAACGACTCCCCGAGACATAAGTACACTCTTTCTAAACGTCGAAGAGCTCCCAGTTACCAGTGTTTATGCCAGAATATTAAAAGAGATAAAAAATGATACGAGGTGTTTAACTAGCTCTGCAAAACGCCGCAAAGCGAGACCAAAAGCTTTTAAAGCAATAACTTAAAATGCACACATGTATTTAGGTTTTCCTGAAATTCTTCGAACTCGCCTGGGGATCGCCGCTGCATTGCTGCTGAGATAGATACACAAACTTGTATTTATATATTTATATTGTGGTGTAGGTTAATAACTTAAGTTTATAATGTAAATATTTACTCTATGCTTAAAGTAGTTGCCTAGCAACAGAAGATAAAAAATAACACGTTTGTCAGTTAAGAAAAATATATTCGACTTAGAAAAGCTCTTCGTATTTAAATTATTCTTTTATATCTCTTATTGTCTGCTTACACCGCATGAACATTAGTGTACGTAAGTGCTTCGGCAGTACATACGCTAAATTGGTGACCCCGAGTAAGAACACTACAATGACAGACAAAAGCGTTTTGACGCATAATGACCAACACGCGTATTGACTCATTTTAAATACGCATTTTGACATATACGCAAAATGTGCAATACGCATAATGCCATATTAGTATGATGACCAACACGCGTATTGACTAATTTTAAATACGCAATTTGACAAATACGCAAAATGTGCAATACGCAAAATGCCATGTCAAGAGACTAATTCACGGTTAGACAAGGAAAGGGCAAAAACAAAAAGAATTATTCCTTCAAACAAAACATTTACCATCATAGGTACAGTGAAGTTAAGAATTTAAATAAATAAAAATGCAATATAAGGGTGAATAATTATGCATGAGCATTGATATAAATTAAGTTAATTTTAGACGAATCCTTTGAAGTAGCCCATTTTCAAAGATAAACTTTCGAGTGGCCAGTAGTTTGATGAATTCATTACGTTTAAATAAAAGTAGGTATGTAGGTACATAAAGTACTACAGATGTTTCGTTTACGAATGCGTCATTGTGCGTTATTATTTGTATTGGTCATTTTTCAAATTGGTCTAAATGCTGATGTGTCAATTTGCGAATTGGTTCTAATGCGGATATGTCATTTTACAAATGCGTCGATATGCGAAAAAAAACCTGATCATTTTGGTCATTATGCGTCAAAAGGGACAAAAGTGAGCAAAAATTAAACCTTGCGGGACCGGGTGTCCCCGAGGAATTTCTCCGCACCATTTGGACGAGCCGTCTACCAAGCGGGACGCAGGCCATCATCGCCTCGCAGTCCAAGGCTGAGATGGAGGAATTGGCAGAGCTAGCAGACCGAATCAACGACGTCGTCGGACCCCAGGTATCATCTACATCCGCCATCACCAAGACAACACCTACGAGCAGTGTGAATCCTGAGATAGCCGCACTGGCCAGGCAAGTGGAAAAGCTGACCGCAAAGTTCGACCGTGTGTCACGACACTCACGACCGCGGCAACGTTCTACCAGCCGTTCAACGGTTCAAGTCATCGTTCCAGTTCGTCGAGATCACAGTCGAGTAACAGCAAGTTCCCACAATGCTGGTACCACCAACGGTTTAGAGAACGTGCGAAGAAATGTCAGAAACCGTGCGACTATAAAGCGGCGGAAAACTCGAAGGGCAATCTGTAATGGCGGCCGACGATTGTCTAAACACCGGTCGCTTATTTGTCACCGATCGACGATCAAAAACACAATTTTTGGTTGACACCGGTGGCGACCTTTGTGTTTACCCACGATCGCTATTACCGGGGCGACGTGAATCTACAGATTATCAACTGTGTGCAGCTAACGGTACACCCATCAAAACATACAGGTATATTAAATTAAGTTTAAACTTGGGGTTGCGCCGTGACTTTGCTTGGTCATTTATTGTAGCCGACGTTACGAAAGCAATAATAGGAGTGGATTTTTTGTCATTTTACAATTTAATTGTTGATTGCAGGAACCAGCGTCTTTTAGACAACTATACAACGCTTGCGACCCCGGTTTCACTTACCCGTTCGTCAGACATTATTTCCTCGGTTAAGGTAATTATTGGTGACACCACATACCACAACATACTACGGAAATATCCTAATATTACCCGGCCACATGGCATACACCGTACATCAACACACAATACAGTCCACCACATACAGACTACACCTGGACCACCAGTTTCATGTACACCACGACGCCTTGCCCCCGACAAATTAAAAATAGCCAAAGACGAGTTTGAAGCGATGCTGAAAGACGGCACCGCCAGACCCTCAAGTTCACCATGGTCATCACCATTACACCTGGCTCCTAAGAAGAACAGTGGATGGCGACCCTGTGGTGACTACCGCGCGCTAAATTCCAGGACGGTACCTGACAATTATCCAATTCCTCATATTCAAGATTTTACACATAGTCTGTCAGGATGTACAATTTTCAGCACAATTGATCTTGTCAAAGCATATAATCAGATACCCGTAAGCCCAGAGGATATTCCCAAGACCGCTATCACTACGCCGTTCGGACTTTATGAATTTCCTTTCATGACTTTCGGCCTTCGCAATGCTGGACAGACTTTTCAGCGTTTCGTCGATGAGATGCTACGAGGACTCGACTTCTGCTACCCTTACCTTGACGATTTCCTGATCTTCTCCAAAGACCAGAAGACTCACGAAGACCACCTGCATCAACTTTTCACCCGCCTACAGGATTATGGTATGGTGATCAATACTGCTAAGTGCGTATTCGGAGTAAAGGAAGTGACTTTCTTGGGTTATAGGATCTCGGCCGATGGCACCAGCCCGCTACCCGAGAAGGTAGAAGCCATCACAAAATACCCGGCACCCAAAACTGTCCGGGAACTTCGCAGATTTTTAGGGATGCTTAATTTCTACAGACGATTCATACCCGACTCAGCTCAACACCAGGCCCCCTTAAATGCTCTATTGGTAGGGTCAGTAAAAGGCTCTCACCCTGTGCATTTCACCACTCCGGAAACGGAAGCCTTCAATGCCTGCAAGGAAGGCCTATGCAAAGCAGCGTTGCTCGCCCATCCCGACTGCGAAGCCAAATTGGCAATGGTGACGGACGCCTCAGACATAGCAATAGGTGCAGTGTTACAGCAGTGCAAGGACGGAGAACCATGGCAACCGCTAGCATTCTTCTCCCGCAAGCTAAGTCCGGCACAGAAGAAATACTCACCATACGACAGGGAATTGCTAGCAATCTACGAAGCGATAAAGTACTTCAGGCATATGGTCGAAGCACGAAACTTTGTCATCTACACAGATCACAAGCCCATATGTTTCGCGTTCCACTCGCGGAAGGAAAATTGCTCACCAAGACAGTTCAGGCACCTGGATTACATCTCACAGTTTACGACAGATATAAGACATATATCAGGCAAGAACAACGTCGTTGCTGACAGTCTCTCAAGAATCGAGGAGATAACTCAGCCGGTAGACCTTTACAAACTAGCTGAATCACAGAAGCACGACACTGAACTGGAACAACTGCTCAACAGCAGCACGTCCGTATGCCTCACTAAAGTAAAACTGCCAGGATCAGAGACCGAACTGTACTGCGATGAGAGAAGCAAGATCCCTCGACCTTATGTCACAAAAGAACACCGTCGCAGAGTTTTCGAGAGCGTACCCTCGTGGAGCCACCCAGGTGCAAACGCAACAACCAAAATGGTTACTGAACGGTACGTTTGGCCAGCAGTTAAAAAAGACTGCAGAGAATGGAGCCGTTCATGCCTAGCATGCCAGCGATCTAAGGTAACCCGTCACGTCTCATCACCAATGGGAACCTTCAAGCTGCCGAGGGCTAGATTCAACTACATCCACATCGACCTCATAGGCCCACTGCCGCTATCACAAGGTTATCGTTATTGTCTCACAGCCATCGATCGTTTCACGCGTTGGCCTGAAGTGATACCTACACCCGACATAACTGCAGAGACAGTAGCAAAGGCCCTAGTAACTGGCTGGATTTCTCGATTTGGCTGTCCCGTCGATATCGTAACGGACCGCGGTCGACAATTCGAGTCTGCACTCTTCAGGCAACTATCGAAGATGACTGGATTTCACCATAAGCGTACCACGGCTTATCATCCTGCCTGTAACGGCCTCATAGAGAGATTCCACAGGCAATTAAAAGCTGCTATAACCTGCCACTCCGCAGAAAACTGGGTCGAGTCTTTGCCACTAGTTCTACTAGGTATTAGGAACGCGTACAAAGAAGACCTAGGTTCTACATCAGCAGAACTTTTGTATGGTGAAACACTCAGGCTGCCAGGGGAATTATTTCAGCCACAGGTAGATGACACAATTGATATGTCAGACTATGTGGCACGGTTAAGGGCATTCGCAAGAAAATTGCAACCGTCACCAGCATCCCGACACGGTAGTAGATCAACATTCGTGTTCAAAGATTTAGGTACATCCAGTCACGTTTTCCTCAGAGACGAAACATCAGGCTCCCTAAAATCACCATACACAGGACCGCACAAAGTCCTGCAACACGGGGACAAGACCTTCAAGCTCCTCGTTAATGGCAAACCAGTTACAGTTACTATCGACAGGCTTAAACCGGCCTATATACTACACGATCCAAACACTCACACAAACGACAACACAAAAATACACCCAAACACACCATCACCCACACTACATAAAACAGCACCAACCACCGAATTACCTGGAAACACAGGAACTAATGTCAGAACGACAAAATCTGGTCGTAAAGTGCATTTTCCAGACTATTATCGCCCGTAGTGACGGTCTCTGGAGGGGGGTGATGTGGTGTACGTTAATAACTTAAGTTTATAATGTAAATATTTACTCTATGCTTAAAGTAGTTGCCTAGCAACAGAAGATAAAAAATAACACGTTTGTCAGTTAACCCTAGAAGCCTAATCTATTTCAAAAGTACACAAAGCCTTAACATACGTCTCAGAGGCGTACACATATAATTCAATTTTTTTATGTAAAAATAGCCTTATTTTGTTTTTTTTTTGTAGTGGAAGTTTAAAATTGGTATATAAGCTAAAAATAAAACAACATTTTTATGAATAATTACTATAATCACAGTTATTTATTACAAAAAAAACTAGATGAATAAATTGGAACAAAAAAATCAACTTCTTCAAAATCAACTGAAACATATTATTTTTTTATATAAATTTTTCTTTTTTTAACGTTAATTAATTATTCCTAGAGCAAATATTAAAACTAATCATACTTCAAAAGACTAGGGAAACTTTAAGAGCAGTCTACACAAATATCAACCTTGTGCTCGCCATACACAGATTTTTTACATTCATAACGCGTCAGATGATGGACCATCTTCTGTAACAGGGGCTAGATCGGTTTCTTCAGAGGAAGCAAGTTCTTGTAAAGACGAAACATACTCAGTCACATAACTATTTTCATCTTCGCCTTGAAAGTTGATAATCTGGTCATCCTCAACTTCGGAATCCGAATCTTCCAAAGAAGGATCATCTTCCTCGTTTAGGATTGCTAAAATATCGTCTCCGTCTAATCTTCGAGACCGTGATGTATTTTATATAACCTGAAACAATGCCGAAAATAGACATACAATATGCGAAAAACGAACAAAAGTAAAATCACATACCTAGTTAAAAGTTACGTAAAGCCTAAACATACGTCTCACAGGCGTGCAATACTTCGATAAATCAAAAATGGCGGGACTTACCTTAACGATACGGGCACCGTATGCTAGCTCCCGGCAGCCACTGAGTTGGCAAAAGAGCACGACGAGCTAGCTTCAACCGTTAGTTAGATACAAACGATATTCGGTTTCGTGTACGCCTCGCAGACGTAGATTAGGCTTCTAGGGTTAAGAAAAATATATTCGACTTAGAAAAGCTCTTCGTATTTAAATTATTCTTTTATATCTCTTATTGTCTGCTTACACCGCATGAACATTAGTGTACGTAATTGCTTCGGCAGTACATACGCTAAAATATAAATACAAGTTTGTTATTTATATTTTTCAGTGAAGAGCGAGACAGATGCGAGAACAGGGCGACCTTTATTAAAGTTTTATCTCATAACGCGTCTTCATGTTCACGTGCGAATCCTCTTGGGTCGCGTGCGGTAATTTTAATTAAGTATATTTAGTGAGACGAGCGCCGAGCGCCCGGGCTCGGTAATAAATGTTAGCCGTAAAGGTAACAAATGTTGGCGGGGAGGGTCGGTGGCTCGAGTGAGGCGTAAGAGCGCTGCGGAACTGCCACCTCTCGGCACGACAGGTGATCTCCACCTGCGCGACTTCTTCCTTCCTGCCTCTCTATACTTTTAATATTCGAACGCTCTCCTCTTTTCTCAAGCACTAAAATATTTTATCTGTAAATGCTGAAAATAACAATTTTGTTGCCAGCACTACGAAATGCGTAGTGCTTTCGGAAACCTATCATATCGGAAAATGATTCCCCGAATACGCTTCGTATTTCATAAATTGAATGTTAAATAAAGAAGGATCGCTTTAAAAGGGTCGTGTTCACGATAGCATTGCAAAAGTAAGCAATTGACGAAAAAATAGCGATTGCGATTCGGGTCAATCTCGACAAGTCAGCGAAGATTTAAATCCTTCAAATTCTAAGTTACGAAGGCGAAGTCGAGTTGGGAATTTAGAAATTTTCTTGCGCCGTATTCGGGTCGTCGGGTTTTGCTCGGCTGAATTCGGGGAGCTTCCGAAAGTCTGTGAAAATTGAACGCAAATCCGATTTGTTCGGATCTAGAACCGAAATCTTCGTAAAATGTAACCTATGCACATTCTTAGTACCCTCGTGGCAATAGATTCGCTTTGTCAACTGAGCTCGATACAGTGTGATAAGTGTTTTAAAATAGAATTATTCTAGAAGAAATAACTGACTTAGGTACTCGACGTTATCTAATAACACAGTTAAGTATCACAAGTACACAAATAACTCCATCGCAGCGGCATAATGAAACCGTTCCCACGTACGAGGAGCTTGCTAATTTTAATTCTACAATACATTAATTCTCCTTCCTGTAATTAAAGTTGTCGGGTAATATTAAGTCGGGAACGAGTATTAACGCCTGTATGTATAATGTAGGGCTACGTGGCTCGTGGCTCGTGGCTGGTGGCTCATATCCTTTACTAAGTTTAGCCCCATAAATTCAAAACTTTGGCACGTGGAAGAAACTATGAAATGCTACCAAATCTGTTAGTCAAGTTGCGGTCTCAGGATATGGTTGAATGAGAAAATGGCTGCCGTGTGTAGAATTATGACGTGGGGTATATTATAATTTATAGAGAATATAATTTGCTATCGTCGGTGTGTATTCCGCTTTCTCATTTTGATTTAGACTGGAGGAGTAGCTTCGTTAAACTTGGCTTGTTAATGAGACCTTGAATACATTTTACACTGAAAACTACTAATCAAGATTTTAGACCACAGTTTGAAATATTATATATTTTTTTCCTTGTTATTATCAACAAACTTGCCATATTTTAAATAAATCTAAAACATTCGTTACGATATTTATTTGAGTACTACATCTTATACTTACTAAAGAATTATGAAATTTCGCAATCACGCGACAAAAATTGGCATTTAAATAGCCGCTTCCATACTTTTGTACCTTTTGCCAGGAAATAACGTACTTTAGGTAAATATGCATCCGAATATCCGATCACTAATTATAAGCAAAAACGTACCGCCAAAAATAATGGCTCGGCCACGTTTTCACCAGAGTCGCGGCGGGCGGCGTGCCTGCGTGCGTTAGGCATCAACGGATTTCATACAAGTCAATGCGACGTGAGATCCGCTTCACCGTCCGACGGTGCGGACGAGCGGTATTGTGTGAGAATCGCCTACTGGGAATATTGTACCAATTTTTCTTTTTACAAAAAATACAAGATCTTAAAAAAACTGCAGCTTAAGCTTCTAATAGCGAAGTGTTATGAAAAACTATTTTCCTACCCCCAGAGAAAATATTTCAGAAAACTCATTTTGCAGCAAAGTAATTAGCGCATGTTTGCTGCGAAAAACTTGTTCATATAACCGTATCAGCTAAAACCGATCTAGAATCTACATACTATTAAAATACAGCCATTAGCAATCTTACAAAAAAAAGTGTGTTTAAAACATAAATAGTAGGCGTTGTGGTAATCTTACAGCTAAGCTTGCTTTTCATTAGGTGCCTATTTTTATTAACTGCCTCGTTGGGTTTTTCTATGCAAAAATTCTTAGTAGCAATCACGGAGTCTGGATCTGTTCCCGGTTGATGGCAATACGCTCGCCTCCTACGGGACTTAAGCGGCGAAAAGTTGGTATAAGGTTCAGTTTTGCACCGTCCGTCCGTCTTATATGACGACAGGCCGTGACGACGGCGCGTTCGTGTTCCACGCGCGCCTCTAGGAGGTGTCAGCAAATCGGAAAGGGTCCGAAAGGGCCAATGCCTGCCAGGGCTGCTGGATTGTTCGAAATAGATACCGTGGCCCTGGAACACAAAGGGCTAAGAAAGAACATGGATGGGTTTAAGTCAGTACAAGTCTGTCACTCCCTTCCGCTCCGTCCAGAGAGAATCATTTGAAGATTTCCCAAAAGTAAAAAAAAAGTTTATCTTTTTCCTCAGTAGTCACCCTCGTTCTAGCCATTCATCTTTTAGTCTTATTCTACTTTTATAGCCATCCACATTCATACTCAAAACTTAGAAACAAAAGACGTACCTACAGCATCAATTATATAAAAAACTTTTGTAGTAAACGAAATAAATTTTCTCAAATCGAGATTCATCTTCTCTATCTTCGTATCGCTGGCATGACAGCAGATATTTATATTTATCAAATGAGATAAGTAGCAAAGAATACATTTTACGACCACTACCGCAATTAAAAGAAGAAATCAACCATCTACAATTTTACGATGGGGAATAAATGTACTGTAGATACTTAATTCATTTTATTTGCTGTTAGCCTCTTAAATATCCGAGGGTAGTTGAAGTTTATTAGATAGTACTTAAAAATAGCAATAAATGTAAAAATGGCTGACTTGCCAAAGGAGTTTATGACCACTATCAAGTCAACCGAAACGTTGTGTCCATTGATTTTCGACTTGTTCTAAGGCTCTGTTCAAGGCCTCAGACGATGCGACTTGACCCAAGACATACGCTCGTTTCTTGTTTCCTTCGCGTAAGTAGGTGTCGTTTCTACGCAAGTGGCGTCGGCCATGGTGACTCTTGATAAGCTCTATAGGTACAAGTTTTTTTATTAGATATTCCATTTTAGCTTTCGCAAGACGCTTGAGTGTGAATTTCGTGGCCAAGAGGTAATAAGCGGATTTATATCAGGATTTTCTTTTCATAAGTAATTTTTGACGCATTTAAAAATATTAGTATTCTTCTAGGCTCTAGCAAACTTAATAGGTTAGTAGGTGAAAGACAATTCGTTTTTATTTGCTCAGGCTATTTCTCATTCTCTTCTTAGTAAATTGCACCCGTGCGAAGCCGGAACGGGCCGCTAGTTATAAATAGAAAACAACTTTATCCAATAAAGTAGGTATACGTAAATTTTCCAACTATGAAAAGTCATTAACCGCTCTAATCACAGTGATTGTGGGTTAGCGAAGGGCCCCTCATATACGTGGAGGGTATAATCCAGGGCACGCCGGGGCCCAAAGCTGTTTATCCGACCTACTTACACGGCTTACTCCTGCAGTTTTATCTTCATTAAATCTGTTTGGGAGCTGTTGTGGGAGACTGGAAAGGGCTGCGATTTACGAGTTGTAGGTTCTAGGTTCAAACCCAAGCAGACACTTTCATCATCATCACCACCCATCGCGGCAATAGCCTGAGTTCACCTACTGCTGGATATAGATCTTCCTTTTTGTGGCATTCTCGACAGATTTTATTTTTATGCCACAACCGCAGCTTTTCGCAAAACGTTGAACGAAAACATTGTGAGGAAACCGGCATGTCCTAGACTAGACTAGACTAAAAACTCGAAGACATATGTGACATCTACCAACCCGCGCTGGGTCAGCGTGGTGGATTACTGTTCACTCCGTCGCGCAGAGACGAGCCTGTGTCCCAGCAGTGAGAAAATTCGAATAAAGATGCTAATCTGTATGAAAGAAATCTTTTAATTCCTATCTGTTTGGTCAAAGTCTTGCTGATGACTCGGAAAGTAATAAAACAAACTTGGTTCGAACTTTGGTATTTTAATAAGCGGGTAGGTGAAAATTTAAATAAGTTTGATGTTGGTGAACGGTAGTTAGTCTTGATGAAGTGCCACCGCATTCTGAAGGCGCAGATTAATTGCCTCAAGTTCTTTCGTAGAAGACTGCGAAAGTTTATGTAATAATGGCGTCAGAAAGCATCAAACGTACTAACATTGTGTCTGTCGGCTTACCCAAAGAGCCAAAAAGCATTATGTTCATAACCAAGCTTGAAATTAATATGATATGTGAAGGTTTTTAAACTCTACGTTTTCTTAGAAAAATATCTGGAGATAACACGCAGACCATAATAAAAACATTAAAAGTTTTTAGAAAAAATATTTGCTTGATCAGACAAAAGAAGGAGACGATATTGATTTAGACAGTGAAGAAATAAGAAAACATTCTCATTGCAGCCACACTTCAATAGACGAGCGAGCACCTTCTGTGTGCGGAGCTTCCCAGTGAACAAACAAAATAATGGAAACTTTCCATTTTTCAGCTAAAAGCTCGCCGCTTCTCGCCGACAATTTTAGTGACTAAACCCAGACATGTTTTATACAAATTGTAATATATTCCCTATTGTTATTGTGCGCGCTATAAAAAAGACGACAAGTCACGTCTTGCATTCGATATATGTTGTCATAAAACTCGTCTATCGTTGCTCTCGGGTGCGCTGATCCTAGGCAAATCCATAAAAAAGAGAATAAAAACCAGACGAAGTTCCAGTGTTAGTTCACACCCTGCATACTTCGGGCAGGAATTCAAAAACAAAAGTTAGCGTTTCGTGTAAACTATTAAAACAGAAAACGTAATGGATAATCGGAAATTTACTCGCGGCATGCAGCCGTATATAAAGCAATCTTTTCCTGTATCAAACTACCTGTACACAAAGGAGAGGTGAAATCTTGATAATTTTAGAACTAGAGCTACTTGCGTGCACCGGCTAATAGCATGCTCGGAACAAAGATCGCATCGTAATAGCTTTAGGAGCTGGAAGATAAAGAGCTCCTAACAGCACGCGGCCTTGGAGGCAGCATAAAGTTATAAATATTGCATAGAGGGGACCACCCCTGTAATTTCCAGGAGCCTTGTTAGTGTAATTAAGTTTAACCTTGTTTTTTATCGCGATCAAATTACACTTTGTTGCATAGTAAAGCGTGCACTTAAAGGTCGTGCAAATTACCTGCATGTTTACGCCATACTAATATTATAAATGCGGAAATAGGTAGTAATCAGGAGCTGATGCTACTAAGTGTGCCAAACTCGTCGCGAAATTTTGGGCTGACTCAATTTAAACTAGTCATCGACACACTAAGAAGAAGAATGCGAATGTAACTTTGTTTTTTTTGTTACGTATTTACGACTAAATGGCTGATCGGATCGTAATGATTTTTGGTAAGGAGATAGATTATATCCTGGGGAAGGATATTTTTTGTCACACATAAGTACATAAGCACCATCCCTTATCTCCCCGTGGGTGTCGTAAGAGGCAACTAAAGGACTTGCCAGAGAATGGGCAGCAGCGTTCTCTGTGCTTTTTGTAACAACCGTACTGCGATCGCCAACCTGCCTGCCAAGCGTGACGATTAAGGCAAAACCCCCCAAAATGTCGTGTGTAGCGACACTTGGTGGAGGCCTATGTCCAGCAGTGGACGTGTTTTGGGCTGAAATGATGATGATGATGATGAAGTACATATCCAGATTTCCATGCGGAAGAAATCGCGGGCAATAGCTAGTATTATTATATTTTACTCGCTCGCTGGCTTTGGTTACGTTCTTTACTGCAATTATTAATGATGAATTTTCACTTTTAATATCAGTTTAAATTCAGAATTTTAATAACAGTTTTAAACCCCAAATATTTTGGTTTCGCATTACCAGGAGAGTGCAAGCGTTACATGAATTATGCAGATCACTATTGTATTAATTTTAATTTAGTTCCGTAATGTTAATAAGGATTTATTACGATGGCTCTCAGATTGAAACCACGACATTATTTGGGTAATTTCGCGCGAAATATTATGTAAACTATTGCATGAGTTGGATACGTAAATCAGCACACGCCTGCACGAATCGTGCTAGTCTTAATATGTGTTTTAGGGAACTATCTACTCAAAATATCTCCAAGTTTGGTGGAGTTTCATAACTTGTTATCAAAAAACAATAATTAAAATTATGCATAATTAACAGGTCAACTTAACCCAGCTCGCGTAGCATGACCGTCGTAAAAATGGGCTATGTCGACGGAAGAATCATCAAACTGACACATTGTCACTGTCTATCTGTCATTATGTTGATTCTTCCGTAGACAAAACTCGTTTCTACAGTGGTCATGCTACGCATGCTGTTGTTCCACACGAAACTGCATTATCCATATTGCCGAAACGTACGGACATCTTTTTCATAACTGGCGACACATTTCTACTCGCGGAATCTGCTATTATGTACCTACCTACTAAGTTCATGGTCTACTAGCTGACCCACGCAACTTCCTCTGCGTCACAATTTCCCCGATAAATAGGCTATCCAACACTAAAATATTTTTTCTATTCAAACCAGGTGTTCCTGAGATTAGCGCGTTGAGCCAAACAAACAAACTCTTCAGCTTTATAATATTATGGTATAGATGTGCCTTACACCTCTTAAATCGTTCTTCAGTTCATTAGAAATCCCTTCATCAAGATCATCCTGCCCTCAATTATTCCTCTTATACCTTCTGCATAATGACCGTCGTATCTAGTTAACATGAGTAAATATTCATCAGAGCGACGCAAGATAAATGAGGCCCGCCACCTGCCGAGACCAACCTGATACCCGCCGCACACTTACCGCTTTTTAATCCTTTATTACCGGTATAAAGCGGTTAAAACCGGTATTTAGCTTCACGCCTATGTCGCGATGTGGCAAAATGGTTTAGTTATTAAATTCTCGGACGGGGGAAGAGTAGGCAGGACACTTCGCTTGATGTGCTAGTACTCAAAGCATTTATTTCAATTAGACCATTACAGGCACTTTTTAAAGTCAAAAAAACAGAACAAAACTCAAAGCTACAGTCCCAGACACAAGCCATAATAACTAGTGAAAGTACTGTAGTTGTCCATTCCAAAGCGTAGTAGTATCTCTATAGAGAAGAATGGGCAAGAGACTCCATGGACACTCGTTTAAATCAAAACTATACTGAATAGTTACAGGGCGATAGTAGGAGAAGAGTTGCAGGACTTAGAGACATAGGTACAGGTGGATGACCTACAAGGTACTGTGGGTAGGCCGTGAATGAGTCTGGAACCAACCATGGAAACAGCAGTAAAAGGAAGAAGAGGATTTGTAAATATATTAGCAATGGGTAGAAACTTCCAATAAGGGAGATTAAATTCATTGGCTCTCATAACTTATCTGTTGACGAGTGTTTAAGTTCACCTTTACACTTCAAAATTATTTTTAATTTTCTCGTCTTCTTTTTTTAGTTAGAAATGGAATTTTTGGAATCAAATCATAATTGGCTTCGAAGCAGGAATTTTGTATCTCTTGTCCGAAAATACGTCGCATTTTAGTCATCGTTGCTAATCCAATAGATATTTGCTCAGTAAACAACAGATGATGACAAGGAAGTTTTAACACCATATAAATAGAGTCGGTAATCGATCCACAGCGATTATCTTGAGTTACTGAACAAATGTTATATTTCTGGCTATTTACTCAATGGGAAACAAATATTCTAAATCTATTATTAGACACGGCTGAACTAATTATTATGGCTGGTTTATTCTTAACTAGAGAATATCTATTTCATATCGTTATAGGTTGGATATGTTGAATTCTTGCGTTTTTTAACACGTAGCTGATGACGTATGTTTGCTAATATAGATAACTTTTCATAGTAAAAGTTTTCACATAGAAAACTTTGACAGCAGTAAATTTTGACTTAGGAAATTTTCATTGGTTATTAAACAAGAAAACCGCTGTTTCCTCCGAAACTGCAATTCCTAGAAGAACCAAAATATATAGAAGACAGTGAGGGGTTCAGAATAATATAGGTTCTGAATACGTGGCAACCGTTTTAGCGCCGATGTTCCTCCCACTTTGTATATCAGCTGGCCAACCATGACGTCTTAAAACATTATTGTGTGGGAAAGAGATGGCGCTAGACATCCTGTATAGCTCCGTCTCTTTCCCTAACTGGAATAAGAGTAAAACAATACTGCTTTAAGAGGTCATGGTAGTCCAGGTGGCCTGCATATACTGTCAATATTGTTCACTCATGAGGAGTGAGCAACATGTGAGAGCTAGGAAATTCGGTTACAAATGATACTTCAATACATTAGAGAAAAAGTTTAATCTGGCAGCGTATCGGCTTATGATAATATTGGCCTGGAAATGTCCCAGTGCAGGGCAAAGGCCTCTTCACACACGGAAAAATATACACGGTGACAGGGAAACTCAAGCTCCTTGAAAGGGGTTATACTAGAGGATATTAGCAACAAATTAAGTTCAGTTAACTAAGGCAAAACCCACCCAAAATGTTAATGTGGCGACACTTGGGGGAGGCCTATGTCCAGCAGTGGACGTCTTTTGGGCTGAAATGATGAATGATGATGAACTAAGGGCCAAAACCGGATGTTTTTTTCAACTTCTAGTATAAGTTATACTAGAAGTTAACTTGGAAAGGGTTATACAGTATAACCCTTTCAAAGTCGAGTTTCTCAGTAACCCTGTTCTTTTAAACTTTACCCCACACTAGGAATTTCTCCTGTATCGTGATTGTATACAGTTATGTATACTATATAACTGTATATATACAACGTAACTGTATATATATACTTACATACTACTACTTGCTTGCATAGTAATATGTGTTCACTATTTCAAACGAAACCAGCATCTCAATTATGTAACACAATTTTAAAAGAAATTCATTATTCATTGCTTCATATTTTTAAAAAATTCGTCTACTTCACAATGGAAATAAAGCAATGAATATTTTTGAATATCATGGAGCTTGTAAGTGCGTTGGGCAATCACCCCGTCGGGTTTCTTTGTCTGGTTACTCCATCTTAAGTATGAAGCCTGTATTACTTGAGTACCCCCTTTTTCAGTTATTTTATGTTCTGTTGTTGCTAATTCCTGCTACAGAAAAGATAAGGGGAAGAGGGCTCGAGTGAATCAGGGCACTGACTGACATAATACACTTTCATTGTGTACCCCTCACACATAGACATGTGTGACATTCATCATCATCAGGCTATAACGTTCCCACTGCTGGGACACAGGCCTCATCTCAATGAGAGGAAGTGGGCTTTAATCCACCACGCGGGCCCAGTGCGGGTTGGTAGATGTATTTTTAGTTCTAGGACATGCCCGTTTCCTGACGATGTTTTTTTTTACCATTTAGAGAGCTGCGGTGATGAAATAAATAACACAAAGTAATGCGCCTGCCTGGGTTCGAACGACTACGACTTACTGCTTGTAAGTCGGGGCTGCCACCGCTGCTCTCCCATGTCTGATACTGAAAATCCCAAATTCTTAACAAAATCTAACTTCGTATTTCTTTAACAAATTGCATTTATTGCACTCCCTAAGTACGATCCGCTCCATTGGCCTTGATATGGGAAGTTTTTCGAATTTCCCGTAACTACGGAGAACCCTTGGACCCTTAGGGAAATCAGCCCTTCGAAGTATGGTGTAGCTGTTGTCAATTTAAGTAAGTATGGCATTCAGGCAATGTTGTTATCTATCTAACCCGTTACCATTGAATTTCTTTCTTCTGCGATATGAAGTGGTACAGCCACCCTATTTTTCTTTTTAGGTAGGATGAAGTAGGCTCAGTTTTCAGAATAGATTCCGAAAAACTAACACGACAGATTCCGATCTGAAATAAATCATTTCCCATTATTGCGAAAGTGGATGTCTGGTTATCTTGTATGTTTTCATGCCTACAATACTGAACCAATTTGGTTCTTGGCAGAAAAATAACTTGGCATCTTAAAAAGTACACACATCAAAAGTGTCTAGGGATCAACATATATTTTTGCAATAACTTTTCTCCTGATTGATATTAATTAAAATTTTCTTTAAGGATTCATCAAATAAAGTGTTTTCGTTTGTCACAGTAACGATAAACCAAGTCACCTTTGCATTAATAAAGAAATTTGCCATTTTCTAATAAAGGGATTTTTGACATTTGAACCACTAACATTAAAGTTCGAAAAAAAGACTGAAATAACAGTTTTCTTTAAAATTTTATTGGGTAACTTAAACAATTAATAATCCGTGTTTCTACCGCGAACACTAACAACACAAGAACATCGGTTTGGCATACTCAAAATGAGTTCATCCAAATCACGCTGTGGAATGGCCGCCCATGTTCGTTGCAACAACAAAAAAAGGTCTTATTGCGACTGGATGCCCTCCATATTCGGCAGAGCTCTTCTCTGTAGCATATCCCATGCATGCTCAATCGGGTTCAAGTCTGGCGACTGAGCAGGCCAGGGCAGGACATTGATGTTAGCTGCGGCGAGAGTCTGTCTTACAACTCTTGCGGTGTGCGGTCGTGCATTATCATGCATTAACTGAAATAACGGACCGATTTGCACTTGTAGAGGAACGATGACGTCTGATACAATCGTCTCAGCATAAATTTGAGCGTTGAGGTTGCCTCTGATCCAAATCAACTCAGTTCTTCCGCCGATCCAAATACCCGCCCATACCATGATGGTTCCACCACTATAAGGATGGACTTCCTGGCAGGATTTTAATCGCTGTTGGCGTCCAGGGGTTCTCCAGTGTCGTATACGTCTTGTATCCGGTCTCATACCAAAACGAGACTCATCAGAAAAGCACACGAAACGCCATTGTTCTTCTGCCCAATTTCTGTGTTCAAGAGCCCATTGATATCGAATCCTACGATTGTGCATTGCTATAGGTGGTACCAGTAGCGGTCTTTGGGAATGAAGGTTCACTTCATGCAAGCGGTTTCTGACTGTTTGGTCGCTAATTAAGTTCCCTGAAGAGTGATGAAGCCTCACGGCTAACATCATGGCGGTTATTGTTGGAGCTCTTCGAGTTAAGATTTGAATGTATCGGTCTTGTCTCCGTGTGGTGCAGCGATACCGTCCTCCATGGCGCTCAGCCACGGTACCAGTGCTTCGGTAACGTGTCCAAAGTCGACTGATAACACTCTGACTATATTCAGAGCTAAAGCCACAGTACGTTGCCGGGAACCAGCTTCTATCATTCCCACGGCTCTGAGCATTTCTTCCCTGCTTAAATGACGTCGCCGCTCCATAATAACGTTGGTTTTAATCAGTAGTAGGGAAACAGTAGCACTAATAATGTCTTCAATGCGTTGTATGTTTTTATAGGGAAACCGTTTTAAGAATTAGTCCTTTTGCGAATCAGCCATTTTCGGAATTAGGCATTTGTAGAATGCTAGGCATTTTACGAATTGGGCATTTAACGACTAAGCCAAAATATTGACAGCTGATTTTCATCTTTTACTCGAATTTGATTCACAGTTCCTGATTCAAATTATGAAATGCACCATAAAGGATCCATATAAATTTATAAAATCATAAATTTATTACAAAGCCACATCTCAATCTCAAGAACTCCGCATAAAAATGCTTGATCCCTAGACACTTTTGATGTGTGTACTTACGCGTGTCATAAAATACATGTCTTGGAAAATTGAAATTTCAAACACGAGCCAGAAGTGTTGTCTTATTCATCATCATATATCAAGCAATTTCTGTTGGAGTCGGTTAAGTCGGCTTCTAGTTTATACTGATGCAGCTGAGTACCAGAACTTTACATGGAAAAACCATCTATCATGCGAGGCGCTGCGTACTAAAACACAGTCTTTAAACCTAGTTCGGTAGCATATGCTTAAAATAGACATAATGTCAGAGGTAAAGATTAATACTAAGTAGCTTGTTGACAAATTGTGTGAACATGTATATTTTTCTGGTCTAATAAATATTATTATTATCATCCATGTTTCCACTGCTAGGACACAGGCCACCTCTCAATGACAGGGAGCGGGCTGTAATCCACCACGCGGGCCCAGTGCGGGTTGGTAGATGTCATGTGACATCTCGAACTCAATGACCGTCTATCTGATATCCAAAATCTGAATAGTCATCATCCAATCATCAAATCCCAGCCAAACTCGATTTCAGTTATGACTTGTTTATGTGAAAGAATTTTCAAGAAAAAACAACTTGTCTTTGAACCAAAAATTCGAATACATGACACGCTGTGACATCCAACAGATCGCCTTGGCACAGCGTAGTGGCTTACGCCCGCCATACAAAGAGAAGGCCTGTGTCCCACAGTGACACAGACATCGAGTGCACGTGAGCTAAACAAACGCTTGTGCGACAAAGCTGTACTGCTACTCACAATAGTTCGAATGCACCCTTGTGCGACAAATGGTTGTGCAACAGTAGTTCGACACTACCTAAATGGAACTAACGCTTATGCGATACCCTGTCTATACAGGGTGTTAAATAACCCTTTACAAGGCGTCAACAAAGCATTGCGTACCACAAATTAAGGAACATCACAATTTCAGCCGAAAGAAGTCCACTGCTGGACATAGGCCTCCCCCAAGTGTCGCCACATTGACATAAAGGGGGTTTTTCCATAATCGCCACGCTTGGCAGGCGGGTTGGCGATCGCAGTACGGTTGTTACAAAAGCACAGAGAACGCTGCTGCCCATTCTCTGGAAAGTCCCTTAGTCGCCTCTTATATAGGACACCCACGGGAAGATATGGGATGGTCCTATTCTTAACGTCCGACACCATACAAAGCCTAAGTAACATCCCGTAACAATTATTAGGCTGATTATGCAATTTCATGAATGGTAATAGGAGGTTTAAATCCCTCTGGTTTTTTGACGTCATAATACATCCAAAGTACTGGATTATTCATCAAACAATATCAGGTAATATATAGCTGCCTCTGTCATTCCATAACGAGTAGGTAGAAGGATTATTTATGTACAGACGACCGCAGTTAGCATGCCACACAATACAAATCCTGATTTGCGCGAACATTTTCAGGGTGCCATGTAAAGTGACGTTTGGCATGTAGGTAATCTATATTTATATAGGTATTTTCTCTTTACATATAAAACAGTTTCGTGACTGACTCAATGCATCTTTGAATACATCACACTTGGAATATTAAAAGGCGTGAGTCTGATGTCATTTGCATGGTAAAATGGTGAAGTTCTTCCTCCCAAATATATTTTAAACCCCTTTTTAACTCATTTGAGAGGTGAATTAAAAAAAATTTTACCTCCACTTTTTTTCTTTCTTTAAATTCATTTCACTTCATCGCACAAGGAAATCGAAACTGCACATGTGTCTAGCTAGACTCAGGGGTGTAATCTGTGCATTATCAGCAGACAGTGAATCTAAGATATTTAAGATATTTATAAAGTAGGATATTTTTTAAAGTAGGACTCGAAACTGCACATGTGTCTAGCTAGATCCAGGGGTGTAATCTGTGCATTGTCAGCAGACAGTGAATCTAAGATATTTATAAAGTAGGATATTTTTTAAAGTAGGACTCGAAACTGCACTTGTGTCTAGCTAGACCTAGGGGTGTAATCTGTGCATTGTCAGCAGACTGTAAGTCTAAGATATTTAAGATATTTATAAAGTAGGTTATTTTTTAAAGTAGGACTCGAAACTGCACAAGTGTCTAGCTAGACCCAGGGGTGTAAGCTGTGCATTGTCAGCAGACAGTGAATCTAAGATATTTAAGATATTTATAATGTGGGGATATTTTGCACTGCCTCGTTTGTGTCGTAGTCGTCATTGCGCCTGTTGAGCATGAAGTCCTGGAGTCAATTCGTAGGTCGGGATAATTGTTATTAGGTTCAGTCAGGAATTTCTCAGAAGAAGCGGGTCGATTCCCGAGTCTAAAATAATTTTAATAGTGTTTTCTATTCAAAAATTTTTAGTAGAAACCCCGGAGTCTGGATTTGTGCCTGGTCGATGACAATAGGCTCGCCCCCTATTACATGGGACTTTAAACACATAACTGTCGTAATGTGGGAGTATTATTAGATACTTCTGGCGAACCCTTCGTTGATTGTAAGCGTTATTTTAGGCATATTTTCGTTCATCACCACAATGTTGAGGTAAAACATACTAACCGTACCTTAATGAACACGAATGGTCCTAAACTGAACCCTTCAGTTCATGCATAACCTATCGCCAGTCCTAATTGTTACTAATTAATTAACACTCCACAAGTGAACATTGATAGCACCTGCTTAATGGATATAATAACCTTGTTAGCCCCCACTTAGTTACATGGTGTTAAACTACAAGCAATAAACATAGTGAACTAATCTGTAATTATATTATAAATTTGGTTAATGTGGAAATCAGCAGGGAGAGCAGCGGTGGCCCAGTGGTGGCTTCCCCGACTTACAAGAAGTAAGTCATGGGTTCGAACCCAGGAAAGCGCATTACTTTGTGTAATTTATTTCATCACCGCTGCCTTCAGAAACGGTGAAGAAAAACATCGTGAAGAAACGGGCATGTCCTAGAACTAAAAATTCGGAGACATCTACCAAACCGCACTTGGCCCGCGTGGTGGATCCTCTCCTCCTCTCAATGAGAGAGAGTGGGCTTTATACTCTCTCTCATTGAGAGGAGGCCTGTGGAAACATTATAGGCTGATGATGAATGTGGAAATCTAGAATTGGTGATGGACGCTTTCCCTGTGACATAATAAGATGAGATACCTATATCGCTTGAGTTGTGCAATTAAAAAATCCAAAGCTAATTTTTAGTCATAACTCTGGTCATCACTATCATTAACACTACTCACTACTTAGTATAAAACAAAGTCGCTTCCCGCTGTCTGTCCCTATGTATGCTTAGATCTTTAAAACCACGCAACGGATTTTTTTTTTAATATATCGAGTGATTCAAGAGGAAGGTTTATAAGTATAATACATGCATAATATAGTAGAGAAACTCTGATAATTTTAGAGATTTCCAATGTGATGTCGACAGACATTCTGTAGTATATTTAGTATCAGCATTGCACCCGTGCGAAGCCGGGGCGGGTCGCTAGTGGTGTATACGTATAGCAATCGTTTTAAAAATACGTTCAATCGGGTACAGCGAGGTTCGTAAAGGTAACGAACAGACCGACATAATGACAGAGTTACTTTCAATACTTATTGTAATGGCATGCTCGGTGTTCTGGTGGTCGCAATCGCAACTGCTGAGCTTCGGGGTTCAAATCCCGAGTCGGGAAAATTGTTATTGGGTTTTACCATTAGGAATTTCCCATAAGCAGCCAGGAGTGTAGATTTGAGCCTGGTTGATGGCAATACGCTTATTACATGGGACTTAACATAACTGGCGAAATGTGGGTGTATTATTAGGAGCACCTCTGCCTAACCCTTCAGGGATTAGAGGCACGATGCCATTATATCTAACCTACATCAAAACTTTTACATGAAACTTTAACGAGATGTTTACAAAACAGTTTACAAAACTCGTAATCAGCCATGCTCCGTTGCATTTTATTGTGTACTTCAAGTATCATCTGCCCACGCTTTAAAGATTGATAAACAGCTAAAGTTACTTGTTGGAAACTCTTGAAATGATACCTTTGAAAGGAAAACCGTTGAGAGAGTTTCGCGAAGTTGCCTCTTCCAGTCAAATAAAGACGTTTTGTGAGAGCTGGCCCTTAACTTCGTTTTGCCGTGTGATGTTCACATTTTGTAAGAGTCAGCTTTGTCGTCCTTTTACGTTTCAGTTTGTTTTGAGACTTTTAGGAAAGTTTATTTAATTTTATCACTTATTTTGCTGAATAGAATTTAGAATAGTACGTAAAATGTTATGAAATTTCGTTTTACCAAGTTAAAAATGCATCACGAAAACATCAAGTATAAGTAGATAACCGTGGGGTCCGAGTGCTCACAGCCTTTCCAACGAAGTTTCAAAGCGACTTAGTCGACACTTCCCATGACCCAAGCGCTGGCTTTACCTTGGCTAAGCGTTGCCACACAAAGTGGCAACGCAGCCAGTCTATTGGGCACATTACCAGTTGACAGCGTTGAGGAGATTTAGATACCATTTTTTAAGTTTATTGTTAGGTTAGTTATTTTAATTTTATGTCTATTTTCATCCAAAATTAACATAGCAAAATACACTATAATAATATTCAACTACGTGATTTTGAAATCCAATAATTTACACCGCGATCGCTGCCGGCTGATATAATTAGCGGCACAAAGTGTATTGTGGTAATAATTACGAGTTTCCAGGTCCCAGGCGACGAGAGATAGTGTACCCAGCATGCATTAGCACCCATAATTATATAGTAATCATTCATCGGAACTGGGATGCATCAGTGATTCATGTTTCATAGAAGGATTCTATTATAGAGTGAATTTTGAGATGAGATGTAAAAGCCATTACCGGTGTTTCATAGGAAGACTGAATTTCCAAAGCTCGGAAGGAAATATGAACTCCGTTTTTCTCGGAAAAAACAATCACTCTGTATATTTCAGTTTCAGGTGAGCCAGTCACAAGATGTTATGTATTTCTTTTTAATCGATTTCTTAAAGGAGGAGGTTGTCAAAATTTATTCTATATTCACCGTTTCAACTGGGTAACTGATTTACTTTTTTGCATTTGTTACAGGTACTAAACAGAATCCTGTGGTAATTTCTTTGGTTCTATCACAATCATTTTTATAACAAGGTATTAACGTATTAAGGTATTAACGTAGCTCCAAAAGTTCCCGGCCTCACATAAGATTAATCAGAGATGCAAAACTATCATGCTACTAAATTAATGAAGTTTTAAGAAACCAAAAAGAAGTACTAGTACGTAAAAAAGTAATATTTTTGTTCAATATAATCTCCCTTTAATTCAATACAGTTTTGTATGTACATTAATCCTTAATTTTATAGTTGAAGCCGGCAACCTTGGACTTACCATGTAGATCGCAACTTTTCCCTTGCAATTTCAAAGTCGATGTGAATAATAGGGTACGCTTTGAAAAATCAAGTGGAAGATTTGTAATAAAAAGAAAGAGTTGCAAGATGGGTTGACCTCTTCTAATCCGGGCCCGTTATTCCGGTCCGTAATGGGTCGGTTCATTTCCGTCTCTTTTTATCGATGAAACCCGTTTTCTGTTAGCTCTCCTTACTTTACGTACTTATGTTTTTGCTGGAATGTAGGTATTATTATTACTATGTTATTTATTAACTTTTGTGAACGTAGATACTTTCTTGTAATTTTATTCAGCAAAACGTCGCGCGTCGTAGAAAATCTGTTTGTCAAAGAACAATTCGAAGATATACGAAATCGACAACCACAAACTGGGTTTGCATGATGGATTTACGACCCAGTCCCTCTCACAAGCCCATAGCCCTCCATTATATGCTGTTGGAACGTCGAGTAGCATATCAAAATCATTTAAGATTAAAGCGGCAGGGTAGGCCGCGAATTTCAAAATTTCTCAATTTTTTTGCAATTTGCCGGTCAGTGTCAGGTTACCGTTTATTAAAAGATGATTCACGGCCGTAACAAATACGGCTTTCATGATCATCATTTCAGCCGAAAGACCCGCTGCTGGACATAGGCCTCCCCCAAGTGTCGATGAATTGCCAAAGGGCCAGTGGGCAGAGCACATTGCTCGCAGAACGGATGGCCGATGCGGCCGAAAAGTTCAGGAACGACCGCGAACCGGAAGACGATGCGTTGAAAGGCCTCCCACTAGGTGGACCGATGACCTAGTGAAGGTTGCGAGGATCCACTGGATGCGAGTTGCTCGGGTCAATTGTCTTTACAGATTTATAATCATTTCATCAGAATCAGTGTAAATACAAGCGTAATAAGGCTGCAAATCATATTTTCGTCAACATAAAGAATGGGACTGACCAGCAATTTGCAAAAAAACGTAAGAAAATTTGAATTTTGCCGGCTAACCTGGCACTTTCCTCTTAATACGAGCTTGAAATTCTAACAACGGCTAACTAATAAAAGATTCGCTTCCTGCATTACTAGGACAAAGTGGATAAACGAAAGTGCACCTTTTTGAGGATTACATACTCACCCAGTTTCCATTTTTAAAAACACATGTAGGATAGCATTGTTCCGTTGTGTTGTGGAATATGTAAAATGTAGTGTATTCCTATCCTGTCTTTGTTTTCTGAGGGTGAGGGTTTTAGGCGGCAGCTCGGGAAATCGTGTTACGTTCGAGCTCGTAAATAAGAATACTTCGGGTTCGGCCACATGCGGGTGCACTTTTATTTCGGTGTTGTATCTACATATTTTTCAGTTTATGCATTATTTACTTTGTCTTGTGATTTTATTTTATGGTGTTCTAGAATTCTGCTGCATCCTTTGAGACCCAAGATAATAGGAAAAAGGGTGATTTAATTAAAACTGTTTTGTGGAAAATGAATATGAGTCTATTATTTCGAAATTATTATCACGGTTAAATTAAAATGGTTTTAATTTACAAAAGCTGAGGTATAAATACGGGATAGTTTTTAACCACAAATTAATATTATGAGCTCATTGACCAAATATTGTAAACCACGGTTAATCATTTCTAGCAAGTTGTTATAACCGAAATAATTAAAAATAAATGCATTGTGCGTAAATACTTACACGAAATACTTACCTACTCAATACCATAGAATAAACGATGCAAAGTGATATAAAATAGGAGTGATCAGTCTATCCGAATGAATCAGTTTATCCGATTTGATTTAGCAATAACTAAGAAGGTTCAAAGCGTCGAGAGCTCTTCCCCTAAACCATCACTTATTTTTGTAAATAGACTTCCGCCAAATAACGTCTTACTCGATATATTAAGTTTTATGACCGACTATTAACATCGATATAAGTTATTTAGAAGATAACATCGTAACCAATAGTTTACGTCATTGACCATGTCTTTAGTATCTAAAGCTCTTGGAATGGAAAAACAAAAGCCAAACGGTGGTAGCACAAAGCACCGGACTCCGACAAAGCGGAGATGATACGAGAAGAGAGAAGATTTGATTTAAACCACCATTATATTTTTATTGTTTAATTTGTGTGTTTACAAAAAAGTTATGTAGTTGTTTTTTTAAATAATAATTTTAGATTTTTTCTAAAATAGAACTTGCCTTAGTTACTCCTTATTACATCAGCTATCTGCCAGTGAAAATCCCGTCAAAATCGGTCGAGCCGTTCCAGAAATTAGCCAGAACAAAGAGACAGACAAAAATAGAAAAAAAAAAAACATTTTTGGTACATTTACCGTATATACCTACATTCATATGCATGTAGTAATAGTAAAAAGCGGTTATTTTAATATAACAAATAGACACTTCAATTTCATTTATTTGTATGTATGTATCTAGGTATAGATGTATAATTAAAGCTATTTCTCGCCTCCGCTTACCTTTAGTGGAAATGATTGACCAGAAAAGAGAGGTAATTGTTTAGACCAGAGCGGATACAAGAAGAGACGTAAGCGCCGAACCTAGTACTTCATGCTCAGCAGCCGCGCTTACAGTCTCTACAGTGTAAGATAAAATCAAATAGTAGCACAAGCATAATTGTGCTTGGTTAAGTTCATCATCATTATCAGCCTATAATATTCCCACTGCTGGGACACAGGCCTCCTCTCTATAAGAGGAGTGGGCTGTAAGCCACCACGCGGGGCCAGTGTGGGTTGGTAGATGTCACATGTCTTTGAATTTTAAGTTGTAGGACATGCCGGTTTCTGAGAGCAGCAGTGTAATGCGCGTACCTGGGTTCGAACCCACGACTTCGGAACGAAGCTCGGGGCTGCCACCACTGGGCCACCGCAGTACTCTCTTGCTCTCTTGTTTAAATTACCATAATTAAACTAACGAAACTCAAACAGCATTTTTTATCTACTATAAAAAAAGAACTTCGCGGCTCTAATGTTCTATTTTTCTCACTTTCCTACTCTTAATAATCTTGCCATCTTTGTTTGCAAACTTCTCAGCGCCTCCACAGCTTTCACTGTTTACCTGAAAAAAGTGTACAAATCATAAATATTACGGGAGGAACGCGTATGGGGTGCAAAAAGCTGCCGTTACCTCGTATATTGAAAGAACAGGTTCGATTACCAGTGCACCTGACAGTTATGAGGCAAGCCCGACTAAGATTACGCACGCAACACATGAAACCTTTTTAGATACAACCTTTTTATATAATGCAGCTGAAAAATATGAAAAGCTCGCAAAAAATTCTGTGAAGTTGTTTTTTCCAACGGTAAAGTTAAGTTTGTAAGCGTAAAAAAGTATGAATGTAGATAAACACACTTTTAGGTAGCGTGTGTTATGTCATTCGCATGTGTATGTTCGTATGTGTTGGGCCATTATCTCCTAAATGAGAACGTCACCGTTAATTTGCGGTGGTCACGTTATATGTCGGTTTTAACGACTTCTCGTAATGAGATCTAACTTAACGGTCCGCTTTTTAATGGTTTTCATCTGACCGACAGCGGTAAATTGTGCAATTACTATTGTAAGGGACTGGTAAGGTTTCCGTAGTTGAATTTTCTCTTCCTACTGTAATATTATAGATGCGAAAGTTTGAGAGGATGTATGTATGATGTTACTGTTTCGTTAAAAAACTACTGACCGGACTTGGATGAAATTTGGTACACAGTTCATAACCTGGTTTAACGCATAGGATGCTATTTATCCCGGTTGTACGATCCGTGGACAATTACCGAACTCAGCGCAGCCGAACCCGCGGGCTAAGCTAGTTTGTAATAATATCATAGAAGGGATCAGATAATATTACTTATAAGTACTGTACCTAATAAATTCATGGAAGGGTACAGATAATATTACTTATAAGTACTGCGTACATAAAAAAATGATCTATAACTCTCTTAAACAGCCCATTTATAATCCGGCCTGTTTAATAATATTTATACCTAAACATTACGCAGTATTTACACCACAAATAACATTCTGTTGATGTTCATTGTTCATATTTACTTGGCTGAACTTTAGTAACTTCATACTCGCAAAATATATGTATTACGTACCTACCTATAATGTTTCATTTGGCTCACCTCGTGTGCTACTCACGCCTACATTTTCCCTCCGAAACTTCGGCCTCCATTCAAAACTTTTTAAATCTATTAAACAAGTTACAGACTTACCTACCTATCAGCGTCGGATGCTTATGAACACAAAATGAAATCTATACCACAGAGTGCAAACTGTTATGTAACACGCACGCTACACGCAACGTCGACGCAACGCTAACGCCGTGACGTCACGATACGCAGATAAACGGAACCCTCAGGAAAAGATTTAGGTACCTTCAATATTTATGAACTCTATTTTCGGTGACACTTTCATTGAGAATTGCGCCGTTGAGGATAATACATAGTAACCTCGGCCTTTACAATGACGCCAGCAGGATACCTACCCTAGCTTAGTACGTACGAAAACCGAAACTTTGTTAGAAATGCTGACACAGCGGTCGACTGTAGTCGTTAGTGGCGACGCAACGAGAATTTTCCTAAGTGTCACTCAAAAAGTAAAAGGTTCATCGCCCTGCAAGCTACTGCGACTGTGTTGAGCAGCGCAGAGGCAATAAAATGCGAGCTAGGGTCACCACAGCGATGTTTAGTATAATGTTCGTCTACTACCGTCGGATGGCCGCTACCATTTGAATTTCTGAAAATGTCTCCTAGGGGATAAGCCCTGAGTAGATAGCGTCTGAGTCCTCCCTGAGCTGTGTTTTGGCAACCCTGTTTGAGCCACTCGGGTCTTGGATATACTTTGAATAGAAATTACGTAATCGACAAAATTTTGACGCAGCCTGCGGCGTCGTCCCTCCCTTCTTCTTTATCTACGCTACATCGGCATTGCATTAGACTTTTCCTTCGAAATACCGACGCGCTGATTTAATTTTCTTTTGACCTGCAAATTAGACCCGTTATCGACAGAATATAAATGAATTTTGTACAGGTAAATGAACGATGTTTCTCAGTTAAGACGATTTGATACTTACTGAGTTTATAATTACTTTTGATGAAGATTTATAAAAACACATGCAGCAGTGATATAAACTAGTTATTTCAGTTTAAATCTGTCTCAAATGCTTCCCTCAATTATTGACCATTACATTCAAGCCACGTCATCATCATAATTTGCCTAGCCTTTTCCCAAACTTTGTTGGGGTCGGCTTCCAGTATAACCGGATGCAGCTGAGTATCAGCATTTTACATGAAGCTACTGCCTATCTGACCTCCACAACCCAGTAACTGGGTAATACAATACCCCTTGGTAAGACTGGACGTCAGACTTTCGGTTCCTGACTACTCGTAACGACTGCCAAAGATCTACAAATGACAGCCAGGACCAACGGCTTAATGTGCCTTCCGAGGCACGGAGGAAACTCGGTATGTAAAGATGGTCTCCCATCCACGGACCAACCTCGGCAAGCAAGGCTTAACCTTGAAGATTGACCTGTGCGGCTATTTCAAGCCACGTATGAAAATAAACCTGTGGTGGCTTCGCAATCACACTACAATCATTAGTGCAAATCCAAGCAAGATTGCAATTTGCAGGACGGTTGGGAGAGGACGTCTCGTACTCTCCTCTCACTCTTACGCAAAATTACCTTACGCTAGACAGAGAAAGTCCATTAGGTTTTATAGCCTCCACTTCGCAGGACGAATGGTGCTCGAAACGTTGAAATTAATTAAATTCTCACCTAAACGCGAGTCAAAAGCGAATTGTGCTCTTTCAAAGATAGGTTTAGGTACCTACGTTTCTTTTCGCTAGTTCTTGTTTTTTTTTTTTTTGATGAAAGCAAAATGTTTTCGGGCTGACTCTGTGATTTTTTAATCATGGCTATTCTCAGCCAGTGCTCTTGATGGGTGTTTCTCATCATGATGATAGGCAGAGGATTCAATAAATCTTCAATATTATGAAACGTTGTGTAGGTATGTAAATATGTTCTAAATCCCTCATATCTTCTAAAGGTCACCGACCTCTCTGTATGTACCTACACGTTTCTGGCAACTCTCCTAGCTTCGACGGTTTACTTATGGTAAAATTATCAAGATGGCTTTTAAGCTTCTAGTGCACGTTACGGTATGGGTTTACTGTCTGTCGTTTTCCGAATTAATTTTATTTGTCTGTTTTTCGTAATTTCGGTTATATTTTTAACCGACTTATAAAAAAGCAGGAGTTGATGTTTTCCACCAGCATCATTTTTTTTTCATGTACATATTTTCATCGATTTCTCCGTGATTACGAATCCGATTTCAGTGATTATTTTTTCGTTTTGCTATTAACTTTGTTTAGTTACGAGTACTTCATGAGTTATCCTCTATAATATGCACTATTTTCGTATATGTGGATGCTGTGCTAATATTTTTTTTAGTTACTTACTTGACAAGGATTTGTGTGAGAGGGAGATACCACTACTAAAAAGTTTTATTATACCTGGACTCGGCTGTGAGTGTATCAAACTTTCACTCACCCGCAAAACTAAATTGGTTTTTCATAGTATGTTAATGAAAAACAAAGTTACTGCTGCAGTTTGATGAAAAAGTCCCATATCTCAAAAACTAAACATCATATCTTTTTGAAACCATTTTCGTTGATAGTTTTTTTTACGTTCCACAATCCCAAATATTTTCAGAATGTTCCTCCTTTTACTTTAGAAATTAGAGCCCCCCCCCCCTTAATTTTACCACTTTGGAAGTGGCTCTAGCGCAAACTATACAGTTTAGAAAAAAAATATATTGAAAACCTAAATATCATTTTTGAAGACTTATCCATAGATACCCCCCACACGTATGGGCTTGATGAAAAAAAAAATTTTGGTTTTCAGTTCTATTTAAGGGGAACCCCAAAATTTTATCGTTTTTTTTTCTATTTTTGTGTGAAAATCTTAATGCGGTTCACAGAATACATCTACTTACCAAGTTTTAACAGTATAGTTCTTATGGTTTCGGAAAAAAGTGGCTGTGACATACGGTCGGACAGACAGACAGACAGACAGACATGACGAATCTATAATGGTTCCGTTTTTTGCCATTCGGCTACGGAACCCTAAAAAGCAACCACTATGGTTAGTTGTTATTTACCCTGGAATGTTTCCACTGTGACACAGGCCAGGCCTGCTCTCTGTGAGAGGGAACCGTAATTCACTTCAAGGTCCCAATTCGGGTTGGTAGACTTCGAATTTTTAGTTCTAGGACATCGGTACTAATAATAAAGCTAAAGAGTTTGTTTGTTTGTTTGCATGAACGCGCTAATCTCAGGAACTACTAATACAATTTTAAAAAAATATTTCAGTGTTAGATAGCCCATATGTCGACGAAGTCTATAGGCTATATAACATCACGCTACGACCAATAGGAGCGGAGCAGCAAAGAAAAATGTTGCGAAGACGGAAAAAATGTGGCGCAGACGAAGATGCGCGGGACAGCTAGTACGTGGGACACTCAGAAAGTTTTGCGAAACTAAAAAAAATTGTTCTATACGTACATATATTTTTATTAAATCTTTTCAAAGTACTTTCCACCAGCCTCTATACAAAGATTCATGCGCCTAAACCAGTTTTCAAAACACTTTTTCCAGTCCGCCGCAGACACCTCGTTTACAGCCTGCTCGAACCCAGCCAGCGCATCTTCCGGCGACGAAAATTGTATCCCTTTGAGCTGATTTTTTATTTTTGGGAATAAAAAGAAGTCACACGGTGCTAGATCAGGGCTGTAAGGAGGGTGACCCAGGAGTTTGACTGGCGTGCTGTCCAGGAAGTCCCTCGTTTTGAGTGCGGTGTGCGCAGGTGCATTGTCGTGGTGGAGCAGTAGCCCGCGGAGCCCTGTGTTTGGTCGCTTGTTGCTTATAACAGAGAAAACTTCTGGCAAACATTTGGAAGTATACCATTCGGCATTAATGCTTCTTTGATCCCGTAAGGGAATTGATACCAAGTGGCCAGTCAAATTAAAAAAGCTAGCGATCAAAATCTTACCCCCGCTTCTAGATCGCTTCACTTTGGTAGGCGTTGGCTCATTTTGAAACACCCAAACAGTCGACTGGCGCTTGGTTTCTGGGTCGTATTGATAAATCCAGGACTCATCACCTGTAACGATGTCGTAAACACGCCGAGACGAGCCTGCTTCAAATTTGTTAAGCATATCACGGCACCATTCCACCCGGGCCTGCTTCTGAGCATCGGTGAGGTTGTGCGGCACCCAGCGTGATACTATCCTCCTCACGCGAAGATGGCTGTGTAGAATCTCGTGAACGCTTCCCGATCCAATCTTCAATATGTGTTGAATCTCCTGATATGTAATTCGCCTATTGTCTTGGATTAAATTTTTCACTGCTAGCACGTTTTCTTCGGTAACAGCCGTCAAAGGGCGACCGCTTCTTTCGTCATCCCCCAAAGTTGGTCGACCGCGCTTGAATTCGTTATACCAACGATACACGGTTGCCTTGGAAGGGCCTTCATCCATGAATGCCATTTGAAGTCTATCGTACGATTCATCCGGTTTCAGGCGACACTTGAAATCGTATAAAATCATAGCTCTAAAATGTTCCCGGCGCAGATCCATATTTCAGTGAGACACAATACTTTGAATTAACTCGCAAAAAATGTGGAGGGAAATTTTGAAATTGGAACTTACTTATTTTTACTTATAAATAATCATATTTTCGAAAAACATAATAACTGGCCAGTCTCCCATATATAAAAACTTTTTTTCGCAATACTTTCTGAGGGGCCTGGTATATCGATATATCTAAATCTAGACAATCTTTAATTTGCTCATAGTTCTATAAATAGAAGCTGTTTTGAATAAAATACGTTACAAAAACTTAAACATGTTTAACACCGGCACTAATCTCTTAGAAATCAAGCGGATATCGTAACGACTTCCTTCGCACATTTCTTCAACTCGGAAATCCTTTAGAAAACCAAAGCGGCTACGTTTTAACCAGGCAAAATTTCGCCTCGCCTTTTGTAGACATCTTTCTACTGCAATCCAGCAATCAGCCGACTATTCATTAAGGTCTATTCCGGTGAGACGGCATCAAATTGCAGTCAAGAAATTTTACCTACATTTTAAGATGCCCGAAGAGGTGCCTTAACAGACAAGCAAGACTCTTCCTTCCAAAGTTATTTTACTGCAAATTACACTCGGTTTGCAATTAAAACTATGAATTGCCAACTATAATTCATAAGGAAGCAATTTGCAATGCTCAGACCGACATGTGTCATGTGTGAGCACTACTCCCAATTAGTCATACAATACAGCGGAGTGCGGTTTACAAGGAACATAACTCTCTCTTTAGTTATCGTGTCCCCCGGGACCGGGAGTCCGGGACGGCGAAACAGATCCGCTATTGTATCCCCGTCATTATGACATGGGACGTTTTCTCTCTATTGGGGCTCTCCAACACACCGCCACACCGCGCGACCCGCAAAACGAAACTTATTCGATTTCAAAACCGCATTAATACGAGTGACGGAGGTACACACTTACATTTTATTTAAGTTGAAAACTTTGTTATTGTTTTCAAAGTACTTAATACCTATCTCTATCATTTACGAGCGGCTGTTTGTGCAAATGCAAATTTCATGTTTAATCACTTCTTCCCGAACGATCCCCGCTTTTGGGTATTATATCAGAAAAGTTTACTCGTAAAAATCTGGCATACTCAGGCTAAATCGTAAGCCAGTAGAGTTTCAAAAGCGACCACTTTTTAGCAGGAATGTCTCCGGCGCGGGCTGCGGTGTCGAAGTTCCGAACTTACGACTCTCATTTTAATAAACGTGGGCGGTTGCGGCACCCGACATTCATTTGTTTTACCAATACAACGTCGTCAGATGAAAAAGTTGCGAAAGTTGTTTCTTGGTAGCAAGTTTATAGCGGCGGTGGCTCATGCGGACTCTGCGCTGTCGATAAATCTTCACTCTGCAGATTTCGATTCTCTCCCTACTTTAGGTTCCTGTAATATCTCGTTCAGTACGGTACACACGTACCGAGGTGCATAGCAAATCTAGTAAGAAAAAAACTTATTCACAAAATTTCAGGTTCTTGCAAACTATTTCTTGTTACATTGATATAACATAAATTGATTTAGGTACTCCCCAGCCACATAGCGGCGAAATATAAATCGTAACCAAAACCTAAACAATATCGATAAATTATCACACAAGGGGAAATAACATGGATGTGAAAAAACAATAAAAATATCGGCAATCGGCGCGAGGACATTTAATTCCGTAATGGATTCTTCTATCTGAGCGTGCATCTTTTAACGCAGATTTCATTTATATCGATTATGTTTTCTTACTACTCTATTAAGGTAGACGAGTGAAGATTGACTATTAAACACAGCCTTCCCATAATGTCATCTATCTCGATTGTCAGCCTAAACGGTCCATGTCCTATCCTCATACACAAATATTGACACATCGAACATTCCAATTGGAGCAGAGAATATAATACATGCTCAAACGCATATGAACATCCCGTTATTCACTCTGTGATAGGTAGTCAATCATATTAGCATCACAAGTCAACAAAATAATTGGCCTGTAACATATTAAGTTCAGAACACACTTAGGGCGGTTTCAGATTAGCATAATATTTACGGCGCGTTTCACCTCGTTTTTGGAAGAGCGTGTACGAGCGCTTTTTGTCTCACGCGCAACTCTACGAGCGTTGTCGCACTTATAGGCTCGTATAAGCGTGGGCCGTGAGAGATGTGTGCAAGCGCATGTGTGCGTCCGGAGTTTAAGTTGCAAAAAGTGATGCGGGCTTATACGCGCTACAAACGCGCTATGGGCTAAAAACGCTAGTCTGAAACAGCTTTTATAAGCAAAAATGCTCACTTTTACTATCAGCTAGTAGCTAGCTGGTACCGTTGCAATATGGAGCTTCATAGAAAGAATTCCCAACAGCTCAAGTTGCGCCGATGCTGACCCGGTGCAGTGCGGTACTCTTAACTGTGCGTTGACCTTCAACGTGAATTCTGCAAATTAAATTCCCAAGTCAAAATTGACAATTGACTGCTGATTCATATTTCATTCTCGATCGAGATACTTTTTATTATTTTTATTTTAGATTATTTTTGAATGGCACTGTATTTTGTTACACGGCATTTAAATCAGGGTACCGGGAATTTCAGTACATTGGAAAACCTATCAATAACTGTTGTATCATCGAGGGGTCAATGTCAGATTTAAATCATTCGTACTATATTTTCAATGGATGCTTTTTATTAAAGATTTTTTTGAATGGATGTGGGTTATGCAATTTATTCATATTCATATTCATATTTATTTATTTGCGTACTACAAGGTAAAAACATGGTGTTAACAAAAGGCTTAGAGCTAAGAACCGTTGTAGACCCTGTCAGGGCACAGCAAAATTTAGGGTGATATATTTCACTGAAGTATAAAATCGATTTAAAAAAAATATAATTCGAACATGCCAAAAATTAAAATTAAAAAGCACATGAAAACTAAAGAATAAAATTTGCAAAAGAAAAATATAAGAAAAGAGAAATGTCAATGTCAAATGTTTATCGAAGGATTAAAATCGAATACCAGTAATTTCAGTTTACTGGGAAACAGAAACCGTGGTTTTAAAGGTCAACTAGATTTTATGCAAGTAAATATGACCTGGTTCGCAATTAATAATTGAGCTTACAAGTTAAAATAATTTGGGAGATGGTTTTTGGTAGAGTAGGTGAAAATATTTTGATGAAACCCAAACAAAATTTAGAAAATGAAATCTACAACAATTAACTAGTGTGGTTTTTACTGTTCAGCTTGCCTACCATGACGAACATTATTGTTTTATTTCTTTTCAGTGTGGGAAAGAGATGGCGCTAGACATCCTGTATAGTTCCGTCTCTTTCCCACACTGAGTAAGAGTAAAATAATACTGCTTTAAGACGTCATGGTAGGCCAGCTGGTCAGAGGAGGTCGTGTCTAAATAATAACAGTTGCACGGGTCGAGCTTAAAGGTTATGCAGCTCTTGCCAAGGTCGGTCTGTGGATGGGTGACCATTATTACATACTTAGTTTTCTCCGTGCCTCTTAAAGCATGTTGAGCTGTTTTTCCCGCTTTCATTCGTAGATCTTTGCTAGTCGTTACGGGTATTCAGTGGCTCGAAAGTCTGACAGCCAGTCTTACCAAGGAGCACCGTATTACCCAGTACAACTGGGTTGTGAAGGTCAGATAGGCAGTTGCACCTTGTAAAAAACTGGTATTCAGCAGTATCCGGTTAGACTGGAAGCCGAAACATGGTAAGGCTAGGCAGATGATGGTGTACGCTGTTCGATCTTCTCACCACCTCAGAGTGGTATAAAAAATGTTCATGAAAATAAAAAGACATTGATAGTAATTGCTAGTCTTTCTTTTGAAAACATACGTAGGGAATTCGACAAACTGACGAGTAATAGAGAAGTATGGAACAAGTAGACATATATCAGCGCAGCATACATGTCTTCTGTCTCTAAATAAATTGGGATAAAGGCAGGGGAATGATGTTTCATTCAAATATTATGCTACTTATGTTCAAAATCAATGAATTTGAATTATGTTGGATCCGGTGGATTATGGCTCTCTCCCTATCACAGAGAGGAGGCTTGTGTCCCAGCAGTGGGAACATTATAGACTGATGATGACGATATGATGAGGCATTTGGAGAGTTTGGTTTGTCTTTTGTCGTAACACGCTGAATAAATAAAGTTTACGAAACTATAGGCGAAAACTCAAAAGTGAACCGATGGCTTCTAACGTATGGAGTTGACTGGCGATCTCATTAGTCTGCAGGCTAAAATCCTGTTACGTCTAGCTTTCGCAATTGTGGAGAACTAAATCCTATTTAAACTACACCTCATTGTATTAAGGGGTTAACTAGGGGTCCTGCTTTTCCTGTTTTCAGGGTTCCGTATCCAAAGGGTCAAACGGACCGCTATTACTGAGACTTTGCTGTCCGTCCGTCCGTCCGTCCATCTGACACCAAGCTGTATTTCATGAACTGTGATAGTTAGCCAGTTGAAATTTATAAAAACACTAAAAACAGAATAAAATAAATATTTAAGGGGGTTTCCATACAAAAAAGTGAGTTTTGCTCGTTTTTTTAAATAATGTTACGGAATCCTTCGTGCTCGAATCTGACTCGCACTTGGCCGATTTTTTTTTTGGGTGGGATTCAAGGTGGTTTGTTTGATACTCTTATTAATAAGGCTATTTCGGCAATTAAGTTATTTTATAAAAAAGTAATCTCATCAATATTCCAACTTCTAAAGCATTTTCGAGATAAGGTGAACTTAACCATTTTCGACAGGAAATTCTTACCAGTGCAATGCATCCGCGGAACGGAGGAACTTGCAGAGAAACTTAATCAAATATGTCAACGGAGTAACCACCAGTCTGATTGAGTGTTTCTGCTGACCGAGCTACGATTACTTCGCAAAAGGAACGGGATTTTAAATATTCCTAACTTTAAAGTAAAAGAAGATTGTTCCTTAACCCATACCAAAAAAGCCTCATAAAAAAAATTTTACCTCACCATATCTGCACAGTTACTTACATGACAATGTGTACTTATATTTTATTTATAGGAGAAAAGATCCGCAATATAAGGAAACATAAAAACGGCGTGGAAAGGGACAGGAAACAGTACAGCGGACCGCGATGGAAGGGACGGGCCTACCCTGGCGCCGCAATAAGTCACGCGCGATATTAACATAACACAATGCATTTAGGAAATGAGATAGCTCGCACAATACCATCTTAACTTCATCGGTAAATTAGGCTCCAGTTCGTGAGCGAAGTAAGTCGTGATCGCCGAAATTCGCACGTTAATCGGAGGCCGAGGCCGAACGCGTGACGCTTTCCCCTCCCTTTATAACACATTTTATTATTCAAAATAAGGAAGTGGTCATGCGATGTCGCGTTGACAAAGTTTTTATTAGATTTCTGTCATAAATCGGCGCTGAGCAAACTTCCACATAATGAAAGCTTACTTTTATGTGCTAGTAATGTGTTCTAGAATACGTAAAGGTTTATTTTTGGTTTCGATTCGCGAGTGTAAAAAAACTGAGGTAGGTAATGAAAGGTAGCACGCGAGACGGAGGTAGCTATCAGATTAGTTACAGATAAAAGGTTAAGTTTAGTACGGTTAATTACGTGATGAGGGTGGTGTTGGAAATGCGATGCTGTCGCTGCGTGCACGCAACTGAGCCGCTGTGTTCACGCTAACGGGACAATATCCGGGGCACACAATGTAGCCGGAAGCTGTTCATCCCCTGTGTGGTTAGATAACACGATAACAGAACTTAATCCTGAGCGAGTAAACTATAGCCGAGAGGGTTATGGTTTCCGTGTTTGCTTGGAAGTTGTGCAAAGAGTTAACTCAAGTGATTATCTATAACAAACTTGATTGCTTTCCCGTTTGTAACGAAGCTGTTGCTCAATTGAAGGTTATGCTAGTTTTTCAAATCTTTCTGCCTCTTTACCTTTTCCTCTAAGTTTTTGATTCATCATCATCATCATCATCATTTCAGCCGAAAGACGTCCACTGCTGGACATAGGCATCCCTCAAGATTCACCACATTGACATAACATGGGGGGTTTTGCCATAATCGCCACGCTTGGCGGGCGGGTTGGCGATCGCAGTACGGTTGTTACAAAAGCACAGAGAACACTGCTGCCCATTCTCTGGCAAGTCCCTTAGTCGCCTCTTACGACACCCACGGGAAGATCTGGGATGGTGTTATTCTTTACATCCGACACCATACAGAGCTTTGATTGGTACAGATTTATTAATAACTTTAAGACTTGCACTGCATGCTTCTGAAAATCTAAACTAGTCGTAATTTATGGCACAATTTTAAAACTTCAAACCATTCATATAATAATGCTTTAGGTTATGATGCTGTAAACATAGGTTCAACTTTATTTGTTCGCACATGAAAGGAAACCTTAAAATAGCTAGCCATAACGTCCAAAATTATAGTTACTCCCGAAATAGACGCAAATAAATTCAGCATGTTAGCTATCCAGCTGATCGGCCTGATAGGCTAAGTACTGGCGAGCCATACCTATCTTTTCTTTGAGCCATATCTATGTTTCGAGCTATATCTGTCAGTCTGACCTTCACCCACGGGTTGACCTGCGGTTCCAAGGGGTTCAGGTAATAGAATACCGTTATCGGGTGAAGACGTAGATCGCTCAGCAAATGGAGTGCTATTAACTCTTCACTGCTGAATTATCTATGGCATGAATCTTACTGGCTTAGTAGCCTAGGTATTAGATTTTCTTTTATTTTGTATTTTTTTTTTGTAAGAAACTCACGCTAACATAACAGATTTCATTTGGTTGACCTCTCTCTCAACCAATCAACTACCTATATTCAGGTAAATATTTGTTCACACAACGCACAAGCCGCTTGTCTGTCTTGCGCAGTCACTGTTCTTTTTTACACTTAGTATTAACGTTTATTCAAATTATTTTCATACTCATATAAGCTCTTGCTACTTTCTGAATTCGTATTATAATTATTGTCCAAAAACAACAACATAATATGCAAATTAAAACGATTCATCACAAATCAACCCATTTTCCCGAACATTGTCACTCCATTTCCTACCTACTCCATGGACGAAGGCTATCAAGATCCCCGCGGCGCGGCTCGCTATTCATCATCGAACGTCTCAGCTGATCGATCGTAGCCACGATTACGAGACCCTCCCTGCCCTCTCACTCTGTGCCCTGACACTCTGTAACAAACAATCTCCCGGTATTGGAAATTGTTTAGATTTTACTTTAAAATTAGTTTGAAAATTGATTTTGTACTTTGCGATTGGAATTGAGAATTGGGAATGGTTCTCGGAGAAATCATATTTACTTGCTTGCTTAGCTTTTTTGCTTTTCTGTTTTGGAATTTATTTTCTTTTTATGTTTCAACTTTACCAGCTGATAACAATGTCAAAGTATTCACTTGTCCCATACTTAGATAAAACATATCTATCTTCTTTTAAAGTAAAAGAAAAAGTTCGAAACAAAACACAAAGCTTTATCAGGGTATCTGTTCTGGTTAAAGTTTCGACTTCGTAAGCCAGATAGATAGTAGAGTATTTTTAAAGCACCTATTTAGTAGCGTGCCTTGCTCCATATAAAGCAGCTCGATTGATGGAAGGGCAAGCTCGCACATTCAGATGTTTAGCAATTCTAATTCAGTTCCGAGTCCTATCACTGTGAATGTTGCCATTGTGAATAAACTTTAAAGGGCAACCACGACACGCGAGCTTTTGGACAAATAAGCCGTTAATAATGGTAATGTACCACAGATAATTTGAATTTGTAATTCTGTTTTTTTTTTTTTATGGGTTAATAGAACTTTTTTAATGACCTTGAGTATTCAAAATACGTGCTTTCGAGTTGAGAAGTTGCGGACAGCAGCCCGATTTACAATATAATTAAATAATGAGCTTGAATATATAACGACTAAATGAAGAAGTATTTAAAGGATGAAAGCAGAGTTTTACCCTGAAAATGGTGCCAACTAACTCTGCGGAAATAGACGAGATAACACTGATTGTGAGATTCAGGTGGATATTTTATAGAGACGAAAAATAATTTGATTATTTAAAAATAGAATCATGTTTTCACAAGTTCATTATTCTTAACTCCTCTTTTAACAAAAGTGTTGTACGTAATTTTTTTCCGTTTAAAAAACTGTAGTATATCATGGCGGAAGGAAGGCTAAACTAGCCATGATGCTAATGAGCTACTTGCTAATGAGCTCAAGAAAAACGGCTAGACTCAGACTTTAATAAATAGTTAGGGATGGGTCGGGATGTTCTGTATTATGTCGGACGTAAAGAATAGCACCATCCCATATCTTCCCGTGGGTGTCGTAAGGGACTTTCCAGAGACTGGGCAGCAGCGTTCTCTGTGCTTTTGTAACAACCGTACTGCGATCGCCAACCCGCCTGCCAAGCGTGACGATTATGGCAAAACCCCCCTTATGTACACTTGGGGGAGGCCTATGTCCAGCAGTGGACGTCTTTTGGCTGAAATGATGATGATGATGAGAAATGGGTTTGGTTAGATAATTGAACCAGCCTGTAAATAATGTCCTGCTGCAATTGCAGAATGCGGCTTTCTTTGGCAAAAGTGGCAATAGGTACACTTTTCAAACCAAATCCCGTGCACACGAAGACCACATCTGTTTAACACTCTTACTGCTATTGGTCCGCAACTCCGCAAAAATAGTTTGCAGACCAATAAACGCGACCCTTTTTTTTAAATACGTTTTATTTAAAAAAAAATCTTAGTCTCTGTTAATGATCCCAGCTGTTTGACCACCGTTTTTCGACCAATAGAAATAAAACAAAAAAAGGGACAAAGGAATAGAAAGTTCTTAACTGTTTTAACGCTGGAAGCAAGGATAGTCCTTACGGGGGTCCGATACCCAATTAGTTGACTGTACATAACACATAATATAACATCGCGTAATCGCTGTAATCCCCAAAGGCTTAGGCAGAGGTGTAAATAATAGAACACCCCACCTTTCGCCAGTTATGGTTTAAGTCCCATGTAATAGAGGCGTCTATTGCTACCAACCGGGCACAGATCCAGACTCAGTGGCTGCTACCGATAAATTCCTGAATGGAAAATCCACACACTGCCCGAGCCGGGTATCAAACCCAGGATATCTTGCTCAGCAGTCGCGCTTGTCACCACTAGAACAACGAGACAGTCCTAACAGGTACCTAGATGTTAAACCATCATTATGTTTCATAAATAGGCCATCAGACAAGGAGCCCATTTTCATTGACCATAAGCCAGACTCAATTCTCATTCAGACTCCACTGTTCGCTTACTGATTAATTTTGTCTACAGTACTTTCACAAGTTATTATGCATTGTGTCTGGGACTGTAGCTTTGCGTTTTGTTCTGCTTTTTTGACTTTCAAAAGTGCCTGTCATGGTCTAATTGAAATAAACGCTTTGAGTTTGAGAGTTTGAGTTTTGTAGTAGGATCCAAGACATCGTTTGATCGCGACTCTTGGAGCTTCATTGTCTCGACACTTTTTGGTGGTCACCTCTGATGATTCTGGCTTTTTTGAGATAGCCAGTATGAGTACGGATTGTTCCTTAAAAAAAAAAACATTAAAAAATGTTACATAAGTTCGAAATTCTGTTATTGTTTACAAAATAGTTATTTAATGTGACTCATAAATTTTTAACGTTGCTATTTCATAAAATAAATCTCACGCAGTGTTACAGCGGTCGTAAAAATATTTTAGGTACCAAGTAATGACCCAACAATTAGGCTTTACATTATTGCTAGTCTACATGCGATTAGATATAACCTAACGTAGTGCCTATTAATTAAAAGTTATTAAACATGTGCTTGAAAACAATTAATAAGGTAATAAAACAACTTCAGAATCTGCTAAAAATTATTTTAATTTTTGTATTGTGAGCGATGCGCGCTAGGAAACGGACGAGTGTGCGCTACACAGCACGAATACTTTATTCACGATTTGCGCAGCGGTAACCGCTGCCCGAGTTTGTAATGCAATGGCTACGAAGCAGCTCATTGCCAACAAGCTTTTGGTATTCGTCAAACATGCTTTCGATTACATGGACGACAAGTCCTCCTTCAAAGAGGAAGATAAAAAACCTATTATTTAGAGGATTGTGGATATAAAACATACAGAAATTCGCAGTAAAAAACAATACAAGGAAAATGCAACAATACAGTGAATTCTAAAACAAAACAAAATAATATGGCATAAGTTAACGCTGACGAAACAATTCACCGATGAAGTAATTGTTTTTTTTTTCCGGTATGATAATACAGGCTAATAGTAACATTAATACGGTCCCATGAAATAATTTCTGACCTCAACGACGGTGAAGCCGAAGCGAAAGCTAATCTATACATAAAATAAATATGTTGAAAAGTCGTTTTTGTACATCGAAAATATTTCCAAAAAAAAATTGCCAGGGTGGTAAAGGAAAACCAACAGAACCCATTTCCAGCTTTTGTCTGTTTATCGGTTTGTCTGTTTATTTGTTCGTGCATGACGCAAAATGTACGAAAGCAATATAGATAACTTTTATACATGTAGGATCCGGTCATTAGTACGGACAGAAAATGAATCGGCAAGCGCGCCAAAGGTAGCACGCAACCTACTTACCAGTCTACCCACACCTAAGCGCGCCTCTACAGAGTTGTGATGTTTCGAACTCGCTGTGAGGCGGACAGTCAGTGTCTGACCGCGGCGGAGTCAAGACGTCCCGAAACTGTTCCCCGATTCATGGTGCCTAGTGTTATTGTGTTGGATTGTAATTTCAAGTAATTTGTGAGTAGTAAGTGAGTTCGACAAAAGCAGTGTACCTCGTGTAGTGTGTGTTTTTCATAGCACGGAACCCATGTTCTGCCCACATGATGACCGAGTCTAACGAAATAAATCATGACAACTGTGACATACACAACTTGAAGTAACATTTAGTTTTTGTTTCATTGCAATCGGTTCACTCTATCAAAAGATATTTGAATTTACATTGTTAAGTTCCGTCATCCACGCGAACGAAGTCGTAGGCACAGCTAGGATAACATAAATGCTTGCACACAAAGTGCTAAGGGAACAACGTTACTATAAACAAAATCCATAATATATGTTAAATTTATGTATAAAATATGGCATCGTATATCCCAGTTTACATTATATTACGCGGGCCGAATTACCAGCAGTATATCCGACCGGTATATACAAGCTGCACGCTTCAGGAAGCTCACAACGTTAAACTACTGGTTCCGAAAGATTTTAAGTTTTGATACCGCCATGTTTTGCCCAAATTACGTACCTGTTGTACCTAATCACTGGTTGTAAAGTTATGTAGGTTAAAAGGAATGCTGCATAGTATGAAAGATGAAGCTGGTGCCTGCACAGGAGGTATCTCAATTTATTAAAATTGCTTCGCGTGACTTATTGCGGAATTTATTTGATGGTTGTAACTTCGACAGGCGAATTCGATTCAATCTCATTCAACGTTTTCCATCAGCTATTTAAAAGTTTTCCCAAGCTTTCACGTACTTATTCATATACTTAATTAAAAGTAGGTAAATATTTGGTTCGCTAAAACACAAGCTTTCCTTTGTGAGTGGCATTGTAATTAATGTTGCCACTACATAATTTCCCTAAAGGCCGAACACAAGAATGAACAAAAGGTCCTAAATAAAAGAAAACAAATTACAGCCTCGGTGCGTCTAAATAGTGAAAAATATAGGGTTGATACTTTTTGCCTGGCTGGAGGCCTTAAATTCGAGGCATCCACAGGTTTGTCCGGTTAAGCAGAAAAAAAAAAAAAAAAAAAAGGTTGATACTTTAGTGTGCAAGGTCCCACGGCAAGGGGGCGACCCTGGGTTCTTCACAAACGCCATTTCCGGACACCGAATCAGAGTGAACACGCGAGCGGACTTTACAAAGGGTGTTAATTTAGTTGCTGTGAAAAACCTCCGCGAGTTATTGCGCTGAAACGTGCGAAATTAGCATTTCCATTACTACATTAAATGCTATAAATCATTTTCACGTGCGGACTGTGCCCGTTATTCTGAATATTCACTTTAATATTCCGTTGCATTTACATATAAGGATGCGAAGGACGATTTTGTGACAGATTTAGTGGCCCTCGTGTTTACCTTTAAATTTAATTGAATCCCCCAATCTTGTTGTTTGTCTTAGTTCTGATAGAGGGTAGTTCTAGGTAGGTACGTTCGTGTGGGTAGCGTTTGTGGACACTAAATTAAATTCTAGTCCTGGGCGCTCGTTAGAACAGATTGAAATGTCGGTTATATTTATTTTCCTATCTTCACGCTAATGCAGGCTTTAAGCCTCCAGGGTTCGACTCCCGGTTTGGGCAAAGTGTTATTGGGTTTTTCCATCAGGAATTTCTCAGTGGCGGCAACGAAATCTAGATTTGTTCCCGGTTGATGGCAATAGTTTAGTTTATTTATTAATAATTATCAAATTACATGTCAGGTTTAGCAAAAAAATAAATAAAAGCACAAATCGTTTATACATTAAAGGAACATAAAATACAAATTATCATACATTAAAATTACTCGAGAAATACAATAAAAATATAGACTAATCGTTTGTCAAAAAAGGTGAAAAATAAATCAATTACGTAAAACCATTATTTTGGGTCATAATAAAATCCGTGTTCGGTTAGCCAGCCTTTTAGTTTAAGTTTGGAAGCAATGTCAGACGTCGTGCTTAAAATATCATCTGGTAGACGATTGTAGCCCGCTGGACCCATTACCTGTATTAACTTTCCAGACTTAGATAGGATGTTTGGGTAACAAGCTAATTTATTTGTAACACGAGTAGGTACAGTAATCATGCCTATCTCCGCGTTTACCTACTGTATTCGTTCAAATGTTATAACATAACACCGCCGCCTGCAATATCACCATAGCGGGAACAGTCAATATTTCTAGCTCTTTAAAAAGTGGTCTCGCGGTTGCATCCCATTGCGATCGTGTAATGGCTCTCACGGCACGCTTCTGCATCCTGAAGGCTCGCCCCTAATCCGCAGCTAGGCCTCAGAACTCAACGCCATACTGAAAGACTGAGTGTACCAACGCGATGTAACACCCTCTCAACATTTTACGCGTTTGCGCTAATATGCTCGTCAAGATTAGTCGCACATTTCGTGAATATGCGGCCCCCAAGTGAGAGAGCTGTCCAGTTCGAAGCCGAGAAATGTGGTGATTTGCACCTGTTTGACCACACTGCTTCCTACCCGAAGTGACAGCGGCGACACGTTCGTCCGGAAAGATTAACGTGCATAGGTTCGCCCCCTACTTTTTAGGGTTCCGTAGCCGAATGGCAAAAAACGGAACCCTTATAGATTCGTCATGTCTGTCTGTCTGTCTGTCTGTCTGTCTGTCTGTCCGTCTGTATGTCACAGCCACTTTTTTCCGAAACTATAAGAGCTATACTTTTGAAACTTGGTAATTAGATGTATTCTGTGAACCGCATTAAGATTTTCACACAAAAATAGAAAAAAAACTATTAATTTTGGGGTTCCCCATACATAGAACTGAAAACCAAAATTTTTTTTTTCATCTAACCCATTCGTGTGGGGTATCTATGGATAGGTCTTCAAAAATGATATTGAGGTTTGTAATATCATTTTTTTCTAAACTGAATAGTTTGCGCTAGAGCCACTTCCAAAGTGGTAAAATGTGTGTCCCCCCCCCTCTAATTTCTAAAGTAAGAGGAGGAAAATTCTGAAAATATTTAAGTTTGTAGAACGTAAAAAAAACTATCAACGAAAATTGGTTTCAATAAGATATGATGTTTAGTTTTTGAGATATGGGACTTTTTCATCAAACTGCAGCAGTAACTTTGTTTTTCATTAACATACTATGAAAAACCAATTTAGTTTTGCGGTTTAGTGGAAGTTTACAACTAGTATTAGTTGTAAACTTCTAACTAATGAATGACAGTTCAAAATATTGTTTGGGGCTATGGAACCCTGTGTGCGAGTAAGACTCGCACTTGGCCGGTTTTTTTTACGTTCGGACATAACTGGTGAAACGTGGGTGTACCATTATATACACCTCTGCCTAACCCTTCGGGGATTACAGGACTTTTTTTTTCGGATGGAAAATCATCAAATATTATCATAAATCATCAAACTTATCCCGCTCTGGGCGGAGAGGAAGGGAGTGCCAGACTTGTACTGACTAAAACCCATCCATGTTCCTTCATAGCCCTTAGTGTTCCAGGGCCACGGTATCTCTTTCAAACAGACCCGCAGCCCTTCCAGGCATCGGCCCTCTCGGACCTCTTCTTATTTGCTGACATAATTATCCTTGAGGCGCGCGTGGAACACAAACGCGCCATCGACACGGCCTGTCGCCATAAGACGGACGGACGGTGAGCTAACCCATACTCACCGTCCACAGGCCCGCGCCTACGGTGGCTGGGGGCCCCGGGATTACAGGCCTGATGTTAAGTTTATGTTATTATACACATAATGTTGTACAACACAACAACAAATTAGCGATAGCCATACTTAGAAGACGAGTTGGCAAACTAGTCAGTGACCACCAAAGGACATGAGACAAATGGAGGTATGAAAGTTTAATTAGTGTGAGCTTTCCTGGAACACGTAACTGTGTGGCTCCACTGGGCCAAAGTTTCTTAGTCTGTGGCTCTCTACAGCTTGGAGTAAACTTGTGTTGTAAAAATAACATATCGGTAGACACCCAAGTAACACAAAACAACATTATAAGAAGCGTACAACAGCATGGACTTACGTGCAAAGCAGTATATGAGCAGCATATGTTGCACTATATTAGCCGTATAAAAGTTTATAAGTGTCTTGTAAGCTCAATTTGGGCCCCAAATAATACGGCTTTGAGCATTATTAAATATTATTAGTGCTGCTAACCAGCGCTTATAATGTTATTGACGACAGACATTAGTAAAGTTGTGAGACAGCATATTCTAATGTAAAAAGCATTTTTTTAGACGTTAGTACGGCTTTTAAACAGCTTTTTGAATTACTATGCCAAAGTTACGTTTTATTCTAAGGCTGAACGTTTTATCTTCTTTGTATAAAAGTATTTGAAAAAACTTATCGAAACTTATGTCCGATTTGATTATTTCGTTTAGTGTATTGCAGTGCATTGGAAAATAATTTATCATAAGGTAAGTCAATCATCAATTTTATTTTGTTTTGAATGCAAATGAGCTGGGGGTATTAGTCTTATGTGAAAATATATATATGTTTGTGGCTTATAATTCACGCGCCCTCACAGAAATGCTTTTTTAATAAAAATAGGGACAAATTTAGAATCGACATCTGACACCTTTTGTAATTTTTGTAACGATTTGATTAATTTTAGTTTATAAAATTGCTTCTATCGATACTTCGCTTATAAGAAAAACAAAATAAGTAGTATTTCATTCATATGTGTGCTATAATTTCCTTTTTTATTTTAGAGAAAACAGAAAGCAAATGGCGTCATATAATATTAATGTTTTAAACTTTCAACTAGTGTATATTAATGTTGTCAATCTTATTATAGTTTAAAAAAATAGCTTCAGTCATTCAACATACATATAAAATATCTAAGTGATATCTTTAGCATTATTGTAACACTTTTTAGGCATGTTATAATGTTCATTACCCTTAAACGTCATAAAAATTGATTGCTATAGTGTTAATCAGGGTACCGAAACAATAACTTAGAATCCCTTAATCACATGATGCCCTGATGCCATGATGTTGTTAGGTAATTTGACAAGTGTAAGTATAAAATCATTATCACAATAAATGAGTTGGGGAATTCCCTGAATCATGTGCCCGAATAGAACGAACGGGACGTGCGTGGAGTCATTTTAATAGGTAGGTAACATTTGACAGTTCATTTATGCAAATAAAAATATACCTTACGGTAAAGGAATATAACTCAAGAAAACATCACATAGATGTAAGCATCGTAGAAAAAAAAAAACCGGCCAAGTGCGAGTCTTACTCGCACACAGGGTTCCATAGCCCCAAACAATATTTTGAACTGTCATTCATTAGTTAGTAGTATTAGTTGTAAACTTCCACTAAACCGCAAAACTAAATTGGTTTTTCATAGTATGGTAATGAAAAACAAAGTTACTGCTGCAGTTTGATGAAAAAGTCCCATATCTCAAAAACTAAACATCATATCTTATTGAAACCAATTTTCGTTGATAGTTTTTTTTACGTTCTACAAACTTAAATATTTTCAGAATTTTTCTCCTCTTACTTTAGAAATTAGAGGGGGGGGGACACACATTTTACCACTTTGGAAGTGGCTCTAGCGCAAACTATTCAGTTTAGAAAAAAATTATATTAGAAACCTCAATATCATTTTTAAAGACCTATCCATAGATACCCCACACGAATGGGTTAGATGAAAAAAAAAATTTGGTTTTCAGTTCTATGTATGGGGAACCCCAAAATTAATAGTTTTTTTTCTATTTTTGTGTGAAAATATTAATGCGGTTTACAGAATACATCTAATCACCAAGTTTCAAAAGTATAGCTCTTATAGTTTCGGAAAAAAGTGGCTGTGACATACAGACGGACGGACAGACAGACAGACAGACAGACAGACAGACATGACGAATCTATAAGGGTTCCGTTTTTTGCCATTCGGCTACGGAACCCTAAAAATATCTAATGGACGAAATATCATATAAATATTGGCAGTTACAGTATGCATAATGTAGTATGTGTTCAGAGTAGTATATATCTAAGCATTTACCCTGGCAGGTTACATGTAATGATAAAAAGATAATTTTGAACACAATTTACAACAATATAATTCGAACTGCGTATATGAAGTTGATTTAGTGTTTTTCAAATCATTTTGACTTTATTAGCTAACATGAATTTGACGCTGACTGTACAATAACCTCCTAAATATTTGGTACTGTTTTTCTTACAGTCCGTATGGAGAATGAGGTAAATTACTTATACAAAAAACTATTAAAAAAAAAAAATAGTTTTACGACAAATCAGTTCTTTTTTGCACTTAGGGTTGTTATTTATATCAAAGCACTTGAACTTAATATTCTTGCAATACTTATATTCTATGAATAAAGAAATAAGGGCGACAGACATTCGCTTTTAAAATCAACTTAAATATAAAAAATAAATGTATCAAACTGCTCTTTCTTTGTTTTCAGATAATCCATTCACAACTAAATTCATCCGCTGTAACACAACTTCAGCAGCAGCCTCGCAAGCAAATACGTACTGATGAGATGCGCGCCGGTGCCATAGTATTTTATATGGTGCGAGCAGACGACGCTATACGAAGCGCACGCGCCAGAGCGAGATAGGTGCGCGTTCATCGTAGATCCATTGTTAACAGATTGTTTTAAATGTTGGAAATCAGTGTGCTCCTATTGGTCAATTAAATATTTTAATATAAGTGAACCTAGTGCTAGTTGTATGACCAAAATTGTAATATAAGGCAGGAACCAATAAATCAGAAATAATTCCCTACGATATCACAAGTTTTATTTTGCGCCATCCTTCTGATCACAACATGCTCAAGAGTTTCGGACGCCAATATTCTTTCAAGTGGACCTGTAATGCCATTGTGCCAGTATAGACCAGGTTCCACCACTTCAATGTGTACTTCCCTCGGGGTTCTAAGTATTGTTCTCGGATCATTGGGCAAAGTATCCGGGTATCTATCATTCAATATTGTTAATAAGTCTTTTAAAGCACTTTGAGGTATGTTTTTAACAAGAGCCCATTCTCTTATTTTATCTTTTAAAATGATATTTTTCGTGTATTCGGTACAAATTTCTTCGTCATCAGTAGAACTATCATCTAAAAATATTAAAGTGACACGTTTATACCTAATTCGAGATACAGATTCTGTAAACTTATATAATTTGAACAATTGTAACGAAATACTAAAAACACCTAAATAATGCCTCTAATACTGCATTCACACCAAATAATGTAAGAACTACTTTTTGGTGTTTTTTTTTGAAGTTGCTTTATTTTTTTTATAAAAATATTTTTGTTTAACTCTTTTTAGTTCATCATGCAGGCAATGCACCAGCTTCAAAAGAAAACTCCCAAATCCCTATAGGTGTGCCTATAATATTTGAGAAGTTTCCTTGATTTCTCCAGGATCCCATCATCAGATCCTGGCCTGGTGACAATGAGACCAACTAGGACTTACAACCTTTCAAACACAAAATGAATTTTTGAAATCGGTCAAGCCGTCTTCGAGTAATCGAGTAACATACATAAAAAAAAACATTCCGACGAATTGAGAACCTCCTCCTTTTTAAATAACTGATTATTTTATTTTAGATATACATATTTTAAATAATAAGTTATTTTATTTTATATATATTTATAGAAAGTAGTACCATCTGATAACACTTCTGCAAAATAATTTTCATTTTCAAATCTTAAATGTACTACGGAACCACTTGATGGAACTTCTTGACTAGTGCTTGGCTCACACACAACTACCGATAGTTCTGTATTTTGAGTATCAAGAGTATCATTGTTTGGAACACGTTTTTTATTACTTAAACCAGATATAAAGTTTGAATATTCCGTTTTTATCTTTCTCTTTACTCCACCTGTTCTCTTAGTCTTTTTCCACTGTTTATTCATGACAACAACGTGACACGTGCGACATAAATTTACTAATGAGTATATACTAACGCACAAATGAAAATAATCATACTACTCATTGTTTTATGGCCAAATTATGACCTATAGTAATAAAATTACATGTTTATTTATCTAAATAGTGATGAAAGCTTTAAAGTAACAATAAAATAAGAAGATAACAGAGCTAAAACTTTAGTAAATGTTTGGCTAATGCTTAGCTGTAAATAAACATAAGAAAAGATCATAATAATGCGTTTAATCTTAAAAATGTGTTTATAAATCTAAGTTCACTATAAAATATGTCGACAACGTTTATTTAAGGTATTAGGTTTTCTTATTTACTAATATAAGGTCTTAACCTTTGTGTTAGTGTAAATGCTGTTTTAGGTGCTGTATATTAAAAGTAATTAATGTTTTAGTATGATTATAAGCCAATTAACTTTATTTTTTAGACCATAGAATAGCTTCATGCATTATAAATTTTACCACATTCTACTCAAAAGCATTTAAACTAAGTCAAAACTGATTTAAAGTGACAGTCTGACTTTAAAACGTAAATAAGTCTTTAATTCAGTTATTATACAGATTACGTGTTACTTGGGCATGGTAAGGTCCAAAAGTTTCGGGCTTCAACAAAAATTGATTGAAATAAAGGGAGACTATATTGATTTCTTTTTTTTTATTGTGTAACTAGAAAAAACTTCAGTAATTTAGTGACATGATAGTTTTTTGTCTCAACAAAAATATATTGCTCAACTTGCAGTACAGTTTCGGTGTTGAATAAGAAATGGGCGCCTTGATATTTATTGAGTTCCATCTGACTTTAGAGTTGGCTATTAGTTTTCCAACCCACACTGGGCCCGCGTGGACCAACCCGCACTGGGCCCGCGTGGACCAACCCGCACTGGGCCCGCGTGGTGGATTACAGCCCACTCCCTCTCATAGAGAGGAGGCCTGTGTCCCAGCAGTGGGAACATTTATAGGCTGATGATGATGATGATGATTAGTTTTCAGAGCCAGCGTATGAATTATACTCGTAACTCTATTTTATTGCATACGTAAAACGACCTGTAAATTTGAATTGAATATTAAGCAAAACAAATAAAATCCTAATGCTACTAAAAAATCAAGTACATATTTGTAATGCGAGTTTTAATTTTTATGACGTTGCTTTAAAATACAGTACCGACCACAAAACGTCATCTTTTATTGCCCCAGGTCACAATATTACAAATTTCTAATTTCCTGAAGTCATAAAACGTTATTATTTTCCATCGTAATCACCGGGTACCTCACAAGATGCGTTTTTACGACTTTAATAAAACGTAGTACTAAGGTCGCACTTGGAGTCGTATTGTCGTAAAGGCGTGTCACATGACATGTTACGACTTTCGTCTTAGCATTGGTATTCATTGTCACAATATTTAACGTCAGTTTTGTTAAACGTAGGTACTACCGAGTACACTGACGGTCTGCCACTATTCCCCCTTATGACCCTAGTAATAAGGTGCGGTCGACCGTCAGTGAACTCGCTAGTTCGATTTTTTTTCGAAATCTTACTAACTGCCTCTTGTGAATTTATCGTCACAGAGAGATACCTACTACTTCATATTAATAGTGCTTATGTCCACAAGGACATAAGCACATAAGAAATTGGAAAAATTCGGGGAAATTTTAAATACAACTAGGACAACCTAGTTGTATTTAAAATTTCCCCGAATTTTTCCAATTTCTTTGAAATCTTTAGACAAGTTAGGGTCAAAAATTAGGTTAGGTTAGGCAAAAATTCTCTTAAGTGACTTTCGTCAAATTCGCATTATCGTTTCGTTTTACTTGGTCCTTTTGATAACAAATACTCGAAAAACGCTATAAACTAAGTTTAATCTTCTCCAATCATCTCTTTGTAAATTGTAACAAACTGTCGATAGTGATAGAGTTTCAGTTTACTCTATCTGGTATAATCCCCTGCTCGTCCCTAAAGACACTCGCTGAAAGGAGGCTCTATTCTTAGATTTGTGTTTGAGCTATCTTAATCAAAGACTAATCTAACATTTAAAGGTCAAGATCAATCAAGTGAACTAACAAGTAACGTGGATTATTTTGAAGTGAACCAACAACTTGTATTTAAGGACAAACACAGTGGTGAATGGTTAAAGGGTAGAAGAAGGTAGGAACCCTTATAGGATCACTTTGTGGTCCGTATGTATGTCTGTCAAGACCCTTTTTCTAAGGAACGCGATAGAGGTATCAAGTTAAAAAATTGTATCAAATGCGGTCTACGATCTCTTTCAGCTGTGAAAGAACTTGTAAGTCAACGCGATCAAAAGATATGACTGTTTACATCGCATATTTTAGGATTTTACAAGGGTATCAAAAACTATAAGGAAAAAAAACTGTAAACCGTAAATGTACTTTTATAAGAACAAAAAAATGGCCTGAAGTTTGTGCGTAACCCTCAGTGCGCGTCCAACTCGCACTTGGCCAATTTTTTCCTTTACGGGGACACTGTCCTCCCCTCTTTCAGAAAAGCGGACCATGATCCACCACGCGGGATTGTGTAGGTTTAAATATTTTTTTTCTAACCTATCTCTTGATAAACAACCGAATAATTCTAAAAAGATTTACTAAACACTTACTTCTTTAATATTGAACACCATTTTACCTTACATCAATAAATCATCAACAACAGAATAATTATAGAAACTAATCAAGCAACTGCCACAAATGTCTTGAAGCTTCTCAGCGAAATATAACGCGCGTACATGTATCATATCCGCCATGACAGTTGTAGTGTCAGCGCCACAGAGCCGCACAGAGGCAACTCATATCCATCACGGGCTATCAATCATCTTGACAGTCTGTGCACTTTGCTCTGCTCTTTGACATTGCAACGTCAAATGTGTTATTGATATATATGGTGAAGGTTTTCTGTTCAGAAGTTAGCTGGTGGTGAGAATGTTTTTATTTGAGTAGGTTTTGCTTTGGATTTTTTTGCCAAATCTATTAAAATTTGTATACAGTTTGTGAGCATAGATGTAACGAGTAATCTTCGAAATTCCTGACCTGCTTCTGAAAATTATATCTCTAAAGGGAAGCAACTTTATCTCCGAGTGTCATAGACTAAATTTTATAAACGTTCACGTATGATAAGTTTTGACCTTAACGCGAGCGAAGCCGGGTTATTAAATATGTTTGATTCAATTTAACATATCAACAAAGTAATTCCTGAAAGGCCTCAAACTTAAACTATCAATAGGGTAAGTTAAGAACAAAGGGTGTCGAAGTGTCCCTTCCCGTTACTATTGTTCATGCATGCAGTGCTCTAACCGGTCCTAATTGTCTCTAATCGCAGCAATTACCCCGTCCAGCACTAAATTTGCAACAAAACGTTCTAACACGGGCACGGATCGAAAATGAATGGAATGCCGCTCCAATAATCCAAAATTGATAACTCCCGTTCTAAAATGTTCACGAAACGGGGCTATATCGTTCGCACGCCTCACCAATAGAGCGATTCGAGCAAATTATTGGCGTGTGTAAAATCAATACAAAACCAGGAATTGATTGTGAACATTTCCAATTAACAACTTTGACGTTGGAATGATGAAGAAACGCGAAAACAAAAGTTTTACCACTTGTATTGTACGGCCGAGAATATACGAGTGCGAGGCACGAATCCGCGGTGAATTAGGTATTCGTTTTGTAGAACGTAAAAACGACGTGAAAAGTTGAAACTACTTTTAATCTATTGTTTTGATTCCATCGTATTATTTGTCTGTTTGGAGCACTATGCTTTGTTAAGGACCTGCTTTGGATTCTCCCAAAATTTGCACTATGGCATCATCGACATCATCATGCATCATCTTTTACCCTATTCCAAATTTATTTGTGGTCGGCGCAAAATGTGCTCTTCTTCCATACTTTTATTACCTACTCGTCATTTCAGCTGTAGGTACATTCGAAAAAGTTGGCGGGTAACCACTTTTAAAAGTACAAAACACAAAATTAATGAAACTTCATTCGCCTATGCAGGATACCTACGTCTAAAAAGTTACTTAAAACATTTTCGAAAAATAGTGTTGCAGCTAAATTAGACCGAATATAAATTATTTATAGAAACAGAAATTTCCAATTACTGTTTTCGAAAATGTTTTTAGTAACTTTCAAACTTTCTTTTTTTTTTTTTTTATTTACCACCTCCTTATTCATTACATATTTACATTATTTACAAACTACAAATATATCTAAAATAATAATAAAATATGTACAAATATCAAAATTACAGGGCGTCAAAAAATTCGTCCACATCGCTGTCAACAGGAAAAGTGCCCAGAACGCTGGCCGCATTGCCACGTTGGATGGCAATGCTGATTCTTTGGGCAAAAAAAGGCCAGCCATCTGGTCACGTGAAGAGTCGACCAACCGTTTAGCGATATCTCGATACAGAAGGTGGGCACTCGGGCCCCATGGCCCTAGTGTTTCAACCCCAAACGGCTCAAACACATAATTACCAATTAAGTTATTGTATTTGCGCCGTTTAAGGTTTTCAGCACCTGCAGCAGCAGCCCCAGCGCAGCTCACCGTGCTAGGAAGATGGGATGGCGCAAGGGTGTCGACGCAAGTCGCATCCCACACCAAAGGCCTACCCAACTTCCATGGCATTATGGTCATGCCATCTGGTCTCTTCCCATCGACGCGTGCCAAGCCATTGGGTTCTAAGACAGCTGGCACCCCGGCGGTGGCAAGAGCACGACGAATAAGATCATTAATGCTAGCGTGCCGCGCTATCCGACCTGCACTCTTACTGCAGGGAAGGCCATGGTGTCCGAGGCCGTCGACTGCTTCACCACATCGACAGCGACGTGGAGCCCCGCAAGGAGCGCCCAATCGCAGACATGTAGCGAGCCGGAATGTTGTGTCACCTAGCATAGTGCCTATGTTAGGTGACGGTAGTGCCTGAAGCCAGAGACCCGACTCCCACTCACCCACAGCCAGCAGGCGGGCACGCTCAGCAGTATTGGTAGACGTATTAATAAGTTTATTCCGTACCAACCTGCATAGCGGCTCATCCCACTGTCTCTGGGAAAATGGGTTCTCGGGCCGATCCGTGTCCGGGCAAGCCACTTTCCAGGCGTCCTCTGCGTCCGCCAAGCACGGCACTTCCGAATCAACCAGGGAGAGAGTTAAAATCTTCCTGGTTAGCTTTTCAGTGCTGTGGACAGACGACAGGAACGCCGGTAAGCTTACACTAGAAATTTTGCGGACGCCGAGGCCACCAAAACGAATTGGTAGGGTAGCTTGCAGCCACGCTCGGTCGTCCAGGGCCACATTAAGAATGGATGTTAATGTGTTGCGAATAATACGGTCAATTTTGTCCAAAAGTTCTGGTTTCGTCCAAAGAGGCGAAGAACGGAGAAAATACATAAAATTTGGACCAAAACAGCAATATCTGATAAGGGTGAAAGCCGAATGTAGGTTAATTTTGGAGAGTCTATCCGAAATATCAGTAAAATGTTTGATTTTCTCTTCGATGAAAGATGAAAAACTTTCTTCTAAAACAGGTGAACCTAGGAGGTGCAGGGAACTTTTTTCTAAAATTTTGATTTGTGGGGCTATTGCATTAAATTTATCAATAGTCGATTGTCTGTCAGTCACGTCAGAGAGGTAAATTTCGCACTTTGAGGTGTTAAGGTCCAGGCCAATAGATTTAAATTTTTGTTTGAGGAGTTGAAGGTCATGCAAAACGGTGTCAACATCACCTCCTAGCGTTCCATCATCTAAATACCATACGTTAAATTTTGAATTTAGTTGTTCGATTATGGGATGAATAGCTAAACTGAAAATGACAGGCCCGAGAGGGTCACCTTGTTGGCAACCAACTGCAGATTCCAAAACGTTGTCCTTGTATAATACTTTTGATGGATGCCTATAACATTGCCAGATAAAACCATAAATTTCGGGTAGATTTTTTTTAACTTCAGCCAACAAAGTGTCCCTATTTACGGAATTGAAAGCGTTTTTGACGTCAACCTTGAGAATGACCTCACCTTTCTTTGCGTTAAGAAAAGAAGATAAGGCATGTACGGCAGCCTCACAGCCCCCTCTAGAACCAAAACCAAGTTGAAGGGGCTGAAACTTAGTTGCAAGCGTTTCGCTGTACAGCTTGCAACATATTTTGGCTGCCATACGCCTGTAGGTGCAACCGACGGCAATGGGACGGATGCCGCCGTCCTTCTTGCGCAGGGCACATAAGTTAGCCCCATACAAGACATCGACGACGGCATCGTTCACACCGCCGGAGAGCATTAAATTGATTAGAACCGCAAGCTCCTTCAAGAGCGACTCACCAGCTGCCCCGGCGCCCGAACTCAACAAATCTTTTAAATGTTGTGGAGTCAGTCCGTCGAGACCGCCGGCAGAACCACTCCGGAAAGAGCTTACGGCTGCGATCAACTGTGGGGCTGTAATTTCGATAAAAGGTGAATCCTGAAGGGGGTCGGGGTGGACGGGTGTGTCGGGAAAGGTGAGACCAGCCGCAGGCGCTGGATGTTTGCTCTCCAGGGCTGAAATAGTCTCTGGAGAGTAAGGCGCCACCACATCACTGCTGAACAGTATTCTGGCCGCACCTCTTATGTCACCCTCACTTAGTTTAGATTCCACATGACCACAAACGCCTTTCTGTGAAAAGTTATTGAAGAACGGTAATTTGGAATCTAAAATACGGGCCGAATTGTTGCAGTTTTCTTTAATTTGTGATGTCAATGATTTTTGAGTAGCCAAATTTTTTTGGACATGCAGAATCCTGTAAGGGAAGGTGAGTAATTGCTCCCAAGCATGTTGTGAGTTCTCCTGGGTCGCGAGACGGACACATCGTGCTAAACTCAGTGCAACAGAGTGTCTCGCGCCCCGAGGAACTCTCTTTAGGACCGGGGTGGAATTTTTGAATTTGGACAATGTTTTCCACAAAGTTTGTTCCAAAGGTGAGGATGTCGGGCATGTGGCTAGGGGGCACAAAGGTACACTATGAGGTTTGTGGACCTTGCCATAGTGTATCTTAAGCCCCCGTTCGCCTTTAAAAAAACGAGCCTGGGAGCAATGAGGGCATCTTACCAGTTGCACATCCAGTGATGTGACAGGTTGACTGGCACTAATTATTCCGGCGTCGCTACAGCCGGCGCTGAACATAAAATAAAAAAATGGAATAAACTAAAACTTACCAACTAACACAAAGTATAAAAAAAACACTTAAAAAACATATTTACAAATAAATAATATGACAATTTCCATGACAGTTGCCGTCAGAGAAGAGCGGCGCAGTCGCGCTGACGACCTGGAACGCCGCGCTGACCACGCCGTCATTCTAGTGAAGCCCGGGGCAATGCTTCGCGAAGGGGTGTTGCGATGCGACCGAACTTCTGGCTGTGTGGTTTTTCTCTATGTTTACAGGGTTTAAGGGACCCGGTCCACGGACCGACTTTGGCAAGCTTGAACCTTGAAGCCGAGCCGAAGCTTTAGCCTGAGCTGCTGTTATCATTTAGAGCCACGAGCTTCTGCACACGTACACTTGCAGGAACATGTGCGGCTTATGGAAGCAGGATCTGATATCTATGTTGCTGTTAATAATTTAAGATCGTGATCAAATTTTTCACAGCGATTTTTTTATTTTTTATTTTGAGCAATTTTTTTTTATTCTATAAGTCTTTCACCAGTTACACATGTTCAATAATTAATTAATCAATAATTAATTCAATAATTTGTTCAATAATTCCATAGACCACAGACTGACATTTTCATATCCAAACATATATAACTTTCTTCGTTCTATATTTCTATGTTACAGCGTTAGTACTTAAGTATGGGAGGCAATCGTTGGTCCGACAATAAGTCGTTGCATAAAACAAAAGGTAGATCAACATAAAATAAAAGAAAAAAAATAGTACGAATTCACAAAGCCTACCTACAATGTCCACACATTCACAAAAGTAGGTAAATAAAAAAGAATCTATACAAAAGTAAAAAAAAATCATTAGTAGACTAAATTAAACAATTGACACAAATGTTGTCATCAGTTCTGTAACTATTCTGAACAATGAATGAACGTTGCAATGATTTGAAAACTATTGTAAAACATCTGAATCTGAAAGTCTGAAATCTGAAAGACTGGAAAAAATAAAATTGGCACACAATATATGTGTCGTTTATGCGCTGCCAGGGAAGCCGCATGAGCAGAAGGAACTAGAGCCAAACTTCTTTATCTTCAACGTAGTCCTTAATTTTATAATACCTAAATACTTTTTTAATAAGTACACCTTTGATGCAATTTTTAAACTTTCCATCGGTCATTTCTGTACCTTTGGCAACTTATTATAAAAGCGTATACTGTTTATAAGAAATGACTTTCTAGTTTTTTGTTAATCTAAATTTGCGTATACTCGTTGCCATGATGCGCCAAGCACTCCCGCTATAACGCACGCGGCATTCCGCGATGCCGCGCCCGGTTGTAAAACACAATGTTGTTTATATTTGCCCATAATATAACTAAATAAATTTTATGTTTTATTCAAAGCTAATCATATATCTACTTTCTAAGCTACGTTTAATAAGTGAAGAAACAGAAAGACTTATCACTCCTTTAAATACTGACTGATGGAAATGATATTTTCAGTGGGTAGCCAAGCTTTCAAAACCACTTTAAATTAGCACTAACAATGTTACTACAAAAGTAACAGAACAAGCTGTTTCACATACTAAAAGTTAGTCTGCGATCTGAAAAAAAAAACAAAGATCCTCCATTTCATTCCTTAACTTTAGTTTTGTAGTTTAACAGTTTGTAGTCCTAGAAGAGAAAGTCAGTCAGCTACGTCCTAGTTCAGATACTTATAATACAATACAATCCTTTATTTCAGGCACCTAGGCCCATAGAACACAATACATATATAAGCATAAAAAGACTAACTATAAATAAATACATAAACTTAAATACTAAATTTTTAAACTATTTATTGTACACGAAGTGGCAGCGTCGTGTTCCGCTGCGTGGTGTCGCTTAGCCTTCCGCGGAATCGCCGATACATGACACCCTTCGGCCAAAACTCCTCCTTGAGGAAGGTCTCGATGTGATAAGTCTGAACTCGCACCACGAACGATTTGAAATTCTTGTTGTGGCGCAACTCCAACTTTTCGACCCTCAAGTTCCAGCTGGTCTTCACTCGTACATACTCCATGATCTCCTCAACCTTCGTGGTGTGATGTAGTCGGGACACATAGAGCTGCGTCGTGGGTACTGCCGGACGCCGCAACATATTGGGTACTACCAGAGCGGTCCCGAACAGGTTCCGACTAGAAGGCTTCTTCCTCTTCTTCCTCTCCACCTTCACGAAGCCATTACTGTCACACGTTCCTGAAGCTGGGCACGTTTAGGGGTCGACGTACCTACACGAGTCACTACCTCGGCCTGCCTTGAGTCCATGGCGGCGCAAGTTGCAACGGGTGCAATATCAACAGCGGGTGACCCAGTCGAGCTCGCCGCCTCAAAACTGCCGACGACATTTCTCGCACCTCAACGTGTGCTCACGTTGTAGGCATCAGGTGACCTATTTACCTTAACAGAGTTGCGCAACAACTCCACTTCAGCACGTAGTTCACCAATGGTGTTATTCGAAACCTCCAATGTGGACTGTACCTCGGCCAGGCTTGCCTTGAGAGTTGTAATGTCCTTCAGCAACCTGGTTACGTCGACGTGGTCAAACGTGACTGGGTGCAACTTATGAAGCTCCTTCGCCACAAAAGCGGGCACGTCGCCTGGGTCGGTCAGTCTTATCATCATCATCATCTGCCTAGCCTTCTCCCAAACTATCTTCCAGTCTAACTGAATGCAGCGGAGTCCCAGTATTTTACATGATGCGACTGCGTATCTGCCTCCACAACCCAATAACTGGGTAATGCGATCCCCTTGGTAAGACTGGATCTCAGACTCATGGCTTCTGACTACTCGTAACGACTGTTAAAGATCTACAAATGACAGCCGGGACCAACGGCTTAACGTGCTTTCCGAACGCACGGAGGAAACTAGGTATGTAATTATGGTCACCCATCCACGGACCAACCTCGGTAAGCACGGTTAAGACCTAAAAGATCGACCCGTGCGGCTGTTATTATTTAGCCACGAGCTCCTCGAGTTCAGATACTTATATTAGGTAGAATGGCTACTAATATCCTTTGTATACTCACATATATATTTTGTTTATGAACTCATGATAGATGAATTTCTGGAGATGAATTAGTGGCCGTCAATCACGATCACGTTTGAATGATTTTATCGGATCTATCTTCCTTATAAAGGTCAAGTATGTTTGCGGAACTTCGAATGAAATATCATGGTCAGTATGAATATTTTGCTCCCTCTCTCTTTTACATAAAAAGTTGCAAAAAATATTAAGTGGACGACGAAATTTCGTGATTGCTGTTCTCATTAGAGAAACTTGTCACTATTTGTTACTTTAAAATGTGTTTTTAATTTCTAGAATGTTACAGAAATGTACCTCATTACCGTGTACCTAACTACTAACTTCTAACGTAGATGTAGCACCATGAAGGCATTACTTCGTCAACAATGTTAGCAACTGTAGTACTGCGCCAGACAGACCTTGCAACAATCTTTGCGCGAGATTGCAAAAAGTTCCACAACTATTTGCTTTCAAGAGAACCTTGCCAATACTTTAGAGGCGTCTGAAGTTCTTTTATCTGTGCAACAATAGCACTTTTGTACACATACTATTATATTGTTCCTCAGACATGCCGCGTCTAGTCAATATACTATTCAATGTTTGCCCACCCGCCTCGACTTACACGCAATTTTCTTTTTGTTCTTCTCAAATAAATTCAACCAGTATCGAGATTCGTGAGATGAGACCGCGTCTTTTGAATGAATATTAGAACGTAAGCCAGCGTCTAGCTACTAGGTACTTTTTATATTGCCAACGTGAGGTAAAAACCTGGCAAACGCGACTCGAATTGAAAATGGACTGATCTCGTAACAAATCTTCATACTAAGTATATTCGCGCGGTACGCTATCTTTCATAAGCTCACGGATTTCAATTCTGAGATACATGGATGTGCTCTACATAATGACTTAATCTAAAGTTAGGAGTCTTGATAACTGGCATTTAGCAAATTAACGTATTACTGGTGGAATTAGGGAACATCCTAACTAGTGCGAGCTCACACATGATCGCTCATTGTCTCCACAATCACGTTCTCTGATCACAATGAACTTTGCACCACGACACTTGCATAAGTATAGAAGAAGGATATTTATATCGCATCATCATCATCATCAGCCTATAATGTTCCCACTGCTGGGACACAAGCCTCCTCTCTGTGAGAGGGAGTGGGCTGTAATCCACCACGCGGGCCCAGTGCGGATTGGTAGATGCCACAGGTCTTCGTAATTTTTAGTTCTAGGACATACCGGTTTCCTTAACGATGTTTTCCTTCACCATTTCTGAGGGCAGCGGTGATCAAATAAATTATACAAAATAATGCGCCTGCCTGGGTTCGAACCCACGGCTTACTCCTCGTAAGTCGGGGCTGCCACCACTGGGCCACCGCTGCTCTCCATTCATTCTGTAATAGAATATTATTTCTCTTTGTTACTCAATCATGTCTCTGTGGATCGATAATTTCGGCGAAAGAAAATATTATTACAAAGTTTGAGAGTTCCGAAGACATATTTGTAGTGGCGGACCAAGTTTAATGCGGTATAAGATTGAACATTAGTTCTTTGTGGAAACTAGTTCTTCTTGTAGATAGCTAATGAGGCTGCATTGTTTCGTGGTTTATGCCACAACAAAACACATGGTTCGGTGGTGGGTAAAGTTGGCGCGCGGCTTGAAACTCTCAGCTGGTCAATTAAACTTCGTCAATATTATCCAGCTGCTGGCTGCGGCCATACTTCGTTGTACAATGCATCGGTATCAGATCGCAACTTAAATTGATTATAGTTTTACATTGAGTTTTAATGGAGATTGATGAGTTTTATCAGATACGATAGTAGTTAATTAAAAGCTCAGGTGGGTACTGTTTTCATTTCCACGTAAAAACATTAATCACTTTTTCATATTTCTAGATTACTACATAGATATCTATGATTTGAAAGCACTTGTTTCCATTAACTTGAAATATATAAGTAATGTAATCGACCTGTACATAATGTGAACGAGCACAAACTATCAACGTTACCTACTCTAATGCGACTATCGTTTCCCGAGACAACTCAATTTAGCCCTCTGCCTACTTCGCAGGGACGTGCCTTGATGATACTCATTTTCTATAATAATAGTGTTTAGTTTACAAAATGAAAAACGATTTAAATTTAATTTTTTTATTAGCCTACTAGGAATTTCTCCTGTATCGTGTTCGTGGGTGCCTTTACGAACATTTAAAATCACATACACAAAGAGCCAGACAACGGAACAAGTATCTGTACGCCATACAAACATTTGTTCCGTGCGGGGATAGAACCCGCGACACGCAGCGCAGCAGTCGATCGCTCAACCACTGCGCCAACTGTGCCGTCGCCGTGAATTGAAAACATCCTTTTGAAAGTAATCAAGCAGCTGATAAATATTAGGGTTCGTATCAGTAAAAAAATATATGAATGTCTGGATGTATTGATGTTTGTTACTCATTCACGCAAAAACTATTGAATAGATTTAGACGAAATTTAGTACAGGGTTAGATAATAGTCTGTAATAGCACATGATATGAATATATATGATATGATGGATATTTTTTATCACGGTAGTACGATTCCTTGGGCCAATTACCTAAAAAACGCTAAGCATAAGCTAGTTATTTATAAACAGGATAGGGTAGAATTAATACCGATGGTGCCTCTATATTTCTACAGCAGATGTAACGAGGCAAGAGTTCGAAACATGGCGAGCAAAACATCTTAATTACACACGAAAACCTCTTCCGTTTCAACTTCGACCCTAAACCCAAATTAATATTTTATATTCCAAAGGATCCTGGGCTTAATAGGAACATCTCGAATTGATTAACATCAAATCAAAGGGGAACGTAGAATAATACACAATAAAAGTGGCGAGGTATGTCATTTAACCGTATCCACCGTCCTCATTTCGAAACGAGCTAAAAATGGAGCCCGGGTACCCGGGTTGGATTTTCCGATTCATATCCTTTGGAATTTTTCCGGGCCGCGTATCCACCGTGCGGTACGAATTTTTATTTCATTTACTTCCTACTAACAAAACGAATGCATGGTCCTGTGAGCACTAATGAACCTGCCTTCAGAGCATTCAGCCGACTGAAATGCGCGCCTACACAGATACATTTGCGACTTAATGAGCGCCTGTGCCATTCCAATCTCCACCTTATGTCTCTGTGCGTAGAACTTTTAGATTTTGCTCTTTGTGCTTTCCAGGTGTAATTGAATGTTTGTCGGGGTAAAAGAGGAGATTATCGGGGAAGCGCGGCGTTTCCATAACAGCGCTCGAGTGAGTGCGGTATGTAGCCACCTTCAAGTGAAAACCGTTAATTATAATGAGACAGAAAAATTAAGGAAAGTGCTTCATTCAGAGGAGCTTTTAATAAGGTTCGGTTAGAGAATGAGAATACTAATTAACTTAGTGATATTGTGCTTTAACGTCCCATTATCGCAGGGAAAAGTCTGTCGTGAGGTTATGGTTGTAGCTGCACATTATAATAAATAGTACGTTGTGGTAGGTACGGGTAGTGAATATCGGTATCTTGGTACAAGAAATTTAGGGCAAATAAAAATTTGTACTGTCTTAAGTAGTTTCTCCTTTTCTTGTTTTAAATGAGCTAATAATAATATTTTATTTGCAGACTTTGAAGTCCATATTGTTAAATACGTCATTAGACATGACTTATTTAACTATTAATAGTAACACATACAATCAACGAGTACAACACAAATAGGGACAATAATATAATACAATAGAAATAAAATAAATGCCCTTAGGTACAGCTACTTATCCGACCTGGTGTGCAGCCTAATCTATCGACCAAGCATAGGCAGTCCCACCGGTCACTCAATGCCCTCATGCTGTGGGAGCTAATGAATATCAGTATGCAACATGAAACAACTGCCTTTCTGACTTCCACAACCCAGTTATTACTGGGTAATACGATACCGCTTGGTAAGACTGTTTGTCAGACTTTATGGCCACTGACTAACTGTAACGACTGTCAAAGATCTACAAATGACAGCCGGGACCACGGGCTTTTCGAGCGAACTAATATTGTTTTTTTTTCAGGTACGTCCCACAGGCGAAGATTCCATCAATCCAGTCAGGTTTGTTTTGCAGCAACAGGTACTATCAATAAGTATGTATCAAAGAAACTTTGATGACAGCACAATTTTTTCTAATTATTTTCGCCTAATGAGACAAAAACAGATAGTAGTTAATCTATGACTATTTACATATTAAACATTCATGTAATTAAGATTTAATTTCACACTGCGACCAAATTGCAGCTAAGCACTTTCGAAACACTCTCATTAGTGCAAACCGCTATACATTTAATTTTAATACCTGCATGCATGTAATTATGTTGTAGTTTAGGGTGCAACCATACAATTACTTAAAGCGGGAATAGTGAAATATACTACACTAGGTACTAGGGGAATATTATCTAATCTAAACTAATATTATAAAGAGGAAAGATTTGATTGTTTATTTGTTTGCATTGAATAGGCTCCGAAACTACTGGTCCGATTTGAAAAATACTTTCAGTGTTAGATAGCCCATTTATTGAGAAAGGTTATAGGTTATATATCATCACGCTACGACCAATAGGAGTGGAGCAGCAATGAAAAATGTTGCGAAAACGGGGAAAATGTGACGCATACGAAGTTGCGTCGGACAGCTAGTAGTGAATATACCGACTTGCCTACATACCCGTGCCGTGCATAAATTGGAAACACTCTTCCTATTTACACGTGCGAAGTGTGTAGGTTGAACGAAATTTTAGCACAGGCAACATTCAGATAAGGTGAATGCGGAAACAAATGGATCTAGCTAGCGATCTAGTAAGTTTTATATTACAGCCTTCATTAAAAGCGTTTACGTACGGCATTTCATACAAAATTTCAAGTCCTTATTTTCTGAAATGACTGAACCGATTTTAATGAAACTTCATATTATGCATAAACAGGAGACATAGGTCTAAAAAGTTACTAAAACAGATTTTCTAAATGTCTTTAAAAAAAAAAGATAATGGGAAATTTCTGTTTCTATAGATAATTTACAATCAGTCTAACTTAGCTGTAAAACTATTTTTCGAAAATGTTTTTAGTAACTTTTTAGACCTATGTATCCTGCTTATGCGTATGAAATTACATTAAACTCGGTTCAGTCATTTCGGAAAATAAGATCTTGAAAGTTTGTATGAATAGTCGTAAGGTGTAAACGCACTTAAAATCCAAACGCACGTGCGCGGCTTTTGTCAAACAGGTTGGTAATTTTTCTTCTGTATCACATTCAACATAACATAATACCACGCCTATAATTCCCAAAGGGAATCTACATTTCTCCAGTTATGTTGAATTCCCATGTTACACGAGTACACATGACATAAACACATACTTTGTATGGAACTTAAACGTCATCAGACTCTATGGTTGCTCCTGAAAAGTTTCTGATGGAAATCCTAATAACACTGCCCAAATCGGGGATCAAACCAAAGATATCATTACTCATCATCATCTGCCTAGCCTTGTCCCAAACTATCTTGAGGTCGGCTTCCAGTCTAACCGGATGCAGCTGAGTACCAGTATTATACATGAAGCGACTGCCTATCTGACCTCCACAACCTAGTAACTGGGTAATACGATACCCCTTGGTAAGATTGGTTGTCAAACTTTTAGCTTGTGACTACTCGTAACGACTGTCAAAAATCTACAATAGACAGCCGGGACCAACGGCTTAACTTGCTTTCCGAGGCACGGAGGAAACACGGTATGTAATTATGGTCACCCATCCACGGGCCAACCTCGGCAAGCACGGCTTAACCTTAAAGATCGACCCGTGCGGCTGTTATTATTTAGCCATAAACATAAATCACACGCAATGCTCAAACCTTTATGCAGACACACAACACACCCGATTGATCGCCATCATTGTATGCTGCCGAGCAGTTAGCCTGGTTTACGAGCCTTCGCTTCGACGCTTCGACCAACAGATAAAGTTTACGAGGCCGTGTTAAATAACCTAATGAAACTCCACTAAACTAACCACAGCCGACGTTACTGCATCGATAAAACTATCTACTAATATCTAATACTATGTCGTGTGGGCAATTTTGTTTATAAGTTATTGCTTTCTTGATTTGTTTACGCAAATTATGTGTAAATTATAGACTAGGAACAGTTATAGGTATTGTAAAACTGAAAAGGGAGTTTGTCCAAGGCAACTCGTCCTCTCTTATGCTGGTTGAATTCGATCACTCAAGAAAATTTAAATTATAGTCCGGTCAAATCCTACTATCCTACTTCCTACTAATAGTATCATAAACGCGAAAGTTTGTAAGAATGTATGTTTGTTACTCTTTCACGCAAAAACTACTGAATGGATTTTCATGAACTTTGCTATGTAGATAGCTTATACCCTGGATTAACACATAGGCTACTTTTTGTCCCGGTCTGCGCGGGTGAAACCGTAGGGCGCAGCGAGTTAGACATAAAATAATAATCAAATAACAAAAAGTCGATCCCATCTAGCTACAAAATCGATGGAGACTTTTGGCAATTTATTTCTACTGATGTACCCAAGGTCTATACCAAAATTCAGCTCGATCCGAGTTTTGTTAATTAAAATGTCTATTTTGACCGGGCTATTAGACTTTGTCCGGTTAAGCAGTAGCCAGCCTCAGAGGTTGAACTGCGAGATGCCATTCAAAAAAAAAAAAAAAAAAAACGGGCTATTAGTCAAATGTGTAGATTATTTTCGCCTAACCCCTTGGAGATTACAGACCTGGTTCTTGCAGCTTACAGCAGCTTTTAATTAGCGGCTATTCTATAAACTTTCCGGTACCAGGGAAACAGTACTGCTAAGCGCTCAGAAGTTTGATTCTCATTTTGTATTAAGATTTGCGATATGAACATCACAAGAAAGAATCTACAGAGGCCTTTTTTCCTCTACCCTTAACAGCCAATCTTATGTTAATCTCAAAAACAAAGGATCCAATATGAAAGTAAAAATAACGCAAAATGCCTCATAATACTTGTAAATACATACTAACTGGTACGAGGCGAAATTATGCGCCCGTTTCGGTTTTAAAATATGCATCAAACAAACCATGCCACAATACATTTTTAGCATTCAGGTAAATTCTACGAAAGGTTAAATATTCGCGTCATAATATTTACCTCGTACGGAATTCAAGCCTTAAAATATATATTTAAATCCGTTATTAGCATAAGTCCCGCGGTGGCCACCATCCTGTCGAATGCGCTCTCCACTGCAACAGGGTTGCCACACCAAAAAAAATATAAAAAATCTGGACGGAAGTAGCTTATGAATCCTGCCGAATATTATTCTTTGATGCTGGATGCCATTTTGTCCCTTTTTGGGCTCGAAATGGTATTTGAAAATATCGTGAGTAACTGGGATTCTAGGAAATCGTGGACGGGATATAAAAGAAAAAAATCCCATCGTGCTCTGTTTGAAAATATAGCTCAAAATCCAAGAGGATCTAGGCAATCACGTTACATATTCTATAACGACTCTCAACATATTTGACGTAGATTACAGAATTATAATTGACTTATATATTTTTGGTAGCGTAAGTCAATCCAATTAAAATAAATACATATTTTTTTACTTTTGGCGTCGTATTTATCGGGGGTAGAAAGTCACTTCGACAGTTAGTGCGTTTGTTCAGATGGTCTCCTCTGAAAAAAGTCACAAACTGTCGAAGCGACAAACTATTGATGAGGGCTTTTATACAAGACTAAGTAGCTTAGCTATTCATCGTCTAATACATCTATACAAATAAATAAATTGAAGTGTCTGTTTGTAATTTCAAAAAACAGCTTTTAATTAATGCCTAAGAAAGTATATACCAAAAAAATACATTTATTTTAATTTTAGTCTGTCTGTTTGTTCCGGCTAATCTCTGAAACGCCTAGGCCGATTTTGACGAACAATTTTATTATACAAAGAGTAACAAGTTACTTTTAATTTATTTTATATAAAGGATTAGGTTAAAACATAAACCGTGCAAAAACCCATGAAATTGTTAACAAAATCCGATTTGAATACGGAAGTAAAATTTTTATATTTTTTTTTTTTATAAGCAACAGCTTGTTACAAATAAAATAGTAAAGCATTTAATCTATTCCATTCCAATCTAGATAATTCCGTTCATGTGACAACCCTCAGCAAGGCCCAGAGCGCTGATTGTTTCCTGGAGCCAAATGGCGGATTGAATTCAATATTACGCCAATTAGTATGCGTACGTGCTACTGTTTTATTTAAACGGTCCATTTACTGCCTGCAGATTGTAATGAAGAAACTTTAATGTATGTAGCTTAATAACTACTTATCGTATGTTTAATTAACAGGCTAAGTGTTTTTGCATGAAGTCCTAGTTGGATTCAAGGGTCGGACTAATTGTTATTGGGTTTTGTCAATAGTGGCCACGGAGTCTGGATTTGTGCCCAGTTGATGGCAATAGGCTCGCCTCCTATTCATCATCATCATTTCAGCCTTAAAGACGTCCACTGCTGGACATAGGCCTCCCCCCAAGTGTCGCCACATTGCCATTTTGGGGGGTTTTGCCATAATCGCCACGCTTGGCAGGCGGGTTGGCGATCGCAGTACGGTTGTTACAAAAGCACAGAGAACGCTGCTGCCCATTCTCTGGCAAGTCCCTTAGTCGCCTCTTACGACACCCACGGGAAGATATGGGATGGTGCTATTCTTTACGTCCGACACCATACAGAACACGCCCCCTATTACATTGGACTTAAACATAACTGGTGAAATGTGAGTGTCCCATTAGGTACACTTCTGCCGGTTCTTACCGGGATTACAGGCGTGTGTGTGATGTTTCTTATGTAATGATTATTTATTAAGCTGTTAGTACTGGCTGCAATCTGTAGATTGAACAGTCTTATCGGTTGAGAAACGTGCCCAGTCTTACCAAGGGGTAATGTATCATCCAAAACTGGAAAATGGGCTACGGAAGACAGAAAGGCAGTTCTTGTGGCTACAATCTAGGGGTATTTAAGTCAAGAGTGAATAGGTTTCTTCTAGGCTAGCGTGCTTCACCGTCGACCACATCATCTCTTACCATCAAGTGAGATAGTGGTCAAGCGCGAGCATATAGATAATAAAAAAAATGTTCATCTGTACTAATATTATAAAGATGAAGAGTTTATTTGTTTATTTGTTTTTAGGAACTACTGGTTCGAATTTAAAAATATTTTAGTGTTGGATAGCCCATTTTACACCACGCCACGACCAATGGTAGCGGAGCTTTAATGAAGAATGTTGCATAAACGGGGAAAATTATTGCTTTTGACGCAGGCGAAGTTGCGTGTGTCTACTAGTGTTCCATAATTGTAATTAGCTGCTTTCAGTTAGACTGGAAACTGACCCTGAAATAGTTGGGAAGAGATAAGGCAGATCATGATGACTTTTTGTTCAAACTTCTATTTTCCAAAATAAGGAGCTTCGTGGTTAAATAATAACAGCCATATGGGTCGATCTTCAAGGTTAAGCCGTGCTTGCCGAGGTCGGACCGAGGTCTTGCCGAGGTGGATGGGTGACCATAATTATACAGGGTGTAACGGAAAGGGGATATACATACTTAAGGGTGTGCTACAGACCACCAACTGATCATGTTTTCCATCGGACAAACATCGTAAAAGCTCAAAAATTATCTGCTGCCCCATTGGGGCATGTATGGGGCAGCTGATATTTTTTTCGCAATTACGATGTTTGGCCTGTTCAGCTTGATGGTCTGTTGCACAGCCTTTAGTATGCATATACCCTTTCCGTTACACCCTGTATACCGAGTTTCCTCCGTGCCTCGGAAAGCACGTTAAGCCGTTGGTCCTGGCTGTCATTTGTAGATCATTGACAGTCGTTACAAGTAGTCAGAAGCCGAAAGTCTGGCATCCAGTCTTACCAAGGGGTTTCGTATTACCCAGTTACTGGGTTGTAGAGGTCAGAGAGGCAGTCGCTTCATGTAAAATACTGATACTCAGCTGCATCCGTTTAGACTGGAAGCCGACCCCAACAAAGTTTGGGAAAAGGCTAGGCAGATTATGATGACCTAAATTTTCCAAAATGATCAATGTTCTACGTAAAATGCGAAATCATGACGAAAAAAACTTTCAAATTTTTCATGAAAATATTATTCAAACAATGAATGCAAATGAATCCGTAAAGTTTGTTTCACTCTCATGAATAAAGTTGTCGCATTAAAAATACATAATGTTGGATAAATTCTCTCCACCTTAGTTAGATTTTAATGAAGAAGCGTGTTTTCTTCTACCTTCGTGAACAGAACATAGTTTTTCAACTAATACTGTTGAGAAATCTTAACTTTAGTTACTAGAGTTAAACAACAGATTTACAGGAGAAAAGTATTGTAGATGCAGAAAAATAACTAATTATTTTTTATTTAATTAGTCGAGGTATCTATGCAAATAAGGCTTACCTACCTATTCCCTATTGCAGCTATTTAAAACTCAGCCAACTCCCAAAGGGCGGCACGGCCATCTATCCTTGTAGAACACTTTACATAACTAAAACAGTAGACAAAGCGTGTAATGAAAAACTAACTAACAAAGTCAAGCCAACGAGATAACACGAAGCTGAATTACTTGAAGTTTTTAAAGTAAAATTCACTTCAAGTTCGTGCTTAACTGTGCTCCGAGGACAACACGAGATACTAAAGAAAATGTTTCTGGATGAAGTCGCTCCCACATCGCACCCGCGCCGCATGCATTTGTGTAATGAAAGCCGCTCAGACGCGCAACAGGTATCAGCTAATATCACTGCTTTGAAACACGCTAAAGAGCTTAAGTTTTTTTTATTCTAAATCACATTTGCTTAGCAGCCGTCTCCGTAACGCTCCGGGCGTCATTGCGCTTACATCGTCTCATTTCATATTCACATAACCAACATTATACCACTCTTTATGCGATTCTGATCTTCATATCATATCAGGTTTTTACATCAACGCGAAAACATATTCCATTTATGACACCATTCTGTTGTAGGCACAATACCCAACTGAATTGTGACTGTTTGAAATGGACCGTGTTAACTCAGTTGACAATAAAAATGATTTACTGTGCGCCGCGTCACGTGTCGTGTCCAGATAAAATCATTCATGCTAACTCTTCCGTGTTGCAGAGGCTTTGGTATAAAACGCTTTGGGAAATTAAAGCGCTCCAAAGCGTTCTAAACGCTTGCATTGTGCTGGTATGAGGCAGTATGTGCGAGTAACAGCCAAGTCTACCGTTAATTATGCTTTAGGCTCACATTCGCGAGCAAAGACGGTCCAACATATTCAGAATGCTTCCGAAGCACATACAAGATAGATTGATCGTTCGACAGCAGCACTAGAAATAAATTGTATTACAGTGGAACATCTTTCAGAGATCACAAAAGGCTGCAAAATCAATTCGGCGGGCGACGCATGTAGTTGGCAATATTTCAAATTCTCTTTGATGCAATATTTCTCTTCCTCTCTTTTCTCCGCATTACATAACCGAGGAAATGTGCTATCCGCATTTTGTTAAGTTGACATCTCAAGAAATTTGATACTAAATGGTTTTTGAAATGTATGCACGGAACACTGATATGTTTTCCGCTATGGTACGGTAAAGTTGTCTGCTTTAAAATGTGTTCGACATGAATTCTTTAGTGCCTCGAATGTGATACACATAATTTTAACTAAACACTGCAGTAACGTTCCGTGTTATTTTTTACATTTTGCACATAGTTCCCCGAAAAACCATGAAGAATTCCGACAGAATTACAGCACAAAAAAATACCTCGTTGGAACTAATATCCGCAGCGCAGAATAATTTCCAACTACATATAGTACACATACTCGTATAATTATTTTCTAAATCCGTTGGCGTTGGCGTCTGCCAAAGGTAAAACGATATGAATCTCAATTTATTGTTTTTTATCGATAATAGCCAATAACCACAAGTCAGTGTAACCTGAAATATTAATTAAAATAATATTATCCGTGAAATTAAATTCAACAGATTATGTAAATGGCGTGGAAGCGGTTAAAATTATTGCATTCCGAATGAAATTTGTGAATTGTAAATGACTAATTCGCTAGAGGAATAACAGAAACGTAAGGAAGATTGAAATGGAAGTATTATGAGGGTTTTTAGCTAAACGGCTCTTTGAGTCTTGACGAAGAAACTTTTTGCAAGGATGACAATTTTTATACCGTTTGATTTGGGTCTCGTTCGTAAGGAAGCATTGTCTAGGGTTATTTTCACTGTTGATATCGATTAATTTATAGTATTAGGTTACTAAACAAAAAGTGGTTTCTTAAAATCGAACTAAAAATAAACCAAAGGAAATAAAGGTAATTTTGCCGTATTTTAAAAGATACAAGATGTAATATATAAAATACCTTACAGCTAATAATGTGTCGTTTTCTCAGTTATAATCTTCCGGTAGTTATAATCTTGACAACATAACTTTGGATACATACATTCATGTCGTTAATTCTTAAGTTTTAAGTTAGTACATTCTCGTAGCAACCGCGTAGCAAGCGTGCTACGCGCGAAGTCTACGCGGGTAATATAGCTACGAAACGGTCTACAAATGTAAATCCAAGTTGCAAATACACCTTATAACGTACATCGCTCCTCTCTTACGCAAGAGGTCTATTAAAGTGGTTAGTATTCCAGGAATGGACGTCGAAGTGAGTCCGTCGTTGCCTTTTGTGTACGGAAGCCTTACGCTTAGTCGAACTTTTGACGAAAATTACACTCTGGAGAGTATGCAATTTGGTTGAACTCTGTCTGTAATCATGACGTAAGGTCTTGGAATCAGGTATGCTCGGAACAGTCCGAAGGCTTCATCAAATTGCTCTGATATATTAGTAGCACGAACACATGAATCGTTTGCGATTTTGATCGAAAAACTTGACCAGACTTGCTAAAACGAGACCTTTACCGAAAAGTCACGAGTATTTTTGAAACTTTGTTTGTATAGCCGTAAGTTTCTTCTATTATTATTTAATAGCGTTATAAAGGTGTGCCGTATTATATGATTCTACTGTAGCTTTTAACTATTATTTTTGCAGTGTTGGAATTTTAACGTTCGATGCTGAGCCGATCGTTAAGAAGAACAATGCGAAAATGTAATTTAGACATTAATTTAGGTGTCGCCATGGCCACACCCCTTTTCATGTAGGTACTTAACTGCCATTGTCTTTCTGATTATGTGTTGTTTGTAGGTCTATTGGGTCATCCTCCTCCAAGTGATAGAAGATCACTGGGTCACAATGTGTGTAGAAAGACTCTTAACGAAGTCGATAGGTACCTACTTGTCCTCTACGTCATTACGATATTTTTTGTTGTCCTAGGTCCTAGGTTCCCAGGTAAAATCCATCTTACCTCGGAACCTTCTAGTTACGGAGATATTAGAAGTCAAAGTTACAAAGTTTTGACAAGGTCACAAAAACAAATTTTTTAATGTTACTTTACTTTAAATACCTCCATGGTCCATGTACCTACTATACAATCCGTCCATCAGCACAATCTTTTGAGTGCGTTACATTGAGTCCCACCCTGATATTGCACACCAAAAATGAAAAATGCTTTCCCAGACACATTTTTACGTAGATATACTTATCAACAACACTTGTAACGGGATATTTACCATGTTTATTATTTGTTATGAGTTCCCGATATTTCGGCGCTGTTGCAAACGCCATGATCACGGATAAACTGAAGTTATTGCGGGTGGATGTTTATGAGCAGACAAAACGGTCTACCCTCTTTCTTGTTCGTTTTTTGCGCGCCGTACCACTACCACTGTCACTCACAACTCGATTCTGTTCCCGACACACGAAACTCACTGTGTCCACTCGCGAACTTTTTACGGCACTCTTTCGGTTTTTACACAGTTTAACCACTGGATTCCAGGCTCTTGACAGTTGAAACCACTCACCAACCGTGCATATGATTTATGCGACGAGGAACATTTACGTGCTGAACTGGCACATGTACAGGAGGTCCTACAGAGAAACGGATATACTGGGAAGACCACACAACTCCAACGAAAAACGATTCGTAAGCACCGGAAGTGCGAGGTTGAGAGGCAGCCAGCATTTTTGCCGTACGTGAGGGGAGTGACAGATAAGGTTGCCAACATTCTTCGGAAATACGCCATAAAGACTGTCTTCACTCCTTTCAAGAAAGTGTCTCAGATGCTGCGTTCACCGAAGGACAACTTTCCGTTAGAAAAGCCCGGTGTTTATAAAGTAGATTGCAGTTGCGGTAAGTCGTATATCGGTCAGACGAAACGTACGGTAGCTTGTCGAATAGCGGAACACATCAGGGCGGTGAAAAATAACGACACCCAAAAATCGGCCATAGCTCAACATCTGCTTGAATCAGGATCGAACCACTGGATTGAGTTACATAACCCTCAGGTCATCTCGACAGAACGCCACTATATACCCAGACTGGTTAGAGAAGCTATTGAAATTACTAAATATAGGAACTTCAATCGGGAGGATGGGTTTCAACTGTCAAGAGCCTGGAATCCAGTGGTTAAACTGTGTAAAAACCGAAAGAGTGCCGTAAAAAGTTCGCGAGTGGACACAGTGAGTTTCGTGTGTCGGGAACAGAATCGAGTTGTGAGTGACAGTGGTAGTGGTACGGCGCGCAAAAAACGAACAAGAAAGAGGGTAGACCGTTTTGTCTGCTCATAAACATCCACCCGCAATAACTTCAGTTTATCCGTGATCATGGCGTTTGCAACAGCGCCGAAATATCGGGAACTCATAACAAATAATAAACATGGTAAATATCCCGTTACAAGTGTTGTTGATAGTGTTAGTGACCATGTCAGTTTAGATATACTTAGTTTGATGCACAGAATGCTAGCTTTACGGCTTCGGGAGGGTATATATACCCATTGAATGACGTATGTAACAAAATGTTGACCTAGTGCCTATGTACTTTAACACCTAAGCTCATAAGCTGGTGTTTGGCAAGTCCCTAATGAGTCTATCGGTCCTAATTACCTGGTGTTTGATCGCTAAATAAAGCGCGCTAATTACCGCTCCTAGGAGATAGTGCGCACTAACAAGGTATCTATTTTAAATCGGAATTGTCGTAGTTGTTCTTATATTTCTTTGTCTACCCTACAAATATTAAAAGAAGTAACACAAAGTAAAGTAAACTACTCATCTGTTTAAAAAATTCTTTAACTGATAGTAATGTTATGCTATGGCCGAGTTTCAAAGGAAATATTTTATGTTTAAAATGACAAATTAAAAATAACTAGAAACTTAACGCGGACCAGTCAAAGGTAGAAGCTAGTTATAGTTAACATAACATAACATCATTTATTTCAGGCTACAATGGCCCATAGATACATACCTTATAAACTAACATGTATAAAGTAATTACAAAACTCATGTTAATAATACTTAAATAAGTAAAATGTTAGTAGCACTTCACTTGTTAAGTTATACATATACTGAAGCAACAATGGCGGTTTTTCTTTGTTATTGCGTAACAATTAATATTTCTAGCCGTTTAGTGAAGGACGTAAATCCAAGCAGTCTGACTGTAATAAAGATCTTGTTCGTTGCAGTTGAGATTAATCTTACTGGCGAATTTCACTTTGATGTTACTTAGCGTTACAAAAATATCATTTCTTTTATTTTATCAGTTTAATAACCTTCATCTTACTCAGAGGAGCTCCTGTCTAAATAATAACAGCCGTACGGGTTGACCTTTAAGTTTAAGCCGTGCTTGCCGAGGTTGGTCCGTGGATGGGTGACCATAATTATATACCGAGTTTCCTATGTGCGTTCGGAGAACACGTTAAGCCGTTGATCCCGCCTGTCATTTGTAGTTTTTTGACATTCGTTACGAGTAGTCAGAAGCCAAAAGTCTGACATCCAGTCTTACCAAGGGGTATCGTATTACCCAGTTACTGGGTTATGGAGGTCAGATATGCAGTCGGTTCATGTAAAATACTGGTATTCAGCTGCATCCTTTTCGACTGGAAGCCGACTCCAAGATAGTTTGGGAAAAGGCTAGGCAGATGCTGATCTTACTCTGCGAAAGTTTACGAGGATGGATGTATGGATGTTGTTACTCTTTCACGCATAAAGTAATGAACGGATTTGGATAAAATTTGACACACATAGATAATTTATAACCTGGATTCACACATAAGATAGACTAGAGTCAAGAGCCAACACATCTCAAAAAAAAAAAAAAAAAATAAGATACTATTATCACTTTTAACTCCACCACCAAATTATAACACCACGCGGGCGAACCCGTGGACACAACCTATCATAGTTTCAACTCAAAAACTCTGTGAATCACAACACTTTGATACAGCAGACAGAAATAGTTTTTCTGTAGTACACAACTTTACTATTTATAATCTCGGCGTCGTGGTATAGCGTGTATTATTAGACATTGCATTCAATTAACTGTAGGTTAACGCTATGTATAACTGCAAATCAGATAGAGACGTTGCTTTGTTTCTGATTGGCTGAAGACCGCGTCTTACGATTCTCTAGCAAATGGCATCAAAATGTCAAAAATCTACCTACGTGGTGCTAGAACTTTAACAACGATTTACATCCTACATGATATCACGCCAGAGATGAGAATGTTGAGATGGATGTGTGGAGTGACTAAAATGGATAAAGTTAGAAATGAGTATATAAGAGGAAGTTTGAAAGTGGCGCCTGTTACAGAAAAGATGAAAGGGAGTCGTCTGTCTTGGTATGGAAATGTGATGAGGAGGGATGGAACACATGTCTAAAAGAGTGATGGATATAAATGTGGATGGATGGAGAGGGAGAGGGAGAGGAAGACCAAAGAAAAGATGGATGGATTGTGTGAAAAATGATATGAAGGAAAAAGGAGTAAATGATAGCATGACGAATGACAGAGGAGAATGGAGAAAAAAACGTGTTGCGCCGACCCTAAATAAAATGAGACACGGGTAAGGAAGATGAGGTTGTTGACATGACACCTGTACCTACCTAATCCCCGGAAGATTAGATAAACGTTTACTTATAGTAGATTCATGTAACAGGGGGTAAGCCCTGCCATCAACCGGGCACAAATCCAGACGCTGCCCCTGAGAAATTGCCGAATACCTACATTCAACATTGTCACATATGCCAAGACAGAGGTACCCTGTCCTCCTGCTTCGGGGAAAAAGTTCGCTAAACGGATAACTTTAGTCCGCGCATCACTATCAAGACAAATTTCACAACAAAACTTGTCTTTGAGCGAGTTTTCCAATGCAGTAACATTGGAAAACTCGCTCAAAGACAAAACTAACAATAGGTAAGTTTGTCCACTACAGTAAAGTTATCGACAGCATTCGCCTCGACCGGCCTTATCTTTCTGATTTATGAGGCTTATCAGTCGGGCTCCTTACTCACTGATAGCGAACTTAACAAAGTGGAGCTTTAATCAATCACTTAGCCGCTGGCGTTTTCAATTTGTCCTTTTAAGCATTCCTCTTATCTCCTACAAGTTTCAAGAATACAAATTCGATTAAAGGGCCTCTCGTGGCACGCTTTTGAATGAATTAGATATTTTTGGAACGGAGCGGGGGATAAGAATGTGGCTTTTTTGTGTATACGATTTGAAAATTGCACCTGTTTTTATAAGACAATTGCATCTTGAGCCCTCTTACTGCGCTTGAACGTTCATTTTCAGTTGTAATTAAGTAATAGATCTTAAGTTTTCGTCGTACATTTTCATTAAGAATGTCTTCGAACTGTATTGGCCAGCCACAGTTCAGAAAGTGTTTTGTTGGGTATAAACTTATTAAAGAGGTTTCTCAGTATTTAACATTCGTGCATGGTGTCTTCTATGTACAAAATCTACTACGAACAAACTCTATGCGAGAACTATGTTGTTCAGAAGTCTGTTCTTTAAAACTTACAAACGTTGTGAGAATTCTAATCCATTGTTAGTCTAACCGATAGTTCCTGAGACTACACTCTATATGGGACGAATTTCAACTTAAAAATGTTTTAAAAACAGAACGATTTTTGTGTAGAACGGTTTTTTTAAATATTCACCGAACGCTGTCATTGTTGCCAAACTGCCAGTATTAGCGCTTGAGCGGTCTTCTCAGAGGTTCCAACACTGCATACAACAATTCAGTGTAATGAAATTTGTCGAACAACGCGGCATTCAGCGCACGTTCCCGCACCGGCGCCCGTTCAAATTGACGCCTAATTAAATTACAAGCCAGTGCAGCCGCGCCGACACGGAATTCATTTCGACCTCTTAAACTCCCCTTTTACAGTTCAAAAGACGATCAATACATTTATACAGATGAATTTACAGTCGGTGAACAAATAACACAATATTTGAAGACGTTTTCCTCAAGGAATTTGAGCTTTGAGCTTATCTTTAGATACTGTTTGTCGGAAAGGAAATCTTACTGTATGCAAATGCAATGTCCGCCCTCTCAGTACGGAGTCTCAATGGGCAGTAAGCTTTTATCACATTTCTATTCGCTCGCATTCCACAGCATATGAGTGCATATGACAACAGATAGATAAAGCTTTTTTCTGTAATCTCGGTGAGGTCGGGAAAATCGGTCGCGGAACGTATCCTATTGTTTTGAAGATAACCCACCCGCGATGCTCGCTGACGTCCCAGTACAGACTGCATTATTTCAGCGATGTATTGCAAACTGTCTCAGAATTTATACTAAGAAACTAGTAACAATGAAGTATCGTTTATTATACCACCAACATAAATTTTCATTACAAGTAGGTACGTGTTTTAAAGGAAAATACGGGCTTCGAGATCGCCTCGAACGGGAAAGTTATTGCTTGTAAAATTGAACTGGGGTGTTGCGTCATTAATTTTCAAACGATACAAAAACTACTTACATTGCATTTACATTGAATTGGAAAGGGATGATTTGTTAACACAGTAAAAAAGTAATTTTTGTACTTTGATAATTCAAAAACCGACAGACAGAAACATCCTTCAAAGTAATGGCCTCCTTATATAACCAAAACCAAATAAACTGTTTATATCTCTTAAACTATAACATATACCTAGATAACAGTCCTACAAGGAATACAAACAGAAAGTTTTATGTAAATGTCGCCTCCTTTGCGTCATATATAGTGGCGCTGATAACACAGCCTCCGGGGAGCGCGCCTGTCGTCTGATCCCAAGATGTATGCAAAATTGCCAATACGTGCTACAATATCGAAAGAATTACATTTTTAATACTTACTTATACGTTTCTACATAGTGTTAATGTAACATTTTCATATTTTGCTAGATTTTAAAGTGCGTGTTAACAATGACAAATTACAATTATATTAATTCAAAACTTGAAGAAAATAACTATAAAACCTTTTTTGACTAAACCTATTTTAAAATGTTGTCCACATGCACTGGCCGTTTGAGCTCGAAAAACAATCGGATGCCATTAAAGTGTTTTTTTTTTACTTCTTGTTTTTTATTGGCAAATGGCCAGCTATTTATTTTTGGGAACTATATTTCTTGTCACCAAAATTTATATTTGTCATCAAAGTTGTATCACCTAGTAAATAGATCTATCGCCACGAAATATTTTCGTTCTCAGATAAACAAAAAGTGTAAAGGTATGAATTATCAAATAAATGTTGATACATGTGTAAAATAAGAGATGGATTACCAATAAAATTGTAGTGCATTAGATGAATATAAACTTCGTTCTTATAATAATAGTTTTATTACTTAAATAATAGCTTTGTGCTCGGAATGGTAGATCTGTCACCAAATAAATAGATCAGTTCCTTATTTCTATGAAGAAATGCTTTATACGAGACATTGGGCACACCGACTCGGACAGGTTAGGTTCGAAGAGGATGGCGGGGTCTAGTGAGCGAGCGGAGCGAGCGAACTAAGACCCCGACATCCCCTTCGTGTTAGGTTACTGTAAACCCTGCAGACAGAAATAGGAGCCCCGCGTAGCGGGGCTACGTCGACAACGCCTTAGTTTTTCTAGTAACATAATATGATTTATTGGTGATCTCTTTAAATTAGTTTGCTTAAATACTTATTAGGACACACCTATTATAATACATACAAAAACATTTATTTGGTACTAGACCTTATATCTCAGGATTTTAGGTGATTTATTGTGGAACTGATTTTGCATTGTTTGGTGACTACATTTTGGTGACAGATCTACTATTTTGAGGACAAACCCTATTATTTAAGAAACACAAAACTAATTAAATTGGTGATAGCTTAAATGATACCCTTTATTTTTTCTTCGAAAACAGCCATTGTTTTGGCCGTTATTATAACCAAACCTCTTTCCTAGAAAAATGAAAGGAAACGTTGTTACTCTGTCTTCAGCGACTGGTTATTTTAACTTTTTAGCTTCCCTAGTTTTCCATCTTTCGCATTTTCATGCATAATTTTAAACGGAATAAGGTTCTTGCATTTTTATTTAGGCATTTAATAAAAAATGTGTGCGAGTGAAATCTTAAACAATCAATGAGTTAATTTTCCTTTTTGTTACAAGTATTTAAAATTAAAGTGATAAAATAATAGTTTTGCAATTTCAAAAGTTTAAAAAAGTATTGTGTGCCAGGCCTTAAAGCCTTTTTCTCTTAAACCTATTCTTAAAAAAGTGTTACAATTGGCCATTTGACGTCGAAAAACTATCGGACCACAGCTTTTTTTTTTCTTGAACTTTCATCTCTTTCTTTTTTTTTATCCTGGCAAATAGCCACGTGTATATTATTTCACCTAAAACAACCAATGTTTTTTTTAGTTGTTATATCAAAACCTTTTTCTACAAAAATGTATGGCTACGTTGATTTCTTCAGCAACTGGTTATTTTAATTTATTAGCTTTCTTTCCTCATTAGTTTTTCATGTTCATGCATAATTTAAGAAAATTAAAATTATGATTACTTATTTACGTTAGTTTATTATCAGGATATTCTTAGGTCTAAAAAACAATGATCTACCAGGGACAATCGTCAATTGCGCCAACAAATAACTTGAGATAGATAATGATAACATCTGACCATGTCAGCCTCCGTCTAAGTTTAGACAAGGAAGGAATGTTCCAATGTTCACGGAAACCGATTAATTTCAAATTCAGACAGTTACGCAGAAATTATGCCTTATTCAATGGAAATGGGAAGGAAGGGATGGTAAGGGCGCGCCTACAGCGAGAAGGGAGATAGAAAAAAGCATTGTTCTATGAAAATTGACTCATCACGCGTAGCATGACCACTGTAGAAACGAGTATTGTCTACGGAAGACAATGACAATGTGTCAGTTTGTCGATTCTTCCGTCGACATAGCCCGTTTTTACGGCGGTCATGTTACGCGTGCTGGTATAATAGTTTTCAGTACTAATCTGTTTGTTTTTATTTGAGTTCATGGAAGTGAATTAAATTAGGCATATTGGTGTTGGCAAATTTTGGTTTAAATGCGCGAAAGTATTAATTTACCTTGTTACTTTCTTAGGAGAGAAATTAATCGATACTACATCAAACTTATAAGTTTAATAAACGACGTAATCATGGTTTCTACAATATGTAGTGTTGCGTTTTGTTGTACTGAATTATTAAAAATTAGTATTTTAGAATTAAATGTTGTTTACTATTGGCTATTGAAATGTAATAATGTTTACATCTATCTACCTAAATCTAGACTATTCGCGTACCTACATAATTTAGAATAATAAATTGAATTACCTCAGCAGCTTCTGCCATACTGCACTGACTGCCTTACAACCTAACATGACATATGTCAAAGAAACTTAACTGCTAAAAACAAATAGACACTATCTTACTTAGAAAGAACGAAAGCTTGCTCGAAACAGTAACAAAACTTATAGCACCTGGGGCAAGTCGATTAGCGCTAAGCTAGAATAGCCCCGCGTCGCGTGCGGTGGGGCGAAAGCTATAGCCCCGGATTTTAACAAATCACTTCATTGGAACATTGGAACAGCGGGTAACTTATTGCCTAATTCGTTCGGCAGCCGATATCCTTCACTTCTTCCTTGTGGTTCTTGATTAATAGATTTTATTTTAATAATTACAAGGTAGCAGCTTGTTTTCAGGAAGACTTTTTTGTTGATTGATGATAGTACTTTTTTAGGTAGTACTTTTATACTTGAATAATATAATTCGTGATTGTAAAAATAAACTTGTTTTAACTGGGATTGGCTCTATTATAAACATAAGTTGAATTCGTAATTCTTGTTCCAACACGGGATTACCAGTCCAATATCAGATTAACGGCAGTTATGAATTAACATATCCAATTCTGTTCGCCCTAATCAGTTAGTTAATTGCAATACTAGTCATGACCGGAATATAATTATATTGTAGCAATGCAATCCGCATATTCAATCTATACTTCTATACTATACTATACTTAATATTATAAAGCTGAAGAGTTTGTTTGTTTGTTTGCTTGAACGCGCTAATCTCAGAAACTTCTGATCGAATTTGAAAAATTCTTTCAGTGTTAGATAGCCCATTTATTGAGGAAGGCTATAGGCTATGGGTCCATATTGGCTCACCTAAAGTTCTTTACCCGAAATTGTTCTTCCCAACGGTTTGTAATCCGAATGACCATTCTTCCTAAAATTTTTCATCCTTAGGTTTTCATTCATACCATTTGTAGTGCTACCGGCGATGTTCATAACACTCATGTTTCCGAAAATTGTAATTAATAATATCATTAATGTAAATAATTTAAACTCCTACTGTTTTTTATCATAACTCTTTTATCCCTAAACATAATTACCATAATATTTTTACTGATACTCAGATAGAACCATTTACCAAGTGTAATAAAAATATATGTGGGTAGAAGATGATATTTATAGTTCTAATTTGGGTGAGGATTAGGTCAGAGTGTCGTCTTGGGGGCACTATAAAAAAAATACTTAGAAAAATTTTGCGACCATTTCGAGGTAGCGCTCGCCGGCCGCTGCCGCGGCACCGCTCGCTTCGCTCGCTCGGCTCGCGCGTTGGTCACAGTTCTAACCTAACCTAACCTATGGGTATCTTTCCAGGTACACAGCCCGCAATAAAATAAAAAAGTAAAAGTTACGCAAAATTAATGTATATAATACTGATTATTATGAATAAAAAGAAATCTGAACAAAAAAGATATGACTTTGAATAATAGAGTAAAAGATGGTTATGTTGAGAAAATATAGGAAAAAAAATAAAAGTATAATAGATTGTTATTGCTACTGACATTATGAAGTTGAATGCTTCGGAATTATGAACATTTGAGACAGAGTAGTTAGGAATTGCGATTGATAGGATGAAAAATGTTAGGAAGAACATTTTCGGATTTCCAATTATCGGAGTTGAAAATTTAGGTGAACTTTGGCGCACCCATAGGCTATATATCATTACGCTACGACAAATAGGAGCGAAGCAGCAATGAATAATGTTTCAAAATCGGGGAAAATGTGACGCAGACGAAGTTGCGCGGGACAGCTAGTTACACATATATAATCGAAAACTGAAACATTTCTAAGTCATTTTGTAGATAATATACTTACACACGAACAGTTATGATTTATTAAACACAATAAACACGCTGTGCAATTTCACCTAGTTTTTAACCGACTTCAAAAAAGGAGGTTATAAATTTAGGCCCAGATTTGTCCCTAGCACTGCTTAATAAATACTTAGTTTGAGGAAAGGCCGGATAGTCACGTAAACAAGATAAAAGAATAACGTATGCATTCTAAAACGAATAAAAAATGTTTCATATTTTGATTGAAACGTAAAACTTGGAACACGTATTTAGATACGTGTTCCAAGTTTTACGTTCTACGTTTTCCAGCATAAAATAATTATTGCAATATCTATTCCTGTTTTGCAAAAAAAAAACATCATGTTCATGATAGACAAGCAAAGCAAACAATTTTGACGCAGACGTTTTAACCAAATGATTCACATATCATTTTGTTTATAAGTTGCCATAACACGAAAACATTTTAAGGAGCAGCAGCTACACTAATTGAAATACATTACAAAGAATTTTTAAAGTACGTATATTACTAACAATGATAAAACACTTTTGAGCAGGAATGTTATTTACCTAGGATAAAATAATTTCACAGGCGTAGCAGCTCAACAATTGCGCATTTTTCTAAAGCACAAAGTTACTATAGGTTTTCAAATAAAAACAACTTTCAACAACTACAATTACACACCTATTAAACTTTTATTCTATCCACATTTTGATTGTTAATCTAAAATCAACATGTAACAGTTTCATTTGTATCAGAACCGCAATAAATTCGCGACATGCAATTATCGTCGGCCCGCGATGAAAGATTACTCATGGCGATTGCTATAAATTATTTACGATTGCATTTATTCAACTGTTTTATAGTTTCGTACACGAAAACAGACAAAGAGGTTGTGTCAAAGTGGGATTTTTGCTGATCGTAAAAAGTAAGTTTTAAGTTTAAGTTTTTAGTTTTAAGTGTAACTCTGCCTCTTTTACGATTATTCATTGTTTTTTTTTCATAGAAAAGCCTTGCAAAATCATAAAAATAGACGGCGCCATTTCCTCATTACAAAGTTCACTTAGTAAGAACGTGTTAATGCCGGGGCTTGTCATAAATCAATGATAATGACATTACACTGACAACAGGGAAGCTTCTAGAAACGATAGGAAAACCGAGTTATTTATAGCAACAAACTAAATATAATTTAAACAGACAGGTTTATAAATAGCCGCTGTTAACAGTTAATGATAGCTCAAACAAAGTGGCTGGCATTTAGTTCGCTAATGGGTATTTTTCGTACAACATTTACAATGTGGGTTGGGCCCTAAAGACCGCTTGGACACTGACAGTAGTTAACAGCTGCTCAAATTACTAGATACATTAACTAGATATGATATCATTTTAGTCGATTTAGGTACCTATCTATTCAATAAGACCATCACAGCCGGTTACTCACTGTGTTTCACTAGGGTCATTTATCTGTTGAATGCAGTTATTTAGTATACATTTGAAGTAAACTGCAAAAATATCTTCAAAACGGTTGACGTAAATGAGTCAAATAAGACGAAGTTGAAAGGTTAACCGTGATATTGTGAAGTGCACAAAATGAACCGCTTTTGCATCTGCACCTGGACCTGGAATTCGAAAAATTCTTGAAGAAATGGTTAAGTTACTTGATATATTTCTAGTGCCTCTCTACATAGTCGAATTCTATAAACTTTAAGTTCCACAAAAGTGCAAGCACAAAACTTCTGCGCCCGATGGTCAGTCTCACACTTAGTAGCCACAAAGTGTGAGTCATCATTAGCTAAGTGGGATCTCGCACAGCACCGCACCCTGCATAATGTTACCGCCGAGTTTACACCCTGCATAGCGAAACTGTCGAATCACCACTACCTACTCAGCTTCCATAGACAAGTTTTGATGATGAGTTTTTATATAGATTTAGACAAATAAAGATGGAAAACATGCCTCTGAAAACTTACGAAATGTTGTCTCCTCTGTCTTAATTCTCGAGGTAACGAGCTTACACTGTAATAATATTTTTATTTTTATTGATAGATCGTTTTTCTTTGCGCTGTGGTTTCTTAGTCGAAACTATGATTTCAAAAAAACTGTTGGAGAAAAACAGAAATTTAATTTAGCGTTTACAATTTTATGCTCCATAACATCAATAACGTTATTAATATGACATGGATGTCAAGGAGTTACGCGAATTGTTGGCACGTAAAATAGCAATAATTAACATTATCGACACACACGACATTGATCCTATTAATAATGTTCACTTTGAACTGCCTTTGCCAAGTCATTGAACGTTTAATGTTGATAGTTAATGTTGGCACATAGTTATAAACGGATTATTGCTTTGTTACAGGTGTGTGAGGATCGTAGTGTATGTAAACAGAGCATGACATAAACATCACAGGCGCCTGGTGAACGTGAGTTATTTTTAATATCAATCAAAACAAATTTCTTTTGATTTTTTGTGAATATGACAAAATAAATAACTGTGCAGGCAGTCAACAAACATCTATGGACTATACAAGCACCTTTTCATGAACAATGGACGCTGATAAAACTTTCTAAATATAGGTTACGCTATAGTCCACTAAAGCTTGCCGTTAAAATTTGAAATTTGTGGGGAAAACTTCGATAACAGCTCTCTCCATTAGCACTGCGGTTAATTGCCTGCTCACTTATCTCTTCTGCCTACCGTACCTAGGTAGTACAGTCCCGAAAGAACTCATTTTAATTTCAAGCTGTCCCACTGCCGCAATAAATAATGGCGGCGCATAAAAAAACCTAAAAACTGTTGGACCGTTTCGTTTCATTTAAATACAGAAGCTTTATTTCATGGACTAGTGGATATGGTCAAAAATGGTACGATTTCTATTGCGAACTTTATTTAAATGTAGTTTGGGTTGCGGGATATTGAAGGGTTATTGAAACGTTACTATTTTTGTATTCTGGCAATTTGTTCAATTGTGTACCTAGATGCTACAGTTTTGTAACTTTCAGGGCCGCTTGCACCACTTACTCAATGCGTTTAACGTTAATCGTGATTAGACAACATTCCGATTCCATTCAATCGTTTGAAAATGGCGAAGTTAGGATTAAAGTAATTATGTTAACACGTTTATTGGTAATTCTGGTGCAAGGGGACCTTAGCCGCTGAAGAGTTTTACGTGGACAAACATTGTTTTATTTTAACTTAGCTTGCAACATAGCTACTTAGTTAGTGTCTGCTAAGGATTAGCTACGATATATTGTTTGATACGGGAGGATTTCAACTTGAATGGCTTCTAGCCAAAAGATTTAATATACTTTCATGCTCTAGCTGACTAATACTAGATTATAAAGGGTGTAAATAGGGGGTCTATTTACGCCCTTTATAATCTAGCAGTATACATAATCTTTTGGCACTAGAAGCCATCAAAGTTGAAATCCTCGAACGAGTCGAAAGGCACTTGTTCTCCCCTTTATTGCGCTATTTTTTTTGTTCTGGACCATACCTGGGAATCTTCTCATCATTATCATCATCAGCCTATAATACACAGGCCTCCACTCTATGAGAGGGAGTGGGCTGTAATCCACCACGCGGGCCCAGTGCGGGTTGGTAGATATAACATGTCTTCGAATTTTTAGTTCTAGAACATGCCGGCTTCCTAACGATGTTTTCCTTCACCGTTTTTGAGGGCAGCGGTGATGAAATAAATTACACAAATTAATGCGTCTGCCTGGGTTCGAACCCACGGCTTACTGCTCGTAAGTCGGGGCGGCCACCACTGTTCTGCTGGGAACCTTCTAGTTGCAGAGAAATTAGAGGTCAAAGTTTCAACTTATATACAAGTTTTTTTTAAAGAACTTTTTAATGTTATGATTTTACTTTAAATACCTTCCCGACCACCGTACTTGTCTATCCCGTTGGTCTCGTGGTTGCAAACGCGACTGCTGAGCGTGAGGTCTTGGGTTCGATTCCCGGGTCGGGCAAAAGGTGCTATTGAGTTTTTCCATTAAGAATTTCTTAGTAGAAGCCCTAGTGTTTGGAAGTTGGCGGTATGATACCCCCGTGCCTCGGACCATTAGAGTGAGGGAACAGAGAGTGCACCTGTGCCTGCCCACACTTGTGCACTATAATATCTCCCACGCCGATGACTAAACTTCGCCAAGATTGGCCGTTTTGGCCGAAAACGGTCAGGAGGACAATACAGGGTGAATTTTTCAAGTGGGCGTGGATGGCCAAATCCGTAACTATGAGGAATAGCAAAAAACACTCAAACGAGTCTTGAGCCCGATTTTGATGAAAACTAAAACTGCATCATTGGATTTTTGAAAAATCTATATTCCTAGCCAGGAATCGAACCCGTTGCTTTTGAAAGATAAACACTGTATTATTACACAATTCGATGGTGTCGCTGCTAACGATCAAATTCTGGGAAGTAATGGCATACGGCAAACTAAAGAAATGAGTATATTTTTGATAAAATACGCAAAAATATAGTAGAAATTAACCAAATCTCGAACAAAATCACTTTTGACGGCAACTCACTTGTAAATTCCAATCGTAATTATTTACTATTGCCTTTAACAGCGAAGAGTGCATAATAATTTGGAATAAAAACAAAATGTTGCGATTAAAACATGAGAAACATAAAATGTAACATTTTCCTGAGTTCCGTATACTTGCCAAAATTTGATCGTTTATTGAATATCCGTATATAGCGCCATTTACCCACATTGAAGTAGATGGGAGCGTCGTGAACGCAGTAAAATAACATTTTACGGAACACAAAGTTATGCGGGCAAAAGTTGCAACCATTGTGGACGCAGAATAATAAATTATTTATTCAGAACGAAAAGTAACCTGAACTGTGGAGTTAGAGTACCTGAAAGCTGGTTTTGTACAGTTCTTTTACAGCTGTTTTACTTCTAATATAAACCATATGATAAAGAGAATAAAGCTCACTGTCCCGAAAATCAGAGGTAAAATATAATGCTAGGACAGAAGCCGTCAGAACGTTTCAGCCACAGCCTTCGTTTATGCGCATAATGTCCACAATTTATGCACGTATGCATAAATTCAGGAAATTTGCCGCTGCTATTATTTTTGGTAATTGGGAAATATTGTGCTGTTATAGCTAAACTCAGAATAGTTTTGTTATGACTTTCTTAAAGAGCCTTTGGGATTAACAATTCTGTCAGAGGCCATATAATGGGTGAAAAAATACCCTTAAAAAGCCGAAAAACACTAGTTAAAAAAAACCAGCAATAATTTTTGCTTAAAGCTAGTTAGATGTACAGGTTGCTTCGTTAAGGGCCCTTGGACTGTACTTTAATATTGTGTAAAACAATAAAATGTAAATAAACAAATTCAAAAGAAAAACAGCAAGCTTTACCAAACAAATAAAATAAAAATATCGTTCTATTTGATGGAGTGTCAATCACTGTGCCATATAATAGGTATATGTCATAGAATGGAACGCTTGCCGCTTTTAAGGGGATTTGCGTCACGGCAATAGTTTCTGTCACAGGTGACAGGTACTGCCTATCCCCTGTTCTGGATACTCTGGACTCGTATACTGAATATATTAATAGACCCACCACGTGGGTTGAAAAATACTTAATACAAGAATTGAGAATCAACGTAGGTAGTGTCTAAAGCAAGATGTTTCTGAATTTTGGCATCAACAACTCCAAAACTGATTACTTAAATATGCCAAATACCGAAGATAATGATGAAGAAAAACGCCAACTGGAAATTAACATAAATATAAAGTTGTTTACATCCCAAGTGACATCTTGACGCAAGAGTACAAAATACTTCCCTGCGTAAGTATTTATTTCCGTTCCATATTTATGACGCACACATCCCAAATGAAAACAACCCAAGGAAATCACGTACATAAAAGAGATATTACACATTAGCCGAGAAGATATCACGAAACTAGTTCAGGTACGAATCCGAATAAATTGCAGCGAGTAACCGACGGACGCGTTCTTGTAAATTTTTTATGGGCTCGAACGTTCCGGGGCTCAACGCGACTAATAAATTGGGAACGGACCCGCAGGAGGCTGTTTGTTCCCGCCTCGGTCCCGAGAGCCCGAGATTCGTGTCCCGACCAGGCCATTAAGCACACCCGCTACACGGTCACAATCTTGTTTTCCAATACGATATCGAGAACACCTATAGATCTTTTATTGGGACTAATCTTCGAACAACCACGTTTCAGTGTTATGCCGAAAACATTACACGATTTTGCCGTATGCCTTTTTTGTGTCGCTCGATACATGGAAAGGCGTCGTTTTTAATTGAAATATACATTTTCAACCTACAATGAACATGTTCAAACCGTGCGTCGAGTGAAAGAATTGGATTAGAATACCGGTAAGTGCAGTGGTTAAAGTGAATATAAAGGGTGGTGGGTAATCCATTTTGCCAGTAATCCATTTTCATGGCTTGACGGTCGCCGGCGCGCGGTGTGATAAGCCGAGAACATACTTTTATGGGCATAGCCGCATATAATAGCACTCCGTTAGTCTGCCACACCTACAAATCTTTTTATAGAAGTTATGTTTTTTTGGGGAAAATGGAGTAATGCCTGGAAAATTGTAAAAAGTGTGGAACGAATGGAACGTGGAAATAGTAATATCGCATGGATGTCATGGAGAATGGTAAAATCCATTCGTTTCTAATTTAGACCTACAAAATTCTTACTATAAATCTAATTTTATTATTAATTAGCTGTCCCACGCAACTTCGTCTGCGTCGCGTTTTCCCCGTTTTAGCAACATTTTTCATTGCTGCTCCGCTCCTATTGGTCATAGCGATGATATATAGCGTATGTCCTTCCCCAGGTTGAAATCTATCTTCTTGCCAAATTTCATTAAGATCCGATCAGCCGTTTAGTCGTGAAAACGTAGCAAACAAACAAACATACAAACAAACAGTGACTTTCGCATTTATAATATTAGTATGGATTATGTAAGAATTGGAAAGTATGTACCTATTTGGAGACATGATAAATTAAGAACCCCATCAACAAGTTATTATGGGAAAGAAAGTTTAAAAGATTATTTGTCACTTTTGACAGAATTAAAAGTTTACTGTTAAAACATATAATAACAAATTGTAACGGACAGTAAAAAGGTAAATCCAATAGAACAATCACAGCCCAACATGTTTTATGGTGCAGCCGTTCGCAACAAGTTGTTGATCCCGGCACACAAATGTAGAATAGTACCTACATAGTTATATGTCTATTAGTACTTGAGCTACAGATGTAGATAGTAAACTCTGATACTAATAGGCGATAGACCGTACTAGTAATGATCATATGATAGTTTAGATAATGAAATAATATAGTTAGTTGATCTAGGATTATTAGGAGTTTAAAGTTTTTAGTAGATTAGTCGGAATAACATAGCTTAAGGAGCTCACGGCTAAATAATAACAACCGCACGGCTCACGGGTCTATCTTTAAGGTTAAGCCGTGCTTGCCGAGGTTGGTCCGTGGATGGGTGACCATAATTACATACCGAGTTTCCTCCCTTGTCCTGGCTGTCATTTGTAGATCTTAGACAGTCGTTACGAGTAGTCAGAAGTCTGAGATCCAATCTTACCAAAGGGTATCGTTACCCAGTTACTGGGTTGTGGAGGTCAGATATGCAGTCGCTTTATGTAAAATACTGGTACTCAGCTGTATCCGGTTAGACTGGAAGCCGCCACCAAGATAGTTTGTGAAAAGGCTAGGTAGATGGATGGTATGCTCTTCGTATACGAGTCTTAATAAAGTCCACAAAAACGCTTCCACTGCAAAATTTTACTTCAAGCACTTCAGAAACCTTAAAATCTTCTTTAATTGATACAGCTCGACTAAAATATTCCGAATAACATAAATACTGGTGCGAAATTTTATTTATCTGTGTTATTTAGAAAATGTAGGAAATAAAGTTATACGATAAATTAATGATACAGCTAGGTACTAAATTTACATGACGATTTTGTCAAAACGCAGCTGACAATTTTACGCATAATATCTTACTCTCGAATAAACAAATACATTAATTTTACAGCCACAAAAAATACATAAAAGTACCTATACGTATAAAACTCAACATCATAATTTCGTTTTTTACATCTCACTCTCCAGTTGCTATTTATACGAACATTATAGTATGTACCACACGAATTATGTTATAAAAATGTTCGTTATAGGTAGGTACGTAAAACGTAATAGAATTTCAGTGAGTCCTCCGGTGTTATTATTGGTTTTCCCCGGGGATATTTCAAGATCTGTCGCGGAGACATTTCTCTTCATTGAAAGTGTTGATGCCGTACTTCAGGTGAACATTTTGATACCCCTTTTTATAGGAATACTGAAATATCTGAAATTGGCAACAGTCTGTGCTGCGATACAAACATTTTGGATTTAATATTTTTCACCGGGCATATTTTATTATAATTTATGTTTCAAATCCTGTTTCGAATCCTGTTTCAACTTACAATTTCAGTTAGTTTGCAACTCAACAGCATTGCCATTTACCCCAAAATTACCAAATTGTAATATTTTGTCCATCTCTAGGGAATTTACTTTGTTTACATTGAGTTTTAATACCCTTTATGATCTGATTGGTAGTAAAGTGCAGCGAACCATGTGAGCATACTATACGTGAAAATGTAGTTTAAAGTATATCATTTTATGTGTTCCTACGAGCTGTAATTTGTTCACAAATAGATAGTTGGCACATAACATGTCAGTAACTTATCGTTCTCGTGGGAAATCAAATAAACTGTGGCACTCTTTGCGATCTGTTCGTTTTAAAGATAACCAGGACCTGAAGACTGCGGAGCGAGGCTGCGGAGCGGAGAAACGAAGAAATATTAACCAATAGGATTGCATAAAATTTCCGCTCCGTCTTCGCTCCGCTATCCCATTGGTTAATAATTATTTGTCCATTTCTTTGCTCCGCAGCTTAACTAGCTTACCTGTTGGCTTCAACTCTAACGGGTGTGTTTTTGTTGCACCTACAAATCGATTACCTGCGTTATTTAACTTATAATATACTCTTCTTTGATTGATTATGGTTTTTACTGAAGTGCTGACGAAAAACACTGATTAAACACTCCTATACTTGCGTGTGTGTGTTTAGCCTGATAGAGGAGAAAGACATATCTAACTTGTCGTAACTTGTCATATCCTTTCTTTCGTTAGCAGCAAAGTCAGTATTGTAAAGGTAGCGACCGAAAACAGCTCAATATTTTATAACACTTTTCAATTTCCTCTACACAGTCGAGCGAGCACTGTGCCACTGCAATTGCACTTTAATTATCTTCAGAATCTTCCGCAATAGCGGTGCCGTGAAACGCTTTCAAACAAATTGATGAAATATTGCACTGTACAAGAATTTATTTCATTTCGAAAATTGTGCCAAGGAAATTCTGTAGAATTATTATCAATGTTTTAGTCGAGCTGTATTAATTAAAGAAGATTTTAAGGCTTTTGAAGTGCTTGAAGTAAAAAGCACTGGTAGCGTTTTTGTGGACTTTATTAATACTCGTATACGAAGAGCATACCATCCACCATCTGCCTAGCCTTTTCCCGAACTATCTTGGGGTCGGCTTCCAGTCTAACCGGATGCAGCTTAGTAGTTTACGTGAAGCGACTGCCTATCTGATCTCCAACTGTGAAACATCTACAAATGACGTGCTTTCCGAGACACAGAGGAAACTCGGTATATAATTATGGTCACCCATCAACGGACCAACCTCGGCAAGCATGGCTTAATCTTAAAGATCGACCCATGCGGCTCGTATTATTTAGCCTCGAGCTCCTCAAAGAGCAGACCATTAAAAGGACTTAATCATGATTGCTCTCACAGAAGTTTAATAATTTTTTAAATATTAATAAAAACCTATTCGTGACCGACAGGTATACAAAGGGAGAGGGGAAAAGATTTTTTTTTAATTACCAATTTTATTTTTCATTCAGAATGACTTACGGAATACGTGGTAACCGTTTATGCGTCGATGTTTCCACCATATAGAAGGTTTTAAATAGTGAAACTGGACGCGATTAGTACATCTAAACAGCGTTAAAAAGCTGTCAGTATCTCAATATATAGAGCAATTGTGGCATCGACTCTTTCTCTTGATCGCGGTTAAAAAGTTCAATTTTTTTTTTATCTATACTCTAGGCAAATGGCCATTCTGAAATACTTAATGATAGTTTATTTTCTCATCTATCGAAGCTTGTGATTGCAGGCGTAACTCTGACATTGCACTAAGCAATTAGGCTGCAGCTACATAGTATGTCTATTTGATATAGCGAAACACTGATTGACTTAGACCATTGGGTGTTACATCCTAATTCCTAACTGTCGTGTGATTTAGCTGCCTGGAGGCACATCACAGAACTAAATGAGAGGGACGGTATACTGGATGAGTTCTGATATTATTTCAAATATTTAAAAAAATAAACGGGTTGCACTCCGGGAGTGCCGGCAGAAGTGAAAACTTGAGTATAACGTTGTGCATTTTTTATATTTTGGAATGGTTAGTGAATAATTTTGCAGGAATTGCTTTAATTATCAGTAAAAAAAGTACTATCATTTATGTGGTAAAACACAAACATGACAATTTATATTACATTAAAAATGTAACACTTCAGAACTATTACAATCCGTCCTACGAATTTTACCTCTTTGGAGAAACCGAAGGTTATGTTTGTGCATAAGATAATTATCCAGTTTTGAAAACCCAAACTCAATGACATATGTCATGAAGTTCAAATTCCTTCGTAACCTAATGTCAATCCGTCTTACGAATTTTCGATCTGACGCAAGTTTAACATTTTTTACCCATCACTAAAGTGTACAACGCCGCTAAGGAAGTTTTCACTTCAAAACCTTTCCTTTCCTTTTTTTCTAGACCTTTTAACAATCAAAGCATTCGTCGCGGTCATTATGTACGGCCGCGATCCTGAACACGTGGTGGGCACCGACATAGCCTTCTAGTTTTCGAAACAAATGACGGCTGGTTACTTTGGTTAGATCACGAGGTAGTTCTATATTTATAAACCCACTTGTTGAGTTACTTCAGCATTTATTTGCTTGGCTCTTTGAGCATTGAAAAGAAGTGTGAAAAAGGGAAAAGACAATGATTATCTTTAGTATAAAAGTATTTAGATTATCTTTAGTAGGTATATTGTCATTCTATAAAGGTAATTTTAGATTTACATGCGGTATCCCCTGTCTATATGGCCCCATGTTTATAGGGCCCCTTAAAAGGACATAACATTTTTTTATTCTGGCCGCGTACTGTTGACACCAGCAGTAATGACACAAATCAAGACCTTCGTTTGGATGCCAACTCCAGTGCTATAAAATACAGCACAAAATATGAATCGTATGAATATTTGAGTCATATTGTGCAGTAGTTTTACTAGGGTCAATAGCTCCCATTTATTTGAAAATTATATTCCTGAACTGAACCGCAAAGGTTCATAAAAAAATCGAAATCATGCTGAATTCATAAATAGAACAAAGTTTGTATTAAATGCGTAATAAATTAACGGGAATTAATCGAAGTTTTATTAGAGATAGAAAAGAGCTCATTTAATTTAGATCTTAAGCAATATAATAAATCTTGAACACAAGTGTCTATTTCGCGTATTTTCTTCGCAACAACATTCGTGCCGTTTCGTCAAGTTACAAGTTTTTCTTGTTTGTCAAATACCTATTACCCAATAATGGCAGTGGAGGTACCGCTCAACTCACTGTAAACTGAATTTGATTTAAATTGTCGTGACGATGTGGATGCTGCATATCCAACGAGCATTTGAGATACACAAGATTTTGAAGTGATCATTATGAGAAATACATTTGAAATATCCCGGGATGTGTTCTTTTACTACTGCCATTTATAAATACAAGTAGGCGTTTGAATAAAAATAACAATATCGTTATGACACTTTGCTTCACCTTCTAAGCAAAACGGATGAACTTTTCTTCCGATAACTATCGGTGAACAGGCTGGTGATTTGAGAAAACTATGTACCGTTTTCCAATTCATCTTGTAGATACAAGACGACTAAACGGCTGATCGGATCTTAATGAAATTTGGCAAGAAGATAGATATCAACCTGGAGAAGGACATAGGCTATATATTATCACGCTACGACCAATAGGAGCGGAGCAGCAATGAAATATGTTGCGAAAACGGGGAAAATGTGACGCAGACGAAGTTGCGCGGGACAGCTAGTACATAAATAACATCAATATAAATTACGTTACCTAGTTAATTATTAATAAATGCTGCTTCTTTGTTGTTTAAATTTGTCAGTATTTTCCCCCGAATAACCCTTAACGTGGTTTAGGGAATAAGAAATGATCGAATAAACGTTTGAGATTGTTTGTATGTACGAAAGCGCGGTTATAGGACGAGGATCAGACGGGCCGCGTGGTTCAAAACACGGGTGGTGTATTCGGGTCGAAAATCATTAGCAGAGTTACCTCCTTGAATTAGACGAGGATGCAAAACAACAGCCTGGATATCCTTACTCTTTGAAACAGACCCTTATATAAAAACAGCTAACTACATTATCAGTGAGTAACTACATTATATTTTTTTTCATATATAAATTTGAACAGTGTAGAATCTGGTTCTTCTAACCTAACAGACAGATGTGTTGATGGGGAGTTTGTTCCGCCACTTCTTCTTCCCAGCTAAAACACTAGGAAGTGGCGAAGGGCGGGCGTTTTGGAGGACTGTCTCTTGTAATTTTGACGTTCAAAAAGTGCTGACTATGAGCCTAATTTGAATAAATGACTTTTGATTTTGATTGGTAGTGTATTACATTACATTATCATGACAATAAGGCCTTAATAATCTGTGTAGGATCTCTGAAACAACGGCAAAAACGGATTTATTTTTTGAACATGTTAACGTCATACCATCATATTTCTGCTACATAGTATCCGATGTTAGGTCTTACATCTAGACTCTGCTTTCAAAATGTACGCATGTGTCAATAGTGGCTGTGGAAAGTAACGATACCTACCTAGTTATATTTAAGAAATGGTATATTATCCAAAGAACTGCAATAAATAGGGTAACGTTTAATTTGTTTATTAGGAAACAATATAATGAATCATTTATATTATTATTATCATGTAGTTTAAAAATATGGCTAAAGTTTTAAAAAGTAACATAATTATGAAGGGCAGACTTGATATTATTTACATAGGGACTAAATCAAAATCGATCAGCAGTTCCATAGTATTTAGGGCTTGTACTCAACATACTTCATCATCATCATTTCAGCCCAAAAGACGTCCACTGCTGGACATAGGCCTCCCCCAAGTGTCGCCACATTGGCATTTTGGGGGGTTTTACCATAACCGCCACGCTTGGCAGGCGGGTTGGCGATCGCAGTATGGTTGTTACAAAAGCACAGAGAACGCTGCTGCCCATTCTCTGGCAAGTCCCTTAGTCGCCTCTTACGACACCCACGGGAAGATATGGGATGGTGCTATTCTTTACGTCCGACACCATACAGAGCTCCGACACCATACAGAGCAACTCAACATACTTACTTAAGTTTTATTATAGGATAGAAAAATGATTCGTAGCTGACTTAGCTCAATTTAGGTAAAATGTAGCTTATATTGAAAGTAGAAAATTGAAACGAACGAAACAATTTTTTCGTAACATTCGTGTTTATTTCATCTCATACATTTTTCCACGTATTCAACGCTTTGCAACGTTCGTGATCTTAAGAACTTATATTCTATGATTATCCTCAGATATGGGAAAATTTCAGAAAACATTATGAATCTTCATATTGTTGATAGATAGATTTATAATATTTTATTGATTAGCGCTAGTCAGCCCAACAACTCCATTCGTCCAATGTAACTAATTTTATTTACGATTCATATACCTGACTGAAAACTTATTTCTCCCAAAATTGAGGGTGATCTCTTGGGTTAATATAAAACAACACATTCAAAGTTGAGTTAGCCACTCCCCCGGGATGGGACATTCGCAAAGTTAAAATGGAATATGGCGTCAAAATGTTTTTACGGGGACACAACACCGAAAATTGAATGCGGCTTAATCGTGGTGGGTTTATTTAAAGCATTATTCACCGGGCTGAGAACTCCAGGGTCTATTAACGTAGCTTGGGAGTTCAAACTAATGATCTGGAATCGAGATGTGGAATCGATTGCTCTCCTACATCAGGATTATGTTATCGGATGGCAATTCGACAATCTGAATTTGAAACGTTCAGTTGGATGCCATTTGAAATGTTATTACAAGAGTGATCCGAGATAAGTTTGAGATGTAGACACTGGGGACTGAGACGGGCTAACGATCTTGTTACAGAGCGAGCCAGCGAGCTGCACCGCACGGCTCAGGGTAATGAACCACGATTGAGCGGCTCTTGTACTTGTCTCTCACAATATTTACCACAGCATCCCACAAAACAATATCTGTAAAATACGGCGATTTAAAACAACACTTTAAAGAATTGTTTTCAATGCTCGAAAGTATACAAGGTGTTGTTTTGCATCCTAGTCAAAATTCAGGAGGTTGTCTTAAAAGACAAAGATAATCAATTAAAATTACGGTTACGGTTAATTATTAATAAACGCTGATTTTCTTGGATGTTTAAGTTTGTAAATTTTTCAGAATAACCCACTTAACGCGGTTTAGGGAATAAGAAATAATCGAATAAACGTTTGAGATTGTTTGTATGTGTGGAAGCGCGGTTATATGGCGAGATTCAAACGGGCCACGTTTAAAACACGGGTGGTTCACACTTACTGATTTCTGTAAATAAGAAAAAATATAAAAATTACCTACCCACTTTATTATTGATTCGGGACGAGAATCATTAGCATAGTTACCTCCTTGAATTTGACGAGGATGCAAAACAACATCTTGTATTTACATCGGAATTATCAACACTTGTTAAACTCTAACATCTGCTGGTATTAAATAAATAGACAAACTAAAGTGGTAACTATTTTATTAACAATCTCGTTCTCAAATTAGCCGCTCTAAATCAACTTCGGAAACATAATAAATAACAACGCAGATCTCTTTGGTGTAACGAGGAATAATTTCACTTCAGTAAAGGTAGCTGTTTTAATAGTGGATTATCTTACATTTTCATTTTATACCCAGGTTAAGTTAAGCGGAAAACGAGCCCCTGAGCCCTAACAACTATTAAATTGACATATAAACTTATAACAATTTCTGAGAGCGTTATACAAAGTGCACATATAAATAGATACTGTGGGCCGACCTCCCACAAACGGCATAGGAAACCCTTGCACCACAAAAAATAAAGTGTATTTTTATTGCCCTCCGAGATACAAACACAAGGTATTATTAAATTTTTATAGGCCTTTTTGCTCGATTGTTTGTTTTTATGTTCTTTTCTAAATAATACATTTCCCTTACACTAGGCACCGTCATGGCGGTCAACGTTTTGTTTTTAACGTATAAATGGAGATCTATACGATACGAAAATAAAACAATAAATTATTTTGAAATGAATTTGTTCTATATTATCGTGAGGATGAGGCTGCATATCCAACGAGCAATTGAGATAACTCTAAGACTTTGAAGTGACATGAGACTATAGTAAAGGAGCCCAAGAGGCTAAATAGGGAGTTATTTGAGCGTCGTGGATACCTAATGGATTGTGAAGATTAGATGCTGAAAAGAAATAAAGATTATATGCTGTTTCCCCTGTCACTTTCGGGGGGAAGGTGTACAAAAATGTAAAAAAAAAATGAAAACAAAGAACTCGAGCGCGTCAGATATTAATAGTGTAGCGGTTTGCATGGTGCGGGTGGCCGTACGAAGGAGTAGAAAACAGGAAGTTTTTTTTCGGGCATGTCAGCTGTTTAGAAGTTGTTGTTGTTAAGTGATCCCTCAAGTAGCTCCTATTCAAAAGACTTATGATTTGGACGCTACCAAAAATCACGGCCAATTTTTAAAAATATCGTTACGTTGAAATACTTTAGCGCTTCAGTTTATTATACCGACCCATAATGTGATAATTATGTGGAGGAATTCCATTAATCTGAGGGTTAGATTTTCTGAACTAATATTATAAAGAGGAAAGATTTGATTGATTGTTTGTTTGTATGTTTGTTTGCATTGAATAGGCTCCGAAACTACTGGTCCGATTTGAAGAAATCTTTCAGTGTTAGATAGCCCATTTATCGAGGAAGGCTATATCAACACGCTACGACTAATAGGAGTGGAGCAGCAATGAAAAATGTTGCAAAAACGGGGAAACTGTAGCGCATGAAGAGCTGGTAGTAGTGCTTGTGATACTAGTGTGCCTACCTTGACAGAAAGAGTCGAAACGTCGATATTTATTTATTTAATACATACAACACAAAGTACAAAGACGAACTTAATGTCATAGGCATTTTCTACCAGTCAACCTGTGCGTGATGCAGAGACAAAAGTGGTAGGTGTGTGTGCGATATATCGAATTGCATTTCCTACTCCGAGATGTATCCATATTTTAAGATATTCCATATTGGCCAACATGATAACAACAATATCTGTATCGGAGGAGCTGATTGTAACGGGAGAGTGAGGGATAGAGAAAGCGTGAGAAGGGCAAAGAGGCGCAAAGTGAATTTTTTAGACTTCTTCAGTACGGAAATACCACACTTTTAATGATTTTAGCTACTTCGGCTTGTGGAAATCGGCAGATTATGTTATTCCCGTGATCTGTGACTAATTTCCCTAGAAAAAAAAACCACGCTCGATTAAGTGGTGACATTTTGTTTTTTTGCAACTCACCCATTTCCTTATGTTAAGCACAAATTGTCAGATTATTGAAATTCACACTTTTCTGCATATTAACCACACATGTGGCTGTTCCTAAATTACCGCTGTTTTTCCTAAATCATATTAATATTATATTAAGGTCGGTTTCCCCTAGTAGTTAACTTACCTTAGTTACCTTGCCTTAAACTGACGCGCTCGATTTTTAAATTGAGTATTGAGTACCTTGCCTTAATCTGACGCGCTCGATTTTCTTTACTAATCTGATCGGCTGCCCTAGACTTTACGTAGATGGCTCAGGTAGGGGGGAGTATTTCACAGGGTTTAAGGTTACCTCCCTTATGTTATTCTGCCGCACTCGAGTTAATCCCAAATCCATGCTTGGGCTCCCCTACTACAACTAGAAATATATTCGAAGTCTCCCGGGATCTGTTCTTGTACTACTACCATTCATAGACTCAAGTAGGGGTTTGAATAAAAATAACAATATCGTAACACCACTTTACTTCACCTTTTGAGCAAAATGGATGAACTTTTCTACTGATAACTATCGGTGAATATGCTGGTGATTTGAAAAAAACGCTGTTCCGTTTTCCAATTCTTATCCTTACCGACTCTATTGGACCTGAAATAAAAGCTACTAACTGCATTATAAGTAAGTAACTACATTATCTTTGACCATTTATAAACGACATTATCAGTGCCATTATCATCATCGGGCACTTGAGTCGAGCTAGTGGTCGAATCTAGTACGTTAAGTACTAGATTCGACCACTAGCTCGACTCATTAGCCTGGGTGACTTACCAACGGGCACTTGAGTCGAGCTACTGGTCGAATCTAGTACTTAACGTTGTGGCTTAGATCCAGAGTGCTTGTAAAATGTAGACATGTGTCAATAGTGGCTGTGAAAATTAAGGGTACCTAGATTTTAACGAATTGGCTTACGTAGGTATTCAACATAATTATTTATATTTTATCACAGGGTAGAAAAATGTTTCATAGCTAACTTAGCTCAATTTAAGTAAAATTGAGCTTATATTGAACCGAGAAAATTGAAACGAAATAACTTTTTTGCAACATTTCGTGTTTATTTCATCTAATACATTTCTCTACGTATTCAAGGCTTTGCAGCGTTCGTGATCTGAAGAACTTATTTTTTATGATTATCCTCGGACATGGGAAAATTCAGAAAACATTATGAATATATAGATAAGATATTGTTGAATATATAGATAAGATTTGTATGATTTTATTGATTAGCGCCAGCACAACTCAACTCGTACAGTTTAACAAAGTTTTTACGATTCATATTATATCTAACTGAAAACTTATGAATCCCAAAATTTAGGGTGATCTCTTGGGTAATAATCATGTCGAGGCGGTCAAAGTTTTGTTTTTAACGTATAAATAAGGATACGAAAATAAAACAATTCATTATTTTGCTCGTTTATTGAGCAAATCGTACAATCGAGAGCTTATTACGACTATAAATGTAAGACCATCGTTCATAAGTTACTAAAATTACCATCAGGCTCGACATTTGAAAACTTTTTCATGGGTAGATTAGCGTGATTCATATGTAAATGAGTAGGTACTGTAAGTTACTGTGCCCAAACACCAGCGTAGGCTAATCCATCGCATTCACGATAAGCGTGGCAGTGAGGGCACGTGACGTGCCACGCGGCGTGAATGACACGCCGACGTGACTGACGTGACAGCGCGCGACCCGGACGTCTGTGTGCGCCCTGCATCCGCATGTATTCCACTGCATTCGACTGACATTCACTACACGAATCAATACACTAGCAATGTAAATAACTGGCATAGTTAATTAAAAACTTCCCAAGTTGAACAAATATTTGCGAGCACAAAACGGACAAGGCGGCAAATCCGATATACAATATGTTATTAGATTTACCTTCCAACCGAGATGTACGAGCGAAAAAACAAAAACTTTTACTGCAAGTTTAATTACACGTGTGTTGCGAGATATTCATAAAAACGCCAAAATAAAACAAAGGAAATTCAAGCGCATTGGTTTAACTCGACGCTACTGCCACGTACTACATAGCTTATTACGTGAATTTCAACAATATACAAAGGTATTCTCGTAAATAAGGACACACACAAAGCGTAAAATGAAAGGAAAGGGAAGCACCGACATGATTTAGAGAGAGGTAGCTAGATAATAATATTCAAGAAGCAGATTACCATAACTTAACTGAGAGATTGGCTCGGCCTACCGTGGATCATTATTTAAATCACTGGCTGCATGCAAATTACTCAGATATCGGATAAACATGAATTGAAAATTAAACAGCGGTAGGTATTCAATCGCATTCCGGTAATCCGTGAAACAATAGGAATATTTTCGTACGAATCGCTTGTTTTTGGAATAAGTAACGAATGTGTGCGGAGGGATAATTGATAAACGACATTCAGATATTCGACATTAACTATTAATCCTTGACTTATATTACTTTAAACCTACTTTCCTGTGCTGCAGCTTTTTTTATTACAACCGAAGCGTGGTAGCGATAGGTGAAAAATTCGAATCGCTTTTTGACCCCTCGGGTCTTTTGTGTAGACCCTTGTTTGAGGTCAATAAAGGCTTTTGTGGAACCATTCGAATACAGCTCAACCTGCTAACATTTAACTCTTTTGCTTTGTAACCTCAAATGGACTCCGAATAAATTAACTAAAGCTCTTTCCCTTCATGAAGAAGAATTTTTGGGTTCATGAAGTACGAACTACAAAAGTTAATTCAAAGAGTGAGATCTGTATGTAAACATACAAAGGGCATGCCATGATACTTTACTATAAAGAAATTAATCCTGAAAACGTTGAAGATGAAGTTTTAAAGATTTCAATCAAGTCGCGCTCCATTTTACTTTAAAAGACTTTCTGTAGTCTTGTTACAAAGTATAAATAGAGCTCAGTCGTATTCATAGTAGGAAAATCCCGGCAAGCCCCTTTACAGACGAGACACTCCCACAGAAAATGAATGTCGCCTACGCCTCACCTTCGAGATATTACATTTTTTAAAGAAACCCTTTTATGATCGATATTACCTAGTATATTCTTGGCTCATTTTTGCTGATATCAACTATACATATACTTACGGAAAAACGAGTCGAGAATCGTGATATTTTATGACTTCTGCAAATTTTCGTCGGCGAGAATACATGAATCGTATTGGCACCGATCACTCTCTATAACTCGAGCTGAATTGTATTGATTTATCATGGCTCTCATCGTGGACACTTGCGTATATAACCGAGCACCTCGTCAATTTTAAACTGAAACCAGAGGTGCGTGTAATAGTGCATGCAGTAGTGAACTATCCGGGCGATAGAGCGGCAATCAATCACTTAGTGAGAAACGTGTTGCGGGGCACAAGTTTGTAAGCGAGCCTGTTCATGCGACGTCTTCTCAGAACAAGTCGACCGCGCCAACTGGATCCCCAGAGAGACGAGAGATTTATATAGCTGATGACAGCGGATCAGCTGAGCACCGTATTGCCAGGAAATTAAACGTCACCATCTATCAATATAACACTATATTCTTATCCACAAATAAGTCAAATACCTAATTATGTCATTCGACATTTAATTAACAATGCGCTTGTTAACAACACGCCTTATAACCAAAATAAACAAACATCAAATAAATTTAGCAGAGTAGACACAATTAAAACAGGCAACGAGCCAGATAAATTCATCAGACTGCTTAAATAATGTTGGTATTGAAAGAATGAACATCCCAAACATCTTTATATACCAGCATTATATAAATGAATGAGAAAACTAAAAGTGTTTTCCACTCATGTCCGAATTACAGGCAGAGATGTAGAACATTTACCTACTCTTTGACATTGCAAGTATTTTGGTCGTACTGGGTCAATATCGTTTCGACTCGATGATCTCGATCGCATATTTCTTTTATTCATAACTCAATTCTTTCCACAAGTCGATGGACTATGAATAACGAAAGATTTCAAGCATGGTACAGGTGTGAGGATGGGCTGCTAGCCAAGTGAAATTAAATTACTAGCTGGAGGACCGTCGAGATCTTGCACTGATATCGTAGTGGCGATCATTTAGCCATTTAACCGCCTTAGAAACATCGCTGATTAAATTAATGGTATAACAAGTGAAGACGTTTCTACTTCATCCCGTTTTGTAAATAAAGTGGCTGAAAAGTTTGATGAAAAAACGAAAAATGCGGTTCTATCACAGCAATGCATGCGGTATCAGTTAACGATTTGGTTGTTTTTCGTGAAAAAACTGACCAGAATTCTGCTGCTCTGATTTTTGGTATCCTTTTGCTTTTTAGGCTTCACATAACGGGTAAAACAAAAGGTTTTGAATTTCCACTAAACGCGGGATCGCACATTTGTCTAAAATTCACAGAACACTTTTCAGAACTCCTGATGCCAATTCAAAATAGTAGTGAGCTGAAATGACGCTCTAATTGATGCACCTAAAATATCAAAAGTTGCGAAATTAAAAAGTCCAGTTGCAGGCTTGCAGGCCGTAATCAGTTTAAATTGTGGCCATAAACATCACACTAATGAATTCGGTAATTTGCATTAATAGCTTCCACGTTTAAAGTTTTCAAATTTTCATTCATTAACAGTTTTTGGTAAAGCTTATAATTTAAGTTCTCATTGCTGTGGAAGTGGATTTTATGTTCATCAAATTAATAATTGTGCTAAGTTCAAATCTTATAATATGCCTAAAACTAAGATTGCTGTGGGTTCATGGACACACTGCAACCCAAAATTATACACAGTACAGACAACATCATCATTCTCATGCCCTTATCCCAATTTATTTGGGGTCGGCGCAGCATGTCTTCTTCTTCCATACTCCTTTACTCGTTATGTCAGCAGTCTGTAGACCAGGCATCATAGGATCCAATATTATGTAGGTAGGTACTCATGTATTTTAATTTTATTTTTTACTTCACTTTTTCTCTGTGTTTTATTGTTATAAAGCAACCTGTCTTAGTTTCCTGCACTTTTCTTACTATCCAAAACTTTCAAAAGAAGTACATAGCAGGCTAATAGCTGCGGGAGGGCCCTGCTGACTTGTAATACAGGTTCTTATAGACACCAGCCTCAAGCTCCAGTCTCTCACAAAGTTAATTCCATGTTCGTGCTCCTCTGTGCATTCAGTAACTTGTGTAGACAAAATAAATGATTATATTATTACTCAGAATATTTAGACGCTTTGAAGAAAGATGATCTTTATAGTTTGAGCGCATAGTGCACTATGCGTTAATTAACACATTACTTACAATAAAAAAAAACCTCACAAGCTATGTGGGAGCGTCCTCCATCCGTCCCTAACTTGCCGCGATAAAAGATTACGTTGGCGCACGACTTAACTGGCAACTACCGACTGAACACCATGAATCCAGAGTATAAATAAGGTCAGCTTGCTACGAAGGACCAAGTGACGCCCTAAGCCCAGGCTAGTACCCCACAGGGGATGCCCTTAGCGTGTAATTGCTTAGTTTCTAAGTTTTTACGCCCTTGTCTTGATGCCTTATACTCAAAACACCCACAGGCTAGACCGGTTAAGCACAAGGCAGTCTCATAGGTTGAACTGCGGGAATCCATTGCCAATAAAATATATAAAAAAAACTAAAGCACCATCTTGATTAGAATTAATAGATACGAAAGCTACGCCTCGTATCAATTAGATCACAAATTAATTGATGTGCAGACAGCATTAATGCTGAAAGCTTGAATGCTGCTTTCGCGTTCTTGAACCGTAATAGTGCAAGTAGTGCTAGCACTAAGTCAATTTATCGATTATTTTACATCTAGGTATTGAAAATACAGTATTGTAGACTAAAGAAACGATTGCCGGGCTATTTTTTTTTAAATGATGTCTGGAAAGTAAAGAGACTACTGTACTGAGATTGTTTCGCCATTTCTTCTCAGGATAGGTAATGTCGAGTCAATCTAGGTAATTTTAAAATATGACTTGAAATAGAGATTCCGATATCCTATTTAGAGAATTAGTCCTTACAGACCCGTGGAACACCAAAGTAATTTCATTTAAATTTGACGACGACTATGCTGCGCAGATCCAAAAATAATTGAGGATAAGATCAACAGAATGACGAAATATTCTTCTAAATAACTGTTAAAAGTCTATATATCCTAGTATTATTATCATTCATACTCAATGCGTGTTCTGATTTCACGCCATGTTACCCTATCCTCTATTTTCAACGGGTTTTTGATAAAGAAATGTCTTTGTTTTCACTCACGGGGAAACAGACAAGTTATGTGGGGGCTTAGGGGAGAATGTTTTGCTCGCTGTATTTTTTTCGCGGCTTGGTTAGTTTTGAAGTTACTTTAAGATACGTTGACATACATGTATCTATACTATAGTAACATTCTATGTTGTCTAATATTTACGATTATAAAATGAACACAAATAACCCAAGATTTAGTTAGTTCATAGTAGATTCTCTAACCACATAATCGTCAATATTACATATAACATACCGCCTTGATGTTTTTCAGCCGGCAAAAGCCATCGGTATTTCCGGTTGGATGAACTACACCACAAAATGGCAGCAAGGACCATTGAATTTGGGAACTTGAAACGTATCTAGAAGGGGGATGTAAATGTTAACGGCACAAATATAACGTTTTACGAATCTAAATAAACCTTCTCTAATAAACTCATGAGTATTCATAAAAAGTAATCACACGCAATAAGTATTATAGCTTCATTAGGTACTGTAACTAATGTCAAATCAGGTATATTAAGCAAAAACAAAAGACATTAAAAGCTCGTATATGAGCTAGTTAGTCCATTTTTTCACAATAAAATCATGGCGTTAAAACGAAACACATTAACGCAACAAGGTTTAATAGCTTTTATGGCATCATAAACATATCTGGTGAAATTACTGTGGCCCTAGGGTGTACAAATTGAATTAGATCCTGGCGAAGAGCCAGGATGCGACCGGCCTTGACACACTATTACTAATCCCGATTTAAAAGGACAATACATATTTATAGTGATGGCAGCAAGTTGAACTGGTGAGTGGAATCTGGATTATCTCACCTTTTCTGCCCGAAGTGAATGCAGCGACTACACAGCTGTTCAAACACGTTTTGCGGCTGGACGGTAACTGAACGGGAACGGCCGTTTGCCCATTGCCTCATTCACAACATTGAAAATTTCACAAATAAAAACATTTTTCCAATACCTGTACTTGAACACCTACTACCCACTCAGCACCAGCAGGCGTGTTAGTAGCAACCAATCCATCAATTGAAACAAAGTTGCAGTACACATCTACTTTCTAACATTTGTACAAACACCCCCGAAATTTATGTCCGTACAAAACAGCAAAGTTTAACAATAAAGGCACGTAAATGTGTGGCCGTGAGGTCTTAACGGAATCGTTTCGGACGAGAGGTCGCTGGGAACTGCTTACAGTGGCAACAAAGTTGTCGAATGGCTCCGAAGTATTCCGGAGTACTCCGAAGAGGAATCGTAATAAATCCTCACTTACTTAATTAATGCTATAAATCCGTGCCCGCATTCCAGGTGGAGCTTGTCGCAATCCCACTGCAGACCGCTGCACTGTACAAAGTGTTACCTACATATTTTATTTCCTTTGCGGCATTGTTAGCTTAAAAGCTTTAAATTTCTTCTCTGGAGTATTTTGTTTAGCTAGTCTATTGCAATCTAAATTGAGTCTGTTCAGAATTTTACCATGAGTTTGGGACCTTCAGAAGCGTCCGTACAACTAGCAAACAACAGAATACGATTCTAATGAAATGTCCTATAATTAGAATAGAATAGAATAAAACTTTATTGTACACCAAAAATTAAACATAACGGGTTTACAAAACTGCTAATTTTATGGTTACAACGTCGGTCTTATCGCTGATAGCGATATCTTCCAGACAACCTTTAACTCCTCCATATGAACATCGTAAGGAAATACTAAGAAAACTATTTACAGCAGCTGGTTGTTATTTATAAGAACATAAGGTGGATGTTACTCTAATGTCAGTTGGCCCTAATCTTAGTATTTTTTTCGTAAATTGTATAAAAATATAATTTTACTACCATTCCCGACCATCCGCAAAGCAGCCAAGTCCATTTCAGAGGCTTCTGAGGCTATTAAAGCTCTAGTTAAACGTCTACAAAGCTTATTATAAGAAACCTGCTTAATGCTCAAAATTGGTGTTCCCTGGCCACACTTCGAAGCTTTAGTGTATTGCACGTCATTAATCTGAGCCGGCTGCAACAACTGTTCAGTTGGAAAGTTTGCTTGCTTCTCGTCTTACCGGAAGACACTTGGTTTTAAGTTTTGTTGGGTAGGAAAAAGTTATTGCATCTATAACTTGGAATCGGTGGTATAGTAGGCGTAGGAGCTAGGTAACCTTATTCTCCTGAAACTTCGCACTACGCTAAGCCAGCTCAATGTAAAAGTGTTACCTCAGACGTGTATTCGACTGTACCTACTCAACCGTAACCTACGAACTACGATTTGTGTTCTATGCTCTAGTTCATCTCAAACAGGAAGAAATATCAGCAGGATTCTTGCCAAATGTGCACAACGGCAACATGACGCCAGGCGGCCTACGGGCATGCTGCCCAAGCCATAAGCCAACGCTGGTAATTTACACAGCAGTTATTCTTACAAACATTTATTTTAGATATATTTACTATCTGGTAAACGCATTCGCTTCGCTGTAATGATCGACTGATCTGAATATTCGGGTAATAAAAACGGCATCTATCTAAAAAATCGCATCGAGAGAGCAGTTGAAATAATAGTTAAACGAAGTCGTAAAGTTGGCGTGGAGCGAATGTATAAAGTAGTTCGGGTGTGCGCGAGAGTTGGCAGCGGGCCAGCACCCCACACCACTATGTATTGACAGGCCGCGTCAGCGAAAACAATTAACAAATTATATCTATTACCCCGCCCCGCACTTGAGAAAATATATTATTACCTATTTTTTCTGTTAGAGTTTTTTACATATGTGTTTTAAATCTACATTGCTACCTTTCAGTACTACATATCGTATTTCAACAATTCAAAAAAAGCGTAAAAATAAAACAAAAGTTTGGCCTGTTGGAAAAAGCCGTAAAAAGAATCAAGAGGCGTATAGTGCTACAATGTGGGGGTTGGTCTCGCAGGAATTTTTCAAGCGGATGCACGTCGACTGCGGTCGGCTCGGCAGCTCACCACTGTAGCGGTCCTATGAAGCGACCGGACTGCACGCATTGCGGTCTTGTTTTGTTCCTTTACACCGCATAAAATTGAAAATTCAGCTTAAACAAGAGCAGTTACGCCAGTATATGCCACTTTTATTTCTACTTGCCGACCGAAACCCGCAACATTCGTTCGGATTGTGCTCGAGTACAATCCTATTGAAGATAATACGGGACCCATTTTAAGCTTCTGAATTTTAACACATTTGTTCTAAAATGAGGTCTATTTTATATGTAGGTATTATCGTAGTTACCGCAACATAAATCTTCTTTATTGTGGAAGCAACAATAACTGGCGGCGCGGCGTTAGATTAGATCACACCCAATCAAGATCGCACCCGAAGACCATAGTTGGATGGTAATAGTAATAAAAACAAACTCATTACTACCAATCCCTTTGCAATAAAACAAAAAATAGCCTATACTAAATTTACCTATCAATCATACTGTTTATGCCTTGTACGCTCCAACATTATTTACTTTTACTTCGACGTGACAGAATTCCATAGGTATTGCTCTAAACTAGTGAATAACCTGAAATGTTTGTCTGCAGTGATGGGGCGGATTCCGCGCACGCGGCGCAGCGGAGCGGCAGGCGGCGGCAGCGCGGCGGGCGCGGCAGCGTAGCGCGGCGCGGTGGCGGGTGCGCGCGCGTCGGCGCCGGCGCATGCACGCCACCGGCCACACGGACCGCTCGGGCGGCGGCGGCGGCGGTGGCTCCTGGCGCCTCCCGCCCGACGAGACCTTGCAAGTCGCCGACCCCAAGTCCGCCAAGGAGGAGGTGAGAACTATACAATTAAACAAATTAACGATATATAAACAATTTAAAATAAAAAATGGGTTTTATCATTTTTCGCTTAATGACAGCCAGTTACCAGCTTATTTTATTTGGTACTGTATGGTGCTTGTTTATTATATTAGCCCTTAAGTCGTTCGTGGTACGAGTTCCAACCCACCATTTACAGACCTGCGTGAGAGAAAACATTTTCAGAACGCATTTTCAGCAGACGCAGATGACATAACGTTATACTAAGTGACTCTTTAGTAACCTAATAAATTTTCGGAACGAGTGCTTTCCAATATTCTCTCAGAGATACAGATAAATTTTATTCCCACTCTTCTTTCAAATCACAATTTTTCAAGGAAATAAATCAAGTAGCTTTAAAAAGTATAATTCATAGCAAACAATATTCAATGTTCCGGCGAAGAGCAATCAAAGTTAAAGCCTTCGTCGGCGGAATCGTCGTAATATCGCGTCATTGAACCCGGCACCTTCCGGGGTCATAAATCAAATCCCGGTTTCTTTGCCTTATTTTTAGCGACGCTCAAGATTTTTGACGAACGTCATTTTACTTCGCCACGATTGTTGACGAATTTCATTTTACTTTGTCACACCTTTTCATACATTTCCACCCCATTATTTAAACGAACTAATTATTTCAGGACTTATACCAAGGAGATGGCCACAACTGGCGGAGCATCATATTTTCATTGATGGTCATCAGTTTTGTCATAGCTGGTATTGTCACAGCTATTTATCTATTAGGGTGAGTGGCCATATTCTATTGTTCTTGCTTTACTGCTGTACTTTATCTTGGACCTTGAAAAACACTTAGTTAACTCTTTTATAAATGACTTAAGTATGCGAAAAATGGCGAGGCAAACTTTGATAAGAGAAGTTTTGTTGGGTAGAAAGTTAATTCTGCCATTGTGATTGTTTGAGAAGCTAGTAAAGTAGAAGTAAAATTGTGAATATTAAAATGGATATTTCTTAGGTATGTGGACGAGTTATTGTACTGGTCGGGACGTCGCATGCGCCTGGACGAGTTCCTGCACGGAGACCTGACGGGCGAGCGGCTGCCGACCACGTGGGTCAGCTCGCACCAGCTCGTGTACCAAGCCGACGACGGAGGCCTGCTGGCGCTCGACACATTCAACAACACGCTCTCTGTTCTCGTCACCAATCACACACTAGTAAGTCACGCTTTATAAAACCCTGTAATTGTTAAGACATCCAGCCTTTTTGCCCAGAAGTCAATTTCTTCCGAGCCTATGAAAATGTGTGGCATGCATACAAATAGTACCTACACTAAAAAAATATAAAAAACACATGCCAAAATACCACCAGACGCTGATTTGAATCATATAGATCAATAGACTGCAATAAGTGACTTAAGTGTTCACTTACACCTATTTCTAATATACCTGTGTACCAAAAGCTCGTTATAGTAACATTTTCCAACAAAAAGCAAACATAAAAGAAATGAAACTCTTTATCTTTTTCTTACCTTTGCTCTCATGTTAGTACCCAAGTTCTATAACTACGGCCGGTATTACTTCGATGCTCTTTACTGTAAAATTTATGGCGACATCCCCGATTCTCCATAATGGCGTTATTATGCTGCGGGTTCAGGGAATGAAAATTTGAGTATGCCGCCGACTTTAAAGAGGATATTTCGCATTATGAAGGAATGAAGACATTTACGGATATTACTGAAGTAAAAAGCGCCTGTCAGTTGAGTTTACCGTGTTAGTTATGGAGTCAGCTCGCGTCCCGCACGCTCTATTATTACATCAACACTTGGTCCTGAAAGCTTGGCTCGGACCGCACTACGGCCGCCTGCCGCTGACCGCAACTCACCCCTCGTCCGCAAAGTATATATTACGCTAACCCTAAGAGGGTTTTCACAGAGTTGACTCGGACTTTTGTTACTTAAAACAATGCATTACTTTACTTTAGTACACTTTCGTTGCTTTAAAGTTAATTAGTTACAAAAGAACTTTATAATTTGATCACAGAGGCAGCTAAATGTGCGCGGCTACCAGTGCTCCCCAAACCTGCGCTTCGTGCTCTTTCAACACAATATCAAGGAGGTAATTGACACTACACTATTTAATTGTTTTTTGTTCTCCAAAATAAACAAGAAGGCCATTACCAAGTTGGCACCTCGCCTTGACATAGTTATTTAACTTTTATTATTTCGCAGGTTTACCGACGGACGTTTACTGCGCACTACACCGTTTATGACGTCACAAATGAGTGAGTAGCTCTTGATATTTGATGCTTGAACGTCGTAAAGGTCTCAGTTAAAGGCCCCCGAACTTTCCATAATTAAATTTCCGACTGAAAATTAAATTCGCGTCCCAAATTGGTTTTCAGTCACCGCACCTTCCCCCAAGAGTGGCGTTTGTTTGGCATATCAGAGGATCCAGTCCTTCATTCTGACGAGCACATTGTATTTCTTGTTGAAAATTGTTCGTAGAACCGGTTATTGCATAAATAGCGTCGGTGCTGTGTTAAAGTTTTACAAATGTGCGGGACGCGCGCACGGCATGCCTTCTCTTCAAGAATATAAAATATCTGCACGATCTCAATTTGTTTCCTTTACACATTCATCTGGTTTCACTAGAATTTCAATGGTATCTGCAGTATTTCTTGCTTTTGCGGCTATTGAATAAGGATGAATTTACTTACAAAGTATGAGAAAGGAAATTACTGTAATGCGTTAAAGAAATAAGCTTGAGATATATTGAGCGCAACTATAAGCTGCATTCGCTACAATAAATTATTTTCTGAATCCCGTAGGTGGCTAAACATTTTGCTTTCTTTTGCTTGCCGTCGCACGGCTAAACAAATTGATGATAAAAGTTATTGGTATAGACAAAACTACAGTTATCTCACTGAATCTTATTTATACTTTTTTTAAAGTCGTAAAACTATCTCATTCTATTTCAAAATAAGTAAATACAGTATAGTCTGAAATACACGAGTTGGTAAAACGAAAGTGACTGTCGAAAACAATTTAAAACTCATATTTCATGGGACATTACCTCAAAAAAAGTTTTAAAAGCGTATCCGCAGGCGACTAGCTTTAAAAAGCCGATATTAAAAGAGAGTCGTTTCTCCCGAGTTTGTTTTTGAAGTGAAAACTTCTTTAGCGGCGTTGAGCACTTTTCTGTAATGGGTATAAAATCTTAAACTCGCGTCAGGACACGTGACCTGATCGAAAAAGCGTAAGACGGATGGAGAGTTTTTGACCAGTTATTGGATCTCTCCACACGCGATTATTTAGATAACTTTTTCAAACATTTCTGCTTATATCAAATTAATTATGAGTTCTTGTTCAATTAAATGGTGTGGGAAATCGTCTAGAACATCCAGCTATAAAAAAGATGGCATAACTTTTCATCGGTAAGTAAAATATATTTATAATTTAATAAAATTATGAATAATTGCAGGGCTCTAGCTAAACTAGTTGTTTACGTTTAAGGCACAAAAAACGTACACCGCGTTGATGTCTTTTTGAAAAGTCCCTTTCTCTCACTAGGTATTGTCAATAAGTCTGTCCCTTTCCATCTGTAGGTGTAGATAGAAAGGGACAGACGTAATGCTGTAGTTGTGTCAACTTCGAAACAAAGTATAAATATAATATTGAAGATAAAAATTACGGTGTTCCCTTACTGTAAAAAAGTAACATTACTTAATGTTTACATTTTAGATTTCCAAATATTCCAGAAGTGGAAGAAAAGTGGATTAATGCTGTTAACAGGGAAAGTTGAGGAGGATCGTCCAACCTAGGCACAAAATTAAAATTTTCTTTGGATTTTTTTCGATTTTTTTTTGCGATTAATTTAATAGCAACGTAAAAAATAGTGATAATTCATTATTTTATGTATTCGAGGCATATCTAATCATATTTTTTGATATTTCAAGTATTTTCATGCATTGAACTCCGCAGTTGGAAAACGGCCGATCTTATAGGAAGTTTGAGTTGGAATCTTATGTGAATAATGTATGTAGGACTCCTAAAAAACACTGTCATTAGATTACTTGTATATTTGTGATGTTAGTTATAAAGTTTCGTATAAATTTATTGCGTAGTTTTACTAAACAAAAATAAAATACGGTGACAGTCTATTTGCAGCAAGCAATCGCATTTCTATGGGATGTTTATAATTATCAAGTAGTCATAGAAAAGTTGTATATATTATAATACACGGTCTTGTTATCTAAGAACACGACACTGTTTACCGTTTAAGATAAGCTTTATTAGAACTCTGGCGATAAGAGTTTTTATGTCGGCCGGCCGAACGACGTCAGCGATGACGTAATGCGCGCGGCCGTTAGGGAAGTTACGCGTTAAGAAATGCAGGACGGAGAGGTTAACCTTGATTTTATTTTAGCATTGATTTGAAAAAAGTGAAATTTACAGTGTTACGTAAGTGTTTTATTTGCACCCAGTTAACGCCCTATCAGTATAGTTTAAAAAAAAGTAGAATTAATAGACATCGTAATGTTCAATTTTATCGATATTAGGTATTGTAGCAAAACTGACTTGTGCATCACTATGTGTGGAACATTCGTCCTGACATTGTTGCATCGGCCAATCACAACCGCTATATTGTCTTCGTCCCCCGAACCGCAGTGTAGTACTTTTATACTGATAAAGCAATTGGTGCAAAATTATTCCCTAACCATTCCAAAATATCAAACATGCTCAACGTTAATAATCAAGTTTTCACTTCTGCCGGCACTCCCGGAGTGCAACCCGTCTTTTTTTTTTTTCTTTTAAATCATATCTCTTTTGTGAATTTTCTTCCCCCGGTCGTCTCGAGGGTGAAGAAATCGATTTGACGATAGCTACGTGAATGCGATTTCCAATTTATTTCAAAATTTGCGAGTAGAATTTTAATGTTGTAGGGGAAGGCAGCGTTTGGGTTGAGGGGAGGTAATACTTTTCGACTTTAAATGACCGTCTCGGAAACATACTGCACCGTCGAGAATTTAAGATACACTTATAGTTAAACTTTAAAGTTGATACGAAATACGTTCAGATATGTTTTTGCCAAACAAGACACCTGTTGCGGTGGCTGCTCGCGGGGAACTGAATTCATATCATAACGACACTCGGGCCTGTTCTTACCTCGTTTACTTTTGTATGCATTCGATTTGGTGGAGAACCTTTAGTGTGAATGGTATTAGAGTTTGGAACTTGTATGATGTTGTAAACTTACTTAAATATGAAGGGACTTTTAAAAGGGACGTCTCTCCAATGTGGTAGATTCGTAGATAGAGACACAGTTAACAAACTTTACTATACATTAACCTATATCTATACTAATATTATAAAGCGGAAGAGCTTGTTTGAATGCGCTTATCTCCGGCCAGTCAGTCAGATTTGTAAACAAGCTTTTGCATTTTGTAGCTCATTTCCTAAAGAGATATATTACTAGTATGAAGAGAGAATATCTGCATTAGTTCCGAGTGTCATAGGCTACATTTGAAACGTTCCCGTCGGTTAATTTCCGTACATAGCGGAAGCGAAGCCACGACAAAAGCTAGAAGGCTATAATATAACGCTACACCCCTTAGGTGCCGAGCAAATACATAAATGGTGGGCACAGCTAGTTGAAGATATAGGATTAGATAAACAAGCTCATATTAAATTATTTTGCTACACTCACAGGCCTGATCGACTTTGAAGTTAAGTTGGTACGCTGTTCCCATCTTCAAATCATCAAAATCTGCCTAGCCTTTTCCAACTATGTTGGGGTCGGCTTCCAGTCTAACCGGATGCAGCTGAGTACCAGTATTTTACATGGAGCGACTGCCTATCTGATCTCCACAACCCAGTTAGTACTAGGCAATACGATACCCCTTGGTAAGACTGGTTGTCAGCCTTTCGGGATACTGACTACCTGTAAACGACAAATGACAGACGGGACCAACGGCCGTACTTTCCTAAGCACGGAGGAAACTCGGTATGTACCTAATGGGTGGGTCACGCATCCACGGACCAACCTAGGCTAGCGCGGCTCAACCTATAGATCGACCCGAGTGACTGTAATTATTTAGCAACGAGCTCCTCCCGTTCCCATCTCAAATATTAGTAACAAATAATTAATTAAAAAAACGTGCTAATAATTTCACCGGCTGCCGACAAATTAATCCTCGAATACTCGAGAATTCCAACGTAAATCGTAAGTACCTATCGTAGGAAAGAGCTGGCATTCCGAACGGATTAATTAGTTTTGCAGAAAACGCGGTGGCAACCCGACTCCTCTTACTTTATTAGGTACCTTCCTATTAAATAAAGTGATAGGGCTGTTAGCATTGAAAAACTTATTACTTAGTTTCAAAGTTGTGACACTAACTTAGATATTCTCAGTTACGGTTGAACCGTCAATTAATAGTAGAGGTTTATGTATGGATCTATATTTTTAATAATGCAAAGTTGCAAGCGAAACTGAAACAAACCTCACTGAACAAACATAAACGATGTTAAACAACTTCTAATAATGCTTCAAGTTGTTGCATTCAACAGTCAATTGAATTGCTCGTTTGCCCTTGTTATACTTCATCATCGGCCTATAATGTTCCCACTACTGGGACACAGGCCTCCTCTCTATAAAAGGGAGTGGGCTGTAATCCACCACGCGGGCCCAGTGCGGGTTGGTAGATGTCACATGTCTTCGATTTTTTAGTTCTAGGACATACCGGTTTCCTCGCTATGTTTTCTTCCACCGTATTGAGAGCAGCGGTAATGAAAATAATTACACAAAGTAATGCGCCTGCCTGGGCGAACCCACGGCTAACTGCTCGTAAGTGGTGCTGCCACCACTGGGCCACCGCTGCTCCCTATTAACCGGGTAGGTATCGTATTTACCAGTACCAACTGGGTTGTGGAAGTCAGATAAGTAGTCGCTCCGTGGAAAATACTGGTACTCAGCTGCATCCGGTTAGACTGGAAGCCGACCCCAACATAGTTGTGAAAAAGCTAGGCAGATGATGAGGTACAATAAAAACAAGAATAAGAAACTGTGCCATCTTTACCATTTTAATCCTTACAGCCACCACATCCCGCTGTTTGGCGAGGGCCAACGCAGCTGGGAGTGGCAGCACGCGGCCTGGCTGGGTGGCGACGGGGCCCTGCTGCTGGCGGCCGACAACGAGGTGCTGGCGAGGCCGGGGCCCCCGGCCCGCCGGGCCCCACTGCTGCGCCTCACCACCGACGCCACGCCCGGCAGCGTCTACAATGGCGTGTCCGACTTTCTCTATCAAGGTGTGTAAGGAACGAGGGGTTCAGCAGTTGTATCATGACCACTGTGGAAACGAGTTATGACGACGGAAAAATTAACAAAATGACAGATAGACAGTGACAATCTGTAATTTTGTCACACAGTATCATGATATGCATGAAGGTCCTCAATACCAAGTAACTATTGCCAGGCACATAATATTTGCGTCGTTCATTAGAAGTTCCGTCAATGCTAAAAACCAGCGCAGTCTACATTTTAGTTAGAGGTATGAGGAACAGGACGAAAAGTTTCCATTAAAAATAAAGCATAACCAATGACCAGAAGTAATGATGAAACTGTTTTGACAAAACAAGATAGCTTCGAGTTATTCCCAATTTTGGCCACGTACAATTCTCAAGTTCTGACATAGGAGGAAATCTTTGAATAAAATTTCAATATTTTCGCACAGAGGAGGTGACGAAAACGCCATCAGCGACATGGGGCTCCGCGGACGGGACGCTGGTGCTGTACGTACAGTACGACGACCGCGCGGTGTCGGAGCTGCGCCTGCCGCGCATCGCCGACAGCCTGGGCAGCGCGGGCGCGGCTCGCGCCGGTTTCCTGCAGCTGCCCACCACCAATGCCTCGGCGCACATTGTCTTCCCCGACCAAGTCACTGTCAGATATCCCACGGTATGGACGCTACTTTTTCTATCTATCAAGTATCTTTAAGTACGTTAATTGTCTGCATAAGAGTTATTAAAAGGATATTTTTGACAAAGCTGGCTTCGGCAAAAATATCCTTTTGCTGAGACTATCTGTACTTTATTAATTACTAGCTGCCCGGACAGACTTCGTTCTGTCAAAAGTTAAAGCAATGCACTTTTCCTACCTACCTACCCTACCCTACCCAACCCTACCTACCCTACCCTACCCAACCCTACCTACCCTACCCTACCCAACCCTACCTACCCTACCCTACCCAACCCTACCTACCCTACCCTACCCAACCCTACCTACCTACTACCTACCTACCCTACCCTACCCTACCCAACCCAACCCTACCCTACCCAACCCTACCCTACCTACCCTACCCTACCTACCTACTACCTACTACCTACCTACCTACCCTACCGTACCATACCCTACCTACCCTACTTTACCCTACCTACCTACCCTACTCTACCCTACTCTACCCTACCCTACCCTACTCTACCCTACTCTACCCTACCCTACCCTACCCAACCCAACCCTACCCTACCCAACCCTACCCTATCCTACCCAACCCTACCTACCCTACCCTACCTACCTACTACCTACCTACCCTACCCTACCCTACCCTGCCCAACCCAACCCTACCCTACCCAACCCTACCCTACCTACCCTACCCTACCTACCTACTACCTACCTACTACCTACTACCTACCTAATAAAAAAAAAAAAAAAAAAAAAAAAAAAGTATCCTATGTCCTTCTCCTGGCTCTAAACTACCTCCCTGCCAATTTTCAGCTAAATCGGTTCAGCCGTTCTTGAGTTATAAGCGAAGTAACTAAAACGACTTTCTTTTATATATATATATATAGATAAGTGGTTAGTAGGTACTATTATATATCAGTAATAGTTATTCACGCAGCTGATTATTTGTGTTTTTCGAACTTCTTTTGCAGTACCGTCCATCCCTTATCCCTTGACAATAAGCTAGACTTGGACATCTACTCAGTTTTAGCTAAAAAAATGTTTAAATCATGAATTCTTTCTACTTTTCAGCCTGGCAGTGCGATACCAAAGGTAAAGTTATGGATAGTAAGTGTTCAAAACGCAACCTCACCTCCGAGATGGGAAGTGAGGCCTCCGAGTACGTTAGATGGAATGTACGTAATATATCACCAAAACTACCTTGGATTTGTTACCAAATAAAGAAAGGTTTTAATATGAGTTTTTCGTTTTCCAGGGAATATTATCTCATATCAGCCCAGTGGGTGGGCAAAGACAATTCTCATGTAGGTGTAGTGTGGATGAATCGAGCGCAAAATCTTACAGTTTATAGCAGTTGTTATGCTCCAGACTGGTCTTGCACTGAGGTAAGACACCGTATTTTCTTCAGTTACATAATTCAGTAGACGAGTAATCGCTCCGTGTAATATTGATATACAGTAGCATCCAGATAGTCGGGAAGCTCACTCCAATTATTATCATGCTCCTGCACTTATCCCAATTTATTTGGGCTCAGCGCAGCATGTCTTCGTCTCGAAACCCATCTCAATTTCGTTGAGAAAAGGAAAGCCACATGATGATAATCAACTTACATAATGATTCTCCTTAGGTCTTTAAATGATTTGCCCTTCTTTCAGACACACTCAGAAAAAGCGACAGAGGAGCCTTGGTTAGAAGTTCACCAACAGCCGGTGTACTCAGAGGACGGGAGTGCGTTCCTCCTGCTAGCCGCGGTGCAGGAGGGGGGAGGGCAGTACTACACGCACATCAAGCACGTGGACGTACTGCGCCAGCGCATGGCCGTCCTCTCACATGGCAAGGTCGAGGTCGCTGAGATCCTGGCTTGGGACCAGGAGAACCATTTAGTTTATTATTTAGGTAATTGTACTATGCATGGAAAAGATTGTTAAATATTATTATTCTTCAATCTTTCTATTTTAAAGCTGGTTATATACTTTGTTCGCAAACCCAACTCTGTTCTGCGCATCTGCACTGTGTTTACATAAAATAACCACCATGACAGATTAACAAAGCCAACGCCCAGGAGCAGAGTTGGTGCGTGAACGAAGTGTATACCCAGTTTAACCTGATTTCCTTAAATATTCTTTTCTGCTTTAAAGGTTTAGACAAAGAAACGTTACCAATACTTAGACTGCATCCAGATTTGGTGAAGGAAGCAAATCAAATTAAGTATTTAGATTGAGTGCAGTTGAATGTTCTTTTTGATTAGGTTCAGTTTACTAACCAAATTCCTCTTCACTGCAGGTTATTAACTACACCTTTCATGACCTTTCATTGGCATTTTGGATGAGGGCATGGTTTTGTTATTGAAGTGTCTCCTGGGGGCCTACCGCCACCTCATAAAGTAGTGTTATTTTAATCCTATTTCAGTTTGGAGAAGAGATGGAGCTATTCAGGACGTATATCTCCATCTCTTCATCGAATAAGATTAAAGTATTCGTGCTATAAGACGTGGTGGTACAGGTCCTGGTGTGTGTTTGATTGTGGGTTTTGTTGACAACAGGCAGTGCAGACAGGCCTGGTCAGAGGCAGGTGTATGTAGTTAGAGACCCTTCGTACGGCGGGGGCAGTAACTCAGTGAAGGCGCGCGCGGAGCGGGAGGAGCCGCGCTGCCTGACGTGCGAGCTGGCGGTGTGGCCGGCGCGCCTACACTACGCCAACTGCTCGTACTGGCGCGCCACCTTCTCACCCCCGCGCGCGCGGCTCGGCATCACGCACTACGTGCTGGAGTGCGCGGGACCCGGCCCGCCGCTCGCGGGGCTGCACGACGCCAGGACGCATAAGCTAGAGAGAATTTTGTATGATACGAGGCCTTATAGGTAAGTGACACGGGTTTTCTTTGGCGCGTTGCATACTTGTTTTATGTCAGCCTGATTCGGTACAACAGCACACATATCTTGACCGCCGTAAAAACGGGCAATAGGTATCGACGGAAGAATCGACAAACTGACACATTGTCACTGTCTATCTCTCATTATGTCGATTCTTCCGAAGACAAAACTCGTTTCTACAGTGGTCATGCTACGCGTGCTGGACGATATGCTGAATCATGTCGAAGGAGCCGACCCTTTTCTACTCCTCCAGTTTTATTCCTTAACAATTTAATTGTGGGTTCAAATAAATACAATTGAATCATTTCCCCGGGACTTGTCGAGCTTCATTGTCTCGGTCTTTGCTGACTGGTGACTGTTATATCTGGTTATCATAAAACTGCAGTGGACGGGAATAGTGTATCACATTGACCCCTTAAAACTTGCTTTCATTAACTCGGCTAAACAAGTACATAAGCTACATAAGTATGTCTTCCAATCCCGCAATACAATACAAAGATATCATGTGGTCTTCAGATCAGTACGACTGCGCGAGTTGGCGCTGCCGACGCGGCGCTCCTTCGAGGTGGCGCTGGGCAGCGGCTCCAAGGCGCGCGTGCAGCTGCTGCTGCCGCCCTCCTGGAGAGAGGAGCTCAGGGACGCTGCCTTTCCCGTGCTTGTTCATGTGTAAGTATGCCAAACTGTATTATTTTACTTTGCCACGGAATTGCGCTTTCTGTCGACGCGACTCTCATTTTGAAATCCTATTCTTCACCTTAAAAATAATGTCGGAGTTCGGAAATTGTGTCGGTAATCGGGAATGGTGCGCTTACACTGAATTCTCCAAATCATTTTTATTTCATGTTATGTTTTTTCGTATCTTCTACTTAATTTTTCATAATGTCCATCCTGACTAGCGAATAATAACAGAGTAGGATGTGCTAAAAGAAACATTTACCAAATGAAATTAGTGGTGTCGTGTGCTTTCAACTTGGAGAACACCACAGGCCATTCATTTACAATATTCATATAAGAAGTTTCCTCTCGAGGCGCAGCATATATCCAAGTTAGTTACTTGCCCAAATAAAATACACAACTGTGGCACTAAGTTGCTTTTCTGTTATTACACCGTGGTAATTAAAAGAAATTCTTGCCAAAGATCCTTGCAACTTGGCCAGTTTTACGTCTTGTTGTAGTATAACTTTTAAGTTAATTTGGCTTCATAATTACTTGCTATTTTAAAGTGCAGTTTTTAGTAGATTCCTAGTTTTACAATTACGTGAGTTCGTGGAATTGTCTAAATACTTTGGAGGATAGTGATTGTTTTAGCTATCTACCTACTCACTTATTTGATTTTTATTTCCGATGTAAACTGCCCCAGTCAACATTTACGCACTTCATTCTTCGGTCACCATATTGCATGATTGAATATTACAGAGACGGCAGGCCGGGCAGCCAGCAGGTGACGGAGGAGTTCCTGGTGGACTGGGGCTCGTACATGTCGTCGCGCAACGACGTGGTGTACGTGAAGCTGGACGTGGCGGGCGCGCGCGGTCTGCCGCGGGCGCTGCTGCGCGGTCGGCTCGGCGGCGTCGAGGTCGCCGACCAGTTGGCTGTTATTAGGTATGTAGCTGCTGACGCGATATAATGGGCTGCCCATAGTAGCCTTAGTATCAATGGACATTGAAGGAGTCAGTGATATTCGAGTAAAAGTGTTATTGTTTGAAGGCCGCGTATCGGCAAACTTAAAGCCTGGTTTCCACCAAACTGAAACCGAGTGTCAAATGGAGCGGAGAGGAGCTGGAATCAACCTATTACATTGTTTAGAAACCACATCACGTTTCTCGTTTCTCCTGTAATTGGTAAAATCTTACAGGACTCCTTACCGTTCGTCTCTGTTTTGATGTAAACCCGGTCTAAGGTAGGGTGTGCTCAAGTTAGATGGGAATGTGAAGAAGAATAGAATAGTTGATAGCTGAATGAGAGTTGTTGAGGTTCAAGTTGGATGCCGTGAAATTAGAATAGTTTGTGAGTTTGAACTGTCTACAAAGTAACATGTATAGTATCCTAATTCAATGTCTTTGCTTTTGCAGATATTTATTAGACACGTTCAAATTCCTGGACGTGACGCGCGTTGCGGTGTGGGGCTGGGGTTACGGCGGCTACGTCACGGCCATGCTGCTCGGCTCGCAGCAGTCCACGCTCAAGTGCGGCATCGCCGTCTCGCCCATCACTGACTGGCTCTACTACAGTGAGTATCTAAGATCATCAGTCTCATGCCATAAGTTACAGTGCCATTTGGATTTAGGACACAGCACCCAATATCAGGCGCAAAAGTTGCATGCCAGATGTTGTAAGTAAAGAGTTGATATCGTGAGCGAAGCGTTCAGCAATGTCAAATTATGCCGAAAGACAATTGGACAATTGGACCCAAGTAAAGCCAATTAGAACGTCAGCTAGGCCGCCATTCCACGAATATTTAGTCAGATCGGACAAAAAGATGTGATTTCGTTGATGATTTGAGTATAAACTACGGACCCAAATTAGGTCGCCGTGCAGAATCGTTTTTAGGACCACAACAGCTCTACACATCTCAGATTTAGGTCTGACTGAGGATAAATCTGGAAGTTCCAACTTCAGATTCGTCTGACTGATTAGATCTGCCTTTAGCTTAAGCGCATCGCATGAACCAATTATTAAATGATCCTGTTCATGTCCTCAGACGCAGCATTCACGGAGCGCATACTGGGCCAGCCGTCAGTGAACTACAAGGGCTACGTGGAGGCGGACGCGTCGCAGCGAGCGCACCACGTGCCGCCGCACGCGCTATACCTTGTGCATGGGCTGGCCGACATGTCCGCGCCTTACCCGCACGCGCTGCAGCTGGCGCGCGCGCTCACTGACGCCGGCGTGCTGTTCCGGTATCAGGTACATCATAGTTCTGGTGACATCTAACACAACACAGCCGAAGCCGACTACTATTATTTCCGCGAGTTTAGGATTAGCTGCCCGACAACAACCGCCGGGCAGTAGCCCAACAAGCAGATCACCCCACCCAGGGAAAAGAAGAGGGGGGATCAGTGTTGAAGGATCCTTTCCACCCTGTTGCTCAAACATCTAACGTTCTTTGCAAAACATAGCGATAGCATCATCAACGGTTTCAACAACAACAGTGCTCTTCTCGCATTCTTGCGACCTTCACCAATCATTGCCCAAATAACATCCCCATCCCCATTCCCCCTATTGTTATTGTTAACAACCAGTCAATAATGTCAAATAAAAGAAGTGTAGTGTTTCTTTCCATTACTTCCGTTCTAGCCGGGACGTTGACGTTAAACGAGTAGTTAGAAATAAATCTCTGTTAGTGATACTTGACACTTGACTTCGCAGTGCTTTAATTAGGTACGAGTATTCTATCTACCAAACCGCGAGGAAATGGATCCTTACTTTATCTCCGCAAAATCTCTAAACTCATCGAAAGCGTAACTCCTGGATGATGACATTTGGTATTAAATATGAATCATAATTTGCAGGCGTACGCGGACGAGGGTCACGACCTGAAGGGCGTGATCGAGCACGTGTACCGGTCCATGGAGGACTACCTCCGCGAGTGCCTCTCCCTCGACCCCGAGGACACCAAGCTGCCGCCGCCCGACAGATAGACCTCCTATTGTTATTAATGTAAATATGTACATGAGACATAGTGCTTTAATCAAATGTGTTCCCCACGGCTCGGCGACGCGAGACAGCGACGACTCCTCACGTGTGACTCGTGTGAGTGCGACCTCTTGTGATTAGAATTAGGTACTTATGAAATTTGTTATAAAGAATAAAGTTGCATGAATTGAATTACTAAAAAACACTAGTCTTAGTGAAATAATTAGGTTGATTTTATAATGGATAGAAAACAGACGACGGGCTACGAAAGTAAGATAAATTCTTCGAATTCAATATTTCCTCATCGAATCCATGATTCAGCTTCAGCACCATTCGGCTAAACTATCGTACTGTGTCTTTTGCTAGCTCCTAAGAGCCTAGATAGGGAATAAATTGTAGACACGAATGAAATCTCGTAAGATATCAAACACATTTTGTAACTTGACGATGTATCGCGGATGAGACTCGAGACACCACTCACAGATCGTCGTAACGACTACAACCCCGAGCTTGTTCTATTAGGCTTTTACTACTATTTTCTACTGCGCCTTTACTATCAAGCTTTTCTATTTTATCTATTCCTATAGAAGTGTCCACTTGTACTGTACATAATGTTATATTACACAGTTGTAACAAATTGTTCAATTTTATGTATTGAGAGCTGACTGACAGAAATACAAACTCAATTATTTTACTTGTCGTCGAACTTATTAGTTTTGTAAAGATACTTTACTTCGATGATTGTTGTTAAACACTTAAACTACGAAATGAGGAGCTTATCATTTAGGGAAAATTTACTAGGCCTTTTGAAATTAATGTTTATGTTACAGATGTTTAAAATGTTATGTTTTGTAAAATTATAGCGCTGTTGAAAAATACCTCATGCGACAATGTACATAGAATAATAATTCTAATCATATGTAATTTGATAGAATGAAACGCGTTTTATAGTGACTTATAATGTTTAGAAATGAAGTGACCTTGATCATCCCCTAACCTTAGCTGCTTTGGCTCCATCACATCATCATTTCTTAATCTTCCTAGTCGATAAGAGCGTCCGGCGCGAAGGTCAGCAGTCAGTGGTGACTGGCGCGCACGACCCCCACAGCTGGCAGCCCTGAGCCCAAGAGCCAACCAGTCCCGATACTTCGTAGTCAGTGGACATCATTTCACTGTAGGACTCAAAACCGAACATTTGAGTATTAAGCTTGTACAAAATAGTCTATAAATTGAGCTAGAAAATTTGCCTTTCTGATAGATATTTCAGTAATGCAGTCTCTAAGTTTTTAAATCAAGATGTTTGAAGTTGTGATGTCTATGTATGAGCATAGAGGACAGGTAGAAGGTAGGGGTGTCGCAGTGCGCGGGCAGCTGTTGTACACTGTCCAGGTACACTGCGACACATTGTTGTTCCGTAACTGTGACATAACTAGATAATTCATTGTTGTTGTATAGAGATAATAAACGTTTGCCGATATTGTTAAGTGTTATCGGATACCTGCATAGACGCATATCGTACATTCCATGTTTGTGAAGACTGCCAATTTGGTCTAAATTTTACATCATTGTACTAATTAAATACCTACGATACGTCGATGAGATTAATTTCAATTGCCGTTATGGTCTTAAGGATGCTGTGATTCTTCTATTGCATAATTGTAACGATAATGGATTAAATTATATTAAATAATAATTATAATGTCTCCATCTGACATTGCGTAGGGCCTAGTGAAATCGAATTCGTTGTAATTATTAAAAATAATTATCATAAGGTTAATATTAATTTAGATATTTTGAAAAATTTCTTCCATTATAAAAATAAACAATATTGCTTTGTTCTCCAATTATGAAACAAAACAGACAATATAATACGGGCTACGTGTACACCACACACATATATGAGATTTTATAGTTAGATAAAATACGAGAGAGTTCGGAAACCGGGTGCTTTAAATTTTACATCATGTTGTACGTATTGATTTCATTAGCGAATATTCTCTAGTTATACATGCGGGGCGGCCCGCGGCCTGCTCGAGGCGCGGCCGGCCCTGCGCTAAGTAAGAATACTTTCCATTTCTCATAAGTTAAATTATGGAATATTCAGCGGATAACACCAATTAAATTCATATTATAGTATTTATATAAAGAAACGACAAACTTACCGGGTTGTTACTAAATTTTAGCACAATGATGGATCTAATCGTTTGCACGCCGCTTCACTCCTGACTTACTACTTTTCAACGTCTCTAGTCCCTAGTCTTCCAGAACAGAAAGCTTCCGTACCTTGTCTTACTCTTGATGCAGGAACGTAGGAACTATGTGATGACTATGTCAATTATTTCACTTTTCCAACTCTGATCAGCTACGTAATTGTTAATTTCGTTCATCTAAATCCTTCGTAAAATCTCTTTAAAAATTTAGATTTTCGTCCTAGTTTATCCAGATTCAATGGATGTGGTATAAATGTGAATCAGTAATGCTGTGTTCTTAGGATCCCTGCATTATACGCTACACTGCACTCAACCTACACAATGAATATTCTTATTAGATAGGTATGAAATTATGATTTGGGCCACTACCGATTAACTTACTGAGCCGTACAAAAACTAAAAGACCTAAGAGGGAGTTAAAATCAGTAGAAACATTTGTCAATTTAGCTAAGCAATATAACAAAATAATGTAGGGTATCGATACAGAGGTGTGGGTGGAGTGCAGTTGGGATGCAGCGTAGTGTCCGCCTTGTATCTTTAGAGTGCCGCGGATTGCTCCCTTAGCGGTTAGATTGAAGACGAACGATAGTGAATACAACACTCTGGTATACTGATAGGCACATTGGCAAGTAAACTAACAGCGATAGAGATAAATAACAGATCACCAAATTACGACAGTCCAGTTACAGCGTTCGAGCGTATGAGATGTTGTATTCAGTACCGCGCCGTTCGATGGCCCTAGAAAATCATCTAAAAATCTACGTTATTGTTAATCAGTGTTATAAATCTTATCGTCTCGTTTAAGAGTTACAGTGTTGTATAGATTGGTACGTTTAATTTGTAAAAATTCTGAGATTATTCTGTTATTATTGTAAAGTTTCTTTGAATAAATAAAATTTTGAAATTTACATAATCGTTCATATGGCAGTTTTATTTTGGGCAGTAAAGAGAATGAAATGTTACTGTGCCTGGTCCGGTAGTTCGAAATGCAGAGAGCTGGGCGGGCCGTCGCGGAAGTTGCGCGACCACATCTCGATGCTGCGGAAGTAACGCTCCAGGTGCTCGTCCTTGACGTTGACGTCGGCGGCGCTTAGCGGCGACTGCGCGCTGTACGTGTTGCCGCTGTGCGCGCCGTCCGAAAAGCAGTTGGAGCGCGACACGTTGCGGATCAGCTCGTAGTGCGAGAAGTTCATCGACATTAGCGACCCGTTCTGCGTGCCCGGCTGGTAGCTGGAGCTCGTGCACATGTCCATGAACATGTCCGTGCCGCCCTGCTCCTCGGGGTACATCTGTCTGCTTGTCGTGTACTCCCCGTTCACTAGCTTACTCTTCTTCAGCCTACCCAACGCCAAGTCTAAAGATCTTACGGCCTCATTCACGTTAAAAGACTTTCGTTTCGACGGTTCGCTCTTGAGTTTCAAGGCCGCTGCACTATTATGGGATCTGGTCCTAGTAGCAAACTTTCTGTCGTTGAGTAGGTCGCCATAATTTTCCATGGCTATGAATGCACTAATTTAGATTTGGCATTGCATTATATAGAGAGATTTATGATCACTACTACGTCTGAGCTTTTTCAATACCTCCTTTAATTATCACATTTTTTGCAAGCTGTCTAAACAAACTTTAGATTAATAATGGCTTCGACCAAAGACTAGAATACTTATACAAAACTTTGACAATGAATTTCATCTCGTTGGTTTCCAATGATAATAAATATCACGCAACAAACCTTCATGGTTCTCATGAAGTTTTGTTGCGTGTTTTTAATATGCATTTTTATTATTTGAATAGAGATGGCGCTACTTGATGAGTAAACGCCACCTGTCAGTGAGACTCGACGTTACGTTAAGTGGTTGTTGCGTCCCCCTTGGTTATATTTGAACATCGGTTGGAACTTTGGTACCGTACTACGCCTAATAGATGGCACTACCACTCCAAGTTCTAGACTGTATGGTCTGCAAACCACAACATGGTGTGTTTCATATAAAGAGTGTAGGTAATTCGAAGTAAACAAAATTCATAAATGTATAGTAGTTGAATAGTCAAAATGTGTTGGAAAAGGTCGTTTAACAAATTACTGCAGCATTATTACTAGTGGCATCTACTTAATTATATGTGCACTACGCAACGACGTAGAGGCGTAGCATCATGATAGGTGGTGCTACTTGTTGTAGTTCGTAGCAAGTTGGCAACGTCACGCGACGTAGCGGTTTTCAAGAAGCGTTTCACTCAAAAATATCGTAATTTGTTTTTTAATTAGATGTTTTTTGAACGGTTGTTCAAGATTTTATTATACCTACCAAACAACAACAAAAAAAGAATATTAATGAAACTGTATTATGAATATATAAACGTATTTATTATCCCAAGTAATCGTTCTGTATAATTTTTGCAGGGAGATATGCATCACAAAGGGCGGCAGCGGTAGGCGCTAATGCTTCTATTTCAGCCTTCGTACCGCTAGATAGCATTACTATCAATTCTTCTTTTATGCGAGCACCTTAAAATATAATATGTTAGCATTGGAAAAAAAAATGTGGATGTCTAGAAATGTGTAAGAATTGCAAACAATGTAATCAGGAACTTAGTTTAACAATTAAAATTTCTGCAGACTGTCGTGAAGCATAAGGATTCAATAGATAGAATAGGATGGATGACTTCTTCTTGGCGCTTCGATGGATATACAATGCATCAGCCAGCCCAGAGCTAGCTACGAATTTGGCGCCGTCAGAAACACCTTTTAATTCCTGTAATGTGCAGGTTTCAAGGCATGCAGGACATGATATCAAGTGTCCCTTTGGGCACTAAGCTACTATATGAATCCACAGTGTAACCCCATAAATTCTTTGTTGTCAAAAATTGCGATGCAAAATTAAAAAAAAAAAATCTTCAATTTTATTCTATGAAGACTTACCAACTGGAGTGTCCAAATAGGGTCTTTTGAGAAGATTCTTCAGCTTCCTTTTATCTACCTCAGTGAGAGGTAGTCGTGCTTCATTGGGAGCTAAGGTCATGACGTCACAATGACGGGCTCCAACCATTACTAGAGAACTGCAAGCTAGGGATGATGAAAGGTGAGACTGAGCCTGAAAATCGGGAATATGAGTTGAATATAATATGATGGATCTTGGAGAAAGCAAGTCTATGTCTAGTTGTGTACTGACATAATCTTTAACCCTTAAAAACGGAATATTTACCATGTTTACTATTTGTTTTGAGGTCCCGATATTTCGGTACTATTGCAAGTACCATGATCACGGATAAACTGAACTCAAAACAAACAGTGAACTTATAAAATATCCCGTTTTTAGTGTTAATGATAGAGTTAGTGACCATGTCAGTTTACAACTTGTATTGTGATATCCTCCAAAAAAATTTTAAAGTCCTATTTATTATTGTGAACCTTCCCGTTTCGTTAATCTGGGAATGGCAAATTTTCACATCCGTGCGATGCTTCGTCTGTAATATCAAAACATCTAAGGCAAGTTATTTTATTTGGTGTTCGGTTCGTGGATGGGTACCTAACCATGCGTTACACCGACTTTCCTCAGTGCATCGAGAAGCATGATATGCCATTGGTTCCGGTTGTCATTTGTATCGACGACAGTCGTTACAGGCAGTCAGTGGCCCGAAAGCCCAATAACCAGCCTTTTCAAAGGGTATCGTATTACCCAGGATAAACTGGGTTGTGGAACTCCGATAGGCAGTAGCTCCATGTGAGATACTGGTACTGGGAACCCGACCCCACGTTATTGGGAAAAGGCTACGGAGATGATGATGTGATTAGAAAAGTCAATACAATAGAATTTGTGACGTATCTCTGGTAAGGAATGACACCTTATGATGCAAAAAAGATCTGTAGGTAACTTGCCAGTGATCCGTATTTGTAGGTGAGGAAAATTTCATAGCCATGAGGGTCGGCATCCACCAGCGCCAGTGCTCTCAGCCTCAACTCCGAGCATAGCCGACATAACAGCTGACGGGTACAAACGTCTGGATAACCTTTACCCTAGAAATACAAAGCATATTTTTTAAAGACCTTTTGAACATCCACTGGTGATTTTTATTCACTTATAATAACTTTAAGTTTACTGAATCTTAAAATTACGCTAGTAGGTTTGGCTCTAGTGACTTTAGGCTATCAAAGGAAATTAATAAATGAGAAACACACATCATCATTTCAGCCCGAAAGACGTCCACTGCTGGACATAGGCCTCCCCCAAGAAGGTTTAAGGTAGCAGGAAGGTTTTGCCATAAACGCCACGCTTGGCAGGCGGATTGGCGATCGCAGTACGGTTGTTACAAAAGCACAGAGAACGCTGCTGCCCATTCTCTGGTTAGTGGTTAGTCCCTTAGTCGACTCTTACTACACCCACGGGAAGATATGGGAGAAACAAACACTGCGCTAAATAACGATAATTGTTGTATAGTTAAGTCAATTTTTAATTAAATAATCGATACGTAAGTGTATAGTCAATTGTAGATTATTGATTTTATCTCCCAACAAATGCACCTTATACCTCAATAACGATCGGAAAAAATACATTTGAATTATCAAAGTATATAATAATGTACAAGCAACAATATGCAAAAATACTGCTTGTACTAACAGCTGCTGTCGTTATTATAAATCCCGTTCGGTTTCAACGAGAGTATAATCTGACGATTACAGCAAATCATCGGACTTGCCGCCGGCGTAATATCTCGTTCGCTTGTTAGGTAAATACATGTACGAAGGATGTTATGAACGATGGATGTCTAAACTAATATTATAAAGAGGAAAGATTAGATTGTTTGTTTGTCTGCATTGAATAGGCTCCGAAACTACTGGTGCGATTTGATAAATTCTTTCAGTGTTAGATAGCCCATTAACGAGGAAGGCTAAAGGCTATCTATCATCACGCTACGACCAATATGAGTGGAGCAGCAATGAAAAATGTTGCGAAAACGGGGAAAATGTGACGCAAACGAAGTTGCGCCGGACAGCTAGTTGAATATATTAGCGCACACGAGTGTGGTATTAAGGTAGGTCATTAGGGCGTGTAATGGCTGGACTTTTCTTTATTATTAGTCTGAGTAGAGGAAGTACTTAATAGAGTAATAACTTTTCTGATTTATTTAGTCTTACAAGGTTTTTCACATAAAGACAATTGCAATAAAAACCACATTTCTTTCATTTTGACACTTATTTTCAGGTTCTCTTTTATTTGTTAACCTGAAATGTCCTACTCCTGGGTAAAATACAGTTAAAATTCCAAAGTGTTGTACCTACCGTTATAATAATAACGGGCCCCAGCCTAAGCAGTGCTCCTTCATCAAGCAGTTTTTGGAATATGGCGTCTTTTTCCACCACGAGGATATATTTAGCAGTAGACTGGAACTCTTTTATGCCGATAATGTCCTGCGGTATTAGTACTCCTTCAGCGTAGAAAAAAACATGAAATTAAAAAAAAAAACAAAGCTTGGGAATTGTTTGGTAAAACTATTTTACTATAAAACAAAATCGCTTCCTGCATCTTTTAAACTACGAAACGGATTTTGATGCGGTTTCCATCAATTTACAGAATGATTCAAGAGGAAGGTTTAAATGTATAATTTATCACTGTAAAATTGTTTTTTACGAGTATGTCATTATTAGGTCCGTCCCGTTGAAACTTGCCACTGCCACAACTATCAGTTCATGCTTTACCAGTAGTTTACACAAATCATCGACTATTAACATTTGCAAAGGAACAAGACATTATTTTGTCTTTACTCACAGTACCTATAGCATGAAATCAATTAGAATAAATACAAAATGAAACAAAAACTTACCACCAGACGCCGTACAATCGACCACGCTGCCATCCCGATGGTGCATTGTGAGTGGACCAGCAATCAGGCCCTTAGCCGTGGCCACAATACCCAGGCTCCAAGGTGGAGTCTCCAGCAAACAGCACACGTCTCTCACAGCTACGTCCAAGTTAGCCTGGTTGCGAAGCCTCATCACGTTTTGGTAAAACAGCTCTCTGGATTTATATGTACAAGTTATAGATAGGTTAATGTTTTTGCTATCCATACAGGGTATGGCGTTGGCGCAGTGGTTGAGCGATCGACTGCTGCGCTGCATGTCGCGGGTTCGATCCCCGCACGGAACAAATATTTGTATGGCCTACAGATAGTTGTTCCGGGTCTGGCTGTTTGTGTCATCATCATCATCATTTCAGCCAAAAGACATCCACTGCTGGACATAGGCCTCCTCCAAGAAGGGGGGGTTTTGCCATAATCGCCACGCTTGGCAGGCGGGTTGGCGATCGCAGTACGGTTGTTACAAAAGCACAGAGAATGCTGCTGCCCATTCTCTGGCAAGTCCCTTAGTCGCCTCTTACGACATCCACGGGAAGAAATGGGATAGTGCTATTCTTTACGTCCGACACCATACAGAACAGGCTGTTTGTGTATGTTAGTTTAAATGTTTGTAAACGCACCCACGATAAAGGAGAAATTCCTATTGTGGGGCAACAAAAATGGTTGGTCAATCCTTTACCTGCCTATGGGGGACATAATTACTGTTCGAAAATGAAAAAGTAAAAAAATTGCCTTTTGCTCGTTGTTTTTAGGGTTCCGTATCAAGGAACCCTTATAGTTTCGCCATGTCCGTCTGTCTGTCTGAATGTCTGTCTCTCCGTGGTTTAGCTCAAAAACTGTTCGTAATAGAAAGTTGAAATTTAGCATGAGTATACACGTTAATGACACCAAAAAAGTGGTAAAACAAAATTAAAAAAAAAAACCAGTTATTTAGGGTACCTTCTCTACATTTAAAGTGGGGATGATAATCTTTTTTTCGTCCTTCCCATAGTGTGGGATATCGTTGGATAGGTCTTTCAAAAATATTAGAGGTTTGGGAACACTGTTTTTTGATTAAGTAAACCGTTCGTGACTGATCAAGCTTTAAAGTAGGTAGCAATTTTCGTTAGAGTCGAGTGTCTCCCCCTCTACCAACTAAACGGTTGCAGTTGGTAATTCAAATGTCACGGCAGTAGTACCTATATATAACGAAGTTTAAAGGAAAACTACCACTCTTAAGTGGGCTTTACAAGTTTACGAGTAATAGTCGACCAATTGTATTTGACTCGAAAATCTCGAACAACTCCATAGAAATATCGATAGATGGCGCTAAGCGTCAGTTGTACCGCACTATTGTTTCATTCATAAATAAGTTTTATAAAAAAACAGTTGCTGTCGAATAAAATTATAGTTAGTTGTGTCTAAGTTATCAAATTAGTTGAGGATTGTGTCAAACCAGATCTCATTTCAGTTATTAATTTTCAGTTTTGTGTAACAATTCGATTTTAGAATTAGATTTATCCAAATATCAAAAAAAAAATTAAACGTTCCGTGCAAAATTGTCGGATCACGTGGGGATTTGTATAGGAAGTCAAATTAGGTAGGTAGTCATGTTTGGCTTTTAGTTAGAACATGGTACGATGGTTCTGTATGGTGTCGGACGTAAAGAATAGCACCATCCCATATCTTCCCGTGGGTGTCGTAAGAGCCGACTAAGGGACTTGCCAGAGAATGGGCAGCAGCATTCTCTGTGCTTTTGTAATAACCGTACTGCGATCGCCAACTCGGCTGCCAAGAGTGGCGATTATGGCAAAACCCCCCTTATGTCAATGTGGCGTTGGTGGAGGCCTATGTCCAGCAGTGGACGTCTTTCGGCTGAAATGATGATGTTGATGATGGTACGAAACTATCAGTCAGCAAATACGACCCGCACTTGGTTGTTATAAAAACTACGGAACCCTACACTGCGCGTGGCCCGACACGCGCTTGACCGGTTTTTATATTAAATCAAGGAATTTTCTCAATCTGTTTTTTGAATATTTTTCTTGAATAGATGTGCTATCAAATAAGTACTACCAGTTTTCTACAATAGTCTAAGAATTTTGTGAATTGTGAAGAAAGAAAGGATAGTTTAGGACTCGAGAGGTGGCGCCTTGCGAAGTAGGAGCGGGTCGTTAGTGCACCTAATCTCTATATAGGACTTTTTTGTGTAGTGGGTGCGTTTACAAACATTTGAACTCACAAACATAAACAGCCTCTGGGCATACGAATATCTGATCCGTGCGGGAATCGAACCCACAACACGCAGGGCAGCAGCCAGTCGGTCAGCCACTACACCAACTGTGCCATCATTATCGCAACGTGACCTGACAGGTTTTTTCTATAAAAAATTTCGCTACCGTAATAAAATGCTACTGTTACTTACCGTCTAGTCACAGTTAAATTCTTAGAAAGGAATTCATGCACTTTTGTTAACACAAAGACAATAATATTAAATCTTGTTTTGTCTTCGCTACTGGAATAACAGAGCGTTGTTTTCTTTGCTTCATTAAACGATTTTAAAGTTACCCTGAAAATTTACATGAAAAAATTGTCAAAGAAAAATTGTTAATTTGTTATTTCAGATCACATTCTGTACATCAAAATCATCATTAAATTATTGCTTGGAAACTTTTTTGGGGTACTTAAAAAAACACGTTTTACAGGAAAATTCAATGTTACGTAGGTGCTCAAAACATTGTGCTGATGAATGCATTGAATGATATCATCAGCATGTCATGGAAGTATTTAAATAAAGTTATAAAAAAGTACTCGTAGTATTAAAAAAAAAAACTGGTGTAAAGGTTGGAACTTTGACCTCCAATATAGGTAACTACAAGGTTCCCAGGTATGGTCCAGAACAAAAAAAAACCGCAATGACGGGGAGAATAAGTAGCCTTCAGCTTCGTTAAGTCTTTTTAGACCCTTTATACTAGACTACTTTCTGCCCGTGACTTCGTCTGCGTCGAAAAAAAATCGGATAAGTAGTTTCGTATATTGCTTCCTTTACATTCAAACTTAACCTTTTCATTACATTAGTACAGAAATTTTGATATCTTAATGATCGTAATTATTACCTATCTAAATCATAAATGCAATTACTCCACAGTTTTTGGTTTCTTATGACAAGTTTGGGAGTGTCTCCACTTTCAGCGCGTTTGTTAATATCGCTCAGAATATCCTCTACTTTTTTAATAAGCGACTTTCTGGCGTCATTTGTTTCCTTTAATATGATGTAGGATGGCTTGAGGGCAGCTGAAAAGTAGAGCAGTTTAGCATGAGGAAAAAGTCACTTGAAACAAACGTTTTGACAAGGTAATTTTGCTTTGATTTACCTCTATCATTTGCGGGCCCATTTAAAAGCTGCTGGACCTCACTAAAGGCTAGCTTACGTTCAGGAAGCAAAATGATTCCAGCAGCACCCAATAATATCCTTTCACTACTACAAAGCTTATCAATAGCAGCCGCTAACTTCGGATCTTGTTTGAAAGCAGATTCTGTATTCAACGGCAAATCCTTCGTGAATGCCAACAACTCCGTATTCATTAAGTCCATCCTAAAAAATGACGTCCCAAACAACCATTGAGTACAACAATAATTGACAAACAAACCCGAAAGAGCTCTATTAATGTAAACCACCGGTAAAAGTGACGATGATCCCTACCTACCTAGTGGCGAGATGTTTATCAACCGCAAACAATAACAGCGTCACAAAACGGAGCTCGTAAAAGGGCCACGAGACAATAGGGCAGCTCCTCGAGTGTTTTTATAGCGAAGTCGAGCGAACAAGCGAACGGGACGAAATCATCGTCGGTGGCGCATCCGACTTGCGCTCACTGAAAAAATGACACAATAGATTTAATCGAGAGATAGTCGAGGCAGGCGTCTCGAGGAGCAGATGACACGCCGTGACGACCTCACAAAGGGCGTGAAATGACGTCATAATAGCCTCGAATTATCGCCCCCTCTTGTCTCAGGGCAAATATTTAACAGCAGTCTCGTTTTTGTCCTCCTTCTTCGGCAGGAGATCATAAATAACAGGGTTACGGCAGACAAATGATGCGGACCGTTACCGCAGCGCTTTGTTACACGGTGACATATTGCAACGAGCTGATGTTTATGTCTTATTATGGATTCCGAGGTGAGTTATAGTCGGCGACGGAATTCTTGGTAAGTGGCAACATAGTTGTGGGCTACTTTCTATGGTGCACCTGACGGATTAGATCTATAGAAGATCAGTATCAATTAGTTTGACTGACAATGATAGCTTTATCTTCTTGTGGATTTTGCAACACGAATGCGATTTTGGAAAATAAACAAACTTAATCAAATAGATAAAGTAACAAAGTTGAGGTTGTGAATACCACAAAACCGTGGTTCCCGTAACCATAAGTGGTGTAAGAATAAATTGATTTCCTTCCAACATATTCGGAAACTGATCAAGATCGCCCTAGGCCCTCCCTAGCCATTTTAATTAGGTGCTTGAGGTGTGAGAAAGTAACTACTAAAAACATTTCCCATTGGCTCCCCGAGGCGTTCGATAGCATCAGCGGGTGACAGCCCGCACAAATACCATACAAATTGCTCGATAGCTCCTTCAAATTGATTGTTGCAATTATTCGGCGAACCCTTTCGCGACGCGCTGGGCCTACGACCACGGGGAGGTGAGAACGCACTTATCTATCAGCTCGATCGCTAGACGAACGACCCAACTCTTTGACAACGGTGTGAAGTAACAAGCCACTAGATCCGCAGTTGGGAGCAGTCGGGAGGTCGCCGGTTGTTCGCCATTCTTTTATAAGATCTTTCTGATTGATATAACGCTGATAAGGTGCCGTTTCTTATTATGATTTATAGTTTACACTCAAGTGTTTAACGATAGTTTTTATCGATACAATCTTTGCAGCTTTAGGGTTAAATTAATGGGCAAATAAATTATTGGCAGAATAGTGGTGTATTGAAACCATAAGTAATGTAATATCATAAAACTTGTGTTTTGTGAACTTTTGGAACTAGCAACTTTCCAAAGCTTTATTAACTTCAACTTTAAGATCAATCCCAGCCAACTATAACTAAGTGCAAAAAATATGTTCCTATAATACAACTTCCCACAAAACACGACCTCTAGTGCGGTCATCGGAGCGGCAGTAAAAGCAACAGTTATAAAAATAGGAAACAGTGTCGTTGCATTGTATGGGCACGAGTGGCCAGCGCTGCCGCTGGCAGCCACGGGGCGCCTACCCACAATGGACCACCATCGCGGTATCTCCATCCACGATACGTTGCCGCCTAATTGACTGCTCAAATGCTATTTTAATACTTTGTTATTGAATACCGATTTGTATATTAGGATCTCATGATCGGAAGCTGTTTTTCGATATGATGGTCGAAGATCTTATCGGATTGAAAGAACTGACCTTACGTATTGAAGAAGTATTGGCAGTTTTTACAAGTGGCTGATCTTTAGTTGTGATTGTGGAATTTTGTACTTATTCTCGAAATTTTCTTCTCAAGGAAATCAATGGTCTTATAATAACTCCATTATAAAAAACTTGTTATGTCCGTTTAAGCTAACATTAAGCAGCACCTACATGTATTTTTAGCCATAGATATAATTATATTTCTGTGTTTTCAGCGGTCGGGTCACCCCTGTGAGTTAAAATTCTATAAGTGCAACCATATACAGGATGTAACGGAAAGGGTATATACATACATAAGGGTGTGCTACAGACCATCAAACTAAACATCTTTCTCCATCGGACAAACATCGTAATAGCGAAAAATATATGAGCTGCCCCACACATTTGGTTCGAATAGGTATTGAATTTTGTATGGGGCAGCAGATATTTTTTTTTGCTATTACAATGTTTGTCCGATAGAGAAACATGTTCAGTTTGATGGTCTGTAGCAGACCCTTAAGTATGTATATACCCTTTCCGTTACACCTTGCATAGGCATTCATTTAGTATTAGTAAAACAAACCAATTACATTAGCAATAAGAAATACAAAGAAGATCCTAAAAATTAAACATAAGTAACCAGTAGCAATGCTCAACTACCCACATTCCCACACGCGATCTGGCGGTAAAGCAACAGTTTCTCATACTAGAGTGGCTACTTACTCTTTGTGCTCGAAACAATGCTCACAATGCTTACAATTGCTCACAAGTTATAGAAATACCTCTGAACAGTAGTATTTGTTGCTGAAGAGGCTATAAAACTAGGGGCCTATTTAATTCATTGTTAATTATTTGGCCTGTAAGTGATCGGAGTAGGATTTCTTTGCTGAATAATGGTGGTATTATCCTATTACGTAATTAAATGATTACTCAAGCACGACTTCTCTCTACTGAAGAATCGATTAAAAGGACAAATGTGAAAGTCGTTGAACAACATCGAAGATCAGAATAATTAAATATTTTACTTTCTTCGGAAATTAAATGAATTTGATTATTTCATTATATACTTGATTATACCATAAAATTACAAACTACTCCCACGTAAGTTGTTCAATAAACTTAATTTTCAGTAACTTAACTACTGTACTAGAAACCCGAGATTTTCTTATCAAAACTGTCGAGTGTTTAAAACCATACATAATAACAGCATCGTCCCTAAACTCGGCAGTGAAGTGGCGTGCCGTCGCGCTCCAATATTGTCGGGGTTGTTCCGTTCCCACCCCACTCCACTCTTCCCCGGACATTTGCATACGACAAAGCGACTGTCACACATTAAACTGTATAATTACAATACATTAGATTTATAGACGAAAAACAATAGCCCTCAAGTACATTCAACCCTTTTTTCTTCAGCGACGAAACGTTAAGCTCATTTAGGGGGTAATTAATACAAAAGTTCTCATAATCCCCAGCAATTAAAAACGCTTTTATAATTTAATCTATGAACAAAAAATTTACAATAATGTTTTGACCTTTATTTATCTGTTTGTTTTTGTTTCTGGGTGATTTATTTTGTGATATTTAAATTTCCCAGCGTTTTTGATGTGGTATGATTTTATAGTTTTTCTAAAGTAAAGTATCACTTACACAGAACGTAAGAACCAATTATGACATTTTATGACGATACATTTACGTAAGCATTTTAGTATTCCTAGCAAAAACACGGATCTTAATTACCCAGATCAGTGTTTTGCAAGCTAGCTTTTACACTGTTTAGTTTTATCCTGACATTTTTTACCCATAGGTACACGCACCTCCGTAGGCAGCATTAAAAAGTCAACAATTATCAGGTTCTACATAATGTTGTCACTTGTATAAGGAAAACGTCGATATTTACGACGTTTAAATTCTAATGCGAATGAGATTCTGCGTGTGCGGCATTAGAAGTCGCAAGCAGGTGTCACCGCAGCTGCGTTCCCATGCTACGACTAACTAAATCTAGACTTTTCTATTACATCCTAGTTCAATACACTGTATGTATAGTGAATAATAATAGGTATTAGCCCCCTTTTTATAACAAGACTAGAAACTAGTTTCAACATAAGCTTGCTGTCAATAATTCCAAGCTCCTAGATAAAGTTGTGCTGCGTAACAAAATTAATAGTGAACATACAAAATACGCACCTTTAGATTTTCACAATGCACACCCTTTAAAGTGGATTTAATATTACCCAAAATATTAATGTTGCATCACAAAGTATTTTTTGTAATATCAAACATAACACAGACAAAAAATTGAAATCATTCATTTCGCGCCAAAAAAATCACATTGTTCCTTCTCTATCGATCTTTATATCTTAAAAATTCTCGTTCTAAACACAATCAAAGTTTAAAAAGTCAAGTATTAAAAGTTCATATCACCATAAACAAAATAAAAAAAATATTTCAAAATTAGAACACAGCCGAAACTAATTCCATTCAAATAATCGTCATGTTATTTTGTTAGAATGGCTTTGATTTTGTTTATTTGCATTTAACGAAATAGCAATACCAGGCAATGACAAGTTCAACCACCCACAATGCTAATGCATTTATCGGCGTATTGCGATGTCCCCAACAAGATGATATCGGGCCAGCTGTCGCTGCCACGTGCATCCGTGCATCCCAGGTATTATTGACATAAAATGTTCTGGTGGCAATTTTACTGAGGTTACGGTAATAAAGGGTTTTTGTCTACATTCCAATTAATTACGACATTATTTTATTTATGGGTTTATTTATGGCGGAGAACTTTTAAAAGCAATTTTGATTTTAAATATTTTAGAGTTTTGGCGGATTTAGATTGTGTATACCCTTGACAAAACTTTATTTGTGTCTATGTTTTTATCAAAACGACACAACACACGATCCTTATCGTGTGTTTTTTCAAGGCTTTGAAAACATATGTAAGTTTTAAGGTTTGTAATTCAGCGATTGCGAATATAGTGAAAAAGCTGAAGTTAAGTTCATATTTTTTTATAAATATTTAGCTTTCTTTTCTATAAACCACAGTTAACACAAGTACCTACATCAGCCACTTATAGACATGTAGTAACATCAATTGTGTCGCTATCAGAGGGGAGGCTAAGCCGTTCATATTATCTGTTTGCTTAACATTCATGAGGTTCACCCTCCCTTGCCGCCACTACTAAAAAGCCTACTGGTAACACATTTGTTTTACTAAACTACTAATATAGGGAAATGTGGTTTAGAATATTTTATTCATTCACTCCAGATGTGCAGTTCAGTCATTTTATTTATTTCCATAATTGTGATTAGAATTAGATAGATGAGTTAGTTAGAAAAACTCAATTTAATATTTTGATAATTTCATTTAATTTTTAATTTTTTTACGAGATTATTACGGTCTACATCCTTATTCATAACCCCCCCGTTTATGATTAAGGATGAAAACCGTAAAAATTTTTGTTTAATTATTATAGGTACTTTTGACAATTTCTGCGTACCAAATTTGCTATTATTTTAAATCAAGGATAATGGACCAAAAAATACATTTCAAATTGCAGTTATCATGATATAACCCCACGCCTGGCATCCCTGAGAGGTAAGGCAGAGGTACACCCACACTTCTCACTTTGCAAATTGCAATACCTACAGATAATTTCAATAGCATGCGTGCAAAGTTATTCCAGTTCATAATAGGCTCGTAGGTACTCTCTGCCATCCAGACAATAATTCCTACTGTCCTAAAATGGTTATTATAAGTGGCCCTCCCACGTCCGTGCCATCAACATGCGTTTTTTTATTTGACCATCAATTGTGCATCCGTCGTCGAGTGTCGAGGGAGGGCTGCATTCCCTCACACCTCGCGTCAGCTGGCGATAGTAGCGATCCTCACCCTCCGAACATTCGTATTAACTTCAATTGAGCCCGACAAATTTACATCAAGTTGGAGGCCATTGAATACGCGGTATCGTGGCAGTAAGCGATCGATAATTTGCAAGGAGGTTGTGTTCCTCCCCTATTTTTGAATGAGTGAAGGAATAACTTGATCATAATTAGGTTTATGTTGGCTTTAAGACTCACATTGCTTTGACTTTACTTGTAGTGCTTGTTTTCAGGTCCAATAAAACTTTGAAAGCTCGTTCGCAATACCTATAACCAAATACAAAAACATAGTAAAATAACATAGCTGGACCCATAATTTTTTTAAAACTATCCACAATCGACAAAACGAAAGCTTTTTCTGTAACAGACAAGCCGCTACCTTCGGGGGCACATATTAGCCCGTGCGCTACGCCATATGGCCAGGGTACGCGACTCAAATCGCTATTATATTGCTTTTAATTGATAACAATTTAAATATATTTGGTGATTCACACTTACAGAGCTCATTATTATTCATCGAGTCATTATCTCCGTGTTCGCGTTTTACCGAACGATGGTATCTTCAGCACGAATGTGTTTTACCTTTATGTTTTTATCGTCACGCCACTAATTTAAAGTTGCTGATGTCATTGTTTAATTGTTAGTAGTTTTTAATTGTTATAGAGGCCTATTAGAATTTAAGCTATAATTTGACACCTAATATCAACTCCCAAAAGTCACATATTCGGTTAAATTTACAACGAAAGAAACAAACCTAATGCTAAAATAGAAATACAAAAGATTATTTCTAAAACAGCAAAAATTTTCATAACAGCGATCGTTAAAAGGGAATTATGACCTATAAAGTTGTTTCATTTTGTGGAAATATTTTATTATTCAATAAAAGTGTGTTTGCAACAAAGGCACATTGAATCCCTGCGGTTTTCGGAGCCCGTAAATCAGGAGCAAAGACCCTTGGGGCTAGGTGGAGAGGCTTCTTGAACTGTCAAGGCCTCGTTGTGGTCATCCGCATTTCTCCGGCGAGTGCAAACAAAGCTTGTTCGCTGGTCAATGTTGTTTGTTGGTACAAATTGCAAATTGTTGAGAAGATGATTTCATGCAGATAATATGTACGAGTAGATGTTTTCCTTGACAAAATATACCAATGTTATTGCGGACTATAAGTACCGTCTAATTACAAATTTACAAGGCAGCATTAGCAAGAAATGGGATTAAATAAATAAAAAAGCGCTTATTTAAATTCGGCTGGTCAGTTTTTCTTTTTCTTGCCAAAATGACTATCTAATGGCACTTTAATAACACTGTCTATGCTACTAATCACTGTGTTGTGTGTTCTCAATTAAAAACAATATGAAATAATGAGCTATTACAAAAGCATAGACCATTACAGCAGCATACAATTAGTGAGAGTCGCGTGTCGATAGGATGGACAGATAGCGAGGCAATTCACAGACCATATTGCATCCAGTCATTTCCATAATTGTTCCATGTATGAGGATGAAAGCGTTGCATAAATCGTCACTGTATACAGCCATGTTAGTTTTGTTTATTTTATGTTAGGGCAAAAAGTATAGGGGACCTAAAAAGATGGATTTAGAGTTTTCAATATATAACTTATATACGTATTCCAATTTTCCACCATCTTATTGCTCTTAAAATTGTCTCTGGATATTTTAGTAGGTAGTGCACGTGAAAGCTATATCTATGTTCAAAAAAACTCAAGGAGGACGAACCAGAGTAACCCGCGAAATTTAATTTTGCTAACGTTGTTTGCAAGTCGCAAACAAATAATTCCATAGAATAACGTAGTTAGGTATAACGGAATAGGCTCTACAAACTAATCAGGGAAAATACGTGCTGAAAATGTCAATCAAACTAGTACTATGTTAAAAACCAATGACTAAGCGATAAGGGGGATTCACCAGAATTAACACATCTATTATCACAGTACCTTCCTACCTACCTATTGTAACACAACCAACCTACATAGAGCGATCGATTTTCCGCTAACCACCGACCAATGGCAGAGCAGGAAACACGGTATATAGGTACTAAAGACAATGGTTTTCACGTGTAATGATATTTCAATTAAGACAAAGTAATGTTAAATAGTTAGGTACGAGTATCTTGTTCGTAATTAATGAGTTTGTTTTCGGCAAACTAGTGCCTTTTACTTCCTATCATTAAATACTAGAAAAAAAAGATAATGTGTAATGAATTCGTACGAATTTACAGTCAAAATACGTAAACGTGCATCGAAGTTCTTTTGTGTAGAGCCTTAAGGCATCGTTCACACCAAACGTATTGTCCGCCGCCGATTGTGAGTATGCTCACTGTATAGAGGTATAAGATGTATGCGTATAGTCGGTTCGGTGTGAACGAGAGGTTAAATATATATGGAAAAGCAATAAACTGTAACAATACGTTTGGTCTGAACCAAACCTGACCACCATTCGGCTTTTTTCAATTATTTTGGGGTTGACTTCGAGTCTGACCAAATGCTACTGAATACCACGGAGCTACTACCTATCTGACCTCCCCTAGTTTTCAGTAGGAATTACGAACACAAAATAGAGCATGAAATATTTTTTTCAGAACAGTAAGTTTTTAAATAAATGAATGTTTTAATAAAGGAATAGAAGACAAAGAGCTTTGACCGCGCACCTCGTAGTAATCCTTGTGCCACATTCAATGGGCTAATTGCGCCACATGTGAGATAAACTCATTAACAAGGATAGACGCGAGATTCCGCTGCTACCACTGCCGTGCTTATCTGTGGATGTTAAGGACATTGTGAGAGACGCAAGCGAATGTGTAGATTATTTGTGGTGTCTAGTGTCGATTTTATAGCTAGCACAGTTTCCTCGATAAAGCAAATTATATAGTGCCAAAAAATCATCTACTAATTATTTATAAATATCGTTCAGCACACATACAAATCATAATCCTAAATTATTGTCTTTCCTTTGAGATAACTGCGAAACCGATAATTTTTCACGTAATTAAAAAATAAACTATCAAATGATGATACAGAATAATAGAATGAATAATAGTGGTAAGCGTTATAGGAGATTGAGTGTCCGACTCGTCGAACTCGCATACTTGCAAGTTTCAGCTTACCTTTCAGACCTTGGACTATGGTCTACCCCAGACCTGCTAATGAATCAATATCAGCTTTTTACAAGTTACCCGCTCCGCTCATCAGTGTGTCTCAATTCAGCACACGTACAAAGGCCTTTGAGGCGCGCGGGGGCGGGTTGCGGGGGCGGGCGGGCTGCGAAGGGCGGGCAGCCCGCATGATCGCGCGATCGCACCCATTTGCGGCTCGTTACACGCCGATAGCACCAAACAAAACATACCCCAAGTAATTAGGAAAAGCCTTTTCCTGATACCGTAAGCACTGCTGTGACTTGTGACTAACTACCTTCACGTTGCTGTAGTGTTTTGGTAACAATACGTTCCTGTTATGTTACAAAAGCATAACTGAATGTTAATTTATTTTGTTGCGGAAAATGTGGGATTTTCGGAAAGGAGGATAAATTACTTTAACCATATAGTTCGGTACGGGCCCCCAAAGGGGCTCGACGAACAAACCTCCGCTGGGTTGGTATCGGCCCCGAAAGGGGCTAGCAATTAAGTCATTCGTCAGCCTCATAATTTATGCAAATATTTAATTTTCTGATTATCAAATACTATGAGTGTGCGTTAATTAAGAAAGTTGAATAAAAATTTCATATATCAACGCCATTAAAACTTCTGTAAATGCGCGCAAGTATCTTTTATTTACGCTTATAAAATTCAAGTGCATAAATACGGTCAACGCCATTTTGACGGCTGTGCCGGTCGAGGCTAAAAATCATAAAAATTGTGGTTTTCGAACATTCGAGCTCCAATATATGGACAATAATCAACTCGTCTTTTCATTAGGCGGCTAATTCATCCATAGTTCAATTTAAATAAGCAGTGGTAATGATGAATTTTGAAATCTAAAGTCGAAGTTTCGCGCCAATCGTGCGTGTTTACATTTTTATTTTTCACATTTATCACACACACGCGTATAGATTCGGTAATAAACATGACAAATATCATTCCAAATATTATAAACCGCATGAAAATGCCCAGATCTTAGCGTTATTTACGAATACGGGACCAATAACACATAATATTCATTACCACCGCTCATTAGGTATTTTGAAATAGACGACCATTTTTTTTTTTAAATTAATGTGATGTGTGAAAGCGATTATTCCAATCGATTATTTTTTTGTAATCTTCGATCAACTCGAGTAATTAAATTGAGAAATTTAAGAAATCGATTGATGAAAGTTAAAATAAATTTATTTTAACTGTAAAATACAGTAAATATTTATTATAATGTTTTTTAGGCTCTTATAATTGTAATCTTAATTGTTTTTCGTACATTCCGACCCAACAATAAACAGCACGGACTGATATTATGACTAAAGTCGCGCCAATTTTATTTCCATCTCAAAATTTAAATTTGGAATTGGTTCGCTGTTCCAATTGATATTGTAGGCATTCAAATTTACTATTATAGATAATTTATTTTGAATTTTGTTTTGAACTATCTGAAGATTGGTAGAATGCACAGGATCTCGGTAGGAATAGTAAAAAAGAATTATGTAGTTTGATTATGGTTAGGACGTTGGGTTGGTTAATGGATATTTACTCTTTTCTTTATTAATCAGCCTGTTTTGTCCCACTGCGGGTAAAGGCCTGCCCATGTCTTTCCAATTAAGTTTATCTTTTGCCTTCACCGTCCAATACTTTTAATCGACAATATTTTTTTACACCTACTTAGATAGAACCTAAACCTAGCCTCGTTTAGGGATAGCTACCCCAAAAATGAAAAAGAAACCATTTTAAACAAAACTATCCAAAGTATACGGTAAGACTCTCGAGTAAGAGTCTACTCGTATATTTTGTAGACTCTTGATGGTTCTGGTTCATATCTATTGCTGTTCATGGCTTCATTCAAGTGACTCGGCCCTCGGCCTTTGATGGATAACCTAAAAATGGCAGATTTAAAACAAACGTGTGCGTCTCGGGACGCTCGACAGAAGTGATAACTTAAACTAATCTATGCCTGCTGCCGTATGCGTGAGAGAAAGGGAAGCCACACAGAGTGGTGCCGTAACGCGTTACGTTACGAAGCGGTTAACCCTCCCATAAGAAGTTATCACTTCAAAAACCTTTTTAGACTGGACAGTGAACCGCTTTGAAACAATAAACTAATGTTCCTTGAAACGGCTTATGAATTGCCGATTGTCAACCATCATCATCAACTGTTGGGGTCGGCTTCCAGTTTACCCAAATACAGCTGCATAACCGTATTTTAAATAGAGCGACCTGCGACTGCCTATCTGACCTCCTCAAACCAGTTAGTATCGGGTAGTACGATACCCCTTGGTAAAACTGGCTGTCATACTTTCGGGCCATTGACTAGCTGTAACATAACAATAACCCCATCATACGATACACAATCTTGGAAGAATAAATATAATTTATCTTGTTAGATCATAATAATTATTTATTTCTTTAACCAACCTTCAGATTTTACACAATATAATTCTTAAAATGTTATCTTGTAAAATTAAAATACTTATTTTAAATAATGAGAATTGCGAGCGCATTCTTTATTTAAATTTTGAAATTGAAAAAAATCGGCGGGAATTAAGCCTAATCATTCAAATGTTGACTTGTTTTTTTTTGGGATTACGGTCTTCTGTCGTTCTTATTACTTAGTAATAAATCTCTTTCCCATGAAGTCAACGTTCATTAATTAATTATAAGATGCTTTTGATCTAAGAATTACTTAATGAAATTATTAAAAAAGATGGTTATTATGACTAATTTCAAAATTAAATAATTATTTAAAATTATACTTATGAGTTTTTATTCAGTCTCAACTTTTTTTTTCAATCTCGATTTAATTGCGATTATCGATTAGGCTGAATGCAACTAATTAATCGTAAATAAGAAACCCGGGTTTTCGGTCAGCACTAAGAAGTGTTATGTTACAACATAGTTTTCAGTAATATTTGTCTAGACTTTGATTGGGTTTTTTTAAGAAATTGTGTGTGAATAATGGCAAAACTAAGAATGTAGATAGAATGTTACTGTTTTTATTTTGCCCTTCCGAATTGTTTTAGCAAACAAGAAGCATGCCTTTGTACATTATTTCCAGCGCATATAAGGTACCTACTTTTTGGAAGGGTGTAGTAATATGCATTTTACGCATATTTGGCAATAGACTAACTCTCTTTTACCGACCTCAACACGATACTGAAGAAATTAACCTCAAATTTATCGTATGTAACAGATCCCGTGACATATTTTTCACAATAAAATCGAACGCTGAAAGTTGATGAAAATTTCGTGAAATTCATGACAGTTCGCATCAACCCGCCGATTCAGCTGATGTGTCATGTGTCAAAATCTTGTCGGGCATAGTGGTTAAATGGGTTCTACAGCAGGCTAGCGCTGACATTTTCGAGTCTAAAACCAGTAACAATCCTAGGTCAACTACAACTCCTCCTAGAGAGTAACAATCACGGACACGGTGTAAGTCATGCATGCATTTATGCCCGTTTAGAAATAACAGGCAAACACAAAAACATTGGTAGAGAACATAGACAATGAAAAGTAAAATTTCATATCCCATAAAATAGACAAAGGAAAAGGAATCATTTGAGAGAGTGCAAAGGTGCACAATGTTTATGGCCCTTGACCACAGGCTGACCATTATGTCTCTATGGTATTTATAGAGAAATGGTCGTTGGCACGTAACACGAGCTCTGAATATTTAGCTAATGCCCGAAGCTATTTAGTTTTGACCACAGACGCCATTCTATTACGTAGTTTCTAAGAAAATAATTGGATTTTTAAGGGCCTATGTAAATGTTGAGTACTAACAATTGTCTCGTAAATGTTTCTTTTATGTTTGTTTGCTGTATTTGCTTGAAAATGTAAAAGTATGAATAAACTCGGCACGTGACAAAAAAAAATACTATATTTTACTACTGCAACTTTATAATAATATTTTACAAGCCACTTCAAAATTGATCTTGACTATTAGATCTGTTGCCCATGACGTCCTTGTGAAATTATTAAAAAAGAAAAATCCCTTTTACAATCTGATTTTGTTAAAATTTTTAAGAGTTTTAATTGTTTTGCATGGAAACTCCTTTTCTAAAATACACACATCAAAAGTGTCTAGGGATCAACATATATTTTTGCAATAACTTTTCTCCTGATTGATATTAATTAAAATTTTCTTTAAGGATTCATCAAATAAAGTGTTTTCGTTTGTCACAGTAACGATAAACCAAGTCACCTTTGCATTAATAAAGAAATTTGCCATTTTCTAATAAAGGGATTTTTGACATTACACCACTAACATTAAAGTTCGAAAAAAAGACTGAAATAACAGTTTTCTTTAAAATTTTATTGGGTAACTTAAACAATTAATAATCCGTGTTTCTACCGCGAACACTAACAACACAAGAACATCGGTTTGGCATACTCAAAATGAGTTCATCCAAATCACGCTGTGGAATGGCCGCCCATGTTCGTTGCAACAACAAAAAAAGGTCTTCTTGCGACTGGATACCCTCCATATTCGGCAGAGCTCTTCTCTGTAGCATATCCCATGCATGCTCAATCGGGTTCAAGTCTGGCGACTGAGCAGGCCAGGGCAGGACATTGATGTTAGCTGCGGCGAGAGTCTGTCTTACAACTCTTGCGGTGTGCGGTCGTGCATTATCATGCATTAACTGAAATAAGGGACCGATTTGCACTTGTAGAGGAACGATGACGTCTGATACAATCGTCTCAGCATAAATTTGAGCGTTGAGGTTGCCCCTGATCCAAATCAACTCAGTTCTTCCGCCGATCCAAATACCCGCCCATACCATGATAGTTCCACCACTATAAGGATGGACTTCCTGGCAGGATTTTAATCGCTGTTGGCGTCCAGGGGTTCTCCAGTGTCGTATACGTCTTGTATCCGGTCTCATACCAAAACGAGACTCATCAGAAAAGCACACGAAACGCCATTGTTCTTCTGCCCAATTTCTGTGTTCAAGAGCCCATTGATATCGAATCCTACGATTGTGCATTGCTATAGGTGGTACCCGTAGCGGTCTTCGGGAATGAAGGTTCACTTCATGCAAGCGGTTTCTGACTGTTTGGTCGCTAATTAAGTTCCCTGAAGAGTGATGAAGCCTCACGGCTAACATCATGGCGGTTATTGTTGGAGCTCTTCGAGTTAAGATTTGAATGTATCGGTCTTGTCTCCGTGTGGTGCAGCGATACCGTCCTCCATGGCGCTCAGCCACGGTACCAGTGCTTCGGTAACGTGTCCAAAGTCGACTGATAACACTCTGACTTGTATTCAGAGCTAAAGCCACAGTACGTTGCCGGGAACCAGCTTCTATCATTCCCACGGCTCTGAGCATTTCTTCCCTGCTTAAATGACGTCGCCGCTCCATAATAACGTTGGTTTTAATCAGTAGTAGGGAAACAGTAGCACTAATAATGTCTTCAATGCGTTGTATGTTTTTATAGGGAAAATATTGACAGCTGATTTTCATCTTTTACTCGAATTTGATTCACAGTTCCTGATTCAAATTATGAAATGCACCAAAAAGGATCCATATAAATTTATAAAATCATAAATTTATTACAAAGCCACATCTCAATCTCAAGAAATCCGCATAAAAATGCTTGATCCCTAGACACTTTTGATGTGTGTAATAGTATAACATAATGCCTTATAACATCATTGCAGCTATATAAAAAAGCCAGTAAATGTCCTGGTAACATTTTTTGTTATACAAGTACCGTATATTTTCATATCCATCCCGTAAAAAGTTGTTATTTTAAAATTACAAACAGAAACTTACAGAATAGAATATTAATATTGGATATAGAATTCTGAACTGACTTAGTACGAAAACAAAATGGTACGATTCTCCCACTGCATGGTCTACAACTTTTTGTATGAAGTTTTTGCCTACCCAATAAATTAATAGGTTCTGGTTCAAAGATGAGCCGGGATTGATGCATCCATGTAGCGTGCAAGATGCGTCGTGTGCCGGGTGGCTCGCCTGCCCAGCTGGGCAGTGTGACTAACCTTTCTGTCACAAACCAACTGAGCTCCATGAATCATGTCATGGCGTCAAGATCATCAAATAAGATTAGATTATAGTCTAGTTTACACTAGTCTTGTTTTTTTACTCATATTTTACTTTGAATCGTACTAACTGGGCTGTGGAAGTTAGATAGGCGGTCGACACATGTAACATACTAATATTCCGCTGCATACGGTAAGACTGGAAAAGGCTAGGAAGATGATGAATTTACTTCGAATCGAAGCGATCACTTAACTGTTTGGAAGTTTTCCTTAATTACTGTGCATATACGTAGATCAAAAAACGGCAGTATAAACTTCTTTATCTTTTACACTGAAAGTCAACAATTTACTCGAAAACATTCAATGAATATTTTTAATAATGACGTCGTTGAGACTGGAAAAATCAAAACAGAAATGAAGTCATGTAATGTTTTGTAGAAAAACCTGCAGGCTAGAGTGAATTTACCTTTACTCTGAGTATTTCCTCAAACACTTTTCCTGCCAAAGCTGATGAATGAATCAACAATTGGCAGTAATACTCTTTAACAAGTATTGCATTAACTTAGGGTGTCAGTGGAAAGTGCAACGGTATTGTGCCCGCCAAAGTCCTACGTCAATCAGTGGATGCGGGCTCACAATTAAGCGCACGCGCCGGTGAGAAAAACTCAATGCGAATACAAATAAATTCTCATATAAAACCATTTAAATATATCGTGTTACGTATCGTAATTTAACGGTTTTTAAATAACACTTTTGTACACTCTTTATTTTAAAAGAAACTATGAAAATTTGCTCTTAACTTAAAAGCCTACATTACCTACTTTGTAGGGCTTCTAAAACTACAAATTTATTTTTATCAGAATTGAAAAATATTACCCCGTTTTTATCAATTTAGCAGATATGGCTAATGTAAATTCTAATAAAGTTGTAATTAAAACTTATCTAAATAAAATTGTTGCCATAAAATTAATGCAATTTATAGTTTGCTTTATATTTTTTAAATATCAATTTAATGCACGGTTTTAATATCGCAAAGAAGTATTTACTTTTACATTCAGATAATTTCATAGACAAGTGACCCCACACATAGAACATTTACTAGAACTAAGAAAGGTTTTTAGTTTTGTATTAAGTCATTAGCTAACACTTGGTGAGAATAGCATTATTTATATTTAAATAACAGGTTTTCTGCATTTTTGCTCACGATCATGTTCGGACCACCATAGTTTTTGCGATTACCCCGCACATTTGGCCCGTAATTTGTTTATTGCGAGTGTTCACGTAAATTGCTAAAAAAGTGGTTAAGGTTTATTTATTTTACTAGCATGCTTACGTTAACAAGAAGTCTAATTATGGATAGTTTCCATTACAGATTACTTGTGAATTATTTCTAAGATTTAGCTTTCTTTAGCTTCATCATTATCATCAGCATTTCAGCCGAAAGACGTCCACTGCTGGACATAGGCCTCCCCCACTGTCACTACATTGACATAAGGGGGGGTTTTGCCACAATCGCCACGCTTGGCAGGCGGGTTGGCGATCGCAGTACGGTTGTTACAAAAGGACAGAGAACGCTGCTGCCCATTCTCTGGCAAGTCCCTTAGTCGCCTCTTACGACTCCCACGGGAAGATATGGGATCCCATATCTTTAGCTTACGACCCTATATTTACATTCTTAGGTAGTTTGATATGCCTGCCGCGTTGGTCTAGCGGTCACAAGTGCGACTGCTGAGCTGGTCCTGGGTTCGATTACCAGGTTGGACAAAGTGTTATTAGGTTTTTCCATCAGGATTTTCTCAGTAGCAACCACGGAGTCTGGATTTGTGCCCGGTTGATGGCAATAGGCTCGTCTCCTATTACACGGGACTTAAATATAATGTGGGTGGACTATTAGGTACACCTCTGCTTAACCTTTCGAGGTTTACCGGCGTGATGATGTTATATTTATTTGCCTAAGTTTTCTTTTACAAAAGAGCGACCTTTTGATCCTTAACTACTTCATACTCATGAAGCTGATCAGCTGGCAGAAAACACAACAACAATTATTATAATTAATTATTAATTATCTTATCGAAATCCCAAAAACCCTTACAATTGATTCTTCATATACATTTCAACCAACTGTTGTACTATCTTTTGGAACTGGGCGCAAATGAAATTAAAGGAACTGTTAACCAATAACCCCACAATAAAATAAAGTCTACGCCTCTTCATCATCATCAGCCTATGGGACACAGGCCTCCTTTCTATGAGAGAGAATGAGCTGTAATCCACCTCGCGGGCCCAGTGCGGTTTGGTAGATGTCACATGTCTTCCATTTTTTTGTTCTAGGACATGCCGGTTTCCTCACGATGTTTTCCTTCACCGTTTTTGAGGGCAGTGGTGATGAAATAAATTACGCAAAGGGACGCGCCTGCCTGGGTTCGAACCCACGGCTTACTCCTCGTAAGTCGGGGCTGCCACCACTGGGCCACCGGTGTTCTCAAACTGTACGCCTAACCGTAACCAATTATTCAACCCAATCCCTGCATAAATTGCGATCCAAAAATTACATGATAGAGCAATTTAAAATTTAATAAACGTTGTCTTCGTATGAATTTATTAATTTATTTGGTCATCATCTTATAAATAGTTCATAAAATGTTCACAGGTTAAAGCTCCCGTCGTACATCTGGACTGGTGTGCACACTTAAAGGCTTAGAGTTATTGCGTAATAATCTAGGCAGGCAGATGTGCGAGCTGATTGCAACAACTTATATATATTTAGCTAACAGGTGCTCTCGTATCACCACGTGGTTGGTGGACTGGCAGGGCTGGCTTACAATATAGTTATGTTTGCAAAACATTGATTTGATTTTAAATTATGTAATTTTCGGGCTCTATAGGGTGTCGGACGTAAAGAATAGCACCATCCCATATCTTCCCATGGGTGTCGTAAGAGGCGACTAAGGTACTTGTCAGAGAATGGGCAGCAGCGTTCTCTGTGCCTTTGTAACAACCGTACTGCGATCGCCAACCCGCCTGCCAAGCGTGCGATTATGGCAAAACCCCCCAAAATGTCAATGTGACTTGGGGGAGGCCTATGTCCAGCAGTGGACGTCTTTTGGGCTGAAATGATGAATGATGATGATGATGAATTTTATGTGGATGGTCATTGGCTTTGTAACATTCTAATAAAATGTCAATTTCATCATTTTATTGAAATTACACGTTAAATTAATTTACCTCACCCAATGCTCAGTCATTTATTTTTCCTAACCACCAGCATTGACCTGTACAAGACGATGTACCTAAATCTTGTTTTCTATTTCCCCTGACCAAGTGATAAAATAGTCTAGACAAAGAAAGAGTTTTGAATTTTTATGGGCAGTACGAAAGTCTCAACAAATGGGTAAAAAGAAAAAAGAATATATTTATAAATTTTACTTCACTTAACTTTTCAATTATTTCAATATGACCTAAAAGTAATCAAATTCTGACCAAACCACAACAAAGTACCTAATACACAAGAAACATCCTCTAGAACCAACCCGCACTGGGCCCGCATGGTAGATTACAGCCCAGTCTCTCATAGAGAGAGGAGGCCTGTGTACCAGCAGTAGGAACAGTATAGGCTGATGATGATGATCAACTAGCAGCCCTAACCAAGCTTGAACAGGACGAGCTAAACCAGTTGTCGCGATTTTATAGAGTGGACATTACATAATGGCTACGAACGTGATAATTACCCTATCCGTGTAAGGAGCGGTTATAAAAACGACTCGTTTCTCGCAGTGTTTATACCGCATCCTATTATAGTAACAAGGGCGTTTTGTTCGTTTTAAACACTGTTTATTTACAATATCAACACTTATGCAATTCATTTATGTTGTTGTCAATACGATAAACAGTTTAATTGCCGTTGTTAAATTTATTATGGTCACTACGAAGTATCGTAATAATTATGAAAGCGATGCGATTTCTGACAATAAATATTGTAACACGCATGTTTGAAAACAGTCTTTATTAACGTTATCTATAATTATCGCAAAAGCCTCTGTTGGTCATTATAATAATCTAGTTTCATTAAAGCTCTGGTCAAAGTGATAAATCGATACATAGATCATAGCAGACGACGCGACGTGTGCGCGCCATGATTAGATACAGATAATGTTGAGTCACGCAGGTGGCTTTCCTCGCAGAAAAGTTTTTGCACAGATACATACAGAAGGAGGCAGCTGCCGTTGTGAAAATTGCGAGCCCCTATGTCCACTACCAGTCATAATCCAATAATTAATAGCCGATTGCTAATGACAAAATGGAAATGCAAGCAAACGTTTGGTCAAACGCTACGCAATTACCTGCGGACGTTAGATTCGAACATCGGGTGCAAAGGATACGGGCTTAGACACGTGCTGGCTGTCATGTGGACCTCAACGAACTTATATATAGAAAACCTAATGGTCAATATATTAGAATTTGCATTGATAAGAAATAAAACATCATTTAATAAGTAATTATTTTGTAATAGCCATTAGCACCCACATGCGTTAGTGTTGATACAGGCGCATTATAAGATGCATAAATTCAACATGCATCATACATTTTAGGTTTAATTAAATAAGGTTTCATGAAATCACTTGTACTGAATGAATTAAACGAGATAAGGTGAAAAACAATGTATAAATAGGTACTTATTGTTTATTTGTTCAAGCCAAATCGCAGCAGACATCAATATTAAAATAGAAGAGGAACGCTAAGCCTTGCGAAGCTTTTGTCCCGGCGCACATGCGCGCTCTCAATATGGATGGAATACCGCACAAAACGCTTTTCATTTCGTTTGAATTGCTCGCGCACTTTGTGCGTAAACGCAAGATGAGTCAGAAGCAGTTATCAGCTTCAAATCAGATGTGACAATTCGTTGAAATCTTTTGTACGTAAAAATTTGATGTCTATAGTTCCTAATTTTAATTATTTTTATTTCATTCACAGGTTATGGAAAGCTTTCATCAGAGAAAGCTCAAACCAGTCTGACTAGCAGCTGCTAACTTAATTCTTCAGACCCCAGTGATCACAGATCTATAGGTAGCGACAGCGACGCTCAGACTTTGCAGCGTTATTCAATTCCTCATGGTAAGTTGTATTTGTCTTCTTTTTTTACTAAGTATTCCATCAAAATTAAAAGTTGAATCAATCATTTTAACCTCTCCACAAGACTTAAAAGCTCTATAATTTCCTGTTTGATGCTTTAGGCAAAATTCTCTCGCCGAAAAGCTCTCTACTCTTTGGTCTCGCGTAATTAGTAGCGGGGTGAGTTGTCTGCGAGGAATTCTTTTGAAGGGAGACAAACGGAGGAGGCTTCGCCGAGCTGGCATACAATGGCGTATCGTATGTCGGCCACCTGCATGAAAGCGCTCCTTTCATAGCGCTGCGCGGGCGCAGAGACGTGCGCAAGAGTGATGCTGTACGTGAACGTGCTTGCAGAACTTGATTGGATATCGATTGCATCGTGGACTAAATATGGAAGTTCCAGATATAAACAGCATAACTGGTTGATTTGTACAAACATGTACTCCTACAAAATAGTTGTTGTGGTGTTAGAGCTATAACATGTACTTATCAGATAGAAAGTGATTACTTTTTCTTACATCATAAGGTTACTGTTACTGTTAGCCTATATCATCCCACTGCTGGGCAAAGGCCTCTCCCCATGACTTCCAAATCCTTCGATCCAGGGCCAATGTGGACCACTGGTCGTTTCATCCTAAGGTAAATATAAATACAAGGTGTTGTTTTGCAACCTCGTCAAATTCTAGGAGGTAACTATGCTAATGATTCTCGACCCGAATCAATAATAAAATGAGTAGGTAATTTTCTTTTTTTTATTTATTTACCGAAATCGGTAACTGTGAACCACCCGTGTTTTAAACACGGGCCTTCTGATCCCCGCCTTATAACGTCGCTTACACACAAACAAAAAACCTCAAACGTTTTTTCGATAATTTTATAATCGCTAATTATTCTGAAATATTGACAAATTTAAACAATAAAAAAACGCAGTGTTTTTTAATAATTTACTAGGTACCGTAATTTATATTGATTATTTATGTCTTTTGTGACAACATCCTGAATTTTGACGAGGATGCAAAACAACACCTTGTATATAAAATAGACTTTATAGATTACTAGCTGATGATAAGGATTTTGTTTCATTCGTGGTATAATTATGCGACTTTAGTACAAAATGCAAGAAACAATAAACAAAACATCACAACGTCATTGTGGACAACCACAAAACATTTGACAAATGTAACTGTATCGCCGTGAAACCTTTTATAATTGTTCCTATTTCTTTACTTTACAACCAACAAGTCAATAATACAATAACAATTACTAAGTAGCTACCTCATTCGGATCCGAAAAGCCGTAAACAATAATCGTAATTTTACAGCGCGGTCGTTACAAGCATTGTGGACTGACTCGTAAAATCGGTAGATCTCACACGGAGATTCGGTCGCCCCCGAGCGTCCTGCTGCTCCTGAGAACGTCACTCATTACAAAACAGTAATTTTCTATCGATTTAAAGTTATATTTCTCGATATAAATTGGCGTATCGATTTTATCGCCCGCCCGTTGCGGTTTGTGTGGGAAACGAGCGTCGAGCGTTTTTGACGATTTACCTTAAGTATATTAGCACGTGCTGCTTTTTGTTTCAGTTCTACAGCTGCCCACCTACATTTATATAGACAAGTGTGGTCATTTGATTACTTAAGTTTATCATAAATAGCCGCATGGTGGTGAGAAGTAGCTTAAAAAAAGATCCAGTAATTTTCAAAGGAATTCTGACTGATACTTAACCACTCTTGAGCCTCAATCATTAGTCTTTGTCTTTTAAAATAAGAATACTAATTTAAATACCCGAAAGTTAAAAGTCTTTACCGCCCTCTTAGGTGCTTTGGAGGTCGTTAGGTGAATAGAAGTCCATATTATCAAAATGGCCACTTGGTATAGATACATACGTCTTGAACCCAAAACTACCTTGATGAATTTGGCAACAGAGACTTCTCTTCAACTTATCGATAAAGATGGCAATCCATATTAAGTCGGCAGAGACCTAGCTCCAACTTTGAAGCCATCACTAGCGTCAACAGATACTAAGTAAACTTGTTCAGAATATCCCTCAACGGCCTCTGACATTATCACCAATCACAATAATAGGTAGGAACATAACCCTCGCCAAAACAACTCATTACTATCTGGAGTATCAGACCTATCAGTTCATCAGCGTTAACTCGGTAACGCACGGAACCACCCTAATCGACTGATTGTGGGAAAGGGCAAAGACAATGGCGATTATATCAGGGTTAATAGCAGCCATCTAGTATCTGACGGCAGCGGAGGGTTGACCGGTTATCTGTTAGGATTAGCCGACGGAAAGTTAGCTACGATGATTGTGATGTAAGAAGATATATCGGTAATTTGTCGGGGTTTGTTTGATGTGTTGTAGGTGGAAAATAAACAGATGGATGGAGACGGAGTGATAAAAGTGTATTTTTTTGCTAATTTGGAAACACAGACAAGTTCAGAGAAAAAAATTATCAATATCCATTAATTTAAATTAACTTTCATAGTACTTAGGATAAAAAAGTTTTGAAAACAATGAATTATATTAATATCAAAAGACGAAGCTCCATGCTTATAATCGTCATTTTCTAGAGTTGCCGTCGGCGGCCGCAATCTGCCACCCGTCGCTAAACCACTTGTTAAAGCAAAATCAATATAAGGTATTACATTTTTAACTTGAAACAGTTACTTAAGTTAAAGCATATTATAAGGAAACTCACATGACAATGAACTGTAGTGTAATGCCCTGATTACGATATGTGGTGTTGGTAGCAACAACAGTACCTGACCCGCTTGTGACGTCATCGATGATAAATTACCAGTCACAAAGTCAGGTGCTGACTTAATCACAATATAATAATTATCTAACGAAAATCAAACAAGTACATTCATGTTTAAATACACATATCAAAACAATAGTTGAGAATCAAGATGAGAAAAAAAACCATTTAAAACCTTTTGTCACGGTTAAAAGTAAAATAATCAAAATTGTAATACACATACCAACAATAAGATCCATTTAAGTGTACCAAAACGTAAAAAGCAATCAAATCATTTCCAATAGAAATATGAACCATAGTCCACAACAAGAAAGATGACTATTGCTCATCATAACGATTGCACTTTATAGAGGGGACTATTCATTGTGTTAATATCACAATATGGTGCTGTCAGTTAATTGGAATAGATTATGGGAATGAGGGAAGAAGTACGCCACAGAGTGGTCCCAGGGGATGCTTTGCGGATGGACTTTTTATATTTTTTTATCAAGTCATCGAGTGACAATAGAGCATGGACGGATTATCACAATATTTGGAGGCGGTCGTGTGGCTGCGCTGAAAACTGACACCAGCTGTGGTTGCTCGACAATAGAACGAGTAAATAAATACGCTTAATCATATTTAATAAACTATTTGAGTAGATAATTACTGCAGTCTGATTCTTCATTGTGATATTCCCCATTATTAAACAATTATGACAGCATATTCCAGGCATCTAAAACAAGAAGTATCCTCCCAAATTCTACATGTCGTGTCTACGACCAATTAGGCACACCAGCTGTCCGACACGTCTTCAATACTGACCTTCCCCAATCTTCTATTCGATTAGTCCCAATTATAACCGAATTACGTGTCAAATGGGCACTGTACCCACTAGCCACTAGCCGTCGGTACCGCGGTCGTGACCCAGTGAGAGGCCCGCATGTCTGAGGCACCAGACGGCGGGGCTCCGCTCTCAGATGACCACCAAGACCTTAAACGAGACCGTCTCGAGTGAGCTGTGATTCACCGTGGGATTTACAGACGGAAGTCTAAGCTTCTATGTTGGGGAATCTGCGTTTCCGGCTGCGGAGAAGTCTGCCAGATTGATGTTTGAGATTTTGAAAGAAAAATCTGATTGTGTCAAATACTAAGGTAGGTAGTTCTGGCATAACTAAGCCAGTAGGCTACCTACTGTAACCTTATACCTCCGTTACAACACCAACAAACGAAATTTGAGAACTTTATTTGCTCCGCTAATCTGAAAAATTCTCAACAATTCCCCTAATAAAGGAATCACAGTGGCTGAATTATAGCGTGAAAACATACATCGCATTTGGCCGACATTTTTATTGATAAAAAGCAAATAAAAGATGTAACAAAGCTAACAAAGCTTTGAAGATGCGCAATAAATGTGCAATAACGTGCGTTCTTGTGCGCGCTTCATTGGAGCTGTGTGATGAGCGTGTCGGGCATGACAATGGATTCGGTGGCGCGTGCGCGGTGCGTCCCGACAAGCACACCTTTGCACGCGCGCAGTTCCGACTGTAGACGACGCGCTTAGAGTATTGATATGAGCTTTTACTTACTATCTGTTTATTTATTTTTTTGTATTATTATTTCTATTATTTATTACCATTAAGTCTTACCCAGTCCAAGGGGTATCGGGTGTCCCGTAACTGGGTTGTAAAATACTGGTACTCAGCTTCATGCAGTTAACCTATGGAAGCCGACCTCAAGATGATAGTTACATAAAACAACGACTCTACACTTTTCAAAATATTTTCTACATATTTTTTCTCCCTAACTTTTGACCTCGTCTTTATCACAAAATCCTATCGCGGCCACAATAAAAAAATAAGCTCCCATATTCCATTGTTGTAATGTCCGAAAAAAACAAGCTTATCGAACGAATAATAACAGCCAAAAATATTGAATGCAGATCTTGAACGGTCCATTGTACGCTGTTTCCTTTCATATTTGATTTGTTGCTACAAATAGCGGACATGAAAAGCGTTTAAGGTACTTAATGTCCAGTAATTGGCGATCAATGAGGATCAGTGGGCACATTGTACTAAAGTATCGAATGGCTCCACTTCTATTGTCCGAGCGGTGGGTAAAAAAACTAATAAAAATACTACTAAGCCAAATAAGCACCCGTCAAGGGTCAGCATTCAATGGTGAGCTGTCGAATTGTGACAGATTAAAATAATATCTAATGAAACTTAACACTTTTAAAAGCTTTTCCCTTTTATTTCTTTTAGACGATACGTGAATGGGGTCATCCAGAAAGTTTATTAATAAAAGATATCCATTTGTTGCATGAGCATGTAAACTTTAACTTTTAAAACCGTTTTCGTCTGTCAATGACAATCACCGAGAGCTTATAAACGGTTTGGTTTACATATGATAATATTTGTCTTTAAATTAAAACAACAAGGTGTTCGTAACGGTCCTCACTAAACGTTTTAAATTCAAACAGACAGTGTAAGCGCAATCACCGGGCGCGGTCCCACGCACTCTGAATAAGAAATATGAGCTGAACGGATACTACTATTATCAAAACATTATTACAACACTCGAAACGACCCCACGACTAAAAATTAAACAACAATTGCCTTTAATATTCGCTCGTCTGTACCGAACTACCCTCGACTGGTATTATAAAAAATCTGTCAATCTGCCGTAGATCAATCATCCTTGGTGAATAGTCCGGGGGGTGCGAGACACGCTTCTCGACCGCAATCAAACTTCGCAGATAATAAAAGGTAGTCTATATTTACGTAAACGCATCCATTTGATGTCCAATATTATGCGCAGGCGCATCCGACACTGATTTCTTTTTGTTCGGCCTCACTCCTTTGTGGGAGTTTAACACTTGAGTGACGTTTAGCAAATATCACATAAAAGTCAAGTAGGCGTTTTGATGTGAACCTTCAGGACATTCTTTTGAATACAATTCTAGAAAAAAAATTGTGAAAATTTTGAAATAGATTCGTTTGTGTCGTTCTTAAAAAATACAGAAGTAGACACTATTACCAACCTTATTTTTCCTATATTTTTTTGTAAGCTCTTCATTTTGCCGACATGCCAAAGCAACCCCTTGTGTGTGTTTTTTTCTACCAATAATTCTACCTTACTCAAAAGCTTTATAGTAATGTTCACTCAATTGTTGCATGACAGTGTGAAATGGACCTTCTATGGAACAAGACTCAGCACTCTGCTGACCAGCACTACAGCGATGCGCTGGCGGAGATGTGCGCGGGCGCATCCACGTGCGAGCACGCTCCGCCGCGCCCACGTGCCCACGCGCTTCGCACGCGCCAGGTACACCTAACGTGTGACGCGTGCCCAAGATAACGTGAAGTCGTTAAGGTAGGGAAAGAACAGGTATGATAACAAAAGGTAAAATTATTCTGAATATTCGAAAATGTAGACTTTGGTAGACACTCTTTCCATAACGTGAATAATTATGTTGATTTAATGAAATAAATACTTTTAGTTAAGTACAAAACTTATTACTTTATAATGTAGGAAAACCGAGAAATCATAAATTCAGTTTTATTATGATTAATTGGCAATTGCCTCTAATAAGGATTTGACTACATACTCATCGATTGAGAACGGAACTCATCCAATATAAGCTGGGTTCTGGGTGACTATTTAACCACTTAAACAACAGTAATGGTCACATATTCGGCATTGTTGACTCTACAAGAATTCGTAGCAGTTCGTAGCGCTTTCGTAGCAGCCTACGAAAATTTAAGATTTGACAAGAAGCAAGAGTACTATTTCTTGGTGTAAACTACATAAACAGTATATAATGACATATTTCTACTACAGATTTAAGAATTAGACACTTTATCCTAAATTCTTCGTTTCACCCGTATTTTCAATGAGCTTACCCTTTGCTCATAAAAACGCTCGAATTCCTCAAAATACAATCTAATGAGTGTTTACGAGGCTCAGCGTTGGTACCAGTAATCGCAGTGTCAGGCGTACACTTTATTACCACGGCTAATCGCGTCGATTCGCGACCCCTGACGAACGCCGTCTTATTGATGATCTGTCAATAGAAATCAATGGCTTTTTGTGGGTAAAGGCTTAGGCATTGGTTGTCAATGGATTTGAATGAAAAACTACAAAACACATGAATGTTTGCTGTTTTTATATAAACAACGATTTTAATGAGGTGCATGCCCGATTACACGTCCGTCTAAACGCGCCTTTTAATTCAGAATTTATAGTCATCACAGCTTTGTTAATACAAGCTTAATAATAAGTAACGTTCGTTAAAATCACATTAAATTCCAGCATTATGTATATTGTAAACAAATAATCGGCTAAATACATCAATCGTTTGCAACAATAGAGAATGGCTGGACGCGTGCCCACCGTCGGACAATCTATTGATACCACCAGCTAAATAGCCACTGTAGGATTACAATAGTCTCAGCTTGTTTCCACATCCGACTGACCACAGGGGAGCCTGATTGATCATTGAATATGAAGAATATACCTTTAATTCTACTAATCCGGAAATAAAATTTTCTATAGCAGTTGCCCACTTTCACATTATTTTTAATTCACACTTTTTACCGTAACGACAAAACTGATTTATTATAGCATGGTGTTGTAATATCTGTCAATAAATATAGGAAGGTAATTTGCAGATGCGTTGAATATGATACGTCGGCAATAACCGTACATCTCGGATGTACAAATATTGTTCTAATAACAATAAACATAAAGTATTCGCGGCGGTGGCTAACGGCGTGCGCGCAACCCTTTCCCACCGCTCTAATTTTACTAATGCATTCTACTAACAGAGGGGCAATAAGTATTAGGTTAAATAAATGCATTAAAACTGTGTTTAACCTTTGAATTTACAAATTACTTTTGGATTGAGTTTCCAATTTGTACCAACAGAAATGGATTGTTTTGTCTGTGGTCACCTGGAATTTTGAAGATCTCAATTTTTCTATGCTGGTTTTTTTCAGCGGTAAGTGTGCCTACATTGTATATTTTCAAAATCCATCTTTTTTTATAAGAATATCTTAGTTAAACCAGCAATCGATCGCCAACCCGCCTGCCAAGCGTGGCGATTATATGGCAAAACCCCCCAAAATGTCAATGTGGCGACACTTGGGGGAGGCCTATGTCCAGGAGTGGACGTCTTTTGGGCTGAAATGATGAAACCAGCAATGAAGCAAAACAAAAACCAGCAAATATAAGTTCTGAGACACATTTGATTTATGTCTAATTAACCCCGCACGCGCTGAGATTCTTTTTAAGACCATCGCAACTGACAATGGCAATGAAATCCGTTCACATGGTGTCCGCTGTCACAATCGTCGCTAATTGCGCATAATGAGTGGAGCAACAAACGCAATATGTTTTTTTGCTATTATTTATGTGTACGAGCCCTTACACTGTGGCCACCCTTCGCAGTTCGCGGGTTGAAATAAAATTTAATGGTCCGCCGGTTACGTTTAGCTCTAAACGTTCAATGCTATGTGAAATATCGGATTTCCGGAGTTTAAAGGAATATCAGATTATCATTTGATCTGTTTTAGGGTTGTATGTTCCTGTTGAGTCATAAGTAGAACTCGGGCACTTTCCCCTAGACAACTTATTGCTTTATTTTATTTCATCATAAATATAACTTAAACCATGACCATTTCTTTTTTCATTGTAATTGCAACGTAGGAAACTAACATTTATCTACTAAGGAAAGTCATCATCATCTGCCTAGCCTTTTCCCAAACTATCTTGGGGTCGGCATCCAGAACAACCGGATGCAGCTGAGTACTAGTATTTTACAGGAAGTGACTGACTGTCTGACCTTCACAACCCAGTAACTGGGTAATACGATACCCCTTGGTAAGACTGGATGTCAGACTTTTAGCTTTTGACTATTCCGGTACCAACGGCTTAACATGCTTTTTGAGGCACGGAGGGAACTCGGTATGTAATTATGGTCACCTATCCACGGACCATCCTCGGCAAGCACGGCTTAACCTTGAAGATCGACCTATGCGGCTATTATTATTTAGCCACGAGCTCCTTTATCTACTAAGGAAAGTACAGTGGAGATTCGTACGATTACCTACGCTCATAATTACATCTTGCAATCACAAGATGTTTTCTTGTATTTAAAACGTCTTTATTTCTCCTTACTTGATCTTTGTGTCGATCTGCATTGTGTCTGAATTACTACCAACAGTCCTATTCATAAAATAATAGGTGTGTTCTCGGACCTTCATATCATATTTTAATAATCATGAATCATTCGCTCCAAAATCAATCCTATAAACGGCTTTCCCACGGTGAGCCACAAATGAACATCAATTAATTAAACCCACCAATCAAGGTTCCCACGTTATGATATCTAGAAATCACGCAACATCTTTATTCGTTTATTAGATTATTCCCCCATCACCTCCCCATTGAAAACCCATTGTTTTTGGGGTTAGCGTGAAATGGGCCGACCGGTGAGACCATAATTACTTTCGTAATATTGCTACTCGTCAAAAATTAAACTTTCGTGGGGTGGCCTTCTCTGTAATTTATTTATTAAGTTAGCTAGATAGTGATGCACGGAATTGGAGCTTATTACGTTATTTTTTGTTCAAAACGTTGCTAGTCACAGTTTTTTTTACATCTTCTTTCGACTGACAACAATCATTGTCTCTACGTAAAACCTATTCAAGTGGGTTCAAAATTCAAGCCCTGCAATAAATATCAATTTTATGGTATTATCGCACAATACCAACAACGTACTGCAATTAGTATAATACCACCATATATCAATCTCTCCCATAGAAACGTTCGCATAATTATGCGGAAATGTCGTCCGTGCCCATGTTTATGCTAAATAAACTGTATTTGAAAATTCAAATGAATCTACAAATTGGTCGGGGTGAATACAATACAGGAAATATTTATACATTTTTGCGAATGTGAAGTCTCAAGTAATTTGAATGATCTATTATTAAAATTTAAAGTTCTACCACTGTTTGCTAAGGTTCCAAAATCCTATAAGGGTTAAAACATGATGCAGCACCGTTTTCTGCATTCACAAGGCAGCAATTATCATAATTTACCAATTTCGTTCATCCTGAAGAACTTTTTCCACCTTTTTCGTTAGTGGCTCTCTGTGATCTGTTCGATTGATTCTACTACTACACAATCCTTAACGGTAGGTCGTAACTATTTAGCCTCTACAAATACCTTATCGTCAAACCCAGAAACGGCATTGTTTCTATAATTTAAAACAAAATAAAAGATATAATCGTCCAGCAGTAACATAAACCATAAACTAAAGAAACAGTTGTCATAGTCGCGTGCTGCATGTTAAAAAGCAGCAGCTATCGGCAGCGAGGCGGGGCGTCGCCATGACTGCCGACTGCCGACCGGCGCGCGCGCACCCGCATCCTACAGATAACGGGCGACAATAAATTAACTAACGCACACCTCTGCTTTTCACAACTATAGTTTTCACCTTGTGTCTTTATCGTTCAGAATAAACGTTATAGCCTATGTTAATAAAATCATCAATTTATGTTTAGTGCTAAATTATGAGGTAGGAAAAACCTACACCTTACTTTATATCAAAATAAACTACACGGCACGACTGCCTTGTTGGTCAAGGATCGCAAGCGCAACTGCTGAGCATTAATTAGGTCCTGCGTTCGAGTCTTGGGTCGGACAAAGTGTCATTGGGTTATTCCATCAGGAATTTCTCAGTAGCAGCCACGGAGTCTGGATTCGCGCCCGATTAATGGCAATAGGCTCGTCCCCTATTACATGGGACTTAAACATAATTGGCAAAATGTGAGTACAGGTTCTCTGGGGATTACCGGCGTGATGTTATGATGTTATGTTACCACACGGGCCAAGGAAGTAACACAAATTCATAAGTGCAAAAAAAAAGTCAAAAGGTAAACCAGAGATCAATTTGAAAATATGACTATATGATTATTCAATACTCATTAAGTTATTGCAAACACCGAAAGGATGATACCTCAAAATATGAATCCGATTGACATCCATATTCAATAACTCACACACAAGACACAATCAATACAAACGCAGCCGGCCAAGCTGAAACTTTGCAAAGTCAAAAATATTGCGCATTTTCACCAACGCATTAGTTCCACTCCACACAAACGACACAGAGGTCAATCACCATGCATTTGTTGTATGACAGCTATCCGCGGGGGCGTGCTATTTGTACTAACTTCCAAATAGTTATTTGATTAACTCTCTTTCATGTATGTACATTCGTCTGTGTTCGTCAGTATGCGCGATTGTCTGCGGATTTTGTTTAATTTGATCCTTTGTTTGAACACCGTTTGTGTGGAAAGGCTTACGGGACGGGGAGTGTGGCCCACAATGCAGATATGGAGATCCGTTATCAATGGCCGCAAAGGGTTATCTGTGACGTCACGAACAGATCGCTACGTGTAGTTGATTCGGTTTATCTGACTGGACTGTATTCGTGATAGGGATTTAATAGGATGGATCCGTATCTACCTGGATGCGTAGGTATAACATTGTGGTAGGATTCAATTAACTTTATCGGATAAGTACTCCGCTTGTGAAGTAAAGTAGGTGGTGGAAATATCAAAAACATGTTCACAGTCTGTCTCATGGAACTAAACCTTCATCTGCTGCTGTAAACAACATAAGTATATCAAAAACAATGAAACTCATCTCCCTCTATACGAGGAAAACTTTAAATGGAATGAAAATGCGTGTGAAAATGTATCGCGCCGACACATGTCGCAATGGCGCTTTGATCACTGTTGACAATGCGCTCTGTCGCTAATTCCGTGTTTGTACACTCCCTGGCTGGGGAGCTCTGATACCAGTCTCCACTGGCAAATATACTGCACATGTACAAATTACATTTGTTTGAAATACACACATCAAAAGTGTCTAGGGATCAAGCATTTTTATGCGGATTTCTTGAGATTGAGATGTGGCTTTGTAATAAATTTATGATTTTATAAATTTATATGGATCCTTTTTGGTGCATTTCATAATTTGAATCAGGAACTGTGAATCAAATTCGAGTAAAAGATGAAAATCAGCTGTCAATATTTTCCCTATAAAAACATACAACGCATTGAAGACATTATTAGTGCTACTGTTTCCCTACTACTGATTAAAACCAACGTTATTATGGAGCGGCGACGTCATTTAAGCAGGGAAGAAATGCTCAGAGCCGTGGGAATGATAGAAGCTGGTTCCCGGCAACGTACTGTGGCTTTAGCTCTGAATACAAGTCAGAGTGTTATCAGTCGACTTTGGACACGTTACCGAAGCACTGGTACCGTGGCTGAGCGCCATGGAGGACGGTATCGCTGCACCACACGGAGACAAGACCGATACATTCAAATCTTAACTCGAAAAGCTCCAACAATAACCGCCATGGTGTTAGCCGTGAGGCTTCATCACTCTTCAGGGAACTTATTTAGCGACCAAACAGTCAGAAACCGCTTGCATGAAGTGAACCTTCATTCCCGAAGACCGCTACGGGTACCACCTATAGCAATGCACAATCGTAGGATTCGATATCAATGGGCTCTTGAACACAGAAATTGGGCAGAAGAACAATGGCGTTTCGTGTGCTTTTCTGATGAGTCTCGTTTTGGTATGAGACCGGATACAAGACGTATACGACACTGGAGAACCCCTGGACGCCAACAGCGATTAAAATCCTGCCAGGAAGTCCATCCTTATAGTGGTGGAACCATCATGGTATGGGCGGGTATTTGGATCGGCGGAAGAACTGAGTTGATTTGGATCAGAGGCAACCTCAACGCTCAAATTTATGCTGAGACGATTGTATCAGACGTCATCGTTTCTCTACAAGTGCAAATCGGTCCCTTATTTCAGTTAATGCATGATAATGCACGACCGCACACCGCAAGAGTTGTAAGACAGACTCTCGCCGCAGCTAACATCAATGTCCTGCCCTGGCCTGCTCAGTCGCCAGACTTGAACCCGATTGAGCATGCATGGGATATGCTACAGAGAAGAGCTCTGCCGAATATGGAGGGTATCCAGTCGCAAGAAGACCTTTTTTTGTTGTTGCAACGAACATGGGCGGCCATTCCACAGCGTGATTTGGATGAACTCATTTTGAGTATGCCAAACCGATGTTCTTGTGTTGTTAGTGTTCGCGGTAGAAACACGGATTATTAATTGTTTAAGTTACCCAATAAAATTTTAAAGAAAACTGTTATTTCAGTCTTTTTTTCGAACTTTAATGTTAGTGGTTCAAATGTCAAAAATCCCTTTATTAGAAAATGGCAAATTTCTTTATTAATGCAAAGGTGACTTGGTTTATCGTTACTGTGACAAACGAAAACACTTTATTTGATGAATCCTTAAAGAAAATTTTAATTAATATCAATCAGGAGAAAAGTTATTGCAAAAATATATGTTGATCCCTAGACACTTTTGATGTGTGTATATACACCTAGAGCCATAAATGTGCGTTAGCATTGGTGAAACATTAAAGTCATTGAAGAACAGGGTGTAAAAGTTCTTCATCTCCCATAGAAAAGGGAGGATCCTGCGACCAGAGTGAGAGAGACTTCCGGACGGTTTTTCTGTATAGTATTGAGTAGTCAACATGACACATAACCGCCAAAAGTGTAGAGATTTGGAAGAGACCTACACTCAGCATTGGGTGGCCAAGGGTTCAAGAAGAGAGAAGAGAGAGACAACATGTTGTCTAATAGAGATAAAGATTTCAATTAAGAGAAGAAAAACTGCATCTTTTCTTACATTTGTATCAAAATAATAAAATCAATTAGTCACATCTTTACAATTCAAATCTGATCGAAATTATAAAGATGATCTGTGGAAGTGCGTTCTATACCTACGCATATAACAGTGAGAGGTAACTAGGATAGAACTGTCTGAAACTTGCGAAAGATAAGCATCCCCCACAAAGTTAAGTCGCTAAATAGTCCAGTACAAGTTACCGGCGGCGGTCGCAACTCGCAAGTCAGGAGGTTCCGATTTAACAACTAGTTCATTAGTTGTTCACTGCACGGGTTTACAGCAAACCTTTACTAAAGTTAAACACCTACCTACCTAGGCAGTACCTACATTAACTTTGAAGCAAGCTGTGCTTCTGACTTGCATGCTTGTTTGCCAAGTGCCATTATATTATATTGCGTTGTGGCGGTTGTGGCATTAAGTCCGCCTATGTACCACTATTGTATACATGAAGTTTAAATAAATAATTCATAATGAATTAGGTAAATATTGACACTGAAATCTAACAAATTATTTCAATGTATAAATCTTCATATTGATTAGGTAATTCAAACTCGTGGTACCTATGGACATGTGATGAGGAGGAATGAGGAATGAGGAAAATGTTGAGTATGAATGTCGATGGCTATAAGAGTGGAGGTCGACTAAAGAAACGATGGATGGACTGTGTGAAGATGATATGGCTCGAAAGAAGGTGACAGCTGAGATGACGAGTAAAAGAGAAGTATGGAAGAAAAAGACATGCTTCGCCGACTTGGGATACTGGTAGCAAAATGATGTTGATGATAATAATAATCTTCAAATCCACTAAAAATTTAAAACACACTGTTCTTACGGCCGCCTGTTAATGTCAATGGATGAAAATGGTCCCATGTTTTGGGCACTCCCAATAATAAACATCTTCTAGTTCTAGGCCGGAACTGTACCCAATTTTGCAAATTGCCTACTTCCTTAGGGCTGGGGACGCAAATTGTTCGCAGACTCGAGTTTACTTATACTCATGGGCGTCAATTGGCGACCGAGGCGATAACTAGAGGGGACTCCCTCTGCACCAATCATAAACCAACACTTGTATAGTTTATTTAATCTTGTTGTAGAACGAATGCATTGAGAAATGAGAATCAACACTGAAAACGGTCCGAATACTCCGAAACTTCACTTTCGCAATTAATCAAAGTAGATTTCAAAGGAAAACAAAGGGTTCCGACCAACAGAGATAAACCTATCTGAGCTGCAGAGATTAACTGAACACAAATGTTTTTGTTTTATCAATTTAATCTGTTCAAGCCCAATCCACGGCAAAGACACTAACGAAAGCCCCACGGCATCCCGATCTTAGTAACAAGATAAACGAATAAACCAGTCCCAACATGTCCCAGTTTCCAGTCTTAAATCTGCAAAATCACCCTGAAGTTTTGCCGGTGTAAATCCTAACATAGACTCCGAAAAATTTTAACGGCAAAGCAATCTTAAAATCCCCAGGATTTAGATTAAACGGATTTAATCCATTAAACGGACGGCTGTGTGAACAAAAGGCAGATTAAAATAAAACAATTGATCAGATTAAACCAAATTGACTGTCGTTTATTGCCACCGTTACACTTAATACCGTAAATAATAAACAAAGGTTCGTGGAAATAATAAAGAATTGGGTGGAATTAAATTAAGCAACTTTACTTTGCAAGCTCTTTTTGTGTCTCGAACTCGAATTTGTTACTTGTATCTTTTAGTTGACTTTATTTTACGCGAATTGCACACAAACACATAAAAAAATTACTACATTCATTAGGTAAATTAACCTCGTGTTAATTTCTAAAACTTTTAGTTAATTTCCGCTCTTGTTTTTTCACCAAGTTTTCCGCAGATTCATAGACACAGAACAATAGATAACATAACATCACGTAAGTAAGTAATTCTCGAATTTTTTGACAGAGATGTACCTAATTTTACACCCACATTTTGCCTGTTATGTTCACGTTCAATAAAATAGGGGGCGAGCTTATTGCCATCAACCGGGCACAAATCCAGATCCAATCCGTGACTGCTACTGAGAAATTTCAGATGGAAAAAAAAAAATAACAACTTGCCCGAACTGTGAACCTCTCGCTCAACAGCCGTGCTTATGACCACTAGACCAGCGCAACAGTCAACAATAGATAACCCTGTAAAAATGCCACAGTTGTGTTCCTAGCCATTAGCTGAAAGTTGTGCTATACCCTGAAAGTATCAAAGTCAACAATAGTTCATGTTGTAAATATTAAAGCTTTTTTAGCTTACTAAATTAGTCTTTGTTGCAAGTATAAAGTACAAATAAAACCATCATCATCATTAGCCTATAATGTTCCCACTGCTGGGGCCCAGGCCTCCTCTCAATGTGAGGGAGTGGGCTATAATCCGCCACGCGGGCCCAGTGCGGTTTGGTAGATGTCACATGTTTTCGAATTTTTAGTTCTAGAACATGCCGTACCTGCCATACCTGCCGATGTTTGTGATGAAATAAATTACACAAAGTAATGCGCCTGCCTGGGTTCGAACCCACGGCTTACTGCTCGTAAGTCGGAGCTGCCACCACTGGGCCACCGCTGCTCTGCAAGCAAGTAAAATATGAAGATTAAATTAATCCAAGCTCCAGAAACCGTATTAACAAAAGATTATGTCACTTTATCGCGAGACAGTTAGATGGAAAAAACAAAGGATTTAACTAATACAACTAAGAAACCCGCTCTACGAACTATCCGTTTATTTAATTCTTACAAAACGTAGCCGCAATTTTTTTGACCAACATTTTTATTTAAAAAAAAGTTGAGGCGAAACAATGACAGTTTATTGATGTATCGACCGAAGTTCTCTGGATAACAGGACAATACTGGCAAATGAGTGTCTGTAGACGGACACTTCAACATTTTCCAGTATCTTAAAGACTGAAATCTTTCAATATCATCATCATCAGCCTATAATGTTCCCACTGCTGGAACACATGCCTATGGCTCTTATATGAGAGGGAGTGGGCTATAATCCACCACGCGGGCCCATGGTAGATGTTCCATGTCTTCGAATTTTTAGCTCCAAGACAGGCCGGTTTCCTCACGATGTTTTACTTTACCGTTTTTGAGAGTAACTTTTACAAATAAATAAATAAACTATCAGATTATTTCTAAATGTAATCTTCAAATTGATTAATGAATTAATTAATTCATTCATTCATTTTCGTGGTGTGGACATGTGATGCGAAGGAATGAAGAAAATGTTGATTAAGATGTTGATGTCTAGTAGAGGAAGACCAAAGAAACGATAGATGGACTGTGTGGAAGATGATATGTCTACAAAGGAGGTGACTGCTGAGTATTGACCGAAGTTCTTTGAACACTGGAAAATAATTATACTAGCAAACTCCTGTCTGTAGACAGACACTTCAAAGTTCGACATTTTCTAGTATTTTTGAGTTTTAAACAATATGGCGACTCTTTCTCACATTAATAAATAAACATTTTTTGCAACACAACAATGACAGCTAGAAAGCAGCTTTCCCATGCGCACGCGTCGATCGTAACGTGCGCCCGCATGGAGCGCCCTGCCTCATTTTATTGTAGGAACGCTCCACATCTTGAGCACTTGCCTTATATATCGTTCAGTAATTATTATGCTACTGCAGCTGCATTGGGAAATACGTTGAGGCTATTTTACATTTTGCCACGTAAGTGTCTTTTCTTTGTCGGGCTTTGTATCGAAAATCTTAGTGTGGAAATTGCGAAAAAGGATCGGAAGCAGCTTTAATGCGCTCCATGTGTTTGTGAGTACTACACATGTCAGTCTTTGGTTTATACTTATACCTGTTTATCTTCATTGTCATTGGGGCACTCTATGTGAAATATTTTCATTTATAGGTACATACATTGTTATTTGTATAGTGCATAATAAAGAAGGTACTTAAATTCTGTTCTATTCTTTTGCATCATATGCTAGATACAGGCTGCTAACTACTTCTGAATTCATTCTTCATAAACCCAGTTTAGGTAGGTATAATGTATGTAAATAATGCCATGCGCTGAAAATATAAATGTTATGTATATATATCAGAATATAATGCTTGTTTTCAGATCTGAAGAAATATATTTAAATTGTAACTACGCTGTCTACGAAATCATGATGGCCGTAAGTATCTTCAGTGACTCTACAAAACTCCTCGTGTCGCAATAACGTGGCAAAAATGAGGGTAAGTGCTGGTTACGACCCCATCGCCTAAGAGTACCACACAACTAATCATTTCCTGTCATAGACTAGAATCCGCACATTCCGCACTCTTCAAAATCATCCGACACGCTTTTGTATCAAACCCAGTCTTTATCTCGATTTTCAGGGTGCTTAATATAATAAAAACAACGGGAAAAATAACCAGAATATTTTTATATTTTAGAGAAAACTGGTAGTTTTCGATAACGAGGTCTTATTTTCAGGTGAATATCGCCTTATGTAAAAAAAAACCTTTTTTCACTACACACTTGAATATTGTTACGCAATACGTATGCATCATGTGCTTTTTCACGTAACCTCATACTTTCAGTACTGTAAAATATTGCAGTAAGTTTATCTATTTTACAAAATAACCACCTCGCATACTCAACATTTTTACAAAATACGTTACTTACATTACTACTACTGATAACGATATTGGTAAAAATGGCAGCGCACTGAAAATTCCCATTTTACCTGAAAAATAGAAACGTAACATTTTGGGAAACTGTCATTGGTGTTGAAACTTGTATCCTGATTGGTCGGGAGGCGGTGTCATGATATCGGGGCTTGTTGATTGGTTGGTAGCGGTCCCCACCTCGCGGTATGGTGGGGCCCATCATCCCCATGTTTATTTTTGTTGTTCAACTTAGTGAGCTATAAGCTTTCATCGTGTGTAGATGTGTTGTTCAAATAGTATTGATATTCGCGAAAAATCGTTGACGTGTGCAGTGGTTTAATGGACTGTGATTGTTTAGAACTGGACAGAATACCTGCATTGTGATTGTGAAGCTTTTGCATCTTTTCGGAGATGGTTATCCTGTAAGTAGCTGTTTATTGTTATCCATTGAATTTAAATCAGTATAGATGTTTTTTATAAAGCTCTATCTCGCCGCATATTGATGGACCATAGGTGAGTGGCCTAGTATTGTGAAGATAATGGCGTAGCTCTTTTAAGAAGTTGGTAGGCATCTATATATTTACTTGAAGCTTAATATAGCAATACATTTTAATAGATAAAACTCATTTCGAATGAACTCAGGGTTATTGGATCGTGCCAGAAGGCTTCTTCAATCGAAATGATTTGTACCTAGGTACTAAATGAGGTTACATGAGGTTAACATTTGGTATAGGCGAAAAAGTAGATTTTTACACCTAGTGACTAAATTGCCTACACACCTAAATATTCTGTATCTAAAGCTTTACGCGTTTTTAATAGTTATAAATTACATAAAAATCTTAATTAACATTCATCAAACATCGCAGATAGGAAGGTACTAAAATTTGAAGCAAAAAATGCTTAGGGCTTACATCAAAATAGTAAACACCGCAAAATGAGTCTTACCTCTTTCTCGCAAATAGGTAGGTACTAGAATTTTAAGCAAAATAATACTTAGGGCCTACATCTAAGTAATAAACACCGCAAAACGAATCTTACCTTCGTTCTCGTAAGTAGGTAGGTACTAGAATTATAAGCAAAAAATACTTAAGCCTACATCAAACTAAGTAACTTTACACAAAATTATCGCTGGGAAAGGACTTATATTTTTGGGATGAAAATCACGGTTTACACTGGGGAGTCAGATACATTGAATAGAACGAGTTTAATGAAAGTATTTAAAGTAGAACAACATTAAAACTTGGATTTACAAAAAGCCAGGTTATAAAGTTTGAATTTTGACCCCTAATTCCCAGGCATGGTCCAGAAAAAAAATTCGTCATGGCGGGGAGAAGTAGTGCCTTCTGGTTTCGTTAAGGGTACTTTTACATCCAGCGGAATTTTAATACATATATATATAAACGAATAGGCATAATTTTATACACCGAATAGTAACAATATATCGTTAAAAAACGGTATCTTTAAAACTATATCCATACGTGCATTAAAACTTAAGCATCTGAAAACCCCCAAAGGGCATCGCAATTACAAACCAAGAAAAGTAGTCAAAGAAGTCATGAAGTTCGATTACGGTGAAAAGCTTAGAAATAAACCAACCTGTAAGTTATGCAATCAGGCGTTACTTTGCGGAAGGAAATCCATGACATGAATAAAAATAATAATAAAATTATATTATTTCAGACCAAAAGTCCATTTGGTTAGTACCACAACTTAGAAACTAGTGTTAGTACTTACATCTAGGTACCAGAAAAACAAAACAATTATTTATTATACGCCACAGTGGCATGTAGGCGTACCCAATGACCCAGTATGGGACTGTCCTACCTGTCCGATATAGTATCAAATTTTATTCAAATTACTTCGTGCAAGGAAAGAGAAAAAAAAATTTTTTTTGGCGATTTATACCAAAATATTTTGCATGACATTTAAACTATCCCGTGTCAAACTGTAGTATATTAATTGTTGTTTATCAACAATGAAACATATGATTTCCTTGATCACTCGAAGACGAAAATATATTCATATTTTTAGTAAATACAGGTTGTAACGGAAAGGGTTTATACATACTTAAGGGTGTGCTACAGACCATCAAACTGAACATGTTTCTCCATCGGACAAACATCGTAATAGCGAAAAATTATCAGTTGCCCCATACATTTGGGTCGAATAGGTGTTGAAATAATGTATGGCAGCAGATAATTTTTTCGCTATTTCAATGTTGTTCCGATGGAGAAACATGTTCAATTGGATGGTCTGTAGCACTCCCTTGATTATGTATATAACCTTTCCGTTACACGGGTTACACCCTGCATAGGTATGTGGATTTCCATTTAAGCTCGGCTTTTATAAAACTACAGCCCCACAATTACACCTCTGTTACAAAAGCGCATGACTATCTTAAACTTGTTAATTAATTAACTTAATAATATAATTTTTACTCTTTAAATTCAATCAGATATGGAAACGACGTGTAACATTAAATTAAGCATACAATAAATAACCAGTTAAAATGAAATAAACAAACGATTAAAAAAAAAACATAACTCTTCTATAAGTCGGCTAAAAAGCAAGCAGAGAGAAGAGATGAAAAAGATGGAATATAGAAGAGCAATAATCATTTCTAAATTTTAATCGTTTTCTGACTCAATTTCAATCAGATTAAGAATAGTTTTTATTAAAGAATATAAGTCCTTAAACTATTTTTTATATTAGAAAACAGATAACAACCATTTTTAATAAAAAGCTGCGGTGTTAATCGACTTTTGTTACTGACTGTACTTAACGCTTATGAGAATATAATAATATCTAAGCCATTCGTACCTGCTCTTTCTCTAATTGTTTCATTGCAAAGAACAAACAGTTACCGAACTTTCAGCAGTTTGAATCTTGACCAAAGAGGACGTTGTCCAAAATTGGCTTTCAAGAATTCTTTTAACATTTTTAATATTTTAAAATTAATTAGAATTATTACCTATATCTATCACAATAAACTAAAAGTGTCTTTTGTAATTTCAAAATAAAAGCTTTTTACTCAAATCATATGAAAGTAGATACGGGATACGGTACTTAGGTAAGTAAGTTAACAAAAAAATAAACTGTATCTATCTGTAAGTCGGCCTGTCTGTCTGTTTGTGCCGGCGGTTAATTTCCGAAACGGCTCGGCCGATTTTGACGAAAGTTTTACCGTCAGATAGAAGATATTATAAAGAGTAACTTAGGCTTACTTTTATTTTTGAAAATGGATTAGGGTTCCGTACAAAAAAATAAAAAGCCTCGAAATTGTAAACAAAATTAAATTCAAATAGGGAAGTATAATTTGACGCGGACGAAGGACGTGAGACACAGTACCTAAATCATAAAATAAAATTGACCATAATAAATAAACGGCACATAACATAAAATAAATTCAAAGGCAAACTGGTCAGGGTTGGGGAAGGTGCTGGCCATGCTGGAGGGAGTCAATTGAATCTAATTGAAACTCATTGAAACTGTGACGTTGCTTTGTTGACGCATTAAGCCACTAGTTTATTTTGAATAGGCGAAAATACTGAGCCTTGTGTTGTAGTGTTGTGTTGTGTTAGTCATAAGTTGGTAAACATATTGGAAGAGTCTCCTTTCGAGCTATACAAATTAGGATTTTTTTATCAATTTTTCAGATAGAGACGATTATACATTAGTATTATACTAAATTTGTTAGTTAATTATATGAAATTGTGGCTAAGTAGGTAAATCGTTCAAGATAGGTGCCTATCCAACATACTCTACGACTAGAAAAAAATATCGTCTCAATACCTTGTCTAATTTTCTGTAGTTCCTTTCTTGATTAACTTTGAATAGTTTGTCGTAATGATCAAACCCAAACCACTGGATTTAAAACAACGATCCCCATTTGTCTTCCATCTTATAAAAATGCAGACAATCTAAAAATATGTTCAAAGACTCGTCTTTATTTACTTACTCCCTCGTAAGTGGATATCTACACAAAGTTATTTGCCCAATTAAGGCGCGGCCGCCCCTTCAGACGGTGTAATTCTGAAGCAATTGGCTCAACGAGAGCTTGCGAGGGGGAACTGAGCTTTCTCCGCGATTTAGATGTTTGCTTTTTATTCTGTGAGGAACTTGAATAAAAGATTATAAATATTTAGTTAGGTGGATAGGATAAAATGTAGGTACCCTTGTGTAAATACGTAGGTGTTTGTACCTTTATGTGAGGTAGGTGATTGACGGAGACAGCTTTAATATCTAATAAAAACTTAGACGAATTGGACTAGGCTTTAATGTATTGCTACTATCTAAAGCTTATCTTCATAACATAATTAGGTAGGTATGTAGCTGAGGATGGTTATCTAGTTATTTAAGATGTCTTCTGTAAAATTGTATCGACTGCTACAAAATGTTCTTCAACCTTTCATTTTTCCACCAGCACCAGCAACCGCGAAATGTCGGAGGGCCAAACACCGGACTGGGACATAAACGACGCTGTGGTCCCGCGCGTGGCCGCCTTCGACACATTTGGAGAGTGGTGTGATGGTCACGTACGCCGCGTATACCCCCCAGGATGTGAGGAAGCGAGGAGACACGCCTCAGGCTGGGCCATGAGAAACACTAACAACCACAACGTACACATACTCAAGAAGAGCTGTTTAGGAGTGCTTGTATGCTCCCAAAGATGTAGACTGCCTGATGGGTCCCGAGTGCATCTAAGGCCAGCGATTTGTGACAAGGCGCGGAAAAAGCAGCAAGGTAATGGAATTGGAGGTATATTTTAACTACCTAATCACTTTTTAATGTAAACACTTGACATTTTTATCGCTTTAAACGTAGTGCAAATATAAATTAAGGCTCGTGCCTCGGAAAGCACGCTAAGTCGTTGGTCCCGGCTGTCATTTGTAGATCTTTGACAGTCGTTACGAGTAGTCAGAAGCCAAAAGTCTGACATCCAGTCTTACCAAGGGGTATCGTATTACCCAGCTAATGGGTTGTGGAGGTCAGATAGGCAGTCGCTGCATGTAAAATAGTGGTAACTCCTCTGCCGATTAGACTGGAAGCCGACCCCAAGAAAGTTTGGGAAAAGGCTAGGCAGATGATGATGAAGCTACTTATTACTTAGGCTTATGCTTAATATCCTAAAATGCCGAAACCGGAAATTTTCGAGTGACTGTCGTAGCTATGATGCTTTTAAATCGGTTTGGTAACGCAGTATATCATATTATTTTGGCAGTATAACAGCCACGTGATTACCTAACTTTCCAACTGATTAAATAGAACTTTCCCTAATGTAATTTTTCTCCAACAGGCAAACCATGTCCAAACCGACTCTGCAGCGGCGGTCGCTTAGAAGTCCTCCCATGTCGAGGACACTGTGGTTACCCCGTCACTCATTTCTGGCGACATACAGAACATGCCATCTTCTTCCAAGCAAAAGGTGCTCATGACCATCCTAGGCCTGAAGCTAAAGGGGCCAGCGAAGTACGAAGGTCCCTCGGAGCTGGTAGAAGGGTTCGAGGCTTAGCATTATTGCTAGCAAGAGAAGCAGCCATAGCAGACAAGATATTGACGAAACCTGATAAGCAAATGCCGCAGAAAGTGTGCAATCCACATCCACAACCCCCGCCTCTTATACCAGATAACCAAAGAGGTGAGTGGAATTTGTTCTCTATATACAGGATGTATTTTGGACATATGTATATTGGATGTAAACAGGATTATATTAGTATATTGATTTTGATTTTTATCAACTGTATCAATCGGTCCCTGTAATTTTGGGCTCATGCATGATTGACAACCACAGACTTTTAATTATTTTAATCACCAATGGAATCCATCAAATCCAAATGATATCCGGAAAAGGACGTGGCTCCTTTTCCGGATCTCAAATAGAGTACACTCTCACAGTATTATTAATTTATCTTTTGTTCTGACAGTTCAACTGACATGCACCTGTGGACCATTCGAGTGTTCGTGTCGGTGGCGCCCCGAGCAGACCGCAGACAGCTACGCCACCGCGGCGTGGACCCCCCAGGAGCCGCAGTACCAGGCGTACGCGCCCCCTGCGCCACCCGGACCCTCCCTTCAGCAGCAACAACAACACTACGATCCGACCGCATTACCAGCTGACGACATCTTCCACCCCGAAGAAATCTTCCAACTCGACCAACCCATCAGACTGGACTTCCCATTAGAAGAACACACCTTAGAATCACCACCAACCTTCGCTGACCTCAATAGCGAAAACTCCAGGCCTGAAGAAGCGTACTGGTTGGATTGGCAACGAGCTGCGGGCGGCTCTGAGTCCAGTGAGACCCCCTCACCAGAACTGTTCGGCGGATACCAGCAAACTGAACCTTACTGCGAACAGCAAGCATACATTCCCCAAGCATATTACCCTGAAGAGGCGCAACAATACTATCCTGCTGAAAGCAGAACCTCTCCTGTAATAGACATGCAGGAGCAAAGGTATTACAGGTACGGACAGGATTGTACGCAAACTAACTTAGATATGCAGAATTGGAACTATTCAGACTGCGCGTTCACCAACAACGACATGTCTGAATGTAAACAGTACTTCGATGTTCAGCACCAACAAGCTGTGAACGCTTTCAGTGGCCTCTTATAATAATGTTCCTGTACATAGTTTTGTAAATTGTAAATATTTTTACTGTAACCTAGTCTAAGTTGTTAATTTTGTCTCTAAGATACAAAGATAGATTTATTATAAGCATTATGTTCCTACACTGGTTTTAAGGAGACTTATCTCCTTCATTTGAAATGTGAGAAAATAAAAAGCAGTTTGTATAAAATGGTCTATTTATTGTATATAAAAATTACATTAAAATTGTCAATTTTACATTTTTAATTTCTAACAATAGAATTGGTCACTACAAAATAGTCCATTAAGCGATCGCACGATTTTATTATGCATTTGCAGAACATTCCGAAAACCTTCAAAATGACACGTTACACGACACCATAATTTTGACGACACACGTCCGCAACCCAAGCCTAATGCATTGCAAATGAGCTCATTCGTGTCCAGCACAAATGAAACTACGCGACACACCATTGATCCACCACAACGACCACAAGCAGTTCTCATGTTACTTCATAAACCGATAAACCTTCACTTTCCAATACGAATTTTGGCTGATACCGAATATCATAACTTAATTAAATTCGACACAATTATGGGTACCTATAACGATATCTCAAACAAGTATTTACAAACGATTGCGGTAATATTGTAGTGTATTGCAATATCGGGGCTGGTATTGCACTTAGCGGACAAACAACGCAACCGGGACGCTACCCCGCACAATGAGCAGCCCGCGTATTGCAAGACTCGTACACAAGTCGACCACATCACTGTCTCCTCCTATCTCAACACAAGTTATTACAGTAATTATTGAGAATCCTACATAACTGAAAATTTATTCATTGAATGTTTAGACTAAATACTAATATGAAAACAAAATCTGTAACATAAACATAAATATTTTCAAATTCAGGATATTGCTAATGGAGCCGAATTTGTTCGAACGGTTTTACATGTACAAATATACGTACAGCTAAAGTTTCGCATTAATTTTACACTTAATAATAGGCCCCTAACTCATTAATTACTCGAATTTTTGTGATTCGCACATGTAAACCGTTCGGCGAGGGGTCGAGGAGAGCACAGCACGCACTATCACAGCAGTCGGCATTCCGCCGCTAGGTGTCTCTAACCGCATTTCCATCAGGCGTAGTATGGAAGTAGGGCTAGAGGACACCGGTAGCCCCACGTCGGGCGCCACTTATAATAAGGCCACAAACAAATTTAATGTGAAGCATGTCATCTTATTTTACAATAACACCATAATTTGCGCTTCGAACGAATCTAATTAAGTGTTAGAAAGGCTAAAACAACATTCGGACGCAAGTGTCTGTGCCTCACTATTCATAATTTATACAATTCTTCTCTCGTCCTCCCACCGGAGTGTAGGACAAACAAATCACTGTTAGCTCGAGTGATCACTCACTCGAGCGAAACTATAAATATCATAAGTATCTAAGCTACAATGTGGAGGGGTAAGGGTTCAGAGCTCAAATAGGGGCGAGATCGAGTGTTTAAAGCATTAACATCGCTGAAGCCTATCGACAAATTGTAAGAAGAATTCCTAAGAGGAACGACTGTCCTACTAAATAATCACTATGACTTAGTTATCAAGATAGTACTTATAAAGGTAGGAGAATCTTAAGGAAAATGTGACTCTAACCATATTAGACACGTATCTAGCTATTAGACATCATATAATGCACTTCGTCGATTTGTGAACAAAGCGCTGAGTCTGAAATCAAATACACAGCGATACGACATATATTATTTTTTGTGCTAGAATATAACTTCATAATCACCAATAAGACTATACTAGAATAACATAGCTAACATGGTTTGGTATTCAATAAGAAAAATAAATGATTCTAATTGAAAAATAAGAGGAACTAAAATAAAACACAACACAACGTAAAGATAAAAAGAAATATAAAAAAATACGAATACATTCGCAACATAAGATCACGTAAAGCTTCAACACGACTAAACGAATTTGTACTATTGAGAAGAAATCACTGCCTAATTGAGATACGAACTTCAATAGAGGGAAACGGAGACGGTAATTTCTACATTATATTCTAAATAGACATAGAATATAGGATAGAGAGGGAAACACGGAGAACTCGCGAGATGTATATGGCGACATATGCGGCCGGGAAGATGGAAGCAGTACCGTGGAAGAGTACAGACCGCCTGCTCCGATACACGCATGATCTTTAAACGACGCGTACACCACGACCGAGTCGAATGAACTTGCACACGTTCATGAAACAGCAAACTCGACGAGCACGCACACGGAGTAGTAAATAAATGGAGTGCTAGTATTCTTTCCCCTGCATCACTTGCTAATCTGTCAGGTGTGTATGGGAAAAGAGGTTGTAATCAGCGTATGATTACCGCCGTATCCCACGGCGAGGTTCTTTATAAAAGCGTTGTTTGTGCACTTTAGCCCCGGCAATCTCTTTTCTAGCTTTAATCGGCTTCAAACCTGGCCAGATGAGGCTGTTCGGTGTGAGTATAAAACTCATTTTGTCATTGTCACTCCATTAGTTTACTATGCGTTGCGAGATACTAGGTGGCTGTTGGTGCGGGAGGGTGGGTGTCAGGGCTCGGCCTCCTCTGCCAGCTCGGAGGGCCCGGCGTCTCCGCGCGACACTACGGCCACCGCGCTCACTGTCAGCTCTAAGGGTTCTGCTCCCACGACGCGACCTACGCTGCACTCCATGTCAGTACTGTAACAATAAAAATGTAGGATAGACTAAGCTGTGACATTCTAGCTTTTTAATACATAACCCAGCTCTCACCTAACGTCAAATTACTCTTTATTCGTTTTTGCAATATTTATATGAGGAATATCTTCCAAAAAGATCTTATCTTATATAGCACAAGTTTAGGTTTTTTTTTCAACATCATTTTCGTCAACATCAGCATTTTCTTGGAGTCTAATCCAACCATTGGGGAATATAGACGAGATGCCAGGCAAAATTACTTACACAGCACTTATAGTAGAGAGGTGCATCCTAGCATTCTGCCACTGTTCGCTAGCTTCGATAGAATCCAGCTGATCTTCAGAGTGCGTATGCGCAGATGCAGCGGAGACGGGATCACTGCCGGATACAGGCGACTCCAGGTTGATCAGTGTTCCCGTGACCACTTCAGCCGCTCGAGCGCTTTCCTCAGTCGCTGAACTGGTTGACTGACTTGTGTCCACTGATTTCTGTGGGTCTGTTTAGAAAGGTGGAAGGTTATATTTTATTGTAGCTGCTTTTTTTAAAGGCAGTGATTGCCGGTTACGGACGGAATTCATTTTTAATTGGGGGTTATTAAAATACAGAGATATGCAGTATATTGCGACATAGAATTGTTTTGCTATGATATACTAGTATATGTTATTATTGCACCATGCGGGTGGCCGCAGTAGAGAACTATTTCAACACAGAGAAAATGTGAAAAAGCTCAAAATTTACGAGTTTATTTTTTTCTATCTTGGAACCATTCCCTAGTTAGGCGACCCTTTAAATGCTCAACCTACCATTTATCCGCAGTTGAACTCCAGCATGTTACATCTAAAATAAATGGACCCAAATGGCGATGAAGCAAAACAAATAAGCATGACGTGTGGCTCAGCAAGCTAATGAAAAACGTGTGAGATGAAGAGTAATAAGCAAAGACCTGGAGCATGCATGTAGGTCAACCATTTCTTGAGCGGGCGGGCGTCTGCGAACACCGGCAGCACGCCGCCCTTCATTGCATCTGCAACGCAACGCGCGTGCACGGTTAGACAGCGAAAACGTACTATGTAGTGCGGGAAAGAGATAGCGCTATTTGTGTATAGCCTATCTGTCCCTCACACTGAAACGGTAATGCGATAGTACGGACAACAAAGACAACCAATGAAGTAACATAAATATAATACTTGATAATTTGTACATTCATTTTAAAATTCGCTTGTAGTGCCAGATGTAGTCTCGCTTTAACACTGCATCAATTTTTTGTGTTATTTTGCAGGTATAAAATTATATAACTTCATCAACTAATTAATTAATCAACATCTAAACACTTTTTTTAGGGCAACTTTTACTACATCACAATTTCCAGCCTTTTACATTTTTATTCGAAATATTATGAAAGTCAGGCCACTCAGCTTCTTTTTGCCATTTTTTGTGTAAACTTTAAAAGCTGTTATGCAATATTAAAGCAAGTCTTTGAACATGAAAGGAAGTTTCAGAGGCACTGTGCTAGATTAAACCAATGGTATCTATTTGGTCTAACAAGTTTAGTAAACTAAACAGCGTGGACAAGCGCAGGGGTAGAAGCAAACACTACACATTGATGGTGTCAGATTGAACACCAGGGAGACACCATAAAGCGTTCTTTCCAATCTAATATCAGATATTTCCTTAAAATGTGCCAGATTGAAAGCATTGATACCCAATTGCAAATAAGGGTTATTTTAAAATCTACTTGTGCATGTGCATATTTAGGAATTAAAATTACCCTCCAGTTTTTGCCGTTTCTCAAGACATCTCGCTGTAAAATTTTGATAAAAAAGGATGAATGATAAATACACAGAAAGACGAGGCCTGCAAATATATCTACAAGCAGGCATTTGTACTAAGTATTCCATTATTTTCGCCAAATGGTGTCTCACCGGTTTCGACCCAAGGTTTCAAGTTTATAGTAACCAAAAATGCTTCTTCTTCACCATAAAATACTCACAGGTTTACTAAAAATATCTATTCATCAATTGATGGATAAAACACATGACTCGAAAAACCTCTACGTTTTCATGAATTTCGAAGACAATAACATAATTATACAATAGTTTATTCATAAACATTCGTCTATAAACGGTTAGTAAAACATTCCCTAATAACTGTTTAACTTTAAACAGCGTTTAAGAATAAATCCTAAGGAAAACAGACTCATGGAGACAAACACAGAAAGTGGACCTTGAATATTACAAACTAAAACTCAAAATCAACTGTAAGTATACGGGGTGTAAGAGAAGATTACCGATGAAAAATTCCTATGTGGGGAATCAGAATGATGTACTGAGTACATGGTAAGCGTTTTCGCGTCGGTGTCCCTTTTTTTTACGGTTGGGAAATCATCAAATGGGCAGAAAGGAAGGGAGTGTCAGACTTGTACTGAATAAAACCCATCCATGTTCCTTCTTAGCCCTTTGTGTTCCAGGGCCACGGTATCTGTTTCGAACAGTCCCGCAGCCTTGGCGGGCATCGGCCCTCTCAGACTTCGGTGTCCCTTACACCCCGTTTCGAATAATATCAAGATCTATCTATATGTTGGTTGGTGTAAGTACTAGGTAGTGTACATACCAGTCCTGTGCTTGTGGTCGCAGCAGGGCGGGTGCGGCGCGGGCGGCGCGCGGGCGACGCGCAGGCGCACGCGGTAGAAGCGCGAGCCGCGCGGCATGCCGTAGCGGTTGCCGCTCTGACATATCACACATGGGACTTAGTTACAAAACCACCGATCTCATTACAAAAAAAAACTAAAATAGAGTAGAGTGGGACGATTATTTGTGTAACTTAGTAATAAACACTTTCGATGCTAAGCACCTAGCATTTGAATCGAACAATAATCATTTTTTGTGTGCACAAGTTAAAATGAATTATTTGAACTTAGCATCGAAAGTGTTAATTATTTATCTTGTGACTTTAAGGGTGAGTACAGAGTCAGAACAAAACGTGTGAGCAATTTGAAAATAGGACCGTATTACTAGTGTTTAATGACGCGCAATCCACTCACGACGCTTGACGTCCGCATCGATGTTCATATAATTTTCTACTTTAAACAATCGCAATACAGTCTTATTTTCAATGCAGCCAGTAAATTGCACAAGGCTTTTTTCCGTTCTGTCTAAACTGACCGTATAAGAGTGGCCACACTAACCAACGTGGAATCTCCTTGAGCCAATCACGTATCATCATATATGTATTATGCCGTATTTAGTTCAACGTAATGTCGAGTCACATCGTTCGAACAAAAAGGAGTCAAATTATCAAATAGCGTCTTTTTTGCTTTTATTGCATGGACAAAAAAGCTGTGTTCGCTCCCTAAAGTATCACTTAGACAAAGCGAACACGTAAATAAGTAAACAAGCCTCGGCTTCTGAAGACATAATAATTGAATCGTTTGTGGCAATCTAACCAACTATTATTAAAAATGACCTACAGGTGTCCTACCATGACATCTTAAAGCAGTATTATTTTAATATCATTCCAGTGTGGAAAAGAGAAGGCACTAGACATCCTGTATAGCTCTGTCTCTCTCCCACACTGGAATGACATAACACAATACTGTAGGCTACCAGTTTTCATCCATTAGGAAGTTGTACGATAACTTACCTTCTTAGCATAACAGTACTCCTTGGACTCGACTGTGGCGACTGCGTACAGTCGTCTCTCACTTTCGTTCTTAACCTGTATGCTCAGCTCTAAACCTGGCAGGCAGTCGCTGTGCACGAAATACATAATTGACGCTTCCTGGAAAGATAAACATTTATTCGTTTTCAAGATTGTTTGGCATTTCTATTTTCATCCATTGCAGTAAGGTCGTCGTATATAAAGATATTTTCTTTCAACTACGCAGTAATGTTATCATTAATCACTACAAAACCGATCACAAAGGATGTCTTTTTTGCTTAGAACCAAAACAGTGCAGAAAAGTTATATGAAATCTCATTATTGCACTGTTTTTCATTACTGCACTGTTTTAAATTTTAAATTTGGAATTAAATTTACCACAGAAGTGTAATGTCTCCTATTAAGTTAATAAAATGTATGCATTAGATCAAAAAGATTACTGGCTGAAAGTAAAAATCGGCTGAATAAAACTGACTTGGTGAAAAAAAAAACAAATGGCGCGCATTTTGTACCATTGTAAAACTTTGATACTTCTTATCTAACAAATAAAAAGGTAAAAAATCATGGAAATTGACAGCGATAGCGATATGAATTTAACTCCAGAAAATATAAAACAGCTGCAAATGAAGTTGTTAATAATCTTTTCTTTCAACTACGCAGTAATGTTATCATTAATCACTACAAAACCGATCACAAAGGATGTCTTTTTTGCTTAGAACCAAAACAGTGCAGAAAAATTATATGGAATCTCATTATTGCACTGTTTTTCATTACTGCACTGTTTTAAATTTTAAATTTCGAATTAAATTTACCACAGAGGTGTAATGTCTCCTATTAAGTTAGTAAAATGTATGCATTAGAACAAAAAGATTACTGGCTGAAAGTAAAAATCGGCTGAATAAAACAGACATGGTGAAAAAAAATCAAATGGCGCGCATTTTGTACCATTGTAAAACTTTGATACTTCTTATTTACCAAATAAAAAGGTAAAAAATCATGGAAATTGACAGCGATAGCGATACGAATTCAACTTCAGAAAATATAAAACAGCTGCAAATGAAGTTGTTAATAACCTTTAATAACTGCACTTTTAATAATTGTATGTTTGAAGGGAAGATGAATTAAACTTTGTTTCATTAACTTGAGCTTTTATTTTGTCAAGGTATATTTTGTCAGGGTAGTTGAAAGAAAAGCAGATTACGCACCTCGATAAAGTGAGTAATTAATGCACTCGTGATAATTTAGTGCCCTCGCATGCGCTCGGGCACCAACATAACACTCGTGCATTAATGACTCACTTTGCGCTCGATGCAACAATCTACTATTTTTATATTGCATTTTAATAGGATCATTGTGCAATTTTAGTTTTGAACACCAGAGCGTAAACGCATCGGCGTCCCCTCCCCCTCCAAGCCACAAATTCCGCGCGTTTTCTTGACGATGGAGTGTTGGGCACGATTTTATTTGTCGGCTGGATTCGACCGAGGCGTTTAAAAGGTTGCCTATTCATCTGACTTCGGTGTCAAGATGTTATTGAATTTCATGATCGTGCTTCGATCATTGCAATTAAATCCCCTGCACATGTGTTTCCATGTCTTGACTATAGTGTTGGTCTACAGGTCGTAAACATTACGGAGGAGCATGAGGCCCTGAGGAGCAGCGGTGTCCCAGTGGTGGCAGCCCCGACTTACAAGCAGTAAGTCGTAGGTTCGAACCAAAGAGTATAATAATAATATGGGAGAAGAGAGCCCTCTTGTGCCATTATGAAGCATACCGATTCAAAGCGCCATCTACTAATCTTAACGGGAACTAAGGCTTTATAGGTAGCTAGTATAGCTACTGTATATTATACTCTTTGCATTAGGTATGATACTTTAGGTAATCATTCAAATTGCTAGCCACAACGTAGCGACTGAAAATTATTATTTTCTGGGTAGTAATCCAACAACAGCACGGAGGAGAAACTCAACTCGACGTCTGATGTGGATAAAACACTCAAAAACCAATGTTTAAACACAAAATGAAAACTCGTCATACAAACAAGCGCAAACGCAAGTTGCGGTGACGGGCGACCATATTGTGTGATGTGATTTTGTCAGTATCAAAATACAAGGATTTCGGTGACAAGGTTGCCATAATTGATAATGCTAGACAGGTTCGAATTATATAATTTAATTATTTCGTTAAAAATATCACATTTTTTTTATTTTTTTAAATCCTATAAACTAAATTGGAGAACCTAATCGTTTGATTTTCTTTTTTGCATTAAAGTTGGGATTACAGAGACATCTAACGATAATTGTGAAACTAATATAGTAATAGTTTCTCGGTTAAGTAAAGTACATGGCGACTCTTTCTTTGCTGAAGTTGAGATTGTTTTAACTGTCTCCCCCCTTGTACGAACCCAGGCAGGCGCATTACTTTGTGTAATTTATTTTATCACCACTGATCTCAAAACGGTGAAGGAAATCATCGTGAGGAAACCGGCTTGTCGTAGAACAAAAAAATCGAAGACATGTGACATCTAGCAACCCGCAATGGGCCCGCGTGGTGGATTAAAGCTCACTCCCTCTCATAGAGAGAAGGCCTGTGTCCCAGCAGTGGGAACATCATAGACGGATGATGATGATGATGAGACCATAGGTTCGATTCCTAAGTCTGGGTCGCGTATTGTTCCTTTTTATTTTTTTAAATTTCTCAGATGCAGACTCCGAAGTGTGGACTTGTGCCCGGTTAATAGCATGGATGGCGAAATGTGGGTTTACCTACTACCTCTGCTTTTAGTTATAATGGTTTCCAAGATTTCGTACCTGCAGCACGGTATAGTTGAGATGCTGCGGGTCCCACATGACGAGTACGTTGTGACCGGGCAGACACGACGACAGCGACAGAGTGCCGGCCGACAGACCGAACGGCGTGTGACAACGACCGCGCGATTTCTTACTGTCTTCCTTCTTCGGTGACGATCTGTAAAGATAGAATTTTTTTAAAACAGCGGCTTCTTCAATTTGTTGTTCTCGTTGGTTATAGAAGGTGTTGTTTTGCAACCTCGTCAAATCAAAGAGGTAACTATGCTAATAATTCTCGTCCCGAATCAATAATAAAATGGGTAGGTTTTCTTTTTTCGAAATCGGTAAGTGTGAACCACCCATGTTTTAAACGCGGCCCGTCTGAATCTCGCCCTATAACCGCGCTTCCACACATACAATCTCAAACGCTTATTCGATAATTTGTTATTCCCTAAACAACGTTAAGGGGGTTATTTTGAAAAACGGACAAACTTAAACAACGAAAAAACTCAGCGTTTATTAATAATTAACTCGGTACCGTAAACTAGTGTAATTGACTATTTATGTCTTTTGTGACAACCTCCTGAATTTTGACGATGATGCAAAACAACACCTTATATGTTTGGTCCAAAATTGTGCTTCACGATGTCCGGTGGTCGCACGCAAGCGTGCCTGCTGCACTTGACATTGATTCTCAAGTCGGACATACTAATATTGGATATTGCTTAGTAGCGCACGGAGCCTGGATTTGTTCCCGGTAATAACGACTAACGGACAATAATAAGAATTCCCTACAAAACTTTGCTATATTGTTTGTTTGGTATTTTTTTTTCTTATACATTCGATTTTTGTAAGATACTTTTTAAATATGACCGATAGGACACATCGCTGAATGCTAGTTAAGACGGTTAAATCTTCTCCCAGGGTAAAGTGGTTGATGCTTACCTGCCCTCGCTATCGTCTTCTCTACTTTTCTCTTCTTCTACTTTCTTTTCCAAGTCTTTTTTCAAATCTTTTACTTGCTGCTTCAAAACTGCATTCTCGTTTTCGAGGGAAGCCAACTAGAATAGGAAATAAATATTTCGGTAAATAATCAGTTTTACTTTTACACTGTGTCTGTAGTGTTTTGATAAACTTAAAGAACATACATACATAAAACTGAAATTCGATAACTACTTGCAAATCTAAATATAATTAATTTACGAGCAGCTTATAATGTAAGCAAGGAATAACTACTACTCGGTACAGACCAATAAGGACTACACAATGGAGGATTATCCAAAGTATTCAATAATAAACCTTATTCTCAGTGGTTTAAAGTGCAAAGACCTCGGGGACATTCGAGGCGCTGTTCGATGTCTGCCAAAAAGAGTTATACAACTTTGCACTTAAATCAACTTAGAATAAGGTGCACTATTCAATATCACGCCTCTGGTTTACTGTGTTCTAACGGCCTAAATGCATACCTGTGTCTTAAGCAGCGCATCGAGGTCATTAGTCTCTGGATCAGTGAGCTGTTGTATAGTGTCGCGGTACTTGCCGCACTCGCGCACTAATGCGGCCTCTCGCTCTCGCAGCGCGTCTATCTGTCTCTCTTTCTCCGACAGTAACCGACGGGTGACGTCGTTTGTCGACATTGACGATGAAAGCTATAAGCGAAATGCGGGGTGAGAAAATAAAAGGGAGTGGCTGGTCTAGGTGTAGGGTGCGGCAAAAGAAGCGCTATTGCAAATAGGTATTATCTCCAAAAATTGGGTCTGCTTATTTATAAAACAAATTCCCGTGCGATGGCCATATCTGTTTACCGTGCGAACTAGAGCATGGGAATTACTATAGGACCGAAAACCCTTTTCGTATGCCCTAGTTCAAACCAATAGTAGTTAAACAAAAAAATACCCTTTTTTTCGGACCAATAATCGAAAAATATGCGAGCTTTTTTATTATTTTGTTAAAAAAAATCTCCAGCTCTGTTCATGATATCAGATGTTTCCATCCTTTTTCGACCAATAGGAATGAAACAAAAAAAAGCACCAAGCAAGAAAGTTTTTAAGTGTTTATAGCTGCCTGGCGCTGCAAGCAGGAATAGTCCTTACGATGGTCAGACGCAAGTTTTGGTGTGCCTATAATTTGTTCTACTATCAAAAGCACATTGAAACTACTAAATAAATGCAAAGCAACGCAATGTACGTCGTTTATAAGTCGTAAATATGGCATATCGAGTTGAACAAGTTCGGTTTTATAGACCGTCGCGCGTCGTCCCGAACACTCGTAAACTACGTATCTCTTTATGCCATATTAACGCCCTTTATTGCGTTTTTTTTATTCTGATGATTATGTTTTTTTCTTACATTTATCACAGTCTTCATACTGTCATAATTCAAATTGCCTAACTGGCATAATTTTTTTTGTGTAAACATTCATTGCCAAAGGATCATACTGATCATATTTTTAAACTTTTTCTGTTGCAAAAAGACCTCAAAAATCTAGCATTACTCACTACAGAAATAAAACAAAACAACATTCTACTCAAGCACATACCTGTTTCTCCGAATCATATCTCGTATTAACCGCCGCTAACTCAGCTTCCATCTTGATCTTCCACTCTCTCTCAGCCTTCGCGAGAGCCTCTCTCACAGCCTCTTCCTTCTCAACCTCGGCGTTCTCTTTAGTCTGCATGACGATGGCGTTGTGGCTCGATATCTCGATGACGTCGGTGCGCTCGATCTTCTCGAGACTCGACTCGGAAGGCGAACGGTCCATGTTTGTTAGAGCTACTAGGCGGAACCTGGAGACCAACGGGTGAATAGGTGTTGTATTCAGAATATAGGGGTTGATTGTCGATTTATTGTTTGTGATCTCAAAAGTGACAGGCATGTTTTTTTTTTTGTTTGGCATCATAAATCCATACTAACTAACAAGTCAAGTTAAATAAAATATTGTAAAAAATCCGCAGTTTCCTTATCTAGATTATGCCTGTTTAAAAGCAATTGGCTTCTTGAATAGACATTTTCTATATATAAAATTAAATGACGTTTGTTAGTCTTACAAAAACTCGAGAACAGCTGGACCGATTTGGCTAATTTCGGTTTTGAAATATTTGTAGAAGCCCAAGAAAGGTTTAAGCAAGTTTAAGGTTTAAAAGGTTTAGGTAGGGTAGGGTAGGGTAGATAGGTAGGTAGGGTAGGGAAGGCGGGAAAAGGTGCATTATAAAACACATTAATTTATAAAACAATGGATTAAATAAGATTTAAAAATGAATAAACTAAACTATTTAAACTAATCTTACCTCGATCGCAAGGACTCAATCTCAGCCTTATAATCAAGATGCATTTTCTCTTGCAAGTCTTTGATGTCCTTCTGTTTTTGCGCTTCAATATCTTCCAACTTCTTCTCAAATCCCTGTATTTCTTCTCTAGTCTTCTCAAGTAAATCTTTCGTCTCTTGGTGTTCCTTTTCTAATCTTTCTATCTCTCTCTGGTGTAAGTTTTTAATGTTTTCTGTGTCCGTTTTTAAAGTGGAAATAACTTCGTCTTTTTCGTTGAGAGCTGCTTTCATATCACTTAGTTCTAACTCGTGGTCTACTGTGAGCCTTTGTGTTTCCTCACGGAACCTTATCGCACTCTCTGCATTGCTCTTTTCCCACGCTTGTAATATCTCTATATACGTACATGTCATAAATTTCTTCTGTTCAGTTACCTCATCTTTCAACTTTGTCAACTCTTCAACTAAGAACACAATATTTACTTTACAAATCGTAAATACTTTTAATAAAAACTCTTGCAGTCTTTCCATGTTTATTCTGTGGGTATCCATGTTGTCCTGAGAATTGAAAAAAATACCTTCAGAATATTGGGTAGGAAAAGTTTTTACTAGCTCTACAGTAAGTCACGATAATACAAATATGAAGAAACACTAAAATAAACGAATACGCAAAATAAAAATAATATGAACAGCTCATACGGGGCCGGTGAAGACAGGAGCAAATAAAAGAATAACAAAACGGCTACCACTCAGGTAAGAGCTCCGAACGCGATGTACAGTCGAACAGAGTTCATTATACAGGTGAAAACATCAATGTTTCCACTACAACCCTTTGCTATAGAGTCACGGTGTGTCAACTTTTAAAGCCAGACTTAAATGAATAGTATATTTCATTACGAGTTCGGAAAGCCTGTCATTGCAAAGAGTTCCGACAAATGTCTACCCGAGCCGAGGCGCAGCCGAAGGTGAGGGTTGACAGTCGGAACAAGTTGCAATGACGGTTCCGCACGTGTACTGAACAACTATTTTTAATACAGTTGCGAAAAAATGAAACAATTTACTATAGAACATTTTTGGAAAATGGCGCCAACCGTAAAAGAATATAAGCAGAGATTTTTTTTGTTTTCTTCACTCATTCTGGGTACGCAAAGGGAACTATGCCCATACAGCCAAGTCTTCAGTAGAATTTTTTTATTGATATGAAATGAAAATGAAATGAAACCTAACCTAACTCATTGAATCAAATCATTAAATCTGATATTGAAACAAATTAGTAGCTTCTTTTTAGAAATATTTGCATGAATCATAAAAACTTCTATGATTATTTTTTTGTAAAAACTCCGTGGTTGGTTTTTTTCTTTTTAATAGACAATATTTTGACAGTTGGGAAAGAGAACGCACGAGTTCGGAAAAGGTAAAGAAAAAACTCGAGTGTGTAATAGCCCACATCCCGAACGCTATACGTCCCTGCAATGCGCTTCTTTTTGAGCAACTGTATTAAAAAGATTTTTTAATACAGTTGCTTAAAAAGTGGCGTATTTGACTTGGCTGTATGGGCATAGTTCCCTTTGACTACCCAGAATGGGTGAAGAAAACAAAAAAAACTCTGCTTATATTCTTTTACGGTTGGCGCCATTTTCCAAAAATGTTCTTTATTAAATTGCTTCATTTTTTCGCAACTGTATTAAAAATAGTTGTTCAGTACACGTGCGGAACCGTCATTGCAACTTGTTCCGACTGTCAACCCTCACCTTCGGCTGCGCCTCGGCTCGGGTAGACATTTGTCGGAACTCTTTGCAATGACAGGCTTTCCACACTCGTAATGAAATATACTATTAACGACTTGACCATTTGACCCACTCACAACATCATCGTACAGTCTCATAGACGGACAGCTGTCCTGAATTTAATGCGGTTGGATTGGTCATAGATTTGGTCGCGCCACGGGGTAAAATAGGTTGCAGCCTGTATAGTAATCTCCCTGTTCGGGTGTAGTGTGGCTCGGAGCTCTTACGCGCGCGAGTGTGTGGCGGGTGCGATGTACACCTGACGTTCGTCCCGGCCCCAGTCCATGCTCGACGGTAGCGACTCCTCGATGTAATAATCAGAGTTTTCGAACTCGTTTGATTTCGGGCTCTCCGCGGTTTCCAATATAACCGGTAGTTTTCGCACCTCGGTTACCGTCGATACGGCCATCATTTCGGGAACGCAAATAGTGGAGATGTCGATTTTCTGTTTTTGTGTCGCACTCTGTCCGCCAAGCTTTTCGAAGTCGCTGGTTTCTGTTACTGAGTCAAAATCTCTGTGGAGCGAGAATACAATATAATGTTAATTACAAACACACATATTTAAAAAAGTAATAGGATATTAAAGAACTACAAAATACTCACTTATCCATATCCACTTGAATATCCATATCTTTGCATTCAAGTTCCGAAGCTCGTATTCTGAAATCCATATTAAAAAAAACATTTTGACACTACCATGATAATTTGAATTCAATACCATATTTAATATGAGATATTTAATAATCATGAAATCTTGAGAACACAAGATGTACAGTCTCCAAGTAACCAGTAACCAGTTTCTCATACTAGTAGTATGAGAATCTGGTTACTTATCTCCTTTGGAGACTGTTCAAGAAAGAATATTCTTATTTTCATTTGCCATTTCATATTTATGACCTTTTCATTGTAAATTGTCAGTCAAAAACCAACATAGAATGCGCAAAACTTAAGTAGATAGTTGCACCAGATAAGACCGATTGCAAATTATCTAAGATTATGATTTATAGCAAAAAATAAATATCATACCTCTGTTTGAAAAACTGCACAGTAATATCCATATCATAATTTGGTATATCTTGACTAAGGTCTGGGAACGCATTGGCTATGTACGCCACATCTGCCTCCGTGAGTTTGGGCAGGTTGGCGTCAAACGTTGGCGGACCTTGCGTGGCAAACGTTGGCGGTAGCTCCGTCATACCAGGGAAGAGACTGCGTAAGAAGTGACCTTCAAAAACCGTGTTGAACTCTTGCCGTCTTCTGATTTCTTCATCGTGTATTTTTAGCAGTTTTTCAGCAAGGTCTGTCGCCCACTGGAATTAGATAATGTTAATTTAGTTTGGAATAATAATAGCGGAGAGTTGAGTAGGTTTAACAGGCGGTTTTATAGTTGAAAACTTTTACAGTCTTTAAGACCCTTCTTCTACTGCGACACAAATGCCCCTCCAAACGTATATCTTACGTCGAAACACGCAATCTACATTAGACATCTTGCATTTCAACCTATGAAGTTGGCTTCTGCTCAACCGGAATATCCTGTGGATGCCTTGAGTGTAAGGCCTCCAGCCAGGGCATACAATTTATAAACTAAACGACAACACGCTAAGGGCATCTCCTGCGGGGTACGAGCCTCGGCTTAGGACGTCGCTGTGGATTAACAGCAAAGGGATAGACTGGATCTGAGTGATTCCATTATTTAGGGGCTGACTTATTACTACAAGCTCTGCATCGCGATCAGGTTCGACCAAGGGTCGCAGGGGGGGCATGACAGGGACGTAGCGACGGGCGTCGTCGGCGAGGCCGGGCAGATCCCATTAACTCAACTTCTCATCCCGACCGTGTTAGTCTGAAAATTCCATCACCTTAAGATGTGCCTGTGAGAAGGTCCGTCTCCTGGACACCTCGTGCACCGCTCTGACGAACACCTGCGGAGCGCGGTGCAGCTGCGCCACGATGCCGAAGTATCGCGACAGGCGGTTGAAGCACTGGAACGACAGCATCGCGTGCGCATCCTGCACTGACATCGAGTTCTCGATCATTAGGACCGCCCTGGAAAATGTAAGTGGAGATTAAATGGTGTTTTATGTCTGATAGATGTGTCCAGACCGATCTATCTTTAAAAATATGAGGGGTGCAGGCAAGAAGTCGAAAACAAGTAGTTATTTTTAAGACACTATTTTGTATTATCGCAATGTTGTCCTATTTAACCTAAATTTTGACTGGAAGAAAGCTTTGATTAAGTTCGCCTAGGTACCACTATTGTACATGAAGTTTAAATACACAAATATGAAGTCTGCAAAAGTGAATTCGCGATTGTGTGAGCAAACTTAGACACTTTTTGTTACCGACACGGCACACCGTCACAGGAAACCGTAGTTCTAGTGTCCTGTAGCGGCGACCGGACACAGCTTACGTCTGCGCAGGGTGTGGCTGATTACATACTGGTTATATAGCAATAAAATATTCATTGATCGCTAGTATCCGACACAAGACACACATTTGCGCAGCTCCTTAATGCAGTGCTATTCTGCAAACGATGAAGCAAATTAAAAGGAATTATCAACATATATTGCGAGCCCTGATACATCTGTGGTTGCTATAGTAATAAATGTTGTGAGGTAGCTTCAAAATTGCCGTATAACAGTGAAGTTCACAGTGTAGATCGCCACAACATAAAATAATAGCTACTTATTTATTCTTTTTTTTCTTAAACATGAATCTAAAAAAAACTACTTACTCTAATCTCGCCTTTAAAATATGTGAGAGTTCATCCTTCGACTTGGCGATGCGTCGTCTGATGTCGATGAGCATCTGATGTCCTTTCAGCAGCTTCTTCAGTTGACACCAGTGGGACTGGACTAGTGTGGGCAGGACGGATGGGTCGCAAGCTGTGTTTAGACGCTCGCGGCACTGGGGAATAAAGATAGTATTTTTAGAAACGTTATATTACAATAATTAAACTTTTAAAAGCCTACTGTTTTCGTACAGGGTTAAAAATAAGCTTTATCGAGGCAATGTTTAATGAGTTTTGAGTGCAATTAACAATAAGAGTGCGTTATGAGTTTTATTTTCGTGTCATAAAAAAGTTGAATCAGGGGGTCACCGTGAAATTCAACACACAAGCAATTCATCAAGCATCTTATTTTTTTCTACCACTTTGGTGTCGAAAAAAGTTTGAAGACAGTTGAGACGGCTATTGAACACAGCTTTTAGGATAGGATCCTACTAAGGAGCTTCTTAAGTTATTATAGTAAATATCTTGTGAAAAATCATCTATCAAGGCTAAAATACCGGAAATTGATTTGTTACTTTTACATTGTTCTCATTCAATAACGTAATACGTCTCTAATGCCCACGAATACAACGAAATAGAATGTATCTAAGTTTCATAAAGTATTTCTATTGTTTACAATATTATTGTTCCATATCATAACTGCACAGTGTCACGTTTTGTTTATCAAGCCACCGTTTATTTTAGTGCCACAATTTGCAAGCATTCCTAGATATCCTCAAAATGGATGAGAACATGCATATTTACTAGTAACGAATGAAAATTCTGTTGTTTTCTTTGGCCTTGTTAAGGAATTGGCCATGCCTTTGATTAGATAAATGTTTATTTATTTATTTAAACTTCATGTACAATAGTGGTACATAGGCGGACTTAATGCCACAAGGCATTCTCTACCAGTCAACCTTTGGGTTAAATACGACAACATTGTGATAGGGGTACAAACAAATATTCACAAAAAACCACTAGTTCTCAAAAATTCATATAAGATACTACAAAAATAAAATAGAATAATAAATATTATAACAAATACTGAAATAAAAAACGAGAATCCTAATAATAATTACTAATACACATCATACAAATAAAATAGACTAATAAATATTATAACAAATACTGAAATAAAAAACGAGAATCCTAATAATAATTACTATGACTAGACTTTAAATGAGTGCTATTTAGTCTGACTTAAATAGTGGCGAACTTTCTTTTTAAAAGTGAATTTACTTTCGGCTCTTTTAATGCTAATGGGTAGCGCGTTCCAGAGTTTAATAGTTGAGATAGCATAAGAATTTGACATAAAACCAGTGCGGTGTGAAGGAATTTGGAGAAGTAGATTTTTAGAAGCTCGAAGGTTAAGACTATGAGAACTGCCCAATACCTTGAAATAAGTTTTTAGATAATCGGGAGCACATGGATCATTAATTATAGTGAAGAGCATGCAGAGAGATCTGAGGGACCTCCTGAGTCGGATAGGCAGCCATTTAAGCTGAGAACGGAAAGAAGAAACGTGATCGTATTTTCGAAGGCCAAAGACAAAGCGAATGCAATTATTGAGTAGTCGATCCAATTTATTTAGAAGTTCTTGGGATAGATAAATGTTCAAAGTCATAAGGGAGGAACTTTATCAAATATCATTCATAATTTCGATTCATCACCATTTGTAGACTGTTTCCAGTAGTTTAGTGACTGATCAAAACGAGAGTGTATGTTTTGTTTCAATTATCCCGACTGTCCCGACTATTTTGGGATAAGTACAGAGGCTCCAAGAATTTCCGTCGAATTCGAATCGAAGTGGAATTCTTTTTAATTTGAGTGTCAGAATCTAGTCGGGACAAATACAAGATGGTATATCAGAGCAGTTTCATTTGAAAATACTTCTAGAACTTTCTTAAGTTCATCCTCACCTGTATAAGCGACGCAGCCTGGTCTCGTTGGTCTCTCTCCAGCTTCTTCACATCGTTCAAGAGCTGATCAAGGCCGTAGAGCCTTTCTTCAATACCCTTGATATGCTTCAGGCCATGCATGTTGGCGTACTCCAGAATGTGGTACAGTTCTGCTTCGCGCTCTTTCAGGGGATCTGCGTCAAGCTGTTATATAGATTAGAGTACTGTGGACTTGTAATATAAAAGTATTAGTTGTTGCCCGCGAATTTATTCGCGTGTTCTTCATGGCAATCTAAATTGTGCCGGCCAGAACTGAGCCACTAGTTTGGCGCTCTCAGTAGCGTCCATCAGTTCCAGTAATGATCGCATCGAAATTTTCATGTGAAAAAAAGTATAAGTTGCCTATAATAATCAATGTGCCAAATATTATCCAGATTTGTTCGGTCACTCTAGCGTGATCGAATAACAAACATTTATAATAGTAGTCAGATTCAGTTTTATACGAGTATTGGGCCAAAATAAACGTTTGGCAGTAGATAAATACGCTGAGTGGATTGAGGTAGGTCAATGGAACAAACGCGTCACGCGTACTATTGGACAAATGTTTCCAGAGTGAAAACAGTTTTATAAATTAAAGAGCACTAGGGCCATGTTTCGGGCCCTCGACCATATGGTTGATGTTTCGGACACATCGACTTCTGTATCGTATTCGGCAAGTAATAAAAAAACAGAATGAGTGTAGGTAAGTACAATTATGTGATAACATCCATCGGATCCAATACTACCGTGTAGCTTTTTACAATTTAATGGCTATAAGAGAACGTAGGTACACAAGAAAATGTGTAACCTGAAAACATACTTTGATAAAGATTTTATGCGTTTTGATAAAAAATTAATACGTTTTACTCATGGACATTATGAATGGAAATTGTATTTGTAAAATTCCATACACTTTCGCCTGTAAACAGTACGGATCGTATTACGACATTGTTATTTAGAACTTCCTTTTATTTCTCACTTTCTGACGATTGCAATAAGTGCCATATTTGTCTGTTTCTCACTCAAAGACATATGTATGTGCGTAAAGTAGAATAACAAAATACTATAGGAAATACCGCGAATCTCCTATCTGTCAAACATCCTCATAGAACTTATTTCAAAGTATACTTACTAAAGCGAGTCCCTTCTGACAATAGTCCAGAATATCCTGCAAGGAGGCCTTATTTCCCTGTGCGAGGATCCAATGCAGCAGAGAAGGTTCCTCCTTGCTCTCATAGGACTGTGCCTTGAACGTGACTCCTTCATCAGACTCCTCAACGAGGGGTAATGGTTCCGAAGACGACGCTCCTTCGTTGCCTGATGATAGTTTTTGGTCGAACACTGTAAAAATTTAAACAAAAATTATGAACGACACTTATGGAGCCGTGGCTCCCGGATTGTGAAGGCCGAAACAATTTAATGTACAGGAAATCCAGAAAAAAATTGAGCTTAGGTAATGTTCCTGTTCCTGAATTATTACCAGAGGTCGGAATTAGGTAGAGTTATTTGTGTACTAACACTGATTTCATACAGCGAAAGAATAAAGTGTATAATGCCTCAAATCCCGAGATTAATTTTGAAGCGCAGAAAAATCCCGGGATTTATTAAATAAAAAAAGTTATTTACTTTGACACAATTTAAACCACCGGATATCGGATTCCAAAGTTGCAAAATTCCAATGCGTACACGCAAGGGAAGATCCATATTAATATCAACATTTCGATGCCAGTACAAAAATAACTCTACCTAATTCCGACCTCTGATTATTACAAACGGCGATCGTTAAAGTTATCGGTAAATAGTTAAAGAGTAGCATGGGGTTACTCTTTAACGATTACCGTTCGTAATCATTTTAATACTACATAACCAATCACAACAGCTAGTATGATATTCAACGGTAGGGTTTACTGATCGATTTGATAGCCCGCACAAACATGGGAGGTCGATGGCGACTCAAGAGTTATGAATAATATAGACCGCAATCACCAATCCCGCTATATTGCCCTTCTCTATATTTTATGCAGGTTTGTTAAAGTACCTATCTGACCTACCTTTACAAGATCCAAGATGCTCATAAAGGCATAGGTAGTCCAATAAAACGTACGTACTAGAGATTTAACTTCATTTTCCTTAACGATTAAAATCTCGATTAAATTATTACATCATCCCAGCCGGTATCTGTGTTTGATTGATGGCAATAGGGTCTCCCTTCTCCCTTCCACTTACACAAGACTTAATCATAACTGATGAAATGTGAGACCTTTGCCGACCCCTTCGGGGATTAATTACAGACGTAATATTACATCACGACTTTCCTGCTTTCATCATCTGCCTAGCCTTTATCCCAAACTATCTTGGGGTCGGCGTCCAGTCCAACCGGATGCAGCTGAGTACCAGTATTTTACATTAAGCGACTGCCTATCTGACCTCCACCACCCAGTAACTGGGTAATAAGATACCCTTGGTAAGACTGGATGTCAGAATGTTGGCTTCTGACTACTCGTAATGACTGTCAAAGATCTAGAAATGACAGCCGGGACCAACGGCTTAACGTGCTTTCCGAGGCACGGAGGAAACTCGGTATGTAATTATGGTCACCCATCCACGGACCAACCTCGGCAAGCACGGCTTAACCTTAAAGATTGACCCGTGCGGCTGATATTATTTAGCCACGAGCTCCCCTTTCCTGCCTTCGAGAGGAGAGTATTATCAGGTAGTACATAACGCGGTTCATTTGCGTGTCACATGCTATAATGAATACTAAATAACGATAATTTATTGGTGCTAGATTGAGAGTAAATAGAGATAATTAAAACGATAACAGACACAATGTAAACAAAACAATGTATCATAATGCTAATCTTTTCTGTTGAACTCTACTGGGACATTAGGAACGCCCCACATATTTCTTTTTTGTAAAGTTAGACCATTTTGTACTGTCCTACCAACATTTTGTTGTAAAGATTTTTCAGGTCTTTATTTAATTAATACTTATTACATTGTTATTATTCAAGAAAGTGAAAGTATCGCCACATAAAATTAACAACATTTTATTTTTATATTGTTTTTGTACAAATGACCTTTAAATTCCATGTGGCCTGACACATACATATTTTGCATATTGAAATGATATTCATAACATTTCGATCACAGATTTAGGCAGTGTCACATTCGTGGATATGCACGCGGGCAATTCATTACAGAAGTCACAACACAACAAAGATAAGCCAAATCAATTCCTCAGATGGGTTATAATTGGAATATGTTATCAGTCAGTGCCCTACCTATAAGCCTATAACATAGGCACAATAATCTCTTTATAATTATAGTAAATAAACCCTTCAAATCACATGGTTGACGTCATTACTGCCCATAATTGCTTCCGCTTAAACCTGTTTGCTGCGTTAAAAAGTCATTAGTTAAATATAGCTAGGTCGTCGTATTTGCGACTCATTGACATTGGAGCTAAATTAATTCACCGACTAGCCTACTAAAACTAATCAATTGTATCGTTCAATCAATCCCTTGTTGATAAACTTCGTCTTATGAAAAGACTGGTTCGGATGAATGAATCAGAAACGACGTATCATATTGTCACGCTTTCTGTTAAAATATGGACGAAAAAGAATTTCTTTTCAACGAGTCACATACCTGTGCGCATTTTAAATATGAACTCATTATACAAATAGTGTGATAATATTCGCGGTTAATTAAACAGACATTACTGTATTGTTTGAAGCACTTACCATCTTCGTCGGATAGTTTGAACGCCTCAACGCCAAAATCTTGAGCAGCCTTGTTTTCTGAACTATTGTCCAAAGGATGAGTGATCCTGTAGTGGGGACCCTCAAAGTCTGTGTCTTCGAATACATCAAAGGCCGAGAATCTGTGAGCCTCGGCATTTAATTGGAGTGGGGGCAGTATTGGGATCTTTCCTAGAGATTCTAAAACTTCGTTGAGCCTAGAAAGTAAAATATTTAAGCACACGTTATTGATTGACCCCAGACTAGTAGTTTTATTCGATGTGAGATTGGAGGTGTTCTCCAAATAAATTATGTATCTTTAACGTTAGCTTACAAGGAACACTTGTACAGAACACTACAACTATGTATTACAAGGATGCTAGCTGTTTGTTCCCTTTGTTTCACAAACTAAACATCATTCCTTTTCATATGCTAAACTCGTTTACGTTACTAAATATTTATACACATGTGTAGAGATTAGCAAAAGTATTCAGAATCATTGTTATTCGTACTTTAAACAGTTATCAGGCGCAGATAACGGGGATCGTGCTTATCATCAAAGTTTGGTCTAGACGGAATTATTTGCAAGAATATGCAAAATAGAAGTGGGGCGTGCCGGTCAGGGTTACTGGAAATGCGACGATGCTTATGCACGACGAGGTTCGAATGTGACCCGAAAATAGTTTGACATTAACATAACAACAAAATACTCGTTCAGTTAAGGTTTTACTTGTGCATAGCGAAGACAGTAGAGTGTGTTGAAGCGTATAGACAAAGTAGTGCATTCGTATGGGGTACGTGCGGTCGCACAGGACTAGACTAGACAAAGCTGACTACAATCAATACCAGTGTGCTGCACTGTCCTATTACAGGCATAGCGCACGACTCTACCCTACAATTTATTCATAAAATTACACCGCAGCACGGACGCCGTAGGTCAACTAAACTCTCGAGCATGAAACATGCACAATGAGTAATTATTACGCATCTAGGCCATATACGGCTTTAATATCCACAAGGAATTCATGTGTAGTGTTGTAGTAACATTTTTTCCGGGACGAATTCTTTTATAAACAATGATTTTAACAGGAGATTTTTCCAATCTAACTCATTACCTACGTTAATACCGGAAAAGACGGAATATGTTCAAGGTTCAAGAATAAATTAGAAGTTTGAAGTAGTAGCCAATTTGTTATATTTCTTTTGTTGGTAAAATATTTGTTATTGCCGTATTACGTGTTAGTAAATAAATCAATATTTAACTTAAGGTGCTATGAACTTGAACGGGTTGCCATTTAATGGTTTTTGTCACGAACGTGCCGTGCTGCACATCGATTGCAGTTACTATGTGTAAATACTGCTATATAATTATCGGTAGCATGTGGTGTGTTAGCAGGTTTATAATGTTTTATGGAAGTTTAAAAAAACAAAGCATAATTACACATTTGCTTAGCTGTTCTGAGTTCACTGCCTATATTATTATCTGCTGTATTTTGAAATGGGTTATAGTTAAAATATGAATGGGCAATTTTCAGTTCGGGTGAACTTATTTAGCAGATAATTTCTTCCACAATCAATACACTGATGAAATTATGGATATGGAGTAGATGGCGTCTACCCGGAAAATGAAAAAAACCCGTAAATGACATCATCATTCTCCTGCCACTTATCCCAACTTATTTGGGGTCGGCTTAGCATGTTTTCTTCATCCATTCTTTACTATCACTTGTCATCGCATGGGAAGAAAGGAGCTGTCTCATGAAGACAAGACCAATTAAATTACATACAGTTTATTAATTACTCACCCAGATAACTTTTCATGATACTCTTCCTTTTTTAGTCGATGTTTTTTGAACGAGTCTTTGAAATTTCGTGATCTCTCACAGAATTCGTTGAATATGTCTTCCAAGTTCGCGACCACGGCCGCCCAGCCCTGTGTCAAAAACCGGAATCATCAAGTGAATGATAATAATTGGGTCGAGGTCGCACGCACCGATTACTTGAACTAGTTTAATTAATTTAAAATAAAATAAGTCATTCAAACGTATACCTATTGACACACTTATATGCACTAGTTATCTAAGTTTTTGAAGCACTTTAATTGAACCTCTTTAACTTTTGAAAGTTTCATTCGTTTTGATTTTCGACTGAACGAATCTTTTATCGATTGCGAGACTACTTCCGTATAGTCAGTTAAATAAGCATTATTATTCTTTATTTGTCTTTGTTACAATTGTTTCAACATAATGCAAAATAAATAAGTACTCCGACAGTGTGTACATAGCCTGGTTTCTCCACTGTTATGAGACTTATGACTGCAAAGTAGATAGTTAAATCTGATAGCCAAAAATTTGGTTTAGATAATGACATTCAGATAAGAACTCTATTATAATAGTACAAGAATTTATAATCAGCGAAGTATCCATATAGTTATATTCGCTACTAAGATACGGTTAAAATCCCGGGCATCAGTCGCTTCGCGCGTGCTAATTACGGAAGCCAGTTTATATGGATTGTATCACTACAAAACTTTAATAGAGCTGTAACACTTTTCGGGTTAATTTAAATACAATTTCAAGGTCTGCAATGTTATTAACTAGCAGTCGAGTTTGTGTGGTATAAAAATGATTTCTGTCTATACTATTTACAATAATAAATAAATAGAAGCGTTTTGCTACAGGTTTGGCCTTGAAAATAGATACTCTCAAGTTACAAATATGTTTTATTGACAATTAAACACGCACGTTGTGGTTTAGTGTTGGTTCCATTAAAGTATTAAACCATATGGCACCAAACGACTAAAAAAGAAAAGTTTATGGAAAACTCAAAAAAACCGGCTAGCGGTGCCAAAACCGTCGCCATTCTAGGCCGATTCGTTTTGATTGCGATCGGCAGGCTAAGAAGTAAAACAGGCTAAAATACAGCATATTAGGTAAGTATAACACACTACGATCGCCACTTACTTGGTGTTGCAGATGCTGCTCATGCACTAGCTGATCACAACTGCTGGACACCTCAAGCGCGAGGTCACTGAACTGCTGCGCAAGAGTCGCGCAAGATATCACAGTGTATACATTCGGTTGCAGAGAACAGCACTTCTCCACCGCAGCCTTTAACTCCGCCACCGATTTACCATCGAAAGCACTTCGGAACTCGCTTGAAAACTCTCCAGTGCTTAACTCCACTATTGGGCTTAGATCGCACACTAAAAATGACATGATAACAGTGAATTATTACAATGATGGTATGATAACATCAGATGTTTGTAAATAACTCAGAAGAGGATGTTGTGATGATAAGATTGAAAAATAAAAACAAATCTATTATTATGCGGATAATATAGCTTTAATGTGTCATGCTTTTTGGTACGAAAAATACTAAGTATTTAAAAGCATTTACACCTCATGGGATTTCATACAAATTTTCAAGTCCTTGTTTTCCAAAATGACTTTTATCTTATTAAAAATTCATATGCTTAGGCAGGATGCATATGTCAAAAAAGTTACTAGAAAATATTTTGGAAATGTCTTTTAAAAAAAAAGATAATTGGATGTTTCTGTTTCTATGGATAATTTATAATCAGTCTAATTTTGCAATGTATTTTTCGAAAATGTTCTCTAGTACTATTTAGACCTATGTATCCTGCTTAGACGTGTGAAGTTTTATTAAAATTGTTTCAGTGATTTCGGAACATACGGACTTGAAAGCTTGTATGAAATGCCGTAAGGCGTAACAGCATAAAATCCTAAGCTTAATTAGTATAAGTATAGTACCTACATAGGAAGGAAGTTTTAATTGCAAAATAATTAACCAATTAGAAGACTTACTGGACTGTTTCAAATGGCTCTCCTTGACAGACGGTTTGCTGAACATGTATATAGGATTAGTGTCTGTTCCAGCACTGTATGAGGACACCATGTGATCAGACTGTAGAACTTCGCCTCCGCTCACAAGGAGCACCAAGGAGTTTGCTGATACTTTGGTTTTCCTCTCTATTGCTAGTCTCAGTGAGGATACGCTAAAAACAAAGGTTTTATAAGATGACTTAATCAATTTGGAAATGGTCAATATTTGTAGATTACAAATTCAACACAATACAAATCTGTGGATCTGCTGAATGTAATTTTTTTTTTTTTTTTTTTTATCTCCTTTTGTTCCTGCAATCTGTCTTGTAGACATTAAGCTGGATTTTATGTATGTACAAATATGGCGTGCATGGTACAGTATCCAATGATATGTCCATCTAGTATGGCTACTTTATTCTTGTGTTAGAGAAGATCTTGAGGAGCACGTCTCTTTAGTCTTATAAATGTGCGATTTGGTTGTTGTTCCATTAAACTTCTTGCCAATTGGTTTGGATGGTTTACAATTCTCTTGCAGTAAGGTAGTAAAGAGTCCTTTATTTCATCTTTTACTGTCTTGATTTTTAGATCACGGTGTAGGTGATTATTTGTAATATACCATGGTGCTCCAGTTATCATACGTATGGTTTTTGATTGGAAGCGTTGTAAAATTTCAGTATTTGATTTGGATGCAGTGCCCCATAACTGCAAAGCATAAGTCCAAACAGGTTTGAGTATACACTTGTATAGAAGGAGTTTGTTTTCCAGTGTAACTTGGGATTTTCTTCTCATTAGCCAATGGATCTTTCTTAGTTGTAAGTCAAGCGCCTTTCTTTTAGTCGTTATATGTTTTTTCCAGGTAAGTCGTCTGTCTAAGTAGACTCCTAGGTATCGAACCTCATCTGCCTGGGGTATCTTTATTTGATTTAGTTCAACTTCTGGACACGTTTCTCTTCTTAAAGAGAAGGTTATTTGGACTGATTTAGCTTCATTTGCCTTTATACGCCAGTCTTTCAGCCAGTTCGAGATATCATTTAGATTTCGTTGTAATTTCGCCGATGCTCCAGCTGCGGTTTCATCAATGGCAAGAACCGCAGTATCATCAGCAAATGTTCCTGTCACTGTGTCTTGTCTGTTTGGTAAGTCTGAGGTATATATAAGGTAGAGCATTGGGCCCATTACACTACCCTGTGGGACTCCTGCTTTTATTTCGTGTAACTTTGTGGTAATGTCGCCATATTTAACATAAAAGTGTCTGTCGCTAAGATATGACTTGATGAGAAGGTAGAAATTTATGGGTAAGTCTTTACGAATTTTGTACAATAGTCCATCATGCCAAACACGATCGAACGCTTGCGAAATGTCCAAGAAGGCGGCAGAACAGAGTTGTTTGCTTTCAAATGTGTAGTTGATCTTTTCCACTAGCCTATGTACTTGCTCTATTGTACTATGGGATTGTCTGAAACCGAACTGATGGTCGGGGATAAGCTTTTTGGCTGTAATTTCCGGTGTAAGACGTTTCATTATAAGTATTTCCATGACTTTAGATGGAACTGGAAGAAGACTGATTGGGCGGTAAGATTTGACATCAGTAGGGTCTTTGCCAGGTTTAGGAATGATAATGATTTCTGCAACCTTCCATTGTGGCGGAACAAAGTTTTTCCAGAGACATGCGTTGTATAGATAGGTAAGGAATGTAATGCCGACGTCAGGTAGCTCTCGCAAGATCTTGGCCGTAATAAGATCATACCCCGGTGCCTTATGGATGTTGATTTTTTGGATTGCAGTTCGTACTTCCTGCTTAGTAAATTTTTTTAAGGGTTTATCCAGTTGATGTGGTTTATCTAGTTCAGATTTGATTAAACTGGTTTTGCTAGATCCATGGTCAGTGTTTGGGGTAAAAACTTCAGAAAGGTGATGGGCGAATACATTCGCCTTATCTTTATCGCTTTTCGCCCATGTGCCATCTGGCTTCATAACAGGAGATCGATGTATTATTGGTTTCTTAAGTTTTGCCGTAGCTTTCCAAAGAGAGTAATCGGTGGCTTGGGTCGCATCAAGACTTCTGAGATAGTTTTCCATTTCTTTGTTTGTGGTCGCTTTTAGGGCCCTTTTCAATTTTCCTGTAATATTATTAAATGTAGTTTTATGGGCCGGATATTTTGTTTCATGCCATAGTTTTCTGGCTTTGCGCTTCGAATTTACCAGTTCCAAGATATATTTGGGAAACGAACTGCTGGGTTTGTCGTTTTCAGGTTGAGGCGGAGTTGCGGCCCATGCGGCCTCCTGTATATTCTTATTAAAATACTCGACTGCTTGAACAATATCCTCATCTGTTTTAAGAGGTATCTGACAGTCAAGGGATTGCTCGACAAGGTCGCGGAATAATGGCCAGTTTGTCTTTTTGGTATGCAGCTTACATGTTTTGGCGACATTTGTGATGTTACAGTTGACTAGTGCAATTACTGGTGAGTGATCTGAAGACATTTCAAAACAGGAGCTACACTTTATTGATGACTGAGGTAGCCCTTTGCAAATAAAAAAGTCTATGAGATCAGGTTTTTTACTGACGTCGGCGGGCCAGTATGTTGGTTCCCCCGTTGACGTGACAGTCAGTTGTAAAGCCCTGATAGCTTCCATAAGTTGGCGTCCTTTAGGTGTAGTTAGTCGTGACCCCCATTCAGTATGCTTCGCGTTGTAATCACCGCCAGCAATAAACCGATGCCCTAGGGTTTTGAAAAAGGCATTATATTTATCAGCTTTCATGTTATGTTTGGGCGGAATATATACTGCAGACAAAGATATCTCGCCTTTGGGATCTTCGAGTACTATATTAGTGGATTGTATTTCCTCTGTGCAGTACGGAGCGGCAGCATGATGCTTTATTTTTTCTTTGATAATGATAGCTGAGCCAGCGTGAGCTGTTCCGTCTGGGTGCATTGTCTGGTAAAATTTGTATTTTGGTATATTTAAATATGATTTGCTTGTGAAATGTGTTTCTGTTACTAGCATAACATCTACATCATGCGTTTCGAGGAACAGTTTAACTTCATGGAAGTGTTGTGACAGCCCATTGGCATTCCATAGTACTAATTTGAGTTGGTTGAATTTTTGGACATTATTGACATTAGACTTGTAAGCAGATTTGTTATCGTACCCATTTGATTCATTATTTGTTTGAACATTTCCATTAGCTGTTTCATATCGTTAAGTTGGTCGGAAGGATGGATTACGTGTGATTTCGGTGTTTCATATTCCTTGTTCAAAAGTACATTGCTATAGGTTCTTTTATGTTGAATGTAAATTGAAATTAATTTTTCGCTTGTAAGTAATACCAAAAAAAAAGAACACTTCTGCGCCAATACTGTAACTTGCATGAAAATATCGTAATATTCTTTAAAAACATCTACCAATGGGGTAACTACATGCGGGTGGTTTAGGGCATCACTGCACTACTGATATTGAGCGTAAACCCTTGCATACGGCTGATATATCTCTAAACTTAGGTAGTTCAAGTCTATTTAAAAAGATGACTAGTTTTGTCGCTATGAGTAAGAAAAATTAAAAGAGCATGACTTGCGAAATTGTTAAGCATAAAGAGTAGAAAAACAAAAACTCAATGAATAACTAATTTTTCTTTTTATGTTAGCATTTATTCAGATAGAATGTGTGCTTGTTGTTCAAATATGTAAGTGAAGACCAATTGAAGATCTCTTTTGAAGTAAAATCAACCGTCACCCTCTCCTTAGCCAGGGAACCAGCAGTTCTTAGGAAGGTCTTTGTTACAATGCCGCTATACTTTTCTGTGCTACTCATCATCATCTGCCCCGCCTTTTCCTTACGAGTGTTGCGTTTAGCATTGTACATGGAGAGACTGCCTATTCCACCACAATAGGGTATAATACTAGGTAAAGAAAACGAAATTCTATTTTGTTCGTCAGACAGGTAATACAAAAATATTAAACACATATTTTTTGTTTTATCAAAATATCAAAAAATTACTTAGTTTACAGTCATTAAAGTTGGAGAGTGGGGGCTCACTATGTCACAAGTAGGTATAAAAATTACCTACAAGTGACGTCATGCGCCATTTCAACTCAATATATCTCCGTAATTTTATGACCACGTAAAAAAAGAAAAAATACGTGTCTAATACTTTTCAATAATCTACCCGACAGACAAAGAAAAAAAATAGTGATCATCCCCTTATAAACAACATTTTTTAATACTTACTTCTGCAATGTGAGGCTCATGTCATATGTGGTCATTTGACCAGCATCCACATGAAAAACATACAGCATGGTGGTAGTATATAATGTACCTTCACAGCTAAAATGTATCACACCTCAGTGTAACTATCGCTTGCATCTGTCTCGTGTATCCATGGATACTACAAATTAAAATAATGAATACATAAAGTTTAATAGCAGATTAATTACAATTTTTATTCCTAGTTAGGTCTGTTATCTTTCTGGATTACATACATCAATGAATAATTAAATCACGTGTGAAAACCAGCTAGACAAACAGAAACTGATAATATAGCAGATAGTGATAAAAACATAGTTGAAATACTAAACTGTTTTTTTTTTACTATGTCATCTTTATCTATCCCTACCATGCTGTCATTTTAATATATTTTATTTATAATAATAAACATAGAGGCAGATAAAGGGATGGATATAGATTTTAATGTGTTTAGTAAAAAAACATTTCATCATCATCATCATTACAGCCCAAAAGACTTCCACTGCTGGACATAAGCCTCCCCCAAGTTTCGCCATATTGACATTTTGGGGGGTGTTGCCATAATCGCCACGCTTAGCAGGCGAGTTGGCAATCACAGTATGGTTGTTACAAAAGCACAGAGAATGCTGCTGCCCATTCTCTGGCAAATCCCTTAGTCGCCTCTTGCGACACCCACGTGTAGGTATGGGACAAAACATTTGCTCTAGTTTTATTTTTAAGGGAGTATGTTTGTGCATGGGCTAAGCGCCATTAGCCTTTCCTCTTAAAGTTTATTATACCAACAATATGCTATGGCTTAATTTTTGGAGAGATTAATTATGATCCCTTGGAATAGGCTAGCTTCATCTTTCTGGCTAACTTCTTGACAATTTAAAAGTGCCAGTAATTGCCTTACCTAATCAAAATAAATGCTTGAATTTTGAGTGTATTTATTTAATATTTATTCACTCACACTCTAAACTTTTTAATTGCAAGAAGTCAGTCAGAAAGTTGAAGCTAGCCCATTCCAAAGTCTAAGAAGGCACTTAGACAAGCTTCGTCAAGATGCTCATGGCATTTTTTAATCAAATTATTGGTTACACTTTATAACTAAACTTAATAAAAGATAAGTAAGTTCAGTAACTAATTACATAATTTAATAGATTACAATTATTATGTTGTTTTTATTTGAAGCAATTAAATACATTATATATATATTACATATGCCTTTAACTTGTCATGGTTACTGAACTCTTGTTGTCATAAAAATTAAGTAGGTAGGCATTTCATACTTTCTAAGTCATACTCATACTTTTTAAATGATTACTTGATAATTTCATACATTGCCATGTAATCAAACATCATAGATTAACTTGTATGTTTTTGTCTTTTGTTATTAAACTTAAAACACCGTACAATAACAGCATTAGGTAGGTAAATAGAAAACAAATGTTAAGTATTTTCATGCATGTTTGAATTAGAGCTAAATAACAAAAGGATTAAAAAAATGCAAACTCAAAGTAGTTTACAACATCTATCATCAATTAATTACTTACAAAGAGTTAATTAGCAATCTATGGCCTTTGAAATAAATGTAACAAATATTTTTTACAAAATCGTATTTTTCTAAAACTTTAACTATAGACCACGCGTAATATATATTTATCTATTAAAACCAGCCTAAAATAAACAAGAACGTCACAGCACGACTATCTGCACAATCGGTACATTTGTAAACTTTACATAATATTCAGTGTTCAAATAATTACAACGCCTGGTGCAATATAGAAACACAATAATGGAGCAACAGACTGGACTAACTAAGTAAACCAGTTCGGTTTTTGCGTTTGAAAAAAAATTTGAACAACAAAGATTTTTAGCACTTACGCAGTCCAGAAATGTCGCAAATACTCCTTAGAGCATTGCTATGCATTCAAACAGAATCCATTAACACGCATTCCTATTCATCACGGGAAATAAAAAATGAACACTTAAACTGAAATTACACGGGTAAGATAGGCTGTTTATAATTTTAGCTCTCGAAAATGTAAAAACACCACCATTGCCCAACTCAATAATCACTCAGCTGACATGACAGCGCTCACTACATACTCACAACAAAAACATTGAACTATGTAACGTTAGTGCTATCCCTATCACACTTATTACAATTTGGCATACTTGTCTCTGTTTCATGCTATACAACCTTAATCCGTCTTCTTGGTCTTATTCTAACTTTTGAAATGTCAAGCATAAACGGAAGTTTCACAGTGTTACTAAAGCAAAATAAAGAATAAAGTAACTCTACAACATAAATATACTAATTTGATAGAAGCCAGAAAAAAAAACAACAAAGTGTGGCGATAACCAATAACCTCTCTATCCTTTCGCGCGAACAGTAAAACCCCGCGTGTAGCCCTTCGGGGGCCACTTGATTACGCCATCGCGTGAGTCATCCGATATCGTAAAGATAAACACTTATAACTCGAGTTATATTAGCTCTAATCTTAAACGGTAAACAGTGTCGGGTTCGTGATGAACGGGGCCATTTATTAATAATAAACAACTCTTTTAGAACTACTTGAGAATTATACATATCCCATAGATATGAGAGAGATCGCAGCAAATACGTCTGTTTTCGTTGCTTATTTTTGTTTGGTAAAACTACTCATTCAATTTACACGAAAATTTATATCTAACAACACAAATATACAAGTAATCTAATGACAGTGTTTTTTAGGAGTCCTACATATATTATTCTTATAAGATCCTAACTCAAACTTCTTGTTAGAATCGGCCATTTTAGAATTCCGCTGTTCAAAGCATGAAAATACTTGAAATATCAATAAATATGAATAGATATGCCTCGAATACATGAAATAATGAATTATCACTATTTTTTCTTTGCTACTATTGTTTCCAAGACCATTTTACATGGTTAAAGAGTCAAATTATATTTTTTAATTTCGAATAACAAACTTCACAACAAAGGATTTTTTGTTGGCTCAAATCATAATTTTTTTGTTATTTTTTCAAGCAAATGACTATCTAAAAAGTTGCATTATACACTTATAACATACTATACATTTACTTACCAAAGTTTTACAACGTATATCTCACAAAAACAACACTTTTCCGAACATAATAACACGGGTTGCCATTGACGTTTGACATTCGACATAGACGAGTTTTTTTTTTAAATTTAATAATGTTGTGCCGTTTAGTATTACTAACGATTGGTTTTGTTTGAATCGACTACTAGTTGACCATAGAGGTAAATTTTGACAGAACGATTTAGAAATTTACTTTTTTTAATATTAGCGTTTAAGTTTGCCGGTGCGCCGTTGATCCTCGGCGTACCGAATTCGGTACGGCGAGGATCAGCGGTAACGCCCGCGCGTACCGAATTCGGTACGCGCGGGACGGAAACTATATACCAAAATAGTTAATTGGCGTAAGTATTCAAGCTACTGTTGAGTGAGAAAGGAAAAAGCAGCGCTGGTTGGACACGGACACCCTCGAAGGTTTAGACCCGGACATCCTCGGTGGTTTGTACAAATTTTCTTGCTTTGAAACCCTCCAAATGATCAAAAAACTAATAATAGGAATAGCTCAGGTATTACATATTTAAACTAACTTCATTATTGAGTAGGTCTTTCCATTCCATTCGTACTTTACAATATAGTACTAGATCATCTGCCACAGAGATCGTCTAGTAGTGCCACCTAGCTATCAGTTGTGGAACTATTCTATTGTTGTCCAGTTTATACTAAATAAGATAGATGGCGCGATTCTGTAAAATTTCATCATCACACTATAATGACTTCCCATTTTTTTTGCAAGCCACCGAATTATAAGACGTGACTCACACATAAACAAGCATGATATAGCCAGAATGACTGCATACGGGCATGACGAGCATGACAATTAAAATCATGCCAATCGGCTACTTTTATTGATTTTATCCGAAAACAAGTAGTAGTAGTCAAGTAATATTATCAGTTCATTTTGAGATATAATAGTAATCTTATTTAGGTTGCTCAGTAGCAGCCATGGAGCCTAGATTTGTGCCCAGGTGATGGCAATAGACTCGCCCCCGACAAAATAGGACTTCAATAATCATAACTGGCGAAATGTGGGTGTACTATTAGGTACACCCCTGCCTAATCCTTCGGAGATTACAGGCGTGATGTTATGTTATTTCTTACCTACGTAAGTAATCAAGGAAAAGATAATATTTCAGTACCATACTGTTTATTTCAGCATTAAAAGTCTTTTACATAACAATGATGAATGAAATAATGTTTATTTATTGCTGTAAATAAGCCCAAAGTATAATTATACAGATCTATAATGCAAGTCAATTCAAAGGGTGATCTGATCACCTTTACAAAGGGTCATCGTTTTATTATGCATTACATTGGCACAAAGTCCTTTTCAATAAATAATTATGAATAAAACCAATATTAGAAACAGATCAATAACCAGAGGTCGGAATAAGGTAGAGTTATTTGTGTACTTACACTGATTTCATACAGCAAAAGAATAAAGTGGATATGCCTCAAATCCTGAGATTAATTTGAAAGAGCAAAAAAATCCCGTGATTTATTACATAAAAAAGTTATTTAATTTAACTCAATTTAAACCATACGACATCGGATGTCCGAAGTTGCAAAATTCCAATGCGCACACGCAAGGGAAGATCCATATTAATATCAACATTTCGATGCAAGTACAAAAATAACTCTACCTAATTCCGACCTTTGTCAATAACAATACATCTGTGATAAAATATGATATAATTTTAACAATATTGCTGCGCAAACATTTATGTTAAAGTGGGCACTTCGAAATTGAATTTTATGCTTATAATGATAAGGCTATTGAAATCCAAATAAGCATTTGATAAATTTTGATAGCAAGCTCTTACAACTGCAGTAATCTTAGCAAAACAACCACCTTGGATATTGTAGAACAATAAAACATTGAAAAATAAATGTTGTCATAAATGCTTTAATTCCTAAAGGAAAGTTATCCAGAAGTCATACAAATGCACATACTTAAATACAAATAAAAACAACTTTCAACAAACTAGTGAAACAGAGAATATGTGATTATGAAAATCCCATGATAAACCTTATTATAAAAACTTTGTTCACTATAAAAATAACCAACTTACTAAGTTATTGGTAATATGTACGTAGATTTTTATAAAAATATTCTATAATTTATTATAAATTGTAATTAAAAAAAATTATATTGTAGCTACCTTGTAACATTTAAGGAGTATGGACTTAACAATCTTCTTACTAAAGTTAAACTTTGCAGTTGAAATTACAGAAACATATTCATTTATATTGGTATAATAATATTTGTCAGTAATTAATATCTGGTCAATACCATAAATTATCATTTTAACCACGTTTAAATTGCATTTGTAATAGTATATCAAATTAATTTCCATTTTATCACAATTTTTAACATGAGTGATAGCCTGACCCCTAACTATCTTAAAATAGTTTGTTTAAAGGTAACTCATGCATGAGTTTCACGTGATTATCATAGCTTACATTTATTTGTCACAAGTCAATATCAGGTAGTTTACAGAAGTGGATAAGGCACTCACACAACCATTGTCATAAAGTTAAAATGGTTCCCTAATTTATTATACTATCAAGCAAAAACTAGAATCATTACAAAACAATGATGACTTGTTTAAAAATACTTTCCAAAGATAAAAATATAAATTTGTACGAGGTACAATAAAGGAATGCAAGATATAAATAAATAACAATAGTAACTAATTGTGATTTAAATCGGAATGTAACTTAACTGTATAACTTGAACTAATTGTTGAAATGTTATTATGCAAAATAATAATTATCAAAAACCACAAAAGCAAACCACCACCATCAGCTTTAGATACCACGCTCTAATTAGACTTAATTTAGTGTGGGCTTCTGCCATTTATATGAGCCAGTGTACTTAAAGTCATATGAAGCAAGTTTGCTGTCTGCTGCAGGAGGGCCTCGTGATCCGTAAACATACGGAACAGGCTTAATATGTTTCCCTTCCAGTTCTTTGAGAACAGGCGTGAAAATACGCCAAGCCTCCTTCAATTCGTCACTACGTACAAAATGCATTTGTGTTCCAGTAAATACATCCAGGATGAGTCTCTCATATGCATCGGGGACATCAGCTTCTCTATAGCGCATACTGTATGTCAGATCCAATTCAGTTTCCACAAGGTCAAATTTCATTCCAGGTGATTTGCTCATTAGTTTCAAATATAAAGCCTCACCAGGCTGAACACGTATCACAAGTTCATTTCTCTTTGCGTGCCCATTGAAGATGTCACCAGGAACATCTTTGTACTGAATTCTCACTTCAGCTTTTCTTTCATTTAGAGCCTTTCCACAGCGAAGGATGAAAGGCACACCTTGCCATCTTGCATTATTAATCCGAAGAGCAGCAAGTGCGTATGTTGGTGTCACAGAGTCCTTTGGTACAGTTGGGTCTTCTAGATATCCCACTGTTTCCTCACCTTTGCCCTCAGGGTTACCAACATACTGTCCAACCAGAATATCATCCAGCTCAATAGGTTTAATGTGGCGCAGAACCTTTACTTTTTCATCTCTTATATCATTTGGATTCAAAGTAACAGGTTTCTCCATAGCAACAAGTGACAAAATTTGAAGAAGGTGATTCTGCATGACATCGCGAATAATACCAAAATCGTCAAAATAACCACCTCGGCCTTCAGTACCAAATGGTTCCTTAAAAGAGATTAGTACAGATGCAATATTTTCCCTATTCCATGAAGGGCTGAATATTTGATTTGCAAACCTGATAGTCATGAGGTTTTGGACCATCTCTTTTCCGAGGTAGTGGTCAATTCTGTAAATCTGCTCTTCTTTAAACAAGCCAGCCAGGTGACTGCTCAACTTGTCCGAACTTTCATCATCTCTACCAAAAGGTTTTTCAATGATAACTCTAGTGTAACCCTTAATGGATACACATGCATTTCGTATATTTACTGTTACATCCTCAAAAACAGTTGGTGGTACGGCTAGGTAAAATATTCTGTTAGCAATTGGACCCTTTTCATACTTGCTAATTAGTTGGTTGAGCATTTCATAGTCAATTCTTTTGTCATAGGAGCCCGCAAAATACTCGTTATGTTCCCAAAATTCCTTCAATTTCTCTTCTTCTCCAGGACGCACTTTTAAATATTTTTTGCATTTCTCTTTTACTTCTTCGAGGGTTTGTTTCGTACGAGCATAACCAACAAACTTGGTGTGACGAGGTAAAAGATTGTCTCTATATAAATACCATATAGTTGGATAAATCTTCTTTCTTGCGAGATCTCCCGATGCTCCACACAATATGAAAGTGTGGGGGTACTGAAAATCACATTTATTTTCCATGTTTACGTAGGTTATTCACTTGTAAAAACTTTAGTATCTTCTTATGTTAGCTTAGATACGTAGGTAGCACTTAATATCGAAGTCGTGGTACTGATAAAAAAAATATTAGAATGCAAAAACTATGCTAAACATTTACGCCGGGAAACTCAACAAAGTAAACTTGTAATTTTGTCAGCAAAGTATTTATATGAAACTTTTTCCAATTTCAAACTTACTCAGGTGCAAGGTCAGTCAGCATTTCGAAATTTGATTGGTTTATAGGTATCAACCTACTTTTTAAACCAATAGAACGCAAAACACATGCAAATTCTCATAGTGACAATGAGAACTGACCTTATTAAATGACATTAACTTGACATTGAAAAATAAAAAAGCGCGTTCCGTAATTTATGATCATAGATAAACAATAAAAACACCAAAGATTGTGCAGCATTATTTTGTGGCAAAAAATGCTTGTATAATACTTATATACGCAAAACCATCAAGTTTCTTTCTGTGAAACCAAAACTTATTGAAAGTGTATTATTTCCTATTTATACATTTTTTTTTTCATTTTAATCGGTTGTATTGAACTTCGATAGTTTTTTTTTGACATGTAAACCCTTTTATTTCTTAAAAAAAAGACTGTAAAAATTCATTCAGAATTTAATTCAGAATTTGGAATTTATAACTTTCATCAAAATTTCCGAACGAAATTCGACTGTGACGTGACGCGTTGTTTTATGTCACTGAGAATTAATTGAAATTGGGTTATTGGTGAATTCTCATAAATATTAGCTATCATAATCGCCTTTTTTGTTCAGAGTTAAGTTTTATTACTAGTGTGTCTCATAACATCTTGAATGACATTGATGTGCAGCAAGGGGGTGTACTATTTCATCTTCATATAGGTATATTTAGTTCAACGACCTTGTTACTGACAGGTTCATCGTTAGCCACTGAACTGTTCTATGAAAGTGGTATATCGTAAACGATAGATACATTTAACCAGATGATGGAGCCCACGAGAGATTCAGGTAAGAAACTTTCACTATAATATGCTGTTAAAAACTTTGGTTAGCCCAAATCATAGACTATCACAGTTCCCTGTTGTATCTACGATACTGTGGTCCTTGTTTTACATGATAAACAACTGTTCTAGTAGGAATTACTAGTTTATTCATTGTGCAGGGTACCAGTGAGTGTATTGTTTGTTTCATGTAGTGTGTTTAGTTTATTATTTGGCACAACTCACTGATTATACTTGAGATAAGTGTATGGTGTTGTTGTGATTGAGGCTCAGTATAATTAGGTAGGTATTTAGTTTATACACACAATTAAAGTCCTCAGCTTGAAGCTGAATGAGTAGTGATAGAAGAAGATGTTTCATATGATGTTAAACATTAAATACTATTCAAGTAATAAACTGTTTAAACTAGATTTCTATTAGAAATCCTAAGATAACCCTCTGACACTATTATGCCTTGATGAAAGTGACCCATTCATAAATTCGTAGCATAGCAAATTAATCCAAAACATGCTTACAAACTGGTTATTTTCAGCTTGTAAATAATCAACTTGCAACTGCAAACTTATGTTTATTTAAAAATTTTCACTTTGATGACCTTCTATGTAAACAATAACTTGAAATATAACTGCAAGCTTTAAAAAGAAATTCTTCAAACTCCTCTATACCGAATATATAAGCCAGATTCTGCCACAGAATGTAAGATGGTTTGGCCTAAATAGTTCCACATGGAAAAATAAAATTGACTTTTAACTTTCAATGGTGGAAAGAAGTTAAAACCTGCAAACAACTAATATCAATTAGCAATGTTTACCCAAAACATTTTTAAATTCTGAAGATCTGGTAAAGCGTGAATGCCGAAATAACTTTTGAATTCTGATTAAATACTATACTTACAGTGAATTGAATCCACAATAACTACAAAAACCAACTTTAATTCTCTTGTTTCGTATAGATTCACAAATAATTTGTATTTAAACATACCACACAACTTTTCTGTTATCATTTCAATAATGTCTCGTTACATGCCATGAAACTTTATTTGTTCTAAAATAAGGTAAATACTTATATTTAGTTCCTATATCATATTAAAAAACGCCTCAATAATAGAGCAAACCCAGCAATGTTTAGTTACCAGGGTCCACTCAATTCTGTGTGGTTCTTTCTTCAAAAGACCATCTTATATACTAATCTGCATGGTCCTAATACAACTTAACAATGTTGGGACTTTAAAAGAGACTTCTGAGTTTGTTTCGGCTGTTTCTTCTCAGAGTAGTCAGGTACAAAACACTATCCTCATCTAGTTTAAAAAAAAAAGAAGAAGTGTAGAAGTGTTTTGTGAAAACCTTTTCGCAAAATAAACATCATTTATCATCATGTGCCTTGCTTTATCCCAACTATGTTGGGGTCAGCTGCCAGTCTTATGTAGCAGCTGAATACCAAAGAGTAAACCTTTTTATCTTCATTAATCAATATTTTTATTATGCTGATGTGTCTTTTAAAATAGAAAATTTGGTGCATTACAAATTAGTCAGGAATGCAGACTCTACAAACTATATTCATTCATAACAAATATACTCTGTACCCGAGAAGGAATTATTAATTTAGAAAATATTAATCAAGCATGAATCAACTGCTTGTATACAAGGTGAAAGGGACTGACGCTAAAATGGTTACATACCATATATTCAGTACATAATTTTGAACCCCTGTCATATAAATTTTTCATCAGTAATTTTATTTTGACCTTGTAGATATTGCAGTTTTGTACAAAACAGCGTTTTTTTTAAAAACCCACAAAAACTTATGTGGAATTATCCCTCCTTGCACCCTGTATTTAGAGTGACATTGTATTAAAAGATTTAGTACAAATTGCAATCTTATATTATGTTTTTGTTTACTTCATCATCATCATAACCCTAGGTCCAACATGTTATTACAAAATAACAGCTTTTTACTGAACGCATATAAAAGTATACATATACTGTACTCGGTGCTTCCATTTGTTCTGGCTATAAATATAATATTACAAAAATATAAAAAACTCACACAGTCATGCAAATTATCACAGTCGTAAACGGAATGTCAATCTATGCAAAATGTTTTCAGCATAATTTATGATCATCATTGAACAAAGGATAATGCATGTTGTATTTTCTCTGTTGAAATTATTTTCAAGTTAGTGTCCTATCAACGTCCTAGATGGCGCTTATAAATTAGTTCCTTGAGTTGTTGTTAGATGGCGTTGGAAGCATGAAGTGTTTAGTTTCACTTACATGTTTATAAACCAATAATTTAAAATCATAACCTTAGAAATAGATTATCTCTGCTGCTCAAAAACTCAAAATTAAATATTTGTGAGATTAATTCACATGCTGGCTATACTAAAATATTAGAGTTGAAAAATTGGTGCATTTTTTTTTTTACTAAACACCTAATTTTAACACACTACGTAAGTCGGAATAACCGACTATAAATTAAAAAGTGTGAAACTGAGTTTTTTGAACTGCTGAAAAATAGTAATTTAGTATCTAATCTATTAACTAAAACTTTTTTACTATTTTGATATTCTTCTTACAGTAGTACGGGTAAAAAATTCGTGAAAATAATCGGTTTATCAAGAAAAGTGAATAAATAAAAACAATATTATTTGAAGTTCGCTAAATTCGTTTACCAGATGGAAAAATTGGTGTACATAAATAAAAAATGAGGCCGGCCGAATACATAATCCCCTCTATTTGAAGTCGGTAAAAAAATATGACCTTCGACTGATGCTGTCTATCCATCCTGTGCGCAGGGAACATTGAACGAGTGGCGGCGAGTAACGCTCGCTCATGCAGCGTCTGATAACCACTCCTTGATATAATTATTAAAAAAAAATAACAAAAATGCAAACACGAAAAATTTTCAGTGTCAGTCTGACTCTCGGATGACAGAACTGACTAGTCAACTGCTATGTATCATACTGCTATAACGTTAGGGGTAACACTTTGAGGCGGCCTAACGCAGTACCTAGTACTTATCAATACTTTTGTCGCCAAGGACGGTTACCGTTACCATAAAAATACCGACAAAATTACCAAAACGGTAACGTTATACTACGTTAAATATTAACGTTAAAAATAACGATAAATCATGGGGTTTACCGGTATTTAAATAGCGTTACTTCGCTAAAAAGTAGATATACCTGGTGCGACGTTGCCAAACCGAAACTCGCGCCACATGCCTTATGTTCGTATCTCCTAAACGGAGATGCAACAGCTAGCATTTTATGTCAATCTTTCATAATTTACGAAAAAAATACAATCGCGCGCGCTCTTGCGCGTAGCTTGTTTCATTTCATAGTCTGACGTCACACAAACATCGTGTACGCCAAACACATCTATCCATTTGTTGTTCTAATGATTAGTTGTTTGTCTAAATCATCAAGCGACATCGTTAGAAAGAGATAGGCGTATAAATTACCGGTATAAGAATGGTAACTTTAAACCGTACTAATATTCGTAATTAAATAACGTTTATGTACTTACGGGTATCGTTATTAATTTCGTTACTTTTTTATCGTTATAATACCTAATGATTACTGGTAACATTATACAAAAAATAATGGTAATTCGGTCCCTGGTTGTTACCGCTCACATGCTGCTAAATCTTGTCTGACCATCTTGCTGGCACTCTGCTTTGAGCGAGTTACCATTCTGTCTAGGTATGGTGAGCCGTGTCAGTTAATGACTGAGTTGAACGCGTCACTAAAGCTGGGGACACGTCCTTGCAGAGAATCGCTTGCTACCACCAGTATAGTTAAAAGAGAGCAGGCCGTTATCCCCTAGACAGCTCAAGCGCGGTTTTCGTAAGAAGTTTTTCTACATCGTTTAGAGAACAATGGTGATGAAATAAATCCTGCTGCAAACACAGACTCATTAGTACGCATGCCAAGCCGTGATCTAATGCACCTGCTTGATCATGGCGGATGCCTGATCAATTCGTAGATCTCTCAGATCGATCCGATTCTCCTTTACGCCCTTGCGAAACCACCCTTGTTCACCACATGCAAAATCTACTTCTTTTTAGGGTTCCGTAGCCGAATGGCAAAAAACGGAACCCTTATAGATTCGTCATGTCTGTCTGTCTGTCTGTCTGTCTGTCCGTCTGTATGTCACAGCCACTTATTTCCGAAACTATACTGTTGAAACTTGGTAAGTAGATGTATTCTGTAAACAGCATTAGGATTTTCACACAAAAAAAAAAAAAAAACAATAAATTAAGGGGGTCCCCAAACTTAGAACTGAAAACCAAAACAGAAAATTTCATCAAACCCATACGTGTGGGGTATCTTTGGATAGGTCTTTAAAAATATAATATTGATGTTTCTAATATAATTTTTTTCTAAACTGAATAGTTTGCGCTAGAGCCACTTCCAAAGTGGTAAAATGTGTGTCCCCCCTCTCTAATTTCTAAAGTAAGAGGAGGAAAATTCTGAAAATATTTAGTATTGTAGAACGTAAAAAAAACTATCAACGAAAATTGGTTTCAATAAGATATGATGTTTAGTTTTTGAGATATGGGACTTTTTCATCAAACTGCAGCAGTAACTTTGTTTTTCATAAACATTCTATGAAAAACAAATTTAGTTTTGCGGTTGTGTGGAACTTTACTAACTAATGAATGACAGTTCAAAATATTGTTATTATATTGTTTGGAGCTATGGAACCCTGTGTGCAAGTAAGACTCGCACTTGGCCGGTTTTTAAAGAACGAACGAAGAACGTAATAAGTTGAAGACCCATATCCTGGGATTATTCCCGGGATATGGGTCTTCAACTTATCACGTTCTATATCCGGTGTATTAACAACAACACAAACACACCATCACATGCTTTAACATACTTGTCGAATTGCCTCGCCTGCTCCCTTGAGGAATACAAACGTAGTGATATACTTGCATTAACATAAAATTCTATATCTGTGGCTTTGTGCCTCCTAATCCTGGCTAAAAAAGTCTTCGTGATATGTAAGCACGGCAGTCACCCTGAACTCTGGCCAGTCAGCTCCGACACAACTTTAAGTGGACAAGAAATCATCATAATTTTACTATCCTCAGCCAAAATAATTTAGAATTGCAGCTTTTTATTTTCTTCCATACTTCTCTATTAACTTTTAGTCATCACCTCAGTAGTCGCCTTTCAACTCATATTATCTTTCACACAGTCCATTAGCATTTTTGGTCTACCCCTACTTCAATAGCCTTCCACGTTCATATTCAAAAATTTCTTCACGACATTTTTCTTATTCCTACTCCCTACTTAAAAATAAATTGGATACCACAACATGAATTATTCTTATATAAATCTGGCTATTCCGAGACGGGACTTCTGATTTTTTGTTGGGTAACTTAATGCTCACTAACAGTATAATTTTATATTTTATTGCTGACTATTTACCTGATTTGGCAATCAGTTATTTTATCTGTCAAGGTCACATTGGCACTGATACATTTGTTATGTTTCAAAGATAACAAAGATGATAACAATTCATTTTGTCAGTTCTTAGAAAAAGTTTGACCCGGCCCGAATATTTAATTCTCTAATATCCATTCTAAATTAAAATACATTAATTAATCCTACTGCAGACAAAAAAAAACATTAATTTCAGTAACAGTTAGTTCTTAAGAAAAAATAAAAGGTTTTTGATAGTAAATACATATATATAGTGTATTGAGAAATATTTTTCAATACACTAACAGAGTCAATTTCATTCCCCACTCATTGGGGTCCCGCAGGGTGGTGCTCTGTACCCAATAATTTAATATTCTAAGAACACTTCAGATATCGGTTTTATATGCCGCCTAGTACTTACGTCTCCAGTATTTACAGCCACATTATAACAGACTCATTGATTGGTCTATATCTATTTCATGCAGAAAGAAACCTCAATGTAAATCTGGCCTGGCCGTGCCGAACGCATACGCCAAATCTCCGGCAGTCTAATCGTCAGTTATTTGTGAAATAGCAACTTCTAAAGTTGTAATAGAAGATTAATGTTCTGGTAAATGAATTGAAAAGAATGATCAAAATGGTTCTAAATGCAGTTTTTAGTAACACTAATGAAGAATTGAGATGACTAATAAATTCTACAGTGACTTTATTTTATAATGCCGTGAATAGCTGTAAATTGCCCACACTAACTAGAAAAAACTCTTCTAAATAACTTCGAACTTAGCTTAGCTTGTATGCATAGAAAAAAGCTCAATCAATCACCAAAATATGAAGCTAATTTATTCAATTCAAGACGCTTATAATAAAGTAACTCCAAAAGAAGTTCAAGTTTCAAAATGAAATTAAGTAATATATTATAACCCTGCCAATAATTTTCTAATAAACGAAATTTGCCGAAAAGAAACAAACCAAATATTTTATTGGAGATACATGTTCATATTTTTCAGTAAAGATGTATATCTGACGATAATCACAAAGGTATATAATCTCCTTAATCACCGAATCAATGACGCTCATTAGAAAGCAAATGGTCGTGAAAATGTAAGTACCTATTTCGGAGAATTATTTACGTTGTAGTTTCCATTTGAAAACGAAAGTCCCAAGAAGATTATAGGTACACGTATGTAGATTGGGATTAATGTTTTAAAGGGGTTGGAATTAGGACCATCATCATCATCAGGGAAAAATGGTGTTACTCGTACCAGCTGCAATGAAGGAAATTGCATAATTATGCATAACTGTTATTGTTGCATAGAACCTGAAATATTTTGCAATATAATCTTGTAAAAAGTAATATTTGATACGAGTAGATCAACTTGTATTTAAATGGTCCATCATCATTACCGAGGGGTTTTCAAGACAAAAACCAGTAACGACAAAATGATACTTGAAAGTAAAAAGTTTTAATGAGTTTTATAACTTGAACAAACTGAGAAAAAATCCAACAATAAATCCCACTTATTCAATCAGACTGGTAAATTGATAAGCTAAAATAATTAAAACGCAATTGATAGAAACCGTAAAACCCATTATAAGCAGCTAGATCAAATTGCATCAATTTATATCCAAGTAATAACGTGCGATGTCTCTAGTCCAATAGGTTAATAGACCAGTGAACAAGATAGATCCAAGGAAAGGAAAGGTCGTGTAGTCTGGCTGGTCACATTGCATGGTGCGGTTCGGAGGACTAAAGCACGTGCGATGCGGCGCGACAGGCAGCGCGGGCGGGTGGCAGGGCGAGGGGTGCGCAGTCGTGTGCAGTGGACCACTCGACGTCGCACAAGGTCAAGGAGAATGATTAACAACGAAAATACAGCAAAACAAACGGTGGCGATGCGGGGTACGAGCGGGGACGCGTCACGCGGCGCGCCAGTCAGAGCAGCGACGCCGCCCGCATCGGCCGCGAGAACGGCGCCGCTCGCGACAAACACGAAAATCGATGCACGATCCGTACCCGGCATTTAACATTAATTAACTACCGTAATTTCAATATTAAACTTTGATGATAGTTGTCATGACGGGCTCCGCGCGCATTTGCCACCCATGTTTGTGATGTGTCACTCGTGTTGACGATTTAGGGTTGTCTCACGAAATTCAATTTTGGAAATAAGAGCGCTCTTGGATCCCATGCAACAATACAGCCGTAATTCATGTCTTCGTCTGCTGGTGTTTCTATGATTATGTATGCGTTATTATTTGCAAATCTTCTGTGAAGATAACCAGTTAATCAACTTTCAATATTACTTAGCAGCTAACTGATTATTAAAATTCAATATAATTTTATTACCTAATAATTTCGTCTCTATCTAAATTAAAGTAGATTATGTCCGATCGAAAATTTTGTTTACTCCTAGTCACAGCAGGGAATTTTATAATACTTTAATGTAGGTGCTAGGAGCAAATTCTCAACATGTTTTTGAAAATATCTGCAGTTATCAAAATTTGCAATTTCAAAACCGAAAAGCACTGTTATTGTTATGCTTATTTGAAGTTACTAAAACAGTTCTCCAATTATGATTGAAGTTAAAATCAACAACGTTAACATACGCAACATAAACTTGTAATGTTTTAATGCCCTTATGTCTTTATCTGACACGACTCGTAAAGAGCACTGCAAGGTTGCAAGTGTATTGACTCTAGTGTTTTGAATAAATTTATCTGGGTGCTCTATTGCTCTAGCCGCTGCATTTCCATTCGCGTATTCCCCATTTTTATATCGAGATAAGACAGAACTTTCCTCGTTTGATAGTTTGACGTCAAGATGATGTAACCGAGTACGGAAAGCGTGCCAAAGCAGACCGTGATGAGATCGGAACCACGTCAGTTTCGTGATCGCACTAGGCTTAGCAGAAATATCTTTTTGTCTTCCAACATCACAATGGTTAATTAGTTCTCTATAAGGCACTTAATGCGTATCATATTATAAAGTATTTGAGATATTTCCGTCGTTATCTTCCCTAGATTGTAAAATACTGGCTTACTGCTCGTAAATAGTTAATTCGATTTTTCATCTTGAATCATCTGGTCATAAAATTCTGATGCGTGCAAAATAATTGTTTAGCTTTGTTTCTTACGAAAAGTCACTTGGCACTGGAACTTTTACCAGTGTGTTCCTTACTATTTCAGAAGATTATTCCAAAACTTTTGTTTTAACTTTGTCCCACACTAGGAATTTCCCCTGTATCGTGTGTACAAACATATAAACTCACATACAACAGCCAGACCCGGAAAAACTATCTGTAGGCCATTCAAATATTTGTTCCGTGCGGGGATCGAACCCGCGACACGAAGCGCACCAGTCGATCGCTCAACCACTGCGCACACCGTGCCGTCAAGTTGCTGTAATTGAACTCAAGTAAAATTTCCGGACTATGGATTTTTCTATTAAAGACTCTTGGATCAATCAAGAATAAAACCAATTCAGATATTTTACTATCGTTTCTGGAACTTGAAATACTAGTAAGATGCTCTAACTTTCTGATAACTTTAACGATCTAAGGATACTAGTTGTATGAAACGTCGACGCAAACCGACATGACAATTGTAAAATTACTAGGTGCCAGTAACTGAAGCAGAACGTCTGACGTTTGTCATCATAAATAATTTGCTCATATTACCCATAGTTATAATGAATTAATTACCCCTTTAACTGCTGACCCTGTATCATTTGTTGTTTGTATTTAGCTTTCTCATTCACTGCAATTCCTTTCGTTCCTTTTTTATTTCAGTCTGCTATATAATTTTGCACTCCTCAAGTTTGTGAGGCATCCACAGTAACTTACATAAGTTTGAACAGCATTTCAATCAAGTTTAATAGTTTTTCATCTGTGTATACCTGAAATAAACAACGCCAATTTGTAATCTACTGCTAAGCTGCAATAATAATATATTAATTGCAATGTTTCCGAAATTGAGCTTCAGTGGCTATGCACAGCACCCTAGACTATCATGAAAAAGTAACATATGTATATGCATCTTTAAATCAAGTTATTTATTTTATTTTCATTCAAGATAATATTTGGCAAATCGTAATATGCACTAATAACGACTAAAGAGGCACGATTATTATTTTTATAGCTGTTATCCAAGACAAATACAAGACAAGTTGTATCATTGTCAAGGTCTTCCACTGTAGTTGAATTCATCGCCGCCCTCGTGGTATTTCACTTATGGAATACTAATACGTTGCAATACGTTTTTGGTAACGCAGTTCCATCTTCTTTCTGTGTTTCGTTATACTTATATTCTCTCTACCTTTGATTAATAGAGTTTATGGAATACATTAAAATACATATATAACTCATGGCGAAACCGTTGCCTATGTTTTTGTTGTTGAGAGCCTCTAAAGCTTTTATTTCTAAAGACGTATTATTTGCTTGCTTCTCAGTTTGGTCCTACTCTGCTTGTTTATTTTGGCCATTTTTTCTGTCTTCTTTAATTTACTCTTCTTCATAATGCTTTTATATCAACTACTTTCGCTCTCTAAGAGATAGATCACGTATAAGTAAATGTAATTTATTAGAATGTTTACAAACATCTCTAGGTTCGCGTCTTTCCGATAGGTTGACATTTGATAAATTCGATCAGCATTGTTTATTAGAATTACAAAACAAACGAATTGAGTTGATTCGTTAATAGCCTTTGTAGCCGCTTATTAAAATATTTTCGAATTTATTAGAGCTTGTTAAGGAGTGTTTAGTTTATTGTTGTTGCGTGTACCTAATCGCAGGCGCGAGTGGCGTCACGTCACGCCGCGGGAAGTGTTACTCTCTGGCTTGGTCACGGCCAAGGTCTCGGTCGACACAACGCTTGGCGTCATTATGTAACGCCCGGGTAAATGATGAAACGCTCTACTTCTCATTATTTTGAATACAAACATGATATGGATATCATTTTATGTAGGCGATAAAAAGTATTGATCCTTTTCAAGTTTTTATGTCGCGAGTCTTTTACTTTCTTTTACAGTGGTCCGCATTTCAATTTGACGATAAATGTAATTTGATAAATATTGTTTTGTATTGTTAGGAGCTCTTTCATAAAATAATGCTATGTTGTTACGTGAATAAAATTTAAGTGCGATCGAAGCACAAACAATAGGTCATAACAAATACCGATCATGATGAATTACTATTTGCACCTCATCATCTTTGATGGCCGTGTGGTCCCTGGTCAGGAATAGCAACAAAAACCAAAAGTGAAATATGTAAACCGTAAAGAAAAGCCCCTTGTAAAAGCAACATTTTCACCTTAAGTATCTAAGTATTTCATGGATAAGGTACAACTGTAGCAATCCAAGCAAACCTCAAGAGAGTATTCCCTGAAAAATTGCGCATCCGAAGAATACAACTTTGTAGATATTGTAAAGATGAATATAATTCCCAACATAAAATCTTTTGGCAATAACTAATCACTTAACGCTACTGCACCACCTGCATCATTGATAACCGTTTATCTGCGATTTAAATCCTTTCGAAATCAAATCACGTGTCTATTAGTATAGGATATCCCTTTACAGGTTGCAATAATCATTATAATTACCACGTAGTAGTCTCAAAATGAACGCATCTCAGTGTTGAAAATGAGCATTGTTTTGTAGTCGGAGTTCCGGTTGGTGTCCACGCGCGCCGTTCGTCTACCGGCTCGCCCAGTGCAGACTGGCCAGCAGAGGCATCGCTCAGCGATCTTGTGCACGAACAAAAAACACCTGTAGTCGTCAGCGAATCGCCAAGGTCGCAGGCCCCCGCGGCGCGCTTCTCTCTGCGTTCCGTTTACCCATATCTCGCGGCGAATGCACGCGCCGCCCCCGCGCCTTGACTCACCGTACACCCGCACGCCTCGCGTCGCACGTCTGCTACTCTCTACGGGTCAAATCTAGGACGTTTAACTTCGCTTTTGCATTACTTGTCTCGTAAAAGCTACTAGCAGCGTTTAATGACCATTATATGTCTGCCTATTCCTTTTTATGGTCAATTTTTACCATTAACCAGCAATATTATGTCTCAACGTTGATGAAAATGGCTGTATTTTGCCTGGGAATGCTACAAACCTTACTAGTTAATTCAAATGATAAGGAATGAAGTTGGGGATTTGAATAAGGTGTTGCGCGTGCGTCGAAATTGTCACAGAGTCACTGTAAAGCTATTGTCAGCGTTAATTGTGGCTGGCGAGTGCGCGTCAAGTCAAGGTCGGTTCAGATCGATAGCGCCGCCCGAGGGGGGCAGGCAGACGGACTTCCATCTCCACATACTCCACATGCACGTATGCACGCACTTCATCGTCATGCGGACCAAAGAAAGTGTAGGAAAGTGGAAACATTCCTTGATAGCGCGACAATCTGCTCTACGCTCACTGAGCGCTGCGTAATTCTAACTTATCGAGTGGGCATCTTTTTAATCTGGTACAGAACATTATTTTCTTGACAGTAATTGAAATCTTCATTCTCTTTCGACTTCCATAATATGTTTTATCGCTAAGTCTATAAATAATAATGTCGTTACAATATGTAATATTTCCTTTGTGAAGTTTATTACCGGTAGTGTTGGTGTCCGCTTAGTCATTGTCGGAGCGATTCCCTTTGTGTGGCCCATCAATCCCGACAATATCATAATGGCTCAATTCATCCATTTCGTGGCTGAAGGCGACGGTGTGGCGTTTTACTAAAGCCTTTGTCGCATTGTCGATGGCGTGTTTTCCTTCTGCTGGTTTCTGTATTGATTTGTTGCCTTGTTCAACACGCTCTATGTATATAAACTGACTTACGTAGATTAATTTACGAAAGAAACCTCCCTCTCTCTCTTTTCTCACGAGAGGCTATCAATTACATAGGCCCGGGGTCGTCAAGAATACGGCTTGATTGACAGGTTCGGGTAACGTAGTAGTTCTATAATATAGGTGCTTCCCTACACCCTAAACCGAGCGTAAATGGATATGGATGAATTCACGCCTGGCTGAGTTCTTTTGAATTCAAAGTGAATTTTATCAAACGCCTACGCGGTACGCCGTAAATAAGATAGATATTCTTTGCGCGCTTTCAATTCTGCTTTTCGGTTTTCAAAGGATTTATTATAATATCAATTTTGTGTTGTATTTGTATTTCATAATCAAATATTCTTCGGTAAAATTTTCTGACAGTCTGTGCTGTGTTTACTTTCTTTATAACGAATGATATAGGGTTTATTTGTTCATCTATCTGTATTGATCACGATTATTCGTTTACTGATCGTCGCAGTATGTGGTCCAGATGTAATCTAATATCTCGTTATTATCTTATTTATTTTCCAAAGCCAAACCCTTACGATGTACGACGTTACTCTAGCTTTTTTATCGCATTATGTATACGAGTAGCGCACATTACAGTTTTGGTACTTATTTGAATTGTTTTAAATGAGTTGAAACAGCTGATTGGAATCATTTAAAATATTGTTGGTCTATTTATATTTTATCCATAAAACTTATTTTAAAATTTAATCTTTCCTGTCCCACTGTTGGGCAAAGGCCTCCATGATAGAATTCTCTGCTCTCTGCCTACTTTTCCGATCCGTCTAGTAAATCCGTCATCTCCATTTCTGTATTAGCTCTGCCTCGCCTCCTACCACAATTCTAGCTAATTCTCTTTGACTAAATTATTACCATAGTTTGGTTAGCATCACCACAAAGAACTTAGTAGTACTCCGAAATACATATTATTAAAAAAAAAAATTGATCACCATTAATATAAATTGTGCAATATTAAAGCGTCAAGGTGTTACCTACACATTGTTTGGTTTAGGACCGGAAAACTTTTTGTCGTCAATCTATGACGAACGCCCTCAACACGTGCAGCGGACGTCCCTATACGCACAGCCCCAAGGCCGCATATGCCGTACATACAAATAAACATTTGGCCATGTTTTGAATTATGGTCTTTGATGCTAACAATTTTAAACGCGGCGCTAATGTGTACCCGGTTATCAGTTAGTGCTTTGAACATACATTTTAACAATATTGCTATTGAAAGCTTTACAAGGGGAGCGCCGCGTGACCTTCGCTTCCCTGAAAAAAACTTAAAAAAAAATTTGATTGTACGAACAATTGAACAAATGAATAAGTACCATTTAATTGCGCTAGGTTTTACTTAGTGACATAGCGATTTTTATATGGTAGAGGCTATCGCAGGGAGTTCGGTCTATGAGTGACGTAAAACTTAATTACAGAAACGCGCCGCAACCACGATCACGAAGGCCGACTGCTAACAACTACAATTATTTAGATGATTCCATTCTAACATAATAAAATTTTAGATTATCTAGTTCAATTCGGAATCATTTGCAGCTTTAAAGGCAAAAAATGTGATTATAGCAACTCGTTTTCAACATAAAATCAGATTTATTCACGTATGATTGTATGCGGACCTTGAGCACGTCGGGTGAGACCTTCACGCCGGTAACCGCGCGGAAGTTGACGGGTAGATTTTTTGTCAAATTCGAGCTTGTTGAATTTTAGTGCGCATTAGTCACTAGCTAAGCATCAGCGCCGAAGCTCGTGGCGCATTGTTGACAAGTTGCATTGCGATATCGTCGCGGCGGGTGCAATAACAGTCGCTATCACAATGTCACTACGACGTCTGCTTTGTCCCCGGCTCTGACGCTTTTATCCGTATCTCCGGCGTCGCACGCTCAGTCACACTTGCACGTATTATTTAGAAGCCTAGCGTCATTACCATAATTCGCGGGTTTGATCTTCCACAGCGTAAATTGATCGTGACCATCGCACCGCGCGCTAAGTTGTCCGTCGTAACTTGTGAATCCGTGCAGTTTAATTCTGAACGTTGCTGAAGTGCAGTGGGTTGATAGTGATGTGAGGATGCTTGTGCGTAGCCATGTCCGTGGCGAAGAAAGACAAGCCGACTATGTCGGTAACAGCACTTATCAACTGGGCCAGGCCCATGCCGCCCGGCCAGCCGCAGCAGCCGATGACGCCTACGTCGCCGGGAAGCATGCTTCAACCGATGATGGCTCCACCTTCTAACATACCGACTGTCGACTGCTCACTCGATATTCAATGTAAATATCAAATTATGTAATTGGCAACGGAAAATTCTTTGGTTCTCCGAGCAGGAAGTTTTCCGTAGCAATCTTGTTTTTGTGTCAACATATTTATGTGCAAAAATCTATTTTAAAATAATTGACTACCATGTACATGTTCTATTTTTGTGGCGATTATAGCAATAATGGTAGTAGGTCAGTTTAGAAAATAAACAACTTATTTTGAAGTAGTTATAAAATGTGTGCTAAATATGTAAATTAAGACTAAACATATACCTGAGCTATTTTCAAGGTTTTGCGTTCAAGAAGCCTTTGTTCCATATCTATCAATGGCTACAGTTGCTTGATATCCTGTGATGTGAATAAGAAACTACTTAATACCTATCGGCTTGATAGCAGCGTCATGTAAACGAGTTATTCATTACCACAAAGCAAGTCAAAAACAGACGATGTTCTTAAAACGATTAATGATCCTTGTTGTCAGTTTATTTATATTGATGACATTATAATTCATCATACGATGGTTAAGAACGTTAGCGAATCGGAACTGCGATTACATGTTTACTAAGCAATTAAATAAGTACATTGTAATGGTACAAAAATGCTCTGTATGGTGTCAGACGTAAAGAATAGCACCATACCTTATCTTCCCGTGGGTGTCGTAAGAGGCGACTAAAGGATTTGCTAGAGAATGGGCAACAGCGTTCTCTGTGCTATTGTAACAACCGTACTGCGATCGCCAACCCGCCTGCCAAGCGTGGCGATTATGGCAAAACCCCCCAAAATGTCAATGTGGCGACACTTGGGGGAGGCCTATGTCCAGCAGTGGATGTCTTTTGGGCTGAAATGATGATGATGATGATGAATGGTACAAAATGGAATGATAATGAATGTTATACTTAAATTATAATGAGAATAATTGTTCTTCTGCTGAAGTTAGACTTGACGAATGGATTTCATCAGCTTCAGGTGGCGTGAATTTTGTAGTATAAAGTACACAGGTTGTAAAAAAAACCTATGTTCATTTCAATGTCATGATACGACTGTAATATCCGTCCGTTCTATTGTAATTTAGTTTCAATTAGTATAGTAGATAGTGCGAATTCATACTTTACAAATGTATTGTTTTTTAGTCCTTCTATTCACACTTCACGGCCCATGTTATAAAAGTTTGTCATTTGTCACAATTAGAACGCACCGTTGATAAAAAAAGCGTAAAGTATCAAGAACACAAAAGTGTTTGTTTGCGCTATAATTCGTGATTTTTCGTTAAGGAACTTTTACGATGAAAACTAGTGGATGTTATCTTTTACATGCCCACACTTAAAATTTCTATTTAGATAAAAATCAATTGCTGTTCGTTTGTCTCGCTAAAACTCTAGACGGCTGGGCCGATTTAGCTGATTTTGGTTTTGAAATGTTTGTTGTAGTCCAGGGAAGCTTTAAAAGGTGAAAAAGGTAGGGTACGGTAGGTAGGTAGGGTAGGGTATGGTACCCAACTAGCAATTTTGCCCTATAACCAAAGCTTATATCTCAAGAAAGCTGGGTAAACGATGTATAAAGGTTTTGGCGGTGATAGGGCGTTGAGTAAAAGGGTTTGAGAATACATTTTGGCTCTATAAGTTAATACAGCAAAAACGACCTATTAGGAATTGATGTAAAGGTTTACTTCGTGACTTTGTATAGCTGTTATAGTCAGCTGTTATAGCAACCTCCAATTTGACTATTATACAACGATAGAATTTTATAACAGTGTTTACTGTCGCCCTAATACGCCTGATTTACGCAATAAACGTTCGGAACGAACTATAATGGGTCTTTCGTTATAGTAGCGATGAAGACTCAAGAATAGGGTGATATTGTGGGTTTTAGGTCGTCGTTACAGTACATAGTACTATAGTGGGCACAAAAAGTCTACAATAGAGTGATTGGTGATATAGCTGAGTTTCAAAATACATTGATGTAGCTTAATTGTCATATAAAGGTTTGTTAGCGCTCGTTATAGTCGAACTGATAAACTTATCACAAAACACCTTTTTAAAACAGGATTGTTTTTTTATAACTGTTATACACTTCTGGACACATATATTGGCCCACCTTAGAGTAGGTTTCGATGGCCCGTACCGAAATATGATTGCTAGATTGAACAAAAACTGTTAATGCAGTTTTAAACCTGATACATTTTACCATCTTTTTCGATCGTATTGTTTTAAATTTGAATTCAGAATACCATACGACATGGAGCTACGCCTAACAAGTCAGATATGCGCCTTGTTAAATGCAATTGATTTTTGAATAAAAAACTTGTTTTATCAAATAAAGGTTTAATTTAATAACGCGTGTTGCCTCCATGGGCATCTACCACAGCTCTCATACGATTAGGCATAGAGTTTATCAACCGCTCTATGAAATTTTGAGGGATCATCTCCCATTCCTCTTCTATGGCAGTTTTCAACTCCTGCATCGTCTGGGCAACTGGCTGACGAGCCCTAACACGTCTTTTTAGCTCGTCTCACATGTGCTCAATGGGGTTCATGTCTGGGCTTCTGGCTGGCCAGTCCATAACTGTGATGTTCACATCCCGAAGATATTCCCTGACGATGCTGGCCGCATGGGCTCTTGCATTATCATGCATAAAAAGGAAATTTGGGCCCACATAGTCCGCGTATGGTATCACGTGAGGTTCTAAGCACTCACGAATGTACCTTTTAGCATTTAATGTTGGCAGCCGTGGTCCTGTAACAACCTCAAGTTGAGTTTTGCCGCTCGCGGATATACCGCCCCAGACAGTCCATGAGCCACTGCCATAAGCAACCCTCTCTTCAAAGCAGCATTGTGCGAAACGCTCTCCCTTACGTCGGTAGACCTTCTTCCTTCTATCATTGCCATGTAACACAATTTTAGACTCATCAGAAAAGAGTACACGGCTCCAATCTTGCTGTGTCCAATTTAAATGACTGCGTGCGAAATGAAGGCGCGCTGTTCGGTGGGCTCGCGTTAGTTTGGACCCATTAGCTGGCTTGTGTGGTACTATATCACGTTCTTTTAACCTTCTCCGAACAGTTCGAGCGCTCACAGATACTCCGTGGAAGTCGCGAAGTTGGTTTTGTATCTCAATGGAGGTAAGGTGACGATTTCTCAAGCTGTTCGTCACGATGAATCGATCCTGCCTTTCAGTTGTGACCCGAGATCGTGGCCTTCCTTGGCGACGAACAAAGCCGCCAGTCTCTAGGTACCTCCGATAAACATTTCGGACCGCAGATCGACTTAAATTAAGTTGAGCACTCACGTTTCTTTGGCTGTGTCCGGCCTGAATAAGTGCCACAGTTTGGGCGGCGACTTCAGGTGAAGTATCCATAGATTATTGATAGAACCTCACCTTAATGTTAAGAATAAGTAATGTTTGTTGCAAAACCAAAGATATCAATCACTTTTTTGAATGAAATTGTGAATGTGCCAGGTTCAAAACTGCATACAAACTTGTTGCTCGACCTAATATAAAATTTTAGCTAGGACCAAACGAAACTGAAAATACAAGGTGAGCTAATAGATGTGTCCAGAAGTGTAGTTCCTCTATTACACAGTAGTACTATAACGGCGATCCTTTCTCTTTTAAAACATAATTACTGTATGTAAAGGTAGGCTAGCAATGCTTTTAAATGATAATTTAGTTTTGTAAAGCCATTTCTATCGCTCTTCTGCAATAATATTGACATGTTGATTCAGCTTAATTAATCTGGGATAACGAGTGCTATAATAGAGTTCATAGTAGACTTCAGGAAGCTGGAAGTATGTTTATGACTTAAAATTGGTAAATTGTTTTAGTAAAAGCTCAATAATTCGAGGGGGCATTCAAATATTGTCGTAAACCCGTACCTAGTTTATCAGTAAAATTACAGCCGCACGTTGTTTTCCCCGTAAGAGACAAATAATTTAAAACTATAAAATAATATCTAACTTCCCACGATATCCTCGTATTCTCTTTTATTAACATTTTCTCTTCAGAAAAAAAGAACTGAGACTGCAGCGGCGTGAACAAATGTAAACTGAATGAATGACAAAAAGGTACTTTAGTATCGTTGTGGTGGCTTGTATGTCATCGAATATAGAGATTGCGTTACTGTTTCATCAACTGTAATAGGCCAAAAATTGTCATGCCTGATACCGCTACAGTTGTACTTTAAAACTGAATGGAGATATAATTTCGCCACTTTCTTTGTAGGTGCACCTTTATTGACCTTTTATGTGACCACCGATTAGTTTTTAGAAAACGTTCTATGGTCTTCTATACAGCTAACTTTTGCTAGTTGGGTAGGTAGGTCGGTAGGTAGGTAAGGTAGGGTAGGGTAGGGTAGGTAGATAGGTAGGTAGGGTAGGGTAGGGTAGGGTAGGTAGGTAGGTAGGTTAGGGTAGGTAGGGTAGAGTAGGTAGGTAGGTTGGAAAAAGTGCATTGCAACGCATACAGCTACAGCATACGCGTACAGCTAGTATATCATATATATTTAAATACTTGCCTAACTTTGTGCCTACTGACCGTGCTGTCGCAGCATGTGCAGAGGATGAAATTTTTGATGAAGATGAAGATTTATTTTTTCGAATAATTTACAATGTTCGTTAAAGTCAGGAGTAACGACAGCAAAAAACACTCTTAGCATGATGAAAATTAAATCTGCACGTTTGTTTTTCTCATATGTAACACCGCGTTTCGCCGTTTGGTAGGCGCGCGTGTGACTATAATCTTTCTTTTTCACTGATTTTCGTTAATTACGAAGATTAACATGAAATTATACGACAGATCTCGTTTCGCGAGACTGAAAATTGTTATTACGCGTCACAGTTATATATCTTTGAAATAAAACTCAATTAAAAATCTAATTTGAGTTGTCGTCGACTTTTATATGAACTAACAATATAATATAATAACAGTTTGTGTATTAGATTACATGAAACTTGTTTAGACTTTGAAATAAGATTTTGCACTGAGATGGTTGCGTAGGTTTCAGTCTGGTTATTCTGAGACGTAATCACTTTACTAAGAAATGGAGTTTTGTGTCAGAATTACAGAATTAACTTACTTTTATTTAAATGCAGTCTTAAAAAGCCTTAAAGGTACGTTTAGCTTGCGTCCCTAGATTTAATCGTTTTAAGAAATTGCACTCTATTATTGTCACCAGTAGAACCGCGTTAGTCTAGACTCTAGAATTACAGTTAGTCTAAAATTCTAGATTGGTAGCTATTTTATTCTATTTTTATGGAACGGCTGCTGATAAGTATTTATTTATTTATTTAACAATTTATGTACACACATACAGAGAAGAAGAAAGGAACAGAAAATAGGTACAAAGGTAATTCTTATTTCTAAAGAAATCTCTTCCAGCATACCTGCGAAAGGAGATATTAAAAAAGTGGCTGTGACATACGGACGGACAGACAGACAGACAGACAGACAGACATGACGAATCTATAAGGGTTCCGTTTTTTGCCATTCGGCTACGGAACCCTAAAAAAGAGATGCAGACATAGTGTGCAAAAGAAAAAGAGAGAATTGAATACATAAAGCAAATAACTATTCAAAATATAAAATACAAAAAAAAAAGTACTAACTTACAAAATGGAATGTTGAGTCATTGGAAATAAGTTTCTTAAACTTATTATTATTTTCAAGATGAAAGAGCAATCACTAATAGGTTTTCCTCAAAGGGCTCGAACTGGTAGTTTTCAAAAGTCACGCTTCAAAGACTCAGATTGCTACTTATGAAAACCTCCAAGATGAGGGGACTAATTTTAGAAATTAACTATAGAAATATTTGTGAACAAACCAACAGGACTAACTTAATTTCCAGATGACGAAAGTCGCCTTCAAACAAAATTAAGCTTGATTTAGTAAATCTAGTTTAATAAGGCATATTTTTAACAGTGCCTACCAATCAATAGATATGGGATTCATTATGAAAAAATTATGAATATCTGTCGTTATTATTCCTTGTAATACTAGAACAAGCAGTATGATTAAATTCAGTTCTGTGTTTAAAGCTCTGAGCTTTTTTTATCTTCTTTAGTGTGTCGATGTCGATTTAAATTGAGTCAGCACTTTCAGTAGCGTGCATCAGATCCTGTGATGTGCAAGTGCAAGCAACAGATCAGGCAGGACACTATATCAAGTGTTCCATCGTTTGTGGGGCAACACAACATTTACACTCCAGACCTTTTTTATTACAATCTTTTATCTGATATTTTGCACTCACCTTTGTTTCTGGTTAGTCCAATAAATGTTTGTGGCAGACATGACTTGATCCTGCAGCCAGGATCGCTCTTCAGGATATTACTCCTCAACGGTTAATAGCACGGACACGAAACGAAACTTTTATACGAGTCAATGTTGATAGATGCAAAGCATTTTTTTTCCTTTCATTTTAATAAAAGGTAGTTGTTTTTTTAAGTAGGTCAGCTCCAGGTACTGCCTTTTCGCAGCGTAGTTGGTGATGCAAAAAATGAAATAATCTAAAAAGTCTTTACCAAACCATTTTACAAATAAAGGGATAGGACTATTCTATCGAAAAGGTAAAACCAAAAACATTAGTTCAGTAAATACATCGACTCTTACATCTCTGGCGTCTTTGTTTTCATATGGTCCAAGCGCCCTATTCACACGTAGAAATTGAAAGTGTTTGCTTGTCACAAGCACACAATGTCTTCCATCAGAGAAGGCGTGAATCGTGATACGTTTCAACTCAGAAGCTGTTCATAAAGCCCTTTGTTATGGACCTTGAATGTTCCTTTACATTGTTAAAGTTACGTCTATTGTGATTTAAATGTCAAACGCCATATTTTGGACTATTCGTTTCAATGTTTCGTATACAATCAATATGGGAACTACACAGCCTCCTGCCGTTATTCTTTTAAATACGGTGTGGAGGCTGTATGTCTGCTTCTTTACTCGTAATACATCTCTTTCTATCAGTTGTTTTATTAGTTCTCATCTCCAATTTAGGCTGATCTTCATTCACAAAATCCACCTTTCGTTTCTTTGGTCTTTTACTACTCTTTTCAACTATCCACATTACTCAAACGTTCCTTTCTTCTGTTTTCAGTATTAAAGTCTTAAGTTCCATGATATATTGTTGCTTTTCCATATTATTATTTGCATCTGTAAAATGTTTATTTCAAGATTGTCAAGGATATTTTTTTCCTGGTAGGGGTCGTATGCTATTATAATTTGTAATGTTAGATGTCCATTAACATAAGTGGTTTGCTCATGATTTCGTTAGAAAGAAGAACAACATCATGCCAATGCAAAATACCTGCTTTTTTATACCATCAAAACCTGATATTCAGGTACTTAGTAAAAATAAATATATTTGAATATGTAAACAAGATAATACTAGGTGTAGTCTTAAATATTTGAGGAAAAATATAACAAAGATATACTTTTATAGATTACCAAGATTACGCCATTTAAGTCAAGAGTCAAACCAAAAAAAAAGAACTACGCCCAAACTCAGGCTGCCTTTGTGCCTTTGCAAATAGGAATTTAAGAGATCGGAAATGGCGTATCTGGTGATTTCTTGTTTCTGAAGGTGACGTAAGCCCTGAACAGTCGCTGATACGATGGACAGACGTTATTACGTACCTACACAGAAACGGATGTATTACCAGTGAAGCGACCGATGCAACCGGCTCACTCATAAAGATAACGTTTGTTTTTAACAGTCTGCATTCAAGTCCGTCGTCCATGTTGCATTTTATACTTACTCTGGAACATTAAGATCTCAAAAACAAACATAGATTTAAGATTAGTATTTTGCAGTAAACTGTTTTATGGCCTCAAATTGGTTATTTGCCTAGCCCTATTGTTTTATGTTTGGTTGAAGCGACTTTTTCAATTACTAACGTAGTATTAAAACGCTGATGAGCTGATGGTTATTTTTTTTTGTATTATGTTCAAACACATGTTCATGTTTACATTGTCTACATTTCAATTGCATTAAAATTACAAGTGGAAGTGCGAAGTCTCCTAATACAAGCAATTCCTTGCTTAAAAGGTGATCTCCAATTATAAGTATCGAAACGCCTGTTGTAATTGAAATAAACGTTTTTATTTTTTACATGTATTTCCCACTGTGCATAAGAATATATGCAACGCATTACAAATAAAACGTTGCGCTTACATACTAATTACCTTCGAATGATGTCACATTTAAAAATAAAACTATGATAGGGGTGTACTGATTGTTTTTAATAACTAAATCCAAGAAAAAACAAAGCCAGGTTTTTATGACCTGCCTACAATGTAATGAGTCCGGTGCATAATTATCAAATTATCAAGCTTACATTAATTAAAGTGTGTATTTCTCTGCTTTTTACCTGGCATGATGAAGCACGTTGTATTATGCTTATTGTTGTTTCATCAACGCCGGACAAAATACCGGACATTTGGAAATAATCATCGAGCTATACTCTGGTTCATAGAGCAGCTTTTTTGTCTTATCGAGCCAGCTAAAATATTTTTTCATAAATCTCAATAATAGTGCTTTACTCCTCGCACCATACAGAACCTTTACGTCCGACACCATACAGAACAGCAGTTCTGTATGGTGTCGGACGTAAAGGTTCTGTATGGTGTCGGACGTAAAGAATAGCACCATCCCATGTCTTCCCGTGGGTGTCGTAAGAGGCGATTAAGGGACTTGCCAGAGAATGGGCAGCAGCGTTCTCTGTGCTTTTGTAACAACCGTACTGCGATCGCCAACCCGCCTGCCAAGCGTGGCGATTATGGCAAAACCCCCCCTTCTTGGGGGAGGCCTATGTCCAGCAGTGGACGTCTTTCGGCTGAAATGATGATGATGATGATGATGACTCCTCGCACTTTTGTTGAAACAAAAATCCTTTATGGTCAGTCAGATGATGAAACTGTAATTGCCAAATTATTACTTGCTAGTAGCTCAAAACAGGTCCACATAAATCAGAAAACTAAAGAATTCCAAATGACTTAATAAACCTTCGAAATAAAATTCAGATTGGTAAGGTAGTATCAAAGAAGAAACCAGCCTCTCCAAAACATGTGCAAAGATTTCTTATGTGATATCGATTTGGATGCTTTAAGACAATGGCAACTCGTTTACAAGGCGCACGACCATCGAAGCATGTTCAGTTAATAGAACAGATATTGGTATCATGGCATTTAGGTTGTATGCTTTACTTGGACCAAACGAAAATACAAGATTTACATTCTATGAACACGTTTCCACACGGGAATTGCGTCACGTATGCTTTTAAACCAAACTTTCAATGCTTTTATCAGTTGAAAACACCTGAACATTTTCAATCATCGCTTGCCAGAATCATTTGATAAAATGTGCCCACTTCTTGGACGATACAATTCGAAAAATAGATTTTTAGAAATTCAAAGCAAAGTTCTTTAGGAAATCAAAAGATTTTCTACTGCGCAGTAGAATGAGGGTGGTGGCTGTGTGTGTTTATTTTCTTTTTTGTCTGCTGCAGAAGCCCTCGGACTAATGAACCGGTTTTGTTGGTTTTTGGAACAACTGCCATCCGTACTTTTTGTTTTCCGGAGAATTTGTTTAATACTGCATTATGTTTTTGATAATACTCCTAAGCTTGTCGACTACAATGCTGAGTCCGTTTACAAGTTATCGTTTCTGTATCATTGTGCTCAAAGATTATTATTTATTTGTAAGATTAATGATGAGTGATAAGAAAATTAAGTCTGAATTTTCGGTTTTTTCTAAATAAATACTAGCTATAGAATCTTGTAGATAATTATATAGGGACTAAGTAGTGACTAGTAATCAATATTGTATTCTGTGTACGAGTAAATATTTCATCCGATTTAATGTTCAAATTCAAAAGGAAAATGTGTTTACGCCTTTGCTTGGCGTCAGTAATTAAGATTTTCATTATTGAAGCTGTTCAAATGTTGATTAGACTTTTTATTGCAGGGCTGAACTTGGATCCCGGTTTTATGTCGCCGATGTCACCGCCAGAGATGAAGCCAGACACGGCGATGCTAGACGGCCTGCGAGACGACTCCACCCCGCCGCCCGCTTTCAAAAACTACCCCCCGAACCACCCCCTAAGTGGTTCTAAGCACCTCTGTTCTATATGTGGAGACAGAGCGTCGGGAAAACATTATGGGGTATACAGGTACTTACATCATAATTTTATGTCTTTCAGAACTTTCATAAATTTTCATAATGAAGTTTCATTGTTATGTAGGCAAAAACATCCTAAAAGGAATTTGTGTGCCATACGAGATGTTATTATCGATATAAATAAGTTGCTTGGAAGGTGTTAACTTCGATCTCGATATTCTTACTTAACCCTCCTCCCTCCGGCCAGATGTTCGATAAACAAGAGTTTGGCTGTGAAGTTTTTGCTCAAGTTTTTTGCCAATCCCATAAGCAACATAAATTGGTCAAACGCTTTTGAAACTTAGAAGGGTCTGCAGCTGAAGGATCCAAATTATCTGACGTCCTTTCTTAAATAGTAAAGTTTTCGTCTTCCTATTACATCTAATTTAGTGTGTAGATATAGGTCCTCGTAAATTGTTAGGTATTTTTTTTAAACGTTCATTCATAATATTCGTCAGCTGTCTTGTCTCTGACGGACTTAGCAGCGAGATGAGATGTTTCACAATAATAGACGAAAACCGTGTGTAAATATAAAATAGCCCTGAATGTGTTTTGGCAAAATACACGCTCACCTTTCATTATTGTTTTTTAAATGCGACGGAGTTATAAATACGAACCAAATAAAGGGGTTTATATCTGCTGAATCGCTAGTCGCTCGGGAAAACTAAAATGGTGGATCTTTATAATTACATTTTTTCTTCTCTTTTCATGTCTGTCTGAGCAGGTATTAGATTACTCTTGGGAAACCTAGACTTAGAATCATTCGAATAGAATTAAATGTCAATCAATTCGTTTCGCATTCAGTTACGGTCCGCGATGGGCTATGGATCTTTATTATTTTAATTAAAAATGCAAAATGGCTGGCGATTGTGAATTTTTATTACAATTGAAAAAACTTGATTTTACATCACGTGTCTGTATAAGGCATGTACGGAATATGCTGAATGTTTTGTAGTTATTAAAAGAGACGCCTTTATGAGATGTGTTGTCGTTTTAATAGGCATAAATTGCCTATAGGCATAAATTGCCAGATTAGGAGGTATTTCGCTAATGAGGGCCTCATTAAACAAAAAAAAAGTTAACTACCAATATTTCCACATTGAATTAACGAAGTTCTCTCCAAAGATCACTTATCAGATGATTAAAATAATAGAGATAGATATTATTTTATTTATTTATTTAATTTTGACAGCAGAAAATGTGAAATCTATAGAGACGCGCTGCGGTCGCCATAGAACGCAGTTTAATTAAAGTTGTGCGAATAATTACAAAGATAAAACTTACCAAGGTGCAATTTTATTGGTTAGTATATAATATGGTTGCCCCGTTTATTTGTTATGTTGATTTAATATATAAGTAGCTGGAGATGCCGCCGTCTAGACAGCCAAGCTTGTGTTGCGCCTGTGTTGGACAGAACGTTGTTCGTGTGTATACCCAACCGTAGCTTAGATACAACATTTATAGGTTGCGTGTAAAATGAATATTATGTTACGGCATGCGCAAAATTAAAGATTTTACACCTCCTTATTATTATTCCCTAACAATTTAATTGAAGTTGGCGGGCGTGGGAGTATTCGTTACTTCGTTTATTCGATTCGTTTTATATCAATTATACATGTTTCAAGCATTATTGGTGCTAACTTCTCAGAGTAAGTATATATTATACTCGCTCAGTTATTCTTTATTGAAACGATTTACAATTCTATCGATCGGTAGTCACTCGTAATGCCATTCAGAAGACATTTTTTTCACCTTGGATTTTTTTTATGTTGATTTAAAAATCACGCATTGGAAGGCAGGTAGTCTTTCATGGTTTTAACATCGCATATTGAGTCAATATAAGTAGAAAACATTTGTGTTGTTTGTCGCGCTGTTCAATAACCAAGATATTGGAGTGTTAAACGCCGTGTCATGGCCACTGAAGCCATGAGCATTGAGGATATCACCCTGCAATGTCCATACACGCTGAACGTAGAACATCCGTCATAGGACGGGTGGCGGTCAATATCCTTTCAAGCTATTACTTTAATTCTTTACCAGTGTTGTTGAGCTCCTTGGTTTATGAGTCAAGCTAAACGATCACTGACAAATGTTTGCACTGACTGGACAGGTCCTCTTAAATCTGTGTAGTTTCTTTCTTCAAAAGTCCATCTTCAGACGCTAATCTGCGTGGTCCTCATATGACTTGAACAATGTCAGGACTTTAAAAGAGACAATGATTTCTGTGTTTTTTTGGTTGTTTCTTCTCAGAGTAGTCAGGTACGAAACACCGGCCTTATCTAGTTTGAAAAAAGACAACGTTTAAAAGTGTTTGTAAAAACCTATTTGCAAAAATAAACATCATTTCAGTACCAACTGTATTACGATATCTAGAGCCAGAGTTTCACTCTCATCCTAGGAAAGCTATACCATGCACTATGCATCTGGATCTAAGTTGTCCTGGATGTCAAACCAAGTGGCCTACCATGACGTCTTAAAGCAGTATTGTTTTAATCTTATTCCAGAGTGGGACAGAGATGCCGCTAGACGTCCTCTATAGCTCCATCTCTTTCCCACACTGGATTTAGATTAAAACAATACTACTCAGTAACCCCCCAGGTCATGGTTTACCCCCGTACCAAAGCTTCTTCCATATCCGTGCACCCATTACAGCGTGATCGAGTAACACACAAACATCCAAACTTAGATGTTTCACTTTCTTCTTATATTTGTAGGGGAGGATGTTTACGTACATTTCTATCGTTCAAATCTCCTGGTTGATCCGCCCTTGCGACAAAAACAACCCCTAAGCCCCTGACAGTCCTAAGCGAAGGAAGGGCGTTATCAACAAATTAATCTCAACAAATTCCTGATATCGAAAATTCTCACATTTGTTTATTTTCGCGTCGTATAAATAATTACACGGCTATGATGAGATGTATATTGTATAGAGTGTAAATTCGTTCGTTGGCACGTGTTTTCAGGCATATACAACACATAGACTGAACGCGTGTACTGCTATTTTTGTACCAAAGCTTTTTTGTGATATACATTATTAGGGGTACTACATAATAATGTTACTGATTCATCTGATTTGTTATGATTCTGAGTAGCTTGTCATCTTTATCAATCAAACTAATATTATCAAGGCCAAAGTTTTTGAGTGATTGTGTGTGTGTTTGTCACACCTTCACGCCTCAATGGCTGAATGGATTTGGATGAAATTTGGTTTGTAGATAGCTTATATTCTGGATTAACATATAGGCTTTTTTTTCCCGAACTGCGCGAGTGAAACCGCGGGGCGCAGCTGGTTATAATAATGTGGGCGTGGGAGGAGGCTTTGAGCAATCCCTAGATTAGGCTTGACAGGAGCTTGCTTATTAAAGCTTAGTAACTGAGACGAGAAAACGAAAACTATTCTAGGTCAAAACCAATCCACAAACCACTGTCTTTTAAAACTGTGTTTAATAAATCTACTTTCAGGCTCAGAACGAAAAGCGAAATCTGACAAAACCTATAAAGCTTACCAATGCTATAAAAATGACAATAGATCTTTTTTTGAATAAATAAGGTTTAGGCAAATCGAAATTAAACACCAAATTCAATCACTTTTTCTAAAGTGAATACTAAAAGCTTAAATTGTCTAGTTAAAGATTTTATTTTTCACCAACAATATTGCCGAAGTTAAAATTAAGAGCTCTTTCTTTAAAAATATCAGACAACATATATTATGTTGAAAATTATTGGGGAAACCCCCATAAGGCAACCGCATACCAACTTGTAAATATCATCATCAGCTGCTTTATTTTTAGCTCCTGCGTTTGTGTAGAAATATAATTAGATTATTGAAACGTTGAGATGAATCTCCTTCTTTGTAAGTTTTATATTGGTCGTTCGTTAGTCACTTAATAACGTATAACATTAATATATAAACTTTATACATACTAATAAGCTGTTTTTAGTCATGGTCCTTTTTAAAAAATCACAAAAATGGTTTACCGTAAATTCACCGTAAAAAACACTTTTACTAACATATTATGAAACTAAACTAACGTAAGGTAAGGTAAGGGAACAAGATAATCCTTCTGCTTATCTTGTAAAAATCGGGATCTTCCAAGTTGCCTTGGTTGCTTTCTTCAATTCGTGAGGGCAAGAGTCTTTATAGCTTGACAAAATATGTACCGAATGAACGAATTCCTAACATTCTGAAGAAACTATAAATTGAAGTAGTTTGCTTAATAAATACACCATGGATTCGCATTTACATAGGAAACATAAATTATGTTCTTCAAGGCAAAAGGAAGCCATAGTAGGATCGAATTAATTCTTACATGATAATACCAGTTATTCCAAGCTAGAGTAGTTATGTTCTACGATGTGTAAAGGGTTCAGTTCTCAGTCCGTTGCGCAGTATCGACCGATGCTATGTAAATTGTGTTAACGTAAAACGCAATGAAATGTGAAACTACTCTCCATTGATGGGTTTTCATTAAGTGAGTGCAGAGATTTTTCTGGAATTCACACTGATTTGAATACTGAAAAACAAAGACTGCCAAAACTTTTGCAGATTTTGCTGTCTAAATTGCGGTCTCGGCTCCAGACACCGGTCATTCAGACACACGTACAGTTCTAAATTCTAAATACCCCAACATAGAATTTTTCGTCGATTATTAAAAAAAAAACAACTGTTCTTTACATTTTGGCAGCCTCTCGAACTCTAACTAGTCGCTACCTAATAGTAAGCTAGCTAGTCAGCGTCAATACAAGGTACACACACACACTCCACAGAGATGTTGGGAGTTGGAATTGGTAGCAAGCAAAATAAAATAATAATGAAATCATTTTTTTTATTTTGTCTAATCAAAACACACCGTTTCTGCAGAGTTTTGCTAGCTAACTACCTAAATTTACCTTTTATAGTAATATCAGAAAGTTCCGAGTTGAGTCGAGTTGATTAATTGTCTAAGTATAATGTATTATGCATGTTTATGGTTGTTATTCATCGAAAGCACAATCGTTAAATGCCAACACATTTTGTTGTCTATCGCGTCAGCTACACTCACAACACACGCACAAGCCTTTACCCTGTTGACATTTACTTAATTGCTGTAAGCCCTTCAATTAGTGAAAGTATTTCGCTTGTTTTATTTTCGTATCTAATAAACGACAGTGTTAACAGCACTGATAAAAACAATTATCGATTCGTAGTCCACTTTTAATACGCAAACACGATTGTAAATTGTATTGAATAACCTTCAAAACTTTCAAGTTCGATTAAATCATGCGCCATTTTGTTTAATAGGTACCTATCGTTAGTATATTGTTGCTTGAAACACACGTTACACCTACAAACAGCCAAAAATAAAATATTCCTAATTATACAGCATTAATTAGTCCATAAAACTAAATTATAGCATAATAACATTGACATATTAATCGCCGATATATCACGAGGGTTTCATCGGTTTTAAACAATAACTTGAGCTATAAAGGGTGTTCTTTTCAAATTCTAAAGAGTAGCACCTACCTGCCTAATTTATTGGCGTGCGTGCTCGCCACGAGTTGATTTAAAGCTCTAACATACAAGATTTAAAGCTATGTTTGTAAACTTTGAAGAAACAGGACAATGGCCACTCGGGCAAGCGACCGCGACCACGCTCTCGGACCATTGATACAGCTATCGTAACGTAGTACCTAGGTAAAACACAAACACATATGGTTTACAAATTCTCTTCACAACATTGTGTCTGACACATAAATACAGAGTGACGAACTCGCGAAAAATTTCATGTAACGGTTCGATTTCACGTTAGCATCTAGAATTTCTAAATTCGAGGAATAATTTACGCGTCTGTATATTTATTCCTAAATCAATATCCCAATAAGTGGTAAGGTAAAGAGAAAGTGGCGTTCGTCATGTCTGGACGGAGTTGCGAAACACATGTCGATGTCGGTGGCTCAAAACGCAATCATGTCATTAACGCGGGCTGGGCGAATTACATGCGTCACCGTCACCGCTTGTTCCTTTTGACCTGACTCTTATTGATTTTTCTCGTGCTTTTTATTTCATTGCACAACCCACCGAGTAATGCGCAGTTCTACATAGAAAACATGAGTAATCTTCATGCAAGTTTCTGCATAAAGATTTGTTGAAAGATTAGAGATCTTGCTGGCATTGTAGTAGCTATAAATGTTTACTTGCCATTATTATTTTTTTTCCAAGATCTAGATAGAGGAAAAATTTATCTTCTCTAAACTTGATTTCTGTTTAAATCACGTATGCGGATGCAGGTCCTACAATGATAACTAGTGATGTCATATTCAAATCGTATTTTTCTGATGGTTTTCCCTTTCAAAAGTGATGTAAGATGGCGGTGTTTGTTGCTGGATTTGCGTTGTTTCTTACTTCTTCATTTTTATTGCTTCTTAAGCTGACTTTTATGTTTCTCGTGAGCCGATGCATCCTTCGTTTAATTTGATTATCAGTATATTCTTCAAACAGACCTTTCTGCATATAATTTTATTAAAATAATGATCGTGAATTATCCTAGTTACTCATTTGGACTCATCCTGTCTCACTTTGTCAGAGAGCAAGTTATAACAAATAATAATACCAATAAGTTTTCTCATTTTCATAGATAGTCGATACAGCTCGACAACCAAGGATATCGAAATTATGTGAGATAATATGATCGAGTGGCCGCCGATGTTATCCTTTATTCCCGAAGGAGCTGTTGGCATAATACTCACGCAGAAAATAACTTATTTTTCTAACGCCACTATTATTACGTAATATTCCTCCTGTTAGTATTAATGGGAAAGATAAAGGTTCATTTATTCATATTATGGGACTAACACCAATTGAATGAAGTGAATTTGAAATAGACCACAATGTGCTAAATTGATTCGTGATGCATGCTCCGCGTCTCTGTGATAAAGAGGCGAATATACTGGGAGCATTCTTATTCAGAGCGCGGCTTGAGAAAACGTTAGATTGAACGAGTTTAAATCTTGGTGCAAACGCTTCAAAGTGGCCTATTTTCGAAAGATTACAATATGAAACGGTTTTCCCTATATCAGTAGCTGCTTATTCTATGTAGTAGGGTAAAATTTGCTGTTGCTCTTATCAATTGTCTGTAGGACAATGAGCCTGTAATATTTGATGCCTGGATTCAGTTAATGGCTTGGCAATTATAGAAACTAAATACCTTCCTCGAGGGTTTCTATTATTAAACTTCTCATTCTTAATTCAGTAGTATCTATATCGACAAACGATTATGCCGTTTCCAAGCTCTTTATTAATTCAAAAGCTGATTTTCCAAGCTGTCTACGGCTCAATCTATTTATATCGGTAGGTACTACAAGACATGATATCGATCAATGCTTTAAACATGCAACGGTCAGTCCTAGTGTGTCTACACATAGCCAATTAGTAGTTATGTCCACTGTTCATTACTTGTATCTCTGCGAATGGTAATTAGTTCTTAGTTTATGAATAGACTGGTTCGGTATCCACCACCGAATTATTTTATCATCTGTGTCCGCATAGCAGGTGATATATCATCATTAACTGATACCAGTCTCCGTTGAATAAAGTGCAACATATAAATTCTAATTATTCTTATCATTCTCATCTACAAATACTTTTTGTTTTACTATCATACCAAAACGAGCACATAACAAATTACATTTCTTTTAGAAGTATTCACTTTTAGTTGTCTGCAGATATCTACCATTGTTTTTCCAGTTTTATGGTAATTTCGACATGTTTTGTATACTTATGTATGCTCATTCAAATGTTTCTTGACTCGTATGAAACTATGTTATAAGTAGCTTTTGTTGGACAGACATCGATCTCTTTCAAAGGTTGTTTAAATAAGTAATAGAGGCTGGGGCCCGGCAATTAGGTCTTCACGGTAGCTACATTAGCTTTTGACTTTACTTGTCAATCATGGCGCCTTAGTACTTTTATTTCCAAGAATAACTTACAAATTGACATTAAAAAAAAGGAATATGGTATGGTATGGTATGGTAATGGGTCACAATAAACATGTAACCTTCTTGTTTCAGTTGTGAAGGCTGCAAAGGATTCTTCAAAAGGACAGTAAGAAAAGACCTGACGTATGCATGTCGTGAAGAACGCAACTGCATCATAGACAAACGACAGAGGAACAGGTGCCAGTACTGCAGGTACCAGAAATGTCTCGCGTGCGGGATGAAAAGGGAGGCGGTACAAGAGGAGAGGCAAAGAGCCGCCAGAGGTACGGAGGATGCACATCCAAGCAGCTCAGTGCAAGTACAGGTAATTAATCGTGAGATGTGCTGACATTATATTTTTGTGGTTAAGTTTTGTAGAACTTTGGCAGTCGTTACTGGTAGTCAATAAAAGTTTGACGACCAGTCTTGCCAAAGGATATCTTGTTGTGTAGATCAGACAGCCATGTGGGTCCATGTAAAATAGTTAATTTCTGAATCTGAAGTTTGGTCGTCCCTGAAAATGTCTTATCGTGGGTGTTGAATGAAATGCAATATTCTACTTTGATAATAGAAAGTTTCATGTCATCAATTCGTTACCCAACCAATCAATGTGTCCAGTAAACAAAGGCATTTAGCACTTTAAATGTACATTTTTATCATCATCAAAATGTTGTAGCTGATATGAAAGTTGATAAATTAGGTATGTGGATTTCTTTGTGTCTGAAATTCAAACGAGACGAATTCCTTTGAGTAGGTTCGGCTCGGCAGAGCTAGGCCATTTGAGTTATACGATGAAATCGCTCCTCATATACGGAAAGTACAATGACAGCTTCATTAATACACATCGGAATGCACAAATCGAAATAATAAAATTGCTTATTGCTAAACAGACTGATGTTTGCAAGCAGTGTCCTTAATTAGCCTCTCGGATATTATCCGTGCCCTTTACAAACATAATTAGAGTGAATATTTACAACACAAATGATATTTGAATGTGAACTAACGATACCGAGACGTATAAACAATTTTGCACTCGATGACTCGACTCCGTTTTGTTAAGATGAATTTAATGAAAAGTTACTACGTTCAACGTTTGCACATAAATGTCATTATAACTTACGAACCAAACCAATTTTTATGGTACAAAGTATGGAAAAAGGCGTCATGCCTAGCTGCACTCCGATATTAATAATCGTTCAAACTCTTTATTTTTTTGATTTGAGGATAAATATGATCGTAAATGTTACCATGTTGTATGGACATAAAAATTGGTAGTAAATAATTTTTTTAAGATGAAGTTTGCGTTTTATTAGTATTGGAACATGAAAATGAAATACAAATGCGCACCTTGTGATCAGATCACCCATAAAGATAATATATGGTACCTACATGAACTTTTCCACAATCTAATTAGTTTTATTTGATACACAAATTAGTTTTCCACTAGGTATAACTAACTACAAGAAATATGACAACTGTCTCACTAATAAAGCATTCATTAAAAAGAAAATGGCCGGTGTGCAAATAACGCGACTAGTGATGCGCCGCCACTGATTTCTTTGTTTAAGACGAGTTGTGAGTTGCCAGTATTTTCCAATATCGATTCGTTGCGTTTTATAGAGTACTGATGAACGTGATTGTTGAACAGTTTGTAGATTATATTGGACGGATTAAATGTTGGAGTATGTATAATGAAAGCTTTTACGCGAGATTATATCACAGGTTCCATGGATTTAAGTGCAGAATCCAATGACCGTAAAGCCTTGTATGGCTTTTAATATTTAATTCCTGTAATGGTTTTCAGTGGCCTGTTTTGTAGTTGAAAACTGCGAAGTTCAGATTCTAAGACAACAATAAAACAGGATTGTTAATAATAAACAAAACTAATGATCAAACCTGTTTAAAATAGAATTTTATCTTAATCTGCGTCATTTAAATTTTGCCAAGTAACTTTATAGACATTAAGTACCTATTTAGTTAAATTAGATATTTTTCACAAGTCCTTAAAAATACTGAATTATGTAGGACAAACAAAATAATCGTCAAGTTAGAATAGGAATAGACACAAAGTAATTTCAGTACGGGCTACGTTATCCTATTTAGTTAAATTAGATATTTTTCACAAGTCCTTAAAAATACTGAATTATGTAGGACAAACAAAATAATCGTCAAGTTAGAATAGGAATAGACACAAAGTAATTTCAGTACGGGCTACGTTATCCTATTTAGTTAAATTAGATATTTTTCACAAGTCCTTAAAAATACTGAATTATGTAGGACAAACAAAATAATCGTCAAGTTAGAATAGGAATAGACACAAAGTAATTTCAGTACGGGCTACGTTATCCTATTTAGTTAAATTAGATATTTTTCACAAGTCCTTAAAAATACTGAATTATGTAGGACAAACAAAATAATCGTCAAGTTAGAATAGGAATAGACACAAAGTAATTTCAGTACGGGCTACGTTATCCTATTTAGTTAAATTAGATATTTTTCACAAGTCCTTAAAAATACTGAATTATGTAGGACAAACAAAATAATCGTCAAGTTAGAATAGGAATAGACACAAAGTAATTTCAGTACGGGCTACGTTATGATTAAATATTGTATGAACCGCTGTAGACGACCACAAATTACAAAGTAAACGGACCCCTATTAAACGGATAGAAATAAATTGAAATTAAACCTCGTAATTTCTAGGTAGTTGGTCTGGCTCTTCTGATGACGCATTCACTAATTAGATATTTTCAGAATTCAGTAATCAATATTCAGACTTATTAAATAGTAGTAACATTCTTTATTTTTGTTTCCTAAGGGCGAAAATACCAATCAAACTTAGATGTACTGATCTGATAACTGTTCTGATGTTCTATATGGTGTCGGACGTAAAGAATAGCACCATCCCATATCTTCCCGTGGGTGTCGTAAGAGGCGACTATGGGACTTGCCAGAGAAAAAGCTACGTTCTCTGTGCTTTTGTAACAACCGTACTGCGGTCGCCAACCCGCCTGCCAAGCGTGGCGATTATGGCAAAACCCCCCTTATGTCAATGTGGCGTTGGGGGAGGCCTATGTCCAGCAGTGGACGTCTTTCGGCTGAAATGATGATGATGATGATGATCTGATAAATATCAAAGCTACTTTCGTTTTCGTCTCTAATCTTCAACTTATTTTAACTCTGACTCTTTATGAACATCTTACCTTATCCCCCAGGAGTTATCAATCGAGCGGTTGCTGGAGATGGAATCACTGGTGGCTGACCCCAGTGAAGAGTTCCAGTTCCTCCGTGTCGGACCCGATAGCAACGTGCCGCCTAAGTTCCGTGCCCCTGTCTCTAGCCTTTGTCAGATAGGTAAGCACCTAAATAACATTATTTATTTATTAAAACTTGATGGCCTCGTTGGTCTAGTGGTCACAAGCGCAGCAGCTGAGCGTGAGGTCGTGGGTTCGATCCGCAGGTCGGGTAAAGTGTTTTTGGGTTTTTCCATCAGGATTTACTTAGTACGGAGCCTGGCTTTGTGGTTGATGGCAAAAGGCTCGCCGGGGTATTACATGGGACCTAAACATAACTGGCGAAATATGGGTGTACTCTTAGGTACACCTTTGCCTTACCTATGTTACGATGTGGTAAAACTTTATGCACAAGTTAAAAACATACAAGGGCGAGTATGCCTCGGCCAGTTTCTACCAGGCTGAGTTGATTGAATACTTTAGTTTCATACTTGAAAAATCTATGTATAATAGAATCAGTACCGGGTAAGGTTCCGCCCAGCTATCAGTGCTCTGGATTCCGAAACACACGGGGTTGGAAGGTCCTAACTCGGCCAGAATGAATAGAGCTTTGAATAATCTATGTAGTTACTACCGTGAAAATTTAAACTCGGTGAATTTTCTCAAAATCTGGAACTTGTAAATAGTTTTGTAATTCCATCGATTAATGAAGAAATTAGGCTCTTTTGAAACTCTATCGATTTTAATTGAATACCCGACTGGCCTTGAATCGTAAAATCTATCAAAGAAACTTCGGTGTTATGGAAGCCATAAACAAAAGGTGGAAGGAAAACACAGTAAACACATAGAAATTGATAAACAATACATGACGAATTTTCTTGAAGTTCGATTGTTAATTAGTGTGATTATTCCTTAAACCCAGGTCAAACGTCGGCCAATAGTCACTGTTTAGCTGTATGTACGATATGGCATGATTATGCAGTTTAAGGTTTATGATGTATACTTGCGAACTAGCTTGGTCGAGCTCGTGGCTAATTAATAACAGCCGCCCCAGCCCCCGTATTCACAAACACTCTGATTCGATTTCGATTCGGAAAGTCGTATGTCTATCTCGCTCGCTTTCGTAATGCCAAAACAAGATAGAATACATACGACTTATCGAAACGACATCGAATCCGAGCGTTTGTGAATAGGGGGCCTGGTCAATCTTCAGGTTAAACCGCGCTTGCCTGGGTTGGTCCGTTGTCCTATTACATCATGTCATATTGCACGTCAAGCAGACGGTTCTGGCTATTAGTAGTTACAGGTAGTCAGTGGCCCGAAAGTTACAAGCAGTCTTACCAAGGGGTATTGTATTCATCATCATTTTTCATTCATCATCATTTCAGCCCAAAAGACGTCCACTGCTGGACATATGCCTCTTGACATTTTGAGAGGTATTGCCATAATCGCCACGCTTGGCAGGCGGGTTGGCGATCGCAGTACGGTTGTTACAAAAGCACAGAGAACGCTGCTGCCCATTCTCTGGCAAGTCCCTTAGTCGCCTGTTACGACACCCACGGGAAGATATGGGATGGTGCTATTCTTTACGTCCGACACCATACAGATCGTATTATTATAGGGTATTGTATTGTCTAGGGTTTCGTATTACCCAGTTACTGGCTTGTGAAGGTCAGATAGGCAGTCGCTTCATGTAAAACACTGGTATTCAGCTGCATCCGGTTAGACTAGAAGCTGACCTTAACATAGTTGGGAAAAGACTAGGCAGATAATGACTGACGATCTGGCTATGACCGACACCTGGCGATAGCCATTAAGGTCATGTGATTGCATATTAGGTATTATATATGCGAGTAAAAACTAAAAAAAAAACAAGATTTCATTTAGTTGTGTAATCTTTAGAATAATGGATTGTGGAAGACTTCTATAGAAGTGAATTGTTAATGCACTTGGGTCGCAGCTCAAGCCCGTATTCAGTCGTAGAAAGATTAGTATAAACTGATCCTGTATTCTATGGAATATCTATTCTATGCTAGGCCAACACAATTTCAAAGAGTTACCACCATCCTACCCTACTCTTGCAGCCTTCAGAAAACTCGGCTTCTGCCTCTTAAATAGAATAAAATCCCACTTGAACTCGCTTCTATCCGAGATCACCGACGAATGATGCGAATAGAGATTAAAACGCAGAAATAAAAATTCCACAGAACATAAAGACTCAGGTATGTTCATATGTATTTATGTACATAAATACATTATTACAATGACATACATAATTCCGAACTGGTTTAAAAATGGCGTCACTATCTGTCTATAAAATATATTTATATGTTGCTTGAATTATTACATGTTTGTACCTACCAGCATTCTTTTTGTTTAGTTATGTGGGAAAATTAAGATAAGGTCTGTAATTTGATGTAGGTCGTTGTGTTAAATTAATGTCTATTTATAAAAAGGCAACTTTAAAAAATAACAACATTCTTAGTAAAGAAATCTACATAGATGTTTATACTTCAAATCCGTTTAAAGATCCTTTCTGGCAAAAAGGACCTTAGGAAATATTTCCTTTTACATTGATTAATGCGATTTAAATCGCTGTCTTCAACACCATACATTAATTCGTAATTATTTGCAGCTGTTTATCCTTGTCAATTTGAGCTGACAAAAAACTGAGGACGAAGTTTGTTAAAAAAATAGTTTGTTATTCAAGTTTCTTGGAATATTAAAACGTTAACTTGGTCATGGATAAGTGATTTGCGTAGTTCTTAAGTCACACATTTTCTTTGTGTATTGTATTCCGAAACGGGTAGGCTATGTAGGTGGCGGTGTTGTACTATAACCAAGTACGCACGGCAACCAATCAAGCTATAATAACTAGTATATTTGGATCTCTCATTGTACGGGAAATCTCTACAAAGCGAAGCCATGCTATACTAGAAATGTATAGCTTGATTTGTTGCCGTGCGTAGACATTGGCCGTTGGCGTAGCCAATTGAGGGACCCAAGTAATTGGAAAAAAAAAAATACATCGACGCGAAAAGAAGAAGACCACGACAAGATTATCACACAGATTTTAAAATATACAGTGTCAAATTAAAATAGTAAGAGAAACTCTACGTGATTGGTATCGATATATTGTAAAGAAAGTTGTCATTCGTTTGGGATTTTCAAAGAGAACTCTACTTTCCGAGTTATTCGATAAACCAACCAAAATTGGAAATTCCCAATGAACGATGAATTAATATTTCTTTGAATTGCCACCCTGTATGTAAAGGAAAATACCGCGCCCATACTTAATAAATTCCTATAAAAAACAAGCAACCAAAGAATATTTTCCTCAACGTGAGGTAAATCGATACGTTTGATAAAAAACATTTCTTTTATCCTTATAATTTATTTCAAAATGTTTCGTATTCGTATGAAGCTTTAGTGCTCCCGATTTTATTTACTAGGTATTAAAAGTATGAGTTTTTGGAAAAAATACTTAAACTCACACACATAAAGTCTAGTTTGTTCTGTCATTTTGAAATCAACTTAATTTATACTACTTTAAAATTTATTTATTTGAATCCCAACATATTCTATATCATGGCACTTTCTCCTATCACATTTTCAGCCAGCAAGTAGTTAATTTCATCTAAAATGTAATAAGACAACGGTTTTTTTTATTTAACGATAACTTATGAAGTACTAAAGTGCCGACACGAATTAAAGCTAGAAATAGTCTGACACCAACTACATATTACATTATTATCATCTTCCTGCTTTTGTCACGTGTTACTTGGTGTCGGCGGCGGCGCAATACGTTTCTTTCTCCCATTCTCCCCTATCAACCGTTTCTTTCAAATCATTCCTTATACAATCCATCAATCGATTCCTTGGTCTTCCTCTTCCTCTCTATCCAACTACATTTACATAGGGTGACTGGTAATTAGTGGCCGATACTTAAACACGTGATTATACTCATGATAACAAACTACTTTCCCAAAGAAACCTACTCGTTCATTTTTATCCCAATAATACAACAGCGGTATATGAAATTCGCGCGCGCGCGCCTTTTAGCCTATCACCTACCTATCAGCTGTTAGCCGCGTAACGTTGTTCTGTCTCATTACTATCGTACCGCGCAACAGTGGGTACGCAGAGCACAGTGGCAAAGGCACTTTTGAATAGTCAAAAACAAAAGATGAAGCTGCAGTCCAGGCAAAGGCATAATATCTGTTATAGGACTGTAGCTGCCCATAATAAACTCCACATCCTACATAACTTTATTCTGCTGTGTTTTTGTTCGAAGGTATGTTTTTTCTCAGCCTCAACATATTTACTGGAATCCCTTTTCCTCGTTGTTTGTCCTACCTATAATTTGCGTGGGTACAGATTCAATTAAGCCGTAATTCTCTTTTAATTTATTGCGAATTGATCCTAACTTTGTTTCCATACAAAATTAATGGCGAACAAAACGTGCTTATTTTGTGCAGTCAAGATGATTTGTCTCTGGGGTCACAATATAAAGATATAGACTACGTTGATAACCGTTCCTGATATAACTTTTCTTAGTATTATTATTTGCGAACAAAACAGTTTTGTTCGCGTTTCCGATTACATTATATGTACAAGGATGAGTTTCCTTATTTGTAAGTAGAAACGTCTGATAGAATTGTGGTAGGTATCAATGATGTTGACCATCAATCAACGTCGGCGGGAGTGCGATAAAATCTACTTGTAGACATCACTTGCGTATTGATCTGCCAATGAGGTGCGGTCTTGTAAGTTTGCAATACTTGATCGTAATTTTTCTGGTACTTGATTGGAATTTTCATTGATAATTAAAATTACGACATTGATTATTATTATCGATTCAGCCAACATCCACAGCCCAACTTTACCCATTGCTGGGTATAGGTCCCTCGTTGCTTGAGCCAAGCTCAACGTTCTTGTGCCAACCCCATCCAGGATATTTCCGCTTTCCAGTCCTTGGACAACACTCGGTGACGGCGTTACTCCATCTGTCATCACCGCGCCTTGCTTGGTGACGGCAGATATCGATATATTTGTGTTTATTATTGCGCCATGAAATATCAAATTAAACTTATTCATTACTTCTACACTATCGGGTTTATTTTATAATAAAAGGTTCGCTATATGAATTTGTTCTCAACTCTGTGAAACCTCGCGCCCTTTTTATTTATTGGAATCGGTTTGAATCATTGCCAATATAGCCTTAGCTTATAAGTTTCATTCACAGTGCCAGGGTATAAGAATGGTCAGTCTAGAATTTAATTCAGGATGAGCAACCCTTGTTAACACCTTGTCATTCAAAGGTAAAAATATTATGTGAATTCTTCTTCGATAGGTATAGTCTGAAAAAACTGTTTCAGTTTTATTTCAACAGTCCTGCTGTTGATAGAAAGAGGAAATGGGGGGAAGGCAAGTCCTTATTAATACCCTTCGAATGCGGAGAAGGGAGTAGTACTGTCTCTTGCCGACTCATCATCATCTGCCTAGCCTTTTCCCAAACTATCTTGGAGTCGGCTTCCAGTCTAACCGGATGCAGCTGAGTACCAGTATTTTACATGAAGCGACCTGCCGACTAAAACCGCACAATTCGACTTCTTGCCTCCTCGATTGAAGATTCTTATCTGTACAAATATGTGACAACATCCTATGTTTTCTCTTCTAGGCAACAAACAGATAGCAGCTCTGGTGGTGTGGGCGCGCGACATTCCTCACTTCAGTCAGCTGGAGTTGGAGGACCAGACGCTACTCATCAAGGGATCCTGGAACGAACTGCTACTGTTCGCCATCGCATGGCGGTCTATGGAGGTTTGTACTTGTTTTGTAAGGCCAAGTATGTTGAGGTCTTGTGGGTTGATGATGTAAAAGGTAGAAGCAAGTGGTGGTGAGCTAGGTGAGCAATTCGGGGTCTTATAATAGTGTTATGGATTGACATTGGTGAAGCATTCCTCCGTTTGTGAACTGCGGTAGGCTAAGTATTTGATTAAAGAAAAACTTTGAAATGCATGTGTCCGTAAGAAATGTGTGGTTCTGCGTTTAGAAATAGACAGTTTTTATGCAACAGAAAGATCCTAAGTTAAAGGATAACTGGTCTCAATAGTTTGCCTAATAACTTTAATGAAAATTATGGGGACAGGCTCTTGCTAAGCAATGACATGATGCTTACTTAAAAAAAGCGGTACGATTTCTTTGTTCTTTTGTGCCAAATCTAAAGTGTTTTCCTTCTAAATACTCCAGTACTTGACTGAGGAGCGTGACGGAGTAGACGGCACCGGTAACAGGACAACATCACCGCCACAGCTAATGTGCCTCATGCCTGGTACGTACACCAACTTACTATTTCAAATATAAGCTGTTTATGCGGATGCAAACCAAAGAAAAGATGGCGGAAAGTTAGGATTAAGATCCTTTCTTGACCGTCTTCTCTTTCTTCTAGAGTTACTTCCTGCCGATACTAAATATGGTTCTGGATGATGTCGGACGTAAAGAATAGCACCATCCCATATCTTCCCGTGGGTGTCGTAAGAGCCGACTAAGGGACTTTCTAGAGAATGGGCAGCAGCGTTCTCTGCGCTTATGTAACAACCGTACTGCGAACGCCAACCCGCCTGCCAAGCGTGGCGATTATGGCAAAACCCCCTCTTCGTGGGGGACGCCTATGTCCGGCAGTGGACGTCTTTCGGCCGAAATGATGATGATGAATGAGTGTGAAAAGTATCGGTAACAAAGTCGAAAGGCGGTCTCATTGTTCTAGACCAGTGTTGCGCAAAATTTTTGTGTTCAATGCACATCTACAAAATCGGAAAATTTTGGAGTTACACCATAAATGAAAAATCTATCGCGTGTTTTGCGGCTGCTTAAGTAGGTGTTTTTCCTCCGTCTGTCCATTTAACTTTAAGAGATGACCTTATTTTGCCGTGGCACACCAACTAACGACCACGGCAAACCCTTTGCGATACACTATTCTAGACTATATCTTTAAACCTTCTAAGTACGGAGATATTGGAGTTCTAAGTTCAAACTTTGTCATAAGTTAAAAAAACTATTGTTTAAAGTTTTATCTTTACTTTTAATACCTTCCCAACCCCTGAAGTGCGACTACCGTAAACATAACTTTCCCCCCCAAGTCGTTTCCAAGCAATATTTTTTGCTAGGGTTACTTAGTTTTATGTACAGAATGCTTGGTTGACGATTTCGTGAAGGGTTTGTTTACATCCTGTATGTACTAACAATAGCACACTTTAGTCACGTGATTTATAATTTAGGCAAGAATTAGTTTTAATTTATTTAGTCTCCATTTTGTAAAGGTTAGTGACTTATGGAACACGAGTCTATGCATAATCAAGCTTATGAAAATAAAAGTTTATTCATTTTATTACATAACTAAATTTTAACATTTAAATATCACTGGTACATGCTGACACGCCAGTTTTTTTGTTTAATCCTTGAATTTCTAGTTTTCTCTTAAGGTCATAATAACAATCGCAATATCCTGGATTTTGTATTATATTATTGATTATGTAATTTGTGAACATATAAAATTATTAATTTAAACCGTAGGTGAATTAAAACTGCTATCCTCGTTTATTATTCTACACTTGACGCCACACTCCACAAAGAAATGAGCTCTTGTTTCCCGAGACTAACCTTCTTTCAGGACTAGTTTTTCCTGCAGACCTTTCCTGACAAAGAATTAACGATAAAATTACATTTCCAAATGTGTTTAAACTTCTTATTGCTCTTAACACATTATTATGATCATCATCATCAACATTGATCATTTCCATTATTATTTTTTATTCTATTCTATGCGTTGAATATCAATTTTAAAACTCGCAAATTCTAGTATACTCCTATTAGAGGATTCGATCCCGGTCGATTTTTCTAATCCTGGATTTAGGGATTATCTAAGTTAATCTCGGGATCCCGGGATAGTCCCGGGATTGAATTGGTAATGGAAAGTGGTAACAAAAAGACAGTAAAACATATACTTTTTTTTAAATTAACTTTTACTTTTGTGAGGACATAGAATATTTAAGGTTTATACTTCAAAAAGGCGGTTAAGCAAAATTATACTTTCTTCTTATAAAATAAAAAAAAACTAGGCACTTCTGTAAATAATTTATGAAACTAACAATAAACTTCAAAAAAACAATTGAGACTTATTAAGATAAACTATTAATAAGAATATATTCTAAAGAGATCAATGTTTATAGGTACTTATGTTTTTTTTAAATTAAACTGACCAGACATTTTATAAATTATTTATTTAAACCACGAAAATAAAATCTAAGGAATAACAACACATCCAACGTCTCATCTGCAAGCATACTTCTCAATTTTGCACAAATATGAAGAGGCTGAAAAAGCGCGTTCAGGCTCGATGGAAGTTGGAGGAATCGTCAATAAATTTTAATATATACTAGCGGCCCGGACAGACTTCGTTCTGTCAAAAGTTGATGCAATGCACTTTGCCTACCTACCTACCCTACCCTACTCTACCTACTGTAGCGAAAATAAAAATAAAAGTCGTCACTGCTACATGTTAAAACGTATAATTTTGCTGTTATAAAAAAAAACTAATACAATTTTTTATAAAAAAAATTTAAAAGGATCAAAAAAAGGAATTAAATAATGGACGACATGTAATATAATTTTATGTAAAGCAGCGAAATGGGTTGTTCAGAATTGTATAAAATCTGTAATTTTGAAAATTAAAACAAGGTGAGAAAGGGGTTGCAACGCCTACTCAGCCCTAGGCGCGATCAAAATGTATACGAGTTTAAATATTACACCGGAAAAAATACATTGCGCGACCTTTTGACACGAATAGGGTTTAAATAAATTAAATGATTGTACAACAAAAAAAAAAGAGAAACTATACTATTGCTAAAGATTTAAAAAAAGGATTAAAACAAAATTTGTTCCCTGAAGGTCCAGATCCTCGCTCGAAATCGGATCTTCGCTGTTGCTCCGGGTCTCAGGCGGCAAGCCTCGGAGCCAACCGCCAGTACGCGTCTCCCGACCCCTGGTCGGCCTTGAGTCGCGGCGCCGAAAGTATATGGGTCACTAGATCTTAGCTAGGATAAAAGTCCTAGAACCGATTCTGAGCGAATCGGTTCTTGGTGAAATCACTGATAACCGACTATACAGTACAGCACTACAAAATTTATCTTTCTTAGGTCCTTTTTTACTTTATCAATTAAATTACGAAACGGAATAATATGTCTCTTATTTCCAAAGATTTGTCGTCCATCTGAGAAAAAATTTTCCTCTGTCACATCCATGGAATCGTCATATTTTTAAATTTGAACCGAAGTAAGAAAAAGTAAATTGATTAGAAATGAGGTCGACTTACACGAACAGAATAGTTTTTATTCAGCCGAAAACAGCGTGATAATGCTGCAATACCCTCTTTCTAAGAAAAAAAGGACGTAAGTACGAGTGAGAAAGAAGAAAAAAACTGGATCAGGCAAAAACAAAAAAAACAGGCATCATATCTGAATCAAACGATATCGAAGTGCAACAAATACTGAATAAACACGGAGGCCACCATATCTAAACGTTATCCGCGCGAACTCGCGATATCTCAATTACATCTATGGAGAATATGAAAGAAAATAACGAACTCCTAAATCTAAATATATATTGTTCAGTTAGAGCCAAACTCTAACCTGCCACATCCTTACAATTAGTAAACTTTAGATCTAAGTAAAATTAACCTAACTTAACATAAGACTTAACTATTACCTATCAACTATAAGAAAAAACTTGGGAATCCCCAAAAATAAATAACGTGAACACGTAAAGTCCAACCTCTAGTTATAGAAACTAAGACAAGTTGAACAAAAAAAACTAAGTTTAAGAAAGAAAACCTAAATTAATTAAGTCAAAGAAGAACTCAAGACAGAACTTAAATCAGAGAACTCAAGTCATAAAACTCAAGTTTAAATTCAAATTTAAAATTAAATGTTGAATGTCACGCCATCTGTGTTAAACTAAAAGAAACAAAATAACCTTAGAACACAAGTTGACATAACACAGAAATAAACAGATGTCACTATTAACAGATAATCTATGAAGTTTTTAATCTAATCGAAAAACTATGCAAAGAAATATTCCAAAGAGGAAAAAGGATTAGAAAGCAAATGTCAATGTCAAAATGGAACAAAGAGAATTTAATCCAATTTATTTTAAGATATCTTTGATATGATATTGTCCGGAGTGGACTGAATCACAATCCTGTAGCAAATAGGTGGTCCTTGAAATGACTCTTATTACACGGCACTTAATAAAACGTGGAGCAAGCTTCCCAGAGAAAAAATCACCTCCAGAAGACTTGGAAAAATTCCTTCTCCATACAGTATCACCAACATTTAGAGTGACAGCTGATCGATTAGAATTATATGCACGAGAGTTACGGAGAAAAGCTAAAGAAAGATTATCAGCAACCTTTGCATAAACTTCGCTGAGAGAGGATAGGTTTGAAGCATGACGAGCCCGACTGTCTGCCAAATTAGAGCTTCGAGTCTGACTATTTACATGACTGCTATCCATAAGGACCTCTCTACCAAGCATAAGAAAGTTAGGCGTAAAACCAGTAGCTAGATTAACACAAGAATTGAGGTAAAGCTTCACTTTAGGTAACATTTTAGCCCAACTTCTTTGGTTTTCACCAACCAAAATACCTAAACATGTTATAACGCTTTGGTTGTATCGCTCAACCGTATTTGCTTGGGGTGTATAATATGGCGTAAAAGTAGGTGATTGAATATGGAAAGATCTGAGAAAATTAAGGAATTGATTACTACGAAAAACTGTAGCGTTGTCACAAAGAATAGTACGCGGAACCCCAAAATTAAAGAAAATTTCAGACTCTAACGCTTTTATAACAGAAAGAGCGTCAATCCTTTTCAGAGGAACTAACCAAACATATTTGGAAAAAACATCTACCATAGAAAGGATATATTTATAACCATAATAAGCGCAGGGCAACGGACCAATTATATCGATAGAAATCATCTGTAAGGGCAAGGAAACCTCTTTAGGGTAACACATCTGACCGCGAGGTTGTGTGTTCGAAATTTTATAGGCTTTACAAACCTCACATTGACTTAACGTCGAAGTAACGTCACGGAACATATTTGGCCAGTAGAACAACTCCCTAAGCTTTAGATACGTTTTAGTAACACCGGGATGTATCGAAGGAAATCTATTGTGAATTTCCCAAATAGCGTCTGGAACCTTTTCAGCTGGTAACACCACACGCCATGGTTCAGAAGATAAAGGACTAGAAACAGGCATGCGTCTCATAAGGATACCGTTATTTATAGCGTATGCTGGGAACATTTGTGGCGTATCTCGAGCACCTATATATATCTTCTTATACCAACGGTCATTAGTATGTTCAGGACCCTGGTCAAATGACACAGGATTAGCATGGATCCTGGAAAGAACATCGGGGACTATATGTTGCGAACCTTTACGATGCACAATATCAAAAGTATATTGGGAGATAATAGTAGCCCAACGAGCTAAACGACCAGATGGGTTGTTAAGAGAGAGGAGCCACTTAAGAGCCATATGGTCTGTTATGACAGAAAACTTCATACCATCTAAATAACATCGAAAATGTTTAATTGAATCCAAAACTGACAAGAGTTCACGCTCTGTAGTACTATAATTGCGTTCAGTTTGAGAGAATAAACGCGAATAATAGGCGATTGGATGTTCCACATCGTCTATCTTCTGTGTCAGTACCGAACCAAGACCAACAGCTGACGCATCACACTGCAGGATGAATGGCTTCGAGAAATCAGGACATGCCATAACAGGCGTATCAATTAGCGCTTGTTTCAACTGAGTTAAAGCATTGCTCGACTCTGGTGCTCAGATGTCGCTTGTTAGCGATAATGTTCCGTGACGTTACTTCGACGTTAAGTCAATGTGAGGTTTGTAAAGCCTATAAAATTTCGAACACACAACCTCGCGGTCAGATGTGTTACCCTAAAGAGGTTTCCTTGCCCTTACAGATGATTTCTATCGATATAATTGGTCCGTTGCCCTGCGCTTATTATGGTTATAAATATATCCTTTCTATGGTAGATGTTTTTTCCAAATATGTTTGGTTAGTTCCTCTGAAAAGGATTGACGCTCTTTCTGTTATAAAAGCGTTAGAGTCTGAAATTTTCTTTAATTTTGGGGTTCCGCGTACTATTCTTTGTGACAACGCTACAGTTTTTCGTAGTAATCAATTCCTTAATTTTCTCAGATCTTTCCATATTCAATCACCTACTTTTACGCCATATTATACACCCCAAGCAAATACGGTTGAGCGATACAACCAAAGCGTTATAACATGTTTAGGTATTTTGGTTGGTGAAAACCAAAGAAGTTGGGCTAAAATGTTACCTAAAGTGAAGCTTTACCTCAATTCTTGTGTTAATCTAGCTACTGGTTTTACGCCTAACTTTCTTATGCTTGGTAGAGAGGTCCTTATGGATAGCAGTCATGTAAATAGTCAGACTCGAAGCTCTAATTTGGCAGACAGTCGGGCTCGTCATGCTTCAAACCTATCCTCTCTCAGCGAAGTTTATGCAAAGGTTGCTGATAATCTTTCTTTAGCTTTTCTCCGTAACTCTCGTGCATATAATTCTAATCGATCAGCTGTCACTCTAAATGTTGGTGATACTGTATGGAGAAGGAATTTTTCCAAGTCTTCTGGAGGTGATTTTTTCTCTGGGAAGCTTGCTCCACGTTTTATTAAGTGCCGTGTAATAAGAGTCATTTCAAGGACCACCTATTTGCTACAGGATTGTGATTCAGTCCACTCCGGACAATATCATATCAAAGATATCTTAAAATAAATTGGATTAAATTCTCTTTGTTCCATTTTGACATTGACATTTGCTTTCTAATCCTTTTTCCTCTTTGGAATATTTCTTTGCATAGTTTTTCGATTAGATTAAAAACTTCATAGATTATCTGTTAATAGTGACATCTGTTTATTTCTGTGTTATGTCAACTTGTGTTCTAAGGTTATTTTGTTTCTTTTAGTTTAACACAGATGGACGACAAATCTTTGGAAATAACAGACATATTATTCCGTTTCGTAATTTAATTGATAAAGTAAAAAAGGACCTAAGAAAGATAAATTTTGTAGTGCTGTACTGTATAGTCGGTTATCAGTGATTTCACCAAGAACCGGTATGTATTTGAAACATTTTAAATTTTTTCTGCTTAAAAGATTCTCTCGGAGCATGGTGTTAATTTTTCTGTATTTTTCTCACCATAGATTCGCTCAGAATCGGTTCTAGGACTTTTATCCTAGCTAAGATCTAGTGACCCAAATACTTTCGGCGCCGCGACTCAAGGCCGACCAGGGGTCGGGAGACGCGTACTGGCGGTTGGCTCCGAGGCTTGCCGCCTGAGACCCGGAGCAACAGCGAAGATCCGATTTCGAGCGAGGATCCGGACCTTCAGGGAACAAATTTTGTTTTAATCCTTTTTTTAAATCTTTAGCAATAGTATAGTTTCTCTTTTTTTTTGTTGTACAATCATTTAATTTATTTAAACCCTATTCGTGTCAAAAGGTCGCGCAATGTATTTTTTCCGGTGTAATATTTAAACTCGTATACATTTTGATCGCGCCTAGGGCTGAGTAGGCGTTGCAACCCCTTTCTCACCTTCTTTTAATTTTCAAAATTACAGATTTTATACAATTCTGAACAACCCATTTCGCTGCTTTACATAAAATTATATTACATGTCGTCCATTATTTAATTCCTTTTTTTGATCCTTTTAAATTTTTTTTATAAAAAATTGTATTAGTTTTTTTTATAACAGCAAAATTATACGTTTTAACATGTAGCAGTGACGACTTTTATTTTTATTTCGCTACAAAAAATGGGGGTTCTAACTACCGCTAGCTAAGGATATGGAATAAAAATCAGGAGACCTATCGTTATATTTGCTGCGATAAGTGGGTAAAATAAAAGACAGTTATGTGTTATATAGTTCACAAAATTATTTTTCCTTTAAAATAAATTACATTTAATGAAAAAATATATATATATGTCAAGGAAAAATGACAGCTTCACAGATCTGAACTGGTGGTAAAAATCCCAGAATACCTTTCTAGAATGAAAGAATATCCGTGTCCTGAAACAAATAAGCTTAAGAATCATTAGCTCCGGGAGGGAGTGACCATCCTCAATAAGGCAAAAAAAATTTTATGTAGAATCATTCAAATTTCAAAGTTATTAGGTAAAAAACACTTACTTTAGTTGTTCGGGCGCCATTTTTGTAGCGAAAATAAAAATAAAAGTCGTCACTGCTACATGTTAAAACGTATAATTTTGCTGTTATAAAAAAAAACTAATACAATTTTTTATAAAAAAAATTTAAAAGGATCAAAAAAAGGAATTAAATAATGGACGACATGTAATATAATTTTATGTAAAGCAGCGAAATGGGTTGTTCAGAATTGTATAAAATCTGTAATTTTGAAAATTAAAACAAGGTGAGAAAGGGGTTGCAACGCCTACTCAGCCCTAGGCGCGATCAAAATGTATACGAGTTTAAATATTACACCGGAAAAAATACATTGCGCGACCTTTTGACACGAATAGGGTTTAAATAAATTAAATGATTGTACAACAAAAAAAAAAGAGAAACTATACTATTGCTAAAGATTTAAAAAAAGGATTAAAACAAAATTTGTTCCCTGAAGGTCCAGATCCTCGCTCGAAATCGGATCTTCGCTGTTGCTCCGGGTCTCAGGCGGCAAGCCTCGGAGCCAACCGCCAGTACGCGTCTCCCGACCCCTGGTCGGCCTTGAGTCGCGGCGCCGAAAGTATATGGGTCACTAGATCTTAGCTAGGATAAAAGTCCTAGAACCGATTCTGAGCGAATCGGTTCTTGGTGAAATCACTGATAACCGACTATACAGTACAGCACTACAAAATTTATCTTTCTTAGGTCCTTTTTTACTTTATCAATTAAATTACGAAACGGAATAATATGTCTCTTATTTCCAAAGATTTGTCGTCCATCTGAGAAAAAATTTTCCTCTGTCACATCCATGGAATCGTCATATTTTTAAATTTGAACCGAAGTAAGAAAAAGTAAATTGATTAGAAATGAGGTCGACTTACACGAACAGAATAGTTTTTATTCAGCCGAAAACAGCGTGATAATGCTGCACTACCTACCCTACCCTACCCTACCTACCTTACTTTACCCTACTCTACCTACTCTACCCTACCTTTCTTACCTTTTAAACCTTCCCTGGTCTACGACAAACATTTCAATTCCCGGAATCCCGGGATCGAATCCTCTAACTCCTATACTCTTGCTAATTCTTACCTATAGTATTATTCTAGACTGAGTAGGCTAGCGTTGGCCGCAGCTCGCCTTACGTGAAGCAATGATGCGGCACTCTTGGCTAGAAATAAGCCGACTTGTATTAACCCGACTCGTCTTTTTATGCTTTTCTTAACAATTTTTATATTCCCATATTCCAGGGATGACCCTCCACCGCAACTCGGCGCTGCAAGCAGGCGTGGGACAGATCTTTGACCGCGTACTCTCAGAGCTCTCTCTGAAGATGCGCACTCTGCGCGTGGACCAGGCTGAGTACGTCGCGCTCAAAGCGATCGTACTGCTCAACCCTGGTAAGATATACCTTGATGATATCAAATGTGTTAGACGAAAAATATCACATATGCAATCAAGATTATGGGCGAGATCTGTAAACGTTACTTAGGACGTACTCTTGTATGAACAAGAGTACAGTGCCCCGCACCATTACCTGACCCATCTCACAAAGCAAAAAAGAGGAAAATGGGTCAGGTAATGCTGGCGACTGACTGTACGTCCTAAGTAACGTTTATTGTCACAAAACTGTCAAAGTACAATAGCAAGATACAGACGAAAACATGACTATGCTGTTTATAGATCTCGGCCTCAGTCTAGTGGTGTTATTTTGGAAATACCAGAAAGTGTATTTTGAACGGATAAATATGCGCGCTTAAAATCTGTTGTGTGACAAGGTTACAGTGACTAAAACTTATCTTGTTGTCATGCTAGAGACGATTGATAGATCAATACCTAGCGTTTCTTTCTCGTTTATACATAATGGACTCGGAGTTGGTCATTCTATTTTCATACTACAACGCAAACGAAACACTTAACATTCACATATTTATTCACGTGTACTAAAACAACAAATAAACATGTTAAAAATTACTCTTGATAATTTTTTCAGATGTGAAAGGACTGAAAAACAGACAAGAAGTCGAAGTTTTACGAGAAAAGGTAATTTGCATACATTGTGTTTGAAATAACACCTGACCGCAGATACATTTGAATACAATTTTAATGTTCACTGCAGCGTTATTTTCGCGACGCTCAATGTCCGATGTAATTATTACAATGAATTCGCATTTGTCATATCACATTTGACCTCTTTTGTATTTGAAAGCGACGGACATTGAATACTAAATTAGCCTTTGTTGCAAACACGTGGAGTATTAATAATAGAAGTTACTGCAACCTAAGTTATGTTGTTGTTAAATGTATAAAACTGTACAGTTAACAGTTTTATTGTATACTAGCTGTCCGGCGAAACTTCGTTTGCGTCACATTTCCCCCGCTTTTGCAACATTTTTTATTGCTGCTCCACTCCTGTTGGTCGTAGTGTGATGATATAATTATAGCATATAGCCGTCCTCGATAAATGGGCTATCTAACACTTAAAGAATTTTTTAAATCGGACCAGTAGTTTCGGAGCCTATTCAATGCAAACAAACAAATAATCAAATCTTTCCTCTTTATAATATTAGTTTAGATTTAACAGACACCTGCAGTGATACTATAATATTTGGCAGTAGTTAGACACTACTGACTGTGCCATTTTTCAATGGCGGTAGAGATTCTATAAGTGAGCCTCAAATATGCTCAGTTTTTTATCATTAACTTGAAAAAGTTGCTTGCATGAGTGTGTGTGAGTTTGTTATTTACGTATCTGTTGTTTCCCAGATGTTCTCGTGCCTGGACGAGTACTGCCGCCGGTCGCGCGGCTCGGAGGAGGGTCGGTTCGCGGCGCTGCTGCTGCGCCTGCCCGCGCTGCGCTCCATCTCGCTGAAGAGCTTCGAGCACCTGTTCTTCTTCCACCTCGTGGCCGACGCCAGCATAGGCGGCTACATCCGCGACGCACTGCGCAACCACGCGCCGCCCATCGACACCAACATGATGTAACCTGCTGCCGACACTACTCCTGGAGGCTTCACGTGCGACTCCGTGCGAGGAACAGATCAAACATCTGGGTAGGAGCCCAGCATGAGGTAGCGACAGAGCTCGAGACTGTAGAAGATATGAGCAGCTAGATAACAAGTTCTGTATTTTATTCTATTTTATCACTAAACGAGCAACTATTTGCCGGTCAAAGGTTCGAGGTTAAAAGTTCTGGTTTCGGCCATCTAATTAAGGTTTGTTATAGGGAAAGTTAGCTTTAGACGTCGAGTAGGCGTGTCGAAGTGGTTAGGAACATTTTCGAGGTTATAGATTATAATCTTGATACCTCACGATAATGTACGTGCGTGCGACCGCTGTACGACCTCTGACGCGATGTAGGAGTTTATCAAATAAACGGTACCGTATAAAGTTGTTGCTATAATTATAGGAACTTTGCATGATCAAGATATTCGATTCGGCAACAAAATCTGATAAGTTTGTTAAACATGGAGAAACGCCTTTATTTTAAAAGTCGGAGAAGACCTTGTGTCTTAGAAAACATTCTAGCTAAGCTGATATGCAATGTACAGTATAGTTTGTATCAGAGATTGAATAGTTGGTTACGCCTCTGCTAATAAGTACCTGGGTTATAAATAGCCCTTATTCTAAAGGCCTTTTATGTTCCGTTCACCTATTGAGTTAACTTTGAAAAATGACCGAAACAACGTATGAGGTGCGGGTCACGCAACATCAGCGCGTCGTGTGCGATTCATCGAGAACTACACATGTTAGGTAGTGTAAATGGGGCCGCCTCTTTTATTACGTAGAATATGATTAACGTAAATTAGTCATTCATTTATTAGGGAATTTTAATCGTCAGGTAGGTGTCCATAGCGAATTAATATAATCTTAGACTAATTAATGAGTAATTTTAACTTTACCAAAACTCTCTTCAAAGCACGTACATTTATTAATACGTATCTTTAACGGATTGATGAGTGTCCACTGAGCCAGTGATAAAAATCATGTTAATTCGTAAAAACGAAACTAAAAGTAAAAATTTACATAATTATGCTTCATATATTTCCCATATTTTACACATGTTGGTGCTTTAACATGCATTATTTACATATTATGCATATCAAATATGCATAGTAAACCTTAAAATTAATGTTACTTGATAAATCCTTATTTTCATTACGATTAGCGTAGAAAGTTATAAAAACTGTAAATATATCTTTGCATGTACAATGTAATTTTATTATGTTTAGACAAGTAATTTATATTGCATATTAATATATACCTCACCAGTCTTGGGGTGGGAGATAGAATGGCCTACACGCTACATTTGTAAACAGTAATTTGTATTTCAAGCAGGCCACTTTATTTTTGTACCTTGTGTATCGTGCATTTTTAAATTCACTAACAAAATTAACCAGTATTATGACATTCAAGAAATATTGAAGACTAAAAGATCCAAGTTGTAGATAGGATAGCAAGGAATCTAGACGATTCTTTCAGAAAAATGGTTTAGGCAGAAAAGTGTTGAAATTAATGTTTTATAAATGTTAAAAATATTATAGAAAACTTATATTGTGATTAATCGCTGGATGTAGTAGACAGCTCAATTTACTAGAACGTTCTTCATCCGGTCTATTAGATCCACTGTCGTAGAACCGTGTCTAGTTGTCGGTTTCCATGTTCACTGTAGCTTGTTGACGTGAACAGTATTTCTGTTATAATGTTGAGCAATGATATTATTATATGGATGGGTTTGAATTATATGATGGAGATGTTGCAGCGGTTGTGAGATGATTTATAATGATGTTCACTAATTATCTGACTAAATTTAAGTTATATTTTTTGTATAGACATACATAGCTTTAAGATTCATAAATGGTGATTAAAATTATTATCACAATAACGATGTTTCTCTATTGAAAGTCAATCCTAACCCGTATTCCCAGTCGATCTAGCGCTTTAATCATTTGGTCGATGTCTTGGAATCGGACAAAAACTAACGTAGTGTTGTTGGTAACAACCACTGGCTAGACTATAGATTTTAACATAGGTAAAACACAGATTTGGAGCCTAAAGCCGCTTTCACAATAGGACGTTAGCCGTTAGGTTTTCTCACGATGTTTTCCTTTAGGTAACATAATAAAATAAGAGATACCTGCTGCATTTTTTTGGACCCACTTTTATTTTCGAAATCGCGAATAAACAATGCACATAATTCTTGCTAGTTTTTCTACAATAGGGTCCTGTTGTTGTAATCGTCGCTTCTTGAGTCCCTCGCCTAGATTTGTCGTCGCCTAAATGTAAAAGCGGTCTAAATCCTTGAAGTGTCAATTAATTTATTTTCAATCTATCGAACCACATCGCTCCATTCGATCGATTTTGTCTTGTAGCAAAGGCTACATACACTCTATAGCTATACCCTTTTGTACTCCTGCTGTCTGATAAAATAAGTAAATACACATTTTTCTGTATACGTATTTTATTATATAAAGATCTTAAAATACGAATTGTTATAAAATGAATTTCTTATGAATATTATTCTTAGTATACAAGAGGCACAGCCAAGCAGTACAAGAAACAACAGTACAATTGTGCATTGCTGATAGCATGTTATAATAATATTGAGATTAAAATAGCTTTGTATTGATATTATAATAATTGTACACTTTAAAACACCTAGTGTTGTACTCAGTTGTTGAAATGCGAAGCTTCCATCGATTCGAACACGTCCAACTTCACGTTCATTCTGTGAATAAAAAAAAAAAACATTTTGTAGGAAAAGTAATAAGTGAATAACGATCAATACAAATAGTATTTATACAAATAAATACTTTTAGGCCGTTTACAGAACCCTATTTTTGAAGTTGGTTAAAGAGAACCACTTACTTTTCAAAGGCAGCATTCATGTCGTTAACTTTGCTGGGATGGCAGACAAGTGCCAGCTTGCTCTGTTCCGTGTCGAACAGCGTCGGCAGCCACTTCGCCGCCGCCGCGTGCGCGTCTTCTGGGGTTACTGCTGATATCGCTGTCACTAGGTCGCTAAGAAGAAACAGACGATTTCAAATTAAATCATTTCACAAAAACACTTAAAAATAAAACTACTACAAAACTATTGGTTTCAAATGTTGAATTAGAGAAGGTTCTACTCTTGTCAGCGTCTCAGTTGTCTCTTTCTTAATAGAGCTAGAACGTACGCATACACTTAAAAGTACATATGTACTTATATTACTTAATGCCCTACATTTGGTTTCTGAGAAAATAAGTAACGTCTGTAGGCCTTGGGATCTTGGACTATAAGCGCAACACACGGAGCGAGCGCTGTACGGTATCTGTATTTCATGTACTTATATGGACGACATCACATGGGCATGCGCGTCGGGTGATGCGCGGGACCCGCGTGTGATTTGGGCTTTAACGTTTCAGCAAAGAATTCTATTGGTAGCTGAATGTAAGTAACATTGTTTTACCGCCATCTACGGTACGAATAACGCCCTTATCGCACTGAAATGCGCATCCAGCTCATACTTAGGTGTCAACTTACTTGTTGTATGTAGGAGCAACTCTGGACAGATAGTTCATGAGCGATAGCTTGACGACGTCTGCGGGACACTTCTCGTTCTCCACGACTTCAAATAGCACCGTACTCTTTGCAGACTCGAACAGATCATCATCGAACTTGCTGTCGGCCAAGTATTCTTCCTGTAGGGAAACACAGAAAACAAAAGCAATTAAGTTAAGACGTAATATGAGGAGATCAGTCTGATCTGACACATTCGCGAAAGGATCAGACTGTTTCGTTTGCTTCTAATAGCAATCAGAGGCAAACGATCCTGGGGCCGTTTGAGGCACACTGTATGGATAAACCTTTTGAACGCCAGAGCATAAACGCACGCGCGTGCCCTCCACGCCAAGCCACACATTCACCGCAAATACTTAGGTACATATAAAAATAGGGATTGCAAAACTTTTATTACAATACTTTTATTTACAATTTCTTGATAAGACATTTAATGTTCATCATATTTAAATAGACACACACAAAACTATTGATTTAAATTGTTTATTTCGTGTTATAATGCACCACATTTTTTGTCACATATTTGTGTCGTATGCGCTTGCTTGTCACGCATATATAACAATAGCGTTCAAAAGGTACGCAGGGTCAGACGGATCTGAAGGTAGAACTGACCATAAGGCCTTTTCTTAGTACTTGTGTGTAAACACTGACTTCCTCGATTGTCTAGTGGTCGCAATCGCGACTGCTGAACATGCGGTCCTTGGTTCGATTCCCGGATCGGGAAAATTAGCTAAATGTGGGTGTAGTATTAGGTACACCTCTGCCTAAGCCTTCGGGGATTACGGGCATGATGTTATGTTATTTTTGTGTGTTATTAAACACAGATAATTAATCTAGCTATAATTGCAATGTAACTTCGGATAAGACAAAATTGAAAGACTGTTCAAATAAAAATTGTCTAGTTCCACTTACCAAAATGCTCTTCGCTTTGGTGTATGCGGCGACCGCGTTGGTAGCTCTGTAGAGCGAGAATATCAGCCTACCCTCGTTAAGTGACATGCGTATCGCGTAGCCGTACGACAGACCGCAACCACGGATCAGACGCCACATCGGACCCTGTGGGAAATAGTTTTTACCGCGTTACTGTTAAGCTCGCAGGTTTTGAAGATCGTCAACAACATAACGATTGAGCTGTGTAGAAAATGTGTGCTGTTCTCAGACTTTCTCTTGCGTGTGTTATAATATTCACAGAGAATACATGTAGCAGGTAATCGAGCTGAAACAAAGCTATAAGCGCATGTGCGAGCTCTCGTGTAATTGATGAAGACTGGCTCGACCTGCGCGAATCCGGGAATATTACTTGTACGGCTTGTACCTCGTAGTTCCCACTACTGCGACCCAGGCGCTCTCTCTATGAGAGGGTAGATGTCACCCATGTCCTCGAATTAGTTTTTGGACATGCTGGTTTCCTTACGATGTTTTTCTTTACCGCTTTGAGAACAGCGTTGATGAAATAAATTACACAAAGTAATGCCTGCCTGTGTTCGAACCCACGACTTACTGCTCGTAAGTCGGGGCTATCAATACTGGGCCACCACTGCTCTCTGACCACATCGTAATATTGAGAAATTAAATGATTAAGCTTCAAACCAATCATACATCATTGGTGCACGTATTGAGTAAGCAAAAGCTTGTCTCATAATAGTTCTTTGTTCATACCTCCAACTGCGTGAAATAGTTGAGTGCGACCATGAGCGGCGCGACGTCGGCGATGGCGTGTCCGAGCGGGCCGGGGCTGGCGCGCGCGAGGCAGGCGGACTCGTACCCGCCCACGCCCAGCACGAACCCGCCGCCCCAGCCCGACAGCAGCTCCGCGTCCCAGTACAGTTTAGGTCTGACGACAATTATAGCAGTTTGATTAGTGCTGTCAATTGCACATTTTTGACAACCGTTACAGGTAGTCAGTGGCCCGAAATTCTGACAATTAGTCTTACTAAGGGGTTAACCCCTTAAGCCCTCGGTACGTGAAGTTGAGTATTCTTCTTCATCTTCTTTTCATCTTTTCAGCCGAAAGGTGTCCATTGCCGGACATAGGCCTCCCTCAAGTGTCGCCACATTGACATAAGGGGGTTTTTGCTATAATCGCCACGCTTGGCAGGCGGGTTGGCGATCACAGTACGGTTGTTACAACAGCACAGAGAACGCTGCTGCCCATTCTCTGGAAAGTCCCTTACTCAGCCTCTTACGACACCCACGGGAAGATATGGGATGGTGCTATTCTTTACGTCCGAAAGCATACAGGGAAAAGTTGAGTATTACTCAGTACTAACTGGGTTGTGGCGGTCAGATAGGCAGTCGCTCCAAATAAAATATTGGTATTCAGCTGCATCCAGTTAAACTGGAAGCCGACCCCAACATAGTTGATAAAGGCTAGGCAGATGGTGAAGTGCAACAGTAAGCTCTAATACAAAAAGTGGAAAGAAAAGATATCAATGGATCAACACTTTCTTTGGAACGTTTTCGCATGCCCAGAATGCAAGTGGCAATGCTGCCAAATCGTTTCACTGGTTTTATTGCTGATAGTAATAGCAAAACACTTTCCGTCAATAATGTTCCCACTGCTGGGACACAGGCCTCGCCTCTATGAGTGGGCTGTAATCAACCACGCGGGCTCAGTGCGGGTTGGTAGATGTCACATGTTACTATTTGTTGTTGTCACAGTTTACTAGTAGGTCACTATAGTGACAAGCTTTTGTTTCTTGATATTAACACGCTTATTGATAAACTTAGGTCGACACGGGGTAATGTGTATCTACCTATTGGATGTAGACACAAAATAGCTAGGCTATTAGCTTATAATATTCACACAGACATAATTAGTATGTCTAAGTTTAGTTCTATTATTAACACTGCGACTATTAGTAATCATACTAATTTAGATTTATTTTCTATTTACAATTATTTTACTGAGGAGGTTCCATGTGCCACCATGGAAAATTCTCAATTAAGGTCTTTTAGTGATAGGAGCTTGTTGTCCGGTGATGGCACGGGAGTCTCGGGACTCACTCCGGATGTTCATTTAAACTAGTTTGTAAGACAACAGAAGATACCAGTGACATTAGTATTCAATCTTCTTGCTATCAAATAGCTAAATGTAAAAAAGGGGCTACGCAGAATTCTATGCAATTATTTCATCAAAATATTCAGGGTTTCTCTTCAAAGCAACTAGAGATTGAATTATTTTTAGAAAAAACAAAGTTTGAAATTGTTTGTTTCACTGAACATTGGTTAAAAGACTATGAAATGCTAATTAATTACACAAATTACAGTGTGGGCAGTTGCTATAACAGAAAATCTAAGATGCGTGGGGGTTCATTAATCTTAGTTAAAAATTGTATTAAATTTAAGTTGCGGAACGATATTGTGGATCTATCGGTTGAGCATAATATTGAACTGTCTTGTGTTGAGCTGGATAAGCATATAATAGTGTGCGTTTACAGACCTCCAAATTATCAAAACTACTCCATATTTGAGTCAGTAATGGAAGATGCTTTAGCAAAACTTGCAACTGGTAATAAATCACTGGTTATCTGCGGTGACTTTAATGTTAATATTTTAGACAAAAATTCAAATAGTAGTAGATTGTTACACGTTTTTAAATCTTTTAATTTGATAAACGTGTTTTTGGAACCAACCCGAATTACTACAAATACTGCGACATGTATTGATAATGTTTTTTGTAACTGCAACTACTTAGATAAATCCATTGTTAATTACCTCCCTTCTGATCAAAGAGGGCAAACCGTTGTTTTCGAGTCCTACACACCATTACAAAAAAACCAGATAAACTCTAGACAAATAACACCCAGCAATTTGAATAAATTTAATAATAACTTAATTAGTAATTTAGGCATTCCGGGCCATATTATTGAAAATGCAAATCAATTTTATGAGGAATTCTTTTCGGTAGTACATGTAGAGTTCAATAATACATTAAAAATGAAAACTAAATCTATTTAACCTAAGTTTATGTTCAGTGACTGGGCAACTAAGGGTATTAGGATAAGTAGGGAGCGATTATTTGAGTTGTACGGCCTTAAGCCTTATATCAACTCGGAAACTTTTAATAAATATGTTGCAACTTATTCAAAAATCTTTAAAAACACTTGCAAGGTAGCTAAAGCCTTATTCATTAGCAACAAGATTAAGTCCGCCGATAACAAAATAAAGACGGTTTGGAAAATTATCAATAGTGAATCTAATAGAAATAAAAAAAAAAAAATGATATCACACTAGAGACTTTACGTGGTCTTTTAAGCTCTTAAAACGAAGTAGCTCAAGAATTTGTAAATTTCTTTACCAATATAAAAACTACCGAAACTTTAAATTCCTCACCCTTGCTTTCTATTGATTTATTAAAAGCGAACGTTTCAGCCTGTCCGGTTGAGTTTCAATTTAAGCATAAACCCCATAGCAGTCATTAAAGCTTTTAAGGAAATCAAAATCAAATTAACTGAAGATCTATGGGGAATGTCTATTTAAGTGTGTCAAGCTATTATTGACACTATAGCACCGTACTTAGCCTTAATTTTTAATTTGTGTGTGGACCAAGGGGTCTTCCCGGACCTTATGAAATACAGCAAGGTAATACCACTTTTCAAGTCTGGGGACAGTAAAGATACCAATAACTATAGACCCGTATCCGTGTTGCCGGTTTTCAGCAAGGTGTTTGAAAAGGTAATGCTTAATCAAATGCTTACCCACTTTAACACCAATAAAATCTTACACGACAAACAGTATGGTTTCACCAAAGGACATTGTACAACTGACGCCGGTGTCACACTATTAAAACACATATATACTGCGTGGGAAGAGGCACAAGATGCCATAGGAATCTTCTGTGACCTCTCGAAGGCATTTGATTGCGTAAATCACCAAACCTTGCTCTTGAAACTGAAGCATTATGGTTTAGGTAAACTTGCGCTCAGTTTAGTAACATCGTATTTGAATGATAGACAGCAGCAAGTACAAGTAAATGGTGTAAATTCAATGGGTTTAAAAGTAAAAATGTGTGTACCACAAGGTTCGATATTGGGTCCTTTCCTCTTTTTAGTATATATAAATGAACCCATTTATTTAAAAACCATCCACAAATGGTGTTGTTTGCTGACGATACTTCTTTAATATTTAGGATAAACAGACATGCTACAAACCTTGACGACGTAAATAACGCTCTAATGCAGGTCCATAACTGGTTTACCGCTAACAATTTAGTATTAAATGGGAAAAAAACTAAGTGCATAAGATTTTCTCTACCAAATGTCAAATTTTGTGATACTGACATAGTATTGAATCAAGAGAAACTTGAATTTGTCGATGAAACTGTTTTCTTGGGGATCACGCTCGACTCAAGGCTACAATGGGGTCCTCATTTAACATCTCTTGCAGGACGGCTGAGTTCAGCGGCATATGCCGTCAGAAAAATCCGTCAATTTACTGTAGATACCGCGAGGCTAGTGTATTTTAGTTATTTTCATAGTATTATGTCATACGGTATTTTACTATGGGGACGGGCTGCAGACATCGAGTCTATATTTATTCTGCAGAAAAGAGCCATCAGAGCCATATATAACCTGCGTAGGCGCGATTCTCTAAGAGAACTGTTTAAGGAAATTAACATCATGCCTGTACCTTGTCAATATATCTATGCAAACATCATGTACGTTAGGAAAAATCTGCATTTATTTAGTAAAAGAGGTGACCGGCACCACTATAATACTAGAAACAGGGACCAACTAGTTCAGCCAGGTTTCAGGTTGGCTAAAGTAGACTCATCTTTCATGGGGTACTGTTAAAATGTTACAATAAAATACCTCCCTCCATTCATTCAACAACTAAATGAAACTAAATTTAAATCTTGCATAAAACGCACACTATGTAGGCAAGCATATTATAAGTTGGGGGATTACATTGATGATAAAAATGCTTGGCGCAATGCTGGTCCTGCTCCACAACCATAGGGGCAACCTGAATCATCTGAATTACCATTTGAAGTTAGTGTGGAAGCAGCAGAAGATTGTAAAAATATATTTGCACTGTATAGATTCAATCTAGTATTATATAATTGCATAGCACATGTGTGAGTACTATGTACTGCAAAGCCACCATTTACTGAGTACCTATATCTTTCATTGCCGCGATTATACCCTGGTAGTTGAGTGAATGTCATGCTCACTTAAATGTCACGCTGATGGTGGCGGGTGTGTCGGGTCATTTAGTTCCCTTCAATATGGTTGAGTTGAATGATGGCTGATACATGCGTGATGTTCGTGAACGGTCGCTGTTAGTTGTGACTGGTCATCTCTTAGCTCCCACGGTTTATTTTAATTTCTTTGTTTTTGTATTGCTGATTTAATCTTTTACTCTGGACGCTCTTAACTTGCCCGTATTTCTACATCGTTCTCACATATTTGTAATTCTTAACATGAATGATGTAACCAAGATTTTGTAACATAATTTGATTTAAAAGAGTGTCCATGGAGTTTCTTGCCCATTCTTCTCCATAGAGATCTACGCTTTGGAATGGGCAACTACAGTACTTTCACAAGTTATTATGCCTTGTGACTGGGACTGTAGCTTAGCGTTATTTTTGTTTTTTTGACTTTCAAAAGTGCCTGTAATGGTCTAATTGAAATAAACGCTTTGAGTTTGAGTTTACTATTCGGGTGCCTTGTAACAGCCTAAATAAATAACTAAATATCTAAACCCTCTAAAATAGGATTAAAGCAACAAGGATTTTTCAAGTTGACTGTCTGTATGAACGATTAAAGAGGACATTCTGTTAATAACTTACGCAACAGGAGTAATCTCATTCTCCCCACCAAACCTCTTCCAGGGTTCAGTGCTCAGCTTATATCTTTCAAAGTCAGTCGCTAGATGGAGCCATACATTCTGTATTATACTCTTGAACGTCTTCCTAGCCTCCGCGAGGGCTGCTTCGGCGGAGTCCCCTGCGGCATTCAGCTGTTCTACGAGCTCTTTGAGGAACTTCTGCTGCCGAAGGACGGTGCACCAGTGAAGGTTGCTGTTTTTGCTGTAGATTGAGTCGCGGAGGGCGTCGTACATCATCTTGTCCCCGGATCTTCTTACCTAGAATTAATTGAACAAAAAAAAAATTGTATATTGTCTCGTTGGTCTAATGGTTGTAAGCGCGAATGTTGAGCATGAGATCCTGGGTTTGAATCCCAGATCGGGCAAAGTGGCATTAGGTTTTTCCATCAGGAATTTGTCAGTAGCAGCCACGGAGTCTGGACTTGTGCCCGGTTGATAGCAATATATACGATTTTCCTAAAGGGATGGAGTATGGACCCTGAGACAAATAGTTGACTGTGTTATTATTTTTGGATATTTACCTGAGCGACATCATTGATGAGTCTCTGAGCGAATACCAGCAGTCTTTCTTTTGTGATCTCCGGCGCATATAAAATCTCGTACAAGTGATTCACTACCGCGTCATAATCTTGAGGTTCGCACTAAAACGGAAATAAAATAAAAATGGTAAATTATTATTGATTACAAAAGAATAGTATGTACTCACGTTTTTTTTTCTATTATTATTTTTATTAAATAAAAGTGATAAAACTAAACACTTATGGTTGATTCATTTTGAAACAAAATAAACAGTTAATTAGTATGTATATTCGTTAGTTTATTATAGTTATAATAGTTAGATCCGGATAATTTGACAGTACCTTTGGCCATAGTTAAGAGTTCATGTCAAACAAAATAAGTAAACATTTTTATCATCTCATGATTTTTTCAATATACATTTCATTGCTATAAAACGTTTGTTCGAAATAACCAAATTTCAAATATACAAACAAACTGATAGAGATACCACGGGAAAATTGACAATGCGACTGAATAGTTCAAAATGTTCCATTACGCATCTTCCTAAACTACTTTCACAAGTTTACAAAACATGTGCTTTTGAAAAGACACCTTTAACACCCACAGATAAAGTTTAATATGTTGTGAGTTTTTAGTATGATAACTCATTTTATGACTTCCAATTGTACTTAGTCAATGAGGAATCAACTTAATTTACGCTAACACAAAGTTGAAACTCATTAAAATGAAAAAAAAAAACATGACTTAGAGTAAAAAAAAAGCTACTTACCCTCGTCTCAATATGCACAAAGTTCCCAAAATGGCCGACGGAGAAGTTGCCAGGGCGATCAAACCCGATGTTATTGCTGAACATGACAGTCAGCTCTTCCGTTTCCGAGATGACGTCTTCATGAGGCACCAGAATGTCTCCTCGGTGCACGGCGCACTCGGCCAGACCGTTCATGTGTAGGGGGAGCCACTTGCGAGTCGACTCGTCTACTGAGCTTGTGTCGAAGATTAGGTTTATCTGTATGAAAGAACAACAATGAAATTGTAAGAAATTATTATTAAGCATTCATACTGACTTATATAAACATCATGCAGATAATGGTTAAATATCCCATTTTAGTCACTCATGTACAGTGATCGGTTAGTCGGTTGCATATTTACCTAAAGTGTAGGTGTTGTTTATTATGGAATGGACTTTTGTATCGAAAAAATCCCGGGACTACGGAATCGACAAATTTTTTTCAAGAATTTGAGCGAAGTAAGTACAATCAAAGAAAGCAAAACTTTTGACATAGAACTGTCAAAAGCTTTGCTTCACACTTCAAGCTTCAAGCAATTACTAAACTACAGAATTAAAATCGTATCTCAAGTAATTACTTTTACTCAAATTATCACGACTTATGAGCAGTAAGCCGTGGGTTCGAACCCAGGCACTCGCATTACTTTGTGTAATTTATTTCATCAACGCTGCTCTCAAAAATGGTGAAGGAAAACATCGTGAGGAAACCGGCATGTCCTAGAACTAAAAAATCAAAGTCATGTGACATGTCAACCACATAGCAGCCCACTCCCTCTCATAGAGAGGAGGTCTGTGTCCCAGCAGTGGGAACATTATAGGCTGATGATGATGATGATGTAATCACTTGGAATTGTTTGTGGATACGGGTGTAAGAGATTCACAGCTTCGGCTCAAATCCAGCAATTGGGTTCCTACTAAAAAAAATATAACGGAGATATCCCTTGACCTGAATAAAGCTCTTATCCTGTAGTGTTACTGTAGTAAATTGGATGCAATAGATTCAATTGGCGCGGTAGCTAAACGATTTTCCACTCAGTCGTCGTTCTCAATGGGGAAGACCGTTAAAAGCTAATTGTAGATTGCACGACTATAGCTGGTTCTCAATCTAACCAATAAGGTCGAGCTAATTTGAAATATAAAATGACATTACCGGATTTTCAACCAATGACGATGCATGGAACCAGCTATGCTAGCGCCATTAGTTCCGCAGTTTCCATCCCCATTTCAAGTAGCCGACAATTTTACTTTATCTTTTGTTTTTTGTCTATTGTTTCAATTTATCTTTCAGTTCGTATGCAGAGTGGAGAGAATTAAGTTATCTTTTTAAAAGGTCATATTTAGGTCTGCTCAAGTTAAAGGGTAATGTTCCCTAAACTGACATAGCAAAGCTATAAGTTAAGAGCGTTACACCTTACGGCATTTCATACAAACTTTCCAGTCCTTATTTTCCGAAATGACTGAACCGATTTTAATGAAACTTCTGTTTCTATAGATAATTTATAATCGGTCTAATTTAGCTGTAACAGCTTTTTAGTATCCTTCTTATGCGTATGAGGTTTCATTACAATCGGTTCCGTCATTTCGGAAAATAAGGACTTGAAAGTTTGTATGAAATGTTGTAAGGCGTAAACGCTTTTAGGATGCTTTTTTTATTGTAATTATTTTTGGATAACATATTTGGTTCAGTGATCGTATCGCTGTAAATGCTGATAGCTATAGGAGAAATAAAGGGAGTAAAAAAACCCCCAACGAAGCCGATAGGCACTTGTTCTCCCCGTCGCCATTGCGATCAGTTTTTTGGTCAGGATCATACATGGGAATAACTTTAAATACCTTAATGACCCCCGTACTCTTCAATGCATCCATCAGCACAGTGTTTTGAGTGAGTTTAATTGAATACTACCGTAAAACGTGATTTTTCATCCCAAAAAAAAAATCGTTTCCCAGCAGTATTTTTTGAGTAGAGTTTGATGTTTGAGTTTAATTTGAGTTAGATGTATAGAATGCTTAGTTGCCGGCTTTGCAAAGGGTCCGTTTGCACCTTGTAGATATCTCTGTCTATAGTGAATCGACTTCGACCATGTCATTAGTAGTGATCGGATATTCGGATGCATATTTACCTAAAGTACGTTCTTTCCTGGCAAACGGTACAAAAGTATGGAAGCGGCTATTTAAATGCCAATTTTTGTCGCGGGTTGCGAAATTTCATAATTCTTTAGTAAGTATAAAATGTAGTACTCAAAATATGGTAAAGAATATTTTAAATTTATTTAAAACCTGGCAAGTTTGTTGAAAATAACAAGGAAAAATACAACAACTATTTGAATTCGTATTTATGCGCTGAAATGTCGAATGCTAAATCAAAATGATAGATATGTCTGGGCATAATTCATTTGGAGCTAAACGAAAAAGTAACTAGACTAGTTTTTGTTTTTTAAATAAACTCCTTTTCCCATACTGACGCGCGCTCCATACTTAGTCAACACTCAAACTTTAGGTAAATATGCATCCGAATATCCGATCTGTAATCATAAGTAATACTCACTCTACTACTTGATATACAATGGCTGGCTTATTTAAAAAATACTCACATAAACGAAGTTGGTCTTCAGACTATGCACTCTGGCGTAGAAAGGCAGTTCCTTGAGATCGAAGTGCGGGCAGGGCTCGCCGTCCGAACTCCAGGAGTTGATGTTGTGGCACTTGAACTTGCAGGGAGGCACTGGTACTGAGGCTAACGAACCCGCGGGTGGAGGGCGCTGAAAAAATAAACAAATATACAGAGTGAATTTTTCCAGTACACAGGCCTCAAACTAAGAAGAACAGCGAAAAATAATCGAAAGAGCCTCGAGCCCGATTTTAATGAAAACTACAACTGTGTCATTTTTGAAAAAACATTATAGCAACGAAACGGATGGTTTAAAAAAAAAAATAACACTTTATTATTAAACCTTTCGATAGCGTTGCTATTAAGGAGTAAATTCTGGGAAGTAATGGCATAAGGCCAACATAAGGAAAATGTTGAATTTTAATAAAACTGCATATTTTTTCCTGCACTTGTATTAAAAACTTCTCAGAAGTGGGTATCCAATTAATGCAAGTGTACATACACAATGTTTTAGTATTAATTTACATAAAGTAATGTTATATTGTACGTGACTACCTTACTCATAAATAAAAAATAATTATTCATAATATTAGGTCCTTATTTATACCAACATTATGTCTGAGTCATGTTTAATTGTAAGTTTGCATGAAACCTTGCTTGCTGCTCACAGCCGATCTCGGGCTAAACTGTGGCAGTTATTTTTGATGACTTTATACACTTATGAGCGTTTACACCTTACGGTATTTCATACAAAATTTCAAGTCCTTATTTTCCGAAATGACTGAAACTTACTAAACACATTTCTAAAATGTTTTTAGTAATTTTTTAGACCTATGTATCCTGCTTATGCGTATTAAGTTCATTGAAATCGGAAAATAAGGACTTGAAAGTTTGTATGAAATTTTCTTAGTAAATCTGTGGGTTACCTCATTGAAGTCCATGGCTTCTTGTAAAAGCTTTGCTTTCTCAGCCAGTCCGGCTTCACCGAGTTCTGCTCTTTGCTGTTCAAGCCGTTTCTTTTCTTCCTCCGCCATTCTGGATTAAAATTAAACTCTTGAGTTAGTAATAAATAATATATTTTATTCTACCTAACTACTCTTATTATTCCTCTCTTCTTGTCTTTAGAATAACTAAAGACAGTTTCCCTAGGATTATTTTCGGAAAACCTTTATTAAGAAAAACATATTTTACGGTATTAGGCTGTGTAAACATGCACTTTAAAAAAACAGCCAAGTGAGAGTCGGACACGAAGGGTTCCGTACCATTACTTATAATTTATAAAAACGAGCAAAAATAAATCACTTTTTTGTGTGCGAGCCTCCCCTTAAATATTTATTTTAATTCTGTTTCTAGTATTTGTTGTTATAGCGGCAAGCGAAATACAAAGGTAATCTGTAGAAATTTCAACTGGCTAACTATCACGGTTCATGAGATACAGCTTGGGGACAGACGGACGGACGGACAGCGAAGTCTCAGTAATAGAGTCCCGTTTGACCGTTTGAGTACGGAACCCTAAAAAAGATCGGCTTTGGATACTGTCGTCTCAATCCCTGTCCTGTCCAAATCGAGCTAGATACATACATTACACATTTCTTAAGAAGACGAACCTTATATTTGCAAAGTAAATGGGCCTATTCCTATGAACATTAATAATTTTCGTAAGAGACGCTTAATTGGCTTAATTGAGTAAAGTAAATGATAACTCAATGGATCTCCGACTCAAACCTCCATGTGCCGTCTTCGCAACTATATGCTATACGTACTTGTCTTGCAGCTCAATGCTAGGCGAGCCCATGATGGTGACTAAGTCCTCAGTGAAGAACTTCTGGAGTAGACCGAGCCAGTAGTCTGGGGATTCCTCGAGCAAGGCTAGGAGGTCAGTTTGAGGGTTCATGCGGGAGACGAACTGGAACCAAACGAAGTTAAGTATGAACATCGTAAAATCAAAAAGAAAGAAGGTCAAATAGTATATTTTCAGTGCCTTTATTGGCAAACTAGCTGTCCGGCGCAACTTCGTTTACGTCACATTTTCCCCTTTTTCGCAACATTTTTCATTACTGCTCCACTCCTATTAGTCGTAGCGTGATGATATATAGCCTATAGCCTTCCTCGATAAATGGGCTATATACCACTGAAAGAATTTTTCAAATCGGGCCAGTGTTTTCGGAGCCTATTCAATGCAAACAAACAATCAAATCTTTCCTCTTTATAATTAGATAATACGCTATTTTCAGCAACATGTTTTTGTGTTGCAAGCAACATTAACTAGCAACAGAAATTGCGTTGACAGTGCAATTAAAATAACCGCGTAGGCACGTCTATCAAAGTAGCAAGATCAATCGAAATTCTTTTCAAATCGTGAAAAGGGTCAACGCACTCGCTAGACATATTGCGCCAGCACAGCTTTGGATGTCAAGGTCGTTTACTCCCCAACAAACCAATTGTGAAGCCCTATTAACAATCTTGGCATAACTAATGCCCCAAAGTTTGTTAATAAGGCTTCACAATTTACTTTTAAACAAAGTACGCACGGCGACCATCAAGCTATGCAAAACAGAATTAAAGCTGATCTCTCATTGTACGGTAAGCGTATACAAAGCAAGGTCAGGTTATACTGGATATGTTTAGGTTTGTGTCGCAGTGTGTACCTTTGGTTATTATACGCCATCATTATTTATATCTTAGTGGATTGTGAGAGCAGCGGTGGCCTAGTGGTGGCAGCCCCGACTTACAAACAGTAAGCCGTGGGTTCGAATCCAGGCAGGCGCATTACTTTGTGTAATTTATTTCATCACCCCTGCCCTTAAAAAAAACTGTGAAGGAAAACATCGTGAGGAAACCGACATCTCCTAGAACTAAAATTCGAAGACATGTGTCATCTACCAACCCGCACTGGGCCCGCGTGGTGGATTACAGCCCACTCCCTCTAATAGAGAGGAGGCCTATGTCCCAGCTGTGGGAACATAATAGGCTGATGATGATGAGTAGATTGTGACCGAGTCTTTGCACATGTGAAGGCTGTATTTTTTAAGTTATCCAACTGGAATTTACTACAGGGATAAAAGGGTATCCTTTATCCTTAACCATGTTTTTGTCTACCAGTGTGCCCTTCAAGAAAAATAAACCGACAAAACGAGTTACTTTCGCATTTACAACATTAAGTTCAGAACTTACATTTACGTAACATTACACTGTCACTTACAAAATATCTTCCGTGATTATTATTTATTGTGAGCTTCGATATTTCGACGCTCTGTTGCAAGCGCCATGACCGCGGGATGACTGGAGAAGGCGGTCTTTTTTCTTGTCAATGGCATCTCGCAGTTCAACCTAAGAGGTTGTCGTCTATTTAACCGAACTATACTGTGGGTGCCTTGAATTGACGACACGGTTGGCGCAGTGTTTGAGCGATCGACTGCTGCGCTGCGTGTCGCGGGTTCGATCCCCGCACGGAACAAATATTTGTATGGCCTACAGATACTTGTTCCGGGTCTGGCTGTTTGTGTATGTGAGTTTAAATGTTTGTAAACGCGCCCACGATACAAGAGAAATACTTAGTGCGGGGCAAAGTTTTAAAAAAAAAGTATTAAGGCCTCCAGCCAGGGCATAAAACTACTTACAAACTAAGCGACTACACGCTAAGGGCACCCCTGTGGGGTACGAGCCTCGGCTTAGGGCTGGGGAAGGACAGTATGGAACCAGACTGGATCTGAATGATATCATTATTTAGAGGCTGATTTAAAACTACTGGCACAGCATCGCGGGCTGGCTCGAGCGAGGGTCGGGGAGGGGCGAGGATCGGGGAGGGAGTACGCGGGTGAATTGTAAATAAATAAATACGAACAGACAAACTAATTTGACTATCGGGAGTTTAAAATAAAAAAATAATCATGGAAGATATTCCGTAAGTGACATTTTAAGTTTAGTTATAAACCGTTAAAGCTTAAAACAGTGTTTACATTCACGTGTTAGTAATAAAAAGTTTCCATGAGACCGTAACTAAGAATCAATCAGAAATAGTTATTGTTTGACATATCAGTACAAATTATTGTGCATTATTAAAATTCTAGATTGAATACATAACAGAAAATACACTATCTTCTTTCTCATTACTTTTCTAATGCAAAAACATATTGTTAACAGATTTATGTGGCGTCGCATGAATGTGTTGAACATGGAAACCAATCTGCAATTGATTCCATTGTTTGAAAAGTTTCTTCATGTTTATGAAGTAATTTCAATCTGTTTCAATACAGGTTTGAAGTCACAAAAACAACAAAAAAAAAAAAAAAAAAAAACATAATTAAATTTGAATACAGAAAAGAAACTCAGTTCATTAGCCGAGCCTTTGAAGCGGCTTTAATCTTCACTAGACATCAGATCATATGCACTATTAAAATGCCAATATTCGTATGCAAATATGTACTAAAAAGGGGCGAAATAAGCATAACATATGCATGATCAAAATGATCGGTTAAAAAGGCACGGTTAGAGCAGTGGCTGAGCGATTGGCTGCTGCGCTTCGTGTCGCAGTTTGGATCTCCGCACGGAACAAATATGTATGGCCTACAGATAGTTGTTCCGGGTCTGGCTATTTGTGTATGTAAGTTTAAGTGTTTGTAAACGCACCCACGATACAGGATAAATCCTAGCGTGGGCCCAAGATTACAAAAATAAAAATGTTGCAATTCTTGTGAAAATGCAAAATTAAATATTGTTCTAGTTTTTACTGACTTTTGTCACTTATTAATATGTAGGCTGTAAATTTCCTCTCTTCGTCAAGGGACGTGATTGACCATAACTTGAAATTTGTCGCCATTTATATAGAAACCTCTCCAGATTGAGTTTGGCCGGTGCCGTCGCCCTAATTATGCGTTAACATTTACCCACTGAAATAAGCACTATCTATGAAAATGCAATAAAATAGCGTTTTATGCATATGCATTTGATATTGGGGATGTCGCCATTTTTTTTTCTTCGTCTATCAGGTAGATTATAAAAAAATATTTTTTCTTTTCTCACATAATTAAAAAATTAACGAGTTGTTATGATTTGAAATGGCGCATGACATCACAACTAGGTAAATTATTTCCTTGTTGTGACGTAGTGAGCCCCCACTCTCCAACTTTAATGCGTTTTAACCACTTGTATTTATTTTTTAATTTGATAGAACAAAACATACGTGTCCAATATTTTTGTATAACCTGTCTGACGGATAAAATAGATTTTCGGTTTCTTTACCCAGTCATCATCCCTATTGCAAACATGCAAATGCATATAATCCGAAGCCTGCAAATCTTCCTTAAAATAACGACGCCTCAAAAAACTTTACTTTTCCAGATGAAAAGTGAACAACATTAATTAAATGGATGGACCAGACAAAAAAATGTTAAGTACTAAGATCTTAGTGTTACGTACAAACAAAGGCACAATAATACTTACATGATGTTCATTCTGCGAGTACAACGCGTCACCGATACATCTAAACGCCACAGCATGATGTGGGTCGGACTCCAGGCCAGCAATGGATTCCCTCAGCTGTTTGCGCAGCAGTCTGCGCAGGCGGTCCATGTCCAACTTCTCTTCACCCAGGAACACTGACCGTAGGCACTTTAGTGCTTCATCGCGAGCCAACTCCAGCTTGTCGATTGGAACGTTGTCGAGCTCGATTTTGATGAGAGAAGCTATGTTTTCTGTTAGGTTGTAGGAGATCTGTGGGAAATATTTGAGAGTACATGTATGTAATGGAATTCGAGACACGTTTTAGTAGCTTACAATCGGGTTACGAAAATCCTGCAACTGGCATTTTGGTCCCTGGTTTTGGGCTAATGTGAATAAAACGTTATACTTGAGCGTAGAAAAAGTGAATTAGAACTGTTTTAGTCGGTCAAGATAAATTACGCCATACCCTATCATGGAGAATTTTTAAGGAGACCGGTCCGGGGTCAAGCCTCGCAAATAAATTAGGGCAATAATTAAAAAAACGTCCGGAGTGCTGATTAGTGCAGATTATCAGAAAATCTGAATTAACGTTTTTCTAAGCCTGTAATGACAATCTAAGTTGACACGGCAAAAAATTTGGCTATGAGTTTAGCGTCTTTAGGATTTTCTTTAGAAATAAGAGCACTTCTCCTAGAAAGTTACATCAACTAAGTCTTACATCTCCAGCCAAGGCGTCTTCTCTCTCAACCAAGTTCCGCTGCAGTGGCGCCGCTGCGGTGTCGCAAAGGTAACGCAGAAGGATCGCACACGCCGTCAGATCCTTCATCGCCGACTGCTCTGTCAGCAGTGGACCGCGCCATCCGAATATAACCTATGGGAACATCACGTAGCTACATAATTAGCTTTTTATTTCCCTATTCTTGGGACACGGGCCTTTTCAATACGAGAGGGAGTGGGCCCTAATCCAGCATGGGCCCGAATCTGTACCCCGTGTAAAGTAAGCAAAAAAAAATCCATCTGGAGGATTTCGAAATGATGTCATTTCGAAATCCTCCACATAGATTTTTTTTGTTAAATTTCTATGTTTCTGTGCTCAAAAAGTCAGAATGATATGCTAATACGTTGTAATCGTCTGTGTGTCGTTGTCACTTCCACCTTTGATATATAATGTTTAACAAATAATCGGTTTACAGTTTCAATATTTGCATTTGTGTACATTATATATAATGAAAATATTTATAACAAACCTATTTATTCGATTATACCACCTACTCGTATGACATATCTGTAATCACCTGTTTTGAATTATAATTGGAAATGCAATTGTGCAATTGCAATCAAAACGATGTTTTCATGGTCAAAGTAAAAAAATGAATATGATGTAATTTAGCTGCTTCTAATCAAACAGTGATATCCCAAAATATCAACAAACATAGTATTTTTCCTGGTGTTCCTTTTTACTGTAATTTAAAACTATTGGCGGGTATTAAGAGGCTTTTTGCCAACCACCAACTTACTTTAATATGTGTCTGTTTTGTCTCTTGTTTTTCTTTGTTTGTCTTGTCTGAATTAAATAAATTGTTTTTTGTTCTCTCTAATTCATACCTTCTGGTTCTGTATGGTGTCGGACGTAAAGAATAGCACCATCCCATATCTTCCCGTGGGTGTCGTAAGAGGCGACTAAGGGACTTAGCAGAGAATGGGCAGCAGCGTTCTCTGTGCTTTTGTAACAACCGTACTGCGATCGCCAACCCGCCTGCCAAGCGTGGCGATTATGGCAAAACCCCCCCTTCTTGTGGGAGGCCTATGTCCAGCAGTGGACGTCTTTTGGCTGAAATGATGATGATGATGAATACATACCTGACCACAGTCCTCGGTGTCTGCAGGCCACTGCACCTTCAATTCGCCGTAATTTGGCCTAGGGGGGATGGTCTGCCAAGGTTTGACCCATTGCTCATGGCACGAACACTCTTTCTGTGTACAAATAAAGTATTAAGCTGTATTCGTTTTTTCGACCAATGACCTGTAATTATATTAATATAAAAACTTAAAAAGAGAGTTGATAAGGTTTAGCGATGGAACTTTTAATATATTTAATTAATGGGAAATTAAAAAACTGGCTGCAACATTTTTATTTGGTCACAAGCCCTGCCTCTAGTTTTGTATGTTAGCTACGGGAGAATAAGGCTTCTAATAAACTAATTCGTCTTTTTCACAACGCCAACTAAATATTTCAAAGAAAGCGTCAAATAAAGAGCAACAATTATTTTTACTTGTCTCCTTGATTTATCACCATCTAAATTACTAACTCGGCCACGAATTTTAAAACTAACCAACATTTTACGTTTTACAGCTTCCTTTAAAAAGTGTATTTTAGGCATCAACTCGAAAACTTAATTAATATAACGTAGCATGTAAAATAATACATCATACATCTTATTCTTATCGTATCTTTTAACATGAAAATAGCAACTGCAACGATGGAGCGAGACGGGCGCCACTGGCCGCTACCACCAATAAGATAGCGCTAGTCGATTCATGCGGGGACGAGTCATTTCGTTTAGTCAAAAAATAATAGTCAACTAGGCAAAAAAAAGGCATTGCAGCAAGGACAACATAAGATGAGAGCGAGCGAAGCGAGCTCGGGACTTGCGTCACCCCTATTCGGATCCACCATCCACTTCGTGTTAGGTTACTTTAAACCTTGCAGACAGAAATAGGATCCCCGCGCAGCGGGGCTACGTTGTTTATGCCTATATCAAAATATAAATGATTACGATGATCTTAGAACTTCAGGTGAATTTAACACTAAAAAGAGTATATTCTACCCAAAAAATGCTACAATTGTCTTGTTTCTTATATTTAGTGGCTACCTATAGCTAATTATTTGATGATTATTTAAGGTACATTTTATGGTTAGTAAAATATAGGACGAGTTATGAATTAGTCATACGTAACTAGGTTTTGAACGTAATAAGTTATAAAATTAGAAGTCGATAGAATTACTTTAACCAGCCTATAACCTGTTAGAAATTTAGCCTCCGGGCTGCTACTGCTAAGGAATCCTAAAGAGAAAACCCTTTACCTCATTGGCCGACCTGGCAATAGAACTCAGGACGCTTGCGACTGTCTAACGTACGAGGAGGAAGTCGGTAATCGACAACATTATCAGAAAACTACCTTAATAGACATAGACCATGACATAAGCATTGCATCATTTAATACAGTCTGCGTGTCTAGGCATTAGACTCAAATAATACCTGTGTTATCTTGCCTAGGTCGTTTCAATGAGAGCTACTCCACACTGTTCTACCAATCAAGGCGTGAATACTTGAGATTTGGGTACTTTGGATCCAGCAATTGTTTCAATTGAATAAGGATTTGATTTAGCTCTTCCGGTGCAAATTAAGGAATGTATGCACCCAAGCGTGCAGCTAATGTGGGAATCGGTTCTTTAAACGCGACGGCCCTGAAACAATGGCCCTGATGGACTGAAATATATGGCTAGACAAGATTTGACTACTGAGATAGCGAAAAGAGAAGTGTGGAAAAAGACATCCTGCGCATCCGCAATGATGGTGGAAGATTAATATTAGATATGCCTTTTCTACTACATTGTTACTTTTACTTGTTTAGAATTTGGGTAAAAGCCAAAGTCATCATCATCTGCCTAGCCTTTTCCCAAACTATCTTGGGGTCGACTTCTAGTCTAACCGGATGCAGCTGAGTACCAGTATTTTACATGAAGCGACTGCCTATCTGACCGCCACAACCCAGTAACTGGGTAATTGGTTTACTTGGTAAGACTGGATGTAAGAGTTTGGGCTTCTGACTACTCGTAACGACTGTCAAAGATCTACAAATGATAGCCGGGACCAACGGCTTAACGTGCCAAAAGCCAAAGTAAAATAATCAAATGCACAATGCCTAATGTGCAAATCGCCAAGGTCAAATGTACAAACGGTTTGTTTAAACAAAATTGATATTATTGATCTGACCTGTGTACATTAGTAAATTGCTGTCATTTAGATCATCATCATCATATCACTAAGCAGGAATTGTAGTTAGCTCTACTACTATTAATCAAACAGCATGTTGTCATAGAACTAGGTTACTAGACAAACTTTTGGGTCATTTTTAGGTTAGGTTCCGTACCCAAAGGGTCAAACGGGACCCTATTATTGAGACTTCGCTGTCCGTCCGTCCGTCTGCCACCTTTTCTACAGATTATATATTTCTATTGCCGTTATAACAACAAAAACTAAAAACAGAATAAAATAAATATTTAAGGGAGCGAATCAAGCAAAAAAACCGGCCAAGTGCGAGCCGGACTCGCGCACGAAGGGTTCCGTACCATTATTTATAAAAACGAGCAAAAAATCACTTTTTTGTATGGGCGCCGCCCCCTTAAATATTTATTTTATTCCGTTTTTAGTATTTGTTGTTATAGTGGCAACAGAAATACATAATCTGTAGAAATTTCAACTGGCTAACTAACACGGTTCATGAGATCCTCTCTTTCTTGGATAAATACAAGATGCTTGCAAAAGAACAATACGGATTTAGGAAAAACAAATCTACATCACTTGCAGCTTTTAACTTAGTCAAATCGATTTTAAATAACATTAACTCAAAAGTTACAACTTCAGCCTTGTTTTTAGACCTAAGCAAAGCCTTCGACTTCGTAAATCATCCAATTCTAATTGATAAACTTAGTAGAATTGCTATTCGAGGTCTAGCCTTAGAGTGGTTCAAATCATATCTATCAAATCGTACACAGATTACGAGAATCACGAAGTTCGACGACAAAGTTAATAGTATCACGAACTTTGATTCCCAACCCCGATACAATTACTTTGGTGTTCTACAGTGAAGCATCTTAGGCCCTCCGTTATTCCTTATTTACGTAAATGTTCTTCCTCAAGCGATAGACCAAGATTGTGTTCTGTTTGCTGATGACACAACAGTTATTTTTGACTGTAGAAATGGTGAATCGCATGAGTCTAATATAAATAACAGTTTGAATAGAATAATCACATGGTTGGATATGAACGCGTTACAAATTAACATAGAAAAAACGAAAATATTAAATTTTAAAACGCTGAAGAGTAAATACCTACATCTAAAAATTACACATAAAGATCAAACAGTTGAGCAAATTCATAAAAAAAAAACTTGGGATTACCATTGATGAACATTTCACCTGGAAAGAACGTTTTGTTGAAATATGTATTAAAATAAATAGATTTGTTTTCGGCTTAAAATAAGTAAAAGATGAGACCTCCAGACAAACTGCGTTAATGGTATATCACGCCTATGTTTGCTCCATCATCAGGTATGGCATCATTGTCTGGGGAAATTCTTCGAAAATAACTAGGGTTCTGTTAGCACAAAAAAAAATGCATACGTTCTATTTTCAATATGGATTGGACTGATTCCTGCAGACTAGTGTATAAATCACACAACCTTCTCACTATTCCTTGTATTTATATATATATATATATGAGATCGCAAAATTTGTCAAAACTAACTCTTCACTTTTTGAACTTAAAAACAATATTAATAAACATACAGTTACACAGTATCTATTAACAATGCCTGTACCTAGGATTGAATTATTCAGACGTAATTGTGTATATATGGCTCCACTTATCTTCAACTCACTCAAATCAACAAATCGACAAATCCTTGCGCAATTTTTAAATCATCATCTGGGGCTTCCAGTCTAACCGGATGCAGCTGAACACCAGTATTTTATATGGAGCGACCGCCTATCTGAACCTCGATAACCCAAAGATACCCCTTGGTAAGTCTGGTTGCCATACTTTCGGGCCACTGACTACTTATAAAGGCTGTCAAACACCTACAAAGTAACAGCCGGGTGCTTTCCGAGGCGCGGAGAAAACTTTTTAGATGTCACTGACTAAAGGAGAGCTTGTAAGTTTAAAATTCGACGCAGACAAAGCGTGTCTTCGCGCGTGCTGGAGGATGGGAACGAACTTCGCGTTGGCGCTTCGTTAGCATCGTGGTTGTGCAGCGTTAACCGTACATTCTAGATGGGATCATATTAATTTAAAATCAAAGATATCTGACAAGTTAAAATCATCTATTGTCTAATCATCTCACTATTTTAAGGCCAACAAACCCGCGAGCAAAGTCACGTTCCTAAAATGTTTGAGGAAAATTATTTTTATTCTACTTCAAGAATCAATTACCTACTTACACACCTGTTGCACAAATTATGTAGTATTTTACCTTAGCGATGATGTCATCTTCGACCGTTTTTAAGGCTGCAAACACATCTTCCGCTTCTATCTGACCTGTCAGTATGATTGTCAGGTTCTCTGCACGATAGAATTTCTTGTGGAAGTCTCTGACCTGTGAAAAGTAGTCTAGTTTACTATGGTTTTTGGGTAGAAATGTCTGTTAGATTGAATTTATTTCAAATAGCAAATTCCTGAAGAGTTTTTGAGGGTCTAATTGCGAATGTTATTATCTTATAGGGATGTACAGACTAGTCGCCGATTTGTTGGCTAGACTTAAGGATATGAATTTAATTTTTTTTTTGTTTATTATTTCTACATTTTAATCAGCCTTATAGTTTTATAAATGACCTAGGAATCCGAGCTCTTTGGTAGTTAAAATTGAAATTAAATCAAGATACAATTAAATTATAACATTTAGCAGAAAAAGTAATTTAGAATTTCTATGACCACACAGTGGGTGCATTATATGATGTACTCAATGTGAGCAACTCAACTGTACATGAAACACCAAGGACATTACTGATGGTGGTGCTGTCTTGGTGAAGTCAATGGAGCAATTATCAGCTTGGCCGACTGGTATGCCAGTCAAAGTCATAGTTGGCCCATCTCTATTATCTTCCTATTAGAATCTTTTAGGAATTTTAAATTAGAAATTACTTTACATATTTTTGTCATTGTATTTTCTTTGGTGCTGTTTGCAATTTAAGGCAATTTGTAAGCTTATCAACTTACTTTAGTATTATCAGTTGATGTTCTCAGGTTCTTCATAATGCCACCAGTTTCAGCTGAATAACCACTTCCTGGATACATGGCACGCAATAATTGTAGCTCACATCTATAACAAAAAGTTACGTCCTGTCATTATTAGCCTTATATTTTACAAGGGGAAGGAAGAAGTTTACTAATCTATCAAATTCTTGGATTTAAAATAATTATCCTTTAATTCTTACTTAAGAGAAGCTTGTGGCTAAATAATAATAGCCGCACAGGTCGATCATCAAGGTTAAGGCGTACTTGCCGAGGTTGGTCAGGGGATGGGTGACGTTCATTACATACCGAGTTTCCTCCATGCCTCGGAAAGCATGTTAAGCCCTAGGTCCCAGCTCTCATTTGTAGATCTTTGGCAGTCGTTACAAGTAGTCAGAAGCCGAAAGTCTGACATCCAGTCTTACCAAGGGGTATAGCACCCAGGTGCACCCAGTTACTGGGTTGTGGAGGTCAGATAGGCAGTTGCTTCATGTAAAATACTGATACTCAGCTGCATCCGGTTAGACTGGAAGCTGACCCCAACAAAGTCTGGGAAAAGGCTAGGCAAATGATGAATTCTTACTTAATCAGAAAAGAACATAGTTTTCAGACATATTTCCTTACCTACTGTAGGAAGTGTTCTCCCTTCCCTGCATTTCACAATACACAACGCCAGCATCCTCTCCTTCACCATCAATATGGTGGACCTCTGTGATGAACCCTTCATCAGTGAGCGTAGGCCGCAGTATATGGTCCAGATATATGGGGAGCAGTGTCAACATGCCAGCATCTCCAGCAGTATACACAGTATAACAAGTGTGGTCCGTATCAGTCCATGCATTCGTACCATGAGCCATACAACGGTTAGCCAGTAAATCCAGGATACCTTTGTATGGGTACCGCTCAGAACCAAGGAAGATGAGATGCTCCAATGTGTGGGGAAGACCGTCATCATCGTGGGCCTCAGTTGCTAAAGGAAAATAATAAAAACAAATGTGTTATCCATACTAATATAAAGTGGAAAGTTGGTAAGCTTGGATGTAGACAGTAATCTATGGAACTACTGACCAAATATTATTAAAATAATAAAATTAAAATAAAATAAATTAAAAACTAAATTCCAAAAATTATTTCAATATTGGGAAGCTACATTATCCCCTAGTATCACACATAGGCTATATTCAAATTTGACCTTAACGCAAACGAAGCCGCGGGAAAAGCTAGTTTAGTGTTAAAAGTTGTTATCTGTTTCTTGTTATCATTGTTTGCAAATGGGATTAGATTGTCGTATTTATTCTGTGAAATATTGTTAACCAGCTGTGTATCGTATTCATAAGTCCACGTAGTGGGTAACTTTGAAGCAGCGAACAGGTAGAATGAAAATAAAAACTTTGTCTTTTAACAATAATAAGCTGTTCTCATGTAACAGAATTTATTTTATGAGAAAATCTTACCCAGACAAAAGAAACCGTTGACCAGAGGTCCCTCAACTCCAGCTATGATGACGGTGATACCGGTCTTCTCCGACACATATTTGTTCACAGGAATCACATCCGACGCTTTGGTCGAAGATATCAATTTGAAGTGAGACATTCTGAATTTACGCCGCACTTGGTTTATATTCTAAATGTTATTTTAAAAACACTGGTGAGGTAGGAAACTTATTCACAATATTCACCGGCGCCCGCCTGAACAGCAATATATCAAAGCAAGTGATGATTTAATGAATGAAATGAAATAAAATAGGACCGGCACAGGTTACGTCAAAACTGACAGTCTGTCAGATTCAAATAGGAATGTCACCGCTTTTCTAGTAGTGATGTGCAGCGTATCGGTAACCGCTACTTGACATATTTAGCGTTTCAACTCCAATTTTGAACTTTAGCATGTTTTTGAAGTGAAACTTCTTATGCGACTTCCAACGAGGTTGCGTTAAACGTTTAACGCTACCATGGAGGGGGAATAAAAAGAGACAGAGCGAGAGTGAATGCGTGGCACTCGAACGCATGCGTGTAGTATACAGGGTGTAACGGAAAGGGTATATACATAGACTGTACTACAGACCATCAAACGGAACATGTTTCTCCATCGGATAAAGATCGTAATAAATACAAGTTGCCATAAACATTTGTTCGAATAGGTATTGAAATTTTGTATGGGGCAGCATATAATTTTTTCGTTTGTCCGATGGAGAAACATGTTCAGTTTGACGGTCTGTAGCACAACCTGGAGTATGTATATACCCTTTCCGTTACACCCTGTATATACCTGTTACAGGCCAGCGCCAGCGTGGTTCTCTTTGTGCTATAGCCTAAATTATATTTTGTGGATGGGTGATCAAGGTTAAGCGACGGCTGCCCAGGTCAGTATGTGGATGGGTGATCAAGGTTAAGCAACGGTAGCCGAGGTCAGTATGTGGATAGCTGATCAAGGTTAAGCGACGGTAACCGAGGTCGGTATGTGGATGGCTGATCAAGGTTGCGTTGAACGTTTAACGCTACCGTATATAGGGGGTATAAAAGCACTCATTTCCTCGGTTAAGCAGACGACAACCTCCTCGGTTGAACTGCGAGATGCCATTCATAAAAAAAAAATACGAAGTTTCAATTCTTCCGCGCGCAGAGGCTCCACGCACTATTTTTTTTCTTTTTTTGCTGTTTTGATATTCATAAATGAGGAAACTAATTCAGAATGAGTGTGGACTGAGGTGATAGTGAAATTAATTGAATCCGTACAAACCCACAGTTGTTTAACTGTTCGACTATTTATGAGACATACTTTGTGTTCTGTTAAAACTAAATACCTTTGTAACGAACGACATGAACTCGATCTAAAAATTATTTGAGTTAACTAATAATTTGCAGCTTCGTCAAAAATGCAAAAATGGTAGTCAGTATGGATGGTGCAGTTGGTATGTTTTGGTTACAAGTTACATCAACAATTTGAACAGAGGTTCAATATCACTTAGTTGAAAAGTTCCACTGTCTATCAAACAGTATTTCGCAGTTCAGAGTGGAATTATTACCTATGAAAACGTCATCACTATCTGCCGACCCTTTCTTATCTATGTTGGGGTTGGTTTCCAGTCTAAACGGATGCAGCATGAAAACGTAAAAACGTCGTACATTAAGAATACTACCGACTATTCCATTAACAACATCACTAGTCAAAATGTTCTCATTCATTTCATTCGTTCACACTGTCTCATCCACCACAGATAAAATTAAAGACTTGTTTACGACGGTAGCGTCATCTACTTGCCAGGTTACGAAAATCTTATTTCAAAATCTATTGCTTCTTTTGTAAGGTATAATATAATAATAACGATAACGATAATACCGGGTCGAAAGTAATGTAAACTAAATCGACCCCAAACAAATAGGTAAGTTTTGGCAATGTGAAAACGAATTACATTAAACATTACCCTCTGATAATGCTATTAAATGAGGGTTTTTCATTATTGGAGATGTTCATTCCATTAACGTAAAGGAATAATTAATATCTCCATTTCTCCAACAATTAATTAATTAGGCAGTGGACACACTGAGTTTGTCCTGTGCTGGGTTAGGTTGGCTATCTCTGCCGAACGTCTGCTTATCGGACTTTCATCGATCGCAAAAGCTATATTGATAGGTATTACATACGCATAATCACCCCTTTGTATATTGAACCGGTAGGCCTAGTAGTTGGCTGTCAACAGTGAAAATGGTTTCTTCAAATGCTTATTTAAAGAAAGCTCCCATACCTACTTAATTACTGTTTATTTACTTAAAAATATTAACCACCAGTTAGTACTGTTATTTTGCCGCTGATTTTGCATCACTGCCATAATCACAGTGATCCTTAATATCAATGAAATAAGGATATGAGTTGACTGCACTTTTTGTCAGTCTGATAAATCGCATTATATAAACCTTATTTCCATTTCAACAAAAGTAGTAGTAGTGACAGGAGCAACTCAAAACGAACTTTCAGAGGTCAAATATTATTGAAAGGAATGAAAGTAGGTACCAGTTAGACCTTTTTAGGTTTTGACAAAAGGCAGAAAAGGCTCCGTACGCACTGTCCAGTGCCTTGTTTATGCTTAGCGCCTAGGTAGATGCTAGCGAAGGCGTCAAGCGCGGACTGCGTCTGGATGCGAAAATTCTTAAACGTTCGTTTCACTTCACTATTCGCTAGGCTTTAGGCGCTAAGCAAGAAGGCATCTGTCAATTCGTACCTACATAGCGGAACCCTGTCTAAGTACACTATAGGTAGTATAATATTATGTATATGTATACGTTGATAGGATAGGTCGGTAGGTACTTCGATAGTAACCTACGTTGTCCACTTTGAAATCTTAGAAGGAAAATACTATATGTATACCTATGAAGAATTAATTTAAGATAAGATTATGTGATTGTGTTTGTTGTCAGGGATTAAAATTTATAATTAACGACCTACTGGCATAGGTATGCAAATAAAATTGAGTCTTGAAAGGTATCTATCTGGCAATACCCGGTATTATATTCAATGGCATGTCATTATGTAAAGATTGACATCGATTTAACCTAATATTACTTTAGAACGTGTAAAGCCACTTGAAAAAAAAAAAAATAATTTCAAGGGCCACCTGGATTCCGTGCTGAAAGGAGATTGTATGACTGGTTATGTTTTATTGGTGGTAGTAGTCCAAGGTTAGAAGGTAATATTCTGGTTATAGCGAATCGGCCTGATTAGCATTTGTAACAGGGGTCAGGGGTGCTATACGCGCCGTAGATGTCGTAGCTACTCGTAGAACTCGTAGCATCTGCTACGCCAAAAATAATTTAATCAGATCAAATAATAATATCCGCTTGGGTCGATCTTCAGGTTAACCGTCGCTTGGCTAGGTTGGTCCGTGGATGGGTGACCCATTACCCCACATACCAAGCTTCCTCCCTGCATCGGAAAGCACGTTAAGCCGGCTGTCACTTGTAGATCTTTGACAGACGTTACAGGTACCCAGTGGCGCGAAAGTCCGATAACTAGACTCACCAAGGGAAACGTATTACTCGGTAGGTACTAACTGGGTTGTGGAGGTCAGATAGGTAGTCGCTACATGTAAACCACTGGTATCCCGCTGCATCTGATCAAGAGTGGAATCGATCCCAACGTAGTTGAGTAATGATAGGGAGGTGATGATTGAAAATTCTGTATCTGGCTTAAAATTCGTTTAAAAAATCTAAAATGAATAGTTTAATAGGTAAAACCTACAGTAAACATTCAGTCGCAGGTCAAATGTTTTCTCAATAATATGATGTCAGCTACCTGCTTAGAATTTATTACTTTAACGTGAAATATAATTTTAATACATGTGGGATTTATTTTTGTAATGATTGTGAAATGTGAATTTATTTATAAAAATGAGAACTAGCTATACCCGGCATGCGTTGCAATGCTACCTACCCTACCCTAACTACCGACCTACCTACCTACCCTACCTACCTACAAACCTACCTACCTACCCTACCTACCTACCTACCGACCTACCTACCTACCTACCTACCTTCCTAACCTACCCTACCTACCTACCGACCTACCTAGGTAGGTAGGTCGGTAGGTAGGTAGGGTAGGCCCTACCTACCGTCCTACCTACCTACCCTATCTACCTACCGACCTACCTAACCTACCCTACCCTACCTACCTACCTACCTACCTACCCTACCCTACCTACCCTACCCTACCTACCCTACCCTACCTACCTACCTACCCTACCCTACCCTACCTTTCTCACCTTTCTCACCTTCCCGGGACTACAACAAACATTTTTTTTTTTTTGTTTGCCTCTCATGTGTCCCACTGCTGGGCAAAGGCCTCCCCTTTCTCCTTCCAAATGTCTCTATCCTGTGCGATATCTGGCCATGATCGCCCGGCAAACAAGATTAGATCGTCACACCACCTTCGCCGCGGTCTACCTCGACGGCGATTTCCTCCGTCAGGAACCTTCCAGAAAAAAATTAATTAGTTAATCGACAAACATCACAAAACCAAAATCAGCCAAATCGGCCCAGCCGTTTTCGAGTTTTAGCGAGACCCACGAACCACAATTGAATTTATAAATATAGATAGATAGATTAATGGCGATAATCTTATCGCCATCGCCATTGCTTGACAGGTGAGAACTTAGGTAACTTACTTACTCTTTTGATGATTTTTTTTCTATTAAAAAATTAAAGGAACTTCACTCAACTTTAGAACGAAGGTATATCATGAAGTTGTTAAAAGAAATGCCCTTATCTACAAAAGTGAAGTCATCATTTGACATTTGATTGAATACATTCACATTGGCATTTCAAATATTGATGCATGTTACAGAAACAGTTATATGCCCGTTCATAGATCGTAAAATACATTGACAACTGACATAATAACAATTGAAGGTAGGCAAAGGAACGTGGGCCTGTGGACGGTGAGTAATTGACTACTTAGCTCACCGTCCGTCCCTCTTATGACGACATGCCGTATCGACGGCGCGTTCGTGCTCCAAGCGCGCCTCAAGGAGATTGAAGAGAGATCTGCAAATCGGAATGGGTCTGAGAGGGCCGATGCCTGCCAGGGCTGCGGGACTGTTCGAAAGAGATACTGTGGCCCTGGAACACAAAGGGCTAAGAAGGAACATGGATGGGTTTTAGTCAGTAAGTGTCTGACACTCCCTTCCGCTCCGCCCAGAGCAGGAAGAGTCATTTAATGATTACCCATCCGTAAAAAAAAGGTAGGCAAATGATACGATGAATCCTCACCTCATTGACTAGCTCAGATTTGCAGAATAGTCTTGGTCTCTCTAGAAAGACTGCTTCGTTAATCTAGTGGTCCATGTTTTTAAATTCTATCTGTTAGTCTGTTCGTGCCGTTTAATCTCCGGAACGGCGGGCCAGATTTTGACGGGAGTTTGAATGCCTCGTTGATCCAATAATCGCAAGCGCGTCTGCTGAGCACGCGATTCTTTGGATTTGATTCACAGGGCGGGAAAACTATATTGTGTTGATTTTTCCTTTAGGAATTTGTCAGTATCAGCCACGGAGCCTGGATTTTTGCCCGTTTGAAGGCAATAGGCTCGTCCCCTATATTAAAATAAAATGAAATAAAAAGAGACTTTATTTACTATGACCTCAATACATACACAAATTGTAACATTAACTCTCAACTTAAAACGAATAACATTTTTTAATTATTGTTTACCCTAAATTGCCATTATCAGCTACCAGGTCAGGCTGTCTTGCGACATAGGCCTCCTCTATGTCCCTCCACTTATTCTGTCCAGAGCAGTTCTTCGCCAACCTTTCGGCAGATCATACTCCCACCTTTTTACCTGTCTTCCTTTACGTCTTTTTCCGTTTCTTGGTCTGTCCCCTATTACGTGGGACTTAAACATAGCACGTACACCTCTGCCGAACCCTTCGGGAATAACAGGCTGTTTCTAAAAAGATGTGTACTAAAGATCTACCTTGCACTACATACATTGTTAAGTAGGTTAATGTTCAAACTAAAAATAAACAAAATCGTGCACCCTTAGCCCTTGACCATTTTCCTAGGAGGGGGGGGTTGTTTAGATTTAGGGCAGATAAACGTTCATGATCCTATCGTGTGTAAAATACAGTTTTTTTCACGGTAAGACCGGTTTCGGAAGAAAGGGTAATAAAAGATTAAGGTCAATAGCGTAGGTCTTGTAAATAAGATAATTTAATTTTTAATTGATTTATAAACACTATCTAAAGATGTGGACTGATTACGTAGTATAAAACAAAGTCTGTTCCCGTCGTCTGTACGCTTAGATCTTTTAAAATACGCAACGGATTTTGATGCGGTTTTCATCAATAGACAGAATGATTCAAGAGGAATTTATTATATGTAAAATTTATCGACAATATATCGAATTTACGAAGTCGCGGAAAGCAGCTGGTACATACATAAGTCTGCTTGTTGTTGTGTAGGTAGGTATACTTTTCACTATTGTACAATGTACATTGTACAAAGTATGAATAAATTAATTATGCTGTAAGGACTAAGGTGAAGGATTTTGAATGTATACAAGGTGTTGTTTTGCATCCTCGTCAAAATTCAGGATGTTGTCACAAAAGACATAAATATTCAATATAAATTACGGTACCTAGTAAATTATTAAAAAACACTGCATTTTTTTGTTGTTTAAATTTGTCAATATTTCAGAATAACCCCCATAGCGTGGTTTAGGGATTATAAAATTATCGAAAAAACGTTTGAGGTTTTTTGTTTGTGTGTAAGTGACGTTATAAGGCAGGGATCAGACGGCCCGTGTTTAAAACTCGGGCCGGGTCGTTGGTTCACAGTTGCCGATTTCAGTAAATAAATAAAAAAAGGAAAATTATCTACTCATTTTATTATTGATTCGGGTCGAGAATCATTAGCATAGTTACCTCCTAGAATTTGACGAGGTTGCAAAACAACATCTTGTATATGTTAAGTATGTGTTACTTTTATTGTTGTCTTATGACGTAGGTATCGTGTTGTGACGACCTGATCATGTTCGTGGGGAAAGCGTGGCCAGAAATTGCACAAAACAGAGAGTTTTGGAAGGAGTAGGTGGAGCCCTTTGGCCAACAGTGGGAAACAGTACCTACCTATAGAAAATAAACTTTACCTTAATACTTTCAAGTACAAGGATAAACGTTGAGGAAAGTGGTTGTTGATGCGTAGCTGTCGTAAGTCGTAGCGATCTATTGTTTTTCAGGGTCATCATCATGATTTCAGCCGAAAGACGTCTACTGCTGGACATAGGCCTCCCCCAAGTGTCGCCACATTGACATTTTGGGGGGTTTTGCCATAATCGCCACGCTTGGCAGGCGGGTTGGCGATCGCAGTACGGTTGTTACAAAAAAACAGAGAACGCTGCTGCCCATTTTCTGTCAAGTCCCTTAGTCGCTTCTTACGACACCCACGGGAAGATATGGGATGGTGCTATTCTTTACGTCCGACACCATACAGAGCCACCTACCTATAGATACCTACACCTACCTATATAGGTACCTACCTATAGAAAAAAAACTTTACCTTAATACTTTCAGGTACAAGAACAAAAGTAGAGGAAAGTGGTTGTTGATGCGTAGCTGTCGTAAGTCGTAGCGATCTATTGTTTTCAGGGTGCTAGGAGTCTTCACTATTTAACTGAATATATAAAATTAGCAACTTATTGGGAGCTTATGGCGTCAAACTAACCGAACGTGTACGCAACACCACACTGCGCTCCAAAACACATATTACTGACGTTTCTCAAAAAGCCGCTGAGCTGAAGTGGGACTGGACTGGTCACGTCTGCTGCATGCCCAATGAGCTGTGGGCCAAAACCTCTCATAGGCTCGTAGAGCCGCGGCGGGACGAGCTGGACAAGACTAGCGACCAGTGTTCTGCATTAGCCCTGGATCGGAACATCTGGAAGTCATGGGGAGAGGCCTTTGCCCAGCAGTAAATGTCGCAGGCTAACAGTATCAATAGGCTACCTATTTCAAATATAGAACCGGAATTTTCCAAGGACATTAGGAGGTTTTTTTTTTTTGAGTAATAGGCCCAAGGAAAAGATTGGAATGCAGTAGGTTACCCTCCTTCTACTTCCTTTAACGCGATATAGGCTTGCATTGGGATTTTCCATCACGAATTTCTCAGTACGTAGCAGCCACAGAGTCTGGATTTGTGGTTGGTTGAAGTCAGTAGGCTCGCTCAGCGTACACGGGACTTATTTATAACTGGCAAAATGTGGGTGTACTATTAGGTAGACCTCTAGAAATATCCAGAAAGATGATAATATCACAATTTTTGTTAATCATGCGTTCACTGCTTGAAATTAATTTTGTACCCCTTCGATTCAGGGTCTTGCTCCATCTGAAAATTTTCCGTCGACAAGCCAAAAGGTTTATGAATCATATTGCCCAAATCCTTCAATTTCCCAAGCATTTCTGTCTTTAATTTTTAATCTTTTCTTATATTAATGGGGGTAGACGAATCGTGGCTATTTTCGCGTCTTTGTGAGAGGGATCCAGTTCTACAATTTTCTTGTAATCTGCTAGGGATTCATCCAGTTTTTCTGTTGCTTCGTAAGACTGTGCTCTCCTGATATAAGCCTTAACATATGTGTCATCCAGTTCAAAAGCTTTGGTGCAGTCTTTGGCAGCTCTGACCCCTGCCTTACCCTTCTGGTATTGCAGGTGTGATGTTATGGAATAAAACCTAGGTTATGTTAATAAAAGTTACATAAAACGCAGCAGAATTCAAAAACCTGGCAATCTCATAGGTCGATGATTGTAACTTCGAGTTACGAACATGTTGAAATAGGCTGCACATTACATTGTATAGGTTATTATGTACATCATTCAATGTATTTAGTTTTCTCTGCTCTAGTTACTCTGTAAGGCAATGCGTCGAAATAAACTTTAATAGTATTTAATAGACGTTACTTTTGTTGTGTAAATACGTAAATAAGATAGACATATACATACTGTTATGATAATTTATTCGTTATTTTTGTGTAAGTAACATACAAGGTGAATGTCAGTCTTGCATTGAATGCATTTTAACATTGAGTTTCAACGTAAATTTTTGTATAAATTTTAAATTATTTAGTAAAGTAGTTATCTAGGAAGGTATGTTTATTTTTAACAACTTGTTTAAGTTACAATCACACACACACACACACAAACATAAGAACACACACACACTTAAACATGTTGAACTGTTACAATCATGGCAACAGAAGTCGGTTAAGACTTCTCAATATTACACCAAGTTTTGTGCTGATCAGTGGATCAGACAGGTACTCAGGTCAGATACTCGTATGGTTTTGCGAATTTGTGTAACCATGGATGAAATACTGTTTTATATTTTACTCCATTCTGTTATATGGATCGTTCTAAAACTAAGACGTCTTATAATTTTGGATATGCATAGCGATATTCGTTGCTGAACGTACCTGGTATAGTGCTGCCTACTCTGAATGCAGACCTAGCATTTTCTCAACTATACAGGGTGTAACGGAAAGGGTATATACATACTTAAGGGGTTGCTACAGACCATCAAGCTGAACAGGTTTCTCCGCCGGACAAACATCATACCTAATAGCGAAAAAATATTAGCTGCCCCATACATTAGGGTCGATGGTATTGAAATTTTGAACGGGGAGCAGTTTATAATTTTTTCTCTATTACGATGTTTGTCCGATGGAGAAACATTTCAGTTTGATAGTCTGTAGCATACCCTTAAGTATCATTTCAGCTGAAAGACGTCCACTGCCCCAAGTGAACATAAGGGGGGTTTTGCCATAATCACCACGCTTGGCAGGCGGGTTGGCGATCGCAGTACGGTTGTTACAAAAGCACAGAGAACCCTGCTGCCCATTCTCTAGAAAGTCCCTTAGTCGCCTCTTACGACACCCACGGGAAGATATGGAATGATGCTATTCTTTACGTCCGACACCATTCAGAACTTAAGTATGTATATACCCTTTCCGTTACCCCCTGTATAGGTGTTAGTTTCCAGTTTAACCGGATGCTGAATACCAGTTGGTATCTTAACGAACTTACATGAAGCGACTGCCCATCTGACCACCACAACCTAGTTACCGGGTTAGACAATACCCCTTGGTAAGACTGGTAGACTCTGTAAGACAATTTTTACTACTAATATATTTTTGCTACCGTCTGAAGGTCGAATCGTGCCAAAGTCATTGGCAATGCATCTTGCAAATGATATTATTCAAGTTGTAATTTTTCATATAATTTCATTTCGTGTTGCGTTTAAGCTCTGACTTTTCATTAATGGCTTGCTATTACAGTATTATGAAAAGTTTTAACTATGGGGGTAAAATAAAATGTAGAAAGCATTCATAATCACCCCGTATAGGTTTTGCGGTCCATCTCCTGAACTGAGGCTTTGATAGAGCTTCTAAGTCTTAGCTCTAATAATGTCTGTTTCTGTCTTTCTTTTGACTATCATTTCAGCCGAAATACGGCCACTGCTGGACATAAGCCTCCCTCAAAGATGGCCACATTGACCGTTCCCGTGAAACTCGCATCCAGCGGATCCCCGCAACCTTCACCAGGTCATCGGTCCTGGGAGGTATGACTATGCCTCACTTATTTTCCAGCTTGACTGTGGCCCAAAAACTGCAGACAAAGCTCCTTCCGCGCTGTCACCGACGATGCCGATATATATTGGGCCAATATTTATTAGCTACATTAAGATAAGTATGTTGGTACTATCGACACGAAGATCTCAACAATATGTATATAATAACTTTAGTTTTTCAAGTCGTAAAAGCAATAACATTACCCCAACAAACCACAAACATAAAGCTAACTCATGTCATTACAGAAATAGGCCACAGCAATCAAACATCCATCATGTTTTGTCCGTAATTATTATTGCTTGCTCAGACGAGGGAATTTGTATTTGCTTCAAATCACGCCTGTACGCTGTACATACAGGGAGTACAGAAGGGGTTGACCCTAACTGCACCAAAGCGGAGACGAGACAAAATGAGAGGAGATGTGTTGTAAACCACTAATCGAATTTCGTTAGTTACACTTCGCGTCCTGTAGAAGTGGAAAGGGTTTGGAGCAGAGAAGAGAGGATGATTTCTCATATTTGTAAAGGCCAGCTTCCGCACTCGGTGGCCGAGCAGGCAGTACAGTGGAGACAAGAAGAGATGGAGTAGCGTCTGCTTTTTAATGGTAGATCGCGCAAAACTGGGCATGAGTAGCTTTTTCAGAGATCTTTGGTTCGGTCTATCCCGTACTCATCTCCACACCGCACAGCATCACTAGCTCCCAAAAAATCTCTCCCTCTCCGCTTCGCACATCTCCGGACATTAATGCTGTCAACCGGCTGAGCCGTCGACACAGACATTAATGATGTGGTGACTTTCTAGCCGGCAGTGATTCAGTGTTTGTCTGTGTTTTTTCCCGTCTCTTCAATGGAGAAACGCAAACCTATGTGTCTCATTGTTATTATTAATGAGCGAGAAATAGCTGAGCGGAACGTTGTCCTACTAGCTAAAATAGGTTTCAGGTCGTTCCACTCAAGACAGAATTGCGATGGTGCCCCGTGGGTTTTAACCCAGGAAAGCTTTACGTTGTGTTTATAACTTCATTACCGAAAATATCGTAAGGAAACCGGCACGTTCAAGAACCAATAAATCGAAGAAAATGTGACGTCCACCAACCCAAACTGGGCCCGCAAGGTGGTTGACGGCCCTCTCGCTCTTTTGCAGAGAGGAGAAGGCCTTTGTCCCGGTAGTAGTTTAAATGCAGATGATGAGATGACGCATGTTATGCAAAGGAAGAGTAAGAAATGTTAATTTTTGATTGGTATACGAAAGGAGTTCCTGCACAACTAACATTTGGTGAGAAACGAGTTCGTTTTTTACTGTATTATACGACCAAACCGAACCGATTCGATATTCGGTTCGATTTAGGTTGTGCCCAGGTAGTTGTATGTGATATAATTTTTTTTTAATTTTAGTTTGAGTCACTTGCAGTTTATTTTTGGACCTTCTTCTAAGTACTAAGTTTTAAAGTTTACGGAGCCTGCTGCGCTAGCTGGGGAAGCCAGCTTTAATATTTTGTCACAATCACCAGTACCCCGGGTCCCCGGTAACTCACTCCTGCATCACTCACAGCAGTTGTTACGTTTTCGCTCGTGCGATAGTGCCGGTCGCTTAGCCCGCGAGTGTCCGCGTCTGCCCGCGTTCACAAAGTCGCTAGCCCGCGTCGCGATCGCTTGCGTAGTGGTGTCGAGCTATTGAACTATCGTAACCTCGGAACGAGACGGTAAAAGTTGAAAATAAAAAAGTTTTCGTAACTAATATTTTGCGTAAGATTTGTGTGAAATATTCTAAACATCGTTCCGGATCAGACCTGAGTTTTAATTTTTTTTGGATTAGAATGGTAAGTGAAATTTTTAAAATTATATTTTACCTACTATTACCTATTACTATTTTTTTATGTGCTCATTTAAAATTGGTTTTATTATATTTAAATTAGATACATAATAGGTACATTCATTAAAATATTCTTCTCGCATGAATTAAACTACTAACCGACTAATATTTTAACGACATTTATTTTAAGGAATCATAGTAAATTTGAGTCCTTGTAAAAAAATGCTAACTTTATTTCATTTGAAATTATAACATTTCAAAACCAATTAGGGGATTCTTAGAATATAATTATTCCTACCTAATGCATAGATTTAAGCACTATTCTAATACAGATGAAATCTAATCTAGGCATAGTAATTACCTACTACGTAATTGAATTTTAGTTCAACTGTAGGTAATTTAAAATAGCTGTAAAAGCGACCTAGCAATTACAAAGGTACATAATTGAAGCCACGAAGTTTACATACATTTTAGAGAATTTCCTAGTCATTAACAAAAATAATAATTAAGTAATCAATTTGTTTACAAATAGATACCTAGACCACATATAAGGGTACTTGTTGAAACTGAAACTACCGTAAAGTTTCAGCGAGGATACGGAATTTTTAAATCGTCTTGGTTCTTGAATAATGTTCTTTATAAGGAAATAATTGGCATATAAGCAAAGAATTTACTATTTTTATTAAGAAATGATAATCTATCGCAAAAACAATGTTATCACGTTTCTGATTACATATCATGTTAATAACGCAACTTGTAGGTGCTCTATCAACAGATAATTGGATAATTATCTAAATAATTATTTGCAAAAATGTATTGCTATACCCCCAGTATCTAAAGACTAGCTGTCCCGCGCAACTTCGTCTGCGTCACATTTTCCCCGATCTTGAAACATTTTTTATTGCTGCTCCGCTCCTGTTTGTCGTAGCGTGATAATATATAGCCTTCCTCGATAAATGGGCTATCTAACACTAAAATAATTTTTCAAATCGGATCAGTAGATCCTGAGATTAGCGCGTTCAAGCAAACAAACAATCAAACAAACAAACTCTAAGCTTTTTAATATTGGTATAGATTAACTTAGACATTTTATATCATATCTATGGATTACCACATAGCTTATATTTTAATCTTAAAATACTTTATGCAAATCTTTTGTACGAAATTAGTTTTTTTTTGGAAAATAATATCGATCGAGCGAATAAATAATATATAGATACTTTAATACTAAACCGAGCGGTGTTAAATAATGTTTCCGAAAAATTAACTCTGCAACTATCGCTAAATTATATACTCGTATGATTAAAAATCCTAAAATGAGCTACTAGCAGTGGGAAACACTTAATCTAAGCTAGCAACTAAAATTCCAAGTGGCCGAATGAAAAACTAAATTGAGCGAAAAAATTGCTGAGTGAGCGAAAATAATACTACCTACATAGGTGAGTGGACTATATGTAAAACCGATTTGAGTTCATACATGAAATACTTCAAAAAATACCGTTTTGGAATGTGTTTGTGAGCTGCGATAATAATATATTTACATACTGTAATACTATCTGAGTTCATATTTTTTTCTATGGTTGCATAGATTATTCTTCCGGAAATAGCACACAGGATTTGTTCGGATTGTACAAATTTAGGGGGCGCTAGCGGAGCGACGAAGCGACAACAGTGTGCAGCGCGCGAGTTTGGGTGCATTCGGGCGCGTTCGTATGACGTCGTAACTTGTTGTCGCGGACTCGAGAACGTCGTAGAACCTAGGATGCAAACGCGAGAGAAGCGAGCTCGGGACCTGCAGCACCCCGACTCGGACATGTTAGGTTCGAAGTGGATGGCGGGGTCTAGTGAGCGCGCGAAGTGAGCGAACTGAGACCCCGCCATCCATTTCGTGTTAGGTCACTTTACTGACAATAGTCAAAACCCCCCCTCACAACCCGATTGTGACAGAGACGGTTTTTGCACCGTATTGTGAAGCTCAATGTGCTGTCGACTGTATACACGAATCAGTGTTTTTCTAAACTAATATTATAAAGAGGAAAGATTTGATTGTTTGTTTGTATCTTGGTATTAATCCTTATCAAAATAATTGATATTTAGCTTCATATTCAAGACTGATTCAATACCTTTATATAACATTTTGAATTATTCAATTCGGACATTCCATTCGAAAGATATCACGAGTTTAAAAATGTAATTATTAGAAAAAGTTGCGTGGTCGTCACTCACCCTGCTCAGGTAGCTAGGCAGTACCTTATGCGACGTAGGAGTAGGAGTAGGAGTAGAGTAGGAGGAGACTCCCGTCCCGTACGGCCCGTACCCCAGTACGGGCCGTACGGGACGGGAGTCAATGTTATGAAATGATTGTGTATTTGTGTGTATAATAATTTTGAATTTTGTAATTTTTGAATACCCGTGCGGAGCCGGGGCGGGCTGCTAGTATTTTATAAATTAGTTTTAGGTTGAATTGTGAGTCTTTGGCTCGCCATGATTTGAAACACCTCGATTAGGTTATAGCGCAGCAAACTTGGAATAAAATATATGCCAGATGTTGAATAAAACGTGATCTGCAAAATTGTCACTCAAATATATTACAAATTAGTATGCTGATCGTTTTGAATAACTTGTGCCTAAAATTTGTATTTTTAAGACGCCGTTTTCAATATTTCTGTTCGCTCTAAGTCTTTGGCTCACCTAGTATTTCAGTTCGCCATGTCATTATTTTTGACTGCCTGATTATGATTTTTTACTTACTTTTTTTTTCTCTTGACTCTAGGTCTTAAATTCAGATAGGATGAATAATTAAAAAATTGTAATAATTAATCAATTCTGTTTGAGTAGGTAGGTACTGAATATTTAATTTTGTGATTTGATATAAAAACTACAACATCATTAATTCAACTGTCGTTGTCGTCTGAACAGGTGATTATTTATTTATAAAAAATTACATAATTATGCAGTTAACTAATAACGACGGAGGGATACATATACATATTTATTTGAAGCTCATAATACTTAATTTACCAGGTCCCTACTTAAATAGTTATATGGAAAACAAAGAGACAACTCATAACATCCGCATTCTTCTCTCAATCAAGCAGAAATAACATTCTACTGAATCATACATAATGACAATTTTAAATTAATGCGATAAAAAAAAAGATGTTTGAAAATTCGTTCCTTATTGAGGAAAAATTATGTATAAAAGTTTGTTTCAATTTTTACTGATGGGAAATCTCATCGGACGCATGTCTTGTTCTTTATTAATGTCTAACACAGAAATATCGCTTGTGTAGGTACTTTCTCGTCAGCATAAAATTGCAATTTTAGAAAGGAGTCGAGATGAGACACTGTGCTTCAAAAGCATTCACTAATGCACTTCTTACATTTTTGCAATTTGCAGGTTAGTCAGTGGTGGATTTACCAGCAGGCTGAGTAGGCTGGAGCCTAGGGCGGCAGATTTTTGGGGCGGCTTTGGGGACCGAATTTCTTTTTTTTTTTGTGGTACCACGTAGAAATCAAAAAGATTTCTGCTTGGCGTATTTTTTTCTGATATTTGTCATGATTGAGCTTTGAGTAGCTCAAAAATGAATTTTACGTGCAATTTCAACGAAATTGTAAAAATAATCTAGGACATGAAAATTCTAGAGGCAAGGGCGGCAAGAACTTGCCAGCCTATACCTTGAAAATTTGTAAATCCGCCACTGAGGTCAGTGTCATGTTGTATTTTGATTAAAATATGATTTGCGACCGCAACAAATTATAGCTTAGCAGAGTTATAATCAGAGGTCGGAATTAGGTAGAGTTATTTTTGTACTTGCATCGAAATGTTGATATTAATATGGATCTTTCCTTGCGTGTGCCCATTGGAATTTGCAACTTCGGACATCCGATGTCGGATGGTTTAAGTTGTGTTAAATTAAAAAACTTTTTTATTTAATAAATCACGGGATTTTGTAAGTAAACAAATAACTCTACCTAATTCCGACCTCTGGTTATAATCGTTAAAATCATCATTAAATTGAACTTATTAACTAAGTGAATTGTAGGTATTGATGATTTTAATGATTATTTAAATTCTGTGTTCTGTATGGTGTCGGACTTAAAGAATAGCACCATCCCATATCTTCCCGTGGGTGTCGTAAGAGGCGACTAAGGGACTTGCCAGAGAATGGGCAGCAGCGTTCTCTGTGCTTTTGTAACAACCGTACTGCGATCGCCAACCCGCCTGCCAAGCGTGGCGATTATGGCAAAATCCCCCACGTTATGTCAATGTGGCTAAACTTGGGGGAGGCCTATGTCCAGCAGTGGACGTCTCAAACTCAAACTCAAACTCAAAGCATTTATTTCAATTAGACCATTACAGGCACTTTTGAAAGTCAAAGAACAAAAAAGAAGAACGCGAAGCTACAGTCCCAGTCACAAGACATAATAACTTGTGAAAGTACTGTAGTTGCCCATTCCAAAGCGTAGATCTCTATGGAGAAGAATGGGCAAGAAACTCCATGGACACTCTTTTAAATCAAAATATGTTACAAAATCTTGGTTACATCAATCGTGTTGAGAATTACTAGTATGTGAGAACGATGTAGAAATACGGGCAAGTTAAGAGCGTCCAGAGTAAAAGACGAAATCAATAATTCGAAAATAAAGTTAAAAATAAAATAATTAAAATAAACCGTGGCAGCTGAGAGATGACCAGGCACAACTGACAGCGCCCGTTCACGAACATGACGCATGTATCAGCCATCATTCAACTCAACCATATTGAAGGGAACTAAATGACCCGACACACCCGCCGCCATCAGCGTGACATTTAAGTGAGCATGACATTTACTCAACCGCCAGGGTAAATTCGCGTCAGTGTAAGATGTAGGTACTCAGTAAATGGTGGCTTTACAGTACATAGTTTTCACACATGTGCTATGCAATTATATAATACTAAGAGATTGAATCTATACAAAGCAAAGATATTTATACAATCTTCTGCAGCTTCCACAGTAACTTCACATGGTAATTTGATAGCCCCTATGGTTGTGGAGCAGGACCAGCATTGAGCCAAGCATTTTTATCATCAATGTAATCCCCCAACTTATAATATGCTTGCCTACATAGTGTGCGCTTTATGCAAGATTTAAATTTCGTTTCATTCAGTTGTAGAATGGGGGGAGGTAGCTTTAGCTAGCCTGAAACCTGGCTGAACCAGTTGGTCCCTGTTTCTAGTATTATAGTGGTGCCGGTCACTTCTTTTACTAAATAAATGCAGATTTTTCCTAACGTACATGATATTTTCATAGATGTATTGACAAGGTACCGTCATGATGTTAATTTCCTTAAACAGTTCTCTTAGAGAATCGCGCCTACGTAGATTATATATGGCTCTGATAGCTCTTTTCTGCAGAATAAATATAGACTCGATGTCTGCAGCCCGTCCCCATAGTAAAATACCGTATGACATAATGCTATGAAAATAACTAAAATACACTAGCCTCGCGGTATCTACATCAGTAAATTGACGGATTTTCCTGACAGCATATGCTGCTGAACTCAGCCGTCCTGCAAGAGATGTTAAATGAGAACCCCATTGTAGCCTTGAGTCGAGCGTGATCCCCAAGAAAACAGTTTCATCGACAAATTCAAGTTTCTCTTGATTTAATGCTATGTCACAATCACTACATTTGACATTTGGTAGAGTAAATCTTATGCACTTTGTTTTTTTCCCATTTAATACTAAATTATTAGCGGTAAACCAGTTATGGACCTGCATTAGAGCGTTGTTTACGTCGTTGAGGTTTGTGGCACGTCTGTTTATTCTAAATATTAAAGAAGTGTCGTCAGCAAACAACACCATTTGTGGATGGTTTTTAAACAGATGGGGTAGGTCATTAATATATACTAAAAAGAGGAAAGGACCCAATATTGAACCTTGTGGTACACCCATTTTTACTTTTAAACCCATTGAATTTACACCATTTACTTGTACTTGCTGCTGTCTATCATTCAAATACGATTTTACTAAACTGAGCGCAAGTTTACCTAAACCGTAATGCTCAAGTTTCAAGAGCAGCGTTTCGTGATTTACGCAATCAAATGCCTTCGAGAGGTCACAGAAGATTCCTATGGCATCATGTGCCTCTTCCCACGCAGTATATATATGTTTTAATAAAGTGACACCGGCGTCAGTCGTACAACATCCTTTGGTGAAACCATACTGTTTGTCATGTAAGATTTTATTAGTGTTAAAGTGGGTGAGCATTTGATTAAGCATTACTTTTTCAAACACCTTGCTGAAAACCGGCAACACGGAAACGGGTCTATAGTTATTGGTCTCTTTACTGTTCCCAGATTTGAAAAGTGGTATTACTTTGCTGTATTTCATAAGGTCTGGGAAGACTCCCTGGTCCACACACAAATTGAAAATTAATGCTAAGTACGGTGCTATAGTGTCGATAATGGCTTGACATACTTTTACAGACATTCCCCATAGATCTTCGGTTAATTTGATTTTGATTTCTTTAAAAGCTTTAATGACTGTTATGGGGTTTATATGCTTAAATTGAAACTCAATCGGACAGGCTGAAACGTTCTCTTTTAATAAGTCAATGGAAAGCAAAGGTGAGGAATTTAAGGTTTCAGTAGTTTTAAGCGGGATATTGGTAAAAAAATCTACAAATTCTTGAGCTACTTCGTTTTTAGAACTTAGAAGACGATGTGAAGTCTCTAGTCTGATATCATTATTATATTTTTTATTTCTATTTGTTTCACTATTGATAATTTTCCAAACCGTCTTTATTTTGTTATCGGCAGACTTAATCTTGTTGCTAATAAATAAGGATTTAGCTACCTTGCAAGTGTTTTTAAAGATTTTTGAATAAGTTGCAACATATTTATTGAAAGTTTCCGAGTTGATGTAAGGCTTAAGGCCGTACAACTCAAACAATCGCTCCCTACTTATCCTAATACCCTTAGTTGCCCAGTCACTGAACATAAATTTAGGGAAAATAGATTTAGTTTTCATTTTTAATGTATTATTGAACTCTACGTTAACCACTGAAAATAATTCCTCATAAAATTGATTTACATTTTCAATAACATGGGCCGGAATGCCTAAATTACTAATTAAGTTATTATTAAATTTATTTAAATTGCTGGGTGTTAATTGTCTAGTCTTTCGGCTGAAATGATGATGAAAGAGTTCTGTAGCTACATACGTGTTACGGTTCGAATCATATTGTTTTTCAAAATATGATCTTGTTATTTAAACATCAAACGATAATGTTAGTTAAATAATCATGGTTAGTTTTTATGTCGCAAATTAAAAAAAATAACGTAACAAGGACTTCGCGAGCTACCCGTGCACAAAAAAACTAAAACGTTGCATGTTTGACGTCACTGTGGGTTCCCTTTACAGAATCTTCCACTGACTTGATAAAGGTGAACTCTTAATTTGCACAAAAAATACCTAACAAGTAATTGTGGTTTGTGGGGTTATTCCATGCATAACTGACTAAGGATAAAATGGCTTGACAGACAGTGTATTAAAAGTACGTTCCCCCGAGAGATATTTATAGAAAGAACGTTCTCAAGTCGTGCAGTCTCATAAGCTGGAAATACATGTGCATGTTCAAACAAAACGAAAGACAGAAACGAATTAAATACAGTACCTATTCCTTGATTCTATTTTTAAAAACTTAAATCAACTTTACCCTTTAGTAGTCTTAGTCCAATGATGACCTACAAAAATATCTGGGGTCATTGTTTGACTATTTAATTGTGCTGTCTGCTTGTATTCCTGGCGGTCAATGAACCTTTTGATATTAACAAAAGACATCAACAATTCAACATTCTAGGTCGATTAACTAATTTACTAAGTAGATATAAATAACTGGCTCATTGGTCTAGTGGTCAGAAGCGCAACTTCTGAGCCAGAGGTCCCGGGTTCGATTCCCGGGACAGGCAAAATGTTGTTGGGTTTTTCCATCAGGAATTTCTCAGTAGCAGCCACGGAGTCTACATTTGACCCCGGTTGATGGCAATAGGCGAACCCCCTTTTAAGGGTCTACGTATTTTAAGTTACACCTCTTCATACCTAACCCCTCGGGGATTGCAGGCGTGATGTTTTATTATGTTATACATATTAATAACTTTCTCCGGAGGTCGTGGCTTAATAATACCAGCCGCTCGGGTCGATCTTTAAGGTTAAGCCGTGCTTGCCGAGGTTGGTCCGTGGATGGGTGACCATAATTATATACCGAGTTTCCTCCATGCCTCGGAAAGCACGTTAAGCCGTTGGTCCCGGCTGTCATTTGTAGATCTTTGACAGTCGTTACGAGTAGTCAGCAGCAAAACTCTGACATAGTCTTACCAAAGGGTATCGTATTACCCAGTTACTGGGTTGTGGAGGTCAGATAGGCAGTCGCTTCATGTAAAATACTGGTACTCAAAATAGTTTGACAAAAAGGCTAGGCAGATGATGATATTAATAACTTTCTCAGGTCATTGCATATAAGTTTTATCAGGAAAAACTGGTTTTCATGCACACTTTTAAACTGAAAGAATAAGTGCACGTGGGATAAACTTTTATGAAAGTTATGATTATGACTCTGGGTAATAAGCTATTGTGTTGTACCAATAATTTATGTTGTGAATAGTCGCGGTTTCAGCGCAGTTAACCTTGAATAATGATGTGAATGCACCGGTTCATTCATTCTTTTGTTTTCGTCTTCCCACAGCAACGTTCCCTCTACATTAAAATAAGGTAGCCTCAGTTTGGAAAACAATTACGCATTTACAGAAGTGGATGGTTTTTAGGGTTCCGTACCCAAAGGGTCAAACGGGGCCGTATTACTGAGACTTCGCTGTCCGTCCGTCCGTCCGTCTGTCACCAGGCTGTATCTCATGAACCGTGATAGTCAGCCAGTTGAAATTTTCACAGATTATGTATTTCTGTTGATGCTATAACAACAAATACTAAAAACAGAATAAAATAAATATTTAAGGGGGGCTCCCATACAAAAAAGTGATATTTTTGCTCGTTTTTTATAAATAATGGTTCGGAACCCTTCGTGCGCGTTTTCGTAGGGAGGTACTGTACAGTGATCATGAGCGCTAACAATAAATCTTACACTTGATAATATTTAAAAGAGATTATCTCTCACTGGGTTGCAATCGTTACGGCTTACTTACAAATATAATTTATTTTTTAAATTGTTACCCGAGACAATACCTACTGGTACTCAGCTGCATCGGTTAGACTGGAAGCTGTCCCCAACATAGTTGGGAAAAGGCTAGGCAAATGATGATTCTCCGAGACAATCGCTTTTGAATTATGCAAAGAGAGTTTCTCGTGATAGTGACTGTCGTTAAATATTATTAAGTTACTTACTAAGGGGTCATCCATAAAGTACGTCACAATAATTTTGTGATTTTTTGACCCCTGCCCCGTCCTTGTCACAATTGGTCACATTTATGAGACCCTTCCCCTCCCTAGTGTTACGTGACATTTCTTGCAATTTTACATTTATTTTATTAAATTAAACCTGCACTTCCGAAAGTAGTTTTATTTCCATTTAATGTAACTAGTAGAGCGAGTGTGACCCTGCCAACAATACAATTTAAACCTTACAGATACAGTTAGAGTTTGAAATATTTTAAGGTTTTCGTTAATAGTTCAAATGTTAATGGCATTTTAACACTTAGATGTATAAGATTTTTTGAACGAAGAAATGTGACGTCAGACCCCTCCCACCCCTTGTCACACCATGTTACACTTCGTCGACCCCGTCCCTCCTCCTTAACGTGTGACTGTACTGTACTTTATGGATGATCCCTAATGGTAATATGAAAAATATTAAATTTGTGCTTAATTTCTTTTAAAAACTATAGAACCAGTTTTATTATAATAATCATTATAAATTTACGTCATATTTTAATGAGGATGACGTCTGCGATAGTTTTTAAAGCTTTTGGCATTTTTATTAGGTGTGCTGCACGTACGCTAAATCGTTGCGAATTACAGATCTAACATTCTTATTTTTATTCACGATTTGTTTTGCCTATAATTCACATTCATTACCAACTAAAAATGCCATGAAGTGTCCATTATCTTAGATAAATAATTCAATCAATCAAAGTAAGGATTTTAATAATGAATTTTATTGTATCTAATGATATCGTTTCTAAGTATTAACTGCATTACTACTGTCGATAACATATTTTGAACAAGATCCCTAGGGGCTACAAGTTCACTGTTGGACGATAGACACTCAGGTTAAAGAGAGATGTTCTACTGCTTCTCGAATGTATGACTTGTAATTTGTCCAAACATTGCTTACGAGTGCATGAAAGGAGCCTCCCCGAATCAAACTACGAGTCTGGACGCCCTGCGCACCCTTAACAAGTAGCATTCGGTAACGCAGAATCTACATAGCTGGCTAATCCTTCCACCTTGATGACTCAAACTCAAAAGATATCATGACACACTGATTAAACGAGCTAAGAGCCAAGTAAAAGTGTTTTGACGGATTCAGAAGCTTTTTATGAACCATTTCGAAATTTATGCGGAAAAATGCTGCAAATAACGTAACAAATTACCTGGCTTCCTCATCTGGAATTCGTAACAAACTGGGGTCAACTTTTTCGCTACCTACTTTAAATTTTAATATTATGAGGACTATGTTAATTGACTTTAACATGTTAAATTACGTAAGAATCTTATAAAATCACGTATCCTAATGTCACCAAAACTTTTCTTTTTTTTTTAAACTTGTTCCTCTGACTACAATAAGAAACTGGTTAGTAGGTTCAGGATCCAAAAACATGTTTCAAAAATAGCAATTTATAAACACCTTAAACAGAATTTTGAATGCGAATGTTATTTTCAATACACTCTGAATAAACCGGAATTTTGTATATCTTCAGATAGCTAATCTACGTAATTAATGTAATGTATTATCCTGCCTAATTATTATAATGTATTGTTATAATTAGGCATCTCGATTAAGTATGTTATTCAAATAAATAAACTAGTACATTGTTAAGAAACTTAGGTATCATTAGAGACATTGTTTATGTATTTAAATTCTGTAAAAAAATATACATAACTGAAACTTGTAACCATAATTTATGATTTTCTGATTGCGCATTAGCTTAGTTAATATTTCATCTTGATAAATGCACTTCCAACGACTCTACTATCTATTACTTCCCAATACAAAATATATCGTAAGATTATGTGCAGTTATTTCAACATTTTAAACCTGTTAGAAATGTGTGATTTCACGTCAATCTACGAGTTAGCAGTGACAGAATAGAGAGAGATAATATTGAATGGATGTGGTTTCGAAACTTTCGAATGCAGTTTCAGTCTGGCTATTTTATGACAAGCTTTTATTTAACTTGCAATGTATGTATGTATGTATGTCTGTTCGGGTGGAAGCTTGGAAACAAAATTAGAACCACTTCCCGATGTCCGATGTCTGATTGAGCTAAAGTTAGAGTTTTGTAGACGTCTTTGGTTCTAAGCACAATACATTCTTATGACAGACATAACTTAATCCTGCAGCTAGGATCATCTCCTCACGAGGGAACTCCTCAACGGTTAATAGAACAGGCACGAACATTTGTATATACGTTTATATTTGAGGTATAAAGATGAATTATATCATGATTTTGTCCTGCAGCCAGGATCGTCTTCTCAAGAGGGAACCTCAGCGGTTAATAGCGTGGACACGAAACTTTGCATACGAGTTCATATTTGTTGGATAAACATGACTATCATGATCTCATCCTGCAGCCAAGATCGTCTCCTCACGAGGGAACTCCTCAATGGTTAATAGCGTGGGCACGAAACTTTGCTTCCGAGTTTATATTTGATGGATAATCACGACTTGTATTCTAAACTTGTCCTACAGCCAGGTTCGTCTATTCACGAGGGAACTCCTCAACGGTTAATAGGACGGTTATGAAAAAAAGGTTGAGATACTGATGTGTGTTCAGAAACGATTCCGACAAAACTACAAATATTAAAATAAAAATATAAGTTAAAAATGTTTTTAAAAACAAGCTTTTATAAAGATGCACTGAAAAGAAGAAAATAAATCTTAGAGTAGGTATATCAAAAAGATAAAGGATAGTTTTCACAAAAGCTTGTCGCGTATAGTTTATATAGCATTTATCATTCACGCGTCAATATAATATATATTTTTTTAACTACCCTCAACTACGACTGCTTCGCTGGTCTAGTAGTCGCAACTGCTGCTGCTGGTCAGGAAAAGTATTCTTGGATTTTTCCATCAGGAATTTTTCAGGAGCACCCTGCACGCGTAGCATGACCGCCATAGAAACGGGCAATGACAGATAGACAATGACAACGTGTCAGTTTGTCGATTCTTCCGTCGACAAAACTCGTTTCTACAGTGGTGATGCTACGCGTGCTGGAGCTGGTTTTGATAACAGCCCAACTAGCAAAAAGTGGTTTTTAAACTATCCTAGAACCATAATTTATCGAGGACTATATGAGACTTATATCCGCATATAAGTCGCGAAAAGGGCCCACTTTAACACTTAAGTCTACTTTTACTTATAACGTATTTATATTAGACCGCTGAAGTGCCATATACGCCTATATTGCTCCTGTAATTGAATTACGTCAATGCAATTACTCCTGTAAATCTCAATATAAGTAAATTTTAGTAAAAAGTGAGATTAATACGCGCCTAGATATGCTTCTCTAAGCTCATTTGTGAACAGTCAAAGTGAGTGTATCGCACATTGTTGTACTCTGTAAAAAAAAATTAACATCTTGAGATTAAGTATTTATATGAATCAGAATTTATTAATGTCAACCTTATACAAAATTTTATTGTTGTCAAATTGTTAGTCTTTTATAGCTTATTCGTAGGGTTGGGAACTTGAATTTTCTGTGAAATCTATCATGGGTTTGATCAAAATTTTAAAGCGCCTCTTGAAATTTGCTTATTTACATTTTAGTTTTAATTAATATTAAATAAATATTATGTAGGCAGCTGCCATTTTCTTGGTCAGCATTTCCAAGTGCGATATAGTGCTAAAATAAGTACTTTTAGCATTTACAAGTGTGATATAGTACCAATATTAGTATATTGGTTCTATATTGGGTTATCACAAAACCGAGGAAGATTCGCCATTGTAACCGAATAGGGTTCCGCAATGCCCAGATGAAAACCGATTGATATTTATAGATAAGTAAGTTAAAGTAATATTTTAAGAGTTTGTTCTACGTGCTAGATTAAACATTAGTTAAAACATTGTTCTTATTTGACTTAATTATATTACACATTTGACATGCAATTTTATACACATTTTTGACCTTGTTAAGTTCCCTGAGATTGGATTTGCAAATACATGTCACAGGCAAAACATTTTTAATTCTCATGAAATATTTAAAATTTCAAGTAAAGATTTCAATGCAGCCTGTGAAATATTGAAGTCTAAAGCCCAGTGTTTAATAGATTCTGCAGTTGGAAATTTTTGTTATAATTCGAAAGTTCTTCCTGATTATCGCTTTCAATATCGCTCACAGTCCTTTCGTACTTTCGTGGTACTTTCATAGTCCAAACCTCTTCCATCTAAAGCAGTACTATAATTATCTTGTCCGGAACCCTCGCTAGAATTCGCGTTACGGTCTTAAACAATTTAATTTAAAAAATTGGTGCTCACTGCGGTTAACATTTCTTTAGATTTTTTTTTACTTTTCTTTTGCAAGATCTAGTTTTTTAAACCGCTTCCACTTATTTAAATCCATTTTCAATATTTGTAGATAAAACCAGTTTTCGCCTATACTGGTCGTTACAAGCAAAAGTGGCTTCATAAAAGTTTTAACCAGGATTGTTTGAGATTACTTAGACAATAACAGTACTATGGAATGCCTATATAAAACAGTATAGGTTTAAAACGGCACACGATAAATCGGTTCCCTATCCATTTGCATAAAATTTTAAGACCTAATATAACTTAGCATAATTTTGCTTGGCATAATTATATTTTCGCATAATATAATTACGCATAACAGCTTACGCATATTCTTTTTAAGCATAATTTCTCTAACCATAATAATGATTAAGCAAAATATTCTAAAGCATAAATTTATAAAGCATAAAGTTCTAAAGCATAACTTTTTTAAGCATAATATCCTACAAACAAGCAAGCATGCAGCATGCAGCATTCAAGCGAGCATGCAACATGCAGCAGGCAGGATTTCTGTCACGGCTCCGGCGCTGCGGGCCTCCGGCGGCCCCACGCCTGCTAATCGTCGCAGACGGCTTTCGCTCACCAACGCAGCTCGCTCGCAGCCACCTGCTCCTCAGCCCGCGGGCCGCCTCGTCCCTACGCGCCTACGCGATTTTAAATTACACTCTAGGTGTAGGACAAACAAGACTACGTGGAGTCGGTTTTGCAGCAATTCGGTTCTGTCACTAACTTTTGTTGCACAGCATATTAAATATTTAACCAACAATATTATTTAATTGTTACAGAAACTATAGCAAATTGGTTTGATCAGAATTATGTATGGGGCACTACAAGTTCACGACCACCATTTCCACCCAAAGTCTCACAACATATAATATATTCTTCAGATAAAAGTTATCTCGCGATTGAAAAATCATTTAAGTTACATAATGATAAGAATCATTTCCATGAAAATTGTTTTTGTTATTTATATTAATTGTATGCCTAAATATTATTATGCTAATAGTCATTAGGCCTACTAACGTTATGCGAATCAAATTTATGCCAAAACAAATTAGTCTCTAAGATGATTATGCCAACATAAAATGTATGCCTAAAAAAATTATGCCGAAGTATTATTATGCCAAAACAAATTGTGCCAAAATCGTTATGCCGAAGTATATAGGACAAAGAACATTATGCAAAAAGAAGGGATCCCGATAAATCGATATAGAGAAACTTTTATCCTACCGAGTGCTATTATAATCTTGGTGATTAATTATTTTTAAAACGTGGTTGTGAAATTCATTTAACACTTACTTTTAAGCTAATGTAAAACCAAACCAGATATATAAATGATTTACAGTAATTTAACTTAAATTTACTTATATTGGCCATAAAATATTAGCTTATAGGAGGTTATAAGTAAAAATAACAAGAGTAATTGCTCCTCAGTGCATATATTCCTGGTACATGCTCCTACGGGAGTATTAAGATTTAAATGGTCTGCAGATGTTATCTTATAGGCGCATATAAGTCTGCGTTACCGGAGTAATTACTCTTGAGTGCAATTACTCTTGTTTCATGCTTTTATAGGAGTCTTGATCCTATATTGGCCAGAAAATACGGTTCTATATACCGATATAAGTACAAATTATAGAATTAAACGTACTTGAGTAAAAACAGCATGTATTTATGCTGTTAAAAGCGCAGTAGCAACCACCAAAACCATCATCGGAGCTATATAAGACCACGTAGCATTATATAATCGCATTCCAGGATTATTTTGCTTGTTGGGAGTTGATAGCACAATAAATAGGCTCGCCCCTTTATCACAAGGGATTAAAACTAAAATGGTAAAATGTGAATGTGGCATAGGTACCTACTCTTCTGCCTAACCCTACAAGTGTAAACCCTACAAATGGACGGTCATTACGTTTCATTACCATCATGAGTTCATGACCATCTTAAACTTTAAATACAAAAAACACCTGCAAGAAATAGTTATTTATTTCTATTTAGTATGTCTGTATTGTTTTTGTTTATTTATTTCTTGTTTATAACACTGGTTGGCATCATTTTTATCTTCATTATTTTATTGGAACTTACTGCTGGCTTCCCAGTGCTGGGCTCGAAGGCCCAGAGAGAAAAAAACTTGCTTAGAATAAACTGTATCCTCTACTAGGATTGATGGACATGCCCGGAGGCATACGGGAGGTAAGCCTTTGTTTTGTCATAGCCTTTTCCCAACTGTATTAGAGTCGGCTTCCAGTCTTACCGGATGGAGCTGAATACCAGTATTTTCAAGGAGCGACTGCCTATCTGACCTAAACAGGCCAAGCCTTTGTTTTGTCATTTTTCCGTTTTTGCCCTATCTTTATATAATTCTACTGTACGTGTGTATGTCACTCAACTTCTCCTAAACGGCTGGACCGATTTAAATGAATTTTTCGTATGCGTTTGGGTGGCGCCCTGGATGGTTTAGATCTATAAAATAATATCATCCCGCGACGACCAATACGAGCGGAGCAGCAATGAAAAATATTGCGAAAACGGGGAAAATGTGACGCAGACGAAGTTGCGCGGGACAGCTAGTCATCATTATAAATGTCTTCGTCATGTTTAGAAACGTCGGCTTTATTTCCCAGTTATCCAAATGGCTTCCTAAATATAACAGTTCAATGACATTGGAAATTTGACGCAACGCCAGCTGTTCCTGGTTTGGTCCAGGATGCGGAAAATGCCAGTTAAGTTAAGAAACAGTTAAGAAACACATTAGTACAAATGTACGTGCATGCATTGTTAGTGGCGTTTGTGAAATAATTAGTAATGTTAATGATGACAAAGATTTATTCATTCAATGTTTTTCTTTTTATTCTATGACATTTGAATACCAGCTGGCTACAAGTTTTTCACTCTTGTAAGCTAATAGTTGGTATCCTTGATGGGTCGTCTATTAGACAAAGAGTTTGCTAAATAAGTATTAGACAGGTATATTGGTGACTAGCTTTGCATTCTGCTTCGCCCGTACGTACCAATAAATTTGTACGGAGCCCTCGGTGGGCGAGTCCGACTCGCACTTATCCGGTTTTTTTTATGAGGGCGTGGACGGTTTAATTCGAAACTACTACGAATAGCGAGAAACACTCAAAAGAGTGTCGATCTTGTTCGAGTTGAGTTCGATTCCTGGCTATCCTGGAATCGAACCTATTGATATTGTAAAAAAAACATCTCAGTACCTAACAGACAGAATAGAATAGAATAAAACTTTATTGTACACAAAAATGACAGAGCCAGAGATGGCTTGCGCATTTATAATGATCACCGTTTTATAAAAATAAAACTGTTTACCAATATCACAGCTACACAAACTCCCGTCAATATATCAAAAATGTAAATGTATTCTTCGATTGGAAATTGATTTATTAACTCAAAAGTGTCCGAAGTGTCATTGGGCAGTTAATTACTACTGGATGTACCGTTGATTACGCGACATAAAACCTCCAAGGCTATTATGTGCTTGGCACAATGATTGAATGGTGTATAACTAGGGTTCCCAGATCTATGATAATTATTTTTGAAGTGAAAACTTCTTTAGCGGCGTTGTGCACTTTTGTGATGGGTAAAAAATGTTTAATTCGCGTCAGGTCACGTGTCCTGATCGAAAATTCGTAAGACGAATTGACATTAGGTTGCGAAGGAATTTGAACTTTATGACATCTGTCATTGAGTTTGGTTTTCCAAAACTGGATAATTATCTTATGCACAAACAAAACCTTCGATTTCTCCAAAGAGGTAAAATTCGTAAAACGTATCGTAATATTTCTGTGTTAAATTTGTTATGTAATGTAAGTTGTCATGTTTGTGTATGATAGCGCAATAAATGAATATTGTATTTTACCACATAAATGATAGAACTAGATAATTAAAGCAATTCGTTCAAAATTATTTCCTAACCATATCCAAAAATGCACAACGTTACTATTCAAGTTTTCACTTCTGCCGGCACTCCCGGAGTGCAACCCCTTTTTTTTAATAGAAAAACTTCCGATATTTAAAAAAAAACTGAACTTTTATTTCCTTTGCATTTTGTTTTTATTTTTATTTTTTTTTTATTCATAAGTGATACTATACATTAAGAAATACTTAATTAAAAAAGAAAAAGATTGTAATCGACTTTGTTCATTTTTCCATTTGAATAAATTTCGAATAAATTCTCTCCAGATTCCGGACACGGAGCTTAAATTCCGGACTTGTTTATTAAAATTCGGACGTATGGCAGCCCTATGTATAATAGAAACTATGGATAGTCCACATGAAACTCCCATTACGTTTGCCATAATCGTACTGCAATGCCAATGTTTATTAAACAATGGACGAGTAGTTAGAACCGTTCGATTGTGAGCGATCGTAAATGTTTGCGTAGAAAATAGTCATAATAACGCTTTTTCTTGCTACTTAACAAGAAAAAGTTAGTTTGGCATTATTGCCAATATTAAGTACACAGAAAAACTAAGCGTAAACCTCCGCAATTTTTTCTCTAATGTCCGGTTTCACTAACACAGAGAGACGCCTAATAATTCAGTGCCTAATTTTTTTATACAAGTCTACAGCAGTGCATTTAGTGAAAACGCTCAAACAGACTCTTGCCTAAAGACTTCTTTTTTGATAGCGTAAGATTCTTTCGATTTTCAGCAACATTGAAATTATTATACTAACTGGCTGAAAATTAGTATCTACACTACTACAATGCCTTCTAAATAAATTAATGTAAATGAAGATTCTTGCAATCTTTTTTTATTGTTCTTTGCTTATGCGACAAAGCAGGAAGTTTATAAACAATAAGAGCATAACATAATACGATCAAATAAAAATAATATCCTCACGAGACCGATTCTTATTGTTCTTATTTATGCCTTTTGTTATGTTTGCTAATTTATTATTTTTTATGGATTTGTTTACGAGTTTTACATTTTAAAACTTAGTTACAAGTGCAATATCATTAAATGTATTTCTTTTTTTTTAAATATGACTAATAAAACCCAAAAATATGGGGTACCTACTCAACACAGCAATCACACATTCATGAATATCGATCGCCTTGCAGTTTTATTACTATGGTAAAAAACCATTTGCCATCAAAACCTGTATTTTGCCTTTATTAATTCTGTGCATATTATTAATTAGAGTAGGTTTTCGTGTCTGACTATGTGATCGTGTTGATCTTCTAAATTGCGAATCGGGTTTGAATGTGGTCTTCTCTATCAATTAGAGAATTTATTCGCTTCGCGTTTATTATGCATTATATAAATTACTAGCTGTCCCGTGCAACTTCGTCTGCGTCACATTTTCCCCAATTTTGAAACATTATTCATTGCTGCTCCGCTCCTATTGGTCGTAGCGTGATGATATATAGTGAGTCAACCTTAAAAGATAGACATATGCTGTCGCGGACTTTTTTTAATTCTATCATACATGATTTATGCAAAACTTTAACCGTTTACGCAGCGCACACAGCGGAAGCTCTCAAAAGGAAAATAAAACCCCCGATTTTGAATCATTTTTCATTGCTGCTCCGCTCCTATTTGTCGTAGCGTAATGATATATAGCCTATAGCCTATATATTTCTCGATAAATGGGCTATCTAACACTGAAAGAATTTTTCAAATCGGATCAGTAGTTCCTGAGATTAGCGCGTTCAAGCAAACAAACAAACTCTTCAGCTTTATAATATCAGTATAAAAGTATAGATTATGGCACTTGCTTTTATTAAAGAAATCTGGATGTTTTGTCGAGACATAAAATCCGTGTGAAGCAGGGGCGAGTTGCTATTTTATAATGAGTAATAAAAAAACATTATAGCTTCAGATAAAGCATTGCCTACGTTTGCGTATGAATCCCAAGGATTTTCACGGTATGTTAATTTCATTGTGTTGTGGTAACGTAAAATTTCTGAGTTGGCAGAGCCATGAATAATTGCTATGTCTTTGCGAAATTTCTTGGCTCACTAGAAATAATTTCGCATTGATCTGTAGATGAAACATTGTTGTTTCTTCAAGACAATGTAAGATATATTTTGACATAGGCAAGGTATCCATCCACGTAATAATTTTAATTACTTTCCGCACGCGAGCATAATTATGTACAGTAATAGTAAAAAAAAAAAACATTATTGATAAGAAAATATGTCATGAAGATCTTTGACAGTCGTTAAAGGTAGTCAGCCGCCCGAAAGTCTGAGAAATAACAATCATGCCCGTTTTCACCAACATCCCCTATAAGTTTACGGGATCCCCTTAACATGGTTAGGGGGCCGTTAAAAGATGGTTTCTGTTTCACCAAATGTTAGGGGTCAACTAAACGTTAAAAGGTCCTCTAAATTTAGTAATCGAATTTACGTAAGTGATCTTTTAAGCAACGAAGATGGATAGTATGGATTTATATGAATTTTTGAAACTGTTTCTACTGTATTCGACGTTAGTTTAAAGGGGTGTCATATTACCTACTACTAAGGGTTTTTCAGATCAGATAGGCAGTATCTATGTAAAATACTGGCTGGATCCAGTTAGACAGGAAGCCGACCCCAACGTACTTTTGAATAGGCTACATATGATGATCGATAATAAAATACAAACAAAATGTGCGTGCGATAAGATATTGATGATAACATTAGGACCCTAACAGACTAGCAACACGTGTCATGGCCAGCGGACGCGCGTCGGAATTGAGAAATGGTTGTCGTCAGTCGTCTCCTGTCACAAAGTGACCGCGTTATTATTATCAATGTGTAGGTAGGTACCTACACATTGATAATAATACCAAGTACCTACTGAGGTCCTTGGTAGGCGTTGGTCGTAACTCCCTTATAAGAGGAATTCAGTAATATCTACGAAAAAAGAACGATCAAGAGGAGTATCAGTTTTCACCGAATAGTTACATCAGCAATTGTGAAATTTACAAATGCGATGAAATGAGGAGTAATAGAGACAGAAGTATGGAAGATATGCTGCGCCTTTCCCAAATAAATTGGGATAAGGATAGGAAACGTGATGGTTATTGGTGAAAGATTATCCAGAATTCTTAATAAAGCATGAACTCGGAGAAGAGTAGCTAATTCAGAAAACTGTTCAATGCTGCTTTTGCGCCTATTTTGAACTGGGAGTAGTCACGTTTTTCGTTTCTACGGATTAAAGAATAATGTTCCGGGGTTAACCTAGGTAGGTCTCAGATCTGACGATTATCTTTTTGTAGCATCACATGATTAAACCTTATTTATTACATACGTGCGGGAGATACCTGCATGCGCTTGCACAGTCCCTCGTTATGATAATTGTACATACGAGTACGTCTACGAGCTATGTATTTACGTTCATGAACACTGAGTTAACGTGAGCATGTGGAGTTAACGTTGTCAGTGACATATCGATCTATAGATTCAACTAGATTCACAGTAGAGTTGGACATATAGAAACGTAGATGTCGTTACTACGTGATTATTTATCTGTTTAGGGTTGAAACAATGCGGATAAAATTTACCTAAGTATTCCATTCATATTTCAAACAAACACATTTTACTTGGTAAATGTAAAGATTTTTAATACACTGTCAATCCGCGGTTGTTACTTGTGAACTAATAATTAAGCACTAGTATTAGAATAAAAAACTTTATCCAACGTAAATAAGCAAAAACACTACGACCTATTGTGTCCCTACGCGTAGATTAAGCAAACAGCAAAAATAATGTGGTTATAACACATGTGTCATTTCTGCATGATTGTCCTAGTCATTCTTGCACAAAAACTTTAAAATCCAATTATAACTTTTTTTGTTTAAAGATACGATAAATACAGTATATAGTATATTGGCAAATGGCAAATTAGTTTTAGCTAAGTTAAAAGAAATAAACTTAAGCCTTCAAAAAGATTCTAATGTACCCAACATTTTTTAGTCCTTTGAATAGAAATATTCAATGATTTACTTTTCTAGGACAAGTTCAAATAGAGGCCCTCTCGAAACTAGGCTAACATTCTAACACCGCAACGCGATATTTACATAAAATACCATAATTTTCGGTGTTGCTACACCACACAACTCACAACGTTGCAAACTTGCAACACCCACGGAGTCCGTTGGCTGAACACGATAGGCCCCTTCGCCTACCGTGACGTAATGACGGTAACTAAACACTGTGTTATTACGAAAAACGCATCTATGGCATAGCTTTATCGAAACTTTTTTTTTTTTTACTTAGCATTGTTACGCATTCCTGGGCAAAGGCTTCTCCTCGTTCCTTCCACTATTCTCTATTATTTGCCTCTTCTCGCCAATGGACGAGAAAGCCATCCAAGGCATCCCGCCATCTTCTTCTCGGTCTGCCGCGACCCCCTAGGTGTGCCAGGGCTCCAGTTTTGTGAAATGTGGGCCCACGGCTTTGCGCCATAGGTACGGCAAAACTTTTGTTTCATAAAAACTAAGTAAAAAACTTAAAAGAGGAACCCAACTTTCGAATACTAGTGTTATCTGCCAACTCGGTTGGTATCGTCGATTATAGCCCACATCCTGATCTTATGTCCCAACAATGGGATCATTGTAATATAATTATTTATTTATTTAACACTTCAAGCACAAAGTACAGAGACGGACTTAATACCATAGGCATTTTTTAGCAGTCAACCTTTCGGTGATTGAAAACAGTGAATAATGCTTGTACTCATGCTATACGATAGGTAGGGTTTCCAAATCGATTTTCAGTCGCACTTTTGAAGAACACATTTATTATGCTTACTTGCTTAAGTAAACAAATAAGGAAAAAGTACCTTTTTCAAATGCCTTTAGCACATTCGGAAGATCCTCAATCAACACATCAACAAAGTAGGTACACAAACTCCTTCCAACATTCTGTGCCTTATTTTTATGACAGGGACACAAAAAGAAAAAAAAAACATTTTAAATTATATCTGCGATTATATTTCCAGAGCAGGTCTTTGAACATGCAGATGAATATAAATTAGGTTTCAAAATTAACACCCATGTGACCTATGTAATAATTTAGGGCAAATGAATGACAAGGATTTATGTGCCTAATTCTCATGTCAAGTTAAAGAAAAAGGATTCAAAGAAGCAGTTTCTCCTAGTCCTATTAAGTTTTTATAAAAGCGTGGCGGTAATACTATCTGTTAATAAACTCCTGAAGCTGTCTTCCCTGCCTACCTTCAAAACTAATCGAACTACGATTAAAAGTTTCAGAAGAAGAAGGAAGTTGAATATAAAAGGCTCTACCTATCGGCTTACAATAGTTGACAGATAACTAATAGACACGTGCCCGCGTACCTAATTGTTACTTGTGTGTTGATAAAGAACAAACTTATCAATACCTATACATAATATGTAATTTCATTTATTTCGATATCAGGCTGTAGCCACCTACAAAAAGCAACTTACAACAAAACGTACTACAGCGCCATCTATGACGAGACGGAATAACTAATATCAATTTACTACAAGTCGCAAGCAAAGTCTTTATCGACTTAGGAGTATGTAGGAAAAACCCTACAATAATTGTCGGGAAAATAAACGGCCCGTGCTCAGCCCGATCACTATGTACGATAGCCTATCCCTTGGGAGAAGCAAGCCAAATACCTAGGAGTCGTACTCGACAACCACCTGTCCTTCGCAGCGCCCAACCGAGCTGCCTTTGATATGGGTAGGCTTTATTTCATGATATCGACTAGAAGCAAGTTGTCATTCAAGAGCAAGTTGCGCCTCTATACCGCGGTGATCCGTCCCATTATGACGTAGGTATGCTTGGGTCGTGTGCGCACATACCGAGCCTAAATACATCCATAAGATGCAAACCTTACAGAACCGGTTCTAACGTAGAGACACGGGAGCCCCTTATTATGCCCTCCACGACCCTCGCTCGTGCGGGCGCGCGATGCTGAGCCAGTAGTTTTAAATCAGCCACTAAATAATGATATCATTCAGATCCAGCCTCTCCTCATGCTGTCTTTCCCCAGCGACGCCCTAAGCCGAGGCTCGTACCCCACAGGGGGTGCCCGTAGTGTGTAGTCGCTTAGTTTGTAAGTAGTTTTATGCCTTGGCTGGAGGCCTTACACTCAAGGCACCCACAGGATAGTCCGGTTAAGCAGACGACAACCTCCTAGGTTGAACTGCGAGATGCCATTCACAAAAGAAAAAAACTGTCGGACAGTTGCTCACCAGAGAGGCACCCGTCTGGTCGGAGGATCCTCCCTTTCCTATAGGGGATGAGTGACTTAACACCCTGTTCTTCGTACTCTTAAAAGACTATAAATGGCTAATTGGTCTTGTGGTCAGGCGCTACTGCTGTGCAAGTCGTTGAGGTCTTGGGTCCGGTTCCCGAGTTGAAAAAAAAACTCTGAATATGATCTAGTTATCTTCCTTTAGTCATCATCATCTGCCTAGTTTTTTCCCAACTATATTATGACCAGCTGCCAGTCTAACCGGATACAGCTGAATGACAGTATATTTTTACATGGAGCGACTGCCTATCTGACCTCCACAGCCCAGTTAGTACTGGGTAATACGATACTCCTTGGTAAGACTGCAAAAAAATAATTTTCACTTTAGCTTTGAAAAGACTGGTTGTCAAACTTTCAGGCCACTGACTACTTAACGACTGTTAAAGATCAACAAATGACAGCCGAGACCAACGGGTTATTGTCTTTTCCGAGGCACGGAAGAGTTATCTTCCTTTAGTTGGAAACATAAATATCCCTTGTTGCTACCTACAGCTACATAATAATAAAGTCACGACACGGAGAATATATAATGATATGCAGAGCATCGAATGTCAGTCACCCGGTGTCAATAACGTCTAAGTGTTATTTTATGTGTGGTGTAACAAATTGCTGTTAGATAAGAGTAATCAAACCTCTCATAATAATGTAAAAACGTACGTGATTTACCGTATCTTCTCCATACAAAGGATTTATATTAAACAAGCTGAACCGCGCAACTTCTCTGCGTCACATATTCCCCGTTTTTGCAACATTTTTCATTGATGCTCCGTTTCTTTTAGTCGTAGCATTATGTTATACAGGGTGTTGTTTTGCATCCTCGTCAAAATTCAGGATGTTGTCACAAAAGACATAAATAATCAATATAAATTACGGTACCTAGTTAATTATTAAAAAACACTGCGTTTTTTTGTTGTTTAAGTTTGTCAATATTTCAGAATAACCCCCTTAACGTGGTTTAGGGATTATAAAATTATCGAAAAAACGTTTGAGGTTTTTTGTTTGTGTATAAGCGACGTTATAAGGCGGGAATCAGACGGCCCGTGTTCAAAACACAGGTGGTTCACAGTTACCGATTTCAGTAAATAAATAAAAAAAAGAAAATTACCTACTCATTTTATTATTGATTCGGGACGAGAATCATTAGCATAGTTACCTCCTTGAATTTGACGAGGATGCAAAACAACACCTTGTATAGCTTATAGCCTTCCTCGATAAATGGGCTATCCAAAACTAAAAGTTTTTTCCATTTTCGAACCAGAAGTTTCCGAGATTAGCGAGTTCAAACAAACAAATAAACTCTTCAGTTTTAAAATATTAAAGTATAGATGCGCAGTCATTTGAAAGTCCACTTTCATGTTGCTTTCAAAGTTTCTTATTGTATTTATTTATTATGTTTAAAGTACGTTAAATCATTAATGCACACAGGCACAAGTGACAAAAGCTGGGTTTTTTCTTTAAAGTCAGCAAAGAGAAAATGTTAACCTAACATAACAATTTTACAGCCAATTAAAAGACCCACTAATAGCAATAATTAACACATGTATTACATCTACATTTAAAAGTAAATGCTGGAGAAAGTGTCAGCATAAACTCAGCTCTTAAAGTAATAAAAAGATGAAAGGTTCCCATCAAGTTCAAAAGCCTTAACCATGACACATAAATTGCCATCGGCTGTCAACAAAGACATGTGGCAACAGCTGGCACCTGTCCCGAATATCAACTAACCTGAGGTTAACGAATGTGATTAATCTGAGTTTTGCAACTGTCCTTGGTGAAGGTGTACTGACGGTCAATGTCATAGACAAAGCCAGAACCGTCCAGAATCCAAAATGATAATGTATTTTTACAGAGTTTTTGAAAGAGACGATTTTGTATCCTAAGAACACTTCAATGGTACATTTAGGTCTCTAATGAAAACGCGCATTAGTGTACTATGGCATTAGACCGCAGTCATCTTTTTAGTAAAATAGTGCTAATGATAGTTAGTTTATGGTTCATCAAACTGAACAAATTGATATCAATAAATTTGTTCAGTTAGCACTTTTGAATACAAAATCCATGCATTGAAATTCTCAGTGCAAGCATTAATTCAACATTATTATTGTATGAATGTCTAGCCAAGCTTTCTCTTGTAAGCTCGCGAATTTGTACTTTCACATCTCTCGTAATAAAACATTGACAGCGTCTGCTACTTTGAGAGGAAATATAATTTAGTAATCCGTCTAGTCGCGCTTTTATACATTTCCATTAAAAGCCTTTTTATTGCATTTGCTTTGTAAACTTCTAAAAATACGTAAAGTCCTTGTTAGCTTGTGTTGTGTGTGAGTTTTGCTCGGTAACTATCCCACTGGATTATACCACCAGGATAAAAAATGTCCTATGTGCAATTCAGACTGTCACTCTACCCCTGTATCAAATTTCATCCAGATCTATTCCGTAGTTTTTACGTGAAAGAGTAACAAACATCACAATACATACTCACAAATTTTCGCATTTATAATATTAGTAGGAAGTAGGATAAATTCGTGTATATGCATATTCAATAATTCGTTAACGTATCTTCTTTGGTAATTTATTGAAAGTTAATACAGCGTTTATTTATTATAACACTGAGTAATTTGTTTTTGTACCTGTTCGTGTTATACAGGATGTTTGGTGCATTAAAAAGTTGTTATAAAAAAACCGGTGTGGCAAGTAATGAGTTAAAGAGCGTGAAGAGATAGCAAATGACCTCTCCTTTCGGCCAATTCGATTTGGCAACCGATGCACCAAACAGCCTGTATACAAGGTGTTGTTTTGCATCCTCGTCAAATTCAAGGAGGTAAGTAGGTATGCTAATTACTCTCGACCCGAATCCATAATAAAATGGGAAGATATTTTTTTTTCTTATTTACGAAAATCGGTAAGTGTAAACCACCCATATTTTAAACGCGGCCCGCCTGATCTTCGGCTTATAACTGCGCTATCACACATACAAACAATCTCAAACGTTTATTCCATAATTTCTTATTCCGTAAACCACGTTAAGGGGGTTATTCTGAAATACTGACAAACTTAAACAAACAAAAAAACAGCGTTTATTAATAATTAATTAGGTACCGTAATTTAAATTGATTATTTATGTCGTTAGTGACAACCTCCTGAATTTTGTCGAGGATGCAAAACAACACCTTGTATATGCTTTGTACCCAATATTTACCCAGTAAGTACCTAAATAAGCTCAGAGTATCCGCATACTTGTGAGAAAAATACATAAAGTGGACACTTAAAACTGTTAGAGATGTGTTGAAGGAAGTAAATATTTTACATGTAAAAAAAATACCTACCTAGGTACATAAATTAACTTTTTAACCACAAGGGACTAATTCATTACTTATTTACTTACCAAACGATCTGTAATATTACTAAGTGTGAAAAATACACTGACAAATTAGTGTTATTAGCGTCATTGATCATTCATAATTATACACATCGGCAATTGTTGACATAAAACTACTACGATGTAAAAAAAACCTTGAGCCACGAGGTTAAGGTTCACCGCAGATAGTGGTAGAAGACACCATAAACTACAAACTAATTTAAACGGACGTTGACTTTAGTGGTTTAAAGCTGAGATGATTAATTTAAGTTGCAACCTTCATGTTATTGTCAGCATAAAGCAGGACACTGCTGGGCATCAATGTGACCAATGTGTGTGGGTGTGATGTGTGTGTGTGTGTGTGTGCGTGTGGGTTTATGTAATTCCTCTATATTAAAGGTAGGTAAAAATGAATTGACGTAGACGAGGCAACACGGTTGGCGCAGTGGCTGAGCGATTGGCTGCTAAGCTGTGTGTGTTTTTTTAAAGAAAGGGAAGAAGAAACCAAGAAACGGAATAATGGATGTAATAATCGTAGCAGGTAGAGTTTTGCTGTTTCTTTCTACCCCCATTGGGAAAAAAGCGTGAATTTATGTATCTACGTAAAGATGGTGTACCTACCTACACCCAGATACTTACCCTTATAGTTACCATGTCGAATTAGTTTTTAATTATAAAATTATAACACAATTACGGAATATTTGGAGTAACTATTTCTAGCATAGTATCGGAGTTATTGCAATAAGTAAATAATAGATAATGAGGAAGCCAAGAGCCATTAGTGAAGTCAAATATATTATAAAAATAATATTTGAGTTGCGCATGTGTTAATGAGATAATATCATTTAATGACGGTCTATGTGCATAAGAATTATATACTTTGCTTAAGCACAAGCAGTTTTTTGTGTGATGAACATCTGAGAGATGATATCCTAAGGACGATGTATGGGGATCATGCAAGCGTAGAACGAGCGTAGCAGTTGCGTGAAATTAGCGTAGGAGCTGCGTAAAAATTGCGCAAGGACAGTGCATTCTAGTAAATGAATTCAGACGACGATTTTATAAATCATTATTTAAATATAAAAACGATAGTTGGCAGTTTATATTTACTGGTATGGGTAGAAACACTGGACAGGCGACTTTTGCAAAAGTTCAAGGTTATATATATATATATAATTCAAAATGTATATGTATTAAATGTCTGTTTTGAGATTCCACTGTGATAAGTGGCTTTCAAACTGGTCGTAGCGACTCGCCAGCGCAAACTGTCAACTTAATTTTTATTGTTTGGAAGTTGCCAGAATTTGGCTGATTTTTAATGAAAAATCACGCCTTAAAGAAAAACTTAATAATATATATTCAAATTGAAAAGATCCTTTGATCTTTGATTCTTTAGGGAACTCGTACAAACATTACATTACAAACTCTATTTTTGGTTATTATAAAAGTTAAATTCAATCCTTTATTCCTCACTGACAGATAGCGCACATCATTTAAAGATAATAAAGACCAACATAAAGCCAAAATGCATGTTGATTTAATAATTCCTCTTTTGCAAATCGTAATTAAGTATTTTCTAGCATTATGATGTGCGCTATCTGTCAGCGAGGAATAAAGGATTGAATTTAAGTTTTATAATAAACAAAAATAGAGTTTGTAATGTAATGTTTGTACGAGTTCCTAATGTTATACCTCCCCTACATGTAAAGTGGAGATGATATTTTTTTTTTCGGCCTTCCTTAGTGTGGCATATCGTTGGATAGGTCTTTCAAAAATATCAGGGATTTGGGTAGACCGTTTTTTGATTAAGTAAACCGTTCGTGACTTATCAAGCTTTAAAGTACCAATTTTCGTTAGCGTCAAGTGTCCCCCCCCCTCTACAGACTAAACGGTTGCAGTTAGCAATACAAATGTCACGGCAGTAGTACCTATACAGGGTGTAACGGAAAGGGTATATACATATACTTAAGTGTGTGCTACAGACCAACAAACGGAACATGTTTCTCCATCGGACCAACATCGTCATAGCGAAAAAAGTATCAGCTGCCCCATACATTTGGTCGAATAGGTATTGAAATTTTCTATGGGGCAGCAGATAATTTTTTCGTTATTACGATGTTTGTTTGTAGAGAAACATGTTCAGTTTGATGGTCTGTAGCACACCCTTAAGTATGTATATACCCTTTCCATTACACCCTTTATATAACGAAGTTTAAAGGAAAACTATCACACTTAAGTGGGCTCTACAAGTTTACAAGTAATAGTCGACCAATTGTATTCGACTCGAAAATTTCGAACAACTCCATAGAAATGTCGATCGATGGCGCTAAGCGTCAGTTTATCGCGCCTGTTTCATTCCTAAATAAGTTTAAAAAAAAAACAGTTGTTGTTGTTGTTTGTATAGGAACTCAAATTAGGTAGGTGGTCATGTTTGGCTTTTAGTTAGGGCATGGTACGAAACTATCAGTCAGCGAATACGACCCGCACTTGGCTGTTATAAAAACTACGCAACCCTACACTGCGCGTGGCCCGACACGCACTTGAGTGGTTTTCTGGTTCTACTTGCTTGAAGACCCAAACATACCTACCTATTTTGGATTTTTTTACTCCTGCATAATACCAACATCATTATGACGAAAGACAAAACCTTAATGTTCACCCAATAGAGTTGGGGGTGAACTACTTTTGACCTCTATGCCTTTGGAAATAAGGTTAAAAACGGTCCACTCCGAAATTTGCCGGCCGTACCTAGGGGAAGGTTGCGATCATTGGACTAGTGCTTTCATTGGACCACCAAGGTATTTCCAAAACTGTGCAAGCTAGCAACACCCAAACTAGTCGAAACGAGTCCCTGGCAACACAGTTGCACCCCCCTCTTACCCCAGTGTCGCTGTGGCACATAGCGAGGAGTGACGCGTGTGGTTGTGATTGCGACGGTCAAAATCTTATAATTTCGCTCAGAACAATTTAACGTAAGTATCATTGTATTCATATTTGTCTGCGTGCACTGTTATGAAATGTCGGACAGTTTATTTGAGATTCCATGAGTATTATTACTTTTTGGCTAATCATGACCATGTGTATTTAAGTTTAGTTTTTCTTAACCAGTACCTGGTTGCCATCAATGGACCTCAAGACAGTTCCACCGTTGGACCGGTCCAATCATAGTACCTAACTTTTGATCGTTTTTTTTTGGTCATAATAATTATATAAATTTAAAATTCCAGAATGTCGCCAAATAAAAGAAAGTACTTTGCATGGAATGAAACAATCGGTAAGGAAACAAAGAGTTGTTTTAAATGAAGCAAGAAGAATATATGGAGTGCCGAAAGAAACGAAGGTTAGATGGATTTAACCAGAAAGCTAAAGAACACGTCCAAATGCTGAGTTCCGAAAGTGACCTCCCTTCAGAATTAGAGCAGGAGCTTTTATTTATTTTAGGAAATACTAAACTAATATTATAAAGAGGAAAGATTTGATTGTTTGTTTGTATGTTTGTTTGTTTGTTTGTTTGTTTGCATTGAATAGGCTCCGAAACTACTGGTCCGATTTGAAAAATTCTTGCAGTGTTAGATAGCCCATTTATCGAGGAAGGCTATAGGCTATATATCATCACGCTACGACCAAAAGGAGTGGAGCAGCAATGAAAAATGTTGCGAAAACGGGGAAAATGTGACGCAAACGAAGTTGCGCCGGACAGCTAGTTAGGAAATAAATTGATAATAATAATTAGTTGCCTCGAATGGACCTCTAGAACAAATTTCTCGAAGTCCATTGATGGCAACTTGGTGGTTCAATGAAGGTGCTCATGGTCCAAAGAAGGCAACAGCCCAAGATTCAGTTTTCTTCGTTTATATAAAAAAGTGTTAGCCCGAATTGTTTGAGAGTTTGATTATTACAAATAAAGATCTTACGAAATAAAAATAATAAACTGCTTTCATTTTAACACTTATACTTTTTGAGATATGAGGTCATAAAGTTAAGTGGTCCATTCATAGCAACCTTCCCCTATGTACACCACGAGCTTGTTTACTTAGTCCCCGAAAACCGTTACCTACTATATTGGCATGACATTCTTTAGGCAAAACATATAGATACTTGTGTACAAACAATGGATATTTACAGTTATTGACCCGTTGATCCACTGTTTGCAATCATGTTTACCTACTACGGTCATTATGATAAGAATAGAAAGAAGACGTACGTCGTTTAAGTTCTAACACCGCGTAAGTCAAAAATACCAACTTTTTATAGGAGAGTGAAAAATCAGCAATGGTACAATACCATTTTATACATTAGTTATAGACGTTGCTATAAGCGGAGAGCAGCGGTGTCCCAGTGGTGGCAGCCCCGACTTACGAGCAGTAAGCCGTGGGTTCAAACCCAGGCAGTCGCATAACTTTGTGTACTTAATTTATTTCATCACCGCTGCTCTCAAAAACGGTGAAGGAAAACATCGTGAGGAACGTGCATGTCCTAGAACTAAAAATTCGAAGACAAGTTTAGACAAGTAACAAGTCTACCAACCGGCACTGGGCCCGCGTGGTGGATTAGAACCCACTCCCTCTCATGCAGAGGAGGCCTGTTTCCCAGCAGTGGGAACATTTTATGCTGATGATGATGATGATAGACGTTGCTTGTTACTTCCGCTTTGCTATCAAACAGCATGAAAATGTCAAAACCGCCAAAAATTTACTTACTAGCTTCAACGACGCAAAGGTATATCCAATGATTGTATTAATGATTGTCATCTTAAATTGTACATCAGAAATACACAATCAAGGGATACCTACGTGCTTTCCAGTACGAATCTATAAGTATAAGTACATAAGGTAGATTACAAAAGATAACATTGAATTTTGGTTTCGCTTTTTTCGAGCCAAGCTACCCATTATGTGTTTATCAAAGGTCATTGGCACTTACTTTCATTTGTAAGTGACGTTCCCATTGACTGCGCGTACGACCGTACGTGCTATCTTCTTTGAAAGGCATTTGCCAACAGTTCGAGAGGCCATAGACAAGAGGTGATGAGATTAGTGCTTTCAAAGATGTTTCAAAGCGATTTTCAATAGAAATTATCTTTTCGATTGGACTTTTGACGTATCCATCATTTTTATTGTTGAGAGAATGTCATCGCTTGTCAAATTAAACGGACTGAAAGGACCCATTTGCTGTTTCTTCAGCCCCAATACCCATCCTTGCCACTACTGTTCTTTTTTTGATAGGTAATTCGAAAATTCAGCATTGCATCCATCTCTACCTAGCAAATATTATCTTCGAAACGTAACAACGTGACTATCCAGCTAATAGGTACATGCCCAAATTAAGCTTGCAAAAATCCAACACGTGAAGCTGAACAAGGTTGGATCTAATAACATGACTTTGTCTAGAAGTATAATTGACTAAACTGAAAAGTAATCGTCAAAGTCTGTGAGATAATTAGTATGCTTCTTATAACTCAAATTATACACATGTCTAGCTAGGTACTCAACAAATATTAGGCTATTTAATCTGTCTTATACAGCCGGTACAACGCAAATTTAGTCTAGGAACATCACACGAGTGCAATAAATATTTGAACTTTATTTTGAACGTAAACCCGGCTTTTGGAGCTACTTTTATAAGATATGGTATTTTAATACGTTTTTTCAGAATTTTTTGAAGGTCATTATTATTGTGTGTTACCCACATTTGGTATTGCTTTTCTAAGTTTCAGAAACATTAGAAATACAAGGTTATGCCATTGGGCCTGCAGGCACAACGCACGATGCGCAAATCTTGTAGCATCATCATCAGCCTATAATGTTCCCACTGCTCGGACACAGGCCTCTTCTCTGAGAGAGGGAGTGTGGGTTGGTGGATGTCACATGTCTTCGAACTTTTTGTTGTAGGACATGCCGGTTTCCTCACGATGTTTTCCTTCACCGTTTTTGAGAGCAGCGGTGATGAAATAAATTAAGTACACATAGTAATTCGCCTGCCTGGGTTCGAATCGAACCCTAGGCTTACTGCTCGTAAGTCGGGGCTGTCACCACTGGGTCACCACTGCTCTCGTAGGTATATTTCTCACGAATTCAACAAAACTCATAAGATAATGTCAAGACAATTATTTAGTTTGACTGGCGGGACAGGCTAGACCGAGGGAATTGTTCCTAATAATAAAAACAAACGTTTATTTCGTTTTTTTTTTTTAAAACATTAAGTTCGTTTTTGTTGAAAACAAAGATAGAAAAACAAATAACTTTGTCATTCGATACAGTTTTCTTAGCAAAACCTAAATTGTATTTGTTTATAAACATTTTCAAGTTAATTTTAAAATCACGTTGCCTTTAAAATAATCCCACGTAATTTTTTACTCGGCAACAAAATAAGAATGACTTCGGCACAAAAAGCTGTATGATGACAAGAAACTGAAGTAATTATATAGGTATCATCTGATTGAAGGTTTTTGATGAAAAATACGTCGAGTGCATAAATGGTTGATTACAAAAAGTTGTAAGTAACATTTTTTGTAGTACATACCTATTTTTTTCAACCTAGTCTACCCAAGCCATATCCCCCTAGCCTTTCTGCTGCCAAATCTCCGCTAGTAGCTACACATGGTCTGTGCAATCATCTCATGATTCATGAATGGAAGTTAGTGTGAACGACGACTAAATCATTGTAGTTGAAGGTAAGGTTACAATAGAGGATAGCTAGTGATTTATTGTGGGTCTTTTCCACCTAGTAAAATAGGGCTATAAATGGGTATACCCATTTGTAGCCCATCATATGATAATTATAATATCATACATACATCATATGATGACAGAAGATTTCGGCTGTCATGATACGGGTATGTGATGCGGAGCAATAAGGACAATGCCATGAGGACAGTTTTGAATATGAATGTGCATGTAAGAGTAGAGGAAGATCAAAGAAACGCTGGATGAATTGTGTGACCTAGAAGGTTTGTGTGAGGACGAGTAATAGAGAAAGAAGTATGGCTTACCAAGACATACTGCGCCGGAGGCAGGATTCTTTTTTTTTTTAAACGTTGCCCCACACTAGGAATTTATCCTGTATCGTTGGTGCGTTTACAAATATTTAAACTTACATACACAAACAGCTAGTCCCGGAACAACAAACTGTTGGCCATGCAAATATTTGTTCCGTGTGGGGATCGAACCCGCGCCACGCAGCGCAGCAGTCAATCGCTTAGCCACTGCGCCAACCGTTACGTCAAATGAACGAATGATGATAACAAGAGAAGTTTTCTTTGGCATAATACTGGTACCCCATTAATTCATCTTCTGTTCTCTTATTACCACTAACCCGTTTGCAAAAAGTTAACCAGCCAAAAAAGTGGACGAGGAAATATGTAATTACTAAATCTACACAGACAATTCTATTTGAAAAAGCAGTTATCATGTCCTTCAGTCTAATTTACTTAGTCTACTTGTCTATGTTTATAGTCTATTTACATGTAGGTATTTGCGTATTAGCTAAAATCTTGGATAAATATAATTGACAATGAATAATCAGATTCACGTCTATGTCATAATTGATTAGTTCTGTATGCGTCTCTCGTCATTGTAAATTATTAAAATTACCGACGGAATACCAGATCGATGTGTATACCGCGTAAAATTCCCCATTCACGCCTATATTATAATTTAGTAGTTTTTTTTTCTGTATAGAGACAATGGGCATTGGGTAAGTATGTATGTATGGACCAGTGGCATGATTTTTTTCACAGCGGCCACAAAGTTGCTGACGTATAGTGGAATATATGATAATATCATCATTCTCTTGCCCTTATCCCAATTCATTTGGGGTCGGCGCAGTACGTCTTCTTCTTCCATACCTCTCTATTACTTGTCATCTCATGAGATACCTCCTTTCTTGCCATATCATTTTTCACACAGTCCATCCATCGTTTCTTTGGTCTTCCTCTACCCTTATACCCATCCACATTCATACTCAAAACTTTCCTCACGACATTTTCCTCATTCCTCCGCATCACATGCCCATACCACGACAACCTATTTCCACGCATCTTTTCAGTCACCGGCGCCACTTTCAGACTTCCTCTAATGTACTTATTCCTTATTCTATCCATTCGCGTGACACCACACATCCCCCTTAGCATTCTCATCTCAGCCACATGCAAGTGCCTTTCATTCATCCCTTTTGTGGCCCAACATTCTGACCCATACAAGACAGCAGAATATATGATAATAATGACTCCTAAAAGAATTTTGCCGAAAATTATATCGGAGCTGAAATATCTGATGTAAAAGTTGTGTTGTTCCTACTAACAGTTTGCATATATTTTTTCAAAAATTAACTCTTTCCTATCGTTTGCCGTATGTCATTACTTCCCAGGATTTAATCCTTAGCAGCGACACTACCGAATGGTGTAATAATACGGGTCGTTTTTTTTTCAAAATTAACGGGTTCGATGCCTGGCTAGGAATATTGATTATTCAAAAAACCAATTATGCAGTTTTAGTTTTTATCAAAATCAGGCTCGTGACTCCTTTGAGTGTTTTTCGGTATTCCTCATAGTTTCGGATTTGGCCTTCCACCAACTTACATACCAACGGCATTCTCGGCTCCGATGCATTTTGTTCATAGAAGAAAATTAATGTCTTATTGTGTTCTTACTAATGAAATATTTTTGGCCAATGTGGACCACATTGGCCCTGGATCGAAAGATTTGGAAGTCATGGGGAGAGGCCTTTGCCCAGCAGTGGGATGATTGGCCCTGGATCGAAGGATTTGGAAATCATGGAGAAAGGCCTTTGTCCAGCAGTGGGATGACATAGGCTAGCAGTAACAGCAACAGTAACCGAATAATCACCCACATTTCGCCAGTTATGTTTTTAAGTCCCATGTAATAGGGGGCGAGCCTATTGCCATCAACAAATCCAGACTCCCTGGCTGCTACTGAGAAACTTCTGATGGAAAACCCAAAAAGCCTTTGCCTGACTCGGGAATCGAACCAAGGAACTCATGATCACCAGTCAAGCGTAAGTCAGCGAGCACTCGTCCAATGAGACAGTCAATTCCAAATTATACACCAAATTTAATTAGATACCGATATGAATCTGAACTTGGGTGCCTAACTATGATAAATAAAATAAAACTTTTCCTTATTATTTTATCGCAGTTATAAGCTGAAATAGCTTTAGTGGCTACGGCGTAGCATGTGCTACGAAAAAAAAATAGAAAGCAATACAAAATATGATGGTCAGTAGCTGCCTACAATAATATTCTAAACGTGCGCAAGAGTTTATCTTAAAAACAATGGCACAATCGTGATGACAGCCACAGGAACACTGATAACATAATATATTATGGATCTGATTCTCTTTCACATTTCCGGATTGGTATGAAATATGAAGCAACCTTTGCTTTTGTTTCATTTCCGACTGTGGATTACTAACATGGCGGTCAACAATTAATTTCAAAAGGATCTAACTGTTGGAATTTTTAATACTTTCATCCAATATTTAATTCAATAGGACTAGAAAACATTAGATACGCTTGGACTGCACGCATTAACTAATTTTATTATTTGAATAATTGTAGTAGTTGTAGTACAATGCAGGGATGTTATCATGGAGCTCCGTAACCGTAACCGAAACTATCGGATATCCGAAATAAAAATATATCCGTAACCGTAAACGTATCCGTTTCACAAATTTCGGATAGTTTCAAATAAGGGCGGAGTAAATATAAATATATTATAAAACGACATGTTTTGACCGGATTTTGTTTCATGTAATTATTATAACATTTGTAAATAATTACTTACCTATATGACTGATTATAATACCAAATGATAACCTAGACTAAATAAAACCTATATATAAAACCAAATTATTACATACTATTTGTGTTTATATTTTACTTCAATCTAATATCCGTAACTGAAACTATCCGAAACTAACGGATAATCCGAAATAATTACATATCCGCAACCGTATCCGAAACCGATAAAATTTTATTCCTATATACACATCTCTATCCAGATCCGAAATATCATATCCACATCTCTGGTACAATGTGTAGAAGTTCTCGGTTCGATTCCCAGGAACGGTCTGAGCATTATACTGTCATGACGATGCGTCGCGTTAGATGTTCCGAGCCGCCATAAACTTTGAACCAGTAACTAGCAGCTAACTTCCGAGCCGTCATAAAATGTGAACTAACGTCTATTCATAATTAAAAAACTCAGTTTCTTCTATGCAATTGATGAGTTTATAGGTACTTGTATTACTACCTGATTTGTTCACTATCTATTTGATTTCTTCCGATAAAAATTACGATAAAATATTACATAAATATCAGATAAAGATCATTAAGTAATACTATTCGGTGCATTTTACGTGTTAATTAGTTAAATACTCGTAGATACTGATAATGGCTTATCAGCGATGGCAATAGTTGTAATAGAAGACTTTACCTGTACTTATACAGAATTGTAATGAGATTGCGAGAATAGTTATTCTCGCAACTTCATTACAATTCTGTTGCGAGAATAATTATCGCCGATAGTGTAATAAGTGTTTAGTAGAATAAGGCGCTTTGATAACCGCCTTTTATACTTTACTATGAACCTATAATGAAAACAGCAAAAAGCGGCCATTGAAATAGGTACTCCACTTTTTCGGAAGTAAAAAAAAAATATATTATTGAAGTAACAAGACTCATATTCAAACAGATACATAAAATGATACAGACAGGATAACAAGCACACAAAAACAACTACTCACAAGGGAACATATGTCTGCTGCAGCATTGCCAGATATACGGGCAATCCAGTCTGTTGGCGATCATCGCCAGGTTGATTATGTGGTCACCTATTCACCTAAGCATTGTCTGGAAAGGCTGATGATATCATGATACTGGTCCGGGTAGATGGAAAGAAGATTAAGAAGGCTGATTCTTTCTTTTAGCTTAAGATTTCTTGCTGCTGGAAAAAGTTTCACGGATCGCTAAGCTGTTCTCAATAGAAGACTGCATAACTTGCGTCATAAATGTGGTCGTGATTCTGAGCAACGTGAAGGTCTAGACGTGAAGTTTATGAAATCAGATACATATACATAGTGTGACTTTTAGCTAGACACATCGGAGATTAAAGAAAGCTGTTGCATATATCTATTGCATCAAAATCTATTACGCAATTTCTCGTAATTATATGACATACGTGACAGTCTATTAGTTCACTGGCATTTAAATAGCGATAAATCAAATATTGAAATCGTTGCATTCACTTTACCGCGTCTATTAAGTGATTGCTGTATTGTTCTTATACTATCGTTGACTATGTGATTTAGTGACAGCATTGTCTCGCTCATATACAGAAAATTTAATATAGACCATCTCTGTGTAAACATTTATTTATAATTAATTCGGTTGTTTACAAAACCAACATAGATAAACGCGTAGTGCATCATTTATTTCCAAGCATGGCGGGGGCGATGAACCTTTTAGTTAATTTAATCAGTTAATTACTGAGAAAAGACGTGTCTTTATCTTTACTCGTATCTGACACTTTGGTACCATCTTTGTGACGTAGAAACCCATAGATTTGTATCGCTTGTCCTCTACTGTTGTTGAAGTAGTGAATAAGCGCGGGTGTCGGACTTAGTTGTGCAGTGGAGACACACCCTTACATAATCATCTTAGATTAAAAATTATATTCTCGAATAATTACAATCGAAGGTATTAAACAGTTTTCATCTCCTGAAAACAGTAAATTAAAGATCTGTTTAACGAAAATAATTTTAAAATGGTGTTTTTAAATAAAATTTAATATTTTAATTTTCTTTGTTTCAGGTGCTGTAATCTACAAGATCAGCTACGAAAAATGGCCTTAGTAATTTTATAAAAAGTAATTATTACAAAATTAGGTAGTGAATATTATAAAAGTTAAAAATGTCGAATGCTGAGATGGTTGTCGACAGCAATATGAACAAAACAGACATTGGGAGTCAGAAATTTGAGGTAAGAATTAGAACCATTAAGTAACGACTTTACTTTCAACAGTTAGATTGAAAGCTCTTTTTAAGAAAACCCCAAAAAGATCACGGATAAACTGATGTTCAGCATCAGTTTATCCGTGATCATGGCGCTTGTAACAGTGCCGAAATATCGGACACTCATAACAAATAGTAAATATCCCGATTTTATTGTTAATGATAGTGATGATGATATGCGATAGTGACGATATAATTAAAGGCTTTGTGTATTTTTGACGACATTATACACGCGCATTTGTGCTACATTTTATATAGGTATCGGAATTTATTTTGGATCATCTCAAAAAAACATGGTTAAAGAAGTTTGTACCGCTACAGTTTTTGCAAAATTTTCGATTAATTTGCATAAAATTAATCTGTAGATTTATTGTCTAAACTAAATAAAGACAAAACATGTTAGGAGCAAGTAGAAAAAAAAACAATAAATAATTGTCAGAATGAACCATCAAGTCTTTATCGAATAGTTGTGTAAGCTAGTCGTGTGTTGGATTACATCGGACAAAAATACTTGTTCTGTGGTTTTCTTACAAGAAACAAGGTACGTTATTTTAGACTTTATAACAATGGTACTCACCTGTACCTATCTTTATGTTTATATATGGAAACATCATAGATGATACTTTTAGTTTTTTTGTGCAAAAGCAAAACCTACGTAATTACTTTCTTCCCTAAGAATACCTATGTATTCTATAAAATTCACACAAAACATAATTAAATGGCAAATTGCGAAATACATAGTAACGTAACTAGGTATTCAAAAACCCATCATTGTCATCCTTTTGGTACATAGAGGCGAAACAGGAAAACCACTTGAATATCACGTGGAAGATTCGTATTTTATTTCTCATCACGAAATAGTGGCGCGTTTCTTGATAAAAAATCAGTCTTCTGACGTCTGTGCTTTTATTGTTATACTCGCTAGCAAAAACCAACTTATATTTTGTGTACAGAATAAAATGTTGTGTTGCATTTTCATGTAGTGGTTGCATTCGCTCTGTATGGTGTCGGACGGAAGAATAGCACCATCCCATAATTATCTTCCCGTGGGTGTCGTAAGAGGCGACTAAGAGACTTGCGAGAGAATGGGCAGCAGCGTCCTCTGTGGTTTTCTAACAACTGTACTGCGATCGCCAACCCGCTTGCCAAGCGTGCCGATTATGGCAAAACCCCCCATGTTATGTCAATGTGGCGAAACTTAGGGGAGGGCTATGTCCAGCAGTGGACGTCTTTCGGCTGAAATGAATGAATGATGGTTGCATTCGCAAGCGCGGGTTGATACGTTTTGTCTTGATTGTCGAATTCGTAGTCTAGTAGGTAAACTGTTATCGGAAAATCTGTATTGCAACTCCGAGTTTACTGCTGAGTTAGTTAAGCAATAGCCTTGCTTTCTGCACACCCACAGGCGCTTTTTTTAACGTGCACTATATGCCTTAGCGTCGAAGCCGAGGGTCAAAAATCCAATGGGCATGGGACACAAGCATAGCATTTAGTACCTAAGTAATAAGAATTAATGTGACAAATCAAGCTATACAAAACCAGTTTATGTGGATCTCTCACTGTACTGGAAATCTATACAAAGCGAGGCCATTATACTGGAAATGTATTGCTTGATAGGTCGCCATGTGTACTATACGCCACTACTCTCACCTTTTCTTGTTATTTTATTAGACTTTTTCTCCTCTGCTCTCTCCATTCTGGCTGTTAAAATAATGATCTAACTAAGCATATAAACCTGTTATTCAATTAAAAATCTTTTCATATTCCACTACGTTTATAGCACATTGTGTTGGTAACAAATGTGGGAGCTCATTCTTTCATAATGTTTATGAGTGTACTTGGCATACCTCATTAGTTTTATCTTACTTTCATCAGCAATACAACTCGACTTGCATACAATATTAATTATGGTTTCTTGTCATTTTTCTTAGTCACAGACTATTAGGTTAAATTAGTCACAAAGCTCAATTAAAACTGTTACTTTAACACTTAACGCCAACCAACTAAAACGACAAAAAGTTTTTTTTTTAATTTGTGCCGATTTTACTTAAGTAAATATAAAGTCCGAAGTCCTAATCGACTTTTGTTACTGACTGTACCTATAAATGCAACTCTTGAGGAAAGAATATCGTAAGGATTCATAATAACCCTTATTTTATGCATGACCATGACTCTTATCTCAAAGGAAATAAGCAAAAATGATAAATAAGTTTTATAAGTTATACGTAAAAAAACTTAAATGGGTAGGTAACTACTTTTAATAAACAGATTCTGTCAAAAGAGTATAAAATGCAACACTGTCCTTCAAGAAACGACGTAGGTTGATTAAATATAAGTTATTTACATTTTTCTTTACTAATCATATGCCAATATTATAATTTATAATTTTATAGGGTTCATATTGGTTCTTTACCCGAAATTGTTTTCCTAATGATTTGTAATCCGAATGATCACACTTCCTAAAATTTCCTAAAACATCACGCTACGACTAACAGGGGAGGACCAATAGGAACGGGGAAAATGTGACGCAGATGAAGTTTCCAGGGCCAGCTAGATAGTAACAAATAACATCCAAATACTTAACAATTACCATTGTTAGTGCCTGTAGTTACATCTTCTCTACTTAGGTACAATGTACACATACAGTATATGTATATGTAGGTACATACGTATTATGAATGGTATGTAGACACTTATTTTCCTAGCTTAAAGGTTTATATTTAATATTATTTATACTCAACAAAGTTTTCCGGATTCAAATGGCAGTATACAACCGACTTATGTATTGTCAAAGGTGCGAAAGATGTTGACTCGTTAAAATCAACATATATAAGTACCTAAGTACTTATTAAGAAAACGTGATACAATATTTGAAGTGGTTTTATTGTTTTCAACTGACTCCTTTGGTATGTATCTTTATTTTAAAGTACAATGTGATATACTAAGGTACAACGCGGGGTTTTTCAGCGTCGGTTAACTTTTTTTTAAAGTACAATGTGATATACTAAGGTACAACGCGGGGTTTTTCAGCGTCGGTTAACTTTTTTTTAAAGTACAATGTGATATACTAAGGTACAACGCGGGGTTTTTCAGCGTCGGTTAACTTTTTTTTAAAGTACAATGTGATATACTAAGGTACAACGCGGGGTTTTTCAGCGTCGGTTAACTTTTTTTTAAAGTACAATGTGATATACTAAGGTACAACGCGGGGTTTTTCAGCGTCGGTTAACTTTTTTTTAGACATTTCAAGGCTTTGACTGTCGTAAGCAAATTGTGTCTTGGCAAAAAGAGTACTTACCAATTATTTTATATCGGTTTTAGCAAGTTTTCTTTAAGTCGGTAATCCATGGGGGTCGTATTGCGGTTGGCCATAACAATCTACTACTGCCGCTAAATCAATGAATGAATAGAAAAAATGCGTTTTCGTTACCTATATTATTATAACTTTCAAGTTTTTCAAATGTGAAAATGAACACGTCTTTGTCAGGGTTCCGTACCCAAAGGGTCAAACGGGACCCTATTACTGAGAATTCGCTGTCCGTCCGTCCGTCGGTCACCAGGCTGTATCTAATGAACCGTGATAGTTAGCCAGTTGAAATTTCTACAGATTATGTATTGTTACCGCTATAACAACAAACACTAAAAACAAAATAAAATGAATATTTAAGGGACTCCCATTATATAGGTCGTTTTTATAAATAATGGTAGGTACGGTGCCCTTCGTGCGCGAGACCGACTCGCACTTGGCCGGTTTTTTTTTAACTTACTCACTTGCTATTGTTTTATAGGTTCGTACTCTGCGATGAAAATATCCTATCATTCGCCAGAGACCATTTCTTTTTCTTGCAAAAGTAACACAATCCTAAAGCGAGCAGATTATGTACTGATATAATAAAATAAATGCAATACATACTTACAATTTATGAAAAATGCCGTAAAACGATAATTCTTCAATAGACTTGTAGTATTGCTATTGGATAAGTAGTCAATAAAATATCTGAACTCAATTGTCACACAGGAAAAGATAAACAAGCATTGTTGACGTTTGATTTGCGTCAACTTTACCATCATCAGTCTGGAATCCATTGCTGTACGGGACCTTATTACTGAGACTTCGCTGTCCGTCCGTCCGTCCGTCTGTCACCAGGCTGTATCTCATGAACCGTGATAGTTACCCAGTTGAAATTTTTACAGATCATGTATTTCTCTTGATGCTATAACAACAAATACTAAAAACAGAATAAAATAAATATTTACGTGCGCGAGTCCGACTCGCATTTGGCCGGTTTTTTTTTAAATTATCTGATTCCTTTTCCCTCGTTTTGATTTCGGTACTATTATTAAACTCTACCAGCCGGAAATTTATTTAAATTCATCTTAATCACAATTAGCACTAAAATCATTGCAAAGTCCATTTCAATAATCCGCAGATAACCTGACAATCTTATCATTGTTCGAGCTAATCAATGGCACAGTCATGAACAATTTGTTTATCCGATAACTGTGAGTCTGACCCTATCGGTTGAGTAGACACGTCGTTTCAACGCATTTTACTTTTCAGTTGAAAAACGGTGACGCTGACTTGGAAAAAGGGAGGAGTAGAAACGAGAAGGTGACTTCCACTGTACCTTGGACTAAGCTGGCTATGGGGAGTATTGCGGTAGGAGTGCTGGTTGGCGCGTGTGCAGTCACCTGGATATTCCAAGACTGGAAGGCTAGTCTCCTGGTTCTGGCCATACTATGTGTTGTGTACCTGATAGCGTTCTACTGGAGATGGATCTATGTCGCCATTATGACTGCTCATAGAGATTTCTCGTAAGTTCTTTGTGTTTTCTTTTGTTTTTTTTTAGTGGTGTTTTGTTTGTGTGTATGGTTAAATTGTTATGACAGTTGGCATTGACAGTGACACACAGGTTAAGGCTTAGTTACAAAAAGTTAAGAGGTTTTCCAGTATAGAATTTGTCTATGCGATTTCTTAATCTTCGATAGAAGAATAATTGAAGAATTCAGAATTACGATCTTAACATTTTTTTTTCTTGTGCATAAAATTAGTTATTGGTTATTAAATCGAGTGTTTTAGAAATTAAGAACCAACATAGCTCGTCTATTCAAATCATAACTGATGAAACGAACTTGGAAAATCGACGTACCTAACATTTCAATTTGCTTAAAAAGTAATTACCCCGGAAATACTCAATGTTTATCTAAATTAAGTAAGATAAAAAGAAAATTTGATTGTTTGTTTGTTACGATTTAACACAAAAACTACTCGACCGATTTTTAAAATTCTTTCACCATTACTAAGCCACATCTTTACCTAGGCATTATATTATCACAATTTTCGCGGACGAAGTCGCGGGCGAATTGCTAGTATTTTAGTAAATCTTCACCAACCGTTCCATTTTACTTTGCAGTGCCCTATACTGCTATATCAAAATCCTGAGGCTAACGAAGAACTTCACCAAGAAGAACTGGTCCATGCCTGACATCTTCCATCAGGTCGTGGTCAAGCATCCGAACAAGGCCTGCTTCCTATTCGAAGATGAAACATGGACATTCCAACAGGTAAATATAAATCAGTGCAAAATTAAGTACATTGTGCATTAGTATGATATTCCCTTTAGATAAGAAAGTTCTATTCTGGACTTTATATGTATAGATATTATAATGTAAATGCTGTACCTACTTAGATTTGGGAGTGCGACAGCAGAACATGAGCTCCTGGGTACGCTTCCCGGGTAGGGCAATGTATTATTGTGTTTTTCCTTCAAGAATTTGTCAGTAGTAGACACGGAATCTGGATTTGTGCCCGGATAATGGCAATAGGGCAATCTCCCCCTATTATATGGGACTTAAAACATTACTGGCAAAATGTTTGTGCATTAGTACACATCTGCCTAGTCCTTCGGGGATTATAGGAGTGATGTTAAGCTGTGTTAAGGTATGTACTTTGAGTTGTCCTCACGTGAGTCAATTTTATTAGTTCATATAGTTATCTAGGATAAATATAGTTATCTAGTGTTGGTTCTTTTAATCCATATTGGTGTAGTTGCTATGTGGCGTTCCAGTGACAGGATAAACAAATAAACTCAAACTCAAAGCGTTTATTTCAATTAGACCATTACAGGCAAGTTTGAAAGTCAAAAAAAGAAAACAGAACAAAACGCAAAGCTACAGTCCCAGACACAAAGCATAATAACTTGTGAAAGTACTGTAGTTGCCCATTCCAAAGCGTAGATCTCTATGGAGAAGAATGGACAAGAAACTCCATGGACGCTCTTTAAAGATAAATAAAATGAATTGTGAAGTTAGCAACAGTTTCCCCGGTTCGATTATGAGTTTGGGAAAAGTGGTAATGGGGTTTTTCCATTAGGAAGTTGACAAAGTTCTCAGAAGCAGCGCAGAGGTTAGATTTACTTTAAGTACCTATCTCTGCCTTTGGGGAAGATGCGTGAAGTTGTATAATGTTATCTAAATACGGGGTGTTAGGAACACCAACGCAAAAACGCTAGAGGTACCACATACTCAGTACACCACATCGAAATTTTTAATCGGTTATTTTAAAAAATATGTATGGTGTCGGACGTAAAAAATATCACCATCCCATATCTTCCCGTGGGTGTGGTAAGAGGCGGCTAAGGGACTTGCCAGAGAATGGGCAGCAGCGTTCTCTGTGCTTTTGTAACAACCGTACTGCGATCGCCAACCCGCCTGCCAAGCGTGGCGATTATGGCAAAACCCCCCTTATGTACACTTGGGGAAGGCCTATGTCCAGCAGTGGACGTCTTTTGGGCTGAAATGATGATGATTTAAAAAAAAAAACTGCTATTCCATATATTTTAACCCTGTAGGTATTGCACTTTTGTTGGAAACAGCAGTTTTTTTTTTTAAATTGCCGACTTAAAATTGTAGGGTTTCAGGTGGCCTACCATGACGTCTTAAAACACTATTTTTTTACTCCTTTTCCAGTGTGGAAAAGAGATGGTGCTAGACATCCTGTATAGCTCCGTCTCTTTCCCACACTGGAATAAGAGTAAAACAATACTGTTGGAGGTCATGGTAGGCCAGCAGAATGATGTACTTACTGAGTAATCTGAGTATATATGTGGTAAGCGTTTTCGCGTCGCTGTACCTAACACCCTGTATGACCGTACGATCGACTTTCATTATCGACTGTACTTACATACAGGAAAAGATGTCAACATAATAGTCGTGAAACTACATAACATTCTGCAGGAAGTTTACTGTGTGTTGTGTTGTAACACTCGTTAGCGACCTACTGTGACATACTGTTACGTGAAATACTATGTAATAGGTATTGTTTGTAACTACAATTTAGAATATTTTGTAGGATCTTTGCACCTACTTTTATAGAAGTTATTGATATTTGAGTACGAATAATAATTCCTTACACGTGTAGTCTAAACTAATATTATAAAGAGGAAAGATTTGATTGTTTGTTTGTTTGTTTGCATTGAATAGGCTCCGAAACTACTGGGCCGATTTGAAAAAAATATCACGCTACGACCAATAGGAGTGGATCATCAATGAAAAATGTTGTGAACACGGGGAAAATGTAACGCAAACGAAGTTGCGCCGGACAGCTAGTTACTTATATAGATGAATACTCTTTGATAAGTAGGTACACCCTACAAATCGTATTACAATAAAATTTAGAACTTCTAAGTATGGTGATACAATGTGCGCCTTATGGCTAAAAGCGATTTTATTCAAGTTAACCTTTGGATGGTTTTAAGGGAGGCTTTTTTATCCTTGCCCCACTGTAGGATTTTCTCTTGTACTGTGCTGTGGGTGCGTTTACAAACATTTGCATACAAACAGCCAGACCCGGGACAACCACCTGTAAGTCATTCTAATATTTGTTTAGTGCGGGGATCGAACCTGCGACACCCGCGACGACACTGGGCTACATGAGCCGGTAAAACTTATTAAATAAATAAAGCGTTAGTAAATAAATCTAATAAATTTAAATTACATCTTGCATTTTTGTCAGTCATCATAAAAGATAAGATATAAGACCATGGGGGATCCCATGGTCTTATATTACCTTACCTTCGGAAAATGTATTTATTTATCAGGAACAATACATTGTATTTATTACTTACATAAATAACCATGCAATAATACATGCAGCAATAATTAAAAACACAACATAACAATAAAATTCAATTTTCAAACTTGATTTTGAAAATTCCTCCAGTACCGCGCAAACAAGACCTTACCTATCGGTAATTTTATCGGAGTTAGCAATACGTTTGAGACTTCGAAGGGTCTGGACAATTTTTAAAAGGTACTTATTTAACGCGGCAGTTGTATGTAGTAGTTTTGGTAAGTTAAAAATTACTAAATGCATATTTATTAACAAGTTCGGCAGTTAAAACTAAGCAGTAAACAAAAATGAGTCGTAAAAAATAATAAAACGGATCATTTAAGTCACTGAGCTCTGAAATAACTAAATGGGCAGTTACGAATGGGCAGTTGACAAATCGGAGTTAGTCGATAAGAAATGTCATTCTAAGCTGCTTGCGGCTTAACATGTGCTCGCTACGCTCGCGAAAAAAAAAAGCTGCCGCCCTATTTTCCGACAACCATGTCGTTGTCGCCCCGCCGGCCTTCGGCCTACGCTCCTCATGCCCGAGTCGGAGTAAAAGCGGGGTTGTATTAAAAAACCGAAGTGAACTGCCGAACTATTTATCTAACTGTCCATTCCATCATTTTTACTGGCCATTTATTTATTAGTCCGCTTACGTATTTTTAGTACTGATATTTTAAAACGAAATAGCCGGCCAATTGTTTTTTTTATTACTGTCTATGTTTTACTGTCGCACAAATTTACCAACCGCCGATAAAAAAAATAACTGCCCATTATTTTTTTCAACTGATCATAACCTCTGGAATGTGTAAATAACAGTTCAAAAAATTTGTTCCCATTTTAACAGCTTTTCGATAAAAAGTCTATAGGTTCTTTTTAACACCGTTATCGCTAATATAGTATTACTAGCTTTCCCGCACAACTTCTTCTGCGTCACATTTTCCCCGTTTTTGCAACATTTTTAGGGTTCCGTAGCCGAATGGCAAAAAACGGAACCCTTACAGATTCGTCATGTCTGTCTGTCTGTCTGTCTGTCCGTCTGTATGTCACAGCCACTTATTTCCGAAACTATAAGAACTATACTGTTGAAACTTGGTAAGTAGATGTATTCTGTAAAAAACCGCATTAGGATTTTCACACAAAAATAGAACAAAACAATAAATTAAGGGGGGCCCCCATACTTAGAACTGAAAACCAAAAAAAAAAATTACATCAAACCCATACGTGTGGGGTATCTATGGATAGGTCTTCAAAAATGATATTGATGTTTCTAATATTATTTTTTTCTAAACTGAATAGTTTGCGCTAGAGCCACTTCCAAAGTGGTAAAATGTGTGTCCCCCCTCTAATTTCTAAAGTAAGAGGAGGAAAATTCTGAAAATATTTAGGATTGTAGAACGTAAAAAAAACTATCAACGAAAATTGGTTTCAATAAGATATGATGTTTAGTTTTTGAGATATGGGACTTTTTCATCAAACTGCAGCAGTAACTTTGTTTTTCATTAACATACTATGAAAAACAAATTTAGTTTTGCGGTTGTGTGGAAGTTTACTAACTAATACTACTAACTAATGAATGACAGTTCAAAATATTGTTATTATATTGTTTGGAGCTAAGGAACCCTGTGTGCGAGTAAGACTCGCACTTGGCCGGTTTTTCATTGCTGCTCCGCTCCTATTTGTCGAAGCGTGATGATATATAGCCTATAGCCTTCCTCGATAAATGGGCTATCTAACACTGAAAGAATTTTTCAAATAGGATCAGTAGTTCCTGAGATTAGCGCGTTCAAGCAAACAAACAAACAAACTCTTCAGCTTTATAATATTAGTATAGATTACTTTGTCCCAAGCAATCTCAAAAAGAGACTTGTTAGCGGGTATTGGAAATGTTATATGTATAAAAAAGCGTTGAGATATATTTTAAACACTATAAATTGGTACTTAATTCTAAAACAAGTTATTTTGTTTTTGGCGCAGATGGTTAGATCCTCTCTTATTTAAAAATTTAAATATAATTTGAAAACTGGTATCCTTGTAGGGGTTTATGCAAATAGACTGGAATAATTCTAGATCTGAGTAGAACTATTTTCGACTCGACTGCTAGGTATAACGAACTTTCAGGAATGCAGATTTTTATGTAGACCAACAGCATTTGATCGTATAAAAAAGAAATAAAAACGAATGTTAATGTGATCCAAAAACACTGCTGCTTGCGTGTCGTGATTGAGACCACACTACTATATTTATTTTGACATCAAATTCCGTCATTTGACATTTTAATAGCTTCCGCCGGAAAGCAATAAGTGCCTCGAACGCAATTATCACTTTCATTAGTTTGATCTCAATCAGAATGGGAGCAATCCGGTTACTTACCTGAAGTTTCACACGCCATTTCTTTTCAGTGTGGGTTTCTATCAAAAGAGGTCATCCCCTTTCAGTTTGTTATAGCATTGCAGCTATGAAGAAACAAATTTGTAAGTGCTACAATCTTAACAGTTAGAAGAGCGCCAACGCCGTCCGATTCAATGAAATGTTACAATCTAGTCATGAGTTCCCGTTTATGTGGAATAAAGTTTCTAGCCTAATTCAGCTCATTGACTTTGGAATACCTAAAGACTCAAAAACAATAACTCCATCTTCTATCTTTTCCAGGTGGAAGAATTCAGCTTACGAACCTCAGCAGTCCTAAAAGCAAAAGGCGTCAAGCGCGGAGATGTAGTGGCTGTGATGATCGGCAACTGTCCTGAGATGCCGTCCATCTGGCTGGGAGCTACCAGGATCGGCGCCGTGTGCCCGCTCATCAACACCAACCAGACTGGCAACACCCTGTTGCATTCTATCAATATCGCCAAGTGTGATGTTGTTATTTACAGCGATGAGTTCCAAACAGGTTCGTGTACCTCTATATTGTCTGTAGTTGTCCGTGGTTGGCCATAGCCCTCTCAATTATATTCTACCCAGTTTGATCGAACTGCTTCGTTATGTTCTGTGTTCGATCCTCAACCTCTCTTGTCCATCCATTATCAGCATTATTGTGAAGTGTCTTCTAATTCACTTACCCTGAGGTCATCCTTACCTGCTTTTCTTGATTCGCAGTCTCCACCCTAATCACGTCTGCCTTAACATCTATATAGATTTTAACATTTATGTATATGTTACATTAAAATAAAATTTGTGGAACTGGTAAAACTGGTAGGGAGGTCATCCATAATTCATAGCAGTATCCACCTATCTATCTACTTAAAAGTTAATTATGCATTTATATGGAACTAAGCAAACGATAAAATTAGGACATTATTTTAGATTAACATTAAAAAGCTGTCGTCACTTACGACTAGAGGAACACCACCAAAAACACTAAGAAGCTTCTCGAAGCATCCTAAAAAAAATCTTCCTCCGTTACAGCATTCCAGGACATATCAAAAGAACTGAATCCATCCATCAAGCTTTTCAAGTTTGTTCGCCGCCCCCTCAATACTTCACCCAATGCCGTGAAGCCTGTGACACCTGAAGATGACTTCACGTCAATGTTGGAGAGCACCAATCCTCATCCTTGGTCACCGTCCGACAGTGAAGGTTTCAATGGAAAGCTGCTGTACATCTACACTTCTGGAACGACTGGATTACCGAAGGCAGCTGTAATTTCATCTTCACGGTAAGTTTGCTCTTTCATAAAAACAATATTTCTATGGGGTAATTATTCTGCTGTGGAGGACAAAATGGTAGTCTCTCCATATGAAAAAAAATACAGGTATTTAGCTCCGGTTAGACAGGAAGCCGACCTCAAGTTCGTCGGTGTGACGTTGAAGGTAAATAAGGGTATATAACCTTGGGATCTTTAAATTCGCTAATTGGTTATGTAAATCAAACCGAGCCAGAATTATGTTTTATTAAAATTAATAGCGAATTATACGGCAGACGAGGCCTACCTACCTTAGTTAATTAAACCATGCATATTTAAACGCAGTTAAAATTAACCTTCAAATCAATAACTTCCCATAGCTATAAAACACTAAATATTTTTAAATAATTTTCAGAATGGTGTTCATGGCATCAGGCGTCCACTACCTCGGCGGTTTGAGAACCAACGACATCATCTACTGTCCCATGCCTCTGTACCATTCCGCTGGTGGCTGCATCACGATGGGCCAGTCCTTCATCTTCGGATGCACCGTGGCTCTCCGGACAAAGTTCTCAGCTTCCAACTACTTCCCCGACTGCATAAAGTACAATGCCACGGTGAGTGAAAGCTCGGAGAAAGTGCAGTGCATTAATGTGCTACATTGTAGTTGGGATGCAGAGAAATCAAAAATAATGCGCTTGCGCCGGCCGATCGTTAAAATGATTTGCTTTGTAGTTGAAGTGAAAGCGTGGAAGATGATGTTTGATTTTAGCTTAAGCCTAACGGTGTATATGTTTTTAACTGCCTTGGCAGACCGGTATCTCGGTCGATTTAAAGAAATGTTGCCTCATTGCTTACTTGCTATCACGGTCAACGATTGTTATGACATTTGTATTCGTAATACAAACGCAACTTCCGAAAAATAACTCAACTATTTTACTCTACCGAAGAATTGCTCAATCAGAACATTAAAGATACCTCGAATTACGGAATTGTCTAATTTAGACATATGGCTTGAAATAGTGCTGGGGAGTAGAATTATTGCACCACATAAGCCTAAATTACTTCCTTAAGCACTTTAGTCCTATAATTTAGCAACTCGAAATAGTCAATAACTAAACCTCAAGCTCAGATGCTATGTGGAAATGAAAAATGGTTGTAGCTTGTCCATATCTATGCATATCATCGACCCTCCCTCCAAGTTTTGCAGATAGTCTCCCCATGGTGTCATTTTGGTCTGAATCTGTAGATAAAGTTGATCAGTTCTTCCTTTGCCTTATTTGTTTATTTTATTTCCCAGGCTGCCCACTATATCGGTGAAATGTGTCGTTATGTGCTGACGACACCACCAGCAGCAACAGACAGGCAACACAAAGTCAGAACAGTTTACGGCAATGGAATGAGGCCAGCGGTAAGACATTTTTTCTTAAGACCGACCAGTAACTGTCCCATTGCTGGGAAAAGCCTTTTGTCCTAGATAGAAGTAACAAATCACTCGGCTTTTTCAGAACGTGTTTTCAATTTCATTATTTTAGAGTTCCTATAATCTGCGTTTGGTTTCAGATTTGGCCCGAATTCGTCAAACGTTTCAATATAAAGAAAGTGGTCGAATTCTACGGTGCTACGGAAGGAAATGCAAATATAGGTGGGAGACATTAAATACTCTTGGAACAGTTTACGAAATATTTTCTTTGACAAGTATCTAATATATTATTGTCTCTGTTTCAGTCAACATTAACAACAAAGAGGGAGCTATCGGTTTCGTGTCGAGAATAATACCAGCAGTCTATCCCATCGCCATTCTCAAAGTAGACCCTGAAACTGGAGAGCCTATCAGAAACAATAAAGGATTATGTCAGGTAAGGCGAATTATGGCTGTCACTACTCAACATTTTACTTCCACTGCTGCCTCCAAAGTATCATTACATCCAGTGAGTTTCCGCAGCTTTCAACAAGTAATCGGTCCACTCTGACCTTGGAAGGTCTACCACTTAGGTGTTTTCCGATATGCAGTCGAAAATTCTGAGCCTTTTGACCACATTGCACATCCGTTTTGCGAGCAATTATGTGCTAATCCCTTCTGAGATTAAATAATTTAATTTATTTTTTCTTAGCAAAACGTGTGTGAAAATTTTAATTAATGTTTCTCCACTTGCAGTTGGCGAAACCCAACGAGCCGGGAGTGTTCATAGGAAAAATTCAAGCAGACAACCCTTCAAGAGCGTTCCTGGGATATGTAGACAAGGCTGCATCTGACAAGAAGATTGTGAGAGATGTATTCACTTTCGGAGACTCGGCATTTATTTCAGGTCAGTATTCGCTTTTTTACCTAAACAAGGTGTAAACAGACCCTTCACGAAACCGGCAACAAAGCATTCTGTAAATAAAGCTAGGTAACTCTACGCGTTCCTTGCTTGATCGAATCAGAAATGAGGACATCCGCAAGAGAACCAAGGTTACCGACCGCGACGTAGCCCGAAGAATTGCCGAAATGGGGCCGAAAAGTTGCAGCTTGGACTATATTTAATATATTACTACATTAGGACTATATTTATTATATTTAAAGCTATATCGAAGAATATCGACTGTTTAAAGTCAATTTTAAGTCTTCATAACTAACTTTTGTAAAGAAGCCACTACGATTTTGCCACCAGATTCAGGACGTCTCAAATGACTATATCAATCTTGTTGCAGGTGATATTCTGACGGCAGACGAATTCGGCTACCTATACTTCATGGACAGAACAGGTGACACGTTCAGGTGGCGCGGAGAAAACGTCTCCACCACTGAGGTCGAGTCTTCAATCTCCCGGGTCGCGGACCAGAGGGATGCGGTCGTTTATGGCGTTGAGGTCAGTGCAATTTTATTTTCTCTAGTCGTTGCGCAGCTAGTGTGCCTTAAGTTGGTATTACCGCAGCAACAAAAATTCAGCGTGTGGACCTAAACTGCACCCTGCGAAAGACGCTTCGGTACGGTAGAGAAATTGAACGACTGCCGCGAAGTGCAACACCGTATCTGTGTTACAACGACAACGGTTGTCCTTCTATTACTTTGCCCAGTCTTCCCTAATTCAAACAATCATCAGAATCAGTACCATCATCATGATATCAGCAAAAATCGTCCAAACGACAGGTCTTGTACTTTTTGCATCGCGGATTCTCGCAACCTTCATCAGTCATTATCCTAATGTGACTCTATTCCCTACAGATACCCAACACTGATGGGCGAGCGGGCATGTGCGGCATCGTAGACCCACAAGGAACCTTGGACTTGGACAAACTGGCAAAAGACATTGCCAAAGACTTGCCCAAGTACGCAAGGCCCGTATTCATGAGGATCATGACGAGCGTAGACATGACTGGTAAGATTATGCGTTTTGTGTTGAATATTTATGACACAAACCTCTTTTATAAGTACCTAGTCAGTTGACTTGGTATTTGGACCATCTAAAAAACTCATTTGATTCCACTATGTTCTTCATATTGGCAAAAGACTTGAGAGATGTACCTTACAGTCCTTTCATAGTTATTTACCCACGTCAGTTTGCGTCACTGTCAAAATCACAGTAATCTTCATTCTTAGTGCAATAAAGTTGCTATTCTGTTAGTACTAGGACATGAGGAACCGGGTTTCAGTCCCATAGTAAAACCCGGGAAATACCGGTTTTGGTACTATGGTACCGAAACCAGGTTCTGCATGCCCTATAGTCAGTACACCTCACATGCCTGTCAAAATCGTTGCGTAGTTTATAATACATCGCTTTATGGGTGCTGATTTGTTACTGCCGTCAGAGGTAAAGAACCAAAGGATTTTGGAGAAAATGCATTGATTTATGTTTCCATTTTGTTCACAGGAACATTCAAAATGAGGAAAGTTGACTTGCAGAAGGAAGGTTACGATCCGTCACAAGTGAAAGATACACTATATTACGCAGATCCAAAAACAGGCAAATATATGCCTTTAGGAAACGAAGAATACGAGAAAATTCAATCAGGACAAATAAGATTGTGATTTCAATTTAACAGAATATTACTTTTACTGGCTCGTTGGTCTTATGGTAGCAAGAGCCACTGCTGACCATGAAGTTTTAGGTTTGATTCACAGGTCGGGCAAAAGTTGTTGGGTTTTTCTATGAGGAATTTCTCAGTAGCTGCCCGGAGTTTGGATTTGTCCCCGGTCGATGTCAATAGGCTCTCCCCCTATCGCATGGGACTTAACGTCTTAAACATCTGGAGAAATGTGAGTGTATTATTGGTGCCTATACCTCTGCCTAACCCTTTGGAGATTACAGGCGCGATGTTATGTAAACTCTTTTGATATTATTGTGCCTTTATTGTGGAACAAATATTTTGTGATACTGTTAAGTGCAAGTACTTGTGACGTGGTAGCAAGTAATTACTACGTACGTAGAATAATTTTAGTCCTATGATAATAAATTTGAATGTGAAACCTTGTAATTGTGGTTATGTTTGTGCCTGTAAATACTATCATTATAAATAAATAGGCTTATTTCATTGTAAAATGTGTGGGTAGTTATACAGGGTGTGACGGAATAGTACATTGTTCACCGAGAGGAGAAAGTGACCGATTACCTTCGAGGGTGTCGTTTGAAGCCCGAGCCGTAGGCGAGGGCTTTAAAACACCCGAGATCGGGAATCGCACTTTCTCTCGAGTGACACATAGTGCTTTATACTACACCTACGAGGAAAATAAAAAACTAAATCTTTACTAATTGAAATTTATATTGAAATTGTTGCAGTTAGTGAAGCTTAATGTAACACTTTTTCCATTAATGTTTGAGATGTTTGCGACAGTGTAGGAGGAATAACGGGCTGTGCTGTTGGCACTGCGCTCGTAGAAGGCTGTGGTGCCAAAGGGGCAACTGGCTGCTGAGGGGCATCTGGCATCGCCGCGCTCGTTGATGGTTGAGGAGATGAGTCTTGATGCACATTAATCGATCCCGATATTTGGTTATTTATTCGTGTTTTGTTTTCTACGGAATTCTCTATGTAGCTTTCTGCAACAGCGGACGATTTCCAACCACCGTGACGTTTTATTGTGGTTAAATCAGCACCAGTATCGGCAAGAATAGTCGCTGAAGTTCTGCGAAAGCAGTGGCCAGTGTATTCTAGTGGATTGAGTAAATTAAGGTAGGAAGCTATTTCTCTTGGCACAGTACTTATTTTGTTTTTCCCAATTACTTGTTTCGTACATTTTTTGTTTTTATATTGTTGTAAAAACCGATTGGTTTTGGGGTCACTGGGGCGAATTTCGTTATATTTCTTCACTATCTCATAAAATAAGCCCGATATAACAAATGATCGCTGAATTTTGGTTTTTGTGTTAGGAATATTGACGATTATTCCATTTTCGAGGATTTCGATATCGTCTGTTGTCATATCCATAAGTTCTTGCGAACGACAGGCCCCATTTACTCCTAAAATCAAAATAACCTGTAAACAAAAATATCAAACATGAAAACCTAGTAGATTTCTACTCATAAATAGGTACGTAATAAATCATAAACCAGTGCATTTTGTTCATAAACTTACCTTCATCAACAAATATTTGTCATCTGGAGCATTCTGCAAAAAGGAATAAACATCCTTTGTAGTAAGCACTTTTGATTTCTTACTACGGAATCCCTCCGACTTTTCAGAAATGCTGTAAGTTTTTTGTATTCTTGAATATTAATGTCATTTCTTGTCAATATAGTACTTTTCAACATTGAGTACATAGACCATAACGTACTTGAAATAAGCTAGCAAAACAGTTTCAGAAAAAGATGCCGCATTTTTTTCACTTTTCCCTTGCAAAAAATCGTCATAAATTTTATTATATTTTTTAATTGATTTCTGTGGTAAAAGGTTATCAATCAGTATTTTTGCTGTTTCCTTCAACTGCGGCGGAGTTAAAAAATCTTCATCATCACTATCACTACTTATCATTTTGATAGTTTTATTTTACTTTTCTACGAAAACTGAACCCTCAAACAACACACAAATTGAAAATGGCGCCAATGGCGTCTGCAATTTTCACATGTTCTTTTTTCACATTGTTTGACACCATCCAACACACAGCTAGTGGCCAGTGTCAATTTGCGAACTTGGAGATAAAAACTCACTGTAAAAACTTTTTGGCTTTTGATATTTAGGTTACCAGCGCATAGTCTTACCCAAAATTAAAAAAGAAAATCCACGTAAGAAATGGATTTTCATACACTTTTCTCTCCCGCTCAGATGCGTTTTCTCGCCGCATATTTGTTCGATATGCAATGACGTACTTTCTACCGTAAATTTGATAAAGTATCAAGGTACTTTCCGAGCAGGTGTAGTATAAAGGGTATATACATACTTAAGAGTGTGCAACAGACCATCGAACTGAACATGTTTCTTCATCGGACAAACATCGTAATAGCGAAAAAAATATCAGTTGCCCCATACATTTGGGTCGAATAGGTATTGAAAGAAGGTTGGCCAAAACGTACCAGATGACGAAACGATGGCGTCCCAATATGCCATATATATGAAAAATAAGCTTATTTTATAAGGTCTTAAAAAACACAAAAAAATCCTGTCTGAGTAGCCACAAAAAAAAAGTTATCCATTTATTTTTGTCTTTGTACGGGTTGTAGTGGTTAACTCCGTACACCGATTTGTCGTGAAGGTTTTTAAGTTAGTATAGAGAAACACGTTCCACTAAGATGCACTAAATAGTTAAGTTTATTTAAGTTAAGAGTAAGTTACAGTACTAGAGTGGAAGGCGATTATTTCTCTCAGTTGTTGATAGCTACCCAGTTATAAGTTCACTATATTTAAATTCGTTTGTCATGTTGTTTTATTACGCTGAATTATGACGCGCATCGTTGGCCTAAAGTAGGTCACCGAGTAAGCAGAAAAATGTACGGCGATGAGACCGTACATATTGGCAACCCCTTAAAGAAGCTAAGATGAGTAAAGAGAGAGAAAGAAATAAACGCCTGTACAAAGTCAAACATTAAAGTAAAAGTAAATTGGTAAACAATCAATCAAAAGTAAAGGCAATGTTGTCTCGGTGCCGTTGAGGTTGAACTTGGCAGTCGTCCGTGGGCGCCTGCGGGTTTTCTTCTCTGGCAGTCTGCTGTCGAAGTCCCATTGGTTGAAGTTCGATGTCCTCATGTGTTTGCCTTCTATGTTTGTTCCTAGGAAATCGCTTCTTGAGTAGAGTGCAGTATTTCCTTGTTATGATCCACAGGAAAGTGATGACAGCAATTGTTAGTAAAAGGTAACAAATTGCATATTGGTGAACGTCATGATCCGTAATAGAGGATGGTAGTTTCGGCTCGTTCTCTTGTTGGAACCGCAGCTTTTTGTCAATTTCCTCGAAGTCGTTTTTCTTAAGAGTGAAGAGTTCGTGTGGCGCGTTGTGAAGTGTAACGTTGACGATGTTGTTTATCGGTGAATTCAGATTCGGTACATGCAGGTCATAGTTGACGTTAAGGTTGCTGTTGTACTGATTATGTGAAGTGATGGTGAGTTCTTTTGACCGCAGTACGCATCCTTGACTCAAAGTTACTATAGCCGTCGATGTGATAGTTTGCGATATTACGTCGTTTTCACAAACAGTACGTAATTCGCACCTTCCGCAACAAACGACCAGCCAGCTGTTTGATTCTTGCAACTTGATCCATGCTTCCTCGCATGACACGCTGTGGGCGTCACACGGTGACGTAGTTGCACGATGACCAAGTAGTTTAGCTTCGCAAGGTGCTTTCTTGTTGTGTAAGTTGAACACTGGTATGTTTGCGTTACAAATGAAGTTATTCTTTTGCCTTTTGATGCATTGGTTGAAGTCTTTATCTTTTAGTGAGATGTAAGAATTCTTCTTAAAGTTCACAGCAATATATTCCGAAGATAACTCCATCAGTTTGTAATTTGACTCCGTCTTGAAGGGTATAGCGATAGCCCGATAGTAGGTGAAATCCTCATTCGAAATTAGAGGAATGTGAACTTCGAACATAAAGTAGTTCTTTGTTATTCGTGCTTTCACGTACAGCAACTTGTAAAGTTCCTTGATATCTTCTCTGATATTTTCTGTCGGTAATGACAGAGTCCTCGGCAGTCTGCCGGATATGTCTTCTAGTTGCTTTACTAGACTGACTGGTGATATCAAGTGCACGTCCATATGTCCACTGTAGACATTGGTTAGAGTGTTCAGGAGCATAGTTTGAATTTCCTTAAGATTTCGTAGTAGTAGCGATGCTGTGAGCGAAGCGGAGTTGAAGTAACTTGTGGCCATCATTATTTGTATTTCTGTTTCAATGCTGCCTAGATTCGTCTTAGTTTCTTCCATGAAGTTTTCTATCATCTTGCATTGAAGCTTGATATTTTCATCGTTTTTCTTCAAAACGTCATTTTGTAGTTGCATGATTGATGTTTGGTTTTTTGCGAGTTCACGCAAATAGTTTTCGTTACGTTGTATGGCATCAATATCCTTGTGGTATTTGTCAGCAAATCTCTGGTCTAAAACACCAAATAAGCTGTTTGCTACCATGCCTACTCCGTCGATTAAGCCTTTTCGCTGGCGTCGCAGAATCCAAATAGTTCTATTTTCTGGTTCGTTGAACCGATCCAGCGCTTGATTTTCATGTGTTTTACGTTGGGTATGTCAGCTCTTAGTTTTAGCCACTTATCTGCTATATAAGACGGTAACTGTTCATCCCAATCAAGTTTGTTGACCCATACTTCTTGAAATATAATCTTTGCCGCAATAGTTATGGGTGATAGCCAACCCAGCGGATCATAAAGTTTTGAAATTTCTGAAAGCAGTCGCCTTTTAGTTATTTCCGGTCGACATTTTTCTTCATATTTCCAGTTAAACACAAAAGTGTCGGCTTGCGGATTCCAACCTAGTCCTAAGGTTTTCATGGATTCCTCTTGCTTGAAGTCAAAAGTAATTCTGCGTGAGATCTGCTCATCACTTAAGTTTTCTAACAATGCTGGATCATTGCTGGACCACTTGCGTAAGTTCATCCCGGCTCCCTTTAACATACCGATAAGGGATGTCTGGAGTTCCTGGGCCGCTTCCAGTGAGTTGTGGCCGCTTATGACGTCGTCGACATATGCTTCGTGCAGTAGTACTTTGGCTGCCATGGGGTATTTGTAGCCATCATCGTATGCCAATTGTTTGATGGTTCTCATGGCTAGCCACGGTGCGCATTTAGTTCCATAAGTGACGGTGCAAAGTTGGTACTCTTGCAGGTTCTCTGACGGCGTAGTTCGCCAAATGATTTTCTGCAAATGTTGTTGTTCCTCAGACAGCCAGATACATCGGTACATTTTCTCGATGTCAGCTGTAAAGGCGTATTTGTAAGTTCTCCACTTTATGATAAGTTCTTGGATATCTTTTTGTAGGTTGGGGCCCTTTTCTTGTAAGCCGTTCAGGCTGTAGCCTGTTTTAGTTTTCTGAGATGCAACAACATTTGCAGAAAATCATTTGGCGCCGCCGATCATTTCGAGCGGTGGACCACATTTTGCTTTTCAGTAGTTAAAGAGTCTTCGACTACTGGAAGAATCTTTAACTACTGAAAAGCAAAATGTGGTCCACCGCTCATCACCAACATTCAGCACCGAGAATCGAGATCCCAGAATTTTCAGGACAGTACAGCAAATGGATATCTTTCAAAGATCTGTTCCAGGAAACTATTTCTACAAAAAGTAACATTTACAAACTTAAACCATACTTGGACAACAACGGCTTAATCCGGCTCGAAGGACCATAAATGTACGGGTTGTAGTGGTTAACTCCGTACACCGATTTGTCGTGAAGGTTTTTAAGTTAGTATAGAGAAACACGTTCCACTAAGATGCACTAAATAGTTAAGTTTATTTAAGTTAAGAGTAAGTTACAGTACTAGAGTGGAAGGCGATTATTTCTCTCAGTTGTTGATAGCTACCCAGTTATAAGTTCACTATATTTAAATTCGTTTGTCATGTTGTTTTATTACGCTGAATTATGACGCGCATCGTTGGCCTAAAGTAGGTCACCGAGTAAGCAGAAAAATGTACGGCGATGAGACCGTACAGTCTTTGTAACTGTTTCGAAATTATTTAAAATAATAGTTTCAGAACGCACCTAAAGACGATTCATTTCGCGTATGAAAGGACTTTGTATTAAAAGACTATAGTTATTCACATTTTTCCGAATAGTTAAGTGTGTTAATTAAGTGTAATTCAATTCAATTAGTATGCAATCATCAAATCAACTGCATTACTATGGTACTATGCTGATTTATTATGCACTCGATTCTTATCATTCAATAATTATGTAGGTTCTTAGTAAGCTAAGCGTTTTTTTCAATTACGTACAATGGAACGTCGTTTGTCATCGACAAGTTACATTATCTGTGGTCATCGATTGATGTGGCCATTACTCGAATTTTCAAAACATATGCAACTTGTGTATTGAAGACTAAAAGACAGTAGGTATCTAGCGACTAACACTCTTCAGCTAAAAAAAAACTGGAAGTTTTTACATGTGATGATAATTATGCCATCCTTGTTTTCTACACTACACGCTGAGCAATATAGGTGTAGTTTTCATTGAATTGTCGGTCAAAATCTGTCGTTATAGCGAACCAAACTCCACGAGACATTTTTGACATCGAACTCTAGGAGTCTGATGGCCAGACAAGGGGTGCCCTTTGAGAGATGCCCTATTTTTTGGGTAATTATCTGAGAGAAATCGAAATAAATGGAAACGAGATCACTAATTACCTTTCCCGCTTATCGCTAACTACGCTTTTATGCTACGTCGCAGTCGGGTAAAAGGTAGTTGTTGATTCTAACCTCAAAAGTATTGATGACGTTATTATAAAAAATCGTGGCTATTTAGATATGATTTTCAAACGGGATTGTGTTTACAACATAAAAACAAACCAATCTAACTATACTGTGTTTTGGGACATGAAAAATATTAGTCAAGTCCAGCTCCTATAGAAATCTGGCCAACCTTCTTTTGTTTTTTGGTAGTTTGGGAAAAGGCTAGGCAGATGATGATGATGATGAGGTATTGAAATTTTGTGTGGGACAACTGATATTTTTTTAGCTATTACGATGTTTGTCCGATGGAGAAACATGTTCAGTTTGATGGTCTGTAGCACACCCTTAAGTTGTATATACCCTTTCTGTTACACCTTGTATACTCATCTACCTACCTTGTAGGTATACATATAATATAGCTGTCTGTTTAGCAAATAAACATTGAGCACATATCATTATTAAAATAAGTAGGTGCCTAAGCATTTTGTCTACTAAATAACATTTCTATAAAATATCACGTAATATCCATGTGTCCATCAATCATAACGCTAATGATCATCTGCCTAGCCTTTTCCCAAACTATCTTGGGGTCGGCTTCCTGTCTAACCGGATGCAGCTGAGTACTAGTATTTTACATGAAGCGACTGCATAACTGACATCCACAACCCAGTAACAGGGTAATACAATACCCCTTGGTAAGACTGGATGTCAGACTTTTGGGTTCTGACTACTAGTAACGACTGTCAAAGATCTATAAATTACAGCCGGGACCAACAGCTTAACGTACTTTCCGAGGCACGGAGGAAACTCGGTATGTAATTATGGTCACCCATCTACGGACCAACCTCGGCAAGCACGGCTTAACCTTAAAGATCGCCCCGTGCGGCTGTTATTATGTAGCCACGAGTTCCTCTAAACACAACGCTAATCAAGCGAAAAATTTAGTCCATAATTAAAACAGCTCAACTAAATGTAATTTATGACAATTTAGTGTTTCCATCCTAGTAAATTATTTAATTCTAAGTTATTTTATTAAGTTACTGTATTTTAACGAACTTTTATATTTCCTGTGACACTAGTAGATCTTAGAAATATGTTTTTTATTAAGTATAAATGAGTATGTACCTACACATCTTTTTGTACTTAGTATAAGTATCTATTTTTTATGGACAAAAGGTGTAACAAATAAATGTTTTCAAATCAGGTTTCTCTGTTATTTATTACCTACTTTGCTTATAGTTGTTCAATAGGAATCAACTAACCTTTAAACTTACACAAATAAAAAAGTCTAAGCTGTTGCTTAGACTTCTTTTATCAGCCCAGAAGCGTCTTGCCTTGACAAGGATGAAGTTCCTGAGGATTCCGTAATCGGCTCTAGTGACCAAAATCTCGCCAAACACACAGTCTCCTTATATCAGGATGAAAATCAAAGCTGATCGGAAAACAGAACACGTGACAACTGAGTGTCGGTGCATACAAATGTACCTTTACCCAAAATATACTATGTCCTCGATGTTCACGTCACAGAGCTGGAACTCTTAACTGTATGCGAGCGTATAGATTGCCCTTCTTTTATCATTTCCTGGCAGTTTGAACACTGATAACAACTTGATGCGGGGAAGACAGTCCTCCAACCAGCTGGCGAACTGATATTTGAGGCTACTCCTTGGCTATATTCGGCAGAAACAGGTCGTATCTCGGAATAGTGAGCCTATTTCTGCCTAGGTAACCTTAGCCGACATATTTTTAGGCCCATAATCTGTAAATTACTCTTGGATGCATGTTAACAGTGTCTTGTCATCAACTTCACGTTGACGGCGGCCACCTTCCAACATACCCAAAAAGCATCCCTCTCCGCATTAAATGATATAACACAACAAAGAATCATTTCTTTTTTACCAGAAAAAAAAAACCAAAACCTACAAAAACCCCTGAACTTGTACAGTACAAAATGCCAGGGTCCACCTTAGCATATTTCAAAAATGCGTACAATTTCTTGATTTTTTTTTAAATTTCAAATCATTTGTATATGTACTTCCAACGTACATTTAAAAAATTTAATGGCCAAAATTTCAAGATTTATTTTTAAAATAATTTGTTATACGTTGCGTTTGGTTACACTTTTTTGATGAGTGAAAAGGTTTCTGAAAATCGCAGTATTCTTTGACATGAGCAAAGCGTTTGACTTTGTTGATTATGATATTTTGCTTCAAAATATGCATAATGCCTCATATTCGGTCAGTGGGTCGTCTTACGGGCGGATTTGTAGGAGTTGGAGTATACGCTTAGGGGCACTACGAGTAGTAAAAAAAAAAGTCTAGATTTTCCAAAAAATTCAAACTTCGAAAATTGAAAAAAAATGGCAGTTTCGGGTTAACCTTGACCATAGAAACCATTTAGGTTCTGAGTAGTATGGACCGTAGACGCACCGTTTCCGAATTATGGGCCCCGAGTTTTATTAAATTTTTATGAAACGCTCTATATTTTCAAAATGGTAGCTCAGATGTTTTTTTTTTTGGAAAGTAACTGTTGCTCTAATAAAAAAACTATGAAATGGTGTAAAAAAATCCGAAAATATTAAGAAAAAAGAAAAAAAAATTGCAAAAATATTATTAATATTCGATGGGCAAAGAGCCAAATTTTCGAAGATGTTTTTTCCGAAACTTTTCGGCCGTTTTTCTTGCAGAACCACACCCTTGTCCATAGAAACAGTAGAAACCATTTAGGTTCTGAGAAGCATGGCCCTACGACACACCATTTCCGTGTTAGGAGCTTTTTATTTTATTCTTCTTTTTCCAAAATGCTCTACATTTCCAAAATGGTACCTCAGATGAAAATCTTTTCTGGAAAGAAACTGTTGCTCTACTGGAAAACTATGAGATAGTGTAAAAAACCCGAAAATTATTGAGAAAAAAATTTTTTGATATTTTTTAAGTCTTCGCGCCTTAGCTCCCCTAAAGGCTACACTCCAACCGGGTATTCGAGGGATAGCAAACAAATGGTAACAATCAATACAACACGTTACAAATCGACAGCAATATCTGGAAATCACCAGGATTTACTATGAGAATATAGAACTCGCTTAACCATCTAAATCAGCATCGCAGGGTAGCATATTATGCCCACCTCTGTTTTTACTCTTCATCAACGATGGTCGCTGGGTCACCTTGATGTGTATAGCAGAAATATTGCCCCATGCCAATTATAATATTCAACAAATTACCTAGTGAACGAAAGAATGGCTATCCTTTTCTTTATTATGAAAAAAATGTAGTCACCTGTTTAGTCAATAAATATTCAAATTGAAATGCTTATTTAACAAATAGGTTTTTACGAAATGCTATTAATACCTTAGTTATATAGAAAATTATTGTAACTGCTTACTATATTTCTGTAAATCTTGTGCAATAATAGCCAGTAGGTAAGTTTATAATCTACCTACCCAAATTCTGCGAATAAATTATTTGATTTAGATTTTAGGCCGTACTAAAATCATGGAAATTGTAAACAGCCCATTACAATGGGGTAGATAACCGGAAAGTGCTAATGCTGCTTATCCAGTCTTCAGAAAAAGCGTGACGTTCATGTGCGTTAACTAAACGTAAGATGGTCAAATATTTTCTTCAATAGTTAAAGATGATTTACTTCTATGACTCTAAATATAATATTATTTATTTCAATTAAACTATAAAACACACTTCTAATAAAATAATTCAAATATTTTGATTGTTCTTGCGATACTGTGTTTAACAAAACGCAACTGTCAATTTTATTCTCTCTTCTATTTTTCTCTATGGCAATGATTGATAAAAATAAATATCTGGTTTTTTGTAAATTTTACATTAATTTATTTCTGTAAGAAAAATTAATAGCGACTGGGCTTATAAACTCGGAAACTCGTTTACAACTATAAAGTGCGTTAAATTATGGATAAGGTCAATGATTACAATTATTGTCAAGTGGTTTTCTTGTGGCAATAAACTGTTAAAGCAAAAATAGTTCTCCTGTAACTTGTTTACGCCTTGAGAGGTTCTCGCAAATAGTGCGAGTGAATGAATTAAAGCCGGTCAACGAGCGCACAGCGCGCCACAGCCACAGTGGGTCGCCGAACAGCAGTTAGCCGCGTTTCGTTGCGAAAGGCGGTCGCTATGGTGCTCGTGTTAGTCGCTGCTGCGGCTGCCTGTGCCGCCGTATGGCTCTCCCAAGGATTCCTCTGTATGTTTGTGGCTGTTATAACTCTCTGTGCAGTTTACCTCCTGGCATTCCAAACACATTGGTGTTACATCGCGCTTAGGACTGCTCCAAGAGATCTCAGGTGAGGGTTCTAAATTGGCACGTCATCGCATCGCATTTATTATTCGATAGTTAATTATTACAGAAGTTATACTAAATCAATTACCTACTAGTAAGTTAAAATTCCATTCAGCTAAGTAGTTAGTGTAAACTATCCAAGACACAACTTTGTCAAAAGTTTTTATGTCAACATCATGACATCTATAATTGAGAATTAACGAATATTTATTTTATCATTTTAGAGCCTTATTATCATACATAAAGATCCTATGGATAACACGGAAGTTCAGCAGCAAAAACTTGACTATACCTGATGTTTTCCACGATGTTGTGAACAGGCATCCTGATAAACCATGTTTCTTGTTCCAAGATGAAGTCTGGTCCTTCAAAGAGGTTTGTAAAACTTTTGAACTATTTGTAGTCAAATAATCACCACAAGAAATACCAAGAGAGTAGCAAAAAGTTTGTAACCCACAAGCAACAAGTCTTACTATTTTGTTGTCCATCATTACAAATTCACAAGCTGTACACACACAGGACATATTACAAAATAGTAGAAATCAAACTTAAGTAATCTATCAGTGTTATACATGCAAAGAATGAATCCGTAAAACTTAGAAAATTGTGTTTAACTTGAGATGAAAGTAAAGGAAAGCTTTTTGAAATTGCTGATGCATTATAAAAGAGAAAGTCATATACTGTATACATGTGTCTTTCTCCTTTTTGTAATAACTTTTATGCACAATCTACGTATTAAGCTAGTATGGGGTCAAATTTTCAATATTCAACAGTATATTGTCTTTCATTTTGTAATTCATTACTTACAGAATAATAAATATGTGGAATCTTTGTTTCAACTAATTTCCATTCATAAAGTGAAGTTCAGTTGCATCAAAATAACATGTACAGTTTACCTACCTCATCTGCAAAACAACAAAATAATTTATTTGGTAGAAATAGTACTAATTGACCATTGTTTAAATTCATGTTAATTCATTGTAAGTTTTGGAAAGATGTTAAATTGATAATTTAGTCACTTGTAAGTACTCTTTTGACTTTGTTTTTAAATTTTACAGTCAATGATCTGATTACAAATGAAAGATAAAGCTTTTGGCTTAAACAAATATTGATTTAGTTACTCTGTTGTAACCCAATTTGTTTCTTCATATTATCTACTATATATCAGTAGTACATAGGAAAGTATACTATATGTTAGAGATATCTACAGCTTGATGAGATCAACAACTTATCAGAGATTGCAGGCCTGAGATGACATTGATGATAGCAGAGAAATAATAATTCTCAAAAAAAAACTGCTACAAATACTGTGATGAAATACTATTCTAAGAGGCAGTTAGAAAGATACATGTTCCATACAGAGTTCAGAAAGAATTAAAAAACGATTTTAGAAAATTCCCGAGCAATCTATTATTAACTGAGGATGAAGTTTTCACAAATGCAAGCATCAGATATATACTTTCTGCTATATCTAGATCCTTCCTTAGCAGAAACCAATATTTATCTGCATTATATGTATATATGTTTATATCAATAATGGGTCCTTGGTGGTATAATGGATCTAGGCCCACTCCGTCATATAGAAATGAGGCATGGATCCCAGCAGTGGAAACATTATAGGTACATATACTGAATTTATAAATTAGACACCATACTTCCTAATTATTCTTGTAAAGTACTTTTATGTACCTAATGATTAGTACAAAGGTGTAAAGTTATAAATCACACACAACAAAGTGTTTTGTGTTAGTCACATTGCTAATAAAAATAGGTTTTTATGCGAAAACGATTGTGACTTACGAGATATGAATCGTAGGTTCGACCCCATTCAGATACTTTACTTTGCAACTCAAGTGAATAAGGATATCATTGTGAGGGAACCGGCATGTCATAATAACGTGACCCTGGGTCTAAATTACGCAGCCCCCTACCTATTACAGAGAGAGGGCCTGTGTCCCAGCAGTGTAAATATACCAGCTCGTTGGTCATATGGTCGCAAGCACGAATGCCGAGCATGAGATCCTAGGCTCGATTCCCGGGTCGGTCAAAATGTTATTTGGCTTTTCCATCAGGAATTTCTCAGTAGCATTCCACGGAGTCTGGATTTGTGCCCGGTTGATGGCAATACGCTCGTCCACTATTACATGGCAGTTAAACATAACTGGCGAAATATGGGTGTACTAATAGATACACCTCTGCCTATCCCTTCAGGCGTGATGTTATTTATGCTAAAGATGTATATGTCCTGTATGGTGTCGGACGTTAAGAATAGCACCATCCCTTATCTTCCCGTGGGTGTCGTAAGAGGCGACTAAGGGACTTGCCAGAGAATGGGCAGCAGCGTTCTCTGTACTTTTGTAACAACCGTACTGCGATCGCCAACCCGCCTGCCAAGCGTGGCGATTATGGCAAAACCCCCCAAAATGTCAATAAGTGTTTGGGCTGAAATTATGATGATGATAAAAGATGTAAATGTTTTGTTTTAGGTGGAAGATTACAGCTTGCGGGTATCAGCTGTGTTAAAGGCCCAGGGTATAAAGAAGGGGAACATAGTTGGGTTGTTGGTAAACAACTGCCCCCAGCAACCGGCACTATGGATGGGGATAGCCCGCCTTGGGGCTGTCACCCCGCTTATAAACACGAACCAGCGAGGCAACGCTCTTATACATTCCATCAATGTCGCCAAATGTGACGCGTTGATTTTCTCCGAGGAATATCTACCAGGTAAGAAGACACTCGAAACAGGTTTTTGTACAATGTACCCAAAGGCAATAACATCTTTCAACGCTAGTCTCTCTCTAGTTGCGTTAAAATAAAGTTGACGTAGGAGTTTTTAGTTACAAGGGGTTTGTCCATAGTACTATTCTGCATTGTAAATTGAAATACCTATACAAATTGATGATTGGATCAAATGACATATACAAATTACAGTACAAAGGTTTCACTTGTAACTTTGTACCTATCAAAGATCGTAAAAAAGGCACTAAATCTCGTCTCATGAGTCATGCATGATACTCAAAATGTCGTAAATACTAAAAAGAAACTGGTTTCCCAAGTTTTACCATTTCCTACTGACCTGTGAGATGAAAACAAAACGGGCTGATACCGAATTTGGCTTCGGTCATAATTTCTGATATACACATGTATTTGTTTATTTCGTTTCTTTTCGATTTATCCTTGTTACATGGGACCTAAACATAACTGCTGAAATGTGGGCTACACTGCCTTACCCTTCGGAGAAGCAGCATGATGTTATGCGTGTTCGTAGCCCATTTAACAAACAGATATGATTAAGTAGCAATTCCAATAATATTTTATCTGCTACTTGTTAAGAAATGAACCTTGAACCTGATTCTAACTTGCTAGCCGAGGAAACGATTGTTTGTTTCAATATTAACAATAACGATTATTTGTTTTATTATAAAACTACTTGTCTCTTCTTATCATAGTATGCTTATACAAGTTTACCTACCTAATGATACCTATTAACTAATGACCGGTCAAAGTCTACACGGAATGTGTAGTTAAAATTAAAGTAATCTTAATTAGGCAGCATTATTTAAATAACTGAACTCAAGTTAAGAACATACAAATATTATAAATACCGTCAGATATAAAACCCGGGACCTGGATAAGTCGATCGAAGATGATTTCGCGTACAACAGCTAGCACATTGTCAATTTGGGTAACTAACTGTTACTGATTCTTCAGTCACTCCCCTATCCCAATAATAATAATTTTTAACCCCCGACCAAAAAAGAGGGGTGTTATAAGTTTGCGTATGTATCTGTGTGTCTGTCTGTGGCATCGTAGCTCCTAAACGGATAAACCGATTTTGATAAAATTGGTTTCGTTTGAAAGGTGCTTTAATCGAGAGTGTTCTTAGCTATGTTTCGATAAAATCTGCTGTGCCGTTTGAAGATCCTCTCCTCTTTTCTAGTTGATGAAGGGATATTAAACAACTTCCACAGGTCCGGTCGATTCGAAATTAGAAAAGAGGGTGGGAGGCTGTACCCCCCTCCCCATAAAAGATCGGTTTTTTTTTGTTAATTTATATCTTTTCCCACTCCTGGGCCTACCCAGGAGTGGGACAGTTAAGGCTAATCAAAAATAATATAAGTTAAAAAGCATGAAATAAAAATTAAATTATAAAAATAAAAAAATCTCCTAACACAAAAAACCTCTAAAAACCAAAAATAGATTAATCCAAGCGTCGTAGCGTCGAGGGACCGCTTAGTAGACCGCTTAGCACAAGCACAAAACAAAGCGGACCCCCGACGCTACGACGCTTGGATTAATTTACTTTTTTTTTACATTAGAGCTTTCTTAATTTTCTCTCTGGACCTTCGAACATCATGTCTTATTCTTCTTTACATCTCTATTCTCTATCATTCGACATCTTATGTACTAAATTCTCTGGTAAACTCAGGATGTTAGTACCGCAAAGATGATTACGACTAGGAAGAAGGAACTACACATTATAGAACAGTTTACCTTAACAAGACCAAATTATGATTGATCACCAGAACATTCTGAATCACCATCATTGACCTAATAATACACATTTGAGAGGCAAGTATTCTTTACGGCCTTGGACTCCGGACTTAAGTCGGAATAGTAAACAATAGATGTGATTTTGAATCCTCAACTTTTCGCTAATGATTTAAAACCGATGCATTTACGTCTGTAGATGAAACAAAGGGAGTATGTAACGTACGACCTGTAGTTTCTAACTACGCCCATAGAGAAAGGCGTCACTTCATACCACTACTCATTCTTGTCTGATTCGCCGGAGCAGGCAAAAAACAGGGACAACTGGCCCCCTATTCACAAACGCTCGGATTCGATTTCGATTTGATAGACAAGTTGGACATACAGCTGTATGTCTATGTTGTTTTGGCATTACGAAAGCGATTGAGATAGACATACGACTTTCCAAATCGAAATCGAATGCGAGCGTTTGTGAATACGGGGGTTAGAAGGGAATGGGGAAGACATTTGCCCAGCATTGGGACCGAATAGGCTAATAAAAAAAAGCCAGACTCTGTATCTCGAACATATTAACATAAATTTAATATTGCGCTAATTGTGATGGGTAAAAAAGTCATTGCTAGTACTCATTAAATAAACAAAAAGAAAATATCATATTACTAAAAATAAATTTCCTGTGAAGTAACGTAACGTACTACTTATAGTGCTAAACACCATCGTAGTAACGTAAACATATTCATTAATAAACGATTTAATATTTTAAAATGTATAGGAATAACAACTTCGTAAACCATTTAGGTAATACATAGCTAAATTCCATTATGTAATATTTGTATGCTCTTGGTACGATGCGAGTATTTGTTGACACACTTTTTTGTATCATAAATATTAGCATAAGTCTTAGTAAGTTTCTAGTAAGATGAGAAAGAGAACTTTGTTCAAGGTCGTTTTTTCTGTCTTCGATGCCCATAATGGGAAAGACAGAGTCAAATCTAAACAGCTAGCAAAACTCGACAAATAGCTTATAAACTCGTAACGGAGAAGTTTTTTCTTTGGATTAAGTTTAATCATTTAATCGAAGTAACAAAATGTCAAAAATCTGTAGAAATTAAAAAGTTATAAGAATTTAAAGTTGCGCTTGCATAGGGGTAAAGTGACGTCACTTTACCTCATTATCTGATTTATTCTTGATGTGTGGCTAACGAAAAGATACGTAAATACTTTACGTGGAAAGTTAAACTCCTTTTATGGCAGCACTAATATAAAACGGATTCAAAGAAAATACTTCTAATACTGTGTATATATTTTTTTTTCCATTTAGTTCGTCTTCAATAATCTCTTTCTCAGTCATTTATTTTCAATTATTTTCTATTTACGATCTATATTTTAATTCCGTGTAATTATATAGTGTTATCATCATGAAACTTCTATAAAGTAACTTCAATACCTGCGGTCGTTGACCCGTTCTTTTTTATCATGTTAAGATATCCGATACCCATCACGACTATTAAGTTAGACCCTAGTATACACTAGATACTATTTATATACACTTTTCTCATATCATCTTACTACCATTTTCCAGCTATACAGGATGTAGCCAAAGAGCTGAGTGAAACTTTGAAGCTGTTCAAATTCTCCCAGCGGCCTCTGAACTCTTCAAACCCGAAGGTTGACAGCAGTGGTGAGGGTATCTCCGATTTCACCAATTTGGTGGAGACCACACCCCCCGCCCCTTGGACTCTGGCAGACGCTGAGGGCTTCCAAGGGAAACTGTTGTATATCTACACATCTGGAACTACAGGACTACCTAAAGCTGCTGTTATTTCTAATGCTAGGTAAGATCTTTAGAAAGAGGTTGGAATCTGCATCCAGCATTGTCTGGTGCAGTAAGAAATGTTCATACATACACGAGATTTTTATCTTTTTATTCTTGCCACTTGGTAGTTTTTCATAATTAATCGCTATCTTACGTTTTATTCAATTAATTTCAATTATAATTTTAATGTATTATTTTAACTTCATTCAATTTATATGCAGCAATTACAATAAAACAATAAACGATTATAATTTAATCATCAATAAAGTTCAAATTAAGTTGTTTACCACATGTCAGAGTCAATTTTTTTTTACTTCGCAGATTTGTTTTCATGGCAACTGGTCTCCACTATATGGGTTTGGAAGGCAACGATGTGTACTACTGTCCACTACCCCTCTACCACACCGCGGGGGGAGTGATAAGCGTCGGCCAATCACTGATAATGGGCTGCACAGTGGCGCTAAAACCAAAATTCTCCGCTTCGCAATACTTCCCGGATTGCGTCAAATATCAGGCTACGGTAAGTAAACACAATTTATAAAATAACGCAAGAACTGTGCATTTTGGCAATGTTTTTATATGCCAGAATTATTTTGCTACAGTTAGTAGAGCAGGTAAATTGATGTTCATTGTTCCTTTGTTATCAAAAGAATTAATGAAAATGTGTTCATTGAAGAATGATCATTCACACATTCTAACATAGCTTACGATGTTGAAACGAATCGGTAGCAATAACGAATCGATAATAATGAATAATTTAGTCGTGAAATTCAATTAATGTTATGTCACAGCTCTAAATAAGCTTGAAGCATGTGCTACATCAATTATACTCGGCGAACAGTTGGACCGAGTAAAATTTGTACGATTGTAGGAACTTATTTTATTATACAAGCTGTTGTTTGTTTTGCGTCCTCGTCAAATTCAAGGATACTATGGTAATGATTCTCGACCCGAAACAATAAAAAAATCCTTTTTTTTGTCTTATTTACGGAAATCTGTAAATGTGAACCACCCGTGTTTTAAACTCGGCACGTCTGATCCTCGCCTTATAACCGTGCTTTCACACATACAAACAATCTCAAACGTTTATGCGATAATTTCTCATTCCCTAAGCCACGTTATGGGGGTTATTCTGAAATACTGACAAACTTAAACAAGAAAAGCAGCCTTTAACAATTAACTAGGTAGCGTAATTTAAATTGATTGTGTCTTTTGTGACAATCTCCTGAATTTTGACGAGGATGCAAAACAACACTTTGTATAGCTAATGATGAAGATGATGTTATCATCATCTGCCTAGCCTTTTTCCCAAACTATCTTGGGGTCGGTTTCCAGTCTAACCGGATGCAGCTGAGTACCAGTATTTTACATGAAGCGACTGCCTATCTGACCTCCACAACCCAGTAACTGGGTAGTACGATACCCCTTAGTAAGACTGGATGTCAGACTTTTAGCTTCTGACTACTCGTAACGACTGTCAAAGATCTACAAATGACAGCCGGGACCAACGGCTTAACGTGCTTTCCGAGGCACGGAGGAAACTCGATATGTAATTATGGTCACCCATCCACAGACCAACCTCGGCAAGCACGGCGATATTTGATGATAAAAATAAACAGATCCCAAAAACTAGCCCTGGGACCCTATTGCGTAAAACAGTATCTATGATATTCTGACAAATGAAGGAAAAAATCTTACTCCATTGCTTCATATGACATTGTATGATTGGTTTCGTTTCAATACAATTCTTCTACTTGAAAACCGTAAACAACGCAATTAATCTTCTCGAATTGTCATTAATAGGATTGTGAGTCGGTTTAAGTATAATTATGTATGGGCAATATCATCAAACGATTCTATTAACTTTACAACAAGTTTCCAAGGTCACTAGGCATGCTTATCTACATAATTGACATGACTATTGTACATATACATAGCGCAGAATTATTTGTGCCGTCGCATGGCTGCCGTTGTACAAGCAATTTATTGTAAATATTTTAATGTATCTCATCATGGAGTCAGTCAAGCATTTATATTGTAGAAATTAAATGTATACAACAAAACTCTACTATACAAAAAAAAACCGGCCAAGTGCGAGTCGGACTCGCGCACGTAAAGGGTTCCGTACCATTATTTAGTAAAACGAGCAAAAAGATCACTTTTTTGTATGGGATCCCCTCTTAAATATTTATTTTATTCTGTTTTTAGTATTTGTTGTTATAGCATCATCAGAAATACATAATCTGTAGAAATTTCAACTGACTAGCTATCACGGTTCATGAGATACAGCCTAGTGACAGACGGACGGACGGACGAACAGCGAAGTCTCAGTAATAGGGTCCCGTTTGACCCTTTGGGTACGGAACCCTAAAAACGAAACAGTACTTAGTTCAGCGCATGTTTACCGCCGAAATATATTCCAGCCATTATTGGTTTAAATATTATAAAATCAACAATGTTTATTCAACCAGTAGCTATTGTGACAATATTTTAACTAAATGATCAAAGCAACTTTTCTTTCATGATAATTAATATTTTTTAAACTGTATTAATTTATTCACAGAGGAAAGAGTGAAAGGCTTTGGGGAGGTCTTTGCCCAGTAGTAGGATAATATAGGCTAATTAAAAAAACTTGAAACACGGGTTTTCCATTTAAAATAATATGTTTCCTCTATAAAGCGAGAATTGCCCATATCATATCACACTATATTCATAAAAATATTATAAAGGCGAGTGTGTGTGTGTGTTTGTCACTCCTTCACGCCTCTATCGCTGAACGGATTTGGATGAAATTTGGTATGCAGATAGCTTATACCTTGGATTAACAAATAGGCTTTTTATTCCGATCTGCGCGGGTGAAACCGCGAGGCGCAGCTAGTATTTCATATAGCCTTCACATTCTTTCCTAGTATTTATTTGTTTTATAATAATGTACACACGGTGACACATCAAGCTATGCTTTCCAGTATAACATGGCCTCGCTTTCTATAGATTTCCTGTTCCATGAGAGATCCGCATAAACTGGTTTTGTATAGCTTGATTGGTCTCCCCGTGCATACCATTCACCAACGTGTATTCGTCCCACAGGCTGCCCACTACATCGGTGAGATGTGTCGCTACATTTTAGCCACGCCTCCCTCGCCAGCCGATACACAACACAAAGTACGGATTATTTACGGCAACGGACTGAGACCGCAGGCAAGTAAACCTACCTTTTCAAACAGATCCGTGACTATTTGCCAGACAAAAAGCGGCTTTAACTATAAGTAGATAAAAAACATTATTTAGAATAGTGTGATGATGCTTGTGAGAAGGTTAAGTGATGTTCTAAGAGTATAGAATGTTTCTAAAGTTATCCGTGCCGTATGTGGTTTAACAAACAAGGTCGGTAGTTTAAAAAAAAACCGCCTTTTTTTTGCCTGGTTAATGGGTAATTGGGGCAATTTACGGCTGTTATCAGATTACGATATTAATCTTAGCATCATGTTTATGCTCAAAAAGGCTAAGATCTAAAACTTAATTAATTCACCTGTCATACAATGCACGATACATTGGTAGGTAACTCACGTACATATCAATATCAGTAATATCAAGTATTTGTGATAAACCAATTTATTCTCGAGACACATGAAGATAATTGTTTAACCAACTGTCTTTTTTACCAACATCTCCAATCGGTACTTCAACTAGTGAATATTTAATGAAAACACAAAAGACGTACCTACAACGTACTGAAGTGAATTTGCAAGAAGGGTGAATACACAAATAACTTTACACTTTAGGCCCTAAGCACACGGCGTATTTTAAACGCGCAGACGACGCGCGTTTCAGGAACACGCGTTCTCTGCGCCTTAGATGCCGATTTTTGCGTTTTTATAGAATCAAATGCGCCTAAAACGTCATACAAACGTGCGTGTGAAGCGCGTTCGAAACTCGTTTGAAGCGTGTACAAGGGGTCGGAGGAAGGGTAGTGGAGCTGGGGTGAGAGAGGCACAATTGACGAGGAGTTTCTGACAAAACGCAGAAGCTACGAGCGACTGCAGCGCGTCTTCGCGTACACGCGCAGCAGACGCGCGTTTCACGATCGCCCCGTGTGCTTAGGTTACAAGGTTGCGTTCAAATCTCGTTTGAAGCGCGTATACGCCGTCGTCTGCGCGTTTAAAATACGTCGTGTGCTAGGGGCCTTAGATGACACATTAGAAATATGCAAACCACGGTCAGTTAGTGCCCCCTGTCATTAAGGTAATTCAAGGAGAATTAATGCTGTTTGTGGTCAAGCGGACCTAAGGTACAGACGGCGAAACTTCCAGCATTTCCATTATTACATGGCCTCGCTTGGTATAGGTTTCTCTTACAATGAGAGATCCGCAAAAACTGGTTTTGTATAACTGGATTAGTCTTCGTACGTACCTACTAGTCGGCATAGTCGTAGGGCAAAATATACATTCGATTTTGCCGCCGCCCACGTTGACTCGAACAAGTATGGAGCACCTCTTGGAGGCAAATTAACATAAAAAAATCGAATTATAATTAGTGCATTGCTCTTTGACCAAGGTCAAGACATAAGTTATTTACGTTTATCAATACATTAATGACGCAGGAATTTGTGTTGGTTTATTAACCACTAACCGATGAAAATATGCATGTAGGTAGAAACTTTATTTCTTTGTACTTTTAAATACTGATGAAGGAATAATAACAAACAATTAAATTCTTTCTTTGACAATGAGTTTGCGATTTTATGTAGGTAGTTTGTCATAAAACGTAAGTAAAGTATGTTTGTGTTTATGTACGTAGGTACTAGGTAACTTTGGTATGTTTTTATGATGTTATGGTATGTTTTTGTTTTATGCATCATTATCAAATGATGTAATAGTTTAATAATGCTTTTATTTTGTATTGTTAAAATTTTTGTAATTCATAATATATAGTTTAATTAGTTTAAGTTCTGAACTGTCGCATTAGGGTAAACCCTGTAAGGATAGTTTAGGGTGTTATAAATAAATAAAGTGAATGATTATTTTAGGAATTTGCTAATTTTACACAGTATGATGAGAATCTAAACATTATTTTTTGTAGGTTTGTAAGTTTGTAGGGGGTTATCTACAGAACTACTCATCTGATCATACGTTACGTTTAATACGTTCCATTGGGTTCATTTCCATACAAAACGGGAGCGAAGCCGCGAACTAAAGCTAATTGATAACTAAACACATTATTTTTAGACAGTTTCTAGATTGACTTAAGTATTTTTTTCTTGACGACGGTTGGCGCAGTGGCTGAGCGATCGACTGCTACGCTGCGTGTCGTGGGTTCGATCCCCGCACGGAACAAATATTTGTATGGCCTACATATAGTTGTTCTGGGTCTGGCTGTTTGTGTATATGAGTTTAAATGGTTGTAAACGACACCCACGATACAGGAGAAATTCCTAGCGTGGGGCAAAGTTTCAATTTTAAATAAAATGTTTGCTCCCACACCGGTTTTTAAGCTCCAATTTCATCACTGTTGTCGATATGTTTTTTCTTTGACAATATTTATTAAAAGTTGTATTTATAATTTGTTCAAACGATTCCAGATCTGGAAAGACTTCGTGAAAAGGTTCAACATTGAAAATGTGACTGAGTTCTACGGAGCGACAGAAGGGAATGCCAATATTGGTAAGCAAACTTAATATTATAATAAGTATAATTTTTCGGTCTTAATCAAAAAGGAGCTTGTGGTTAAATAGTAACAGCCGCTTGGGTCGATTGTTGGGTTAAGCTGTGCTTGCCTAGATTGGTCCTTGGATGGGTGACCTATTACATACCGAGTTTCTTCCTTGCCTCGGAAAGTACGTTAAGCTTTCACAGTCGTTACAGGTAGTCAGAGGCCCGAAAGTCTGACAACCAGTCTTACCAAGGGGTACCGTATTACCCAGTACTCACTGGGTTGTGGAGGTTAGATAGGCAGTTGCTCCGTGTAAAATACTGGTATTCAGCTGCATCCGGTTAGACTGGCAGCCGACCCCAATATAGTTGGGAAAAAGTTAGGCAGATTATGATTTTATTTCTTCGGTCATAATCTCCACTGTTTTACGTCTGATTATAGCTTACAGTAGCAATTTAACCCTGCAGTTTTCGAAAGCTATGTTAGTCTATTTAGAGTATTAAAATCCACTATTAGATATCAGATAAACAACGATTCAAAGATATCAGATAAACATTAACGATTCAAAATATTTATTACAGCCAACGTAGACGGAACGCCGGGTGCCATCGGTTTCGTGTCGCGGATTTTCCCGAAGGTCTACCCTATCGCCATCATCAAAGTGAATCAGGAGACAGGAGAGCCTATTCGAAACGCACGCGGACTTTGTCAGGTAATATTATGTCTAAGTACATCGAATACTTATTGACAAGAAGTAAGCATATGTATATCATTACGATGCCAGAATTTATTCGATTATTCTCCGAAAGAAATCCATCACAAACCATGGTCTACCAATAAAAACATGGTGCCCTAGGAGTTAAACAAAATCCTGCAATGTAGTGACTAAAGTGTGTCACTTTGCCTGTACTTATACGTCATCTCCTTCATCTGCAAGTTCAAAAGGTTACTGCAATATTGCCGACCGTGAGTGACAGACAGCATGTCGACTTGCCACCGTAGAAACTTCTTACAAATTGTTTGCCGTATCCAACATGCGCGAATCTTTTTCTTAGCCTATTGAGTGTCCCCCTGCTGGGCAAAGGCCTCCCCTTTCTCTTTCCCTCTCTATCCTGTGAAATAACTGGCCATGTAGGGCATGTAGTCTTTTTTTATCCAACTTTAACTCATGTCTTATCCTATCAACAGCTAGCAGATCCCAACGAGCCAGGTGTGTTTATCGGCAAGATCCAAGCTAGCAACCCAGCGCGTCAGTACCTCGGATACGTAGACAAGGCTGCCTCGGATAAGAAAGTGGTCAAGAACGTGTTCCACTTCGGTGACGCCGCGTTTATATCGGGTGAGTGTGTTCTAAGCTCGTGTTTATTGGTTCTTGACCTAGCTCGCCAGTTTTCGTATCGCTGACACGACAATTTTTATATTTTTGTTAGACCAGAACTTCATAACTTCCACCGCGCTATCAATGGCAGAACAGTGGTCACTTCGGCTGCATGTTTTTGGTGTAAGAGGGCAGGATAGGAGGAGGAGCATAGCTTGCGACACAGCTCCACAACCACACCCCGCAGCTGTTTTATTAAGGAAGCCCCACTGAACAATTAGAGTTACATCTTTCCACTTGACCAGTATCGCCAGATCAATGAATCGACCAAAGGAGAGTTCAGTACACTGCTAGCCCTCCTAAATTCGGCCACAGCAAACTTCTTCATTCAGCTGACCAGGCCGATCTTTTTAAAGGCGACCAATCTGACACATAAAGAACACACCTGGGATACACACCGCCCCTGTGTGTGCCCCGCCGCTGTACCTATCAAGGTACAGCCGTAATTCACCACGCTGGGCGGATACATCCTCGATTATTTTCGAAGATTCCATCCATGATCCCCGTTTTTTTAATTCAACTTTCTACCTTGTAGGTGACATCCTGGTAGCAGACGAGCTAGGTTACCTGTACTTCCGCGACCGAACAGGCGACACGTTCAGGTGGCGCGGGGAGAACGTCTCCACGACGGAGGTGGAAGCTGCCATCTCTAGGGTCGCTGATCACAGGGACGCTGTCGTTTATGGCGTACTGGTAAGGACTTGTTACTTTTTTATGCTGACACACTTTTTGGTCATAAACTAGAATAAGCAACCGTCTGAGGGGTCGTAGTCAACTAAGATGGACGGGAAATTCGCTGATCGCTGGACGCAAAACTCCACGACGCACTTCACAATGCCCAAGCAGAAAATTTCGTCGAGGGAATCACGACTCGTTCCAGTAATGAGGAACACGATGCGAGGAGGAGGTGCTGCTATGAACGATAGAGCACTTAATCCTGCGTGTCCTAAAACTGGCGAAATGAACTGTACTATTAGGTATACCTCTTCATAACCCTTCGTTAATAATAGGCGTGATGTTATGTTGTTCGTTATAGAACTTTTATAGAAAGGTAGTTTATGGCCTGATGAATAGCTTTCGGCATACGGAACACCCACGCACGGTACTTAAGCCGCGCATAATATATAAAAACTAGTGCATTTATACATATTTTTACCGACAATAGCATTCCAAACATTTTGATTCATATTAGATCCTATTGGGCTAAATGGGGTATAATCGATCCACCTCGAACACAATACGAGTGTTGAGCCCCAACACAGGAGATGCCAAACCTTCTCTCTTGCCCGTCGTTCACAACTAATTAAATCCTCCATCTATACACATAAATAAAGATTAGATCGGGGGGGGGGGGGGATTGGGGTTTAGATTTTATCTAAAATAATAAAGTCGCTTTTCCGATCATAGACGTCTATGTGACAACATTGTTTTTTAACCGACTTCTAAAAAAGGAGGAGGTTCTCAATTCGGATATTTGTATTTTTTTTATCTCCGCAACGGATTTTGATACGGTTTTTCATGAACTAAAGGATTTATTCCAGTAGGTTAACGTGTATAGTACAGTGCCCTGCACCAGTACCTGACCCATCTCACAAAGCAAAAAAGAGGAAAATGGGTCAGGTAATGCTGGCCACTGACTGTACGTGTAGCTTATCTATACAACGTGTAACGTTAAATTCGCAAAACCTGAGACAACCCAAATGATTTTTAATTCAATTGACCTAATTCTGAGAGAAAAAAAATCATTAAAAAAAAACGTAAAGGTTTTATGTGCTGTTTTAGTTTTACTGACAATTCGGATTGTTTCTATCTTTCTTTCTTTTTTTTCCCGCGTATGAGAAAATTTTAATTGGACGACAAAGATTTGTGTTTGTTTACCTATTTTGGCGGGTTTGCTCACGTGATGGCTTGACCTATGATTAAATAGACAGGGCAACATTTTTAATGAAGATTTTTTGAAAAATGTGACCTATATTAAAAAGTGGTTCAATTGATTCTGCTCGTTATTCTGATCAAACTATTTTCATGTTTTGCGCATTTAACGTTTCACGTTTTATAAAGAAACCTCAAGGTTTTTAACTCGTTTAACCATGCAAAGCAAGGACGCATCGTTAGTGAATAACATTGACGATCCAAGATTTAATCACGCCACTTTTGTAATGTGAATGAAAAACTATTCGCTGCCAAGTATTACATAAGTGAGCCTTCATTGACACGCTGTGTATCAACATTGTAGTATTTACTCGTCTGTTTACTAATAATAGTACTACCTCGCTGGTCTCGTAGTAAACAGGTCTTCTTGGTTTGATCCCAGTGTCGGCTAAAGCGTAAGGCGTTTTACGTGCTTATTCGCGTGGGTATAATTCGGCACGGGTCGGGCGGCAAAATTGAATGCATACAGGGTGTAACAGCAATCTTCACGTAACCGTCAGTGAACCGAGCCACGTACAGTGCCCCGCACCATTACCTGACCCATCTCACAAAGCAAAAAAGAGGAAAATGGGTCAGGTAATGCTGGCGACTGACTGTACGTCAACCTAACACATAGTAGTACATCAAACTAAGTAAGATTTCGCAAAAGAATTGCTGGGTAACGACAGTTTTTATGTGAAAAGATATGGTTTACGGTAGCGCTCAATATGATGACTGTATAGTTTTTGACGACACGGTTGGCGCAGTGGCTGAGCGATCGACTGCTGCGCTGCGTGTCGCGGGTTCGATCCCCGCACGGAACAAATATTTGTATGTCCTACAGATAGTTGTTCCGAGTCTGGCTGTTTGTGTATGTGACTTTAAATGTTTATAAACGCACCTATACAATACAGGAGAAATTTCTAGTGTTTTAATAAAAAAAAACGACTGATGGATTTTGACATGCAATTGTGGATAGCAATCCTCCATTGAAACACTCCTTTGCTGCCCGGACTATTGACGATAACATACCGGATAAATCTCGAAGCAGCAAGGGTGATTTTCGTTTTTTTTGTGTTGTACGTTTTATTCACCGAGGTTTGCATAGGGGAAATATACGTGCTAAGTTTAGTTAGTGTTGGTCAGTGATCGCAAGTCTGCTGAGCAAGAGGTCCTGGGTTCGATTCCCAGGGCAGGCAAAGTCTTATTGGGTTTTTCCATCAAGAATTGCTCAGTAGCTCGTTAATGGCGATAGGCTTGCCCCCTATTACATGGAACTTTATTTAAGATGGATTTGCTCTTGACTCTAGTCTAGGTCACAGATGAAAGACAAAGTCGACGATGGTACGAGCGTACCCAGAAGAAGCCTGTTCACTTTAACTTTGAAGAGATACATAGCTGAAACATAACTTGCGAAATGTGGGTGCACTATTAGGGGCTGCACAAACGTAGACACTTTTTGTTACCGACACGGCACACCGTCACAGGAAACCGTAGTTGCTGTGTCCTGTAGCGGCGACCGGACACAGTTTACGTCTGCGCAGGGAGTGGCTGATTTCATACTGGTTATACAGCAATAAAATATTCATTGGTAGCTTGTATCCGACACAAGACGCACCTTTGCGGACCGCCTTAGGAACACCTCTGTCAACACTTCGGAGTGAATATTCCTCTCTTGGGCTAGGCCTCCCCCCATTCCTTCCACTTTTCCCGATGTTGCGCTTCTCGCCAATTAACGAGGAAGCAATCGGAGTGATGTTGAGTTAATTGTAACTTTGCTTATAGGTGCCAAACACGGAGGGGAGAGCGGGCATGTGCGGTATAGTGGACGTGGACGGGACACTGGACCTGGAGAAACTGGCGCGGGACCTCAGCACGGACCTGCCGGTGTACGCGAGACCTGTGTTCCTCAGGGTCATGGATAGCTTGGATATGACAGGTAAGTTACAAGTTTTTAAAGCCTCTTGAGTTGGGAATAGTTGAATGATTATGAATAGTATAGGGACTCTAAGGTTCATACAACTAGATTCATTTACTCAAAATGATTAATAATCGAAATTCATTTATTCAAATTAGGCTGATAATCAGCACTTTTTGAACGTCGAAAGTTTACAAGAGACAGTCCCCGAAATTGTCCGCCCTTTGCCACTTCCTAGTGTTTTAGCTGGGATCAAGAACTGGCGGAAAAAAATCCCTAGCATCATCACTACTACTGCAACATCTAATTTTCCATGCATTACATAATTTCACAATGGTGTACAAGAATGCGTTAGGACGCTGTTTCAGAAATCATCAAGTAATTTATCTAAAGTAATATTATAAAGAGGAAAGATTTGATTGTTTGTTTGTTTGCATTGAATAGGCTCCGAAACTACTGGTCCGATTTGAAAAATTCTTTCAGTGTTATATAGCCCATTAATCGAGGAAGGCTTTAAGCTATATATTATCACGCTACGACCAATAAGAGTGGAGCAGCAATGAAAAATGCTGCGAAAACGGGGAAAATGTGACGCAAACGAAGTTGCGCCGGACAGCTAGTAAATTTCATAAAGCATTATTTTGCCCTAAACCCATAAAAATGCCAAACAGACAATTTGTAATGATCGCATAACACTCGTCTTTTTAAATTATCTTAACCCTCATTAAGTCGCGGGTAATTAACTACAGCTAAACATTAATATTTTTCTTCCACAGGTACATTTAAAATGAAGAAGACTGATCTGCAAAAGGATGGTTTCGATCCAAAACTGGCCAAAAAAGATAAACTATACTATTTAGATCTGAAACTAGGTCGGTACCTACCATTGGGAGTTGAAGAGTATGATAAAATTAATAATGGACAAATTAGACTGTGATCTGTTTTAAAATCTGTTGTTTCAGTGTTGTTAAAGTTATTACTAGTAGTTGAAATGGCAGGCAATAACTTAGCTCTTTTAGCTGTTGGAAACCTACGTCTGCATGTTCGTAAATAAGGTCTAAGACAAACTTTTAGAATAAATTGAGGCTCAGCGCAGACCAAATCATAAATCTTGAGGCTCAATCATGCTTAGCTTGTTCGGCGAGGACTCCCTAAGAACTATGATGTCTATATCATAATCACACAACTCTGCACTCAATGACAGTGATAATAAAAATCATTATTAGATGTCATCAGGAAATCTCTAAAGGCCTGCGCTGAGCATAAGCCGTTGCTGTTCTTCCTTTAAATATATAGAAAACGTACATTCTCCTATATCTTGCATTTACGCTAAAACTAAAATGGAATGGAACCTAGTTTGTATTTACAGAATTTTAGTAAAGCAATCTTTAGCATTTTCTCTTGATAGCATTATTTATCAATATTTTTTATGTTCTCAATACAATATAAAGTACATATACGTTATTTTCCAAACCACAAAGCATTGGTTAAATACGCCGTGCAGTGTTACATTTCACACAGAAGTTAATTTACGCATTTTATCCTAAAATGTATCTATCTAATATTTTTCATGTATACTCAAAACTATTCAATAAAAACTACATACCTACCTATACATCCCTCTTTACAAACACTCAAGAGTTAAGTACGCACAGCGACCTATCAAGCTATACAAAAACAGTTTATGCGGATCTCTCATTGTACGAGAAATCTATACAAAGCGAGACCATGTTATACTTGAAATGTATAGCTTCATATGTCGCCATATGTATATACGCCGCACAATGTTACTTTTCACACATTCATGTTAATTTCCGCATTTCATCGTAATCGTGCGCAGGGTAATGTCATAAGAAATTTAGCTTCAAATACTAGCAGTATGTGTAGAGCCTGTGACTTATTTTAGCTGAAATCTGAACCCCGCAGGTTTTATACAGTAAAATAGCTATAATTACTTGTATATGGGTGTAAACACGTGGCCGCTTGTCAGGCAACATGAGCATCTTGCGTAGGCGTTCATCGAACATAGACAATGTGTATTTTTTTATATTCCATAACTCTAGGGTACGAATGAAACCATATCAAAGAATCAACTGGCAGATGCTTTTTTTTTTCAATTTTCTCTCAAAATAATTCGGCAAAGTTGAGATTATTAACGCAAAACACGAAACATGAAATATGACAATATCGCAATTTCTTAGCTTTAAATATGAATTATTGATTGAATGAAAATGATTTGCTCGTATGTATCAATGAAACTTAGATACCTACACACATCAAGAGTCTAGCGTTACATAGATAATATCTTCGAAACTATGCATTTTTGGAGGACGATATTCTAGGACTTTTTGTATTATTTTTACTAATAGAATATAAATAACCCTAGAGTTATCGGATATAAAAAAAACACCTTGTATATGCTGCACGAGTAAATATCTGCGTCAGCGCCGTTAGCGATGCTAGTGGTGCGCCTACGCAGCATCAGCGGGACGTCAAAGGACGCCTGATACGAAGGCACTACACACTGCAGTTTTGTGAGAAGGGTGTTGTCTAATGAAACCTGGCTTGCTCTTTCAGTGCTCGTACAATATAAAAATCATGAATATCTAATATCTATTTTTGTAATTACCTATCTATGTATAATAATATGTAAACATACATTTTAGAGACCTTACATTCCTAGCGGTATTCAAAAGTGTGCTTTTAATTAAAAAAATAATCTTTGATGTTATTACTAGCAATTTCGTATTATTCAATGTTATAGCAATAATCCGTAGGTTGTTGTTAAATTGTCTAGAAGACGGTAAAGTGTGTGACAGCCGTGGTCATAATGGAGGAACGAGATGCGTATGCTCTGTCCTACTCGCATAGTTTATGACCACCATAAGTCTTGGCGTTTCTTATTGTATGTCGTGATCTAAAGGAAGTGGAAATCTATGAATTTATTAAAAGTAACATTTTCAAAGGACTGATCTGGTAGGCTGGTATATCGAAATATGTATTTGTGTTCAGATTTTATGATTAGAAATTGAAATATTTATGTGGTATGGAATTTATTTGTAAAAAAAATCTAAATACGAACGACGTTGCTTTAAAAAAAAAATGTTTTCTTTGTGATATTCCTGTTTTCTTCAATCTATCCGTTACATTTTAATTCAGGTATATCAAGGTAAAACAAGGTCTATTGATTGTAATTAATTTTATGATACTTACTTTTAGTCACTTAGCCAACATCATACCTCATACTTCTTCGAAAAGGTAGTTTGTTCAAAGGACTCTATTAGTTAGCTCAAAATCAACGCTTTGGAAAAAAGTATTGTACTTAATACAACACGTTATTTCTGGTGTGGGATTTATTCTTATTTAATTTGTTATCAGTTAAATAAAAATAAAAATTAAGTTAGTCTAAGAGCCGACGCATTGTTAATGATAACCAAGAATTCTCATTTTTATTATTTTATAATTTATCTGTTTTATAAAAGAATATGTAATTTATAAGTACATTACTTGCCTCGATAATAGTTTAACATTATTTTTTAAATTATTATTTTACATTTTCAAGTTATTCCAGTCTTGTATTAAGACAGGTTAAATTATGTTTCTTCCTTGTAATTTTCGATACATAAAATTAGATTGTAAGATTATTTAACGGTATGGGATATGTTGAAAAAACTACATTAAATGTATATTTTCATACACGGTGTTTTAATTAATTGGATGTTTTTATAACCCTATATAATTAGCTAAGCGGTACATTAATAATCACAACTAGCTTATGGAACTCGCGCATTACGTGGCTTCGACTACGACTTGTCGCATGACCAGCCGCTTATCTTGAACAAAACGTGTCACTGACTCTGGCAGGGCCACCATCAGGGATTTTAATTTTGAAAACACAAAAAAATTGTCGCTAATTAGTCGAAATTTGTCGCCAAATATCAGAATTTGTCGGTCACTGGTTCAAAAGATATATGTGTTTATAGGTGGCCGATCTGGAGAGAGTCTCCCCAGCAGGGCCACATTTATATCTCAAAAACTAGGGCACCTAGCAAAGATCTGTTTTCTCCCATATTTTGTCGCCAATTAGTCGGAATCAGTTGCAAAATATCAGAATTTGTCCGTCACTGGTTCAAAAGATGTAAGGTTTTATAGGTGGCCGATCTGGAGAGAGTCTCCCCAGCAGGGCCACATTTATATCTCTAAAACTAGGGCACCTAGCGAAGATCTGTTTTGTCCCATATTTTGTCGCCAATTCGTCGCAATTTGTCTTCTTTTTTTTTGAGATATAAATGTGGCTCTGCTGGGGAGACTCTCCAGATCGGCCACCTATAAACCCTTATATCTTTTGAACCAGTGACCGACAAATTCTGATATTTGGCGACAAATTTCGACTCATCATCATCATCATTTCAGCCGAAAGACGTCCACTACTGGACATAGGCCTCCCCCAAGTATCGCCACATTGACATTGGGGGGTTTTGCCATAATCGCCACGCTTGGCAGGCGGGTTGGCGATCGCAGTACGATTGTCACAAAAGCACAGAGAATGCTGCTGCCCATTCTCTGGCAAGTCCCTGAGTCGCCTCTTACGACACCCACGGGAAGATATGGGAAAATAATTTCGACTAATTAGTGAAAATTTTTTTGTGTTTTCAAAATTAAAATCCCTGATGGTGGCCCTGCCAGAGTCAGTGACACGAACAAAACATGTCGGACGCCTGGTCGTGCGACGCGCAACTAGACGCACCGCAGTCATTGCATCTATACAAATAAATAAAATTGAAGTGTCTGTTTGTAATATTAAAATAACCGTAACATGCATATGAATGTATTTATGGTACATACCAAAATATTTTTTTTTTACAATTTTTGTCTGTCTGTTTGTTTGTTCCGGCTAATCTCTGGAACGGCTGGGCGGATTTTGACGGGGCTTTCAATGCCAGATAGCTAATGTAATAAGGAGTAACTTAGGCTACTTATATTTTAGAAAAAAATCTAAAATTATTATAAAAAGAAAAACTAAATAAGTAACTTCTTTGTTAAATTCCACGCGGACGAAGTCGCGGGCACAGCTAGTTTTAAATATCTTTCGCGCGGAACAACCCACATTTCAGTAAAATGCTGTGGGTATACAGATTCCACCAATGCGCACGGATGACGTCATCAAATTGGGTACGCGTAAGGAGCGTGTGGCGACTGCCGAACAGAAATACTGTTAAAATAATGGATGCGATTCAAACACCAAAGAGTCATTCTCCTGCCCGTATCCCATTTTTTTCAAGGTGCGGCGCTTCATGTCTTCTTCTTCCATACTTCTCAATTACATGTCATCTCATCAGACACCTCCCACACCCATAATATATGAAATATCATCCTCCACACAGTCCATCCATCGTTTCTTTGGTGTTCCTCTACTCTTATAAAGCCAAAGATATATAGAATACAAATAGAATATATCAACGCGGGCCCATCCGGAAAATGCGATGACTGCGGCTTGTCTAGGTGCGCTATCACTTTTAAATTTCTCTTCTTGGGCGAAGCTTATGCGGCCAAAAGTCGTGGTCGTGCGTGTAGTGCGTGAGGACCCATAGATATTATAGGTACGGAGTAACTGGAATGTTTTGTCACAGGGGAGCGTAGTTGGTAAACATTTGTGAATTTGGTGCTAAAGCCACGTTCTAACCAAAGTGATCGTCGCGCGAAAAAAACGCAACCGTCTTGTTCATTTTGTTCGGCGAACCCGAACGCGTGGTCGTACGGACAGGGCGCCTTCCGGTTTTACGAATAAATAAGTGTCATGTTGTTGTCGACAATCGATCGATCGCTTTGATTAGGGCACGTGGTAAAACTCCTCCTAGATTTAATACTGTGTCATGAGATGGGTTTGTTTACACTACATACGTTTATTAGGGAAAATATCATGTGTTTCGACTTCATTAGGGATTGGTTACAGGATAGGCAAAAACTACATAAGGCCTCTTGCTGGGGCAACCACGCATCAGCATAAGAAACCATGCAGATTATTCCGCTCAACCCACACGTTATTTACAATGTGTCAGTTTCTCGATTCTTCCGTCGACATAGCCTGTTTCTACGGCGGTCATGCTACGCGTGCTGATCTATCAATCACAAATAATTTGGCAAATAATGAATATACAACAATACTAACTGTTCCAATACAGAGAGATATTATTATGACTTGGAACTTAATAATTTTCCAATCAGTTTCCGATACTTAATAAGAATTTCCTTCCTCCTATCGTGGTTTACGTGGCCATGACCGTATTCGTTATATAATGAATAATAATAAATTCCGATCGTGTGCATCGTCCTGTGAACCATTACACCGTGGAGCACCTGTCACGTGCTGGCTTCGGCTAACGGTGCAACGTGGAACCACTCAGCCGTGTGAACAACCGAGCTTGCCGATACTCGGCCGTGATTGACAATGACAAAATATGGAGATAATATTTTAGCGCTGCTGATCAAAACAGTTGGGTTTTATATCTGGGGATATATTACCTCTTTTGTTAAGATTGCATGCTGCCTCAGTACATTTTTTTATTTGTCTATGACGTTAGAAAAAATGATTCAAATTCGGAATGTGAAATATTTATCAAATAATGTAAAACGTCAACTCGTCGCTCCTAAATATCATCCGCGAAAAATTTTGTAATTGTCGTATCTATACCGTTATAATTTTATTTTATACACAAGTTCAGATGACTTAACCGGGGTGGGTGACATAGCGCGCCTACCGTTCAGGGATCAGCTGTTGTCGGCGCATGTGCAGCTGGCGCGAGAGGGGCCGGGGGCCGGTGCTCCGCCATTGACGCGGCCGCTCGCTCGGCACTCGCACCGCACAGCTCCGCGTCCTTCCCGCATTTATACGAAACTGTTCGGTGTCGATGGACGCGCGCGTCCCCGGTGCGTAGTGCTCGCGCATCGTACTCACACGTACTGTTTATCTGTTACCGGTGTATAGTTAGCCGCTGTGTGCCCTACTGGGCCGATCGCCAGCATGGACGCTATACTGGCAGCGCTCGTCGCGCTCATGGCACTGGCCGCCGCGATGGCCGCCGTGCTCAGTACACTCTCTAAGGCGGCGATATTCGTCATCCTCGCCATAGCGCCCTGCGTCTACCGATACAGGAGGCACATTTACGTGTTTATCAAGACTCTTCCTAGGGACTCCAAGTAAGTACCCTTGTATTTATTATTGTCTACCCCTAGCCCTAAACGAAAGCATGTATGGGAAAACCTGCATTGACAACCACTGCGTCAAAAACTAATCGGTTTTCGTGCTCAAGGAAATCTACGCTAAACATACTTATTTTTAATTCATGAGTTTAATTGAATGGTTATTTATAGTTAATTATTTCCCTCTATAATATCGGTTAAACATACTGGGCCAATGGGCAATGAATAATAACAACAATAGAGTGGTCTCATTTATATTTCATACCCTACTAAACTGGAATCCTTACTTAACCAAAGATTTACCTTGTGTTCTGGGGTAATGCAGCAAATCTAGAGAGTAGCTGCAGCTGGTAGTTTGCAATTTTGCTCCACAATTTCCTCTGTTTTTCAAATTTCTTGTGTTGGAATTGTAATGTTATTTTAAATGTTCTCAGTGGATATCGAAGAAATGGCTATACCTATTATATTATTATTGATAACTTGACGCTTTCGAGGATGTAAGTCCTTCGCACCACGAAGGACTGCGGACGTCCTTTGAATAAATAATTAATTTGTTCGTCTCAACAAAACGTAATCAAGTCTGTTGTCATACGTTTAAGGCGCTGTCCTAAAGTAACAGTATAATGTATAATTATTGAGTATTTAAATAATCATGGTAAATGTACCATGGACTGTATCTAGTATCTACCTACACGCTGATACAATTTATTTGTCCTATGGCGTGATAAGATTAGATTTTGATAAAGTGATAAAATGAGAATAGGTACTATCGGTGCATTGTGAGATCGAGAGATTTGCAGACGATTTTATTATTTTTATTTAACATCCGATAAGTCATCGGCCTGCAGTCGCTTTGTTACTAAAATATATTTATGAAATGAATCATTCTCCTTATGTGACTCCTGGCAGCTTTTAGTTTACATTCATGTATCGCACGCGTTTAATTACTTGTATATGTTACGTAGCGATATAGGTGGTACTACTTTACTATGCCATGACCTAGCTCTGTTTTACATAATAACTTATCGATCCTCATATTTTCATTAGACTCGGCGTGTTATGTTATTGCTATATTACGTAACATTACATACAATAGGATGTAATTTTGACTATTGTAAATGAAATCGTTGATTTGTTACCTCATTTGTTATGATTAGCGTTATTAGACTACCTACCCTTGTATGATCTAAACTAATATTATAAAGAGGAAAGATTTGATTATTTGTTTGTTACGATTTAACTCAAAAACTACTCGACGGATTTTCCACGCTCCACTAAGCGCCGAGAGTTTAAAGTTCCGTATCTATATAATATATATAAATATTTGGGCACGGCTGTTATTCATACATAACCACAAACTACTAACGTTACTCTACACAAATCGTTTCAAAAACTCGGTTGTCAATATCAGACATGTCAAAAATGTCAATCTTATATACTTTTCTGACATTTCAATTACCTATCACGTGTACGCACAATGTGCTTTGTTGTCGTCAACTCGGTTAACAGAAACAACTGTTTCGATTTCGTTTGAAATACATATTAGTCCTCTGAGACTGAAAACCCGGAATAAGTATTAAATATATACCTACCACCAACCGACGTATACCTTTGGTCTGTAATTGTTCTGTCAATCATGACTATTTTTATCAAAATCGAGTACGGCAGTTATCCTTAACAGAGTCCTCGTAATATATTTTCCTCAGTCCATTTTGGAATAAATAAGTTTAGCATGTTTTCCGCAAATCCACACTAGAGCCAGCTGAGAAGTCGAATACGCGATTTCTTGAGCTCATAAGCCTATTTTTTTCTTGATTAAATAATTATCCATTTGCCTTTGCCTCATACAATTGAAACTTAAAGCAACCTAACCTTGCCACCGCTAGGTAAGACAATAAAGCTATCTGTTAAGTGTATTATCGATTGTGTATGGGTACTAACTTATTTATTTATACGTATATGTACGTGGAAGTATGTATGTCTGGTATTTATCATGCATGTTTATTTCTTTTGCGAGTAGTGTTTGATATTGATACCACATGATGTTTCACACTATACCAGCGCAAATTTACCACTAATATAGTTTGTTTAATGTATACATAACGCCTGAATGATGATGATACTTAACGCGTATATCAGGTGCAATAATTTACAATACCATTATGAACAAGTTTTGTTAAACAAAGAATAACATGCTTACATGATAAGATGAGCATTAATAACGATTTTATTTTCATCTAACTGCGATGGCTTCGCTCCAACGAATAGAGATATGTTTCTCCTTGAGTATATAAAAACCTATAAATAACAATAATGTCAATTTAGAAGCGAATTCGTGACTCCAGAATTCCATACTCAGTTTTATAAAGAGTTTTCATCAAAACGTAGCCCCAGGCACCCGCGTATAACGAAACTTTTTGCTGATAAAATATGTTTGCTGAAAAGAATATACATGAATTAGTTAGGTATTCGCATATTATTTGTTTTGTATCAATATCCGGAATCCATCTTGAGTCAAGCACCTGTCTTTCAGCCTGTTGACAGCGATTTCCTTTGCCTCTCCGCTGGTCGCGCCCTCTATGCTTACCGTTGGTACTAAGTATTTCAAGCGCGCCTCGGGTGATCGCCCGATTTATCGTCATTATAGCGTCGTTTTTCGCGCCGTTCGGTTGATAGCGTTATTTAAACTTCGCGAAAAAGTAACTACCCGCTTATTTTAATTAAGTTTGGTAAAACTATTATAGTTTCAATTCGTGAAATTGTACCTCTCCGTTGTTATTATGGAAAATCCTAATAATAATTTAGAGCCAGAAGACGGTTCATTATCGCGTAAACGTGTTCGTTCGCGGACGCCGAGTGCAAGAGATAGTGATAGCAGTTCTTCTACAAGCAGTGGACCCAGCCCTGAGAAACGTAAAGTAAGGAGGGACTCCCAAACCGTGAGTTATGCACACTTCGAGTTTTTGTCACAACAAGTGGCTTATTTAACAAACCTCATTACGAATAATTCCGTTATTGAAAATAATACCACATCAAGAAGTGCTAACATTAATACCGTTTCCGTCCCCACAAACGAGTTAAATCTACGACGACCTGAAAACATGTCTCAGAATAACAAACTTCACATTTTTTCGGAAGTCGGTACAACAATAAAAGATCCGATTTACCCTAGAGCAAACGAAACATACCTTAAAAAAATAACGGAGCTACAGCGTTTTAAGTGTGGTGATTGGAATGCGGTTCGGTTTTCGGATGCACAAAAGAAATATTTAGCTACCCCCGGTTTCGTCGAGTTAAATGTGAACGACGAATTAAAGCGTTTTGAATCGGACATGTTGAAAGAAGATTCGCGCTCGCATTTATTGGAAAGATCTTTTGCTGGATTAACGAATGCTTTACTTTGTCAAAAAGACGAATTGCACAAATCTTTACAATCATTGGTGGATTGGTCAAACGAGTCTAGAGAATCGTTGACACCCAACTCGTTATTCGAAAAACTGGAATCTTTGTTTTCGAAAGAATCCGCGTATAGTACGGTTACTAGTGACTTATTACAAATAGTGTGTGGTCGAAGAGCTGATTTGATAAACATACGTCGAGAGGCCATGTTGCGCCAAATTTCCGAAGGTTTTCATCGTGATGTCCTACATAAAATTCCTCCTAGTACAGAATATCTTTTTAATGATGAGGCAGTTCAAACCTACCTCCAAAAAATTGGGGGGGTGGATAAACTTACGGTATCAACTAAATCAATACCACAAACATATTCTAAGGAAAACTTTTATCAAAATCAAAAACCATCGACTAGTAAACAAGCTGACGATAGGTTTTTTCGTCGAGATACCTATAATAAAAGACAAAGACAGGCCGCAAACGCTTCACACCCAAACAAAAACCGAACAATCAATCAGCGATATAAACCAAAGGGTAAGAAATCGCAATTGCAGGCTATCCCTAAAAACAAGCGTCGCGAATGACTGTCGGACATTTCAAGGCGGCTGTCTAAGGCAATTTCAATATGCTTGGAGCAATCTGGGTGCGCCAGACAAAATATGCCGACTGTTGAACGGGGCACGCATACCCTTCATACTCAAACCGCCGCTAATATTTCCGAGTCCCACAGTTCTGAAATTTTACAGAACCAAAACCTCTCCCAATATGACCATACAAATCCAATCTATGCTCGAGTCAGGGGTACTAGAACCTGCAGAACTGACACCCAGTTACCTTTCCACGTTCTTTCTGGTACCCAAGTCAGATCAGACCTACCGTCCTGTTTTCAATTTGAAAAAACTAAACCAGTTCGTAGTAGCCAAGCCGTTTCAACTATTCAGTCACTTCCGTGTACCAAGTTTTTTACAACAACAAGATTGGATGGCCAAACTAGATCTGAGCCAAGCATATTTCCACGTGGCCATCGCACAGCAGCATCGCAGGTTTCTGAGGCTAAATTATCATCAAAATTCACATCAACATCAGCTACTCCAGATGACGTGTTTACCGTTCGGCCTCTCATCGGCACCCAGAACGTTTGCCTCGATAACCAATTGGGTAGCAGAATTCCTGAGGAGTCACAAGATCAGGTGCGTAGTTTATTTAGACGATTTTCTTTTGGCCAACCAGTCAAAATCGCAATTGGGAGACGATATCGCATTCACGATCAAGATACTCCGTTTACTAGGTTGGACAATCAACTACGAGAAGTCTGTACTGGTTCCGACACAATGCCTCGAGTTTCTCGGCATTACATGGGATACAAAACGCAACGCAAAGTCCCTGTCGGAACCAAAGTGCCTAACGCTACGCAAAGCACTTTACCAACAGCTTCAGTTAAGCAAGTGGTCCCTCAAACAGTACCAAACTCTAATGGGGAGACTCAACTTTGCAACGTTCGTGACTCCAAGAGGTCGCCTTCACTGTCGTACTCTGCAATACTACAGTCGACAGCTGTCGGTGAAACACCCGTATCGGTCGATCACTATGCCACAACCAGCTCGATCAGAGATGGAGTGGTGGTGTCAAGCCATAGGAAAGTCGATGCCGATACACTTGAGCTCAGTGACGTCACAACTATTGACCACAGACGCATCAGACATCGGATGGGGGGCTCAACTCGGCGACAGAAATATTGTGGGAACTTGGACAGATTCTCAAAAGACATGGCATGCCAACAAAAAAGAGATGTTTGCTGTTTACGCAGCTATACGTCAGAACCAGCAGCAACTCCAAGATGCACAGATACTGCTGCAAACCGACAATCGGACAGTAGTCTCGTACATAAACAAGGAGGGTGGCACAAAATCCAAGAAACTGCTTCATCAAACTCGACAACTTCTTGCTGTTCTAGACAAGCAGAACATTCATCTGACAGCACATTATTTTCCGGGCAGGTTCAATGCCGAGGTAGATGCTCTTTCTCGGCAGAAGGCTTGTCCAGAATGGCACCTCACGAAGTCAGCAACGACAAACATTTTTCGAATGTGGGGTACGCCGGAGATAGACCTCTTCGCGTCGAGAACAGCCCACATAGTACCAAAGTATGTATCACTGGACGTCAACGATCAGGAAGCCCAACGTCACAACGCGTTCTGTCATCAGTGGCACTACAACCTAGCTTGGTTGTTTCCACCACCCAATTTGATTCCCCGCGTTCTCCAACACCTGAACCAAGCCAGCGGAGACTATATATTGATTGCCCCGAAGTGGAGCCAGGTATTTTGGCAGGCAGATGTTCAACGGCGATCGCAACATCCCGCTTATCTGATTCCAGACCTAGCCTGCTCTCTAATAGACACCAGAACAGGGACGCATCCGCCGCAAGTGCAAGACCTACAGTTGGAAGCATGGCTAATTTCGGGTGGCAAGATATTTTGACGGACTGGACAGATAAAGAACAAAAATTCTTTATGTCAAGCTGGAGGGGCTCCACAATCAATACCTACAGACCAGTGTGGCGCCGATGGAAGCAATGGTGTGAGTCCCATTCGATAAATTTTAAATACCCTAATGCAGATCAGGTAGCTCGATATTTAGCACATTTACACTGTGATATAGGTCTTGCATACAGAACTATTTTGGTACACAAATCTGTTATCTCAACTTTCACACACATAACATCTAATATTGATTTGTCGTCAAATTTCTTTATAAAACACATATTAAAAGCTATTTCTGTAGCAAGAGAGAAATCTGCTAAACCACCTATTTGGAACCCTAAAGTTTTATTGCAACACATGAGTGCTTATGATTTTGATGAAAATAACATATTTCAAGTATCTAGACATGTGGCTACTCTTTTATTGTTAGCATCAGGCCGTAGGGTCCACGACCTTACTCTGTTGCGAATTGATAGCAGTAGCTTAGTCGATGAAGATTCGTCTATAGTGTTGTGGCCAGCATTTGGTTCGAAAACAGACAACCATAACCACAGACAGTCTGGATGGAGGCTTAGAGAACACCCTGATAAAAAATTAAATCTGATTTTTTGGTTGAGACAATTAATATGCATTACTTCAAACTGTCGAGGAAATATAAAGCATTTGTTTATTACAGCTAGAGGGGATATTAAACCTGCTTCTAGAACTGTTATTGGTGGATGGGTGAGATCTCTTTTAAAAGCTGCTGGTATTGATGCAACTCCAGGTTCAGTAAGATCCGCAGTTGCTTCTCTCAATTTCATAGAGAATTTTCCTATTGATCAAATTCTTGCCACCGGTAATTGGAAAACGATTCATACCTTCCAGAATTATTATCAGAGAGAACTGTTACACCACAATGATTCAAATGTTCTCAATCATTCTACATCTTTGTCTAATTATTTTGATCCTGTTCATTAAGAATTATATTTTTATTATTATTTTCGAAACCATTTGTTTTGTTATATAATTATGACTAAAAGTAGTATGACATACCAGATTAATTATTGTAATACATTAACATAATTTTGACGATGTTTTTTATTAACCCAATATTTTACATCATACGACACATTATAGCGTCTTTGGGTTTAGCGCACCAGGTGATAACAAACACATCACTCAAGATGGATTCCGGATATTGATACAAAACAAATAATAGAGAGTTTTACATAAAATAAAACTTACCTATTATTTTTTCATCAATATCCGGAATCCAGGTAAGGTCTACCTGGTGCATCATGAGTTCTATAATGACGATAAATCGGGCGATCACCCGAGGCGCGCTTGAAATACTTAGTACCAACGGTAAGCATAGAGGGCGCGACCAGCGGAGAGGCAAAGGAAATCGCTGTCAACAGGCTGAAAGACAGGTGCTTGACTCAAGATGGATTCCGGATATTGATGAAAAAATAATAGGTAAGTTTTATTTTATGTAAAACTCTCTATTTTAACTTAATAGAGTCCAGTTTGTTGAGTACAACGTTTCTGAAGCTTTCTGTAGCTTTGCCTTGCTAACAAGCCAGACTCGATAACAAAAACATGTATGTTAAAACTTACAAAGAAAATGCTGGCTGGCGCTGAATTATTTATAAGTACCTAGGTAAGTCATCTTTCACGTTTGTCATTGAAATGAAGATATACCCTAGAAATCCTGACAATACTCGAGGTGCTACTTTAGTCACGATATGGCCGACTTTTCAGAAGTCTGTGTTACAATAGGTTTCTAATTAGTAGGGGGTCATCCAAAAAGTACGTCACACTAATTTCATGATTTTTTGACCCCTCCCCCGTCCTTGTCACAGTTCGTCACATTTGTGAGCCCCCCTCCCTAATGTGCCGTCACATATCTTGCAATTTTACATCTAGAAGCTATTAAATTAAAACTGCACTTCCGAAATTAGTTTTATTTCCATTTAATTTGACTAGTAGAGCGAGTGTGTGACCCTGCCAACAATACAATTTAAACCTTACAGATACAGTTAGAGTTGGAAATATTTTAAGTTTTTCGTTAATAGTTCAAATGTTAATGGCATTTTAACACTTAGATGTATAAGATTTGATGAACGAAGAAATGTGACGACACGAAACTTAGGACCCCTCCTACCCCCGTCACACAATATTACACTTCGTAAACCCCCTCCCTCCCCCTTAACGTGTGACGTAGGTACTTTAAGGATGATCCCTAGGTCTAATTAGGTAGGATCTCATTTTCACATAATACATATACCTTAATTACAGTTCCATAGGTACAACGACCCTCCTGGTTTAGGAACTTTGTACCCAGTATTGAATCTAACTCCTAATTTGTTCTTCAAGACTGTTATTGTCAGCAAGGTCTCATTAAACCTGTCGTTATGCTATTTCTTTCCCTGATTATACGTTCTAGTAGTAACAATTTAACTACTTACCGAGAATTGTCCATAGATAGAAGAAACGTGAATTGTTTTGTCACGTTTTCGTCTGCAGCGAATTAATAATGTTGTTTTATTATTAATGTTGTATAGGTAATATTAGTGATATCCGAAAGACCAATGAGACTTCTTTGACATTTAGTTTTCGTCTTTTGATAATATTTTATATAATGAGACGTTTGGCATTGAAGCGGCCGTAAGGCGACGGGAGACGTTAAAAACACCTCGGTATCGATCTATTTTCAAACAATTGATATTTTTCTATCCGTTGCTATGTAGAATTAATTAATTAACGTAAAATATTGGAAACTTTTATATTTTTGTTCGATTGATAACATTAGACAGACTTTGGACTTATAATTATAACACACAATTACAAAGCGGAATGTTTAACACGTTGAACGCCGCTTTAATTTTTCAGTCTTTCTATTTGGGCCGTGGGGGACACCGTTTGGTCGACATACAATAGTTTCGTTTGGGCCGCGGGGGACAACATATGACCGCGAGTCAGAGGCGATTTTAAGCGTCTCTATTGGGCCGTCGGGCACAGATATGAAGCTAATATGTATTTGACGTGACCCCCACGGCCCTGCAAACAAATAGATTGTATTTGGTTTTTAGTAAAAAATATGACTTAGAAAAATATGATAAATAATTTCGGGACAAGACTTGTTTGAAAGTTCTAAAGGAAAAAGTTTGTATGATAATGTGTTATTTTATATTTTTCCATAATATTACTATTTATAATGTGTTGTAAAATACTGTATACTCTTACTATTTACTTAAATAGTTAAAATCTGTTAATGTTGTACTACATAGCTGCCAGGGTTTAATTTTTCCGGGATAGTTTGATGAATTAAACTACATGTTTGTAAATCAGAAATATAATAATTATTTATTTAAAGTATATTTATTACATATTTTAAATGAATCGAAATTAAATCAGACTTTAGATTGAGATCAATATAAACGTTACTACACCTATTATTTTAATGAATTTTATGGAAACAATCAAAACAAAGAAATGGTTTGGTAGGGCAGGTTTCACAAAAAGTTACAACTTTTTTTGTCTTGTTTTTGGCTAATACTCGTCCCATTACTTTAGTATTGTCTTTGTAGCACTGCTGACATGTTCGTCGACTATTTTTGCTTGTGCCGTCTTTCTTCGCAAGCTTATGCTTCATTCTTATTGGTCTTGAAACCTGACTTGAGGTTTCACTTCTCATTAACAGGCCCTTCAACACCTGTTTCCTAAATTCAACTATTTGGATTTTGGTCCCAGTTACTGCTTTATATAATACTAGTGCATTGATAACTGCAGTGTTCAACAGCAAGTTTATGGCAACTTTTTTGTACCATTTTACTGATTTCCTTAATGGCGTGGAATAAGCCCCCATTTGGTCGGACAAATCGACAGCTCCTTTTGCCTTATTATAGTCTAGCACGATTTTCGGCTTCAATACCGCTTTTCCTCGCTTTGTGATTGTCTGGAAACGGTCGGAATGTTTGGTCGAAAGAACAAGTACATCTCTTTTATCTTTCCATTTCATGATAGTAATTCCATCTTCGCTCTCTCTAGCTATATATTCACCTGTCTTCAGTTTAGCATTAGCAACCTCTTTTGGTATATTCCTTCTATTTTTTCTAATAGTACCCACTAGATGTGTTTCATTTTCCAACAGATTCCTTGCTAAATCAATACTCGTATACCAGTTGTCAGTATACAACGTGTGACCCTTGTTCAACAATCCACTGCAAAGTGACATTACAACGTTTGCCGGCGTAGTATTCACGTGATCGTTTTCTTTTCCCGCATAAATATTGATTTTATATGTATACCCCGGTAGAGTGCATAATTTAAACTCTTTTATGCCATATTTATGGCGTTTCTGTTTGTTATATTGACGGAAAATGATTCTGCCGCGGAATGGCACAACGCTTTCGTCAATGCATATATATTCGGCAGGAGTATAATGCCTTGAAAAATTAGTGTTCATGACCTCCAGTAAGTGTCTGATGCGATGTAACCTATCAGACTTGTGAGCATTGTCAAGCCGGGAAAAATGAAGCATTTGAAGAAGCAGTTCAAAGCGATTACGGGACATAATTGTTGCTGCAAACGGGTGACCTGTTATTTCATCTTTTGACCAATAATCAGAAAGCTTAGGAAGTTTTACCAATCCCATAAAAATAATCAATGCAAAAAAGCCTTTCATCTCATGCACGTTAGAAGGAGACCAGTTACGGATTCTTGCTGCTTTTGAAGCCACGCGCCCGGTGATTCGATCAATAGCAAACTGATTTGTATCTTCTACTATCTGCATAAAAACATCATCGGGAACCAAAAGAGAGTAAAAATCAGCAGGCGATTTGTTAGTCATTGCTAAGCGGAGATTAGTAGGTAAACCAGGATTTTCTGTGAAAGGTATAATTCGACGCTGGTTACCTGTTGGTAGTGTCCATGTGCGTGTAAACGGCGTAGTGTTTCCCGAGGTATCTGGAACTGCATGATCTTCGGCATCACTCTCTTCACTGTCTATCACCATAATACGACGACGTTTACGAGTAACTGGATGGATATTTATGTCTTCCTCTTCAGAGCTTACATGGAAACTATTATTCAACAAGGTGATTTCTAATTCTTCTATTTGTGATAAATCTTCCTGATTTATTTCTTAATCTTCGAACTCATCCATTATAATAAAGCAATGAATGAAATGCAATAAAAAACAATTTAATTTACGTAAACAAATAAACAGCAAAACTCGAATCGATACGTAATCAATGTAGTTAGCTAGGTAGTCCAAATGGTCACTGCGCGGGCGCGCGGGAATCGCGTATCGAGACGGGCGGCGGCCGGCAGGACATGAGCGGGGATGACCGACACCCCGACCCCCGCGGCCCCCGCCAACGAACAACGCGATTTATTTCCGCGTGGGCCATGGGGGACAACTATTGAGTGACAGTAGTATTTTGGTAAAATAAAGTCACAAATTACTTTTCTTCGATTTATTTCATGTGATTTGGCACATTTTCTAGCCCCTAAAGCAATAAAAACTTATACGTAAAATTTAACAATCGGGCATTTTTAACCTGGCTCCTTTTACTAAATAAGTGAGGCCCATATGTTGTCCCCCACGGCGTTTAACGTGTTAAGTACGATGCTCAAACAATCTTCACACGATTACAAATGCGCAAAGCTTCTTCTATTGTCACTCATCTAATCAAAATCTAAACTAATACTATAAAGATGAAAGATTTGATTGTTTGTTTGTTTGTTTGCATTGAATAGGCTCCGAAACTACTGGTCCGATTTGAAAAATTCTTTCAGTGTTAGATAGCCCATTTATCGAGGAAGGCTATAGGCTATATATCATCACGCTACGACCAATAGGAGTGGAGCAGCAATGAAAAATGTTGCGAACACGGGAAAAATGTGACGCAAACGAAGTTGCGCCGGACAGCTAGTATTGATTATAAAATAATACTGAGTACCAGCTATAACTAGAAAAACCAAAATATTTTCATAATAATTCTTTTCTTCACAATTTCTCATCCTTTGACATCAACAATTCCACACAATAACATTTCTTTATTCAAAAGCTTTCAAGTCCCTGCATTATTAATGGAAACAAAGACGTGCGGTTCTTTGCGGAAAATTATCAAAATATTTTTCCGTTTTATGTTGACAATACATACTTAATTTACGACGGAATATTATGTGATTTGTGTCACTTTTGCCTTATAGCAGTAAGTATAAATGTAGACTCTATTCGTAGTGAACCATAAGTGTTAGATTTGTGAACTTTAGAGTCCTACAAATTAACGTAGAATCTTATGAATGATTCTCTTCTCCCTAGATGTCCGTAGCACCTTTGTAGTCGTTTTGTGCTACGTGACTGCTACGGGGGTACTCCGGCTACGCTCATCACAAGCCCCGTAGACTTCGGCGTAGCAGTATAACGTAGACGTCGCGCAAACGCTACCAATTAATTCGATTCAAGATTTCGAGGATAGATTCCTATCGCAAAAATGATTTCGAAAATTAAAAATTTAAAAAACCCCCGACACAAAAAACCTCTAAAAAGCCAAATATAAATTAATCCAAGCGTCGTAGCGTCGGGGGTCCGCTTTGTTCTGTGCTTGTACTAAGCGGTCTTCTTAGCGGTCCCCCGACGCTACGACGCTTGGATTAATTTATATTTGGCTTTTTAGAGGTTTTTTGTGTCGGGGGTTTTTTAAATTTTTAATTTAATTTTTTTTCATGCTTTTTAAAGTTATTTTATTTTTGCCTAGCCTTGACTTTCCTACTCCTGGTTAACGAAACCAAGGAAAGATATAAATTAAACAAAATATAAATTGGGGGGGGGGGCGGTGCACCCCCCCCCCCCTCAGCAATGCTCATGGTGACAAGCGACAACATTTCAAATAGACTGCCTGTGAAAGTTTTTAAATCCCTACATCAACTAGAAAAGACGTGATGATCTTCAAACGGCTGAGCAAATTTTCATGAAACATAGCTAAGAACACTCTCGATTAAAATACCTTTCAAACGACACCACTTTTATCCAAATCGGTTCATCCGTTTAGGAGCTACGATGCCACAGACAGACACACAGATACACAGATACACAGATACACAGATACACACGTCAAACTTATAACACCCCTCTTTTTTGGTCGGGGGTTAAAAACAAATCATGAAAATCCTATTGACTTTCGGTCCCCCGACCGAAATTATTTGGTTTTAGGCGGAATTAACTCCTAGGCCAAATCGACGGATATAAATATTCTACTAATGTTGTACGATAGTAAATTATGGTTCAAAATCCGTTTTTAATAGCAGTTCAATGTTTAATTGTTTATGCCTAGCCTGATTGAAGTTTCAAAGTCATTTAGGTAAATTGAACCTAATGTCATTGTGTAGTTACATTATGTAGTTAGAATCGATCACATGGGTGATGGAGGTTACGTGTTCTGAATAGAAATTCAGAACACGTAACCTTCATCACCCATGTGATTTATCGTTATTCTATTCAAAGAAGAGTCTTAGAAATAGACTGATGTTAATGTTGTAGATTAGAAAATATGACCATAAAAATAAACTTCCTATCATGATTACTTGGTATTTATGAACTGTTTTTGTTTTTAAAATATTTTAACGTGCATATCTCTATATACTTATGACAAGTTTATTGAACTTGGATAATGTTTTCATTTATGTCACCTTTATAACTATAATATTTATCCATTGTTTGTTTTCGTAAATAATTCGGTACTCATGCCATATACTTAATTTCTATGTAACCTATATTTTCCCACTGAAGGCCAAAACCCCTCCTTTTTTCAACTCTTCGTTATACTTTTCTTTGCTAGCTTTTGCCCGCTGCTAATGTAATTATCCCACGGGAACGAACTGATCTGGATATAAATCTAATATCCTAACCCAGGTCAACCTGTGTGCCAAATTCCATCAAAATCCGTTCACCTATTAAGCGTTTACGCCTTACGACATTTCATACAAACTTTCAAGTCTTTATTTTTCGAAATGACTGAACCGCGTTAATGAAACTTCATACGCATAAGCAGAAGAATACTTCGCAGTACGCATAGGTCTAAAAAGTTACATAAAAAACAGTTTTGAAATAGTACATTGTGACCCCAGGGGTGAAAGTAACTTATTTAGTCCCGAGACGGGGCGCCCGAACAAAGTGAGGGTGCCAATTAGAGGGAATAAATAAGTTACTTTCACCCCTGGGGTAACAATGTACTATTTCAAAACTGTTTTTTTGAAAAGGTAAACACTGTGTTTTTCATTACGAATACAAGGAAAGTAAAAATAAAAACATGAAAAATGTTAGTTAAACAAAAAATTAGTAAATTTTATTTCGGATTGCCGCTTTCCCGCCTATTTTGTTTTTATTTTCTGTGGCCAGCCAGCTATTCAGCCATTATTTTTCATTTTCATCATTGAAAAAAATGGTAAATATTTTGCCCAACTCTGTTATTTTAAAGAAATTGTTGAAACTAAATTATAATAAAGTTATTTAAAGAATATATATTCTTAAATTAATACTTAATTTTAAGTTATTTCGATTTTACATTGTGGCTGCATAGAAAGTTGGAACATTGTTCAATATTTACATGTGTACTACACACTACTACTACACACTACTTACTATGTGTTTACATGCGTAGAACTAGTTTTTTTTTATAATTTGACATCTGTCAGTTGAAAGCGATTCTCCCTAGGGATGAAAAGTATTACTTTCATCTCGCTCCTCAGGCTACTTCAGACCTTCTTTCAGAGTATGAGTAATGAAAAATAGTGTTACAGCTAAATTAGACCGATTATAAATATCAATATTTTTCGTTTCGATTTGATTACAGCTAAATTAAACCGATTATAAATTTCAGTTTTTTTCGATTCGATTCGATTTCGATTTGAAATTTTCAATTATCCTTTTTTTTAAAATACATTTCGAAAATTTTTCATGGTTATGCGTATTGAATTTCATTAAAATCGGTTTAGTCATTTCGGAATATAAGGATCTGAAAGTTTGTATATACGGCATCGTAAAGCGTAAACGCTTTTAAGGCTGACAAGAAAAGGTAACAGACCGAGTTACTTTCGCATTTATGAAATTAGTTTAGTATGCATGAGTTCAGCAGTTAAGCTCGTCCCTCCGTACTTTTGATTTATTCCTCTTATATCTGTGCCCATCCTGGTTTACCCATCCGCCGTATTCGCCCCAGTTCAAGGCCACGTTGTCGCTCCATTAGGGTTGACACTGGCTGAAACGAAGTGCGCAAAATGAGGTTAGGTGGGTTTGTGGTCACTCCACAGGTTTTGTTTACCATTTCCCAGTGCATACTCATGATTTACATTACACGGCTATAGTTTATTTTCTGTCTACTGCAAGGTTAGTTGAAAATCATAACAAACGGCGCTATAGAGATGGTCACCATCTCTTATTGCCCTTGGCCCGTGTTACTTGGGTCGGTACAAACTTCCTGCATGCCTGCCTATCAACCGTCACGTTATCATTCACTGCCTTTTCTTTCTTCTACTTTCTTCCCACAGTCCATCAATCTTTTCTTCGGTCCTTCCTGTCCCTCGCCATTCACTTTTTAGGGTTGCGTACCCAAAGGGTCAAACGGGACCCTATTACTGAGACTTCGCTGTCCGTCCGTCCGTCTGTTACCAGGCTGTATCTCATGAACCGTGATAGTTAGCCAGTTGGAATTTTCACAGATTATGTATTTCTGTTGATGCTATAACAACAAATACTAAAAACAGAATAAAATAAATATTTAAGGGGGGCTCCCATACAAAAAAGTGATGTTTTTGCTCGTTTTTTATAAATAATGGTACGGAACCCTTCGTGCGCGAGTCCGACTCGCACTTGGCCGGTTTTTTTTACCCTTCAAGTCATATGCATCAGTGTGTATTATATAGGCGTTCGTTGGGTGTTCTGTATGGTGTCGGACGTTAAGAATAGCACCATCCCATATCTTCCCGTGGGTGTCGTAAGAGGCGACTAAGGGACTTGCCAAAGAATGGGCAGCAGCGCTCTCTGTGCTTTTTGTAACAACCGTACTGCGATCGCCAACCCGTCTGCCAAGCGTGGCGATTATGGCAAAACCCCCCCTAATGAGCGCAATACCAAAATGGCCCCTAGTACCCGGCAGCCCGTCTACCCTCGACTACGGTAGCGGTCGAGGTAATGACGTGGCAAGGGGTGCGAAGAATCTCCGGAAGGGATCCGGCTGCCTATACCGACGACTAGACCTGGCAACTTACAACACGCGAACACTCCGAACTGACGAGAAGATAACCGAACTCGAAGAGGAATTGAGCAGGTTGCGATGGAGTATTGTAGGATTATCTGAAGTCCGAAGAGAGGGGGAGGACACGATGATCCTGAAATCCGGTAACCTGCTCTATTTCCGAGAGGGTGACCGGCAGTCCCAGGGTGGTGTTGGGTTTATCGTCCACAAGTCCCTTGTGAATAACGTGGTGAAGATCGAGAGTGTGTCGACCAGGGTGGCGTGCCTTATACTCAGAATATCCTCAAGATATTCGCTGAAGGTTATACAGGTCTACGCCCCGACCTCGGCACACCCCGACGACGAAGTGGAGACCATGTATGAGGATATCTCTAAAGCCATGCATGGTTTCAAAACTCACTTCACCGTTGTCATGGGGGACTTCAACGCGAAACTGGGCAAACGAGACGGGGATGAGCTGCAGGTGGGGCAATTTGGGGTTGGACGTCGGAACCACCGGGGACACCAACTGGCTAGTTTTATGGAGAAGGAGGGCCTCTATATGATGAACTCCTTCTTCAGAAAGCGTGAGCACAGGAAGTGGACCTGGCAGAGCCCCGATGGTGCAACAAAAAATGAGATTGACTTCATCATGTCAACCGGAAAGCAAATGTTCAATGATGTCTCTGTGATCAATTCAGTGAAAACCGGGAGCGATCACCGCATGGTAAGAGGCACATTGAACATTAATATTAAGCTTGAAAGGTCTCGACTGATGAAGTCTACGCTCCGACCAGCACAGATCCAGATCCAAAACCCCGAGAGCTTTCAGCTGGAACTTCAGAATCGTTTCGAGTGCCTAGGAAGCTCAGTGGACGAATGCAACGATGGATTCGTGGAAACTGTCCATACGACGGGGTCTAAGTTCTACAAGACACGTCGTGCACAGAAGAACAAAAAACTCTCCGATCATACTCTCAAGCTCATGAAGGAACGGCGTGAGATGATCCTGCAGTCTTCAGACGAGGCGTGGAAATACCGGCAGCTCAATAGACGGATCTCCAAATCCTTAAAAAGCGACCTCCGCCGCTTTAATACCGAGCGTATTAAAGACGCAATTGAGCGAAATAAAGGCTCAAAGGTATTTGCAAGAGATCTGGCTATTGGGCAAAGCCAGCTCACGAAACTGAAGACCGACGATGGCAGGATCGTATCCGCCAAACCGGAGCTACTGAGGGAGATCGAGAGATTCTATGGGCAGTTGTACACGTCAACCAGGAAACCCGTTGTAAATCTAGCGAATGACCCAAGAGCTAGACTGACCCGACACTATACCGAAGACATCCCGGACATCAGCCTGTACGAGATTAGGATGGCTCTGAAACAGCTTAAAAACAACAAGGCACCGGGTGATGATGGAATTACGGCCGAACTTCTGAAGGCGGGTGGAAAACCGGTACTTAAGGCCCTTCAGAAGCTGTTTGATTCCGTCATACTCGAGGGCAAAACGCCTCAGGCATGGTGCAGGGGTGTGGTGGTACTCTTCTTCAAAAAGGGCGACAATGCCCGGTTGAAGAACTACAGGCCCATCTCACTTCTAAGCCATGTCTACAAGTTGTTTTCAAGAGTCATCACGAATCGTCTCGCGCGCAGGTTTGACGATTTTCAGCCTCCCGAACAAGCCGGATTCCGTAAAGGCTTTAGCACCATAGACCACATACATACGCTGCGACAGGTTATACAGAAGACCGAAGAGTACAACCTGCCTCTCTGTTTAGCGTTTGTGGACTACGAGAAAGCCTTCGATTCGATCGAGACTTGGGCTGTACTGCAGTCTCTCCAACGGTGCCAAATTGATTATCGGTACATCGAGGTGTTGAAGTGTTTGTACAAAAACGCCACCATGTCAGTCCGACTTCAGGACCAGACCTCGGAACCTATCCTTCTGCAGCGAGGTGTGAGACAGGGAGACGTCATATCTCCGAAACTGTTCACCGCTGCACTGGAAGATGTCTTCAAGGTTCTGGACTGGAGAGGGCTAGGCATCAACATCAATGGCGAGTACATCTCTCACCTTCGATTTGCCGACGATATAGTGGTCATGGCTGAGACCATGGAGGACCTCAGTACAATGCTCGATGACCTCAGTAGAGCTTCCGAAAGAGTGGGTCTTAGAATGAACATGGACAAAACCAAGGTCATGTTGAATGCCCATGTAACACCCACTCCTATCAAGATCGGAGACTCTACTATCGAAGTTGTAGACGATTATGTCTACCTGGGACAAACGGTCCAGTTGGGTAGGTCTAACTTCGAGAAAGAGGTCAATCGTCGAATCCGACTCGGCTGGGCTGCGTTCGGGAAGCTGCGTGATATCTTCTCGTCCAACTTACCGCAGTGTCTCAAGACGAAAGTCTATGACCAGTGTGTGTTGCCAGTGATGACATACGGGACCGAAACGTGGTCGCTCACAATGGGCCTCATCAGAAGGCTTAAAGTCACCCAAAGGGCAATGGAGAGGGCTATGCTCGGAGTTTCCTTGCGTGATCGAATTAGAAATGAGGACATCCGCAAGAGAACCAAGGTCACTGACGTAGCCCGAAGAATCGCCAAACTTAAGTGGCAATGGGCAGGGCACATTGCTCGCAGAACGGATGGCCGATGGGGCCGAAAAGTTCTGGAATGGCGACCGCGAACCGGAAGACGATGTGTTGGAAGGCCTCCCACTAGGTGGACCGATGACCTGGTCAAGGTTGCGGGGATCCGCTGGATGCGAGGCGCACGGGACCGGTCAATGTGGCGTCACTTGGGGGAGGCCTATGTCCAGCAGTGGACGTCTTTCGGCTGAAATGATGATGATGATGATGTATTATATAGGTAGGCACTAAGGTTAGAATACGTACTCTATTTGAGATCGCAAGCGCATACTAACAAATAAAGTTGTCGTTGGTCAGTATTAAAAAAAAATACAAATACCAACCTTGGCCATGTGACCTACATTATTGTTTGGGAGGATCGATGGCGCAAAACGCCGCGCAGTCTGCGATATGATGGGTACGGGCAAGCTATTGCAAATGGGATACGTTTGCGTCACATCATTGCCCATAGGGCTTGTTTGTTACTGCGTAAATCTCGGGAACTTCGTAGTATTTTTGGTTTTACAATGAAGGACGTTTGCAGAGCACTGAATAATAGATCGACACTGGTTTACGACGGCGATGTTCTGAGAACCAGACGTAATTAAAAACGGCTTCTTCTTTCTTATTAAAGTTTAACCTGGTTTTTTTTTTTACTGTGAAATATTAAAACGGTTGTTGGTGAAATAATAGATAATTCGTTTGAAACGCAACTCTAATTATGACGACCTTACATCTATGGTAGGTATACTTACACTTCGTATTTACAATCCGTAGATGTGAAACCGTAATTTAGCAGCATGCGTGCTAAACCCTTATTAATTCCAACTTAAACATTATCTGCGTGCCTGTGTAAGCTGAAAGTGACCATAATTATTATTAAGGTAGGGTTTCACGATTTATGCACATTGTCTTAATGCTACGCAGTCTCGCTCCAGGTACCAAAATGAGCAACAATTTAGATCTTGGCTACCGTCCACTGCATGACATTTAGGCCCTAACAAAAAGAGCAATACAATGTAGGTAGACACATGCCTATTTACATGACTAAAAACGGAGAAAATGGATGTGCGTGTGAACTGAGGGACCAACTGGTATTTCGCAAAATAAAAATTATAGGATTTAGTAGTAGATGTAAAACAATTGAGATTTGTCCTAAATCTCGGAATTTGTAAACGAATATACTAAAAATTACAGCCCTTAAAGTACGGTCCCTCAATCCTCACAGACCATCAGCCACATCTCAGAAAGTATCTGAAAAATTCCGGTATTGAGACTACAGACATTTAGTAAAGACTTAATTTATTTACTTGACTAATTATGTAAACTAAATACAAAAAAGAAGAAAGGAAAAGAAAATAGGTACAAAGATGATACTTATTTCTAAATAAATCTTTTCCAGCATACCTGAGAACTGTTTGTACTAGTTGGTCCCTCAGTTCACACGCACATAAATATTGTCAACACCAAACAAAATTGCAAAAACGTCGTCAGAAAACTGACCTGTGAACCTGTCCATGTAGATGAGACCTAGCTAGGTAGTGGGGACCACATACTCTTATTTTTCTTTCTTGTTAAGTTAATAATACCAGCCTACATTTCACTAGGTTCATTTTATTCTCTGTATGCGTGTTTGCCGTACGCAAATCTCTTCCTCCTCGTATGAGCCTTGTGCCACATCTATTTATAGTTGAATATCTTTTCGGACGATTACTAAGGACTAACAAAGACCATTATACGACGCATTGTGTTAGGTTAGGAAGTCTAATACCTAATATGCATGGACAATTATGATACTTAATAAATAAATAAATAAATAAATACTTATGTAGATTTTCTAGCCTTTATTTGAACAAAGGCAGCAAAACTTCTGCTAAAACTATTAAATGCGCTACAGTACGCACGGCGATCAATAAAGATACACAAAACTAGTTAATGCGGATCTCTCTTTGTAGGGGAAATCTATAAAAGCGAGGCCATGTTATAATGGAAATTCATAGCTTGATGTGTGGCCGTGTGTACGCATCCACACGTTCGTTAAGCCATATTGTAATTTAATTAAGAACCCCACTTACATACATTATCATAAATCAGCAGTTTACTGCAACTTCCTGAAATTATATTTGCGCTGAATCAAGTACTTAAATTCAATGTATTTCCAGCGATACTGGTTTGTAAATGAACAAAAATACTTTGGTAAGTAGGTAACTTTCTCCATATTTAGATATGTGGTAACTTTTTTACCTGTTTCATTTTGATGCCTGGAAACACGTGTCTTTTTAGCAGCTATCGGTCTCTCGTATCATCTTATACATTGTTTACCCACGCATTCGTCCGCGCGGCTATTTTCGACTTGAACTTTAGACGAAGTACTTGTAGGAACACTGTGATTAGGCGATACAAATCGTACATACACGCCTTTACATGTATAACAGAATGAAATACGCATTCTTAATTGACTGTTTATACTACATGCTTTAACAAGCATGTTTCTATAGCAGAATATTCTCATTGTTCATATCGAAAGATCTTCGCTTTGAATCGTGTTTAGAGATTTTACAGCACATGACTTGTCTTTTTCTCATAATAAAGTGTACTTATTATATTAGAACTACTTAGCTGTTTCCCGCGACCTTCGTCTACGTGACATTATTATAAAAGTAAAACTTCCCTATTTGAATCGGGTTTTGTTAACAATTTCATGTGTTTTTTCCTTGCAAGGAGCTCTAATTCATTTCTGAAAGAATAAAAGTATAGGTTTAATTATTCCTTATAACATCAGCTATCTGCCAGTAAAACTCCCGTAAAAGTCTGTTTTATTATTTGGAATATTGACATTATGTAAAATAAACTGTAAAGGAGTAAACTTTAAACGATAAGTGTTGCAGTCAAAACTCGTAATCGGTCAAAACTACTTTTGACCGGTGTCAGTCAAAACCCTTATTAAATTAAATGGTGTTTTTCGTTTTTTTTTTTTTGTAAAGGAACGCCTCATTTATAATTACTAAAACACGATGTTTTTAAAAGGTCACAAAAAAACCCAACAACCTAATGAGTTTCTAAGTAAATGTTAGTTATTGTTAAAATAGTTTTAGCCAGTCAAAATAAGTTTTGAGTGATTAACAGTTTTGATTGTGACATATACAACCCGCTTCAATTCACTGTAGCCGCGAGCTCTGAACTGAAACACAGGAGTTTCAGCCTTTGCTGTCGGAACAAAGGAAATTTAGTTTAACCGAAAAATAAACGTAAACTGGAGTTTTTATCACGAATAAAACAAACCGGATCGCCGCGGCCGTTCCGATATTTTAAGATAAAAAACAGTTTTTATTTCAAACAGAAAGAATATTGCGTTTTAATTTTGTGCTGATAAAAACATTAGTGAGCAAATATTGCTATCAGTTCTGTTCATTATGTAGGTATAAGGTACATAGTGGTATCTTCACACAGATCGTCAGCCATTGCAGACATCTTAATTTGCACCATTTGTTTTATTGTTTCCGAAAGCCTGATCCTTTAATGCCGCTTTGTAAATTTGCATCAACTACCTGTTCGTTATCATTAATATCAATTCAATCAAGAACTGTAATTTTAGTTTAACACTATAGAAGCAGGTAAATGAACATTATTTTGTAAAGAAATGATAATCAGTTACCATCAGGTACTACAAACACTGTTGACATTCGCCTGACAAACTGTCGGCTGCTAAAGCTTCACTAGTTATTTGACATGCAAAACAAACAGGATTATATCGCCATATTAACTTGTCAACAAATAGGTTAGCACGCGGCTAGACTAAAACCTAGATAGAACATTAATCAATTATTGGTTGGGCTTAGTAATATTTGCGGAAATTAAGTTTTGCTGGCGCCATATAGGCAATTTATTGCTACTAACGCGCATTAATAATGTCAGATCAAATAAGAATTTTGGAAACTTTAGAGGCAAGACATGTGTTCCAAAACCGAAAAAAAATGTTTCATGAAAAATTCCACAAAATCCGTGCCTTTAATGCCTTGCCCAAGGAATGCGGATTAGGTCGCAGAATTTCGGTAAAATGTTACTTGAAATGCCTGGCATTCATATTAAAAGATGCAAGATTAGGCATTGAATCACACGATTTGTTATTGAGATCGGTCTTTATGTGATATCAGCATCCTTTGTACCCTTTGTTTTATTGTGTTGTAAGTACAAATATGTGCGCACCGCACTCAAGTAGGTACAAAGGTATGTCTGTTAATGCTTCCAGATAATAAAATATCTGTTGTTATGTATTTAACACATTTAAATGGTGTATCAACAAGGTCTTAGTAATTGGGTGTTTACTTTTTGGTCATTTTTAATAATTTAGGCAGCTATTACGACTACACGTGTAATCGTCATAGCAAAAGAAAGGTTGGAAAATGGTATATATTTCATACTAAAGAAGCATAATCAGTCAGTTTTTCGTGTATCCGGTTTAAGTAAAGCTCCTTTTCAGCAAAATGTACCTATAATCATGTAACATAGGTGATTCTTTAGCCAGCTTGGTAAAATAAATCGACGTGTCAGTAAAAATCTCGCACTGAATTTCAGTTGGCTTAGTGGTTGCGCGAATGTTAAAAGAAAATTTGGCATTCTCCATTGGCCAAGCTCTATATACGCAATGCTGTAGTTTCCCCGTTACATAATTTACCAGGTTATCCTGTGATACTGCCTTTTTGGCGATATGTTCTCGGAAACGGAAAATGGTGGATACATTTTTACCACGAAATTGTAAGAACTACATTCAATTACCATAGGTACCTACTACCTACTTTGCCATATTTACAGTTGTTAGGAGATTTGTAGGACTGATACTCCCGGTAATCTATTAATTATACTTATATCTTTTCAAACCGTACATACTTATTACGTACGGTCACGCTCAGTTCCTCTAACGGTATGGAAGTTCCGAATGTGGTATCAAAATTGCAGGTTCGATGACTTTTGAATCGCTGTCATGACTACCCCGTCGAAATTTTTAAATTTCAATCCAGCAATTATCTTCCGTGAAGAAGTTTTACCAATTTTCTTTCTAAGCGTAACCTGAAGATTATTTTGACGTATTTTCACGTGGCTTGGGTTTTTAGAGCTACTCATCGACTATGTGCTACTTTAAACAATTTTATGTTTTTAATGCCAACGTTATCTGTGCAAATGGTAAGATTGTAAATTGTGTCATTGTACTACTAACCTTAGAAGTTTAACAAAAATAGTAACCAATCTTTAGTTGAGATGGTTCCTGATTATGGCACCCTTCATCGAGATGATGAGCATAATGTCAGAGAGATCTAGGATTATGCTCTGCCGTATATTAGGTCAGTATTGCCAAATCAGTTCAATTAAATTTTCTAGCGATCTTTATAATGCGTCATATAATTGACGGGTTCTTATGTAGGTATTTTGTGTTCATTTGAGTGGAACTGGAACTTTCATAATAAAATTTAAAACATAATAAACAAATAGCTGGACTGATAAAAGATATGACCGGAAAGTTGGAAACTGTATCTAACCAAAGACACAAAACAATCTAAATCATATCATTTCAACATCTTTTATCAAGCACGGAGGTATCTAGTGTCTACAAAGTCATCGTGTTTGAACAAGTACCTATATAGAGCATGATTCTACGTTGTAGGTACCCGTCATCGAATAATATTTCGTCATTTCTAGAGCAGTGGCATTGTTCTAAAGTGTTAGGTATTTTTTGACGAAATAATAGAAGACTTAATAGGTGAACGTGATTCAGATACAATAATCCATATCAACTGTCAACGCTCTGTGGTTATTGATTAGTAGGCAATTGAATTTATTATTAATTTATTATTGAATTGAATTGTTGGGAAACGAATGAAACAAAAGAGAGTTGGAATAACCTATGGAACATTACAAGCAAGACGAATGCCCCCGGTTTAAACACAAGGTGAATGTCTCACAAATCTGTTAGCATTTATATTTACATAAAATATCGATACAAAATCTTAACATAAAATATTCATACAAAATCATACTTCACGATTCGAATAGCACGTTTCAAAGTGGTACATTTTTTGGACGTATTTACTAACTTTTATTAACACTCTCACCGCCATACGGTCCGCCAGCGGGACGTATGTTTTCGAGTAAGGCACGCCATCGCCACCTTTAAGTTACACTAACCGCGATCAGCAGGCCGTACGGGCCGCCGGCGTACCGTATCTTTCGCGCCAAAATGTAACCAAATTTCCGTTAATATTTACGAAAAATATCGAGTCTGTCACGCCACTACACTATAATCAATCATTAGGCCGCCGGGCGCCCGCATGGCTTGCAACGGTTGCATTTTCGCGCGCTTTTATTGTGGGTATTTAAGAAATTGCGAGGTCGTAGCGGACCGCACGGCCGCCTGCTAGTAAAAATACACAATGAGCCCGCCGGCAGACCGTATGGCCTGCTAAACCCGCTATAGATTTTTCGCCGCGGCCTGCACTGGTAGGCAAATCTGCGACCCGCCGGCAGACCGCACGACTTGCTGCACTGAAAAATTTTATATATGGGTGGCGGTGAGAGTGTTAATTTAGTAGCTACCTAATTAAAATAGGACCTACTGTGACTTGGTAGAGTACTCGACTGAAAGCGCGTGAATATTTCTCATTAGCCTCTTTATGGCTTCCTTAACCCCAAGCCATTTCCTAGATTTTTTAGGGTTCCGTAGTCAACAAGGAACCCTTGTAATTTGGCATGAGTATACACGTTAATGGCACCGAAAAAGAGGTAAAATAAAATTTTGAAAAAATAAACAATTATTATTTTTTTTTCGTCCTTCCCATAATGAGGCATATCGTTGGATAGGTCTTTCAAAAATATTAGGGATTTGGAAAGACCGTTTTTTGATTAAGTAAACCGTTCGTGACTTATCAAGCTTTAAAGTACCAATTTTTGTTAGGGTCAAGTGTCCCCCCCTCTACAGACTAAACGGTTGTAGTTAGAAATACATATGTCACGGCAGTAGTACCTATATATAACGAAGTTTAAAGGAAAACTATCGCACTTAAGTGGGCTTTCCAAGTTTATGAGTAATAGTCGACCAATTGTATTTGACTCGAAAATTTCGAACAACTCCATAGAAATGTCGATCAATGGCGCTAAGCGTCAGTTGTATCGCGCTGATTCATTCCTAAATAGGTTTTATAAAAAAAAACAGTTGTTTTTGTTGTTTGTTTATGAAGTTAAATTAGGTAGGTAGTCATGTTTAGCTTTTAGTTAGAGCATGGTTCGAAACTACCAGTCAGCGAATACGACCCGCACTTGGCTGTTATAAAAACTACGGAACCCTACACTGCGCGTGGCCCGACACGCACTTGACCGGTTTGTTTTTAATTTTGTAGTCAAAATGAAAAACCGTATCGGTCGGTAGTATAGGCACGACCGTCGTTTAAACTTTTCCACGATACAGTTGTTCATTGTTTTTATCAACAATCATCATTCTCCTGTCCTTATCCCAATTTATTTGGGGTCGGCGCAGCATGTCTTTTTCTTTCATGACTTAGCTGTCCCGCGCAACTTCGTCTACGTCACATTTTCCCCGTTTTCGCAACATTTTTTCATTGCTGCTCCGCTCCTATTGATCGTAGCGTGATGATATATGTATAGCCTATGTTACTTCTAATACCTCCAAGAATATGTGTACAAAGTTTCATGATTATCGGTTGAGTAGTTTTCGCGTGAAAGCGTAACAAACAACACATTCACATTTATAAAAGTATAATAATATAATATTGAATAAACTTGATCATAAAATATGTATTTCCTTCCTAAACTTATTAAAGATCTGTCACATTGTTTAAGTATATTTAAAAATATTTCTAAGGTTGTTGTGTACGAAGGTCACATTGTAGTCATTTAATTATAGGATTACGAACACGTCAAGCTGGTCGCGTGACTGTGGGCCAAGCTCCGCAGCCGCAGTGCTGTTTATGGCTTCCTCGATACTAGCGTTTCTAGCTCGCCCCACCGTGGATTGTACGCTACTAGGCACAATGTTTTGTAGCCAAGCTCTGTGTGCTTACCAAACACTGAGCAGCACTTTATTAACTGTTCCGGAACGGAGCAAACCCTTTCTTGTTATTATGGATCAAACGTAGCTTTAACAGAATTGTAAAATACTCTCTCTCTCTCGTTGTTTAAGTTGATTAGAAATGTTTATAAAAACAATAGAAAACACGCCTATTGTATCGTACGTCAATATCGAGTTTGTAGCATAAAGATAGGTATCGTTCAATATCATTTTCACGTGGAAACTGTGTCTGGCTGCCTACTAACATATGTTATTGTTTTATTATATTACTCATCGTTTCATGCCAAACTGCACATTGTTCTGCAATATTAAATTATGTTTTAACACGTCACGTGCAAGCAAACTGCTATCTTTTACCTAACCGTTTGATTCTCACTCGAATATGAAATTTTAATTATGGGAAAATGCCCATGAGTGAAAACTTGGACGACATTGAAACAATCGATTTAAACCATTAACTGTCTGAAACCCAACATCTGGAGCTATTAAAGTCCTGGACTGATGTGTAGGTACCTAGGTACGATCGATTTGTAGCTATTTATAGCGTTACTGACCCAAACGATATTACTTTTCTACGAAAACGCTAGATTGACATAGGTATGCCGCGTAGGTAGTAAGATTAGTAAGTTAATATCGTGCTTCAAGATCTAGGTACCATAAAATATATATATAACTTATGCTTTGAACTCCTGAAAGGTCAGAAAGCCTATTGAACATCCGCTCTTGGTACCTTTTAATTGGTTTTTATATTTTTTGACAATACTATTGAAACTGGAGGATTTAAATAGTATTGAATGTGTAAACACTTCTCGTACTAATAACAACATTAAGACATAGAAGTTTTTAGACAATCATTTATAATGGACTGCCTCGTTGGGAGTAGTGGTTGCAAGCGGTATAGGTGCGATTCCCAGGTCGGGCAAAGTGTTATTGGGGTTATCCATCAAGAATTTCTCAGTAGCAGCCCCGGGGGTCTGGAGTTGTGTCCGGTTGATGGAATTAGGAAAATAATCATCCCTAATACATGGGACATAAACATAATTGTTGAAATTTGGGTACTTACTAATGGTTACACCTCTGCATAACCCTTCGGGGGATTACATTACAGACGTAATGTTATGTATGTGTATTTATTTTGTTAGTTGATTAATGCAATCAAAGTCCAGTAACACTAATTGACTGTTACTTGGACTTTGATCTTCATTATTGTGATTAGCATTATGTAAGTAGGTAGGTTGTCTACCTTCTAGGTACACAGTGTTATTTAATTTTTATTTTGTGAAACTGATAATTCTGATGACTCACAGGCAGTAAATAATTTACCCGATGTAACTTCAACCGATTTTTTTTTTGAATTGTTCTTTTTGTAACCTTCAAATACGACAATATTCCGTTTTCAAAATGTAGCTAATAGCTTGAGAATTTAATGATGTTGTGCGGACCTACAGTGATCTACAATGCCACATAGGAACTACGCACCACCCTAACAAAAATTGAGGTACACTCATTCCTCATTCCTTTATACTTGAAGATATTAATACTATGTCGTTTGTCCCACAGATTCCTATGGCGCTACGCCAATGGCATGATCCGGTCGAAGCGATGGGGGCGCCAGGACGCCACCGTTGCGCAGCTGTTCACCCAACGCGCCCTCAAGAACCCCGACGCACCATGCTTCTATGTCGTCGGTGACCGTGACTGGACCTTCGGCGAGGTTAGCTATACTAATATTTACTGGTCATCATCTGACTAGCCTTTTCATTACTATTTTCGGGTCAGCTTCCAGTCTACCAACATTTTCCATGGAGCGACTACATATCTGACCTTTACAACCCGACGTTATAACCCTCCTCCTCCTCTTGGTGAATGAAAACCAGTTTTGGTTTTCAGTCTAAATTTATTGGCAATGGAGCTTTTTGTGTAGAAGCTGGTCTGGGTCCATACTACTACCATAATCGGGTAGGACAGTTCCATCAGATGATGGATGGGGCTGACCTTTTTGTTGTGGTCTTGCAGCGTTGCTTGCCGTGTTCCGGTTAGTGGTGTATGGTGACTTAAGTGGCACAGGAGACATGTCAGCTTTTGTCTCCTGGATGGCGCAGAACCTACGATATCTACTTCTAAGTGGCAATAACCACATATTTTAAATGGGCCACCTGTTTTGAGAATACTTATCAGATATTAAAAAATAGAACTATCAATGTGTGCTGATAAACAGCAGCTGACCGAGGATGATGAATATTGGACATTCTGAGAAATGGACATTTTTGCGAATTAGACCTTTTTTGATTTGGACATTCTGTGCCTAAATGTCATTAACCTATAAAGTGGTAATGACCACATTTTTTAAGTGGGCAACCTGTTTTTATCATAACAGATACACCCGAAAGCTCTTTATAGCGGGCCTACGAGGTAATGTGGGGCCAAAGCTGATGTTTTAAATACGTCCTAACTGAAGTAATCTGCTAGTTCAGAACACGATGTAAATCGTTCAAAGCGAGTCAGTCTCCGTGAAATTAATCTGACGTGAAGAGGCGGTTAACCCTAACCGCAAAATATTTACATAATTTGATATTTACTTAATTCAAAGTCAAAGAACCATATTCTGAATTATAATTGCAAATGGCCAGAATGCGTCCTTGGCGTGACCTTCACCTTTGATCAGACGTTATTACGCAGTTGTTAGATAGATACGTCTTGTATGTTTTTTAAGTCAACACGGCCTGTTTACCTTCGATTTTATCAGGAAAGTAAACATACCTGTTTATGTACCTACTTGAATTTTCGAGGAACTATTCAAAAGTTCGGTTAAATACCAAACGTAGCTCCTCCTAGATAAATATGCACCGTACAGTGTACCTGCCTGTAATTTTTAATTAACTAATTAGTTCACCAGGGTTGGTCTGCCACTATTATGTAGCCCTATCATAGATGTAACAATACTTCATTTAGCTTTAATGTATGACAAAAGCACAACTTTCAGGCTAAACTTACTACTACGGAAGTTTGCGGGGATGTTTGGTGTTTTTTCACACAAAAACAAAACGGATTCGGATGGAATTTGGCGCACATATATATTTTATAACCAGCATTACCATTAATACGGATACTTTTAATGTCGGCAGAACTGCGTGAGACAATTATCTAACTCCACACTGCCAAAGGCGCGTATCATATGCTAGTAACGATAAATTTTCACCCACAGATGGCCGCGAACTCCAACAAAGTGGCTCGCGTCATGCAAGAGCACCTGGGCCTGAAGCGTGGCGACGTGGTGTGCGTGTTCATGCCCAACTGTGGGGAATACGTGTGGACGTGGCTGGGCATGGCCAAGGTCGGCGCCGTCTCCGCGCTCATCAACAGCAACCTGCGTCACAAGCCGCTGCTGCACTGCATCCAAGTCGCCAAGGCTAAGGCTGTGGTGTTCTCTAATCATCTTGCTGATGGTGAGCAATTTTAGTATCATACATACACACATAATTAAGTCACAGCTTTTACCCAGAGGGGTTGGCAGAAACTCCACAACATACCACCTGGTATGATCCTTACATTACATACTTCTTTTGTCGACGTTCATACATCTGGATCAATTTAGTCAGAAATATCATTAAGAATTTATTATTCCTCCGTCCACCGCTGGACATCACCATTGGACTTCTTTCGCCGGAACGATTATTGCTTCTGCAAAAACTGCCATATCGAGCAGTCCTAGCCTTCCACATTCAACGCATTCCCGCGCCCTTCAAATGCTCGACGGTCCACATTGTCACCTTGTTGCATAGTGTCGTCTACAATCCTCTCTCAATTTGTTCAGAGACGTCGGAAACTTTCTCATAACACCTAGGTATCATTACCTGTAATTAGTTTGCACCTGTAGGCTGTTTAAGATGTATCAAATCATTTACTTCCGTCCCATAGTGCCTAAGTAAATTGTATCAGGTAGCGTTGATCTCTTTACTTACAGCAACGGGCAGCTGCTCACTCCCCTTGAATAATATCTGGTTCGAACAATACCTGTTTGAATGATAGAGATGACATGGTGTTTTTTAAGCTAACTTAACATACTCACTAAATGGGACAGAGACGAGTTTTGATTGAGAGAAGTATCTTTTGTCCGTCTAAAATTCGAAATGTACTGTAAACTACCCATACAAACGGCTTGTTGCCACAAGCATTACGAATTACGAAGAAGATTAAATAATAATACAAGTGCGTATGTGGACTTTGTACAAGTAGGTAGGTATAAATACACACATCAAAAGTGTCTAGGGATCAACATATATTTTTGCAATAACTTTTCTCCTGATTGATATTAATTAAAATTTTCTTTAAAGATTCATCAAATAAAGTGTTTTCGTTTGTCACAGTAACGATAAACCAAGTCACCTTTGCATTAATAAAGAAATTTGCCATTTTCTAATAAAGGGATTTTTGACATTTGAACCACTAACATTAAAGTTCGAAAAAAAGACTGAAATAACAGTTTTCTTTAAAATTTTATTGGGTAACTTAAACAATTAATAATCCGTGTTTCTACCGCGAACACTAACAACACAAGAACATCGGTTTGGCATACTCAAAATGAGTTCATCCAAATCACGCTGTGGAATGGCCGCCCATGTTCGTTGCAACAACAAAAAAAGGTCTTCTTGCGACTGGATACCCTCCATATTCGGCAGAGCTATTCTCTGTAGCATATCCCATGCATGCTCAATCGGGTTCAAGTCTGGCGACTGAGCAGGCCAGGACAGGACATTGATGTTAGCTGCGGCGAGAGTCTGTCTTACAACTCTTGCGGTGTGCGGTCGTGCATTATCATGCATTAACTGAAATAAGGGACCGATTTGCACTTGTAGAGGAACGATGACGTCTGATACAATCGTCTCAGCATAAATTTGAGCGTTAAGGTTGCCTCTGATCCAAATCAACTCAGTTCTTCCGCCGATCCAAATACCCGCCCATACCATGATGGTTCCACCACTATAAGGATGGACTTCCTGGCAGGATTTTAATCGCTGTTGGCGTCCAGGGGTTCTCCAGTGTCGTATACGTCTTGTATCCGGTCTCATACCAAAACGAGACTCATCAGAAAAGCACACGAAACGCCATTGTTCTTCTGCCCAATTTCTGTGTTCAAGAGCCCATTGATATCGAATCCTACGATTGTGCATTGCTATAGGTGGTACCCGTAGCGGTCTTCGGGAATGAAGGTTCACTTCATGCAAGCGGTTTCTGACTGTTTGGTCGCTAATTAAGTTCCCTGAAGAGTGATGAAGCCTCACGGCTAACATCATGGCGGTTATTGTTGGAGCTCTTCGAGTTAAGATTTGAATGTATCGGTCTTGTCTCCGTGTGGTGCAGCGATACCGTCCTCCATGGCGCTCAGCCACGGTACCAGTGCTTCGGTAACGTGTCCAAAGTCGACTGATAACACTCTGACTTGTATTCAGAGCTAAAGCCACAGTACGTTGCCGGGAACCAGCTTCTATCATTCCCACGGCTCTGAGCATTTCTTCCCTGCTTAAATGACGTCGCCGCTCCATAATAACGTTGGTTTTAATCAGTAGTAGGGAAACAGTAGCACTAATAATGTCTTCAATGCGTTGTATGTTTTTATAGGGAAAATATTGACAGCTGATTTTCATCTTTTACTCGAATTTGATTCACAGTTCCTGATTCAAATTATGAAATGCACCAAAAAGGATCCATATAAATTTATAAAATCATAAATTTATTACAAAGCCACATCTCAATCTCAAGAAATCCGCATAAAAATGCTTGATCCCTAGACACTTTTGATGTGTGTAGGTTTCAGTACAATAATATTTAATTGCAGGATATTTGGAGATAGGTCATTTGTACACATAAGTTATGAATCTATGACTGCACGTATTTGTTTGGTACCTACATACTAAGTGTCACAGGAAAACCATAATTATGTCAGTTGGTCAATAAATAATGCGTCATTGATTTATTAAAATTATTGAAAAGATTTATTTGTTTAGTACACTATTTACACGATATAAAACGACTTAGGGTGAACTATGTATGAAGTAAGGCGTTCAAGAGCTATCAATTGATCATTGCTATAGAATGTTCACATTAACAGGTCTTGAACGCGGATTAAACGTGCTGATAGCGTTCAATTTCACCCTTCAACGAACAGATCCACTCACCATAAGCTCGTTACTGTTCAACAAAATCTCGTTACCTACGAGCCCCTCCGTCTATTTGTGACGGAAATCCGGTAATAATGCAGTAATGTAACCAATGCCACTCTCACAAATTCTCGCTCAAATCGGCTGCCAATTGTACTTTCTGCCAATAAAGTCGTTGTGTTCGAAAACTGCAGATGAAACCGCAATAAAATTAATTAGTTCGGTCGTATTTTTAAAGACTTCCGCGTTGGACTATTGGTTGAAAGTGTTACTGCTGAGTTTGAGATCCTCGATTCGATTCCAAGGTCGCGCAAACTGTTATTGGGTTTTTCTATTAGGAATTTCTCAGTCCCTGAATCGATATTTGTGCCCGGTTGATGACAACGTCGCTCCCATTGGGCTAAAACCCAACTGGCGAAACATAGGTTTTCATAGAGGTATCTCTTTTCATAGAGGTATCTCCAAACCTGCCTGATCCATCGGGAATTAAAGATGCGATATGTTATGTTGTATGTTCAAAGTCGAATTTTTCTTTGCCATGTCCTACACAAACTAAAAAAAAAGCTGTTTCTGGATCCAAACATTGCATTATTTTAATCGACGAAGCAGAACCCATAGGATTTTTTGTACGTCGCTATTAAGATTTCGAGAGGCTGACCATATTTTTTGTCTGATTTTTAACAACGTAATGGTAGTTAATGTTCTACAGACGGCAACCGTCACACGCATGTATTATCCTAACTTCATGCAAGGACAGGTAGTCTAATGCTGGTGCATACGTACACACTGAAGTTACTTTTTGAAGAACATCATTTTGCAAGTTGATAAGTTCATTATATTACCTAACGATATATAACTTTTGCGGCTTTAGCAGTACCTTTTCACTTGTTATCTGTTATTGCCTACTAACACTTGTAAACCTTGCTGCATAAAAGTAACTTCAATGTGGATGCAACTTTATGCACGATAGACATATGTAAGAATTATTTCATGCCAATCTAGAATGTCGTAGTCGAAGTAGTCCAGGTTCTTTCTTTTTCGTTTGGTTAGTGACAGGCCAGGCAGGCATGTTTCTCCATCGGACAAACATTGTAACAGCGAAAAAAATATCTCTTGCCCCATACAAAATTTCAATACCTATTCGACCCAAATGTATGGGACAGCTGATATTTTCTACGCTATTACGATGTTTTTTCGAAGGAGAAACATGTTCAGTTTGATGGTCTGTAGCACACCATCATCTTGTTTTGACATTACGAAAGCGAGCGAGATAGACAGACGACTTTCCGAATCGAAATAGAATCCGAGCGTTTGGGAATACGGGGGCTGGTGTCAGCAGAGTTTATATGCCGCCCATGGGTTTCTGACTTGGCTTAAGTAGTCCAGATTAGGATGCATTGTCGAAGTCAAAAGTATTTCACAAACACAAGGTTAATGTAACTTAGTCAATTAAAGCCAGGCAAATTTTCGAACCATTCATTCTGGTCACTACTGTTATTACTAGCGACATCCTCATCACGTTTTAAAAAATCTGTACCTTTCCTCCACCAGCTATATCCGAGATCCGCGAGCAGCTGCCGGAAGACCTGAAGCTGTTCCAGCTGTACGGCTCGTGCTCCCCCGGGGTGCTGGACCTGGGCGCTGAGATGGACAAGCACCCGCCGGAGTACCCCGTCGTGACGGACAAGCCGAAGTACAAGGATACACTGCTCTACATCTACACCTCTGGCACCACTGGCATGCCTAAAGCTGCTGTACTGCCCAACTCGAAGTAAGATAATGCATCTTCTTTACCGTATTCTTCTGCAAGGGATATTAATGTGCAAACATCTCTTACACCTGTATAATAAAGGAAAGTATGTATAGTAAAGTTTTCTATTTTGGCCTAAAGTAGTCTGCTGGCGAATTTTAATAAGTCTAGATGTTAACAATCTTTCAGCAAGTTGTTATCCTTGTTCTTCGAAGACTAGAACTTAAAATTAGGTATAACAAAAACATGAACCCTTTATCAATGTTCAAAAGCAAGAGTTAAACATCAAAATTGAGAGTTGACGACGAGGACCAAATCCAAAATTATTTCACGGAATATTCACACAGTTTCATTTTATAAGGTTAGTATAAAAGGAACGAAAGGAGTCTTGATTTTGTCTCGCCGTTTCAAACTCAAATTCAAAGCATTTATTTCAATTAGACCATTACAGGCACTTTTGAAAGTCCAAACACAAAAAAAAAACGCAAAGCTCCCAGTCCCAGTCACAAGACATAATAACTTGTGAAAGTACTGTAGTTGCCCATTCCAAAGCGTAAAGCGAGCGATCTCTATGGAGAAGAATGGGCAAGAAACTCCATGGACACTCTTTTAAATCAAAGTATGTTACAAAATCTTGGTTACATCATTCGTGTTGAAAATTACAATAAGTATGTGAGAACGATGTAGAAATACGGGCTAGTTAAGAGCGTCCAGAGTAAAAGACGAAGTTTGAAGAAGATGAAGTTTCAAGTCAATAAGCGTGTTTTATGTTTATGCGAGTGCCTTACCATCTCCTCTCCTGCACAGGTACCTCCTGGTGGTGGTAGCGACGGTGCACATGCTGGGCCTGAAGAGCTCGGACCGCATGTACAACCCGCTGCCGCTGTACCACACGGCGGGCGGGCTGGTGGGCACGGGCGCCGCGCTCATCGACGGCATCCCCTCCGTGCTGCGCGCCAAGTTCTCCGCCTCCAACTACTGGACCGACTGCATCAAGTATGACTGCACGGTAAGTTCCACTGTCACTGGTCAATTAGTATCATCATCAACATCTACCTGCCTTCGTCCCATTCTACTTGGGGCCACGGCCTCATTTACTTCTTCCTCTTTCATATCATTCCGAACACCATCCGTCAAGTCGTATAATGGGTGTAAAAAGACCATTCTCGAAGCCGAAAGGTACTTGCTTCTCCCCGTCATTGCGCTCATTTTTGTTGTGGACCATACCTGGGAACCTTCAAGAATTGCGGACATATTGGAGGTCAAAGTTCCAACTTTTTTACAAGGTTTTCTAATTTATTAAAAATAACCCCATAACCTATGGAGAATGAAGTATGCAATGCAACCCACCAGCAAAATATTTTGAGTGCGTTGCATTGTGCCCTACCGTAAACCGTGATTTTCACCCCTCAAAAATAATGTCATTGCTAGGACAGGCTTTCTTGCCAGTGGTGTGTGCCTGTTGTTACAGGTTAGCTATGTGCCTGCATTTTATAGTTAGCTTTATGGGGATCTGCTTTTTAACAAGTAGTTGTGTTTGGCCGTGGAATGCAGTGGCTGGCCTAAACAGTTACGAGAAATTTCCTTTCCTCGTTGCTCAACCGTTTCCACTAAAGCTAAGCTGATGACGAGAAGTGTAAATAACGAAATTCCATTGGTAGTACTTTACAACACATCTCTCCTCGCGTCTCATTACCACTTCCGTGGAGTCTGGCCCTTAGAACCCTTGAGCGTGTCGATGGCTGTCATTCAAATTCTCTGAATCATCAATACCTGTTCTATTACAACGTTCAAGTCGTGATATACCCGCATTGGTGTTGTCAGGTGGCGCAGTACATCGGCGAGATGTGCCGCTACCTGCTGGCGCAGCCGGCGCGCGCCACGGACGCGCAGCACCGCGTGCGCATCATGGTGGGCAACGGGATGCGCTCCGCCATCTGGCAGGAGATCGTCGACAGGTATGCTCACACGTACCAGGCAGGGGGGACGCTCCTAGTGTCAGGGCCATCATTTGCAAACATCTTCATAGTCCACCTGTATGCTGTGATTTTGACACGTAATCCTACTTGTTATAAATCTGTCGAAAAGACAAAACAGGAGACCACTGAAACTTTTGTAAATATTATTGGAATCAAGGTTCATCTCCTCTCAAAATGTTTTACACTGAACTTATGCTTAGATTAAAATTGAGATGACCAAGATTTGGACATAAATGTCCGTTGTCATTAATATTAAATGAACGGCCTTAATAAAACCGCAATGTTAGATTATCAAAAATCGTTATCTGCTTCCTGCTTCATAACTGATGCCAATTGAAACCGATACATACAACAGCATGCAAATTAACCTTTAAACAAAGTGCTAATTTCATCGCAGTTAATATGGACTAATTAATTATTATCCTATCTAGGTTCAAAGTGCCCCAGATAAACGAGATATACGGAGCAACGGAGGGCAACGCTAACATAAGTGAGTGAAAGTTTATTCATACAACAAGAAACACATTTACACACAATATGCAGTGTGACACATTTAACTTTGTAATTGTGGGTATGTGTCGGCCGGGGTCATGTGCTGTTTCGATAATATTGTAATTTATTGGTTAACGCTTCCTTTAACACGGTTTATGAATGAGCTCGTTTCGAAATTGGATTATATTTTTCTGATCAACGTTTTTTCGGCATGATAAACATTTTAAATGGAATTTGTTTTGTCCAAATATACCTACTGATACTTATTTTCATCATGGCTTTAAGTGGCACGCTTATTTTAAGTAAATGTTGAAAAATTCTAACGAAAGTCACGCGACATTATGCTCACATTTCAATGCTTTACTGTGTGTCGAGTCGGAGGGGTGGGATCCGCATCAAGTCTGCGTCCACACCTGACCTCCACAACTCCCAGTAACTGGGTATTATAATACCTCTTCGTTAGTCTGAAGTTGAGGGGCGGAGGACGTATTAAAGGCATAAAGTACGTCGCGGAGACAACATCGCGTGCGAAGTGCTAATTATTCATAGATTCATAATGCGCAGGTATTGTCTTCTCTTTGGATATGCTCTGGTCACGACTATGTCGAATCTTTGTTTCTACTCATATTCAAATTCTCTAACCATAATTACTTGTTCAAAACAAAATATAAGTACTATCTTACATGATAAACATGAACTAAAAAAGTCATCCATTATAACTACACATAATAGTAATTAAATATTTCCATAAACTAGTAATTAATAGTAGTAACAGATACTGTTCATATTACGTAGGTAATTCTAATTATTTCCGTAAAACTCATTTTATTACCTCAATGAGTAATAAAGGCGTGTTTTTTTTTTAATTAAAATGTACGTTGAATACATTTGTACTTGTATATGGCTCCTTAGAGCTCGTGGTTAAAATCAGATGTTAGTCCGTAGATGTTTGGATGGTCCATTACATAGAGAAATTTTGGGAAGCACGTGATACCTTTGGCTACGGCTGTCATTTAATACTTAGTCAGAAGCCCAAAAGCGTCACTTATATAACTTTACTAACAAGAATTCTATTGTCCAGTTACCCAATGGAATTGATCCATGTAAAAAGGTACTGGTACCTAGACTGGAAACCGCCCCGAACATAGTTGGGAAAAGAGTGAGGCATCGAAAAGGCGATCAGAAATTTCTCAGTAGTAGCCCGGAATATGGATTTGCATGCATCCGGGAAGTTGGATATAATATAGTCTCGCTTTACATGGTATCTATCTTAAACATATCTGGTTAAATGTAGGCGTAGGAACTAAAGATACACCTCTGCCTTACCCGTACAAGTGATTACAAGTGTGATGACACCAAATGCATATTGTAACTTCCAGTAAACGTAGACAACACGGTGGGCGCGGTGGGGTTCCTGCCGACGCTGGTGCCGACGTGCCTGCACCCCATAGCCCTCGTGCGCGCGGACGAGCAGGGCGCGCTGCTGCGCGGGAGCGACGGGTACTGCATACGCTGCAAGCCTAGTCAGTATACCACTACTTGTACTATGGAACTACGCGTCGCTAGTCTGGCGAGCATGTCGAAGTCATCGGTGACGCGAACCCATAGTTTTTTCCCCTACCAAAAATCGCTCAACACAGCTAAAAAAGTTTTCACTACAAAAAGTATTGTTTTATTTAGTACAACATAGTTTCTTGCCGGTTGACCATAGGTAACGACCAACACGAACCGTGCACCTTTTGTCGACGTTTTATTAGTGCCCTTGTAGGCGATTTTCGCTGATCTAGTAGTCCTAGACCTAGGTCTGAAAGATATGATAAATGTACTCGAATAAATATGCTGAAATTTTTTAGTCGAGATTGTTTTTAACGAATCAAGGATTTGTAAAATTAAGACGCTTTGCTATTGCAGTGTGACGGGTCGTCCCTGACCTACTTATTTGCACGCCACTATTTAGGTCATATTGTAATAACGGCGGAAGTTCCTAATAAATTGGTTGAGGGCTTCCCGGTTTGGATGCATCTGTTTGATGAGCACTCGGCTTATTTGAATGAGTATCGTGTTATAACAATATTGTTTGTGTTTTAGATGAGCCAGGCATGTTCATCGGACTGATCGCTCAGGGCAACGCCTCCAGAGAGTACTACGGATACGTCGATAAGGTATGCTACTAAATAATACCTACGCCAATTAATTGCAATTAATTCATACATCTAAATCGTCAGTTGCGATAAAACTGTATTTTTTGGGGCATCTTGTATTAAGTGGTGTTAGAGGACTCAATCAAGTGGTTCAATGGTCTCTAGATTGTGTGGAACTGGGACCTGGTGGTTATCAACCTGCCCTCATTCGTCCTCTCCAATGTCCCAATATCAGGACCAACAGTGCAAAATCTCGCGCGTGCATGCTATTCATAATTTCCATTTTTTTCTGCTGAACTAATTTCGTTGCATCAATTTCCAGGACGACAGTAACAAGAAGCTAGTCCGCGACGTATTCTGCAAGGGCGACGCGGCCTTCGTGTCCGGCGACATCTTGGTATCAGACGAGCTCGGCTACCTGTACTTCCGCGACCGCACGGGCGACACGTACAAGTGGAAGGGAGAGAACGTCGCCACGGCTGAGGTCGAGAACGCCATGTCGCCCGCGCTGCAGCAGAAGGCTTGTGTTGTCTATGGAGTCTCTGTAAGTAAAACCATCAATTAACCGAACCGATTTTAATTAATTCAGTTAGATACCGCACAACTTTTCAGTCAGACTGAAAAGATGTGTGGTAATCGGTTGGCTTGGCATGGACATGTGTTGTGGAGGAATGGGAAAAATGTTGTGAGGAATGTTTTGAAAATGAATGTGAACGCGGCTTGAACGATGGATGGAATGAGTGAAGGATGATATAGCAAGAAACGACGAAAGGTGATTGATGAGATAAAGAGTAATAGAGAAGTATCGAACAAGAAGACATTGCTGCGCTGACCCCAAATAAATTGGCAAGAGAATTACGAAAATGATGTGAACAATCTATCTACAATTGGTCACATTCTTGCTGGTCTCGAAAATCTTAGTGGAGGTGGCATCAAGATTTTGTTAACTATCTACCTAGTACCTACATTAGCATTACTAAAGCTTAAGGTGAATGTACAATTCTTTTGATATTCTTCTTGAGCTTTGGACATAATATGTCAGAGGAATGCTATTTAATATTAAACTTTTGATAAGGATCGTTAAAATTGGCACTAAAGTAGATAGCTGATTGATTAAATTTCTGCTTCGCTTCCATATATCATTGAGCTCCATGTACAAATTCTCACAGACAGAATCCTGAATCCGTATGTCCCGCTATCCGCAGATCCCTCAGACAGAAGGTCGCGCGGGCATGGCGTGTATCGCGGACCCGACGCGCTCGCTGGCGCTGGCGCGGCTGGCGCGCGACCTGGACGACTCGCTGCCGAGCTACGCACGACCGCTCTTCCTCAGGCTCATCAACGATATCGAGATTACTGGTCAGTACCCCACTACAAGGAAAATAATTTGATGCGAGCACTCATCACTAGTCGATCAAAAAACAAAGAAATAAGTTTTGAAATTTCGCGGGCTACCAGCTACCACCCTTCTAGATATTCCCCGTCCCCCCCCCCGCCTTCTTTGCACCCGTCATCATCTTTTATCTGGGCTGCTCTCAAACTGTGTGGGCAAATAACATAAGAAATCCGGTATGCCCTAGAACTTGACGATATACCTAACTAAATTTGAAGACTCGTCACATCCACCAACCCACTCCTGGGTTGATTACGGGCACGGCCGACTATTCTTAGAGAGAGGATCCCTTTGTTTTAGCAACATGAAAATGAAAAATTCTGCTTATGCTAAGTCCTTTAAGTTTCTTCTAATAAGCAATCCTAGTATAGTAGGTACCTAGCTGATGCTTGGGGTACCATTACCAACGTAAAATAAAAAAAATCTTTTTAAATATAAAAGAAAATGTCACTCTTATTTTAGTTTGACTAAACTGGGCTTATAACCATGTATAGTTGACCTACATAACCTCAAGTGCATTCTCATGTTGACATGAAGTCGATAATTGTTGATAGTTATCTCGGCCCCACATAATGTTCTATTTAATTTACATTGTGATTAGATAACAAATAGCAGAGGTCGGTCATTATGCAGATCGGATGTTAGTAAATAAAACGACGACCTTTTTGTTTGTACACATTCGTTGCGCGTTGGACACAGTTCTTCTTTGACTCTTGAAACGAACAGGTTGGACAGAAAGGGAATCCCAGACCTATTGAGTTTGGGATGTAGTTTCTATGGAATGTGGTCACGCTGTGAAGATAATTGCATGATTTGTATCGACCTACAAAAAGCAACTATTTGTTGGTATAACAAAAAGTACGGCAACAACTGTCGGGCAGTTGCCCACCAGATATAACACCCGTCTGGTCGGCGGATCCCCCCTTTTCAAGGGGGTTGAGGAACTTTACACCCTGTACCTCATATTCCTAAACTGGTGACCCCGACGTCGTGGATATCAGCGCAGCCTCCGAGCAACGTGACGTCATCATCTTCAACATCACTCCCTCAAGCCAGCGAGTCTCCCCTTCTATGGGGGATGAGGAACTTTACTCTGTCTGTTCCATTCACTTAAAGTTTACAATGTCGTCTCGCTACAAGTCTATATTTTGATTCACTATCACACTGACAGTGAGGCTAAGTTTGGAATGGATTATGTCGCCATATAACACTATGAGGCTTGGTTGATATTCACTGCAATGCCACAAGAGCAGTTCGGGTGCCGCTGTTACGCTTCGAGGCTATTTGAGGATCGCTCGTCACGCCCTGTGCCACTAGCTGTAATATCTAAAAAGAGCGATTATGACAGCTTGTAAATAAAATCTCTAACACAATTATTTAATTTGCAGGCACGTTCAAGCTAAAGAAGCTGCAGTACCAGAAGGAAGGCTTCGACCCCGACGTGATCAAGGACCCGCTGTACTTCCGCTCGGGACAGGACTTCGTGCCCATCACGCCGCAGCTGTACACCGACATCTGCACCGGCAAGCTCAAGCTGTAGGCCCGCACCGCTAGCCACAGGACACAGTACAGGCCAGGACGGGGGACAGGATACATCTAGGATCATCTGCCTAAAACCTCGCCGTAGTTGCCAGAAATCATCTGCCTAGCCTTTTTCCTGGGGGTCGGCTTCCAGTCTTACCAGATGCAGATAACCAGTAGTTTGATGTACAATAAAGTATAATCTATCTAAAATATACAAGGAGCGATTGAATGAAATAACTGGGTAACACAATAGATACTCCTTGGTAAGACTGGTACAAGGACGAGCTCTATTTATTGTTTGTTGAGCAATTTGGCTAGGCGTTATTCCTGTCTCCGTCAAAATACAAATGCTAGATAGAGACGAGAACTTGTCTAAGCTGACATGCTGGTGATCTAGGCCTCAGAAACACAGTTTATTTGATCCGTCAGCTTGTCAGCCCTAAAAATAACGCGCTCGATATTTTCTTAGCTTTTTCTAGTGCCTCTCAGGTGCTTTATCCTCGTTCAATATTGCTGAAAACATAATTGTTAACGAATCTTCCGTCCTGCCTGTACTATGCGTCGGTCAATCAAACAAAATCGTTATGTGAAGAAACAAATATTCGGTACCGCTCAAACCAACACGTTGGTACATGTGATACGCGAACTGTCGAAATTTTCTGTAATATTAATCACCCTTGATGGGCCGATGAGAGAATGCCTGCAAGGGCAGCATAGTTTTAGCTAGACCAAAATCACAGACTTTAGTGCACTATAACGCCGGCAGTATTTCGTTCGATACAGCAAATTAATTAGCTATATTAGGTAAAATTTACATTAAAGTATAAACTTCGTAAATTGTTGTTCAAAACATTTTCTAGTTATGGCAATGGTGGGCGGGGAGTGTGAAGACACTAGTTAAATTTTCATGTGTAACCTTGAAAGGAATATGAGAATACCAATAGGCTTATTTTTTTAATTATTGTAACTATCTGTCGAGCCTCGTTGTAAACAGGTTTGACGTGTAGTGTCGTGTCGGTATCGTCACGTGGCGTGTCATCGTGTGGCGTCTTGTAACAGCAGAGTACGGACTCCGCGAAGGCACTAGAGGCGGCTTATTCAAATATTTCCATACTTATCGTGCGAGTAACTGTATACTCGCACTAGGAAAGTGACTGCTTTGTAGGCGGTTCGATACAGAATAAGCGTCGATTTTATGTCCACTGCTGCCTCGAGACGCTGGTGCTGCGTTGGTTCCGTGCTCTGTGCTTGTAACACTTCAACCAGTCGATGATAATAAATTGTTTAGGCGTAGAGGAGGGTAGTCACTAGCTGTTGTTTCAAGTTTTAACAATTTGAAACACAAAATAATAATAGTTTTATGATTACAGTCTCGAAATCGAATCCTTATCCTCCAGCTTTTTTTCCTCTAAAGCAAAATCATTATACACAAAATCATTCTAGCATTAATTATTCAAACAGATTTTTGTGAGAAAAGAAAAAAAACTGTTTAGAAAAAACTAAATATGTATGTAGCGTAATAGATGACATTCCACCATCTAGTCACATAAGGTGTTCTATTCATTTATCTTTAAAAAAAAATGTATGAGTTCCTAAGTATTGTTTTTGGGCACTTTAAAGTCTTATTATTAGCGAAGCAGATACCAAATAACTTAGATCCATGGCAATTAATCGCGATACGGACTTGTATTAAGATTTTTGTGCCTTGAAACGAAAATCACTGCACAGTAGTGTAGACTAGGAAAACTTTGCAGTTTACTCCTAAACAAAATTATTACGTAAGTTGTAAATAATATAATAAATGATTAAACGTCCATACTGGTTTTATTTTATTTTACTCTCCCTGGGGTGTACCTAAGTCCCCTGACGTCAACCCGTACGTGAAACTTCAAAATGGAAAACTTGATTTGGCTGACACTAACAAAACTCATACATAAAATCACGCCTTTTTCCCATGGGGTAGGCAGAAACCACCTGCTACGATCCTTGTGTCCGTTTCGACTGCTCGGACAAAGTGTACAAGCGCAGGTGCGGTGCAGGCTCCGCTCGCGTGTATTGGAGCAGCGTACCTAACGAGGGCGCGTGCGGCAGGCGCAGATACAACCCCCAAAAGGGTCGTGGTCATCATGGCCACCCGACAAAAACCAACAAAGAGCCAACGACATGAAAAAAAAAGACAAGAAATCTTTGTTATCGCAGGAGTGGTAGTAGTGTTACCAGAAGAAAAACTAATAATTAAGGATGGGCAAGTGAAAAAAATATATCGATATTTTTAAACAGTGTAAAAGTGTGTTGAATAATCGAGTCAAAAATATCGATATATCGCTCGATCGCATGTTCGAAAACCAAATTTTTTATGATTTTTAGCCTCGACATGCACTGCCATCAAAATGGCGATGACCGTATTTATGCTCCTGAATTTTATAAGGGTAAATTGAGAAACTTGCACGTTATATACAGAAGTTTTGATGGCGTTGTTAATAAAATTAGTTTATAAATATTTACATAAATAATGAGGATGACGAATTACATAATTGCTAGCCCCTTTCGGGGTCGATACCAAGCCAGCAGAAGTTTGCGCATCGAGCCCCTTTGGGGGCCCGTACCGAACTATATGATTAACAGTATTAGTATTTTCGTTAATATATTAGTCTTACTGTTATATTGCATTTCATAAATATTGTGACGGGATTTTTTAAAGATAACGATACGCGAGGAGCATGCAAAGAGTTTCTAATAACATTAAACACGAAACTAAAGTAGCGTTAAAAAATAACGAATTTGATACGAATTCAATACTCTAAAATAAATATCGAATATCGATATATCGCGATGAAAAATATCGACTATATATATATCGATAATTGTATGGAAAAATATCGATATTTCGATATTTTTTGCCCATGCCTACTAATAATATGCAAGAATGAGTGCCGAGCTCAAGTTTAGTTTGTACCCACCTCGATAGGTTTATTGGATTTTCATAAAAGTTCCAGATCATAATAATCGACTTAGATTATACAATGTGTTGTTTTGCATTCTCGTCAAATTCAAGGAGGTAATTATGCTAATGATTCTCGACCCAAATCCCAAATCAATAAAATGGGTAGGTGTTTTTTTTTTTTTTTTTCTTATTTACGGAAATCCGTAAGTGTGAACCAGCCGTATTAAAACGCGGCCCGTCTGTTACCGCGCTTAAACGCACACAAAGAAACGCTAACAATACATACACAACGCAAACGCATCGAACATACGATAATTTCATAGGTACCTATTCCCTACCACGCACGGCGCGGGTGTGCGGGTATGCCGGCGGGGTGCGCGGGCGCACTCTTTCGCTCGCGCGCCTATCCACCCCCCGCCGTCCCTGAAACAAAAAGTGTGCTTAATGTCGCCGACGTGTGCATGCGCGTTGCGAATTCCACTCCTAGGTACATCGTTGAGACGTAGGTGCAAAGTGCAAGATGACGGACAATTACTCAAACGTCGAGTTGGTAGAGATGGCCCGCATGTATGCCATCAGTGGAGACAGCCTACGTGGAGCAGTACGGTGTTTCCCCTCAATATGGTGGGCATGTACCCGAGTACTTAACCGAAAGGTTTGGTGACCATTGGATGGGTCGCGGAGGACCTGTGGCCTGGCCCGTTCTCCGGACCTGACGTCTCTAGATTTTTATTTGTGGGGAGACGTTAAAAGGTTAGTTTACTCGGAGAAAGTGGCAAGTGTTACAGAATTACGTGAAAAGATAATTAGTGCTTTCGACACTTTAAAAAGGAATGTGATAGTGCTACGTAAGCTGAAGGAAAACCAGCTACGTCGTTGTCGACTGTGCCAAGAATGTGGTGGTGGCAAGTTTGAACATACCTCCGGGTAACTTAAGTAGGTAATTTATTTATTTGTACATAGACTATCATTTTGTAAATACGTTGTTAGCTTTAATCAATTTTATTAGTGTAAATAAGTTGATTTCAAATTTTTAACTACGCCAATAATACCTAACAGTCGAAAGTATTTCTACATACCTACTTAGCTAGCACATCTTTCCAATTCCAACAAACGTAAAAAACATTTTTAGATTTAGTAAATCGGTACACCAACTAAGGTACTAAGCACCAATAAATTCAATCCACAAAATCATTACGAAAACTTTAGGCTGAATTTACCTACGTAGGTACAATGTTCAGAGTGTTAGTGTAGATAGCAATAAAGCAAAACTAACATTTTATTAATCATCTGATAACTAGCGAACTTAGGTAAGTACAGCGCCCGTATTCACAAACACTCGGTTGCGATTTCGATTCGATAAGTCGTATGTCTATCTTGTTTTGGCATTACGAAAGCGAGCGAGATAGACATACGACTTTCCGAATCGAAATCGAAACCGAGTGGTTGTGAATAAGGGGCCAGGTCAGTGAACTTTTCTTTGGCACACTAGTATTGTTGTCGTTAGTAAGATTTCCGTATTCCAATGATGCTTAAAAATTAGTTTAGTATCAAGCGAAATTTATGACAATAATGTAGGTGATTTTCGAAATAAAATTAGGCAAAATTGCTAGGTACCGGTTGCCGTAGGTCATCGCACGGTCGCAACACTGTTGCATTTCGTAGGTAAGACGTCGACTGTCGACTCTCACGCACACAGAGCAGCTGCATTGTCGCTGTGTGCGTAGTTGGTTGATTCGATTCTGTTTTCAGTGATTTGAATCAAGGGTTTTATTCTGAAATACTGTTAAACAACAATAAAAAAAGCAACGCTTATTAATTATAGACCGGTACCGAACTTTAAATTGATTATTTATGTGTTTTATGACAACCTCCTGAAATTTGACGAGGATGCAAAACAACACATTGTATATATATATCGGCGCAACTACAACAATTCGTCTAGAAAAACCTAGAATAACTAAGTTTAATCATTTAATTGTCCTAAAAATTAGTTTAAAAACCATAAGTTGATTACTTTGAATTTATTACGATGTAAAATGAATGTCATCATTGTAATTTCAATACTTAACCTAAAATTAAACGTGCACGTACGTCGAGCCCTATAAATACGGCCGCACTGTAGGCGATTGAAGCAGTGGATTGGCTAGTGGCCTCTCCATGAGTCAAAAAGTTTGTAGTGCGCGACCCAATCGCGTTGAATTGTGAGCAGGCCTCCGCTGGCCGCCACCGAAGTCCCCTGCGCCACCTCCGGCGCGGGCTGTGATTGGTCGGACGCCCACTTTTTTATAAATCGAAGTGAGGGTAGGCGCGTTCCAAATTTTTTTATTCATACCGCCCGAACCGCGTTTTTAATTTAAAAACATTTATCGTCGGGAAAGGTTCCTGTTGTGTACCCATGGGTACGTAGAACCTGTGGGTTCACAGCGGGTGCCACCGTGCTGCCCGGTGCAGCAGCACCGTAGCGGTTGCGGATTAGGCCACTCCTATTACGATGCCTAAACGGACCCAAGTGCCAGCCAACCCCAAGGGGGACCGAGCGCCGTCACTACCGACGATTCGGAGCCCGACGCCCGGCAGTGCCTCAGACGCCTCCGATGTCAGCGATGTGGAGCGAAGGAGGGCCTTCCCGGCCTCACCTCCTACACTACCGCCACGCAGCAGCCCAGGTACGGCTTTAACTACACCACCATCTGTGCGCACCCCGGCGGTACCTGTTCGCCCGCCGGCGTTCCGTCCAGTGCCCACCCAACTCCCGGGTCCTCCCGGGACTAGTAGCCGCGCGCCCGCTGCTCGCGCTGTCGCTCCCCCCCTACGCTTCGAGGCGCAGGCGGATAGAGCGACCGTGAGTCACGCGCCCCGCGCCGCAAACCCGCGCCCTGCGCGCCCACCCACCGCCGCCGCCGACACCAAGGCTGCGCCTGCCACGTCGCGCCCCGCTGCCTGCCCAGTCACGCAGGCACGGCCCGCCGCTGCCGCCGCCGCACCGAGAGTCGGGCGTGCCGCATCGCCCGCACCCCACCGCTTGCTGGCAGGCTCAGCCGCCGCCGCAGCACTGGTTGCAACGGGCCCGATGTCGCCGCCTCCACCGCGTAACTTGGCTCAGGACTCGCCCGCGCCCAGGTCGCCTTGCTTCTCTGACGAGGAAAGCGACATGGACGAGGACATCGAGGTAGGTGCCCCTACCTCCCCCCACTTAACCGACAACTTAAAGGCGCTCGGGCCCGATACCCGTGCCCAGCGCCGCCCTCGAAGCTCGGACGACGAAGCCGCCGAAGAGGCGAAGCGCATCTGCCCCGACTCCCCGCTCCCACAGCGTGAACCGCGTGGTAGAGCCGGGGTCGGGTCGCCGACGTTCGCCGAGGCGGCTCGCCGCTCGCCCACCGGACACGACGCCTCACAAACCGTGACGCCACCTGCCGCCGCAGCCCCTGCGCAAGGCACGAGCGCAGCCGCAGCTGCCAAAGCCAAACAAAGAGACAAGCCACGCTACCCTCCGCTGGTAGTGGAAAGGATGCCCAACTGGGCCTTTCATTTTAGGGCCATAAGGACCATCTTGGGTCACCCCCCTAATGCTCGTCCTTTTCAGGGCGGGATTCGCTTCCTGCCTGAAACGGAGGATGAGTATAGGGTGGTCCAAAGGTACCTTACGGACCTGGAGAGATCGGAGGGCCTTAGTTGGTTCTCTTACTCATTGCCGGCGGAACGTAGCCTTAAGGTGGCCATTAGGGGGCTGCCTGCGGACACGGACCCAGAGGAGATCCTGGAGGAGTTAAGGCAGCGTGGTTTTGAGCCGGAGTATGTCCGTAATATAAAAGCGCGCGGCGGACGACCCGGCTGTCTTTTCCACGCTGTCCTTAAGAGGCAAACCGATTTCAGACGAATCTACGACACCACCGAGCTACTTAGCATGCGTGGTGTCCGCATAGATGCCTGGAGGAGTAAACAGGGGCCCGCTCAGTGCCACCGGTGCCAGAAGTTTCGACACAGCTCGCACCAGTGTCACCGCCCGCTCGCATGCGTCAGATGCGGCGAGGAGCACGCGGCCCGTGATTGCCCGCGCCTTAAAGAAGAGAAGCCCACGTGCGTGAACTGCGCAGGTGATCACCCGGCCTCAAGCAGTGCGTGCCCCGTGTTCCGGAAAGAAGTCCGGAACAAGCGAGCGGGCACTGTCGCCATCTCACAACAACAGCGCCCACCCAAGAGCGCTGCCACCAACATCGAAGCCCACGAGGCCCCAAGCGCGTCGCTGATGGCGACAGCCAACGGGCCCTCCAGCAACACCGAAGCTCCTGCCTCGAGGCGGAAGAAGAAGAGGCCACGCGGGGGGAAAACAAAAGGGGGAAGAAGCCCCAGCCTCCCGCGACTCAACCCAGGGAGGATCCTGGCCCTGCTCCAGCGCAGGCGACGACACAGGCGCCCGCGGCAGCCGCCACTACCTCCACCGCCGCCACAACATCCGACGCCATCTCTGGCGCCGGCAAGAAGAAGGGGAAGCGGGCGGCAAAGCCCGCCCTACCCACAGACATGGCTACGGTCACCGCACACAGCGCGGCGCCCACTAGCACTGCCCAGCCGCAAGACGGCGCCCGAGATCTAGAGCGGTGTCGTGTCGCGCCTCCTAAGAAATTCACCACCTGCGCGATCAATCTGCTGCTGGACCTCATCAAGGCCATCAGACAGGGTCAGGACATAGAGATGGTAATCCTCGACGGGCTCGCCAAGCTACTTCAACTATACCATGACTAGCTCGTTGAGGATTGTTCACTGGAACGCCCGCGGCCTCAGAAGGAAGGCCGCCCCATTCCGCCTCCTCCTCAAGGACCAACGAATCGACGTGGCGCTCATCAACGAGACGCACCTGGGACCAGCTGACAAGATCAAGTTCCCGGGTTACGTCTTGTACAGACAGGATGAGAAGTCTCCACACGGCATAACCTACCGCGGTCTGGCGGTATTGATTAGCCGGAGAGTCGTTCACCAACCACTCCCTCCGACGCCACTGGGCACCTTTTATGCTTTAGGTGTCCAGCTCCACATCGCCGGCGAAGATGTAAACATCTACGCGTGCTACTGCCCGCCCGCGGCCCCGTCTGACATAGCGGAGCTGCGGGCGCTTCTTTATCAATCGCCACACGCGACACTCCTCGCCGGCGATTTTAACTTGAAAAACCCGGCGTGGAATAGCCGGGTTACGAATACCGGAGGGAGGCGGCTCTTCGCCGACGCAGAGGCCCGTGGATACATGGTGTCCGGCCCTGATGTACCCACCCACTACCCAGATGACCAGGCCCACTTACCGGATGTGCTGGACATCATTGTCTACAAGGGCCTAGGATGCCAGATCGCCCAACAGGTGATAGACGACGAGTTACAGTCGGACCATCAACCTGTACTCGTCGTCTTGTCGGGCATGCCGACGAGACTCTCTCCTCCAGCGCCACGTCGTAAAACAGACTGGACTAAGTTTAAGGAAGTGATGGAGACCACCACTCCTACTTGGCCCACCGTCTCCGCCGCGGATGTCGACGGGCTAGCCGGGGAAATCACCGCTTGCATCCAGCGCGCCTATAACGAGGCGACTAACATCACTACGCAGCAACAGGGGCTCGCTTACAAGCCTCTGCCCACCCACCTACAGCGGATGGTCGCCCACAGGCGGCGCCTTCGCAAGCGGTGGCAATCCTCAGGCAGCCCACTTGACAAACGCGAGCTTAACCGCTACGCGGAGATGGTCAGGGCCAAGCTACAAGAGTTCAACACTGAGGGCTGGGAGGAGTGTATCGACGCCGCCGAGGGGGACTTGGCGTCGCTACACAAGCTGTGTAGACAGCTCTCCCATACCCCGGCCCCGGTACGTCCACTACTCCACAGCGACGGGGCGCCCAGGTACGCCGCGCCAGACCGCGCGGAGATCTTCGCCGATCACCTGGAGCGTCAGTTCGTCCCAAACCCGACTGTCAACAGCGAGCACATCGCAGCAGTCGAGCAATACCTTGGAGAGTACTTCGCCTCGCCGATAGCCCCCGAGGATGACCCAATCTCCTTCTCGCCTTGTGTAGTTAGACGCGCCATCCTTAACACTAAGTTGAGGAAGGCCCCCGGAGCGGACGGTGTGACCAACACAGCGCTGCGCCACCTGCCCTACCGCACGGTAGCGGCGCTGGCGCGCCTGTTCACGGGCATACTGCGCACCGGGGCCTTCCCGACCTCGTGGAAGGAAGGGCGCGTCATAATGCTGCCCAAGGCGCACAAGAACGTGCTGAAGCCGGAGAGCTATCGGCCCATCACTCTTCTCTCCTCTACCTCCAAGGTATTCGAGCAACTCCTGCTGCGACACCTTAAACATCACTTCTCGCCTCGGGCTGAACAGTTTGGGTTTCGGGCCGAGCACTCCACGACGCTCCAGCTGTCGAGGGTACTGCACCTGCTAGCCGCGGCGCTCAATAAAAAAGAGCAAGCAGTAGCAGTATTCCTCGACATGGAGAAGGCCTTCGACCGGGTCTGGCATGCCGGCCTTCTATACAAGATGGCCCAGTCTGGCACGCCTCGTCGCTTGGTCACGGTGGTTTCCTCCTTCCTCTCCAACAGAACTTTCCGGGTGGTGGTCGACGGCGCGTTATCGGGCATCCGCCCGATCGCTGCGGGAGTGCCGCAGGGCAGCTGCGTCTCGCCCTACTGTTACTCACATTACACCGACGACATCCCCACCACATCTGACACCACGCTCGCGCTGTACGCCGACGACGCCGCGTACATAGCGACATCGCTAAATACGCGGCACGCGGCCGTCAAGCTACAGCGCGTGCTCAATCTGCTGCCTGACTGGTTGTCAAAATGGAGGTTGTCGGTGAATGTGGGTAAGACGCAGGCGCTTGCCACCGGCGGCACTAAACTCCCACCACCCCTAACATTACAAGGAGCCGACGTCGCATGGACGCCCCAGGCCAAGTACCTCGGGGTCACCATTGACCGCCGGCTCACGATGGTAAGTCATGTCCGTGGCACTATCGCCAAATGCAGGAACGCCCGCTTCCTGCTGCGCCCAGTGCTCTCATCCCGCCTCCCGCTGCGTGCCAAGCTGGGCGTGTACAAAACGTACATCCGCCCACTTATCACGTACGCCGCCCCAGCCTGGCTCGCCCTCACGAGCGAGACCACCAAGAAGACCCTCCGCGCGCAACAAAATCTTGCGCTGCGGACAATCTTCGCCGCCCCTCGCTACGTGAGGAACACCACAATACAGCGGGACTTGAACATAGAGAGCCTGGACGACTTCTGCAGCCGCCTCGCGTCGAACATGTTCGCCCGCGCTGACGCCTCTGCCTGGCCCCACCTGGCGCAGATAGCGCCATGGCACACGCGCCCGCCTGACGCGGGGCGAGCTAAGCGCACACGTCGCCTACCGCGCGACCTCTTGCCTGCGGATGTGACTTAACCATCCCCCCCCCCTGATTGACTCACTCGGGTAAGTCGTATCCATCTACACGCGATTTACCCAACCAATAAGACTCCACAATCACAACACTCACTCGAAGCGCGTCGTGTTCTAAGTTAATATAGGCATGACGCGCCCGACCAGACACCCATGTTACTCAACATGCATAAATACTTACGCGACGAACGTGCGGCGCGGGCTCGCTATTCGTTCGCTACATGAGCGGTGTTACGCAAGTACATTGCCGCTCAAACTCATTCACTACGGCCCCCCAGTCTGGAGCGTGATCGGCTAGCTCTGAGAGCGTTGCAGGCGGGGGCCAACATCCTTAGCGGTAGGGTGCGCCCCAAAGCCACCTCTGGCCAGGACTGCACCTGCCAGGCCTCCCCCGGGCAACCGGAGGTCTCACCTGGCGGTGACAGACCGCCGAGGTGGCGTGAAGATAGCGGCGCTCGCTACGGTAAAGTTTCGCCGTAGCTAAGCGCACAGCGCTCAGCGCCGCTGGCGCCTCCTACCGGACAAAATGACAACCACTCACGGGCGAGCCGCGCCTTTTACACGCGCTCGCCAAGTCCATGCCTACATCGGCAACCTAATGAGGTGCCCGTCTTTACGGGCACAGTTTGATATTCGCGGGGAAAGGGCTTGCCCATATCCCGCCAGCCGCGCCCCCTGCCGGGGGCGTAGCGATTTCTCGATCGATCGAAGCAGTCTTGCTTGAGCCGCCGAACTGTACGGATCTATGTAAATAAGTCGTTACGCTGTCGGTTGAATAAACGAGTCATACAGTGTACTTGTGGTGTTTTACTTGGAAGATCGAAGATGAGTGATCACCCTGAACATAGTCAGTGACGTCAGCTATGCTGACGTCACGCTTTTTAAAAACGGAACGGAGACATTTTCTCCGTCATCAGAAGTGGGATCGCAAGAGATTTCTACTCAAGCCACTTCCTCATCAGCTCGTTTACCACCTGAGCAACTGGAACCAGCCAACATTCGGCGTCAGGAGCCTGGACTGGTCTCCAATACATCAATGGAAGCCATGAATCAATCAAGACCGCATACATACCCTGATCAAGGAATGCGGATGGACGGAATACCACCACAATTCCTTATGCAGATGATGGAAATGATGCAGAAAATGTCAGAGCGTTTGTGTGCTCCACCTACCGAATCAATAATAAGGATCAAAGGCATTTACCTGCCATCTTTCGACCCGGATACCCATGTCGGAGTACGTGAGTGGTGTCAACATATTGATAGTGGCCATTGAGGCATATAAGTTGAGTGATTTCGACGTTCGTATGAAAGTCTGCAGTCTGCTGAAGGGACGTGCGAAAATGTGGATCGATGATTGGATGGTGACCAGTAGTACCTGGGAAGAGTTACGAAAGAACATCATCACCACATTTGAACCTGAGAACAGATACTCCCGAGACATTGTTATGTACAGGGTGAAAATAATTCATCAGAATAAAACCGTAAGTAACTTAATTCAAATATTCTAAATATCCCTCAGATAACTCTACGAGAACCTCCGAGAACTCTACGAGAACCTCCGAGAACTCTACGAGAACCTCCGAGAACTCTAAGAGAACCTCCGAGAACTCTACGAGAACCTCCGAGAACTCTACGAGAACCTCCGAGAACTCTACGAGAACCTCCGAGAACTCTACGAGAACCTCCGAGAACTCTACGAGAACCTCCGAGAACTCTACGAGAACCTCCGAGAACTCTACGAGAACCTTCGAGAACCCTTTAATAAAATCTCCGAGAACCTACTAACCTTATCAGAATCGATATTCTCAAAAGACAAAACAACGCAAGTTGTTTACAGATGTACTACTCAGAGGAAGTTTTGTTTCTATTCTTTCAGGTCTACGAGAATCCACAAAAATCGACGAGAACCAACGAGGCTGGTGCAGAGCGCGCACCGCCTGTCAGTGTGGCCGCATCGGAATCGGAAAACCGTAATTCATCAGAATAAAACCGTCTACGAGAATCCACAAAAATCGACGAGAACCAACGAGGCTGGTGCAGAGCGCTCACCGCCTGTCAGTATGGCCGTATCGGCGCAACTACAACAATTCGTCTAGAAAAACCTAGAATAACTAAGTTTAATCATTTAATTGTCCTAAAAATTAGTTTGTAGGATCCGGTCATTAGTACGGACAGAAAATGAATCGGCAAGCGCGCCAAAGGTAGCACGCGACCTACTTACCAGTCTACCCACACCTAAGCGCGCTTTACAGAGTCGTGATGTTTCGAACTCGCTGTGAGGCGGACAGTCTGTGTCTGACCGCGGCGGAGTCAAGACGTCCCGAAACTGTTCCCCGATTCATGGTGCCTAGTGTTATTGTGTTGGATTGTAATTTCAAGTAATTTGTGAGTAGCAAGTGAGTTCGACAAAAGCAGTGTACCTCGTGTAGTGTGTGTTTTCATAGCACGGAACCCATGTTCTGCCCACATGATGACCGTGTCTAACGGAAGAAATCAAGACAACTGCCACATCAGAATTGGGATAAAGAATCGCGCCCTCCACGAAAGTAAAGCCAAGTGAGGAACATAACCAATGAATTTTTCAAGCAAGAAGGAAAGCGTCCAAACCTGCGAGCACAAATCATCAAGAGGGTACCCTTACAACATCATCGGGTGAGACCGTTTCTTTTCTTTTCGATAAGTAGGTCATCTGGCTCATTGCTTAAACATGGCTAGTTAAATTGGTTTATGGGTGACATCATAATCAGTAAACCTTACTGGCATCAGAGGTTATGATTTCAAATGCACGATGGAGATCGTACCATTAAAATAGGCGATATTTTGGTAAAATGTCGGCCCAATAAGTTCAGGAATTATTAGATGCTGGCGTAATTTGTAAAAGTTCTTTGACATCTGGAGCTACGCGCTTCCCTGGTCCACATGTTTCAGTCGAAAAGAAAGTGTGTTTAGTTGAAATGTCACTGTTGTCCGGTTAATGCTTTACGATGATCAAAGAGACGCAGTTGCCCGGTTTATGATGTTTTTATGATGAAGTTGGTCGAAGGGACGCTGTTGTCCGGTCCGTACACTGGTATGGTCGAAGGGACGCAGTTGTCCGGTCCAAACGTTGGTATGGTCGAAGGGATAATGTCGTCCGGGCCATGCAGCTGATAGCAGCTGGTTGAGGGGACACATTCATCCGGTCCAACCTTAAGTGTTCACTGGTCGAAAGGACAGTGTCGTCCGGGCCATGCAGCAGATAGCGGCTGGTTGAAAGGACACACCCGTCCGGTCCAGGTGTAACTGTTTAGAGAAAGGTGTCGTCCGGTCCATGAGTGGTCGAAAGGACACACGCTTTCGTTGTAGGAGAAAGGTGTCGTCCGGTCCATGAGTGGTCGAAAGGACACACGCTTTCGTTGTAGGAGAAAGGTGTCGTCCGGTCCATGAGTGGTCGAAAGGACACACGCTTTCGTTGTAGGAGAAAGGTGTCGTCCGGTCCATGAGTGGTCGAAAGGACACACGCTTTCGTTGTAGGGGAAAGGTGCCGTCCGGTCCATGAGTGGTCGAAAGGACACACGCTTTCGTTGTAGGGGAAAGGTGCCGTCCGGTCCATGAGTGGTCGAAAGGACACACGCTTTCTTGGTAGGAGACAAATGCCGTCTAGTCCGTGAGTGATCGAAAGAATACACGCTTTCTTTTGTTCTGAAACAGTTACAGTTACGATGAGAGTAATGTTTGTCATAGTTTGTCAGGTTGGACGAGCGGATGTCTTGGTGATTAGACATTGTTTGTTCCAGGAATACAATAACGCCCGAGGACGGTCGTATGTCAGTCTGGCCGTGTAGGATCCGGTCATTAGTACGGACAGAAAATGAATCGGCAAGCGCGCCAAAGGTAGCACGCGACCTACTTACCAGTCTACCCACACCTAAGCGCGCTTTACAGAGTCGTGATGTTTCGAACTCGCTGTGAGGCGGACAGTCTGTGTCTGACCGCGGCGGAGTCAAGACGTCCCGAAACTGTTCCCCGATTCATGGTGCCTAGTGTTATTGTGTTGGATTGTAATTTCAAGTAATTTGTGAGTAGCAAGTGAGTTCGACAAAAGCAGTGTACCTCGTGTAGTGTGTGTTTTCATAGCACGGAACCCATGTTCTGCCCACATGATGACCGTGTCTAACGGAAGAAATCAAGACAACTGCCACAAGTTTAAAAACCATAAGTTGATTACTTTGAATTTATTACGATGTAAAATGAATGTCATCATTGTAATTTCAATACTTAACCTAAAATTAAACGTGCACGTACGTCGAGCCCTATAAATACGGCCGCACTGTAGGCGATCGGGTCAGTCTTGCTTGAGCCGCCGAACTGTACGGATCTATGTAAATAAGTCGTTACGCTGTCGGTTGAATAAACGAGTCATACAGTGTACTTGTGGTGTTTTACTTGGAAGATCGAAGATGAGTGATCACCCTGAACATAGTCAGTGACGTCAGCTATGCTGACGTCACGCTTTTTAAAAACGGAACGGAGACATTTTCTCCGTCATCAGAAGTGGGATCGCAAGAGATTTCTACTCAAGCCACTTCCTCATCAGCTCGTTTACCACCTGAGCAACTGGAACCAGCCAACATTCGGCATCAGGAGCCTGGACTGGTCTCCAATACATCAATGGAAGCCATGAATCAATCAAGACCGCATACATACCCTGATCAAGGAATGCAGATGGACGGAATACCACCACAATTCCTTATGCAGATGATGGAAATGATGCAGAGAATGTCAGAGCGTTTGTGTGCTCCGCCTACCGAATCAAAAATAAGGATCAAAGGCATTTACCTGCCATCTTTCGACCCGGATACCCATGTCGGAGTACGTGAGTGGTGTCAACATATTGATCAAGCCATTGAGGCATATAAGTTGAGTGATTTCGACGTTCGTATGAAAGTCTGCAGTCTGCTGAAGGGACGTGCGAAAATGTGGATCGATGATTGAATGGTGACCTGGGAAGAGTTACGAAAGAACATCATCACCACATTTGAACCTGAGAACAGATACTCCCGAGACATTGTTAGGTTCAGGGAACATTTTTATGATTCCTCAAAGGATATTGCCGAGTTCTGGTCACGGGCATGGATTTTATGGAGAAGGGTACCAAGGACAAGTTGGAAGATGAGCACGCCGTGGAGGCAGTGATTGGATGTGTTAATGATAGAGCGATTACGCATCGAGTTACTGAATGCCAGAACAACCACTGTTCCTAAACTGATTTCAGTAGCAACATTTATACGGAAGAAACGTTCTCATCCAAACTCAAGTTCCACAATACCTAACAACGATAGATATTTTGAAAATGACCGATATTTGGTGAAGAAGGTGGTCGGCAGGGGGCGACTTCGCAAGGTGGCTCATGATCAGCTGCACCACGCGCCACAACAAGGTGAACAGGTGACCGTATCGGCGGGAAATGCATCACCTGGTCATCAGGAGTCTGCTGCAATTAAGCCCATCCCTTCGACTTCACGAGACCCAGAAAACCACCAGCTACATATCCCTCCGATAACTCTTCGAGAACCTCCGAGAACTCTACGAGAACCTCCGAGAACTCTACGAGAACCTCCGAGAACTCTACGAGAACCTCCGAGAACTCTACGAGAACCTCCGAGAACTCTACGAGAACCTCCGAGAACTCTACGAGAACCTCCGAGAACTCTACGAGAACCAGAAAACCACCAGCTACAGGGTGAAAATAATTCATCAGAATAAAACCGTAAGTAACTTAATTCAAATATTCTAAATATCCCTCCGATAACTCTACGAGAACCTCCGAGAACTCTACGAGAACCTCCGAGAACTCTACGAGAACCTCCGAGAACTCTACGAGAACCCTTTAATAAAATCTCCGAGAACCTACTAACCTTATCAGAATCGATATTCTCAAAAGACAAAACAACGCAAGTTGTTTACAGATGTACTACTCAGAGGAAGTTTTGTTTCTATTCTTTCAGGTCTACGAGAATCCACAAAAGTCGACGAGAACCAACGAGGCTGGTGCAGAGCGCGCACCGCCTGTCAGTATGGCCGTATCGGCGCAACTACAACAATTCGTCTAGAAAAACCTAGAATAACTAAGTTTAATCATTTAATTGTCCTAAAAATTAGTTTAAAAACCATAAGTTGATTACTTTGAATTTATTACGATGTAAAATGAATGTCATCATTGTAATTTCAATACTTAACCTAAAATTAAACGTGCACGTACGTCGAGCCCTATAAATACGGCCGCACTGTAGGCGATCGGGTCAGTCTTGCTTGAGCCGCCGAACTGTACGGATCTATGTAAATAAGTCGTTACGCTGTCGGTTGAATAAACGAGTCATACAGTGTACTTGTGGTGTTTTACTTGGAAGATCGAAGATGAGTGATCACCCTGAACATAGTCAGTGACGTCAGCTATGCTGACGTCACGCTTTTTAAAAACGGAACGGAGACATTTTCTCCGTCATATATTATATAGATTTCAGAGGCGACTAAGGGACTTGCCAGAGAATGAGCAGCAGCGCTCTCTGTGCATTGTGCAACAACCGTACTGCGATCGCCAACCCGCCTTCCAAGCGTGGCGATTATGGCAAAACCCCCCTTTGGGGGAGGCCTATGTCCAGCGGTGGACGTTTTTCGGCTGAAATGATGATGATGATGAATGATAGATTTCAGACTGCCAGACTGCCTCGTTGGTGCAGTGATCTCAAGCGCTACTGCTGAGCATGAGGTCCTGCTAACTGCGCACTCCTGGTCACTGCGCGACCTGTTAATGACGAATTCATGTCCCATCAGGAATTTGTCATTAGCAGCCACGGAATCTGGAATTGTACCTTTATAACATGGGAAATAACTGGCGTAATGTGGGTGTACACTTCTGCCTAACCTTTCTAGGAGCGCGGTTCCGGTTTGTAAGACTATTATACCATATTGAAGTGACGTGTGTATACGAGTTGAGATTCTCGAAGACTTTAAGAGACAAGCGAGCTCGAAGTATTTTGCACCCCGCCTCTGTTATGTTAGATTTTATTTTCACTATCACTCTTCTTAGCCTGCCTGCCGCCATAAGTATGTTGAAGTTTATAATGTTCTTCGAATTAACAATACTTACAGGAATTTAATATTATTCGATTTTTTTTTTGTTTTTGTTTACAGGATGTAACGGAAAGGGTATATATATACCTACCTACTTAAAGCCAAGGGTACACTAGGGGACAAATGTGCCACGACATTTATCGGCGACATGTCAAGCGAAGCCGGCCGATTTCGCCTGACAAATATGGCGACAACGCGAGACATGTCCGCAGCGACGTCAGACGAAATCGTGCGACTTCGCGAAACTTTGCCTGACATATCTTGCGACATCGCGAAGTTTTGTTTTACAAGGCAGTCGATATCATGACACCCACCGAGGTAGTGTTGTTGGCTGCGGCGTACATTATTATAATTAAAAGTCAAAGAAAAAAGACGAGAAGATGGTAGGTTAGAAAGTACTATGTAAAGTACGGTGTCGCGCGATGTTGCCAGACATGTCGGGTGAAGTCCGGCAACGTTGCGCTATCTCATTTGACGTCGCTGGCGACCCGTATCGCGCGATGTTGCTAGACAAGTAGACCGAAGTCCGGCAACGTAGTGCTACTTCACCCAAAGTCGCTGGCACACGACACGTGTTGCACGACATTTGTCCCCTAGTGTATCGTTGGCTTAAGGACAAACATTGTTATAGCGAAAAAACTATCAGCTGACCTATACATTTGGGTCGAATTAGCATTGAAATTCTGTATGGGGAAGGCGATCATTTTTTCGCTATTACGATGTTTGTCCGATGTAAAAACATGTTCAGTTGATGGTCTGTTTGTATATACCTTTTCCGTTACACCCTGTATTTAGTCATTTTGAGGGCTTTCAACTTCATACTGAAAAAGTTTTGAATTGATGAAGTGAATCTTAACAAAAAAAAAGAAACAAAAAAGATGCTTTTTTTGAGCGTGAAAACCTAAAAAATAACAATCACTAGGAAAATTGTTTTAAACCGGATTGATAGTGATACCAGCGATTAATAAATGAGAGTTTAGAACTCTATAACCCATTCATTCTTAATATTTGTCGCAGACAGACCTTCGCTTGGGCGTCCGTAGGTCCGTACATATAATTAATTTTGACTAAATGAGCGCCAGTGTAAAATTAGTCTTATGATGATTTTATGAAGGGTTAGGGGACTCTCTTACAAGAAGTAGAAACTTTATCTTAATCAACCATCACACAACGATACCGAAACGAACTCACGATTATATTATTTATGACAATGTGCCCAGACAAAAAGTCTTAGAAGTCATGTCCGTAGGAGGCGCAGATTTGATTCAATAGCTAAAATACTAATTACGTAGTACATCGTCTATCTACTCGACTAATCCGGTTAGACTGGACCGACCCCAAGATAGTTTGCGAAAAGGCTAGGCAGATGATGATCGTCTATCTCCTCAACTGTGTCCTAGCGTCGTAGGAGGAAATACGAGTATAATTAAAACAAAACATATTACTTATTGTAACTTTATTCAAATTTACAATAACAACAAATATACGTGGGACACTCAGAAAGTTTTGCGAAACTAAAAAAAATTGTTCTATACGTACATATATTTTTATTAAATCTTTTCAAAGTACTTTCCACCAGCCTCTATACAAAGATTCATGCGCCTAAACCAGTTTTCAAAACACTTTTTCCAGTCCGCCGCAGATACCTCGTTTACAGCCTGCTCGAACCCAGCCAGCGCATCTTCCGGCGACGAAAATTGTATCCCTTTGAGCTGATTTTTTATTTTTGGGAATAAAAAGAAGTCACACGGTGCTAGATCAGGGCTGTAAGGAGGGTGACCCAGGAGTTTGACTGGCGTGCTGTCCAGGAAGTCCCTCGTTTTGAGTGCGGTGTGCGCAGGTGCATTGTCGTGGTGGAGCAGTAGCCCGCGGAGCCCTGTGTTTGGTCGCTTGTTGCTTATAACAGAGAAAACTTCTGGCAAACATTTGGAAGTATACCATTCGGCATTAATGCTTCTTTGATCCCGTAAGGGAATTGATACCAAGTGGCCAGTCAAATTAAAAAAGCTAGCGATCAAAATCTTACCCCCGCTTCTAGATCGCTTCACTTTGGTAGGCGTTGGCTCATTTTGAAACACCCAAACAGTCGACTGGCGCTTGGTTTCTGGGTCGTATTGATAAATCCAGGACTCATCACCTGTAACGATGTCGTAAACACGCCGAGACGAGCCTGCTTCAAATTTGTTAAGCATATCACGGCACCATTCCACCCGGGCCTGCTTCTGAGCATCGGTGAGGTTGTGCGGCACCCAGCGTGATACTATCCTCCTCACGCGAAGATGGCTGTGTAGAATCTCGTGAACGCTTCCCGATCCAATCTTCAATATGTGTTGAATCTCCTGATATGTAATTCGCCTATTGTCTTGGATTAAATTTTTCACTGCTAGCACGTTTTCTTCGGTAACAGCCGTCAAAGGGCGACCGCTTCTTTCGTCATCCCCCAAAGTTGGTCGACCGCGCTTGAATTCGTTATACCAACGATACACGGTTGCCTTGGAAGGGCCTTCATCCATGAATGCCATTTGAAGTCTATCGTACGATTCATCCGGTTTCAGGCGACACTTGAAATCGTATAAAATCATAGCTCTAAAATGTTCCCGGCGCAGATCCATATTTCAGTGAGACACAATACTTTGAATTAACTCGCAAAAAATGTGGAGGGAAATTTTGAAATTGGAACTTACTTATTTTTACTTATAAATAATCATATTTTCGAAAAACATAATAACTGGCCAGTCTCCCATATATAAAAACTTTTTTTCGCAATACTTTCTGAGGGGCCTGGTATGTTTGAAATTAAACAAAAAATAACAAATAAAAATATATTTATTCTATCACGCAACATAATTATGTTTATTTAATAAATTACGTGATCTCTTAAAATAAATACTATGAAAATAAGCGAAAAATAAAGTTTTTGTTTAACATCAAAATTAATAAAATCTCTATAGTAATATTCAAATAAGCTAATACTAGACAATGTACATTATATCAACAGATCCTGCGAACACCACATATCTACATACATTATAAGTGCCTTCAATTGACAGTGCTGCTGCTCAATAATTAATAGGAATGCTTTAATTTACAAACAGTGAACTACCATGTCCTTTTAATGAACAACTTACCCTTTGTAAAAAATCTCGTATCTTACTTGGCAACAAAAACCATTTTTCCATTTCTGACTTGCCATTCATATGACATTGTTTCCATACTTTATGCAAGCAACGAACTTGTGCTTTCCATTAGTATAAATTCTTATAAAAGTGAAAAACGGGTAGACCTGAGTGATCTACCTAGTCTTATGTGCTGCCGCGGTGCTTTACAGTTCATTCGCCATTGAAATTACTATATGTTACACAAAAATTACTGTGCGATTGCTAATATTCCTATGTTCCTCTTCAGTAGCGTAGAGAACCCTGAAGATACAAATCGAAAAACGTTCTTAATAAGACCTATCAATACTAAACATGGAACCGTCATAGTAATCCCGATAAAATAGTCAGCTGTCCCATAAAAAATCAAAAGCTACTCGACCCAAATGTTTGGAAAAGCGTGGAAAAAGTTGATAACAATACCTTTTTGATACATGCTCTCTGGGGAATAGTATAACCATAACGATCTTTTTAGAAACTAGTATCTTGCTACTTTAACTACTTGTATCTTCAGTGTCCCAACTTGCTTGAACGAAAGCTAAGTTAAATGTACAAGTTACAAAGGGGCAGTGTGTTGAAATTTTATCATCTTATATTCCTTTACATTTATTTTAAATTTCTATAAATAATTCAGACCATAATTCTAATACAACTTGATGAAGCAATGTTACATTGACGCATCAAAAAAATATAAATTAGTGCTTCGTAGTTTTTTTGGCGCGTGGCAATAGTCAGAACGAACGCCGCTATCTTGGGCATCACTGACACCGGTGAAAGAAGACATAGTGAGGAAACCTGAACTTATAATTAATATGTCTGAAATCGCCAACCTGTCTTGAGTAAGCGAGGTGATAATTGTCGTGCCTTTTCTGTATGAACAGAGATCTTTGCCAAGCAGAGGGACAGTAATGGGTTGGTATTATATATTAGCAAAAGCTCCTTGTAACGTCATTCGAACGCCAAAAAAACCATAAAACACTGTATAAATTCTCCTGTCACAATGATCGCAAAACAATTAACAACACAATACGCATTCAAAAAAATAACCATTTACATCATAAATATAATACAATGAATTATCTAAATAATGACTAGCAACTATTAAGGCAACTTTAATAAAATTTTCACAATTTATATTACAATGATGTTGTTCAAAAATACCATAAGATTACATACAATACTTACAATTACGTGATACGACATTTGCTTATTCGGGTACCAAACTAATACCATTAAGTACAATTAATAACCTAATTCATCATAGTTTATGGCTTGTTTTCGCTGACACTAGCAACATCTAAATAGGCTTAAGGTGGCAGCTCCAGGGTAGCGAAATTCAAATTATCTTAAGTTTTTTTTTGCAACTTGCAGCAATTTGCATTGCAAGTCAGTGTCATGTTGTGTGTTGATTAAAATACGATCCACGACGACATCCGTAACACGTATGGTTTAACAGAATTATCTAATATTAGAAATTCTCGTGTCACAGTTTTCGTTGCCATACTCCTCCGAAACGGCTTGACCGATTTTGATGAAATTTTGTGTGCATATCGGGTAGGTCTGAGAATCGGCCAACATCTATTTTTCATATCCATAAAAAACCCCGCGAACGAAGTCGCGGGCAGCAGCTAGTAATCAATAAAATCATCAATACAACCTAATATTTTTATGTTAGTTTAATGATTATAACTCTGTAAGCCTATATTTGTTACGGTTGCAAATCATATTCAAATCAACATACAAACTGAGCTGCAAATTGTAAAAAATGTATGAACATTTAAATTTCGCAGGCTACCTAATGGGCCTACCACACGCACAAGCTTCACCACAGTTTTGCCTGCGCAAACCGGTTTGTACACGGAACACTGCGCGTGCGGTTGGAAACGTGATACAGTTTTACCAAACGCTCGCGCAGTGTTCTGTGCACAAACCGGTTTGCGCAGGCAAAACTGTGGTGAAGCTTGTGCGTGTGGTAGGCCCTTTAGCGCGTCCTCACTCAGTTGGATTTTACTCGGCTTAGAAATTTGAGTTCCAAGAGTGCAGAAATATTTAAGCATTTTTTTTTCTTATATTTGAGATGGGTTTGCCCTTGACTCTAGTCGAGGTCAGAGATTACAGAGACAAATTCGAAGATAGAACGAGATTACCCAAACGAAGCCTGTCCACTCTAACTTTGAAGAGATAGCTAGTTGTAAGCGTTCGGAAACACAGACGCAGGCATTAGCTTAGGTGAAGTTTAGTGTAAGTGAAACTGGGCATATAAAATAACAAGCTGTGATAGTCCTTGTGATATGTTTAGTAATTAAAATAAAAAAATTACTAAAAGCATAGCAACAACTTTTCATGATAAATCTTTGAAAAGTGGGATGTGAAATAGGAATTAGTCTTTGTTTGCCCTTTTCACGAAGCTCTGACAGTTTTTTGCAATTTTTACTTTGTGTATTACGTCATAATGGCTTAAAGTTTTTCTCGTATCTGTACCGCGCTTCAAAGAATTATAATAAACATGTACATTAAGGACACACACCCCTGTTCCTCATTCCCATAAAAAAAAAACATAAAACCTAAGGTACTTTTACTTTGTTTACATTTGTTGATCGCCAACTATCATAAAATAAAGGAGTAACAAAATAAATAATCGAGAACTGTGGTACTAATGATTTAAATAAACTATTTTGTATCGTAAAAACTCGATAGTTTGTTGTGTTCATAAAATAAATTGAGACACCATTAAATAGTATACAGAAGTTCTAAAATAACAGAAGACAGGTTTTATTAATATCCTATCCTGTCCCAAACGAGTAAGCAACGGGTTATCGAATATTTTCTTGCTTCCTATATTCTTCTTTTATATTATTATAATACTTTATTCATTAATTCATCTCATTTTTTACATATTAAAATATTTCTTAAAAAAAACCTATAAAAAAATAGTGACCGCCGGTGTCGGGAGCAGGGTCCAAGCTACCTAGGACTCTAGAGACAGGAACCCCTTCACAATGTGATTATATTATTCATCTTCAACAACGCACTTGATCAATGCTATTTGTTTTAATCTCTCACACACACCTATTGTTATAATGCAATCACCCGCCATCTTACAATTTAATAAACAGTCCTTGCAACACCTAGACATGGAAATCGAATGACTTTTTAAAGTAAAGAACACTAGATATACATGCAACTCCTATTTATGTTTTTATAATTATGTTAAATGAATTCGGAGGAGTGTTCTCGCTTTCAAAAATAACCTTATCAATTTACGATCATTTGCGTGCCTGCTTTACTAAAAATAAGAATTCGAGCACGACTTATTAAAAAAATAAATACACGTAATCATAAAACATAGAATACACAACGACATGGTATGTATTAATTTGCGTCCTCAACTGACTCGTTAACAAACCGATTGTTATGTCACAGGGATATTATAACGTCCCGACGAGACAATACATATTTTATTTACAAAACGCTCTAACCGTTCCTATAATAATACAACAGAACTAAACGCACCCGAGTTTAAACCTTCGAGCAACCACGTCACAGTTGACATGCTGCTAGCGTTAAAGTTTGTGAGCTACCATGAACGTATGAAATCCAGTGAAGATCCAGCTTCAAAGGCTACGCTGAACGCCAACGACATTGGCTAGTGGGAGTCGCCGCCATAAAATTTTTGACCGAGACAACAACAATCACTGTACTTCTCTCACGTTCTATGACTTCGACTACCGCGTATTTAATTTAATGATTTTTATGGCAATTTACTCAAATGGACTCACGAATTGAACTGTGTGCCGTTGGCGATAAATTCTAATTAGCGACAATTCATTTGCCAATTGAATAAATGTCTGCATCTCGTTAAGCAAAGATCATACCTTGCTGAATCGACATCTTAATAAGAGTTTTTCGGATAGTAGCTGCGTTTTAGCGGGCTTTTCATTTGGTTAAAACCTACCAGCTTTGTCAATTTCCACAAAAAAATTAAATGGAAGCGCTGCTTGCAAACGACTATTAACAGATACAATTCACATAAAAACATACAAAGTAATACTGAATTTGGCTACATTACGTGTTACTTGCTCATTGTCATAGACAACGCAAGCATCCTAATGCCATACAGGTTACATACGTTCCAATGATCTGTTCACACGTTCCTATGCCCTGTTTAGATCGATCAGGTGTTGAGGGAGGGGAACCAAGCGGCCAGGCCAGTGCGGGGCGGTAGGGCAGCGCGAAGTAGAGCTTCTTCGTGAGCCGAGAGGCGCAGGAGAGCGGCAAGTGCGCGGGTCAGTTGTCTTGCTTCTAGCTCGCGCGCGGTTAGGAAACGTAGCACCACGTGTTTTAAATACCTGGAATAGATAAATGGAGGTTGTTTTAAGTCATTTGGAGACACGATTGGTTTATTGTGAAATATTTGTAAATGAAAGAAAAACCCCAAAAAATGTTGAAGGAAAGTAGATTAAGGGTGTTACCACACTAATAGATCGATTGTCGATCGATGCCATCGATCGATGGTAGAATCGATTAGTCAACGTCGATCGATAGTTTCTGCTAGGTAAAACTATCGATTTATAGCGATCGATTGGTGTGGTAAAACCCTAAAAAGTCAGAATTTTTCACGGAAAACTACCCGAAAAGTAAATATAGCTAAAACTAGCTAAATCTGTCATAATGAATAATTCACTTTAGATTATATTGTGTGTTAAATTAACACAATAATGTGGAATTAACATGATTAATTCCACATTTTTGTTATTAATATAAGAATTTAAATGACTCAATCCAAAAATCTCGTTCTTTATAATTGGGTCTTATAACATTACAGGTGAAATGTAGGTGTACCATGCACGAAATACAGGCTTGATAGATTTAGATGGATATAAAGCAAAATAGCTCACCTTCTACTAATATCTTGTTCTTCGGCGGATGAGAGGTCAGACTTACTGCTCTGTAGTTCACGTTGTAACGTCTTCTTCATGTCTGATATTCTGTTGTCTAACGTTTTTATTTTCTGAAAACATATAAAATATGTTTTATTTTGAGAAGAGTTATTTAGGGACTGTTTTACATTGTACGATACGGGCCCGAGACAGCTGCAGACCAATCTAGCTAGATGAGGTATAATCGACCCAACACGGACACAATGCGAGTGTGGAGCCCCAACGCAGGATATGCCATTCCTTCTCTCCTGCCCGTCGTGCACAAACATTTGAATGAACCAAATATCAGGGCTGTCCAGGTCTACCATGACGTCTTAAAGCAGTATTATTTTAATCTTATTCGAGTGTGTAAAAGAGATTGCGCTAGACATCCTGTACAGCTCTGTCTCTTTCCCACACTGGAATGAGATAAAATAATACTGCTTTAAGACGTCATGGACACAGGTCAGGACAATATCTGAGTCATCAATTCGAAAAGAATAAGGGACTTTCGACCAGATAATTCAAATGGAAGATTTGTGTAAATTGCATTAAGTAAGCTGGAACTTTTCCGGATGTAATCATAATGGACATTATTAGTCGATTAAAAAGCAATTTACTTGTTTGTTCATAAGATACAAAACAATGCCTTTTTCTAGAATGTGTGCGGATTAACGTTTATTTACTAATAAATTATTTTGAGACTTGATTCTTTTTCCTTGGTTAGACATATTTATTTAATTTCCTTAGTTAGATATTTTTTCATAACGTTCGAGCGTGCGTTTAAGGCTTGGAATATCTATCAATATTATTACATCATCATGTAAACATCTATCGCTAAACTTAGCCTTTAACACTAATGCCCATTTTCACCCACAGTAGGCGAAATCCAAATTATTCCCTAAGTAAACGCGCTCTATTAGATTTTCAACTATCAGCGCAGAGCCAAGTGTTGAAATTCCAACAGAGCAGAAGAATGATATTCTTCGGCATTAATTCAAGTGTCGGTTATTGTTATTGAAATCGGACATTCCTTGTTTTTATGACACTCACAAATAGCTTTTTATTTTCTATAAGATAACATGAATTTATGCTACCAAGAAAAAATAGTGCGTGGGGTCCCTCCGCGCGGAAGAAGTGAAACTTAACGCTCCAGTGCTTTCATACCCTCTCCACCCAACTAGCAAAATACCCTTACATACAAAAGCTTGTAAGAGCTGTGGTTTCATAAGAGGTTTATATGTGTTTTGATTAAGCCAAAAACACTTGATACCCTTATAAACAACAGTTAGTAAGAGCTATGGTTTCATATGGGGTTTATATGTGTTCTGGTTAAGCCTAATTAAGCTTTAAGAGCATTCATACTTGTAACATATTCTTATAGACGTATATGAGAAAACCTTATATAATATTAATAAGGGCAGTGGTATTGTAAGCACCTTTTACAAGTGTAGTTGCCTTTGATTCTTATATAATACTTATAAAGGGATTTTGTAAGTATATTCAGTCTTAGAAGTGACTATACTAAGTCTTTTAAAAGACTACTGTAAAAATTGAATATAAAAGTGTGATTTATCTCACCTAAGACATATTAAAGAGTAGTAGCGTTTTAAATCTCTTACAAGTGCCTTACAAAGTCTTCTGTGAATGGTTATTTATTTTCGTTGTCGACGTGGCTTACTCCAGAAATTGTTATAAAATCACCAATGGATTTACAAAAATGGAGCCGGTTAAGAGAAGTGGAGCATACCGAAGAAATATACGTAGAAAGTACTTGGAATCAATGCAAAAATCAGCGTCTCTCCGAGCATCTCGAGCAGCTGAGTCGAACAATATTTTTGATGGTTCCGTACAAAATAACGATGACTAATTTAATGACATTGAACAAAGTAGTAATAGTGATTGCAGTGACCAAAGTAGTGAAAATGAATCACAAATGCGCCACACTCACAGGATTCATATTTAATTCGTTGTGCTTTACAAATTAGACTGCAAATGATTATAAGAAAGATTTACAATTAAGACTACTAAATAACTGTGATTAAGGGAAGAAAATAAAAGTAAATAATTTAAACATATACGTGTATTGTCTTTTTTTGTATTTTGGTTCACATTCCTAAAGTATGCAACATAGCTATGAAAGTCAATTCCGCGTTGTGCTCAATTTTAAATAATTTACATTTTACATTTGAAACTTCACACAAAACTTTAATTTTATTGTGGTCATTATAATCACCGCATTTGAAAATGTTCAAATATGAAGGCTTAAGAGGCTCATCAAAAACGTCACAAATGTTTTTAATATGTTATCCATGTATTGAAATATGTTGGTCATCTTCTTTATTTTTGACTAATATTGATTGCAATTCCAATGGCCAATGTAAAATGTTGTGGCAGGTACTTTGAAACAGGATATCCACAGGCGATACATTTTTCACACAATAGAAACTGCGTTATCTTCCATGGCTATTTTTTATTAGTAAGCATTCAGATCTTTTATTTACTTATGAAACAGTCGACATCCATAATTGCAACCATACTGTAAGAATATTTGTACTAAAACATTTACATAAATGTGAATATAATTAACGTTGTGGATATATAAATTAATGCCTTGCTTTTACTTACTAAGGAACCCTAAAATTATGAACAGTATGGCCGAGTAGGTGTATGGTTCTTTTTAGTGTGACTTTACGAGTGTGATATAAACCATACACAAGAGTACTGGACTTATATTGTTCTGACAAAGCACTTGTAAGTCATGGTCGTAATAATGGCTACCATTTTTATATTATTTAACAAATAATTTAAATTATTTATAACATATAAGATAGGTTTTTGAAAGGGCCCGTGAAAAAAATGTTATTCAAATTTCAAAATAATCGAGAAAAACTACTTCGCAACCGAAAAATCTACAAATATATGAGTAAGATATTGGAAAATATACACTAAGAGTTTTGTAGGAAAGTTAAATAGATAATTTACTTAAGTTACGTTTTTGATGCGTTAATTTTTCAAAAGTTTCACTACTCGTTGCAACTTCACGGCAGTATGTGATAACACTCTTACTAGAAGATCAGAAAGAGAACTACTAGCCATATTACACTAAGAACAGCATAAGTAAGTGGACTATAAGGTTAATTGCCCTTAAAAAATGCCATTATAAGTCACTTGTAAATTTGTTTGTCTTTATAAAAGTATCAGCAAGAGCTTTGTAAGATAGAAAATACACTTCGCGAGACCATTATAAGGCAATTGCCAGGGTGAATATACTTATAAAGTGCGCCCAAATCCACACTTATATAAGTCTATAAGTGGGTTATAAGACTGAAAAAAAAATGGTCTTGGGATATTTGTAAGATTATTTTTTGCTAGCTTGGCATGGTAGCGTTAAACGTTTAACGCAACCTTGTTGGCAGTCGCATAAGAAGTTTCACTTCAAAAATCCTGAACTATTGCTTACCTTATTTTTATCACAGATTTCAGTTTCTAAGTTTTGTATAGTCTTTTTGAGTGCAGTCTCATTTTCTATTAATTCGTCAATCTTCTTCTTTAGTTGTTCTATTTCTTGTTTGCGTGCCTCCTCGGTCTCCTTTATCAACATACACGCGGCTTGATTCTGAAATGAATAAACCCAATGTCAAACCATTTGTTCCCATTGAATTATTAATAGGTATTTTATGAGTCTTTAATAATACACGACATACAAGTATGAAATACACATAACATAACATCACGTCTGCTATCCCTAAATGATTAGGCAGAGCCAGTCATGTTTAAGTCCCATACAATAGGAGCGAGCCTATTACAGGGCACAAATCCTGAATCCGTGGTGGCTACTAAATAACCCAATAACACTTTGCCCAACCTGGGAATCGAACCCAGGACCTCATGTCAATACACAATTATATTTAAAATACACAAATATCTCAATTTAGTCAAATATATATAATTATTATGCTCTGTATGGTGTCGGACGTAAAGAATAGCACCATCCCATATATTCCCGTGGGTGTCGTAAGAGGCGACTAAGGGACTTGCCAGAGAATGGGCAGCAGCGTTCCCTGTGCATTTGTAACAACCGTACTGCGATCGCCAACCCGCCTGCCAAGCGTGGCGATTATGGCAAAACCCCCCAAGATGTCAATGTGACTTGGGGGAGGCCTATGTCCAGCAGTGGACGTCTTTTGGGCTGAAATGATGATGAATGATGATATATAATTATAGATAGTAACTTTGAGATTTATCTTTAAAAGTTATATTTAGAAAGATTTCACCAGTATCTTAGGTAAGAAAAAAGACGAGATTAAGGTAAGAAAAAAAACCGGCCAAGTGCGAGTCGGACTCGCGCACGAAGTTTTCTGTACCATTATTTATAAAAACGAGCAAAAAAATCACTTGTTTGTATGGGAGCCCCCCTTAAATATTTATTTTATTTTGTTTTTAGTATTTGGGAAAGGGCGTTGTTAGCTGCGCCACAGTTTATACTTTTGCAGCTGCCATCGTTTTACTTGTTGTACCTAGTCTTATGTTTTTGTTCCGAAATAAACTTTCAGCATCAACAGAGATACATAATCTGTAGAAATTTCAACTGGCTAACTATCACGGTTCATTAGATACAGCCTGGTGACAGACGGACGGTCTGACGGACAGCGAAGTCTCAGTAATAGGGTCCCGTTTGACCCTTTGGGTACGGAACCCTAAAAAGACCAATAAGAGGTTGAAAATAGTTTTGGGTGCGGGCGATTGTTAGGGTGTTACCACACCCATCGATCGATCGTCGGTCGATGCCATCGATAGATGGTAGAATGGATCAGTCGATGTCGATCGATAGTTTTTACTATGTAAACCTATCGATTATCAATCGATTAATCGATCGATTTTAGAGTAATCTATTCTACCATTGATCGACGATCGATCGATTAGTTTGGTACCCTTAGTAATATGTTTAGTTGGAATACCTATATTTTATTCATCTTATCTTTCCAAACATCCGTTATTATAATGTTTTAAAATTATTTGCTCAGTGTGCTGCATTCTTTTACATGTTTCTCCACATAACCGATAACGGTTAGGTATTTCATTGAATAGCAGTTATCAATAAGAAACTTGTTTTCGTTTAAAAATCTCCATAATAGAATACAAAATTAATAAGTAAAACAAGTATTTCACGTAATGACGAGACATTCCTGCATTCACTTGTTTCTCCTTAAGCTTAAATGCTCACAGGTGAACGACTCACAGGTAGGACATATATACGAGACGTTTTAGAACGTTCCCGATTGATTTTTGATTTATTTTTTATCTTGTTCTACCTTTTGTAGTAAGCAACGACTTACTGTCGGGCCTTCGCTGTCTTGTACTAACGCTGAACATTCAAATATTGTAAAACCAAATGATTTCAAAAGAGTAACCATGGAGTTTCTTGCCGGTTCTTCTCTATAGGAAACGACCAACCCGAACCGTGCATCTTTTGTCGACGTTTTATAGGTACCCATGTAGGCCTAATCTTTTTGATGATATTTTAATAACTGAGCACCACGCGGCCGCAACTAGTCTATACAAATAAATAAAATGTAAGTGTCTGTTGTAATTTCAAAATAACAGCTTTTTACTGAATGCATATGAAAGTAAGTATATAGCTAATGTTATAACGAGTACCTAATTTAAGACCACTTTTATTTTAGAAAAATGATTAGGGTTCCATAATCCAAAAAATATGAAACCCTTGAAATTGTTAACTAAATTTAATTCAACAAGGAAATTTTTTTTTTATAATTATTTTGACGGGTGTAAGTAGCGGGCAACAGTAGGTAAGCACGTAATAAATATGAAAGTATTACCTCTTTATGTTGAGCGATGAGACCTTCCAGCTCCGTGATCTTACTCTTCAGCTCCACTATCTCTCCCTCATGGTACCGCACGTTACACTGGCTCATCTCTATCGTCTGAGACATGTGCGCGTTCCGTAGTAACGCTTCGTCTTTCTCTCGTTTTTCTCTGAAATAGTATAACGTTCACATCGTATAGTATAGTATCACATCGTTTATCAACTTAAGTCCCTGTGAACTAACAGGGCAAGAAGAAAAAATACGTTTTAACGGGAGCTAACTCATAAACTCAAGCAAACTTAATAACATTTACATGGGACCATCGCGCGGGTTTCCTCTACCAAATGAAAAAAAGAATCACGTAAATCGGACCAGTAATCACAGTGCGTGGAGCGCAGCGATGACCCAGTGGTGGCAGCCCCGACTTACGAGCAGTAAGCCGTGGCTTCGAACCCAGGCAGGCGCATTACTTTGTGTATTTTATTTCATCACCGATGCCCTCAAAAACGGTCAAGGAAAACATCGTGAGGAAACCGGCATGTCCGAGAACTAAAAATTCGAATACATGTGACATCGACCAACCCGCACTGGGGCCGCGTGGTGGATTTCAGCCCACTCACTCTCATAGAGAGGAGGCCTGCATCCCAGCAGTGGGAACATTATAGGTTGATGATGAAACAGTGGCAATACATGAAAAAAAAAAGGTGCTGCTGGAATAACCTCCTCCTTTCTTACAAGTCGAATAAGAATGAAAAGTAACATCAGATTAGACGACAACAGTGTGCAATGCTTTGATAGTGGAAATTGCGTGTACGATAGATAAAAAATCAAGTTGGACAGGAGACCTAGCAAGGTGCGGTGATGACAAGTGGTGTAAAGTTCTGACTGAGTGGCGTCCAAGGAAAACTAAGTGCTGGCAAAATGGGCCGACGACATGACAGGAATAATTTTAATGATTACTATAAATGCCAAGACTCTCCACAATCGCGAGATATCCAGTGTCGGGAATATTTCCTAGAAGCCGACGGGGATGCATCGAGATGTGGTAGCGGACAAGGCCTAGCATAGCCATACTATAGATATATGCCAGACCTAGTTCTTGGCATTTATGATAATCATTATTTTAACCGTATCATCGTCTATTATCGAGACTATCAAATAATTGGGACGTGAAAGAGATTGCTACAGCAAAATCTGTCTTTAACAAAACCCATACTGATATTTTATTATGGGTGAATTCAGGCTGTGGATTATGATGATCATGAATAGGGGGCGAGCCTATATATTGCCATCAACCGAGCACAGATGCAGACTCCGTGGCTGCTCCTGAGAAATTCCTGATGGAAAAGCCCAATAACAATTTGCGAATGCCACCACTAGACCTACGAGGCAGTCGACGTAATACTAGTAGAAAAACTGGTGTCCTATAAACGATATGCGTTTTTTTCTTAAAACATGTCGTTGTAAACTGTAAACTGTCACCTGGTCCACAAATGAGGCGAATGGCCTTCAATTTAAAAATTGGTCACGCTATAACGACACATACATGTGCCATATCCATTCAAGGTAGGTAATTAAATAAATTGCTCCAGTTTACATAATGAAAACAGCTGCATGGAGAGGCACTTAAGAATAAGTGTAGTTTGATCTGGTTGTAACGCTTCAATTGAGAAGTCTGGTATCAGGTTTTTCAACCTTATTACTCAGGGCATAAAGGTGAAAAGTGTTTGGCCGTCATTGAACTCGGTAGTACCTACGATTCCTATCTCAAACTTTTGTACATATTTCCGCAGTCTCTTAATGATGTTTAAAAGTTTGAAAAAGGAATGTTGTTGATTAAGAAATCGATCGCAACATGGGTTCAAACCAATTTCTTATGCATCTAAATCTCTATTACTTGTAACATACCGTGGTATTTCGGGTAAATATGTTCTGATTTTGTGACTTCAGAGATTTTTCATACCCCAGCCATGTTGACGTAAACAAATTTGTACAAAATAATAATACATAGATACCCGGAAGGCTATTCATGGATTCTTGAATCTAGTACTAAAATTACACTTACTTGTCAAACTTCCTCTGTATATCCAAGAAATCGTGCTGCATATCCGTGACCATGGAGTTGAGGTGATTAACCTCTGCCTTGCTCTCGTCACACAGCAGGGTTGATTTGTCCACCTTCTCTCTGAGGATCTTCACAAGAGACCTCTCATTCTCCAGTGCCTCCGTCAACTCTCTGTTCTCTTGCGTCAGAGTTTCTATACGGCTTTCGAAATCCATCGTTTTATCCTGAAATATGTACCTAGTTTTATACGAATAGAATATCAAGCTAAACTGGCCCTTGTTTATAATAAAACCCATGAAATTCCCATTAGATCTGCTTAAAGCTGAAACTTATTGTGGATGTGATATGACTCAAAATATCTTGATAACAATTACGGTTGTAAGAACTACAACAGTAGTTCTAAGTTAAGACTGTTAAACATAACAGTCTTAATAAAAACTTAGGCGACAACTTTTTCAACCTCATTAGGTAACTACCTAATGAGGTTGAAAAAGTTGTAAACAGCTGTGGTAAACTTACCACAGCTGTTATAAACCATGTTGTTGACATTATCTCGCGTGTGATTACCCATATGATAACTTCGTAAACAACATAAATGTTTAGTATGCTCTACTACCTCATTCTTTGAAAATAGAGCAGTCTTTGAGCAAGACAAACACTGTTCATGCTTTATCTAACTAAAAGATTAGCCGTTGAAACATTTGTTTGGTTTACAGCATGTGTCAAAAAGGATGAGTGTTTTTATGAGTCATTACCTAATTTATTATGAAACCTACGTACCAAACGAAGTGTTAACACGATAAGTATTTATATCCGCACTGTTTTTGTTCCAGTCTTTATATAAATACAGCTAACCGCACTGAATCAACAAATTTAGGCACTATTCTATCTATAGTTTTGTCTGTAAGCAACAGAACGATTTCTAAACACTGTTTTTATACTATTTTTAGCTCTGTTCAATCTTATAATCATGTACTTTCTAAAACCCGTTCACACAAGCGCTCGCCTCAACATACATCAAGGCACTAAGGACCTGAGTGTAAACATTAGCCAACAGTACCGGTTCTGTTGCAATACAGCATACTGTATTTTTACCTGCGTCCGATAGTTACGCCATCGAATCGTGCAAACCTATTGGAAATTGTCGCAGTCACAATGTCAGTACAATCACATGCAATAGACTGTTATACTTTAATAGCTGTCATATATTACGACCTGCAAACAATAACGGAACTGATATGAAAGTTCAATGTTAATTTATTTCGAAAGCAACGGCTCTTTATTTAGTATGCACGAAACGCGAATTTTTGGCTCTAACGTGTGTGTAGTAGATAAGGTATAGATAGATTATGTATCAAACCACTCAATGAATATTACTACTTTATCTCCACTCATCTCGTATAAAGCAGGAAGGTTAAGGCCCCAATCCAAGATTAGAACAGTATTAGGTAACATGCAAACACCAAACTAGCTGTTAACCAAGCAACACCCATGCAAAAATAGGGAAAAAATCAAAAGAAACATTAAAATTCGACCAAAAATAATTTATTTATACAAATCCGTGCATCACATCAAGACAAAATTTAACATTGTGTAAATATAATTTTATATTTTTTGTACTTTTTATGATATATAAAGTTTTTTTAACTACTTACTTGGAATGGATATGTATCACTTATATGTAACTATGCTATGTTCGAAGTTTGTGGACTGTTTCGATTAACAATAGGTGTACCATTACCTGTGCAAAGTGTATGACTAACCATTTTGTGGACGTTTTAGTCGTGTCAAAAGATCACGTGTGGTGTACAGTCAGAAACACGAATATGTACACACGTTCTTAAATTTAAAAACGATTTTCGCGAGAAATAACGATTGCAACTTTGAGATAGGATGTATTTCATAATTACATGAGTTCCAAATTCTTCCCTGTTCGCAACAACATGAGCTTTTAATCAGAGCAGTAGGAGATATTCTTTTTTAAAAGTTGTTAAGTGTACATATTAGTGCTCGTGACTGTACATTATCAATTTATCAGACTTGATAAGAAAACAAAGAGATATTGATACTAACCCGCATTGTGAAGCAAACGACGTGCTAATACCTTTGTGAGATGGCCAATTACGATTCAGTATAAAAGACACATTTATAAAAACGAAATGCGAATTCCGTTTTTCAATTCACATACAAAACTTAGACCTCGGTTTCTGAAACCCTATTCAATTGAATCTGTCATCACGTCTCATGTCACTGATTGCGGTCATTGATCGACTTCTAAAAAAGTAGGAGGTTATATTTTAAGTTGAGTGGTCATACTAGTCGTGGGCCCAATTGTATCGGATAATTAGGTTTCGTAAATCGTGTAGTCCAGCACAATTCATTCAGAGGAATGAGTTTAGCTCATATAAACGTTTTCCCCTGATTACTCCCTAAAAAATAAAACTAGAGCAAATATTTAAATCTAATACATATCTATCCCTACTATGCCTCTATGTAAATCTATTATTTTTAAAAATATATAAAAATGAATCCCTATTTCCCTTGGTCACGCCATAACTTGACTGACTTACCCGATTTCATTCATTCTTTCTAATACTTACTTTGTAGAAGGTTCTTAGGTAGGTAGGCAGTAGGTAGGCAGTGGGTAGGTAGTAAGGTAGGTAGTAGTAGGTAGGTAGCCACTATTTAAGTAAGTAGTGGGTAGGAACAAGTGCATTGCAACGCACGCTGGGGTCAGCTAGTTGAAAATAAATAAGGAAATATCGTTAAAATATGGAATACGTTTATATAGGCTAAGAACCGCTAGCCTTTCCTCTTAATATTGCTCTCAAAACGATGAAAGAAAACATCTGGAACGTAAGAAACGAAGAGATTGTGACATGCACCCTCTCAAAAAGAGAGCGCCAAGTCCTTGAAATGGGAGCGTTATATAAGCTTGATTGATTATGCTAATCACTAACCAGTGCTAACATGAGATTTGACAGCAGATTCACCAATATCTTGAACAGGTTTCCTTAAACCGGGTGCCATTAAATTTCGCAAATAGCCAATGATTCAGCTGCATAGTAAAGTATGCCAAACAACCAACTCAACCCCTTAATCATAGAATAATTAGATCTGGAAGCTACCATTTACAGTTCATATGTTGGTTTTACACTGATCAAATAAGTTTTGCACCAATTTTAGCTCTAACTTGACTGGTTCCCAAGTAATGGCATGTTCAAGTGTACTGACTACTGTACACTTGTAAGTACGCAATACGCATACCTTGCCATTCGATAATTTTTTAACCTTTTTAACAAGTAAACAAGGATCAATAACGGTTGACCGCCAATGGACACGATTTTTCTAGAATAATATGAAGACATTGTAATTTACTATATATTTTTATCTTTTTAAAACAAGTAAATAAGATATTATAAGATATTATACTAAAAATGCCTTCTTACAATTGGTGCAACACTTTTTTGTCAGGGTAGCTAAGCTGCCCAATAACAAAATAGTAAACTTGGAATAACTAACATATTTAGTCACAATATATAAAAATTACGTAAATAAAATCTATGTTTGTAAATAATAAAAAAAAAACTAATAACTAATTACATAATAATTCTATATAGGAACATAATAATTAAGGCCCATGCTCACGATACAGGATTTGCAGTGATAGAATATAATAATTACTGTTTATTACTTACTGACTTGACTTGTTTTGTATTGGCTCTCGCAGAACACATAACTACTATGAATTCACCACTGCAAAAACTGAATCGTGTGCATTTAATTTTTATTAACTTGTTTCACTGTTTTTTTTTAACACCAAACCATTAACTCTATCTAGCCCATAACAGTAAAACAAGTCATAGAAAAAAATCTCTGTAATTTATTTTATACTCACAAAGCTAGCAAGCTTGGCCAATGGTGCAATTTTTAAAATTATATATTATAAAGCCTTATACCGACTGTTAAGTAAGTACGTTTTTGTAACAGTCAGTACAAGGTTTTACCCGAAAAATATAAATATACGAGACAAAAGTTTCGACTAAGTCTTAAGAAATAAAATATCTAAATGCAAACGATATAATCTATACACGACAACATATATATTATATGCTAACTGTACATGTAATGACGTATTACTATATTACTGTAAACATGAACAAACGATTGAATAACTTGGTATCAATTTTCTACTGAACAGTTATTCAAAAAAAATGAATATTCTGAAAACTAGAAATCATGATTTCATATACGTATTATACTAATTTACTCAATAGCGCGTGAGTGCAGCTTTAAATAATGTCTATTAGGGTTTTAAGAGAAATTCTAAGGCACATTACTTTTTTATCCTTGCCATTTCTTGAATGTGACTCAAACCCGAAATATTTTAAACATTTCTAGGTTAAAAGTTCAATAACACATAACATAACACAACGAAAACAGCTAGTAGGCTGTTTATCGTGTAAATACAATGTATTAAAAATAGCCTCAATATTGTCCATAGTATTTTTGTGAGGATAATGGTGAAATCGCATTTACACGCACCGATTAGCATTTTGCTGCATCCTTTTTCCTTTGTCATTTAGAATTGCTACTCACTAAAGTGAGAGGTCAATCGCAAGTTAAAAGAGCTTCCGATGCGAATTAATGCTGATGCTTGCGATCGATCATTTTGCTCCAGCAAATGACGCCTTACGACCGTTTTCGCCTTACGGCATTTCATAGAAACTTCGAAAAATAGTGTTAAAGCTAAATTAGACCGATTTTAAATTATCCATAGAAATAAATTCCAACGATCTTTTTTTTAATAAGACATTTCGAAAATGTTTTTAGTAACTTATAAGACCTATGTATCCTGCTTATGTCTGAAGTTTCTTTAAAATTGGTTCAGTCATTTCGGAAAATAAGGACTACGAAGTTTGTGTACAAAAAACGCTCTTAAGGAGACACAATGAGAGAAAGACATTGGAAAACGATGATCCGTGTGTGTAAATGTGATTTCAACCTAAAATACAAACGTTTTTGCTACCTCCCCTGCTATTACTAACTACTAAGCGAACCTAGAAGCTCATGTGAACAGCACTAGTAATATGTCATAACACGCAGTGTAGGCGTAAGTACAGTAAATTCACCTTCCATGTCATAATGGTAAACAAACGAAAATTACGCCAGTTTTAGCACTTCATATAAAGGGTCAACCGTCTTGATCATAATGAAAAACAAATATGACAGTTTTCAACATTCGGCGACACCTGAATAAATACGCTGTTCATTTTCAAGGAACGTGAGCGAATTTAATTACAAATCTAAATTTTCTCAATAGTTTTAACTTACTTCGGAATATGACAAGGTGGACCGTTGAAGACGAAAGAGAAAAGTCGCGAGACTGTGCTGACCTGTCTTCGATTGAATAATTATGACATTTGTTTACCGAATACAAAAAGTAAAGGCTACACTACATATGCTGGACTAGTGACTATATGGTGTAGAGGCTGGGACTCACGGCCGCGAGGTCGGCGGCGCTGCGGAGAGACTTCACCTCCAGCGCCAACGTGTGCACCTCGCCGTTGAGCCGCGCCACCTGCTCGACAGATTAGCACTAGCTGGCTGACTAGACCACAGTACACCGAGGAAGACGACACAGGACTTGAAAAACTAGGGTATTTTTTGGAAAGGGTAAAACACCTTTGGATTTTAACCTGTTTCAGAATATTACGCTTGCTTAATTCTGTTTTTGATATTATCAAATTCAGAATAATGTAGTAATTTTTTGTATCAATCAGCATCAATGAGGAACATCGAATTTTCTCAGAATTTAAGAATTGCACTACATGGATTTTCAACTTGGTAAAATTTTCACTGCTTATTATAAAGTTCAAGATCTTATGAACTAAATTTATGCAGTCGAAATCAAGTAACACATGAGACTTAAATAGAATTATTGTTAGTTAATTTAGTATATTAAATATAGCATGCAATTAAGTCACTTATGTTACTAAATAATTCCTGAAAATACAAGTTAAAACATAAGTTCTACATGCAAGAAATTGTAGTTAGACATGACATGACTAATCAAGAATCTAGGACTAGAAGACCATGTAGACAACTACGGAGTTAGTAGAAACAGGACACCTATAACGAAGCGCTGGCGCCTATGGTAACGATACAAGAATAATACACGAGCTGTATACCTTAGCCTCGCTGTTGACAAGATTCTGCTTGGTTTTCTCAAGCTCGGCTGCTGCACTTTGAAGTTTTTCTTGCATCTCTCTCTTTTCAATCTCTACTCGTCTCCTCTCTGAGCCTTCTTCTCCCGCCTGCCGCGACAGTCGCGCCACCTATGTGGTATACTTATAACTTAGTAATGTAGACACATTTAGGATTAATCTATGTCAATATATCTTAAAAATATAACGGAAATATAATGTCTTTTGTGGTGAAGCTTAAAAATAAAAATGTCTACCTACCTTAAAATTCGTAGATTCTGATGTGGCTAGATTTGAAACGAACAAGGTATTTGAAATATTAGTTAATATACAGAATTCCATACCTACCTAAATATTTATAACGTTAGAGGCTATACAGCCTGAGATACAGAATTATCCTAGTACAAGCATCTAACATTATAATACCTACATTGTTAATTTCGGATTCATTGATTGTTGACTTTTTATTTTATTTTAAATTCATGAAAAGTTGGTACCTTGTTTAAGAAAGAGATAGGATACTAAGCAATAGTGAGATCACAGTATCTATCTACTTACTTGCGGTATGTTATTTATGCTAAAACTACTGTTCTTACTGTAATACCGAATATCAGCCTAGTGACTCGATTACACATTTAGTTAAAAATTAAAAGGTATTAAACGTTTTTTTTGGCATATTGCATACCGTTGGAAAGGGGACAGACTAGAGAACTTTTTAAAAGAATTCGGAGATCACGATCGTTTTTTGTTTTTTTTTTTGTTATAGCAATTAAAAGTTGAGTTTTAAGTTTATTTTTCTTTTGCAAAAACTTTACGAGCTATTAAAAAGAAAGTAAGTAATTGTTTCTAGCAAGTAATTTCGAATTTTATAGAATCATACAACAGAACACATCAAAATTAAATAAAAAAATATAGTCTAAACAATTTTTTTCTTTGACCTTGTAAGTATGCAGAATTTTTGAATTTATCAAAATTTAAATTAAATGGTTGTTATAAAAATTCCAGTGTGGCAAGGAATGAGTTATAGGGCGTGAAGAGATAGCAAATGACATCTCCTTTCGGCCTATTCAATTTGGCAAACGATGCACCAAACAGCCTGTATAATAATAACATAAATTCGGATGAAATAAAGAACGATTAAATAAAAACACAAAAATAAATAAAATTATCTTAATTTTGGTATATATAAACAAAAGAAGTTAAAATTATATGTACAAAACATAAGATAACTGTAAGATGCAATTATTATCTTCAGACAATAATAATTAAAACAGCGGTCATTAGATGGTGTGTAAGTAATGTTTCATGCTTCATGCACACGCCTTTCACATGCACATATACAGGCATTATATACAAGTTATATACGCGATTGATGGCTTATGTACACGGATTCAATCCTAGAGGCACAAAAAACGTCCGCATGAAAAAAACCGCATGGCTATTCTGCTCCCAATACCGGCACTATTATTTTGTTAAGCTGTCTTTCATAGTTCTTAGATAAATAAATACCCTCAGTTTTAAGACCTAGTATTCCTAGTTAATCCTTTTATATTATTCATAAATATATCTCTAATCTAGGTTGTGGAGATCAGATAGGCAATTGCTTCATGTAAAATACTGTTACTCAGCTGCATGCAGTTAGAGTGGAAGCCGACCCCAAGATATTTTGGTAAAAAGCTAGGCAGATGATGATATCTATGTTATTGTATAGAACTGGACTAGAGAATTATAGTGCTAGCTATAAATGTGACACTAAAAGAGGTAGAAATGCAAAACGATGGAAAATATAAGCCTAGTCCTATAATAAGTAAAGCTTATAATAGATCAAGCTCTTCCGAATGACCCAAACTGTAACAAAGCCAGCCTATGACCTCTTAAATCCTTAGGTTCTCATATTTGGGTCCGTAAGATATAATCATGGTGCAAATAACGACTTCAAAAATTACAGAAAACACTAAATAATAATGCAATATGAATTAATTAAAATGACGTAGTTCATTCAAACACACAAGTAACAAGTTTAATGTTACAAAATCGTGCTCAACATTTTTAAGATGATTGTACCTGTGTCTCCAGCGAAGCTATCTGTCCGCTCCAGGATGTCTTGACGTCAGCCAGCGCCATCTTGGCTTCCTGCAGCTGTCGCGTAAGCACGGCTCGTTCGCGACACACGCGGTCGTAGTCGGCACAACCAGTTGGAGTTACCTCACGTTTGTCTGCGTCCGAGAAAGGTTATCAATGAGTTATGGGGAATTTTTGACCGGTCATTACGGGACATGATAAACTCAGTACACGGCTTGCACTTTACACGTTTTTAGCGAAAACTAGAACAGTAAGGCAATGCATTTCTGTTCAGGAATGTTTCTTCCAGAAAACTGAAATGTCATGAGAGTTTTCTGGAGATTGACATTTTGTCTACATGTCGCGAGCGTGAATTCTGAAAAGTTTTATCGAGTTTTCCATTAGGAATTTCAAAATGACTTATTCTAAAAAGTTTGTATGTACCCTGGATACCAATTATTGGTAATAAATTCGCCTCCTAAATAGGCCTGTTTACATTAGGTGTTTAGGCGAAATATTGACAGTGGTGGACTAAGTTGAAGATCCAACAAAACACTCAACGCCACTAACTACTTTTCAAATTTCTACCGTCAATATGTATTCAAACCCTCCTCGTTCCTCACAGAACTATTATGAACTATACGGCGTATTATATTTTTATTAAAGTTTACCGTCATCAGCCATGTGATGGTGTGGGTTGTCTGGCGGCAGCGCGGCGCTCACGACAGCCAGCCTGTCGGCCAGCTCGGCGGAGCGCGCCTCTGCAGTACTGAGCGCACCGCTCAGCTCCGCTCGCTCGCGCGCCCACTCTCGACGACATTGTTCTAGCTCCTCCTGTCAGTCAATGTAAGAAGGGGTTAACTTAATCCTTGACAATACGAAACTGCAATATGCACCTTAAGTCAGTGATGATTTGTTTTAAAAATACTTGTTTAATAGTTTACATGTTCCAAGTAACTTGTGCATGTTAAACTGCGCATAACATACGCGCTTTACAGATTTAATATACATATATACATACATGCGGCGAGCAAGACAGTACAATTTGTATATTCGTAAATTTAAAATAGTCTACACAGGATTTTACTTAGTTCGATAGATAAGCCTGTGTGTAACATGCTTGCACAAGTGGTGCTGCAGGAAGTTTCTGTACCTAATGCATTCAATGTCATGTCATCCGTATGCAAAATACACGCTTTAGACGTGGAGTTGCGGAAACCAGCCCGCTGTACAATACAATATACAATACAATCCAATGTCATAAGCTTGGAAACTTGCAAATTGCCTTTAGCTGTAATTGCATTATTTTCTAGTCGCGCTTTTAACTTCAAATTAATGACGTAAGTGAAAAAAATAAATAAAAAATTGATTGCATTAGCTTTCTATACCATTACATTACTATTAATGAGTATAGCAAGAATATAAAAAAAACACTAATAACAGTTATATATACTTTAGATAATAACTGTACAAGATGTCAAAGGGCAACCTCTTACAGTTGCGCTTTGACATCTTGTACAGAATTTTATGAATAAATTCTAAAACATACAAGTCCACTACTGTTTAATAGAAAAAAATGTTTATATTTTTCTGATCCTTGGCACTCTTTAGTCCGAACAGAAACTCAAATCCACTCACATTCAAAGCATCAAGTCTGTCCTGAGCACGCTCAGCGGCTGCAAGCTGTGTCTTCAGTTCAGTCACCAGTCTCTTGGCTGTGTCTCTCTCTGTAGCTGCCTTTGCTGCCTCGGCTTGTGCAGTCCGAGCTACCGCTTGTGCTGCCGCTGCTTCTTCCCCTATAGATTGATAAGATTTAAAAATTGCCATAAATAAACACACAATTAGAAAATTGAAGCAAACCAAGACATTATTATTTGATTGCATTTCACAATATTGTATTTTCAAAATATTGAAATTCCTTGTTGGATTCACGCAATCTTTTAAACATTTTGATTTAGGCATAAAAGGCATGCTGACATGTAATGTATGACTTACACAGGACCCATGGTCGGAAGCCAGACTAATCTTGTTGGAAATGGAAATGTATAAACCAAACAATATAAGAAGTGTAATTTAGTATTATATAGTTCCATGCTATTTATGAGTACATAGGTTGCGTACTTACTTGGTTTCCACACTACTTGACTTTTCTATAAAACTGTTGTGTTCGCTAACTAAATATATCCACATTTATTATTACAATCCGTTGTTGTTTCTATCAAAACCTATCAGGTTATGGGCCCAGGAATATGGGATTGACTACAAAGAAACTTACTCACCTGTGGTACGTTATTCTACTATACGTACATTAATTGCCTTGGCAACTATCAAAACCTATCAGGTTATGGGCCCAGAAAACGCAATAAATAAGAGTGCGTAAATATTATACATGTTTTACAAGATTAATTTGATAGTGACGTAATTTTATTCGAAATGTCGATTGACAACGTGCAGCCGGCGACATCGTCATCTTCAGGTACGAGTTCCGGCTTATCAGTTAGTTTTGAGAAACTCAGTGGTATTTCAAATTACGGAAATTGGAAATTTTTGATGCGAATGTACCTAATACATGAAGATTTATGGGACTGCATCGAGGAGTCGGCGCAGGGTGTTCCCAGGGTCAATGATGCTCGCAAGCAACTACGAGCACTTGCAAAAATATGTTTGATGGTGCAGCCGTCGTCTTTTTCTCATGTGCGTAATGCAACCACCGGGTTTGAAGCATGGAATAACTTAAAAACGGCCTACGAAGACCGAGGGCTCTGTAGACGTCTTGGACTTTTACGCACATTATTTGGATTGAAATTGGAACAATTTAGTGATATGGAAGCGTATCTCTTGAAGATCACAGACTTGGATCAGCAATTACGAGACATTAACGCTCCATTAGACGACGATTTTTTGTCGGTATTAATGTTAAGCGGTTTACCACCAGATTACGATCCGCTCATTATGGCATTAGAAAATTCTAACATAAAATTGTGCAGCGAAACAGTGAAAAGTAAGTTATTACAAGAAAATTTACGCAGAGACTTTGACAAGTGTGAAGAAAATGCAATGCTCACAAACCGGCCTACAAAATATGTACAAAAACACTCGACGAAGGTTAAGTGTTTCTTATGTAAAAAACCGAATCACTATGCAAAGAATTGTCCAAATAGGACAAATAAAAGTGATAATCGGAGTCAAAAATGTGAAAAGGCGTGGAACGGGTCATTATTGACAGCATTAGCTGTAAATATCAACTCGGATTCTTGGTATGTCGACTCCGGTGCGACCTGTCACATGACGAACAACAAAAATATATTACAAAATTATGTTGTGGAGGCTCCGCGGTTGGTGACAGTAGCCAACGACCATATTAAGATGCATAGTGAGGGCCATGGTGAAGTGGAATTGTTGTTGAAAGGGCACACTCAAACTACGAAACTAACTGAGGTTATTTACGTGCCGGGACTGACAACAAACCTTGTTTCCGTTGGAAAAATGGCTTCAAAGGGACTTGAGGTGCATTTTGACACACTGAAGTGTAACATTTATTTTGGCAAAAGTATTGTTGCCAGTGCTACGAAGGTCAATGGAGTCTACGAATTGGACATAGAGTGTACAATCAACCAATAAACGGGTGCTGGCTGCGGCTTATCAATCAGCGGTTTTGGTTGAGCCAGAGGTACAGCTTATGAACAATGAACAAACAGAAGCTGTAAATTTGTGTGAGGCAAATCCATCACAGGACATATGGCATCGCAGACTCGGACACTTGAACAGGCGAAGCATGTATTTACTGAAGCAAGGTATGGCTAGTGGAATTCATTACATTGACAGTAAATATTATCCCTGTGTAGCTTGTATTGAGGGAAAGCACAGTAAATTACCATTCCCAAAGAAATCTTATACTAGAGCCACAGAAAAATTAGGTCTCATACATTCAGACCTGTGTGGACCTATGTCGGTCTCCTCGTTTAGTGGTGCTAGATATTTATTAACTTTTATAGATGATTTTACAAGGATGACTTTTGGTTACTTTATTAAAACCAAAGATGAAGTATTGCCTGTATTTAAGATTTTCAAGAAATTGGTGGAAAATCAGACTAACTTAAAAATAAAAATGCTGAGAACAGACAATGGTCGTGAATATGTTAATAAACAGTTCCAGATATATCTACAGGAGCATGGCATCGAGCACCAGACAACTGTGCCATACTCTCCACAGCAAAATGGTGTGGCAGAGCGGGCCAATCGCACAATTATGGAGTCAGGACGATGCATGTTGCAGGATGCTGGATTGGACCGGAGGTTTTGGGCGGAGGCATTGAACACGGCAATATTTATTAAGAATAAGTCACCAAGCAAGGCAGTAAGAGGCACTACACCAGAAGAAAAATGGTCTGGTAATAAAGTCAATTTATCTAATTTAAGAATATTTGGCTGTGCTGCCTATTCAATGATCCCCAAAGAAAAACGCAAGAAGTTAGATGCAAAAAGTAAACTATATATCTTTGTGGGATATTGTAGTGAAACGAAGGGTTATAGATTGATCGATCCAGAAAATCCTTCCAAATGTATAAAATCTAGAGAAGTCAAATTTATTGAGGAGAAATTGTACAAAGATTGGAAAATAAATCAGCAAGATGGTACTACTGATTGTCAGATGAATCTCACTGAGAATGAAACGGATGATTCAAATACTATTGAAAATAATGAAGTCAATCCATCGCCTATTGTTGAGATATCTGATGTAAGTAGATCTGATTCCAGTTGTGTTGATGACCCCAATGATGTGACATGGAATCCAGACATGACTACAGATGAAGAATCAAGTGATTATGAAGAAACTGTAAGTTCTGTGGTTGCCATGACAGCAGTAGGTCAAAATGATGAACCACAGACAATAGAAGAAGCTCTGTCAGGACCCGATAGAGAACATTGGAAGGAAGCCATTAATGACGAGTATAAGTCATTTGAAAAGAACAAAGCTTGGAGCTTAACGTTGCTGCCTGCAGGGAAGAAAGCTGTGAAATGTAAATGGGTTTTTAAAAAGAAGCTAGGATCAGAAGGTCAGCTACTTCGTTACAAAGCACGTCTTGTAGCCAAAGGGTTTACCCAGGAATATGGGATTGACTACAAAGAAACTTACTCACCTGTGGTACGTTATTCTACTATACGTACATTAATTGCCTTGGCAGTCAATTTGGACTTAGAAATCGATCATATGGATGTAAAAACGGCGTTCTTAAATGGGGAACTACAAGAGACTGTGTATATGGAACAGCCCCATGGGTATAAAATAAATGGTAAGGAAAACCATGTATTCAAACTGAATAAAGCAATATATGGACTTAAGCAGGCGTCAAAAGCCTGGTATGATAAGATTGATAGTGCTCTGACAGACCTCCAGTTCAGAAAAACACTCAGTGAGCCTTGTGTTTACATAAAATCAGGAACCACTGATGGTGATCTCACCATATTGGCTCTATATGTCGATGATATCCTAATTTTCAGCAAGAACACACTGGAGAAGAAAAAACTGAAGGAGGATCTAATGAGAAAGTTTGAAATGAAAGACTTTGGACTAGCTACTCATATATTGGGAATGCGATTAAATCAAGAACGAAATAAAATTACTCTTGATCAGAAACTCTACATACAGAAAGTATTAGAGGTCTTTCATATGACTGATTGTAAGCCTGTGAATACACCTTTAGAGTGTGGGATAAAACTTGAAAAAGGCGAGCAAACTGACTTGGATTCTAAGTATAGAAGTCTTATTGGATGTATTATGTACATAGCAGTTTGTACCCGGCCTGATATTGCACATGCAGCAAGCTTATTGAGCCAGTTTAATAATTGTTACTCTTATACGCATTGGAAAGCGGCTAAGCGAGTATTGCGATATTTAAAAGGTACTATAGATTATAAAATAGTATATGAAAAATCGTCATTATCTCTCACAGGATTTGTAGATGCTGATTGGGCATCTGATCAGCTAGACCGGCGATCTTACACTGGTTATGTGTTCAAAATAGGTAACTCTGCTGTGTCGTGGGAGAGCCGTAAGCAAAGAACAGTGGCTCTATCGAGCACAGAAGCAGAGTACATGGCATTGTGCGAAGGAGCAAAAGAAGCTAAATTTATTAGAAGTTTCCTTTATGAATGTTTGGGTAAATACTCATCAGTGACTTTGTATAATGATAGTCAATCAGCGCAGAAGATTTGTAATACTCAAATGAATCACAACCGCAGTAAACACATAGATATTAGACATCACTATGTAAGACAAGTTGTGAAAGATAAAATTGTTAAATTAGAATATTTGCCAACTGAACACATGCCTGCTGATGTTTTAACCAAATGTTTAAGTAAAGATAAGCATTGTAATTGTGTTTCCCATCTTGGTTTAAAGATTGTTTAGTTTAAGGGCAGGTGTTGGAAATGGAAATGTATAAACCAAACAATATAAGAAGTGTAATTTAGTATTATATAGTTCCATGCTATTTATGAGTACATAGGTTGCGTACTTACTTGGTTTCCACACTACTTGACTTTTCTATAAAACTGTTGTGTTCGCTAACTAAATATATCCACATTTATTATTACAATCCGTTGTTGTTTCTATCAAAACCTATCAAATCTTTATAGGATTATACACAAATGAGAAAATAAAAAAGTACCTTTGATTTTGCCAATTTAGTTACATGGATTCAGAATTCGGAGAACACATACACCCAAAAATTTGAGGTCAGCAATATTTTAAAGGGGTTTTGAAGTTTTATTTTTCATAATTACTGTTAAACACAACACTAACATTAAACAAACATACCACTCACTATTGTAAACCACAGTCTCAATTACCAACTTGCATAAAAAATATTTGTTAACATCTGACCTTGTACGGAGGCGAGTGAAAGCTTCAGTTCTTCAATTTTTTGTTCCCAAAAGGCGTCTCTCTCTCGCAACTTGGCTTCTAACTGTGCAGAGTACTGTTGTTGTAACACAGCCTGGTCTACCCGCCCACCGGTGCGCTCGGCGAGGTATGACTCCATTTGTGGAGATATTGACTAGAATCAAACATGGTTAATTGTATTGTTATTTTCCTAGATAGTAAACAATGAAATAAACTTAGTAAGTCAAACAACTTATGCAAGAAGTATTGATGAAGACCTGCTGATAATGATGATACTACCTAATCTCATTATTAAGTGTGTTATTTACTTTAATGTGGAACAATATAAAATAAAATATAAGTATTTTGTATAACATGCAACTTACATCTGACGTAGAATCTCCATGTCCACCAGAGCTGGAAGGACTAGCTGTTGACTGAAAGTGAAATACTTTGAATTGAATTTTGTAGGACTTTTTCAGTTTCTAAGTACTGCCAATGCATATCGACATTTTAAAAAATATATAGAAGGGTTTCATTGCAGTGAGATTTGAGCAATATATTACATTAAAAGGTGCAATATATAATTTTTTTACATTTAAGTACTTAGTTCATTAGCTCGGTGATTAGTAGTAAATACTTACAGAGTCGTCCCTTAGCGTTATTCTTCCTAAGAAAGCACCGTTTCGCCAGCTACTCGTTATTTTACTTATGTCACTACCAGTTTCTTCCTTTATCTTACTTTTCAAGCTCGCGAACATTGTAGCATGAAAGTTGATGCTACAAAAAAAACAATAAAAATAAAATATAACTCGTTTTCCAGTGTAAATGACCATGATAACGCTCGGTAACTTACCTGGTACGATTTTAATTTATTGCAATACTATTAAGTCAAGTTGAAGTTACATTGATGTAGTCACAAAAAACGATTTGTCGTAGTTATACGTATAATGTTTGAACAGAACATATTTGCTTCGCAAGACTAAATAGCAGAACAACTAAAATACAGCAAGAAATCGTTCGCACAAAAAGATTACTGTCACACTGAAAATACAATGACAAAAGTCATGTTTGACAGACAGTGGTCTGACAACTGACTAATCTTTAGTGATGACACAATGTCTGCTGACCCGTCGGAGTTAAAAACCGTATTAGTTGATTTTTTATGTAAGTCATTGAACCTTTTTGTTCAATAAATGAATTAACACTGCCTTTATCAAGCAGCTACAGCAGCTGCTGTCGCAAAATTTTACAAGAGATATTATATGTCTTAAAAAATTGGTCGAGAAAATATGTAACAAGTTTGAATTCTAATTCACTATTCATTAATCGACTAAAATAGTTGGTAAATTGATTTTATGACATTAAACTTAGGGCTACCCAACGGAATGTGTACAAAATGTCAATATAAAAACCGCTTAAAAATACACTTTATGTCAAACAAGTAGAGTTCGTATACTTTAAATAAGGAGAAAAACTTCAGAGCGAGATAGCTACGAGGGTGGATTCTGTTGTGTCCTTGTCTTCCAATCGCCAGTATAAGAAAATTTAAAGTAAATAGAAATCGGAAATCACGTTGATAGCTAAACTAGCACATACATACATCGTAACTGGATTCATTTAATATTGAAATTCTAAATATATAAATAATCATTTTTTGCATAACAAAATTCAATTATTTGTGTAATATTTATTACTTCCGTAAGTTATTTTCGAAGGGCAACATAGATGCCACTAAATAAAAAAATATGGCCGATAGACTTTCGCGCGGAATTCGTATTTTCGCTTCTTCGAGTGCTTTTTATTGTATTTATTTATGTACATAATTCCACTTAAATTGTGTTGTATGAAGGGGTGTAATAGTGAGGGGTTTGCTGAATGTGGAATTTCTTTTTTTCAAGTAAGTTCATTTAACTTTGTTTACAAATTACGACTAGGCTGACAATGCTCTAAACCTTTATACGGGGATCATGAAAATATTGTAAAGAATGGGTGATCCTACAGTTTCCCTTATCACTAATTAAGTAAATAGGTGGTAAATAGGTCGGCTTTATCAAGTTTTTCACACCCTGTATTTTTTAATAAACCAGCAAGATATAACACAATAATAATAGTCCCAAATGTTTATTCATTTTTGTATCTTATTTTTTACATTTTTAAATAAAAAACAATACAAAAAAAAAAAAATAGTAGCCCACCGGTATCGGAAATAGGGTCCAAGCTACAGCTACAGCTAAGCTAGGTCAGGGCTCCAGAGAAAGGAACCTCCTAACAATACGAGCCGTGTCCAGGAGTACCGCTTTCTGAATCAAGCCCTTAAAAATAATGGATACCCTATTATAAAAAAAAGGCATCCACTCTCGAAGTTTTCTCGCTCATAGCCCATCCAGACTCACGGCGAGAAGACTCGGCAAGAAGTTTCGCCGAGACTTCTCGCGAGAACTTGCAATTTATTCACACTATCATGTTTCACACTCGTGATCTGTTTCCTATCCGGTATGTACGTTACAGACGATATTCAAACTGCAGCAGGTTTGGCTCTGTGTGCGTATTACAACTTTCTGCCATATTTGGCATCGAAAGTTTTTGCTAAATTTCTTCAAAAATACCAGTGGTAGATTTTTTAAATTCTTGGCGGTATTTCTTGGGGTAATACTACGTCACATATTTTTTTCGTCCCAATCGAAAAATCCATGCGTAAGTAAAACCAAACAAAATTTTTAAAACAAAAAAATACAATATGGACATCTACTCTCCGCAGCTTACTAATCGGCACTGAGACAAAACGTGAATGTAGTAGTCTTCTCTCTTGTCACCCGAGAAATCCTTTGTAGCGGCTAAAAATACCGACACCGATCGGAGAACAGGCGAGCGCGAGAACGAGACGGCGAGAAACTCCTCACATTCACGCTTCTCGGGTGTTCTCGGTGTTCTCGTCGTGAGTCTGGATGGGCCATCAGACCTCTTTTAAGTTGCTGGTACTCGTTCCAGTTAGTATACAAGTTCGTTGGGGCTACCAGAATCCAAAAGTGGGGTCATATTACTTTTTTCTTGATTTCTAAAATATCCTATAAACAGTCATCATTGTATGTAAGTAAGTACCGATTCGTAGCATTTATTTTGTAAGCTGAAATCACCAAAAGGTATTATCGTTTATCCCAGAAGCTTGGTATTGTGAATGTCACACGTTCCCGAGATGAAGAGTCTTGACAGAAAGACAGACAGACGAACAATTGTAATTATTTAATCAATATAGACTATAGCAATTCCTCAGACAATTTTATTGCAGATAACATGGGAGACCTTGATGAAAAGACGACATAATATTAGCCTTTGAAAGGGATAGCCACTGAACTGGATAGTTAGTTGTTTGTAGGTAGTTCGTCTATTAGAATCAAACGTGGATTAGAAATCGTAAAAATGTCTCTGAAATCAAGTTAACCTTCCTGTAGGTGCCTAAATCTTTATTATACTATATAGATTATCTCATATTGAAAAACCTACACGGTTATTAGGTTATAGGTATTGTGGGTAGCCCTGTTTTGACGGCACGGTTGGCGCATTGGATGTTGCGCTGCGTGTCGCGTGTTCGATTCCCGCACGGAACAAATATTTATATGGCCTACAGACAGTTGTTTCAAGTCGGGCTGTTTGTTTAAGTGAGTTTAAATGTTTATGAACGCACCCACGATACAGTAGAAGTTCCTTGTTCAAGTGTTTCTTCAAGTGTTTTAAAACCTATTCATGGTCAAAGTTTTTGTCAGGTGACAGCTGGGGGTCTACTCTTACTATAACGTAAAACGAAGCTGGATTCTGATTCTGGTTGGCGCAGTGGCTAAGATTCGATTGACTGTTGCGCTGTGTGTCACAGGTTCGATCCCAGCACGGAGCAAATAATTGTAAGGCCTACAGGTAGTTGATCTGGGTCTGGCTGTTTGTGAATGTGAGTTTAAATGTTTGTAAACGCACCCACGATATAGGAGAAATTCCTAATGTGGGGCCAGGATAAAAAAAAAACTTAAAAGAAATAAAGGTACCTACGGTAGTCCTAAGGTAGTCCAAAATAACTTATGATCACAAACAGCGCAGATAAAATAAAAGCGAGTTTTCTTTCATTGATCCCCCTCAGTTGGCTCTCGGTTCAAGTGGCGCGACCTCAAATTCTTTTTAGGTCGTCGCCGCGTAGGTATGGGGTCAAGGCCCGGCTTGAAGGATGCCCTTCACTCTGATATTATAAGTTATTAGATTATTTCAGGTAGGTAATAATAAAAATACAGGGAAGATCTTGCTTGATTTGATATTTGCTTGTAGTGTGGGTAGCCCTCGTTGGTGTAGTGGTCGTAAGTCGAATGCTGAGCACGAAGTACGGCGGTTCGATTCCCAGTTCGAGCCAAAAGTTTTTTTTGGTTTTAACTCATCACGAATTTCTTAGTTGCAGCTAAGGAGTTTGTGCCCGGTTGATGGCAATAGGCTCCCCTCCTATTACATGGGACTTAAACATAACTGGCGAGATGTGGTTGTACTAGCCCTCTCTATCTCTGCCTAACCCTTCTGGGCTTACAGGTGAGATTATATTCAATATGGTTAGATTAGATAGGTTTGTATCAACTTCAGCCTGTCTCTACTGGGCATAGGCCTCCTCAGAGTTGTTTGTTCTTTCAAGTGGCAAGATTTTAGATACCATTGAGATTTGTCTCTGTCATCTCTGACCTACACTAGAGTCAAGAGTAAACCCATCGCAAATAGAAAAAAACCATCAGCAAAAGTTCATCGTGATTGTACTACGCTCGACATTCTGTTGTTAGGCCACTTTTCGTCCTTAGGCATAAGGTTGAAATCGTTAATCAATATCTGTGGGTTGTAAAATCGTTGATTTTTGAGAAATGTACGATGTGTTTTATGTAGGCGGCAAGTTTGTGTAGGTATATTATGCAGCTTATATGCATTACGTTGGTATGTATGTGTTCTGTTGCCGAATAGTTTGTTGTATAAACTCGCAAGTTGATGCAGCATGTTTCAAGTTATTATAACTTCTATGTCCATGACATAAGGTTCAATTTGTTATATTTTCTTCGACTTTGTTGTATGCCAAAGGATTGGGATTCAATTAAGGGATTTCAGGTAATTATGTAGGTTAAATGAAAGACACAGATCACATATTCAGTTGTTTATTATCTATACTGTACTCAAAATTGATCCGAAGATCACATCACATAGTAATTTCATAAATAATATTACAATGTCATGTACTTTCTGTGATTGTTCGTGAATAAAAAAATGTTCACAATATTATCAATACTTTGTTCACTGGACCGGTTTACCTTTGAGTAGACTGTAGGTACATACTACATAATAAGATACCATTACTTTAGGTACTCAAACAACTTACAGTGTATTTGATGAGAGATATAATAATCAATTATTGTGTTGCAGTTCATTTTTTTGTCAATATATTTACAGTTTTACATTTTTTTTTTGTGATTTACAAATAAATTCTTGAATATTTAATTAGGTCATCATTATTCCATTTGGATTTATAATAACAGTACTTTATAGTTAAAAATATCACAAAAATGAAATATATTATGTGTAAGACACACGCAACATTAAAAATACAACAAAAGAAACATATAAAATCCACTAGAAACCTTGGGCCAGAAGAGTCCCTTCTAAACAGGAAGGATACTTTCGATGTTCTATATTTCATAACGGCAATTTGATACCATAATTATTATTATCACACTAATTAATTATAAAAGTAATCGATTGTCTTACAATAAATGCGTCAGATCATAAAATTTTGATTATAAAAATTATAGGCAACAAATAATTCATGAAACGATAAATTCCAACAAAAAATAAATGACAACTTATATATTTAAGACTCATAGTGCCGTATTGATAAAAGTGAACTGTTCACTTAGCCACTAGCACGGGACTGATAATAACAATCAACTTAAACACAAACGCAACGAGTTACTAATGAGTTTGACTCCGCATCCGATATTCACCTTTTATCGATATGGCATTCCACTTACGTTACGACAATAAATATAACACGCTTACACATTAATCACTTCTTTAATTCCGACGCTAGGAATTATTTCATAATATATACCTAAAAATATAATCACGGCACAAGTATCCCTCCGACTAAATTACTAACGTAGTGTCACTTTATCAGGATTTAGAATCAAATATGTATTATGTATCTTAAATATTTCATTATTAATATATCATTATCAAAATATCCACTAAATGGGAGGAATAAATCAAATTATTAATATTTATTCTAACATTAATCGCATGACTGATCAACAAAAAGGATATGGACTAGGAATAATATTAGGCATTAGGCTTCCATGCCTTCGGGACGCGCGCGCCGGCCGCGGACGCGCCGCACTCGCGCGCACGTGCGACCGCGCGACTGTGCGGCGAGCGCGACACGCGCACACGCGCGACTCGCGCTACATGTTAGGAACGCGCGACTCGGCGCGCGCGCACCCGCCTCTCTCTCTATCCGCATATCACCTCTACATACATACGACGAGATAAATTTGATCAAAACGTTAATACTGTTTGTGTTGAAAACAATATAGGTAGCTATTTCTTTATGCTGTACTCACCGAGAGGTAATCGGACTCGATCGTCGGTAATATTTTGTGCATCGATAGACGGGAATCGACCGGTAAAAGAATGATTATCTAGCAAAATCTATCTGGAATAAAAGCCGACGTTCTATCCTAGAATTTAGGTAAATAGCTTGGAAGTATGCCTTCTTCGTTTTAATATTGTCCGATAACGTTCATTGTATTATGAATTTCTGTCCTATTACTCTACGAGTATCGCGATCTATGCTAATGTGTGAACTGGGCGACGCCTCGGCGTCGTCGGACGTGGGATGTGGTGCGAACGGGATGGCTCCTTAAGGGAAGAACGACGTACCGACTAGTCGCACGAGCGGGCGCACGCACAGCTGCGCACGCGCCGCTCGACACACGCGAATTGTGCTCCGGCGTCAAAAGTTTCAGTGCCGAGGGAGAGAAGCGGCTACTCTATTGGTGTTTCATTACTGACTCACTTAATCTAATCTAGTGTAAAACTTGTCATCTAGAAAAAAATAATTTTATAACATACGTAAAAAAGTAACATAATTCTCACAAAAATGCTCACGTTAGGAGTGGGGTGATGCAATTTCTGACACCGTCATAGTCTCCAGCTCGAGGGCCGGCGACTCGGTGCGCTCCGCACCACCCATCAACATTACATCGCTTGCTTATATACAACAAAGTTTTCGTGCGACGCCCAATGGCGACCGCACTGATCTTTACAGGAACTCATATCGTATCTTAAAAAAAATATACAATAGTAATAAAACATTTGAAACCTCACTAACTACTATTCGACGATCTCGGTACGATCTCGATAAAATTACTCAAACGGCTCCGGCGTCTCGAAATCTATTCATATCACAATCGCATGACCGTGCCTGAGAATCATATCCCGCTACTTATGTACACACTCTTTCCCGAAGACTAACGCACTCCAGGCGGGGGCGGGGCGCGGCGCGAGTGCGCTCGCGGCCTGCCCCGGCCGCTAACACTAACCGATACTCTAAGATATCACCACCTCAGCCGCGGGAGCGACAGTAGGATACTTGCCGAACCTGCCTTTCCCGAGTGTGCCAGAGGCGCGATCGATATGGATAACGCGGGGCGCGGGCGATGCGGGGATGGGAGGGTCACGTGGTGAGGGCGGGGGGGGGGCATGGGGGGAGGGTGCGGTGGTGGACGGGTGGCGGGGCAGGTTAGGGGGGGCGCAGCGCGGGCGGCAGCTGCACGGGGATGTGGTAGTAGCGGCAGGCGGCGCGGCGGCACGTGCCGGCGGCGGCGTCGCGGCACACCACCACGCGACACCCCACCACCTGCAGCCCGCACCCTGCAACACACGCAGCATCACGTTAGCATGCTCATAAAACAGGGCGTCGACAAGACGCATTCGCACACACAAAGTTAAAGATACACATGAAATGAGGGGCAAGGTGATACATGGCAACAGTCAGCTAATGGACACAATTCAAAAGTCAACTAATTATGGCCACCATAAGACCATCTACATGACAATCTGTCGCTACATAAGGTCTATGTACAAAGTCTACATAGTATATGAATAGAAAAGCAAGTACTAGTGAAAACTACATCACTGAACTAATGTTTCAAAATGGTACAGGAGTAATAATATATGTACCCAAAAACTCAAATATCTAAACTAAGTTGGTTATATGTTAGTAGTTCAGTCTACGGATAGTTTTCTACTTTCAAGAAAAACTACGCTATTGATGAAATAGAATAAAATGTGGTGGTCATGCAGATATACAAGGAGGGGGGAAAGGGGTATTTCTATCCATGATCTGAAAACTTGACGTATTGTTGTCAATTAATATTAGTTTTAGTTACACAGTTAACAATTCTTGTGTTCTGACTGATTGTCTACGAAATAGAAGAGATGGAATAAAACATTGAAGCTGGATGCTCACCTTCACGAATATGAACAAATCTGCAGGTAGGTCTTGTACATCCTTGTCGATTAAAATCTTGGCACACCGGGAGGGTGTCCAGTAACTGCAAATATAATAATGTTCACATTAGTATTTATTGTCCGTTATTCAATTTCATATTCATACAAAACGATGGTCCCACAATGCTCGTGCTCTTTGACACAACATTATTTATTTCTTGATTACTTTTTAGGCTTGTAATTTCTTGCGTATTGTGACTGAACAGTATTAAAATTATTCGTTGGCTTTTTCGTTGTCTTCTTGTGCAATTATTTCCATTTGCAAATATCAGGTGAAAGTGATCTCTCTTGCCTTTTTTCTAGACTTGTTTGTTTATCATTTAACACATTTGCCCAACGACTTTCACTTGTCAAGCTATTGTATAAAAAACCTTGTTTATGTATACCAGAAGTGTCACTTAAATATTTGCATTGTGGAACAACTGTATGTATGTTTCTTATAACTATAATCTACTTCATAAACAGTCGATAATTATTTAAAGATAAAAAAATAATTACAAACTACTCTTATTTATGATTTGTGTAAATATGTAAGAGTGTGTAGTCGACAGGGACTGACAAGGAACCGACGGTTTATGAATTCGTTATGTTAATAGTGTTAATTCTAAAATCTAGTTCATCACTGATTGGACATTCATACATCTGACACTGATCATTATCCTCATTGCACAGCCGTCTGAAAAATAACGCTGAAATAGTTTTTGTAATATCAAAGAGCAAAGTATCACAAATGGTCCATCACAGTAACCTAGCACATTGTATTGAATTAAGGTTCCCTACTCGTGTTAGCTCTATCTCGAGTGATCAATATATATTCGTATATGGAAAAAGTTTATGCGTGTGTAGTTTCTCAGTCGCTACATAAAATTAACACAAAACGGGACACACGGAAGGCGAAAATTGCTCGAAATCAAATCTTGTTGCTGCTTCAATATTACAAGAACTTTACAAGATTCGTTGCACAATATGATTGGAGCTTCCAAGCATTCTTTTATTAACGTGCGCGATGATATCATATCATGTGTGTCACCTTTATATTGTAGTACTGTCGAGATAATAGTATGCAACATTAAACAGAATAGTAAATGAAGAGCCCACTGCTGGAGTTATTCTCGTGAACGAGCTTCCATAACCGTCAGAGAGTAGTGTTAAAGTACGCTGCACTATGCACATAGGTATGAATATATAATATCTAAATGGCATGCAGAACGCTTGAAGTATAATCATTATTGCGCAGCCAATCTTATTTAAGCGTGACTATATTTTACAAAAAAGCTAAAGCATGATGCTAGACAACTTTTACCAGGGCGAGGGCGTACTAGAGGTTTGTAGCGTCCAAAGTGTACCCATAAATACCAACTGTTGCTATAATAAAGCTAAAAGAGGCTGTGTGGGGAGAGTTACGACATGTGTCTGCTCGGCTGTGATGAATTTAGATCTCCCGATGTTCTCAGTAGAGGAACAGAGGACGTCATGCTTATCGGTAGGTCGGCATGGTTATAATGTAAATAGACAAATTAAATTTATACCTTTAGCTTACATGACAGTTCTGGACGTGACATGTTAGTGGTAGTACAAACTGCAACATAATGACCATTAGAGAGTGCGGTTACTGTACGACAAACAAAAGAAAACCAAGTATATTATTACATCTACGTGAACACTTTAACAAGCGTCAGAGAGGCCTCAACAAGTCGAAAGCGAGGAATTGAAGCCGCAACGGCGAAGCATTTTAAGCATTGTAAGAAAAATCGAAGTGAGTGCAAAATATTACATTAATACGAACACTACCTCGGGCACATTGTGCACTTCTATACAATTACAAGACATATTGAAATCACTTCGAGTTTCCTTCTTTCACCATCGTCACTTCAACTACCAACTACGCATAAAAAATAATTGTTTACAAAAAGCATTTAAAAATGAGTGTAAAAAAACCCCCTTATTAGCAGTTGATAGTTGATATTGGCCAAAAGTGAATTCCACAGGGAACTAAACAGTTGACTAGGCATTCAAATAATTATTTATTATATTATTTACATGTTATTTAGTAAATTAGGCAAGTTTAAAGTTTTATTATTAATATGGCCAACTGTTTAGTAGTTCGTAAAATGGCTTCGTTAAATTTCAAATATTAAATTGACCCTGTACTGAAACTGCCGAGTTCATTAGATATTAGAAGCATATTTAGGAAAGAAGAATGCGGTTGAAATTAATATTGCAATTGCAATTCCATGCGAGTGACAAAGCGGCGTGTTTCAGTATAGGCTCCAAACAGGAAATAACTTATACTGAGGATATTATAGTAAGCTGATTGTATCTTACCGGGTGTAAGCAAGGCAATACTGTAGAGTGACTTCTTCCACATTTGAAAGCAAGTATGTCTCACTATACAAAAACTAAAAATCATCAACAAGTAAGTTGTAGCATCAACTGTTCATACAATATATAATCGATACAGTTACAGCACAATGACTAGATGGTGTGATGGTGACATAGATATCATGGGTCGGCTGACAAGCGAGGCCACTCGCGGCGACGCCACGCCGTCCTCGTACCTCCACTGTACTGTCGTGCCGGTATATCAAATAGTTCACCGAATACATAGTGTCCTGCCTGCCACCTGTATCAGCAGGAAACGAATTTCTGTCAGTGGAGACGATGCATACTATGATGTGAACAATTAGTCGGATTCCATATTGTCTTCCTTCGATGCGTGTACTCAGGTTTATTAAGAAAGCTCATTTCACCAAGCGCACCTTGTCCCGCTGTTGTGAATGGCCCGCTTTAGTGGTGATTGTGTTTGTCTGTTGGTTGCTCATTGTTAACAAGCGTCTGGATGCCTACAAAGCCCGCGAGAAGCGTCACAAACTAAAACTAAATAGGTACGTCTACAGAAGCCGAGTGAAGAAGCAAGCTCTGAAGTTCTATGCGGAGTCCAAAGTTGGTAGATTTACTTCTTTACTTTTTGATAATTCAATCAGAGATGATGGGTATAGGCGTGTGTAACAAGGATACCAAACATTAATATCTGTATGAAATAAATGTATATTTTCGTTTTATCATTACTAAATTATCTTAGGCCAATACATTTTACTATAACACACAAATACAACAACAATAGTTTTTTAGGAGGATTTCATTCAAAACAGTAGGTAATGATCAATTTATCGACTTCGAGCTTCTGAACAGAACATAATAAGCGATACACGTAGAGTGTATATACACATGTATATGAGTGTATATAGGAGGTGATATGCGTTCGATAGCGTACTGGTTAGAGCGAGGCGAGTGGTCGTGAGCCGGGCGAGCCCGGGAGCGCGGGACAGCGCGGGAAACGCGGGATGCGCGGGACTGCGCGGGATACTGTGCCGTGAAAACATAGGACTGCTCTTTGCGACTAATCTAATAATTAATGTGTTAACGTTAAGCCCACATCACACGGCACTTGCTTCGCTGTTTACTGAACGTGGAGACGTCACAGAATAGTAAATACTAATCTAATATATAAGAACGTTCATCGTTAATTAATAGTCAACGAACATTTAGCACAGTTGATTTACTGATCAAATCTGCTTGTCACTGGATTATATGCCTTATGGCATCATATAATATAACTGGGTAGTAGTCAATTTGGTAGTGGTACAATTTGATTATTTTGGTTCCACTTAATAGTCATTTTTATTTTTACTCGACTGTGGTGTCTCAGCATGTGCATTAACATCAACAAATCATGTGTCGCGGAGCGGGCGGACTGGTCTCTACGACTGGCATGGACTGGCGTTAACGCAAGCGGCATGCGGTGTGGCGCGGGGTGGGCGCGGTGCGGTGCGGGCTGCAGTGCGGCACGCGGCACACGTTACCTGTCCGCGCTCGTCGGTGTACACCACGTAAGGCGCGTTCGGGGGCGCACAACCTTTCCGTCCCGACACAAAAAGCGACAAAAGATTGCAATGCGGACGCAGCCGAAGCGTCATTCGGAAGGCATGTAACAGAAAGCGTTTAAAATAAATAGAAGGAGGTGCGACCGAAAGAAAACTGCGGGAGTGACGCTCGTCACCCCCGCGCCACTACTGATGAACACGCCGGGCACACTTAGCGCACACAGGAGCCACTAGAATAATGAGAATAATACCTGATGAGCCAAACGTATAGGGTGGTGGATTCTATTCCATGCGAAAATTAGAAGGCGGCTGTGTTAGGTGCGGGCCTGCTGCTGCAAGCCGGTAACCACTAGTAGGTACGGGATCGACACATCGGCCAAAGCGCACCCGTGCGGAGCTCCTTCGAGAACAAGCGTGTACGTAGCGGGATCGACGGACCAAGCGCTCAACTCTCAGTACGACGATAGGTACTCACGATAAACGACGATCGACAAGAGGTAATAAAAAAACGTACAGTCATGCATCTCAAGCGTTATTATTACCGGGATCGTAGATACGAGAAATATACACGCATAGGGTAATAACGGTAAGTGAGTAGAGATACAGTAGGATATATATATAGCGTAAAACTACCGAGACATCCGCGAGGGCGACGCCGCTCGCTTCGTCCTTACAATAATACAATACAAATGTGACAACACGCCTAGCGCTAACACCCCGACAGGCCGGGGCCACACTCGGCCACACACGTACGAGTCTCTACGCGGAGACCCCGCTCCCGCGCCCCGCCGACCGCGATGAGCGCGTCTATGTCGTCTTCATCTTTTTGTAGGGGTTCACTGCCGCCGCGGCCGCAGCCGCCGCCGCCGCCGCGGCCGTGGGCGGCGTGGGCGGCGGCACCGCGTACATGAAGGGCTGCTGGTAGTACGGCACGGGCATGGGCGGCGCCGGCCAGCCGCGCGGCATCATCATGTGCGGCGCGCGCATGAGCCCCGCGTGGTGCTGCATGCCGGCGCGGGCCTTCAGCGCCTGCTGCGTGTACGCCGCCGCCGCTTGCGCCATGGCTGAGTGCTGCGCTGCGAATGCGAGCGCTGCTACGTAGTTCTTCTGTGCCACTTCCTTAGCCATAGCGGCGGGGTCGGGCGTGCCCGCTTCCCCCGACGGAGGCGAGGGGGGAGGTGCAGGCGCGGGTGCGGGCGGCGGCTGCGGCGCGGACGAGACAGGCGCGGGCGCGGACGCGGTCGGCATCGGCGCGGACACACTGGACTGCACACTCGCGGTCGGCGGGGCGGACGTGGCGGGTGCGGGGTACTCACATGATACGGGCACGAAAGGCTGCTGAAGCTGCATCAGCTGCTGGTAGGTCGTCGCCGGCTGGTAGACGGGCACGCCCGCTTTGTCGGCGGCGGGTCGCTTGTACGGCACTACGCCAGGGAAGGCCTGGGAAAAGTAAAGTGGAGCATGAGTGTCATGTCGAGAGGTGGCGGACGCAACAGACGCGTCACAATTATAAATAAGATACTTACGAAGTTATCGTAGTAGAAGGATCCGACGCTTTTCATGTCCATCTGAAACGAGAAACAGACGGTTGAACGGAGGGCTCCGGGCGGAGGGCTCGGTGCGGGCGGCAGCGGCGCGGCGCGAGGGGCGGGGGTACCCTGGCGCCGCGCCGCCGGGCCCGCGGCGGGAGGGAGAGGCGCGCGGAGGGATCGTGCGGGCGGGAGGGGGAGCGGAGGAGAAGCGTGCAAAGCTGGCGTTGTACCGGTGGCGGCTCGAGCTCGGCGGGCGCCGGCCGTTTCTTGCCCGGCTCCGACGTCACGCTCGCCGTGGGCTGCTGGGCTGCGGCGGCCGTCTACGTGAAGCGAAGCGTCGCAGGACGGGACAGAAACAATAACGATGTAGTAGATGCACAGAATACACCTAAAGCTCGGCGTAAGGTGATATTATGCGATAGATAAAATAAAATAAAAGTGAAGCGTGAGTGCGACGGAAGCGTGGCGCGAGCCGGCGCGAACTGAACAGAACAAAGCTCTGCGAACGTAAGCGGCGTCGCGGCGAGCGAGACCAAGCGGAAAAACAGAAGCGAGCGCGAGCGAGCGAGGCGAGAGCGTGCAGCCTGGTGGCGTACCGCGCCGCGCGCCTGCGCCTTAAGGTGCGCCTGCAGGTGCAGGGGAGGGTGGAAATAGCGGCAGGGGTCGCGGACGCAGCGGCCCTTGACGGCGTCCATGCACACCGTGACACAGCCGTCGTCGTGCGCGGCCACGGGCGGCGGCGGGTGCGCGAAGCGACACTCGGACTCGGCGCGCTTGCACGCGCCGCGCTGGAACTCCCGGCACACCTGCACCACCACACACCAGCCATGTCCGCCGCTCGCGCCCCGCGCTCTTCTACCCTCTGCCTACTCTCACGTCTCTCCTACTGCGCGCCGCGCACACACACCACGCGATGCAAGGACACGTTGCAATGCGTCACGTGTGTTTGCTATTCACTTATAGTTATTAAGACGCGGCCGCGACTTTTAGATAGAGATAGCGCGTGAACAAAGGTCTGTAGGTCTATGTGTGACATTTGTACATAGTTTTGTCACATTATACAATTTAATTGTATCATTGACCTCGACCGGACGCCGCTTTGTGATTTATTAAACTAATCTGGAGTCTATCTAATACTTTTCTAATCTTACGATTTACGCATCCGTCGCATCTTCAAATTAATTTTGTTGGGAAAGATTTCCAAATGCCTATTTCTTGCCTACGTATTTGATAAACGAATGTGAAGCGTTCGGTACGTCTACACTGTAAGCGCAAATCGACACTAAGTAGCCGGTGGTAAACGATAGCTCGTCTAATTCACCTATTTGGCAGATATGAGCGTACGTGCGCAACATAGCCGAGTTTGTGCCGACAGTGTAGGTCCTTCACCAGAGGGAGAAAGCGAGTGCTGCTCGCGAAGCAAACGGGCGCACCGGGCCAGTGCGCCCGCGCGCCACAGACACACGGGGACGGGCTACGGCATTATCGGCCCAAAATTTGCTGCCGGGACCGACATACTTTTAATCTCTGCACTCAATAGTCATTTGACAGTTTACTCCCACAGTTTCAGTTTGAAAACAATCGGAAGATCAATCAATACTTGTGAACTGCAAATTATTAAATATGGGTCGGTCCCGCCATAATTAAGTGGCAACATGGGGAAGCACTACTCGAGTGTAGACGTTAAGAGGATTAGGTGTGTATAACGACGTATGCTTACCTCTAAGCGGTCGGTGCGCGGCAGCTTCTGCTGCAGCACGGGCTGCTGCATGACGCCGAGCGGCGATGCTGCGGCGCCGGAGGGGTCGTGGCCCAGCACGGCGGGCACCAGCTGCGGTGCGTAGTACTGCGCGTACGTCGAGCCCACGCCCGGCACGCCCGACAGGTACGGCGACGTCGCCTGCACACCACACCAACACTAACACTCAGTATACTTGTACATTTACTCATCCGGTAGCAACGATGTTAGTTTCTTATTATCAAAATACGCAATAACTTATAACTTTTTGAACGCATCTTAAAGCCCACTATGCTTGCTTGGAATACGACACTTATTATTTACAAAAGCCGACAAACATCAAGAATAAAAAAAAAAAAACGTTAATCCAGAAAACTGTTAGCCAAACAAGCAATCGCATGCAATCATAAAGACAAGTAGAAATATTAAATAAGCATACGGTTTATCCAGTCTAGCTACCCACCGGCCACCAGAGACAAAAGGATGGGATATACCGGGGTCCGGGAGGCGGTGAATTAGGGGTCAAATCCTTGGTTAAGAGTGCATTACGGTGCTAAAGGTGTGCCTATCATGTGTGTGGAAGAGAAGAGGCGCAGGATGCGAGGGGCCGGTGGTGTCGTCGCGCTCGACGGCGGCGGCTATTACCTGCGGGGCGAGCAGCGCCAGACTGATCGGGTCCAGCGCGGCGAGGTGGCTGGCTGCCGCGCCCGCGCCGCCCACGCCGCCCACCTCGACACAAAACCACACAAACACGCTACTCATCGTGCGAGGCCAGGTCTGCGCCCGCGACACCGCCAAACTGCTTTCATCTCACTCCTCGCACCGACTCACGGCTGCGTCGTATAGGCTGGACACGTTTTATAATCTCCGACTACGAGATGCGACAAGTTAATCCGAAAGCTTCAGAGTAAGATGCTGTAAGTGACGGGCGCCGAGGCGGTGCGAAGAGGAAGATCGAGAAGTGTGTCGCGCCGCGTAGTTAGCGACAGTGTAAACAGTGAGGAGGACGATGTCCGGTGATTTAATTTGCATTACCGCTTTTACCCAGATCATACACATGTGAGTAAGTTTGGAGAAGAGTCATGCCACTTAAGGAACGATTCGTACAAACATGCTCAAGCAGTGGGGAGCGATCGGCCTCTGCGGCAAAGTTTAAGTTGTGCCTGAAAATTAATAGACTATCTATATTGATTATCACTTGCCAACCAACGTTTCGCCGATGTTTCACTTTGACAACTAACGATTAGCAAATTTTTGTATGACAACGTTTCATTTGGTAGAATTATTGTTAAGCTGATTATTATAATGACACAAAACGTTTGGGACATTTATCATTTGTCAAACATACCGTTTTTATAACAACCTAAAAATCCCCAATGTAGCCCACCTGATTGTATATGTGTACAATAGGCAATGTTACTTTTGCTACCAGGAGAATTTGGATGCAAGAGCGAGCGAAGCGACCTCTGGCTGGACTTGGGGCACCCCAACTCGGACAGGTTAGGTTCGAAGACCCCGACATCCCCTTCGTGTTAGGTTACTGTAAACCCTGCAGGCACAAATAGGAGCACCGCGTAGCGGGGTTACGTCGACTACGGTTTTTAGGCGAATATAAAATATTTTGAGGTTAGGTTACAATAATTGGTTTTCCTCAAGAACGGTGCATTAACTTTTGATGGGAGTTGTGCCAGGGGAGAAAGTTGGCATTTTAAAGAGTGTCATTATGAAAAGCAGACCAAACGGTTGATAACTGTGAGGTTGGGTAATAAACAAAATGATAAGTTGGCAAATGATTATTCGGCGAAATAAAATCCTGCAAAACGTTGGTTGGCAAGTGAAAATATGGCTAACAATTTTCGGCGAAAAGGCAGAGAACCAAAATAAATACACAGATTACTATTACGTGACTTTGTTTAGCAGGTTCACGCATTCGAAGCTAAACTTTAAATTAAAGCGCGGAACTAGTTGCAGAAACGGCTGTGCCGCCTTCCAGAAAGTACATTACCATTAACTTTTAACGTGCACATGGTTAAGTTTCCCAGAAAACTTCACGAGGGAATCGAGTTAATTTACTTACGGATGAAAATATATCCAATACGCAGAACCTACGAGTAACATACTATTTGATTATAATGTATCTAACAAGTTAAGGGTACATTTACGAGGCACAACTTAAACTCGATACGTTATAAAGTCTACGTGTTTTAATAATAAGAACGCTTATAATAATAATAAAAATAGTAGCGAGTAACACCGAAAGCTGCGTGTTGCGTGCATACTGAATACCTACATTAGTGTGGAGGTCCGATCGCTCGAAGCTTCGGTAGTAGGAGGGAGCGTAGCTTGGGTGACTCACCACAGCTGGGACTTGGCCAGGCAGCACCTGGCCGGGCGTCAGGCCCATCTGCTGCATTAGTGCGTTCTTGAGTGCTAGGTGATTTCTTCCGTTGATTAGCAACTGATCCTTCAAATGTTGCGGTGGATGGAAGTACTTGCAAGGTGGTTTCTCGCGGTTACACCGACCCTGGAATTGCCAATTGTTTACATTAACAACACATACATGTACGGTTAACTTCTAAGTAACGGTATGTATTAAGGTTCCTCGCCCTATAGATATGTATCTGTATCGTAATGTTTGGTTACGTTCACATTCTAGGGTGACGACGACGCCATTACGGCACGTAAGTGGAAAATGCAATAGATATGAGAGCTATACGGCGCAGGTAACCGACATTTCTGGGCTTTGAGAATAGACGAAAATGGCGGACCTCATTCGATATCATTCCGATAAGCAATATGTGTAGCGGGGCGGCGGGCGACCGCGGTTTCGGCTCAATATCGGCCGAATGTGCGGAAATCCCTCCATGCATCACAATTGCCGTGAGCCGGGCACGTAGCCTATAGAAATCCTCCACTCGATTTTTCCTTATAACCGCGTCTTAGGCGGTGTCAAATATTTCTGAGGCGTGTCGGGGGCGGCCGCGCTCTTCGCTCCGCTCATTTTCGACGTCAATGAGGCGCGAGATAATTGCCTTTCGGAATCGAAGCCCTCCGCCGCACCCGTCTATGATGATTTATTTACATCCGTGTAATTAACTGTCGCACTACGTGACGGGAAGAGCTTCGCGGACGTTTTATCGTCGCACGCCGAGCCTCTTGCGCCATATTTTATTCAGTGAAAAAACGGAAAAGCGCTTATCGCATTTCCAAGGAAATACGTATACAAACAAACGCCATCTGAATATTCAGTACTCCCTTGCTGATAATGTCCGCGAAACAGCTTTGGAGTGATTTACTGAGTAACTTTTCTAAAGCATGCCTGATGATATCACTATGCCTTTACCGACGTGGCTATACAGTTTTAGGTATATCTATAAGCAAACATCGCGAAGTGTGAATCTTTGGCTGCAGCAGAATCAGATGCAGACATGTTCCGAATTTTCTCAGTTATTAAACTTCGGCGATGCGTGCTACAACTAGCTAGTGGAAGCAGTCGGCTGCATTTAGATTAACTTGTTACTGGCAGGCATAATGTTAGTTGGACGGTCCTCTCACAGTTTAAGCTTGGGATAAAGTTATTATTTCCTGTTACTCCGAGCCGTCTACTTTAGCCGAGTTTCGATTCGAACCAACCCGTTTGTGAAACTTGAATGGGTGATCACGTTTCATCATTACTATGATAACTCTGTTGGGTTTATCAAACTTCTATTTATTAGCGGCCACAGTTTGGGAAACGTCAGATAAGTTTATTGTTGAAAGCATTGAGTTGCGTTTGTTTTGGTTGAGTTCAGTCAGTTGAATGTTTTCCTCGTTCATGGTGAATAAAGCATAATTAATGTTGTTGTCTAACGTGTGATGGTTTGATATATAGTGTCAGAGTCTAAATTGGCAGGCCTATCCGTATAATGGTATTATTTATGTGAGTATCGACGAGTGCAAGCCGCTGCAGGTGTATCGGCGCGGCGATTAGCGTGACGGATGCCCGCGCGGATACAAATGGCCGGCCGCCTCAGACGGATGACCGCGCCAGCCTCGCCCGCCAAACGCATTACGACACATTAATTGCTCTTCGATCACTACGCCTCTACATTTGTTCGCTTAACATCCCTTTTGTTCATTCAAGGGCTTTTTTTTGAGAGATGGATAAAAACAGCGAGCTTTTTATGCCAAAAAATCTAGGAAAGCTTTTTTCAATATTGGGAAAGACAGAAAAAAATAAGCCAATATAAGATGTAACGTAATGAAAGACATGTTTATATGAAGACCCGAAAATTAAACAAAAACTTTCAATATGGCCTATTTGTTCGGAAAAGGCAACGGGAGGGTCGAACGAGCGCAGGGTGGGCAATAACCGCCCAAAACTAATAACATTTTTGTGTGATAGTGGAGGAGCAAACCGAGCGCGCTACCCTCGCCGTGTCCTTTATAACACAACAATGCGCACTTGCAATACAATATGGGGTTAGCCGAGAGTCAGTTTCATCACTGCCTTCTTTCCTGGAGATAAAGAAACAACGTTCGATGGGAAAGGAATTTACAGAGTGTGCCGAGTGCCGAACCCAAACGACAATCCAGAGATGAATATACCTCATTGTGACTTGGCACTGGTGCCCGATTAAAGCGAAAACGACATCAATGAAGCGAGACGCTCGTGTCTCGTTAAGGTGAGAGCAGTAAGGCGGCGGAGTGCTCTCGGGAACTATGACGTGAATAACGAACAACCCTCGAAAGTAACGGCGTCCGCTGGCAGTCGGCACGCGCCACACCTTGTTACTCCATCGGGCCAGCCGCTGCCAAATGCCACCTCCTCCATTTTCAAGCCCGGAAACTGTATCAAGAGTTTATTACTGGATAATCTGAATCTCAGTTTGCCGACCTCGCTCATTAGGGAAGTTATGAATGACCTCATTGGCTTGGACTATGATGTGTGTTTGCCAACTGACTATTCGAGGACTGGAATCTAAACAGGTAGGTTTGGATTCAAGGAAGAACTTTGCACAATACCCGCACAATGCACATTTCAGCTGAAATACAGTTATCTACAAAATGTCAGGCACGTCACTACAATAAAGCAAAAAACATTTCGACTAAATGATTTTTTGCTTCCATTACACGTATTAGTGTGCACCGTGCAGTTCAATGCAATGTCTTAATCAAAACAGCAATCAGCCAACAGGACATGAAGAATGCGCCCGCCAGACGAGGCGTGCGGTCGTTAATCGATTAGAACGTTCGATCACGATTGATGTATCGGTGACACGGCGTCGACGCGCGGCGATGCGTGCTCAGGCGTACGCACAAGCCGATCTCGACTCGTCTATTTTACTATTGGGCGAGTGGACACGCGTCGGGATAAATCGACACACGAGGAAAACAATGAGGTAACGAGCCGATGAATGACACGCTCCCGTCGCGAAACGGCTCGGACTCCACTTGTACGCACGTAAGTGGGTGCCAGAAATATTTGGGGACAGACAGGAATAGAACCGGCCGATGAGACGTGCCAACTCCTGCATCGAGTAGGCAGCAAGCGCACGCGACACGTGGCCCACACATATTGCTGGAGGTTTCACATTCACGAGATGTTTTAAACTTCTTCTCTTTCAACTTCTCGTTCTTAACTTTATTGCGGACAGATTGTGTTGAAATCAGAACGATGCGATGACAGATATTACTTTTATAAGGGTGGTTGCATATCGGAATGTGGTAGTGACTCGAGATTTAGTAGAGATTTGTTATTTTTCGTTTTATACTTCGTAATTTTTTATAGAGCTGCACTCCTTTCCAGTACTTGTACCAAACAATTTATGTTACTCTGGACTTCAAGGAAATAGGAGTTCATCAGAAAATTCGCTATGTTTTCTCTGATCCAGTCACTGCACTACTTGAAAGGAAATGCGCCGAAATATACTTCCTTACGCTTTTATGCTTTATCAACTGGGTTAATAAAGTCCAATATGCATATTTTATGGTAACAGAAGACAAACCAGATTTCGAATCGGGGTCGGATGTCCCGACGGGAAGAGGTTATTAAAAGGTCCATAGGCTTGAATCGAGTGATAGAGGTAGGGAACACGATCGGGAGCAGACTAAGATCCGGCGCCGGATGCCGCAAATAATTTTTTCGACAAGCCAGAGCGAGGGAAAGGTGAAATCTAATTTGCAAAATTTTGTGGCCGGGAAGGGAATTAGGTAAGCAAAGTCAATTCTGAAAGTAAGTAGAATTTGAATTTAAAATGATTTATAGAGGCACAGGGGAGTGGCTAATGAGGCGTCATGCGAGAGGGGCGCGTGTTTACGCTTGGCGCTGAGCGCGTATTTTTTATCGTGGCCTCTGGGCGGCGCCGCCCGCGTGTAGCTGACGTAACAACGAACACGCCTACCAGACGAAATAATTAGCTAACACTATCTAATTGACTTCGAATAATCATACATTAATGTTGATTAGAACTTAAATCTATTTAACTCATTTGAATATCAAATAAGGAATTACCACGCATTGGTGCTGATTGCTGCTGATAGTCGCGCCTGGTCAACACTGCAGCTAGTAATGTTATTCAATCTTACTCCTGATTAACAGCTAGATAAGTAAGTAGGTACCTTATAAATTAAACATTATACTAAGTTTATTTTTTAAGAATCGCTAACGGCTCAAGAATTAGAACCTCCCTGAAAAGTTGTTTTTGGGCAGATAATTTAGCATGAAACTTTTTGTTATTTAAGTGTTCACAGGATCTTAAGAACTAATTTACTTTTGGGCGGATTGTACACAACTGACTTTTTAATTTTGTCCAAGTTTTTCTTACTTTTATCCTTTCTGAGCTACCCGTTAGTAGTGAGTTAATGTAATTAGCACTCATGCTTATTTAATTATTACGGTTATATGTAGACGTCGGCCCTCCCTCGACGAAAAAAAACCTTGGTAGGAACCTTAAAGTAAGAGTTATTCAGTCCGGTGAAGTTCCCAACAAGTTTGCGTGGCGGTGCCGTAGCTTAACGATAAAATATGCATTCGTGCACGGAGTTATCTCGGGCACTTTTGCCGTTGCCGCCGGCGAGCGGCCGCCGCACGGTCACTCCTTGTTTATCCCGGCTTTAATATTAGTTGGCCACTTTTAAACGGTAATGTTGAAGCTTAGGGTTCCAAATCGCCATAAAAGTTAGGTATGCAAACAAAATTCTTAAATCAAATATTAGTGATGTTGATTAACCCCTAGTGTCGTACTCGTAGGTGTTCCGGCGCCGGCCGCGGGGACCTCGGGGTGTGAGATTAATGCAACGGAAGCAGGCGCGACCTCTCCAGGTGTTTCATTAAATTGCGCGCGGCGCCTCGGCCGGCTCGTACAGACATTATGAACGCTGCAAGCTCGAGGGCCATTCGCTTTAAGAACGCCCGCGCCACTTTGTAACAGCCTTAATGAATCTTGTTACTTATAGGCTCGCGTAAATTGCCTGTTTTACTAACGTGGCGTGGGGTGAAAAAACATTAGGTCAGTGAACGCTTTCGTGAGGAATGCCTTTAGAGCTCGCTGAGAGGTTTTGAGTTTCACGGCGCTGCCAAGCTTTTGAGATGTTATTAGGTGGAAGGAAGTCGTAATATCTGCATTAGGAACAGTTTCAAAGAACCAAAACAATGTTTAGCTAGCTAGGAGCCAAAACGAATAAAATACGGAAGATTACTTTTATAATTAGTATTTTTTTCAAATACTAATTATAGACAAAATTCGTACGTTGTGCGTGTAAGAAGGTACTTTAATAAGGTGTGCAAGCAGTTCGACTTTGATATTTTTGAAACTAGTGTGTACTCGGCAAAAAAGTGTTTATCAATGAATTTCTTTAAAGCCTAAATTTCTTTAGACTTTGGTTTCATTATTTTTATTTTGGTTTAATTGAATTTGTAACATCTTGGATCTCATGGTAAATAACCTGTCGCAATTATATTAATTTTTATATACTTTAGGTGATCTATTTAAATGTTTAAAGTCTTTTTTTTAATTTCTTGGCATTTTTTGGCAGTGTGTATATTTTGTTTCACAGTATATTTATACCAGACAAGCTCTAGAAGTGAAGACTTGTAATTGGCTGTCAGATTATCATACTGTTATTTATCACTATTGTATTTAGCTGTAAGTCTTCCAAAGTTCTTAAATAAATAAATTACATAATTGACTAAATTATGTAATCTTCCGTAAACTAATGAACAAAGCAAATTATTCAAGCAACAAATTTAACTAAATTACTCTATATATACTGACAGAAAAGAAGTCAAGTAAGAGACACATCAGCAGACAGACAATGTGTTGACTTTATCGTTCTATTAATAACTGTGCTAATTTCTAAAGACGACCGTCTACCACCTACGCGAATCTTTAATGTCTACCATAATTAACTTATTTATTCTAATGCTAATGCCTATTTATTTTTCTGCGACAAAGAAAACCAGCTTCTTGCATGAATATATGTTAACATTGCAGGTGAGTTATGTATAACAGCAACGTAGTGAACATTTGTAACGAATGAGTCAGAGTTTCAGTGTAAGGTAGGTAAACAGGTGCACCGTGTGCACGTGTTTCACGTGCAATCTAGTGAACTAAGCGGCACAAGTTGATGCGACGCAACGATATGGAGCCACCCCGACCCGGCCCGCCGCCTCGAACCGACTAACCAGTTTAACCCTGCTGCTGCAGTAATTAGTCTAAGCAGCTAGACGGAGCACGTGATTCCAAGTGCCGGTACTCTCTTTGACTTTCTTGCTTATTCAGGGGGTTAACACTCGCCCGGATTCCGGATTTCACCGGTCCAATCCGCACGGCACGGCTAAATTAAGCCACCTTCGTTACCGCCTAAAAGCAGGCTTAGACTTGTCTCAATCTAACCTCTCAATGACAATTAGGTCATCACGCTTCTAGATCTAGACGTTCTAAAGAGATCGTTTTAAAACTAATTACAAAATGTTCCGAGACACAATAGAACTAGTTTTAAACACAAGAAGATTTTGACTTTCAACATCGGTTATCTGTTATAGTTGCAGACAACAATAGTTGTATCACAACAAAGGTTTCTAGGACGTTTCCGTAACGGTATTTTCTCTGCTTTTGTACTGAAGTTAATAGAAAACGTTGAACGATATCGGGTTCTTTTCACAAGACCTTGGCGTCGGCGAATAGGATAGTTAGTATCTATCTTGTATCTACCACTATGAAGCTTATTTTGTGAGTTCAGCTTGCCTTGAGACATTAATTTCTATGTTGTTAATGCAGCGCTGATTTTAACAGTATTCTATATTTTGTTGCCGAGATTGTTCAGTAATGAGATTTCTTAAAGTGATTGATTTAACGTACTTACTTCACTTCTAAACATTTCAAAACAATTATCTCGCAATTTACGTTTAATTGCCGGAAATGTAATTAGTTACAAAATAATTAATATTCACTCACATAGCGTTAATTAATTCGGCAGATTCAACAGATTGTTATCGTTTAGTGAATTATTAGAATCCATCGTCCGTCTTTGCTTCTTTAATAAAAAGTAGACCTTAATAATCCAAAGCTTTTAATTAATTGAAACACTAGTCGCGGAAAGCAATAAAAATACCTATTTAAACTCGGATTATTCATAATGTAATATAGAAATCAAATACTCATTGGACGGAATAACTAGCGCATACAGTAATCAGGTAACCTAGAAAAATACGCGATCATTATGTGATCGAAGTTGACAAGTTGCCATGTCAACCAACGTCATGCCTCGTTTACATTAGCGTCAGCGACTCGGATTCGTTACCGTCTTCGCAATTGAACTCGCATGCGGCTACTGTTTATACTAGTCGTTCTAACTCATTTGCTACATCCGGTGCATAATGTAAATCATAACAATTTTAAATTGTTTAAGTATTGAAAAGCAATTTTACTTGAACTGATACATGAAACTGTTAAGTATAGGTATATGAAACTACATATTCAACATTTGGTCTGTGTACTCGTATATTACTCTGTTTTCTATCTAGGTATATTCTGTAGGTAGGGCTCGAATTTATTGATAATGTAAATTAGTTATTACTAAACTGCTGCGAGCTTACTCTTAGACACAACAATCAAATAAAACTAATAATAGGATCGATAGTTGATCCATGTCTTGTGTAGAATATTAACCGTTTATTCTCTTCCAATCACATCTCGTCAAGATTTATGAATAGATATGTCCCAGCAAAGAAAATCACAACTGAAGAAGAGATAAAAGGCGATAAAAGCGAAGCGAACTAACTACAAAATAAAGAGCCTTTACTACGTACGATAAGGGAAGTTTAAGAGGAGTTTTCGGGCTCGGGTCGCACCGATAAATTGGGCGGCACTTAATTATGATCTGGAGCGGCATCTTGCAGGCGGCTAATGTCCCGGACTCGTTTAATGCGAGAACTTGTAGTCTCGGCTCCGGCGGGCGTGATAAATCTCCATCTGTGCCCTGTGCCCGACCCCTACCTTCAACGTGCCGCGACTCGACACACACCCGTCTAGAGACCATCCAAGAACCACGAAATATAACTTGCTACTTACTTTTAAATATTTATGTAGCTTTGTTTCCGTTAGTTTGTGTTAAAGAGCCTGATCCTAACGAACTCATTAATTTCTCAACAAATTATAGGTATTTACGACTAAAAATAAAAAAGAAATATTATAACGATAATTCCAAAGGAACAAAACCCTTCCATATGCTAGAGGTCTCCGGCAATGAAACGACCAACTCTCTTTCCGTGAAAAGCGTAGCAAGTGCTACGCGAGTGCTACGAGCGCGTAGAACAAAGGGAAGCTATAATAATGTCACGCGGAAGCAAAAATCTGACCGTAGTTGGTATGAAAAATATTTGAATGGTGTCTTTTGTCGTGAATAACTAGTTTGCGTAAGACTTCTGAAGTAAACTTATTAGAGGCACCTGGTAAAATAAACATCTGTTCATACGTTGAAATAAACCGAACCCTAACATAAGGAAAAATATGAGGATAAAATGTTCTATCAAACTAAACAAGTGTTAACTCGATGTCTAATAGTAGGTAACACTTCAAGGTCTTAATACCCAGGTGTATCTGGTCTTAAGCGCGTGTTTCCCAAATAGGTGTCTCAATCGTAAACAATGTTCGCGGAGAGCGTGCGTATTTCATCTACTAAAGCCTTAAAAGCCAGTAAATATGTAGGCATAAATCAATTTTCTAAACAGAGTGAAATTATTAACCGCAATGATTTACGATGTAAAACGAAACTTTGTTCCGTTTACATTGCCCTTTTATGTTGCGAATGTGGGTAATATAGGGAATTATTGTGTACGGCCGGGTACATTAGGAAGAGTGGCACTGTGTTATTGCATCGTGTAGCGTTAATGTCGCGAGGTTGCCGGCGGGCGGCGCGGCACGACACGATATGGGGCGGCAGGGCACAGTCGGCGCCGCATTATCTAGGTATAATTAAAGCGGGCAAGACGACGGCGAGACGTTACGCCCGTCCTAACGACTTTTATGGCGTATGTAACATTGCCGGCACATAAAATAAATGTGCTGCCTCCAGCACCCCGATATAGCACAGTATTCCCAGATTAATCGCCAAAATGTTTGCTCACACGCTATACGACTGCCGTTATTTAGACTATACCTCTACATAATGAGGTAAATATTGGAAAATGTTTTCCTTTTCCCTCTCTGACACTAACGTAGAGTCATGATGGCTCTCGAAGTGTCGGATGAAAGTATTTCCTGAAGTTTATTTGTTAAAGTTTTTGCAATATAAGTTTCTATTTGGAAAGGGTTCAAGAGCTTTTTTGTAGAACGGAGGGCACAAAATACAGAGTATAAAAAGGTTGTTTACTGAAAACATCGAAGGTCATTCATGTCGACTGCTCGTATATTTGTACACGGGTACGAGAGTGGATTTGTTTTTTTGCTCTCTCAAGTGTGTATTTAACGCACACCCTTATAATTTGTGTATTGTAATATCGTCGTCTTGGGATGTTTGTACGTCAGTGAATATGAGGGTATACGAGGTGACCACACAGTTGGTTTCCCTGGCGCCCGCGTCCAGAGGCGTCATTTAAATCTTTATATGTCCACATTAGCTTTATAGGCAACGGGGAGCTTTCTCCAGCGCTAGCGGCGCCTGAGTGCACTTTTATTGAGGATGAAATACCGTAATTGCCACTCGGCGCCAAGCCGTGACTGACGAGTTTTGTACGTGCTAATTGTGCCAACTCATCTATAAGGTCGCATGACCGCCGCCGAAAGGTCAGAACATACTTTACTTACTTCCTAATGGGGTCTACGTTAAATTAACTCTTGAGCGGGGAATTGATGTTTGTTTTGATTAAGTTATAATATTGGAAGTGGTTTAATATTTCAGTGGTCGTTCTCACGAGTAACGATATCCTTATATCACCGGGCACGTCTACGCGATATTGGATAAAACATAAAAGGAAAATATTCAAAACAATAACCGCTTTTCATATCTCAATCCCCGAACAGCTATAATCTTGACAAATGACGGTCTTTGGAGTGTAGTCGGCACCACAGGCCGCATTGACAAAACTCCAAATAAACTGACACCGACACATAAATAAGCATTTTCGATGTTTTATTGAGTAGAGGAAATACGAAGGAAATAGTTTCCTGGGTCATTACGCGGGTCATCAATCAAGTGTGGCCCTGCAGCGCTTAGATTTGGAAATTGTAGGACGTGGATCGATTTGTGTGACGGTCGATTTCCGATGGTTGTGTCGTGGGCGCAGGCTAGGCTGCTACGTGTCGGGCGAGCTTCGCGTGGTCGTAAACGGCAATAAAGGGTGAAGGCGTGAGGACGGTTGTCGGGCATCGGTATGCAATGGAGTCGAATGCACGATATCTGCATTGTGGGGCGGCGTCGCGGCGCCGGCGGGTCTGGGCGTCGCGGCGGCGGCGCATACATCAGGCACGCGACCGCCGCACCCCCCCCGCCACACCGCCGCTTTACCCCTCGCCAATTATCATAGTTTTGTTCCTATTTTTTGCCGCATTAATGGCTGTTTTCAGACAAACGCCCTGATTGTTCGTGCTGCATTGCGATTACAGAATACATTAGGTGTCCACATTTTACCAATTTTTAGGGTTCCATAGCCAAATGGCAAAAAACGGAACCCTTATGGATTCGTCATGTCTGTCTATCTGTCCGTCCGTATGTCACAGCCACTTTTTTTTCCGAAACTATAAGAACTATACTGTTGACACTTGGTAAGTAGATGTTTTCTGTAAACCGCATTAAGATTTTCACACAAAAATGGAAAAAAAAACAAAAAGTTTTAGGGGTTCCCCATACAACTGAAACTCAAAATTTTTACTTTTATCTATGGATAGGTCTTTAAAAATATTATTGAGATTTCTAATATTATTTTTTGCTAAACTGAATAGTTTGCGCGAGAGACACTTCGAAAGTGGTAAAATGTGTGTCCCCCCCCCCTCTCTAATTTCTGAAGTAAGAAGAGGGAAATTCTGAAAAAATTTAGGTTTGTAGAACGTAAAAAAAACTTTCAACGAAAATTGGTTTGAATAAGATTTGATATTCAGTTTTTGAGATATGGGACATTTTCAGCAAACTGCAGCAGTAACTTTGTTTTTCATTAACATACTATGAAACATAAATTTAGTTTTGCTGTTGAGTGTAAATTTAATATTAATGACCGTTCAAAATACTTTTATTATATTGTTTGGGGTTACGGAACCCTGTGTGCGAGTAAGACTCGCGCTTGGCCAGTTTTTTTTACGAATTAGCGAGGAGCACCCACAGATCTTGTGTTTTATTTTGAATTTATCTACTAGAGCACAATATTGCGTTTCTTACGAAAGATTCCTGTCTTGGCGTAATACGTTAGACCCCAAGACTTTTCCACTACCTACACTGCACTGTAGCAACATGTCACATATCGTCTTTTCGGTTTTCAGAGACTAGAGACAGATACAGCTAACTACAGAGAATTTTCTCAGAAAAAGTTTAAGACACATTACTTGTAACAAAACGATTTACAAAATATGACCAGTGAGTCACCTCGACTTATTAAGATGACAATAATGCAATATGCACTCACTATTTATAATTTTGAAACTTGCAAGGCATTGCACAATATGACAAACTCATTCTTGGAGGAGTTAGTATAAAGTCCACATGGGGCAGACGTGTCGTTACGTATGCAGCGAGTCAAGCGTCGCGTCGGTGGCGGATGCCGGGCAGGTAGAGTGCAAGGCGGCGCACATTGCGAAGCACCGGCACTCCCCATTATCCTATGCAAATCCGGATTTCCCAAATATCGTGCTCTGCCGCGGGCCACCTCGCTATCGCGGCTATTAATAACCCGCCGTGTTACAAATACGAGCCTCGGAGTTGAGCCGTTTAGTCCGTCGACGAAATACACTAGCCGTATGTTACTTCATACGCTCGGTAGTCTCGGTGCGCTCACGACTCCGCGCTAATATTAAGTAGCGCTGCACCGTATTTTCCAATTTTGATTAAATCCTTTTTCCAATTACGGAGCTTCGGGTAGGCGTTTGTTTTTATGATCGCTTTAGGATAGGAATTTATGAGAACAGTTTATACCGTACTTGCATTATGGTTAGAAAAAATAATTAACTTTCAGAAAACAGTATTACAGACAACGATATTGTTGTAAAAAGCAGCGCAATATAAACTCGCGTTTATGATACTTTTCCTTATATAAAATACACAGTTGGATACGTAATACTTAGGAGTTAATTTGTAAATGAGGAAACTGTCTTGCTACGTCGGTAATACGTGTTCTCGCGCTGTTCTACCTTTTACTTTGTTACGAGGCGCTACAGTAATAATTTCGCAAAATAACTTTGTATACTTCAGGGGAAGTTCGTTTAATATTCCACTAGGTAAAGTGTTTATCGCGCTAATCTCGTAAAACAGGTTAGTCGAATGAAGGGTGCAGATCATCGCGCCGAGGTCAGAGGATGGGGTCAGGTCGGCGCGGGTCAGCCGTTGAAAATAATCCCTTACCGTTGGGGCGAATTAAGTATAATTCGTTCGATATAAGTAGGTTGGTATTGAGTTATGGTGGGTTCTTATAATTGAATCGTTAAAAACAATTATCTACTTTGTGGTGCGTCTGTGGGCGAGAAAATGAGGAGAAAAAGAATGGAGCAAACAGCTTGCACTCGATCCTTGCAAGTTTTTTGAAGAGCTTGCTGGATAATTAGATTAGATACCGCTGCAACCCGGCCGACGTGCACACCGACACGAGGCTTTTCTTATTAACTCCGCGTGCACGTTAACATCGGAATTTATATCGAGTGGCCAATTAGAGAAAAATTTCTGCTTTTCAATTGATTTTCGAGACGAAAATCGATTAAGTTATACCGACTAATTAAATTATTGCACTTGATGATTAATATGTGGAGACGTGGTTTATATGTTCAGTAGCCCTTCTTTTAAAACACTTCTAATTTAACTAGGTAGGTTAAGGTATAAGCAATTGCTTATACCTTAGTGGAGTAACACGTAACACGGTAAATAAAAGCAACAATGAAAGATATAGAACCGAATGTATGCTCACCTAACGAATTTCCTAATATTGCAGAAACGTTGGGTATGCGCGAGTACACAAGTCGTCCGCACTGAAAGGCTGTAGACGACGGAATGGTCAGCAACGACGACCACCTACCTCACAATTTAATTAAATATGGCTTCAGATTAACTCGGTGAGGCTTCATACAAACTATTCTGTTTCATATTTTCCACCCCCCGATAACGCTATCCCCCACGCTTTATCTACCCTGTTGGCGATATCACGCTAATATATACATATACATACATACGTACTTTTTACCGGATACAGAAATTTTCCTCCATAAAATTATATCACAGCGTTCTAATAAGATTACCTGAAACAAAAAGATTACACAATTAGTCGGATCACGCGATTTGTTTACGCCAAAGTCAATTAGGGCAAACAATGTCGCTAATAATAACAATGGGAGCAGGAGTGACGAACCAAAGTTACTTGGGTGTACAGTCTTGACTTTGATAATAATGGGTTTGGTTGAGAGCCGCGGGTAGGGGGTGCAAGGGTGCGGGGTTGGGGGGGTGCGGGGCGCGATTGTATCCGATGATAAACATCGGCCGCCCGCCGCGCCATCCAAGAGTCGGCGCGCTAATTAAACAACAACGGAGAAAATTTATTTGATTGTTTCGGAACTACGCCTCTTTGTTACGGCCTACCGACGCTTTACCTAGGAAAAGTGCTCGGCTGATGCCTCTCGACGTCGCGATGGAGACGATTTTTCACTGTAACACCATTTATATTGTGTACAGAGTACGGCAGCGAGCGCGCGACATACCCCGGTGACAAACAAGAACAGACTGAAGTTGACTGTTTGACACCAATGGAAGGCTTCCAAGTGCAGCCAGATCGATGATACTTTTTTAAAAAGGTTATAGACGATGACGTCATGTTCAAGTTTAATTTTGCTACAGAATAGTTAACTTTGGCTATGATTAATTGGTGTTTTACTATTATGGTGAAGTTTGTGGCCTTTTCCGCAATTTGGATTTCCCGAAAGTTCAACTTTCAGGAAATAGATCCGAATTGCTCCACAAAATTGAATTCGCAAATCCACAGCGACAAGGTTAATTGACATAAAAGTCACCGTTGTGGTAGACATGTGTGACAAATGAGGAGTGCGTGATGTGACGTCGGCGCCGCTGGTTCCGGCCGCGGATCAGGTACCGCGGAGTCGTGGTGTCGCCTTACATTACGCACACCCCAGCTAACATTACACGCCGCCTTCCTGGTCCTTATTAATGACACGCGGTAATTAATTAAACCTACGCGCTCAGATATTCTAGTCACTAACATATGTTAACAAGATCCGATACCCCCACTGAGCGTAACAAGATCATTATATTATACCAGAGACGAAATAATACAGTTATTGTCATCTACACTACTGTAAATGAATAATTTATAGGGTTAACGCAGAGTTAGGAGCTTCGGGTGTCAATTAAGTAAAGTATTAAACGAAACGCCCTCTCAATAAATAAGTTAGGGAATAGAATTCGGAAAATTAATCGTGAATAGGTACGGGGGGTCGGACAAAAACTTAAATGCGTGCTTGGAAACCTTTCGGCGTGAAAATGTAGAATTACATGCGGTATCCGAGTCGGCCAAATCGTTCCTGAGCGTGTGAATTATTTACGCGCCGCCGAATGCGAGCAGAGCGGCGGGGCCCGTAGATTGGCAACGACTAACTTTTAGTTGATCCACAAATAAGTTGATTCGATTTAATTTGACCAAAGGGTAATGTTGCTGAACAAATTAGCGAACTTTACAATGTCCAAATAATATATGGAGACAACAGTTTAATGTTTATTAAACATTGTGACAGTTAGTTTTGCACTACTATTTCATTCATGTTTAGCGCTCCTTCACTATTATGAGAATCGGATATGATACAACATGAAGTAATGAAGTCGTCCTAATCGGATATGACATGAAGAAGTAGCTTTTCTCAAGTTTTTGAGGTATATATTCTAAAACTCTGTAGACAAAGACTTATTTCGTCATCAAATATTTAGGATCAATAACAACAAGGAGAAAAGTTTGATTATTGTTGTTGAGCTTCGACAGCTTAGTACCTATATTTAAGTGATTCTTTCATCTTATCCATCTTATTTTTCATGACAATCTTGACATAAACCAAACAGACCTTTACTAAAGTGTGAAGTTAACTAAGCAAGAAGTATTTTACAATAAAATTCAAATGTGAAAAGTTTTAAGAGTGCATGAAATGTAGATGTCCGACGGGTAGAGGCCGAATTCGGTCCAGGGAGCGACTCATTAAAGGATGCGCGGTTCATCTCATTCGGCCCGGACAAAAACGGGCCGCTTTCCGTTACGGTGTGGCTCGCAATTAAACACGACGAACGTTCATTGGAAAAGCGCTGAACGAGCGAACAATACAACAGCTATCTAATTACTTTGTGCCTCCTAGTCGCCTGTTGTCTCTACAATGTACCGTCACTGTAAAGTTGTTTGTGGTTTTTACCAAACGTACGCGCCCCATGTGAACTTTCTGATAGCTCGGCTATCCTTACTCTACCCTGGCGAAATTAATTGGTAGACTTATTGACAAAATATACTTTATATATTCACGAATAAATGCTACATAAATGTTGACGAATTATGACTCACTGATTTCCAAATGTGACACTAAAGTCTATGAAACGTCGTTATTATTAAGAGCCCTTTCGGGGCATTAATTGGAGCCGAAGTGGGGTTTAATACAATCGAAATCAAATTAAGTACATTCAGTTGCGGTAGACTCGGGTTCAGTTGATTCAGCGGTATGACCAACACGTGCGGCGAGGCGCGCGCCAGCTTCTGACGTCGCAATAAGAATAAGAAGTAACTTACTATCTTGTCGTGCATCGTTTTATAAAGTTTTTATGTAGATAGTGACCATGTGGGCATTGTTTATTTATTGTTGTCCGTGTAAATATTTAAGCAGTTATTATTTAAAATTAAAATCGAATGTTGTTGTTGTGAATATCACGGCAACACAGCTGCGACAAAATGAAGTCGAGACTGGCGATTATTCCGCTTCATGTGCACCCGACGAAACTTAATGCCGGCCGCCGACGCGGCTCCACTGGAACGACCCATTAATATGCAAAACAAAACTTGCAATTAATTGGGCTTTAAAAGTTAAATCGTCACTACAGGCGAAAATTGTTCTTGTGAATCAAGATTTATCGCTGAAAACGTGATGGAGTTTGTCGGTGATTCAGTGGGATCGTAAGAGGGACTCGACAGCGACTGGCTGACTACACGAATCTAGTCGCGAACAGTGCAGCGCGACATCAAGTAGTCGCTCCCTTGTCCCTTGACATATTAGACTGGAACGAACGTCCTGGCGGGGGTTATGAGGTAAAGCGGCGCGTAGTTGCACGTCGGGAATGGATGGACGAATTAATTGAAATATAGCGTCGCGCCGGTGTGCGGTCGTGCGGTGGCGGATTGGGGGATTAAAGTTGCAGCAGTTCAGCGCTGGAGCATGTGCGGCACGCGCGGGACCGGCGGAAGGAGGGGGGAGAGGGCACTGCGGCGAGGGCCATCGGCTTGCCGAACACGAAACCGAAGCGTTGAAAAATTGCGCTGAACGTCTTGAAGCGCCCCCCACAGCGGAGGCGCGCTACATACAAATAAGTCAGGGCTGTTCGTGTCGTCGCTCCGCAACCGACGTCGACGCCGGTATCTCTACTTCGCATCGCTCTGCCGCGTAATCGACGAAAACTTCATAATTTATCACGAACGAGGCCAAAGTTCCAAGAATCGACATTGCCTTTTTTTAATAATAATACAACTGAAAAAGAAAATCTCAGTAGAGGCGATGGTCCTAAAGTATTTTGACCTTTATAAAAAAGGCTTTCAAGCGGAATTAATAGCTAAATTCGAGACTGATATCCAAGTTATTAAAGTTAAAGAAGAGAGAAACATACATCTCCTACATTAGCTACACTCAAAAGTATGAAACAATAATTCGTCTACACCGCAAATGATATTTGAAAGTCTGCGACCCGACTACGGAAAGGTCGAAGTAGAAAATATTGCTGCAAAGCTAAGCGCAACTTTTGCAATGACTCAGCGATCTCGCGACGTCGCAAGGCACCCGGTATCTACTCGAAATATCAAAATAAGATTATTTTATTTTGTGTCTGCTCTTATCGAGCAGCAAAGAGGATATCGTTTATCTGAAGTGATCGGTGATCGACTGAAACTTTAGGATTTTCTAGTGAGATATAAATAGAAGTAAAATAACAATCCGAATTATCGGGTCTAAATCCGTAAGTGAGGGTATAAGCGAAAGCTAAACTTTATTAAAGGTCCGACAGCGTCAAGGGCCGGGGCGGCCGACCTTCATAAAACAAACTTTATGACAAACAATAACATTTATTACATAGTTGAGTATTAATGCGCACTCCATTTACAGCTGGGCGGGCGCCGTCGCGGCGCCCCTGCATTGTTGGTCGCGCCGCAAACATCTTTTTAGGTTTAATAACTTACCCCACGATACGGGACGCCTTGCTTATGAAACGTGAATAATCCTAATCTAGTACGCTATTACAACGCTCGCCTTAGTAGGCGGTCTCTGTACTCATATCGTGTAGGAAGTACAACAAACTTTTTTTATCGCTATTTAGAATGTCTTTACAACCCTTTTGCAATCACACTTCAACATTGCAACACGTTGATAAGCTCATGTCTACTTATAGACATAATAAATGAAAGCATCATTTAATAAAAATACAAAACGTCCTGAAGCAAGGAGTGGACAGCGACGCGGGGCGGGTTGTTCTTGTTCTAGACTGAAATAAAATTTTATATAGGACATTATACGTGACAAACGACGTGAACGACACGAATATCCTCTTTCCAGTTACGTTTTGAGTAGCTATTCTTATTTTACGCAATCGTAGCCGACGTTCCGTTGAGAGTAAACAGTAATATACAGCTAAACCACTATAAGCAATTAAGTAGTTACATTTCACGAACTAATATCACAAGCAATAACCATTGCTCCTTGCAACTACTAGCAATAAATGTCAAGAACTCTTTGTTCATTAAAATGAACGTGTTTACCCGCTGTTCGAGTGAGTCTGAGTGCAAAATACTGATTGTACATGTACAATACAGTCAATTATAACAGGATAAATGTTCGTACATTACAGTATGTGTATAGCGGTAGATAAGAATTTAATGTGTCATGGATTCGGTGGCCAGTAGACAGGGGGTTTGTATAAAGCCAGTGGAGGACATGTGTCAACCGAGAGCTCTGCACAGGGAACGTTTTTATGCCAGCGAGCTGCCGAGAATATCGTGCGGGTGAACGTCACAATTTAGGGAAATCTCAATTTTCCTCCAAATCTAAGTACAGGCTTTTGGACTTCACTTTTTGTTTGATAGTTAGGCTCAGTCCTGACATTCTAACAATACCGTTATAAAAAGTAACTAAAATATATATTTGTTTACTTAATATAAAACAGAATAGTAAGTATATTTGAGTGTATTCAGATTTCCCTTTTGTCATTCCTTCTGAATCATTCATGACGATCAACCAACCAGACGAGTATCGGATATTTATGACTGAGTTTTATTTATTTTAGTAGTTCTAATATTATTCCGAGGACGATCATAGCTTTCATCATCATAGCTTTCGCGTGTAGCACGTCATTAAACCGTAATATGATGTAGTCGCTGTGTTGTGAACTATTTGGAAAATTCTTTTGATAAGAAAATGAACGAAAACTTATACATTGTTTATGGTTAGTGTGCAGAAGGCAACATGAAATGCACGTGTCAGGTACGTTGCAGCATCATTCGGTGTACTCGTATAATGTGTACGCGTAATCGCGATGGTTGGCGGTACTTGTCGATGCTCATTTGCGTATCTAAGTGGGCCCGCGGAGGCCATTAGCCCACGATCGAAGGCGTCATTACTCGCGTAGTGGCGCGCGATAAGGACAGACCGCCACTACACCCTTAACGACACCGCCTGCGGTGGAAGTGGACAGCTAGGTACCTTCCACCCTTCAGATTGCTATTAGAAAAAGAATTTAAGCAAATGTTACGGAAAATTGGGTCAAATTTTATGCTAAAAGCTTCTGCTTAATTGAAATTTTATAAGAATTTACGATTTAGTATATTATTTCATTTTTCCTTCTTTTCTCAGTTTGCAAAATAATTCTCAAAATATATTAAGCAAAAATGAGAGTTAAAGATGTGGTCCTTAAAAACGCATAAGTTTCTGTTACTCATTTTTGTGACCATGTCCAACGAGTGGTGCAAGACATTTGGCAGGCTCCATTTTGTCAGACATAATTGTAAAACAATCTCAGTGGACGTGAAGGTGTCTGAATGCTAAACCCTCTGTTTATCACAACAATAGAAGTTCAGAACATGACAACATCGTTCCGGTGTTATCGCTATTAGCGAGAGTTAGGTACAGCTTATGGTACAAGTGTAACTACTTACATACTATTAGGCGAGGCATGTGATTTCATAAATGGTCGTGAAACGCTACTGCGGAGTTTCCTCGTAGATTTTAACGAGATTGCCGGTAGTCGCCGGTGCCTGTAGCATCGAACTTGCGGCGAGAACCCTCCAACACAAGTTTACAACTTATTAAAGAAGATCTCTCCGAATTGATATTAAAATCCGGGGAAATACTTTCCGTTTTTTACTTTTTACGAAGAATCCCAAACTTCTTACATTAAATATGTATTTTTATTGCAGGTAAAGATATTCTTCAGTAGAACAGCAAAATCATATTTTAGATTTAATTTCTTCGTAACTTTATCAGCATACAACTTTTTTAGTATTCAAAGCGTTACTGGTTAGCGGTCTTACTGAAGCGGGTAACAGAATTAAGAACTTAGCTGCTAAATAAATTAAATTCCAACACCTTCAAAATTTCCGTAATACTCGTCCACTGACCGCTTTGAAGAATCTGATTATACAAATTTATCCCTTCCTCATAATTGTCTCAAGACTAGGCAAGTCACGTTTCGCTAAGAGGAAGGCGGGAAGGCCCTCGTTTATAATCAATGTCAAGATAGTATTATCAGAAGATTGGTTGAAAATTGTGTACACGGTGGAGTTAACAATAGAGGCTTGGTGTTTATGATAGGCTTATCTGTGTGTGAGGTCGCGCGGGTGACTAATGTGTGAATAAAATATAATCCGGAGTGGCGGGCGATAGTGATCGATTCGGCAGCGGCTGGACGCGGAGGTGAGCTGCGAGGACCGCTGATCCGATACATGTATTATTCAAGCGGTGAGGAGAGGAGCCGGGGCCCGCGGCCTGCTCATTACAATACGGCTATACGAGCGAGCAGAGCCGGACAACTTCTGCGATGGCAGACAACACGACCGATTAAAATTTCATCTCTCTTTGTTTGGGAACAGAGATAACGGATCGATGTGCGCCACTAATGCCCATGCTCAGCGCCATCTAAATTCAATTCATCGGTTCATAGTCTATACGCATCTAGCTAACTTTGATAAAGATTCCAAAAGGTCAAACTGTTTTAGTGCATAGTAAATAGTACTGGGTTTAATTAACATTTAGTAAACAAACATTGCATTATAACAGGATATTACGTTTGGTACTCTGATAACATATACCTATGTTTGGAAATGCAGCAAAGAGATTAGAGAGTATACAAGCAAAACAAGGCATGGTGTATGCTCACAGGTTTATCAAATCCAACGATTAAATTGAAACGCGCGACACGAATATCGGCTTGTTTGATTAAGCTTTAATGTTTTGTTACACCGTATGCTGGCAGACTAGAACATTTATTTATAGCACAACATTCTTGAATGGCATAAACGAATGTACAATAAACTCGTTACACATGCTTTACTACATTGCTGTAATAAACGTAATTGAGAGCTTTTGTCTGCAACGCATGCAATAAAGAGGTTAATGTATCGATATTCAATATAATTTACAATAAGGAATCGTTAGCTAAAGTGGCAGCTACGGCTAAGATTCGTAGCCGTAGCTAGATTTCGTAGACAAGTGGCGTAGCAGATGAATCCGCCCTACGCGCTACGTAATTGTCAAAGACAGAGATTAAAGATGTTGTAGACTAAATTATGTGACTAAGCTGGAATATAGTAGTATATTTGTGCTATTTTTGATGAGATAAATCTTAGTGCACAAACATTGATAGGGCGGTTCCCATAGAAGGATATTTGCAGAGAACTCAATTCTTACCAATTATCGAGCGGCGATTGAAAGCGATGCTGGCGTGTGCCTGCCGAGACTTCAAAATAAAGCCGAAGTGCAACGTCCCGGAAGCTTTTATTTTTTCCCGACCACTTGGTCCCGTTAAAACGGGTAATAAATAAATTTAACAGACAGGACATTCTCGCTACAACCTTCACCCATCTGAATAACGCACGGACGTCTTTGCAACATAACTCACGTATCTAAAATAAAAATGCGACAAAGAAGGCCATTTGTTTTGGTATTACGCTATCGGGGCGCGCACCCTGTGGGCTACAAGTATAGCCAGTGAGCGCGGACGCTTCTTTGCGCGTTCTATTTGGCAAACAGACGCCTCACGACGTGAACAGTCGAAACTGTGAAAAATAGCTGCAATTCGTGTTGGATATTTAGGTGCAGACAAGGGCCGTTAGTCTTTCCAATCGTATGTTGACAGGGTGCATTTTCAAAACTAAGAAATTGGACCAAGTTACTTCAAAGATTAATTTGAGAAAATAAATCAGCGTTGCTTTGTATTCCCGTCACAGCCGACAGCGGAGCCTTAGAAGCTATTACAGTGGCCGTAATGAGATTTAGAGCGCTCATATAAAGTTATTTATGTGCAGAGTGCGGCTACCGTGAACCAAAGCAGGGAGTGAAGACAGTGTGGCTCAAAAGCTCTATAAAGAGCAGCTTCATTAAAGTACAATCACATGGTACGAGTTCATTATGTGAGAATTAAGTCTCATTGATGTATCATAAAGTAGAATGAGTGTCGTTGGATGTGTGTCAAAGAGGTGAGCTATGCTATACTGCGGTGATGTGTGGGTGCGCAGGGAGGGGCGGCCCTTCTGCGATCATCCATCAAACATGTCCTGTATAGTAAGCTAAAATGATTGAGCTTATTATGTGGCGGTGAAACACACAGAAATTTCCTTTTGAGGAAAAATTCAAATATTATTCATTTGAGAAAGTAATGCCTACATCTTACGTGAAAACCGAATCTGAGCTAGTTCGAGAACATTATGTAAATCTTGCGTTTACTGGTATTTCAATATCTTACGAGACACCCGATGAACAACAAAAACATGAAAATGTCTGATCATTGAAAGTATAGCGACATTGGGTCTCACGATAATTAATACTAAAGAAATGGGTGAATGGCGTAGGTGTACGGAGTATTGTTGTCCCAGCACAGTAATGTGAAGTCAGTAGACATTACATCAAATAGCTGAAAGTATCGCTGACACGCAAGCCTCGTTTGGACAATGGCCGGCGCCATTGCCCTATTATTTATTATTATTTTTATTCGAGGAGGTGAATGATCGATAGTGTAGAGGGCTCGCGGAAACGGACTTCTTTGTTCGGCGAGATTAATCACACGCACTAGCTATGATGGAAACGACTGGAGATATTAATTAAAACGGCCGACTACTAAAGCTGCCCCAAGTTATAGCGAGACTATTAGCCTTTGTATATTGTCTGAAAGTACAACAAAAGCTGCATACTTATTTTGAATGAATGATTATTCAAACTTGCGTCGTTCGTAAAAAAATATAGCTTTATGCGCCCTATACTTATTGGACTGTCAGATAAGCAGGAACTATTCAAAATTGTGGAACTGCGCACTATAAAGGATCATTAAAGCTCAGTTCACGTACGGGCTACAATTTATTCCCCGGGCAATTTAAGGAAAATTTCGTGGCAGTTTTACCTTTTCGTATGGGAAGAGGAAGAGCAAAATCGGAATGTATTTTAGACGCCGTATGACGCCATGCTGACTTGGCATTTGGGTGGCTCCGCACGCGCCTACTCGATACCGACGCCGACGTGGCGTTTTTACAAATACAGATTATATATTATTATTTATGTATTTCGGTTCAGAAAGGGTTTAGAAGAGGGTTATGTGGTGCACCCTACGCAATGGAAGCGATTATTCAAATAGTTTCGAATGTGAGGTTGTGATTTAATCCTTTCGGTAGTGCGACTGCGACATCGGTTACGGCGTCGGCGGGGCGGACGGCGCGCCGGCGGGTGCGGTAACGCGATATCGCAAACAAACGCTTGGACACCGCGCCTCGCGATGTCAATTAAGCTAATTAAACACACAGGGGGGAAGAGAGGAGGCTCGCCCGTTACCCGCACCCTCCCACAATGTCCTCAACTGACGCATCATTTTAACAACAAAAGCCATTCCTCACAGAAGCGGAAAACAATGGTCAACTATACAGATGAGTGAGTCGGCGCTTGTTAGAATACAAACATGTTTGTTATTAAGAACCAGAGAAAGGTAATAGTCGGGGCAATCTACCAGACGTACTCTATAATTAGTAACGATCTGCAAATGGTCTCCATCAACCGAGCTTAACTTTATTTAGGTGAAGTTTACAATGCAAACGACGACAAAATATGCAAACACAATGAGAAATGCTCCGCGTTAGTGGTAAGTAATTACTCGCCGATGAAATTATGGAAATGAGCGGTGAAAAGACAAATAATAGAATGAGTGCTAACAAGAGATAAGACACGGCTTAATTAATAAAGTTGGCGCGCTTGTCTTGGGGAGGCGCGCCGGAGACGCCGACGATTCTGGATCCGAATCGGATAATCGCATTCGGCTAATTGAGCGTTAGATTGACGCTATCGGGCCGGAGAGTCAACCAGCGGCGTCCCGTGCACCCCGCCGGCTCTTTGATCCACCCGCTAATACGACCAAATCATAGGATCAGGCTACAAAAGAAACTTCGTGGTACGAAAAGGACGAAAAATAAAAACTGTGATGATAGTTTAACAGATAAAAGAGGAATGATATCGAGTCGAAGACAGTGGTCGTCTAAGTAATGGGGGCCGAGGAAAATGACACAAAGGGTTGCAAGCGTGCGTCATATTTGGGAAAGTTTTAACGAGAGGGGCCGCTGAAGGGGGTTGCTTGTGTGTCACGCGAGCTGCCATCAGATTACTTTGAACTGTCATCGTTTGTCGACAGAACGTATAACAATTAAAATATTTTTATGCTCCAAACTAAACAACTTGAAGACTTTTCCTTATTCAGTATATTTTACGGAAAAGGTTCGAGTTTCGTAATAAGACGAATGGTAATAGCCGCATTTTCGCCGCGTCTGGCTTTGTTGTATGTAAATATTGCAAGACTTCAAGGAAAATGTATGAAACTGAGCGTGGAAGACAATGCACGTGTTATTGAATGGTCTCCATTCAAGGTCAGTAACTTTCGTTGCTTACACAGGTGCGAGGCGAGCGCGCCAGACGTTGTGTACGAACGTACGTGCGTGTCAGACGCGAAATGGTCGTTTCGAACTCGACCTACGACGACAGCGATACCAGTGCATGCGACTGTTTGACATAGCTTGCAATTCGCGCTTACTACCTACTGTTTACACGCTAAAATGTCTCCTAGCGCAGTTACCAAAATTTAGTTTTCTCTGAGTTTAGTCAATTTACAAATCAGGATAAAGTTCACAAGCGGCAGCCCTATTCCATTCCAGGCGGAAACGCGAGCGAAATTTAATCAGAAATTAAACAAGTTATGTTTCAACATGTAACTGATACACTGTGGTAAATGATGTCTAATTAATTCATGTTTTACTTTATTATGTTTACATCGTCAGTTTCAATTTACACATGATGGTTTTTGGCATACCTACAGCACAACTTTGGGTTGTTAATTTAAAAAATATTGAAGTCACAGTAAAGGTCTTTATTAAACGGGAGTCTTTTTTTAGGGGCGACAGAGTGACTAAGTACATTATAAAAAGTGTATTTACACTCGACCTCACGCGGCGGACGGAGAAACTTTCGTTTCGGGCGCTTTATGGGCGGAAAAATTGAGAAAAGTTGGAGCGTAACGGCCGGTGGCGAAGAGGAATAGGGACTTCGGGCGACGGCGAGTTTAATATAATATGTAAATCGAACGGCAACACCGCGACCTCACGGTCGGAAGATACACGCCGAACTCATATCGCCTGGACGTATTACATGGGGAGTCGTAAATTATCGTGCAAAAGGCAAAGCAGCAGTTTTACGCTGGAGCGCTGCGGATGAGGCTGCATAAGCGGTAGAAGAGCGAGGAAGGGTTACGAGCCTATGAATGCAAATGAGTGTCGCCGCGCGGGTGGAGGTCGGTTTATCGGCAGACATTTACATAAAACCGTAGAAGCCGACTGGTGAGCACACTTACCCGCCTATTGCTATGATCATATGCTGATTATAAGTACCCGACACGACGGATAATACCTTTATAATTTGCCCAAATTTCACACTACCCTTCGGACCTAAATCTTTGTCGAAACCAAACGTATGTGGCAAACAAAGTTACTAATGAGATGTTAAATATTTAATGAATAGTTTAACGCACAATGAAAGCGAACAAATAATAGTTTGTTAGTAATTAAAGTCAACTTCTTAGTCATCCATTACGAATCCATTGTAACTATTTATGTGGACGTGACTTATTTACATTTGTTACTACAGAAATACATACGCACGTGTCTTTTTAATGTCTACGATACCCAATTCTAATGCAGATGTCTCTATTCGAGCCATTCATGTAACGAGGTCATGGTAGTCTGGTAGAAAACATTTTTGCCAGCTATTCCTGCATAGATGTAGGAAACGTTAGTGAGTTTAAACACAGACGACTTTACGCGCTGTTTATTCCCTGCCGTCACTATCTACGCTCGAGATCAGCTCGTAAAACCGTCGGGTTCGAGCATTGTTTTATTATCGGTCCCCGCTGGTGTAATACTGCACAATGACGCCGCTCTACAATCTGCCGCCATTCATTTACTCCTACTGACCGAATGTAATCTGAATCTGCGACCAATTTCGAACCAGCTACATAAGTATGAATATGCATAAAATCTAAGCGACGGCTATCCAACCGGTTCAAGCAAAATTTGAAAGGAAGTCTTTTAATCTTGCCAACATATCTGAAATGGTGGACAGGCGACCCAAAAGTTTCCTGTTGCGATGTTTACAAGGCTTCTAACTCTACAAAAACAACGATACATCAAAAGTGAGTTACAAGTTAACTGGCGCTATCCGCCGCGGCCCACGGCGAAATTTCGATTTAAGCTGACACGGGTACAGACCGACCGCGCCTGGGCTCCTTGTTGACTTACCTACGACACTTTTCAAGTTGCTCACTCAATAGAAGTGACGTCCTCAAACTATACCTCCCTGTCCTTTATAAAATAACGCGACATAAAGACGCTTTACAAACCTTTTCTATTATTTAGTTACTATAAAGGTGAGCAGCGAATCATATAAGTCGTAAATTCATAAGCATTCAACGTGTCTGTTCAACAAGTAGGGCATCGAAAGACATGAAGGGAGGAGCGTTACGAGAGGACAGACGAAGGGCGGAGCTTTCTGAAAAACCAGTAGCGTGTCCACAACACATAAGAGACTTAACGGTCTTTCTGTTGTTGCTAGGAGATTACTACCAGATGTTTGTTTGTTCGTTACGTGCCATCGGGAAACCATTCGTGAAGTCCTTAATGTCCGTTGAGCTTTTATTATGTGGAAACTTCAAAGCGATGAAGTTTACACACTGCGATTTCTTGAGAAAAGTAGATGTTTAAATTTTACGCAGATAGACGAGCCCCACGAAGACAATAAAGAACATAAAGTGTACAGTTTAAAACTTTTGGCGAGGCGAAACACTCCGGCGCGACGCTTTGAAAGTTGGAAGACGAAGCCGGCGGCGCGCGGCGCGGCGGAGGCGCGCAACACCTCACCACCGCGATCCCGCTGTCAAACTAAGAAATATTGCCGTTCCGAAGTAGCTCCCACAGTTTTGTCCATCCAACTCGCAAAAAGCGTTTAAACTAGCCAAGCCGATGATAGCCACGCTAGCATAGGGATATCTTCGTTTTTGTTCCAGATGTTGTTCTATTCAACAACAATATTACTTCAGTGTGAAATGTTGGGATTAGAACCAGAGCAGATTTTAGAAGTGCAAATTGTGCATGAAGCTGTCTGTTTATAAAGTAGTTACAACGTTGTTGGAACCAGACAATTACCTATCAAAATACAAGAGGCGGTAATTTTAAGAGCGTCGGTACTTTGGATCAGCACAGTAAGCCTGTGATCGCATCACGGCCCCCGCGTCGCTCGCCCCTCCGGCGCCCGCTAATCCTATTCCCGCGACAAATTAATATGCTCATCGGCAGCCGCGTCACTAGATTACAGCGCGTTCATAGCGCGATTGTATTTTAAGTGTATTATCCAATTTGGTGGATATTGTGCGTGTGGTAATCCGCGGTCGTGGAACACACGCGAACGTTTAGTCGTGAGTCGCGGGGAACCCTACAACGCTTGCATTATTGCACGCCAGGCTGGAGCGAGCTAGCGTACTTAATAGATTTTGTTGGTGCTGCATCCGACGCGGTCAGCCTATTGCAAACTAACGGGATTATCGCCTAAATATGAGTTTAGTGCGATAACGGAACGAGTATATTTGTGTGTGTGAATACAGCTATAAGCCTGTAACATTCTGTGTAACGTTTCAGCCGTGTAAATCCAAGTGTTGATGGTTACGGGAAAGTCCGACGAATCCTTTGAACGTCTTCGTTAGAGATCGGAGCTAGGTCCTGCCAGTCCTCTTGTGTTGAAGAGCGCTCGAGAGAGATTCCGTCTGAGTGTCTCATTATCTTGGATAGGATAACTTTAATATAAGCAAAAGTTAAGACTATACCGATACAAGTAAGTTTACAAACCCATGGAGTAAAAATAACAAACCTCGCTGTTACAAAAGCTTCTCATACGTGTACTATATTTTAGCGCTTTCCAGATACGAACGGAATGAGTCAAAAATGGGGAAAATAATTAAAATCGGCGCAAACCGTTAAAAGCGCAGTTTATAATAGGAGAGTGCACCGTGAAGTGTCCTTCATGTAGGTAGTTAAAGAGTTGGAGGAGCGCACTTGAGCACGAGGACGCACTGTAGCGGCGTCACCTCGCGACTAACGAACCTGCCGACAAAAACTCGGCTCTACTGTACTTTGCCGCGATAATTTCGACGGTGAAACACTCGCTTTGTATTTAAAAAAATCTCATCGTGTTAATTGTGTGCAAACTTGGGGCGCTGAATAATTGATAAATTACTCCGACCTGTGGAATTATTTTTAATTACGATGTTTGTGAGGTAGGTATACACCGGAATGAAATTCCGGAGTATTTACGTAATAGGAGTTAATCAAATATTGACAAGTTTGTTGTCTCCAATAAATTTGAATACATAATTAAGAAAAGAGCTTTTTATTCAAAAAATAAAGAATAAATAACCTGCATTGAACTTCCCAACGAAAATAATCAGATAACAGACAGGGCAATGAACCAATAGTCTACACTTATCGGCAGTACTTCGCCAAAAACTACTAAACAGACAAAGGTAGAACAATCGAAACAGCTATTAATTTTACGTTGTTCCACAAGAACCGTAAAAGACAATAATGATCCATAGCACGCGATCCGACCAGGGTCCAGATTTTAATATAGAGATTGCGAAACGAGCGCGATGTCATTAAACTGGTTTCATTTATAATTAGAATTCTAAACGTTCAATACAAAAAGTTGCCCGAGGCTAAGAATTTGTATCACTGGATCAGGTGCCTCTCACAGTAGATGCTCAAAAAAAGTTAAAAGTATAATGCTCAAATCTCAATAACACTCAAGAAAGCTTCCGTGACCCGGCCATCGTTCGGAAACAGAACTTCAGTTCATAAAAGGTAAAGAAAAAAAGGCAACGAACACTGTAGTAGAAGTGTTGCTAAATAATGAATGCTCACCACTTAACAAGAATGGTGGCGCGGGCGCGACTGTCAGCCGGCACTCATCCTCGCTCGCGCTAATTGAGTGGGGCATCTCACGACGTTACACGACAACGCCACGGAATGTAAACACCATCGTAAAAACGACACTGTCACATTATTTCGGGTGCTTCATCAACAACTTCCGCGTGTAGCACGATTTAATCAAACGATTCAAAGTAAATTTTCAAACTACGTTTCACGTACAGCAGTTTATCTAGTTTATGTTTTCCGGAAACACGATGTTGGAACGAACGATCAATGGACGATAGCAGATATTTTGCAGGAAATTGTAAATACGATAGAGCGGGTATGTGGTTATGTTAAAAAAGCTAACCACAGCGATCAGTTTCTTTTAAACCGTTTTTACTGCCGTTCTGCGTCAGCACGTGACATTTATTATAGATAATGTGGGGGTATAATGTGTCGTGGCTAGTTAGTTTGTAGTGAGGTGTGATCGCCGGCAATACATCACGCGCCGTCGGGAGATATATGGGCGTTGTCGTCTATCGGTCGCCGGTCGCCGTGAACGGTAACACATTGTCCGATCCTCCACGTCCCGCTTTTTGTAACATAAATAATGGCACAGCTCTTGTACCATGAAGAGCTGCAGAACAGGCGACCCTATTTTTGAGTTAGGAATTCTATTTTATTTTACAAGAAACACCGGACAGTGGCAGTCAGAAGATGCTCATTTTAAAGATGATACTTTAAGATATGACTCCAAGCACCAAGTTCAATAACGTCAAATAAAACGCAATAAATGGTTCTGCCATTGCAACCTTCGCCTGCGACCTTCGAAAGGGCGTAAGCAGTGCATCGATTTTCATTGTCTAACAATAGTTCGGTCGATGGAAATGGAATGGATGGCATAGATTTTACGTACTAAAAAGTTCATGTGATAAGAAATAAAATGAATGTTTTAATCTGCGAACATGTAATACATAAACGAGGAACATCAAGATCTAAATCCCGCCATCGTTACTAATTAAAATGAAAATAGAGCGAATCTAGAGCGCGTTTCAATAGTAAAACCGACAGCTCGCCGCGTTCAACTGTGTACATACGTGTAATAAGTTGGTACAGGCGCTAATCCGACTTATCTCACACGACTGGCCATTGCATCGATTCTGGATGTAAGCACATAACATAAAAGTTCTTTGTGAATATACAACTTGTTAAATATGGGATTAGAGAGACTGCGTCTGGCTTGGGAGTGGGCAAAGCGCACGATGCGAAACGAAACCGGTTATACTTGTTTATTTTGCACGCATTCCAGGCGGCCAGGCGGGAGCGAGCGAGAGGCATCCCGGACGGATCAGGAACTTGATTCCTACGGCGCGCTGGCCTTGAATCCCAACTCTTCATAGTCGCTGGTAAAACTGTGTAACGTGTTTGCCAAGAGATGTAAACTAACTACCATTATAATCTACGTCATTCGCAAAGTACTGCTGGTGATTTATGTTCCGTTAATGGAGTTTTCGTTTCTTGAATCGGTTGGTCTAAACAATCACCATGTGTTTCTTAAATTACTTGAAGCTATGTTTAGCATTAACGTGTTCAATTTGTTAAAATAATTGTTAAAATAACGATCGAATAATTGTTAAAATAATGTTAGAATAACGATCACTATTGACATAGAATTGAATCATCGCTACTTGTTAGATTCCGTGTATACGTCTCGCTGTTGCTTTCTGAGTTCCAATTAGTTTTGAATCATAAAAGTTGCTTTGAATTTTACCAGAATTTCTTTATCCTTACATAAGTTTGTAACGGAATTATCTAATCTTGCGCCCTTAGCAACCACATTGCAATCAAGTATGGCGGTTTGGAGTGCAGATGTGCGCTCTACATCTGTATATCTCGTAACTTGTAAAGCAGGTTTCGCAACTCTCGACCAATAATGTCACTGCACTTCGTAGAAAGTTTTGGTTTTTTAATTCTTTTAGGTATAAACCGGGTACATATTCTACATGGCGAGTTTATGAGTCATCTGGATGTGTCATTTATTTATAGACGGCGTGTCATTAGCGTAGGCTTTGTTTATGTCGCGGCGAGTGAATCTATTTACGGGGAGCACGTCACCAGATACTCGATCAGACCGGACATGAATTGGCAATGAATGCATTCATTATAATTAATAGCTAGGAATTGTGGGAGGACTTATTTACGTACAATAATTAAGGGGGAGTTCCTAAGCCGACAATCCTCTTTCCTGTGAAATCCATACAGGTTTCGTGTCACGTCCGCGATGAGAATTCACTTTAATTGGCAAATAATACGTAGGCCAATTAAGGATGCTAAGTTGGATGAAGGCGCGCGTGACGCGACTAGTGAACGTATTCAATTATGCAAACTTAGTCGTGAAAGAACAGCCCGAACTCCCCGTCTTCTTCTCTTTTATTGACCGTTGGGAACGGGCTGACAAAGTGCACTTCGACTTAGTTCCCCGAATTATGTAACATTTATAGCTACGTGTAATTCTCGTGCTCCCGACTCGACTTTCACGCCTTTCACTCGTGAGCAAAAAATTTATATTACTTATCTTCGGACAAACTTTCTCTTCATATAATGACTACGCCGAAGAGGGTTAACATGTGCACACGTACAAATACAGGGTTCGTTTTTAATAAAACATTCGATATTGCACAAGGTAGTGAAACGGCGAGATAGCGACGCCACTGGAGCATCTGAGAGTCGCGACGACGACGCTCGCCCCGGGGACATCGCAATTGTCATGTAAAGCGTCGTCGGGGCTAAAGCGTGGCACATCGAGCCCGCACCTCGCCTCCGGCTGAAAATGCACTTTTGCGAAGCGATTGCCTGTCGATCTAAGTTATTCAGCGAAACGGTGAGTAGCGACCTAAGTATGGATAACGATCAGTTCGACAGTGTTAAGCCCCCAGACACTCAGATTTATCGTCAACTGTATCGAAAGATAGATTGTAGAATAGTCTAAAAAAGCCATACAAGTAGCCTTAAATAGGTACCGTAAACTACGTTAACATAAAGTAAGCAATTACCAACTCGTCACGACGTCTTCGTGACGATTAATTGAAAGGTTTGTTGACTCTGTTGTACTTGATCGGATAGTAACCGTTTACAATCGCGGTAAAAGCAAGTATCGAGGAAAGAGATGCTTGATGCGATTTATTGTTCTGGTCGCGGCTATGTATCAAATGGTTGTGCCGATTCGTGACCAATCACTTAGTACGGTGAGCCAGTCTTATAGGGACATACTTTCATATTTTGTTGAAAGTGCCCATTTTGGTTGTTCAATCAAGACGCTTCTAAAGATAAAAGAGTCCATACTTTCGCATCTATCAGTCGGTATGATAGATGGATAATTTACATGTTACAGACTTTAAGTGCCTGCGATGAAAGGGACATGTTTTCCTCAAAAAACCGGAAACAGAAAAATGAATATGTTACCAAAGTTTCAGCATCTATGGCGCCAAAAGTAATCAAAATCAACAGCGGCACGCTGTTTACTGTCATGCGAGTATGATTTAGGATGGCAACTTGTCGAATGCGCCACAGAAACCTCGGAGCGAAGGCATTATTTATTAATCACGTAACTTTACACTATATGGCTATACCAACTCAACAAATAGTGTTCTTATAGGGCGACTGCGGGACCGCATGATCTTACTGATTGTCCGATACTATAAACTGGAGTCGTTCAATATTGCCGTAAAGGGCCAGACTAGACTTTCGCTATCGCGTAATAGTCTCGCACTGGCGGCGCGGGCGGCGGGTGACGTAACCGTGCGTCCGGCGCGGCGTCGAATTCGGCACGTTGTGTACGTGAATCGTGATGCAAGCGAGGTGCCAAGGTCGAGGCTGATACTCGGCATGCAAATGAGCGCAGATAAGTCGCGCTCATTACACCCTACACCCGACGCCAGGGGCTCGAGCATCATTACGAGCCCTGACGTAGCCGCCTTTATTTTATTACGCGGATGTGTCGAGAAAGGAGGTTAATGTCGTCGAATTACACGCATTGTTTCACCTAGCCATTGCCATGGAAACAACGGATGTTGCGGGCCTATTTTGCTTACGATTACACCCGGGCGAAAAATTACTTCTAAGCCATGTTTACATGCTATGTTCTTTCTCTTTTACTGACTTAAAGCATTTTGGAGCTTACTCGTTCTGTATTTACCTACATTGCTCAATGTTTAGCTATCAGGAGTCAGAGTGGCTGCTGACTTAAGAAAGAACATCAAGTATGTTAACAACAGAATGGACTGAACCGAAGAAAATAACTTTAGAGCTATTTACGTGATTTTCCACGTTGGTGGTGGAGACGTGTCTCTCGGGCCTCACCGTTTAATTAAAGGGCGGCGGGGTGAGGGAGCCGAGGAGCAGGGCATAATGGCGGCGCAATATCGGATGGATTGCGCGGCATGTAGGAATGCGCCGCGCGCCGCCCCTCCTCATTCGCGAACGATTCGTGGTATTTTTTATTGACGACTCTGGAAATGCTATAGTGGGAATAGTCCATTTGATCTCCATTCTACAAAAATCATGCCCGGGACAGACCTCCACTAGTGAACATTAAGGGGTAATTTCTGCTATTGGGTTGATACTATTTAAGAGCATTATAGAATCATATTAACTGAACGTGGAATGAAAGTTTATGTCGCCGAGAATACCATCTAAAAATATACTTTACCTAATGGACACGGCACGACAGTATTTTTCATCCGCGCTCTTCGTTCGGTGGAAAAATTAAATTTAGAGAGTGACGTTTTTAGAAAGCAGAAATTTAGCGGACATCGCCGAAAAATGTTTTTCAGCTTTTGTAACTAGTCAAATGTTGAAACATTTGGAGAGGAAAAATGCAAAGATTGCAAAAGAAATTATGAAGTTATTAGTCTTATTTTCAATTAATGTTGTAATATCGAGTTGTTGGCTAAGTGCATGAAGTGCGCACGAACGCAAGCCCGAGTGCAATTTGAACAGCGAGTGGCGAAATCTGAGAGCGAACGGAACGTGACACCCCACTTATCACGCAACGAGAAAGTTGGACATCTTATTAAAATCTGTTATTTATAACTGCGTAACGACTCTAGATTCCGGTCTTCATAAAAGAATCACACAATCGCAAGTCTTAACACAACACAACGTTCCGCATGGTGGAAGATTTTTGATTGCTCCATTTGCTGCTAGTATTTGAGTTCTTTTTTTTTAAGTTTTTTCGCTACACATATGACGTACTTGGCAAAATTCTGAAGACATGAAAAAATACAGCATGCATAAACATATGCTCATTAATAAGTCAACGCGAAGAAAAAAAAAGAGACCCACCGAAAACCTGGTACAATTAAAATGAGAACAACAATTTATGCAGCAATTACTTGAAGCATGCTGGCGTTCAATCCAGGTCAGATTAAGTGATTTTTAAAAACTAATGCAAACGATAGCAAGAGACGAGTGCGCCCACAACGCTCACTGCTGCACAAACTTAATGAACTCTCGCTCGCAAAACGCAACCCTGCCCGATGGATCGTACATTCAGAGGTCCTTAATTGAGCTCCATAAATACTCTTAATGAAATGTCTTCATTAGTGTTCATTACGTCCCTTATTATTTAAGGATTTATTACGTTTACATATTAAGATTTTCTGTCTGTCTAGTCAAGTTGCCGCTGTGTCTAATGAATAAACATTTGATAGATAATGGCATTTCAAATGCATCAAGATCTGGATGATGTCCAATTAGGCGCTAAATATCGTTCAGACGATGAATGACTTTATCAGAACCCGTTTGATCGTTTCTGTAAGTGTAAACCCTTTTACAATTACAGATTCTAAGTGAACCACGTAGGCAGTAAACATTCCATGGCAAATTTGTCGTCATTGCGGTCTTAGAGGCAGCAGGACGGACGGAGCAGACAGACATTCGTATATCTATAATGAATCACGTAACAGTGCCTGGTATTCTAACAGAGCCCGCCGTCTCGGCCACGTCTACTTACCTATCTACAATGCGTGAAGGTTCACGAACAATCTCTGGTCTGAGATTGGTGACCTCGTTTATAAATCAGTGAACAAAATAGACTTCTAGGTTAATTATGAGACTATTTTATTTCGCTTTATAATTACATACATCATGATACCATCTCTGAGTGTGATTTATCTTCTAATTACACGTTGTACAGGGTAATAGTCGTCATGATTGGCATTGCAGATACTAATTATTATGTGTTGGATGAGATATACGGCTTCGTTAGAAATATTGAGGACTGCGATAAAAATATATTGTCTCTTACTAGCTTGTTTTGTGCAATCCGGTGTTTAGCAGTCCATAATTTTATCCGACATATGAAAAACAGCGTGGCACACAACGCTAGCCAGTTGAGATTACTGGGGGCTTTTAAATGCCCCCAATGCTCCGAATGTTCGCAGCGAAACACTTGGCGGGTGAGTTTTGAAAACCTCTCCAGAGGAGTGCCCAAAGCAATAGCTTTTGCTCCAGATTTGTTAGCAATAGTTTTGCTCATTTGCGGAACGGCCATGTTGAGGCGATCAGAGTTTATCAAAGGATTCTTGCATTCATTTTCGAAAATGTTTATAAAAGGCAACGAATTCCCTTTGGATATCGGTAAATTCGCTGAAAGATCAATTCAAATGAGTTCCAAAAATAAAAATATAGGTCAGCGGGAAAATTTCACAATATCGTGCGTTTACAGAGTACTGATTGTTGGAAGCGATTTATACTTTCCAAGAACTGAGGGTAGGGATTTCAGCGCGGTACTTCGCTAATTTCGTACTGTGCGCGTTGTGTAATAATATCTTGTTTGTGTTTAACTGGAGGCCCGGAGTGATAATCGTCGGCGAGATACATAAATTCGTTTACACCGGGATATAAAGTTGCGTTGATTTCATTTGAGTTTTCAAAGTGGAAGTATTTCGTCTTCAGCAGCGAGTTTGCTTACAATTCAGTTGTATGAAAGTGAGCGCGTGGGTGGACGAGTTGGTTGTGTACTTCTATTTCGAGTGTTGAGCGCGGAGTGGCGGCGTGGCGGCGACGGCCGATGCATCTATCACTCCCACGTATGGCAACTATACTGCAAGCTGTGCGAACAGACCACCTGAACCCACGCACACTTTCACTGGTGCCCTTTACAAACTACTTTATTATTATGCGTGCAAGTATTTCACACAGTGCGTGGGTTCTTTGATTATGGATATCTTAGCTACAAATGGTGTTAATCCGTTGTATTATAAAGTTTTTTAAAAAGAGAAGTAATTCGTAGCTCCGAAAATGGTTGCTAACTTGGAAAGTAATTAAGCTTTATATGCAGCATAATCGTTAAATAAATTGTAATTAAAACTAATCCCAATGTTCCAAGTTACAACACGCCAACTTGGATGTCACGCTATTTCATGAGTCTAAAGTGTAATGTAATTGTATTATAAAAACTGGTAGAAGAATGACTTAGTCAACCATAACAGAGTTGTTGACTAAGATGAAGTCACTGTCTAGTTGATGTCGCAAGACGACAGCGACAACGTATCGATGCATGACATAACCACTGCCAGTTCTATTAAATAAATTGATGCAAGCACGTTATATATTTAGGTAAATATATTTAGGTAGGTATCTAACACTAAAAATACCGACGTGAATATTAAAAGTAGTGTGTCTCTGCTAACGCCTACGTCATGACTCGCGGTCAGTGTTTCATGGTCGTTTTAATGTCAGTAAATTGAGAGTCGGAGGTGATGCGATGAGACATTCGCGAATCCGGTTTGACAATACGACGCATCGGTCGCCAGGTAGATATCAGCGGCGCCGCGTGGGTGAGGTTAAGTGAATAAGGCAATAAGCTCGGTTTAATCAACACAACACGTAGCCTAATCAAATATGACCCCCTCGTCATATCGCGTAATTGAAGGCTTAATCACGGGAGACGTTTCGCGAAAGGCGCGGCGGCGCGGGACGGGGATGAACCGCGGGTTTGTTTGATCAGCCCGCGATTACGAACGTACTGACGCGGTGACAACTTTTGTGGGATAACATTCGGTTTGTTTAATGAAATACTTACACATCCTACAATTTATAAGTTGATTGGGACGGAATTTATCATTAATATTTAATCAATCAATGTGAACAGTAAACGTCACAGAATGCTACCCTGTGATATTCCAATAAAAGTAAATAGTTCATATTAATTTCGAATTCACAGACTTCCTTTCTAAAGCAAAATAAAATATAAGTGCAAAATATAATTTGCATTCCTACTCTTTAATAATATAAAACAGAAAATTATCATCTGAATGCCTGCCAAAAGGCAATGTGTGCATCCAGATATTCAAAACCAAAATTGCTTTAGCTCACCTAGCACTCGACCGCTTTATTAGCTTTCTCGCAACAGACACATTACTTTTATTACAACAAGGGAAACTCGAATAACAACACCGTTTCAGGTTTCAGTGATGAAAGAACGAAGTTTTCGCTTTACCCGATTAGGCGAGCGGCGGTCCAGTGGACGGCGGGGCGGCTGCTCAAAGAGCCAGCACTAGTGCGCCTCACAAAGCCGTTGTTTACTTTTTCGTTCCCCCAGTTAAATATCTGGACGCTCCATCGCCGGTCAACAATATAAGCGGTGTTCTCCGTCGTCGAGATGCTTTTTATCGTGCAGATTAGCGCCGGAGCGACGTACGATGCACTATTTCGTATTCTACGGGGGATTATTTAAAGTTTCTAGAGCTACAGCTCCGTCCAAGTGTGGTTTTATTTCTAAGCGCGGATAGAAACGGTTTAGAGTTGAAATGCGTGCAGATAGGTACTCTTTCCAGCGTTTTTTAATATTCCAAAATTGATTTGGGTTAAAAGATGTTTGACTGCCAGATGTCGATCAAAATATATTTCCTCCTTTTTTAGGAGACTTTAACCTAAGTTCTGAGTTTGAGAGTTTTGAGCAAAATAACGAACAGCGGAGCATGTTTTCTAGATCTGATAATTAAGATGCTCGATTTTATTATCGTTTACATAGAAAAGCCCGAGATTACCGATTAATAAGGTAATGGCATCGAAGCGAGAGCATTGTGGAGTGCAGACAGTGTGGAGGCGACGGCGCGATACCACGATACCACCAGGGCGCACAAAGCCCGCACAATGTACGACGGCTCATTGTTTAAAGTCTCGGACTAAACATCATGGCCGGCTTTAAGCGAATTACCTACTGCAGCCTCACACATGTAAGTTGATGTGCACTACACGACGTAGATACTAGATAGCTAGTCGTGATATATGGCGGGTAAGACTGCACATCCCGGATTTCTTTTAGGATTAAACACAGGCTGTGTATATTGTTGATGTAATTTATTACATTTGGAAGATTAATTAGCCTGATTACTGTGTTAAGAAAGTCATTTTCTATTTCAATGCGAATTGTTGGGAGAAAGTTTGGATAAAACAATTTAGGACTTTTGAGAATCCAGAGATTTATGTTGGCATCAACTATCAGACTAGACGACCGATTCCGAAAATAATATTACTTACAAAAATAGAAAGAGATCTAAATCAAATTCAGTTGCATACCGACCGTCTGAATTTCTCCGTGGCAATAAAATTTACGATGTAAAAGCACTATTGCTAGCAAAAACAGGCTCATCGTTTTACCGCCCACATTGTGCATTGACGTATTGCATCGAGCTAGCCGGCTTCGACGATGTATCCTAGCCGTAACGTTAGAAACATGACCATATTGAATAGCGCACGCGGGATGGCAGACGTGGAAATCTTTACCGGGCGCACTGGTTCGCTCTCGATCCCAGTGCGTTTTATCTCTTGATCGCGTTATTCAACCAAGCATCAAAGGAAAATACGAAGGGAAATAGGTATTAAGAAATGAGAAAACGCCTTCTATTTATCTGTTTTGATTTGTTAAGCAAACGGTTTGTTGAATTGAAAACATATAACGGATAACATTTCAGGAGCGCTAATGAAATTTTTGTTCGCGAGGAAAATACTGAGAGTGATAACGAGCTACGTATATTTAGCCAAATAAACGGACGGTGTTATTTGGAGAGTCGAACCAGTGGACATAATCGCGATAAGGTCCTCCGGCCCGAGGCGGTGCAGCGGCGCGCGGCTGAGGTGCGTGTTTACATGTCAGTTTTAATTTTTATCGCCCTCCATTCGCCCGAAATACCAACCTACCTACCCGTTATCACGTCATTCTACCGTGTTGATAACGCTATAGCACGTAATAGCTGAGCAAACTTACAGATAAACCGTTTTATTTGGTGCAAATCGATGTAAAATATTCATGTTTTCTCTGACATTAAATTTGCTAACGAACACAATTTAATTCTAACCTGCTGTTCATTTGAATACGCGGAATATTACAAAACTGGCGAACATAACGCAGCATTAGCTATTTTGTTATACAGATAATACGTCGTTATCGTTATGCTCGCCTCTTAAAACAGCAAGTATGTACATAATGTAATTTGTATATGTAGAGACCAAGTTAAGGCTGCGAGTCATCGTCCTGCTCATTATGTTAGCGCTATGCCAATTGCCATACAATAGTAGACGAACAACGGCGACGGTGGCGGCGGCGGGCATGACGTCACTTCAAGCTAGCCTTGGGATTGAGGTCGGCGAGCGGAATAGTGGCGGCGAAATGTCGCCTTGAGGGGTTGTTTATTATTCGACTGGAAAATCGCAGCTGCATAAGTTTTTAAAGTATTTTTTGTAAACTCTGTCCGATTCCTACCCATTAATGATTAAAAAAAATGTTTGAAATCTCACCTTGATACTGTCGTAGCAGGCGGTGACTCTTCCATTCTGCACCTCCACGGTAGCCGGGGGATGAGCAAACTTGCATTCGGTGTCGGGCCGCGAGCACTTATTCCGTTGAAATTCGCGGCACACTTCAAGCTGCAGCCAACGTGAGTCCTTGCCGTTTAAGAGGTTATTCATGTTCACCATGGTGGCCATTGCTGCCATAAAATTCAGGGGCGGTAGAAGCGCGCGCAGTTACGCAGAGCGAGTGCGGCGCATAGGCGGCGGGGAGCGAGCGCGCCCGCGCGCTCTCAGCAGGCACTGGTCACACGGAGGGAGAGACTGCTGCTGCTGCACTGGCTTGCGATCGCGCACCCTCACTACACTACGACACACACGCACGAGACGCGGTTCCGCGGCGATTCACGCGCGGCTACCACGCTAGGTACCTACTTACTAGTTGATTAATCTTACAATTAAGTTAGAATTAAAGACACCGACGTTGCAAGCTTATTTAGGCGAGTATTAAAATATTATTATCACACGCGTTCTTATCGATGTTGACGGTTGAGTTTAGTAGAGGGCGAGCGGTGCTTGGTGCGCGAGCATGGCGGCGGCCGGTGCGGGTCTGGGCAGGCGACGGTGGGGCGCGTAAAAAGCTAGATTAGCGGCTCGGCGGTCAGCGAGCAAGCCGGTGCGGTGCGGGGCTCAACTCTGCGAACAACAAAACACACTGGTTACTCTCCGGGCGTTTCGCCCCGGAGCCAAGCACAAGCGGCTACCGGGTTAGCAAGCGCGCGCGGCGGCCGCTCTCAGGCCCGCGCGGGCGACGGCGCCGCGCTGCCGAGCACCTCGGCGCAGCGCGGCACCCTCACCGGCACCAGATTTTAGCCAAACATTATTTCAGGTCTCGTTCTGTCGCTTGTTATTTGCCAGCCACATGATGCATTATGAATACTATCAGAGGTGCGCAAGAGAATTTAGCAGTTATCTTGTTTTTAATTTGGATGCTGGCTATTGAGGCACCAGGCAGAAAAGTACCTTCACACCGTAGAACATCGCCTCGAACCTGCTACCCCATCATCATCCCACTTACTAGTTATAAACTTCAATCAAGTGCAGAAACAATTTAGGTATGATGATGATAATAATGAGGTTTTATATGCAAATGATACCCAGTGAGATAGATTAAAAGTCATATAATTTTTGATTTGGCATTGACTATATTACAGAATATAAAATAAAACACATGTACCGCAATGACAATCGTTCTTAATTTTGGCTTACAAGCCCATCTGTCTCATTAAATTTATCTTTAAATATGGAAATTAAAACGTAGATCATACCTACCGCATAATTAAATAGAGATAATCATTCAAGGTGCCTTTACTTTTTCCCAATCATAAATGTTTTTGAATGTCATAATCAAGCCCACTGTTACAAAGATTGCAACAAACAAAACACATCCGTTATCCGCCTCAGTATTTATTGGCAACAAAATCCAAAACCTTTGAACAGCGGAATAGCAGATTTTTGACGTCAATCTCATCTGAATAAAACTATGAAAAGATGTAAAAGTGTTTTCTCGGCGGCAACACCAATAAGTGTCAGGGGAATCATCGCACAGAAAAATTCTTTGTGTGGGCGCCGCCACTAGAAACGTAACGTTCTGAGGCCGGGAACAGGGAAAAACTCGTGAAACCAAATCCTATCGTAATGCGCTATTTAAAGCATAACCTGGTTGAAAATAGCTCGGTGTGCGGCAACGCAACGTCGCGCTCTTCACCGTGCATAAATCTTCAAATTTTATTTTCAACGTAGATGCATCAGGACCTTTTCTTTTTGGATGCGCTTCGCTCGAGTTAACACATTTCTCCAACAATTCACGTTTGTTTTGAATTCTTTCTTAAACTTAGACGGATTCTTAGACGAACTAACAGTTTGAAATGGTGGTAAATAATGATTTTATTACAGCAAATTGTTGAAATAATAATAAAATAATAATAAATTGTGTTTTATTTCAGGCAAAATACCCATGTACAACAATTAAAGACAACGAAAATAGTAAAATCATTAAAACATTAAAAATAATAAAAATATTGAAAAAATGGCACCAATTACTCTGTAAATTAGCCGGCGTGAAATTAGATTGTACTGTGCAACAAGGAAACAGGTAACAATGATTACGGAGTGCTGTGGTTGACCAAATCTAGTTACGACGAGGCTCACGATAGTAATGGCCATTTGCGTCCGTTGTGGTTTACATTAATCAATATTTTTTGGTCATTTTAATGGGCTAAGTGTCCTTGGAAAACATACTTTAGGTGAAACTGGAGGAATTCAAAGATAAGCGAAACTACTAGTGTACCATGTGTACATTGATGTTTTTGTTCTAATCAAACACAAGAACGTAATGTTCGTTTACTGTTTACAAATAAACACATCGTTAGTAATACAGCTACATAACTACAACATAAATAAACGCAAAGCTTTGAAGCTGTATAGTTTTCCGCCGTCATGATTGCAACCTATCAAGTCCAACCCCTTGGAAACGCAGACAAAGCAAATGGACGTCTTTTATTTTCTACATTTAAACCAGAAATTGAGAATGGTGGTTTCAAATGATATCGGCGGCCGATTCTTTTCACGTCGGCGCCGATCTCTGGGAGATTCCTTCGGTGCTCGACACGCACGGGGAAGACATTCAATAACCCAGTGAAAAGATTACCAAGAGCAATCAGACGGAAGCGAATCTAAATAAGAATCTCGTGAGAGCGGTCGGGGACAGGGTGGGCGCAGGAGGGGGAAAAACAGTCGAGCGGGCCTTTGTGAGATCGCCGATTCGATCAAGTTACCATCGAGACTATCATGTAGATTTAATAGTTAGGTAGCTGAAAAGTGCGGCAGGGCATATAAAATTTTAATTTAACATTTTCATACAAATGGCAACCAGACCATTTGCCCGCATCCACGGTCTCGACCGGGACTCGAACCTGGGTCTCCCACCGCCAGGGAGGGCGCTCTGACCACTGAGCTATCAAGACAATAAGAATGCGAACAGCTCGCCTGGAAACCTTAACGAAAATTTTACCAGAGGTAGGTGTAACGTTCCTTAACAGGAAATATTTTAAGAGGAATAATGTTACTTCGAACTGTAATAAATCAATTTAACGTCGTTGAGCAAGAGATTCTTCTGCTTTTCATTTAAATGGTGGATACTTTGGCATTTATTCATTTTGTGAATATTTTTGGAATTTCCAGATAATTTTACCCAACCGCACTTTTCAGTTATTTCAATAGACACCACTTTCAGCAACGAGCTGAACGAAATTTTGCAAGCAGAAAAGTGAACGCCTAAATATTTATTCTCGAAGGCTTTATAATTTGCGATTGAGTTGGGCTGAACAGAAATCGGGGTAAGGTCAATCATACGCGTGGTGCAGCAGTTTGAAAGGTACCGCTTAATTCTTTACCTTCACCGATAAATGGTTCTAGTACTTTATTTTTTGTGCATTACGTGACGCGATTGTATGAAGCAAGATTGGTAGCACTTATTTTGTAATTGCCGCATACTTTCAGGTACGCAACATTTAAGTGTGAAGTTCTAATAAGCGTGTAATTATTTTTCCAGATTAAAACAGCTATGGAATTGAGAATAATGCTATTAAGCTCGTAATTTTTTTAACGGATTTATAATGGGTGAATTCTACACATACTTAACATAATGCCACCGCGTTCGTGCAATTGCATACAAACCATTAATTAACGGATTTTTAATTTCAAAGCTAAACCTTTGGAGGAATAGAGGAATGCTAGGGAAAGGAAAAGAAGAAGTAAAAGGAAGGAGCGACCTACGCGTCTGTGTTTCAAAATATATTTAAAACCAGTTATTCCTTTCTGGTATTTTTGAAGAGTTGTTCAAACATACCCGAGAAAGTAACAGATAATTCGAAATCTACTTTTATTAGTCAGTTTTCATTCGTACTGCATGGACCACAACTTGAGATTCCAAGTAAGGATTGCTCTATTCCTAGAATTGTTATTTTTTTGTTTGCGTTATTTTGCTGTGTTTATTGAAATAACGGTGGTGGAGCGTGTCCTCCTTCCTTATCGTTGGCGGCTAGACTTATCGCTGCCGGAGAGGGAAGTAATCAACTAGAGCGTTCAGTTGAACGATAAAAAGTTGCCCAGACAGCAAAACCGACGGACAATGGTAGTACAGACGTAGAACAGGACAAGCATGATCGCTAGGTGACCTTGGATTGTGGTGTCGCGGTTCGCTGCAGCCGCAGTCGCAAAAACCACCACCGTGTTTACCTTCGACATGCTTGATCGGAGTTGTCTCGATTAATGCACTCTCAGCTTTAGCATTTTCTGTATCTAGATTTACATACAATTGATTTAAAGCATTTAACTGTGTGCTACGTGCGGCCAAATTGGATTAATCGCTCGATTCTGGGGTTTTCCAAATATTTTGCTTTCTATTTCCTTGATAGCTAAGTATATGGTATTCCTAAATAGTGATATCGTATGACTAAAATTGATTTCAAACATTATGTTTTAATTTACAACGCGTTATTTGAACCAGGTTTTAATTTTTCAAATGCGATTTTTCCATCAAACTTGATTGCGATTTGTAATAACGTTCAAGGGCAAATTTTTTGCCTCCTATAATGCAATTTTAAGTCATAAATCTTGTAACGATGGTTGAAAATTGAACGGTTTTACTTAGTTTCGCATGTGTTCGGTGGCGTCGAAATGATGTCATCGTTTGTTATTCCTCGCATGGTTCCATATTCGTTGGTCAGTGAGCGCAGTTGTTGACTCACATCATTAAGGAAAAAAGTGTTATCAATTACTTAGAAGGATGTTTACTGAAGTTAATTTTATGACTGAAATACTAACTGAAACATTAGTTGAACTACTATATTGGGTGTTGGCACCGCTTGTTCATTTAAGCTTAAGATATACTGTTGATTGGTATTTTTTATGTTATATATTCTCTTTCCATGAACAAAATCCATTGGTTCAAAGGAAAAATGTACCAATTGGAATTGAAATCCAAATGTGCCGTTTTTGGATTCACTCAAACTTCAGTCATAAAATCATGTTAATTTCTATAAGTAATAAGATAGTCATCACAATTTAATACAAATTCAATGCGGCTCTAACTAAATGGTTTGTTGAACACGTAGGTGAACCATGGTAGCCAAAACAAAGGCTATTGTTTACCGTGTGCGAGGCAAAGCAGATCGCAACTAGCGCTACTTTCGCATTCGGGACGTGCACGAGGCACATTTAGCAGTCTCAGGGGACGTCGGCGGACTGGTAATTAGCGAGAGAGGCGAAAAATTTGCGACGCCTTAAATTTACGAGGCGCAAATTACACGATTCCCGCGCTATCGCTGCTGCACGCCCGTTAATGTGCACGCCTTATCGAACGTGGAGCGAGGGCCTCCCGACCTGCCACCGCTCTCACACTCTACAGATCGTATCGACCCCACAATACATAAATAATAATCACAGCATGATTATTCATTATATGGAATTACACACAGTGAAGTTTGATTTTGAACCAGGATTTCACCTAAAATTTGGGAGCAGCTCAAGCAGTCTCATAGATAATAGAAAATTTAACTAATGCTTATTTGTGAGTGGATTTATAGCGAATTTTGAGCCCAAATGCTAAGCTAGAAACTACTCGTTTCTTGGACCCGCGTCCGACATGACCTAGCAAATTCAATGACATTTGTATAAGGAACAACAAATTACGCACCCAAAGCCCTAAAGCGTTGGACGGAGTCAGCAGCAGAAGATTACAGATACACTTAGATAATGGGATGGCGAAAAAAAAGAAGCAACATAGACCGGGCGTAGTGCTGACAAGAATGGAAATTTCTGCACAGACAACAGCCAACTCTTAAATTAAAGATGATGCAATGTTACAATGAAAAGGCCTTTCTTAGATTCAAGAAACACAGATGAATGTTATCAAGGAATTATTGGAACCAAATGTGATTGATCCAGCCTGTTTGTTTCTTGGTATGTTGGATTTATTCTAGTAAAATTAAATTTGAAATCCATATTTTAAAAGCTGCCGCTACAAACAGGGAACTTACTAAGGGGATTTAATATGCGATAGATTTCTTTGAATATAAACGACATTTCCGCTGTCTGATTTTTGCTAAAAACGGACTTCAGAATTTCCACAACAAAACATGGTTTAAATACTTCCAGAACCTCAGTGCAAACAAAGGACGATTATCAATGGATATATTTGGTCATGTAATTCAGTTAGACCGGTTTAATTTTACCCAGATAAGATAATTATTCTGATAAGAGGAAGCTTATCGGGAACGGTTTAGGTTTTGTTCAAATCTTTACCCGAGTTAGCCATTGTATCCTTGAAATCGTAATTAAATGTCAGAGTTTCCTCGTTTGCCCAATTTGCAAGAAAAAAATCCCATTCAATTGTGAAACGGGTTTTGTGTCGGTCTGTAATAAATTCAATTCGATTTCATTTCTTGTAAAGGACAAAATGTAGATCGGGCTTGTAGGTATGTCTCAATTGATATTTAATTTGTGTTACGAGTCTTTGTCACTTTTGGGCAGTTTGTTTGTGACTGTGACATTTTTTCTTTTTTCCCTTCTTGTATTAGTTTAGGCATTCCGTCTTCTATCTGTTCAGCCATAATCAGATATTAAAATGATTCTGTTTATTTCAAGCACATTTCAGTGCTCAAACCTGGTGTGATAATTTTCGTTTTAAGCTCTGTATTAAGAGCTAAAATGGGGCAATAATAATAATGCAGAGCGAGCCCTCTATTGACACACGTTTTTATTGTTGAGCAGGTAGCAGGGCCAGCTGTTACCCTCGTAGTAAAGCGTTGCAAACAAACCATTCCACGTTTAAATGGATAAAGCCCTGCCATTTTTAAAATTAACATGCTCGTATCTCATTTTTCAGTTTTTAAATCACAGTTTAGACTTCGTAACCCAATCTACAACTTTTTTGCATACTTGGTTACATATTCGTCTCATATCAGTGCTTTATGATCTTTTCTGTAAACAGTTACGACTGTAACGGATAAGTTTTCATTGTTTTTATCATCATTATCACTTTGAATGACATCATCAGCTTAATTTGCAGTTTTAAAAGAATAAACATCGACGCATGCACTTATCATTTCATGGAAAATCACTTTTGTTAAAGGTTTTTGTCGGGAAGTGGAACATTTTTATAAACTATGTTTATTATCTTCGAATCAACGTTGTGTTGTGTTGTTTTAGAGATAAGATAAAACCTACGTAATTTCTTGCAGAGATATGATAAAAAGAACTTGCCGGCTTATCTCACAATTCAGAAAATTGAAGATTTCTCAGCGATAATTTCACTGATTTGCCAGATTTGAAGTGAATGAAAACGAAGATTACTGATGATAGAAAAAAAATATCAGGTAGAATATTTAAAAATAATTTGTACCCAGTAATTAGATTTAAGAATTTTAATGTGAAAACAACCATACAAGTAACACAAAAGTAGAAGTTCAGGATGAACTTAACAATTTTAAGTTAACATCAACTTACACAAGAAATACTTACATGTATTTTAGAAAAGCAACATAGAGAATTTTGAATGAAGAAATATTAGTTAATACGCTACGAAAGAAATAGCCAAATGCACTATTAGAAGAAATATAATGATGAAGGAGTAAAACTCCATCAGGGATTAGGGGAGACTACTTAGCGTAACTTTTACATTATGGGCAATATCGATGAAAGCTTTAACTTGGGTTTATCGTGCGAGTAGCGCAGGCCGCTCTGCACCTAGCAGGTTTGAACCAAGGCGAAAGCTCTCATGCGGCGGAGCGAGCGGACCCAGCAGCATTGCCCACTAGTAACATACCGCTCGCTCCTACTCTTGGAAACTTTTCCGTCGAATTTCGGAAATCGCCGGCGGTTTAACTCCAACCACTCCAAACAAAGACTTGCAAACACTAACGAGACAGACGGATACGAAACACGATTGCCAAAAACACACTAGCCTTGTATTCACAAACTTTCACGATATTATACACTTTGTCGCGAGTTCCGAATTTCGACGAGATTATGCCGCATTTAATAGAATGAGCGTAACACTTACATGATGAGGGATAAACAAGCCGGGTAAGGGAGTGTAAATGTCCGTAAGTTAAAACATAGCAAGTTGCACGTAAGTTAGGAGAAACGTTTCGCCGGTAGCGTAGAGGTCGCGGTTCGCGGCCACAGCGGGGCGGCACGCGTCGTGTTCGGAGCACGAGTGCGGTGCACGGAGCAGCGCGAGTCACACAAGCACAAGCGGAGTCGGCGGGCGACTGACGGGAGGCGAGTGGCGCGGCGCGGGGGCTGCCGTGCGCGCGCACCCCGCGCCGCTGTCCCTGCCGCGCTCCCCGCGCCCCGCGACCGACGCCAGCCGGCCGCCTTATCACACCGCGCGGCGCGCCGCTTCCTTTCTCCTCATGCAGTTGCGAGCTTTTCGCCACTGCCACACTTCCGCCCGCCCCGTCGATTGTGTAGAGTTTTAGCCGGTCAATGTGTTGCACCGATTATTTCCACCTCTTGAGCACAAGACATTCTTTTTAACGACGTTCATGTATGAAAACATTTTTGTTTCGCAAAAAACTCAGACATTTGTAAGCCAACATTGGCCAGTAGCGTGTATCACCACAATTTGGGGTGAAAAAAATGGTGAACTATGTTCGATAATACGGTGTATCCGCACATTTGTCCATGCGGCTTCAATAGCTGCAGCCCGCATGGACAAATGTGCGGATACACCTTTTCGAAAACCAAAGTAGCAGACATTGCCAAAATACAAATTGGAGAACAAAGGACTTGATTGTAAGTTTGAAACATGTCCGGTAAGTTTAAGTTGTCCATGGCGGGTATTTCGAGGGGGAAGGGTACCGCGTGTGCAAGCGAGCTAGCAAGAGACTCCGGCGCAGGCGAAGAGCGGCGAAAGTGCGCCGCGGAACGAGTTTGCGTGGCGCGTGACCTGCCCGAGGACACGCTTGCCTCCCCTCGCCCTCGCAAACTAACGTGCACTCTAATGCAACACATCTCATGGCATTGTTGTTTAATTGTCATAACTCAGATCGCATATATTCCATAAGGCAGACAGAATTTGTTCCGCATATTTCCAGATTGCATATCCTACCCTACCCTACCCTATACCAGATCATCATCTGCCTAGCGTTTTCCCAAACTATTTTGGGGTCGGCTTCCAGTCTAACCAGATCCAGCTGAGTACCAGTATTTTACATGAAGCGACTGCTTATCTGACCTCCACAACCCAGTAACTGGGTAATACGATACCCCTCAGGAAGACTGGACGTCAGACTTTTAGCTTCTGACTACTCGAATACTACTAACGATTGTCAAAGATCTACAAATGACAGCCAATGGCTTAATGTGCCTTTCCGAAGCACGGAGGAAACTCTGTATGTAATTATGGTCACCCAACCACGGATTAACCTCGGCAAGCACAGTTTCACCTTAAAGATCGACCCGTTTGGCTGTTATTATTTAACCACGAGCTCCTCGAACCCTATCCGTATACATTTTAAATAATTTCAGGCGTATGTGGACCCGGACCGATATTAATAAGCAAAGTTTTATACTTACCAATATTTTAGAAAGTAATTCTAAACTTTAATACGTAGGTAAGTACATTCTATGTTAGTACTGAAAGATAAGAGATTCCGAACCATGTGCTCAAGTTCCTTACTGCAACCTATGTGTACTGATTGTCAATTTTTGTTCAGTAGTTCCATGGGCAACGAGTTCAGCCGCTGTCTGGTCATATTCGCCACGACTATTGCTAGTCTATCTCCACAGTTCGAACTGTTTATTTACTTAAGGCTGCTGAATTAATTATATAAGTTGTGGACTCTATCATCATCTGTGTACCTTTCCTGTTCCCGACTACGTTAGGGTCTGTTTCCAGCTTTTCAGTCTTGCCAGACAATACTACTGTATGCGAACTGTGTTACTATTCTGATGTCAGTACTTACAATTAAGTTAACATATTCTATCTATCGAGACTTGAACGAATTCGGTTTGATTAAATGTTTCTCATTGGCCAACTATTGTGATATGTGTCAATATTGTGATATGGCTCGGTGCTGGCTGGCCGGCTGGGCGAGGCGAGGCGCGGGCGTGCAGCGGAGCGGGCGCAGGCGGTGGCAGTCACGAATGCGACGTGTGCTAGTTTTTGTGGCGCGCACGCCACCAAGCGTGACGTCTAAAAGCTCGTTTATACGCTTCTTATAGTCGTTTGACTCGAAATATCCAGCCATTTTTTACTGGCTATCATCTTAATGCAGACCTGCAAATCATTTGTTGTAAAACTGTGGTCAATGTCCGCGACAAGGCCAGCTTATTGTTACCTTCAAGTCCACTTTTAATTCGTTGTATTTTGAAATAAGTTGTTCTGAATAAAGCCAAGTGCCTAAACTTCAGTCTGAAGTTACCGAGCCGCTTGAATCTCCGACCCATCCACTGGGTTTGTTTTGTAACTTTGAATGTGTCTGAGCCTCAAATACTTTAACATTGGATTAATTAAAGAGTCAATTAGTTTAATTAGAAAATATTTCGATAATACAACACTTTCATCTCACTGTGAATAGGTACTGTTTAAACGTTTTGTAGTCATATAAGTTGAAAGTAATGAGATGAATCATAAAGTCCCTTTTTATCATGCAATTAGTTGGTATTAATAGCATTAAAACTACATCAGTACCCTATATCGCGTTCGTGGAAGAGCACCGTTCTGAATTTTTATTGCACATTATCTTGGTTGGTGGCGGTTGGTTTCTTTATACTTCACCTAGTCGCGAGCTTATTGCGCTTCATAAAGTAAGAAAGCACGCGTCGGCCATACATTCTTCTCGGATGAAAGACGGGAAATAAGCACGGCAGTGCGGTGCTAATTAGTTGTTTTTGAACAATTTTTTCACCGTCTAATGAGTGAGCAATGATACCGACAGCTGTTCCGTCGTGCGGCCCGCCTGCTCACAATGCGTGCCGGCAAGCCGTCGCGTCGTCCAATGCTGACACGCGACCAAAGTGTTACCACCGTGCTTTATATCCAACGGCTACAGTTCTTTTAACATTATATTTACAAATAGCTTTTATATTTTTTTTTTACTAATAACAGATAAGTCACTCACCTAAATGTTTGAGCTAAGATATTAAATCAATATTAAACATGCTGCAAAATCCCGAGCAATTTTATAAACAGATGCGACTGTAGTTCAATAAAATTGCTGCTAAGTAAAGATGCTGGAAGATGCGCTTCGTTGGCAAAATTCGGTACCGAGACAAGCGGAGTTCAACGACCTGGCGTTCATCTCGCGTTCGCAAAAAATGCACTGCCCCGTCCCACGCCGAACGCAGTTCTCACACACATTCAAAATATAAGTACATTGTATATGAACACATACCAAGAACGCGGTTACCAATCGGCGCACGTGTAATCGTACACCGCACCTCTCTCCTTGTTCGGATACTCGAGAACGTTTCGAGAACAATGTTTATTGCCTGCATGATGCTAGCTGGTCATGGCGGATACCCTCGCCGTATGAAGCTAAGTGCAGCAGTTAAGATGATTGGACATGACTTAACACCATAACAACAGTAACCAAAGCAAGCAAAAAGTAGAGAAGCTACTTAGAATCCGAATATTATAGTCCCGTTACTTCAAAAATGTATGTCGTTGAATGTTGCTTAGACGCCGAGAGGCCAATTGTTGGACAATAATAAATTAGTGGGGGTGCGCCCACACTGCTCATCTCCACATCAGTTTACCGCGCACGCGCCGAGTTTCCTGTACCATTCACATCATCACCATTTGAGCACCCACAAACACGATTGTCCTTTCCTTTTGTGACTTCATAAAGACAATATTTATCATATTTAAACATACGGTTGACATGACATCATCCTAAGAATAATCCATTCATTTAGGTAACGTTGAATCACGCAACAAATTAGAACATAAATAAAACGTATTTATTTATAGGCAGGTACGGATTCACTAATTCCAAAGGAAACAACAACATCGATAGCTTTCATGTAATGAGTAAAAGGTAGGTTACCTTTTTACGAATCATGAATTCGGCTCCCACGCCCGTTCCAAACTAGTGCAATTTGTTTAGAGAGGCGTCCTTCGGGTTCTCGACATCGGCGTCGAGCCAACGACCGTCCCAAAAACTAAATTCAGGCTTCCGATTAAATTGACCTTGAAACAACGTCGGAAAAACATGGAACGTCTATACGAGCAGAACAATACCACTTAAGTGATAAGAGAAGAGAGTGCGCACGATGTGTAATTCGCGGGGGTACCGTTTCAAACGCGATTTCGCCAACAAAGAGGCTCCAATTCTCGGTCGACTGCCTGCCGCCGTGTATCCACACACCAATTAAGCTAAATTAAATATACGAAGAATTTAGAAACTGGTTAGCTTCCTTGAAGCGCGACGTAGTAATTGGCTAACCCCCGCTAGGAGCACGGACGCATCACTTGTGATTTATTGATTGTTTTTTCTTCTCATACACTTGCAGCCAGATGAACAATTACACTGCTATAGAAATTATTATCTAGATATTGTCTAGTCGCGTTTTTCAGAGGCCTGTATACTGAACTAATTGGGAAGTGATTCCATTAGCAATTAAAGTAAATTAATTGACTTTGGCGCTGTACATTTATTGGAAGAAATAGAGGTAATCGACTTTTTAAAGCGATTCTGGCTACCCCTCATCTAGATAAAATATCGGTACCATCATGCTAAACCATTTACAAATTCCGGTGAACAATTCGTGATTTAAAAAATACTATTTTATATACAGTTCATCTAATAAACCAAACCACTGGTGGTCTTATGCGGTATAGATGCATAAGATACCTATGTAATATTCGCGCAAACGCGGTCCCGGGGGTTACTAATGTTCTAATTTATGTCAATCAAGCGACTTAACTTGATAAATATCAAAATGGTGCACTACTAGGAGCTGTGAATGCAGAGATTCATATAAAATATCCCTCGGTGTACACTTCAAGCAGCGAATTATCTTTGTACAATTGACATATTTTTGATTAAACGTATATATAGAAAAGGGTTGGTGTGCTGGTAAGTGGATTGTAGATGACTTCTAAGCGCCGCGGTACCATCGTTTAATTAAAAGCGGCGGAGCGAAGTCGCGTTCCTGAGTCTGTCTCGAAGGCTCCGCGCTCACGCCTGTTTGATGACTCCGCATAAACGTTAATTAACTCGCTCCATCCGACTAACATTGCTACTCTGTTCCCTGCCTACTGCCTCCACTGATCTGTTCACCAAATTCAACTGCACACAAATTGTGACTATTCCAGGCAATACGTTCATGTCTTAAAATCACACCAGCTTCCATATTGTTGCCTCAATCCTTGTGTCCTGTTGTTCATACATCGTTTTGTGTAGTTGAAACAGAAAATGGACAGCTCTTTTGGTAACAGAAGCGGTGATTTCCTCGTTTTCGTATTTCGATGTACATTTACCCATCTTTAGATGATTCGCGTACTGAAATGGGTTCCGGATCAGTGACGTAGGCACGGAAATGAAAAACTTCTATTGGCTGATATTTGATGCTGTTATAGTGGCCGACGCGGACGTGAAAATGCCTCAGGTGTTTTGCTGTTACTCAATATCTCTATAATTTCCGTTCAGCCTTTTCCAGAAAAATATATCCATGAAATGACGTAAGCTGTTTTACTCGTCTGATATTAACATTCATTAAGTATACCTAAAAGAAGATTAAAATTAGCTGCCACTTTAGATTGCTATTCATTTTATAATTGGTTAGTTTATTTTTGATAATTAAAATGCGTATTTATGAATGCACGTTTTATTTGCCTGTAGCAGGTAAAGAAGTTAATTAGTTTGAAGATATCAAAACGAATCGCAAACGAGTTGAGTGTGTTGTGATTCCTGCATGCACTTCAGTAAAGCACAGAAACAGCGTCGATGTTAAAAAGGACAGTACATATGTACATAGTGGTATAAGAGCGGTCTCGGAGTAGCTAGTTATTACCCGAATTATTCGCTAAGTAATAAGAAACGCAGCGAGCGGCGCCGGCGCGGAGAGCGCACTGTGCTAAGTGGCTTTTAAGGTCGCTTACCTCATCTCACCGCCTCTAGTGAGACTATCTGACTGTTCATGCACGAATTTAGTCCGATAGCTCTTTGTTTATTTGATCGTATAACACCTTATTGAGTTTACGAAATCGTTTGCATGTTTTTCGTCTTCCGACAAGCCTGCAAGTGCACCGCGCTAAAAGAATTACCTCGACGAGAACGTTGTTTTGCATAACAGCGAACAAAATTACCAGTAGTACGTTTTTATAAAACGTTTTGCTGTTTTATAAAAAAGAACAAAAAACATTAAAAATATATAAACACAAAAGATCCTTTGTGTTGCAAAACGCCTATCATCGCGTCTCTTAGAACCTATCATAGACGCGAAATTGAGATTTGTGAATCATGAAATTGACACAGACAAGAATACTCTGATACAGACGATTATTAGAGAATATCGTTTAAATAACGTTTTTGGACATAATATCGTCCGAATAAACATTATTCATACAAGTGTTAAAAACAATTCTGAGTTTAGATTCTTTGTTACAGTTGAATTAGGACTTACATAAGGTTGAGTTTTTATAAGGCAGCGATTAGCAAAAAACGAATAAAAAATTAATCTTCTTAGTGAGTAACAGTCGACGCAAGCCGGCAGACACGACATCATCGAATGACTCAAAAATATATGTAAGTACACAGTTGATACTGTAAATATGGGCATGCCTACCAAATGTGAACTCAGGTTTGCCGTATACGTAAGAGTAGACGCGAATGTAATTAAGCATATTAGACGTCCAATTGTTAGACTTTAAGCCCATTGAATATCGATCAAATGAGGAATACAACTAAAACCGGAGCGATTATTCAGAATTTATGTACATGATAAGTTAGCATTAGGTTTTGCTGTAGTTTTTGTCTAATATAATTCCACGGAGACTTTGCTTAAGTTACTTGATTGTTTCCGGATAGGCTAGCTGGAAGCATTGCGCTGTGTGCGATGTGTTTCAACTCGGCTGCCGCAAGTCGTAAATAATGGCGTCTCATTGTGGGCCATTATTAATGAATCTGCCACCCCGCGCTCCCGCCACCGCACCCGCCCGAAAGCCAAATAACAGGTGCGTCTAACCCCATTCGCACAATCTATTTTCGATGTCTTATAGCCGTGCAGAGAAACGCTCGATGCGTTCTCCTGCTCTAAATATTCATACCATATGCCAGATATTGAGATTTGTTTGGGCGTCATCTGCTCGACATCGTCGTCTCTAAATAAGCGCGGTCTCGTGTTGGCTTTGCGAAGTTTCATTAGCCGTCTGGGAATACTTACTTATGGTATCATGTTGCTTGAATTGTGTGCGGAATTTCCACCTACCATGAAAGGAGTTCTAGCAAAATAACGCTCATTAAACGGGCTTGTGAATAACAAGAACTAAAACGGAGACGGATGTATAGAACTATAGATGTAACTAAATTCCAATAAACGAATACAAATGCTTTAACAGCGAACTTATGCTAAGCTAATAACACTGAATCCATACATTGCACTTCTTGCTTAAAACCGAAAGGTTATCTTTTAAAACTCAATGCAATGTATCATGCAAGCGGATGGGACAAAGTTACCCTGGGACACGTTAGTTGTCACGGGGTTGGATGTACGAGGCCTTCTCACTGTCGCTCTATTATTTACTCCGCAGAAAACTGCTTTTCATATCACAAGCAGCGGCCCGCAGCGGAGTCGCACAAAGATGGCTCCCTGGCTCCCTACATAAATGCACTTACTTTATGAATGACGTAATCCTAATATTGTTCCGAGCTTGGATTTGTGTTCATGTTTCTCTGCAATCAGCTTTGTGTAATGGTTGTGGAACTTGACTACTTCCATTAAATAGTCGAGCAGTTATTTACTTAACAGACAAAAACCCGCTTGATAGATTAGCGTGACGAATGAACGCGCGATAAGGCTAGACAAACTTAAAACGTAGCTTCATTTATCATAGACATCTATACGTAAATCGCGACTGGGTTTTGTTGTTCGTGTGTCAGATTTAGATTTAGCAAGGACACGCAGCGAGCTGCGAGGCTAGCCGGCAGACAAGTGCGAGGTCGTAGTTGAATACTTTAACCCAAACTGTGTTTACATCTTATGGAGCAAATTGCGTGATTCACAAGAGTGACGTAATGGAGGAAGTTACCACTTGGCTGGATCCAACCTACGCGCTCCTGCCAGGTCGACCGCACCGTCATAATGTTTCAAAAATACTGCTTTGATCCGGCACCATTATTACTTAAACTGGTTAGATCTTCGCAATGGAGATTGAAGATTAACTTAATAATTCTGGTCAGTAAATTTTCGCAATTTGCTCCAAAAAGAATAAAGGAGGCTTATTTAAAAAATAAAATGAGAGTATTGTTTGGTTTATGGCTTTCTGAACCCCGATGTTGTTCTGCTTAAATTTGAAAATAAATAATGGTACATTTTCCTCCATGTATTAGCCTCACACACCACGTGCTCGCACTGTGTGTGTTCGTTACATAAACACACATTAAGTAAATAAATTTTATTTGCATCTGTCAATAGTCCAGGTGATTTCGACGAAGCATCCATCGTCGGTCGATGTTTAGATCACCGCTCGTGTTAATTAGCATAATGGTGCTGGAGGCGATGACGTCACGTATCTAATTTGATTACACCAGGGCAAGGCCGGTGTGGTTAGCAGTTTGCACCGAGTGCGCAACTTTAACGTACCACACAAGTTTTCAGAAACGGTAATGTACCTATCTACTAACCTTTAGTGCAGTAGCGCTAACTAAATAATAAACGTTTTTGCGTCATAACACGATCACGTCCAAACTGCACTTCAAAGCGTTTAGAACTTCAAACTTTAACAAAGGATGCCTTTCAAAATCCAGTCACGGTGAGTGTTGCGCCGGCGATGAAACCAGGCTCTCATTTAACAATCATAACAATTCTTTTGTCTGTTGAACTCCAGCGATAAGGCAAAGTTTTCCTATAGATTTTGTTAGTATTCAGGCAAATGGTGGTTTTATCCACAATATTTTTGATTTTGATGAACGAGTTTTGCCCGAGGTTGTAAGTGGCATTAATGAATGTTAAACCGACGTTACTCTTAAAGAGATTTTTATCAAAACATTTATTTTTGAAGTTAATCGCTAAAGCATTGCGGAATGAGTTGCCGACGTTAGATAAGAACAAAGAAACTCTCATTTTAAATAGCTGCTAAAATTCCGTTACAAATTCTCACATTTCCTCGAATTCAGCCGGCGCTCGTGTGGATCATTTGAATTATAAAGTGAGAAGTGAGTGCATGCACAGTGCATAAGATACCTTGGCTATGTAAATGAGGCGAAGCTGCAGCCTAAGTAAGGGCGAGTTTACACCTGCTAGTAGCGACCACCACGCCGCCGGCCGCTGTCTGGGGGACATGTTAGCCGACCAAGCCGGTCATAGTTCAATCACAGGGGAATACGGTCAACTACTTTTTTTTAACTCGTTTAAGACGAATATATTATTGAAATTAAATAATCGTTCTAGCCGTTTTTTACAACGGTCTTAGAAGCAAGTTGACCATTGCATTTGGATGTGAAATACGTTTTTATAAAGAAGAATGGTCGGTCAGCGGTTACCAATTATTTCAAAAGATGTGTAGTTTGTGCGAAAAATACGTACTCACAGTTTGGTGTACTTTCGCGAAGATTTTCTCAGATTTCAGTAGTAATAAATTCGGTCGTTTCGTCTGAGAAGTAAATGAAACATTAAAGCATTTAATTGTAAGTTCCCTAAACAAAACAACAAGACGGATCCCAATAAAGCACTCTAAACCAACAGATAGAGGAATAAGTTTAACTCTTACAACAATCCTGTGACCGTTACTCAAAACTTTGGGACGGCTTTGTTCAAAACACGAAACTAATTTATTCGTATCTCGGCGTACCATTCCACCGTACTAAATAATCGAAGAGCAAATTATAAATGCGTATTAACGGTCAAGTCGTAGTTCAAAGATTAGGGCAGAGGGCAACCCTTTACTAGTATCGCCGGTAAGGTTAAGATTCAAATTATATCGGATCACTGGAGTGGCTCGATGCGTGCTCAGACAATATTTGATATTATAATAAAAGCCGTCGTGCCCTTTGTATTTGACTGTTATTATGTTAGCCAACAAGTACCGACCGTGCTCTTTTTGTGAACTTAGTGAGATTACTTCAGTTTTGTAACGGATTTAATAAGTTGTTCGTTTTAACATTAATTTAACAGAAAACTTTTAAGCATTAAGGGATCAGCCGTTAACGACTATTTCGTTAAAATTAGCAAATATTTTAAGAGATGTTGAAAACCAAACTTAAAGTTAAATTTAATATTTTTGCTTACGCTAAAGTCAAGCAAACATAAAGATCTCTTGAAAAATCTCATTTACGAATGGACCATAATGTATTATGCGAATAATACAAAAGGCAATGTAACTAATGCATACTCATATTCTTAGCTTCCCTTTTCAATATGTGCATATTATTACGTGTTTGTATTTGTGTCGGTGGTGACGTCACGCGCCGTCAAGTCTGCTCTATTTGGGTTGAACCCCGCGGTCAGTCACGGAAGTGCAAACCCTTATCGTGGATCGACACACAAGTGGTATCGGCAGTCGCCAAGGGCGGCGACGACGGCGGCGACGCGGCGCGAGTCGCCGCCGAGCGTCGTCGCGTGCGGCGCCCGTAATGGATATTGATGGCTGTGGCGCGACTAATTAGCCCCCACCACCACCTTCCCGTCATGCCTGCTTAAGCTCTTTTTTTTCACAGTGACAACGAGCGATACAACACGATTTAACCGCCGCTCATCAATCTCCCCGGAACCTATCTCGTTCGACCACTCGAAATGAATCGAGCGATCGCTGTCTCGGGATGACATCATCCGCGTGCGTACAGATTAGATTTTGGCTCGTGGGAGTGACGCCGATGCGCGTCCAAACAATATCACAATCGAATTAGAAGCCGGCTTGGTCTGGGCGGTATCAATCACCGTGGGCGGGCTGTGCGACATTGGACTTCAATTAGGCGGGCGGCGCGTGTGATTGCTCTCACTCCTCTACACGCTAAAGGGTTACTTGACCCACTTATTAGCCTCGACGTACGGTGCTCGCAAACCGGAAGCACGGAAATGAAGAAGTGATTTAATATTTATTCGCGTATTTAGTCCTTTCTATGTTCTTAGCGAATTAAAAAGAACTACTAAGATATAAATTGGATTAATATTAACCGTACCTTTTCACAATTAGCATTTAAGAGTTAACGACTCTTATAAAAACCAGCTTATGAATACGAAAATTTAATATTATCATATTCAGCTATCATGCTATAACAGAATGTGGGTACATTATGAAACTATGTACAAATTAAAGCGGCAACCGTGACGGGAGAGCAGATTAAAATAATGATCGCTTATTAAAATTGTTAATTAACTTAAACGAGTTAGAACATGCACTTGCAGAATCTTATACCTATCAGTTATTTTGTGAAGTAAACAAGCACGTAAAGTGTAACGATGTGACATACGAGTACAAGTGCAAAATAACAGGTTTTGTAGAACTCAACACTGCGGAGCGGTTGAGTCCGTCTCGTACTGCGATTGACCACAAATAGGTCGCAGATTGAATAACACTGCACCGACCTGTGCAGGTTTCTAAATATGTACAAAGCGATATTATTATAACCGCAGAGTATTTCGCAACTGTGATATCAACTCCGGTGGGTAAGAGGTAAGCGACACGGTGGTGCAAGCGCCCAAACTTTGTGGCAGCCACGCTGTTTTGATATCACGCGAGATCCAGTTCATGCAATTTTGACATATTCTAATTTGCATTTATGCATGTCATTTATGCTGTGAATAGTTTTATACATCCATTTAAATAATTACATTGCATATGGCAGAAAATGTTTAGCTGCTTTTATGTCTGAAGCTATTTCTGCAAATAGAACATCAAATGGCTTTGATGCAATTCTTGTATTAAACTTGCAGCAGTAAGCGTGTAGGGTATTGTCACAGAATTATAGTCTGTTACAACCACTTTTATTTATAGCTATTGGTGGAGTATAAAAACTTCTTGCTAAATGAAAATAAGTAAGTTATTTTTTAATTCAGTTGTCTGCAGGAATTCGTCGTAAATTATTGGTATATTATCGTTGGCATGGGAACCTCTATAGTCAATTGATTTCGTTCTGATCGTGTTGTAACTTTCACACACTGGTAGTGCATGACTGTCCAATATTTAGTGCACTATCGACTAATGGCGTATTTCGCCAGCTTTTAAGAAGTTCTGGAATTAATTTCATCAGCCAATAATGTTCCCACAACTGAGACATAAGCCACAGAAATAATCATACTAGTTATTATTAATTTCCTTCCGCACAATTCTTTGATTGATCAAATATTATCATTTAAAGGTTAACGTTTTATTGACACCAATGTTCAAGAAGAGCTGAGAATCATTTACACGTGTTATTGTGATGACAAACAACCTTACAGAAACTCAACAAAAGTCTTCCAAGTTCTGGCTCTTTTCGCAAGTAGGTTATCTTTATAACATTTCTTTCAAGTTCGCTGTTTCATGAATATTAATATTGCGAACACATTATTGGATATAAATAGGTCTATAAATAACAGGGTAGCACGGTTGATTTATTAACTGTTTGATAACAAGCAGTTAGAGTCACTTGCCATCAATCAATCAAGTTGTCGGTACCACTATGTAAATGACTGGATGTGCAATATCCATCACTACTGGTACTGTATGATACTGTTACACATATATGCTGAACTTTCTAGAGCACCATGCACTTATTATAATGATGTTATTTATAGTAATGTTGAAAGCTCTGTCGACGTTTGAAAAACAAACCAGGTGGTACCAGAAGATTCTACAGATAAATAATAAAACAACGTTGAAGTAACAGCCGTAGTTCCTATCGCAAGTAATTTAGTCCGCCATGTACCTCAATAACTCGAGAACAATAGTAAGATAATCTCGAACATCCGAGTTTTATTCCACATTTGGCCTTCTGGGTGTGTTGTTTTTAAATAAATTCATCATTTTATCATGTTTACAGCTCTTAAAACGGTGTCGATTATAATTATGCAGCCTACAAGAAATATTAAAATGTTAATTTTATCGAGGCTGGTACAAGGTACTTGTTGCTATGCTAGCCATTTGTACTATCTATCAGTTCACAGTATACCTTCTCTTTGAACGACGCTCTCCTCAGACTGACATTAATTGACATTCACCTGAAAGCCGATGGAATTTGCGTGTTAATTGATAAATCCCGGCAGTGAGTCCCGAGTCTAGAATAATGTGTGAAACTTCGATCCTATATTATGTAGCAAAATCGCAGTAACTTTTCTGAATTGTTCTTGATTACCTGCAATGCTGCAGATTTTTTGGCCACATTTTTACACATGCCAATTATCTCTTTGAAGTGCCGTTCTGGGTCGAAGATAAGAAGACGCTAAGGTCGTTCGCGATAAACGAATTTGATTAAGAATTTAATGTGCACAAGATTAGAGCAGACTTTTTAATCAGTTGAGAACACGACTTCATTTTTACGAGCTCCTTCTTAGCAGTTCTTTTTTAATTGCCTCTCGACGCGCCCGGGCCGTGTAATGCGCTATTTAATGATGCTTCAAAATGTAAAATGCATTGCTGCACCATCTTTATTTTACTACTTCTTGCTAAAAAGATCACGCTAAGTGTTCGTGATCTTTTGAACATTATTAAGTTTGAGTTAAAAATGCTAATAATTCTCTACAGCTTGGGTAGGTACATTAACAACCGACATTCGGTTTAACGGACGAATCGAAAATTAAATTATACGTACAAAACCAAGTAGACATTACTGTACCTAATGAAAATGAAGTGTTGATCATAGTCGGTAATGGTCATTGTAATCAGTTACAACAAATCAAAATCGAGACGCATTTGAATTACTTTATCTGACGCACGTTTTGTTCCGGTTCAGAATCGACATTGAACAAATTCGATACGCCGACAGTCGAGAACAGCTAGTAAAAACATGACCAATCTAAATTTTATAGTCAAATGACAATTTATATAAAAAAGGAAATTGCTTTTTAATATAACAATACACTAACAGTCAATGCCGTTGATCTGGACAAACAAAATACTGGAAAATATTTGCCGATTGGATACCATAACTAGGCATCGATTACAGCCAACAAAAAAAAAACGAAAACTAGTCTAATAAATCCATCACAGTATAAAAAACAACGTACAGCGGAGGGAGTAATCCATCACCTGCGTGTATTAAAAAAAAAATAACAGGTGGGCATTTCAAAAATTGCTCGCAGTGTAACAAGGGTTTTGTCGCCTACGCACATCCGTTTATTTCAATGAAATAATGTCATAATATTACATGAAAAACGAATTTCGAATTACGCATGCACCCTTACGAACGGTTGTAGCCGGCACCTAATTAGAATATAAATAATTTCTACCGGCGCGACGGTGTTTACCAACTGACCCTGCCTTTGTAATCTTAATAACCCGACACTCAGAAATAAAAAGTGGCACAATTCGCATTACAATTTTGTTCTCACTCTAGTGCTAGTTGCCAATAACACAAGACTCAATTATTGGCTGCGTTATTAATTGCGTAAGTGGCGCATATTTTATTTGTGTGACAGATTTCTGCTCTAAAAACCAACTCGTTAAACTGGAGTCTAGTATTAAAATTGGAGTGGATAAACTGGTTTTCAACGTTGATTCGAAGCACTAGATCATAAAGATACTCTGCGCATAAGAGTCGCTTGTTTCCTCAGTGTTTGCTTGCAAGTTCGGCGCCGGCGCAGGACGATCGCGACCGCGGCGACCATGTGGGCACTTGCAACAATGAGCTCACACAACCGGTTGCAGGACCGTTACAGATGAGCCACCGTCGACTTCGCCGTCGCCTGTGAATATGCATGAGCCAAGATTTGACCTCGGGTTATTAGACCGCGCTCTCGGAGCGTGGGACCGCTCAGGTATAACAATCGTCATTTGACATTTGCGTGACACTCGTCGACTGACTTCCTGAAGTTCACGTTAAATATATTTTGAATTGACGTTACTGCTAAATTATTGTTATTATTTGTGAAAGGGGGATATTAATTAACATTTCGATGTCGTTATATGGTCTAGTTGTGTTTTAATTCTAATAGATATTTTATTGTTTATTGGTGATTTATTTCCTCAATATACTAAGACGATTTCCGTAATAAATTAGTTATAGATGCAATAACAAATGGAACGTCGATGTAATTATTTAGAAAAACGCCGGCGGAAGACAAATACATAAGTTGATGGAATTATTGAGGAAATGATTTCCCGAGTTCTTACTTGACAGCTTTACCTCCTAAATAAATAAAATATCCACATAGCATTTCGGTTAAGGCGAAGTGCAAATCAAATGTAAGATGGGTAGTCAGAGCGTGAACGGGACGTGGCCATCAATCAGGCAAGAGGCCGCGGGTCAGGCCCCGCACCCCGACCACCTGTCGCGCCCGCGCCCGCCAGCTCACACCAATTGCTAATCAGTCACTAAGTTACGCCAAATCTCAGCCTGACAGGGGGACCGCGCACCGCTGCCGTGCGGGTAATGCTATTTTGACGAACAAGGGTATTAGCCGCCGCGACAACGCTTTTTGTCACCAACAGTTTTCTTTCAGATCGACCCCTTAAGGAGAGTTGCGAGATTTTATTTATGCATTTAACTTGATCGACTTGTGTTACACTCACAATATTATTTTTTCTGGACCAACTACTAAATTTCCAAAACAAATGATAATTGGACCGTTATAGCCTTTTTAACGTCCTTCTATCGCAGAATTTCCTTCTTATACCGTGTAATAAAAGTAATCTCATGGACCTTTCACCCGTTGAACAAAAGAATTATTGCTCATCGAAAGAGCGGGAATTCTCGCGTAAAATGGCAGAAATTTTTGAAATAGCGGTAGCTTGTCATTTGAAGCGTCGGTATCGGAGTCCGGCGAGCGGCGAGCCGCGGCGATCGCTGTAAATTTCATCGCAATAGTGAATGTACACGCGAGACTAAAAATAAACATGGCGGCCACAACGGGCGTAGTCAGGCGATACTGAGATAACTGCTCCAGCGTGTATCGCCTACAACAGATCCGGCGCCACTGTGTTGTGACATGCGAATACGCTTCACAAAACATTTATTGTTTAATTAGTTGAGTTAAATTTAGTACACTGGCGTCTTTTGAGTGGGCGCCAAAGTTTTATTTAAAAGAAAATTTCGAGTTTGCTATTTCTTCAGGTTTACACAGTATTTACCTACAACTAATTCAATGTAAAGTGCCCGACTGAAGGAACTCTGAAAATAAACGCTGGATAACTTAATATTGGAAATGAATCAAATTTGAGATTTATATCTATGGAACAGAGTTATAATAGCTTTAGAAGTTTTTCACAGAAATAATTTATGGGATGGCAGAGCGGCTTGAAATCAGGCACGCAGAAAAAACAAATCTGAATCCTGAAAAAGTTTTCAATCTCTTTCATACGAGGCCAATGGGTGTTCAAAGAGTTCTATAAATATAGTTGGATTGTATGACGAACAAAAGATACAAAATCTTTCTGAAAAGCTCCAGGAAACTTCATGAAAAAACATCCTGTTTCAGTCAAATTTATTTATTTGATATTTGACTGCAGACCGTTTGTCACCGTGCACAGTATTGGAAACTAAATCTTAAGCGACCCATGACATATAGCGGTGAGGCAAATGCTACAAAAATGTTATGCTTTTACGTCGCGGAAACAAATGGACAAGGATATTCTTGTATCCGTAAAGAGAATTTGTATGCAGAGTTTCAAGAAAATTGTTTCATCTGTGGTAGTACGCAAACCAGCAAAAGTGTGACAGGCAGAAACAAACTCTATTGAACGGCGATATACCGTCCGTGGGATTCATCTCGGCCAGATCACGTTCGTGGAACAAAAGGAGCGCGCGGCAAGCCGACACAGGCAGAACGAGCAAAAAAAGCTTGCGTTTTAATGGAGCTTTTCATACTTAACCAACTCTGTGCACTTACATATAGAGTGCCCCAAATGACGCAAGCATCTCCCACTCAACATCATAAGTATTTGTGTGTATGCATTTGATATGCCAACATATTTCAGTACTGAGAACATCCAAAAAGTTTTAAGGAAGCTAACCGAAACCGAAAATACCTTCGGTAAAACGGTACGAACAAACGCCAGCTCAAAATGTGCAATGTGACAACTCCATGCAGCATTAAGAAGACATTAGGGGTGGGGTTAGAGCGACGACAGAGGGCGCATTATTTAGCAATTTATCACGTATCCGATAGCAAAGGAATATGAACTTTCTGTAACTGTTGCCAGTTTATTATTTCAATAGTTGCCTACGTCAACTTACTTTCCAACATGTATACCCCGAATTTACATGTTATGTTTCCTGAAACGTAACGAATAGTCAAATAGAATGTTTGTGATATACATTAGAAAGCAAACATTATAGCTGTCACTTTCGCTTGTCGGGTTACAATGACTCGCTTGAAATCACCGCGTGAACCTTTCATCGCGCGTCACTACGAGCTTTCAAAAAGCTTTCAGTGGCCGATCGCGCTCACTATGATTATGTGCGTTGCCAATATATATACGTTCTGCGATTGGACTTATGGCAAATATATGAATAAATGTGGCATGTTGGAAATTGTTGTTGTATAAGTTGACGCAATGTCTACCACGTTAACCTCTCAATTTGTACGGGTAACTGTGGCTTGCCACAAAGTGCGGTTGCCAAGCGCCCGCACCGGAAAATTTGGCGGAAACCGAACGACATCGCGGCTCAAAACTATGCATTTTAAGTCAAATCAATCGATACGCGGTCGGACGCACACGTGTGCTAGTTGTTTATGTGCCACAAAAACCACAAAGTTTTGCGAGACTGCCAAATGTGGAAGTACATACTTCGCATGAAGTGGCTGTTAGGGCTTCCCATGAGAGGAGTTAGCTTACGTTAGTGGACGAATGGGGCACAACTCACGCGGCGTCATTATCGTTACAGTTCAGTGGTCGGCGCCAATTTGAGCGGGTGTGTAACGAGCACTGCGACCACACCGGTCCCAGGACTTGCTTAATTGAGCACTCCACACACTCAATTTCTTTATATGAAACTTCAAATATTATGCCATTCAAAATGGGGCTTCTGACGTCGATAACGATTTCGCGACAAGGTTGTTAAATTAGGGGGACCAAAAAGAGCCAGAGGATAAGTAAAAATAAACCTTTTATTCGTGTTTAAACCCTACTAAACCTAAATTTGCATTGAACAACAAAATTACTGAGTGTAGTAACGTATACAGAACTATCGTCGAGGTTGATGGAGGTAGATGGCCCGTGGTGGAGCCGGGTACCGGAGCGTGCCTGCTCCCGCACCCATAAATATTTTACGGTGCACTCCTTTATGGTATTGTGATTAGATTGTCGCGCTGCTTGTGCCACGCGAATCTATGGTATATCGAATTTGGAACCAAGTGAACGCGTGTCTCGAGTATTTCGCGTATGTAATGGAATTTTGCCAAGAACTACATGTGTTGCGGGATCCACAAGCTTTGCTTGTTTTATTTTGTTATTTCATTAAATTATTACAGGTGCCACTTTTATGGCCAGATGGAGCCAAATAGGAAGGCTTATGATATCTACTGAATCAGTGTGTATGTATGATTTCATGTCTAAAACTCCTAGAGTTTTCTTATCTTTGTGAAGGACTTATTTAGGTCCCAACTACATTTTGTTTTTTAAAAGAGAAAATAATTTTAGAATTCAGAAGAGTATCTCGAGTAACATAAATCCTGTTTATTGAATCATAAATCTGTTACGCGACTTCAGCAACTAGCGATTAAACTCAATGCAATATTCACAATGCTCCTCCAAACAGATATCTATAAATATTTTGACAAGCCCCGGGAAGTGTTATATTTTCGTTTGAATATCGGTATAATAAATATGAAATAGCGCAAGGTGGGTTAGATAGAGTAGTAAGTGTTCGATGTTCGATCTAGGAAAACCGGGGCGCAGGCGAACATCATGTCTACACGGTGGCGGAGAAGGGGAAGTGGTAAGGTCGCGTTACGCCGTTTGAAAGTGAGATGCGAGGCGCCAGGAGAGCAACAAATTAAGTCCCCGCGGGGAGCGGCGCCGCCCACGCCCGCGTTGAGAGCCGCCCGCGATAACGTCTCGCCGAAGGGAAAACTTGAATATTTCCAACGAATTACGTAACCAAATTCGGTGAATAAAAGTTCGCGTACGTGCCCCGACAACCGGCAAAGTATTATTGAAGTTCTCTTTACATTCTAATTAGGAGTTTAGAAGCGTTTAATCGTAGAATATGTCGCCTTCGAGAATCCATTACAAGTGGAAGTTTATATTGAATACAGTAATTGTACAAGTATTTGCTATCAATTTTGTTTGTAAGGACTTCAGTGCTCCATTAAAACGTTATAAATACGTTAGCATTCCCCAACTTTCACGAATATAACACACAATATTATTATTAACATAGCTATGACATGCTGTCTTAGCAATTTTTTTATTTTATATCCTTGCACATTTTCTCAAACTTTCTGCCGACAAACAGCTTTTTATAACATACACGTCAAATACTAAACAAGTACTAAAAAAAGTAATCATTTTAATTCACGCAGAGACAAAGGGACTTGACCAAATTCTCTTGAAAAATAACATTGGAAAGGCAAGGATCACCATTTTGAAATGGAGCCATGTTCATGTAGAATATTTTGTAAAATACCTACAGCTAAACTAGAAAAGGTTTGCTCTTCGTTAACCATCTTGTTTCAGAATTAGCACGAACGTCGTGCCGCAGAGTCACAAATACCAGGAATTGGTGTTATAAAGAAAAGTACTTAACAGAATTCAGCAATGTATAATTAAACTGTATTTCAGACTACAGTCCAAAGTTTTGTTAATATAATGGCAAATGGCTAGGTACACATATTTGCTCATGATGACTGTACGTGTAGCTACGTACATTTATTACTCCTAATGTCAAGAGTACAGAACATATGATGAAAATATTATATTTTATTGGCCAATATTCCCTTATTTTATATTACGTTATTCGAAAAAGTTATAGTCGTTTCACGAGAGAAATAAAACTCTTACCGCAACATAAACTTTATCACATAAAGTCATAAATATTTTGTACCAATATCACTTCCCCCGTTTGAGGTGTGGCATTGGCGTTCGCTTCTAAATGTGAACTTTAAAGTTTATTGGTATCAAACTTTTTTATTTTTTATTCAGCGCACATTTATTTCAGTAGCGTTTAACCTGCTCGATCGATATTTCAAACGAATACACAGGTACATATTCTGTTTGAAATCGTTGTAAAGTACAAAATAGCAAGCCGTTATAAATTCACTGCGAGTGCCTGCATTTGAAACGACACTGTTGGATTAACGAGCAGATTAAACAAGCGAGAAATAATAGACGCACGATACAGTTAATGACGGACCTATAAAAAGAAGGAAGAAATCTGCCAATAGCAAAGCTTAAGCAAGGGTATAAAATTAAATGGGTAGAAGGCGTTTTTACAAGTTTATCGAGCGTTCCACATCGGGCAGACGTCTAATGGGCTCGCAGGCGCCGCGCACGCTGCCTGTCTGTCTCGGCGGCCAGTGACGTGCGCCCGCCCGCCAGACCGTATGAAACCGACATTTAGACCTTACCAATTTCCGATCGATAGCCGCCTAGGAAAACGTTTCACTTATGATATGTCACGCTATGTTACACTCATGATGGTGGAGCGATAATAGATTAAACAGTTCCTTATGAACAAGTGACTGTAGCGAGAACAAAAAGGTCGGAATGGGGGCTACTTACACAGAACGGCGCGGTTGGCTGCCCCCTCGCTCCGCTTTTAATGCGGATTTATCGACTCAAATTAATCGTGTAAGTAGAGAACCGGCCGAGGAAAGTTGCGTGTAACGCGATAAAGGACCTCTATTCGTTCGAAAAGCCGTTCATTGGGATTTAACTAAATTGACCTTCGTACGCTATAAACCTGGTTCAGTGATCTTATTGAAGAGTATCTATTACAAAGACGAAGAAGTGTTGAATGATTGCATTGAATATTTTCAACCGGAGTTACCGAGTTAGCTTATAGAGTCAGCAAGCTCAAGTGGCAGTGAGTGCGCTTGTCATATCTGTCGAAGGACCGATGCCCGTCGGAGTGGACAAGACCTTGCTAGGGGACTGAGAATCGGTAAACACAGCGTCAGACGTCCTTCAGCACCCTTCAGCCAGATTTATCCATAACATGAAAAAGGTAGATGTAGGTAGTGGAAGATCAGAAAACAGTATTGTAGCAAATGTCAGGAAAGACCAGGACAGTTGGAGACATTAATTCAAAAATATTCATTTTAAAAGAAAAAAAAAATACAAATATTACAAAAAAAGTAAAAAGATTATACTCGCCTACAATTGGTAAGAAACTTACAAAGCTCTTATCAAAAACTATAGTGACTAACGTGACTACATGAATCTCCCCAATAATATGATAGAAGCATGTTTTGTAAACAGCGAGTAGCGTGGCGATGCGGTTTCGGATGCGATGTCGAACGCGACTGGGTCTCCGGAACGACACGTCAGCCCACAATCTCATTTGTGCTTCCCACTACAACGAGCGACACGTAGGAAATGAGATGCGATTAGCTTACCCAGCCGGCGAACATTTGCTCTGTACATCGGCACAACATTCACATAAATTTAAAATAGCTGCGACAACAAACCCGTAAGGAAATATTGCCTGTTTATCAGCACAGGTACTCTCCCTACTTTACATTTAACATGTTTGAAGAGAGATTTTAACTTTATAAGGCACACAATCGCCCTAATCGAGCCGTTTCACTTACACATCCAACTGCAGTAAGTTACCATTGTGCGCTCTCTTGACTTTTGATAAATGATCCGATTAAAATGAGATTGCTGATAGTCTCTTTTTACTTATACTACGGTTCAATATACCTGATCGTGAGAAATGAAAGACTTCGAATGCTGACGATGGGATTCGAAACGATAGATATTGCAAATGGTTATTATTCAAAGTGCTTCGATTCAAGTACTAGTATTTGAAAGATCTCCCAGTATCTTTGACTTAGTAAGCTCAAGCTGAAACTTAAAGCACCACAAATAGAATGCTTAAGAAGTCGCGTTTGTCGCCAAAAGAAAATACAGCAATAAGTTACAATCATAAGATCCGTCGCAAGTAATCCACAAAAGATATTTGAAGCGAAATGGTTTCCACCAACTTTTGGAATAGAAAATTCTCAAGAATAGCTGTGTGTTCTTCGGCGGGGAGTGGGAGTGATTCCGAGCCGCTTACACTGGCACCCGCTCCGAGACTGCATAATACATTGCGGAGAATGCACCGCAGTTTGATCCCTTTCTAGACAAGGTAAGTACGACTGTACCCCGAGTGGAAAGTTCTCTTGAGGTTACCTCCACTTTTCTACCAAGTAAAGACATGAGCTAGTAAGGGGCTTTATGGTTTCAACGTAAATTGACAAAGTTTTGAGTATGACATCTCTTTGTCTTCTTACAAAGGAATATCAACCATGTTCAATTATTTATGACTAATTGTTCTTACAACTTTGGAAGTGCAAAGTTCGAGCGAAGGTATTAAAGGGATACGTACAAACTTGTGTAGGAATAATGAAGGCATTTAAGGTAGACTGTCGAGACATTGTCAATAAGGCACCTTTAGGAGCTAGTAGAATACTGTGTTATTAGTACAATATCGAGTAAAGTTCGTAGCAGCAAAACAATCTTTGGCTTCGGTCGTTAAAGAGGAATGTTAAAGAATTTAGTTCCCGGCCACGTCCATGCTAGCTCTACGGCTCGTAAAAGTTTGGTGTGTGGATAATAAATATGCTGTTTTTACCCGAAGAGACTCCTAAAACGAGCTGTTGTTTGTTCACGTAAGCGCTGCATCTATTATTAAAAACATTTTTACGACGATGCTTTTAAAAACTTTAGATGATGTTTAATCAAATTTAACTTGAATTTATTTAATGACATATGTATTTACCTAAATGTCAATTTGTACTGAACAATTTAGAGAGACAAGGACTTCGAATTATAGCTGTCAAGCAACAAACAGTTAATTTGGTTTCCGTTCCATTATAAATTACAAAGTTGCTTCGTAATCTTTAATTAAAACATGAGATAAAATATTGCAATGACATTATTATTTTGAAATGGGTCTGTTTAGTATTAAATCTCCTTCTTATTGAGACTTATTCAGAGCTACTTGAACTTGACCTGATTTTATATAAGAAAAAGAAAAACAACCTGAATTTTACAGATTCCAGAGAAAAGAGGTTTGAAACATGTTATTCAGTAAGCACAGTTCTTTCGCTACAGTTGTGTAGGCTTCACGGAGGCAATCTGGCATTTATTAATGTGGATCGGCCTGGCAGACCCAGACAATGGCGCGCATGTTTCTCCGAAATTGTGAACCGGAGTAGTGGACCTTGCCTTCGTTGCACGTACAAAAACCTTAGGTAACCGACGGCCCAAATAAGTAATTCAGAAGGTACGAATAAACAAAACAACTAAGTAGTCTTCTTTCATGCATATCTGAGTACCTTTGTACCTACATTTGTCTATTTAAAAGTAAGTTAAATGTAACGACACGCGTCGTTTTCCAATCAATTTAACAAAAGACGGTGTTTTTTAAGCGACGTCCTACAAGGCTAACCGGTGTTTCCTCGTTTGACAAAAACGTTATGTCCAAAATCTGTCTCAATCAAGGCAATACTTTTATTGAATTGCCGTCTGGTTACCTTGACAGATAAATTTATTGATCCTAGTTTCCGCTGACATTTTGATAGCATCAAGCCAGAAACATAATTATTTTAGTCTGACAATTTTTTTAAGTGAAATCTTCTTTAGCGGCGTTGTGCCCTTGTGTGATGGGTAAAAAATGTTAAACTCGCCTCAGTTCACGTAGGTTGCGAAGGAATTTGAACTTTATGACATCTGTCATTGAGTTTGGGTTTCCAAAACTGAAAAATTCGTAAGACGGATTGACATTAGGTTACGAAGGAATTTTAACTTTATGGCGTCTGTCATTGAGTTTGGGTTTCCAAAACTGGATAATTATCTTATGAACAAACAAATCCTTCGGTTTCTCCAAAGAGGTAAAATTCGTAAAACGGATTGTAATAGTTCTGAAGTGTTAAATTTTTTATGTAACGTAAATTGTCATGTTTGTGTACGATAGCGCAATAAATGAATATTGTATTTTACCACATAAATGATAGTACTTTTATACTGATAATTAAAGCAATTCGTGCAAAATTAAACCTTTCCAAAATATCAAAAATGCACAACGTTAATATTCAAGTTTTCACTCCTGCTGCCACTCCCGGAGTGCAACCCGTTTTTTTTTGTTGCTATTATTTATATATATATATTTTTTTCCCTAATTCATTCACAAAGGGTAGAGAAGGTGCGGTTTGTTTGTTTCTCTGCATTTAAGAAGAATATTACAATTAGGAAGAAGAATAATTTCTCACCTGCTTGCAAGAGATATAAGACAAATTATACTAATGACGAAAGGCCATCCTCAAATGAAAGTTTCATTTCAAAAACTCCGTGAAAATATTGAGAAAACTTGAACCATTTTGCTGAGCAAAAGTTACAAAAGATAAGCGAGTAAGATCTTGGTATTTTGCCAAGAGAGTAATCATGAAGAATATGACAGAGAAACAGTACGATATTAAAATACGAAATAAATTCTCAGCTAGACCAAATATTACAAAAGGATAGCGTAGTAGTGCTGATTTATTACGAGGAAGGTATGCGATTGATTTGTCATTGCGGTAGATACGTTCTAGATGTCTGAAGATATTAATGTAATGCAGATAGGTAGATAATGTTTGACTTACTTTGAAGAGAGCTCCTTTACAATGATATATGACTCCGGGCAAAAATCTGTAACAAAGAACACTAATATTATAAAGTTGAATTGGACTTTACACGTCGTTATATTTTATCTTTCCAATTTTTATAGAATAACAGATAAAGTACAAGTTTAAGTTGAGATTAGATAAATCGCTAATCTGATATCATTCTTAGAACAAATTGGCACTTGAATATAAAACTAAACCAATTACAAGTTTTCCAATATGCTCGGCAAATTATACCAATGTTGAACTCGCAATAGCCGGTCCACACGGCTTCTCTTGTAGACTTCTCCTCAAATTGAAGTTTGGTGAGTTCTCGACGCACTCGCTCTGATTTTTATACACACAGAAGATACAACCATATCATATGTGCAGTGGAAAGCATTTTACGTCAACTGTGTTGCGGTGCGTGACTGTATACTCGTTCTTTTTTTCTTTCGACCGTCTGGCTGTTTTAATTCGGTTCTTGCTGGATGATACGATGTATAGTTTAAAGATTTGTATTTCTTCAATGTTACCTATATTTGTTACACACAAACGATGAGGCACTTAATATGGTGTCATGTTGTTTGTTCATTACAGGAACTGATGTACGCTAGTGAAGGCGCCAAACTAGTGGCTCAGTTCTGGGACGGCACAAGCCGATTGCCATCGACACGCTAAGAAGATGACCTATATTTGTTTTATTTAAACTGCCTGTCCTTCCGGTGACTAACAGAAATGGTGCCCCGATTTTACGTACTTTTACGCTTATATTACAAATTCCCAAGCCGAGAGTTAAAACAATAAATCTGTTGGGGGCCCTGTAGTGTTTGCTATGCAATCACGTCGCTATTCTAGTTACATAATTCCCTTTTGCAGGGCACAACGAAAAAGCTGCGCTTAAAAACTCCATTACTGGGCGGCATTCGTTTCGCTATGACACAATACGCGTTAACCGACAAAATGAGAGCGTCGTAGCTAGTTACGGAAATAAAAGCTGTTATTATGAATCGCAGCGATGGCTGCGCGGTCGGTGGCGGCGCGGGCGCGGGCGGGGCCAGGTAAACACTGTTATTTGCATTACACGCCCCGGCCCTTGGCTAGGATTTGTGACATCCGCCGGTAAGCTCAGCGAGCGCTCTCCCGCGGCAACTCTAATTATTGTTGAATTCATTACGGAAACGGCGACATGTACAAGATTGGATTTTGTGCAAATATCTTTACAAGGTACATTACCTTTCCTCAGTATGCGATTGCTATCTTATTGCTGAGTGTAATAGTTAGCTAGCGAAGCGAACTCTACGACCACGACGGTGAGATACTGTACCGTAAGAGGAAAAGCTTCACATTCACATTTATTAACTAATTAACGCGATGAAACGGTAGCTGCGTCTTAGAACGATAGTTTAATTTAATTTACACGACTGAAGAGGCAGACACATACTTCCGTAAAAATTAAAATAATGGGAGAAAGGAAACAAAACGGGTGTTAATAAGTAAAAGTCTGTATTAAGTCTGGAGAGATAGGACTAATAAGAGGCCGTGGGGCGCGGGGGAGTTGAGCAAGCTTGTTGAGCGTGGAGGCGGGCGCAAGTGTGCAAGTTTCACGCTTGCGGCGGCAACGTGCAACGCGTCTTTTTACAGAACGTCTGAAATGGCGAGCGGGCGGAATTCAAAAGCTTGAGCTAGTTCCATGGCGGCGCGACAGCTCGGAGACAAAGACCCTACACATCCACAAAAGCGTGCCTAGCAATTGAATTTTCAGATTTTTCAGACATCTCATATGCGAGAGTTTTGCGAAGCTTACAAGAAAATCTTTGAAAGTTTATTGTTTAAATCAACACGTGAACAGTAGATAGCAGCAGTTTATGTCCCTCGTTGTAGAATTATAGTTTGAGCTTGTTGGTATGTATCTCTTGTGACCTATGGCTCGAGATAGGGGGATCACCGCTGAGCCAACGTCGCCCAGACAACAATGGAGAAACTTTACACGACACACTGAACATGAGGAATTGGCTTTTGCTACGGTTAGCATTTATGCTTGTAATGAAGAAGCTGTGTTTTAGAGTTGTTAACTGAATGTAAAGCAACTGTTAAAATGAACTACGACTATCAAAACGATCCGAGAAGAATTTCAAATGGACCATGTTAATTTTCAAAGTAATTGGCAAGTCGTGCTCAAGATGAAGTAACATCCATTAACTGCTTCCTGTTACAATAATATTTGCTCACTTGAATGTGTTGATGAATAAACTATATGTTAGACCAATAAGAAGTAGTTCTTCGGATCAATAGCTGATGTAGTTGTTTAATAAAGCAGTTCTTTGATTGGTTGCATCTCCACTAAGTTAGGCTAAGGATGGAAGAAGAACTTACTGGTGTTGTTTTTAACTGCTATAAACTTAAGAAGCTTAGAGCTTAATTTTAAGACAAGATAAATATTAATACTAACAAAGTTACGGCTGCAAACTTTTAGTAGTATTATTAAAACAATATTTTCGAAGAACATGTTGCAAAATACCTACTTAATATGCGAGTTAGTCAGTTTATTAGCATAGATGGGAGTAGCAAACTTTTGTATTTTCAGAAAAAAACTTTAAAACAAGAATTTTATTAGTAAAGTTATATAACGCGCTTTCAAAACTCAATCGAAGTGCGCGGCACGTCGTACGTAAAACTCGACGAAAGTATGACTATGACAAAAGCACGTGCGCACCCGAACCTTCCAAACTTCCCGAAGGACACCGCGACGTTATTTAGGGGCGTTTCTGAAAGGCAAGGTGTGTCGTCTCGGGCCCAAGGGAATTCACTACGCTTTAAAGCTGGTAATTTGATGTGAGTCTTTCGAGATTTTTCCATCTTCCCGGGTCGTTCGGGGAGCGGGCGGATTAGGCCACGCACGGCATGGGCGAGGGCGGCGACGCGCCAGATTAATGTCGCGAGCTTTGCGCCAAATTTAAAATGTCACGTTCCATTTTTCCAGCCAACAGAGCCCGTCAACGACCCGAACAGTTAATACTTCCGATTGCACGCGTTCCTTACGCAATAATAAATGGACACGCGGACGGAATAAAAAGTAACATGCTCAGACGCTCCATTACTTACAATACATTATGTACATGTCTGTAATTTATAAGAAAATATAAGTTGCAAAGTACAGCTCAATAAAGTTATTTCAGTGTAACTTAACAAAATAAGCAATCTTGTAGATGACGACGTGATAAGACTAGAGACTGAATAGTCGTCCTTGAGACAAATAAAGAAGAAAAACTGTCAGAGGTCAATGATTCCAATGTGTGTCTGCAGCACACATACGCACACGTATTATCTAAAGTGTAGTCAACATGGAAACAGGGCGTAGGAAAAAAGGCAAAGTCGTAAAACTGGCGCCCACCAATCGCCAAATAAGGCCGGCGAGGCACCGGCGAGCCGCGCGGCGTCGTCCTTGACTCCCGGCCAAATGACATAAGTTGGCCCATGGGCGCGGATTCTTGACTAATCGATAAACAAGACGGAATGGATGAAGAACCCAAACGTTGAATCGCCGCACCCACGCTAAGCCATTAACTTGCCGACTAATTTGGTCATGATTCCATAAAACACTTGAATCAAACGCAAACAGCGTAGACAATAACAACAAGGTCAGTTTAACTTGTGCAGTCCAAAAATTTGCAGCACTTCGTTGTCCTTTTTCAAATACAAGTCTTGTGAACATGATCTCACTTAGCTTCAAGTGCGGAATTATGGTAAAACGCTGTCTTACATCTACAATGAGAGGAGAGTTCATCGCAGTTATATTTTTTATAATATCTTCCATAATATAGGCAAGCGGCACATAAGTCGGAAACTTTTCCAATTTTCATATTCCGCCAGAAGTCAACATTCATAAAGAGCCTTAATTTTAATAATTTCACATTTATAGTATATGAGTGCGTGTCCGTAGCAGCCATAAAATGTGCGTGCGGGTGAAAATTGATGCGTAGGGATATGGTGTAAATTTTGAGCTTATTATCGTAGCCTTGAATTTTGATAGGTCTAATGGGGTATACTTGATACACTTTTCACACGATCACAGCCTAGTTTGTTTTACTGTCTGGAGCATTCATAAAAACCGTAGCTAAATGAGTTAAAGAATAAGAAAACTTGAACATTGCCTGTTTGAACGCAACGATGCGACGCGACGAGACGCGACGCTACGGATAAGTTCGTTACTGTCGTGTTAAGCTTGATCGCCACAGTAAAAAAAAACAACAAAAATACCAAGTTGGCCCATCTATTTGTCTACAAAGTTTTTAATGGTCGATTATTTAGTTAACTGTTATGACGCTGCCACAATGTTGCTAAACAAGGTCGTACCGTGGAAGCTACGTTACGAAACCGATGCCTAATGATAGCGTGATCCTACATAATTGCAGGTTTAATGAAATTCCTGGGGTGTTATGTAGGGGCGCAACAAAGTAAGATAACTTGCAACAGGCAAAGCCAATTGGCAGGATTAGCATGCAGAGCGGCTGGCGCAGGCGGCAAGCGGCCTGGTGTCAAGTTCATTGGCGAGCCCACGTAGCCACCTCGCCCCCGTCAACAAGGTGACTGACTTCACCATACTACATTCATACGGCACGTAAGGTGAGTAATTAAATGTCTATGTGTCCGTAATGCTATGTCGGCCAATGACTTTTATAATCTCTAACACATAAAGCTCACACTGATACATAAGGCTTTGTCAATCATTGAGATTTGCATTTTCTGCAAAAAGAAAATTAGACTGGGTCATTCATTAGCGTTGCTTGAAAGCCTAATCGTTTATGCCATACATTTTGTCTAAATGATTATTCTACTATTTCAAAATTGACGTCAACTCTTCTATCACAAATGTCAATTTTCTTTGATTTTAAAAGAATTACCTCAACATCATATCATACAGTTAATACCTCAACATCATTAAGCCTTTTTTGTTTGAAATTACCATAACGTAAGACGAAAAATTTGCGCAGTAAGAAAATATAGAGATGATCATTATATTAACAGTATTACAGTTATTCTCAATAAAAAAACATTCAGTAAATAACTTGACCAACATGAAGCTTTTATTTTTTTTTCCGTTGCTCCTCTAGTGCATTGGTTGAACCATAATTCGCGTAATTCATTCCGATGGTTCCACTTTATCAGAAATTCACAGAAGAGCGAGTCAATTTAGTAAAGTGACGATGCAAGCTAGTCAGAGTATGAGAGCTTTCCCCGGCACCAAATCAATGATTCATCGATCAATAATTGAACAAAGCGCATTAGTGAGGCGATCGCTAAACGTCCACTTCGCCGGTGAGTAAACACCGCGCGGTGAGCACGAAGGCGTAATCCGTAGGGCGGCACTTAGAGCGCGCCACAAGCTCCGCACTCTAATTGCACACCAACTAATCTGTTTGCGTTTCCAACGCATCGAATTACCTATTCCATTCTATAGATTTTAACGGTCAATTTCTGGAAGGAAATTCTCGCTAGGGATACCCTTCTTCTTTACTAGGGTAACCACTGGAAATTCGCACTGTTCTGTGTCCATATAGAGCAGCATCATTCTGAGTGGTCACCTTATTGTCAGAATCACGTCTTTCAGTAACTAAGTGCAGACTATTTATGTTCCGTGTTATTAAATTTATTACGTTTTTTTGCACGTGTCTCTGCCACAGTTTTTTTTTCTTTAAGCTCAGACACAAATTGCAAAATAAAAACAATAAAGCCAGACGTGCGTGCTGTTACCTGTCAGAATTCACGGAGGATAAAATGAGAATAAAATGAAAAGTTCAGAATTACCATTATCATTTGATACGCTTGATAACGTCATATCCAAGCGTATTGCGCCCGCGCATCTGCAATCTTCACGGTGCGGACATTGCACCTATGACATCATCGGTGGATAAAATGGATGTAGTAAAAAATCAGGATTGAGATATTTATAAGAGATGTTCATTGAGCTTTGATAATTAATTCTCAGGGAGGTAAACAAATTAGTACGATCTCACAAAATTATACGATGCGTATTATATTCTTGACAAGTTAACAACAGGTAGAATATTTAAAAACTTAGAACAAACATTTATGCTGATGTGGAAAGGAAATCCATAAAGCCAAGATTAATCCCTGAACTAGAACTGAACAAACACATCCGACTCATCGATAACAAAAATGTAACGGATGATGTTAACGCGCCAATATCTAATGAAACGAATAAAAATACAAAACACAATACACTGAACTCTGAAGGAGAAAAACTCAATAACTTGGAATTATCTTTGACAACATATACAATATACTTCCTCCAATACAAGGAAAAAGTAAGGGGTACTTGTGCAAAGTACAATACGTGCCCTACTCGAGCGAAGGTTCCAAGAGTGTTCACATTGTTGGTGATTTCTTCGAGCCGAGTTGGAGGGCTCGCTCCTTAAAAGGTACACATTCGATTTTAAATATCACCAATATTTATTTTAGAATGACGCCTGTATCCGTCTCACTGACTCTATATGGTAAGGTTTTCGTAACGATCGCGATCTAAAATAAACTGTAATGCGATAGCTTTTTGGGACTGCTGAAATTAACTTATAGAATTTATCGCACAAGTTTGTAACTAAAACGAATAAAAGAATGTTTGGTCAGTTATTTGAATTTTGTCACGGCACTCATCATTATGTTCTACATTATTATACTTCTTTATTGGATTTGAAGTTTGGTAAAAATTAAGTTTAAAATCAATCTAACGAAACGATCGAATAATATTTTTTTTTTATATGAATGGCATCTCGCAGTTCAACCTAGGAGGTTGTCGTCTGCTTAACCGGACTATCCTGTGGGTGCCTTAAGAGTAAGGCCTCCAGCCAGGGCATAAAAACTTACAAACTAAGCGACTATACGCTAAGGGCACCCCCTGTGGGGTACGAGCCTGGGCTCAGGGCGTCGCTGGGGGAGGACTGTATGGGGACAGGCTGGATCTGAATGATATCATTATTTAGGGGCTTATTTAAAACTACTGGCACAGCATCGCGGGCTGGCTCGAGCGAGGGTCGGGGAGGGCATGGACAGGGACGTCGCGACGGACCTCGACGGCGAGGTCGGAAAGACGGCGGTTTGTGTCTGAACTTTTTAAGAGTGCTAGTCTCTTTGCTACTCTCCTGGAGGAGGGTGATAGCATCATCGGGAGTGACGAGGGTATGCCGAGGACGGCGTACTGTACTAATGCGCGAGGGTTCGTAACGGGCGGCATATAATTTTTATTTTTTGTCATTGCATTGATATTGCATTGCATTGTTAGGTGCACTGTTAGTAACAGTCTTTTCATAATTTCTGAGAAATGTATTATTATTTACTTTTAAATATCTGTTAAAAGACAAAAGATCTTTGTCTCAGAATCACTACATACATGTCTACATATAGCCCTACATAGTATTGTAGGCCCTATATAAACTGAGCATCGCGTTTGGAGTATCTAAATATTTAGCAAGCGCTTTAAAGCACAATACTAACAACAGTTCGTTAAAATAATGTAAATATTTCCGTAAGACAGTCTCGAGAAACAAGAGGGTAGCATAACTAGTGTTGATTCACAAACGATTGAATTTGTAGTGTTTCATACTCCCTCGACGACCACGGCGTCTTACTCACCAGGCTTTTGTTGAATCACACAGAAAATAATGGAAGATTTATCTAAACGTATATTTGGAAAGAACAGAGAAATGTTATTTCAAACGTGTAAATGTCCACTTTAACTTATTATGTGTTTATAATGCCTATTTTTTACGGATACGAGCAACAAGTCCAATCACATTAAAGTGCCAAAAATTAGCACCTACTATAAAATTACACGTGATTTCAGAATAAATGTGTCGTGTGTTTATTACAAAATATTTGTTTCGAGTTCAAGGAGGAACTTCTAGCTATTTGATGAAGATATATGGGCAATCGTTATGCCAATGATTTCTGCCTGCAAAATTTTAAAATGGCATTGTGTGTACTGTTGCGTGTCGCCTGACAATGTATCAGTAAATATTTATTGATACATTTATTCCTCAAGCTGCTAAGCCCCGTGTACATAGAGCTGATTCTGAGCGCGAGGACGAAATTACACGCTGAGTAATCGGGTGAGTCTGCTGTTCGTCTCGCTTGATGATTTCGTTTTATGGGCGTTATTTTTTGTTTGTGTTCAAGTGACTGATTCTCTATTTAAGTACCTCAGTCATTTATATTTGTCTTAATGCAACGCTTTCGAACGGACAGTACTGATTACCCAGCATGAGCAAAGCCCTATTATATGCTAAGTTGGGTTTATTGTGCTACAATTTGCGTTGAATCCGTTTTAAAAATAAGCTTTATAAATCAAGTAGAATATTCCAATGAATCGCCTACACAGGATTTGTTTAATGGAGCAGAGTTATTGCAACGGAAAATGTTCGAGCCGACGAATTGCATCGCGCGTCGTTTGGCCTTCGGCTCCGTAATAGCCAAAAGTATGACTCAGTGTGATTGCTGCAACGTAGACGCTGTACTGCTGTAGTCGAACGATAGTCTTTTCTCAGAACAAACGTTTCTTTATACAAAATAATCCATTATTTCCAGACTAGGTTTTTGGTTACGACAACTGCATTGAGCATTCATTAGCCAACATATTTTATAATGAGCAAATGCAATTGACGAGAATACGTAAAACTTTCTCCTGGCATTATAGCATATACGCAAGTGTTCTGAACGGGAATGACTTTTACATTAGATAAATTAGAGGCAGCTAACAATGGCGGCCGCTAACTAGAAAGTGAATCGAGCTGGTGCCGAGAATGGTCTTTCCGATCGTATCGATCTGTGGGTTCGTTACCCCGTTCATTATTCTCTCAATCACAATAAGACCATTTTACTTTAAGTAAAGATATATGTCACGCTATTAAAGTTGATCCATCCGCAATTTGTAAAAATATAAGAATATCACCATTGGTGAAACTATAATTTATTCAAAAGGTCCATCAGAAATAAATCTGATCCGACCTTTTACATTTCCTAAGAGAGGTCAACGTTCACATTCCGGACACTGTCTTTTAATTCAAAGACTTCTTCTTTTATGGCTTTTGCCGCAACATGCAATAAATTAGCCCTTTACGGAAAAATGGACATCTGCTCCTCTGGAAAAAATCCCTCCTTGGAAGTAAAAGGACGAAATTTACGATCCGTGTAACCGTGGGTAGTCGGACCTCGCCCACGAGTCGCATGCAAATGGCTCCATTGGAGCCGAGCAGCGTGGCTGCTATAGGCACCAAGGAAGATTAAAATCGAAACACCTCGCGACCCCCGGTCGGCTGATTTGCCGTCTCGCGCTCCGTTCGCGACACCAGCTAACCTGGTTTTTCCCGTTTTACCGAAAACCCGAATCGTATGCCCTAAACCTGTGCCATTCTTCCCTTTCAAATATTTTCGTTTCGCAAGATACACTCAAAATCAACCAATTGAAGCAATGCAATTTTACTTATTAAATGCCTTTGCACTCAATTAAGTAATGGAAATAGTGTGTATGTGTTAAATCAGTTATTAATACGCAGCTTAGTGAATTTGAAATGTTCTAATTTAAATCTAAAACGGTGTTTCTGATTTAACGCTACGAATGAAGTCTAAATATAGAACTATTCAGTGCACCCCACATTAGTGTCTCTGCATTGTGGAATATCGAAGCTAGAGGCTCTTTCTTCGTTGCTCACTTTACATTCATTTTAACAGTATTTATAATATTGTGACATTAAGGCCTGCTTGCATCACAAAATACCTTCAGCGCTTAACGTATTTAAAACCTGGCTCTATTTCTTTCAGTGAATTAAAGATGATCGAGACAGAATGATGAATTGAAATTGTTCAGTTCGGAACATCTGCTCACGTTTTTTAGTGATTTGCGGCGTAAGTGAGCCTTAGATAAATTAAATGTTTCAATTTACGAACAAAGTTAAGTAAAACAAATCAATAAGTAGCAGGAAAATCATAAAAACATTTCATGTCTTTTTCCTTCTTTTTGTCCTACATTTAGTTGTTATCAAATTATCCAATAGTACCTATTCGGTAGAACTTTGTTATTAATAGTGATATTATTATAATAAAGTTCAGTGTATAAAGGAATTGCATGAAAGTAATAAAAGCAACAAATTCAGTAGTCGTGTCGCCCACGCGGCAGACTTTAGGCGCCACCACACATGACATAGTTACTCGCATATACGTAGTCATACAACTTGGATGTTGCGGATACACTCATCTTGATGTAAATTAGTATTATTCAGAGGAAACGCGTTGCCATGCATGCTTCATGAAATTGCTCGACGGAGGTTCTAAATTACTGCACGCGTTGCATAGATAATCTTAATCATCTTGTTACAATCGATATGCTACCTTGACAAGCACTACGTTTATTAGACCAGAACCAAGGAATTCAACTTCACCTTGCTATATAAGCCGAGCTGAAAATATCAAGTTTCTAAACATGAATCTTTTTAGTGCAAAGCAAAATTATTACATTGCAACACATTCTTTGCATTATTACGTGTTTAACTGAACTGAAACGAGGTTGAAATGAACAGTTTTTACAGTGAATAAGCAATGCAAATTTCTTATAATGTTTGAAAAAAGAATTTAATAAGTACATGAAACCGAGAACCTGACAGATCCATTTCCGAATTACACGTGATCAATGGTTTTATGGCGTGGCTCTGTATGGTGCCGGACGTAAAGAATAGCACCATCCCTTATCTTCCCGTGGGTGTCGTAAGAGGCGACTTAGGGCTCATTTACGCACACGCGGCGCGTCGGGCGGGGCGGTGCGCGGCGCGGCCCGCTTTAAATTCAAACGTATGGCGATGTATGAGAGCGTTTACGGAGGAGCGGTTTGACGCCCGTTTGCTTGAGATGTAGGCGGCCGACGCGGCCTTATGTCACTCTGACAGATATAAGTATACGGCAGTGCCCGAGTTCGATTCCCACACGGAACAAATTTACAACGTCGTAGTTTTATCCGAAAATAATCATTTTGTTTTTATTTTAAATTTTATAGTGATATTTTTTTCGTAAATTGGTCAATTTTTACAAGCTTTTATTTAACTTGCAATGTATGTATCTGTTTGTTCGGGTACATTCATGGAAGCTAAATTAGAACCATTTGCCGATGACCGATTGAGCTGAAATTTTGCTCACATCTTTGGTTTTAAGCACAATATATTCTTATGAGAGACATAACTTAATCCTGCAGCCTGGATCGTCTCCTCACGAGAGAACTCCTCAAAGGTTAATAGCACAGACACGAAAATTTGTATAGAAGTTCATATCTGATGGATAAACATGAATTCTATCATGATCTCATCCTGCAGCCAGGATCGTCTTCTCACGAGGGAACTCCTCAACGGTTAACTGGGTTGTGGAGGTCATATAGGCAGTCAAAGGTAGCTTCATTTCAAATATGGGTATGCAGCTGCATCCGGGTAGACTGGAAGGTGACCCCGACACAGTTGGGAAAAGGCTAGGCCAACAGAGATGATTATGATGATGGTTGAAAATCGGCAATTCATAAGCCTTTTCTTCAAGGAACGAATAGGTTATTGTTTCAAAGCGGTTGAAACAATAAACAAATGTAACTATCCAGTTTAAAAAAGGTTTTCGATGATAGGCCGTGGCGTGGGTCGAGTCACTTGAGTGTAGCCGTGAACAGCCCGGCACAGTTATGAACCAGAACACTCAGGGCAAGAGTCTTACTCATATATTTTGTAGTTTTGTTAAAACATTGGTTTCATAGTTTTTTGGGTTGCTATTCCTAAACCAAGCTTTCTAAGTATCAAAAAGTATTACTTAGTCGAAGAAGGGAAAAGATAAACAAAATTCGAAAGATATGGCAAGCCCAGATGTGGGACAGAGCAGGCTCATAGAAAAAATAATTAAACAGTGAATATCAAAGAACCATTTTAACCTCATGGCCATAAATAAATATAACCACACCTCCTAACAATAATCAAACTACAGAATTCTTTTTTTTCCTAATCTTACTGAGATCCTGGCCATTCTACTAACCTTCGGATAGTTTAAACAAAATTCACAATAAATACAATATAAATTAGAACAGCGAACGAATTCCTAATTTAAATTTAAATATGGAAAAAAAAAATCGGTGCGTCAGAATGTACGAAAAACAATTAACATTAATAATATAAAAGCTTAAAAAAAGAATATAATTAAAATGTATTGTAAACGCTCGTACGCACGTACTCTTAAAACAAATTTATTTTAATTTTCATCTTTGGATTTCTTAACCTCACTGTCCTTTCGCGCGTAACAGTAAAACCCCGCGTGAAACCCTTCGGGGGCCCCTTGATTACGCCATTGCGTGAGTCATCCGATATCGTAAAGATAAACACTTATAACTCGAGTTATATTAGCTCTAATCTTAAACGGTAAACAGTGTCGGGTTCGTGATGAACGGGGCCATTTATTAATAATAACCAACTCTTTTAGAACTACTTGAGAATTATACATATCCCATAGATATTAGAGAGGTCGCAGCAAATACGTCTGTTTTCGTTGCTTATTTTTGTTTGGTAAAACTACTCATTCAATTTACACGAAAATTTATATCTAACATCACAAATATACAAGTAATCTAATGACAGTGTTTTTTAGGAGTCCTACATACATTATTCTTATAAGATCCTAACTCAAACTTCTTGTTAGAATCGGCCATTTTAGAATTCCGCTGTTCAAAGCATGAAAATACTTGAAATATCAATAAATATGAATAGATATGCCTCGAATACATGAAATAATGAATTATCACTATTTTTTCTTTGCTACTATTGTTTCCAAGACCATTTTACATGGTTCAAGAGTCAAATATTTTTTTTTATTTCGACTAACAAACTTCACCACAAAGGATTTTTTGTTGGCTCAAATCATAATTTTTTTGTTATTTTTTCAAGCAAATGGCTATCTAAAAAGTTGCATTATACACTTATAACATACTATACATTTACTTACCAAAGTTTTACAACGTATATCTCACAAAAACAACACTTTTCCGAACATAATAACACGGGTTGCCATTGCGTTTGACATTCGACATAGACGAGTTTCTATATTTTTTTTAATAATGTTGTGCCGTTTAGTATTACTAACGATTAATTTTGTTTGAATCGACTACTAGTTGACCATAGAGGTAAATTTTGACAGAACGATTTAGAAATTTACTTTTTTTTATATTAGCGTTTAAGTTTGCTGGTTCGAGCCGTTCCATAAATGGAACGGCGAGGCTCAAGGCAAAGGTCCGTCCGTTCCATAAATGGAACGGCCGGGACCTAGAGGTTAATTCCTTAATTTAATACTCGAGTTGATCGAAATTTACAAAAATAATCTATTGGAATAATCGCTTTCACAAAACCCAATATAAAAAAAAATGGACATGACGCCGCGGCGCACGCTTGCAGCCCAACGTGGGACCATTTCCTTGTATTTAAGCGTGTGACAAAACGCCGCGGTGCACGCGGCGTCGACCGCCGCGGCGCACGCTTGCAGCCCAACGTGGGACCATATTCTTCAAAAATGTTTGAAAATTGACAACCGTCATATCATGCATTAGAATAGAACGTCTATTTTAAACATAACTTCAGAGGAGTATCTAGCCTGGTGGTATTGCGGCTGGATTGCGAATTATTTGTTGCAGGATCAAATCTTTGTATGTAAGATTTTTCTTTTTGTGTTTATTTTGTGCTTTTTTTTGCTGTAAAATATTACTTTTTGTAACTAGGTATTACTGTTTTATTTTAACGCATTATGTATGATTTTCAAATCATTATAAAATACCTAGTTTAATAATACATATACTTTTAGTTTTTGAACCATTCAAAAAACAGTACTCGTAAATAATAAGTAAAAATTGCCCAGAAATTACGAAAAATATCACCAAAAAAAATAAAATAAAAACAAAATGACAATTTTTGGGTGAAACTAGGACATTTTAAATTTGTTGCGTATGGGAATCGAACCCGGGCACTAACATTTGCTTGTACTGTCCAAACGCCGCGGTGCACGCGGCGTCGACCGCCGCGGCGCACGCTTGCAGCCCACCGTGGGACCATTTCCTTGAGTTTGAGCGTTTGACATAACGCGGCGGTTGACGCCGCGTTGCCCGCTTGCAGCCCACCGTGGGACCATATTCTTTAAATATTTGAAAACTGACAACTGTCAAATCATGCATTAGATTAGAACGTCTATTTTAAACTAAATGTCATCGTAATGCTTAGCTTGGTACTGTTGCGGCGGGATTGCAAATCACAATGTTGCAGGATCAAATCTTTGTATGTAAGATTTTTTTTTTGTTTTTTTTTTTTTTTGCTGTGAAATATTACTTTTGTAACTAGGTATTAAGTACTGTTTTATTTTAATGCATTATGTAAGATTTTAAAATCATTATAAAATATCTAGTTTAATAATATGTATACATAGTTTTAGTTTTTGAACCATTCAAAAAATACTAATCGTAAATAATAATTAAAGATTGGACAGAATTTACGAAAAAATCACAAAAAAATAAAAACAAAGTTATTATTGTTGGATAAAACTATGACATTGTAAATTTGTTCCGTATTGGAATCGAACCCGGGCACTGCCTTAGGCTTGTATTGTCCATTTGACATAACAAATCAAATACAAGCAAATGGTCCCACGTTGGGCTTCAAGCGGTCGCCGCGTCTCCGTAAACGGCAAAAACGTCCTACGCGCCGCGCAACGCCTATGGCACCGCCCCGCCCGACGCGCCGCGTGTGCGTAAATGAGCCCTAAGGGATTTGCCAGAGAATGGGCAGCAGCGTTCTCTGTGCTATTGTGGCAACCGTACTGCGATCGCCAACCCGCCTGCCAGGCGTGGCGATTATGGCAAAACCCCCCAAAATGTCAATATTGTCACACTTGGGGGAGGCCTATGTCCAGCAGTGGACTTCTTTTGGGCTGAAATGATGATGATGATGAATGGTTTTAAGCTTCCTATAGTCAAGTCTATCAAATATTTTATTTTTATTGATATATTCAAGAACAACAGATGATCAAAATAAGTTAAAAGAAGAACGAATTGGTTCGATTCAATATATAAATAGAATATAATAATGATAGTGTTGGCCGTGGTGGTGGACTATTGTGAAAAAATATTAAAATAACCTACATTCAAATGGAGTACGTGACGCAAATTGTTATTGTTTGACCTAAAAAAACATTGTTAAAAATACTGAAATCAACCATGAAATTGATTCATGTACTAAACCGACAAGCCGAAGTCTTAACATAAGTAACGTAACTAGGTACGTAGGTAAATTTAAACTTGTTTTAATGTCCCTCCTAAAACTAAATATCAACAACTAGGACATTTCCTTTTCATTTATTTTCCTGCTATATTATCCCTAATGCTATTTCAAACCGCTGCTGCTGTTTAAAAGCGGTCAGATAAACTCAAAACGTGTATGCTTCGTGGCTTACTTTACGACAGTTATAGCAATTGTATACTTGTTTTATAGCATAGTGAGTATTAGTCTGTAGTGGAAAGTGGAGCAGCATTGCACTTTCTCTTGCCAGAAAGCCAAGTGCGCATAAGCCGTGCAAATCACATTGTACTTACACTAACAAACACAACAATGAGCGACCATCTGACTGCTCATCATCTTTTTAAACTGTCATATTATCTAATCAGTAGAACAAGACGAAAATTCAAAATTAGTCATGCAGCAAGCGACAGACACATTACAAATGGTACTGAAATAATGAACACATCGCCGAGACAGTTAGGTTTGACGGCAAAAGATGAAAAACAAAGTGTAGAACGAGCCGTATTGTGTGTTTTGAGTTTACCGACAAGCAATCAAACGCGGAGAAGTTAACGTGGTTGCAAAACTGCCTTACTCGTTAAGTCAGGTCCTACCTAAATGTTGTCTGTGTGCACTGTACATGCTAAAATGAAGTAATACTGTGACTTCATGTCTGGTTACGTAACCAGTATAAATATAAGTGTACAGAACAAGTTTTAACAAATCGATATTGTACTACAGTCAACTCACGTGACTGCTAAATTAAGCTGAACAAACATGTAAACGCACTCGACTGTCACAGTAACCAAAATTAATTTACTGTTTTTTTCCACTTATTAACTAGTTCCAATTATTGAAAACATGCTTAACAGTGGGAGATGGCAGAAAGGTACAAGAAACTAAACAAAGGTGCAAATTAGCAACACGTAAGTAAGAATTACGAAATGTTAATAAAAGGAGATTAAAAGAACACAAGATTGGCTAACTTAGTTAAATAAAATGTTATGTAAGAGTTTTATAACAGTGCGGATTAAACAGACGGAGTATATGAAACGTGCAGAGTTGCCGGGCGATGTGGCCATGCGGCGGGGGCGGCGAAACCGGCGCTCAAACCAGTTTGCGAAAGTGCCCTTCTGTCGAAGTCGGTCGCCATGCCGCCGCACGCCGAGGGCCGGTGCATTAGTCGGGTCATCTGCTTATGCACCGCATTAAAATCCCGATTTCATAAGTTTAAACGCAGTGAGTACCTTTTATAGAGCCATTTATGTGGAACTCCGCCTTTCTTCTTGAATAATTTGTTACTTGGACTGCAGCTTTAAGTAATCAAAAGTTATTTCGATGGCTACTTTTAGCATCTACAGTCATGATAGCAGTACAGTCTTTTGTTTGCGAAACCCGAGACTAATCCGCAGCGATGTTCCAAAATAAGATACGTATGTACACTGTCTGCATGTTTTACAATACAAGAATACACATCCGAAAGCTTCTATTATTTACAGAGCTTTATCTGAAATTGCAAACAATGACTTCTGCAGGTCAATGCATAATACAGTTCTAGCTCCAGCAACTCAATGGTTTCCGAGACAAACTTGGACACATTTCCATGGAAGCATACTAAACCGAACCGAAAGTTATTCGAAGGATGGAACAGGCGGAGAATTTCAAGTAATTAACATTTTCTCAAATGTTAGTGCATTATCATTAGTGTACAAGTATAGTTGTGTATACATCAGTATTGCGAGTCCAAATGTGGCAGGCAAGCAGGCTCATGGCATTATTTCACAACGCAACCAGTTTTGTGCATGCGATGTGGCGCACCGAGCACAGCAAAACAGTCTTATTGCTCTATTTGTTATGATGCCGGTGTTTTATGTTGCAGGAAATGAGCTCATACTGTCGGTGAGATGCTTTTTCAGTTTTAATCCGGTATGGTAATAGAAAAATAGACACATTCAACCATTCTTTACATCATTGAAAGCGAAATTAAAAATTATAGCGCTAAAGCTCACTAAAGCTTTTAATTAATTCACATTATTAATAACAGTTCTTTTGTGCCAGACATAAAGGAAATGAGAGAGAAACGTTTTAATGCCCAAAAACACAAAATGTGCATCATTGTATTTCGTGAAATGGAACGCCAGTGAAACTGAAATTAGTCGTTTATTGTTCAGTGTCCAAATTCGTATTAGGTTTAACTTGGATCGTGTTAATGATTTTGTCCTTTCAGAACTCTTTGTACGTGTTTTCACATTTACCGTAAAAACAATGATTCTCATTTATAACGTTTATATTGTGCTTCTCCTTCATGTCTTTTTTAATTCATTTGCAGTTATTTGATATTTCATCAAGCCAATTATTTGCAATTTACAACACAAAATACAACCAACATAACAACCGTGAAATCGAAAAGCGTTAAAGATGGATAACTTAATTTGAATATAATAAAATTGAACTCCTTGGCAAGATCGTAAAAACGCAAGAGTTTATCAATAGCAACGGTTTGAGTATGACTGTCTGAATAATGTCTAGGTACTTTCGAAGTGGTCATTGGCGGATACGGCGTTATAATATCACTGAATCACCTTGCGTGGGTCAAGGTGGCTGGTGAAGTGAATGTAAAATTGTGATTGTTATCTACACTTATCAAATGTGTCGCTGTAAGCCTGCAGGCTGCAGGGGACGGGGGACCGGCGGACACTTTCAAATTTACAGTATATTGGCTTCAATAATTCATATGCGTGTTTATCTGTCTCACTGCCATTTATCATTTGCTCCCTCGACCTATTAAAAATAGACCGGTATGCAACGGTACATAATGTGGTGGTCTAAATCTAGTTTCCATTTTAAATATCAGCAGATAAATAAAATGTTAGTGGGTGTTTGGCATTGGTTAAGAAATTAAACCGTTTCGAAATAGCTACAAAATAAGATAAAGCTTACATAGTGCAACGTTAGTCGTTACATGTTAAACCTAAAATTACTTGAGAGCGTGCATGCAAATGTATGACGGGTAACGTAGGACTCCTGATGAATGCAGATGTCTATTAAAGCTCTTTGAACAGACTAGTGTGCGGTAGCTAGAAAATCTCATTATTTGTGTACATAGATACGGTTTCGAGTAAATCTAGATAAGCCAAGACTCAGATTCACGAGCAAACGAGCGCACTCTGCTCGAATAAAGTGACGTAAAGACTGACGCGATCAACTTAAGCACAAAGCAAGCCACAATCGGAACTGGAGCAATCAAGATACACAAACGCGTACACAGTACACAAACAGTACTTAATTTAACAAACTTCATGAAAGGATACAATGAGTCAGGCGAATATTTACTTTTACTTGTAATTGAGCTCAACGGTTAACAGTCATTATAGTTATATATGTTAAAAGGTCTCTTAATAATTAAACAAACAGATAAGCGATATCTTTGAAGTAATCAATCAAAGTTGTAATGCATTTTATAAATGTCATCACAAAATTGGTTGCAGTGTTTGACACAATCAGAATCCTGAATTCCTAGAAAGAACCATTAGTACAGTTATTGTGCTTTTCAAACTCACATCATTAAGGCTAGTGCATTAATTTTTCATCAGATTTGCGGTCGGTCAGTGCTCTCTACCCCACTTTATTTTGCTGCAAAGAAATAATAGGTAGAGTGCTTTCCCCAACAACCCCTTGATAGGAAATTGACGATTTTACGTTGCGATATCGCGTTAAAATTAACCCTTCGACGGATATGACTCATTATGCGACTACCAGGAAATGTCATTAGATTTTCACGATGGCGTTTTATGTTACCCACGCCGCTGGTTTCGCCACTTCATGCATATTTATCAAAATAATGTTGCGATTGAAAAGCTGCATATAAACACGCACTGAATTGCAGAACGATGCTGGAGTCCTTCAAATTGGAGTTTACTGTTGTGGTTTCGAGGGTGTACATTCGCACGGTCGTCCAGGTTGCATTTCGGAGGGTGGTCGTTGTCCGGTAGTCATTAGCGAACGCACCCTCCGCGAAGGGTTGCAGCGAGTTCCGCGAATCGTGCGCCGTGCGGCGGTGAGTCAGGCCGCGATGGCTACGGGAAAATACCGATCGCCCACTCGATAACCACTTTCGATACAGCACGATTGCATTACTTGCACAATATCGACCTGGCCAAATTACTTATTACAATGTTCGTGCAGATAAAATCACTGGCCCAATAAAACTGCTATTGCAATTTTAGTACATAAAGGAAGGTTGTCGTAATGTTATTTTTTTAACAGGTTTTTTTACATTGCATCATAGCTGAATTAAGAGAACGTTCTTTTAGCGAGCGGATAAATTCATCAAGTCTGAATTTCATGAAACTAAGTAGGTAAGTCGTACAGACTTACAAACGTGTTTGTGAATTTATTTTAACTTGAGTAAAGCCTGGTCTAATTACTGAATAATTGAAGTTATTTTCATAAGCACAGAGCGACCCTTGTCTTCATAAATGTCTATTCTCTGTCTCAGCTGAAACTCGACAAACTGTCTAGACACGTGATCAAAATAATACAGTCTATTTGTGAGCCTGTACACAAACTAAGAGTTTTTTGGCTCTGTCACAGTAAAAATGAAATTAGAACTTTCTCTAGCTCGCGAAGCTGGAACTAACTAGCGTCGGTGGTGGCCAGGCCTCGGGAGAATAGCTAGTAGCACACGTCCACGCCAGGTGGCGCACGATGCCGGGGAATTTACATAATTGGCGAAAAAATAAAACGTCACCATACCATACAACAATTTTTTCATTGTGTCAGAGCTCCCAAGGGTCTGAATAAAACAGAGGCTCGGGACGGCCGAGTTGGCGCTAATTTCGCCCGACAACGAATCGCCAGTCGAGCGATGACACAGTTGCTTTACGTATGCATATATGACATCGGTTTGCACATTCTGCTAAATTATATTCTTCAATTATGCGATTTTCAATGACAAAAATATAAATACTCAACTCATAATAATATAATATAATGGCACTTGTGTATGTGGGTGAATGTTAGGTCAAGCGAATAGATGTCAGACTAAAGAGCACATGTGCTAGGCAGATGTCGAAGTCAGGGTGACTATGTGACCATTGAGGCGCTCCAAGTGCGCCAATTTGGCTTCAGTTAAATCCAATAGCAAGATAAATGATCATCTATTTATGGATTTTGTAACTCATTAACTAATTGAAAAATCTGCAACATGTGCATGTTTTTCCACAGTTCTTGTGTAGTTGAAATTCCCGGTTTTCACAGTGACTAACATTTGCAATTTAAATAAACACTTGGTTCTCTTCTCCAACTTACATATTAAACGATTAGTTTCCTCGTTTAATAAAACTGCAGCAAAATGTTTCCTTCTTGCTTTGATTCAAAAACTCCTTGTTGGTAACGAAGCAAATAGGCGCTCAAGGACTGAATAACAAACTTTTCTCATCCAATTTGTCGCACCTCATACTTTTATTCTCGGGAATGTGCCTTTCAGCCTTATTACTCTGCAATATAGACCGAAAAGTAAGAAAATTGCTTGATCCGTAGCATTGTAAAAGTCGCCCGCTCTCGTAAAACTCCCACATATTTCACGACAAATAAACTTCTCATCCTATGAAATTTTCTTCTCGGGAGCAGTTCACTGCAGGTAATATTTCAAAACATGTGTCATTCATAACTTTCGCCTTCGCAATGTCTGTCGATGGAGCTCGGGCGAAAAGGTCTCAATAATAAATTTTTCGTGAGCCCGCTCCGTTATCCCCGCGAGCGAAGCGAACCCAGGTACGTTTTACGGCCGCGCAAGGGAAAATAAACGAAAAATAAAATAAAAGTCAAAATGGTCGACATAAAACTATTTGCCCGAATATATACTACGCACAAAAAGTTTTGAAAACGTAAAAGGACTGATATTGCCCATGTTGTCGGAATAAATTAAATTACAGCTTGTTGAAAACGTTGGGATTCCAGATTCAATTAAAGCTAATAAATAATTAATGTATCGATTTCTTTCTACGTTACTTGATTTCATAAAGATACATGAGTTCCATACTGTATGTCTGTAACTTGCGAGGATTTAATTATGATTTTCATTAGCAGATCTATAAATATCTACCTACAATTCTAAAATAACAACCAAAATGCAAATCTTAATATGATAGCTTATCTCAAAGTTGTAACGGCGTGGTTAGAACTAAGTTAGTGATTTATTGTATCGTTAAAGCATTAGAGAGTTTTATGGTACATACGGACATTACTGCGACAACAATGAGGACTGCTACCTCATAAAATACTAAACAACTTTTGTAACTACCCCGTTGTCGTCGGTCGTATGAAATTTCAATCACGTCACAATACAACTACTGTGTTACTTATTACGTACTCTGTTACGGATATAATGTAGCTATTCAAAGATTATTCTATCCATTGTTACATGGGCAATAAGTTAGTATTACTACGTTCGGGACTTTATCAGACTCTATACAAAGGGGATGGAATTGAATATCAACACGCTTTACTATTCTTGTATGAATTTCTTATCTGCTGTCACTTGACTGTTATGAAATAGGTAGGCAGATACACTTGAGCTTTGAATACCGATAACTGATGGCATAGATAGTCAAGATCATATTTAAACTATTTATTTATTATTTTAGAAAATTACACGAGATGACGTTCAAAGAACAGCTGAGTAATATTTATTAATAGAATACAATTCATTTGTATAAAGAAAACTTCCTGCACTTGTAATAATGCAAATTGTACGAGTATAACAAGATCATTGTAATGAGGAAAGCGTTTACGTAATACATATATAAATAACTGATAGATAACGGCGTCTAGCAATTATTGTTTTATGCAAATCTGCATCGGTATATAGAACATGTATTGAGCAACAATATCATTATAATACTTGTGTTCTAATCTTGAATAGTAATGTCTGTCTGGCTGTCTATCCAAAGAAGCTTTACTTGTCAATACTGCATAATATCTGTTTAATAATTTTTTTATGGAAATAAACTGGGGTAAACAGAGACAGCGATAGGATATCTGTTAGTGAAATACATCAATGAGGGCGAAGAACGATTGTAAAAATTATAATAAGGTACGTTGAGAAAATAAGGTTTCTCAATTGCGTAGAGTGTTGAAGGGATTTGAAAGACTAAAGAGAAGTATCCTAATTTAGTACATTGAGTAAATCCTGATAAGAAAGGACGAAATTGCGGTCAAATGTACAATAAAGAACCTAGATCTGATGAGAATGGGGAAAGGGAGGGGGCGTTAAGTAGATGCTGTAAACAAACTTTCAGTTACAAATAAATTTCACCAATGGCGTGTAGTGTCGCGTGATGAAGAGCATTATGGTGTCGGGCACGTCACGGCAAGCTCCGTCGGCCGACCCGCTTCGCACTTGACAAACTACCTCATATTGCCACCCGTTTTCCACTTACAAGCACTGTGTCAACGCATTAACAGACATAAATCCATACTCCATGCGTATATTATAAATACGAAAGCAATTCTGTCTGTCTGTTATCTTTTCACGGTTGAACGCATTACATCTAGACTAGACTTTTACTAGGGTTATGCCTAGCTACATGGACCGACGAACTTGGTGGCAAAAGGTGGCAGGATCACACTGGCTGCAGAAGGAGACTAAGAATTTTGTGCGAGGAGAAGACAAGTCTTTGTACAGCCTGAAATAAGCGGTGTTGATAATCTGGGTTCGGACAAAGGATACTTCTTATCTCAGCAGTACCTTCTCATAGAACAATTTCTGACCTCTGCTAATGCGAAGCCGCGGTCCAAAGTTATAGAAATATACATTCAATATTAAATCTGCCCGTCAATCGAGTTCACAGCGATAGTACGGCTCAAACTACAGTATGATGCTATTTAAGCTCGGTATTAATCTGTCAGTCCCAAGTCCAAATATGAACTCCAATATTGTCACTGACGTTTATCTTCTTTTTTTTTTGTTTACTGTTTCGCCGATTTTGTTTTGTTTCGTTTTGATAAAATGTATTTTTTCCCAAGTTTTAACGAATTGATTTTAATTAATTGGAACTTTGGTAGTTAAAAATATTATCACTCGTTGATCTACGACGTGTAACGTTAAATGCGCAAAACCTCAGACACCCCAAATGATTTTTAATTCAATTGACTTAATTCTTAGAAAATAAAATCATTAAAAAAAACGTAAAGGTTTTATGTGCTGTTTTAGTTTTGCTGGCAATTCTGATCGTTTCTTTCTTTCTTTACTTTTTTTCCCGCGTATGAGAAAATTTTAATTGGACAACAAACATTTGTGTTTGATTACTTATTTTGGTGGGTTTGCGCTCGTGATGGCTTGACCTATGAACAAAAATAGACAGGGCCACATTTTTTATAAAGATATTTTGAAAAATGTGACCTATATTAAAAAAGTGGTTCAATTGATTCTACTCGTTATTCTGATCAAACTATTTTCAGGTTTTGCGCATTTAACGTTATACGTTGTATATGACTCACTCAGCAAAATACCAATACTCGTTTATGCAATATATCATATTTATATAACTTATTTACAAGTAGCACATGTTTTTCATTCCATCGGTCTTTATTTACCAACCGTAAAACATTGATCTACTATATTTATCTATCCTGGAGTTTATATAAATTGATGTTGTAAAATTCATAATGAAACAGTAGTTTAGTTTTCATTCTGAAAAATTTTAGCTTCGTTGAAAATGTTTAAACAGAAAGTCAACAACCCTTTGCTATAAAAATATTTATAACAAAGACATCTTAATAAAATGTAAGTATCAAAGTTCATGACGGCAGAGTTGTCATACTTGTATACAACTACATTGTAAAACATCTTATTTTAACCCGACTGTAAAAGGAGAGTAATGTATAAAAATTAAATACTGTATTTAGTCTATTAGATACTGTTATCATCATTACTATTCTCCGCCCTTACACAAATTTATTTGGGGTCGGCCCAGCATGTCTTCTTCTTCCTTGCTTCTATATTACTAGTCATCTTAGCCGTCACCTCCTTCCTAGCCATAACATCCTTTAGACAGTCCATCCATCGTTTCTTTAGTCTTCCTCTCTCCCTTATAGCCATTAAAAAAATAACAAAATACTTATTTTATTTTACATAGGCCTGGGCACTTATAAAACGTCGACAAAAGGTGCACGGTTCGGGTTGGTCATTTCGTATGGAGGAGAACCGGCAAGAAAGTCTATGGTTCGTCATGGTGCATTTGTTTTCACAATATTTGATGTTACAGCACAAACACATGTTACAGCATTCACATTCATACTCAAAATTTTCCTCATTCCTCCGCATCACATGTCCATTATCGTCCAGTCCATACCAAGATAATCGATTATCACACAACTTTTTTGTTACCGGCGCCACTTTCAGGCTTATTACATACTGTTATATCAACATAAAATGTACTTTGACGCTTTGATTCGTTAAATATGCGATACGGTTCACGGCCCTTCTCAGGGACAAGTATTTGCTCCCACATGTCTCGCGGTTTTTCACTTTTCTATGTTACGCTCACGCACATACCAGATTTCACTTTTTCTATTGTGTTAAGAGAATCTTTTTGTATTAAATTATAGTTGCTACTGACTTATGTTATTCTTGGATGGGTAACTAAGATTTTCTTGAATGACGCCAGTGAAGTTAAGTAACTTGATGATTTAGAATAATATCACTTAGGTATTTGTGAGAAAACAAAAAGCTCAAAGCAAAAACACCCTTTAAATAATTAATTATAATTTTAGTAAATATTTTGTAACAGTAAGAAGGGTTGATATAATTTGATTTCGAATGGGATTTGGTACTTGCGGACTCTACCTCAAACGCCATCCTCGGAATGAGCGTCGTGTCTGTTTATCCCATGTCACAACGTTTTACGTAATGATTACTGGGACCCTAGTCCCTTCAGAGACAGTACCATTGTTCTCATTTCACAATTTATTGTAATTTGTACGCGGTTCAGGCTTTTACACGCGCGTCGCCTCCCGTATAATTATTTGTTTTACTTTTAATTTAACAGGTGCCTGCTAATTGTGTTAATTTCGTCTGATTTTACAGTAATAAGTGTTTTTTTGAGAATTTTTGGAGTTTTACACACCGTTATAAATTATCAATGCAAGTCCACTTGGATTGTTATAGGTACGGCAGTGCAATTGTGGACATGTGACGTTGAATAGTGTCGGTGTCGGAGGGCAGGTCGGAAGCTCGCTGGCGCTCCACTGAAAGCAGGCAGACATCAGCGCACCGTGAGTGACACGTCCTTCCGCCACAGAGCTTTCTATACGTAGCTACCGCCACTATCCAGTTACGCCATGTTTGCGCTCCAGCCTGTCAAGCAGCTGTAAAAATCTGCTCGAATCCCGTGCAATAAAATGGAAAACTCGATAGAATAATGCTTATTAACATTGCGTTTTTATTTTATAACTCCTTATCTCCATAAAACGAAAGCACAATATTATAGCTATATTAGACATGTATCCGTATAAAATGAAAGTCGTGTCGCGAGTCCTACGCTCTAATAAATATGGAGCTCGAATGCGACCCTAATCGGGAAGGCAAAATGGCAACAATGCAAACAGGCGTGGTATCAAATTGTCGAGCATGCAAACACATTAAAGGGCGCCGAGTAAACGACGCTTAATGATTATCTATACATTGGTTGCGTACAGTAAAAAAGAAACGTGGTGAAGGTAAATAAATGAGATATATTTCATTGTTCTTTGTTTTAGGAGGGCCGAGCGGCAGCTGGACGCCGGGAAATGTCGCTTATCTGACGCCGCACCTTTTGTCGGTAGGCGTTGACCCAATTCGAGTGGCACTCTGCCGCGGTGGCGCCGGCGGTGTCAACAGCGTCTTCATTCAGATCATTTGGAACAGAATTGAACTGACTGATTCAATTTTAATATTCGTAATCTTAATCATTTAATCCCGTACTATCATGTGTTTCTATGCCATATGCAGCGGCGTCAAAAGAGATTGCAATAATATTGTGATTTGTTGAGCTGCTGACTATGTCTTTGACCCGGAATCACAATTAAGGTATGTTTTTTTAAGAATTTAACAGAGAAGTTAATTGGAGCTTTCCCTACTTAATTACACCTAAGAAGTACCAACGCGACGCTAATTTGCGACATTACACGCAAGGTTAGTATTGTGCGAATTTGCAAACGGTGCGGCACATTCATGCGATTAAAACGGCAAGTTTCTGCCGAGGCCGATCGCCGGAGCGATAGGTCGCGGGGTCAAAATAGCGAGGGCCGTACCTGGTGCCACCCCGCGCCGTTCAATGTCAACTTTCAATCACGGCGGGCGGAAGGAAGAGGCCGAACCGAGCTCGTGCGCCGATGCCACGCCGCGCGGGGCCCGCACTCCACCGCAATTATTGCTTTGCCCTTTTTTACGCCGACACCGCGCCTCCCTTGTCTCCTCAACGTTTACATTTTGTCAAGTTAAGCCTCTTGTCGCCGAGAACCTGTCAAAGTCCTGAACCCTGCCACTATTATCCGCGGTCGACTCCACCTCTCTAACTCCATTAAACGAGCTGTGGTCAATAATTACCACAAATTGATGTCCAAATTACTGTTCAGTGTTGACCACAATATTACTGAATACAGACTGATGAAAAAGAAAGAAAGAAAGAAAGAAAGAAAAAATATTTATTTGTCGCAGGGACATGACGTGCATACAAAATGAAAACAAGAATGAAGACAAGAGACATAAATGTTCGTCCAATAAAAGTTTCAATTTGGTGATATATTAAATTTTAAAACAACAAAAACTAGTTTGCTCTTATTCAAGTTGTAATTTTGCAGTTTAGAGTATAAACTGGAAAATAAATAAAAGTTTGAAGTATTACTTTTTGCTTAAACCTTTTTGCCCTCTTTGTTTACATAGCAGCGAGCAAAGCCTCTCCGTGCCGACAGTCGCTTTGTCAAGCGTCGAGTGACATTAGCTCGACCCAGTGTCAGATAATTTGGAAACCAAATAAAATAATTCCCGCCTCTATTTGTTTCCGTAAAACACTCATGAAACTGAAAATCTTTATAGACAATTAATAGAATAGGTTTGGTAAGTAGCTAAGTCCTGAAGTAAAATCGATACTTAATTTTATTCATCAGTCTTATTTTACGTCGCACAAAGATTATGATCAGTTATGGTGCCAAATAATTTCGTCCGCAAACAAAGGTATCTTAATGGCGTGTGGGTGGGTTGAATCTGTTATGCGAACTTTACCTCTTAGGAACATCTTCATCAATATGTCAATTAGTGTTCACAATGAGTGACCCAACACAGGTGTCTCATGCCGGAGCCGTTTGCCAGCCCATTAAGCAAATAACGAGTCCGCAGGATAAACTTGGAGGCAGTAAAGTTTATTAATGGCTCGATTACAAGCTCGACCCGAGGTGGAAAGAAGTGCTATCAATCAGTCAGGTGCGCGACGGTAGAGACACCTACCCCCTCAGTAACGCTAATAACAAAATTCCGACGCCCCTGTTTGTTGCTCCAGAAAGGGGTGAAGATGAATATCCTAAGCGCTAGATCGGTTGGTTTCCATTGCGATAACAACGAATTCTTATGAATTTGTAATAATGTACAGGTGGGCGACAATGCTAGGGTGTGTGGAGAAGAACTTAGTTGAAAAACACATTCAAGTTTAAGTCGTATTGAAATGTAACACGAATAAGCTATTCGGAAATTAAAAAATCTGTGCAACCAGCAAGTTAGCAGAAGATGATAATGTTGATATTGTTTGTAATAGATACAACGACACACGTAAAGTGGTTGCTGAGCGGCCAAACTACAGAGGCAGTAGAGCGCGGCTCGCCGCTGTCCGAATGGCTCAATTACAGTTAATTCGCAGCGTACACACATTCAGAGCGAGGTGCATGCATGTGCAGCGTTCGCATTAATGTATGTAAATGCATGCGACCGGCCGCGGCCGCCCGCCGACGCTCACAATATTGCGACATTAAACGGAATATGGCCGACGAGACGGACATTTTCGACAAAAGTCGACATTTGCAAACGTTATTCAGTTACTCATCTGTATTTAACAGCATTTCCGAATACCTACTTCGCCATTAGCTACCGTTTTATATGGATCAGGATTTGCACGGAATATTTCAAAGTATCGTTAATTTATGGAGGATTGATTATGCTGCTGGTGTTGGTTTTGCAAGCTTAATTATTAAAGTTAAGGACATAAACAAGTCAGGTCCAGGTTTTGAGCTTTGGAGCTCAAACTTTCGTGTTTTAATGGAAAATTTACGAATTATGATTTAGAGCAACACTCGAAAGTGCAGCCGAAAGTCACTCTGTTCCTATGTTATGAACTTTTGACATGCCACTTCGGTAACTAGCTTTTGTGTTTCAGTTGTGGGACGACATTGAACTTCTGGCCTAAGATCCCGCCATACAAGGACCTTCACCGAGCTGGTTATTGGATGAAACTTATTTTATATTAAATTTAATATGTCAATAAATATATTGCATATGGGTTGTCTAAAAAATTTCAGTCCAGGATATCATTAATAATTTTTTTTTTAACAAAAAATTTTGGAACCTTTCACAGGTTTGGTTAATAAACAAATTCCATACCAATCGAAAGTGTAAAGCCCATAAAATATGCAAACGTTAGGTTGCCTTTTTTAATTCATTAACCAGACCGGTGCAAGTTACTAGTATCGATTTACCTGTTTAAACCTGCCTACCCGAGAGTTGTGACGGGAAAAGAAAAGGCAACCTAACGTTTGCATATTCTATGGGCTATATACTTTCGATTGGTATGGAATTTGTCTATTAACCAAACCGGTGAAAAGTCTCAAAAAAAAAAAAATGTCCTGACTGAAATTTTTTAGGCAACCCATATGCAATATATTTATTGACATATTAAATTTAATATAAAATAAGTTTCATCCAATAACCAGCTCGGTGAAGGTCGTTATATGGCGGGATCCTATACTATTCTATGATCTGTGCAAGAAAGAATGAGATGATCTATGTATTACGTAATCAATTTGGTACAAGTAAACCAGTAACAAGGTTTAAAGTTCTGAGGCCAATGTGAATGGAGTCAGGTCTCAGTCATACATACGTAACGAATGAAGTGTTTGGTTTTATACGAAGGTGAGATGATAAGAATTAAAAGCTATCAACATGGGACTTAGAACAATGATACGGCATAACAGTTGGCCTACCATGACGTCTTAAAACATTACTGTTTTACTCTTATTCCAGTGTGGAAAAGAGACGGAGCTTTACAAGCTGTCTAGCGCCATCTCTTTCCCTCATTGGAAAAGGGGTAAAACAATGTTTTAAGACGTCGTGATAGACCACCTGGATTCAGACAAATCGATTGACGTAAGAATAATCAAAATCGGCCTTCGCGTTTGGTCTCTAGAGCGGAGTTTTAATAAGCTGATAAACACCTCTTTAGTCGGGTAGAAACAGGACTATTTAAAAACTGTGTAAAGGGAAGACGAAAAAAAATCTAATACAATTTTTTTTTTTTGTGATCGTTATGCTAATTTACCTCCGAAATCTAGTCTTACATTTATGTTATTTCCACATATAAATTCTGAATCATTGCCAGAAATCTGTTATATATTTTATAGTCACTATCTATCTACCTGTCTTCGTGAATACCTATGAATCGGAAACATTAATAAGCTCAGACTAGCAAGTGTTTTTTTTCCAGGGTCTACTGAAAAGGTAGTTAGGTCTGGGTTCCGTATTAGTTATTATCTCAGCAAACTTTAATAGCGGTTGTCTGAATGATAAGGCTTTCAATATATTGATTTTAATTGTTTACTTATCGTATAAATTCAAGCAATTTAAGGTAGAGCAGCTGCTTTGGCAACAAATGCAAATATTTCAAATTTTAGTTGTGCTATATTAGGTTTGCGTCACAACTTATAAGCACGGAATCGCACTTTTCCATGCTCCTATCCTTTTCTGTCGCTCAAAACCAAGCGAGAAATAGCTTGCTACCGACCGCAACGTTGATGCTGCTACGAGTTATAGTATTCCCGCTGTTAGTCGCTCAAGCAAATTACGGTTCTGATCGACAGAAAAGGATAGGAGCATGGAAAAAGGCCATTCCGTGCTGATAGATGAGGCTCTGTATGGTGTCGGACGTAAAGAATAGCACCATCCCTTATCTTCCCGCGGGTGTCGTAAGAGGCGACTAAGGGACTTGCCAGTGAATGGGCAGCAGCGTTCTCTGTGCTATTGTAACAACCGTACTGCGATCGCCAACCCGCCTGCCAAGCGTGGCGATTATGGCTAAACCCCCCAAAATGTCAATGTGGCGACACTTTGGGGAGGCCTATGTCCAGCAGTGGACGTCTTTTGGGCTGAAATGATGAATGATGATGAGATGAGGCTTAACCCTTACTAAGCTGGCTCGCAATTTAAAAAAAACCGGCCAAGTGCGAGTCGGACTCGCGTACGAAGGGTTCCGTACCGTTATTTATAAAAATGAGCAAAAAAATCAGTTTTGTATGGGAGCCCCCTTAAATATTTATTTTATTCCGTTTTTAGTATTTGTTGTTATAGCGGCAATAGAAACACATAATCTGTAGAATTTTCAACTGGCTAACTATCTCGGTTCGTGAGATACAGCCTGGTGACAGACGGACAGCGAAGTCGCAGTAATAGGGTCCCGTTTGACCCTTTGGGTACGGAACCCTGAGTGGGCGAATTCGACACGCAAATGACTGGTTTTAAAAATATAGTAAGTACGCACGACGACCAATACCAATCCAGCTATTTATAAAACCAGTTTTTGTGGATCTTTCATTGTACGAGAAATCTATACAAAGCGAGGCAATGTTATACTGGTAATGTTGGCTTGGGCGAGTTACTTTGTGACTGTCCCAAAGATGTAGTGGTTGCAAGCGCGACTGCTAAGCATCAGCTCCTGGTTACCATTCTCAGGTCTCACTGGGTTTCTCAAAAGTGGTTGATGACAATAGGCTACTACAACAATGGCAATAGACTATGGCTGAGGGTAAATAGACTACTACAATACATTTATAATCCTACAGCAGTCAACTGCTGGACATAACGCAGCAAATATTCAAAATATATATTATTTATAGAAAGTCAGTCAGTCATTATATTAATCATAACCGCATATCGCCATCGTAACATTTTGACAGCATATCTTCTAAGTCTTTGCAATAAGGTCGCTTTTCGTATGTAAGTGTTAGTAACGAACATTAAGTTTTTAAATCCATTCAAATAAATAAAATTTGACGTCTGTTTCAAATTGAAAAATTAAAGTTTTTTACCGAATGTATGAAAGTATATACGGTATTTCTGACATTTTTTTTTGTCCGTTCCGGCTAATTTTCGAAAGGGCTGGACCGATTTTGACGGTACTCATTCTGGCAGATGGCTGATGTTTTAAGGAATGACAAATACTTTTATTTTAGAAACAGAATTAGGGTTCCGTGCAAAAACATTAAAACCCTTGAAATGATTAACCAAATCCAATTCAATTATGGAAGTAATATTTTTATATTCATTTCAAGCGGACGAAGTTCGCGGGCAACAGCTAGTGTTTTTAAGAAGGTACAGAACCATTAAAAATCAAGTTAGGAAACAATTTAATTTGTCCAGAACAAATTCATCAAGAGCATTTTATAATTCAGAATCGTGCGCGTGAGTCGGACGCAAAAGGTTAACAGACTCAATGTCATTACTTTGAGACATCCATTGTTTTCATAACCCTACTTTTTGGTACCTAAGGTAGATATTTAGTTTTCTTTGTTTATGGTTTAATAGACAAGATGACCTTTTTTACGGTGTTTGTAGGGCCCTTTTAGGACAATCCTACAGCCTATTACGTAGGTAAGCACTATATGTATTGTTTACAATCGGTATTGAAACTACCATTTACATACATATACAAACAATGTTTGCAAAGCACGTGGACGTGTTTAAGTAGGTATAGAACAAGTTATTTACAATAAACAGTTGGTAACAAAGGAAAAATGTTTCAAAAACAATAATACACAGGCAAGTAGGTCCCTAGGTTTTTAAAAAAATTAATTTGGTGGATGTTATAATTTATGTGCAACGGCAAACAACACTGAAGACGGTACCTACTACATAGAGCAATTTTATTTTGTTCGCAATTTCCACCAAGCAACGCCCCCTGTGGGAACTCAATGGCATTGTTTTATCAACCAAGCATTGTCATGGTGATTCACTAAAGAGTCAACATTTCACCGGATTTATGTATTATACTTCCTAAAATACAGAATGTCTACATTATTCATATCCGTATGGCTAAATCTCATAACAAAATCACTTCAAACAGGTATTATTGAAAACAACATTGGCGCATTAATGAAAGAACTGCTGGAGTCTTACCGAAATCATCAATAAGGAACATAAACATAAAGTTGAACGATTACACTGAATGGAAACTTTATACCCACATCCGATTCTTTTATAAAGACACTTATCCTGCTCTACAATTCACATAAAAAGCTAAACGACTGAAATTGAGCATCGTACGTGATGTCAGAGAGGTTATGTTCGCGACAAACAAAAATATTAAGGCGTTTACCTCTTCCTTTCCGTTGTCCGGGGCCTGATACCACTGTATTTTTGCACAGTTTCATTCACAATAACGTAATCATATAATTATTAGTTAAAAAATCGGTTTGCATCACAGAAATAACAAAATTAAACGGAAAACATTGAAAGCGGACAAGAAGCGCGACACGAAACGGCAAGCTAAGCAGCAGCTGACTACGAGCGACGGCCTGACGTGACTTTGCATCGGCGTTCAAGGTTTGTTGATTTTGTCGGTATGAGTAGACCTCTTTGGAGCATAATTATAATTTTGTACCTTTACAGAATTTTAAATCAATGAAAGTTTTTTTGTTGTTATTTCTAGTTCAGTCTCTATTAAATAAATAAATGTTAACGTACGTTTTTATTTCAACAACTATTACGAAATAATTCGACCTGAACATGGTTTTTTTATTAATACTGTAACCACACTCAAAACATAAAGTTTTACAAAATTAAATTCCAACTTATAATCTTGCATCGCCGCACGTCATTACAAGGTTTTTCGTACGGATGCGCAACGTGGAGGAGTAGAGTGGGCGCGCAAGGCGCGTCGCCGGCGTTGCCCTCTAGCGGGCATATTGTGAATTATCGATTCTCCGCGTGCCGCCATCCGCCATTGGCTCTGCTCGGTAATTGGTTTATGTAGCCCGTTCGTAACATGAATTCAAATTTAGCGCGCGCTGGGGCTCTCGAATGAACAGAGGCGAGTGTTTGTACAGGGGAAATTACCCGTTTCAGATAATAAAATCTAGTGAAATACTATTCAAACTTTGTTTTACTCTCGACTTGATGTTTCCAGCAAATAAAATATGCATGCATCCCCACGGACAAAGAGAATTAAACCACTAGTTAGGCTTTATAGTCATTGCCCACGGATTATAAATTTTGAAGCCTGATTTTACCCGCAGAATGAAAGTATCGCGAAAGTTTACTTTTTATTTTATTCCTAATAAATATTGTTAACCAATTTACAGATACTTCAGTATTTTACAATTAATTTTAATTTTCCCGTTCGGCCAAATGTTTACTTTTGTTGTTGTTATAAATATTTAAAAAACTAAACGTTTCCATAATTTTGAAAACATTCCTAACAATGAAAAAAGGTTTCGTTGAGTTGTGTTTTTACCTACACTGCCTGTGAAAAATACGCCCCGTACCTGTTCCACAGAAGTTGCCAGGTACAAAAAAAAGAATAAATGCTGAATGAATTACTTAGAGCAGGTTGATTTGTTAGGAGCGCCGCGTACTGGCGCTAAATTGGGGCGAGATGGCACGGAACAGATATTTATGCACGTTAATAAGACCAGGGTACAGACAAAGCCTACTGCGGGCCCGTAAGGAAGCTGTGTATTAAAGTTATTACTTATTATTATGTAAGTTCGTGTAGTAACGGATCATTGTTTTGTTATTTTCGTGATGGTGGGAAGTGTAGGAGTTTGTTGAATAGTTGTTTGAGTAAGTAGGTACCTACAAGAATACAAAATACCCCATCCTAGAGAAAACATTTTTTTTGGTACAGTCAGCAATAAAAGTCAATTAAAATTAGCCATGAGAAATATACAAATCAATACTTAATTTAATGTTTTGTAATAAAATAAATAAGTAAGGGAAAAAGGTTGATGTGACTGTTTTACAAAAAAAACTCTAACTTAAATCATCAGTATAGTAGTAAGGCAGTAACGCTTGTAAGTTACCGAGTTCACTGACGGTCGATCACTTTTCAGCCTTATGCCTTGAGTGCTAAGGTTGAAAATCGGTCGACAGTGTACTCGGTGGTACCTACTACGAAAATAGACCTTACTGCTACGAAATAAAGGATCAATGTCAACTTATTACTACCAATGTGCGATTGACTGTACAGCTATTTACTCTGTTGAAACGGGCATACATACAGGCGTGCCAGACAGTTATTTAATAATAATGCTACCGACTGTTCTGCATACTTTCTTATAAGTTTATGTTTTTATATACAATACCATTAAATATCTGGCTGTTAGCCATTCAAAGTTTCCTTAAATCTTAATTTTTTCTTTATATAAAATACCTACCTTGTGTATAAGGATAACACCTTTTCCCAAATAAACGGAGTAAATAAAAGGGGAATAAAAATTTGGTAGCCGGAAAAATAATTTCAAATTGTTTATGCAAACAGTCTTGTAAAGATTACGCGAAAAAATAAAACAAAGGGTCTGACATTTAAAGTCTTAGAGAATAAAGGAAAGAGTGATTGTACGGAACCTTCCGCGTGATATCGACCCGCGGGTTCAGTAAGTTACTGATTAATTGTTCAAAGTTCTAAGTGTTTTATGTTTGAAACAAAATTGGTTTTACGAAAAATGAAGACAAAGAGATATCACTGTAAGGTCTACTCAGTCCTAATCCTAATAATTATGATTTATTGACTAAATAATAAAACAAAATATTATCCAACAATTTTTGCTGCTGACCGTACCTACACGTTTACTACTCATACCAATATTTTTATTTGTTTTGTCGTAGTTTTGCGTTTTCAAACGGCAAAAGAAAAATGATTATTTAAAAAGTACCTATTTTATAAGTTCGCAGAACCGATCGCATGATTTTTATTGTCGACAGTTTCAAGAATTATGACAAACTGTCGATGATCTAATTATACTTAGTTTGAAATGACACTGTTTTAAAAAAAACAGAGGGAGTCATAAGGTCTGCTGAAAACTCAAAACAATGAAATTACTGTGTTCTTTTTTGAATTTTTATATCATTCGCGTCGATACTCCGGCGCAAGTCGTCACGAGCATGTCGACGTTATCGGTGACGCGAACTCATAGGTTTATCCCCTATCAAAAATCGCTCAACGCGTCGAAAGAAGACTTCAACATTTATTTAATTTTGAAGTTGATTGCTGTATATATAATATTACTCAAACTTTAAATGTAAAATAGGCATAAGTGTATCAGTAGAACAACTGAAAACAGAATCCTTAAGAACGGTAAAATTAATAAGGATAAATTGAAGATTACAAGAACGGGTTACTGGACAAAGTAAAGAGCAATTACAGGTATAAAATCATAATCTAAAGTACCTATTTGAATACACTGGTATTACAGTACGTTGATACAGTTCGAAATCCATACTTCGAAGTAACTAGGTATGTGTACGTAACTTTTTGTCAGTTTGTTTGTCTGTCTGTCTATCTGTCTGTTATCTTTTCACGCCTCTGAAATGTAATACAAACGGTACTCTATGACCTGGGTTTGGGAGTGAGATTTAGGATTTATTTTTTTTATATTCGAAATCAACGCATTGGGAAAAAAAAACGCCTCGTGTGAAAAGTAGAAAAAAGCTATTAAAAAAAAAATGTGTACAATAGTGGAAATAAATATAACCTTATTAGTTCCTTAATTGCACAGACATTTTTATTGCGACATCTGTTTCCGTACAAAAATGTGTGCATTTTCAAACTAGAGATTTGATGCGTCACCCCACCACATGTGCGACTAGCGAAACATCCCCGAAAACGTAAAATTATCCATGACGTCAACATTATGCATGTCCAGGAAGGGGACACACAACAAAAGGTTTTGATTTTATTTAAATCTAATAACCGAAGCAATGTTTTCAAAAGGGGTGAAGGGGACCTCGGCGCCAGGCTGTGGCTTGCAGACCATCCATTTCTTTAAGATACACCCTTTGTTTTGAGGAATCTCCCACGAAAATATTGAAAGGAACAATGCAGGTCGGGTATTCGCCACGTCCAACAAATGGGCTGCAGCAACTTTTTTAATAAATAGTGGAACTTAAGCGGACAATAAATGGAAAGAAGTTCACTACTATTCAAAGAATTGCTTTATGCCTTGCTAACAATCTTTGAATAATTTATTTCCTGCGACTTTAAATTCTCTTCGGCTTTATTAAAGCAGGTAGGTATTCCTATTAAGTAGGTACCTACTTACTCCAACCGCATTGACCTGGCCACTATGAAGCAGAATATGTAAAGTTTGCTGTTCTGATATAAACCAGATTATCACCTTACTTGCAAAATGCGTTTAGTTGAGGAAACATTATTTAAATGAAGAAATCCGGAGTGAAAAAGTTAGGGGAAGTCTTCGCGTTCGCATGCATCGCGTGTCCCGATACACCAGCGCGTACAGAACTTTTGCACTTTGCAAAATGCAAAAGAACTTCATAACATTCACTATAGAACCGCAGACATCTATTTATGCAGTCTCTTTTTATACACAAATTAATAGTCCAAACGAAACATTCGCTACTCATCACTAATTCTGCAAACGGTGTCGTACGATCATTACAGCGAGACCGGAGGTACGAGTTGCAGTTTTCGCGAATTAGAGCAAATAAGATAGAGGTAGAAAATTTATTTTGGCGGAGGGTACGTAGTTGTGAATTTTGCACGGGACGGTGCATTATGCGGCGCACGTAGTCCGCTGTCTGCACACCGGCGCGGGTGCGGGCGCGGGCGCGGGTGCGAAGGCACAATATTCAGTCGGCACTCGTGCCGCCCACGCTCTCGTTCTCTTCTATCACCGAGTCGCATTTATTATTTAAAAGCTCACTACACTGAAACAGTCGTAAGTGAACCTGACTTCTCAGAGCGCTCCCTTTATGACAAATCGATACTATACACACACGATACGAGAAACTTTGAGATAACAATTTGCAGACTCAAACTCAGCTAAAAACTCCGACTGAAAATGTTTAATCCGAAAAGCAATCTCCGAAGAGGCAATAGGAAGAGGATTCCGTGCATATTTATTGCCGGTCTCTAAACCGTTTCTCGGGTAATTCGGTACAAGCAAAGCGACATTATTTTTGTAGTAATTTCGGCGAATGTCCTTTAAAATATTCAGAGTGCTGTAGCTGAGCCCATTAACGTGCCCGGGCGCAATTCGGAGCAGGGACTCGTCCGCAAATGGCAGCGATATCATTAACTTGACCCCCGCAACTATCCGTCGCCCCGCAAGTTTTTCCCAATATTACACAGGAGAGGTATTCGCGACGAGGCAACACCACGTATATACGGTACCCCACAACATTTGTTTAGGCCTTTATGCGTAGCATACGTCTCAAACGCTAGGTAAACGTAATTCAGAGAGTCAACTGACACCAGTAATGCTGGAAAGCGTTTCTTCGATTTAAAAAGGGTTCGCATTATTGCTGTCTTAATTGCTTTTAATTATGAAAGCTATTTTCTACCAACGGGACGCATTTATGTGTGTAATATAAAAATAGATTAAACTGAGATCTGCATTATAAACCTTTCGCCTTAAAGACAGCCGACCACTTCAGTGTAGTGTATGAATGTCAAAATTAAAGAGGTTTGTGTTCAAATATTCTAGCAAGTACTTTGGTAAATGTCATTTCCCCTCTGAAATGATCAAATACAGTTAATTAACGATAAGCAAACCTAAGTATACATATGTATTTGTCATATAATTAACATCAACATATCATTTTCAAAACAATTACATCAATATTTTGGCAGCGTATCGAATAAAAAAAATATAATCGCTTATCAAAGCCTGCCCTTATAAAAAATACTTACATGTCGGGGAAGATTTTCACAGGGTAACGGAAACTTCCCCTGCCTCCCGTCTACACAAAATATGTGGTGCGATACGAAGATAGGTGTACAGAATTCCTAACTAAACTTGTGCGAGGGGATTTCTCAGCTAAAGAAATAACGGTGAAAACCCACTAGCTCCCGACCTACGAGACTGCGATCAAAGAGTAATACGAAGATACGATGCGATATGTATTTTTTGCTCTTTATTCTTTAATTTTGTTAGGGATGTGCAGCTATGCGTTCTAAGCGATTGATTTTGAGGAATTCTTTTAGGTTTTTGTTCACGTAGGTGTATGGTCTGTTGAGTTTGCAATAAGGTAACTGATTAATACAATTGATCAAAACAATATTATCTGAGTGTTCTAGGAGATTGTCCGAAACAATTTACGAAAGTCCTTTTCAACCAAAGGTTGATTGGTTGAGAATACTTTTTAGGCGTTAAGTCAATTTATTTTCCGTTACTTTATCTACATGAATTGTTAATAAATAATAGGTGAACCCCGATAATAAGTCTAAACGCTGTAGAAATACTCTTTTACGACCCTTTCTATTATACAATGACTTAAGGACTTCAATCATCTTTCATCGTATCATCCTTCTCCTGCCCTTATCCCAATTTATTTGGGGTCGGCAGCATGTCTTCCTCTTCCACACTTTTCTATTACTTGTCACCTCATCAGACACCTCCTTTCTTGCCATATCATCCTTCATCTGTCATCGTATGGTAACCCTAAATGTGCAGTCAAAAGAAAGGCCAGTCTTCCTCGCAGAACAAATTATAAGTCACCCACTGAGTTACCGTGTAAATTTAAATTTTCAAACTTTTACTTTAAAATGAGCTCGCTCTATTAGAAACGTGGAATGGCTGCATAAAATTGCACCCGTGACCAGTTATTATAACACTGGACTATGTTCGCAAAAAATACGAGCAGACAACTTGTTTAATGTTCATTTTTAACCGAAATGCAAAGTCGACAAGAAAGTACGTATTATGTATGGAAAAATAAAGAAGTTAAATTTGAATAATATCTTTCTACATATTGTTTAATATTTGCTCTTCGTAACATTGTATTTCCTCGGTCGATTAATTTTACGGCACTTGAACAGGAATCGCTGAACCTTTTCTAATGACTTTGAAACGTTTCGAGGAACTTATGGAACCAATGTTTGAAAGTTCTTCATCTCTACATATGGTTGAGGATACTCTCTTTTGTCTCGAATCTTGTGCCAGCAAAAGCCTTTGCATATTTAGTCAAATAATCTCTCCAATTAAGACCTGAACAGTCAATAAAATGCCTCGGACAGTTATGATGATTGGTGGGTTTAAGACTGCAACGACGGTAGACGTTAGACCGCCCCTGCCATCTCTCACCCCTCCTTGTAAGAAGAAATTGTATTTGCCAGCAGGGGCTCGCGGTCTTAATATGAAAATATGGTTCACTACAAAGAATCTTCTATTTAATTTGCATTAGTCTGTTCAACATTTATAAAATAATTTCTAGGTATTCTGTTCTTGCATGTCTTGGTAAGACACCCACAGTTGACTCACTGAAGATTAATGTAGGTAATGAAGTTGTATTATAAAGTCACTTTTCTTACAATCTGAAAATTCCAGTCATTCGAGTCCCGTATTGTAGTTCTAGTTCGGAAATATTCGATTTAGTCCAACCAGTATTAATACACTTTGTATTCAAATAATAATTGCCTCCCTATTAGTGGACACAGATACTTCCTGAAATACCCTTCAGTTGGGTCATCCTATTATTAAGGGCTAAAATTAAAGTTGTATTTCAAACTCCCAATCCGCACGGATGGGTTAATCACATTCTGCCACGCCTAATAACAAGTTTAACAGCTTGCCTGAAAATACAATCTCGAGTTTTCAAGGATCCAGGTGAATCGACGTAACGGGTCGTGAGCTTAGAACTCTAAAGCACGTTATATATTAGTCTGAACAGTTTAAAGTTACTTGTGGGCTCGCAAATAAGCGAGGGGTCCCGTTCGCAAGTTGGTCCGCCCGCGCTAAATTAGAGATTGTCAACTCGACTCAAGTAACCTGTTGACACTGCGTTAAGTCACGATTTGAGAGGCCTGTTTGTTGTGGACACAACTTGTATCGTCGCCTTCATAACGGGGTATCCTTAGTCATATTGGAACAGGTTTTAACGACGTCCCGAACCTTGATAGAATGTACTCTGCCCCCATAAGTGGACCGTATTTCAAGCATGGACTCCAATATCAAATTGGGTTTCGAATCCGAGCATATCTGATCTTAATATTGTTGTATTCTGGAACTGTTTGTATTGCTTTCAAATAAACATAATTCTATAACAGTACAGTATCGTGTTATATGCAAATAATTTCGAAAAAGTCTGCATCCTGATGTCGTTTCTTCGGCTGGGACTATCCTAGTGCGCCGCGCCGGTGCGATGCCAGTTTAGTTCGAAATTTCATTCTTCTCGAACACATATCTCGACTTCGTCCGGGAATCTACTTTACATTTCTCATCCTAATGGCCATTGAGAGAAAATTGGAAAAGAAGTTTTCGCGTTTCTATTCTAAGAATCAGGTTCAATAGAAGCATTTCAGGAAAGTATCAATGCGATTTCAGATAAATAGACAACAGACAAGAGAACAATGCGTATGGAAGAGGCGGAATACAGCGGCGTATCGAGACCAGATCAAATTGATGTACGATATTTATTTTTATTCAAACGTCGTTCGTTTCACATTGAACATTAATGTAGCAATTTATTGAAATGCTGCGGTACATTAAACTGCAATACAAATGGCAGAGCCGCCTACAATATACTATCATCTTTGTGAATTTTTCAGCTGCTCGAAATTCAATTTTCATTACCAGACCTGATTTGTAGAATATGAGCCAGAGCTATAAATAATTACTTAACCGACAGGTAAAATAAAGAATAGTAGGGTTTGCAATGTTTTCCTGGAATGCGTCGTGGGGGGCGAGGGCGGAGGGCAGTAATGTGTGGCAAACACCCTCCTGAGGATTCAACCTCATGGCTGATGCCTATGGTGCCGATGACCCCTATCGATTCGCCCATTTCTACGAACACGTAATTGCAAATTGTGGACAAGTACTTGTACAATACTGGGCTCCCATAATATTCACGGCAATTTCTTGGAAGTTTTAAACCCCTATGAAATTTATAATGCAGTGTGATTATAGTGTCTGGGATATGGGGACCTAGAGGAAAGAGAATAAAATATTTGTAATTGTTTCAAATGTTTTCATTCGCACGCCATATTTTGTTGGCACGCCTTTCCAGTTGCCTACATACTTACCTACATATATTTCTCATTCTTAAAAATTTGGCATGGTACCTGACTCCTGTAATCTGTATTCAAAGCGCCGAGTAGAAGCGGATTATCAGATAGTTATTAATATTAATAAATAAAATTAGTGTCTTGATTTCTTAAGGACTTAAGAGACAACCTGTTTTAAATTCCATCATTCTTTCACATTTCCTGATTCTGAGCTTAGAGTTGGAGTATAGCTTCATTTCCAGTTACTATTAAGTACTTTTAACATTTTTTTCAATGCTCAAGTTTCTCAAGTAATCGAAGGTATACGTGGAACGATCCGCTGGGGAGTTCTCGCCGCCTCCTCGCGAGGTTCACGGTAGTGGTTTCCAATTCGCGGTCCGCACACTCCCGCCTTTAATTTACTGCGGTGCTAACCACGCGGCCCGCAGTTTGTATTCATTACCCACCTTAGTACCACCTCGCTGCAAGATTTAATGCTTCCAACAATCACTGCACTCATTTGCCACAATTCAAACATTTATTTAATTTATTCTCGATGCGTGGTCTTTGCTGAGCTCGCATAATGCCCCAGTTATCTTCCGTATTCTTGAAATTAATAGCTGATTACTAACTAACTAATAACTAATATATAAATAAATATTTCTTAAGTCATTGTAAAACTCCCCTGAAGACAGCTAAGTTTTTCTAAGACTATAAATCTAAGTAAATTGGAATTATGATGTTGTTACAAACAACTACTATCTTAACTTTCCAGAGATAAATAAGCAACAAAAGTTCTAATAACAGCGTTGAACTCCATGTAAAGATGCTATAAATTATACTGACAAGCTGACTGGTGTTCGTAGTCGGCAAGCAAATTAGGTGGTCCAGAGTAAACGAGTTATGGCGAAGTTGTGGGCAGGCAGCTCCGCTCAGGGACCGGCCAGTAACTAGGACCAAAATGTTCGCGATGCCAGCCTAGCGGCAACTGGAGTAAAGTAGCATTAACTACTGACGCGGCAATCAAGTGCGTTTAGCTTGCCAGTTGCCACTTGATTAATAACTGTATCTGTTGCTAGTTTGTAAGTAAGACTAGTACCTTTATTAAGAGTTTGTGCCGTGATTTACACGGGTTTAACTAAGAGATACTGCCAAGAATTGCTTGTTATTTACAAGTAAACAGTCTGATATTTGTACCGAAATGTTTTATGTAAAGCACAATAAACTTCCCGGGTAAACTCGATCTAATGATATAACTCAGATGTTCGGCAATTCAATGACCGAATTTTCCTCATGTATTATCTGATATAGGAAAAAAAAACTCTGTGAATTCGCAAGGCAGGAGAAACGTTTCAAGATCCGCCCTGTGGCGTGCCGCTAACACTCCTTATAAATACTGCTAAGCCCCTGGCTTTTGTGGCTAATCTTTCGCGTGAAGATCGCCATTATACCGCTATTTATTATTTTTACCCGTATTTTTCTTTTTCTAAAGTTAAGTTGAAACGTGCTTGATATTCTTGATGGATTTTTACGCTACTCATTTCTCGCAAAGTGCTGGTGAAAGAATGAAATATGCCCCTTTCAGTGGCCTGCTCTCCGCAATGAAGTATTTCATATGGTTTTGAATTTTAAATTATGTTAATTTAGACGCGGAATTTTAACCGACCGACGCGTTTACCAAATTTTATTTGCGTTTAATAATATTTACAACATTTTAATTTTAATATTGTCTGGTTTGGGGAATGAGGTGGGCTACAAATGTGAATGAAACGTAGAAGTATTTTCATTACGTTTGTTGAAAATAAAAACTAGTTTCCATTTATTCAATATAGGTATTTAAATGGATTTTTCTGGAACAAAAACAAGAGCACGTATAAGATAAATGGGGAAGGTATTTGCGTTCAATTAGTGGTGAAAATCACCACTAAGACAGTGTGTGATTACAGGGTCGCCCTTCCTGAACAGAAACGAATTAACTACGACAAATTGTTACAACTTAATCTGAACAAACATGCTCAGAGAGCAGAACACTTATTGCTCGAAAACAATATTGCGAAGTGGTGACATTTTCATTACGGTGTAGAAGACCCCATATGCACGTACATTTTGATTAGCTTCCGTGAGTAAGAACAAAAGCTGCGTTAAATGAAGCAGTATGTGTCTGTGAGGCAGAGTCGGTGTCGTAACCGACTAAGTTATGACAAAGTGTGGCGGGGTGGAGGCGCCCGCGCGGCCCGCCAACGTGCCGCGCCGATCCCGCTCTGCCTGCTAGAGCGCACAACTCTTAAATTAGCGCGAACTTAGACCACTTAGCTTCTTCAAGTTTTGTTTGTAGACGCCATAAATATTGTATGTAACGAACAGGATACAATACCAGCCGTCGACTGCTCGCTGCATTGTTCGCGAATCAAAGCGGCCTTTGTTCCTTAACAGTTGACTCGAATTTTCTCGTTGTTCGCTTTGCTTTATCGGCGGGAAGCGATGAAAAACTACCACAAATCCCGACGAAATGCTTTTCGATTTGATTCTGTTTGATCACGAAGTTCCGTCGTTAAAATGGAGTTAGTTAAATCGTTTTTTTAAGGGAAAATATTAGGCATAATAGGCATTTGAATGATTCCTTGTTGTCAAAATATTCAATATTCAGTAATCATGATTGATTCAGTATCTCTGAAACTGTATTTAGTCATCGTACTGGAATAGTAATAGGAGTGCGTAGTCGAAGAATGGTCGTGGATGGCCAACAATTCGATTTCGCGGTTATTTTAGCTCATGTGGGCTGCGTGGGACGCAGGTGGTCTTTCCAACTATATTGACCAAACTGAACAATTCAATTTGCACAACGGACCGAACAACTTGCATGGTCTAGTTAACCTGAATATATGATAGCAATGATAGCCTAGTGGTGTGACTGTCGGAATTCCAAGTCACAGGTCACGAGTTCGACCCCAAGGCGTCTGATTTTGCGGATTCATGTGCGCATTGTATAATTATCACTAGCTTCGATAAAAAAAAAACATCGTGAGCAAACCGAACATGCCTGAGAGATATTTATTGCCGGCGAGTATAGACAAATCAGCAGCCCATCATGGGCGGCATTAAAACGACACTAGGTTAGTCAATAACCACACGAAAATAAGAAGAAGAAGCCCTGAAATATATTGTGTGGAGTGATCCACGCTGCTGGTCCATTTTCTTCAGAATTCCCTCTAGCCTTTTCCTAAACAGACCTATTGAGGTGAAATAAAAATTTAGAAGCAGGGGCCCAAATTGTCATGCAAATGTCTGCTTATGTATTCGTCTTTTTAAATTGGTTTTACTTCGGAAATGGAAATTATTGTCTAACTTTCGAGTAAAGACAAGACAAATCTTTGTTAGTCGAATGAGGTCTTATTTAATTTGAATAGGTTAGCTATTGACGGCGGCTTTTTACAAAAACGAACGAACTTTTCTGTTTTCTTTTGTTTGTAGATCGAGTAACGAAAGGAGAGTGGACCCAAGTCCTCGAAGGTTGCATGAGTCACTTTTATAGATTTGACTGAATATCACTCAGTGTCGTAATTTTTTTTTTCTGACAGATTACACGACAAAGATACCTGTTTCAGTCAAAAGAGAAAAGTTGAAAGGGAATCGACTGGTATGGGCATGAGATGAGGAGGGACGAATCGCATGTGGCAAAAAGTGAGTGATGGATAATATGAATATAAATGTTGACGGAAGGAGAGGGAGAAGAAGAAACGATGAATTGCCTGAGGAATGATATGAAAGAAAAAGGAGGAAATTATACAGTGTGACGGTTGACAGAGGAGAATGGAAGGAAAAAACCGGCCAAGTGTGAGTCGGACTCGCGCACCGAGGATTCCGTACAAACTTGTAGGTATATAAGTAAAAGTTCACCCATCACGATGGAGTCATAGTTATGGTATTTTATTGCAAAATGAAATCCATAGTTAAAAATATTTTTATTAAATGATGTAACTAAAAATTGACGGTTTTCTAAAATTTTCCTTTATCTTTGCTATAAGACGATGCTTCGTACTTAATTTCAAGATTCTGAGATCACGGGAAGTACCCTGTAGGTTTTGATTCCCTTGCGAGTGTCGAAAATTTGCGGAAATTTGGGGCATAAACGGCTGTATCTTTTGATTGCGTTGGCTTAGCAGTTTGGTGTTTTCACAGCTCCAAGGGACAGTAGACCTGAGTATTTGATATAAATTCCAGCTTGATACCTCCACACGCGTTTCTGAGAAAAAGGGTGTTGACAGACCGACAGACGGACGGACAACAAAGTGATCCTATAAGGGTTCCGTTTTCTAATTTCGAGGTACTGAACCCTAAAAACGTGTTGTGCGGACCCCAAGGAACATGGGACAAGGACAGGATAATGATGCCTGTTTTAGTTAACCACTATTTTATTCCTGATGGTGCCTAAACTAAGTTGCAGGTATAATAGCCTTCAGTATACATATTGTCTTTAAATCCTTATAATTATTACGAGTGAAAGTCTGGTTAAGTAATAGACAAGTGCCTGTGTAGATGTTATTAATAATACCAGCGTTATTAAGTCAGTTACACACAACACGAGTTTGACCTTTTACTGACACATTACTCGATCATCTTGCAACACCTTTTGTTCCTGGTGCGGCTGACGAATAACCATTGTAAGCCGATGTAAATTCCACGTTGGCGCTCCGATACAAGATTTCCAGATTTAACAGTGTTGCAGCAAAGCATATTTCAGTTAGACGGTGCAGGTGTGCCGTTGGCTGCAACTTCGATTAATTCCCATAACGAGGCAGGTCCATCACATGCGCGCTCGTTTGTCTCCGGCCCAGCTATAAATACATCAGCGTACTTGCAATTTAATCCGTTCTGTTCCGCTCCCGTGAAGTGCTGCTTTCTCCCTCGCACACTACCACAGTCCTGCATGTTTCGGTCAGCGAAAGTTGTTGCAATTAATCTCTTACGTAGGTGGAAGCCCCGCTAACAATTGTCTAAATTAGAACATGTATCTTGTTTAAAACTAAACTCCCAGTTTGTTTTCTCCCAGAAATAATACTTGCTTACTTTGTCGATGTTTTGTCTGATAATGCCCCTATTTTACACGTCAATTCATTGGTAGCTACAATAAGGCCGAGTCCATGTTCAAAGTAGCAGCAGTTCGTAGAAAATTTAACAAATTTGCGTACAAAGCGCAAAGCACTGGCGGGATCGTCTTTGTATGCAAATATTATTACAGGAGTCTATTGAAGGACCACACCGAACTCACGTATCGAGGCGAAGTGGGTCCGCGCTACACGGCTTCTGGGACCCTAATAAGAGACCCGTCCAAGAACCTCCCACATTACGCAGGAATTCTCGGGAATGTGAGTGTATCACTCCCCGAAGAACGCAAGGTATTGCCATCCTAAACAACACACGCTAATAACCGAACTGAGCCAATTAGGAATACCAACACCGGTGATGGTCCGTCGAGCAATAGCTCAATCGAATTGCAGAGATGAACAATTCATAGGCAAATCTGCTCTAAGCGTGTTAATATGGCTCCGGGGTTATTGCGGTGTGCCGATCCATGTGTCTATCCAGCGCACACCATACAGTACTTACGTTAGTACTTATGTACTACAATCTTCATCAATAGATCTAACATAGTATCGCAATTCTGACTACCTATATATTATTTACACATAATCACCGCATGATTAAACTACTTGAAAGGCTCAATTAGCGCACTGCCTGACCGTTTAGCTATTCAATAGAGAGCCAATTATTGCAATACCTACCTATATGTATCGGTATTGTTATAAACCTATCTAATTTAGCGCTTCGATTAGTGGGATGCCAGAGTGGGCGTTGGGTTGTTCTATTTTTCGGTTGGTCGTGCGTCGTGCATCGCATAGTGATACATTGTTGAGTTACGCATGTAATTAGAGGTGACGATGTTTGGCGTGCGATCCGAGGCATAGGTCGGCGCGCGCCCGTTGCAACTGGCGGCTCTCAATCACTCGCTTCACGTGTGTCACCGGCCCGCACTCGAAACTCTACTCTAACAGTACTCGATATAACACATTATAAAAATTCGCAACTTAAAGGAGAGCGTCCCGCGCTACGCTTGCAGTCTCTTCTTTGTATTTGAGTCTTTCCATTGATAGAGATAACGGCTTGCTCCGAGGCGACAACGGGAAACAATTACGCTATTACAAAAGGCCTTAAGGATTCTAATTACGAGTGGATCCTTTCATCCGTAAACCCGGATCGGATACGAAGCCTTCCCATTATCGCGTGCCATAAACATTTCTGGATTTCATATCCGCGGCACGGCTGGGACCGCCTCGCTTATTACCTCCGCGCGGAAAAGAATAACATCGTTTTGGCACTTTTGACGCGAATTCCGGATGCCTACGTTCATATTGTGCGCCGTTAATATTCTGCGCGACGCGTCCGACCTTTTTTATTTGTATCTAAAATTGAACATTTTGTCGCGACAACGAGCGCACGCGACTCTCCCCTCCGCCGAAGGAGCGATAAAAATACAGAGTCGGAGCGTTTGAGGCAATCGGCAGCACTAACGGCCGCCAGCGAGCGGTTAATTCATGTACACCTGTACGAAATTAGCCGCATGAGTCTTCAGCGCCTACACTTGCCTTGACAGCTGACTGCGGAGAAACTAAATGGTCCAGAAACTTCGAGACCAATTCCAATTGTAAAATATTATATTATGAAATTAAACGATTTTGCTATAAAAGTCTTAAAAGTACAACTAGGTACTCCATCATCAGCCGCTATTAATTCCCCATTTTATCACAAACCACTGAAAGCACCAATTCGTTAATAAAAGCTGTAAAAGAAAAATAGTTGGTTCTTTCTTTATAGCTGATTGAAAGAAGTTGCTCCTTTAGTTTGAATGGAATCTGGGGAGCGAAGGATTATAAAAAAAAATCTTCGTTGAGTGAAATGGCCCTATCAAAACAAGAACCGTCGGCCGAGCGATGAAAAAGTGAAGTTAGCAAAACAACAAACAACGAACTCGCCTGTCTGCGGCATTTCGTGGCCACCTCTGCAATTTACGGCACTGTCATTATTCAAAGTTTTGGAAAAATTCAGCCGCGAAAATTAGAAAAAAAGACAGGATTCCTCCTCAATATGATCTTGCGAATCTGCTGAAGTCGGTTGCCTTTATGCTGAAGTAGCAAACTCCCTAAGATAAGGGGAGGAGCGGACAAATTGTAATAATTGCGAGGCGAGATAAGAAGTGACACCAGAAAACAAATGAAGGCGGGCGGCAGCGACGGCGTCTGCAAAGGGCGCGGGGGGTGGCATGCGGGGTGAGGGGATGCGTGACGTCACCACGCGCTGAGCTGCTAACTGCCGAGTCGGAGCCACCCCATGCCAGCCAAACACTAACGGCCATGTGTGACTTTACATTCACTACATTTACATAAGTTGCCGCTTCACTGGTTCATAGTGAATCACTTGTTTTTCAGGCGATTACATAAATTACAGAGCGATTTGGTTTAAATTGAACAAAACATAAGAAAATTATCACAGTAATTATAATGGGAATTTATTTGTTAATTTTATTTTATGTACCCACAAAATAATTATTTAATACAACGGATTTGAATTTAAACCGAGGGCCGGGGCGAATCCCGCGGGATCCCGAGGGCACACCTCGGCCCGTCGTCACCGCTCGCCAAATTAAAATGATAAATCAAAATCCGTCAGGCGGCTGCGCGCACAAATGCTGTAAAACGAACTAAGGCATTTGCAAAACTTGTTCAAACTTCTATCATGAAACAAATTAAATATTTCCTTGTCTATTTAACCTTTCAGCTTCGTTTTATGTATGTAAATATTGTATGAATGTATGTAAGAAGTAAGCTGAGTTCCAAACTACTCTGAAGGGGTTAGTTCAGAATGCTGAGAGCGTATCACCAAGCACCAATAACGCATTTGTTTAAATATATGTGATGTTCTCTACTACGCTACAAGCAGTCTGCAGGGACACACTACAATAAGTGTGTTTTTCTCTCGCGATACGTAAAATGGAACAACCACAATCAATTCTTTTGCTTAAGTTTTCTTTCACTGAACACAACATAACCTTAAATATGAAGGTTCAAGATAGCTAATCTTGAAAAGTATATTACAACTCTCAAAATTTTATCATATTTTCCACACGTTTCTGTATTATACGAAACAGGCAAAACTCTTTAAAATTTTATTTTAAATGCACGCCAGCGCTTTCTCTCCATTTTACTTTCGGCGTTCTTATTAAAAGAAAAGACTAAAAATTGGTGCGATTTAATCATTTCATTCAGAAACCTAATGCTGAAATTATTCTGTAACAACTGTAATGAATAACAATGAATATTTCATTTGCACTGAACACTGGGTTGTTAATAAGAATTAAACCTAGATAATGGTAGGCGACCCCAATATAGTCACGAAACGTCTAGACATTTTGCAGAGATGACTATATCTCTGCCTATCTTCTTCTCCTCTCTAACTACGTTGGAGTTCTAAACTAATGATGGATATAGCTGAATACTAGTATTTTTCATGGGGCGACTGACTGTCTGACCCACAACCCACATGGTTGCTGGAAAACACGACCCTTTGGTGATACTCACTGGTTGTTGGGCTTCTGGCTACCTTTAACGGGTGCCAAAGACCCACAAATGACAGCCGAGCCAACCAACACCATAACATGCTTTCCAAGACTCTCATGTTCGTAATGGTAACCCATCCACGGATTTACCTTGAAAATCGTTGCTTAACCTGGAAGATCGACCAATACGGCTTTTATTAATCAGCTTCGTGCTCACTCAAGAAAAGTAATGCGAGAAAACATTATCAAAACGGCAACAGTGTGAATAAACTCGGCGAACTTATTCGTGTACAAATCTCCTATTCTGAAATGTAAACGTACTTATTCGTTGTGTACGTTCTAGTATAAAGTGGAAGGTTCTGTTTTGTGAAATTCGGCCCGCATTGGAATGAAAAGTTAGATGAAAGTTTCCGTGGTACAAGGAAATGTGCATATTCTTGAACTAGTTCATACATATGGTTTATTATTGAAGTGGCAGGAGTAACGAATGCAGTTTGTAATAGGATACTAGAACTTGCAAATATTTTCATATGTTCTTGAAAACTTTCTTGTTATTAATTGGCTTGTTGCCTAATGAATATCTGAGAGTTAGTGGTTGTATTAATCTTACATAATTAATGATTTTGCAAGCTCCACTTTTGACAAGCAAGGTTGCTGCATCCATATTAATATTCTAGACGCGAAAGTGTCTGTCTGTCTGTTATCTTCTAACGCCTTTACGGCTGAATAGATTTGGATGAAAGGATATTGGCAAACACCCATAGTAAGACAGAAACTGAATAATAATTGATTACCACCTAAATAATCATTGATAACTTTCACCCACTAATAATAACAGCCGCACAGTATCATTATTTTAGTTCATTTAAATATTTGTTGGACACAAATGCGGTAATGGTAACATTGCTAAAACTAATTGTGTGGTAAATCGGAATGATGCTGCAATTTGTCATATGACTGGAGCCGCGGATATGTGAGCCTACACTATGTAACTACCTTTGTATGGTGCGTATTGATTTAATTATATTTATTACCCTTTTTAATACTAGGAGCTTCGTGGCTAAATAATAACAGCCGCACGGGTCGATCTTCAAGGTGTGCTTGGCGAGATCGGTCCGTGGATGGGTGACCATAATAACATACCGAGTTTCCTCCGTGCCTCGGAAAGCACGCTAAGCCGTTGGTCCCGGCTGTCATTTGTAGATCTTTGACAGTCGTTACAAGTAGTCAGAAGCCGAAAGTCTGACATCCAGTGTTACCAAGGGGTTTCGTATTACCCAGTTACTGGGTTATGGAGTTCAGATAAGCAGTTGCTTCATGTAAAATACTGATACTCAGCTGTATCTGGTGCCGACCACAATAAAGTTTGGGAAAAGGCTAGGCAGATGATGATGATGGACCCTTATACTTATAGCTTTTCACACATAATTATGCTATCCCCAATCACACCTGTAATCCCGGTAGGGATAGGCAGAAGTGTACCTAATAAGTACACCCACGTTTCGCCAGTAATATTGTTAAGTCCCATGTAATAGGGGGTGAGCCTATCGCTATCATCATCATCATCAGCCTATAATGTTCCCACTGCTGGGACACAGGCCTCCTCTCTATAAGAGGAAGTGGGCTGTAATCCAATCCACCACGCAGGCCCAGTGCGGGTTGGTAGAGTTCTAGGACATGCCGGTTCCCTCACGATGTTTTCCTTCACCGTTTTTGAGGGCAGCGGTTATGAAATAATGTCGGAGATGAGATTACACAAAGAAATGCGCCTGCCTGGGTTCGAACCCACGGGTTACTGCTCGTAAGTCGGGGCTGCCACCACTGGGCCACCGCTGCTCTCAAACGCTATCGCTATCGCTATCAACCGGGCACAAATCCAGACCGTGGCTGCTACTGAGAAATTCCTGATGGAAAATTCCAATAACACTTTGCCCGACCCGGGAACCGAACTCAGGACCTCATGCTTAGCAGTCGCTAGACCAACAAGGCAGTCTAGCAGTATTCATTTTAAATAATTGTGAAAAGGTTTTGTTCTGGTTTGGTGCATGGCACCCACATACCGGAAGGCGCAGCTTTGGAAGGCCACCCTCGTGGTTGACTGCTGACCTGGAGAAGGCCGAGGGAATCTGCTGGATTTGAGAAGCACTTGACCAACATGGCGACGTTTAGGGGAGGCTTATCTCCAGAACTGGATATTTTTCGAGGCTGATAAATTGTTAGGATTCAAAATCAGTTGGTAGTATTACTTTTTTATCTAAACACAAACATTAAAATCTGGTTCATGTTGTCTACTAACAACCACAACTTCGCGTGTGCTTCCTGTAACCGTCGAAATTAACCACAAGTAGATATCACAAGCTTCTATTGTTCTGCGGATGTGGTGTGCCTTTCATGTGGTCTGCAGAATTCAATGTAAAATCTTCATTATTTTTGTATTGAAATATTTAAATGCATATGATGCATTCAAATATTTGAGAGTGTGTGTTTGTAGCACAGGTAGGTGCGGTTATTCACCATATCATCATCAACTACAGTTAGGTAAAGAGATAATTAATTTTGAAAATTAATTACTAGTGCAAATATGTACTCTAATTTCAGGCAGGAACTACACATATTTGTGGGCTAACATTGATTAATTAATAGTAGGTGAGTGCAAACAACACTATTTGTTCCTTCCATATCTGTTATGAAATAAGCCTCGATGTGCAAGTGCCCCATCTGAATATTTATTTCTTATTTCATGCCTAACTGGGTTTACAAAGAATGTCTCCATGCAAGCTTCTCTTTTCAGATAAACGCGTCATGTGTAGTGTACTCGGTTATCGAAAACCGTTTGTGAGATACCCATAATGTTTTATTAAATGTCATCCGCAATATAATGAGGTGCGAGGGATCCAACATCTGCGAGAGAGGCGCTACAGAAATATGTGCGAAGTGTTATAGAGTGCCGTTGTAAGTCAATGAAGCGGCAAATGGGGTGCTCTCGCCGCTCCGGTACCAGCGGGGGCACACTCTAATAAATAAAATTATGCCTCAGAAATTACAAGAATACGCGTGCCGCCAGCGATCCCGCGAGATTGGATGCTGGAGATTTTCATCGATATCCTCCAATAATGAATCTAATATGTAGTAAGCTGAGGACGCAATGACTGTGTCGTGTCGCCGGAAAAAATGAGATTGCGTCCTCGGCGATATCGGTCGCTGCAAATGGCCACGATTTACCGCTGCTTGGCATTTACTAAATGTCAGATATAGCTTGTGTAAGAGAATATTGTCATAAATTAGCGGTAAAATATATTAATTTGTGTAAGACCTTGGGTCTGATCCAAGATTTCGTCTCCAAGGCTATCTAAGATCAGTCTGAAAGAGTTGTTACTACTAACTTTGTTTTACCAGACATATAGTGTAAATAATGCGTGGCACACTGTGGCGGATTAGCTAAGTATGTAAGTATAAAAGTTAAGTTGACTGAAGTTTTATATTGGAACTGAACACATTCAGTGGAATTCTTTCGGCAGTCGGTGCACGTGCAGCGTTAGACGTCCGCGTCGAATGGAATCGAATTTCAGAAGAGTCGAGTTTTAAAATGTTCTCACTGAAGAATCATTTCATATGCGTGGTGTAAGGGGCTTACATTTTATGTTCAAGATACTGATGGTTGTGCCAGGGTCCAGTGGCTCAATAATAACAGCCGCACGTGTCGATTTTCAAGGTTACTGCGCTAGCTGAGGAAGGATGACACATCCTATGATTTCATGTTTCAACATCAGAACGAACTACAACACAAGATCTATGACAGTCGTTACGCATATTCAGAAGTCCGACAGTCTGACAACCAGGCTTCAAAAGATTGAAAAACTGCATATGACCTTTAAGCAGTTACTCCATTTAAAAGAATGGTATTCGGTTAGAGTAGAAACCAAAGATAGTTGAGAATAGGCTAGGCAGATGATCATACTAGAAGTTCTGTGGCTGCCTGACAATAAAGCAATTATACGGTTAAATACATAACACCTTAGCATAGCCATGTAGCACATCCATGAGTATCCATTGTGCAGCGATGACGCGGAACATTTCCCGCCTCTACACTAATGACGCGTCTTATATCGTAGCTGTAAATCAAATTGCCCTTACTACATACATTAACAAGAAACTGCGAATTGCCTTTTAAAGGCTCATATTGATTGAGTAACTTGAAGCGGTTAAGTTAACCTAATTCCGCTAAGTCTTGCTATTTATAGTAATGTTCGGATTGAATGATTAATACAAAGGATCCAATCCGCAGCTTCAACCATAGTATGAATGAGCAAAACCTGTAACTTGTTTTCTGTGATTATTTGAAACCCCAGGGTCTGTTATTCTTGTTCTTTGAAGTTCAGGATGATCTATCAATTAAATTCTTATAAATAATAAATAAAAGAAACCATCTTTATAAATCGTCTCCTTAGATCAGTAGAATCATTGGTGGAATCTAAACTAAGGCCAAGAAACATAGCAGTGCTACGTTGTACCAGAGGGGATTGTCTCCAAGGCTATAATAAATAATATTATATCGGAGAATTATGTGGAAGCAACCCTTACAGCGGCGGTGTGTCGCCGTGTGTCGGTGTGGCCCGGCCACCCCTCCCCCGCACTGTATTAAAGTGATATTGCTTATACGCTTACCATTAAGGCTATACGTTTCGACTAAATTAAGACCAATTTGCACAGGTTTTGCACGAATATGGGAATTTAATTTATGAGCAGTATGACGAATGTAATTTGAGTGAGCGCGTAATCAACGACTTTAATTCGATTCCACACGAAGTGAGGATGTTCTGTGTTTTCATGGATCGCGAGGGTTGCCTTGAATGTAATTGCTTCGATAACTCATCAACGATTCTTTTCTCAATCTATTCCGATGTTGACAGACACAAATCAGTTTTGGTAATCGATGTATTTAATGTTTCTCGTTAACATTTAGAGTAGACAAATGCTGCTGACATAATTTATTCATTTATTCCGTCCTCACTTCAGTTAGCGGCGTATGATATTAAAAAAAGATTTTGAATAAAAGCCGTTTGATGTGGTGGTTGAGCTTACCGTCGCGGAGTCAGGAGAGCTCAGCGAGTAGCAATAGCTCACCAATCGTGGTGCGATGATCTCAAGCCCGCACCTAACCCCGCATCATTCACGATAATGGCGGGGCCTATGTCTCGACCGTAAATGTAAATCGCTCTAATTTATACGCGCGATAACGTCGCCGCACTGCTGTTAACTGTAATTATATTACCAAGCGAGGACGTGTTGATCAAAACCCCTGATTAAATGCCCGTGATGCGAACCGGGAAAAATTCTGCCGGGCCGTCGCCCTCGTGGAAATGAACTCGCGAAAACATTATATTTTATTCGAATATTTATTAGGAATTAATTTTGAATGTATTCACGACTATGAATTAAAGGGATTCCGGTGATTGGCATTCATTTAATTGGATTACGAAATCCCTTTTTGTTTTTCGAATTAATATTTATGTCCTGCTATTTCATGAATTCGAATAAAAATAAGAACTATGGCAATAATGTGGCAAGGCTCTTTATTTTTTCGTGGTAAATGATGTGTACTCGTCTATATTTCATCTAAACTGTACCTAGTAGTTCTATTATCCTGTTATTGATATGCCAGCCAGAAACATTCCTAATATAATGCTGGCACACAGAGACAATGCCCCAATGGGCAATCTATTTGAGTAATTATCCGCTAAGGGCCATTGTCGGCCATCTTGTCCGCGTGGAATGAGGCTTGTTCGCTGAATGCCTGCGTTATGTACCTAGTCCTACATGCTTTTGGCGATCACAGCGACAGTGCCCCCGAGTGTCTTCACTGACAATACAAACACTTTATTGTCCCCAGTTTGCGTAATTCATGATCCCGATGCACTCAAATGTAACTATATTTCCCGATAGAGGAATATGTAAATAAAATGGTTGTATTCGGACTTTAACATTCTTAAATTCAAAAGGAAGTGTTTCTGCTGTATGCTTTTTAGTTTTGTTGAATATAAGACCGTTGAGATTTTTTATAAGACCCAAAGACGGAATAAAAATATAGTTTTTTTTTTTACGTAGATATAGGGATTTTTGGTTCTGTATGGTGTCGGACGTAAAGAATAGCACCATCCCATATCTTCCCGTGGGTGTCGTAAGAGGCGACACAGGGATTTGCCAGAGAATGGGCAGCAGCGTTTTCTGTCATTTTGTAACAACCGTACTGCGATCGCCAACCCGCTTGCCAAGCGTGGCGATTATGGCAACACCCCTTAAAATGTCAATGTGGCGACACTTGGGGGAGGTCTATGTCCAGCAGTGGACGTCTTTTGGGCTGGAATGATGATGATGATAGGGAATTAGGATGAACGTAGGTTGTGCAAGATTATTATTTTCAAGAGTAGTGATAGTGAAGGAAGTGGGTCACTGCTGATCGTGTAAGCTAACAATAAGACACTTTTTATTAAATTTAGTCTTCTTAGCGCATGGTAACGATGTTAGAGCTTAAATGTTTACGCTGTAGATTATTAAAGACGCATCGTGTAACATGACAACCTCGGAAAATAATATGTTGTTGCAAGAATCTACCTGAAGAAGGTTTTGACAAAGACTGACTGAGAAAATGTCGACAATCCTATAACCTCCCGTACTTCAACAAGTAGATAAGAAATGCGCGATTATACATCACGTAGCTTAACCAAATATTCACAGCAAACATTGCCGTACATTAAGCGTGAAATAACTTCTTATTACACTTGGAAAGCAAACGAAAGAATGAGGCGAGAAATGAAACATGGAAAGATGTTTAATTATAACACTAGATAAGTTAACAATCTCGGAACCAAAGTCTGACTGCGGCTTATCTGCCGCCAAATGTTTCAAAGGAACTTTTAACGAGTTTAAAGTTGTGCCAAGTGTAGTGCACCCGCAGCGCTTCCGTAGCTTAAGATTAATTAAACAATTGCACGATGGCTCCTTGAAAACACTCCGACATGTCTCGGCCTGTCGTCGCCAACCTTGCCAAATTAAACTCATAAATCAAAATCCGACGACCGGAAACAGAAATGTAATAATGAAGAACTAACTTCGGTTACCAGGAGCACTCGCACGACACGACACTTTTGCGAAATTAATTCTTCTCGCTCCTGCAACTAGAAATAAAAGTAACATGCGATTTAGTACCAGACCTTATGAAAGATTTCACAACATATTTTTCGTTTTTACACAAAAATTACAATATTTATTGGAAAGTAAAATACACGTGCAACTGTAACGCAATCATCTTGCGAATAACTGATGCAAATTGCAAGTGTCAGCATGCTACTATTGGACGTAATCATTTTCAGTTTGTAATAAAAGTAATAAACCGGAATATTCAATTGGATGACGCATACAATTCGATTATTTGTTCTGAACAATTCTCCTAGTGAAGCTGAAATTTACAGTGGGGAGAAGGTGAGTAGCTATGTACTGCCGTGGCATCGGTATCGTTCGGGGCGGCTCGTAATTCACCCACAATTTATGTGCGTGCGCCGGTGACGCGCTAAAAGATTAGTCGCTCGCCACCGACGCCGAGTGTACTTTGTAACTCTTGTTTACATAACATAACACTGTTTTGAAACTTTGTCACTTCCACAGTTCTTTCATAAACAACTTGTCTACAATGTTTAGTCATATTTTTGTAAGTTGTTTTGAAAACCGTGCGAACTCGTATCGTATTAATCTTTTTGGCAATGCACACTAAAACGTGTAGCAGTTCTTTGCTAACACAGACGATTTTCCGACCTCTCTAACGCTAACTTTATCCTGAAAAGAAACTACGTACATATTTTAAGAAGTGTCGTGTACGCCGAGTCAAAAAGCGGCAAGTGCATTTGACTCACTCGAAAGCAAAACAGTGAAACTTTATAGTATCTAAATCACTTGTTTAAAAATGAACGCCCGGAACAACGGACGTGGGAAGTCGGGCCAAAGTTTACGACTATGAAGCAATCCGGCGTACGTACCAGCATTGAATTTGTTTCCGTCTGATTCCGCCCCGGCTATTGCATAGTTCACTAGTGGCGGAATATAGAATCAACTCTCGCCACATTGAAACCGGAACGAATGATTTTCGATGTAACAGCGATAATCATGTTTACTATTCGCATATAAGAGTGGCCTTTGTGCTCGTGAAATTACTTTTTGGGAATTAGTAGCTTGATGGGAAAATAAGGTTAAAATTAGGTTTTACTGAAAATTGATATAAAGAAAATGTCGGCGGAAGAAAGGACGCAAGCGGTGCAGACGACAAAGACACAGAACAACATTCTTCCATAAAAGTACATGGTCTGGAAATGGAATCGATATCTCTAAATAAAAGAAATCCCATGTTCACTCCATTCTTCTTTATACTAAATACAGAAAACACAAGGCTATAGAAGCGGTTGTGATGTATCGGACACAATATTCTGGTGCCCAAGTGCCGTAGATCGGCGATAAAAGCTGCAATTGTTTTCATTTGACAACATGTTTGTGTTCCGTTTGACAAATGGCTTGTAAGATCGTAGCGACGTAAGAGTTTTACGGAGCTCCGCTGTGCTTGCCACGAATATATTGAGTGTCACTCATTTGGCGGGAAGAACGATATATTTCCGTACGACTTTACTTTTTTTAAACCGAAGACCACACAACAACATGGCGTAGACCTAGTTTCTATTTAAATATGTTTGACAGTTACTCGTGTATCTACTTAATTTATTTAGAATGTGTGATTATTACGATTTATCTCCATGATTATACCGCGAGATTACGTAAGTGTTATGAAGAACATAATTCTGCTCTCAGATATTTTAATCACTTTGTATGTAAGATATAAGCTCCTCAATGTTAATAATTTCCAAGAAAACCCTACACTGTGCACTTAAAATGTATTATTATTTGAAACAAACGCGTCTATCGTAACTTTGGTATGATTTAAATATCGAAACCCAGGGTTGCAGAGCGCGTAATGAAACAAGCCAGATGTACAAAACATAGAATGTTCTTTATGGGACACACTTTCGCTATTACAACGTATCCAATTTGAGTAGACCTGTCATATTGTACTATGTTTTTGCTGTTTGGATGTTATGGAGAAGAAAAAGGGGGAGCGGAAGGTCATCGTACAGTGGTGGAACGGGTCGGTTTGTTCGTAGGCGCCAGCGGGTTTAGGCTCGCCCCGCGCCTATTGTATGCGATTGTGTCACAACAAGCCTCCATATTATATTCACAAAACAGAATATCCTCGGCAAATTTCAATATGAAAAATAGAAAGAAAATCCGGAAAATCTTACATAAAAAAATGACTCTTTGAAAGGCTTTGTTTTAGTGTGATAAAAACTGTAGATACGAATGAAAAGGCTTTTCGGGTCCATTTCAGCATGGAACTAATATAGGTTCATACGGCTTCAAATTAGTTGATTTTGTTATAAGCTGACGCATATTAAAATATAAAGTAATAAATTCCAAACTCAATTATTTAAAGTAAAAACATTAGAAGTGAAACACAAAAGTGATAATATTACGACCAACGCTTGTTCTATTTGAATTTGAAGCAATTCATCGACAATTATTCCTTCGGCTAATAATATGTAGGCGTCAAACAAACACCTCCTATTAGCTACGGATTAAAACAAGTCGTTTAATTAATATTTAAATGTAACTTATCAATTCAATCGTTTACAAAGTCTCTTAGTTTACATCCGACCGTAATAGGCTTAAGTTTACATTGGAAAACAATCAAATATCGATTCCAGGCCTTACAATTAGGCAAGGTACACACAACAAGAGATTTGCTCACACTGAATTACAATTGAATGAGGTATTCACAGAATTCCTACATGAAGTGATCAAGCAATAATTGCGTCCTAAATTTTTATAGGTCATATCTATAGAATGGCTGTGGTCGAATTCATTACCCTATGGGGTTCTCGGTGGGGTGACTGAGGGGGTCGACGGGACTTCATGGCGTCGGGCAGGGGGGGGGCGACGGGAATGTAATATCAGTAGAGTAGTGATATTGCGGTTTCTAGTTCGCGTAATACGGCTGTGGAGTCGCTTGGCTGCTGATATAATTGCGCGGACAGTTAGAAATAGTAGTTGTAAATACTTCACTTTATGACCTATGGTAGTTTTAAATGCAAGATTGTGGGCGTGATAGTTTTTGATGTTGGATTTAATCTTCTTAGTTACAGCTGTCTTTCAGCTGTGATAGTTTTCTAATTAAACTTTTCTCCTTCTAATCTCTGTGGTAACTGTTTTTTGTTGAACTCATTCAGGAAGTAGCAAGGGCGAGACCCTATATGTATAGTTGAACTAATCAACAGATTTGCCTATATACTATTACTCAATTTAGGTCCTTCACACATAAAAATGCTCTGTATGGTGTCGGAAGTAAAGAATAGCACCATCCCATATCTTCCCGTGGGTGTCGTAAGAGGCGACTAAGGGATTTGCCAGAGAATGGGCAGCAGCTTTCTCTGTGCTTTTGTAACGACCGTACGCAACTGCGATCGCCAACCCACCTGCCAAGCGTGGCGATTATGGCAAAACCCCCCAAAATGGCAATGTGACACTTGGGGGAGGCCTATGTCCAGCAGTGGACGTCTTTAAGGCTGAAATGATGATGATGATGATGATGACACATAAAAATTGAAAATTATTGCTGAAAAATACTGGCTCTGACTCTAAAACGTATCGGTTTATCATAAAACTAGCTTCATAAATATTCACGTAATCCCGCAATTTCAACCCATATGAATTCACAGAATATACTCTGTTTAAATAATCCGCTGTATAACTAATAACGCAGTTTTATACAATTAATAATTCAAAATGACGCGCGTACAAATGAAAAAAAAAACAAAAACTGAAATATAAATATGTTTTGGTTTTCACTAGTCCAGTCTGTTGCGTTAGATTTTATAAATAAACTCAAGGTGTTGACGCAATGTTTCCACATTTTTATAATAAAACGAATACTTCATCGAATATAAGAATTCCGGGGCTTTCGAATGAAACTAGTTCAAATATATTATTGATGGTCTAGAAGTCAAACTGTGCCAAGTGTCTTGCATTTGAATGCAGCATCATTTGCTCTCATTAGAGCGTCTTTAGTTGTCTCTTATCCTGCCTCCTAACCAAAGCAACGGACGCACGAACATTGTCGTGTTCATATGTCACTTTTTGGTACGGAAAATCAAAGAGCACGCTCTGGTGAAGCAACTTAGCGTTCGAATTTGCCGAAAAAAAGAAGACGGCTGCGTGTTCGCACGGCGATTGTTTTAGTTAGGACGTGGCTGTTATTCAAAATAATGATAAATATCACATATCTACAAATCTAATCTAATCTATACTCTAAACTAATAATAAAGCTGAAGAGTTTGTTTGTTTATTTGTTTGCTTGAACGCGCTAATCTTAGGAACTACTGGTCCGATTTGAAAAAAAAATCAGTGTCAGATAGCCCATTTATCTAGGAATGCTATAGGGTATACATTAACACGCTACAACTAATAGGAGCGGAGCAGCAATGAAAAATGTTGCGAAAACTAGACAGCTAGTGTATCATAATGATATCGTATTTAATACTAAATAAATTTTCATCCTAAAAATTGTCCAGTTTTCTGAAGAATCCACTGTTGTAGTAAGTGGAAAAGAAGATTTTCTTGTAACCCGATTAGCCGTCTCTTCTAAGTACGTTTAAATTTAACCGTTGTATCTTTTTAACCTTTGTGTGACTGAACTTCTTCGCAAGTAAGTTAGATAATTGGTTACTAGGGATGTTACTTCTCTAAGTTGGATTCAAGGAAGTATTTGTCAGGAATTGAAGTCTGGTCGTGAATACAAAGGTGACTGGAACAACGTAATGATTAAATGGAGGAGCTTGAAATAAAACCTTATTAAAACTTACAATTATAATATTCAAGCACTAACCACACGATAAAGAAAGAAAGAAATTAAAATAGTAAGAAATTCGAAAGAAAAAGTACAAAAAGAGAGTATACACAGGACAGTATTATTTCGAAAAAAAACCTATTTTTCTTCAACTGTTCGGTTGTTTTATGGGAATTTATTCTTAAGAATTTTGGTAAGGTAATGGAATGATGAAAGCAGGAATGCTTTGCCAAGTTCTTGCTTATTTCTCAATAATTTAATAAGTAAAGGCGACTGCACGCAATCCCTGTCCTCACGCAAAACTAATGCCAAGTGGGTCGGGTTGCAGTGCGGCGCACGCTTCGCCGGCCCACTGCAAGGTCCATCACAGTAATTATTTGTCTATCGTAAGTATACTACTCTTTTCTTTAATTATCTAAGTGAGCTAGTGCTAGCCCTTGATCATAGGGTTCGAAAGAAACTAAGTACATAGGTTTTTAAAACTCGTATGAATTTGTGCTTCATAGGATACTCTACATTTTTATTGTTAACTGTAAAATGCAAATGAACTAACGGTGACGCATAAGTTATGTTAGGGGAATATCTAACAATAGACACATAATACATGCATCAACAAATAACTGTCAATAGAATAACAAGTTAATTTGATAACTAAGTAATTTCAGCTGGCGGTCAGAAATCAGTAGTCCCGCCGCGGTTACACAGAGTTATCGAGTATGCGGGCGCAGGAAGCTAATTACTGATAAACAAGTCGATGGTCGCCTCCCTATTGACAGTTTGACTTATGAGCCTAATCGACATTCGGACGTCGTAACCACTCACTTTCGGACCAACTCTCGTCCCAAATAACACCGAAGCTGTGTTCATTTCAACTAATAAAAACCAATTTACGTTGGTGTCCACTTAAACAGACGTTACTACTATTTATTGTTTTCACAACAAACTAACGGAGGATGATAATCACTTGTCATTGAATTTATAGCGACCATTTTGAGGACTTGAAATAACAACAAAAGATTACGGTTTCATATTCATAAACGTCAGTTACGAAACGAATGGATTCCGCATTCACCGATAAAAGCTACGTCCAATTGGTTTTGTTCTCTTTTATTCTAAGTTTTATTATTTTAAAGTATTTTAATTAAAACTGACATTGTTTTGAGGAAGAAGATTATGACAAGCCGGAGCTTGACGCGGACAAAAAGATTTTGTAGAATCCGCTCCGCGCCCGGGCCAGGGTTGGAAAGAGCCAGAATTATTCAAGTTTTGTTGGATGATTTTAAAAATTTAACGATGCCAAATTGTCGTAAAGTTGCAGGAGTATTAGAATTAAAACGTTTTGTGCTAACAATAAATCTTGAAGAGCCTGTCGTCTAGGAGTAATGTCGAGTTTTGTGAATAACGATAAACGTAATCGATGTCATTAATATTAATAACGTTTTATGTTTGCCTTTTTGTAGTCACTTGTAATTTATGAACTATATTAGTTATTCGGTTTTTATCTTTGATCAGTATTGTCATCTGTAGTCTGTGTACTACATAATTGTTACTGAAAACCGCATTAGATACTATTTTTCATGAAAGTAAAACTGAAAGTTTCAAGTTACTTCATAAGTCATTTTGATTAAAAATATATTTCCTTCCTCAGTTCATAACTTCATAAGTGTTTACTTATCTATGCGTTTTTCCACTGCTTAAACATCTAGAGTGTATATTAAACACAGCTAGGTATAGAATAATTACTTTTAATTCTTCTCATGTTTCAGTATTTGTCTAATTCATTATTGCACGACACCGAGTCTGCACAAAAAGCAATTAAACATTTTAAAACAAATTAAAAGCAGTTAATCATTAATTATCCACGCTGAAAAGCAATGTTAATTTAAATTTAATTGTTTAAATGCGACTAAAATGAAAGACACACGAACTGTCAACCCTGTAACATCCGACACTTCCGCAACTGACAAGCGGTGGGTATTGTTTCGTACAGCAGAGCATTGGATCTATCCATTTCATTGTAGGGTTAAGTTTCCTACCCACGTCTGTTCCGAATACTTGACTTATTTTCTACACGTATTTTCTTGTTTACTCGTAACGTAGACCCTGTTTGATCAGGGGTAATCTATGATAAATGTTTCTAGACTAATACGTAGGTAGGAGTAATATGGCTTGGAGGTATTACACTTGTGATTTATTTTTATTAGAGGGTATTAAATGATTTGTAAGCTAGTCTAATAAAAAGGGATAAGTGTAAGTAGTGTGACAGGCCGATCCGCGCCCGCCGTCGCTCGCCTCGCTCCGCTTAGCTCAGCCTCGTTCCGCAAGATCATTGTTATTTATCTCGGTGCCTCCCCGCTTTTATTTCGTCCCTGTCCGCCTCGGTTTATTTGTCTTCGGGATCTGAGGGTACATTAACGTATTTTTCTTCTCTATTAGGGAGACGGTCGTCGGCTCACCTTCAAACTTTGTACCGAGATCCACGAAATCCGAAACCCAACGTTTGTTTACTTGTTTTTTATTTCCAAGATAAGTCAAATAAAAGTTGACGATTGATTGTATTGTAGGAGCGCTCGTAATCACAAGGTACAGAAGAAGTTTTGATGCGTTAAACCGAGAGTTAGGCTAGTTTACGGCGGCACAGGGTAGGGGGGGGGGCTGGAAGGGGCTATCAATGCGACTCAGTCGAACAAAACTGCCCAAGTTTGATATTTAAGTTACGATCGCGTGATTAATATTTTTATGTGTCCGTGTTGAGTTGTAAATGTGTGGCCATTAGGTTTATTTATATGTACACACCGCATAACAGTTTCTTTGGAGCACACGCTGATTCATGTTGTAATAAATAGGTACACTATTTTAAGACGTCCTTCGCACGATTTCTGAGCGCCCGTTAACATGACTGGAAATTACCCGTGCTGATATTAACCCAGAATCCGCTCCATTTACATAATACACTTTTTTCACGAACAGCTTTTATTTAATGACTCACTATCTGCACATTTACGTATCTCAACAGACCGTAACAAAGGAGCCAAGTCAGTGGTAAAGTCTAGAATAGGTGAATTAAGCACAAAAGCTCCATTAGCCGCCTAGCTGTTTCAAAATTAAATTATCTCGAGCAATAGCAGGCTAGGGAGTTACGAGCAAATTGCCAGAAAGAATAAATCCATTCTCGCGAATCGGTTGCATGAAAATTGCAACAGCAGGCAACAGCGGCGCGCCAGCGAAGCGCACAATTATAACGAGACGGTATAAATCAGAATGAGTTGTGGCATGTTATTAGGGCTATTCCACCACGAAATAGGAAGACGAAAGCGAGCTCGATGAAACTCGTAAACTGAACCGAGATGTTGCCTGCTCATTTTCAACTGATTTTTTGTCGAATGGAAATCTGTGTACTTTGTATTTTTATTTCCGACACCAGCGTCAAGTAACTCGGTGCCCAAACATGGGAACAAGCTTTTTGTATATTCAAATGAATCGAGAACATAACACTTAAATTTTATTGGTTCCTCGAACATAGCATTAGAATCGCATTAGGAACAGAGCTCGAAGATGTCTTGAAAAACGTATCTTTGAATTTACTTCTCATATCGATTGTCAGCGTTTTATTTTGTTTGCTTATTATGTAACAGCGTAGGAGCCTGAGGTCGCAGGTTTTACAATATTTTTCTGTTAGATTCTCATTTGATATTCTCCGTTAAAAAGGATCAAAAGCTTCGAGAGGTAACGGCTCCCGCCGAGGAATAGTTCCCATGCTCGTGAATACAAATAGATGCTTATGAGGACTTACCTTTCGCAAATTATCTCCTGGCTACAAGGCGGCAACGTAACCTGAAAACAAAATTTTATAGATAGCTTATTTAGTTTTCGTAGAACGGGGGAATCTTCACATCGGGGGATTGGAGACAATGTCGTAGAATATGATAATCATCATCGATATGTCGGGTGGAAAATACTTTCATAAAAATATATTTTTTCTTAGTAATTGGGGTCAGGTAAAGGTGAAAAAGGCTATTGAAAAGAAAGCTCTGTTATTTTCCGTCTAGAATTAGTAACATAAATATAGCTTAGGATATCTGTGTAAATACATAAGTATTTCACAGTTTTTTTTTTTGTATTTTCAGACAAAACAAGTCCTATAAATAACTGATTGCCTACGCCATCAGAAATTCTTCGAACAAAAATATAAATGGGACCAGCGGGATAGCACTATTGTTGTTATTGAACCAATAAGTAATAATATCGTGAGACTTATTTGTCATACAAGTTAATAAGTCCCGAGTCTTAGCGGACAAAAACCAAAGTAAACGATGAGATAGTTTGATATTTTAGCGTTCCCTACAGGGAAAATGTAAATGGAACAGTGGAATGGAAATTGACATATTTGGAATCCCACTGTGGATGAAAATTTTAAATTGAGTTGGGATCCTCTGTTGAAAACACAGTCATCATAATAATTATAACTATCGTAATATAATATTCTCGGCCGGCAATACCGGCTGGTCGAAATGCTCAATGTTGTGTAACAGCGGAAAAACTGTCGGTTACTTTGATTAAGTTTTTAATTTAAATTTAAAGTTACCTCGCAAATCACATTAATAAGGCCAAATGACATTATTAAACCATATGTTGACCCCACACGTAACAACAATATACATTACTAACAAACAAATGAAACAATAAGTTCTTATTGCAACATTTGTACGCTAGTTTACGAAACCATAAAATATGATAAGCATCGGGCAACGAGATTCAGACGGAGACGGTATCCTATTTATTTGTATTTACGAGCAAATCGAGCCTTGACCCGCGGCCCGAGACCTGGGCCTACTCAGGAAAACAACTTTTGCCAGATAAACACACAGCCGAATTCTTTTGTTGTGTCCCCGCCGTGATTTACTGCTCAATATGAACTGAGGCAGTCGAGACTCGATTATGAGCTAGCGATTCTAGCGTGTAATCACGGATATTCGTGTTTAATAAGAGCGGTTTGTCGGTGCGACGGTGCATCGGAGTTCGATGCGGGCGTATTGCCGGTCGCCGGCGGTAAACAACGCTCGCTCGGGCGGCAGCTCAGGGCGGAGGGCGGGCGGCGCGCGGCAGCTGCTAGACCGAGTCGCCTGCATGCGACGCGCAATATCCCTCTTACAAAATAAAGGAATTCCCCGCGACAATCGTTCGCCTTCTTTACCCTCACCCGAGAAATACAAACGCACGCCTCCGAATGACTTTACAAAAATTTGCATGGGACCAGCTTTTTTTTTCTATATTTTTACGTTCAGAAAAGCAATTTTTGTACGTCGCCCGCGATACGGAACGCGGGAAATTGCACTCGTTCCTCGGTGAACGGAGAGAACAGTGGGAATGGAGTGGCATAGAGTATTGTGCCGAATAGAACCGACCGATTGCTTTCGGATAGCTTTATTGGCCGGTACACTTCTGGAACTTTGATTATGTCTATATACAACTGTTTTCTACTTTTAACTATGAGTTAGCTTCCTTCAAGTGATGGGAAATTTAAGAGAGTTTTAGTAGAAACTTAAATTTTAAGTAGTTAGAGCGTCTTACGATTTGAGAGCTTACGAATCATAGTTTTTGTCATTAGACACCAAAATAACAAAAATACATGCGTATGGTATATCCTTGAATTAATATTCTACGCAAACGCTCAACTTCACGTATCGCTAGCAAGTGGAACGAGATTAAGCCGAGTTTTGCTATAATTTAGATTCACGAAAGAGTTTCACTGCAGTGGGAGTTATCCACGATGTTGTTTGATTCAATTAGACCGACTGCCGCATCCGACTGCGTTACGTTACAAAATTATCTTAATTACCAGCTTCAGGACAACAAAGTAACAGTAAATTACTGTAAACTACAAAATACCAAACAAAATTATTATTTGGCCGAGCAAGAACATGAGCTTTCCATTCATTTATTACGATTGCGAACAGTGAGCCTTTTATTTGGGCTGTGTTAACAAGCTCCCAGAGTTAATAAGTATTGTTAAGGACTTAAATTGTTGTGATGAAAAAGGAAAACAATGAGTTTTAACATGCGAGGGAATCCTTTATTTACTTCGGGACGTAATACAAGTAGAGAAATTGTACAGAAGAGGCTGAATGTTGTGATTGGCTTCTCTGCTTTTCCGTATTGCTGGCCATTTCTAAGCCATTAGGTCATTTATACAAGTTTTTTTTTATTTTTTTCTTATTCTCTTTTTATAAGGTTTCCGTACCCAAAGGGTCAAACGGGACCTTATTACTGAGACTTCGCTCTCCGTCCATCCGTCCGTCCGTCCGTCCGTCTGTCACCAGGCTGGATCTCATGAACCGTGATAGTTAGCCAGTCGAAATTTTCACAGATTATGTATTTCTGTTGATGCTATAACAACAAACACTAAAATCCGAATAAAATAAATATTTAAGGGGGGCTCCCATAGAAAAAAGTTATTTTTAAATAAATGGTAAGTGATTTATAAATAATGGTACGGAACCCTTGGTGCGCGAGTCCGACTCACACTTGGCCGGTTTTTTAATTTTGTTTTGTCCTGTACAAGTCTAATAATTACTTTTTCTTTTATTCACTAAAGGCCTCGAGCAAGTTTTTATACCTATTCGATTGTGTTCACGTAAACTTCAATTTGTACTGAAAGTGAACTGGCGTCGTCTGGAGGCAAAGAAGGGTATGTGACTACCTAATTATTCATTTATTCCATACAAATTGAACTTTATTTTAAATTAATTGAGTAAATTTTGTCAGTGATAAAAACTCCATCTAGGACAACTGGCAATGTCAGTAGTTAAGTTTATCCCACAAATTAATGAAAAGACCAATTGCTGCTTGAGTTTGTGGTTTTCTATGTCAGTCATACTGCTGTACTGCTACTGTACTGTTCTATGTACGTACCTACTACATAAAACCGTATAGCCGAAAGATCCAAGCGAAATAAATAATTAAAGTTATTTAAATTTTACCGTAACAAATTACACATTAAGAATGATTCATACTAAGTGTGTTGTTTTTCATTATACCAACGTTATACCGTTACATGACGACTTTCATAATAATATATTCACTGGCCGCCTTTATGAAACTACAGTAAAAACTTTATAAGATTATTTATGTTGGTATGCCGAGAGGACCATAATGTAAATAATTATAATTCTCAACAGAATTAATTTTGATGTAAACAATTTATTTTCGTTACAAAATTACAGCATCGAGTAGTTTATATTTTTGTATCATACCCAATGCCAACGTTCTTGGTTGATTTCAGTAACCAGGTGTTATATAAACGACTAGTTTCAAGAAATCACATGGATGTACGTACTTAAGACGGCTGTGTCGTTAATTTAGAGTGACAGTGTTAAATGGTTCGTAATATTTTGTTTATTTAACGTAATTATAACAGATAGGTCGCCGTGCGAATCTCGCTTGGAATCGTGACGAGGTCGATTCGCGGTTCAGGGTGACTGACGACAAATTAGTAATTTGTAATGAGTATTTCTGAGTTAATTTGCATGTAGCGTCACGAAACTCAGTTTCGCTGCAAAGCAAAGCAAAAGGTTAAAGCAAGTAGTTTATTGCTGCTGTTTTTTAACTTTTTACTTGAGTCTAATATTTAACTAGCGAACTGAGAGTGTAGGTACTTATAAGCTACACCCCATTTCAAGCGTTATTGTATGCGTCTAATATTTTCTAAATTTAACAGGATTCCCAATTTCCTTGTCTCATATTTCATCAAATACTCGGTTTTATCAATTAATAAAAAAAAGTGACGGCGAAAAAGTTTTCATAGTTTTCGAACAGTATTATCAAACTTAAAACAATAAGTCTTAATACCTCGAAATAAGTCATCAATATCAATTCCACCTGTAACATTCCTTCTATCTCAAAAATCCCTGTACTCTTCATATTTTTCAGTTGTCAGTCAAAACTTTTGAGTGACAACTGAAAAATATGAATCAAAACTGAAGTTTAGTCGACGGGCGTATCCGTCAGTTTGTGAATCTATGGCAGAGGTATTATTAGTAATGATTTACGAGCATGTCGCCGCGTTTCGACAGACACCCGTTAATGACGCCGGTCGACGAAGTGCACTCAATTTTATTTATTGGCTTTCTTGAAAGTCATTTTAAACTGGCAACACACGGGGCGCGATGTGAGAACTCTTAGCTGCGGTTTGTTTGGGAGTACGGGAACGTTTTAGAGTATAAGTATGTTTGTAATTGATTGACGTTTTTGTAATTTTTGCTGGTTTTTTAGGTATTTCAGGTTCTGAAGCATCGCTCTCTTACAATTAGTTCTACTCACATCGAATTTAAAGATTGTGTTTGGCATTAGAACTTCTGAGGTCCCAATTTCCTTCTCTAGCTTGATATTGATAGAAACTGTTTGAGACTTATTAAAGACCGATAGTTGAATTATTTTAACTTATTTATTTTCAAAGATACTTACTTGTTAACCTACTTCCAAATTTAACTTTAGTATCTTGACTATCACAATATCACTAATATCTTGACTTAATTTTTTGATATATATAAAATGTTATATCTAAGCCGGAGAGGTGATCTATACCTCACGACCTTCCTATTTCAGACACCTTTCTCTATATAAGATTAGGCATATGTGAACCAGCGCCTGTAATTCTTGATGTAGAGATAAATAAAGATTTATGATAATAAACGCTTACAACACTAATCTCTTCAAAGTTAGAGTGCACAGGCTTCTTCTGGTTAAGCTCGTACCATCGTCGAATTTGTCTCTGTCATCTCTGACCTAGACTAGAGTCAAGAGCAAACCCAAAACAGATAAAAGCAAATAAAAACAAAATTGGGATAATTTCAACAATTGACTAAATTTTTGCCCTAAATTACGATTTTAGCGAAAAACTAACATTTCATTGATATATATGTTGCTATAGCATAAGCTACTGTGGTGTAATAAGCGTCCATACAGTTAAACGTTAAATCCGTTATTCATAATACTGCAATTTCATCTTCTCTTATTAAATCTATTTTGTACTGTAAGATGTTTATAACCATTTTTATAATGATTTCTCGATATCAGAAATTAGTTTCCATTGTGGTTGTTTAACCGTGAACATGCAATACTTACACGCGCCAACAACAGCATCACAGCGTCAGCGTTAAGAGCGACATACATTCGTTCCATGCGCCGGCAACACCATTTGTATATAATTAAGTTCAATATTGTAATAAATTAGTCATCAAGTTGGAGTCAAGTGTGATTTATCTCCTATACTTCCTCTCACTGTGGCCAAGACACCTTTAGCCATCATCGATCCTATGAGTCTGTGGGATCGGCAGTGAGAAAACCATTTCCTGTGTACATTGCACGACGTACACAAAACCAGGGACTTAAAAACACCTTCTTAGGTTACAGAATTATAAGTGTTACATGTTGAATCGGTAACAGAATCAAATATGTAACAGATATGTATCTGTAACAGATATAAAAGTGTTAATAAGTGTAACAGGTAAACGCAGCGTACTAAATCTATAATTGATTATTTCAGTTACACATATTAACACTGTTTTTTAAAACAGTTTTAACAGAATTACACATATTAAAGGTAACAGATTGATTCGGTTACAGTATTGTATCTGTAACATTTAAAAGTGTTTTCTCTTAAAACTGTTTTAAAAACAGTGTTAAAAACACCTTATTACGGTTACAGTTTGCACAAAACCCTATTTCTAGTCCTACCCAAGTTCCGTCTGTTACTGTAGGTCTCCTTGTAACAGACTTCCCTCACGGTAAAACCAACGTGACCTACGTTTGGTGTGGTTTGTATGGTAGGCTAGGACGTTAGGTAGGGTGCTAGGTAGGTAATTACTGTAAGCTGTAAGTCCCGGTGCGTACAGAGGTCTCATTCAATAACGATTATGTGTGTAATAGGCTGTTAACAGAACTTTTAAATTTTTATAAAATATTAATAACGGGGTTTTTTTTTGAATGTCAGTTGTGTGTGACTTCTTGTTCATGCCTTGTTTTATCATGGGCCATGGAAATAATTCAGAGTTACGAAATAGCGACAGAAATTTCCTGCCTTGAAGCATATTTAAGACAAACACACTTACACTTACAAACGTAGTTAAGACATAAGGATTGTACATTAGCCTACTTCTGATATGTATGTTGTAATATTTACTGTAACATACATTGCCTAATTGTTTGTTGTCCCTAAATAAATAAATAAGATTTATTTTGTACAAGTCACAGTTGTTGAAGGGAGGAAGGTACTCAAATAATACTGCTGACTAATGAAAAATAAATGTATTGATCGGATCAAAGGGTAAATAATATAAAGGAGCGAGGGAGCACGCGCGATAACCGGTAATCGTGTTCTAATTGTTCGACTAAAATCAATGAATGAAGTTAGGTTAAAATTATTAAATTAGTCATCAGGCGTGTATGATTTCGCCATACCCAATTATCACTAGACCAATTATAATAAGTCAGTCACCAGAAGTTCCCCTTAAGGAATATTATAATAAATCAGTAAAACACTTAGCAACACATTATTATTTCACAGTAAATTATGAACAACATCAATTTTTCAGATGTCTACGGATCCGTCCGTGGAAGTCGATCGACTTCCATTAATTTGGATGATGGATGTCAAGTGTGCCACAAGTTTATGTTGTAAATCAATCAAGAATAAATCACGGTCTTGATGGCTATACTTATTTTTATTAATACTTCTGGGTTATGAATCCCCGAGGGGTCTGTGTGTCGAGAATAATAGTTATTATTACGGTCTAGGCTAAGTCTTTGTTTCGGAAGAAAAACTTTTTCACATTATTTTTTTTGTGAAAAAGTTTTTATTTTACGATTTTTAGTTGTGGAATCTCTCATAAATCCTAGTCAAGTACCAATTGTAGACTATAGCTAGACACCAGCAGTCAGCACATCGTCCATACATACGAAAACAAAATGTTCATAAAATGAAAACTACTAGGCCAAACTATGTTAAATTTTTATAGGACCAAATGGCAACAATTCTGCATCAAACTAAAGAAGAATCACGTTGATCGGATCATAAATCTCAACGTAATCGGTGTACATTAATAAAAACCCTCCTCCTTCTTTTTGAAGTCGGTTAAAAATGTAAACAAATGGGTCGGAAAACGAACCGGTTCTATGAAACTCAATGTACAAAATGACGTCCCGCCCGACCCGCGCCCGCTCCCTGTGTGTGATGCGCTTTATTTACCTACTACTCGATTACACATAGAAATTCGTTTTCTTTGCAAAATAATTTAAGAGAATTTGCTTGTCCTTTTATTCACAGGTTCTGAAAAGGTCCACGTACTCATACTTCTGGCTCACAAACATAAAGTTGCTGAATCTCTTCATTCAAGAAGAACATAAAACATTCTTTAAGTTCGTGCGGTAATTCCGAGGACTAGAAAACGTAAGGGCGTCCTTTTTTAAGACGGCTGTAAAAGAACAAATTGGCGGTTCCATATTGTTCGCAGTAAGACACTATACGACTATGGTATGTTAAAAGACTCGTAATAAGACGAGGGGCCTACAAATCATAATAAATTCGGGGAACTTATTAAGTCAGCCGCCAACAAACAATGGAGCGAGTTATTGGCGATATACCCTCGTTTTATCTAACGCCCCCCTCCCCCCCCCCCCCTAACCACCTCACAAATGTCCCCCTCTGGGGCCAACAAGTGGAGCAATCTACGTTTTATCGGAAAAAGCTCAGGGAATCAAGAATATACCAATTAACAGCGGCAAAGAGTTAACAACAACAGATGTTTAATAACTCGAGGTAGCTCTCAATAATGGCTGCCGAGAACGGATTTGCCTTTAGCTCCCACTTATTTACTGATACTGTACAGTAGGAACAGTTCACTTTCGACGGTATTTTAAATTGAAAATAGTGGCAGTGTGCCTGTGGCTAATCGACATTGTGCCACGATATTATTTTCCAAGGATGATTATCTTAAAAAATAATAATAGCCGGTACAAATCCGCCCTCCGCATAGATACAAGCATGCACAATAGATCATATTTTATTCTATTTCACTTCTATTCTTTAGATGTATTTAATGCAAATTCTGGAATAGTCCCTGACATTTCTAAAATATTACACTACAGGTGTATTTTTGTGGCATGGAGTGTCATCTTGGCTCAGTGTTGGCAGATGTGAGTCATGATGACGTAGTACTACACCACCTGGCCAAATAGAGGGAACACAAGACACAAGTGTAAATCATTACTCATCAATAACGTCACATGAATAGTGAGGGATGTCTACAGGAATCCAAACGTCCATTAAAGTTCCGCTCTACTTAAGATGTTTCAGTTCACCGAGAAGTAAATTACTAATAACCGTCAAACAAATTAATTGTAAAATGATCATAGTTTTAAACAGACATTAATGTCACATTAAAATAACAACTTTCCGGCCGATAATGTGACCAGTGCTCACTGGTGCCATTACATTTACTAGCAGTGATGTTTTAATTTATATCATCATACGTTACTATTATGCTGTCCACCAACAGAGCTCTTTGCCAGCGCAATTATGTATTGGTTGCTAAATTAGTAGAGCATCAAATTATTAATAAAGGTGACATAGTTGACTGTTGATTTGGTAAACATTAGTTCGTAGGCCGCGGCAAAGTGGCACAGTCATTGACTCTAATTTCAATCTACAAACACAAGCATCACTGCGATGTGCTACACGCCACATATCTGCTAGAAATAACTAGCATGCAGTAATATTTGCAAGACTGCAAGTACCAACAAAGCCGGAAACGATAATTAATCTTAGTGCAACCAGAATTCAAGCGATTGCAAGGAATTACGATTAAACGCTCTGGTTAATTAATACGCCAACCAAAACCGTCACTCAAGCGAGTCAGTGCGAGCCGGTAATGCGCCTAACATCTCGCAATTCCAAAACAAGAACAAACAATTAAAACTAAGCGAACGAAATCGGATTCAATCTAACAAAATAGCAGCAATTACAATCCCAAACTATATGCCGTAGGATGTAATGGCCGCCCTTCGATAACATATAAATAGACGGCTCCGTACGACTCCGCCAATAATAGTCCAAATATCGTTCAATAATGGGACACGAGCGGACGAAAGTGTTGGGCAAACAATAATGGGCAAAGACAGACCGGGCACGTACACCGAGTCGCAGAATTAATCAGTTAGTCACACTTGCGTCGAACTAAGGAAGAGTCGATTAGGAGGGTACCTTGAGGATTATTGAGACATTGCGGCGCATGCCAGCTGCGGCCGCCGAACCGCTCAACTTGCCGATATTGCCGCCGCGGCCAGGGCTGCCCCAACTTGTTTTCAACTGCCCAAGAATTCCCAGCTCCGACGAGAAACTCCGACGTTCGATCATACTTATTGGAAAAAGGGTTCTCGTTTTCTCATAATGTTGCCATCGTTGTAGGTACCAGTATTAGGATATTTCACTTGTTATATTTTGGAATGATGCCATGTTCCACTTTATGGGTTGGGGTTATTTATACGTACGAAAGTTGTAGGATTTCATAATACTATATCATTCGTTTGTTTCTATTTTCCTCTATGATAATTTGGGTTATCGCAGGTATGTGGAGGGTTGTGTTAGGCGAGGCATTTTAATTAACATAGCTGTGTTCCCCTGCGGCTCGGATAGTTCTGATGGAAAAAATTACATTACTTTCATATTCGGCATGCATACGCGAGTTTAATTGATAGTTCGTTATCTTCCCGGTGACGAGGTTATTTAGTTATAAGCTGAACCGGGATGCGGCTTGAATCTAGTTCACGTATTCACGGATTCACGTATCGAGTAAATTTTATTTGAATTCGTCAGCGCCGGCTGGGACCCTCGCTACACCTACTATTATAACTCGCGTTTTATAGTCTTGTTTATGGAAACAACACAATAGCCTCTACTAACATACAACAACCATTTTGTTTTCAGTAGAGTAAAAAATAATTTTCTTTTATCCCTTGCTTCACTGTTTTACTATACCAGAAATGTTATAAATGATTGCTTGCAAGTTTTAAAATAAATATTTTCACACTCAAGTGGCACTGTACCATGCAAAAATTAATCTTATCTACGCCACTGAAATGATATTCATCTCCAAATCCAAAATAGCTACCTTATTGTGTACGTGTAGCAAAGGAACTTACAGATATAGTGAAGTTAATGAACAGTGTACCCTGATTGACATTATGATGACTTGATTATTATATCGAGACCGGGAGTGTTGTTGAGCCGAAACTCATCAACTGGGTCCAACACTTGAATATAAAGCCTTAAGTGGTCGGGGGAGGTTGCACGACCGACTAATGCACAAAGCGGGTTCCTCTGCTATGGTGATTGTACAAAACAGATTGTGGATGCACCGCTCCTGGTTAGCTTTGCACCAGAATAACAATTGTGGTTGAGGCTTCGTCGATATTCCTGTACGATTGATAATGAGGTATCGTTGTAGGAGTGTATTTTTTTAATGCGGAGGGTTTGTTGTTGTTTGTTGAAAACTTTGATGAAATACCACCTTCTTAGAGCTTATTAAATTACTTAAATTACATTAAACACAGATGTGTTTTTCATTTTCATCCGTACCTACCAGTGTGGGTTGGTTATCACGTAGTTCAGCTGACTTAAAAGTTTTAAAAGATTTCAGACCTGATAAGTCTCAAACCTTTGGACGAGACCACAAATAAATGAAGAAGTCATGGCTTTCGTTAATGACACTTACAGTACTTCTTCACAATTGATATAATAATTCTATTGAATGCCGATATTTACTTCCAATAACATCCCTCTACAAGACACTTAAGTTAACAATAAAGTCAGTGCGCTCGTAAAACGACCAGTTAGACGAAGACGTCGAGTCTCGTCAGAAACTATTTTTCTACGTTTTATGTGTTCCGTGTCATACGACACGGATACGGCAGATTCATCGGCCGACCCGGGTTAGGTGTCAATCATAGCAAGTTGATTGGATTTCGATATTGGCACCAATAGTTCGCCGTTGTACGGGCCAGGTGAAACGGTCAAATAAAACATTTGGACCGGGGCTTTTTAGGGTTCCGTAGCCAAATGGCAAAAAACGGAACCCTTATAGATTCGTCATGTCTGTCTGTCTGTCTGTCTGTCTGTCTGTCTGTCTGTCCGTCCGTATGTCACAGCCACTTTTTTCCGAAACTATAAGAACTATATTGTTGAAACTTGGTAAGTAGATGTATTCTCTGAACCGCATTCAGATTTTCACACAGAAATAGAAAAAAAAAACCGGCCAAGTGCGAGTCTTACTCGCACACAGGGTTCCATAGCCCCAAACAATATTTTGAACTGTCATTCATTAGTTAGTAGTATTAGCACAGATTAAGGTATTAGTTGGTAAACTTCCACTCAACCGCAAAACTAAATTGGTTTTTCATAGTATGTTAATGAAAAACAAAGTTACTGCTGCAGTTTGATGAAAAAGTCCCATATCTCAAAAACTAAACATCATATCTTATTGAAACCAATTTTCGTGGATAGTTTTTTTTACGTTCTGCAATCCTAAATATTTTCAGAATTTTCCTCCCCTTACTTTAGAAATTAGAGGGGGGGGACACTCATTTTACCACTTTGGAAGTCGCTCTAGCGCAAACTATTCAGTTTAGAAAAAAATGATATTAGAAACCTCAATATCATTTTTGAAGACCTATCCATAGATACCCCACACGTAGGGGAATGATTAAAAAAAAATTTTTGGTTTTCAGTTCTATGTATGGGGAACCCCAAAATTTATGGTTTTTTCTCTATTTCTGTGTGAAAATCTGAATGCGGTTCAGAGAATACATCTACTTACCAAGTTTCAACAATATAGTTCTTATAGTTTCGGAAAAAAGTGGCTGTGACATACGGACGGACAGACAGACAGACAGACAGACAGACAGACATGACGAATCTATAAGGGTTCCGTTTTTTGCCATTTGGCTACGGAACCCTAAAAACCATAAATTTTGGGGTTCCCCATACATAGAACTGAAAACCAAAAATTTTTTTTTAATCATTCCCCTATCAAAAAAAAACTATCAACGAAAATTGGTTTCAATAAGATATGATGTTTAGTTTTTGAGATATGGGACTTTTTCATCAAACTGCAGCAGTAACTTTGTTTTTCATTAACATACTATGAAAAACCAATTTAGTTTTGCGGTTGAGTGGAAGTTTACCAACTAATACCTTAATCTGTGCTAATACTACTAACTAATGAATGACAGTTCAAAATATTGTTTGGGGCTATGGAACCCTGTGTGCGAGTAAGACTCGCACTTGGCCGGTTTTTTTGTTTGTCACAGATTTTAAATTTATGAAATTTATTTTTACTGGAAAGTGAGAATAATAATAGTTTGCCAGATTTCGCAAATATGTTTTGATTTGATTTAGTTTTGGTCCGACTACAAAATGAGACTTTGATTTTGTGATTTTGTTTTTGTGTAACAATTGTGGTATACAATCAAATAAATTCCATCTATCTAATCCAGGAATATATTTGCGATCGAAAGCACAACTAGTCGCTTAAACACTTAAAACTAATTGCTTTGAACTAAAGAATACGTTTAAAATAAACGCCGACTTTATCCAACACGACTCCAGTTCTAAATTAAGACCTAGATTGGTTGCAAAATCTCCGCCGGATCGAAAAACTAGGGTCTATTTTGTGGTCGGCGAACACAGCTTAAAGCGAAGTGCCGAACTATAATTAACTAATTAATGACTTCACTCAAAGTTTCAGTGAGTGCTGCCCAAAACTGAACTTTACGATTATTTTGGGAGTGTATCATAAATGTTAAAGAGCCGTTATTGTTTCATATAATTTTGTGATGGAGACATAATGGTATGATTGGACAAGCAATCGATTTTGAAAGGGATTGTGAGGCAGTAATTTAATGTCGTAACTTGAATTACAAGACGTGCACTTAAAAAGCTAGGTAATATTGGTGATGTCCCAAGAATTCAAATCGTCTTAATTCGAGGTGAAGAATTTTGTAAGTAGTTAGTGATTGTGTTACAGAAGGTAAGAATACCTAAAAGAAAGAAATAGTAACATTCAACAAAAGCTTTTGTATGACCTTTGCACAACGGATACATCGCGCTTTCACTCGCATCAAAACAGGACCAAACGAAACTACACTTTAAGATTCGTTAAATAGCTTACATTTTTGACATCGACTGTACGAAACGCATCGCCGGACCGGGCTGGAATATAATCGATGCAGTGTTGTGTGAAATAGTATAATGGAAAGCTATCAATAACGAGGGCTCGTACTAAGTGCTCGAGACATTACCAGCTTAACGCGCTAATACATTGAACAGCTCGTTTGCAAGGTAATGCGCCACGAATTTATATCAGCTGGCGACTTGTTAAGAGCTGATGCACGTTTCGAGGCGAAATTCCTTTTAGCATGCAGGTGATACACTGTGAATCTTTTATGTCAAGCTACTTCGAATTTTGGCCAAACATTTTCATCGCAAGGAAGTGCCCTGGACGGTGATAGTTCTCAGAAATTCAGTATGTTGCAACATTCTAATAAATATTCCCAATAATAAACTGGAAAATATTTCGGTGTTCATTATAAGTTGGCGCTCCCTTGGGAAATCTGAGAGTAAGAGTTTGGAATCCAGGGTCGTAAGTTCGGTTTAGAAGTTAATGTCTTAGGGAATGTTGAACTTTTTCGAACCCTAAAAAGCGCCCTTGGATCAGTAAAGTCCATCAACTGTGGTGTCTTGGTAATCTTTTCGTCAGCGCCACAAAATTGAAGGCTTGATTGCAGAAATGTTATGTAAAGCCGGGAACTTGTCCTAACATGAAGCAACTGTTTCTACACTCGCTAATAAGCGTACAACTAGTTCCTTTAAGCCAAGTGGAAGTTCCAGAAAGTCCTTGGCGACAAGCCAAGAAAACATTTAGACGAAGAAGTCGACAACGATTACGTAGCTTGTTTAATTTGATTGAAGAGATATGATCTTCTAAGATGTCGGGTCAGAGTTCAGACCGTCAGACCGTCAGACGCGGTACCAGCCATGGCAACACTGTGGGTCCGAGACCTGGTTACAATTACAGATGTATTATTTATCAGACGGCAAAAGCGGGGCCTCGTCCGGAAAAAGGAATTGATTTCTGCATAATTTAACAGCGAAAACACCTCCCTGAGACCTCTCTCTAGTACTAAAAACAAAACATTCGTTTGTATTTTACTACGTTCCTCGGAATAAATGCATTTTTTATGTTCATATACGCACTCCTTACAAAATGAAGGAGAGTTGATGTGGCGTTTGCTACGAGATTTTTAGATCCTCTGGTTTCATTAACCAAATATTTCATTATTTTACACCGCGTGGAATGAAGAATGCTTAATTCCCTTTGACAGACCATGTCTAATATTTTATTCAAAAGAAGGTTTTCGTTAACATAATAATTAAATGTGCTTTATGAATATAAAGTCTTAATCAAAGTCTCGTAAATAGCACAACTTTTCCTAGTATTCTGCTCGATATACATTATGCATATTAATTGGCTGCGCCTGAAAGGGAGAATGTGCCAACAAATAGGAAAATAATAATTTGTGGAATAATTTTGTCTTTGAAACTTCTATTGAATATTGTGGTTAATTAAATCATTCAGGTTGGACATATTTTATGCTTGAGCTGGTCTAAAGCCCACACTCCACCGCTTTCATTTCGAAATCTTATAATTATATTAAATTATATATTCTGTCATTTAATTCTATGCATTATTAATTATAAGTATAGGTACTAAATTCAGTAGAGCAAACGTGCCTAATAATATCTCGAATTAGTTATTAATATGAGATGCAGTCCAGAAGCTACACTATTAAACTGCCCGTATGCATCTGCAGCGTCTAGCAGTAATAGCATCAGATTGATTAGCGGTGTGCGCACAACAAACCCACGGCTCCGGTGCGGCCAGCTTTGTTGTCGGAGCCGGCTGAGTCAGATTCTTGTAGGTAATTAACCGTTGCTATAAATTAGTGCGGCGGGCGTCGTCCGGTGGGCCTCATTGCGGATGCGACGCACGGCCCGGATGACCGGCGACCGGCGAGGCGACCGGCGGCCGGTCCAAGGATGCGGCGCCCAAACATTGTCATTGCACCGCAACTGCAGCTGTGTTCACTAGTTAGTGCCCCACAACACTACGTGTTGAAATATTGCCATTGTTACCGCTAACTAAGGAGGCGACACTTCATCGATATTCGATTACGTCATAACTTCTCATCGATACCATTTTGTGGATGTTCTTGTCTTTTATAAGACAAGTTTATGGTACAGTTACGACTTTTCAAAGTCCTAATTGGACATCAAACGTTTTAGTATAGTTGGGTATAGCGCTCATTTTCTCAGACAAGTCTATGTGAAAATGAGAAAAACAAATGTATTTTTAAGACAGTTTCCCCTTATTTTATGAGTATTTTTCATAGATGTTTGAGCAAAAAACCGAATAGTAGAAACAAACAACTAGTTGTTTACGAGTTTTCAAAGTCCATAACATCCTAGGAATAAATTTTACCACACATCCGGCAATTGCTGAACTACTGAACAAAACTATGTAAAAACTGGTAACTTTATTAAATTATAATATACGATAATTGTGATAGTTACTTGAACTCCGGGCGACTTTAAGAACCCATTAAATTTAGACATCGTTATTGAAGAAGATAATTAGGAAAATATTAAATTACTAGTCTACGTAATTAATCAAACTACAAAATGCTTGTTGCGGTCGGAAACAGCTGAATTAGAGGCCTTAAACAATATTAGATTACTTACCAGGAGAAAAATATATATCTAATCGCATTGTCATTTAATATGCAAGTCGTGAATTACTTTATTATAGACACGATGTTAATTTAAAACATATTGGTAATGGGATCCCTTCTTTTCGCATAATGTTCTTTGTCCTAAAATACTTCGGCATAACGATTTTGGCACAATTTGTTTTGGCATAATAATACTTCGGCATAATTTTTTTAGGCATACATTTTATGTTGGCATAATCATCTTAAAGACTAATTTGTTTTGGCATAAATTTGATTCGCATAACGTTACTAGGCCTAATGACTATTAGCATAATAATATTTAGGCATACAATATTTATTTCAATTCTTTTGGTTTTGTCCGTGTATTTTTTCTTTGGTTTTAAGTGATGTTCTGACATCCAGTTTATCTATTTCAATGGTTTGATGTTTTATTTCTTGAACGAGGTTATTTGTCAAAAAATAAAATCCAGGATAGTGTTTTCCCACAAAATGTGCAAATCTATTGTGCCATGCCTCTGCATGATTTTGTGTCCTAGGTATATTTTCCTTTTCTAGTAGATACGTACTCCAGACATTGGGTGGAAATGGTGGTGGTGAACTTGTAGTGCCCCATACATAATTCTGATCAAACCAATTTGCTATAGTTTCTGGTAACAATTAAATAATATTGTTGGTTAAAAATTGAATATGCTGTGCAAGAAAAGTTAGTGACAGAACCGAATTGCTGCAAAACCGACTCCACGTAGTCTTGTTTGTCCTACCCCTAGAGTGTAATTTAAAATCGTGTAGGCGCGGAGGGGCGAGGCGGCCCGCGGGCTGAGGAGCAGGCGGCTGCGAGCGAGCCGCCGCGGCTGAGGCTGGCCGGCGAAGCCGGCCAACAAGCCGGAGCTGCGGTGGTGAGCGGAAGCCGTCTGCGACGATTAGCACGCGTGGGGCCGCCGGAGGCCCGCAACGCCGAAGCCATGACAGAAACCCTGCCTGCTGCATGTTCCATGCTCGCTTGAATGCTGCATGCTTGCTTGCATGCTGCATGATTGCTTGCATGCTGCATGCTTGCTTGTTTGCTGCATGCTTGTTGTCGTAAATGAATTTATGCTTTAGGATATTATGCTTAAAAAAGTTATGCTTTAGAACTTTATGCTTATTAAATTTATGCTTTAGAATATTATGCTTAATCATTATTATGGTTAGAGAAATTATGCTTAAAAAATTATGCGTAAGCTGTTATGCGTAATTAGATTATGCGAAAATATAATTATGCCAAACAAAATTATGCTAAGTTATATTAGGTCTTAAAATTGTATGCAAATGGATAGGGAACCATTGGTAATGCATGTCACCGCGCCCTCACTATGTAGCTGGCTGGAGGTAATCGCTCCAACTCACGTATCTGATGGAGTTTCCGAGCTTTCAAACTAGTTGGACTGTTGTCGGAAACTTCCGACGATGCTCGGCGCAAGGTGCATGTTTAACCTGTTCCGATAAGGAGGAGGATTCGACCTTAAATCCTAACACGCGCTCCGATCTGTCTAGGTTAGCAAAATATCCACTCTGTCTTCTCAATTAAAACTTTCTCCATACAATGTAGAGTCGATGAAGATGTTGAAGGATGTCAGCGCTCATATCCTACGTTCATTATAAGCTGAATTAGTGAGGGCGTCACGCTCGGAGACGTTGTTTTATTCAATGTCTTGAGACAACTTATATGGCAGACCATTACCTAATTGAAGGCTGGCTCGTCGCGGCACCTCAGCCAAAGTGTTATTGCAAATGCGAGTCACGACACGGCGTGAACTTGTTGTCGCAGGGCAGCGGGACGCGAGGCGCGGGGTGCGGGATGCGGGGTGCGCGGGGTAGGTGTCACGTGACGGGGAGCTGCGGCGTCCCGAACGTTGTCGAGGCCATGAGACTTATGAGGATTACGGGAAAATGTGTATTCGATGACATTTTTCGGGGCCGTAGAAAAAGATGAAATATAAGGAATTCTAAACGTGACCGGAATATTGTATAAGGCGTCACCTATTACCGGTCTATGCGTTCTTTTCGCGGTCGGGCGGACGAGTGCCGATGAAACCGAGCGTGACGTTCCATTCCTGATATAAAAATGTAAGTATGAAAAAGCTTTGTTAAACGCGACTTGGCTTCGGCGAAGTGGCAAAGTTTGAAGTGGAAAACTTTTCATGGAAAAATCTTTGCAGAAAACGATTAAATTTTAAGGCTATTTGTACTGTTTTAAGCGCGGCCGTGGACGAAATGTCTCATTTAATTTATGTTACTCATTATATTTAGTAACGAATCCCCCACCGATTCAACTCAACTAATTGGCCGCAATTATGTAAATGTAGAACTTAATCATATAACTTGCTTCACACTCGTGATGATATTATTCAATATGGTGCAGAGTGCAGAGCTCGTAGTCTTTAGAGAAGATTATTTTAATGAAATAATTGAATGAGCGGAGTACGGTGGACAGTGGACGCTGGCTGAATGTAGAGCAGGCGGCGGCCTCTGCCTGCCGCCGTGATTACATTTGGCTTCCAAAATACTTGGGCCTCAGTGCGGTAAAGCTGAAACTAGTTAACACATAAAACCGTGTCTCATCAAAACCTCAAATTGGATTAATCGAAAATCAATAGATAAGATTATCGAGACAAAGACACGAGACTCGGTCGAAAGGCGTCGTAAGAGAAGATTCTTACACCGAGATAAGGAAAACAAGGCTTGTTTGTGGAGCGCACTGCTCCCAGGGAACATTTAGTGCGGACTTGGACCCTCGTTACAATCAGCGCTGAATTATTTACCAGGGCCCAGCTTACTGGACCGAATTGATTTCTGAATAATTTACACGAAAGGAAATGTTAGAACCAAAACATAAAAACTGCGATAAACCGCTGCGCCAAAAAACGTATGACAAAGCCGAATTGAGTTTAAAAATTTAAAATGTTTTCGGTGAGAGTGAAGTGAATCATCGGACGTTTGCGGATAACTATTAGATAGTTGAATCAAGAATAAGGGAGGGAAAAATAAAATCAGTACAGGTGGTATTAGGATTCAGTGCACGTAGCGATCGGAGGTTTCGGCGGAGAGGCTGCGGCGGCGGCTGCCGCAGTGCGCCGCGGGCCCGCCGCACCGCACCGCACCGCGCACTGCCGACCACCGACAGATAGCTATTCGTGCCTGTTCTAAGACAATTACCGCTACGTAAACGGAAAATTGTTCGAGAGCTCTCTCAAACGTGTTTTCTAATCTTCGAGAACGGGATTGAAGGGAGAAAGAGATGCCACTTTTACATTTTTAACGTTCGAACGAGATTATTCGTTCTCTTACAGGATCGTTCCGCTCCTGAAAGGATAAAACGAAACCCTTATCATATCGTGAGAGTTGTTAATGTAAATATTACAGAAATAGCGTTTTTATACGCGGTGAGCTCAAATTGACCGGTTTTTTTTATTGTGAGAGCCTTTTGAATAAAAGATTTTATAATAGATCCTTTCTGTATTACGGTATCTCGTTCTCATAATACTGGTATCACATAATGTGTGCAAAACAATGAAAGCGCGAGCTGTGCGAACAATTAATATCCAACACAATATTTTCACAAAGTTTCACTTCTGAAACTACATCCTGTGCCGTTTGGAACAAAGTGACTCCTCTCTGCAGACTATTTTACATGTGGGTGAACTTGGCAGATCATTTCCCAGCAGAGCATGAAAAGATGGGAGTTCTATTTGCATGCGGCATAGTTCTAGAGTTCCTCATACTTAAAAAAAATAGTTCTGGCGTTTTTGCCCGGAAAAAAGTCGAATGAAAATATGCTCTGCTAACTTCCGTCAGCAGATCATTTTTTCCGAAATTAAAATTTTAAAATTGTTTTATACGCAGAAAGGTCAGTTCTATAGTTCCTAATACTTTTCCAGAAGAGTTCTGTCGACCTCAGCCAGTAAAAAAAAAAAACAAAAAGTATGAACTTTTTATGAAAAGACAATCATTTTGATAAAACAGGCATGAATGACGTGATTTGTGCTTTTTCAAAGATATTTCAGGCCATGATTAAATATCAAGAGCCGAGTAACAGAAAAAAACTAAATTAAAGCAGACATCTTCCAAACGGATAAGCAGGGCCTTGAGAAAAGTCAACATAGAAGACGAATTTTTTGACGCCCTGTAATTTTGATATTTGTACATATTTTATTATTATTTTAGATATATTTGTAGTTTGTAAATAATGTAAATATGTAACCATAAATTGCTATACATAGAAGAAATCAAAATATAACTTAATTTATCAGCTAGAATGATATTAACAAAATTCGAACATATCGGAAAAGCAGGAACTCCTCGTTCCCCGATAAAAGAGAACCGGAACTATTCAAAAAGGTGCAAAAGCAGCCTAGAACTCTAACCTAGATATCAGCAGAGCATGGTTGAATAGTAACACTAGAAGAAATAAAGAAACAATTCAATGTTTCAGATTGTATGGAAATTAATAAATTCTGGTATGCCTGAGGCGCGGGAACTCCTCGATTCCAGATGCTGAAGTATCAGACCTATACAAAAAGGTGCATACACAACCTAGAACTCTCACCAAGATATTAGCAGAGCATGGTTGAATAGTAACACAAGCAGAACTAGAGAAACAATTCAATGTTACAGTTTGTATGGCAATAAAAAAATTCTGGCATGCCTGAGGCCCGGGAACTCCTCGATGCCTGATGCTGAAGTATCAGACCTATACAAAAAGATGCAAGAACAGCCTACCGCTCTCACGCAGATATCAGCAGAGCATGGTTGAATAGTAACACTAGCAGAAATAAATAAACAATTCAATGTTTCAGTTTGCATGGAAATAAAAAAAACTGGCATGGCAGGCACGGGAACTCCTCGATTTCTGATGCTGAAATAGCAGACCTATACAAAAAGGTGCATAAACAGCCTAGAACTCTCACCCAGATATCAGCAGAGCATGGTTGAATAGTAACATAAGCAGAACTAGAGAAACAATTCAATGTTTCAATTTGTATGGCGATAAAAAAATTCTGGCATGCCTGAGGCCCGGGAACTCCTCGATTCTTGATGCTGGAGTACCAGACCTACACAAAATGGTGCAAAAACAGCCTAGAACTCTCACCCAGATATCAGCAGAGCATGGTTGAATAGTAACACTAGCAGAAATAAAGAAACAATTCAATGTTTCAATTTGTATGGCAATAAAAAAATTCTGGCATGCCTGAGGCCCGGGAACTCCTCGATTCCTGATGCTGGATTACCACACCTACACAAAATGGTGCAAAAACAGCCTAGAACTCTCACCCAGATATCAGCAGAGCATGGTTGAATAGTAACACTAGCAGAAATAAAGAAACAATTCAATGTTTCAATTTGTATGGCAATAAAAAAAATCTGGCATGCCTGAGGCCCGGGAACTCCTCGATTCTTGATGCTGGAGTACCACACCTACACAAAATGGTGCAAAAACAGCCTAGAACTCTCACCCAGATATCAGCAGAGCATGGTTGAATAGTAACACTAGCAGAAATAAAGAAACAATTCAATGTTTCAATTTGTATGGCAATAAAAAAAATCTGGCATGCCTGAGGCCCGGGAACTCCTCGATTCCTGATGCTGGAGTACCAGACCTAAACAAAATGGTGCAAAAACAGCCTAGAACTCTCACCCAGATATCAGCAGAGCATGGTTGAATAGTAACACTAGAAGAAATAAAGAAACAATTCAATGTTTCAGATTGTATGCAAATGAATAAATTCTGGTATGCCTGAGGCACGGGAACTCCTCGATTTCTGATGCTGGAGTAATAGACCTATTCAAAAAAGTGCAAGAACAGCCTAGCACTCTCACTCAGATATCAGCAGAGCATGGTTGAAAAGTAACACTAGCAGAAATAAAGAAACAATGCAATGTTTCAGTTTGTATAGAAATAACAAATTCTGGTATGCCTGAGGCACGGGAACTCCTCGATTCCTGATGCTTGAGTACTAGACCAATTCAAAAAGGTGCAAGAACAGCCTAGAACTCTCACCCAGATATCAGCAGAGCATGGTTGAATAGTAACACTAGAAGAAATAAAGAAACAATTCAATGTTTCAGTTTGTATGGAAATAACAAATTCTGGTATGCCTGAGACACGGGAACTCCTTTATTCCTGATGCTGAAGTACTAGACCTATTTAAAAAGGTGCAAGAACAGCCTAGAACTCTCACCCAGATATCAGCAGAGCATGGTTGAATAGTAGCATAAGCAGAAATAAAGAAACAATTCAATGTGTCAGTTTGTATGGAAATAACAAATTCTGGTATGCCTGAGGCACGGGAACTCCTCGATTCCTGATGCTGAAGTACTAGACCTATTCAAAAAGGTGCAAGAACAGCCTAGAACTCTCACCCAGATATCAGCAGAGCATGGTTGAATAGTAGCATAAGCAGAAATAAAGAAACAATTCAATGTTTCAGTTTGTATGGAAATAACAAATTCTGGCATGCCTGAGGCCCGGGAACTCCTCGATTCCTGATGCTGGAGTACTAGACCTATTCAAAAAGGTGCAAGAACAGCCTAGAACTCTCACCCAGATATCAGCAGAGCATGGTTGAATAGTAACACTAGCAGAAATAAAAAAACAATTCAATGTTTCAATTTGTATGGCAATAAAAAAAATCTGGCTTGCCTGAGGCCCGGGAACACCTCGATTCCTGATGCTGGATTACCAGACCTACACAAAATGGTGCTAAAACAGCCTGGAACTCTCACCCAGATATCAGCAGAGCATGGTTGAATAGTAACACTAGAAGAAATAAAGAAACAATTCAATGTTTCAGATTGTATGGAAATTCATAATTTCTGGTATGCTTGAGGCACGGGAACTCATCGATTCCTGATGCAGAAGTATCAGACCTATACAAAAAGGTGCATAAACAGCCTAGCACTATCACTCAGATATCAGCAGAGCATGGTTGAAAAGTAACACTAGCAGAAATAAAGAAACAATTCAATGTTTCAGTTTGTATGGAAATAACAAATTCTGGTATGCCTGAGGCACGGGAACTCCTCGATTCCTGATGCTGAAGTACTAGACCTATTTAAAAAGGTGCAAGAACAGCCTAGAACTCTCACCCAGATATCAGCAGAGCATGGTTGAATAGTAACACCAGCAGAAATAAAGTAACAATTCAATGTTTCAGTTTGTATGAAAATAACAAATTCTGGTATGCCTGAGGCACGGGAACTCCTCGATTCCTGATGCTGGAGTACTAGACCTATTCAAAAAGGTGCAAGAACAGCCTAGAACTCTCACCCAGATATCAGCAGATCATGGTTGAATAGTAACACTAGAAGAAATAAAGAAACAATTCAATGTTTCAGATTGTATGGAAATTCATAATTTCTGGTATGCTTGAGGCACGGGAACTCATCGATTCCTGATGCAGAAGTATCAGACCTATACAAAAAGGTGCATAAACAGCCTAGCACTATCACTCAGATATCAGCAGAGCATGGTTGAAAAGTAACACTAGCAGAAATAAAGAAACAATTCAATGTGTCAGTTTGTATGGAAATAACAAATTCTAGTATGCCTGAGGCACGGGAACTCCTCGATTCCTGATGCTGAAGTACTAGACCTATTTAAAAAGGTGCAAGAACAGCCTAGAACTCTCACCCAGATATCAGCAGAGCATGGTTGAATAGTAGCATAAGCAGAAATAAAGAAACAATTCAATGTTTCAGTTTGTATGGAAATAACAAATTCTGGTATGCCTGAGGCACGGGAACTCCTCGATTCCTGATGCTGGAGTACTAGACCTATTCAAAAAGGTGCAAGAACAGCCTAGAACTCTTACCCAGATATCAGCAGATCATGGTTGAATAGTAACACTAGAAGAAATAAAGAAACAATTCAATGTTTCAGATTGTATGGAAATTCATAATTTCTGGTATGCTTGAGGCACGGGAACTCATCGATTCCTGATGCAGAAGTATCAGACCTATACAAAAAGGTGCATAAACAGCCTAGCACTATCACTCAGATATCAGCAGAGCATGGTTGAAAAGTAACACTAGCAGAAATAAAGAAACAATTCAATGTGTCAGTTTGTATGGAAATAACAAATTCTGGTATGCCTGAGGCACGGGAACTCCTCGATTCCTGATGCTGAAGTACTAGACCTATTTAAAAAGGTGCAAGAACAGCCTAGAACTCTCACCCAGATATCAGCAGAGCATGGTTGAATAGTAGCATAAGCAGAAATAAAGTAACAATTCAATGTTTCAGTTTGTATGGAAATAACAAATTCTGGTATGCCTGAGGCACGGGAACTCCTCGATTCCTGATGCTGGAGTACTAGACCTATTCAAAAAGGTGCAAGAACAGCCTAGAACTCTCACCCAGATATCAGCAGATCATGGTTGAATAGTAACACTAGAAGAAATAAAGAAACAATTCAATGTTTCAGATTGTATGGAAATTCATAATTTCTGGTATGCTTGAGGCACGGGAACTCATTGATTCCTGATGCAGAAGTATCAGACCTATACAAAAAGGTGCATAAACAGCCTAGCACTATCACTCAGATATCAGCAGAGCATGGTTGAAAAGTAACACTAGCAGAAATAAAGAAACAATTCAATGTGTCAGTTTGTATGGAAATAACAAATTCTGGTATGCCTGAGGCACGGGAACTCCTCGATTCCTGATGCTGAAGTACTAGACCTATTTAAAAAGGTGCAAGAACAGCCTAGAACTCTCACCCAGATATCAGCAGAGCATGGTGGAATAGTAGCATAAGCAGAAATAAAGAAACAATTCAATGTTTCAATTTGTATGGCAATAAAAAAAATCTGGCATGCCTGAGGCCCGGGAACTCCTCGATTCTTGATGCTGGAGTACCAGACCTACACAAAATGGTGCTAAAACAGCCTAGAACTCTCACCCAGATATCAGCAGAGCATGGTTGAATAGTAACACTAGCAGAAATACAAAAACAATTCAATGTTTCAATTTGTATGGAAATAACAAATTATGGTATGCCTGAGGCACGGGAACTCCTCGATTCCTAATGCTGGAGTACTAGACCTATTCAAAAAGGTGCAAGAACAGCCTAGAACTCTCACCCAGATATCAGCAGAGCATGGTTGAATAGTAACACTAGCAGAAATAAAGAAACAATTCAATGTTTCAATTTGTATGGCAATAAAAAAATTCTGGCATGCCTGAGGCACGGGAACTCCTCGATTCCTGATGCTGAAGTACAAGACCTATTCAAAAAGGTGCAAGAACAGCCTAGAACTCTCACTCAGATATCAGCAGAGCATGGTTGAATAGTAACACTAGCAGAAATAAAGAAACAATTCAATGTTTCAGTTTGTATGGAAATAACAAATTCTGGTATGCCTGAGGCACGGGAACTCCTCGATTCCTGATGCTGGAGTACTAGACCTATTCAAAAAGGTGCAAGAACAGCCTAGAACTCTCACCCAGATATCAGCAGAGCATGGTTGAATAGTAACACTAGCAGAAATAAAAAAACAATTCAATGTTTCAATTTGTATGGCAATAAAAAAAATCTGGCTTGCCTGAGGCCCGGGAACACCTCGATTCCTGATGCTGGATTACCAGACCTACACAAAATGGTGCTAAAACAGCCTAGAACTCTCACCCAGATATCAGCAGAGCATGGTTGAATAGTAACACTAGAAGAAATAAAGAAACAATTCAATGTTTCAGATTGTATGGAAATTCATAATTTCTGGTATGCTTGAGGCACGGGAACTCATCGATTCCTGATGCAGAAGTATCAGACCTATACAAAAAGGTGCATAAACAGCCTAGCACTATCACTCAGATATCAGCAGAGCATGGTTGAAAAGTAACACTAGCAGAAATAAAGAAACAATTCAATGTTTCAGTTTGTATGGAAATAACAAATTCTGGTATGCCTGAGGCACGGGAACTCCTCGATTCCTGATGCTGAAGTACTAGACCTATTCAAAAAAGTGCAAGAACAGCCTAGAACTCTCATCCAGATATCAGCAGAGCATGGTTGAATAGTAACACTAGAAGAAATAAAGAAACAATTCAATGTTTCAGTTTGTATGGAAATAACAAATTCTGGTATGCCTGAGGCACAGGAACTCCTCGATTCCTGATGCTGGAGTACTAGACCTATTCAAAAAGGTGCAAGAACTGCCTAGAACTGTCACCCAGATATCAGCAGAGCATGGTTGAATAGTAACACTAGCAGAAATAAAGTAACAATTCAATGTTTCAGTTTGTATGGAAATAACAAATTCTGGTATGCCTGAGGCACGGGAACTCCTCGATTCCTGATGCTGGAGTACTAGACCTATTCAAAAAGGTGCAAGAACAGCCTAGAACTCTCACCCAGATATCAGCAGATCATGGTTGAATGGTAACACTAGAAGAAATAAAGAAACAATTCAATGTTTCAGATTGTATGGAAATTCATAATTTCTGGTATGCTTGAGGCACGGGAACTCATCGATTCCTGATGCAGAAGTATCAGACCTATACAAAAAGGTGCATAAACAGCCTACCGCTCTCATGCAGATATCAGCAGAGCATGGTTGAATAGTACACTAGCAGAAATAAAGAAATCATTCAATGTTTCAGTTTGTATGGAAATAACAAATTCTGGTATGCCTGAGGCACGGGAACTCATCGATTCCTGATGCTGAAGTATCAGACCTATTCAAAAAAGTGCATAAACAGCCTAGTACTCTCACCCAGTTATCAGCAGAGCATGGTTCCATGATCCTCGCTGTGGTAACACCCGGGCGTTTCCTCCGGCCCGATTCGGTGCAGGAACCTCCCGAAACAACCGTGTCCGGTGAGGACCTGCGTCAGGCGGAAGGTGAGGGCACCGTGGCACCTCTCCAGCCACTCCTCAAAGAGGGGACTTATCGCCACTATTGTGGCGTGCCCTGCACAGGGTTGCGATAGTCGCTCTCTCCATATCGCCATGAGATCGCGCCGGAGGTCTGTCCGCTGAGCGACAAAATTAATTGAATTGTAAGACCTTGCTTGTAAACAAAATTTACAGTTCTAGGTCAACCGGAAGTACTCTATAGGTTTTGGGTCAAAAAGCTATAGGTATTTCCCGTTGACCTGAATCCCGAAAATCAAAATGCAAAGACTTACAGAAAAAATAAAGGACAAAGTGCAAAAAATAAAATTTAAGGTTTTTGGTACATACAAGGTTTCGCGAAAAACTAAATTTGCCCATATGGTTTTTATAAAGGTACAAACTGAAACATTGAATTGTTTCTTTATTTCTGCTTATGCTACTATTCAACCATGCTCTGCTGATATCTGAGTGATAGTGCTAGGCTGTTTATGCACTTTTTTGTACAGGTCTGTTACTGTTGCATCAGGAATCGAAGAGTTCCCGGGCCTCAGGCATGCCAGTTTTTTTTTATTTCCATACAAACTGAAACATTGAATTTTTTCTTGATTTTTGCTTATGCTACTATTCAACCATGCTCTGCTGATATCTTGGTGAGAGTTCTAGGCTGTTTATGCACCTTTTTGTACAGGTCTGATACTTCTGCATCAGGAATCGATGAGTTCCCGTGCCTCAAGCATACCAGAAATTATGAATTTCCATACAATCTGAAACAATGAATTGTTTCTTTATTTCTGCTTATGCTACTATTCAACCATGCTCTGCTGATATCTGGGTGAGAGTTCTAGGCTGTTCTTGCACCTTTTTAAATAGGTCTAGTACTTTAGCATCAGGAATCGAGGAGTTCCCGTGTCTCAGGCATACCAGAATTTGTTATTTCCATACAAACTGTAACATTGAATTGTTTCTCTAGTTCTGCTTGTGTTACTATTCAACCATGCTCTGCTAATATCTTGGTGGGAGTTCTAGGCTGTTTTTGCACCATTTTGTGTAGGTCTGGTAATCCAGCATCAGGAATCGAGGTGTTCCCGGGCCTCAGGCATGCCAGAATTTTTTTATTGCCATACAAATTGAAACATTGAATTGTTTTTTTATTTCTGCTAGTGTTACTATTCAACCATGCTCTGCTGATATCTGGGTGAGAGTTCTAGGCTGTTTTTGCACCATTTTGTGTAGGTCTGGTACTCCCGCATCAAGAATCGAGGAGTTCCCGGGCCTCAGGCATGCCAGAATTTTTTTATTGCCATACAAATTGAAACATTGAATTGTTTTTTTATTTCTGCTAGTGTTACTATTCAACCATGCTCTGCTGATATCTGGGTGAGAGTTCTAGGCTGTTCTTGCACCTTTTTGAATAGGTCTAGTACTTCAGCATCAGGAATCGAGGAGTTCCCGTGCCTCAGGCATACCAGAATTTGTTATTTCCATACAAACTGAAACATTAAATTGTTTCTTTATTTCTTCTAGTGTTACTATTCAACCATGCTCTGCTGATATCTGGGTGAGAGTTCTAGGCTGTTTTTGCACCATTTTGTGTAGGTCTGGTAATCCAGCATCAGGAATCGAGGTGTTACCGGGCCTCAGGCATGCCAGAATTTTTTTATTGCCATATAAATTGAAACATTGAATTGTTTCTTTATTTCTGCTAGTGTTACTTTTCAACCATGCTCTGCTGATATCTGAGTGAGAGTGCTAGGCTGTTCTTGCACTTTTTTGAATAGGTCTATTACTCCAGCATCAGAAATCGAGGAGTTCCCGTGCCTCAGGCATACCAGAATTTATTCATTTGCATACAATCTGAAACATTGAATTGTTTCTTTATTTCTAGTGTTACTATTCAACCATGCTCTGCTGATATCTGGGTGAGAGTTCTAGGCTGTTTTGCACTATTTTGTGTAGGTCTGGTAATCCAGCATCAGGAATCGAGGAGTTCCCGGGCCTCAGGCATACCAGATTTTTTTCATTGCCATACAAATTGAAATATTGAATTGTTTCTTTATTTCTGCTAGTGTTACTATTCAACCATACTCTGCTGATATCTGGTTGAGAGTTCTAGGCTGTTCTTGCACCTTTTTGAATAGGTCTAGTACTCCAGCATTAGGAATCGAGGATTTCCCGTGCCTCAGGCATACCAGAATTTTTTTATTGCCATACAAACTGAAACATTGAATTGTTTCTTTATTTCTGCTAGTGTTACTATTCAACCATGCTCTGCTGATATCTGGGTGAGAGTTCTAGGCTGTTTTTGCACCTTTTTGAATAGGTCTAGTACTTCAGCATCAGGAATCGAGGATTTCCCGTACCTCAGGCATACCAGAATTTGTTATTTCCATACAAACTGAAACATTGAATTGTTTCTTTATTTCTGCTTATGCTACTATTCAACCATGCTCTGCTGATATCTGGGTGAGAGTTCTAGGCTGTTCTTGCACCTTTTTGAATAGGTCTAGTACTCCAGCATTAGGAATCGAGGAGTTCCCGTGCCTCAGGCATACCAGAATTTTTTTATTGCCATACAAACTGAAACATTGAATTGTTTCTTTATTTCTGCTAGTGTTACTATTCAACCATGCTCTGCTGATATCTGGGTGAGAGTTCTAGGCTGTTTTTGCACCATTTTGTGTAGGTCTGGTAATCCAGCATCAGGAATCGAGGTGTTCCCGGGCCTCAGGCATGCCAGAATTTTTTTATTGCCATACAAATTGAAACATTGAATTGTTTTTTTATTTCTGCTAGTGTTACTATTCAACCATGCTCTGCTGATATCTGGGTGAGAGATCTAGGCTGTTTTTGCACCATTTTGTGTAGGTCTGGTACTCCCGGATCAAGAATCGAGGAGTTCCCAGGCCTCAAGCATGCCAGAATTTTTTTATTGCCATACAAATTGAAACATTGAATTGTTTTTTTATTTCTGCTAGTGTTACTATTCAACCATGCTCTGCTGATATCTGGGTGAGAGTTCTAGGCTGTTCTTGCACCTTTTTGAATAGGTCTAGTACTTCAGCATCAGGAATCGAGGAGTTCCCGTGCCTCAGGCATACCAGAATTTGTTATTTCCATACAAACTGAAACATTGAATTGTTTCTTTATTTCTGCTTTTCTACTATTCAACCATGCTCTGCTGATATCTGGGTGCGAGTTCTAGGCTGTTCTTGCACCTTTTTGAATAGGTCTAGTACTCCAGCATCAGGAATCGAGGAGTTCCCGTGCCCCAGGCATACCAGAATTTGTTATTTCCATACAAACTGAAACATTGAATTGTTTCTTTATTTCTGCTAGTGTTACTTTTCAACCATGCTCTGCTGATATCTGAGTGAGAGTGCTAGGCTGTTTATGCACCTTTTTATATAGATCTGATACTTCTGCATCAGGAATCAATGAGTTCCCGTGCCTCAAGCATACCAGAAATTATGAATTTCCATACAATCTGAAACATTGAATTGTTTCTTTATTTCTTCTAGTGTTACTATTCAACCATGCTCTGCTGATATCTGGGTGAGAGTTCTAGGCTGTTTTTGCACCATTTTGTGTAGGTTGGTACTCCAGCATCAAGAATCGAGGAGTTCTTGGGCCTCAGGCATGCCAGAATTTTTTTATTGCCATACAAATTGAAACATTGAATTGTTTTTTTATTTCTGCTAGTGTTACTATTCAACCATGCTCTGCTGATATCTGGGTGAGAGTTCTAGGCTGTTCTTGCACCTTTTTGAATAGGTCTAGTACTTCAGCATCAGGAATCGAGGAGTTCTCGTGCCTCAGGCATACCAGAATTTGTTATTTCCATACAAACTGAAACATTGAATTGTTTCTTTATTTCTGCTTATGCTACTATTCAACCATGCTCTGCTGATATCTGGGTGAGAGTTATAGGCTGTTCTTGCACCTTTTTGTGTAGGTCTGATACTTCAGCATCAGGAATCGAGGAGTTCCCGTGCCTCAGGCATACCAGAATTTGTTATTTCCATACAAACTGAAACATTAAATTGTTTCTTTATTTCTTCTAGTGTTACTATTCAACCATGCTCTGCTGATATCTGGGTGAGAGTTCTAGGCTGTTTTTGCACCATTTTGTGTAGGTCTGGTAATCCAGCATCAGGAATCGAGGTGTTACCGGGCCTCAGGCATGCCAGAATTTTTTTATTGCCATATAAATTGAAACATTGAATTGTTTCTTTATTTCTGCTAGTGTTACTTTTCAACCATGCTCTGCTGATATCTGAGTGAGAGTGCTAGGCTGTTCTTGCACTTTTTTGAATAGGTCTATTACTCCAGCATCAGAAATCGAGGAGTTCCCGTGCCTCAGGCATACCAGAATTTATTCATTTGCATACAATCTGAAACATTGAATTGTTTCTTTATTTCTAGTGTTACTATTCAACCATGCTCTGCTGATATCTGGGTGAGAGTTCTAGGCTGTTTTGCACTATTTTGTGTAGGTCTGGTAATCCAGCATCAGGAATCGAGGAGTTCCCGGGCCTCAGGCATGCCAGATTTTTTTCATTGCCATACAAATTGAAATATTGAATTGTTTCTTTATTTCTGCTAGTGTTACTATTCAACCATACTCTGCTGATATCTGGTTGAGAGTTCTAGGCTGTTCTTGCACCTTTTTGAATAGGTCTAGTACTCCAGCATTAGGAATCGAGGAGTTCCCGTGCCTCAGGCATACCAGAATTTTTTTATTGCCATACAAACTGAAACATTGAATTGTTTCTTTATTTCTGCTAGTGTTACTATTCAACCATGCTCTGCTGATATCTGGGTGAGAGTTCTAGGCTGTTCTTGCACCTTTTTGAATAGGTCTAGTACTTCAGCATCAGGAATCGAGGATTTCCCGTACCTCAGGCATACCAGAATTTGTTATTTCCATACAAACTGAAACATTGAATTGTTTCTTTATTTCTGCTAGTGTTACTATTCAACCATGCTCTGCTGATATCTGGGTGAGAGTTCTAGGCTGTTCTTGCACCATTTTGAATAGGTCTAGTACTCCAGCATTAGGAATCGAGGAGTTCCCGTGCCTCAGGCATACCAGAATTTTTTTATTGCCATACAAACTGAAACATTGAATTGTTTCTTTATTTCTTCTAGTGTTACTATTCAACCATGCTCTGCTGATATCTGGGTGAGAGTTCTAGGCTGTTTTTGCACCATTTTGTGTAGGTCTGGTAATCCAGCATCAGGAATCGAGGTGTTCCCGGGCCTCAGGCATGCCAGAATTTTTTTATTGCCATACAAATTGAAACATTGAATTGTTTTTTTATTTCTGCTAGTGTTACTATTCAACCATGCTCTGCTGATATCTGGGTGAGAGATCTAGGCTGTTTTTGCACCATTTTGTGTAGGTCTGGTACTCCCGGATCAAGAATCGAGGAGTTCCCAGGCCTCAAGCATGCCAGAATTTTTTTATTGAAATACAAATTGAAACATTGAATTGTTTTTTTATTTCTGCTAGTGTTACTATTCAACCATGCTCTGCTGATATCTGGGTGAGAGTTCTAGGCTGTTCTTGCACCTTTTTGAATAGGTCTAGTACTTCAGCATCAGGAATCGAGGAGTTCCCGTGCCTCAGGCATACCAGAATTTGTTATTTCCATACAAACTGAAACATTGAATTGTTTCTTTATTTCTGCTTATGCTACTATTCAACCATGCTCTGCTGATATCTGGGTGCGAGTTCTAGGCTGTTCTTGCACCTTTTTGAATAGGTCTAGTACTCCAGCATCAGGAATCGAGGAGTTCCCGTGCCCCAGGCATACCAGAATTTGTTATTTCCATACAAACTGAAACATTGAATTGTTTCTTTATTTCTGCTAGTGTTACTTTTCAACCATGCTCTGCTGATATCTGAGTGAGAGTGCTAGGCTGTTTATGCACCTTTTTATATAGATCTGATACTTCTGCATCAGGAATCAATGAGTTCCCGTGCCTCAAGCATACCAGAAATTATGAATTTCCATACAATCTGAAACATTGAATTGTTTCTTTATTTCTTCTAGTGTTACTATTCAACCATGCTCTGCTGATATCTGGGTGAGAGTTCTAGGCTGTTTTTGCACCATTTTGTGTAGGTTGGTACTCCAGCATCAAGAATCGAGGAGTTCTTGGGCCTCAGGCATGCCAGAATTTTTTTATTGCCATACAAATTGAAACATTGAATTGTTTTTTTATTTCTGCTAGTGTTACTATTCAACCATGCTCTGCTGATATCTGGGTGAGAGTTCTAGGCTGTTCTTGCACCTTTTTGAATAGGTCTAGTACTTCAGCATCAGGAATCGAGGAGTTCCCGTGCCTCAGGCATACCAGAATTTGTTATTTCCATACAAACTGAAACATTGAATTGTTTCTTTATTTCTGCTTATGCTACTATTCAACCATGCTCTGCTGATATCTGGGTGAGAGTTATAGGCTGTTCTTGCACCTTTTTGTGTAGGTCTGATACTTCAGCATCAGGAATCGAGGAGTTCCCGTGCCTCAGGCATACCAGAATTTGTTATTTCCATACAAACTGAAACATTAAATTGTTTCTTTATTTCTTCTAGTGTTACTATTCAACCATGCTCTGCTGATATCTGGGTGAGAGTTCTAGGCTGTTTTTGCACCATTTTGTGTAGGTCTGGTAATCCAGCATCAGGAATCGAGGTGTTACCGGGCCTCAGGCATGCCAGAATTTTTTTATTGCCATATAAATTGAAACATTGAATTGTTTCTTTATTTCTGCTAGTGTTACTTTTCAACCATGCTCTGCTGATATCTGAGTGAGAGTGCTAGGCTGTTCTTGCACTTTTTTGAATAGGTCTATTACTCCAGCATCAGAAATCGAGGAGTTCCCGTGCCTCAGGCATACCAGAATTTATTCATTTGCATACAATCTGAAACATTGAATTGTTTCTTTATTTCTAGTGTTACTATTCAACCATGCTCTGCTGATATCTGGGTGAGAGTTCTAGGCTGTTTTGCACTATTTTGTGTAGGTCTGGTAATCCAGCATCAGGAATCGAGGAGTTCCCGGGCCTCAGGCATGCCAGATTTTTTTCATTGCCATACAAATTGAAATATTGAATTGTTTCTTTATTTCTGCTAGTGTTACTATTCAACCATACTCTGCTGATATCTGGTTGAGAGTTCTAGGCTGTTCTTGCACCTTTTTGAATAGGTCTAGTACTTCAGCATCAGGAATCGAGGATTTCCCGTACCTGAGGCATACCAGAATTTGTTATTTCCATACAAACTGAAACATTGAATTGTTTCTTTATTTCTGCTTATGCTACTATTCAACCATGCTCTGCTGATATCTGGGTGAGAGTTCTAGGCTGTTCTTGCACCTTTTTGAATAGGTCTAGTACTCCAGCATTAGGAATCGAGGAGTTCCCGTGCCTCAGGCATACCAGAATTTTTTTATTGCCATACAAACTGAAACATTGAATTGTTTCTTTATTTCTTCTAGTGTTACTATTCAACCATGCTCTGCTGATATCTGGGTGAGAGTTCTAGGCTGTTTTTGCACCATTTTGTGTAGGTCTGGTAATCCAGCATCAGGAATCGAGGTGTTCCCGGGCCTCAGGCATGCCAGAATTTTTTTATTGCCATACAAATTGAAACATTGAATTGTTTTTTTATTTCTGCTAGTGTTACTATTCAACCATGCTCTGCTGATATCTGGGTGAGAGTTCTAGGCTGTTTTTGCACCATTTTGTGTAGGTCTGGTACTCCCGGATCAAGAATCGAGGAGTTCCCAGGCCTCAGGCATGCCAGAATTTTTTTATTGCCATACAAATTGAAACATTGAATTGTTTTTTTATTTCTGCTAGTGTTACTATTCAACCATGCTCTGCTGATATCTGGGTGAGAGTTCTAGGCTGTTCTTGCACCTTTTTGAATAGGTCTAGTACTTCAGCATCAGGAATCGAGGAGTTCCCGTGCCTCAGGCATACCAGAATTTGTTATTTCCATACAAACTGAAACATTGAATTGTTTCTTTATTTCTGCTTATGCTACTATTCAACCATGCTCTGCTGATATCTGGGTGCGAGTTCTAGGCTGTTCTTGCACCTTTTTGAATAGGTCTAGTACTCCAGCATCAGGAATCGTGGAGTTCCCGTGCCCCAGGCATACCAGAATTTGTTATTTCCATACAAACTGAAACATTGAATTGTTTCTTTATTTCTGCTAGTGTTACTTTTCAACCATGCTCTGCTGATATCTGAGTGAGAGTGCTAGGCTGTTTATGCACCTTTTTATATAGATCTGATACTTCTGCATCAGGAATCAATGAGTTCCCGTGCCTCAAGCATACCAGAAATTATGAATTTCCATACAATCTGAAACATTGAATTGTTTCTTTATTTCTTCTAGTGTTACTATTCAACCATGCTCTGCTGATATCTGGGTGAGAGTTCTAGGCTGTTTTTGCACCATTTTGTGTAGGTTGGTACTCCAGCATCAAGAATTGAGGAGTTCCCGGGCCTCAGGCATGCCAGAATTTTTTTATTGCCATACAAATTGAAACATTGAATTGTTTCTCTGGTTCTGCTTATGTTACTATTCAACCATGCTCTGCTGATATCTGGGTGAGAGTTCTAGGCTGTTTATGCACCTTTTTGTATAGGTCTGCTATTTCAGCATCAGAAATCGAGGAGTTCCCGTGCCTGCCATGCCAGTTTTTTTTATTTCTATGCAAACTGAAACATTGAATTGTTTATTTATTTCTGCTAGTGTTACTATTCAACCATGCTCTGCTGATATCTGCGTGAGAGCGGTAGGCTGTTCTTGCATCTTTTTGTATAGGTCTAATACTTCAGCATCAGGCATCGAGGAGTTCCCGGGCCTTAGGCATGCCAGAATTTTTTTATTGCCATACAAAATGTAACATTGAATTGTTTCTCTAGTTCTGCTTGTGTTACTATTCAACCATGCTCTGCTAATATCTTGGTGAGAGTTCTAGGTTGTGTATGCACCTTTTTGTATAGGTCTGATACTTCAGCATCTGGAATCGAGGAGTTCCCGTGCCTCAGGCATACCAGAACTTATTAATTTCCATACAATCTGAAACATTGAATTGTTTCTTTATTTCTTCTAGTGTTACTATTTAACCATGCTCTGCTGTTATCTGGGTGAGAGTTCTAGGCTGCTTTTGCACCTTTTTGAATAGTTCCGGTTTTCTTGTATCGGGGAACGAGGAGTTCCTGCTTTTCCGATATGTTCGAATTTTGTTAATATCATTCTAGCTGAAAAATTGAGTTATATTTTGATTTCTTCTATCTTGACTTTTCACAAGGCCCTGCTTATCCGTTTGGAAGATGTCTGCTTTAATTTAGTTTTTTTCTGTTACTCGGCTCTTGATATTTAATCATGGCCTGAAATATCTTTGAAAAAGCACAAATCACGTCATTCATGCCTGTTTTATCAAAATGATTGTCTTTTCATAAAAAGTTCATACTTTTTGTTTTTTTTTTTACTGGCTGAGGTCGACATAACTCTTCCGGAAAAGTATTAGGAACTATAGAACTGACCTTTTTGCGTATAAAACAATTTTAAAATTTTAATTTCGGAAAAAATGATCTGCTGACGGAAGTTAGCAGAGCATATTTTCATTCGACTTTTTTCCGGGCAAAAACGCCAGAACTATTTTTTTTAAGTATGAGGAACTCTAGAACTATGCCGCATGCGAATAGAACTCCCATCTTTTCATGCTCTGCTGGGAAATGATCTGCCAAGTTCACCCACATCTATTTTACGGGTCATAAACTGCGAGAGGGACAGACAGAAACTCGACCTTAATGCCTTTAAAAATATTCACCTTCATCGATATGTATGTATGTGGCGGTTGCGTACTTGCAGAGTATTTTTATGTTTGCAGGCATGCAGTAATATGATAAGAGTGAGGTTGTGTTGACTCCTCGTCTAGAAAGTTACAAAGACACTGAGGAGCGAGTTGTTAAGTCTTGTTAGCACGTGGAATTTCTGTGTTGTCACGGCGTAATCGCGATGCGGTGTATCTGGCGCGAGGGTAAGATTTACGCGTTTACGCAAACAAGCTAATTGATTAAATATAATAATCGTTTACGACCGATATCGATATCACAAACATTTTCGACGAGTAAATTAACTCTAGCGGTGTTAGTGTGTGTAAAACTGTAATCCTATTTGTGTAATACAGTGTCTGTTTGTGTAAGTAATTAATCGCGTTAAATGTCTGACTATGGGCCATTAACAATAAATCCCGTTGTTTGTGCCGTCCCAGGATGGCTGCGCGGTTTCTGGGTTGCTCCACACCCCTCCTGACGTTAATCAGCTTCCTCCTCAGATATCTAGATTATACGTCGGTCTAGATAGACACTACTTTTATTTCAGGGAAGGCGGGGTCAACGTGAGCACAATCCTACTTCAAGTGTCCGTGGTTGTTATTAGATTTGCTTCGAAACTATTTTTAAAAACGGTTTTGAGTGGAGGATTTTATTTAGGAGAAATATGAAACGTTCAGTCGGTCCTCGTTATTTCCTTGAGATAAATGTTGGAGTTTTTTTATTTAAGTTTATATTTGTAAAGTAAACTATCCACTGAAGTAATCTTGAGGTGAGAGCTTAAACACTGATCTTAAAAGTAATTAGGTACTTCTGCTAAAAGTTTAGTTTTAGTTTTGTATTAAAAACTTGTTATGTAGGTACTAATCCCGTCTAAAATGTGAGACCGGAACATAAACTTTAACTCGGAAAAACACAGACAGCCACAAGCTAAATTCAACTTGTAGGAAAAAAACAGCTAAAACTGAAAGCAAAACGTTAACTCGGTTCCGTAGCTGGAAATCTCCGGGGAGCTGTTTTTAAGCTGCACGAAACATAAATTTTACAGCTCGTTTAAGTTTAGCTCATTATTTCATTACTCGTATTATCTGCTGCGAACTCCTCGCCTTACTTGTGCTACATGAAGACTGATAGTTCGTGCTGATATGATTTTAATAACTGTTTTGTATTACTTAGCGGTTCTTTAAGTCTTCAACTTGAAGATTTTTTGCTTATAATGAAATAAAACTAGCTTTACGAAACATGATCTTAATGTCAAAGTAGGTAATTATAACACTTTCTAAAACTATTTAATGATGGCGCATTTATATCTATTGTATGAAACAGTTATCTTTTACTGCCTCACATTTCCACATTATAGTTTACAGATACTTTTTTAATTAAAAAATCGACCGTTCAATTTCAATTAAGATGGCTCTGGTGGTAATGTTAAAAGAAAAGTAATTGCAACGTTGTTCTTACAAATCTCTCCGGCAACGGCATCTCGTTTCTCTTCTAATAAGGCTATTTCCATAAAAGCTGCATGGTTTACATACAGCCATGAGCCACGTGTGATGGCACAAACCCGTATCATTGTATGGAAAGCGTCTTGACATTCGAGTCACGTTTAATATTTCTTATTTCCTTTGTCTCATTTGTCCTCGACTCAGAATGACATCAAGCCTTGTATCTGAGTGTTTCTTGTTCCAATTCCTTGGATTGGCTTTTTTTTTACTATAAAATATAATGTTACGACACATACGGAACCGTTCTTTATACTGCGAGTTGTTATTTTCTTCGTTTTTGGTCGAATGCCTCAAACAAACAGTACGCTCTCTTAGTTTCCTTGTGGCCCCATTTAGTTCGACAATTGGGCAAGTTAAACGCGGCCTAGATAAAAAAGGCTTACTGATACTAAATAGACTCCCCCAGTTTACCCAGCAAATATCGGTGCCTGATGAGAATTCTTGATGGAGACTGGACCACCAATTTCTTTGGTTTATCTAGATTAGATTAATCTCGACCAACGCAAATATGTGTTACGTTTTTAGGTTGGCGACGTTTGGCTTTCAATCTCATTCGTCCACATAGAATGTTTGAAACCGTAAACAAAGACATGAGACCTTTTAATTCATGATATATGTGGATGTATGCAGAGGTGAAAGTTTTCCCCTTTCGGACACAGATCATAAGTTATAAAACCTTTTAGACGCAGGTGAAGGCGCAGCATTAAAAATCTCATTTAGTTGATACAGGCCGGTGGGGTGATGGGGTCGTGGCCGCCCTAGCGCTCCCTCTGGCCCTATATCCTAAGGAGTCATTCGTACGCATACATGTAATATGAGTAAACGCTTTGTACATTTCACCGGTATTGCTTCCATTTGATATTGGATAGCAATTTATTTATCATACATATTGCGGCTGGGAACGGGCACCGAATCTCGCTGTAAAGGCGTCTTTCTTTCTGCGGAGAATCAGGAATCGAATACGTGTGGGGAATTCGGTACCTGACGGTGTCGTTTAACTATGTTGATTGCAATACACATTTTAAACATATGTAGGTCAATTGTATTTATCGTCTGGAAACTTTTGCATTGCATTCACTGGGGACCGTGTTTGTTATTCCTGACAACGTTCGGTAAATTGTATTTTTTCGTTTATTAAGTCGAGCCGTTTTTGTAGAGAAAGCTGGGAATTGCAGGTTGAAAATTGGTGAGCTTTAAAAAACAATTGCGACTGGCTATTTTCATGTATCATTTTAATTGATTTATTTTTCGTTTGTCCTGAAGTTTTGTCCCAAATTCCGAAAATTCTTAGTTTGTCCCAACTATTATGCTTTCTTTGTCCCAAAATATAATTTTAATTATTTTATGCTCGCTTCGTCAAATTTGATTACGGCTTTTGTATAATTATGCCAAACTTAATTTTTTGTACAATCGGCAAAAAGGATTACTTATTATTTAATATTTAACATCATCATCATCATTCTCTTGCCCTTATCCCAATTTATTTGGGGTCGGCGCAGCATGTCTTCTTCTTTCATACTTCTCTATTACTTGTCATCTCATGAGATACCTCGTTTCTTGCCATATCATTCTTCACAAAGTCCATCCATCGTTTCTTTGGTCTTCCTCTACCCTTATACCCATCCACATTCATACTCAAAACTTTCCTCACGACATTTTCCTCATTCCTCCGCATCACCTGCCCATACCACGACAACCGATTACCATGCATCTTTTTAGTCACCGGCGCCACTTTCAGACTTCCTCTAATGTACTCATTCCTTATTCTATCCATTCGCGTAACACCACACATCCCCCTTAGCATTCTCATCTCAGCCACATGCAAATGCCTTTCATTCATCCCTTTTGTGGCCCAAAATTCTGATCCATACAAGACAGCAAGTCTAACCATTGTTTTATAAATCACGCATTCCCCTTAAAGTTAAGGAGAAGCGGGAGTCGCAGATAGTTCCCGTGACCTGCCGCCATTTCATCTATCTAATGTTTATTCTGTGCTTTACACTACCATATATTTTGCCATGGCTTTGCACGAGTGAACTGAGATACCGAAAGTAGGAGCAGACAGGAAGAAACGCGCCATCTAGCGCTATGACACCAGGACTGGAGAGATCGCCGAAATCGCAGAACATGTATTCAGTTTTAGTTTTGCTGATTTTCAGGCCAACATTCTCCAGCTTTTGTTGCTATTTCTCCAAGTTGCTCTGGATCTCTCGTCCATCTTCACTAACAAGAACAATGTCGTCGGCGAACACCATGCACCAGGGTGCCTCTTTTTGGATGTCCGACGTCAAAGCGTACATAATCAACAGGAAGAGGTAAGGAATTAAAGCCGACGCTTGATGCAAGCCTACAGCCACACTGAGCTCGTTGGTAATATTTAAAATCAATGAACTATTTAAAAAAACCAATACTTTCTCTCTTTGCCGTGAGAAAAAAAAATGGGAATGGGTCTTGGCATACATTTTTAAGGCATAACATTTATTCTAATAAATCGCGAGTCATAAACATAAAAAGTCTAGCTGTACCCGGTATGCGTTGCAACGCATTTTTTACTACCTACCCTACCCTACCTACCCCACCCCACCCTACTTACCCTTTAAACTTTCCTTGGACTCCTACACATATTTCAAAACCAAAATTAGCCAAAACGGGTCCAGCTGTTCTCGAGTTTTAGTGAGACTAACAAACGTCATTTCATTTTTATATATATAGATAGATATCGTAGCTACTTCTGGTGCCCCGGTAAGGGATGATCAAGTCATATGCCATTACATAGGCAAAATACGTGCTTCGGATGTTGACTTGCGAACAATTCATTTTAAAAATTTCATTTGACAAGCAACAATTAGTCATTTCATCATTTTACTAATATCAGAGTGAACTAAGGATCCCGCCATCCTCTTCGTGTTAGGTTACTTTAAACCATTCAAACCGAAATAGGAGCCCCACGCAGCCGAGTTACGTCGACTACGTTTAATACAAAACATTGATATTTAACTTCGACCCTACGTGAATTTGTACTATCACCAAACTGGGTATCGGAGCACGGTAAGAACTATCCTTGCTAGCACCATCCGGCCGCTATAGAAGCGCTTATTTACGATCATCTACCCACATCGCAGCATCTGTTTTTTGCTGAGCCAAAGAGACTCCTTTAATTATTGCCTAAATACCAAATTAAAAGATTTTGGCAATGTCAATTTTAGTAAAAAGGAGGCTTTAATCTGCACTTGACAGATAAATGAAAGAGAAAATAAAACAGTTAAAAACTTTCTATTCCTTGGGCGTCTGTATGGTATGGGGCGTAAAGAATATCACCATCCCATATCTTCCCGTGGGTGTCGTAAGAGGTGACTAAGGGACTTGCCAGAGAATCAGCAGCGTTCTCTGTGCTTTAGCAACAACCGTACTGCGATCTCCAACCCGCCTGCCAAGCGTGGCGATTATGGCAAAACTTCCCCTTATGAGCGCTATGTGGCAACACTTGGGGGAGGCCTATGTCCAGCAGTGGACGTCTTCCGGCTGAAATGATAATGATGATGGTGATTCCTTGGTCCCTTTTTATCTGGGGTCATTAACAGAGCCTGAGATTTTTGTTTAAAACAATCCACATTTTAATTATAACTTCTTGACATTATAACTAATTATTATTGACATCGTTGTATTTCATTAAATATTGACATTACCTGACATTAAATTACATAATGCATTTTATTAAAATTGATATTGAGACCTACTACTAATTAAATTTTTACCTCTTTATAATACTAGTACGATAGACTAATTTACTTAATGGGCAAAAGTCTCCTTTAAATGTATATTTGTACGCCAAATGGCACAACATGGAGAAACTATAATATGTATAACTGTAACATCTTGCACACTGTTGTAACCTATGTTTACAAATAAAGAATATTGATTGATTGTTTGATTTAAAAAGGGTCGCGTATTTTTAGTTTTTTTGTTTAACTACTATTGTCCGCAAAATATTTGTGCGGACCATTAGTAGTAACGGTGTTAAACAGATGTGGTCATCGTGTGCACGGGATTTAGTTTGAAAAATGAGCCTGTTTATCGCCATTTTAAAGTGGAAGAGCTTCCTGAAGCCATCGATGCCATCAAATTTTTTTAGCCCACTGACTGATGTTTTGAAGATCATTATTGATTCAATAATGATCTTCAAAACATCAGTCAGTGGGCTAAAAATTTTGGTCTGTTAGTGAACCCAACTGAATCACAAGCTGTCATTATTGGTGGCAGATATTTCGTAAATTTATTGAGTCATCAGTCCCTCCCGCCGGTTGTGTACGATGGCGTCGCTATAGTCTACTCCAAGAAAGTAAGAGACATAGGTGTATTCTTGGACTGCAACCTATCTTGGCATGTTCACATTGCTGAATTAAGCAGGAGGGTTTTTTGTTCGTATCGGTCACTTAAGGGTCTTCAGAAGTTCCTGCCCTTTCAAACTTAAATAACTCTCGCTCAATCTCTTCTTCTACCTCTCCTAGACTATGCTGATGTCTGTTTTCTTGATGCAACTGAAGAACTTCTTGATAAGCTCGAACGTCTGCAGTATTTGTGTATCCGCTTCATGTTCGGGCTTCGAAAGTACGACCATGTGTCGGATTTTCGGAAGCAGCTGAAGTGGTTACCTATTCGGCAGCGTCGAGATTCTCACACTCTTTCTTTTCTTTTTTCTATTCTTCATAACCCTAAAGCGTTCGAATATCTTGTTCCTCGAGGTAAACCCTGTCGCTCATCATCATCTCTTCTCCTTCGCTTCCCTCCCCACTCCTCAAGTCGGTATGATGGATCTTTTACTGTTCGTGCTGTGCGCCTTTGGAATACTTTTCCACACTCCTTGCGGGATAGCCCTTCGTTAGACGTGTTCAAGAGAGGAATTAGAGAATATTTCCTGTCAACATGATAATAGTATATATATATGGTATTTTATATACATATACTATTATCATGTTGACAGGAGGAGCTCGTGGCTAAATAATAAGAGCCGCCCAGGTCGATCTTTAAGGTTAAGCCGTGCTTGCCGAGGTTGGTCTGTGGATGGGTGACCATAATTGCATATCGAGTTTCCTCCGTGCCTCGGAAAGCACGTTAAGTCGTTGGTCCCGGCTGTCATTTGTCGATCTTTGACAGTCGCTACGAGTAGTCAGAAGCTAAAAGTCTGACATCCAGTCTTACCAAGGGGTATCGTATTACCCAGTTACTGGGTTGTGGAGGTCAGATAGGCAGTCGCTTCATGTAAAATACTGGTACTCAGCTGCATCCGGTTAGACTGGAAGCCGACCCCAAGATAGTTTGGGAAAAGGCTAGGCAGATGATGATGATGATGATATGGTATTTTATATGTTTGTTGATCTATGGATGTACATTATTTATTACGTTTATTGTATGTATTAGTTTAGTTTATAAAGTAAGTTTTTTTTTTAAGTTTTAAAAGTACTGTCATGCACAAAGCTGTATCCTTTTTGGCAAATATTCCTGTTAAATAAGGTTTGCTGTAAGAAAACCCAATTATGGGTTAAGCTCGCCGTTGTACATAAGCTATATATTATTTTTGTGTATATCTCTTAATTTTATGTGCAATAAAGAATAAGAATAAAAGTAAAATAACACATTTCTGTTTTAAACAATTGGTCATAATAATATATGCCACACCATACGGGTCTAAATGTAAACATCGAACAGGAGCTATCGAATATTCGACCTACCAAGCATTCAGTAATAAGTTAAAACAATGACCATTTAAAATAACGTTACGAAAACCTTTGAAAAAATGTAAATTGAAAATCATAAATCTTGGCGCACATTTAGCTGAAATTACTTCTGGCCGAAACCGTTTAAGGTTGTACTCGTATTAAAATATCGAAAAGAACCATTTACAGGCGGCAATAGGGACATTTTACGGAGCGACTCCATCATCACAATAACTCATTCAATAAGTGCGCTACAACATTGGTAATATGGTTTCATTTAGAAAGATGCAAATGTCGCGACGCCGGCCACGCTCCACCGAACGCGATATTGCGCCTTCGTGGCACTCCCCGGGACTTCCCCACCCCGCGCATACCCCGCCTTGCACCTCGCCACACTTCCTCACCTCGAATATCATTACTTTTAATCGCTCCCCTGAGAATTTATTAAAAATCGTGCTCGATTTTACTTCAACTACCTGCACAAAATCCAGCGTATTTATCTCCGATACACAGAACAAAACAGATCTATCCGAACATTTGTCCACATTGTCGCTCTCGCAGACAATTTTAGGGGAATCAAAGGTTGGCAATTTATAAATCTCTGTTAAGAGGTAAAGCATAGGTGTACCGAAACGTAATAATTTAAAGAGTTAGCCGTTGAAAACGTCGTTGGAGTTGTAAAAACTTCATTCTGTGAATTCCGTACATTTCTAGGGTGAAGTTGTAGGTTTAAGTTGAAAATTTATGCTGTGCAAGTGTTCACAGTGTTAAGTAAGAAGGAGACTTCGTAAGTGTCGCATAGATCACACAAGACGTGGCGTATCGTGCGCCGCATGTGCACCCAGACACGTCGGACGTGCACGCAGCCTGACTCCCTGTATCGCTGTTAATAAATAATAAGCTCGCTAAGTGTACTGCGACCAGTGGACACGCTTGCATCTCTCATGTTAGCACAGCATACCAGAATTGCATATGTATATGCTTTGACTGTTCAGCTATGTCTAGACAAATCGTATCTACCTAAGAATTAGAAAGCAATACACAAACTAATCGAAGCCAAGCTCATCAGACAGGAAGGCATCCTTCGTTTCGGACTCGAATGGCAAGCTAAGAATTGTTTTCCAAAGACGCCCAAAGAAAAACAAAGGATATGTGCGGTAAATACCAACCCCTTTGAAAACTCATTCGTCTGTCGAACGTTTAACTTAGAATTCCTAGTTCGGGGCCATTTACATTCCGAAATGTGAAAAGTCATGGCGAACGAATGCGAGCTTATCTTGGGATTTTCTAACTTCACGTGCTTTTCCGTATATTTCCTGCACGGTTCTCCCCCCGGCCCGAATCAGTCCCGGGTTCGTTAAGGAACTAATCGGCTCATTGTGCAGGAGCTGCACTCTGACCTCGTTCGATCTGCAGCGATATCTATCGCTATCTACGTTAAAGAAAATTTAATTTCTTATTCTACCGTGAATTTTGCTCGGAATGAGAAACTGCTAATGCTTGAAACTGCACAGGTGGCCGTAATGTGCTTTGTATGTCATAAAAAGTACTGTTATGCGATCAGTTACAATTTTCAATTAGCTAATGTCTTCGATTAGCTGAAAACTTTTACGGCACATGTGTTTGAGACTGTCTGCTACATTCTACAGATCAGGTTTTCTAATTGAACCGTTAAAACTTGACTATTTCCGTAACATTTTACTGTCCAATGAAACTAAGTAATTTAAACTTGTTCAGTAGATGAACACTGGTATTTGCTTCTAGTGAGTTACTTTCTCATAACAGCAGATACAAGACGTGAGCAAATGAGATTTTTAAACGACAAAATCTCGCAAAGTTAAACAGAAGTGTCCGTGAAACAGTCTTTAACCGCGAGCCTATTTTAAAAAGTATAAAATTTAATGTAATTTGAAACAAAGCCGGGTGTAGTGAGCCTTCACGTCACCGACGTTATAATACGATCGTAGAAAGAGGTTTTGGCGCGCAGTTAGTAATAAAAACTTTTGTAATTACACTCATTTAGGGCAAGGAACCCGTCGTTGACGTGGTGTCGTGCCAAAAACGGCAATTATTTTTATAACACCACCCCGACTTAGTTCCCTCTCTGATTCTTTCGTGCCCGTTGACATATACGCTTCGTGCTTCGGGAGACAATAAATAGCCGCGCATTTTTGGAACGCTAATGTGCGGTTTGACTCAAATTTCATGCTATCTCTCGTACTTTTTTAGTGATGAAGATAATGCTTTTTATGAAATGAAGACGAAATGGTAACTAAGTGCTACAAATACTACATGCATTTTTTATCAGATCAAAGTAAAGTTAACATAAATATCTTCAACCACGTAATTTTTTATGCCTGGGAGTCAAATAAAAAAAGACATGACAATTTAAAAAAAATATGCGAATAAAACAAATGAGCAATCTCGCAAAACATGTGCAGCAACTTTTAAAATTACGTAAACGTTCCGTCTCAGTCGCGGTTAGAACGCAATGAACATGGGAAGCTTATTAAACAAACCAAATAACAAAACAAGGGAGAAAAATACTGTAAACAAGAATCACAATTTGTAAATAATTTGTTCAGTAAAATTATAATCCGCGTCCGGACATGGGGAGCCGTGTCAGGCGGTGACAAGCGACGACTTGGCAAGGAACCGCTCGTAAAAACTTTTCTAATTATGTACATTTTGTAGCTAAGAACCTCGGGTACTCCACCACATTATATTTTCTAGTTAATTTGCCGGATCTGGTGTGAACTCTGAGTCGTAATATGGGTGAGCCGGTGTTCGCGCGCCGTCGCCTGATCTCCGATGTTACTTACACAAGCCAGCAAACTTAAATGGAAACACTGATTCGTCGTAAGATAAACCTGAGAGGTGTGTTTGTACCTACATGTTGTAAATGCTCAACTGTTTTTCTGATAACATCGAAAAATAAATAATATTTCACCGTTGTCTCGGAAATTATTTTCATATCTCTACTGAACACCGTGTGATGTTCTGATCAATATCATATTTGAAAAATTGGAAAACTTTTAGTAAATATTAAACTGCAATGGTATTGCCAATTGGCAGAAGAGTATATTTAAAATAATGTATTGCCTATTTAAAATAGGCCAAGAAAGTATGAAGAGCAGAAAAAGGCACATCTAGGCAGACCATTAAGTTGAGGTTAGTACAAAATAACGATATGCAATGTATTTTAGGAGCCAAGTTTCCATGATTTAAGTAGGTATTTCTATCGTCAGAGAATCTATTACTTGTTATTATTATTTATGGGTGTCCTAAAAGGCAAATAAGCAAGGATAATCCAAAACTTATGAAATGCAAGGGGAGTCCCTTGCATTACCTAAGTTTCGGGTAGAAAATTCTGGCAGAAAACATACAAATTCAGCTTCATGTTAAAATCAATTAGGTTTATCTACAGACACCGTCTATAACTAAGGTAGTATACTGAGGTATTAAGGAATTAGTCATGTAAATAGTAGTAGTTGATAGTCATGTTTTCGGTCTACCTGAAATGGAGGTTTATAACGGGTGTAAAAAGATGTGATCTAAAGCTTAGAGTTCTTCCTGTTATAGTGAAAATTTCCTACTGGATCATATCATGGACGACTTTCTGGTTACGGATATATTGAAGTTTTCAATGTTTTGCACGAAACTGTGATATTTCACACTAGGAATTTCTCCTGTCTCATGGGTGCGTACAAACCTTTGTTGTCTTATAATCAATGAATTAACATTTACAGATTGCGTTTAAATACCTAACGAAAAGATGTCTTTCTATATCCTGCTTAATAACAACATGATCGATCAGAAACCCGTATTCGAAGATTATGATTTATTACCTCTTCAAGTTCCTATATATTCCTTTGTTCCGTATCATACCTAGTTCCCAGTTCTCAACAATAGAAGTTTACGACCCAATAAGACTTTAATACTAGAACTGAAATCAATAAACTCTTCTTATGCAACTTATGTTAAAGTTTCAAGAGTTATAACAAGTTACGACACTTGAGCAGTTACTTTTGCGCAAGAGTAAAAGTAAAGTTGACAGTTACTGTCAATAGTTGTGTAATCTTGTTTCCTGGTTAACTATGAAAGAAATTATAGTTATCATTGATATCATCTTGAGGGGATTCGTTATGGTGTCTGTAAGCATGGGTTGGAACGTGTCATTTTCTTGTGAGATATTATTATGTTGTTTAAACGTTTAGCTTAGGTACTGGCTGTTTTAGTTTTGTTTTGAACATTATCTGAGGAGAATTTTATCGATAGCAGGAGTTTGAATGTCTTTATTGTACTTCATGTGGAAAAGTACCGTAACCGAAAAAGTACCGTAGTAACCACCATTGGGTGTAACTGTACAGTTTAGCCAGAAAAGATATGCGCTTCGTTAATCATCGTATATCTTCTGAATAACGAGCATGACATGTTTTTATCAAATATAGAACTGTTACAACCATGGAAGGTCTGTCTATTTGTTATAGCTTTCATTTGAAAATCGCAAAATTCGATATTTTCTTTTGTTTAATGTTTGTAATGAATCAATTCAATTGTTTTCGATGAGTCGGTTCTGATTAGGCACTAGAACTGTTTTCTTTGGCCTCATATCTAAGGAAAACGATAACTTCAGACAAGGGGTGAGTAACAGAAGACTTGGTAATTGCCTTTTGGGAAAGATATAGGCAATTAACGAATAATATTCTGGAAGCTGTGTAGGAGTGCCAAATAAAAGAACATTAAAGAGTAAGTCACAGATAATAAAGTGACACATGGCTATGACAAGAAATGCGACATATTTCTTGGCATGCATTCTGTTGAGTTGCGCTTACGGAAATATCTAGCAAAATAAGCTAGTTTATGATTTTTGAGGTCATGATTTATTTTGAACTAGCGACCTGACCCGCCCCTGCTTTGCAAGGTTTTACTTGACAAAACTTCGAGATTTCCGTGTTCTATCTAAGTTTAACATTAAGTAATGCAAATATACCTTTCATAATTATCATAATGATGGTGGAAGACACATCGAAATCCGATGCTTAGAATAATTTCGAGGCCAAACACTAAACCGACTTTGATTACTAATACTACGAAATAGGGGTCTCTTTCTTAACTTTTAAAGTAAATTATGGTAGCACTACCCAACTCTTTCGGAATGAACGAAAAAAGCAAACAAAAACAGTACATCTCATAGACGAGTATGTAGGTACCCTAAATCCGACTGAGTCCGGTTGCGTCGCATATTTTTTTTCATAAAACACATCTAACGTAATCCTCCATGTTCATACACATTTTTAAAGCTCGACATTTTAAAAAAAGCTACGGACAATGCGTGTTTTGGCAAAAAAAAAATGACAAATAGGTGTCGGCGAAAAATAGCTCACCTCCGAGTAGAAAGGGGTACCCTATGGACAAAGACGCGTCCGTAACGCGTCCGCTGTAAACACAGAGTGGCCTGTAATCTGTTACTTTACGGAGCACTTGTTTTGCTTCCACGCGATTCCCGGGAATATTTTTACAACGCGAACCGGACGACCCATCCGACCGAACGATGCTGCGTCTGCATAAAACTCCAGGAAATTTTACGTGTTTCGACACAATGATTATGAAACACTCGTAAACTTGAACTAGGATTTTCCCGTTGTGTTCCAAGGTATCCATTTTCTCGGCGACTACGACTGTTCTTCGCTGGATCCGAAGTTTCTCAAAGAAAATATTAAACGAAACGCCATTAAGAGTTGTTTACGCGGCATGCATAAATACAAATGAATGGCCCTAAAGCATCGCGGTTAAGACTGTAGTGGGAAAGTTTTGCAATTATTGTAATTACGAGCGAGAAGCATCCACCGTCGACACAACGTCATATTTCCTACTTAATCGTGCCGAGTTGCCGGCATTATTATAAATAAATCAATTTATTAAGTTCGCTAGGCGCCGCATTACTTACGCCATAATGTTTCAACTTTAACTAACACCTCACGCATCTGTAATAATAATTATAACTTATTTAACTAACGCAGTAAAATACATTTTAAAGATCTGCTTTATAACAGTGAAAATTACATTGAATGTGACTTATGTACGTGCTTGCTAAATATTTAAATAATTAGTTTACTCAAATGTGTTTTCTATGTAAAACCTGTAGGTGTAGGTACGATTGTACTCGGCTTTGTGAGGGGCAAACTTAATTCTGTCAGGAGAACGTCAAGGGAATACACACAGTGAGTTTTTCAGGGTAATTTTCAGTCAACTTGCAACTGTGTTTGTTACAAACAAACACAATAACCTACTTTAAAAGCTTGTAGAGAATAATTTGAAGCCTTAAAAACCTTCATTTCATAGATATGACATAAGTATGAACTTATTTTTCCTGTGAATATACTAAAGACATTGACTGAAATATTGGACTTTTATTATCAAACCTTCCTTTCATAAAAGGTTTTAATTGGGCTTTAAAATAAAATGAACTTTCAACTGTGAAAATTGACCGTTCAGTTCAATGATTCAGTGTTTTCGATATATGACAACAACACTGACATTTTAAATTATACATAGGTAAGCACTTACGAAAATGATTGACTTAAATCAGTTCACATATTGTTGATGATGAAACTTCGAATCAATAATGAAATGTCATCTGATTAATAGCAAATCGATATTTACATGGGGCAATGACACGTGAACGTGGGTAGTTACACAAAGTATTAGTCATCCAATCCATGCGATCAATCTCGAATGCATTTAAAACTTTTGCACCTAAATGGGTGCACTTAACGTATTAAATTCGTTGACAATGAGTAACGGGGCGGGCTGGCACAAACTGTAAAATATTCATCTTAAAAAAGCGACATTTAAATCTCCCCCTGTAATATGAGTAACGGCTTATTTGGGTGCAGATTGTAAAACGGTCGTTCCTCAAATGGTGCCAATGAGCGACGCAATCACTTAGAGTAGGTACGTTCTCCACTTAACAACCCTGATACATAGTTTACAGTTTGCGGAACGAGCGACAACTACACTATTTTCAGATTACAGTTATGCTCGGGATTGTAATATTTAGAATGCTTGTTTTCTAACCGCAAATATACTGTCTGACGCAGCAACTATGTGAACTATAGTTTAGGGTCCGTGTACACCGATTTAAACTTAATTATAGTGTACTTTTCTCTTTTGTAATTATGGAAGAAAACAGACACAAAAACGCTACGTTAAATGAGCACAATAAATTAACTAGTGCGGAATAAACGAATGCAGTCAGTTTATCTACTTAAAAATGCCATTGTAACACACCTACGTCTGATTATCATGCTAATGTAAATACGGAGTGAAGGGGCAGTCTCATAACAGATCTCCCCACTTTAAACATTTTTTTATTTTTAATCTCGTCTAAGGGTGAGTGCAGACCGTAGGATCGATGCGCTGTTCATCGACTTTTTTCACCACTAATTAATCACAGAGCGATGATTAATCAACGCAGCCGCGGGCATATTTAAAGCAGCACTTTAATGATCCGTTTGTCGGACGTTTGCATTTGTTCCTAAGCAGAGCACGTGCCGCGGACGGGTTTATGCCGCTTGTTTTACGATAATTTACAAGTTCAATGAATTTTTAGCGGCGCTGCACAGTGGAACGAATGTATGGGAGCGGTTGGACGTAGACATGTCCGAAAAAAAAGAGTAAAATTATGCCAAACTAATGATGCCATCTTATTCGATTACTTAATGCCTTCATAACTTGTGGTGATGAATTTCTTCATAACTCCCATATTTCGGGAGTAATTTGAGAAAATGTGAAATTTTACTATGAAAATGAGTGTATCGAGCTCTCTCCCTCCTGATTCCGGGCTTGTTTCAAGTAGCGGTCTCTAATATCATAATGCTAATACTAAGAGCTATATTTAATACTAAGACACATAGTGCGCCAAATGTGCACTTTCTGGGATAAAGAGTGATGTTTATTTTATAACACAATTTTTTTATTTTTTGTTTATTTTGTTGATTAAAACCGTTTTTCTAAAGGTTTACCTTATTACAATAACATTTCTGAGCAGCCAATTAGAGAAGATATAAGCTAATTAGGATATATAATTAGGGACTTAAGGTTTACATATAAAACTGATGCACTAATGATTACTGATAAGAACATTGCTATTATTTAATTACTAAATGGCTCTTAATACACTAATTTAGCATGCATCATTTACTAATTATCACAATAACTAATTACCTTGCAATATTTAACAAAGGATACCTGGGATACCTGGATTTTATATAAATAGGTCACTATTAGTAACTTTAAAATCAGTGTTGATTTACACCTCGTTGTATCCAAGCTAATCTCGCAATGTATTTTCCAATTTTTAATACAAATCTTGATATTCACGTTGCTTTATGCGCACGCGCACATAAAGATTTACGCGACTTTAACTATTTGTTCAGTGTTTTAAAAGATAACAGTTGTGTTCAGTTATGTGAAAGTGCTGAAACAAGTTTAAAAGACTGGTGTCGTCGATTTTGCTACCGCATTTATGCAACATGGACACAGTCTGGAAGAAGCACAGATAAGTTTCGGAAGAAACATGAGATTTGGCTACAGGCTGCAATTCAATGGCCGGAATTACAGAATGAAAATATGGAACCTTCTACAGAAAATATAAGTGACGTCATCGAGCCCATAATTTCTCCTGCTAAATCTGATGCTTCAACTTGTACACATCCTAGTCCTCGTAAATCTTTTGAGGACCTTAGTAACCGGCAAAAAAGAAGACGCACTGAAGATAGTCTTTCATGCAGCAGTAGCAGCGCTGAAATTATGTTTTCGGCCGAAAGGGCGCTTCAAAAGGCAGGACAAAGCGATACAGCTTATGTTATGAAATACTTGACGGAGAATCCAGAAGAGGCCTCAAAAATCAAAGCCTTCATTGAAGGTAAATCAATTCAGGTACGGGAAATATCCCCTTTGAAGGCATTGGCTCTTTATGTATCGATGAACTTATCGAAATGGCGCTATAACACTCTTCGGGATTTCAACACTCAAGAAGGAGCTCTTCAATACCCGAGTTACTACATGTTGGTTAAAGAAAAAATTAAGTGTTATCCGGCCAAAGAAGATCTCACAGTTACAGAGAGCTCTGCAAAAATCAAATTACAAGCCTTGATGGATTTAACCTCAAGAAGACTTATTAGGTCGTTAGAAACCCCTGTTGATCCCAATCAACAGCTCGTATTGACCAGCAAATGGGGTTTTGACGGATCATCTAGCCAAAGCATTTATCATCAAAGGACGAGTGAAGATGAGCAAATCGATCTTGCTAGTAATTTTATGATTAGTCTTGTACCACTGCGGCTCGTCTCAAAAGGTGTAACAATTTGGGAAAACGAGCGACCATCTTCCACTTCATTTTGCCGGCCAATATTGTTTAAGTTTATAAAGGAAACCAAAGAAAATGTGCAGAGAGAGATGGCTGAAATCGAAGCAGAGATTGAAGCCTTAACTCCATCCACCATCACTGATGGAATTAGTGTCAAACACCAACTGCTGTTGACAATGATTGATGGTAAAATTCATTCCATTATATCCAATACAGCAGCTTCAGTGTGTGACATATGCAAGGCTTGTCCTAAAGAAATGAATAATTTAGAGTTAATCAAAGATAAACACGCAAACGAGGACATGTATAAATATAGCTTAAGCACCCTTCACGCTTGGATTCGCTCAATGGAATGCTTATTACACATTGCCTACAAATTAGACATAAAATCATGGCAAGTAAGGGGTGATATAGCAAAAAGGCAAGTTGATGACAGGAAGAAAAGAGTTCAAGAGGCTGTAAGAAGAGAAACGGGCTTACTTCTCGATGTTGTGAAACAAGGCAGTGGATCCACCAACAATGGCAACTCGGCAAGGAGATTTTTTGAAAACTACACTAAATCTGCTGAACTGACCGGAATAGATGCTATGCTTTTAAGAAAAATCTGTGTGATCTTGCAGTGTATTTCATCAGGAGAGAAGATCAACGTAACTAAATTCCGAGAGTTCTGCTTTGATACTGCTAAGCTTTACGTGGAGTTATACCCATGGTATTATATGCCTTCTTCACTTCATAAAATTTTAATGCATGGGCCAGACATAGTTCAGAACATGTCAATTGTGCCCATTGGTTTTCTATCCGAAGAGGCATCTGAGGCTAGAAATAAAGATTTTAGAAAATATAGAGAGGGGCATTCTCGAAAGCATAGCAGTATCTCATGCAATGAAGATATTATGCACAATCTTTTACTGTCTTCTGATCCACTTGTTACAAGTATCCGTCCAAAAGGAAATAAGTTTGTAAAAAAATCTTCTTGATCTTGGAATTTTATGAGCTTACGGATTCTGAGAAAAGTGATATCGAATTTGTTAACATAAATGATTTAGCGGACATCGATTCTGAATTTGAATTAATTGATGATGATGATGATGACGAAGATAATTAAATGATGTTATTGTTTTAAAATGTGTAACTTAGTAAATTAGAGCTTACATCTTAATTATTTATTGTACTTTTAATGAAACTAGGTAATTTATTATCAACTTACTTAAAAGTCATACTCTCATCAGTTCTTGTGAATATTTTTGTTAATATATATTTCTGTATATATATAATATATTTATAGACCTCTTAATAAGTCTGTCTGCGGTTTAAAGTAAATACAAATGGGGAAAAAACGTTTTTTTTTTTTAAATTTTCATTTCCTTTTATCCCAGAAAGTGCACATTTGGCGCACTATGTGTCTTAGTATTAAATATAGCTCTTAGTAATAGCATTACGATATTAGAGACCGCTACTTGAAACAAGCCCGGAATCAGGAGGGAGAGAGCTCGATACACTCATTTTCATAGTAAAATTTCACATTTTCTCAAATTACTCCCGAAATATGGGAGTTATGAAGAAATTCATCACCACAATTTATGAAGGCATTAAGTAATCGAATAAGATGGCATCATTAGTTTGTCATAATTTTACTCTTATTTTTCGGACATGTCTACGTCCAACCGCTCCCATACATTCGTTCCACTGTGCGCTGTTAACTGATGCGAACTGCTTTGTTAACTGATCGAGAGAGGCTTAAGTGATCCTCGAATGAACGTAATTACAAGTTTTAATACCAATTAGACGTCTCTTAAGATAATTTAATGTTGATTTCTAAAATAACCCGTCATTATCCAAGAGACTTTGATTGAAATTCAATTATTACCTACCTTTTGATTGCTCGGATTCAATATTCACAGAATAATGTACAACTTGTTGTGATTGAACGTCGATCAACCGCTGAAATTACCTGGAACAATACAAAACAATCATTAATTTTTGCCCAACCTGATAAAGTACAGAAATAATTACAGTACTGAATAACACCATTCACAGTGGAGTGATGAAAGAAAAACATGGGGGAGGGATTGCGCTTTTATTGAAACCAATCTCACCACTTGCCTCGACTGACTGCGCCCCGAGCTGAATGCGCGTAATTGCTTCGTCATTCAGATGATCGCTGCTTCACCGGCTTGTCTTGTTGACTGTACTTGTAGGCACTCGCTTTGTGCACGCGGCCTTACGTCGCCTGACATGTGCTATTGTCTCGCACAGTTTCGCCGCTTGCTTTTGTGACGGCAACAAGTTTCAGCTTGCATTGTAAACTACCCCTTAATGATAATTGTGCAATTTCATCATTCACCACTGGAACTAGTGTTTTTGCAACCGCGAACTAATTTAGCACAATAATCGCATCATATTTCGTTACTAAATCAACTCGTTTTAATTAGTCTCGTGTACGCGATGTGTTTACAAAGAGATACATTGTGAAAAGTTTTCATCACGATCTTAACTCGAACAAGTAATTTAAAGTGATGAAAAAATTTAATGGATTAATTAACTGGGGACGCCGAGCCGAATTTTTATTTGATGAGATCTACGGCTATTTTGTTCGTTAAGAATTTTCATTTATTCAATTAGACTTTCAAATAGTTTGAATTACATTAGTTGCTCTCGTTATAATTATGTTTTATTTACAACTCGCTTAGTGGCTTCAACTTTCTAAACAGCTTCCTCGGTTAGTTGACTTTTATTCGAACAATCGCGACATTGTTTACCAACGCGCACTTCATTTCTTAGAGACAATATTGATGGATCATGGAACCTACATAAAACCGGCTATCTACACGGTTTTTTTTTTCGAACTAAAAGTGCTTTGCCCTGGGATATTGGATATTCTTTTTTTTGCGAAACGTGGCAGTTATTTGCTTTTACGTCGCTCAAAATCCAAACCCAAAATGCTGGACAAGAGAGCTCACCAAAAGAGTTAAACTTCGGGGGCTCTTGTTGGTCAAGCTGTATTTTCTTGCTTTATTTGTAAGACCTACATTTTCAGAATAAAAGTGTATTTACTAATATTTTTTAAATCCACGACATGTAGATTCTAGGTACCCATGTTCATTGGCGTATGATTTATTTGCCAATATTTACAGAGAGAAGTCCAGAGCACTTGTGTAAGCAAACATGGCCGTCACCCGTCGCTTTGCGCCGCGCATCGCCGTCGGTCATAACGCCATCTGTACTCCACTCGGCAACCATTCGTATTTTCATTTTCATTTCGAAAATCACAAGAAAGTGAACGCTCAAGGAAAAAAGACAAAATGAAAGGAGAGTCTGTGTTTTAATGGGTTAATTAGCCGACGATCCTCCGGTCGGAGCTTTAATTAAAATGAAAAATTTTCGTGACTAGACTGAGAGAATTAATTGCTCCCTTTCGTGAAACTATTCAGGTGAGAAGAGAGTAAATAAAGAGGCCGCGCTGCTCAACTAAATATCAAAACCTGTGCGACTGAGTTATTTTATATAGACTAGAATGAATAACGTTTCATATCAATTACACAAAAGGATAGTAGTTTATATAAGGTTACAGATCAGTTTCATTTGGGCGCGGGATCAATAGACAGGCAAACTGTGTATGTTCCATGATTGATTACACGACAAAACGTCCTGTTTACTTACATTCAATTAGAAGGGCATAGAGCTCGTTAATTATAAACTTTTTCGCTTAATGCGGCCGGTCCAAAAATATTCAGATCGTTAGATAGAAAAAAAAAGTTTCCTTCCATCACGTCACGAACGACGTAAATTGTTTATTCCAAGATAATGGATCGTTTTAATTCCGTAAACCGATATTTAATTATGGTCGCGAGTGTATCAGCACCGTAATAGGGTTCCGTAGCAGCCGCTGTAAAGTTATGCACAACACAAGTTGCATGCGGAATACTGAATACCAACGAGACATAAATCCAAGCGTGTCTACTTGCGTATTAACAAATTGCGTTCTTAAACCGCAATAAACTATGTAAATACGAAATTTAAATTACAAACACCAATGCGACAGTGTTGGGGTCGTTCGTCGGTGTGGTAGTGTGGTGGTGTGGTAGGTGGTAGCTACGTCCGTAGGTGGTGGTGGTGGTTACAAGTAGAATGTTGGTTGGTGGTGCGCGTGGCGGACTGGTGCGATAGCGAGTGTCGCCCGGGTGAGTTATGTGTCGCGGCTCGCGTTAATTGTCGCTGACGAGGCGGCGCGGCCCGGGGTGGCGCCTCACCCGACTTACCTACTGTACTTGTACAATGACGTGGTTTGTTACTAAAATTATAATGACCATGACCATTAAAATCCCAATTAATAGCCAATTTTAGAAAGCGCAATTTTAACCTTCGTTTCTTCTGAAAACGCATTATTTCTCAGTGTTTCATGTTTTCGTTGGCGGTTTTTTCACCTTCAATCTGATATTTTCTCCAAATACTCAACCAATCGATAAATATTTAGTTAATTTGTTTTTCCATCTTAGCTACATTCATTACAAAGTTGGCGTCAGCATTTTGGATTTAAAACCATAAACCGCGTAAAACAGGCATTGCGCCAAAGTAGTCGCAAAAAAATGCATTTTGCAAAAACAGAATGTAGTGTGCGCTCTACACTAAAAGTAGGAGTTAACACAAATCGGTTTTTATTTAGCTCGACGATATATCACAAGGTTTGCGCTAAATTGTCACGGGTTTAAAAAGGTGGTGGTTGTCCGCGTCGCGTGTAACAAATCGTTTTAATTTGCGCTCAAGTCGCGCGACTTGTCGCCCTGTTGCCATCGCGACTATTGTCACCGATTTGTCTTCAAATGTTATTATAACTTAAGTCCTGTCTGATACGTATTTTTCTTTAATATTAAAGTGAGTTTCACGAGGTGTCTGGTTAGTTCATTTCGTGAAAACATCTTTTGATTGGTGAGAAATATATTGCTCGAAAATCTTTTGATGTATTCAATTCTTTTCTTTGTATTTTTTCGATATTTTTGTATCGGATCTTTTGAAAGTGTCAGACACCTTTTTCGTACTCAATGACTCATCGATCCTCTTATTAAAGTTAGGTACTTTACGCTACTGTTTGCTTAGGATTGGAGAAAACCTCAAGATAAACCTCCATTAAATTCCATTAGATGTGCTAACACTATTTACAATAATCGGTTGTTATAAGATACCGCAATTTCTGTACTAAGAGGACCCCAATCTGTCTGCTTCCAAATGACTAAAGTTTTAACAATGTATTTAGATGAATGAGTATTAACCTGTCAGAGGGCGCCCTCAATAGGCCGGCTTATAATACCACGATGGATAAAATTAAGTAGGTATCTTACGAGAAATCTTTTTAAACTTCCTCACTCACTCCAGTTGGCCGTTTAACTGGCGTTTAGCGGTCAGTTGTAATTAGTGCCGTTTGTATCACAAAGGCGAGTGTCTAATGCAGTAGATTAGAACGTTATTATTAGCAGTTTGTGTGAACGGGAAGCGCATAGAGCAAGTCACGTCCAAACTTCACGCCGCAAATAGGTATCCCAGTGTTCACAGCGTTGTTTTGGAAACATTAACTAACTTGAGAGTACGCCAAAAACGGAAACATTTTAACGTTCGCCGACGCCGCGCCGCCGTATTGTCACTGTTGTTCCTATTACACGCCAAAAAAGTTGGGCCGTTATTATATCCCTAAAATAAAGCCCGCTACAGTCAACACAAAAATAATTTTATAAATACGTTTCTAACAAATATTTGCGATGAAAACCTCAATGGTTGTAAAATTTCGGCTTCATTGGCCAGCACTTGACGTGAGCAAATAAAAATGTTTCATTGCTTTTAAACTTCCCTTTGTCCGTTGCTTCGCAGCCAAATCGCTGTGGTGTAGGCGCATTTCTCGCATACCTACAGCTGCTAGCTCGTAACACTGGCTCGATGGCTATCTTGTTTGCTTTTATCCTTATAGAAAATTTCGTGCATCCCAGTGAATGCATCGACGAGCCTTCCAATATCAGGCGGATTATTCACTGTAGAACGTTGTAAACTTTTTCGTTGCGTCCGTGATTCCCGACCTAGCATGGGTAGCGTAGGGTTGGGATTCGTATGGCGGGTAAAAGAATTTGTATTTTGCCTAAATATCGGTAACGGATTGGTGTGGCTATACGTGGTAAGATAAGAGTACGAGGTGCATAGTGATACATTGAATGGATTACTGCGCTGGGGTCTGCTTTGTTCGCTTCAAGGGCCTCTGGTAATGTTATTATTTTGGACAAACAGTCCCAATGACTCGTGCACGCTCGTTGAGCGAGTGTTTCGGAGATGCTTGTGAAGATAATGTTTATTTTTAAGTTAACATTGCCAAGCTGGCATACAGCCCGTTTCACAGTAAGTGCATGCCATACGTCATAGTCAACAGTGGCCATTATAATGGTATTGAATATTATTATGCCTGTGGTGTAAACTGAAGTCATGGTGGGCGTTCAAGTAAATTGATTTCGGTGTAGCTTAATAGGCTTAGGCTTTTTACAGATGGGTGTTTAGAATTTTTCTGTGGCGTTACATCAAATAGCTTATAGGTATTGGGAAAGATTCAATAACTTGAGAAACATTTGCCCGTACAGTTAAATGTTACACTTATGTTTTTCTATTCCAGTGTGGAACAGTCCAGGCTTCTAATAAGTTGGGTCCCGCAACACATTCTTCTTCACCACTTATGATATTTTTCATGTACCTACTGGCGTACATGAAAAAAGCCACGTCAAGTGTTCCCATTACCTTTGGCTCTTCACTCAATAATCTTTGTTTACACAAAATATTTGGGACGAATCATTTTTGTACAAACAACCAAAAAACCACACGCGAAAAGTCAGCGTTCATCTAAACGCAGTTCATTATACAGGGTGAATCTTCAGCCGAGTCAGGTATTTGCTCGCTAAGTATTTACATCAAAAAGTCAATACTGGTCAATATTGATGTTGGACGACAGTGAACTGGTCTAAATTCGCGTGTTTGCCTGCGATATTGGTCGCTATATGCATGGACGGCGACCAGGCGGCCTGACAGCCTTGTAATGGATTGTTTACCTCGGCGCGGACTCCCGCCACCCCCGTCGATCACTGACACCGACCTAATTACATGTAAATAAATACAGGCCCGCCTGATCTGATCCGGGCCGGTCTGCCACATTTGTTGTGTACCGATTGATCTTACGTGCTCTTTTTTGACGTCGATTTGGGTTAACGCTGGTTAAAATTATGGTGGATTTGAACGTTTGGTTGAATTGACTTGAGTGGCCCTTAAAACGCTAACGTTTGTTAATTGGCAAGGTAATTAGGTTATTGTTACCAACAAAATGTACTGTTACCAAACATTGTGCCATGCCAGTCGCTGGGGAGACATTTCAATTATTTATGGTAAAAAAAAAGAAAACTGCAAAACTCTACTTTCATATGCTACCAGAATGCCAAAGAACCAATAAGGCAAATCGAAATGCATAAAGTATCAATATCATAATTATAGCTTAGCAATACAAAAGGGGAACAGCGAGGTGGCTCATGATATAGGAGCGAGAATCCCACGGGCGCAGTAAAGTGACTGGCTCGGTTTGCGAATTGCGATATCGGCGGGCGAGTGCGTGGTACATCGTACACCTGGGTCACGCAACTGCCCGATATTATTCAGCTCGGTACTAAACCCCACCCTACCCTGAATACCAAGTCTAATGCAAAAACCCGCCCTTAAATATTCTAGGTCACAAAAATACGACGCACAAAATCTAACATTCATTTTATTCTAGAAAAATCTGAGCATGAATTCATACTCTCCAAAAACATTAAAGCATGATTTATTTATAACGAAGGTGTTACGATTATTACTACAGACGTATAAAGAACTTTAACCGTCTTTCAAAAAAGAAATCATAAGAGACATAAAAAGTTCTCTAATCGTCCCGTACTACAATAGAGTGCGGGAATTTCACTTATGCTTATTAAATTTTCTCTATAGACAAGAAAATGTAAAACGGGTTTCCACGAGGCGACATGGAACAAGGCTCAGCCGCGCGGCACATTGGCCCGACACAAAATATTGTGGAGCCGGGTAAACGCGCCGCTCTAACTTCCAATACAATATAAATTGCACTTTGAAAATGGCCTGTACTTCAAAGTGTGCATACGATTCGATACTTTAATACTGAAAGCGACGGCATGTTTCGGGTCGCAGGCCTCGCTGCCCGCGCCGACTAGTGCCATAATACCGGTAATGTGGTGTCGCCTTTCTGTGGCGAGATAAGGGTACGCGACATTGACTATTCAAAGGGTTGTGGTCTTCAAAATTTGCGCTCAATAAGTCCAAAATACCTGCGCTCCACCTTTGAGTTGACGCGCTATTGCGCTGCGAAGCGATGTTTTAGCTTTAAACGTTCGTTTTGAGTTTATTTATCGATAATATTTTAATCATGAGTCATTCGGATCCGTTGAAAACGCGGTTGCAAACGTTGCTCGTTAGAGTATTATTGTAAGTTCAGTTAATGCGACCCATTTTGTTTCGTTTGTTTATTTGCAACTGTTCGCCGGAAATATTTATGTATCAGCTACTCTTTATTATGACTATATGTCTCTCTCTGATCATTATTTGATAATTAATTAAAGGTGAATTCAGGTCAAATCTTCTAAATGAAATTAATTCACTCCCCTCGACAATCTGTGGTTCAATCTCAAAATTAAATTGATAAATTATTGAGTTGGCTTTCGCTCCATCAAAGCGTCTTTCACGTGTTTCAAGGTATCAATATTTACTTAGTTAAGAGTACCCACTAAGTAAGGCTTTTAATTAAAATTCAACCATATTAAAATGTATTAAGAGGAATTATCAAATTTCATCAATTGGATCGACAAGGCAATAAAATTATTTTATCATTATGGTTCTTGGAGAAAGGTAAAGGTTTACATTCTGCTTTTAAAGACGTCTGAAAAATCTTTCATTATTTTTTCTCTTTTACTAACTGTTGACCTCCGTCTGCGTGAAATTATTATAAAAGTATTAATTCTCTATTTGAATCGGATTTTATTAACAATTTCAAAAGGTTTTATTCCAGGGTTCCCTAATTCTTTTTCTAAAATAAAATTAGCCTGAGTTACTCCTAAAAACATCAGCTATCTGCCAGTACAAGCTATCTCCCGCCAAAATCAGTCTAGCAGTTTCGGAGATTAGCCGGAACAAACAGACTGACAGGCAATTTTTTATTTTTATTTAAATTGATTATTTTTAAATATATAATAAGTACCTTATTTAGACTTTCATATGTATTCAGTAAAATCTGTTATTTTGATATTACAAACAGACCCTTCAATTTTATTTATTTGTCTATACAAATAAATAAAATTGAAGGGTCTGTTTGTCTTCTCAGACAAGTCTATACTTGTCTGAGGTAAAACAAAGAATAAAACACACCACACATCCCAGGCTCACTATTCTACCTTTCCCGCTGACAATAATTCAGCCCAACCAAAACACCTAGGTAGGTAATTAGATAAGTACGTACGCTTATATATTCCACACGTGCCTGGAGAGGTGGCTTATTTATTTGCAATTTGTAGGATATCGCCTACTACGTAGTACCTTAATGAGGCAATAACAATAAATAAAGACCCAAAAGTTTTCTCAGGCCTCCGCCCTCCGCCCTCTGCCCTCCGTGGTCCCTCCGAAGAAACCGCCTGAAACTCATACGTAGCTGGAAAATGCTATAATTATTTAGCAGCGCCCCGTTCTCGCATTATGTCGGTAATTTGCTGGGGTGAATACGATTTCGAAAATTTTATCTTATTAGATACTTATATGTTGGGACGTGTTTGTTTTGATTTATGTTATAAAATATTTAAATTCACTTTGAAACCAAGGCATTCCAAAAAAAGATTTAGCGTAAGTAAACACTTGAAATTTTGATTGATTCTGTATGGTGTCGGACGTAAAGAATAGCACCATCCCATATCTTCCCGTGGGTGTCATAAGAGGCGACTAAGGGGCTTGCCAGAGAATGGGCAGCAGCGTTCTCTGTGCTTTTGTAACAACCGTACTGCGATCGCCAACCCGCCTGCCAAGCGTGGCGATTATGGCAAAACCCCCCAAAATGTCAATGTGGCGACACTTGGGGGAGCCCTATGTCCAGCAGTGGACGTCATTTGGGCCGAAATGATGATGAAACACTTGAAACATTATTCTTTCATCATTTTTTCTCAGAGGGAGTTAGATACCGAGAAATGTCGAGTCAGATACCGAGAAATATCGACTCCATCTAGCTTATGTGTAAAAGATGATGTGTAAACTGATTCTCTTATCATATAATAATAATTTCATTTCATAAACACAAGCTTCTAAGCACAAATAAACAATTGCCATTGATCTGTCTCCCTGACTTTAAAAGCTAAACTCCGCTTCGCTGATTCTCCGCCAGCAAATAAAAACGGCGAGTGAATTCAAAGGTGAAAAACAAGTGAACTATGACACAATCTGTGCTTCAGTTGAATGACGTCGCCTGGTAGCCTGGTACAAATCACTGCAGTATTCTGTGTGTATGTGCATTTGTGGTCAGATTCACACCCCTTTAGAGAAGTGTGTCCGAATCCGTCGCTAGCCTACACATACGCATAGTACAAATCATTGTATTAGGTACTCGTAACTCCTACATACATGTACATAAGTACTTGTTACTTGTGCATTTGCGATCGGATTCACACCCCTTTAGAGAAGTGTGTCCGAAGCCGTTGCTATCCTACACATACGCCAAGTACAAATCATTGTATTACTCGTACTCCCACATACATGAACATAGGTAGGTACTTGTTACTTGGTAGCTGCACCTACAGGTACAAGTATGTGCGAACAACGATGTCGTGGCTCTGGGACGTTCATGTAAAATCAATGTGTACTGTGCAGGTGTTCCGGGCGTCCCAGGGGCACAGTAAAGCCTCCCGGACCGCCTTGCGGTTCCGCATATAGTAACACGGGCGGCAGTATCTTGCTCTGTAGTTTATTGTACGGTTTGACTTAGATTAGAAAGGGACTATCTTGTGGCTTTACATTCGTATCGTACCTACTGCATAAAGTAATTAGGTCCTACATCAATGATTTATGGAACTGCATCATGTTTGTTTTGGCGCTTGTGTGACATTGCGGGGAGGGTGAAGTTGGTAAACTTTTTTGAAATAGATTGTGGTAATTTTAGTGAAAAATAATTGGATAAAATCATTTTTTAAAACAAGCTTGTATGTAAATGGTCTTAATAGATTTACTAGTGTGTTTAATCTCGCGACACGATGGGCTTTTATATAATATAATTTGTGTTAATTACACATTAGGTTCGATTTAATTTAAAGTTTATTTTCTTCTTTTAAAGCATTTAGACAAAAGCTTGTTTTAAAAAATGTTTTTTTTAAGTATTTTTTATTTAAATATATATTTTTTAATAAATAACTAGTTCGCCATCTTTGGGAATCTACCGTATTGGATTTAAAATGACGTCACTTAGCTAACCATGCATTTTCATCAAAACGTGTATGCAAAATTTGGGCTCAATCGGTTGGGAATAACTGCTTTATAATTTAGTTGCAAGATTAGACCTAAACAAACATACATACAAATATTGCAAATTAAATAAACACTTGTAAACAAGATTGGCAGCATTAATTCCTTATAAGGCCACGTGCCAAAAGAACTATACAAACCAACCTGAAACGTCACGATCGAATTTCGAAACTTGTGAAGGTAAGTGTCACATCGTTTTGAAATTCAAATAAAGAAAACCCAAATCGGTTTAGCGAATTTATTTTTCTTTCGATATAAACATTAAGGTTGCTATGAATAATTAATTCGCAATCAGACTCAAATAAATGAAAAACGGCTAGAAATAGCCATAGAGAGTAGATAGATAAGATAGATCAAAAGAAAAAAGATAGAAAATAAGGCAGTTCTCAGACTCTAAATAGCAAAATAAAAAAATCCTTCTCCATTGAAATAAATACATATTGCCAGCACAAAAGTCAATGTATTAGTTGTTTCGCACACCTTTTCATCCCAGGGAAATGTTGCGATAAATATCAATAGGTATTCTTCTGGTATAGCGACATCCCGGACAAAGCTTTATGCACGTCAACTGCGTTTACCCGCTGCTCCTCGCACAGGCTTTTATGACGACACGATAATATGATGGGTCTCTATACAGGATGTAACGGAAAGGGTATATACATACTTAAGGGAGTGCTACAGACCATCAAACTGAACATGTTTTTTCATCGGACCAACAAGGTCATAGTGAATAAAATATCAGCTGCCCCATACATTTGGGTCGAATAGGTATTGAAATTTTGTACTTATCTGCTGCCCAGATAAGTTTTTCGCTACTACGATGTGTGTCCGATGGAGAAACATGTTCAGTTTGATGGTCTGTAGCACACCCTTAAGCATGTATATACCCTTTCCGTTACAGCCTGTATAGGCCACCGTTTATGATGCACATTATGCAAATAACGCGAACATTATTTCATATTTTGTTTGCCGGCGGTGCGCGACCGCACTGTATACAGGCATTTCATTACGAATACATTGACAAGCGACGCATTAACGATTAATATATCACAATAATGCACAAAAACACGCCGTTATTTAACAAATTACAAAGTTATTTACTGCGTGGCTTCAATTCGGCTAATTAAATTATTTTGGTACATCAGTTACGGTTACAGTGTTTTTATTATGCTAGCGGTCGGATTTGCGAATGCCTGGGGCACCCCTGTACAGGTAGGTACTATAGTACCATACTGTAGGGGCGTGGCAGACGGCAGACACTCACTTAAGCGAGTTTTCTCCTTAAGTTAAATGAACCGCACAAAGTTCGATTGTAACACCTAGAGTACGTTACATATTAACAGTGTTTTCAGAAAGTTTTATGCTTCGCCGAGTACAAAGAACTCGTAGTGTACATAGAGATAGAGGCGGCAATGATATAGTGTCGGGCATGCGGCCGTTCCCTCAGGAACGATAAACCCTTCCCGGAGCTTCCCGTCTACTCTTCTTTATGGGGAGGCCGGAATGGCCAGCCCACGTGAACAGGTAGCTAGATTGCGAAAGTATTTTTAGAACATCTTGTCGGTCGTCCGGTGTTTTTCCTTTGTTATCAAATGTGAGACATTGGAAGTGAATTTTCGGTTATAGCCGCTCCTAATGTATCCGTAAGGTTTAGGAGCTCACAGTTGTTCGCTTTTATGGTGTGAGGATAAAGAATATATTGTACGGAGCAGGTTTATTAACTCGCATGTAAAGGTCAAATAGGTGTTTGTTGATCCCTTAGATAAGGGTTAAATTAAATTCCTAATTGGAGTGAAAATGGTTGTTTTTACTTATCTTGCGAAGGTTTATTTTCGACATTTTGAGATATTCTTTGTGTTTTCATTGTGAATATATTCGTTTGACGGTTCCCGAGAGAGTATCCACGTGAAGTGAGCTTAAAAACAATTACCGTGAGTGTACCGTGCACGAGCCGCACTAGTGGTAAGGTATATTGGTAACTTTATGGAACAAAATCTCATTACTGGCTCTGTGGAGTTATTGAATTATTAAAGCTGATTTAAGCCACATCGGTTAGTAGCGCAGCGGAAAAAATATCAGACATCCATTTGTTATTTCCATTTGAAACAGCGCAGGTTTTTATCGCATGTTGTGGCAAACTTTTGTTTGATATCTTCCTAGCTTTATTTGCAAATCGCGTGCCACGAGTACACGTTTACACTCGTAATACTTACTTGTTGAATTACCTTTGTTCAAGTAGAATTTCGTTTGAAATGAATGTTTTATTTTTTACTGGTATTGGAAACCCTCGTATATCGTAGTGTTCCCTGTCCCTAGGTGCACGTGTTGAAGTATTTTCTTTACTCGGAAAAAGCTTGCAGTAGAATTGTGAAAAGGAAAGTGGTCGACGATATAAACGTAAACATTTGTATCGACTTGTGACTGTACGGGGACTGACGGTACTAAACATTGCTCCGTGGAAGTAAACTGATGTCGCAAAGGGTTCAGTACCTACACAGGTAGGCACGCAAAGGCTTCAAAAGATATACAACAACGATAGTAATATCTAGGTACGTAGGGTCACGAGTTATTTACTTACAGGGATAGGGTCACAATATGAGAAAAATACTTTCAGGTAAGGTCTACTTTCGAGACTAAATAAAGTGATGCCACAGTATTACCCAACCTTTTATTTTTCTGAAACAAGTAGACCTACAGAACGATTTTCTGTCTAAAAATTACACTGTTCATGTAACATTAATACACTGTCTACCAACTTCACTGCATACATTCCCACATAATAGTTTATTTAAAAAGTCAAGAAAAAAGCGCCATGTTATATTTGATTGGTGGTATGCAGTTGGTACGTTCGCGTGGCTCATGAATCCGTAATGAGGATGTAGGGAGCTGCATTTTGCAGTGTCCACCTCCCTTGATGCCCTGGCACCCTGGTACGCTTTGCGCTACGTTAAGAGCGTTTACACCTTACGGCATTTCATACAAGTCAAGTCCTTATTTTCTGAAATAACTAAACCGATGTTAATGAAACTTCATACGCATAAGCAGAATACATAGGTCTAAAAAGTTACAAAAAGCAATTTTGAAATGTTTTTAAAACAAAAGGAAATTGGCAATTACTATTTCTATAAATATAGTATTGACTATTTTATATATATATATAAAATAGTCAATAATAAATAAAAATAAAATATAATTATTATTATTATTTTATAAATTATCTAGAAAACATTTTAGACCCATGTATCCAGCTTATGCGTATGAAGTTTCCTTAAAATCATTTCAGTCATTTCGGAAAAGAAGGACTTCAAAGTTTGTATGAAATGCCGTAAGGTGTAAACGCTCTAGTAGCTGGCTCTAGCTCTAACCTACTGAATACATACTCGGAATTTATTCCTGCTGCCACTTTACTTTGCGGTGTTTCCGAGAATGCTTTACATGAACTACATGAATATGAATACTGAAAGTTTCTGTGTTTTATATTTTTGTTAGTTGTTTGATACTGCAATTTTATGTGCTATAATAGGTACTGAGGGTGAGTTTTAATGGTGATGTCATCATCATCTGTCTAGCCTTTTCCCAAACTATGTTGGGGTCGGCTTCCAGTCTTACCGGTTGCAGCTGAGTACCAGTATTTTACATGAAGTGACTGCCTATCTGACCTCCACAACCCAGTAACTGGGTAATACGATACCCCTTGGTAAGCCTGGATGTCAGACTTTCGGCTTCTGACTACTCGTAACGACTGTCAAAGATCTACAAGTGACAGCCGGGACCAACGTTTAACGTGCTTTAGGAGGCACGAAGGAAACTCGGTAGGTAAATATGGTCACCCATCAACGGACAGCTTCACCTTAAAGATCGAACCGTGCGGCTGTTATTATTTAGCCACGAGCTCCTCAGTTTTTAAAGGTGATCTAATAAGTTTTTATTTTGTAAAATTATTGTTTTACACTCATCCATAGGTCACGCCTTTAAACTTTATGTATTCGGTAAATCGGTATTTTAAACTTCGGAAACTTCGGAATGCAGTCGGACGGCTATAGCAAAAGCGATAGCAAAAAGAACGTGGAAGTGGGAGGACTAAATATACCGTAGACTGGTTGGAAGATGGGGAAAAAAAGTGAGTTGAGTGGCGACCACGGACGGGACGGAGGAATATGAGAAGACAACTGACTAGGTGGACAAACGGTCTCATTTAAGTAGCCGAAAGAAACTGGATTGCCATGTCACACCGCCAAAAGTGCAGAGATTTGGAAGAGTCCTAATCAGCATTCGGTGGCCAAAGGTTGAAGACGAAGAAGAGAGAAGGTGTTGGCTTATTTTGATACAAACCCCACTTTGACCTAGCTATATTCAGGTATGTAACCATAATATTTATTTATTTAAACTTCACGTACATTAGTGGTATATGTAAAGGCGGACTTAATGCCACAAGGCATTCTCTACCAGTCAAGCTTTGGGTCAAATAGGACAGCATTGTGGTAGAGTACAAAAAAATTATAATAAGAAAAATACCATTTTGCTAACATAAACTGATAAACATACTAATACATATATGTGCAGTTCAAATAAATTAATATATTGTATTTATTATAATACAAACAAGTAATCCTTACTACGAGAAACCTTACAATAATTTCTTAGACTTTAAATAGTACTTCCGAACTGCTCTTTTGAAAGCCATTTTGCTTTTTTTTTTGCTTTTTAATATGTAAAAAGTCAATTTCTTTCACAATGTTTCCGGTTAAAATGAGATCACTTTGTGACTTCCCGTGGGTAGAGAGACTAGGTTAAGTTACGTCTATACTGAAAACTACCTATTTTATTTATATGTTTTTTAAACGTTACAAAGATGTTATGATCCTTTTTCATTTTGTTTACCCTTTGCCTCTATAATGGGACAATTAAAAGCCAACATTATTAAGCGCTTACCCGAAATTCCATAACAAAATTGTACCAAAAAAAATACCTTAATTCATTTTCATTAAATTTTAAACGTACACTACATTATATTCCGTGAAGGGAATATTTTGATGGCCGCAATTTTATGAGTGCGGTGATCTGAACGATCAATTTGCATCGCAATTAGGAGTTTGCTCTGTTTTAACACAAATTAGCTTCAACCAAATAGCCGGTTATATTCTGAAAGCAAACACGTGCGTCGTTTTATAGACCATTGTTATATTGGATTATGTGTTGAACAAATATATAATTTGGGAGCGACGTTGTTTTTATATTTTGTTTACAGGCTGCCGTTATTTTGTATTGATTCGATAGCTTTCAGTGTACTTGTTGTGTTGGTAACCAAGACCCCATATTTATTATTGTTGTTCAAACACGACAGGAACTTTCTTCTAATAGGGGGTTGATAATCGGTGTAAGGCGTATCTCAATACCTTAATTCAGCAATTACAAATAAAAAAAAGGCTACCCGAAGGACCTGAGTCCCTTTATCTGAAATGAAAATGTTTATCAAGTCTCAAAAGTTACATGCTATAGGTACATGAATTAAGACAGCCCCAGTAAGTTATTAAAAATACTTGTTTTGGGGTAAACTCGCTACATCCCTTATTTAATACAGTATTGAGACTAAATTATTAGAAAAGAATACAAAATAAAAGAAAACCCAGCCAGGAAGCAAAGCTGGTAGAAATATTTAATTCTTATAGGCTCTTGTGTGTTATCTAGTGGTTCACTTTCCTCAGTGCTTGTAATAAAATTCGTATGGTTCGTTTTGTCTCATTACTAGTCCTTTTCAACGAGTCTTTATAAGATTCATAAAATGTAATTGTCAAATTTTGCAGCTTTTCACCACCATTTCATTTTTATTTATTTATTTTCCCCTTCTTACAACAATCATTACACGGTTACCTAATGCGATAGTGCACACAATATTGTAACTATTTATAAAGCTGTTTCTATGGCTACCAATATTAAGCGCATGACTGTGTATAAATTGATAAGTTATTTAATTAGTGACCACGTCAATTAGTGTTTCACTAACCTGTGGTTATTGTCAGTAACGTGTCGAACTTGGGCGTTATAATATCAAATGCAGTTAAATTGTTGATATGTGAAAGGCAATAAGGGCTATAGTTATTATTAGAGGTAGTAAGTAGTAACCTACCTATGTAGCGACATGTATGTCCAAAAATCGAGATTTCCGTCATCATCATCATCATTTCATCCGAAAGACGTCCACTGCTGGACACAGGCCTCCCCCGAGAAGGGATGGGTTGGCGATCGCAGTACGGTTGTTACAAAAGCACTGAGAACGCTGCTGCCCATTCTCAGCTAAGTCCCTTAGTCGCCTCTTACGACACCCACGGGAAGATATGGGATGGTGCTATTCTTTACGTCCGACACCAAACAGAGATTTCTGTATTTTATAAAAATTAAACAACTAGCGCGGCTGCTGATTATGAGATCCTGGTTTTAGATTTCTGGGACGGGTAAAGTGTTATTGGGTTTAGGTAAATGAAATGAAAAAAAAAAAACGATACACGTCAATCAAATGTAATTGTCATAACTGCTTTAGTAAACAAAACAACTGGAATTTTGAAAATCTCGGGTTTTGGTTTGTTTTGTTTGGTTGAACAAAGCAAGTTCAATCCAAACTCAACGCAAAGAAAGACTTAAAGACGACACTTCTTAAAACTGTCAAAGTCGTCAAACGTCAAACAACAGTCATGGCTGCCCTAAAAATAGGGTTATCGTAGTAAAAAACTTTTCAAATGATAATTATTGTACGACTATATCCTTCTTCAAATTACTTTTTTAGTATTTTTATGATATTCCTCTATTTTTTTTCCTATTTATCTATGTAGTGTACATAGTGGTAGCCCAAAATCAAACATCTCCTTTCCAGCCACGAATTTTGGATTTGTGCCCGGTTGATGGCAATAAGCTCGCCACCTATTCCATGAGACTTACAACATAACTGGTGAAAGTGGGGCTACTATTAGGTACACCTGCCTGACCCTGCAGGGATTACAAGCGTTTATGTTGAACAATCTTTATGGTGACAACTGAACATGCAGCAGGAACACCTTAGCAGCAGCCCCTCAATAACAGCAGCACCTTAGCAGGAGCGGTACCTTAGTGCTCTTCTATCTTAATGTATTGTCCTGTTAAGTATTTTGTGTGCACATAAATAAATCTGTTGTGCACTTTAGAAGACCCACGCGATCACACATAGAGACACGAAAACCAACTTTACTCTATTAAACCATGCTACGAGAAAATATAGCAGTAAGAAAATGCCAGACGAGAGTACGTTGCACCCATAAACCATGGGGTTTTTACACCGACCGACCGCTCCCAGCGACAATATTTAATTCCATAGGTACTCTCCTTCAAATTAATTTATGTTACAAAAGCCATCCAATAGCCCACGAACAAATAAAAAAGGTCTAAAAGATCAATTTCTCTTTGCTGTTTATTCATCGACATACAAGTTGAGCTTGTATGGGAGTAGCTTGAAAATAAGTAATCTCTTGGGGGTATAATGCTTAGTTCAGTACCTAGATAATAGACTTTGTTTTCTTGTAAGAGGAACGGTATTATAATTGTCTACGTTCTTGTTGGTGGTTTTTCATCTTAGCTGCGTTGTATTAAAATTAGGTCTATGGAACTTGGAGGCAGGAACTCTGAGATGAATAAAGTAGATTATTAGTATCTATTGCTTAAAATATAAGAACAATACAAACGATTAACCTTTAAACTCCACATTGATGGTATTGTCCGTATATTGCACAACCTTAAAATATATTCAACTAGCTGTTCGGCGCAACTTCGTTTGCGTCACATTTTCCCCGTTTTCGCAACATTTTTCATTGCTGCTCCACTCCTATTGGTCGTAGCGTGTGAGCCTATAGCCTTCCTCGATAAATGGGCTATCTAACACTGCAAGAATTTTTCAAATCGGACCAGTAGTTTCGGAGCCTATTCAATGCAAACAAACAATCAAATCTTTTCTCTTTATAATATTAGTTTAGACTAATAAGTGTTCGTCGATGCCAGCAAACATTTTTGCCAACAAGTTTTTTGGACATCAATCAATCATCATGTAAACCTCCCCTTAAAATTAACCCCCAACCAGCCAAGGACTTACAAGTATGCAATTTTTTCCAATGAAAGGCCAAAGTATAACACTGAATAGTTCGTCTCCATCGTGGACTCTGATCCGAGTGAAGCCGGATGTCAACATTTGCTCATGCGATTTCACCCCCGAGGCCGGCCGGAAAATGACATGCGCCCTTTATTCCCGGGATCCCGGCCACTCTTTACTGTGCCGAGATGCAATTGCATTCGAAATTTCAAAGATAGCCCCCAGTGGGATGAAGTAGCGACTTTGTAAGCTTCATTTGTGTCCTTTTAATTTTTAAATTAGGTTGTCGCTTTATTTTTTTGGTTTTTTGTTTTAAGGTATCTGGAGAATACTGGCTGGTTTAAACTGTTGGTTTTTATGTCTATTGCATAATTCCTTGGTGATTTAGGTACGTTTTGGTTTGGTTGTTTGGAACATTCGAAAGATTTTAGCTTAGGAGCATGGAGTAAAACATGCAGCAAGTAAAGTAGCAACACGGAGGAGGCTATAGATTTGTGCCCTATTACTATCTATGGAACTTCACCATGTATTTACTATAACTATAAAAATAGGGAGCAGGTACCTTAACCCTTTGCCAGAAACACAGGTGCTTTCATATTAAAAACAAGAAAATTAAAAAATTCTGAAATTCTAAAAACGCTAGCAACATCCTTCTAGTGCCATGAAACTATCAGTTTTACAACCGTAGCTGATTGTTCCCGGATGAAGTATGATAGGAACAAAAGGCTATTAAAACTAAAACTTCTATAAAAGCTGGTTTACCTGAACACAGGAGAACGGCTTAGTATAAAATATTATTTTATATTGAAAACATGTGCTTGAGTTGAGAAGCTTGATCGAGTTTTAAAACATCACTAAGTATTATACCGTTTACATTGTTCATTAAACAGTCTGTTATAAATGTTATAATCAATGATATTTTAAGGTACCATAAAACTATGATACCATGCCTCAGTGACGCCTAAAAGCAAGATTACATAGGTAAATGCTAAGTTGGACACGTTACATGTCTTGTACCAAAACCGACCAGCTGGTTGATGCAAGTAGATTACAAATTTGTTCATCAGGGACTGACAATCTGCTTTATGAATCGACGCGACCGTGTAACACTATAGAAACATCAATTAGCCTGAGTAAAAACCGTCCCTAGTAAATAGCCAGTAATAAAACGTGTAACTCACAGTCAATACATTGAAATAACAGCATCACTATGCACTTTGACGTGACGTATCGCCGGACAGTTGTTTCAAATCGAGTCCGGCTTTATTTAACGTCACTAAAAATGGTGATGCACATTTTCGCGAAGCGGGAGAGTGGGGGAGAGAGGAAAACGCTCGTCACCGGCCGAGGGGAGCAGAAATCACGACAGCAAACATTGACTTTAGACTTTTACTCTTTCACTCACTTAGACTAACTCTCCCCGCTGCGCTGCAAATCACTCCACTAGAAACGAAGAGGAAGTTTTAAATTCTGAAATTTCTTTAAATAATTTAAAGTCGTCTGCTATGAATCGACTTAGTGAGTTATTGAATAGTTCGCGAACCCGTAATTGGGTTCATGTGTAACCTTTGTTCGAAAGTTACTTCAATACCTAACTGTACGTATAGTAGGCACGTACCTACCTATGAATTTATAGTTACTAATGACTCGTAGTAATTGAATGGGTAAATTGCTGGTTCAGAGTATAAGACACAATAGGAAGGAATTGATATTTGAGAAGCTGTTTGCTATCTAAATGGCTTGCGCGGAGGTCGATGGATAGATATTGAAGGTCAGGCGATGTTGCCATAGTGAAGGGTGAGCTCGATGTTGTATGGTTTTATCTATTTGAAAACACGTGGAAACACGGGAGAGTCAAAAAAAAATCTGCGATATTCACCAAATATAAACAGGGTGTAACAGAATGGGTATATACGTACTTAAGGGTGTGCTACAGACCATCAAACTGAACATATTTCTCCATCGGACAAACATCGTAATAGCGAAAAAATTATCTGCTGCCCCATACAAAATATCAATACCTATTCGACGCAAATGAACGGGGTGGCTGATATTTTTTTCGCTATTAGAATGTTTGTCCGATGGTGAAACATGTCCAGTATGATGGTCTGTAACAAACCCTCAAGTATGTATATACCTATATTATTGATATATTTCCAAATAAGTAGAAAAAGTTCTAGCAAAAGCCTTAAATGAGATAAGACTAACTCTAAGCTAACAAAGGGCAGATTAATCGTGAAAAGTCAAAAACGAGACTTACACCACTATCCAATCTCACGATCGACTGCCTACGAAACCAGCATAACCCATAATTAAGCACTTATTAGCCATCTGGCTACAGATCTACCAGTTATTCAAATATCGAAGTCAGCGATCTAATAGGAGGGGAATCACTCTTCTTGAAGTACGGCGTGCATTTAATCTTTTCAGACGTTCTCAAATACTCGCTCATTAACCCGTGTAGCCACTTCAGACGTCCCCGATTTGTTACCTTGGATGTGCCGATAGAATGAAAGAAAGCGCAGATTTGTGAACACACCACCTTATTTATCCTTCTTTTATTAACTTCTGGAATATTTTAAAAGGTGGAATGGAGATGTTATTTTTAAGGCACAGGTTTCATATTCTTGCTGTGGTTGTCTTTGGAAACTTAGGCAGGTATTATGGGCTGGACTATCTAACGGGTTTTAAAACGTTTAAAATCGAAATTTAAAACTTATTGATAAAGACACTGACAGGAGGACGTTGGGGCAAGTGCACCGGACTATTTGGCAAGAAAACGAAGAGTAGAACAGCAGCTTTCTAAGCAGCAGAAGAATACTTCTTCTTACGACATTAGTGAATCCCCAAAGAATCGATCAAAACACATCTGACTCCCGTTCAATAGCTGTAAATGTCATCATTGTTATTATATTAGACAATGACAGGTCAAGAACGCATTTTAGATTATACTGATCGCGTTCTGTTTCAGTAGTTAAAATACGCCATAAAGCCTATAATATACCCCATAACGTCTCCTCAGTGTTATCTAAGTGCAGCAAGTACACTGTACCTACATGCAGTGTGACAGGGGGTGCTATGGTGCCCCTGTGCCCGATGACGTCATAGACTGACGTGGCTTAACGAACAAGGCCAACTAGTGATATGCGACCGTCGGATTACTGTTTACGTACTCTTTGAACCAGGATTAAGAAGAGCTATTATAAAAGAAAAACATTAGAACGTTTATATCATCGATCAGTAGGCATGTATGTATACTAGGTGATGACGACGATACGACAGTGAAATTAAATCAAAACACTGGTAAGTAGTATTAGATCAGAATATTTTTTTGTATCTATTAAATGAAACCTAAAATCGAAATTTAAAAATAAAATGGCTGTAGTTACTAGATTTCAATATTCAGCAGCAAGTTTTGAATTCAGTTACTGGGCATCACAATTTTAAAGTTGAAGCATTTTTTTACGTGTTTCCACAAATGTTTTGGCTAATTTTAAATAGGATAGAAATATTTAAAATTATTCTTAGGAATATTTACTTTTATTCACACTATGAAAACCCGAGAAAAAACATAGAAATGATATGAAAAACGGGAAAGAATATATTAAAAGAAGCCGCTTCCACTCTTGTGTCACCCTTTGCCGGGAAATAATGTACTTTAGGCAAATATATATTTCCGAATATCTGATCCCTAGACATTACTTAACAGTATAGGTACCTGCATGGAGATAATAAAAGTCATTCATAACATGAAGACTGGGCTAACTTGCTTACTTCTTACCAACATCAATGTTTCAAAATACAAAGTAAACAATGACAACTCTATATTCCTGGCATTGTTGCTGGAATTGCACATACAATAGGTACTTTTGTGCGAGTACACAGTTATATACAAATAAAACTTAGGACATATATTAGCAGCTTATTGTTCCGCCGTAGTTAGAAGATATAAACTGTCAGGAGTGGGTTTATAATAGAACTTATAACTTGTTTGCTGTATTTTGTTATTATTGTAATGTTTTACCATTAATAATTTTCATAACGTGATACTAAGACAGTTTTCCGGGATGGATTCTATTTCATAAATATTTCCTACTACGACCCGCACTGGACCCACGTTGCAGATTCCGACCCACTTCCTCCTACACCTGGAAGGCTAGGTGTTACAGCAGAGGAAATGTTAAGCCTGATTATTTTAAGCTTTATAAAGCCCTTATTTTAAGATAAGATAAGATAAGAGATATTTATTTGTCAAAAACACGTGTAGGCTTTCAATCAGTTGGAATGATTACATAAAAAAAAGTTTCAACATGTTTTGCCTAGAAAGGCGTACAAATAGCATAGTAAATTAATATAATAATACAATTCAAAGCACAAGCGCAATAAAAATAATATTAAAATGTCAAAATGTCTAAAAAAAATAATAAAAACCTAAATTACACCAATTAAAAAAAATACAGGAAAATGTCTACAATAATAATTAAAATGTCTAAAGTACATCATTTAAATAGTCATCAACATTATAGTAGCATTTATTTACTAGAAGATTATTCATGCTTTTATCAAAATTATTAATATTTAAATCTTTGAATGCCTTTGGTACCTTGTTATATAATTTTGGGGCCATGCAGAATATACTCTTACGCGTGAGCGCTGTTTTAGCACCATGTTTATTATTGCATGTATTTTAGCTTTTTATAGCCTTTATTTCATCGGGCCCTTTTACACGTAGATTTCTATAAAGCCAGTAGAATACCCCATCATGACCGTAATGGATCGGTTACGGTCCTTTCGTCGTTAGAAACTTTCCTTATGAGAATAACGTATGAAAGTACCAATATTCTTTAAAGAAAAACAAAATCCTCCAAATTATTGCACGTTTCGTTTGACTAACTCAAACAATTTCGCCAATACAAACAAAATACAAAATTGAAAAACTTCGTTTTCGTTTTTATAAATGGCTTGTCGATTAAAACGACATTCGGCAACTCGACTACTGAGCATGCGGTTCCGGTTTCGATTGTTTGGTTTTCCCACCAAACAATCATCAGTAGCAGACTGCAGTTCAAATTTTTGTGCTTGCTGACGGTTATTGACGGTGCGGTTGGTGCAGCGGCTAAGCGATCGACTGCTACGCTGCGTGTCGCGGGTTCGATCCCCGCACGGAACAAATATTTGTATGGCCTACAGATAGTTGTTCCGGTAGGCTGTTTGTGTATGTGAGCTTAAATGCCTGTAAACGCATCCACGATACAGGAGAAATTCCTAATGTGGGGCAATGTTTTTAAAAACAAATGTGCGCTATCGCTATCACATGGGACTTTAACATAACTGGCGAAATGTGGGTTTACTATTGCGCACACCTCTGCCTGACCCTTGGGAGCTAACAAGAGTGAACCTTATCCGCAATATAAGAAAGAACCTACCATTCCATTATAGTTAACAAATTATAGTTAGGAGTGGTGTTAAGAATAGCTTTAGTACACTTGTGAGTGCCACGCGTGTATTTTATGTTTCTTCACTACGATAATGGCAGGAGCGTCTTGAAATTAGTTTCGTTACAAGACAGTTACTGTTACTAGTCTGTGTTTTAATACGATTTAGTTCATTTATAGTACATTTTAATGCGGTTTCTCTGTGTGTAATTATAATGGAGATGATTTCAGGGTGATTAAGCTCAGGTTACTGAAATTACATTTTATTTTATCAAGTCTTGTTAAATTGTAGTTTGTTCTGTCTCTTGTTTTGTCTCTGCTATTTGCTACAGTACAGTATTGCAAAAAAAGGGATTATGAGATTTGACTGACCACAGCGGTTTATTTGAATACCTAAATTTAGCAAGGTAGGTGAGTTGATACTCCCTGAATATTTTATGTGTAATGTCTAAGCCATATTGCTTCAGTTTTCCATTATACCTAGTTTTAAAAAGCCTCAACCACGGTCTTTTACAAAGCCAACAAGATAATCTAATATTAAGTTTAATCTCTCATTTATCCAGCAAACAGGGAAACGGCCGAAAATCTGATTCGAAGCCTAGTGATGTTCCTACCTTCCAACTTATCGACCCACCCACTGCGACAAAGCCGAAAGGTACGGTTGTCTAGCAAAACAATAAATATTTGAATATTTTAACGCCGAATTCTGATAAAGGGATGTAAATGACTAGCTTGTCCAATTTGCATTGAACAGATTAACGTCATAATCGTGCGATTCAATCAGCGATCGCGAGAACACTCTGGACAGGGGGCAGGGGGTGATGCCAGGGGGTGAAGGGGGCACCACGGCCATTTAACGTGGATACTAATAACTTCAGATAAAATGCTAATTTTGTGTTCATTCGATTTAAGCGAAGAAGATAGGTTCGAATCTGGAGGACTGGCACCATTGAATCGGGTGTTATGATATTTTAATTTCCTCCCATGGTTGTTTTTATTTGAACTAGTAGTGTTAGGGTCTTAACTTGGACTTTAAATTAAAAGCAGTGGACTGTAAAACTGAGAAAGAACCAAAATTATGAACAGAATCAGAAATAATAAGGCGCGCGTGTGTTGTCGGTTGCTCTCGCTAATGAAGTGCCGCTGTCTCCCGTACGCGCAGCTGTCCGTGCCGTCGCCCGCGCTGCCGCCCGAAGTCAGACGAAGTCAGACGAAGATAGCCGACGGCGCCCGAACAAGTAGTAAGTTATCCATCACTATCCTATAGCATCTTAAGTTCGACAACCACTCTTTACCAATGGGTATCGTACACCCAGTGCAAACTGGGTTGTAGTGATCATATAGGCAGTCGCTCCATGTAAAATATTGATACTCAGTTGCCTCGGTTAGACTCGAAGCCGACCCCAACATATTTGGAAAAAGGCTAGGCTGATGATGATTTTAAGTTTGACAATCGTGTGGCCTCCTAAATGGACTGTTGAGGTCAGACAGACATGCGCTCCAAGTAAACTGATGCTATTCTATCCAGTCAAACTTGCAACTGACCCCAATATCGACAGGAAGCGATTCTCTTTTTCAACCTCGGCCTCGGTCCGAATAACACAACCTCTCAAGTGTCGCCCTCTCGACCCACCTCAATCTCAACGAATTGCTAATCGCCGCTTAACTTCCATAACAGCTAATATTTATGAAAAATAAAAATTATCCCCAAACTCGATCGCCCTCAATTCAGGGGTAGCAATCCGATCCGAGTGAACGCTTGTCATATTGATTCAGAGACGTAAGTGAGTGTTTTCGGAAGCTACGATAAGGCGAAACGTGACTACGGAACCCGTCGACGGACCAGCCATGTGGACCTTTATACTTTACACTCACAGAACCTTGTAAGGACCTGCCTGGCCCTACAACCTCCGGTTGACTTACAACAATGTTCCAGTCTCTAGTCATTTGATTCAGAATAAACCGTTCGATTCGAAATCGATTTTCGACATAGTCGTGCTTGAAACAGCGAAATAAATTGAATATGTCAGATGCATGATATGGAATTGCATTATTTTGCTTATGGGCAGAGTTTTTGAATGTAGAAATGTTTTAAGAAGAATGTTTCGCTTAACAGATTTGGTTTCTAAGTCAGTCATTGCAAACGAATAGCCTGGCACGTCAGGTGATCAAGAATAATGATGAACCGGGAGTGTGATCAAATGGTGACTGCTTAGTAAATTTTGCTTTTTGTACTCATAAAATTATATCAAAAGTTTTTTAACTGACACTAGCAATATCACTGGAACAAACAAATATTATACAGTAAATATCTCGTATATTTACTATTTGTTTTCCCATATTAACAAATAGTGAATGGTAAATATTCCGTTTCCAACGTTATTGATTTTAACAAAGTATTACTTTTATGCAATCATATTCATAAACTGGTGTTGACTAAAACATTGTCCTTGCGGAAAGAATAAACTGTGTTGCCATAAAATGTCTATTTATTATAAAACTTTTCTTTACGCATAAATAAATTTCCCACAATAAGTTTCGCGCCGGTGTCAAGACATTAATTTTATGATCCACGAAATCCTGGCTCTAAATTCGTAACCAAACTTAGTGTTCGGAGCAATAATATAACGCTAACTTAACACCGGAACTTTAAAAAAGGAACGTACAATAAATAAGAAAAGTAAAAAAAAAGTGACAGTTAAGAGGTACACTTTTTGGAAGTTCGTGAAGTAAAAAGGCGAGCTTTCGGAATTATAACTAGATTAATGTTCGGTGACTGGAACTACCCTGGTGAAACTTTGAAACTAAGTAGGAACAGAGTTTTGTATTATTTTTAACGAACCGAAGCGCCTTCGGAATTCATTAGCTTGGAAAGTATTGAGAAAAGTCTACTTCCAATATGTGCCGACCGACGGACGTCGGCGACGACGAAGCGCAGCTCCATACCATAGATGACTAACATTTTCTTTTTTTTAACCATTTTTTTTTCAACTCGTGTATACCTTCCCTTCCCCACTTTCCAACTACCACAAAGTAACGAACTTTAACTCTTAACAGAATATTTATTTGCAAAAAGGAAAACATACAACCTAAGTACACAATAAAACATGAAAGTTTTTTGCTGAAGTATGATTCCTAGGAAGTTTTAAACGTTATTGTTTGCGTCTAATATAGCTGTTGTGAAGAATTTGAAGGAGCGAGTTTCGAAATATATTGTGTACTAACAGTCGTTACGATTTATGTGATGTAAGCTAAAAACTACAGTTATGTACGTAATTACGTAAGTAGATTGTTACTTTGTACATGGAGTAAACAAAATATATCTTAATATTAATCTGTAACAGTATATACAAGTCGTAAAAGGGTATAAAAGTTATAGAGAAGATAAAATATGGTATCGCAGCGCTATCGTCTGCTGTCTACGTGGTAGGTACATCACTAAATATAGATTTACTATTAGGATGAATGAGGTTGTTGCAATATAACCCCATCGATAGAACAGTCGATGCTTATCAAATTACATGTTATGCAATGCTTTACATAAGTGGTAAGCAGTGGCTTGCCTAGAGGTCAATAATACGGCGAAGAAAAATATAAAGCAAGCAGACAGTTCCAAAACCCTAAAATCAAAATATTTTTTTTGTCGACACAAATTCAAACTCTGTGCTTCTAAATATTTTATTTTGAAGTTTATAGTTTGAATACGTCTTTGTTAAACTTTTACAAGATATCTAGATTTAAAGATATTCCAGTTTGAAGCTCTAGACTAATCGAAAAAGAAGTATAGAAATACCTACCACTTGAAATATCATTTATTGAAATTAAATGCATTTTAACAATAAAATTAACTACGGACCACGATTTTAGAATGTTAAGTCTAACCGACGTCTAACGCCGCCATCTTGTTTTTCCGTCAAAGAAAAAACACAAATGTTAAAACGCATCGCTATCAACTTCATGTGAGCACCAAAAGATTCATGTAGCACTGTATGTAGGTAGGTGCGACTAATCTTAATCTTATTCCACTAATCCTAATGACTGCAGCAGCACTTCAAAGTTATCTACTGTAATATCGCGCAACTTCCCTTAGCAAGCAATCTCCATAATACTCACTCAGTACGTGTTAGTTATCATATCTTTAAACAATTGTTGTATTGTGATCAAGTCGGGAGCTGATATAGAAGTTAAACACAAGTTTGCATAATGTTCTTGTGCAGAGTTAGGCGGAGAATGGAATCGCTCCTCATTAGGCAAATCGGATGGCGTTAGTTCAACCTATTAGCCAGTCAATGTTTGGCTAACCCATCACCCCGTCTCGTCACTCCGATGGCTGCGATAAACCATCTTTCAATTATCTTTTACTCGTTGATTGACTTTCAACTTTAATTTCACCAAGAAATTTAATTAAAACCAAGCCAACATTATATTATATCGTAAACCGTTTCAGATCTTTGATGAGCTTAGTGGGTATTTAATTTGTAATCAGTAGGTATCTAATCCTCGTTACGAATAAATACCAGCTTAAGCGCTTAACGTTTACACAGAATATTTGTGAACAAACAGCGTTTTAGATAGACTCGATTCTTGAAAGAGAACTTTACTGAATTATAAGCGAACTTTAATAGCGGACACGAAAGGTAAAAGTTTATTTTAAATAACCATCAAAAGCGAACATTTTTCCGCGACTTTATGAAACGTTTCAGTAGATTTATGAATAAAACCTTTCAGGGCGGATGCGAGGCCGCAATGTAATTTAGGTCGTATAAGGAATAGAGCCGCAGCCTCCAAAATTAGACCGTTATCATTCCACCGCTGTCGCCGCTGAGATCACCAGTTATATGAGCCAATACACCGAACAGAATAAATTTGCTTTATACAGACAGTTGACCTTCATAACCGATATTGTTGCCTTTATACAAGAAAATATTTTGGAAATTCCCGACGTCCGCCCTCCGCACTTGGGTCTTGTGTCGTTTCTTTTTTTTAAGTTATTTGTGCTGCAATGCCGAAGCTACGAGTATATGAGAAAATTGGAAAAACCTTTAAAGGAATTGAGAGTCCAGGGAAGCGTAGATTTATTAGACGTTGATTCATAATAGGATGTACTTTGAGATTATTTTCAACAAATTAATAGGCAGTGTATTATTTTTAAGATTCATATTGTTGATGCTGAAAATAATTCTAGTAATAAAAGATTTTCCTAGGAGTAAGACTTAAATGTTAAACCTCATCGCAGTTTTCTAGGAACTGTATACCGATGAAACTCATCCGCATACACTGGCGATGATAACGCACGTCAGCGGCACGGCACGGTACGGGACTACGGGCATAGCGGCGGCACAGCGGGTGCCTTTGTCTCGACCTGCCCTTTTGTGAGAAATTCCAATTAATACGTTATACTTTTATGAGAAAAAAACCCATGTATCGATTCACGCTCTGAAATTGGAACAATACCACATCACTATTGTGTACCTGTCAAACGTTCATGGCCAAAAACTCATATTTGAAGCGGCGGTTTGAACGTTCAGGAGTTTAAAATGTACCTATCGCGTTGTTCAGCGGAGACTGCTAGCATTACACAGTACATTGCGCTCATTGGCCGCTTTCATGCGTAATTCATGTGCTACCCGACGCATTCCAAATGTAATCAAACACGCGATTTGTCCACGGTACATTTTTCGTTAAAGAAACTTCATCGAATTACTAAAGATTCAGTCAAGTAGATGTACACAATAACCAGTTTCCAACTTTCCATTGTATTTAAAGGAGCTTAGACAGAAAAGGAAGGCTAAATATGAAATCAATTGGAACGGACTTTTCCATTAATAAAGGAACTCGGGAAGAAAGGACGCCGTGTCTTCTCTAATTAGAAGTCGCGAGTCGAATTTTCAATGCGTCTCCCGCCGCTTTACTAATGGTGAACTGAAATAAAAGTTTATATTTACTGTGCGTGGCTTCTTTCTCTGAATGAATATTTATACTTTCTCTCTTCACTTTATTCACCTCAAAGCCAACACCGCACCGGCTGAAGTTTTTACGGGTATACTTTTTATGGCGGAATTTTTCTTTGACTTTTCTTGATGTTCAGACTGAGCTGAAACGTGTTCCGGGATGTGTTGCTCTCGGATACATTATTTTTATTATCTGCTGCTGTATTTACATATTACGTATGTAGATGTTTGTAGGTACCTGTGTGTACGTTCACATTCAGGAGTTTCAGTACAAAACAAAATAAAATGGAGGCAAAGTTAATTTGTTATGGGAGGCTGTATATTAGCATGTGGGTGTGAAGCGACGCGGCGACGTGCGTCACATCGGGGGCCGTCACGTCGCCTCGCCAGCGGGGAATCATTTGTTAGAACAGCAATAAAGCGGAGGATTAGCAGCCGTCAGGAGGCGACAAACTTCCCAATAAGCCGCCGCCTTCCGGTACGCCGCGACTCGCTTTACAAGAGTAATGATGCTTAATTTTAATGACGCGTCGCCGACCAGCGCGGCGCGTTCCCCCGCTGCCGCCCCGCCGCCGCCGCCCGCGACGCGCACCGCCCGGCCGCGCGTGACCCGACTGCACAACTAACACTGATATTGGAAGACTCAACGACGACGACCGAAAGTCTGACGATAAATTTAGTTATTACTTGTGAAAATAGACGGAAGGAGATCGCTAACTTGTCCTCGTGAGAAGATAATGGATCATTGTGGGGGATGTTTTTAGTTACTTCACGAAAAAGGTCTCGTTAAAAGCCCCGTTATGTGAGGAGTTTTCGAATTGTATCCCGGAGTTTCCCGTTTAAACCAGAATTGACGATACAAATTTTGTTTTAGTGGTAAAAGTTTAGATTATATTTAGATCCCGTCTTACTAATCCGGCGTTTTATCACGCAAGTTTTTCCCGTTGTAAGTCTATCATCGTCTTAGAAAACGATATTATTGGAAAGAAATTTGAAACTTGTGCTATTAGGGAGGAACGATTTTATAAATATTGTTCGACACTGAAATTTTATTATTTGCAAGAGGAAATTAAATTAAGGCCTCATTAATTTAATCATAATTTGGCAAGAGCAGAGCAGGCGGCAGGTCAACAAATCAAACGATGCGAGGTCAATATCATAGGTTCATATGTTAACAAAGTCAGATAATGTTTGTCATCGAATATGTAATTAGTTAGTAATTTATTGAATCGGAACGTTGGGAATGAACATTTCGGGTGTGCAAACAACAGACTATATAAAATTAAAGACAGCCGACGGCGACACGCGGCGGCTCGCGGCTCGTCCATCCATCCATCAGTCCGTCCACGCTCAAAACTCGATGAATATTGTTTACAAATGCATCGCATCCATAACGAAAATGTTTGGTTGATACCACCCAACTGATGTATCGATACTTTTCAATATTTCATCACGACGTAAATGGTTCTCGTGTTGTTAACTAGTTGGAAATGTTTGATTTGATTTCATAAATCTATTTGTGTGCGATATTGTCACGGTGATTGATACATTGTGTGTTTTCTTTGGGGCAATTTATAAATAGTTTTTGAATTTTGGAAAAAGATTTCCGAGAATATATTGTGTTCATATATTTTAACTAAACAAGAATTATTAAGTAATTCAGAATACACATTGCTTTGTAAATCTTGACTTAAGGCTTCCTTGCATAAAATTGCGGTGCATCATAGTCTCCTCACGACAACGCCAACATTATCTCAAGGAAACTATAGTGAGACGAGTGTAGTCGACGGCAGTAAACGGTGGCTGGCAGGTAACGATATTTCCCACGGTAGCAAAATGAATAAACACATCACCGTGCGCCTTAAACGACGAAAAGACAAGTCCAATAACGGCGGGCACCGTAAACGATAAATATTCTGCTATCTACCGCCGCCACGCTCAACATATTTATGCTATCCTAGTCAGCTTTACTAGCTCGCTTAAGATATTTGTTTTTCTCGGAATAATACAATTACAACAATGTTTTTGTTACGCATTAAATCCTCCAAGTTTCTTTTGCAAACTGCCTTTGTGCCTTCTGTTGATTTGATGAGTTTGGCATGGATTTAAGTCAATGTGTTTATAGATCAAATCAATCTGTTTATTTGTATTAAAAACGTTCGTGTTATCTGTTATAATTAAATTAATAAAATTTAAATAATACACACACGAAATAATAAACTCATCATAAAATCATTTGACGTAGGCACGCACAGATGTAAGTACGTAAGTAATATACCAACATACGCTAAAAAAAGAGATTCCCCTTCGAGAGAATTCGTGCTAAAACTGACAAACACGCAGGAGGGCTCCTAATTTTCATATCGAAAAAACCAAAATGGCGCCGTTGTACACATGTTGTTGCGTGAATTTCTCTTAGGGTCACGTATTGGCATCGTCTAATACAATTTGTTCGGAGACGCGCGGCGCCCGCGGAATGCAAACACACCCGCGACACTTCATAACACATGACGATTATTCGCAATTTGTTGCCGGGACATGGGCGAAATAGAAAATATTTATGTTCCTCACATTATATATAAACGGCACGTTTCCTAAAATATTACGTACCTACTTTTTATCTTAATATACTGAGCATATTTTTTACTAAATAAATTTTCCGGAAAGTTTTTTACACGAAAATCGGATTGAAAAACAGCGAAAATCCGTCCGTAATCAAGATAGAAAAGCACACTTTGAAACGGAAATATCGCGGTAGGCTTTGATAAAGGTCAAGGAAATTCAGTTACTTTCCGGAACAAAAATTCGTCATGCTCAATCCGTAAAAATAAATAAAACCTCATCATTATCTTATGCCGCTAATTTTATCACAAACAACCTTCTATTTTTAGATAGACATCGCCACCAATCTTTTAAAGAAAAACAATTTCCATTCTGGTTTTTGACGTGGGAAGATTTAATTTACAAAGCGTTTAGCAAACAGCATTTGCGTACGTTGGTTAAGCGTTGAGTACATCGATATTACTCTCGAATTATTAAGTCTTGGCGGCGTCCGCCCGCAAAGCAAACACATGAATAGTAGCCATGAATACAGTAAAGTAGCGCGATGTGCACACTGCACGGGCCAGGGATTATCGGAATTTATGTGGCAGTGTGTGACGCACCTCCCGCTTGTTCAGCGCGAAGAAAAATATTGTGGTCTGAGAGCTTAAATATTGATGGATTTATGAACGCTCTTAAAATTATGACAGGCTCGAGCCACCGGCAACTTTATTGAGTCTTATCTCGACGCTAGATTTATTGGTGTCTGCATCAAGTTTAGGGGAATCATTTTGTTGTTTTCACTTACGAGGGAATAAGAAAGTCGCCTTTGAAGGGTAGGTTATGTGCTTTAGATCTGTTACGGAACTCGAACTGAAACAACAAGTGCACTGAAACTGAAATAGTTTTATAGCAGAGAATGTTTTGTCAGGGATCTCGTGCAATCTGTGTGTTTCGTAATGTTAGTTTATGTTCTTTGTCCCTGTATGTGTGTCTTTGTGGCTCGTACACACGGTGTACAACAAAATCTTCGATATACCAGATTCAGCCGAGGAATTTCACGTTACGCGAGTCTTGTATCAGATATTCATACAAGATACAACAATATATTTCCCCAGCAGGTAATAGTGAAATGTGATTGTGTAAATCTCAAAACGGCTCCTGTGAACTTATTGTCAGTATAGAAAACGTACCGACGACGTCGAGCCAGCTATTGTACATTCATACGTCTGACGAGCAACAAAAGAAAATATTTTCTGAAAGAGTACTCCCAAACTAAATCATTTGAAGCAAGAATATAAGTTGCGAGTAGCAGACAGATGGCGCAAGTTGAGGTGCGAATAAAGTTTGAGTGGAAAAACTTATTCCTCCGCGAATCGTCAGCGGGGCGCAGTCTGTGCCCCGGGACACCTTTAACAATTTGTAAGTTATTTATTGCTGCCAAGAAATATCATTAACCCTTTTAAATTTAACAGCTTTACACAAACTTTTGTTTGCCACAGGATATTTACTTAAAAGTTCACGGAACGGTGCATTTGGTTCGTAAGGAAGTGATTCCACTATCAACATGTTTGCGACACTACTATTATAAATTACAACAGTACCATCTGCCCCAAAACTAATATAACTTTTCCAACTATTCGTTACATTCTAAATATTTCTGAGTAATCGTCAAGTTAGCTCGTTCCGAACAAAGTTGGCGGGGTTATTTCAACTAAACTAAACTATTACTTATGAAAACTGAGTTAACATGCAAATCTTCGTCCATTCCGAGAGTATCTTGCTTACGTAAGCGCTGTTTAATACTTCGCGCATACTTATACTTTTCTTTCTTTTAAAGTCCTTCCAAAATTAAGATTTTACGACACAAAAATGGTAACCGGGTGCTGACGTTGCTCATCTCAATGTTATCCAACTTCTGCAGTGTTATAAGTAGTGCTAGTTTGTGAAGTTATGGGTAAAGTAGACAGGTTCAAAAGAGGTACTTTTTAAATATTATCATTTTCCGACCTATTGACACCAGCTACTCGGCTTTTAAGAACTAGTCGTGTGCATTTTCCAGTCTGTTCATGCATGAAATAGCGCGTTTATGGATGCACAGCAAAGAGTTCTCAGTGCCTATAATGTTATCACAATTGAGAGGCAAGTACTGGTACTTGATTTCATTTGTTAGTCAGTCCTCACGATATTCATGGGAAAGTAGATTTTCAGCCGGGCACGAGAGGAATTTTATTTAACTGTTTTCTTTTTATATCAAGAGTATCAAGGAGAATGGATTTCAGTACAGGTCATGCCATCTTTGATAACTGTATAATAACCTTATGATAAGGCTACGTTTTAACCTGAAAGTAACCAGTCCATCTGACGGCACGGTTGGCGCCGTGGTTGAGCGATCGACTGCTACGTTGCGTGTCGCGGGTTTGATCCCCGCACGGAATAAATATTTGTATGGCCTACAGATAGTTGTTCCGGGTCTGGTTGTTTGTGAATGTGAGTTTAAATGTTTGTAAACGCACCCAGGATACAGGAAATATTCATAGTGTGGGGAAAGTTTAAAAAAACCTACGGTGTTGCCCGCTATTTTCCGATTCAATATACCTACACGTAAACAATCACAAACAAAATTGTGTTTCCCTAAAACACCATGAAATAGTTCACGGAAAAGAGTAGGTATAATGAAATGACCTACACTTTAAACGAAAATTAAATATGCATTTTCAATCGCCTTGTATTGCCGAACAGCGACATAGTATGTGTAAATAAGTAACGCTGAATAGGTCGCAGTGCTAAAGCTGCGTTTACACAGACATTTACTGCCTTTTTTTTCGGATTGGAAATCATCAAATAACCCCTCCCGCTCTGGGCGGAGAGGAAGGGAGTGTCAGACTTGTACTGGCTAAAACCCATCCATGTTCCTTCTTAGACCTTTGTGTTCCAGGGCCACGGTATCTCTTTCAAACAGTCCCGCAGCCCTGGCAGGCATCGGCCCTCTCGGACCCCTTCCGATGGGCATTTACTGTTTGAGGTAGAGAAATAATATTTTTGAAGTGGCCGAGAATTTCTTAAATGGTTTCGGAGATTTTGCCTCTAATTGTTCTTGGTTATTGGGTTTTTCCATCAGGAATTTCTCAGTAGAAGCCAAGGAGTCTAGATTTGTGTTCGCGTGATGGCTGTAGGCTCGCCCCCATATCTGGCGAAATGTGCGTTTACTATTAGTTACCTGCAACTCTGCCTAATCCTTCGGATATTACAGATTTGATGTTTTGTTGTTCTATCTAATATATAAAATTCTCGTGTCACAGTTTTCGTTGCCATACTCCTGCGAAACGGCTGAACCGATTTGTATGAAATTTTGAGTGCATATCGGGTAGGTCTGAGAATCGGCCAACATCTATTTTTTATTTTCAAAAAAAAACTCCGCGGACGAAGTCGCGGGCAGCAGCTAGTTATATTATGAATGTCCAAAATCGGCAAAATTTATAGATGTATTCACAATGCATTGTACATGCATTGTGAATTACGTTCCTGATTTCCAGATTTTCCTGATTCTGACGTAGTGGTGATATATCTTTTGCAAAAATATAATTGATCTTGCTCAAAAATACCATCATCTGCCTAGCCTTTTCCCAAACTATCTTGGAGTGGACTTCCAGTCTAACCAGATGCAGCTGAGTACCAGTATCTTACATGAAGCGACTGCCTATCTCGAAACTCCTTGGTAAGACTGGATGTCAGACTTTCGGCTTCTGACTACTTGTAACGACTGTCAAAGATCTACAAATGACAGCCGGGACCACCGGGTTAAAGTGCTTTCCGAGGCACGGAGGAAACTCGGTATGTAATTATGGTCACCCATCCACGGACCATCCTCGGCAAGCATGGCTTAACCTTAAAGATCGACCCGTGTGGCTGTTTTTATTTAGCCACTAGCTCCTCCTTGTTCAAAAAATACCATAACATCGGAATTCAGTACAACTTATTGCCAAACATTGTTCAATTTTAATAACCCGTGTAAGTACAGTACTTAGTCAAAGAGAGCCGATCTCCCCTTCAGTATTTTCAGGAGCCATTACCATGTTTTTATTTCCTAGCCGGCCTTAATGAATGCAAGGACTAATTTCTGTGTGTACCATAAGTCTAGTACTTAAGCTCATAAGGTCTCGTGTGATATTTCACTTTTGCTTAGTTTTTTAGCTTTTACTTTACTGGTTTTAATTATGTGTTTTGCTTTCCTTGATGTTTTCGGCAAACGAAAATAATTTGGAGAAAGAGTTTTTGGTGGCTTTGTATGTTATTTTGTCAAAAGCTAATGTTGACTGACAATTCCAATGAACATAGTATGTACCTAATTATCGTGTATCGCTGTACTTTGCCTTTGTCTATATCCATTTATTGGTACATATTGAAATCGTATCTGTCTGTGTGACCGCGTTGTTCTACTAAACTAATTAATTGGTTTTACCCCGAAAAGTTTAAGTGAAAGTGTGTATTAATGACAGTAAAAAAATCTCAATATCTCGTTAGGTTGTCGTTGGGTTACCGTCAACTAGAAATTTCCTCCCCACGGCCCTAGATTTACAATCCCAAACGGCTCGAAAAATAGTTTCCATAAAGGTACTATATTTACGCCGCTTGAGGTTCTCGCAGCCGCAGCGGCATGCGGCAGCGCCTTTTACCTAATTAGTTAGTTAATCACTGACTATTCAAACACATTTTACACCATTAATAATAACATACTATAACTTCTCAAACTAACAGAAAGAAACACATTTAATTTTAGTGTTTTCTATGGTTCCTAGGTTACCACGAAATATAGCACTCCCTAATAGTTCATTAAATCAGAAATTTTACAAGAAATATTAAACTTAAGTGGGTTGGCTCACGCTACGAATATAGCGCGGGGCAAATTCATGGGTTGGTTAATGCACGCCATGCCATGCCCAACATGCTATGCACCATGGGGCTATATAGTCACTTGCTAAATAGCTGCATTTTTAAGTAGATGGTAATAACATATGTCACGATTGTAGTAAACAACCTTGGGATAAGTGATAGGCAAGTACCTATACAGTGGGCGGGCCATACCATGTTGGTTATACCTAGCAGACTGGACGTGACGAACTGCACAAGTGTACCAGTTCCTCGACCAAAGGTAGTAGAAAAACACCATGTAGTTTTTAGATCGTAAGAGTCTGACAAACCTCTCCACCTGCAACAGGGTGGAGGATTAACCAAATGATTTTAAAAGAGTAACCATGGAGTTTCTTGCCAGTTCTTCTGCATAGGAAACGACCAACCCGAACCGAGCAACTTTTTGTCGACGTTTTATAAGTGCCCATGTAGGCCTATGTGAAATATAAATATTTTGATATATAACGTAGTCGACGAGAATTAACGTAAATGAAAAAGACTGCAACTTTTATTTTGGCATGTAGTTTTTACAAGGTACTTGTTGACTGAAAAGTTGTGTGGTAATTGGTGATTGCTATAAGAGAGGAAGACCAAAGAAACGATGGATGGACTGCGTGAAGGCTGATATAGGTAAAAAGGAGGTGACTGCTCAGATGACAAGTGATAGAGAATTATGGATGATGAAGACAAGTTGCGCTGACCCCAAATATATTGGGATAAGCGCAGGAGAATGATGCGTTGGTGTCAAACAAGCCGCCATATCACCGTCTATGTGCTACCAAAACAGAAGAATTACAGGTGCGTTGCATTACAGAATACAAAGTTCGCATTAATTTAGGAGAAAAAATAGGCATATAGATTCATATATATCGCGAATATAAATTTTCCTAAAGAAACATTTATTATTGAAATAGTCTAACCCGGAAATGGCAGCCCGATCACACCGCTCGGTAAGTTCCGGAGGACTTATTGTTGCTATTAATTATAATTGGCATTTCGTAGACATGCTATGGAAATTAACGCAATTTTATTGGCAATGCTTTCTTTATGGGCAGTCATAAAATTATAGTGCGTTCCAATTATTATCAAAAGCCCACTAAACTATTAGTGCCTAACATCATGGAGTAGCTTGAAACAGACTGGCTCGTTGATGTACGTTGTGGTCGTAAGGACTACCTACTGATAAATGCTGCTACTTGGGGTAAAGTGTTAAGGGCTATTACTTTATTTGACGAAATGAGAGAGCACTATAGGTACACATCTGCCTATCCCTTCAAGGATTACAGGTGTAATGTTAAAACAAATTTTATGATAATATACAGTCAAAGTCAAAGTCAAAGTCAAAGTCAAAGATCTTTATTGTGAGACAGTGGTTACAGAGTTGTTATTGTGTTAATTTTTATGTGCGATTGCACTGCTCCGCCATGTTAGGCATACAATAGTAATTTGTTTAAATTATATATTAATTCAAATAGACATTTTAATTGAATTACTAAAAAATGATATTTTGCATCAAAACATAAAAAACAGTTTGGCACTCAACTCATCACGAATGTGTCGGACAAAAATTCATGTATTGTGTAATATGGTCTATTTACCAAGAAGTCATTTATTTTTTTCTTAAAAGAATTAATGTTTTCAATTTCTCTTAATTGCTTAGGAAGCTTATTATAAATTCGTGAAGACATTCCAAAGAAACTTTTAGACAGTAGGGCTGTTTTTGAGGGCATATTATTTACTATTTTGTCGGCATGTCGACGGGAGTGTAGGTTACCAAACTTTTCCCTATTGGTTTTTACGAAAACAGCGACCTCATAGATATAGAGGGCAGGAAGGGTCAAAATCCTAAGCTTTTTAAAATATGGCATACAGCTATCTGGGACACGTATGCCACAAATAGCTCTAAGACATTTCTTTTGCGCCCTAAAAGCGAGTTCCCTGTCCGTAGCATTCCCCCAATAAATTAGTCCATATCTAAGCGTAGACGTTACATAGGCATGATAGGCGGTTAGTACTGCTGCTTGATTTACAATCTTAGATAGCCTGTATAAAGCGTAGGAAAATTTATTTAGTTTTTTACACACCGTATCAATTTGCGTTTTCCAAGACATATTTTTGTCAATCCACAGTCCTAAGAATTTGGTGGTATCTGTTTCGTCTATTTTTTTCATTTCGTAATTTACATTTAATGTCAAAGGGGCTTTTCTTTGGGAATAACTTACTATTTTTGTTTTATCTAAATTGATTATGAGATTATTACATGTTAACCAATTTATAATGTCATTCAAAGTATCATTTATGTCATTTTCAAAAGTGTTGATGTCAGTCGGAGAAAATACAGCAGTGCTATCATCAGCAAAAAGGACTAATGGAATTTTCACGGCTCTTGGTAGATCGTTTATATAAATAAGGAAAAGCAAGGGACCCAAAACACTTCCTTGTGGCACGCCATATGTGACATCTCTCGGGTTTGATAAATACTGCTCTTCAGTTTTCGTCGCAAAAGAAACCTTATTTATTTGTATCAAGTCAAGAGCATTACCCCGTATGCCGTATTTATACAGTTTTTCGAGCAGTAATTTGTGATCCACATGGTCGAATGCTTTGGTCATGTCCATGTACATAGCCGTTACTGGCGTCCTATTGTTCATATTTTTGTAAATCCTAATAAGAAGATCGTAGATGGCCATATTGATAGTCTTGCTTTTACGAAATCCATTTTGTTCACTGGCAAAAAGATTATATTTTTCAAAATAGTTATAAATGCTATTGTAGATTACTTTCTCAAAGATTTTGGAAAAAATAGGGATTAAAGCTATTGGCCTATAGCAAGAGATATCCTCCTTTTTACCCTTTTTGAATAAAGGCTTGATGACTGAGACTTTTAGCTTACTGGGAAATTTTCCGTTTTGAACACAGAGGTTGATCAAATAGCTTAGCACCGGACTAATGGATAGTGCGACGTACTTTATAATTGACGTAGATATATTATCGTATCCAGTACTTTGTGTATTTTTTAAAGATTTTATGATTTTAAATATGTCATTTGGAATTGTAGGACTCATAAATAAGGAATTATAATTATTATCAATCAATGTCAGCGTTTTATTATCATGTGGTGTCAAATAATGCAATGTTGAAGGGTTTATAGGTTTAACAAGATTAACAAAGTAGGTATTAAAAGCTTCAGCAATTTGTTGCGGATCCGTTATAGATTTGCCATTTTGATTTATTCGTACAATTTCTTCTTTAGGAATATTATGTTTAGTGAAGTTGATTATCTTCCAAGTTGTTTTTGTTTTATTATTGGATTGTTTTATATTGTAGTCATTTTGCGATTTTTGAGTCAAGTTAATTATTCGCTTCAGCCTTGAAGAATATTTTTTGAATTTATTATGATCCATTTTATTAGACGTTTTCCGATACGTCCATAACAATTCTCTCTTCCGGCGGCAACATTTGGCTATGCCCTTTGAGATCCATGTAGGTCTTTTGGTTGGTGTATTTTTTATTCTTAAAACAGGAAAGCAAAGATTATAAAATAACTGAAAGTCATCAAAAAACAGTTGTCCCGCGCAACTCCGTCTGCGTCATATTTTCCTCGTTTTCGCAACATTTTTCATTGCTACTGCGCTCCTATTGGTTGTAGCGTGATTATGTATATATAGCCTCGATAAATGAGCTATCTAACACTGAAAGAATTTTTCAAATCGGATCAGTAGTTCCTGAGATTAGCGCGTTCAAGCAAACAAACAAACAAACTATTCAGCTTTATTATATTAGTATAGATATAGATTGGTATAGATATAGATTTACTACACTTTGTCGTTTATTAAAACTTATTATAATATAATTTACAGGGCTGCCCCATGTTAAGAGTAGGTATTACTGAATAATTTTCTACATAAAAATAATTGACCCAATTAAGTTAAAGTATGTCGTGAGCCTTGGGGGAGGCACTGTGGCGGTTTTTTTCTGTATGCAGCCACTTATTGGCCAACCATTTAAAAAGTTCAGCCATTTACTAACAGTTAAACGAGAAAAGGTCATAGGAGTTACAAAAGGCTCGGTGTCCTTTCTTTCAAGTCCGGAAAGACAAATAAGAGGAGTTTGAAGAATGCCATGAAACCTTTAGGTGTTTCATTTCGGAAGGAATAATTTTAAAAAAAGATCGCCCTGTTCGTTAATTTAGGTTCTATCTATTTATTTATCATCTATGGAAGACTAACAGCTAACAAAACAGATTAAAAATAGTTCGTCAGACTGACAGCCAATGACAAGTTTTCACTTATAAAAACAGCATCTTTAAAAATGAGTGTGAACAACAACGCTACCCCCATTATGGAAAAAAAAATAGAACATCAAATCTCATCCTCATCTTTATAATTATAGTTTGGATCCCAAAAAGATCAGCATATGCTTTCGAAGAACCAGTGAGAAGAAAACAAAGAATTCAATAAATGAAAGAGCATGAGAACTTGAGCAGTGAGAAGATTCCACAGATTACATACAGACGTAGTCAGTACCTAATAGACGTCATAAGAACCATCCTGCAAAACTAATTTACTTTATTCACTTACTTTGTCCAGTTAAATAAACGTTCTTTTACTACAGACTTTCTCATTTCCTATACTAACAGATGAAAATAATAAATGCAAACATAAAAGTTGGCATTTCTTAGCTAAAGTGCTATTTAAAGTAACTCGTTTAACTGAGGTGAAGTCTGCTCACAAAATAGATTTAAAGTCGACCACGACCGATTTGATTAAGTTAAATTTCTGGCAACTTTTGAACGGTACTTGTTAGGAAGTACAATTGTAAATTTTAAAATTTTAAACTGTGAACTAATTTAATTTACGCCGCCGACAAGTTGACGGACGTAATTAACGGGATTAACTACGTTTCTTCGGTTTTAAATCTGTTTAAACTTATGATTTTACGGATTATTAAGAATAGTCCTTCCAACTGGTTTTGGATTTGGCGGCCAAACTCAGTGGAGAGTAGCCAACAACATGTCAGATATCATAGTGCACTTGTATGTGCGAAGACACAAGTGCACTCACTCTTTCCTCACTCTCGTTTTCCAATTACGGCTCGATGAGAACGCACGAAGAGATCGCGCGCAAGATAAACATAAGATTTTACGAAATAAAGCCCTTTCTTTTTGGTTTTGAAATCAAGATTTTCAACCTAATATATTATGCAACCTAAGATCTATATGTAATCTCAGGATTATATCCAAAAAAATATCTAGGTCAAAACCTACCAGGATACCGAAGATATTTCTATAAGTTATTTACTTACCTCGTCTCACCCAGCGTAGTATCAACAGAAAGTCAGATAGATTTTTCGCCTTACCTGAAACCAAAAGAAAATCGTGTAAGTATTTTATTATAAAAATAACTCTCTATGATTTATAAAATAAATACGCATATAAACTTTTGACATTTATTGTACATAATAATGTTTTGAACATTTGATAAATTGAGTTATCTAAAGAAAGAAAAAACATTTCACGCGATGAAGAAAAGTGGAGATTTGAAAACCGAAAGCCGAAAAAATATAAAGAGTTATAACTTATTGCTTTTAAATATTATATTTGTCACATACAATATCATGACCAGTTTATAGTCCATATATAACGGGAGCCAGAAAAATATCTACTTGTTAAGTAGTTTTTACAGGAATTCAGACTCATAATAATTAAAGCTTGCACCCGTCCATAAGAAAGGCATCGGCTTTTCTCGAAGACTTATCCAAATGTGTCAATACATACATTTTGCCTTTATCAGTAGTAGCTCCTTCATTCTTCTTCACAGTTTTATTAATTTGTAATAATTACTTCATCATTCATCATTTCAGCCGAAAGACGTCCACTGCTGGACATAGGCCACCCCCAAAGGGGGGGTTTTGCCATAATCGCCACGCTTGGCAGGCGAGTTGACGATCGCAGTACAGTTGTTGCAAAATGCACAGAGAACGAATAATTACTAAGAATAATTACTTACTTCATTGAAAATGTATATAATGTCAATCACATCTCCTTAACTTATTTAAAAAAGACCAAGACACTAATCAATAAACAAAACCATCCCCTAACACAGCCCAACTTGTGAGCAATCTTTCTAAAAGTGGAATCTTGGCCCCAGATCATCAGAGCGGGTGACGGATGGCCGCAGACACGCAGTCATGACTCCGGGACTATGATGGATGTGGCAGACCGGAGCCCCGGAGTCCCGGAGACGTGTTGGCTTATTACGAACAATAACGTACTTCTCAAACAAAATCTCCGTGTGTGACGTTCCATTATTTTATTAGATTAATGTTTATGTTGAACGAGACAGGAGATTTTTGAAGTTTTTCTGAATGGAATCATGTTCTAGTTATAGTTTGTTTAGAAGAAATTCGTTGCTTTAAGTAAGATTTTTTAAAATATTCCCAAAAATATTCGCAAAGAACCTTAGCTGATTTATCATAACCTTAAAAAATAAATTTTCTAAACTTTTAGTTCAACTAAACAAGCGTATGTACCAAAGTACTTATTTAGGTCTAAGTACTTAATTATTTCAAGATTAACAAGCGCAAAGTTCAACCGGTGTCTTCTCAACAATCAACATGATATTAACTCACTATTATTCAAGTTATAATAGTAAGCTACAACGGATAAAATGGATCGGAGTTAAAAGTTTAGCTTCGCCGTCAAGTTTTAGGCCTGTGGGCCTCCGACGACTAGCGATAATGGTGCGTCACTCATCCACAACTGGATGCTACAGATTTACATCCACGTGATTTATGACTTCTTCATAGAGAGGGGAAAAAAATATACAGGAAAATATACAGAGGGAGAGCGCAGGGGCGCCTCCGCCACTTGCTGGAGAGGCGCGGCGCCGAATTGAAAATACTCCTTCCAAGAATTTAGCAATCGCTACAATAGAATATTCCGACTGTTTCGATATACTCAATTTGAAGTAAATCGTCAAAGAGGATGACGCTTCATTTTCTTCGCTTTGTTTATTCCCACAATTGCGTTTCGGAGATTATAACTTTCCGTATTTAGAATTAGGTATATTAACCTAAATACCATGTGCGTGCATGGGTAGCGGAATTAATCTTTGTGTGCGTCCCTTTTACGCATTCTAATAATTTACTTCGGGTTGTAGTACATATTTAGGTTTGAAAGATGGGCAATTTGGAAGACTAATGGCGTAGAATCCAGAGGTCCGGTATCGATATTAAAAAATGGCCGCAGGCTTGCATTTACCATGAAGCGGAATTCAGATTATGTGCGTTATAAAAAAAAATACCAGCATCGTTGATACTCGCGGCTAATTTTAAATGTATGACTTCGTGGAATCTGCTAAATAAAGTAAAAAAGATAATTTGTAAAAGATTTTCGAAGTGTTTGTATTTTTTGTTCATACCTCGTGAAAACTCACACGTGAATATAGAGAGAGGATCGCGCGATATGCTTCACGAACAAAATAGAAAAAGGATATTGAATCGGTAAGAGAATGCCGTAACTTAAGAAAATGTCACCCTCTATCAAGCTCGACGTGTTGCTTGTGTCGAGCCTTGTTCTGATATTATAACCGACAAAATATTCTAAAGATTTTCCAAAAAACACTTCATACATTTTCAAAAATTAACACCATATTATTTTCGTTCCAGCTTCATTTTCATACCGATATTTTTCGGGAAAAATCCCGGATCTTTCGCAAAACAAATGTAAAAAGGTCATCCTTTTATCTCACAATTTGCAATTTGAATACGCAGACAAATTAATCCGGCAAAAAATTAACCAAAAGAATACAAAGCGGCAGCGCGGGAACAACGGTCTGCTCCGAAATATGCGACAGAGGATATCATTACATTCTGTGGCTACTGCTTACACACAGTCCCGCTGCTAACCTGACTTTATCACGTTTTATTTTTCCCGTTCCAAGTAGTGGAAGTAGCTTTACCACAAAAGACGTAGAGAAAATAATTTAATTTAAAAGTAGCGGGACAGTCAGGGACAGTAGAGTTACCGGGTCCTAAACAACAGTGTCTTGCGACGTGTGTCCTCCTTGATATTCCGTACGCGTACTTCAATTTCAAAGGTGGCGTTTGTTATTCCTTAACAATGAAAATCACGCAACGCATTCAGACAAAAACAAGGAATCTTCAGTAACTAATTTTCGTTGTCAGTCTCCAGTGAATACCCGAGGACGTGTGGAAAATAACCGAGGTTTTCTGACGTGTTTTGGCTCGTTGGGAGATAATAACCTGTCTGGTTTCCCGTCGTGCTCGTCAGCGTGTGTCCCGGATGCGCGCGCGGCTCGGGAGGGACGTCAGTACGTCGTTTTGTCACTAACGCATCATTTGTACTGTTTGCCAGACCGTTATTGGGCTTGTTTTTGGCAAACTCGCAGCGTATTGCGCCGCCCTGCGCCTTTAAGCCTGAAATGAAAGACCGTTTCGGTTCAGCCCCGAGAATTGGTTGCCTTCATTAAGGGTCTCTGTTTGCGCGTCTGGCGAAACACTGTTATTTAAACTAATTAACTGAGTATTGTGATGTGATAGAGAGAAAATAACGAACATTAATCTTCACTACCACCCTTTTATTAAGAACGTAATGCTTTCATCTGGTTTCAAATTGCTTTGTACGCCGTTGTTGTTTCGATTAATTCGGAGCTAACTATTGTCACTGCGGGCTTTACGTTGACGTGAACTTAATTCACCTGTAATGGCTGAGTAACTGAAATAAATAAGGCTAGCTAATTTTATTTTGTTGTTCAATTTGTGATGAAACTGCGGCCCGCCCCGTCGCACCGCGCCCCCCACCCCCGCCGGCTCCGCAGCCAAATGTATATTAATGTGCCACCCGAACCACAACACTAATATTGTTTTCTTTTTATATCCACGACCTCGAAAGCTTTTACTAGTGTCAACTATTACGCTTGTTTTACGGTTTGAAGTAATGTCATTGTATAGACGAAAGAACAAAGGAGACTGACAGTGGCGGAATACTTCGTAAAAATAAGAGTTTACTCAAAGGTTCCGACGAGAAAATCTCGCCTAACGACTGAATATCGTGAGCGAGAAATGTCACGATCCGCGCTGTGAGCTGTGAGCCTGTGACTCAGGTTTATAATAATTTTATTTTAGCCACCGAGATTTTATTACAGCACAGGATATGCATTGTGCGAAACAAGACTAGGAATGTAGCCATTGTATATTTTATATTCGTCAAAAGTTAAGAGGCTTTAGAACTGAATTTCAGTACGTAAGTACCCACAGAAGAAAGACGGAGCAGTACGCACGAATTGCCAATGGGGACCGCGCGGAGTTAAATACGCTAATTAGTAATTCCTAATTTAAAGTAATCGACCGCCTTACGGAATCAAAATTCAACTTTGGTCATTCGGGAAAAATGACCCGTGAATTAAATTTAAAAAAAAAAACAAAGCAGATGAGGCGGTAATACCTTGAGCCCTTGGTCCGTCGGTCCAGTGATGACGTAAGAATTTTATTACCTCCCGTAGCCTCCCGCAGACCGCACTCCCCCGCCACTGGTTCCGTTTCAAGAGGATTAACTTGTAATCCCACAGGAGGACCAATATCATTCATTAGAATGCTATTCCCGCTTTATTACGTCTGACACAATGTTTTCGTCGGCATTTGAAAATGGTTTTAAATTACTTTTTAACTGTGATTCATACGAAAAATATTGAGTGGACACCTTTTCGGACCTTCCATTTATTAAAAATCTAAATTTATGTGTACCATTATAAACAGAAGGTGTTATAAAAAGGGAATCTGTAAGATTAAAGTTAAATTAATTCATAAAATATCTCGGGATAGTTGAAGAAATAACAAAGAAAATTGTATTGTGCTAGTCACCCACGCTAATTATAATAAATGGCCCAACGTTGTAGCCTAGCCCTAGTTCTGCCTAAGCAAGCAATTTAAAAGACAACTCAAACACTGGCTGCTATTTTTATTCCAGTCTTGCAACTTCCACTATCCGCTTTAACTTTATTTAAAAGTCATTTTAAAATTCGAACTCCAGTAGCTTCTAGTATTGAATATATCGGCTTTTAAAAGATCTTTTTCAAATACAGAACGTAAGTGTTTAGAATGTTGCTCCATTGAAATACTATTTCGAGAATACATTCTCGATTCAAATTTTAAACATACCTTTGGCTAACAAACATGGTTGTAATCAATGACAGCTGTCATCTCTCAATACGCAACAAGCTAACACATTAGAAATCTTACAGACAGTGCAATTAACTGGCAGCGTGTCGTCCCACGTAGTGCGTAGGTACAAGGACAATGCCGAGGCAGACCGATCCGCGATGAGCCGTGGTATTAAATCTAGATTACCGTTTGGCGTTTCCGCTCGGCTGGATAATCAACGGGACTATATTAAAGCTATCAGTCACGTGACGCATGACAAGCTACGCGTGTTGTCACGCGGAACGTTCGCATATCAAACGTAAATTGTGGGATAGTGTCGTGACAATTACGCATTTTCATGGGTTAAAGGATCGTACCACTCCGCTGTACATTGGTAACGTATTGTTTGTATTGATTCAATAGTGTGGTGAGTATTTCAGAATGATTTTTGTGAAAATTGATGTTATGTGCTGAGTAATAAATAGTGCCTTATGTATATAATACAAGCTGTCCCGCGCAGCTTCATCTGCGTCACATTTTCCCCCTTTTCGCAACATTTTTGATTGCTGCTCCGCTCCTATTGGTCGTAGCGTGATGATATATATATAACCTATATTACTTCTGATATCTCCAAGAATATATGTACAAAGTTTCATGATGATCGGTTGAGTAGTTTTCGCGTGAAAGCGTAACAAACAAACTTACATTCACATTTATAATAGTTTATGATAGGATTATTATGGATTAAATGTTTGGGTCTAGAATTAGATAATAAGTAATCACGAAAGTAAACGCACATGCCTAAAATAAATTAACCCTATACCATCCACGGTAACTGTTGAACGATTCCCGATCATTAATTCACGACAACGACCGCATTACTAACTTTACGATGACATCAACGCGATCGATGGAATTAATTCAACTCCTCAAATTACAATCTCTTATAAAACATGGGCAATCGCGTCGCATTTTTTCCGTGCGTCGTTTAATCCAAATCGAATATTTGAGTTAAGCGGGCACCATAAAATATGATTAGTGGTTATGTGGGGACCGGCGCGCGGCGCTGGCGACACCAACGGCAAATATGGCCGGCCGGCCTAGGCAAACACGACCGGACTGCCGCGGGCCGAATCCGCACCATTCACAAATATTGTTTCGCCTGATCTTCATGTTTCTGACTGTTGATGGGAGAATATGCTTGATTTATTGGCTGCAATAAAATCAACACGAAAATTAGCAAGGAAATTTTCACTCTCGCTTAACTCTGACATTTGTTAAAAATAGGCCAGGTAGCTTCTGGAACGGGGGATCTGTTTTATAAATACCACTTAGGTACAGTCCAAATATTTAGAAAAATCGTCCCAAATGCACAAAAGATAAAAATGTAAGCTTCTAAATAAGTCTACTGACGTCTATAATCTTATACTTACATATACTTACTAACATACTATAAGTTCTAGTTAAGCCCCACGTGTACGCACTTACGCGTTCCTACATAACCTCTATTCATAATGATTATGGCAAATAATATCTTTTGTGAGCGGAACACTATCAGGTTTTATGTCATAATTATGGCGGGACGGTGCCCGGGGCGGATGGCTGCCGGGCAGCCGGGCAGCCGGGCCGTACCCGGGCGGCAGGCCCGCCAATGTGTTTTCATCCGACACTGCGTAAAGGCGATTTTTACAAACGGCGCGACTACCCAACGCCTGCACTAATTGGATGCACTGACCGCGATGCTGTCCGGATGAAAATATTTACGTTCTCCGCAAAATATATTGGAATATTTCCAGGTGAACGGTGACGGCTCTATTATGTAAGTACGTAATTGGAGAATCAGGCAGATGATGCGAAAACCAATCGCTTCAGAGGCTTGGGCTGATAAACAGGCGCGGCGTTTTGTAATCCATACGGCTTCACTGGGTAGCTGTATAAAGGGAGATAATTAAGCAATACGATCGGTGCTTAGCGCGGCACTACATCTAAATTCAGAGATAATGGCGTCATACAATTATGTTCGAGTGTATGACGCTTGATCTGTTGTTGTGTTAACCGCTACTAGACTGTAGCGTATCGATTGCGTTGTGCTTTTTGTTTAAACTTAGTTAATAGCTGATAGCTTATTAGATGATGAATAAACTTGTTATAAATTTATAACATTCACTCTCATAGGTTCAATTTCAAAGGTAAACGCATAAAAATGAGTGGTTTTTAAAATAATTGAGTGTCTAAGCCTATTTTGCCTTCAAATCCATAATTAGCGAGTAAGTTCCTAATAGGCTAATCCTAATCGCGATCAAATCTCTCGCACTTAACTGATTAACCATGACGAATAGTATCACAGAAAGGAGGGTTTACATGGCTTCCTGGTAGCAATAATAATTAATTTGCCAGTTAATTAGTGCGGCTGCAGTTGGTGTAAATCAAGCGGCAGCCGCCGGCGTGATTTCTGCATTGTTATGGTGTTTCGATGCGTCTAATGTACATGGTGGTTCCAGGGCATATCGAAAAACTCTAGCTGCTTTAAAGGATATAATTAATAAAAAGTATTTTAAAACTATTGTTTTCTCTATACTTGTTTGACTGAAACCATTTGATATTTAGTCGTAGAATAAAGTTATAGGTTTTAAGTGCTAAGTCTACTTTTTGTGTGAAAATTGAATTTTAAATCAATTTTCTGTAGGTTTTTGTTAATGCGCAACAAAAGGATTTTCTATATTATATGGTTATTATTTTCTATAGTGTAGGTAACTTTAATTTTAAAAAATGTAGCATGTAGCTTACAGTTTTTTTTTATTAAGGAAATCTTTTAAGTTTTAAAGAAGTATCTTTTACCTACACGACTGGCCAAAAAAAGAGATATTAAGATTAGTTTAAAATTTTTGTTTAATTGTCATTCGATTTGCAACAAATACTGCTTAAAATAACCAACTAAGTGTTATATTTTATACTCCCATATTTTTTTTTTAAGTTAAACATTTCCCTTTTCAAAACTACATACAGAACTACTTGACTAAATTGTCGAAACAATATTGTTTGTTTCAATTCACCAGCTGAAGTGGCTCTTTGTGCGGCAGTGGATGTTGAAATCTCCCCTGTTTTAAACACAATGCTACTGAGAGCCGGTGCAAGCGGCTTATTTACCTAAATGGAGGCCTATTAGAGCTTTGCTGAACCAGAACAGGAGTTCTATGTTAGGAGGAAGATGCGTTACTGTATTTTGTGGTGGACAATATTCGGTATTTAGGCTAGGGAAGTACGGACCAATCTAGGTGGAAATCATTATCATCATCATCATCATCATCATCATCATCATCATCAGCCTATAATGTTCCCACTGCTGGGACACCGGCATCCTCTCTAGAGGGAGGGAGTGGGGCTCCACCACGCGGGCCCAGTGCGGGTTGGTAGATGTCATATATCTTCGAATTTTTAGTTCTAGGACCTGCCGGTTTCCTCACGATGTTTTCCTTCACCGTTTTTGAGGGCAGCGGTGATGAAATAAATTACACAAAGTAATGCGCCTGTCTGGGTTTAAACCCACGGCTTAATGCTCGTAAGTCGGGGCTGCTACCACTGGGCTACCAGTACTCCCAGGTGGAAATACGTTATACAGGGTGTAACGGAAAGGGTATATACATACTTAAGGGTGTGCTACAGCCGCCCCATACATTTGGGTCGAATAGGTAGGACATTTTGTATGGGGCAGCTGAAATTTTTTTCGCTATTACGATGTTTGTCCGAAGGAGAAACATGTTCAGTTTGATGGTCTGTAGCACACCCTTAATTATGCATATACCCATTCCGTTATAACCTGTATAATTTTATGAGCGTGATACCGCTGTATTGTTGCAAGTTGCAAGACTAACTGGTTGGTCTAGTGTTGCCAGCGCGACATGACGTCCTGGGTTCGACTCCCGGGTAAGGCATTGCGTTATTGAGCTATTTCATCAGGAATTTCTCAGTTGCAGCCGCGGAGTCGGGATAAATAAATATTCGGAATGTGATTAGAAGATAGGCGACGCGTCGTTAGCGTTGAAAGACCACAATAAGCGGAAAAAACACACAACACCCTACGTTTTTTTTTGCTCTCATGTAAAAAACAATATTCAATATTTAAAAAAGGACTAGCTTTTTAAAAAAAAATATTATACAGGCAACACACACAGACACTCAATTATTATTAGGTTTCTCGTTGTTTATTTTGTTTTTTTTTTTTTTTATATTTATTATTTTATGTTACTTATGTGTAAATTAATTTGATATTTTATGATATTATTATTTATTATTATGTTCTCTATCACAATGCTGTCCTTTTTAACCCAATGGTTGACTGGTAGAGAATGCCTTGTGGCATAAAGTCCGCCTATGTACCACCATTGTACATGAAGTTTAAATAAATAAATAAATTTAATAAGGTAAATTTAGTTAGTTTAGAGACTCACTACTATCGAAGTTGTAGACGATTATGTCTACCTGGGACAAACGGTCCAGTTGGGTAGGTCTAACTTCGAGAAAGAGGTCAATCGTCGAATCCGACTCGGCTGGGCAGCGTTCGGGAAGCTGCGTGGTATCTTCTCGTCCAACTTACCGCAGTGTCTCAAGACGAAAGTTTATGACCAGTGTGTGTTGCCAGTGATTACATACGGGACCGAAACGTGGCCGCTCACAATGGGCCTCATCAGAAGGCTCAAAGTCACCCAAAGGGCAATGGAGAGAGCTATGCTCGGAGTTTCCTTGCGTGATCAAATCAGAAATGAGGACATCCGCAAGAGAACCAAGGTTACCGACGTAGCCCGAAGAATTGCCAGACTTAAGTGGCAGTGGGCAGGGCACATTGCTCGCAGAACAGATGGCCGATGGGGCCGAAAAGTTCTGGAATGGCGACCGCGAACCGGGAGACGATGCGTTGGAAGGCCTCCCACTAGGTGGACCGATGACCTGGTGAAGGTTTCGGGGATCCGCTGGATGCGAGTCGCACGGGACCGATCAATGTGGCGACACTTGGGGGAGGCCTATGTCCAGCAGTGGACGTCTTTCGGCTGAAGTGATGATGATGATGATGATGATGAAATTTAGTTATTTCACTGGCACTAAATTCCCTCTCATCCTTAACAACGGAAGATAACCAAAATACTTTCAGGAAATTAAGCTTCAATTAATTATAGAAATAAACACTTAAGTTACTCTAGAACAGTCAGTCTAAATAAATTGGTGGAAGTTTTGAAAACAAGTGAATGTTGTGAATAACTGTGAACGGCGCCGGTGTATGGAATCTGCAGCGAGATATCTATGAGATTCCGCTTTCACGAGGCGCTGGGACATAACCTATCGTACACACGGACGTTTAGTTCGTACAACATATTAGAAATTATCGCAAAGATGATAGGGTCGTTTGAGGTGGTTCAAGGAAAAAAAAGTACGTGTGGCAATCGGGGACTGCCGCGGTAAAGCTATTGCATAGCATTTTTGCTCAATTTATGCAATTATAATATTTATGCAATATTCTTTTTTCTTTGATATTCATTCAAGTTACGCTTTTTGAGCGTGGTGACTGATAATAAAACATTTTTTTTGCCATGAAGTTTTTTTCACATTTTTTTTTTAAATTCGGGGTGTTAGGTTTATTTCGTTACGGAATTTCTTGATTCAGTCGCCGCGCTCAAAGCCCGCGATAAAAGCTATGCAATAGCCTAATAAGTAGGTTTGAATAAAATTAAGCAGGCCGTGGGATATGTTAGGTATCTAAAGGAACTTCGATCTTCATAAAAAAACAAAAATATTCTATCGGTCATTCCACAATAATTGCCACGTATTTTTGTTAACTTCATCTGTCAGATAGTTAAAAAAATAAACAATTTGTAATGATGGCTCAATCGAGTCTGGATTGGTGCCCGGTTGATGGCAAAGGCTCGCCTCTATTACTTACTTAAAACAATACTGGCGCAATGCGGGTATTCTATTAGGTACAGCTCTGCCTAACCTTTTAGAAATTATAGACGTGATGTAGTGCTAGGTTAAACTCATTCAAGAACACTATTGTGAAACTATTACGAAATAACCGCACACACCAACAGAAAATGTGCATGAAATTCACGGAGTATAAACTCAATACCGCATATATATTATGTACATATATTTGACCTAACACAGCTTGACCTATTGTTCACACATATCGACCGTATGTCCCAGCAGTTACCTGCGGAGAAACTATGTTTATTACAGAACAGTAACCACCAACTTGTGTACCTACCCGGCGAGAATTTACCCGAAATGCTAACTACAAATGGCATACGGAACGTATTTTCAGATGTGTTTGGCTTGCTTAAGCAATTATTGTGGATGGAGGTATTTTGGCTGGTTTATTATAGCTATTATAGTTATTTGTTTGTTGTTATTTTTAGGGGATTGGTAAAAGGTTAAACAACGATGGTCGATATGGTTCCGTGGATAGGTGATCATTCATTACATATCGAGGTCCCGGTATCTGCTTCATCATCATTAGCCTATAATGTTCCCACTGCTGGGACACAGGCCTCCTCTCAATGAGAGGGAGTGGGCTGTAATCCACCAAGCGGGCCCAGTGCGAGTTGGTAGATGTCACATGTCTTCGGATTTTTAGTTTTAGGACATGCCGGATTCCTCACGATGTTTTCCTTCACCGTTTTTGAGGGCAGCGGTGATGAAATACATTACAAAAAAGTAATGCGCCTGCCTGGGTTCGAACCCACGGCTTACTGCTTGTAAGTCGGGGCTGCCATCACTAGGCCACCGTTGCTATCTCTGCTTCGTATAGCACGTTAATCAGTAAGTTGATTACTGGTTCTTTGACCAGCGTTACGGGTAGTGAGAAACCAGGATCTGGAAGTCTGACAAACAGTTTTGCCCAGCAATATCGTGTTACTCTCTCTCGTGCTGGGTCAGATAGGTCCATTTAAAATACTGGTATTCAGCTGAATTCAGTTAGGCCGAAAGTCGACCCCAATAAACTTGCTATTTGACTAGGCAGATGGTAACATGACGGCTTAGTACGAATGGTGTGTGTTTTAATTTGGTTACCTACGGCAAATTATTTTTTTTCCCAAGAAGTTGTATGGAAGGGACTTATAGGACGAATAGCTAGTCAAAGAGTCGACCTGGTTGCTCTTTTCCTATATCGATTCTATAGATTTGTGTGTGATTTGTGGTATGTTAAGTTCGACACATTCTAGGAAAGAATACCACTTTTATTTCTAGCATCGAGTTTTCTCCGTTTTTCGCTTTTAGACTGAAAGAGAGTAAAATCGTTTATAGAAACTGTTACTAGCCTGGAGAGCTGTAACACTCAAAATTCTGCTAAAGGTTTGTTTGCAGTAGTCTTGAGTGTTACCCACTCAAAATTACTGACATTTTTTTGCCATCAGTTTCTGCATGGGTGCCGTTTTTTCGTTCTATGTAATGTTTCAACATTTGCCATTTCCGTTTGTTTACGTCCAGTATCTAGACGATCAGTTTACTACTAGTAGTAGCAGTAGCTGTAAGGAAATTTATAATGTTATCTGGAAGACAGCGCCATACTTTCTCATTCTACTTTAATTTTTATGGAAAAAAATAAACAGCAACTTAATATCTTTGCAGCAGTGTAATATAAAAAAGAATATCGCAGGGCCGACGAAAATCAACGAAAGCGAAGATTTTTAAATATTTTAATAGGATCCGAGACTCAAACGTAAGATTTTTATAACCACAATCTCCGTTATAGATAGCTTCGCTATAGAGCTTAGATAAACTAATGGAGGGCTTAAAAGAAATAATAGTTATACATAAAAGCCATTAGTTTCTCCTAGTTAGATTAATGATTACTTACTATTGTAGCAAATATTTAGCTAATCTCTCAACCAAAACATCGTACACACTTCTGTAACCGCTATGGCACGAGGCGAAAAACGAGCAGTGGTGTCCCAATTTTGCATCATGCATGATTCATCATCACTGCTCACCAATTAAAAAAAAAGAAAATGTTAATACTATGAATATCATACTCTCATCATCATCTGCCTAGTCTTTTAGGGTCTTCCAGATTAACGGGATGCAAAAAGAAAACCGTCCAAGTGCGGGTTCCGTACCATTATTTGTAAAAACGGCCAAAAAACACTTTTTTTATGGGAGCCCCCTTAAATATTTATTTTATTCTGTTTTTAGTATTTGTTATTATAGCGGCAACAGAAATACATAATAGATACAGTCTGGTGACAGACGGATGGACGGACGGATAGCGAAGTCTCAGTAATCAGGTCCCGTTTGACCCTTTGGATACGGAACCCTAAAAACACAGTATTTCTTCTTTTTTGTTTAGTGCCTAACGTGGTGTCGGAGATTTTATGCGGCCCATGGACTTGGGTTTACATGCCGTCGAGAAATATCTCTTAGGCATATTTGGTTTCCTCACGAATGCTTTCCTTCATCATCTGCCTAGCCTTTTCCCAAACTATCTTGGGGTCGGCTTCCAGTCTAACCGGATCCATTTCAGTGCCCGTATTTTACATGAAGCGACTGACTATCTGACCTCCACAACCCAGTACTGGGTAATACAAGACCCCTTGGGAAGACTGGATGTCAGACTTTTGTCTTCTGACTACTCGTAACGACTGTCAAAGAGCTATAAATGACAGCCGGGATTGGTCCCGTCTTAACGTACTTTCCAAGGCACGGAGTAAACTCGGTTTCTAATTATGGTCACCCATCGACGGACCAACCTCGGCAAGCACGGCTTAACCTTAAAGATCGACCCGTGCGGCTGTTGTTATTTAGCCACGAGCCCTTCTGTTACGATGCTTTCCTTCACCAAAGTAATAATTTATACAATACGCACATGAATATACTATATAATATGCTCTGTATTGTGTCGGACGTAAAGAATAGCACCATCCCATATCTTCCCGTGGGTGTCGTAAGAGGCGACTAAGGGATTAGCCAGAGAATGGGCAGCAGCGTCCGCTGTGCTTTTGTAACAACCGTACTGCGATCGCCAACCCGCTTGCCAAGCGTGGCGATTATGGCAAAACCCCCCAAAATGTCAATGTGGCGACACTTGGGGGAGGCCTATGTCCAGCAGTGGACGTCTTTTGGGCTGAAATGATGATGATGATGATGATGCACATGAATAAGAAACATCAGAGGTGCGTGGTTTGATACCAGTATTGGTAGGTAGTGGGGTACTCTGATGTTTCGAAATTATTAAGAATTTAGAATTTATTAAGATTGTTGAATAAAAAATGTTGCAAGTTATTTACCAAAGTGTAAAGTGTGTAAGGTTCACTGTCAATCAGTTCCACAATTAGGGTAATCAACCATTACCTAAGGGTAGCGTTACTACCTTATTCTATTCTAATACCCCCACTGATCCCTTTCAAAATAATTCCTAGAACATTCTACTTAATAAGCACGGCGACAAGAGTCTATATTCCGCTCCTCAATTTTCTGGACTATTAGTGATATATAGCGTTTCGATACGAGCTAATGACTGCCGCCGGATACGATCCCACTAGGGGTTAACTGCTTATTTCTAGTGATTTATTGACACTAGTGTTTCGTGTGGAAATCTTCCGATATTTTATTAAGTAATAACCGATTTTCTGAATCTGTCTAATCGTCTGAATGAATGTTATGCTTTACTTTGAAACATTTACGAAGGTCGACAAATTTTGAAATGAAAAGTACAATTAAAGTTTGATAATGGTTAAAAGTGCCCCACAATAGAGGTTAGTTTTATTTTATGTTAAAAATACGGGCATCATAAACTAAAAACTGAAGCGTTTATAAAAAACCTGTTTTTGAAAACTGTGAACTATCATTTTTAGAGTTCCGTACCCAAAGGGTCAAACGGGACCCTATTACTGAGACTTCGCTGTCCGTCCGTCCGTCCGTCCGTCTGTCACCAGGCTGTATCTCATGAACCGTGATAGTTAGCCAGTTGAAATTTCTACAGATTATGTATTTCTGTTGACGCTATAACAAAAAATAATAAAAACAGAAAAAAAAAATATTTAAGGGGCTCCCATACAAAAAAGCATTTTTATAAATAATGGTACGGAACCCTTCGTGCGCGAGTCCGACTCGCACTTGACCGGTTTTTATTAATTCCAAAGCCTAATGCCATTCTACGTATACCTAAATATGTCTAATGTAAGTAGGTATTCATATGCCGAGGTAATATAACTTAAAATGATAAAGCTAAGGTACATTATTATTAAGAAACAAAATATAAAACCACCACTCGTGGTCAGAACATTAACTTACAAGCCTATTACAAAAGAAAAGCAGGTACTCCGAAGATAAAAGATAAAAGAAAGCTCCTCTTAAACATTTCATCAGAAAACGTCGAAATTTAATTATCTAATTAACATTACTTGGGACGACATCGGGTGAATAAAGTCATTGGGGGTGAATTACGACAAATTTCTTATTAAAAAGATTCCTCTCACAGATCACAATAACGAGAGCTTTGATTATTTCCTACCTGACTTTTTGTTCCTTTTGTTCAATTTTATATTACTGGTGTTTTAGAAACCTGAAGATGTGATATTGCCCTTAAACGTTTGATATTTTTTTTTATTTTATTTACACGTTTAACAGAGATAATTATTTTAAGTAAGTTTTTGGCTTTTCCTCAATTCCAATCCTAAACCCCCCGCCCGATCTAGATGCCTGAAACGTTGTTCATGAGCTCTTTACAAAGGGTGAAAAAGCCCTTAACAAAGCCGAAAGACTCTCATCCTCCTGTCTCCCCGTCATTGCAATTTTTTTTTTGTTCTAGACCATACCCGGAAACCTTCTAGTTACGGAGATATTGGTGGTGATAGTCCCAACTTTTTCACAAGCTTTTTTTGATACAAGTTTTTAATATTTATAACTTTACTTTAACATACCTCCACGATCCTCGTAGTATTAAAAGCATCAGCACAGTGTTTTGAGTGCGTTTTTGTGGGAAGTGATTTTCACCGCAAAAAAAGATGTTTCCCAGCAATCATGTTTATGTAGGTACAGTTACTTAGTTTGATGTACAGAATGCTTAGTTGCCAGCTTCATGAAGGGCACGTTTACATCGTGTATTATGAAAGTTAAGGGTTTTTGACAATACATCTCCGAAAGGGTTTAAATTGGCGATTAAAGTTTCTATAGTTAGTCATTTTTGCTGCGGGAAATCTCATTAAGAAGGTCCTACTCGTTAAATACACGGTTTCATCATCATTTCAGCCCAAAAGACGTCCACTGCTGGACACAGGCCTGGGACCAAGTGTCGCCATAATAATCGCCACGCTTGGCAGGCGGGTTGGCGATCGCAGCACGGTTGTTACAAAAGCACTGAGAACGCTGCTGCCCATTCTCTGGCAAATCCCTTAGTCGCCCCTTACGACACCCACGGGAAGATATGCTGATGGTGCTATTCTTTACGTCCGTCACCATACAGATCCACGGCTTGCAAAACGACAAATTGCATTTAAATACAGGTTCAAGTTCTATCAATCAAGGTTTCAAATAAGTAAGCCTAGTACAAAAATGAATGGGTTTAGTTTCAATGCGGGCTGATCCAAAATACGGCACAGTTACGTTATACTGGCGGATTTTGGAGAGCTAATATGTACGACTAAAACTAGGTACAGTGTCCACTTGCGGTAAACATTATTTACGGTACGTACTTACTCGATCAATCTTTCTCATGAATGCTCCTACTCGTATTTATAGTGAAAGGTATAACTTTCCGATCCTTGTAGAATGTAGGCATTCCACAAGGATCGGAAAGTTATACCTATGAAGTCTTATTTTTTACTTTTGAGGTCTATTGAGGTGAGGATTTATTTTGATTAACCCATTGATGTTTTGAAAGTTTCAACTAGTTTTGATGGAAATAGATTTTCTAGGGAAACACTTGAACCGCTGAGATCTATAAATGTTACTGTGAACGTACTTTGAAACTGATAACTGTAAAATAACAAGTGCAAGGAGGACATGTATATGCCAGAATGAGTACTAAGTATGGTTAGAGATCTAAAGCTCAGGTTTGTATTTTTATGAATGAAGTGGTTAAAAACGAAATTAAATAAAAAACCATAAGCTAGTAGTAGGTAACTGTCAAGTCGGAAGAATGTGAAAGCAAGAAAGTACCAAAATACTCATCATTCATTTCAATGCGAAGAATATATTGTAGGGAAACCGATTAAGTGAGTGAAACATAACTTTTCTCCCAATAAAACACCCAGGGGCAGTCAGTTGCTCTGACCCCATGAATTTAAAACCTGATTACTTAGCTAAGAGCGGTTGACATTCGGAGTGCCCCTAACTACTCCCATGTGGGATTTTTACCGCGTTTTTTATTTCACTTAGACGACTATGTACATTTTAACCCTGTTACGTATGGTAATAGCTCAGAGAAGTTTTTGCTGAGCTGAAATCTACTTACACAGGAGGAAATAAGGTTCTTTGCAAGCTGTCAAGATCCATGGTCCATAAAAATAGGTCCATGTAAATATGTTTGCCTTTCCTATGTTTTGCTTGGAATATTTAGAAGCAAAATAAGATCACTTTTTCTATTAAAGATGAAAGGTAGGTAATATGGTTTGCTTCTAAATATTCATCTAAATATTCTAATTCTCGGTAAAGAGAAAAATAACTAAGCTGTAAATCTGATATTTTTGTATTACGAATACACAACAGGTTTAAGGAACCTCTAATGTTTTCTAAGAATGGTAACGAGTGAAATAAAAAAAAAGATTGTACGCGTAATCTCACAAAGTTAATTTTGACAGACTTCTCTTTAGATAGGTGTTGTACAGGGTGTAACGGAAAGGGTATATACATACTTAAGGGTGTGCTACAAACCATTAAACTGAACATGTTTCTCCATCCGACAAACATAGTAATAGCGAAAAAAAAATCAGCTGCCCCATTACAATTGGGGCGAATAGGTATTGAAATTTTGTATGGGGCTGCAGATATTTTTTTCCTTTACACCCTGTATAATAATTGAATCTCGGTAAGCTTACGGTTTTCAAATTATGTTTGTAGATAAATGTTCCAAGAAATATGGATACAGGATCGTGGTGCTTACGAAGTGTCTGTCATGTCATGAGAATACAAAAATTCGGTCAAAATATTATTAACCTCTAACGTCAAATAAATTATTTATACGAAGGTACTTTTAAGTGTTTCTTGAAAATCATTAACATACGATGGGACTGCTGAGAAAAAATATTGTTTGGAGACCAGCTGGCCTACCGTGACGTCTTCAAACAGTATTGTTTTACTCTTATTCCAAAGTGGGAAAGAGACGGAGCTATACTGGTTGTGTAGCGCCATCTCTTTCCCACACTGGAAAAAGAGTAAAACAATAATGTTTTAAGACGTCATGGTAGGCCAGCAGAACTACGAAAATATCAACAGGAAATCAATGGCATGAGAATTTCCATATCTGGGTTGTTTGTAGGTAGTGTAGTGGTCTTTACCTAAAATACTCGGAAACTATATATCTTTATACTTGTAAATAAATTTACGTTTGTTAGTGAACTTTTGAGTCGGCTGTAGGTAATCTACGGCTGGTCGGTATCACATCATATCTTTGAGTTATTGCTCCTAAAGCTTGCCGGTTTCCTCTGAGTTTTTTTTCTTCACAGTATTCTGAACCGTGGTGATGAAATAAATAACCTGGATAGGTTATTTATTTCATCACCACGGCCATCTACCTGCTTGGTTCGAAGGTACCATCCAAGACATACAATTGGATCACACCACAGGACCACTACTGCTTAAATATACACTTGCATTTCCTTTAAAATAACATGAATTACTGCGAATTAATAGGTTTGGGCAATTTTAATCTAGATTAATTTCGAAAAGCTATTTATTAAACTCTTTGAGATTCTGCTTACGACTCTGTGCGTAGTTAGAATAAATTATATGCTTCTTTTACATAATTAGTGTATTTTATTTACTCTGTCCACGAGATATTTAAAAGAGAATATCAAACGCAAAGAGGGAATGAAGGAAATGTACAATTTTCTTTGTCGTTTTTGCTCAGATTAACAAGTAGCGCCATCTCTTAGTGGAAGGGGAAACTAAATGAGTTGAGGATCAGGATTTGAATACCTCGCTTTTTTCATGAAAATCAATGGGGATTTATTCTTAGTCTGTCCCAAAGTTATATCCCACTTTCAAAAATTTATTCGTTTTTCTCAAACAGTTCCTTCGTCCCAAAATATAATTTCAATTGGTTTATTCCCGCTTCGCCCATATTTTTTTTGTAAATGTCAAACTTACTTTTTTGTACGATTGGCAAAAAATGATTACGTATTATTAATTTTTTAACATGAATCAACTCTTTCTTTTTTTTTAAAAAAAACGTTGCACCACAGCCACACTAGGAATTTCTCCCGTAGCGTGGGTGGGTTTACAAACATTTAAACTCACATCTACAAACAGCGGTGTCGTGAGAGCAGCGGTAGCCCAGTGGTGACAGCCCCGACTTACGAGGGTAAGCCGTGGGTTCGAACCCAGCCAGGCGCATTACTTTGTGTAATTTATTTCATAACCGCTGCCCTCAAAACGGGCAAACGGTGAAGGAAAACATCGTGAGGAAACCGGCATGTCCTAGAACTAAAAATCGAAGATATGTGACATCTACCAACCCGCACTGGGCCGGCGTGGTGGATTACAACTGTATTACGCCTGTGTCCCAGAAGTGAGAACATTATAGGCTGATGATTATGATGATGACACAAACAGCCAGACCCGGAACAACTATCTGTCGACCATACAAATATTTGCTCCGTGCGGGGATCGAACCCGCGACAAGCAGCGCAACAGTCGATCGCTCAACCACTGTGCCAACCGTCACCGTCGTCAAAAATTTAAAACAACCGCTCCTCTGTTTTTCCTGCGAGATAAAATTTACTCCAAGCTTGCAGTGCTCAGGTCTTGGAGCATTGTTGCAGCTGATATGCTTTCGAAACAAAAAAAAAAATATCGTCTGCGAAGCGAAGGTTCGATAGCATTTTATCCCCGATCAGAATGCCTTGCGTCGTCGACCGGTCTGCAAGTTTTTTAAAGACCTTCTCGAGGGTGCACGTAAATAGTTTAGGAGAGACCAGAGCACCTTGTATAACTCCTTTGTTGATTTTGAATATTGAGCCTATAGCATCTAATTTAACATTAGCAGTGCTATTGGGATAAATACTTGTGTGGGGTCCAAAAATATTTCGGCCTACACACATTACATTAGTCAGAGATAAAAAAAAAAAAACTATCATGTCACTATGATTATGATTTAAAACTCTTCATGTGTTTTCGAGTGCATTTATTGTTTAGCCTCAAACTATAACTTTTGCATGCCTGTTGGTAAAATATGGCTGAATTTACCTGTTATCAAATTATCACCATGTACTGTTCTCATTGTATATTATTACTAGCTGTCCGGCGCAACTTCGTTTTAGTCACATTTTCCCTGTTTTCGCAACATTTTTCATTGCTGCTCCAGTCCTATTGGTCGTAGCGTGATGATATATAGCCTATAGCCTTCCTCGATAAATAGGCTACCTAACACTGAAAGAACTTTTCAAATCGGACCAGTAGTTTCGGAGCCTATTCAATGCAAACAAACAATCAAATCTTTCCTCTTTATAATATTAGTTTAGAAGTTTAGATAAAGTACTCAGTACCCATATTTGCGAATACTTACTATAATACTTACTTGCTAAATTCCTAAAGTTTTCTCTAGTTTCCCTCAAGACAAAACTGGATTTTAGTTGGCTTTCAGTTTTACTGGATGCAGCTGAATACCAGTATTTTACATGGAGCGACTGCCCTCCACAACCCAGTTAGTACTGGGTAATACGATACCCCTTGGTGAGACTGGTTGTCAGACTTTCGGGCCACTGCCTTAACGACTTTAGTCTTCATCGATCTACAAAGATCTACAAATGACAGCCGGGAACGTGCTTTCCGAGGCACGAAGGAAACTCGGTCAGTGGTTGGTATATGTTTATAAAGTTCACTTATGAAGCACGCTCATAATACGCTCAAAACAAATTAATGATGTAAGTAATGCCTAATTGAATTTTATTATGAATGTGTGAAAATGTTACTGAATCAGACAGCTTTAATTACATTAACAAATAAGTTAATAAGTCTGCAATTTTATCCAATTTCGTACACTAATTTATTAGCAGATAGTTATTTTCGTTGCTTGCGTTCAAACTTTTCAGACAAGTTGTGGGTAAGACAAGACTTTGTTTTAGTTCTCTAATATAATTTTAGTTATATTCCTACTTAATTTGTTAAACTTTGTAAACAGGCGTTGATTTTTAAGAGATTATGATTGATTTATATTTTCTATGGTTAATTAAATTATTGGAACAGACAGCAGAATTTAAGTTTAGTCGATGTTAAATGTCAACATTGGGGTCAGTTTGTCAGAAGTAAATAAATATCTTTAGTCCGTTAATCGTTTAAAAGTAATTCGAAGAGGCGATAGGGTTTTTGGATGTATTTTCAGCCATAATCCATGGCGTAAGGCGTGAGTATATTTACAAATGTACTTATATTTGTAACAAAATTAAAAACTATCCCACATTTCTAACATTGTGTACAGTTACAGCCCAGCTCCAGGTTACGGACTCATCATGATCTGCCTAGCCTTTTCCCAAACTATCTTAGGGTCGGCTTCCAGTCTAACCGGATGCAGCTGAGTACCAGTATTTTACATGAAGTGACTGACTATCTGACCCCCACAACACAGTACCGGGGTAATATGATACCCCTTGGTAAGACTTGATGTCAGATATTTGGCTTCTGACTACTCGTAACGACTGTCTAAGATCTACAAATGACAGCCCAAGTGTCGCTACATTGACATAAGGGGGGTTTTGCCATAATCGCCACGCTTGGCGAGCGGGTTGGCGATCGCAGTACGGTTGTTATAAAAGCACAGAGAACGCTGCTGCCCATTCTCTGGCATGTCCCTTAGTCGCGTCTTACGACACCGACGGGAAGATATGGGATGGTGCTATTCTTTACGTCCGACACCATACAGAGACTAACTAAGATAACTAAGATTGCTTCGTTGGTATAGTAGCAAGTGGGACTGCTGAGTATGAGGTCCTGGGTTCGATTTCCAGGTCTGGCAAAGTGTTATGGGGTTATTCCATCAGGAATTTCTCAGTAGCAGCTACGGAGTCAAGATTTATGCCCAGTTGGTGGCAATATGCTCGCCCACTATTACATAGGACTTAGACATTACTGTCGAAATGTGCGTGTACTATAATGTACCTACACCTCTAATTTTCTGTATGGTGTCGGACGTAAGGAATAGCACCATCCCATATCTTCCCGTTGGAGTCGTAAGAGGCGACTAAGGGACTTAGCAGAGAATGGGCAGCAGCGTTCTCTGTGCTTTTGTAACAACCGTACGGCGATCGCCAACCCGCCTTCCAAGCGTGGCGATTATGGCAAAACCCCCCTTTTTGGGGGAGGCCTATGTCCAGCAGTGGACGTTTTTCGGCTGAAATGATGAAAATGAATGATGACCTCTAATTGCCCCTCTGGGGATTACTGATGTTATAATGTTATAACAAACCTCCTACAACCAACTATCGTCACACATTTAACCCCGTGTAAAAATTACGTTCGAAGTCCAACAAGGCCACAAAACACAATAGAAGCAAAAATCAATAACAAAGCTATTTCAAAATGCTTAACGACTAATGGATATCATATCAACAATGTTTACCATCTACTGATGGCTGATTACATGGCTTATGAGTGCCGGTATCCACACCCGGGTAGTCGTAATCAAGCCCGGATAAACAAACAAACAACCGGGTAACCGGGCGATACTACCCGGCTTCCGGAAATTAACTTATGCGACTGAAGCACTCGCAGCAGATGCTTTTTTTCTTTTGCATTTTGTAAACAAGTGTCTTTTTCACGCGTGTGAGCACTAGTCTTAAATGATTTGTTACACTTGGGTTTTGTGTTGTTTTATTATAGTGGAACGTGAAACTGAACACCTTCATTTTTCATAGGTTTTGTTAGATATTAAAATGTTCCTTTATTCCACAAATAGTGGGTAGGTTCGGGACTTGATCGCGAGTCGGGTGTCTGTTATTGCTGTACACATCATATTTTACAAGCTATTTGATATCAATAATACTTTTTGTTAGAAGTTGTATTTTTAATACAGCATCATCATCTGCCTAGCCTTTTCCCAAACTATCTTGTGGTCGGCTTCCAGTCTAACTGGATGCAGCTGAGTATCAGTAATTTACATGAAGCGACTGCCTATCTAACCTTCACAACTCAGTAACTGGGTAATACGATACCCCTTGGTAAGACTGGATGTCAGACTTTTGGCTTCTGACTAGTGTAACGACTGTCAAAGATCTACAAATGACAGCCGGGACCAACGCCTTAACGTGCTTTCTGAGGCACGGAGGAAACTCGGTATGTAATTATGGTCACCCATCACGGACCAACCTCGGCGAGCACGGCTTATCCTTAAAGTTCGACCCGTGCGGCTGTTACTATTTAGCCACGAGCTCCTCATTTTTGAATCCAGCATATTATTCCGATTTTTCCTGTAACCTACTTTTTTTCAATGCTATAAATTGTCGGAAAAACCTATGAAACTAAATCGGGCTCGCGGTTTTTTGTAGGTAGTACACACAGATTTATTCATTACGTATTTTCGTCTTTTTTACATATGTACCTATAAATATACGATCAAAATTTATCACCAGATCCCAATAGGCTGGCAATCTGTTTGATGCTAATACAATCTAAACGTATGACACTGCTCGTGTCCGATCCGAGGCGCCACTTGTCACGTTAGACATGAACTATGGAAGCTGTGGAACATATGTATGTATGTAGGTACCGTAACACGGACATACATTAGTGCCAGACACTCAACAGACTATGTCCATGTCCAATTGTCCAGCGGCGGTCTTGAAATTGATGAGATGATGATGACGATTTAGCGGGTGAAAATTATCTCCGTTTTCAAGTTAGGATAAAAGCTTAGGTAAGACAGAAGAGCACGGGAAGACCTTGGTGAAACATGCACTGATTAGGGAAATAGCATAAATGGGTGGGAGATAGCAGTGGTTGGAACAAGGCTGCCATGCCAACGAAGATGGCGATGAAGATTAAAGTCGTATTCGTAAATTAACCATCGCAAAAACAAAAAAATTACGCACGAATGGAATGCTTCTTTAGAAAAGAGTCACAAAAATATGGAACGAAAGAATTGATCGTAATAAGTTTGCCGTGAAAAATGCCAATAGTTAAGCCAAATAATTTATCAAAGAATCAAGCAAAAAGCCCCAAAACTTAACATGACAAACTGTATGCAAAGAGCCTTCAATCCCGTCATCAGTGATTTTATACTGCACGTAAAAAGCATCAACTTCTTCGCCGATTTACGGCAGCTCCGTAGAACATTTTCTAATCAACATTCAAGTAGCGAAGTATAAGGCGGTGTCCCCATAAATTACGTATCAAGTATGTGTAGAGCCTTTATGAAAAATGTTTTCGTAACGCGGTTTCCCAGTGGATACTTGCGGAAACTCCGTCGGCGCGACCGTGCATACGCGGCTTTATGCAAACAAAATATATTGGCCCTTTGATATGTTGGCTTCTTAACTTTACTATTAGTTTCTCGTAGAGTTATTAAATTGGCTCCGTTGGTTGGCGCGTTTGGTAGATTAGCTCTGGTTGGTTTTTACCCAAGTACTATCTTTGCTTCTGGTAAAGAGTAGGTATCTATTATCTGGGTCTTAAAATGTAGTTTGAGTAAGGAAAATTCATATACCTAACCAAATGAGAGCAAATATTTTGCGGCTTTTCTATTAGGACTTTTAAAAATAAATATTTCCTTTCACAAGTAAGGCCTTAAAACAACCTACAGTAGGCACACTGATGTCACAAACTATTTTTAAATTGCCCGAAATTAATAACAGTAATAGCTTGCGTGTTTACCAAATTCAACTTTAACCCAATTTTTATTCAAGCTTTTATCTCGCTAAGGATATCGAGAAGTCATAAAATGGCCACAAATATTTTCCAAATAATTTTCAAGTTCTATATCAATCATAATCCGATTCGAAAGGAGAGGATTTAAACTCGGGACACCATAAGCAATAAAGCACTACACGTCAGATTGAGAGCCATACGGTTCCAATCCGCTTTCGAGCCAGAGACAAAGAGAAACTTCGATGAAATTGGAACATCAGACTTGATTCGACGCATTCACGGAAAAGTCTTTTGATATCTAGGTTAATCAACTGAATAGATAAGACTGATTTAATTTATATCGAATAGCATTTGTTAAGTAAAATGTTGAATAACAATTCAAAACTTTTGAAACGAATTCAATATGGATGAAACGCCGATATGGTGTGAATATTTAAATGTCCAGCGTTCAATAGCGTAAATCCGTAAGCGTAATTCAAAATGTCGTTGTGCGCGCGTGTAGCCCGTGCCTAATCCCGGTCGGACGGGTACAAACGACATCGTCAGGTGATATCAGTTGCAGCTGCGACGTGCTCGCTACCAGATTCACTTACGGATTGATGGCAATGCAACGCGATATATACTCTAAGCTACAAATCACCGAACCATTCCGTTCGACTCGCACAAAAGAGTATTGAAGATGTCTGCTTTAATACCCTGACATACACTTGTATCGAGCTTATTTGACGGGATTGGTATGAATATATTGAAGTTATAAAAATTACTACGTTTTTGAAAAACTTCGAATCGGGTTTTACGTTCGAATCGTGCCTACATTGTGTCATGCACAACATTCACTTTTGTTTAGCGTACGGTTGTGACGACCATAAAAATAAAGAGGAAAAAGCCCTTAGTTTATGCTCCCGACACACGATAGTTACGCTCCAAATGATATTGTTCATCGTTTTTCTCTTTTCATACACAAAGGTTTGTTTTGCATTGTATTCATATTATTTTCAATTACTCTGCGTTATTTGTTCGGCGATGTTATTTGATAAACTCACTTAACAGAATATAACGATATTGAAAAATGGAATTGTTAAACAAATAAAAAAGAATGAGGTGCGGGATTAAATTCTTTTATATTTTTATAAGAACAAAGACTTTTTATTACAACAAAAACTTCACTGAAAACATTCATATGGAAAAGTGAACGGCCATAAAATCACATTCATGACATGTTAAGAATTTATAGTCGCAAATAATAAAGTTTAATTTAAGCTGAGTTGTCATGGAGGCACATAACTGGCTCATTTTCCGGGAGTGCGTTAAGCATGTAGGTCATAAAGGCGGGCACACACTGGCGCCGCTGACGGCACTCATCAAGCCCTCGATATTTCACCGAACATTACAAACGCGTGGGACGACTGATGTTAATTGGATGCGCACGCCGCAGCAGGCACGGCTTTGAAATATAAAACAGGCAGTTTCCAGGTGACTGCAACTGCATTATCCTGTAGATGTTACGTGTCAAGCCTAGTCCATAACCGTATCGTAACAGTGTGGTTTTGGTTAAACGGTTTGCGAGAATTTTGTTTGGGAAAAAATCAATTCAAGCTTCTTTAACAAAGGCAGGCAAGATGCACGTGTTTTTCTTAAATCATTGACGTGTTACAGGGAGTTTAGTTTTGACCTGTTGTAATTGTAACATTGTTTTAATCTTATTAGCAACTAGCGACCCGCCCCGGCTTCGCACGGGTGCAAAGCTGATACTAAATATACTACAGAATGTCTGTCGACATCACATTGGAAACCTCTAAAATTATCAGTGTTTATCTACAATATTATGCATGTATTATACCTATAAACCTTCCTCTTGAATCATTCTATATATTAAAAAAAAACCGCATCAAAATCCGTTGCGTAGTTTTAAAGATCTAAAAATACATAGGGACAGACAGCGGGAAGTGACTTTGCTTTATACTATGTAGTGATGATGCTGATAATGAATTGTTAACATACGTCTACATTTTGAAAGAGGAAGTAAACCTCCATGGTTTCTATTCACATCTCATCCTTAATCATATACCGCTTATTTATTTAGCCCATTTCCTCTTGAACACGATACAATTCAGATAATTCTAACCGAAAATCTTGTTCATTTTTCACTCTTTTATTACTGCATACATTTTCTGCATTATGTATTTCAATTTTCTAACAGATAAACCGGGACTTCATCAAAGCAGTGGGCGTGACGGTAAAAACGCAGCAACTCAAACAGCAACGGTACCCACACACAATACAAAATATTGCTATTTTTGTAGCGCATTCGCACACAATACGTTTGAAACGGACTGTGTAATAACGGCCCATCAAAATTTCTACGGTACACTTGCCGAGCCGATCGGAAAAATTTACTCGACTCGACTCAGCCGACTCGGTGCCAGTGTCGTAATCCGCGTGCCCTGCTATGTGTGAAATTGAAATTAAAATTCTATTAAAGCGGAACGATTGGAATAGAACACGACGTAGGTATCCTATTTTTATACAGCATAAATTGATTATGTGATTGGACTGGCTCAGTGGAACGGTAAGGAACAAGGCTGTTCCATTTAAACGCTCCTCTTTTATTATACGAAGAGCAGGCGATGTTATAGTAGCCATCTTTGATACTAGCAAGTTGGTAGTTAAAATAAAGTTGGAAATTAATACCCTCATCATTTACCATTTTCGAAACTTTGCTATTAGTTATTGTGGTGTTATGGACAACTTTTTAAAAGTTTGGAATGCTTCTTTGAGGAAAGATTTTGCAATAGTTGGTACCTTGAAGGTAAAAGTTTTGCGACCTGTTTATTTTATAACTATTAATAAAACGAAGTTAGGGAAACTTATTGCGTAAGCTCGCTTTTTTTTGCGTTCAATATGAGTCACCTTGAGTTTTATCAGTTACCAAGCCATGATTTATTACCTACCTTTGCTGATAAAATACTTTTCAATTTATAGGGCTTCGAATTTCATGACAATGCCAACCTACTACCTATGAGACGTTTATTTTCTTCCGAAATAATTATTTATTATCAGTTTCTGCGACAGAAATTGATCTGTAAACTATATGTCAAATCTTTGTTTCAACTTTAAGTTTGCAGGTAGTTCTGCAATAAAGCGTGGGTCGCACTTAAGACGATGCGGGGGTGGAATGAATGAGGTTTCGTTTCTACACAATGTTCCGCGTGAATGTTTTACACTGCCTCGTTGCAGCCTTCACAATGTTGCGCGTGAGTTGACGTTCGTTTCAGGTTTTTCAAAATGTGAAATGTCGTCTTTTTAAAAACAAGTAATACTAAGAAAAAAGTTTTCTCTAAACGACTTTAAGCGGAAAGCAATTTGCTTAATCTGAAGTAATGTTAAACCATTTTCGGTGATTTTTCTAAAGAAGCAATATCGTTAATTTCGAACATAGTAGGCCACACCTGCGAGTGCGATATCACATAATTTACTAGGGACGTTAGCTCGCTCAATTGGACTCCATGACGAGAAATTCTCGGATGTAAGAACATAGTCTGTTCCACGCTTAGGCACAGATTTATTGACATCGCGATAAACCGCTCTGCGGAGCACCATTCGTCGATTAAATGACGTCACAGGCTCAGGGTAGGGTCTTAACTGTCCTTTTGTTATTGTATTCATAGTACGGTCTCATATCTCGCTGTGTAGGTGTTGAGCGGTGGTGTAGTTAGCACGGCTCGTATGTATAGGACTGACAGCCGCAATATGTCCGTGATAATATATGGGAGTGCGAACGGGTGCGTCTATGAATACGAGTGTTGGATGTTTCCATTGTTCATGCGTTATCGAGAATAGCTACGACCGTACCGTATTGTTCTCGATTTTCTTTGCCCGGAAACTTATAGGGTATCGAGAAGTTGAACTGTTATTAAACAAACGAATTATTAAATAAACTCGACAAGTATTTGTGCTGGTTTCCAAGTGTCGGATAACCTTAATGTTTTCCTTCCCTTTCTAAAACGGCCTCGAAAATCTTGTGTCGAGCGGAGATAACGGAAGAGGACAAAAGTTTTATCATACTTTATTTTTCACTTCAGTTCCCTTGTGGGCCAGGCCAAAGTAACTGGCGTCCAACTACTGCAAATATTATAAAAATATACTTTGTGAAAGAATACAAAAAGAAACGCTATTCATTGGTTTGTTTCTAAAAATATTTTGTTATGATTCAGCTATTTTTTAAACAGCTAAATGGCAAATGTATAATTCTACGTGGTAGCTACCTCAACTGCTGAGTAATGTGCTGATCCTGGCGTCGATTCCCAGGTTTGACAAAAATGTTTTTGGTTTTCCATTGGGCATTTTTCAGTTGTTGCCCAGAGTCAGGATTTGTGCTCAGTTGTTGGGAAATAAGCTCGCTCATGGGAAATAAAATAATTGTGACTATTTAAATTAAGTGTAAAGTAACTGTTTATACTAGGTAGCATACCCACCTAACCCTTGAGTCTTAGTTATGTTATAATATCATCATCATCATCTGCCCAGCCTTTTCCCAAACTATCTTGGGGTCGGCTTCCAGTCTAACCGGATGCAACTGAGTACCAGAGTTTTACATGAAGCGACTGCCCATCTGGCCACCACAACCCAGTAACTGGGTAATACGATACGCCTTGGTAAGACTGGATGTCAGACTTTTGGCTTCTTTCTTCTACTACTCATAACGACTGTCAAATATCGACAAATGATAGCCGGGAGCTTAACGTGCTTTCCGAGGCACGGAGGAAACTCGGTATGTATTTATGGTCACCCATCCACGGACCTAACTCGGCAAGCACGGCTTAACCTTAGAGATCGACCCGTCCGGCTGTTATTATTTAGCTTATGTAATGATATGTGAAAATAAATAAATGTTTTGTGAAAACGAAAAGAAAAAAGCATTACTTTCTTAATCTCAGACGAACACTAAAAAAATCCTATGACAAAACTTCAACGGAACATGTAAATTACCTTTACGCAAACCGTTGAAATAATATTTCAGCTGAATGTCTAAAATTCGAGCTAAGAAAACACAATAAGTCTTATCGCGATGCGTGCCCGGTGAAATATAAAACTCGCTCGTATTTTCACTCGAGTTAGTCCAACATTTGTTTGCTTAGGATAGATTATACGGAGAGTAATTGACAGATCAAAGTTATCCCATTACAAACAATTGATTTTCTTTCAAAATAATTTAGTATGAAAGATTTGGAGGAGATTGACAGTAATCGAGCAGTGATGGCGCAGTGATATCGGCTCGGCTTTAAATGGTGCTGGTCATCAGTTCGAGCCCAGGTGGGTATTTTACTTAGGGTGAATTATTTCGTCACGACTGTTCTAAAAACTGTGATGGAAACATCATCATGAGTAGCCCGACATGTCTTGATAAAAAAAGTTGTAAACATGAAACATCAATCAACTTCTTCATCTAACAACGGGTAATCATTCCCGGATGGGGGAAAGTGTTATTAGGTTTTTCCATCAGGATTTTCTCAGTAGCAAATCCAGATTTGTGCCGAGCTGATGGCAATAGGCTCGCCCCATATTCATCATCATTCATTCATCATTTCAGCCCAAAAGACGTCCACTGCTGGACATAGGCCTCCCCCAAGTGTCGCCAAATTGATATTTTGGGGGGGTTTTGCCATAATCGCCACGCTTGGCAGGCGGGTTGGCGATCGCAGTATGGTTGTTACAAAAGCACAGATAACGCTGCTGCCCATTCTCTGGCAAATCCCTTAGTCGCTTCTTACGACACCCACGGGAAGATATGGGATGGTGTTATTCTTTACGTCCGGCACCATACAGAGCCCCATATTACATAGGACTTAAAACATAATTGGCGAAATGTGGATGTACTATTAGGTACACCTCTGCCAAACTCTTCAGAGATTATAGGCGACATGATATCTTATGTTGATTATTAAAAATAAAGAAATTACATTACTAGGTACGACCAAATTGTTTCACTCTGGTTGAAGAGTGCAGAAAAGGCTGCCTTGGGATGTTCGAACCCATGTGTCATCCACCAACCTGAACTGGACCCGCGTGGTGGCTTTCGGCCCACTCCCTAGTCATCGAGAGGAAAGCAGTGTCCCAGCAGTAGGAACAGAAACAAACAACAGATTTTGCTACATCAATCAAATCAAAAAGTAAAAATAAAGCATGTAATTCCAGCTTTATTTAAAGAATTGTTCAATTCAAAAGTGATAAGGAAAATAAGGTGTCGGTATTTCGTATATTTTCCTTTGTTTATAGGATTTTGTGATATCGTTTTCCGGGTAAAATAATTCTGAGAAATATTATTTTTTACGGTATTAAGTACATCTTGTTTTACATTGGATTTGACTTATGTTTTTTTCCCGTCGGTATAATATAAAGTGAGTGTTTGTGAATGTAACATCTTCTTACCATAAATCTTCTTACAATATTTCTCAATGTTTTGTTTTCAATGTTAAACAAGTTTGTAATTGCGTTTACGTATTCGTATGTGGCTATATGTATAGAACAAGAAACAAAAGTTAGCCATTGTCCAAATAAATATAAGTCGTTATAAATCAAAACGAATGCCTTTTCTTATTTTTATTCCATAGGCCAATCAATTCAATAATATTAGGAACAAACACAGGCATTATACGACCGCGATATTTCAATGAAATTAACTTATTTTCTCAGTTATGTATATGAGGCAGACGGGCTGGCGCCCCAGCTGGATTACGGAGGATTTGGCGCGGAACGGTGCCTACCTGTTAATATCTACATACCTGTCAAATTACCTTGTCAATTCATGTGACGGGTGATACAGCCTACTTACGTCTCCGCACTGCTACGCGCGTACGTAGCCGTAGCGGAGTTCATTGCTACGCCGGTGCTACGTTTTCGTAGCACTTGATTGAAACAAATGTCATAGTTTAAATTATGAAAGTTAAGAGTTAAAAACCTCATAAACAGTATTTAAAATAAAATGAACACTAAGCTACGCAGATAAATGTGGTGTAAAGTAGGTTTAATAAAATAGACACAATTCGAATGTGAATTGCCCCACATTTTATCCGTGCGGTATCTAATGTTCCCGTCCCGCACAACTTCACGGATGTAATGGGCTGTGGAAACGAAATGTGTGTGACCCGCAAATGTGTCATCTAAATCAAAAAGTTCGCTAAAAACCCTCGCACCAATTAATTTCTAGTACATAAAATAAAAATACTCTAACTACTCGAAGACTAATTCAAACTTTGGAGTTTATCAAAGAGATAAGCAAGTTTTTCTTATTAAGTATCAAGGGAGCTGTCGTAAATACAGAAATTAGCGCGAGTATCATCGTCAGAGCGGTGTGTAAACATGAAAACTTTGAAAGTGGCGCGCCGTCGTGCCGGCGTCGTGGCACGGCCCGGCGACGGCACGGCCCGGCGACGGCACGGCGACGGCGGCCAATCTCACGCGCCGTGTAAGTTGCCGGCTTATATTAGCTTATCGCATCAACTTGTGCTATTAGTTTTGTTACAAGTTTTATTCTACCTCGGTTAAATTATATATTTAATATGTAGCGAGCATAAGCTTCTCGGGGTGTATTTACTCATTACCCAACTAAATATATACAATTAAATCTAAAGCCTTATGTTCGTTGTATATAAATGTGGTGCGACGAACTGTGGCGTTAGGCGCCCTTATTAACTGCAGCGGTCACGTTGAACTGCAGGCGCCGCCTGATTAATGAATATTAGGCTTTATATCTTCGCGAGCAAAGGTTAAAATAGTACGTGGATACCATGTATCGGTGTTCATTAATTAACCTTATTACAAAGTCGTAGATTTAACGCCAGAAAACATAAGGCTAATTAATAACAGGATTATTACTGATGTCAAAAATAATTCTGCACTCGGAACTTACTTCTAAGTTACACAAATAAGAATGAATACGGCAAGAACAAAGCGCTGTTGTCGGTGTCGGTGTCGGCGGGTGATGGCGCGCCGCAGTCGGCTCGGGTGGTCGGGAGGTCGGATAGTCGGGTGGTCGGGTGGTCGAACATGGCGTCATATTATGTTATTTACGCGCCCGCAGAGGACAACTTTTTAATGGGGCGATAACAGACCACCCAAGACCGGCGCGTTGCTGTTAAATCTCATGCTCATAAATACGTTATGTAAACCCACCCTAATAATTAGTGGCGGTTACGGCGTGTAGTTAAGTTTTATGAAGCTGCGAGCTCCTACACAAAAATGTTCCTTAATTTGTCTGCTGCGTTCCGGCGCGATCAACTGGAAATGGTTATGTTTATTCAGAGAATCTTGTGTATCCACGAGTTGCCCGTGAGTTTTTATTTTTTCCGCCGTTTTAATGCGATTGGGTTTCCGTAGCACCGACGTAGCGCGTAGTCGAGATCACATTGAATATGTATAGTGCAGTCTGATTTCATGGCAACCTTCGCTTTCAATGCCCTCGGCTCCACTGAATACTGACGAGATCAATTTAATAAAACAAATATATACCTACTTCATCATACGTACGGAATTCGGATTATAGTCTTATCCGACAAATAGCGGTTCAAGAAACTTTTTATTGCTCTGTTTTATGATGTCAGTCTTTTGAAGAAAATAATGTTACGTCGTAGAAAGTAAATACAATAATTCCCGACTTACAAGAAAGTTATTTTCATAACATTGTTCACGGGAAATGATGCTAACTTATTTTCTGCGAATTTTGACAGATCCCAATAACAATTTGATACTTACCTTAAGCCAATTTTCGACATAGATTTCATGGCATTCGGACATTCTACGCCCGTGAACATGTTTATGTTTCATACGTTAAGACATACATACATAGATATACATGTTTAGAGCGTAAATAATGGAGTTACACGTCTTGTGTACAAATTGCGCGCCACATGATCGTAGCGGAAAAGTCAGTGACAGGCGTCAACAAGACGGCGTGTTAGGGCGCCGGGGGGGAGGGGGTGAGGGTGGGGGCGGCAGACACAGTACCTTGCTAGGACGCCGCGCTGCACGCCTGCACTCTGACTCTTCACTGCTTCCCCACTTTTACTTTCCAAAAGTTTTTCAACTAGTTAGTTCACAAACTTGAGCGTCGAGTTCAGTTCAGTGACCGAGTATGAGGCGTACTGCGGAAGCTAGCGTTGTCAGCCGTGGGGACAGGGTGAAGCGCGTGCTGCACGTACACAGGTTACAACGAGTACAGCGACGAAGCGAGATCCGGAGTCATGCGGTCAGCCAAAAGGACACAAACCTACTGGCGAGCTGGGTGTATCGGCGCTGCGGCCGGGGGCGGCGGGCGGCGGGGCCGCGCCATTGGCCCGCCGGGGCACGCCTCCGACGTCGCCGGTGACGCCGTCGCCGCCGCCGCGTCGCCTTAGCACCGACTCGACCCGACCCGACCCGACCCTAGGCCATACACTCCACAATTCCACACCACTCCAACAATCTTAACTCACACTTCAAACTTTTTAACCCACGATTTGCACGTCTGAACTAATTTAAAAATACACTGCGGATCTAACAATAGTTCTTTTTTTAACACTATGTTTATAAAATAACACAAACCTGCATGCAATGGTTCCGTCGCAATTCGCCCCGTGCACCGTCGACGTCGAAAAATAACCACGTAATCGGGTCATCCGGCACTCACCACACTACACACAACACACAGCACTAACGAACTGGTCAACTTGACAATTAATCAACTTAATCACCGTTTACCATAATCGCGATAATAAGTTTGTGTAACTTAAAAATAAGTCGCGTCGGCGCCGCAGCACGCGTGTAGTGATTAGCTGTTGTGTTAATTTGCACCTACCCTCATAGAATACATTTGTAAATAATTACCTTCTCTGTTTTAATATCCGATTGTCGTTCCGTTCTACGTGAACTTTATTAGAAAAGTGTTAATTTTATTTTACTCTTAATAATATTATGAAGTAGCAAAAGGGTTTTTAATGCGCTTTTCCCGGTTTACTGTAAACTAAGCGTATCGACGCACTTGCCGAAAATTGCTTGACTGAAATTCTGCGTGTTTCGTTTTCTGTTACAATTACGCTACGATCAATCTAATTAATTTAGCATGGGGGTTATATTTGAAAAGTATTGCGGGTGAACCTGATCTTTTTTCTTCTTAGCAGATATGTTGCTAGACTTATGGGTGCATTAACAAACATAAAGGCAGAAATTAATAAAAAAGACATCATCATCATCTGCCATTAATAAAAAAGACAATCAGTTTAAAAAACCTGTAACCCAGTATTTTCATTTTTCTGATTTCAATTCTTCATCTTGATCTTTTACTTATTTTTTTTTAAATTGCGAAAATCAAGACCTTTTTGTTTGATTAATTGAGTGACTTATTCTTTAAATTATAAGAATATTTCGTGGTTTGTTTGTGATCATCATGCTTCATGAAAAAAAGTAACACTTATTTTAGATCATCAGAATAGTTGGAAACTCTCCCGCGCAATCACTTACCGCACGGAAATTTAAACTTAAGTACGTAGTAGATGGCAATTCAAACAATTTTCTTTGACTTATTTTGAAATTAACGTCAAAATAATTTTATTGCTGTGTGGTGTGTTAAAATAATCTGTGGGCGTAGTTAGGTGTGTGGGTGCGTGAATAAACTAGAATAGATAGGTAATTCAGTTAGAGCTATAAACTTTTCCTGCTTGTGATTGTGATAGTTTATTTACGTCACTATTGTCAAAATTGGTATTTGACATTCAGTTTGCTTATAATTTGGTAACTCATTTGGTATAAATTTTCTACTCTTTGGTAACCAGCCAGTAAAAGTCCTTTCCTTACATAATCATTTCAGCTGAAAGACGTCCACTGCTGGACATACGCCTCCCCCAAGTTTCGCCACATTGACATAACATGTGAGGTTTTGCCATAATCACCACGCTTGGCGTTGGCAGCCGGGTTAGCGATCGCAGCACGGTTGTCACAAAAGCACGGAGAACTCTGCTGCCCACTCTCTGGCAAGTCCCTTAATCGCCTCTTACGACACCCACGGGAAGATATGGGTTGGTGCTATTCTTTACGTCCGACACCATACAGAGCCTTCATACAGAGCATTTCCTTATATCAATGCAGCTTCATTTAAAGAAAAAGTCTCATCATCTGCCTAGCCTTTTCCCAAATTATGTTGGGATCGGCTGTCAGTGATATCGGATGCAGCTGAATACGAGAATTCCACATGGATCTATCCGATGTCCACAACCAAGTTAATACAATACCCAATCTAGATTGTAAGACTGAATTACTTTAGGAAAAAGTATCATCAATATGGAATATTGATTATTAAAATAAAATATTGATTTCATTCTTTCTCTTTAACAGAGGGCCTTTTTTTGGTCAAAGTTTCAGCATTGCCATCCAACGTGGTAAAACTGCCAGCCTTCTGGGCAATGTTCCTATTGACATCGATGTGGACGATTTATTTCACGCCCTGTAATTCTTTTTCCATTTTGGTACTTGTACATATTTTCGGTTTATTCATTTTTTTACACATTATTTACATCTTTAAATATTTTTACAATATTATATAAAATACTATATTCTGGGTAAGCTCGTACCATCGTCGACTTTGTGTGTGTCATCTCTGACCTAAACAAGAGTCAAGAGCAAACCCATTTCATATAAAAAAAAACAATAAATTATTTCCATTTCGCCATAGTGTCATAATTATTTAATATTTCATAAATCAATCATCTATCATATTATCCAGTAGGTTGTGGAGGCCAGATAGGCAGCAGCACATGGCAAAATACTGGTATTTAGGTGCTAGTTATACGAGCAAGAAGCTGATCCCAACATAATTTGATAAAAGTTTCGCAAATTATGTTATCCAGGAATTGAAAAAAACTTGTGATTGGATGGCAACACTTATCCAGCTTTTACTGGAGACTGCTGCCGTCAGAAGTTACTACAAAGTGTTGTTCTGCTGGGAATGTGTGAGCATTCGTGATAATCGGTGATATACGATTGGAAGCAGTAAAATATCTCGACATGGCTCACGAAGTTGTCAGCATGTGGAATGTCAACTCGGCTATCATTGTGCCGATTGTCGTTACGGCCAATGGCATTTGTTTATTAAAATTTAAAATGTTCTTGATTTTTGGTTTTCAGTTTTTTCAGACGGAGTTTTTGTTTTTTTTTATCACCTATATTTTTTGCAGCAATCTGCGATACGGTAACGAGATGGTTTTGGAATGTAAGTTTCTAAGTATTTGAAAATCTGACTCTCCAAACTGTGAGGTATGAGGCAAGATAGAGGATGCACATCATGTGTTGGTGGAATGTGTCTGACATACTGACAAGAGAAACACACTTCTCAGCGCGATATAATTGTCGGGAATGGATGTGAGAGTGTCATGGTATTTTAGCTAACCCTACATCTGAATTAGCAAAAATATTATATACCTAATTATTAGATAAATAATTAGATTAAGTACATTAAGTTTTGTATAATTTTAATAAGCTAAATTAGTTTCGGAAGTAAGTTCATGTCTGTAAAACTACGATGGGATTGACATTGTCGCATTTGTGCACAAAAATCCTTTAAAAAATAGTGCGTGGAGACCCTCCGCGCGGAAGATTTGAAACTTCGTGATGTGGAAATGAGTGCTTTCATACCCCCTCCATGGTATCGTTAAACGTTTAACGCAACCTTGTTGGAAGTCGTATTATAAGAAGTTTCACTTTAATAAAAAAGATTAAAAAAAAAACTAAGTATAATATTTTTCGCAAAGACGCAAAATAACCCTATTTAAACCAAACCCATCACAAAGACAGGTGATAATATGTTGTGTACAAACCAGCAAATACCCTTTTAAACTGATTACTTATAATTTAGATATACTACCACAAGCAAAAGGCACACTCATGTAGTCACGTAATTTTCGCGTGTTTTATACAAATTTATTAATTAACCCAATTAACAGTTTCACACACGCCACGCCAAGTACCAACAAGTATAAGTAGGTACCCGTTCAGTGAATACAAAATGTATTCAGGCTTAGTCTTTCCGTAGTCTTCGACAAGGAGCTATTAATAGGGGGCGAAACGCTGAAGATATTCAAACGAGCGTTGAGGCTGTAAGTATGCAGCTCACGTGCACTCCCAACGTACATACGGACATTGTAACTGGCCAGGCAGAAGTCTAGGTTCAGGGGAGTATTTATTTTATCACGTTGTTATAAGGTTCACCTGTATTTGTAAAAGATTGTTAGAGTCTAAATTTGATCCACTTCCCGGTTTCAGATTGTGCTGAAGTTTTGCATACATTTAGAGTTTGGATGGTTAGCTAAGCAACGCTATTCTTAATTCAATATGGCGGACTCTCAAAGATGGTGGTCTCTTAAATATGGCGGACTCTCAAAGATGGCGGACTCTCGAAGATGGCGGACTCTCAAAGATGACGGACTATTTATTTTCTATGCCTTCCCATGATATCGGTATCAAATGAAAGGATTTGCACAGAAAAATACAAAAAAAAATCGTTACACCTATATTTAAAAGCTAGTTTTAAATTATACTCGCGCCTCGTCCTCGAGATTAGTAATTTACACATGTAGTTACGCTAGTTGTCACCACTCATGCACTTAGTTGAGAAAATAATATTATATTATATTTTTCTTTATCTATGGCAATGAAATTTGACATACCCACAAAACTTTTTATTTTTGATTTTTATCGAATGTGGGTACTTTGTCCAGTTCCGCTCTCAGACGATTATCGCCTATCATTCGCATTCTAGTGCTCAACCACTCAACATTTTAAGCGTCTTCGCACAGTTTATTTTTAAAAATGCCGAAACGTAAGAATTCTAAGTCTCTTGAAGAAGATATTAACCATTACAAACATAAAATAAGAAAATTAGAACGCAAAATTCGTGAAAGACAAATTAGTACTTCGGAAAATGCATCAGAATTAGAGGAAGCAATTGTTCTACACGATGAAGATATTGGTGCAGGTATTTACCTATTTATTTTAAAGTGCTAACTACTTTCTCACCGTCCTGTTTACGTATCTACGTATTTAAGTTACCTTAAAATGCAACCTGAACTGTCACTGGGGCTGTTTCAACGCATTTAAAAAATACGGTTGGCGTTCCTTCCGCTGGGGATTGTAACCTAACCTAATTATTATGACTATGACTAATCTACGAACAATAATTATGTAGCCTACACTCTTATTCATTTAAAATAGTCATGGACTTATTTAAGTCCGCTTTTGAAAGTTTTAAAGTTATTTAACTTTAAAAAACGAACATCATGTCTATGATAATTTTCAGACACCCCCGCATTGCGGCCAGATGATTGGTTATTAGAATGGCCACCTGAATATGAAATGGTTCAGGATTCAAATAAAACCTCTGAACCTCAGCCAGGTCCTAGTAATTCCACGGATGTACCCACCGAAGAGCCCATTGCTCATGATGCTAATGTACCTGATCTGGATACGGAAATTCTAGAAATCCTAGGCGAAAATCCTAATAACACTGACAAATACGGACCTGAAATACGCAACGAACTTGCAAATCGTTTGCTACACATTGTTAAAGATGGGCTGACTAAGGACAATCGTAAGAACTTGATCTCAAAATATCTGCTACCTAAAAATTGTATCCAGCTTGATGCACCTAAAATAAATTTGGAAATTAAAGCGGCAATTACTGATACCGCAGCTAAACGCGATAAGGGCATAGAAAACAAACAGAAACAAATGTCTAGCGCAATTGCTTGTTTGGCCGACATCATTAATTCCCAAATAAATTCAAGAACATTAACTAATGACGTGTTGCAAAAATTAATGGATATAAGCAGAATTTTATGTGATTTACAACATGCAGATTCCATCACGCGAAGGAATTTCATTTTATTTGCCCTCAAAAATGACTTGAAGGAACACCTTAAGAACGCCAAGATAGACACGTGTTTGTTCGGTGAAAATTTAGCAGAGACTTTAAGATCAGCGAAGGCTGTAAATAAATCAGGTATTGACCTGAAAGCCGAAACTAGCAACAAGACTGCAAATACCAATTATAAAGGACCAGCATCGAGAGCTTTAAACCGCAGAGCTCCCCCCCAGGCGCGCAGGCCGCCCTCGGGGCCGGCGCCAGCGCCGAGGAGCCGCGAGCCTGCCGCGCCGCGCGTGCCCTATCCCCCGCCGCAGACGCAGTACATGCCACAGCACGCGCACTCATCGAAGACGTCATCGCGGGGCCATCAGTCGACGTACCCCCGTCGTCGCTTCTAGATGCAGTTAAGTACGCAGGCCGCTTATCTAAATTCCATCAACAGTGGGCTAAAATTACGAACGATCAGTCTATACTGTCTTGGATAAAAGGTTATAAAATACCATTAACATCACCCGTTGTACAACATACACTCCCTGCTAGACCAACTTACTCAGCTAATGAAAGACCACATTATTTAGAAGCAATTAATAACCTACTAAAAATAGGCGCAGTTTCAGAATGTTCTCCATGCGAAAACCAATTTGTCTCAAGTATTTTCTTGGTACCCAAACCAAATGGCACGATGCGCTTTATTTTAAATTTAAAAAACCTAAATAAGTTCGTTAAAACTGATCATTTTAAGTTAGAGGATTTATAGTCCGGGGCTTTTAGATTTGAACCCTGCATTAAATATAAACAGCGATTTTTTTCTTGAATCGTGTACTTGACCTTCGCTCTTCAAATAATAAAAAAAAATTAAACATTTTCCGAGACCGGATCAAGCTGAAAAAGACGAAAACACGTTTTTGTGAATAAAAACATGGGAAAAAAAGTTAACAGGACGAATTTAGTAAATTTAGGTAAAGAATTGGTGACAGTAATATATTTTTTCAGAATTAAACATTTTCGTCCACGGAAATTACGGTAAAAAAACATTTACGAAATTTTTGGATTGTACTTAAGGCAAAAATATAAACAGCAGTTTTTTTACATCAAATAACTTAAATTAATATATTACACCGCCAATAAACAAAATTAAACAAATTGTACTACCGGAAGTTATTATTACCAGTTTTTTTACAATAACGGTTGAGGCAAAAAGGTAACAGGGTTTAATTTAGTTTAACTTTCATCTAAAGGCTATTTCTAACCTATTTACACGAAAATTAAACACTTTAAAGCAAATCGTGAAAAAAAAAACAATTAATGTTTACGTAAAATACGTCTGCAAGCTTTATTCTTGTATTTGGCGCAGTACTTTCATAGAAATTTGATCTTTCCGTAATAAAAATAAGGTGTACAATCGCGTAACTCAATAAAACACCGACTCAAACAACAACACAGTCATACGCACACAATGAACGCAGCGCTTATCTTGTTTACGCACACTAGCACACGCCGTACGCCGCACGCTGCTTAGCGCTGACACCGTGCATCGTAATTTAATTTTTACTTTGACAATATTAATTATCGCTCTAATTTGTTTAATTTTGGGGGATTAAGGTTTGGATTTATATATTTCTCATTATTAAATGAATTTAAATCCTGTTACATTTTTGCCGTAAGTAGTATTTAAGATTTTTTGATTTTCTGGATTTTCTGTGAAGTCCGGAGCAGAATTTGTTTAATTTTCATAATATTAGTTAGACATGGTGATCTAAATCATTTTAGCACTATTTTTGTCCTGTTAATATTTTTGCCTTAAGTACGAAGTCAAATTATAAGATTTTTTAAAAAAAAGGAGTGTTCCGTGGACGAAAATGTTTAATTTTCTGACCTACTTGTAGTACTCAATCTCTTCTACAAATACTCCAAATAAACATACCTGTTTATATTTTTTTCCACCAAGTTATATACATATTAGACGTTTTCTTAAAAAAAACATACACGCGGAGGTGAACTTTTCGCGGGATACAGCTTAATATACTCGGCTGTCCATACCCTACACATTCAATGAAAAAAATCGCTGTTTTTAATTAATGCAAAGTTAGCCTAATTTTCGGCGTAAATTCCCCGGACTATTAAGAACGGCTTTAAAAATGGTAACGTATAATTGTCAAATGGCGTCAATTGACTTGAAAGACGCATATTTCTTAATTAAAATGCATAAAGAATCTCGAAAATATCTAAGATTTTGGTTTGAGGGTAAATTATACGAATTTAATGTTTTACCATTTGGATTAAGTACAGCGCCATACATTTTCACAAAAATATGTAAACCTATAGCAAAATTATTAGGCTCTGCAGGCCTTCTGTCCACAGTTTATTTAGACGACTGGCTGTTGTTCGGATATTCCCGCTTGGATTGCCTAACTAACATAGATTTGACTAAAAGTTTATAAACTTCTCTTGGTTTTATTATAAATGTGGAAAAAAGTGCACTTTTTCCTTCAACCAAATGCAGATTCTTAGGCATGATTATAGATTCACAAGAGTTTCAGATTAGTTTACCAATAGATAAAAGGTTACGAATTAAAGCGCAACTTTTAATGTTTTCAAAATTAAAGCGTTGTAAAATTAGGACTTTTGCCCAGCTATTAGGTTTATTAGTCTCTTGTTGTCCTGCGATCGAATACGGATGGCTACACACTAAAGAAATGGAAAGATGTAAATATCTCAACTTGAAAGGTCATGATGATTATAACAAATCTATGAATCTACCTGAATCACTACAACCTGACTTCGACTGGTGGATAAGTAAAGTAGAACATTCTGTCCACCGAATTAAAATTGATGTTTACGAAGTTGAGATATTTTCTGACGCCTCAACGACGGGGTGGGGGGCCGCGTGTGAAGGAAGCGCTGCGAGCGGGCAATGGTCGAATACCGAACGAGAACGACACATAAATTATTTAGAACTGCTGGCAGCATTTATTGCCTTAAAAGTTTTTGCTAAAAACCTTTTTAATTGCCAGATATTACTACGCGTTGATAATTCAACAGCAGTAGCATATATAAATAAAATGGGGGGTATACAATACCCCCATCTCACACAAATCACTCGTGATATTTGGAACTGGTGCGAAAGCAAAAAGCTTTTCGTCTATGCCTCTTACATAAAATCTAGTGATAATGTAATTGCAGATTTCGAATCACGAAGAACTCATCCGGACATAGAATGGGAACTGTCCGATTGGGCGTTTGACAGTCTCACACACGCATTCGGTCATCCAAAAATTGATTTGTTTGCAAGTCGCATAAATAGCAAATGTGCCACTTACATATCCTGGCACCGAGACCCGGACGCATTCGCGATAGACTCGTTTACAGTTTCATGGGCAAATTATGATTTCTATGCATTCCCGCCATTTTCAGTCATACTAAAAACCCTGAGGAAAATAATAACAGACAAGGCACAGGGTATCATGGTTGTACCCTTTTGGCCAACACAGCCATGGTACCCTGTATTTAGATCCCTCCTTATTTCGGAGACTGTTACATTTCCACCTAAAAGCCATGCCTTACTGTCTCATTCCAGCTCCCGTCGAATCCACGAGACGATTACCCTGGTGGCAGGCATATTATCCGGGACGCATTTTCAAGGAAAAACATACCAGAATCATCACTAGATATAATGTTAGCATCATTAGCGCCTAACTCAATGAAACAATACGACGTTTACTTGAAGAAATGGTGGGATTTCTGTAAAATGAATTCGTTAAATGTATATGACGCCTCTGTACCCACCATAATCTCATTTTTAACACAACTCTTTAATGATGGTTGCCAATATGGTACACTCAGTTCATGCAGGTCTGCTCTTTCTCTGGTGCTGAGTCCAGTACTAGTTAGTGACGACAGAATAAAAAGATTCCTCAAAGGGGTTTTTAGACTAAAGCCACCAAGACCTAAATATGAAGTTACCTGGGATACTAACTTAGTGTTGGATAAATTAATTTTATGGCATCCTAATGAGGAATTAACCTTAGATAAGCTAACAAATAAAACTATTACTTTACTGGCCCTGTCGACCGCACACAGAGCTCAAACTCTCTCGAAGATTAAAATTAGCAACGTTCAAAACCTTTCCCACCGTATCACAATCAAAATACCCGATATTATTAAGACTTCTAGACCGGGATTTCAACAACCTATTATTCATTTACCCTTCTTTATTGAAAAACCAGCCATTTGCCCAGCCACTACATTACTGTGTTACATAGAACGCACCTCATTATTAAGAACTTCTGACGATTTATTCATTGGAATTAGGAAACCTCATAAACCAGTAGGAACGCAAACGCTTAGCCGCTGGATAAAGCATACACTTGGTGAGTGTGGGGTCGACACGAGCATGTTCAGTGCACACAGCACAAGACATGCAGCGTCGTCGCGCGCGCACTCACTGGGCGTCAGCATAGATACAATCCGTAAAACGGCAGGCTGGAGTAGGAATTCCACAATTTTTGCAAAATTCTATCAGAGAGTTGTTGTTGATGATGACAGTACTACCTTAGCAGAATCAATAATTAATCAGCATTCAATAGAAACCAGTTAAAATCAGACACTCGGATCAGATTTTATACATGTATAATTAGTAACTGTGGTAGCTATTAAAAGAATAGTTAATCTTTAGTTAATTAAGTATTTTCATTTGTTGTTGATTAATTTTGCCTCTTGTGAACACCCGAAGAAACATTCTAATTATTGTTAATCCTAGAAGTAGAAGTTGTTTTCTTTCTGTTATCTGCTATATATATTGATTGTAACAAATAAACAATTATTAAATAATTTTGATACTTGCAAATATTATTATACATTGATAATATTCCCATAATACTCTCAAAGTCTACATGTGTAAATTACTAATCTCGAGGACGAGGCGCGAGTATAATTAATGATTAAACGAACTTACCTGTACGTGAAGTTCTATCATAATTATACGAGCGCCGAGTCCGAAGAGATTAGTAATCCCACCCTCCCAGTGCTGTGTATATACACAGTGCACACCCCAAATTGTCAAGTGTCTCGGAAATATATCAATGTACCATAAGATCTTTTACTCTAAACTAAATGATAGGCGATAATCGTCTGAGAGCGGAACTGGACAAAGTACCCACATTCGATAAAAATCAAAAATAAAAAGTTTTGTGGGTATGTCAAATTTCATTGCCATAGATAAAGAAAAATATAATATAATATTATTTTCTCAACTAAGTGCATGAGTGGTGACAACTAGCGTAACTACATGTGTAAATTACTAATCTCTTCGGACTCGGCGCTCGTATAATTATGATAGAACTTCACGTACAGGTAAGTTCGTTTAATCATTAAATATGCTTGTTTTTAACTGTTGCCGCGTTGTTAAGTTTCAACGTTTGTGGGTTATGGGTGTGTTCGTGTCTATCACGATGTCCCTTGTCTGTCATTTAGTGTTATAATGAACAATCAAAACATTAAATTTGAGACGGAATAATGTCAGTCAAAGCCAATTCTTGCCAATCTATCTTAAAACACAACTTACTAGTAAACCATAATTTCCCATCCAATATTTTATAATATTTTTTTACATAGCAGAATCATTAAAATGAGTGTTACACATTGTTCTCGTATCGTTTCTCCTCACTTTCATTGTGTTCCTAAACCATCATGAAAACAAAAGAGGCTCGGCTGAGAACAAAGAATGCCCAGTCGAAAGGTAATTCTCGTCGTTACAGCTATTCAAAAAATAAATAGCGAAGATTAGTCCCACAGTTTGAGTGGTGTTGCTAATAATTATTGTGTTTTGTTGCTGTTTTCATGTTACTTATTAACTTATGAAGTAGTTTTATTTTGTAGATTATGATGGAATAGGTGTTCTGTATGGTGTCGGACGTAAAGAATAGTACCATCCCATATCTTCCCGTGGGTGTCGTAAGAGGCGACTAAGGGACTTGCTAGAGAATGGGCAGGAGCGTTCTCTGTGCTTTTGTAACAACCGTACTGCGATCGCCAACCCGCCTGCCAAGCGTGGCGATTATGGCAAAACCCCCCATGTTATGTCAATGTGGCGACACTTGGGGGAGGCCTATGTCCAGCAGTGGACGTTAAAAGGGCTGAAATGATGATGGAATAGGTAATTAATACTGATACTGATAGCCTGCGCCATCCCACTGCTGGGCAAAGGCCTCTCCGCATGACTTCCAATTGTCTCGGTCCAGGGCCAATGTGGACCGTCCGTCCGTCTTATGACGACAGGCCGTGCCGAAGGCGCGTTCCAGTTCCACGCGCGCCTCAAGGAGATGTCAGCAAATCGGAAGGGGTCCGAGAGGGCCGATGCCTGCCAGGGCTGCGGGTTGTTCGAAAGAGATACCGTGGCCCTGGAACACAAAGGACTAAGAAGGAACACGGATGGGTTTTAGTCAGTCAAGTCTGACACTCCCTTCCGCTCCGCCCAGAGCGGGAGAAGTCATTTGATGATTTCCCAAACTAAAAATAAAAAAAAAAGGGCCAATGAGGACCACTGATCGCTGGTCTTGTCTAGCTCGTCCCGCCATCTTCTGCGAGGTCTACCACGACGCCTTCTGGCTGTGTCAGGGCTCCAGAATGTGGTTATTTTGGCCCACAGATCATTAAATTAATACATAAATGATTATTTTTGGTCTCGTGGTTGCAAGCGCTACTGCTGAGCATGCGGCCCTAGGTTCGAGTCACAGGTCAGGTAAAGTTTATTGGGCTTTTCCATCAAGATTTTTTTCCGTATCCTTCAGAGATCAGGCTTCATGTTAAGTTGTGTGGTGGTGTGGTGTGTATTCCCTCATCATCATCTGCCTAGCCTTTTCCCAAACTATCTTGGGGTCGGCTTCCAGTCTAACCGGATGCAGCTTAGTACCTGTATTTTACATAAAGCGATTGCCTATCTGACCTCCACAACCCAGTAACTGGGTAATACGATACCCCTTGGTAAGACTGGATGTCAGACTTTTAGCTTCTGACTACTCGTAACGACTGTCAAAGATCTACAAATGACAGCCGGGACCAACGGCTTATCGTGCTTTCCGAGGCACGGAGGAAACTCGATATGTAATTATGATCACCCATCCACAGACCAACCTCGGCAAGCACGGCTTAACCTTAAAGATCGACTTGGGTGGCTGTTATTATTTAGCCACGAGCTTCGCCTTGTGGTGTGTATTACCTATAATACCTACCTACTATTCTATAATACCATTATCATAGGTGCTTTCAATCAAACAATTGTCAAGATAAATAGTACCATAAATAGGTACCAATCTTCGTCACTTCGCTTCATTTTCACTTCAGTAGGTCAAACAGGTTTTGCCTGAAATCAGTGAGCAAAATGCGATTTTGCTCACTGAGTGAGACCAAGTAACTTTTAAATTATTTTTTTAGAAAGCCGCGAATATCTTATTCAGCCTTGGGTTAATCATACTATTCGAAACATTCACACTCTATCTCTTTCCCGCCATTAGAAAGAGAGGGAGACAAAGACCAGCCCTTTCGAAATTCCGATTTTGAATTCGACCTCGAAGACAAACACGTTCGGAATTTCGTACTAAAGGAATATTGCAAAAAGATAATTATGTCTTTTAATGTAATTTATTTAATTTTTACCTTATTGTTGTATTTAAACGAAAATAAATATTTACTGGACCAGACCTCGGAACCTATCCTTCTGCAGCGAGGTGTGAGACAGGGAGACGTCATATCTCCGAAACTGTTCACCGCTGCACTGGAAGATGTCTTTATGGTTCTGGACTGGAGAGGGCATTGCGGATTGGGCTAGGCATCAACATCAATGGCGAGTACATCTCTCACCTTCGATTTGCCGACGATGTAGTGGTCATGGCTGATACCATGGAGGACCTCAGTACCTACAATGCTCGATGACCCCAGTAGAGCTTCCAAAAGAGTGGGTCTTAAAATGAACATGGACAAAATCAAGGTCATGTTGAATGCCCATGTAACACCCACTCCTATCAAGATCGGAGACTATAATATCGAAGTTGTAGACGATTATGTCTACCTGGGACAAACGGTCCAGTTGGGTATGTCTAACTTCGAGAAAGAGGTCAATCGTCGAATCCGACTCGGATGGCCAGCGTTCGGGAAGCTGCGTGGTATCTTCTCGTCCAACTTACCGCAGTGTCTCAAGACGAAAGTCTATGACCAGTATGTGTTGCCAGTGATTACATGCGGGACCGAAACGTGGTCGGTCACAATGGGCCTCATCAGAAGGCTCAAAGTCACCCAAAGGGCAATGGAGAGAGCTATACTTGGAGTTTCCTTGCGTAATCAAATCAGACATGAGTACATCCGCAAGAGAACCAAGGTTACCGACGTAGCCCAAAGAATTGCCAAACTTAAGTGGCAGTGGGCAGGGCACATTGCTCGCAGAACAGATGGCCGATGGGGCCGAAAAGTTTTGGAATGGCGACCGTGAACCGGGAGACGATGCGTTGAAAGGCCTTCCACTAGGTGAACCGATGAGCTGGTGAAAGGTTGCGGGGATCCGCTGGATGCGAGTCGCACCGGATCGGTCAATGTGGCGACACTTAGGGGAGGCCTATGTCCAGCAGTGGACGCCTTTCGGCTGAAATGATGATGATGATGATGAAATATTAGGTCTTTACCTATGAAATTGCCGTTTTGTTTGAAAAAAGTTAAAGTATTTTTTTTTTCGAACTTATTTATTTCTTTCATTCAATGTAATCACCCCTGCAATCAATGCATCTTTGCCAACGCTGTGGCAGTTTATGGATGCCCTTCTTGAAAAAATCAGCTGGACGGGAGACAACAAACTCTTCAAAGGCGTTTTGTACTGCCTCTCGGGAATTGAATTTTTTTCCCGCTAAAAAGTTGTCCAAATTTTGGAAAAAGTAATAGTCGGAAGGCGCAAGATCTGGTGAGTATGGCGGATGAGGGAGAGCTTCCAAACCCAACTCATGCAGCTTAGAGACGGTCTGTTGTGCAGTATGGGGCCGCGCGTTGTCGTGAAGTAGCAGTGGAGACGACCGATTGACCAAAGCTGGTTGCAGACGTGCGAGTTTCGCCATCATTGTGGTCAGTTCTTCAATGTACACATCTGCAGTAATGCTCTCGCCGTTTTGTAAAAAGCTATGATGAATCACACCAGCACTAGACCACCAAACTGTGACCATCACCTTTCTAGGGGTCATTTTTCGTTTTGCACATTGCTTTGGTACCGAACCAGGATCTAACCAACTTGCTGAGCGCTTTCGATGGTCAAAAAGAATCCATTTTTCGTCGCACGTAACAATTCGGTTCAAAATTCCTTCATTTCTGTGCCTGTTAAGCAGCGCAAGGCAAGTCTCGACGCGTACGTTGCGCTGGCGATCGTTAAGTTCGTGGGGCACCCATCTATCAAGCTTTTTTATCTTGCCAATCTGTCGCAAATGGACCAATATTGTTTTAATGCTAACATCAAAAGCTGCTGCCAGCTCAGCTGTAGATTGAGTTTCATCAGCTTCAACAATCACCTTTAATTCATCATTGTTGACCAAAGTTTCCGGACGACCACGAGGTTCATTTTTCAAGTCAAAATTCCCAGAACGGAACCGAGCAAACCAATAACGGGTTGTGCGTTCGTTTGTACAGTTCTCTCCGTAAACGTCGTTGATGTTACGGGTCGTTTGTGCCGCGTTGGTGCCACGACGGAACTCATATTCCATAATTACACAAAATTTCAAAGTATCCATTATGAGGAAAAATGTTGAAATGTAATGAAAATACAACGCTAATCAATAAACAAAAGACTGATTTTGTAAATAGAATGTCATATTTTTAAAACAAAATTAATTTGAATTTAGAACTCATAGCCAATCAAAACTTTTTTTTGTTTGAAAAAGTCTGTACTGCAATACGGCAATTTCATAGGTACCTATTATTTACTGCAAATAAAACTAATATTTAACCTGTAAATAGTTATTTCTAGTTTCAATAATGTTACGTAATATATTTTAAATAATAAAATATGGACGACTTTTTTTTTTTTTTTTTTTTTTTTTTTTGTTTTTTTTTTTTTTTTTTTTTTTTTTTGTGAGGGTAGCTTTAGTGAACACAACTTTAAGAGAGCTCTCATTTCTTTTAATTATTTAAAATAGTTAATTATAATTTTATATGTTGCTTATACACTAAAACTTTGGTTTATCCTCGGATGCACTCACTGCACTTATAATCTTTCAATTCCCTTTGACCTAACTGGAGCAATTACAAATCATCAAAATGGACCTGTATGCCAAGCTGTCAAACTGTATGGAGGAGCTGTCAGCCACATTCACCACTCGGATGGACACTTATGAGGAGGATTTGAAGAATGTCAGTAGTAATGAAGCGTCACACAAGACAATAGCCAGCCTCTCTCGTGACTTCATGGAATTCAAGTGCTTCATTTGGAAAACGATGAGCGCGCTGAAGTCTCAGATGGAGTTGCTAACAGTAGGCTTGGACCGGCATGAAATGGCATCTCGCAGGCAAGTTCTTCTCCTCCATGGTCTTCCGGAGCAGAAGGATGAAGATCACACCTCTCAGGCTGTTCTAACTTTGACGGAAAAGATGAGTGTTGAAAACCTCTCTACTTCGGACATCACATCCTGCCATCGCTTGGGAGTAGATTCAGGCAAGCCACGTCCTCTTCTTATTAGGTTCCATAGTTACAATTTGCGCAGTGAGGTATGGCGCAACAAGACAAAACTGAAAGGTTCTGGTTTGGTCCTCTCGGAGTTTCTGACTAAGCCTAGGCACGACGTGTTTCTGGCCGCTCGCAAACACTTCAGTGTGAAGCAGTGTTGGACCTCCGATGGCAAAATTATCATCATGCTCCCAGACAAGTCGCGTCGGAAGATCGAATCCGCTACTGAGCTGCAACAACTTGTTGCGCGGTTCCCGGAGACTACATCTAGTGATTCAGCTGCGAAGGTTGCACCGTCACCAACTAGAAACCCCACTTTGGACAAGAGATCGCGGAGGCAGGCAAAATGATCGCACCCACAACTTAAATTTTCATGCTCTAATCTGATTTAATTTATGTGTCGGTCACTCTTGTTTTTATTTAGATTTGTTTTGGTATTTTGACAACTGTGAATGACTGTAGATTGCTCGTTCGGAAACATTTCCAATTTAGTATTTTATTTTTTTCTTTCAACTTTGGGCACGAGCATTTTAATCTTTGTTTTAATGGCAAGGTGCACCGAGGATTTTCGTTTAAATTATATAGTTGTAGTATAGTAATTATAATAGTTGTTGTTTATTTAGAAATAGTTTAGAATAATTTAGTTTGATATTTATTTTGATATATATTTAGTTAGCCGTCATGTTAAACAATATTGATGACAGTTTTGTTTCCTGTTCTTCCTCTTGTTCGTCTGACGAAAGCTATGCTAGTGCGTTCAGTGATGATTCTGTGCACTTACGCGACCAGCTTTCTTCTACTTTTTCTTGTCACAGCAAATTTTTCAATGCAGTTCATATCAATGCACAAAGCATTCCAGCCCATCATGCCGATTTATTATCCTCTTTTGACTCAGATCTTACTCATGCTGTCCTGATTTCTGAAACTTTCCTCAAACCTGCTCTTCCTTCAACGCAGTATTCGTTACCCGGCTACAAGCTTGTGCGTAATGACAGAATAGGCAAGGGTGGTGGGGGAGTCGCCATCTATCTCCGTGGAGATATTGTATACAAAATCGTTGATGAGTCTCCAAGTAATTATTCCAAATCTGCCGAACACCTTTTTATTGAAATTACATTTAATCACACAAAATTACTTTTAGGTGTTTTCTATAGTCCCTCCTGTCATATTGATTATTTTACTTCCTTCGAAACGAAACTTGAATATCTTTCTTCCTTATATGACCACACTATTATACTCGGAGACTTCAACACCTGTCTGATCAAAGATGATGTGCGCAGCCGTAAACTCAGGTCCCTTGTCTCTTCTGTCAATATGCACATCCTTCAACTTAATGCTACTCATCATGCTCCTCACTGCAATCCCTCACTTCTGGACCTTATTCTTGTCTCCGACCCAAGCAAAGTAGCCACGTATGGACAACTTTCTGCCTCATTCTCTTATCACGACCTTTTATTTATTTCATACAAAATTCGCCCTCCTAAACGCAAATCTAAATACCTCTTGCTTCGCAGTTTCAAGAACATTGATCTGGAGCGTTTGGGAGAGGATGCGGATAATATTGACTGGTCTCCTGTTTATGACAGCAATGACTTGGACACTAAGGTGGCAGAATTTACCAAGATAGTGTTGAAACTTTTTGATGTGCATGCTCCACTTAGGAAGGTCAGGGTGAAGCATCTTCCAGCTCCCTGGTTATCTGGTGAAATTAAAAACGCCATGTCTATCAGGGATAAGGCGAAAAGGCGTTATAAAAAGGACCCTACGGATGAGAACTGGTGCCTCTATAAGAAACTGCGTAATCGCTGCGGTCGTATGTGTAGGGATGCTAAAAGGCGTCACATACACAACTCAATCCAAAATTCGAACACAGCACAAGTATGGCAATTTCTGAAATCCCTTGGAATCGGCAAAGTTGCGAATGACAGCACGCCTGACTTTGACTTGAACGAAATTAATTTACATTTTTCTAAATCTCCAGTGACTCTGGATGACAATCTCAAATCTGACACTCTAAACGATCTCTCTAATCTTCCTCGGCCATTATGTACTTCATTCTCTTTTCACCCAGTTACAGAAGGAGATATTAAGCGGGCCATTACATCTATTTCCACGAAGGCAGTGGGTGATGATGGGATCCAACTTCAGATGCTTCTTCCTATCCTTGATGTCCTTATTCCTGTAATTTTACACATTGTAAACTATTCCCTCTTTACTAGCTCCTTTCCTTCTGCTTGGAAGAAGGCCTATGTTTTGCCTCTTCCCAAAGTTGCAAATCCCTCTTCAGTGTCTCAGTTTCGTCCTATCTCCATACTTCCAATCCTTTCTAAAGTTCTTGAGAGTGTTGTTAATAATCAACTGTCTCATTTCTTTTTCTCTAATAGCCTGCTTAGTCCTTACCAGTCTGGATTTCGTCCTGGCCATAGCACTGTTTCAGCCTTACTTAAAATAACTGACGACATCCGATTGGCCATGGAAAACCGGCTTCTTACAGTGTTGGTTTTATTGGACTTCAGCAGTGCTTTTAATTCGGTTGATTTTGACATCCTCTTAGGTATCCTTTCCTCTCTAAACATATCTCCTCCTGTGACTGCTTGGTTTGATTCTTATCTTCGGGGTCGCTCGCAGTCGGTACACTTGAATGAGGCTTACTCTGATTGGTGTGATCTTTCTGCGGGTGTTCCTCAGGGTGGCGTCCTTTCTCCTCTTCTTTTCTCCGTTTTCATTAACGCTATCACTAAGATTTTAACTTCTCATTATCATCTCTATGCAGACGACTTGCAGCTTTATCGCCATTTTAAACTGGAAGAGCTTCCAGAAGCTATCGATGCCATCAATAATGATCTTCAAAACATCCGTCAGTGGGCTAAAAATTTTGGTCTGTTAGTGAACCCATCTAAATCTCAAGCTCTCATTATTGGTGGCAGATACTTCGTAAATTTATTGGGTCATCAGTCCCTCCCGCCGGTTGTGTACGATGGTGTCGCTATAGCCTACTCCAAGAAAGTAAGAGACTTAGGTGTATTCTTGGACTGCAACCTATCTTGGCATGTTCACATTGCTGAAGTAAGCAGGAGGGTTTTTTGTTCGTATCGGTCACTTAAGCGTCTTCAGAAATTCCTGCCCTTTCAAACTAAAATTACTCTCGCTCAATCTCTTCTTCTACCTCTTCTAGACTATGCTGATGTCTGTTTTCTTGATGCAACTGAAGAACTTCTTGATAAGCTCGAACGTCTGCAAAATTTGTGTATCCGCTTCATTTTCGGGCTTCGAAAGTACGACCACGTGTCGGAATTTCGGAAGCAGCTGAAGTGGTTACCTATTCGGCAGCGTCGAGATTCTCACACTCTTTCTTTTCTTTTCTCTGTTCTTCATAACCCTAAAGCTCCTTCGTATCTTCGGGAACGCTTCGAATATCTTGTTCCTCGAGGTAAACCCTGTCGCTCATCATCATCTCTTCTCCTTCGCTTCCCTCCCCACTCCTCAAGTCGGTATGATGGATCTTTTACTGTTCGTGCTGTGCGTCTTTGGAATTCACTTCCACACTCCTTGCGGGATAGCCCTTCGTTAGACGTGTTCAAGAGAGGAATTAGAGAACATTTCCTGTCAACATGATTATAGTATATATATAGTATTTTATATGTATGTTGATCTATATATGTATAGTATGTATTACGTTTATTGTATGTATTAGTTTAGTTTATAAAATTAGTTGAATTAAGTTTTAAAAGTACTGTTCATGCACAAAGCTGTATCCTCTTTGGCAAATACTCCTGTTAAATAAGGTTTGCTGTAAGAAAACCCATTTCTGGGTTAAGCTCGCCGTTGTACATTAGCTATATATTATTTGTGTGTATATCTTTTAATTTTATGTGTGCAATAAAGAATAAAGAATAAAGAATAAAGAATATGGGTGCTATTTCCGAACACGCCATAATTTAAATAAAAGAGCAGGAATAAAATTTAGTGGCTGGCGTAAAGAGTTGAATACGTTAAAAAATATTAAAATAATCGTAAAATATGAGTGAAACTAGCGACGAGAACAGTACCTCTACCTACAATGTTAATTATTTTGATTCACAATAAATAGTTATTTCAATCTATTCCTATTTATTATTTTATCTCCTAAAGTGTTCTCGCTGCTGAAGTGAAAAGTTATGTGTGTTACACGAGAGCAAAGTATTATGCATCTCGTGCCTTTGAATCCCTCGCCACGCTCAGGATTCAAAATCAGCACTCGCTACGCTCGTGATTCAATCGTTGAATCCTTCGCTCGCTCAGCACGCGTAGCATGACCGCCGTAGAAACGGGCTATGTCGACGGAAGAATCGACAAACTGACACATTGTTATTGTCTATCTGTCATTATGTCGATTCTTCCGTAGACAAAACTCGTTTCTACAGCGGTCATGCTGCGCATGCTGGATTCAAAATCAGCACTCGCAGCAAAAAAAGGCTTTGCTCTCTTGTTGCACAAATAACTATTAATGGTTGGGGACCACGATTTATCCATCTATCTTCCCATTTTCGCATTTGGACGAATAAGCTACGGTCAGTTGTGTAATATTGTTATACAATTTCAAACCCTTTGTATCTGTATAAACCCATGACGTCATTGACAGATTTGTCCACATTTCACCGTATAAAAACACAAGACACATGTAATAAAAACTACAATATTTATTGCGTACATATAATGGAAACAGAGAAAGTATAATAAAATCCGTACAATAAAAAACAGTAATATACCAATTTAGTTACTGTCTATCCGTGACTAGGGTTTTGTAGCTGTCTATAAACTATGAAACATCAAAACACCTATAAATGGTAACATAAATATTGTAGAGGTCTGTAAAATAGTAATTACTGTTTCGTATTACAGGCCGGGAAAATACTGCTAAATATAAAATGTAACTATTACGTAACAAATAGCTTTACCATTTTAATGCCCATGTACTATTTTACTTGCAACACGTTTTAAGGGTTCCGTACCCAAAGGGTCAAACGGGACCCTATTACTGAGACTTCGCTGTCCGTCCATCCATCCGTCCGTCCGTCTGTCACCAGGCTGTATCTCATGAACCGTGATAGTTAGCCTGTTAAAATTTCTACAGATTATGTATTTCTGTTGCTGCTATAACAACAAATACTAAAATCAGAATAAATAAATATTTAAATCACAAATTTACTAGAATTCAAAATCAAAAATTTATTACAATTAAAAAACGAACGAAATATTCACTTTTTTGTATGGGAACCCCATACAAAAAATTTGATGAATCAATGAATTTTTTGCTCGTTTTTATAAATAATGGTGCGCGAGTCCGACTCGCACTTGGCCGGTTTTTTACTTCCTTCCTCCTCTGTCAACCGTCACGCTATAATTTATTCTGTAACAAATATCTAGAAGAAAAATATTTGCATGCTCAAACGGCTGGAGAAAAATGAAACCATCTTAGTACAGTTTTCAGAAAACAGAAAGTCTTACTTGTTGTAAGACTTAGTTGTCCCGGTGAGTCGCTTCACGTAAAATACCGGTATTCAGCAACAGAAAACTAAATACAAAATTGTATTCTTGATTAAAAAGTACTAGGCAGGCAGAAAGTCTAGTTTTGATCTAACTGTATGGTCAACTCCATGTTAATTTACCGAGTCAGTAGCCTGCTATATCAAGTGTTGAAAGAAACGAAAGCCGTGAGCTGATATTCGTAACTCGATAACTATTGATGGAGTTTTACAAATTCTAAGACTTCAGCATCTAAGGCTTCTGCCCACATAGAACTAGACAAAACTGTTTAATCGGGCTATCAAAAATAGTAGAATCTTGCATTTTTGAAGTACTTTTGTTACGTTCATGATTTTATTTATTCAATAAAGGAATTGATGAACTTATACATTACTTACAAAGATTTTTTCTTAAATATTTTTAAAAACGGTTGAACTTCTGTTTTCGATTTACACATAAGGTGGTGAGTTCGCTGAAGTCTGTAAGTTCAGGTCATTGTGATGTACCCGCAGTGCGCCCAAATCGATGTAATTTGTTTAAAAACGTTAAATTCTTACACGGACCATTTTTGTACAATATTCTTTTACTTTCAGAACGATTTGAAATTTGAAAATTCTGAATGTATTTAAGCTACAGTTTTAGAATAAATTGTTCAGATTTTAAAGCAACCGAGCTTAGAATTACCCACTGCTGATCGAAATAAAATGTTTTGTAGTACATTCACGGTTATCCGGTGGTATACCACCTTACCAAAAAAGAATTATGAAGTTAAATCAAGGTGTCTCGGAAAGCTATGGATCCGTAAAACCTATCGGCTAAAATCAATGTGACTTATATGACTTTGTAAGGAATGCAGGCCGCAGGGTTGAAATAACAACACACTTGATGAGCGATTATTTAAAACTCTATATTATCAACACTCCAAACTATATTTACATCAATTAACACTTATACTAACACGGAAAACACAATTTGAAGCTACTAATTTAACATAAACACAATACAGAGAAAAACTTTAGGCACACAAATACAATAACTATACGACAAACGAGATACAGAGTAAGCGCGATGCTTATCAGAGGAATTTTGGATGAAGACTGCTCGTTAATATTTTTTTTTTTTTTTTGGGAATGGCATCTCGCAGTTCAACCTAGGAGGTTGTCGTCTGCTTAACCGGACTATCCTGTGGATGCCTTAAGAGTAAGGCCTCCAGCCAGGGCATAAAACTTACAAACTAAGCGACTACACGCTAAGGGTACCCCCTGTGGGGTACGAGCCTCGGCTTAGGGCGTCGCTGGGGGAGGACTGCATGGGGACAGGCTGGATCTGAATGATATCATTATTAAGGGGCTGATTTAAAACTACTGGCACAGCATCGCGGGCTGGCTCGAGCGAGGGTCGGGGAGGGCATGGACCGGGACGTCGCGACGGACCTCGACGGCGAGGTCGGAAAGACGGTGGTCTGTGTCTGAACTTTTTAAGAGTGCTAGTCTCTTTGCTACTCTCCTGGAGGAGGGTGATAGCATCATCGGGAGTGCTGCTCGTTAATACTCTGGGCCGCCATATTTATACTTGCGTACAAAAGCACAAGTGCTGGTGGGGCTATGGCGGACTCCCACCTATTATCCAATCACCTGTGCGAGAGAGCGTAAACAAGGTCATAAAACCTCTCCCCGCGACACCCCGCCTCTTACCCCTGTGTCCTAATTTCTAATGGACTCGCCCAACGAACCCGGATCTATAATACAATGGGGCCTTTTAGCCAATCAGGCGGTTTGTTATGATTGCCTTGTGGGACTTTATCATATTAACTTTTCCTATGTGGCTGTACATTTTACAAGTAAATAGCTGTTTTTACTTGTTTCCACATTATATGTTACTGTTATTATTTACAATTATGTTGCCCTAGGTCTTAGTGTACCTATTAATAACATTTAAGCCTATGTTAGGGTCTTATTCTAGGAGCTATTAACAAAAAGGTGTACATTTTCTATATACTAATAGCCTCGTGTATACAAATTACTTAATTACTCTACTGTGGTCTTAACAGATCGACCTATCATAAATTTACATAATATACTGTTTCCTTATCATGATATACACTAGATTTGAGATAGCTGTACTCCCTTACATTTCCACCCCCTGTAGAAGGGTTCAACCGACTACACTTCCGTCAGTAGGGAGTACAACTATCTTTACCACTGGCCGACGTAGAACTCCATGTTTTGTTCTTACGTCGACTACTCTTATTATAGAGTCCGCACCAGGATAAACACTTTTAATGACCCCTTTGGTCCACTGGTTTCGTGGTTTACTTGAATCCGTCACTACAACCACGTCACCCACTTTCACATTTGGAACGTCACTTGTCCACTTGTTGCGACGTTGCAGCGTCGGCAGGTACTCGCGCAGCCAACGCCTCCAAAAGAGGTCGGCCAGCGCGTTCACCCGTCGCCACATGCGGCGGGAGTCCAGGTCGGCGGCATGCCGACGTGTGCACGGCGCATCTCCCGCGGCAGTGCCCAGCAGGAGATGGTTGGGGGTCAGCACCACTGGGTGCTCGACGTCACTGCTCACGTATGTGAGAGGGCGGCTGTTCACTATAAGCTCGGCCTCGGCGAGGAGGGTGTAAAGGACCTCCTCACGGGGGGCACGCTCTCGTAGCGTCGCCTTTAGCGCATTTTTTATAGAGCGCACTAATCTTTCCCAGCACCCGCCCATGTGTGGGGATGCCGGGGGGTTGAAATGCCAGGCGATTCCGCGGCCTGACACCTCGCTGCTCAGCTTCTCTTGATCCATGTCGCGAAGAGCAGCACGTAGCTCGGCGTGTGCCCCGACAAAATTTGTGCCGCGGTCGGAGTACATGTCAGCAGGTTGCCCGCGGCGCGCAATTAGGCGCCGCAGGGCCAGGATGGCTGAGTCAGCACTCAGCGAGGCCGCCAGCTCCAGATGGACGGCGCGGGTGGTGAGGCAAGTGAACAACACGCCCCACCTCTTCTCCCTGCGCCGACCGATAGCGACCTCCATGGGGCCAAAGTAATCGACCCCGCAGTGAACGAAGGCTCTTCTGGTTATCTCCAGTCTTGCTGCCGGAAGATCTCCCATCTTAGGGGTCACCGGCTTGGCCCTCTCAAGCCGGCAACGTTGGCAGCTCGCGGTGACGGCTTTAACTGTGGACCTTAAATTCGTGACCCAATATCTCTCGCGGACTCTGTTTACCACGGTTTCTTGATTGGCATGCAGCGCCTCTACGTGATATTTAAATAGGAGGCGCCGCGTGAGCGCATGTTTCCCATCCAGTATGATCGGATGTCGCTCCCCGAAGTCGAGCGCGGTACAGGCGCCCAGCCTGCCGCGCACCCTCACTAGTCCGTCCTCACTATATATCATAGGATCCAATGCCCGCAGTTTGCTGTTGGGAGGCAGTGGATGTGCCCCTTGAAGCGCCGCGACGTCTGCTGCGTAACTTTCTCCTTGTGCCAGGCGCAAGAGGCGCAACTCAGCCTCGTGCAGGTCATCCGCCGACACCACTGTTGTAAGACGTCGCTTACGGCATCTGTCTAGGAACACTAATACACGCGCCATGACGTGTAATGCGCGCGTCCAAGTGGGTAGTCGCTCGTAGTGCAGCAGTGGTTCTGTCTGTGCCACAACTGTGTGCACCCGCTGCACTCTTTCCAAGTCCTGCTCCGCCACCACGTCGAGGTCGGTGTCAGCCGGCCACTGCTCCTGTGGACAGCGAAGAAAAGGGGGACCCGACAACCACTCATTACTATTATTGGGCCAGTCCAATCTGGTGGCCTTGTCAGCGGGGTTCATCGCCGACGGAACCCAGCGCCAGTTAGCCCTCTCTGACCTCCTGTCTATTTCGGCTAATCGATGTGACACGAACCTTTGGAATTCTAACGCGTCCGAGTTAATCCATTTTAGGACGGTTTTACTGTCCGTCCACAAATACACGCTATTTACTTTCGTACCTAAATCTTTTATGATTGTGTCCGCTATTCTACAGGCTAAAACAGCAGCTTGTAATTCTAGCCTAGGGACTGAGGTAACCTTTTGTGGCGCTACTCTCGCCTTACCTAACACTATAGCGACGTCCCTATTTCCCTCTACGTTATATCCCGCTAAATAAGCTACTGCCGCGTAAGCGGATTCGCTCGCGTCACCGAACACGTGTAATTCTAGGTGTTCTAATTTTAGGCCGTACCACCTAGGTATAGTTATTTGGTTAAGGTGGTAAAGGTTGTGCAACCATTCGAACCACATTTTGGCCTCCGCATCTTTTAATTTTTCATCCCATTGTATACCCGTGTGCCATATCCTTTTCATGAGGATGCGCGATTGTATGACACACGGATACAAAAAACCTAACGGGTCAAAGATTGACATAATAAATCTTAAAAACTCTCTTTTCGTCGGAACAACAAGACCCTCTATTATGGGTTTAGGTAATCTCTTGAATGATAGGTCAAAGGCCAGCTCGTCTTTGTTTGGTGACCAAATCATTCCTAGGGTGCGTTCCGTAGCACTTTCGCCCTTGTCTAAAGACACTCGGTCAGGCATCTCAGCACTTAGTTTGTCGCGCAGCTCTGGAGAGTTCGTGACCCACCCCCGTATATTGAACCCGCCTTTGGCGTGGACGTGGGTCACATCCTCTATTAAACTGTTGGCCTGCGCGGCAGACCAAGTACTGTCTAGGTAGTCGTCCATATAGTGTTTTGTGTGTATGGCGGCTACCGCTTCGGGGTACATATCTACATATCTACTCGAATTCTTGTTGAGAATATAAATTGCCGATGTTGGCGATGACACGGCCCCGAAAATCATAGAATTCATGACGTAAACTTCAGGTTCTTTGTTGGCATCAGACGACCACAAAAACAATTGAGCCCCTCTATCTTTTTCTCTTATAAATACGCGTAGGAACATATCCGCTATGTCCCCAGTGAACGCAACAGGCCCTAATCTAAATTTAAACAACACGCCTAGCAGGGAGTTGAGTAAATCAGGCCCGGTCAACAAATTGTCATTCAACGAGGTTCCGTTGTAGCTAGCTGCGGCGTCAAATACTAATCTTAACTTTCCCGGCTTGTTTGGATTCGTTACCCCGAAGTGGGGTAAATACCACACCGAATCAGATTTGACACCGCCTTCTACCTTGCTTGCGTACCCCTCAGTTATCAACCTATCTATTAGTGCTGTATAGGCTGAGGCGTACACAGCGTCTTTACTCAATCGACGCTCAATCCCCGCTAGACGTTGACGCGCATATTTATAATTGTTGGGCAACTGAAGGTCGTCCCGACGCCATAATAACCCTACCTCCCACGAGCCGCTCTCTGTCTGACGGCTAGTGGAGTCTAGAATAGCCTTAGCTCTCTCTACGTCTTTATGCTTTCTAGGCACTTCTACTATACCTATGGCTTCTAGCTCAAACTGTTTTTTAACTAATTCATGTAAAACATTAGATGGCTCTATTACACAATTTAATGAGTGCTCGCTAGTGTCTCTATAGCTACCTACAGGTCCGTGCACAACCCACCCTAAACTGGTCAAAGAGGCAACTGGCTTACCGGATTTCCCTCGACGAGTCTCCTGGCTGGTCAGCAGCTCCCAGTTGTCCTGACCCAGCAACAGTAGTGGTCTGGCTCCTCGCATTTCCTCACAACCCAAGTCGCGAAGGTGGGCGTGGTCTTGTATTACTGTGGCAGGCACTGTTTGCGCGGGTAAGTCCAGGCTTTTTAATGTACGAAACTTCACTTTATGTGTTTGCCCGTTTGGTCCACGCACTGACACACTGATTACTTTCGACGTTTCATCGACAATCTCTTGACCGCGCGCACTATGCAATGTTATAGGTACCGTTTTTCCACTGGCGTTTTCAGCTATCGAGTCGTCTATCAGTGATACGGTTGCCCCGTCATCTAGTAGGGCATAACAATGGTTTTCTCTGCCGTTCACTGTCACACACACTGGCATTATCTTCAGTAGCGCCTTGCCTGTGTAATCACTGACATTTGTGACGCTCTCACCCTTCCTGTCGGCATGTAACAATGTGTGGTGTGCGTAATTACAAGACGTGCACTTACTTGCTCGACAGAAATTCTTGCCATGTTTCTTTATCATGCACTTGAAACATAATCTGTTTTTCTTTACGTGTTGCCATCTCTCTTCGACGCTCAACCCAGTAAATTTCTCACACTTGGGTAACTTCTGATTCTCCCCACATAGCGTGCATGGCTCTTCAGCCTCTTTCGCTGGCTGCTCATTGTTGGAATTGACGTGCAAGTACTGAATGTTTTTAGTAGGCCTCGCTGTCTGTACATTAGACCTATTCTTAGCGGCGCCTGTTGACGGTGTAGTCATTTCAATTTGCAAATAATAGGACGTAGCTCGGGCTAGATGACTTAGAAATTCTGCGAGTATTTCTAGGCTTGGTGCCACTCGCACATCTATGCCCTGGGTTGCTGCCATGCCCATCGCAAAATCACCGTATTGAGCACGTTGTACAGAGGTAAGTTTATTAAGTATTTCACTTACCAGCTGTGGATTATTCAGATATCCGTTCGCTTTCACGCTTTTCAGCAGTGATACACAATTCCTCACTGTCGTCGAGAACTTTCTGAGCTCACGGCCACTCTCAGTTACCTTAGGTAACGCACGCACTTTTTTAAGGGCACACTCGAGCACTAGATTTGGGTGCCCGAACTCTTCATCGAGCGTCTTCATTATTTCAGCTGGATTTGTAGAGGTACGCAATAAATCCTCCACTGCTAGCTTTGCGTCTCCTTGCAACGACGTTTTCAGGCGCGCTAGGTTCTCATGCGGCTTGAATTCGTACATCACCGTCGTGTCGTGGTACATATTTTTGTATGATAGCCACTCTGCTGGGTCGCCTCTAAAAAATGGCAACTCATAGGCCTGTCTTGGTACCGGTCGCGGACGCGCTAAGCTAGTTATAGCGTCGGCCAGCTGGTCTATCTTCCTGTCACGTGACCTGCTCCTGTCTGCGTCTTCGGCGAACGTGTTTCCCCACTCAGGCACTTCTCTAGCCTGCTCTCTCGATCGCGGGGCACTGACCGTGGCCTGGGGAGTGTCGTTCCCTAGGTACGGATGTTCGCGAAACTGTACTGACGCGGGCGCACACTGAGGGAGCGCAGGTATACGGTCGGACTTTGGCGCGGGCGCTGTGACCTCACGGGAGGGCGCTGTCACCTCACGGGAGGGCGCGGGCACTCGACGCGGCGATGGGTCGCGACACGCTGCGGGCGTGTTTATCTCTCTTACTACGGGAGTCATCTCCGAGACCCATTCCTCTACTCGTCGCGTCGTCCCCTCTTCGTCTGAGTCTTCTTCCACTGCGGCGTCTATCTCTGCGAGATCAGCTTCTAGCTTCTTCTTCACCAATTGCTCCTTCATGCGCACTATTTCCCTCTCAGCCTCGTATTCTACCCTCCTCCGAAGGTGATCGGCACTTCTGTGGCCGCTCCTCGAGGAGACGTGGCTTGTATCGGATCTCGCCCTGTGGGTTCTCTCCGATCTCGCAGGCGGAGTCATTCCTCTGTAGTCGATGACACGACCACCGGGACCCGCCAACGGGATCACAGGAACGGGAAACGATGTCGACGTATGTGCGACAGAAGGCGAGCCTGGTGGCCTTTCTGATGGCACACCTGAGTCAGCTTCTAGCTCTCGCCGCCTGTTCATATCTGCCTCTAGCTTGCGCAACTTACTCCTTGTCGTGATGGTGCTTTTCTCGCTCATCTTGCGTGCTCAGCAGATCCGTTGCACGAAGGACCAAAAATTGTAAGGAATGCAGGCCGCAGGGTTGAAATAACAACACACTTGATGAGCGATTATTTAAAACTCTATATTATCAACACTCCAAACTATATTTACATCAATTAACACTTATACTAACACGGAAAACACAATTTGAAGCTACTAATTTAACATAAACACAATACAGAGAAAAACTTTAGGCACACAAATACAATAACTATACGACAAACGAGATACAGAGTAAGCGCGATGCTTATCAGAGGAATTTTGGATGAAGACTGCTCGTTAATATTTTTTTTTTTTTTTTTTTTTTTTATGAATGGCATCTCGCAGTTCAACCTAAGAGGTTGTCGTCTGCTTAACCGGACTATCCTGTGGGTGCCTTAAGAGTAAGGCCTCCAGCCAGGGCATAAAAACTTACAAACTAAGCGACTATACGCTGAGGGCACCCCCTGTGGGGTACGAGCCTCGGCTCAGGGCGTCGCTGGGGGAGGACTGCATGGGGACAGGCTGGATCTGAATGATATCATTATTTAGGGGCTGATTTAAAACTACTGGCACAGCATCGCGGGCTGGCTCGAGCGAGGGTCGGGGAGGGCATGAACCGGGACGTCGCGACGGACCTCGACGGCGAGGTCGGAAAGACGGCGGTTTGTGTCTGTACTTATTAAGAGTGCTAGTCTCTTTACTACTCTCCTGGAGGAGGGTGATAGCATCATCGGGAGTGACGAGGGTATGCCGAGGACGGCGTACTGTACTAATGCGCGAGGGTTCGTAACGGGCGGCCGCTGCGATCAGGGGATTACGGTGTTTACTGGCGTTATCGAAGAAACGCTTCGAAAGACGTTTCATAAACTGAAGGACGGTGGGCATTCTAAGGTCTACGTGTAGACGGTCGTTACGGACATAAAAAGGGGCTCCCGTGACTCTACGTAAGAACCGGTTCTGCAAGGTTTGCATCCTATGGATGTATTTAGGCTTGGTGTGAGCGTACACGACGCAAGCGTACGTCATAATGGGGCGGATCACCGCGGTATAAAGGCGCAACTTGCACTTGAGTGACAATTTGCTTTTTGCCGAGATCATGAAATGAAGCCTACCCATAGCAAAGGCAGCTCGGTCGCGAGCTGCTTTGATGTGCGCCGCGAAAGACAGGTGGTTGTCAAGTAAGACTCCTAAGTACTTGGCTTGCTTCTCCCAAGGGATAGGCTTACCGTACATAGTGATCGGGCTGAGCGCGGGTGGCTTATTCTTACGCGGTTTAGAGAAAAGAACTGCCTGGCTCTTGTCGGGGTTCACCTCGATTCTCCATTTCCGGAACCAAGCGCCTAAGACGTTGGCTGAGGTTTGGAGGGTGCTGTAAATAGCGTCGTGACTACGGCCAGTGTAATAGATGGCCGTGTCGTCCGCGAACAGGGCTAACTGTGCCTTCTTGCTCTTGGGGATGTCACTGGTGAACAGAGTAAAGATAAGGGGAGAGAGCGGGGAGCCCTGAGGGACTCCGGCTCTAATGGGGTGGGGGGAAGACAGTGCCTTCCCGATGCGATAGCGGAAGGTGCGATCCGACAAAAAGTCTCGTAAGATGAGCACGAGACGGTCTGGCACTCCCAGTTTGTACAGCTTATATAATAAGCCGTTGTGCCAGACTTTGTCGAATGCCTTTGCTATGTCGAAAAACAACACACCCGTCATCGCTCCACGCTGGAAGCCAGCGCTCAAGTGTTCTACGATGCGGTGGGCCTGTTGAATGCAAGAGTGTCCGGTTCTGAAGCCGAACTGTTCGTTGGGGATAAGACTCTTAGCCTCGGCGAAGTCTTTGAGTCGCTTATACATAAGTCTCTCGTAGATTTTACCGAGTGCATTCAGGAGACTGATAGGTCTGTAGCTCGAAGGCTCAGACTTGGGTTTGCCTGGCTTGGCGAAACCGATGACAGTGGCCTCTTTCCATATTTGGGGAAACGCGTTGTTGCTCAGGGCGCCATTGAAGATGGCCGCCATTAACACGACGAGCTGAGCGGGGAGGAGTTTGAACACCCTATTGGTGATTCCGTCGGAGCCGGGTGCTTTCCGCGGTTGAAGTTTGCTAATGATGTCTTGCACTTCGTCAGCTGTGACCGGAGGCAGAGGATCATCAGGGTCTTCTTCGGGGGGCAGGGCGGCTCTACGTTCGACGAATGCGTTCACCTCATCGAGATGTCGCTTGTCTACTGGTTGCGAGCTGGGGGAGCACTGGGACTCCAGGCTGTCCGCTAGGCATTCGGCCTTCTCAGAGTCGTCGAATGCGACGCTCTTATCGGGTCGGGTGAGGGGAGGCATCGAAGCCTCTTCGGTGGAGTGCATCTTGCGTTGCAGCTGCCAGAAGGCTAGGTGGGTAGGCTCGAGTTCGCTTAGCGTTTTTTCCCATTGATTATTACGAAGCTCACTGGTGCGATCCTTTACAGTACGCTGTAAATTACGCATGTGGGCTTTGTTTGCCTCGCAGGGAAAGCTGCTGTAGGCACGGATGGCCGCGTTCTTTTCGGTTATCAGTTCACGTATGTCAGCGGGTAGTATCCAGCGTTGATCGCTCATTGCTGGGACTTCCCGTGAGCAGTCCTTCAGTACGGATTGCACGTGTTCTGTAAACGAGTTGATGGCGGCCGTCGTGTCTGCGACTGAGACTATGTGGTCCGGGATGGCCTCCAGGTGAGGCGACGTGGTGGATTTCAGCTTTTCGCTGACTTTCCTCCAGTCGGTTATCACTTGGGTCGGCGGGGGCTGGCTGGGGTCAGAAGGACCCGAGCGGGGAACTAAGTGCATGAGCACTGGTCTATGGTCTGAGTTAAGCTCATGTAAAGTCTCGATGGAATGCAACTTAAGGTTGACATTCTTGAGTAGCGCTATGTCGAGAACGTCCGAACGTTGGTCGGGGTCGTGGGGATAGTGGGTGTGCTCCATAGGAGCGATGGGATCGAAGTTGAGGGACTCGCCCAGGTTATACAAGTGACGTCCTCTGGCAGAGGTCGTCGTGCTGTTCCAGGCGGGGTGTTTGGCGTTGAGGTCGCCCGCTATGATAACGGAGTCGCTCAAGCCGAAGAGGACGACAAGGTCTTTGGTGAACAAAGTGTGCTCCTCGGACGTGCCGCCGGGAGGGATGTACGCAGAGGCGATAGTGATCGGTTGATGGCCGGTCATGCCTAGTCGACACACTGAGGTCTCGAGTAGAGACTCCATGGGAGGGGGATCTAAGGGGATGCAATGCAGTTCTTTCCTATAATAGATTAGAGTCCCGCCCTTGTGGCAACGTGACCGATCGTTGCGAACTATGCGATAGTTGGCAATTCTCGGATCGCGGTGACTGGGCTTGAGGAAGGTCTCCTGTACGAGGAGGATATCAATTTGATGGTCGCGGAGGAAGGTGGCGATCTCATCACGCTGGCCTCTAATGCCATTGGCATTAAAGTACCCTAATTTTAGGGATCGGGGTTTGGTGCACGTTAATCTCGTATTATCCATTGGAGTTAGTCGAGGTTAAGGTTGCGGAGGAGGTCGCCTAACTTGAGTAGGGACTTGAGGATAATTTTAAGTTTATCGCCACCAGTGTTAGCCGCCCTGAGATCAGCCGCCATGCGGTCTGCTTCGGGGGTGACTAACTCTGCTAGCGACTCTAAAATTACGTTGTGAGGGGGCTCCACGGCCGCGGTGCCGGGTGGCGTGGGACGAGCGGGCGCCGGTGCGCTCGCTTGGGCCGCGGGAGTGGGGACAGGGGCATCTAATAGCCCGGGGATGGGGTTGGACTTTGCTTTACTGAGAGCCGGGAAGGCTTTCTGGTGGTTCAGCGTGGTCCAGGGAGAGGGCCTCTGAGGGCTGAGTCTCTCCGGCATCTGGGCAGAGGGTAGCCTCACCGATGGGCTTTCTCTTTGTTGGCGGGCGCTTGCACGCTTCACCAGGTTAGAGGAGGAGCCTTTGGGGGCTTTTGAGCAGCCGCGGTAGTTGGCCGTGTGGCCCGACTGGCCGCAAAGCACACAGCTCGGTGGCTCCGTGCAAAGCGACTTGTCTTTGGGACGGGGGCAGTCTGCCGTGCCATGGTCGCCTAGACACTTTACGCATCTGTGCGGTGCATGGCAGTTGGCTTGGCTGTGACCGTACATCTGGCAGCGGTGACACTGTCCGACTACGCTTGAGCGGTAGGGCTTCTCTATTGAGATGCCTGTCAGGGAGCAAACCGACTTCACTTTGAAGATCGGGTGGTGACCTTCTACTGGGTCACAGATGACCAGTACCATATCGTAATGGTCTCCGCCTCTCGCCTTATGAAGGCGGTGGACGGCTGCAACCGGGATGTCCTGGCCTAGGAGGTCATTGAGGATGTCCTCCGTGGGGATTTCCTTCGGGATCCGCCTGATCACCACGCGGGTGGGCTTCTCCTCTGGGAGGGAGTAGGTGTGAAAGGCTATGCGCCTTCCGATTAATTGGCGGGTTAGTTCCCTGAAGTCGGTAGTCGTAGGGACCACCACTTTTATGCCCTGCTGTGTGCTTTTTGCGCTTGTGTATTGAATACGGCGCTCATTACACATTTTGGACACGTCTGTCCATTTCCCTTTGTCCTGAATGAACAACGGGGGAGGGGGCTTCAGCTTCTTTGAAGAAGCGGCTGAAGGTTTAGCCTTAGGGCTGACTGGCCTACTGGTATGAGCAGCGGCGGACGTAGGTAAGGGGACCGCGGAGGTGGGACGGGAGGCCGCGTGAGAGGGGGCATAAGGGAGCGCGACGATCTTTTTGGTCATGGCGGCCTGGGAATTTTTGCCCTTCTTCCTCTTGCCCTTTCCGACGACTTGATAGTCGTCTTCAGAGGATGAGGAGGCAGAGCACGCGTCTAAAATTGACTCTGAGTCGGAGATTGGCTCAGTTGTGTCCATGTTCTCGGAAACGGGAACAATGGACGCAGGTTCGGACTGATCCTTTGTTTGCGAAACAAAAGGTTTCGAAACAATGGGTCTCGGTTTAGCCGGAATCGCGGCGGCGTCGGCTGACGGTAAGCCTTTGTCCATGTTCTCGGAAACGGGAACAATGGACGCAGGTGCGGGCTGGACCTTTGTTTGCGAAACAAAGGGTTTCACAAGAATGGGTCTTGGGGTGGCCTTAATCGCGGCGGCGACGGCTGGCGGTAAGCCTCTGTCGGCAGGCGGCGGCGACAAAGGGCTCTCGAGCGCGTCACTGAAGTCAGTGACGGCAATACTGGGTTGCTGCAAGGCAGCGACATCGGACCCATATTTCTTTAAAAAATCTGGATCTTTCAGGACAACGCTTTTGAAAAACGCAAAAAGGCGTTCCTCATCCGCATCAAGGGCCATATTATCTGCTAAGAGTTAGCAGACATTTGAGTGAAGCTCAGCGCGCCTAACAACCTAATTCCTTGCACAATTATGTAGGAAATTTACTGGGTCCAGCGACTCACCCGCTTCAACCTTTCCGCAGCCACAGTCCGAGGGTCCGGGCTTGGTAGCAACTCCAACTCCAGTCCAGGGAACTTTGCTTTCAGGAACTTGTTGAAACGGGAAACACTAGCACAGTAAATCGGCGGCGCACACGTTCGCGACGGAGCCCAATTTTTTCACCTAGGCCCTGAAGGGGTTAGGCGGGCGGATTGGGTCACCACCCTCTCTTGGTTTCGTTGGCACCGTTAGGTTTCCCACCAAGAACCTCGAAACTGAGGACTTTTCCCTGATGGGGCAAAGGAAGTTAAATCGGAATAATATCCGAAGCAAAATGAGCAAGTGCTGTCTTAATAAAAAGACAACAATTGTTCGGGGGTGTAGTCAAGGGACTACTGATGACGTCACGACACTGGGAAGCGACGAACCGATGACACACACTGATAGCGAGCGGGAATGCGAGCAGGTAGCGGCACGTCCGTACGCGGCGGCGGTCAGGCGGAGAGTGAGTGCTCGTTAACCTCGCGAGAAATCGCTACGCCCCCGTAGAGGGGCGCGGCTGGCGGGATATGGGTACTACCCTTTCCCCGCGGTATCATAACCTGTGCCCGTAAATACGGGCACCTCATTTGATGGCCTGTATAGGCATGGTTGGGGCGAGCGCGTGTAAAGTGCGCGACTCGCCATTGTGTAGTTGTCATTTTGTCCGGTAGGAGGCGCCAGCGGCGCTGGGCGCTGCGCGCTTAGCTACGGTGAAACTTTACCGTAGCGAGCGCCGCTTTCTTCACGCCACCTCGGCGGTCTGTCACCGCCAGGTGAGACCTCCGGTTGCCCGGAGGAGGCCCAGCGGATGACGACCAGCGACAGAGGTGACTTTGTTGGCGCATCCTACCGCTGAGGATGTTGGCCCCCGTCTGCCGACGCTTTCAGAGCTAGCCGATCGCGCTGCAGACTAGGGGCCGTAGTGAATGAGTTTGAGCGGCAATGTACTGTGTAACGCCGCTCATGTAAGCGAACGAATAGCTGGCCCGCGCCGCTCCTTCGTCGCGTGAGTTAGGATGAATGTTGAGTAATGGTTGTCTGTTCGTGCGCGTCGCGCCTATATTAACTTAGAACGCGACGTGCATCGAATGTATTTTATGTGTGTGGAGTCGTATTGTTTGGGTAGGTCGCGTGTAGACTGGTACGACCTACCCGGGGGAGTCAGTCCGGGGGGGGGGAAGTCACGTCCGCAGGCACTAGGTCGCGCGGGAGGCGACGTGTGCGCCCGGCGCGCCCCGCGTCCGGCGGGCGCGTGTGCCACGGCGCTATCTGTGACAGATGGGGCCAGGCAGAGGCGTCGGCACGCGAGAACATGTTGGACGCGAGGCGGCTACAAAAGTCGTCCAGGCTCTCAATCTTCATGTCCCGCTGTATGGTGGCGTTCCTCACGAAGCGAGGTGCGGCGACGATGGCCCGCAGCGCAAGGCTTTGTTGCGCGCGGAGAGATTTCTTAGTGGTCTCGCTCGTGAGGGCGAGCCACGCTGGGGCGGCGTACGTGATGAGAGGGCGGATGTACGTTTTGTACACGCCCAGCTTGGCACGCAGCGGGAGGCGAGACGAGAGCACTGGACGGAGCTGGAAGCGGGCATTCCGGCATTTCGCTATTGTGCTACGGACGTGACTTACCATAGATAGCCGACGGTCGATGGTGACACCCAGGTACTTGGCCCGGGGCGACCATGCGACGTCGACTCCTTGCAGTGTTAGGGGTGGTGGGAGCTTCTGCGTGCCGCCGGTTACCAGCGCCTGCGTCTTACCCACGTTCACCGACAACCTCCACTTGGACAACCAGTCTGGGAGTAGGTCGAGCACGCGCTGCATCTTGACGGCCGCGTGCCGCGCGTTAAGCGATGTCGCTATGTACGCGGCGTCGTCGGCGTACAGCGCGAGCGTGGTGTCAGTAGTAGTAGGGATGTCGTCGGTGTAACATGAGTAACAGTGCGGCGAGACGCAGCTGCCTTGCGGCACTCCTGCGGCTATCGAGCGGGCGCCCGATAGCGCTCCGTCGACCACCACCCTGAATGTCCTATTACACAGGAAGGAGGAAACCACCCTTACCAGGCGACGGGGCGTGCCGGCCTGTGCCATCTTGTACAACAAGCCGGCATGCCAGACCCGATCAAACGCCTTTTCCATGTCGAGGAATACTGCTACTGCTTGCTCTTTTTTATTGAGAGCCGCGGCGAGCAGATGCAGTACCCTCGACAACTGGAGCGTCGTGGAGTGTTCGGACCGAAACCCAAACTGCTCCGCACGTGGTGTAAAATGTTGCCTCAGGTGTCGCAGCAGGAGTTGCTCAAACACCTTGGAGGTAGTGGAGAGAAGAGTAATGGGCCGATAGCTCTCCGGCTTCAGCACATTCTTGTTCGCCTTGGGCAGCATTATAACGCGCCCTTCCTTCCACGAGTTCGGGAAGGCGCCCGTGCGCAGTATGCCCGTGTACAGGCGCGCCAGCGCCGCTACCGTGCGGTAGGGCAGGTGGCGCAGCGCTGTGTTGGTCACACCGTCGGCCCCGGGCGCCTTCTTTAACTTCGTTTTGAGAATGGCGCGTCTGACCGCGCAAGGCGAGAAGAAGATTGGCTCCTCTTCGGAGGCTATCGGCGTCGAGAAGTACTCTCCAAGGTGCCTCTCGACTGCTGCGATGTGCTCGGTGTTGGCAGTCGGGTTCGGTACGAATTGACGCTCCAGGTGCTCGGCGAAGATCTCCGCGCGGTCTGGCGCGGTATATCTTGGTGCCCCGTCGCTGTGGAGTAGCGGACGTACCGGGGCTGGGGTATTCGTCAGCTGACGACACAGCTTGTGCAGTGACGCCCAGTCTCCTTCTGCGGCGTCAATACACTCCTCCCAGCCCTCGGCGTTGAACTCCTGAAGCTTGGCCCTTACCTTCTCCGCGTGGCGGTTGAGGTCGCGTTTGTCGCGCGGGCAGCCTGACGCTTGCCATCGCCTGCGGAGGCGCCGCCTATGGGCAACCATCTGCTGGAGGTGGATGGGCAGAGGCTTGTAAAGAGGCCCCTGCGGCTGCGTGATAGTAATAGTCGCCTCATCATAGGCGCGCCTAATGCAGGCGGTGATTTCGTCGGCTAGCCCGTCGACGTCCGCGGCGTTGGCGATGGGCCAAGCTGGAGTGGTGGTTTCCATCACTTCCACGAACTTTGTCCAGTCCGTTTTTCGACGTGGCGCTGGAGGAGATAGTCTCGTTGGCATTCCGGACAGGACGACGAGCACAGGTTGATGGTCCGACTGAAACTCGTCGTCTATAACTTGTTGGGCGATCTGGCCTCCTGGGCCCCTGTGGATAATGATGTCCAGTACATCAGGTTGGTGATTCTGGCTTCCTGGATAGTGGGTGGGCGTTTGTGGGCCGGACACCATGTATCCACGGGCCTCTGCATCTGCGAAGAGCCGCCTCCCCCCGGTATTCGTGCACCGACTGTTCCAAGCCGGGTTTTTAAGATTCATGTCGCCGGCGAGGATTGTCGCGTGCGGCGATTGAAAGAGTAGCGCCCGGAGCTCCGCAACGTCAAGCTGGGCCCCGGGCGGGCAGTAGCACGAGTAGATGTCAATATCCTCGCCAGCGACGTGCAGCTGGGCACCTAATGCGTAGAAAGTGCCCAGTGACGTCGGAGGGAGTGGCTGGTGCACGACTCTCCGTCTTATCAACACCGCCAGACCGCGGTAGATTATGCCAGACGGAGACTTCTCATCCTTCCTGTAAATGACGTATCCTGGGAACTTGGGCCTGTCAGCAGGCCCCAGGAGCGTTTCACTGATGAGCGCCACGTCGATGCGTTGTTCCCTGAGGAGGAGGCGGAGTGGGGCAACCTTATTCCTGAGGCCGCGGGCATTCCAATGCAATATCCTCAACGGGCTATCCATGGAATAGTTGTAAAAGCTGTGCGAGCCCGTCGAGGATAACTAGCTCCGCGTCCTCGCCCTGCCTTATGGCCTTGATGAGGTCCATTAGGAGGTTGATGGCGCAGGCGGTTATCTCCCTTGTTGGGACGGCGCGACGCTGTTGTCGGTCTCTATCTCGGGCGCCGGCTTGCGGCTGGGCAGTGCTAGTCGCCGCCGCTGTTTGAACGGCGGCTATAGCCGTGTCTGTGGGTGGGGCGGGTTTTCCCGCCCGCTTCCCCTTCTTCTTGCCGGCGCCTATAGCAGCGTCGGTTGGTACGGCATTCTTGGCCGTCGTGGGCGCCTGAGTCGACGCCTGCGCCGGTACTGGGCCTGGATCTGGCCTAGGTTGCGGCGCGGGAGACTGAGGCTTTTTACCCCTCTTCTTCTTCTTCCCGCGCGGCCTCTTCCTCCGCCTCGAGGCGGGAGCGTCTTGATTGGTGTTGTTGGGCCCGTTCGCTGTCGCCATGAGCGACACGCTAGGGGCCTCATGGTCCTCTGCGTTGGGTTCTTTGACGGCCCTTTCTCGTCGCTGTTGCGACATGGCGACAGTGCCCGCTCTCTTGTTCCGGAGCTCTCTCCGGAACACGGGGCACCCGCTGCTGGACGCCGGATGGCCACCTGCACAGTTCACGCAAGTGGCCGTCTCAGTCCGTGGGCGTGGGCAGTCTCGGGCTGCGTGGTCGAGTCCGCAACGCACGCATGCGAGCGGGCGGTGGCATTGGTGCGAGCTATGACGGAATTGCTGGCACCGATGGCACTGGGCGGGCCCTTTCTTGCTCCGCCAGGCGTCAATACGGACACCACGCATGCACATGAGCACGGTGATGTCGTAGATGGTTCTCATTTCTGGCTGCCTCTTGAGGACTACGTAGAATAGACAACCGGGTCGTCCGCCGCGCGCTCTTATATTGCGGACGTACTCCGGTTCGTATCCTAGAGTCCTCAACTCCTCTTCGATGTCGGCAGGGTCGGTGTCGGCCGGCAGCCCCCGTATGGCTACCTTGAGGCTACGCTCCGCTGGTAACGAGTAAGAGAACCAGCTTAGGCCCTCCGACTTTTCCAGGTCAGAGAGGTACCTCTGTACCACCCTGTACTCGTCCTCCGTTTCAGGCATGAAGCGGATTCCGCCCTGATAAGGACGAGCGTTAGGAGGGTGGCCCAGTTTGGCCCTCACGGCCCTAAAGTGGAGCGCCCAATTTGGCATCTTCTCCACTACCAGCGGCGGGTAGCGCGGCCGGTCTCTTTCCCTCTTCCTGGCAGCTGCTTCCGCGCTCGTGCCTTGGGCAGGGGCTGCGGCGGCGGCTGTCGTACTCGGGGTTGCTGTAGCGTCGCTTGAGGTGGGTACGCGTACGGCTGTTTGTCCGGTGGGCGAACGGCGGGCCGCCTCGGCGAACGTCGGTGACCCGACCCCGGCTCTACCACGCTGTTCACGCTGTGGGAGCGGGGAGTCGGGGCAGATGCGCTTCGCCTCTTCAGCGGCCTCGTCGTCAGAGCTGCGTGGGCGGCGCTGGGCACGGGTTTCTAAAGAAAACTCGTACCCGAACGCCACATCGTCGGGTGTCATAACAAGTGAGGTAGGGGCACCTACCTCTGTATCTTCGTCCATGTCGCTGTCGTCCTCTGCCGAGAAACATGGCGACCTGGGCGCGGGCGAATCTTGCGCGGCGCTGCGCGGTGGGGGCGGCGACATCGGTCCCTGCACGCTCGACGCTGCGGCGGCTGAGCCTGCCAGCACACGGTGGGGTGCGGGTGATGCGGTGCGCCCTGCTCCGGGAGCGGCGGCGGCGGCGGTTGGCCGTGCATGCGCGGACGAGCGCGCAGCGGGGCGCGACGCGGCGGGCATGGCCGAGGTAGTAGCGGCGGTGGTGGGACGCGCGGGGCGCGTGTTTGCGGCGCGAGGTGCGTGTGTCGCGGTCGCCCGATCCCCCTGCGCGTCGGGGCGCAGGGCGGGGGCGACAGCGCGAACAGCTGGTGCGCGGCTACTGGAGCCAGGAGGGCCTGGGGCCAGCGTCGGTACGGGGCGGAACGCCGGCGGTCTAACTGGTACCGCCGGGGCACGTACGGATGGTGGAGTTGTCAGGTTTCCAGGGCTGCGTCGTGGCGATGGAGAAGGCGGCGAGGCCGGAAACGGCCTTCTTCCCTCTGCGCCTACAACGGCGGTGGATGTTGCTTCGGGCGTCGGGCTCCTGATGGACGGTAGCGACGACGTCCGGTCCCCCATGGGGTTGGTGGTAGGCGGCGACTTTTTCGGCATCTTTTGGGTGTGGCCGACCGCAACCGCTACGGTGCAACTGCACCGGGCAGCTCGGGGGCACCCGCTGTGAACTCACAGGCACTAGGTACCCATGGGTACCCAACGGGCACCTTACCGTAAATTTAAAAACGAAAATTCGGTTCGGGCGGTACCGCTAAAAACAATTTATAGTGTCTACCCTCAACTTTTGTGACAAATTTTGGGTCGTCGACCAATCACCGCCCTGCGCCAGAGGTGGCGCAGGGGACTTCGCTGGCGGCCACGGGAGCCTGCACGAGCGATGACGGCCAAAGGAACGCGGCGCACTAAAAACTGATCAGCGGTGGAGAGGCCACAAGCCAATCCTGAGTGCTCGTTAATACTCTGGGCCGCCATATTTATACTTGCGTACAAAAGCACAAGTGCTGGTGGGGCTATGGCGGACTCCCACCTATTATCCAATCACCTGTGCGAGAGAGCGTAAACAAGGTCATAAAACCTCTCCCCGCGACACCCCGCCTCTTACCCCTGTGTCCTAATTTCTAATGGACTCGCCCAACGAACCCGGATCTATAATACAATGGGGCCTTTTAGCCAATCAGGCGGTTTGTTATGATTGCCTTGTGGGACTTTATCATATTAACTTTTCCTATGTGGCTGTACATTTTACAAGTAAATAGCTGTTTTTACTTGTTTCCACATTATATGTTACTGTTATTATTTACAATTATGTTGCCCTAGGTCTTAGTGTACCTATTAATAACATTTAAGCCTATGTTAGGGTCTTATTCTAGGAGCTATTAACAAAAAGGTGTACATTTTCTATATACTAATAGCCTCGTGTATACAAATTACTTAATTACTCTACTGTGGTCTTAACAGATCGACCTATCATAAATTTACATAATATACTGTTTCCTTATCATGATATACACTAGATTTGAGATAGCTGTACTCCCTTACAGACTTATAATTATATCTTTTGCGCTTACATTTTTTTTTTATTTAATACTGCAGAGTTATATTTAGTATATTACATATGTACATTATTTACAAACTACAAATAAATAAAAATAAAATATGTACAAGTATCAAAATTACAGGGCGTCAAAAAATTCGTCGACATCGCTGTCGACAGGAAAAGTGCCCAGAAGGCTGGCCGCATTGCCACGTTGGATGGCAATGCAATGAGCATTGCCATCCAACTTTGACCAAAAAAGAGGCCAGCCCTCTGGTCCCGTGAAGCGTCGACCAACCGCTTGGCGATATCTCGAAACACAAGATGGGCACTCGGGCCCCATGGCCCTAGTGTTTCAACCCCAAACGGCTCAAATACATAATTACCAATTAAATTATTTGCGCCTTTTAAGGTTTTCAGCGCCTGCAGCAGCCGCCCCAGCGCAGCTCACCATGCTAGGAAGATGGGATGGCGCAAGGGTGTCGACGCAAGTCGCATCCCACTCCAAAGGCCTACCCAACTTCCATGGCATTATGGTCATACCATCTGGTCTCTTCTCATCGACACGTGCCAAGCCATTGGGTTCTAAGACAGCTGGCACCCCGGCGGTGGCAAGAGCACGACGAATTAGATCATTAATGCTAGCGTGCCGTGCTATCCGACCTGCGCTCTTACTGCAGGAAAGGCCATGGTGTCCGAGGCCGTCGACTGCTTCACCACATCGACAGCGATGTGGAGCCCCGCTAGGAGCGCCCAATCGCAGACATGTAGCGAGCCGGAATGTTGTGTCACCTAGCAAAGTGCCTATGTTAGGTGACGGTAGTGCCTGAAGCCAGAGACCCGACTCCCACTCACCCACAGCCAACAGGCGGGCACGCTCAGCAGTATTGGTAGACGTATTAATAAGGTTATTCCGTACCAACCTGCAGAGCGGCTCATCCCACTGTCTCTGCGAGAATGGGTTCTCGGGCCGATCCGTGTCCGAAATTGAATTGCGCTTAAATTTAATTGAATTAAAATAATAAATTACTTTCATCCGTTTGTCTTTATATTTTAGCCTTTGAGGGGCTGTAATACATCCATACGAGGATTAAAATTCGAGTAGACAAATCTTATATATAAAAGTAACTTATCCCAGAAATAGTCCAACCTCGTACAATATTTCTTAATAAAAGTTTCGCTTTGAAATGAATAGGGTATTAACAAAAAGTTCCTACTTAAGACTACCCAAATTGTACTCAACACCGGAGCGGCCAGTATGGCCCAGTTAACTTAAAGAACAGAAAGAAAGAGCCTTTCTTTCTTTTACCTCAATTATAACAAAAGGTTAATGATGAAACGTACTTATTTTTAGCTTGGTGAGGATAATTTTACATCTATAATGACTCTGTTAGCCTTAATCTCTTGTATAAAAAAATATCTAAGGAACATAATTGCCTATTGCTTGTATGGGAGCCTCCTTAAATATTTATTTTATTGTGATTTCAAAACTAATATGAAAACTTAATATAAATAACTACTATATACATTACAAGGATTAAGAAACTAAAAAATTAAATAACTAAACTAGGAGTAAATTATAAAAGAGCGTCAAAAAACTCCTCCCCAACGCTGTCAGCTGGTAACGTGCCCAAAAGACTGGCAGCATTGCCACCATGTATGGCAATACTTAGCCTCTGGCCAAAGTAAAAGCCAGCCCTTGGGTCACGGGAAGCGTCAACTAAGCGTTTGGAAATTTATATAGTATCAATCCATGTATCTAAATAAAATAATTGCCACCTGTATGATCGAGCACGGTTCACTTGAGGACGACTCGACTGATTTGGTTGATTTTTTTGTCAAGACAAGGTTTGTATGAAAGAAAATATTGTCATTTTCTTCACTATTAAGTTCTACAATAAAATTATTAACACTTTGAATGTACTCACTCATTAGTTGATTGGTCTGGCAATGAAAAGGTTCAGGATTTAAATCAGATCAAGTAAAGAGATATTGTACAATTTTGTCATGCTAACCATCCTCTTTCTCCTGCCCTCATCCCAATTTAATTGGGGTCGGCGCAGCATGTCTTTTTCTTCCATACATCTCTATTATTCGTTATCTCAGCAGTTACTTCCTTTCGAGCCATATCATCATCATGATCTTCACACAGTCCATCCATCGTTATCATTTTATTTAATACTAGCTGTCCGGCGCAACTTCGTTTGCGTCATATTTTGCCCGTTTTTGCAACATTTTTCTTTGCTGCTCCACTCCTATTGGTCGTAGCGTGATGATAGAGCCTATAGCCTTCCTCGATAAATAGGCTATATACCCCCGAAAGAATTTTTCAAATCGGACCAGTAGTTTCGGAGCCTATTCAATGCAAACAAACACATTTTTCCTCTTTATAATATTAGTTCAGAAGTTTAGATACCTAGATCCTTACCTTTTTTTAAAGTTAGTACTTGTTTCTAGTTAATCAGCTACCCTAAACTTATTACATGGATGTCTCTGGCTATCCCTTTGGTAATAACGTTTTTTACTTAAGTAAGTACATTGGAATTTTAAGCAAACGGCTTCACTTAAACTTTGTACGTGACAGCTAGAATCTTAGTCCCAAGGTACTTTTCTAAGTCTTGACCTAACATTTAAAGGCACGTACTAGAGCATTACCTTTAAAAAAAAACTTTCGATTTCAGGCTCGGACTCCCCCAAAGCGTATGTATCCACCGAAGCTTTATTTATTTGCTTTTTTTATTTCCCACGAAGACATTATACGAGTTGTGCCGGGTATTTACATTAAGACAACTTTTTATTTTCCGGATAATTACTAAAAGACACGTATCTACCCCATATGATCCCGGTAAACTTCAAAATAGGCGAACAACACCAAACGTAATTGAATCTGTTAAATGTCGCACGGCTTTTGCAAGACGACAAAATATTTTTCTCTCTGTATATTTATACAACAAAATTAATAGAATCTTAAATTTTTATCCGTTAACACTACACGAATGTAAATCTATAGTAAAAAACTGGCTCTTTACTCTTGATTATGAGGATGTAGAGAAGATAATAAATAATTAATCTCATTCTAAAAGTAACACATACATAGAACAACTTTTCATTCATACACCTACTCATACACCATCACGAACGGGAATCTCACCCACACGCACATGTACACACCTCCCACACACACACACACATACACACACACACACTAACACACACATAGCGCGATATATGTGTATAATTATGTTTAAACTAAATAATAAATTTATATTTTTGATGTTTAATTTTTTCATACTTCTCAGTTCTGTTTTTGTTTTATATTTTATTTTTTTACTTCTATTCCTATGTTGACATTAGTATTTAGGCCAAATAAAACGGGAGAGGGCGCTGACTCCTGACATACAGGTACACCTAGTTCAGAAGTCAGAGGCTTCAAACAAGTTTCTGTAACCTATTATGTCAATAAAGAATTTGAATTTGAATTTGAAGCTAAGCTGAGACGAGAAGTTTAAATAACGAAATTCTATTGGTGGTTTACAACACAAATCCTCTCCGATAAGGTGGCTTTTTGTTTCGTTTACAATGACATTTCATTAGGCTTGGTCACTGATAGTGAAAATCGTATCTGTCATTCCATGCAAGGTCTGAGAGCTCACTCTTCTTCTTAGACAACTGGATCCTTTTTCGTGTGACCTTATTACGATTAAGGCACACCAAAAAATTGAATCTTTGCATTGGGTTGCATCAATTTAAACGCATCAAAGATAGTTTCGCCTGCCTAGGTGTCCACCTTTGACGTCATACAACTTGGATGGACCTCTGTCTAAATACGGATCGTTGGTCATGTGACCTACATGTTCCATTCCGTAGAAATACCGAAATAGCAGCTGGCTAAGCTCAAAGGTTTTGAATAGATTCATGACCCAATAGGCAGTATTGAGCTACTGTTAGTTGGCTTGATACATAAGGAAATTTCACCAAGTTAGTCATAAAACTGAATTGCAGTTCACAACGAAGGCCTTCTAGATTTATTCAGCCCGTGGGTGTTCTAAAAGGTTAATACGGAATTAAGGCCCAGTTGCACCACAAATAGGAAAATACATTTAATGATAAACATAATGTGTGTGTGTTTGTGTTATCCTGTAATGAAAGTAAGAATCAGAACGAAGTTTTAAATACGCTAAACACATTTTAAAAATTATAAATTTGGTGGTGCAAGCAGGCCCTAAAACCTCAAAGAAGACGCCAGTAAAGATTAAGTACTTATGTACAGACAGCGTTATTAAGTAGTAACCCCCTTGGCGTACTCGGCCGGACTGTAAAGGGGTTAGCACATACTGCCGCTGTCTGTACCTACCCACCTTCAAACATACTGTATCAAACCATGCATCATCATCATCATTTCAGCCGAAAGACGTCCACTGCCGGACATAGGCCTCCCCCAAGAAGGGGGGTTTTGCCATAATCGCCACGCTTGGCAGGCGGATTGGCGATCGCAGTACGGCTGTTACAAAAGCACAGAGAACGCTGCTGCCCATTCTCTGGAAAGTCCCTTAGTCGCCTCTTACGACACCCACGGGAAGATATGGGATGGTGCTATTCTTTACGTCCGACACCATACAGAACATCAAACCATGCGGATTATGACAAATATTGAACTTAAGGTAAAACCTTCAAAGGTTGCTAATTGAAACGTAGGTACATTTATTTTTGGCAAATAAAATAACATTAGGATAAGCACGTGTGCTTCCAATAAAAATAATCAGTTGTGAAAATTGTACCTTTTATTAGAGGTAGGTCCTCAAAGTATAGGCAAAACCCTACATTAGTGCTTCATTTCAAGCAAAAAGAGAACGTGATAAATAAATAAAAAAAAGTTTATTTCAATTACAATAGGTTTTATTTCAATTACAACAGGTATTTCGATACTTACATATAATTGGAGATCACCTTTAAGGAAGGAATTGATTGTATGGACGAGATGTCCCATAACCCATTAGGGGACTCCGCACTTCCACTTGTCATTTTTATGCAATTGAAATGTAGACAATGTAAACATGAAATGCTGAACAAAAATAAAAATATAAATACCTAGATAAAAAAAAGTTTTTTATTTTATTTTTTACAAACAGCTCTGCAAATAAATGAGCGTTTTGTAGAAAAACGCCATAGGTATCGCGCGTGTACGTGTGGTATGTGTATCATGCATCAGTGAGTGTGTGAGTGAGTGTGGGTGTAAGTGTTAAAGTGAGGTTATGTGGTGTGTGAGATAATGAGCAATGCTTAGTTCAGTTTTCCCGATTTATATCCTGTCTGCTTGTTTATTAGTGACGCTTACATAAGCTAAGCATGATAAACAAGCGATAATTATAATTAAAACAACAAACAAATCTATAAAACCCGCGTTAGGGTGAGTTTAGACACGCTACAATGCCACGACATTGTAAAACGGTCTTGCCATTATCAGGAGCCGACAATATAGATCGGCCTGTAAGCGACGTACTACCGGCCGTGTGCACCTAGACATAGTTTGCTAAATAGAAAACATTCATTACCCTCACCCCTGTGACCTATGAGGGGGCAGACAGATTTGTTGTTGTTTAGCAAAGGTTGCATTAGCCGTAGCTAGGGAATAGTGTCCCATAACGCTTGGTCAGTACTTAAAACTTCATGGAAGCTATGTATATAGTTACGAACGCACTGGCAGGTGGCTTGTAACTAACTAACTATCTATGTAGAATTTAGAAGTTAAATAGAACTTACGATTGAGCTGTTTGCATACATGTTTAGTTTGGATGACAATGCATGGCTAGCTAAGTGATGTCATTGTAAATCCAATATGGCGGACTACCTAAGATGGCAGACTAGCTATTTTTTTGCATTCCCATAATGTGGGTATCAAATCAAAGGGTTTGCTAGAAAAAAATCTAGAGTAAAAATGACGTCACTCTAAAGCGTGGTTTTTAAACTATAATTATTTATGTCTCAGAAAGCACGATAGTTGGCCCGGCTGTAATTTGTAGATCTTTGATAGTAGGAGCCTTGCTAGTCGACTAGCGTATTTCTAAGCTGCGCGAATTGCGGTCGAATGCGAAAATTCTTGTTCGTTGATTTCAGTTAGCCACTCGTTTGGTGTCTTGCTAGGGTCTAGCAATAAGCAAGCGGCCTGTCAGTGCATATATAGATAGTGTTTTGAGATATGTCTTAAATTAAGGGAAACTATGTGTTTACCTAGACGTGGCTTACTATATATAATATTAGAAAACATTTATTACCCTCACCCCTGTGACCTCTGGGGGTAAACAAATTTGTTGTTGTTTAGCTACAGTTTACCAAGGGTTGTATTAATGTAGCTGGGGAATTGTAGCTTATAATGCTTGGCCATTACTAAAAACTTCATGGAAAGTTAATGAGATAGTGTTTTCAAATAAATCTTACAACAAGGTAAACTTAAGAGAAAATGCTAGAAGCGTTAAGAGCGTTTATACCCTACGGCATTTCATACAAACTTTCAAGTCGTTATTTTCCGAAATGACTGAACAGATTTTAATGAAACTTCCTACGCTTAAGCAGTATACATACGTCTAAAAAGTTACTAAAAACATTTTCGAAATGCCTTTTAAAAATGAAGATAATTGGAAATTTCTGTTTCTATAGATAATTAAAAATCGGTCTAATTTAGCTGTAACATTATATTTCGAAAATGTTTTTTAGTAACTTTTTAGACCTATGTATACAGCTTATGCGTAGGAAGTTTCATTAAAATCTGTTCAGTCATTTCGGAAAATAACGACTTGAAAGTTTGTATGAAATGCCGTAGGGATATAAACGCTCTTATTTATTTTATTTATTTATTTATTTATTTATTTATGTACACACAAAACACTTAAAAGAACAATACATTAAGATACAAGAGCACAAAGGTACTGCTTATTTCAAAAGAAATTTCTTCCAGCAGACCTGCGAATGGAAAGTTGGATTAGAAATGTAGACATAGTGTGTAGAAAAGATAAAACAGGAAAAAATTAAATTAGAGCTTAAAACAGCATTAAGGCTATATAAAATAAACATACATACAAATAAATACTCATATAAAAATTAAAATAAAAGTAAATATATACCTAATATATATCAGAATATTACAGAATAGAGGAAAGGTAATGTTCTTTGACTTGCTTTTTGAAGAGAAATAAAGTTTTAGATTCTCGTATGTTGGGCGGAAGTGAGTTCCATAGTCGTACTGCATGAACGGAAAAGGAGTAGGAATAGAATTCAGTTTTATGAGATGGGAAATTGAGATGATGCCGAAGGTGGGATCTACACAGCGCATCAGGAGGACGGGTAAAAGAAAAACGGTCGCGTAGGTAGCTGGGATACGCAGGATTAAAAAGGATGTTGTATAGGAGACATAATATCCGAGTGTTCCTGCGAAGACGGATAGGGAGCCACTTGAGTTCCTTGCGTAAGTGAGAAACATGGTCATATTTCCTAAGACCAAACACAAAACGAATACAAAGATTTTGCAAGCGCTCAAGCTTATTTAACAGCTCCTCGGTGGCATCCAAATAGCAGGCATCAGCGTAATCAATGATCGGCTGAATCAGAGTTTGAGCCAAGTAAATTTTGGTTTTAAACGGCAGGAAGCTCTGTAAAGATTTAAGTGAGTGGAAGGAAAAGTGCACCTTACGACTAACCTCATTCACTTGAGCTCGCCAAGATAGATTGCTGTCAATTAGGACACCAAGGTCCTTAGCTGTTTCAGCATAGGCAATGGACGAGCAACCTAGAGTTAGTGGAATCAAAGATGACATGTCAAGTGCAGTGCGATAGTATCTGCTGCCTATGATCATGGCCTGCGACTTAGCAGGGTTAATCTGCAAGCCATACGACTTCGCCCATTGATCGATGCAATCCAGGTCATGATTCATGGCATTGATTGCTGATTCAGCATCATCAAGCAAGAAATGTCTGTACAGCTGCAAATCGTCTGCGTAGAGGTGGAAGCTGGAAATAATGACTTTGGTAACATTATTAATGAAAATAGAGAAAAGAAGAGGAGAGAGAACGCCACCCTGAGGAACACCAGCAGTTAGATCGCACCAATCAGAGAACATCTCTTCATGGCGGACACACTGCGAGCGACCCCGAAGGTACGAGTCAAACCAGGTTAACGAAGAAGCAGAGAAGTTAAAAGATTGAAGGATCCCAAGAAGAATGTCGAAATCCACTGAGTTGAACGCGCAACTAAAATCAAGTAAAACTAAAATAGTCAGAGATTTATTGTCCATAGCCCAGCGGATATCGTCAGTAACTTTCAGGAGTGCAGTAACAGTACTGTGACCCGTACGGAAGCCAGATTGAAAAGGGGAAATAAGGGTATTAGATGATAGATAACTGGAAATTTGACCGTGAACAATGTGTTCGAGAACTTTGGAAAGGAAAGGAAGAATGGAAATGGGTCTAAAGTCAGATAAGGACGAAGGATTGGTAACTTTAGGAAGTGGTATTATGTGAGCCTTTTTCCAGGCTGACGGAAATATGCCAGAGAATAAAGAAAAATTAACAATATGAGTAAGGATGGGAAGCAGCTCTGAAATAATAGGTAATATCATTCTCGAACACAAATTGTCATGGCCCGAAGCAGAGGAGGAAATAGAAAGAAGGGACTTTTTAACAACGTCTTCAGAGACAGGACTAAAATTAAAAGGTGTACAATGAGGTAACGGCAAGCTAGAGAGCTCAGACAAAGTAGAAGCTTTAACGCTAGGGTCCAGTGAAACAGGTGGAGAAGAAAAGTGCCTGTTAAGAGCGCACAAGTCGACATCTTTACAGGTATTCGTGGGAGATTTGCCGATACCGACAGACTTTAAAAACCTCCATATATCAGAGGAGTTGCGATCAACGAGAGATTCGTGGAAATAGCGTCTCTTGGCATCTCGACACAGACGATTGCAGCGGTTACGCAGAGCTTTAAAGTGAGTGAGATTGAGTTCCGTGGGTCTTCGCTTATATCTACTTTTCGCCTTATCCTTACGAGCAATGGTATTTTTAATTTCAGTTGTCATCCACGGAGCAGGATTATGCTTAATTTTAATACGCCTACGAGGGGCATGTTTATCATAGAGATCCAACGTAATGGCATTGAAGCTGTTTACCTTTTCATCGATACTGGTGCTTTCGATAACGTGAGTCCAATCGATATCACCAGCATCGCGTTTCAAAGCATCCAGATCTATGCCATTAAAACTACGAAGAAAACAGTAACGAGGCTTACGTTTCGGAGGTCGGATACGATAAGAGAGGTAAATGAGGTCATGATATGAAAATGTTGCAGTGATCTGCCCAAACTCAGCAACATTGCGAGGTGAAGAAACGATCATTAAGTCAAGAAGAGAAGGCGTGCAATTTGGGAAGTTATGGGTCGCAGCAAGTGGTAGTATTTCAAGGTTGAAAGAAGATAATAGAGAACGGAGTTTATGTGAACGTGAATCATTTTTAATTAAACATGTGTTAAAATCACCCATTAAAATGACATGCTCGTATGACGGGCAAAGATTATTAAGCGAGGATTCTAAGGAGTCAAAATAGTTAACATGAAGGTTAGGAGAGTAAAACACAGCAAGCAATACATTGGTATGATTTAAGGTGATCTCCAGAAACAATGATTCAGCCGGCCCAGAGTACTGAGATGGAGACGTACTCACAATTTTGTGCGGAATATCAGCGCGTATGTAAATGGCGACTCCACCACCACCCTTGCCAGTCCTGTCATTTCTGACAAGAACAAAACCAGGAAGTGCGTAGTGCGTAGAAAGGAGAGACGGTTTAAGAAAAGTCTCAGATATAAGGAGTGCATCAAGATGAACACTGCTAAAAGATGCCAGAAGATCGGAATAGTGACCAGGAACACTCTGAGCATTAATATGGGCTATATGCAGATTGTTAGGATAGTTTGAAAAAAGGGAGGAAATATTGTCATGCAAAGTATGAAACGAAGGCTCACTGTCCGCACTAACGAAGCTACACAACAAGTCGAGGAAGAACAAGAGAAAAAACTGTCATTTAAGTCAGTTGGAATATTCATAAATAAATACAAATATAAATATAAATACGAAAATACAGAAAACAACAATTACAACAATTAAATTTACGGCTGATTGTTTCAAATACAACCACCCTAACTCATTAGAATGTGGGAAGACAATGTACAAACCAGTAGCAACATAAATAAAAAAAGAGAACGCGAGAAAAAAAAGTAACAATATTTGAGAAATAAACTAAACTAAAATAACATAAACACTCGCGTAACACGAATAACCTCAATGCACACATATAGATTTTACCACAAAACAGGAATGGAACGCTAAACGTCAAGTTAATAATGTCATAATGACAGTGACAATCAAAAGAGTGACATTAGAAGTTTTGTAAACATGAATTACCAACAAAACTTATTGTAGAAAAAAGAAAAAAAAAATGCTACAAAAATTATAGTGAAGGTTAACCAGAGAAAACAAAAAGTTGAAAGTACCGGCGCCGGTTTAAAGTACAAAACATGAAAAGCAATCGTGCAACGCGGCTAATTTACAGAGTAACTTCGGAAACAAACAATGCATTCGTGCTAACATTATTTTCCTCGGCGTGCCTTTCTTTGGCCTCTTGAAGGTGTAGCAGTAACTTCGGTGGGGCTCGCACTCTTAGGAGAAGTATGTACCTCTGACAGTGCAGCATCACCAGAGTCGCCTGAGGCCTTCGGAAACCGCGAAACCAGTGCTTGAAGTTCACCCGGAGTTTCAATCTTATGTCGCTTACCTTCCGACGTGACGATCACTATCCTGCCCTCCACCGACCAGCAGTTCGGCACCCCAAAATGCTTGCGTGCGTCCATAAAAGTACGGTGTCTTGTGTGGGTTAGGAACTCAGATATTGTGATGCCAGTACCTTTCAATGACTTTTTGCTCTCCCAAATCAAGTGACGGTGTTCAGTGGTGTAGAGTCTCACCAGGATAGGTCTGGCTTTGCCTTGTGAAGATCCCAATCGGTGGCAGACATGAATACTTTCCTTTCTAACCTCAGACAAACACATTTGGTCGGTTAACACTTTGTGAACCACATCATGGACCTTTTCATTTGAAAGCTCGGCAACCCCATGAATCAATAAAACCTTTCTTCTCATCATAGTTTCATGTCTGTCATAGCCAAGGGAGAGCATCTCTATTTGAGACTTAAACTTAGAGAGTGCTTGCCATACAAAAGTTTTAAATTCTGAAAACTCACGTGACAGTGCTGTGATATTAGGTGCTGGTTCAGATCCTGAGGAAGCATTTCTGAGCTTGTTTTCGTACTCAGCCATTCGCGAGTTGAACAGCTGCTCCAGATCTTCCAAGCTAGTTGCCATCTTAGTGTCCATAATGATGGTTGGTATGTAGAAAATTAAGAAGATAGAAGAATATGAGATCCGAAAGACTTGGAAATAATAGATAGTGAGTGTTGGGTGGTTAAAAACAATAAAATATAATTATAACATTAAAAATTCAATTTAAAATATATTAAAATTAATTAAAACTGGGAGTAACCAAAATAAGTGTGTTAGCCCTGTGTCTACCCACACAGGAAAAAAAGATCCTCTTAAGACATTACAAATGTATAAACTTCCCTGTTTTCTCCCTGGGATAAAAACTAGAGCTTTTTACTACACAATTAATATGTCATGTCTCTGTGTTTAGATCGAATTTATTATTATTAAAAATGTATTAAAGCCTCATTAATGGCATTATCGCTGAGTAACACATTATTATTGGCCATGCTAAAAATATAGGACGTGCCCGAAACAATTTTCAACCAACACGCGAGCAAAGGCGCGCGCAAAATCTAGTTTCTTGTAAAGATAAGAGTTTTTCTCCAACGAAAATTTTCCTTACTTAAACTGCACTCATCGCCCCATACTAATAGTGTACACGTTTGCGCAATCCCGCGCAACTGTGCACTGTCGAGGTCACGTCCCGCCAGCACGGCGTCTTAATATTATTTCCACGGCGTATTATGTCCCACCTCTAGCGAACTGACGTCTGCAGGAAACTCGATCGCCGATTAATTAAGGTTAATGTAACCCGTGATCACCTGATCGGTTACTGAGAGAGCTTTGGGATGACAAGGGGACTACCATGACGTCTTAAAACATTATTGCTTTACTCCTTTTCCAGTGCGGGAAAGAGATGGCGCTAGACATCTTGTATAGCTCCGTCTTTTTCTCACACTGGAATAAGAGTAAAATAATACTGCTTTAAGAGGTCATGGTAGGCCATCTGTTGCATCTTGTGTTTGAAATATCTTATTGTTGGAAGGAGTTGTCTGGTTTTAAGTATTGTTATTACCCGGTTGGTTGGTTAATGGTGGAAGCAATCGATAATAAGACATTATGTTCTGCAGACAGTACTACCTAGTACCTGCCTAGTCGATATTGGGGTCGGCTTCCAGTCTAACCGGGTGCAGCTGAATACCAGTATTTAACATTTTTTTTTTTATGTCACGCTCTTGGTGGCGCGTGTGTCTGGCCATTTAGTTCCCTTCAAAATCATCATCATCATTTCAGCCCAAAAGACGTCCACTGCTGGACATAGGCCTCCCTCAAATGACGCCATATTGACATTTTGGGGGGTTTTGCCATAATCGCCACGCTTGGCAGGCGGGTTGGCGATCGCAGTACGGTTGTTACAAAAGCACAGAGAACGCTGCTGCCCATTCTCTGGCAATTCTCTTAGTCACCTTTTACGACACCTAAGGGAAGATATGGGATGGTGCTATTCTTTACGTCCAACACCATACAGAGCAAAATGAAAATGGTTCAATGGTTCCCTTCAAAATGGTTGAGTTGAATGATGGCTGATCCATGCGTCATGTTCGTGAACGGGCGCTGTCCATTGTGCCTGGTCATCACTTAGTTGCCACGGCTTATTACGAACTATTTATTTTATTTTTGAATTGCCTTTTTTTTGTTTATATTGTGGTCATTTTTTACGTCTTGCTACATCGTTCTCATATAATGCACCATCTCAACATGAATGATGTAACCAAGGTGTTTGTAACAAGCTACTAATTTAAAAGAGTGTCCATGGAATTTCTTGCCCTTTCTTCTCCATAGAGATTTACGCTTTCGAATGGGCAACTACAGTACTTTCACAGTTATTTTGTCTCGTGACTGGGACCATAGCTTCATTTTTATTGTTATTTGACTATTCAAAAGTGCCTGTAACACGAAAAAAAATCAAAATCATTTATTTCAAGTAGGCCAACTTGAAATAAATGATTTTGATTTTTTTACATGGAGCAACTGCCTATCTGACCTCCACAACCCACTTAGTAATACGATACCACTTTGTAAGAGTGGTTGTCAGACTTCTGCAGAACAGTAATCTAATGATTAAGACTTTGTTCTTCCTAAATGTACTAATCTCAAAATGTACTTCGTTTGAAAATGTACTTCTTTCAACTTAAGACGCTTTGGTTATATTTCGTCAGTGTTAACAAGAAAACTAGGTTTTCTGTTGTTCCAAATAATTATAGGCCATCTGCAAGCCATTCAAACTTGATCACGGAAAATGATTACCAGGAGATTACCCTCTAAGTAATGAACCGACTGAAGGTAAGGAACTGAGTTCAGTTATCAAAATGTTGTACTTAGTTAACTTTCGAAAAACACATTAGTTTCCTGACAATATTTTTCAACAAAGTGCGATAAACAAATGTGTGCAAACAAAACAAGAACTTTACATTAGCAAGCGTTAAACTTTTAAATTCAAAAATAAGTCGTCACAGCCTTATTCTTTGCGAAACTATTGCCGTAGGGCATAACTCGCAGCTGTCTGGAGCTATGATATATTATACAGACTGTTAAGTGGCATGCAAAATGTATTTATACATTGTACTTCCTTACGCCATTATGGCATAGTTCCAAGTAAAACAATCTTCCGTTGGGCGGCGATAACGGCAATAGCAATCATTTTATTACGTGACACCGTAATAAAAGTAAAATAAACTGCATTTTCGACTATATTCACGACTGCATACATAAAATTATGACAGCTGAAAGGATCATTAACTTAATACATTTGTGTTTTGATTTTAATTGTGAAAAGTTGTGTTTTTATTGCGAGTTCTATTTAAATTTGATGCGAATTCATAAAAATTTAAGTGCTTCGAAGGAATTTTAATAAGGGATTTTGTTACAATATATTGCATAAATGCCCAGCTGTGTTGTAGGGCAATTCTGTAAAGAATTTCAGCGGTGTATGCAAAGAAATAATAAAAGAAAAGGATTCGTGTGGAATATCGCTGTTATAGTATACAGAAAAAGTTCGGGTACTATGGCTGTATACTTGAACTAATTATTGCGCCATAGATTACCACGATATCAATGTAACTCTTTATGTAAAAGCAGCGATTTTCAGCAAGAGAGTAAAACAAAAATAGACCTTCAGGTGGCCTTCAGGGGATTGTGTACTATCATCAGCATGACGTCTTAAAACATTATCGTTTTACGCCTTTTCCAGTGTGGGAAAGAGATGGCACTAGACCACCTGTATAGCTCCGTCTCTTTCCCACACTGGAATAAGAGTAAAACAATACTGCTTTAAGACATGCTAATGATAGTACACAATCCCTTACGAAACATATGTCCATTTATTACATAACAGTCATTCGTCATTCAGATATTTGACTTTATTATGACTGAGAAGTTAACCAGAAGCCTGAAAGTCAGACGAGTCATACCAAGGGGTATCGTGATACCCCGATAACCGACCAATCTGCCCTACACAGGGCAGATTAGACGGTTAGACTAGAAAAGGCTAAGCAGATGATATTTATTATGTGCGTGTTCATGTGAGTACTCACACATATAGGCATATTAAACATGTGTGTGTATAATATTCCAATAAATCGTGCTATATTATAGTGCCTCAGCTGCTGTAGTCTCCGTTATTAGTTAAAGTCGACTAACTACCAGATCGTGCTTATTGCTTCAAGCGATACTAACTTTTTATTACGAGTATTTCGTTAATATTTCACCACAATATTTTGCTTTTATTTTTGTAGTAGTAAGAGGATTGAACATAACACAACCTCACGAATGTAATCCTGAAGGGTTAGGCAGAGGTGTACCTAATGATTCTTAATGCTCTGTATGGTGTCGGACGTAAAGAATAGCACCATCCCATATCTTCGCGTGGGTGTCGTAAGAGGCGACTAAGGGACTTGCCAGAGAATGGGCAGCAGCGTTCTCTGTGCTTTTGTGACAACGGTACTGCGATCGCCAACCCGCCTGCCAAGCGTGGCGATTATGGCAAAACCCCCCATGTTATGTCAATGTGGCGAAACTCGGGGGAGGCTATGTACATCAGTGGACGTCTTTCGGCTGAAATGATGATGATGTACCTAATGGTACAACCAGTAATCCGCCAGTCCCATGTAATTAGGGGCGAGCCTATTACTATCAATCAGGCACAAAACCAGACTTCTTGGCCACTGAGGAATTCCTGTAGAAAAAACCCAAAAACTTAGGCCGACCGACCTGGGAATCGAAGAGGAATGAAATCCTGACCACCACACACCGAGTTTCTTGCGTGCCGCGGAAAGCAAGTTAAGTTGTTGGTCCTGGCTGTAATTTGTAGATATTTGACAGTCGTTACGAATAGTAATAAGCCTGTAAGTCTGGCAACCAGCCTTAATAGGACCCAGTAACTGGGTTGTGGAAGTCAGATCGGCAGGCGTTCCGTGTAAACTATTGAAATTAAGCTGCGCTGTTTACACTGGAACCTTACCATTAGTTTGGAAAAATCCTAGGCAGACACGTTGATATTATTTATGTCACGTCTTTTGACGTTAATTTTCACTTTTCATCTCATACAAGTACTTCAACCACTCTTATAACTTAAATCGCTTTCTTTAAACTTTCTTTTTGTAAATAATTTAATTCTTTCCAAAACCACTTAAGGATACAACTCTTCGTTCACCTCTCCATTTTCATTCGCACTTATTGCATCCCACTTCACATCTTTAAATAAAACCCTACACTCCTCTGAAGGTATTTCCTAGAATACGGAAAGAAAACTAAGCGATTGAATGTAGGTACAGTGTAGTTAAACGATAAGTCTCTAAATAATACTTTGAATGGAAGCTTTCAGTCCTGATAAAAAATAATACAACAAAATACCCTAATTTTCGAGCAAAGTTTGACACATAAAACAGTTCCGTAATATTAAATGTTTACAAGACAAAACCAGTTATTAAATACCCCGTTTTATAACTGTAATTTAATAATAAAAGATATCACTAACCACCGCCAGTATATAAACTTATGTATACACTTAATAAATTCCATATTTTATAATCTGATTCTCAATTTCGAATAAGTATGTAATATCGTGGGTAATTCTGTGAGTCATGAAATAGAGAAATATTATGTGCGCAACATTGGAGTTTATACCTATGTAGCATATGCAACTGCGGTGTTCCTAGAAGATCTCAAGTGTGATTATAAATGCTGAGAGTGAATCTAGGTCGGTAATATTAAATTTCAAATATATGGGATTTTCATGTGATTTTCTGTCATATTACAGATTCATAAGATTAAATTTACATTTCTCGATTATACTTTGTCTATAAAAAAGTTAGCAGATGTGTTCTCTGATTTTGAAACAATGCAAACCTAAAACCACACTTACACCCGTACCTGTTTATTTTTTTAGTAGGTGATCTGTTATGTCTTGCAGCTGGGCAAAGGAGCTCGTGGCTAAAAATAATAACAGCCGCACGGGTCGATCGTTAAGGTTAAGCCATTTTGGCCGAGGTTGGTCCGTGGATGGGTGACCATAATTACATACCGAGTTTCCTCCGTGCCTCGGAAAGCACGTTAAGCCCTTGGTCCCGGCTGTCATTTTTAAATCTTCGACAGTCGTTTTGAGTAGTCAGAAGCCAAAACTCTGACATCCAGTCTTACCCAGGGGTATCGTATGATCAAGTTACTGAGTTGTGGAGGTCAGATAGGCAGGCGCTTCATGTATAATAAAATACTGGTCTAACTGCATCCGGTTAGACTGGAAGCCGATCCCAACATAGTTTGGGAAAAAGCTAGGCGGATGATGAGCTGGGCAAAAGCTACTCTCATGCACTTCCAGGTTCTCTTCTCCTGCGCCACCTCGAACCAGTCAAATCGACAAAGCCATTTGGCTTTGAATTACTTACATGCAACCATTATTAAGCAATAGAGAAGAATTTTAACGAAATAAAACTTTCGACTGTTCTAACTTCAAGCAATTACAACAACAGAATATTTTACTCTAGTTATCACTTTGACTTGTTTATAGATGGTGTAAAAACCACTTTAGCAACACAAGAACTTAGGTAAAAAAAAAAACGAACAAAAACACATCTTGCAAAAAAAGAAAACTACACAACTCCCATGACACGTTAATGCGCAACACACCTAGAGGAAAGTCACCAAATATGGAATACTATTTTGTTTTTGGGATATAAAAAAAAAACTTCATATAAATTAAAACAGTTTAATGTTTTTACTAATCAGTCATACATTTATATGTAGTAATTAACAGCCTTTAATCAAATATATTAGTTATCAAATTAAAATCTAACATAAAAAACAAAATCACAAATGAGTAACCAAATATGGAATAGGTACCCATATATGGAATATAAGCATAAATCAACATAACAATAACAAAAATGGACATTAATATCTTTGAGATCAATTAAATAAATATAACATGTTGTGATAAATGAAAGAAGTTACATAATTACTTGCAAAAGTCACAGATCCAAGTATCAAACTCTGGACTATTGACTACTGTCCATATTTGGATTTTTATACTAGTTCAAACTCTTCTAAATATTTTTTTAAGTCACAATATTTTGAAATTAAAAGATCACAAAATGGTGAAATAAACATAATACCGATATACTAAATAGTATAACACTTATGTATACAAACATATCAGCTGGTAATACTCATTTATTACTTACCTTTAAAATTTTCCGCACGACAACAAAACAAAACACGCCTGCCACAAGTGAAGTGTTCGCGCAACTGACTCGATGGTGTGAGTGCGATAGTTAGTAGACCGAATGGAACAGAAGATGGTCGAGTGTTGCGTTTCATACTTATAGTCTTAGAGAAATGAAGGTATTCCATATTAGGATACTATTTCATATTTGGTGACTTTACCAATAAGAGGTCACTTATTGACAGCATCAAAAGAGGTCGAAGATTCATATAAAATAAATTGCCTCACAGTTGATAGCCGGGGGTCAATGAGCCGTGACATTGACGAGGGTGCTTCGACGCAACCAATATGCACGAATACCATCTCGAACCGTGTTTGACACGCTTCGTTTCAGGTGAATCCTGCGATTACATGAGTTCAACTTACATGTGAGGCTGTTTAAACGGGTTTCAGTGATCTCCTTTTGATATTGTTAAAAGGATAACATAATATCAATGCCCATTTTAATTAGGCGAGTTATTTAAATTTTTATAACTCGCAGAATGTGTTTATATTATAAATACATTCTTATTATTTTTATGATGATTACATGAGTTCAACTAACATAATATCAATGCCCGTTTTAATTAGGCGAGTTATGTAAAATTTATATAACTCGTAGAATGTATTTATAGTATAAATAGTATAGTTATAGTATGTAGTAGTGTAGTGTGTGTAGTGTAGTGCATAGTATAGTATTTATATTACAAATACATTCTTAAATTAAACTTCCCGTAAATAAAACCCCCTAATAAAGTCCCGTAATAAAGTCCCTTGAATTAAACCCCGTTGGCCTAGTGGTTGCGACTTCTGAGCATGAAGTGATGTATTCGATTCCCGGGTCGGCCAAAGAGTTATTGAGTTTTTCCATCAGGAATTTGTGAACTGAGTCTGGATTTGTGCCCGGTTGGTGGTAGGCTCGCTTCCTATTACTTGGGACTGAAAAATAACTGGCGAAATGTGGGTGTTCTATTAGGTACACTTCTGCCTAACTCTTCGGGGATAACTGGCGTTGTTTTATGATCATCATCATCATCATCAGCCTATAATTTTCCCATCTGCTGGGACACAGGCCTCCTCTGTATGAGAGGGAATGGGCTGTAATCCACTACGCGGGCCCAGTGCGAGTTGGTGGATTTTATGATAATTTATCTTAAATAAAATCGCACGTAAGAGAAATTCTCCTGTAGTATCTAATAATACTGTATGATGTCGGACGTAAAGAATAGCGCCATCCCATATCTTCCCGTGAGTGTCATAAGAGGCGACTAAGGGATTTGACAGAGAATGGGCAGCAGCGTTCTCTGTGCTTTTGTTACAATCGTACTGCGATCGCCAACCCGCCTGCCAAGCGTGGCGATTATGGCAAAACTCCCATAGGTCAATGTGGCGTTGTGGGAGGCTTATATCCAGCTGTGGACGTCTTTCGGCTGAAATGATGATGATGTAAGAGAAATTTTCCAACAGTGCAATAAATAGTGAAAACGGAATATAAGCTTAGCTTTTACTTCTAAGAAAACAAACAAACCCCATATTAAATTTATTAGTTAGTAAAACTGATCAAAATCTCTTCCAAGGTGGAACCTGTTTCTCAAAACTTACGTTTAAGTTGACAGCAACTTTAGATTTCCTTTATTTCTTCCCCCCTTATCGAATTAAAGAACTTACCTACCTGTTTTCAGTAACCAAAGAAAAAAATTGCCATGACAAACACGTCTACAACTAACAACAAGGAAAAAACTAAATAAATCCTAACTTTTGACCTGCCATACAAACAAAGCATGCTCCAACGTTTAATGGAATCATTGGAAACTGTTGAGGAAATAGTCGGAACCCGTCGGCACGTAGAAAACCTTGTGATGCAGTTCTATATGAAATTTTTACACATTCCCAGATAATACCCAGTGACATTGACAAGGGTTGACTGGTGCTTCCACCCTTAAAATATCCGACTGCAAGTTTTTCACTTAATTTAATATCAAACTGCCTCGAACTCCCGCCTCGACTTTCTCCTTGGTTTAGTAGTCGCAAACACGACTGCTGACCATAAAGTCCTGGGTTCGTTTCCGTATGGGGCAAAGTGTTATTGAGTTTTTCCATCAGGAATTTGCTCTCTAGCAGTCTGGATATGTGCCCGGTTGATGGCAATGGGCTCGCCTCCTATTACATAGGACTTAAACATAACTGGCGAAATGTAGATGATTATTGGGTACACATCTGCCTAACCCTTTGTGGATTTACAGGCGCGATGTTTAATATCAAACGTAAAACTACTTTGGCGTACTTTTATACAAGCTGTTGTTTTGCATCCTCGTCAAATTCAAGGAGGTAACTATGCTAATGATTCTCGACCCGAATAAACAATAAAATGGGTAGGTTTTTTTTTAATGTACGGAATTCGGTAAGTTTTAACCATCCTGTGTTAAACTCGGCCCGTCTGATCCTCGTCCTATAACCACGCTTTCACAAATACAAACAATCGCAAACGTTTATTCGAAAATTTTTTATTCCCTACACCACGTTAAGGGGGTTTTTTTGAAATACTGACCAACTTAAACAACAACAAAAAAGCAGCGTTTACTAATAATTAACTAGGTCCCGTAATTTAAATTGATTATTTATGTCTTTTCTGACAACCTCCTGAATTTTGACGAGGATGCAAAACAACACCTTGTAGATGGAGATTTTAACCAAACACCCGTAGCGAATTCCTGTGTTTTATTTATTGTTCACGCTATAAAATATAATGTCGTCTGAATTGAAAATGGGCTCGGAAAACTGGCTTCTACAATATTTTTAAACAATCCTATAGAATTGTTGTCATAAAATGACTATTTTATTTGATGCTGAATATTTTAATCACTTGACACTGTAAAAACGGTTGTGGTGAAGTGTTGCGCATTTTTTAAGTTAATAAATATCATTGTTAAAAAAATCTAAAAAGTACGCTTTAAAGTGACATCATTTTATTTCCCGTATTCTTTTTATCAAATCGTTTTATTTGTTTGTTGTGTTCAAATCATGAGAAAACAGGAAAAATAACAAGTCCGCCAGTTGCCAGTTATTAGTAGGAAAGATTAGTTTTGCTTTACCGCATTTATAATTGCATCTAAATGGTTAAGCAAGTTTTTTATTATCTTAATACAAAATTATCAATGCGAAAGTTTGTTAGGAAGGATGTGTCGGATGCGGTCATTAGTAGAGACATAAAATTAATCTTTCCTATAACATAAATCCTTTAGTCAAAACTCCGAAGCTCTTAGACTGTGTACTTAGTTGTTACTCCAAGCAACTTAGGAAGTCAACTAGGCCTGATAGACACGTTATCAATCTATGGTGACACGCCGATGGGCCTTTATTACGAAGGGCTCCGTGTCACGGCCCTTTAGACTTGGACGGCTAATGACGTTATTATATAGGCCTTCCCGGGAATGGAACTTCATTGGTTGATATATAGGTTGACTGGTAATTAGTGACCGATATTGAAACACGTGATTATACACATGATAACAAACAACTTTCCCAAAGAAACTTTTTTTAAACTCATTCACTTTAACACAATCATATAACAGTCGTATGGAATTCGCGCGCGCGCGTTTGTGGCCTATCAGCTTGTGATAGAATGAGTATAAAAAAATGTTTCTTTGGGAAAGTTGTTTGTTATCGTGAGTATAATCACGTGTTTAAGTATCAGTCACTAATTACCAGTCACCCAATATAATAGTGGTTGGTAGTAGATGTTGAACTGAGAGTGATGTGGCGGGATGTATTACTGAGAGTGATGTAACAGGATGTATTACTGAGTAGTTATAAAGTTAATAGACAGGTACCAATGATGTTAACAATAATACCTTCTGTATGCCGAGAAAGATAAGCAAATCAAGTATATTGACTTGGCTCGCGCGGTTGTTGACATGTGGCATGTTGACCCAGCGATCATTGTGCCGATAGTCGTATCAGCCAATGGCCTAATTGCCAAGGGCCTCGACCAATATCTGATGAGGCTCTCGTTAGGCAGCTGGATCAAGGGCTTGATTCAGAAAGCGGTACTCTTGGACACGGCTCGTATCGTTAGGAGGTTCCTTTCTCTGGAGCCCTGACCTAGTAGCTTGGACCCTGTTCCCGATACCGGTGGCATACAATTTTTACATGTTTTTTATTATTTACAAGAAATATTTAAAAATGTATCAAATTTGTTTATAAAAATGAATAAAGGAAATAATACCTTCTGTTAACATACAAGGTGTAAAAGGAGCTTTCTCGAACCCGTTATACAAGCATTCTGTACATCAATCTAAGGAAAAAATATTGCTGGGAAACGATTTTTCTTTTGGGTGTAAAGTTACGTTTCACGGTAGAACTCAATGTAACGCAATCAAAATATTGTGATGATGGACGCATTGAATAGTGCAGGGGTCATGGAGTTATTTCAAGTAAATTTATAGGTAACTTATAAAAATAATCTATAAAGAATTCGAAGTTTGACCTCCAATATCTCCGTAACTAGAAAGGTATGGTTCAGGACAAAAAAAAAAAACACAATGACGGGGAGAACAATTACTTTTCTCCATTTTTTCAGTAATGACCATGCATTACTGAAAAAATGGGAGTAAAAATATCCTTGTTTTGAAAAAATGAGTGTAAATGTGGTTGTAGTAGCTCAACTCTTACTTTTTCAATAGGAAACTCTCCTGTCCCTGGCATTTCTCTTCTTCTCTTTTCTACTTTCTGCCCCCACTTACCGATAGTGACCATCATACATTCTTAAATGACAGATTTTTCAGTAAATAGTTTGTAGGCCGGGTATCAATAGGCTAGCAATACTTTTTGTAGGCTTGAAAAGACTAGACCTAAGATAATAAGAAAAAAAAACTGTTTCAAATACTTAGGTACTTGTTTTGTTTTGATATTTCAAAGCTTGTTATATCTCCCAGACGGGCCTTTCGAAAGTAGATAATTTTTTATTACGGTCGAATGGAACGTGGTCAGTTTGTTTTGGGCCGTTCAGACTAAATACCCAATAATACGGCTACATCCCATTTGTTAACTTTCCCACTTGCACAACGAAACAATAGACGTGCAAAGCAAGTGAAAAACAGTGCCATTTCGTAACTATTTTAATCTTACTCCTGTTTCTTTATTGCACATAAAATTAAAAGACATACACACACAAATAATATATATCTTATGTATAACGGCGAGCTTAACCCAGCATTGGGTTTTCTTTCTTACAGCAAACCTTATCATAATCTTCATACAGAATACATGTTGAGAAAGAAGGGATCTCCTACATAGTACTCTAGTGGTTCTTAAATCCAATACATTGTTTGTGATACAGTGCACAGCTCGACTACGTGCTGCTTACATAGTCTTGCACTAGGATCATCTCTGTAAGAAAAAGGAAATGTATGTCAAAAACATACCTTACCAATACATAACATATCATCATGCCTGGAATACCAGAAGCAGAGGTACACCCCTGCTTAAACCTTCTGGGAAATTCTTCTGGCAAGTTAAGCATAGCTGGCGAAATGTGGGTGTTAGGTACAGCGAACACCAATATTTCGCTATGTTTAACTCCCTTGTAATAGGGGCTCACTATTGCTGTCAACCGGGCACTAATCCAGACTCCGTGGCTGATGAGAAAATTCCTGATGGAAAAACCCAATAACACTTTGCCCGACCGGGAATCGAACCCAAAACGCTGCAACGCTGCTCGGCAGTAACGCTGGCGACCACTAGACCAACTAAGGCAGTGTGAATTGAACTTTTTATTCTAGGTTTTTTTTTTCGTCTGTGTTGAAGGAGTCATCAACATCATCATCATCATCATTTCAGCCGAAAGACGTCCACTGCTGGACATAAGCCTCCCCCCAAGTGTACATAATGGGTTTTGCCATAATCGCCACACTCGGCAGGCGGGTTGGCGATCGCAGTACGGTTGTTACAAAAGCACAGAGAACGCTGCTGCCCATTCTCTGGCACGTCCCTTAGTCTTAGTCGCCTCTTACGACACCCACGGGAAGATATGGGATGGTGCTATTCCTTACGTCAGACACTATACAGAACCAAGTGAAGGAATATGAAAATGAAAACCACACTGGAACGCTGCACTGACTTCTTGTATTCATTTGGTATGTTTCCACCTCTCACTGTTTACCTGGAAGCTTTAAATGGAGAGATTTTTGCGCAAATTCCCAGAAAATCAGTCAGCCTTCTGCTGAACAATGTAAAAAATATTTCCATGAAAATTGTTAATTGATTTTATCATACCTACAGTTGTAATGATTCTTTTGGCCTTTACTTTAAAGCTGCATTTTATTTTGCAGAGGCCTGGGAATTATTTATTGCGTAACAATAATTGTTGCCAGTTGTAAATCGCTTTTAAAATACTTACCTAAGTTATCTCGTGGCTAAATAGGTTCATCTTTAGGTTAAGCTACGCTTGCTTAGGTTGGTTAGTGACTGGGTGACCACCCTGTACATACCGATTTTCTTCCGTACCTCAGAAAGCACGTTAAGCTGTTGGTCCCGGAGTTTGATAGTTGCTAAAGGTAGTCAGTGACCTGAAAGTCTGACAGCCAGTCTTAGCAAGATGAATTTAAGGAAAATATTTTTTCTCTTTCTTTTATAATCGATGTTTTTTTTTATCAAAACTTTTCCCCTCACTAAGAATTTATCCTGTATCGTGGGTACTTCTACAAACATTTAAACTCACATACACAAACAGCCAGACCCGGAGCAACTATCTGTAGGCCTTACAAATATTTATTCCGTGCGGGGATCGAACTCGCGACACGCAGCGTAGCAGTCGATTGCGCGACCACGGCGTCAACCGTGCCGTTGCTTTGTAACCATAGCATAAGTAAGGCTAGTATTTGTTTGATAGCAGCTGGCTATTTAGACGACAAAGTCTGTCTTAGAAATCTCCATTACTTCCAAAAATAAATAGTTTTATGCAAACCGCTTAAACAACGTAGAAATATGGTGTTCCGGTTAATCTTCTTGTCCTTTTTTTTACGGATGTTAAATCATCAAATGACCCCCCCCCCCCGCTCTGGGCAGAGTGGGAGGGAGTGTCAGACATGTACGTACTAAAACCCATCCATGTTCCTTCTTAGCTCTTTGTGTTCCAGGGCCACGGTATCTCTTTCGAACAGTCCCGCAGCCCTGGCAGGCATCGGCCCTCTCGGACTCCTTCCGGTTTGCTGACATCTCTGTCCCATGTTTCTTGTGGTCGGCACAACACACTAGATTTTTTCTCCTGGGTCTCTGACAATTGTCACGGTATCATTTACTCCTATTTCACAAAACAAAGCAACTAGTGAAACTCGGTTACGTTCTCTATATTATAAAATCAATTTCTTATTAAAAGTGTTGATATTATACTTGGCAAACAAAAGTAATTGAAGGGCGCACTTCCATGCAACACCTTGTTTACATATAACACAAATTATCATACATCATATTACACATTATAAAGACGTGGGTTCGCCACAAAACATGTTAACAAGTTGCACATATTATAAAACAAGGCCGGGCTCACTTTGTTGTAACGCGCAACTTTTGTCTATCCGGGACAGGGTAGAATTTTCATTAAAATCTTCTTTTCGCCCTAACATAAAAGAGCAATTTTACTCCGTAGGAAAATCTCGATGCAGCCGCATTAACGCTTTTATTTGCTCTCTTATTCGAAAAAAACTTATTATTCCACTTCTCTCACCCGGGGAATTACATTATTCTCTTGCAGTTCTATTTATAGAAAGCATTTCAGATCTACCTTGTCTATGCTACGTTGAGATAGTGTTTTGTTTATGTTCGAGTTTAAAATCCGTTTACCGACTTCGAAATTAGTTTTTGTTGATTTTCGTTTCATTGATCTGGAAGCCGTAAGCTCGGATGGGTTTGTGTCGTTTAACCTTCGAAGAATTTACCAAGATTTTCTTCTTATTTTCCGACGTCTTCATGTTATTCTTTAAAGAGCTTTTGTTCCGGGGCCAGGGATCGATCACAGTTCTCTTTGAGTTTACGTTTGGTTTAAAACTGGTAATTGGTCTTTAACAAGCTGATTCTTTCTTTATTTTGAACGTTTAGTTAGGTAAAGATGAAAGTAATGTTTCAACAAGCCAATCAGTTCTATTCGATCTTTGAAGTGTTATAATTAACTACGCTTTTAAGCCTTGAGCTTATAACCGCTTAATAACCTTCGAGCTAATAAGGACATAAACGTTGATGTCGGCAGTATAAAGATAAAGGCTATAAACAGTCATAGGCACGACAGATGGCTGGGAAGATAATCCCAGAAAAAAGGTAATGAAGTAATTAACAAGATGTGCTCGTAGATACGCTGTTAAAAGTTTATTTTAATGCTCACAGGTCCCTAGCATTCAGCTCGTAGCTAAATCATAATAGCCCCTCGGGTCAATCTCTAGGTTAAGCCGCGACTTCCCGGGTTGGTCCATGGATGAGTGACCATTCAATACATACCGAGTTTCCTCCATGCCTCCGAAAGCACGTTAAGCCGATGGTAGCCGATGGTCATTTGTAGATCATGGTCAGTCGTTACAGGTCGGCCGGAAAGTCTTACCAAGGTGTATCGTATTACCCAGTACTAACTGGATTGTGGAGGTCAGGAGGAGGAAAATACTGGTATTCAGCTGCATGGAAGCGCTTCGACTGGAAGCCGAACCCAACATAGTTGGCAAAAGACTAGCCAGATGATGATGTATACAGGTTCCTATTTTAATTTGGTTTGCTATTTATATTTGGAATATGAAATTGAAAACATAGCTAATATTAATTAACAACCAACTCAAAAACAGCGGAACAAACCGTTACAGATACCTACTGCTTATCCAGATTTATTACTGAAATAAAAAAATAGAAGGCGAAATGGTCTAAATTAAAAAGCAATGCCTTGTCGCGACAGAGCGAGCGGAAACAAAGAACCGGGAATTCATCAAGCTCCTTTGAACCCCCAGCATTGTGGTGCAGTATTCACAGGCCATTGGCGGAAAGAAAATCTTCGAGAGGATCGCCACTCTTTGACGCCCGATGCAAAAAAAAGTAATCTTTTTCCCAAGAAATACTCTACTTCATTACTTTGTACGCTACCCACATAAAAGTATTGAGGAATTTTGAAACCGAGCTACTTGTTGAACGCGGATGCTTTTGAATAGATTATGCGGAGTTAATTAAATGATTTTTCCGCAGTGAATGGTAATGTCGCTCATATTTGAGGTTTAATCTTGGTTTTTTGAATTATGTGGGGCATTGTTTGATTTCAATGCGGTGAGCGGCGCGGCGCTTTCGATCGCTTAGTGCTTTTGTGATTTCTGATGTTGTGAAATGTTAGTTTATGCTTTTTAACACCAAGCTCATTATTTCTCTTACCTTTATTTATAAAAAAAACTGTAAGTTAGATTTCTTACTACTTAAAACCAGTTTATCAGTGTTGGAGCAACATACAAATATTCTCATTCCTTTGCTACGCCGTAGCGGGTATTCCAAATGCTACTCAAGCAAATAAACTAATTTAAATACAAAATTGAAGTTCCACAATGTACTTACTTACATTTCTTATCTACAGTACCCTAGACAAAACGTAAAACAATTCGGTATTCAGAATACGCTTTCCATAGATACAGTGTATCTGTCCATTACGGTATTAGCATTGGAATCCTGTCGGTAGGTACGTACGGTCCGCTCACGTAGTGCAGCTATGGATGGACTAGCCGGTCCCCCGTGCCTCCTGAACAAGATTGATGTATTTGTGAGATAGTGTCTCATGGTGCTGTAGGATAAACTACGTTCACTTGTTTTAGCTCTGTTCCGAATTTAAAACGAAACAAAAAACCGTATTTACATGGCAGATGCGAGTGAAATTGCCGGAAAGGGTCGCATACGCGGAACTTAATGATCATGTTCTTCAAAAAGGTCTGAGTTGATGAACAAACGTGGACAAAGCAAAAGGTAAGAAAGAATCATTACAAGTGTTGTTCTGTAGGTGGTGTCTGCCTACCCTAATGAGCAAAAAGGCATAAGTTTATGCACGTATGGTCCATACTGGTGAAGGCGCCGAGAGTCACCGTGTGATCTATACTGTATGTTTGTGTGCTCGGCTCCACCAGTTCATATAAAAACGATTAAGCCGGATTTACACGCTTGCAACTGTTGCAAGCGTGTAAATCCGGCTTAATCGTTTTTTTTAAATTAATTGCCTATTAAGGTAAGAAGGTCCGGTGTTACACCGGACCTTCTTACCTTAATAGGCAATTAATTTTAGTAGGTTATTGTCGGCATCGCGGTTATTAATTAGGGATTTAAAGTCGAGTATCATAAAGTTAACTAGCCCTTGTTGACCTTTTGCATTTTAAACTTCCGTAGGTTGGTATTTCTGGAGAATCATGTTGATGTTTAATAGTTCAAAGGTTTATTTTTCTAAAAATAGTTTGCTGTCTTCTTTGGCTGTCTGTTGAAGACAACCCTCCCTAAAATATCGAGTAAGTATAAAATAGCTACGATGCCTTACTTGACTAACGACTAACCGACATCGAGAACAGCGGATAGCGGAAGTGAAGCGCCTATGGAGCATCGAGTAGAAAGTGAAAATAAATAATTTCTTTGTGAACGAAAATGTAACAACCTAAATCATTTTATTACAAGAATGTAATAAATTAAACTGGCATTTTAAGAATAAACAAGTAGTTACCTACCAAAAAATGTATCTTTGTACTCATGTGGACTTAATTTGTTAGACATTAAAAGTCAGTCAGATAGCACTTATGTAATTAAGTAATTATTACACAGGCTCGTAAAATAACATAACACTTACTTACCAATGTTACTTTTGTATGTACGAAACTATATAAAATTAAGGAAGTGCGGATGTATACAAAATTGAGGAAGTGCGGATAGTTAAATGCTGTGTTAAAAAAATACTTATGGAATCGTCATTATTGTTAGTTACTTTTTATAACGTTTAATTTCCAAGATTTTAATGGACATTACAATACCAAAACAGCGCAATCTTATTTATTTATTTATTTATTTATGAAACGATTATAAGGACGACTTATAAGGGACAGCGGTTTAGAGTAAGTGAAAATAATGAATATTTGTAATCTAGGTGCATTGACTAAGACTGCAAAATTGACATTGGAATCGGATTGGTCTTACATTGGAATTGAAATTATTTTCAAGAGTAAGCCCGCTGTAGTCTAGAATAGAATAATTTTTATTTGTGCAAACACATGGTACATTAAGCTCTTAGGAAAAGGGTTGTGAACTTATTTTTTGGCTCTAGAATGGCATATAAATATTGGTACTTACATGTTTAAATACAAAACATGAATTTGTTACAATATAAATATTATAACAAGTCTAGGTAATACCATTTACAATTACAAGACTTGCGTGTATTCGAAATCTAAACAATAAAAGAGACTTATAATAAAAAAAAGAAAATATAAATTTAAAATACTTTGTAGAAATCCTATCAAAGACTATAATAAAACTCTCAAAGTTGTTGGCGCAAGAATTTCAAAATCCGCGCAATTGTTTTAGAGATTGCCCTCAACAAACGGACAGGTAGACAGATGCGCTAGAAACTTTAGTCTATGATGTGCACAGAACTTTATACTTTGTTCCCAACTCATAAAGAATTGGTGCAGCTGTTCTAAACAGAGTCCATTCAGACTAAATAACATGCTCCTATGTATATTCTACCTTAGAAAGTACAGCTCCTTAATACAATTTGTATAAATAAGTTTACTAGCTCATGAATACAGAATGCACAGTTATATAATCAAAACCGCATTGTGTATAACTTGAATTTTATAATACATAACAACTTCATTGGTATGGAAAGAGTTTTCTCAAGAAAAATGCACGACGTTATTATAAGAGTCATGAAAGCCGAAAATAATAAAAACGAGGTTTTTTATCAAAGGTAATGAAATTCCACACGTTGATGGACCACATCAATTTATTTTATTATGTGTTCTGTGTGAGGCGTGCATCGGCCGGAAGTCGGGGCTCCTGTGACGTCACTTCCTTTGTTTCGCACCACTCTCGGATTATGTTAATGTTGTCTCTGAGACATTTGTCTTTGCGTAATGCTGCTCAGCTCTCGCTGGAACCTTATTACTTTCCGATGTTGTTCACCTACATACTTTATTGTTATTTACGATTATTTGATCTTCTCTCGTCGTTCCGTCTAACAAGTCGCTATGAATTATTATTATGAAATCCTTTTGAAAATAAATTCCTTGTACGTAAATGCTGAACTTTGCTCGGTACATAGAGTAAAGTTTGGGGCTGAAAAATATTATTGTAAAGATCATTATTTGCTCTTAACGCTTTTGAGTTTGCTTTAGTAAAACAAATATCCTTTTATTTGATTACTTTCATATTTTTTTCAAAATTAGGACCTGACTACTTACCGTAGACAATATATTAAAACTTATATATAAGTGTTTCTACTACTGGCAGGTTTTTGACCAAATTATTAAAACTGCGTCCAATCGCAAAAAAACACTGACCATAGTTATGATTACATTGTGAAAATTAATTTCTATTTACTTTAATTATTTCATGTGGCGAAACTTGGGGGAGGCCTATGTCCAGCAGTGGACGTCTTTTGGGCTGAAATAATGATCATGATGATGATTTCAAATAATGCTTCTATCGATATTGTCATTGTGGACTTGTAATAATTGTTTAGAGTGTCTAAAACACTTGTGATATACAATAAAGAATTGAATTGAAAACCGACATGTTCATCATCGCCCACAGCCTAACTCAAATCATAGCTGAGTTTATACCGCTTTTTCTTTCAGCAAATCTCCACTTTCTTGTGCCAATCTCATCTAATGCGACAACGTCGTGTAAATCTCTCTGCCGGACGACCAGCACTTGCCTTTCCAATCGTTGGACGCCACTCGGTCACAGCTTTACTCCACCAACCATTACTATCTCACTAAGTTAGGTAGGTTCCTTATATAAACTGAAAATATAAAATGCTGTTTGATATTTTTGAGAACACCATCATGTGCCTAGCCTTTTTCCAAACTATCTTGGGGTCGGCTTCCAGTCTCACCGGATGCAGCTGAGTACCAGTATTTGACAAGAAGCGACTGCCTATCTGACCTCCACAACCCAGTAACTGAGTAATACGATACCCCCTGACTAAACTACTAACCTCAACGGCTTAACTTGGTATGTAATTATGGTCACCCATCCACGGACCAACCTCGGCAAGCATGGCTTAACCATAAAGATCGACCCGTGCGGCTGTTATTATTTAGCCACGAGCTCCTCAGCCACACCAATACACACAAATAGAAAATAACAACATGACCGACAAAGCATCAATATACCTACGTTTATATACTAGTACCTATATATTATAATATCTTGCATGCGAGGTAGCAAACTTAGTAGTTTCGAGCACAATAGTATTCATGTACCAGGCGATCTATTCTTCGAAGACGGTGTGTGTTTATTGCATAGATAGAAAGCTTAACAGCGTGTTCGAATATTGAACATGTCATTTTTGCACGCGTGGTGCAAAGCAAAAGGATAATATTTTTTATGTTGTTGTTAATCTCTAAAGGAGTTGTTGGAAAACCTAACATGATGCCTGTAATTTCCGAAGGGTTAGGCAGAGGTGCACCTAATAGTACAGCCACATTTTGCCATATATTTTTAAGTATATGGGAAGCCTATGGCCACAAATTTAGGCAGCTACTGAAAAATTCCTGATGGAAAACCCAATATCACTTTGCCCAACCCGGAATAGAACCCAGGACCTCATGCTCAGCGGTCGCGCTTTCGACCTCTCGATCAATGAAGCAGTCAAATAACATTTAAAAATGTTGACTAAAACTTTATCATCATCATCAGCCTATAGTTTTCCACTGCTGGGACACAGGCCTCCTCTCCATGAGAGAGAGTGGGCTGTAATTCACCACGCGGGCTCAGTGCGTGTTGATAGAGGTCACATGTCTTCGATTTTTTAGTTATAGGACATGCCGGTTTCCTCACGATGTTTTCCTTCACCGTTTTTGAGGGCAGCGGTTATGAAATGATGTCGGAGATGAGCTTACACAAAGTAATGCGCCTGCCTGGGTTCGAACCTACGGCTTATTCCTCGTAAGTCGGGGCTGCCACCACTGGGCCACCGCTGCTCTCTAAGTACTTATTAGTGTTTAAATTATAAATAGTTTTTTGCAAAAGCTCCTTTTGTTCTCAAAGCGAAGAAATACGGTGGTGTCTAAATAATAAAAATGATTGATTGTGCCTCATTTACGATAATCATGGCTAAATATTAACAGCTGCTCAGGTCGATGTGCAGGTTAAGCCGAGCTTGCCTGGGTTGGTGACCGTCCCTGTCTGGATGACCCTGTTGCATATAGAGTTTTCTCCGTGGCTCAGAAAGCACTTTAAGCTCGAAAGTCTGGCAATCAGTCTTACCGAGGGTATCGTATTACCCATTACTAACTGGTTTGTGGAATTCAGATAGGCAGCCGCTCCATATAAAATAATGATATTCAGCTGCATCCAGTTCGACTGCAAGGCAACCCTAACATTGGGAAGGCTAGGCAGAAGATATGATTGTTCCTCATTTATCAGCATTAGGCTTATCAGACGAGAAACTACAATTTATTGATTTAGGACACAATTGTCACATGTTAATTTCAATCAAGTAACTTATCAGTGAAACTAGCTGCGTAATTTCATACGAGACTGACGTTGTTAGTATTGTTCGTTTACGACGATTACTCAATCGACCACGAACGCATCGTCGATTGAGGGTGCGTACAGATTTTCCGAACAAATGACTGACACGTTATCACTACTATCGAATTTCTTCGCGACAGTCGCTTCCGTTAGGACACGGCTTACGTGAGAGCTGACAAGAGCTGACAAATTTTAAAACAACCGTACACATAGAACAACTATATAGGCAATCACACGCGTTTTCCTACTTAATCACCACCTCAAAAAGAACCAGTAATTTACTTCCCTTCTAGAACTCAATACAAACACGTCATAACGTTCAGCGACTCGACGAACTTCCACGAACTGGGGCTGCATTGGCGTGCAGTGTCCGCATAAGTGCGCCCAGCGTCAGCGCCACTTACTCGCTCGTTGTATCACCAACAATATGCTTTGTGCTGGGTATTGACCGGTAATGAAATCAGTTTAGGATGAGGAGACAGACTCTTGCTCTGGGTTTTCCATGAAAAGTTAGGCGGAGGTGTATTTATTAGTGCACTGACTTGCCAGTGTGTTAGTCCCTGGTAAAAGGGGGAAAGCCTATCGCCGTCAACCGGGAACGAATGCAAGCTATAAGTTGCTGTTGAGAAATTCCCAATAACATTTTGCACGTCCTTCTCAAGTGACATCATCATCATCATCATCATTTCAGCCGAAAGACGTCCACTGCTGGACATAGGCCTCCCCCAAGTGTCGCCACATTGATCGGTCCCGTGCGACTCGCATCCAGCGGATCCCCGAAACCTTCACCAGGTCATCGGTCCACCTAGTGGGAGGCCTTCCAACGCATCGTCTCCCGGTTCGCGGTCGCCATTCCAGAACTTTTCGACCCCATCGGCCATCTGTTCTGCGAGCAATGTGCCCTGCCCACTGCCTGCACTTAAGTCTGGCAATTCTTCGGGCTACGTCGGTAACCTTGGTTCTCTTGCGGATGTCCTCATTTCTGATTTGATCACGCAAGGAAACTCCGAGCATAGCTCTCTCCATTGCATTTCCATCTCTCAAAGTCACCCAGAGGGCAAGTGACATGCAGTGAAGAAATCATTACAACTACCTAAATAAAAGAGAGGTATGGGACGACCATATGCTACACGGTGGACTAGCATGACGAAACTCCTATTGGAAGAAGAACTGCCCGACCCGACAACCCAGGACAAATAGTGTTGGTGCCAAAAAATTAGGAGAGCTGACCTTACCTTAAGTAAGATACAGCTAGAGAGAAACCTCTCGTTCCTGGGAAACGGACACAAGACCTCATGCTCATCAGTAATGCTTGCGACCACTACCCACCGAGGCAGACAGACTGTCAAACAGCTGCTTGAAGATATAGAGGTATGAAGAAGGGTACAAAAATTTCCTAGTGGAGGCTTCCATTGAATAAGGAGGACCCTCCGACCGGATGATAGTTGTGTCTGGTGGCGTTCTGCCCACTGTTCGGGTTCTTGTCGGGCTTTTTGTACACCCTTATTTCGAAAATAACTCTTCATACGCAATGTGTGGGTAAGGATGACTCAGGAATTATTTTTTTTATGGGACAAGCTCTACACACTATTCCCAAACCACTGCAACCAACTGAAAACCAACAAAAGGCGACCAACTGAAAAAAAGATGTCAGGTATGTTACGTAGTTCATATACAGTGGCGTAGTAATTGTGTGCTATTTATCATCATCATCAGTTGCAGTAACTGATCATACCACAGCTGACTACTGAACTCTAATAAGTTTTGCCATTTGAATACATAACAACCAAATAGTAACTCCATGTATACCTTGCAATAATCTAGACTTAATTTAACACAATATAAGTTAGTTGTGTGGAACTTCCAACAAGACTACCTCACTCAAAATTGCAGTCTCTGAATTTGGACTCACAGGCACACAAATAAATGACTGCAGTAAAACTTCATATCTATTGAAAACCATATTGGGTACAGGAGCTGATGGACACTACTGGAAATGTCAAACTCGTCGCCCAAATTTTGGGCTTTCTGAATTAAAATTGTCATTGACACGCTAAAAAGAATATATTGGGTTTAATACCAAAGAAAAACAAAGCTGTTTGTTTCTATTTGCCATCAACACTTCAATGGGGTAATTCCCTACAATTTTATGCACGTCTCATTCAAGCTCTTCGCCGATGGGGCACTGGAGACGTCCCCAAGTGGTCCCATTGCACCCGGCCTCGTACGAGGACATGTCGAGATGGAGTATTGAATATGCACTATGCAAGTTGTTAATCCGTCGCTTAAGGACGCAATTGAAGCTCTTTTTTAGAGGTAAGGCGCTATGTGACCTGAGTTACTAGATGAAACGGAAGGGAAGTTTGATCGCCCGGGTGTTACCACTGCGAGGATCGGCCGGAGGACACGGTGGAGCACACTGTGGAGCTGTGCCTTGCTTGGGCTGAGCACCGCCGTGTCCTCGTAGCGGCGATTGGCGGCGGCGACCTCTCGCGTCCGGCCCTGGTTCAATCCATGGTCCGGAGCGAGAGGGAATGGGAAGCCGTCGCCTCCTTCTGCGAAGCAGTCATGCTAGCGAAGGAGGTGGCGGAACGTGAGAGGGAGAGAACCTCACGTCCCAGCCGCCGCGGGAGACGCCCCGGGCGTCGGGGGGCAACCAGTGGCCCCCGGCCACCGTAGGCGCGGGCCTGTGGACGGTGAGTAATGGGCTAGCTCACCGTCCGTCCGTCTTATGACGACAGACCGTGCCGACGGCGCGTTCGTGTTCCACGCGCGCCTCAAGGAGATGTCAGCAAATCGGAAGGGGTCCGAGAGGGCCGATGCCTGCCAGGGCTGCGGGTTGTTCGAAAGAGATACCGTGCCCCTGGAACGCAAAGGGCTAAGAAGGAACATGGATGGGTTTTAGTCAGTCAAGTCTGACACTCCCTTCCGCTCCGCCCAGAGCGGAAGAAGTCATTTGATGATTTCCCATCCTAAAAAAAAAAAAAAAAAAAAAAAAAAAAAAAAAAAAAAAAAAAAAAAAAAAAAAAAAAAAAAAAGGGAAGTTTGATGTCTGCTTGTCCTAGCCCCGTATTTTTCTTCTTCTGTAATTTAAAGTAGCTATTCACAACTACAATAATAGGAAATAAAGGTAAATAACCTTCGTATTCGAAAATAAAGCCAAATAACCGCAATATAATAATATAGTCAATATAAATTATAGCCAATATAGAAGCCAATATATAATTATAGCCAATATAGAATTTGTGATATGAAAATAACAGCTCCCAAACTCACATTTTCTGTTTGTAAAATAGTCACTAAGTGCAGCCTACAAATACGCCATGCAAAATGCACCATGATTGGCTGCCCGTTGGAAAATAAACATCAGATAAACATTGTTTCCTTTAGTCCCAAATCAAGCAGATTTACTGTAATATCCAAACCTGATTACAGTACGTAGACACGTTAACAGCCTATGCAATTTCCCCCTCGGCGTACATCGCTCGTTTGTTGATATTCAACTTTTGTATAAGCCAGCAAACATTATGGCGTAGTGTGATAGCGACTGAAATTTATTTCAGATACGTGAGCCTATATTGTCATATAGAATTGGGAAAATCCAATTGTATCAACACACGAGTCGTCTGGGGTAAGTTTGTAGAATTGAATTGGTCGCCAGGTAAACGGTTATCGTAGGTAATAATAGCACACCGAATTTATCCGTAGTAACGTGCTGTCTACACTGCAATTAGGGGCCGTTAGGCGATGGCTGGCGCCGGCCTGCCTCCCTGCCTACTCGCTAGCACACCGTATTACCGCGATGGACAAATAGTAGGTATTGTTTAAAAAGGGTTGAATTACACGGAAAACTGTCGCATCGATTGTGTCGCGTTCGTTTACGTAGATGTCCGACGACTTCACCCGATAATCATGGTTTAATGTCTCCATAAATCGACGGTACTTTGCATGTTTAAATGACACGCTATTAATTCTTGTTTATGGGTATTTCCTCAGTGGACTACAAGTATATTATAGTGTTAATAAATATGTTTACACGATTTTTATGCGGAAGTGGTTTAAACCACTACTGCAAGTATTATTTCACTTACCTATCTTCATGTTTGTGTTGTTACTAATTTTGTATGTTACTCTAGTGAATAATTCAACGACACCAACGGTCAAATTACCTAAATCAATCAATTACAGCATCAAAAAATACACCTAACAATATAATCAGTTTGATTATATTTCAGTAAACACGGCGCGTGTTCAGCCGTAATGCTCGTGCAGTAACATTTATCAATTAATTTATTGTCCAATTACATGGGACATATTTCTCTAAAAGTTACATTGCAACATTTACAACCAATGTCTCTGATACGTACGACCCATTAAAAGCCTATATATAAGCGAATAAAATTCACATGCATGGCTGTAAACGGCGCGATCGTAAAATTCACTGCACTCACTTTGTGGCGCACTGGAAATTTATTTAAAAGCTTTGACACGCAGTTAGGATGATGTAGAACTACTTACACATAATTAGGTTTCAGAATAGAATCACACGGAGCTACGTTGAAAAGAAAAGCAGGGTTTTCTTCAACAAAACATCGTAATCACCCCCTCTATGTTTGATTCAAGAGGCAGCAACGACCCCCAGTTAATCCCCTTACCCGTTGAGAAAAATACATACATAATTTATTACGAAAGCTGTCTAAATTTTTATTACGTTGTAAAGTTATAGTACCTAAACTATTTTAAGCACAAAATAATGTAAAACTACAGTTGTTGAGCTATAAGCAATGACCGAAAACTTTACTGTCGCATAAAATTACCATTTCGCTGAAGATACATGGCATTCTTTGAAATAGCAGAACTTAAGTACAAGAGTAAACGTTTTGAAATGTACTATAAACTTGAACTGCTTAATATTATATAAAGTGTATGATGTGACAATATATATATACGTGAACTAATATTATTTATTTAAGTGTGTTAAGGTTAACTTATATTATTCAAGTTACAAAGTTCACGTTGGTATTTGTCGTAGGGAAGATACAAAATCTGGAATTTCCTCATAATTTCTTTCTTTTGCTTTGAATGCCTGTGTGCTGGGTTGATCGCAATGGGCACTAATCACCTCCTATTACATGAAACTTCAATATAACTGGTGAAAGCTGGGTGTACAATAACCTCTACTTTAATTAAATTGCTGTACCCGACAGGGTCCATAATTGTCTCTATTATTTTTATTTTACCACCTGTAAGTGAACATTAGGGATGCAATATATGATTAGAGTTCTACCTTATTTGAGGATTACATACGCAATGGTATATTTATTAGTTTAGTAGATTCCTAAAGAAGGTGGAACGCACCCTTGGCCCACTAACTTGTTCTCTTGTTTTTTGATCTCGAAAAAATTATTATTGGCTGTAAACACGTCTAATTTTCAATAAAACGCAAACCTAGTGTGGTGTAATCTGCCAATAATTGTTCTCAACTTCCAGCAAGTGTAAATCGGTCACTAAAGTAATTAGCAAATAAATCTAAAAGTGCCGTATCATAGTGCGAAATCCAAAAGTGCAAGGAATCTTCACGGTTGTGCGAACCTAATAAAGGCGAAAGTCCTGCGAGTGCGCAACTGGGCCGGTGCTACCAACCTACCGACGAAGTTTTTGGCGAAAGCGTTCCAGCGGCGAGCGCGGTGCGACTGCGGTGCATTGTGAGATCGCGCGACTAGTGGCGCCACCCCGGGCATATCAAGAACTTTTTTTCGACAACAAGTTACTTTGTTACCGTCCAACGGGTCTACCTGACAACTGGTGCCACCCGGATTGATAAGTTAAGTTATAATTATGAATTTTCTTGAGAATATCACTTTCCGCCGAAGCCGAGTGCGAACATATTCGGATCCAACCCCTCCACATGACGATAGTGACGTTATTTCACAAACATTAGAAGGCACCACTAGTAGCCTACCAGATATTTCAGGTGACGAAGACTGCGATCAAATAAGAGCACTGAAATTGGAAATTCAATCTCTTCAATCGCAATTAAGTAGTGCACATTCAGAGATAGAATTACTAAACCACGAAAATAGTAAACTTAAATTGTCAAATGATGATTTGAGTAAGAAAAATCAGGTATACAAAGTAATTACAATAGGTAGCCCTGCAAAGACTACGAGAAATCAGAGTACGCCAAGGAAAAAAAATCCAACTAATAGCAAAACAAGGGGAACACAAACTCATACTTCCAATATTTCGAATTTCACAAGTGAAATAGGTAGCCATATAAACAAGTCGCAAAATATGAGCAAAATAATTGATCTGAAACCCCAACAACCTCCAAAAAAGAATAAGATATGTGTTCTCAGCACAGACACGAACTATCATGTCTTAACTACTGCACAAAGAGTATTAATAAAAGAAAAAGATGAAATATGTCATTATCTAACACCAAAGGTAGGATTAGAACATCTTCTTCGAGGAATTGAATCGAAGTTGGCAGATTTTACAATAGAAGACTATTGCATAGTCCTTATAGGACAAGAAGACTTTAAAATAACGAAAGATTATCCCAAGATGATTATTAACATTCGAAATGTTCTAAAAAAAATCAAGCATACTAATGTAATATTGTGCTTTCCTACTTACATATTTAGGAGTCATAATAGTCTTTACAACGCTAGAATCGAAACATTTAACAACCTACTCTATTTAGATTTACTAGTCCACGAATACGCTTACCATCTGGACTCCAATAAGAACCTGATCGGTGATTATAGTATGTTCAACAAAAAGACAGGATTAATAAATGATACTGCATTAAAGACAGTCTTTGAAGATCTCAAAGCGTTAATTGTTGACATAGACTTTACATACAATGAGCCCAGTGGAAATATAGATATAAAAGCTATAACAGATGAAAATGAAAATAATAGTTGTAATGAAAATATGACAGGGTTTTTTCGTAACTAAATATCTACACCTAATGCATCAAAACATCGCGGGATTATTAACAAAATCTGATGCAATGGCAGTCTGCTTAGAAGAGTTGGCAGAAAAAGGAAGCCCAGTGGACATCCTATGCATAACAGAGCATTTTATTATGGAAGGCCTTGAAAAGTATTTAACCATACCTAACTACCAGCTTGCAGCATGTTACAGCCGGAAAGAAAGCAAAAGAGGTGGAGCGTGCATCCTAACTAGAAGTGGACACCAATTTAGGGAATTAAAACAAATTGCTAAAATGTCAGAGACTGGTGTTTTTGAGTGTTGCGCCATTGAGTTAATTAACTACAAGATAGTTGTTGTTTGTGTTTATAGAGTCCCGAAAAATAATAATACTAATATGTGCATGGACAAATTACATTTAATCTTACAACAACTTACTAAAAAGTCTTTTAAAAATATTGTCGTCGCAGGAGATTTTAACATAGATATCCTAAGAAGATCTTATCAAGCAATAGATTTTGAATGTTTGCTATTGAACTACAATTTAAAATTGTCCGTTAATGAACCCACTAGACTTAAAAGTAAAACATGTATAGACAACATTGCGCATAACTTTAACAGACCCTGTAAAACAGAAATACTAGAATTTGCACTGTCAGATCACACAGCGCAATTAGTAAAGTTACCTGTTCAAAATAGTTTACCTATAAAATATTGGCGTATAAAGAAACGTAATTATAGTGAAGAAAATATTATTAAATTTAAAGATTGTCTACGTAATTTGTCATTTTCAGATATTTATGAAACGAGTGACCCTAACATAGCCTATAACGCTTTTATAGAAACACTCTCACTGTTCTACTGTTTGTGCTTTCCTAATGAAAATGTAACCATACACTCAACAAAAAAGTCATCGTGGATATCACGTGGGATCAAAATATGCAGTAGAAAGAAACGACAACTTTTGTGGATATACAGACGAATTCCTAATGAAACAAATAAAATAAAGTTGACCAAGTACTCTAAACAATTAAAAAAAATTACAAAGCTGACACAATTTGCCCAAAATAGTTACAAAATAAAAACATCAGATAACAAATCTAAGACCAGTTGGAAAATAATTAATGATTCAAAGCAAAACGTCCCTAGACATCCTATATCAAAAATAAAATATGACAGTAATATTATGACAAATCCTCAAAAAATTGCGGATGCTTTTAATAGTTATTTTATTGAAAAAGTTGTCCCCATACCAGAATCAGGACATAACGTTACCTCGCAAATTCTAAATAGCGAAAAATCGTTTTTCATGCCACCGTGTCTAGGACAGGACGTATTAAAAATAATCAACTCATTGAAGAATACAAACAGCGTTGGTCATGATGGAATATCAACAAAAATTCTAAAATCTGTTTCTGCAGAAATATGTATGCATCTAAGTCATCTCATTAATTTGACCATAAGCGCAGGCATCTTTCCGGATGCTTTAAAAAAATCTATAGTTAAACCATTGTTTAAAAAGGGGAATAAAGATGACATAGAAAATTACAGACCGATCTCAATTATAAGTGTTATTTCAAAAATTTATGAAAAATTTATATACAAAGAATTAAGTAAATATTTGGAAAAAAATAATCTACTAGTGAACGAGCAAAAAGGATTCAGAGAAAATCAAACTATAAGTATGGCACTTTATGATTTTTTACATAAAGTTATGTTAAATGTGGATAAGACCAACCCAGTTTGCACATTATTCTGTGATATGACCCAAGCGTTCGATTATGTTAGGCATGACATTCTTTTAAATAAAATGGAGGCATACGGTGTAAGAGGCAACATTCTAAAGCTATTTAAATCATATTTAGACAATAGAACGCAACTCACAGAAATATCCTCAATAAATACTAAAACTAAACGTGAAGAAATATTCCAATCACATGAACTTGTAATTAAGTATGGAGTTCCTCAAGGTAGTGTGTTGGGCCCTCCACTATTCATATTGTATATTAATGACCTACCTAAATTTGTTGATCAACCTGTGACCCTCTTTGCTGACGACAGTACGATAACAATACAATGCGATACTAAAGACAAATATAAAAGTGACATTAATAATTCTCTTAAATCAATAATAAAATATTTGGATAATAATAATTTAAAAATAAACCTCAATAAAACTAATATTATGCATTTCAGTCAACGCTTACCAACTTTATCTGATCTTAAGGTCCAATATAATGACAAAATAATTGAGGAAGTTAATTCTGCTAAATTTCTCGGTGTGACTATTGACAAAAAGTTAAATTGGAAAGAACATCTTGAAACCTTAACCAAAAAAATTAGTAACTCTTCCTATGCCCTACACAAGTTAGTTCCTGTGCTTAACATTGACGCATTGCTAATAGCTTACCACGGCCTAGTTTCATCGCATCTAAGGTATGGAATTATCCTTTGGGGCAATTCGACTGACAAGGATATACCTTTCAAAGCCCAAAAACGGTGTATTAGGACGATGTTTAAATTAGATTCGAGGGTCAGTTGTAAACCATATTTCATTAGGTACAACATACTCACGTTACCGTCTTTGTACATCTTCGAAGTTGTCATGTTTGTAAAGTGTAATCGGCAATTATTTCCACGCATGGCAGACAAAGTCACTCGCGTCAGACGCGATAATACTATGCTTTGCTCACATGTCTCTAAAACAGCATTAATGCGGAAAAGTGTATTTTGCATGGCGCCCTTATTATTTAATAAACTTCCAAAGGGATGGAGGGAACTAAGCGCACACATCCTAAAAAAGCGGCTAAAAGGGTATCTAGTTGGGAAAGCGTACTACAGTATTTCAGAATTTTTAAATGACAAAATGTAATATTAATATTTTTATAATTTTTGCAATTTATAATTACAATTTAATTCTAGTTTATAATTTATGGTTTGAATCTAATTTTTATAGTTTGCGTGAGAATTTAAAATGTTTTAAGCTCTGTTTTCTGTAATGACTTTTACTGTATATTTGTATGCCACAAAGGCCGAACATGATGGATCTTTTTTGTTTATGAACAACCTGCATGCCTTGTATGTATACTCATGTTTCCACAAATAAATGTCTTGTCTTGTCTTGTCTTGTCTTGTCTTGTCAACAAAACATTACCCAAATTAAGTTTGCGGGCTTAAAACAGTGTATTCAAACTATCAGCAATGCAAAAGCGATTATGGGAAATAACTGCTTCTTCTAAGAAAAGGCAACCGCAAATAAAGTGAATTTAAAATATCAGGGTGTTTCCAACTCGCAGAATTTAGGTTACAAGTTAACTGTTGGGTCATCTTGAAGACGAAGAGCTACATTTCTCGGTGAAACTTACCCAGACATAAGTAGCACAGTGACAACATTTTAAAATACTTTCAGAAATATTTGTTATGTTACAATAACATCTATAGACATTCAAAATATAAATAAAACTTAAGTGTGTGTTTGTAATGTCTAAATTATTGATTTTTACTTAATATGAAAGTCTATGCATACGGTACTTAAAACAATTTTTTGGTTTTGTTTGTTTGTTCCTACTAATCTCCGAAACGGGTGGACTGATTTCGATGAGACTTTTTTTTTTTTATAAATGTCGCCTTCTGTTACACCTTATAATACCTTACCTACCTATACCTTATGATGTTATAAGGAGTAACAGAAGGCGACTTTTATTTTAGAAAAAAAATAGGGTTACATGCAAATTAATGAAACCCTTGAAATTGTTAACAAAATCTGATTCAAATAGGGGAGTAATATTTTTATAATAATTTCACACGGACGAAAGTATGGAAGCGGTCGGGCTATATCTAGTTTATCAATAAAATTAGTCAATGTATTAAATATTGGGGTGTAAAAGTTTTGCAATACCACGCTACATTTATTAGAAATTGTTGTCAAATCCCAAGCTTTATTACTAAAATAATAAGCCGTTATTAACATGCCAGTTAGCCATTTACAAAACAACATATTTCGCCACTTCCCTGCAACAATATTTAGTATGGAAATTATTATTGAATTTCCGTTTAAACGCGTTAAAGTTACACACACACATTCGCACCCAAAACAATTTATGTTAATCGTTCCAAAAAAACTATTACGTCTATTTTATTCAATGGTGTCGCACCATTTGCTGTCGTAATAAATTTTAAATACTTTGGTCGTACACGTTTTACTGGATAATACAAATGTAATGTAGGTTTAAATGAAACATGATTGTGTTGTTTAGTATCTGAAACCATTCCTGCACACGGCACTTTGCTTAAAAAATCCACATCGTAGAGATACATTGATATCAACCGAACTTCACATATAAAGTCATATCTACTTCGCTGGGAGTCATACTGATCTCTAATTTGTTAACATCTTTTAACACATATGGAATGCAATAAATAATTGAGTATTGAGTATACTTAATGAAACAGTATTTTCCCCCACCCCCTCCTTACGTACGAACCTCAATTAGTGATTTTATCGCCACGCCGAGATTATTTGTTTGCTATATCGGATCCGGATCCCCTGGGCCACGACTAAGCTCCAAAAAATGCTACTACACGGAGCTCAGTACAAGAATGTTCCACAGTTTTGTCAGCAAGCAATTTAAAACCACGTTCCCTTGCTTAAGATGCATTGGCTCATTCCAAACACAGGATTTAACGTTGGTTCGAGAGGCTGACACTACGAGTAAATGTGGCAATTCGTAGGCGACTCGTCCCACAACACGCATTAGCACTAAATGACATCCACGAAAAATCTTCGCGAAGCGCTCAGATAAGAAATAGGGGAATAAAAAAGATTTTCTCGCCTTTTACACTGTTTTATTTGATTCCTGTCAAAATAGGAACAATAGTTTAGTTTCGCTCCCCCTTGAGACAGCCGCTGACAGAATTGCGAAAGTGGGCAAATTATTTTGTTGTAATTTGAATTTATTTTTGTTTTGTCTTTTCCTGTACCTTTTCTAACAAATCTGAGGATGGATAAGTACTTACTTATCGAATAATTATCCAACAAATTAATGAAATTCAAAATCCATATTCAATATCGCCCAGATTAATTTCCGACCTGAAAACCAGCCTCAGATTTTAAAGCGATTCGAACAATTAAATTCAATTAACGCATTTCAATTCACCTCCCACATAAAGTGGCATGTACGATGAACTAAAGGTGAGTGAATTCAGCTGTGTGATCTATAAAATATCAAAAGTTCAACGTAGAGTTAAATTGCTTAAAGCATTATATGAGTCAATGTCTGGCGCCGCAGACGCGTATTTAAGAATTTTGGTTCTGCACAATCACCATCGGCGTCGCTAAAGTGTATCACATTTTCAACGAAGATATCTACTATACTACATCACTGGACTGGTCATTAAAAATAAATATTTTAAAGTTTAGTATTTTGTAGCTTTTGTTCTGAAACCTTCGGAAAAGTAAAGTTAAATTTAGTTTTAGTAGTTAGATTAAAAATAAATTTTGTATATCCAGAAACAATACAGAAATCCTACACCATCTCAGTCAATGCTGAAGTAGACTTTCAAAATACGCGCTGCGGCTGTTGAGCGGTGACTCCATGCAGACGAAATTCTGGGAAAACGCTTTTTGCCGTGGGCTGTTGGAAATAACAGACAATTATTGTACAATGACTTTTTACTTCGTACGATTTTTCGCTTTATCTAGAAATTTATTACGGAGAAACGTTTGTTCAGCTGAGAATGTTTTGTTATGAATTTCAAGTTGTTTACGGAATCTTTGTAGCGTAATACCGTTACAAAATATAGAATAGAGAAAATAATATATTTTAGATTACGTGTTGAGTAATTTAGGAATGTCACTTAATTACCTTTGACTATAATTACTGTACTGTAATTTTTTTTTACAATACACCTACTTGTTAGCCTACCTAGTGTCCCACTGCTGACCAAAGGCCTCCCCTTTCTCCTTCCATACCTCTCTATACTGTGCAATCTCTGGCCATGTTAGCCCCGCAAACAGGATCAAATCGTCACGTCACCTTCGCCGTGGTCGACCTCTACGACGCTGTCCTTCCTCAGGCGTCCAGTGTGTTACCATCTTTGCCCATTTCTCCGTGCTACGTGGCCTGCCCACTCCCATTTCAGCCTTCCTGTTTTTTCTCCAACATCAGCTACTTGAGTTATGGACCGCAGGGTGGTGTTTCTAACGCGATCTATTCGCTTAACACCTATTATGCTGCGCTCCATTGCTCGTTGGCAAATGTTCTGTAAATAGGTTTGCTAATACATAACACTTCCTAGATTTATTATGATTTTGTCATTAATTTTCAGCGATTTTCTTATATTATAAACGTTTATTATTCAAGAAATGCAGTATGTAGGCAATCGCTACGCGCTACGTCGTTGCTACGCGTTACGTCGTTGCTACGCGGTACGCCGTTGCTACGCACTCCAGCTACGAACACGCGTAGGCTTTTTTAAATTGTAGCACAATACCTTAGTTACCACACGCTTCATAAAACACAGTTACGTAGCAGGAAAACAACAATGTGCTAATTTTATGAACCTACTAGCTGCTGCCCGCGACTTCGTTCGCGTGGAAATTTTGATATTTTATTCAGGGATAAAAAGTAGCCTATGTCCTTCTCTAAGATATAATCTATCTCCTTGCCCAATTTCATAACGATCCAATAAGCCGTTTAGTCGTGATAAGGTAACAAACAAACAAACAGAGTTACTTTCGCATTTATAATATTAAGTTTGTATTATCAAAGTTACGTATCGGAAATGGATTTATAATTCAATAACAAGGCACAAAGCGAACGAAATATCGAAGTGTATAACTGGCATCAGTAAGTTTGCATAAGCTGGAGTAGTTATACCGTTATTATCTATGCAGTGTTAGAATGCAGGGGGCACCTGAGACTGCACGCTAATTCCGAGCTCAGCCTCTCCTTACGACCGATAGCTGTACGCTTGAACACGTCCGCCAGATAATTGCTGCATACGCAATTAGGGTAACGCTATTAGCGAAATGAAATTCCCACCTGTTTTATATGCGGCGCCAACGAGTTATAACCGCGATGACTAATTAAAGCAACAAAAGGTCAATAAACATGACTCACTGAATCGTTTTCAGTCGCGATGAACGATTCATGAACACGTTATTTTGAATGGGACATTGTTAATCGATACGGAAAAATCACACAAATTGAACATTTAGGACGTAAGGCGGCAGACACACTAAAACAAACAAGATCGCAAAGCCCGGTCGTGTCAACACGGGGCGGTAACGTGGAAATTATACGGTACAAATTACATCATTAGAAAGCGCGACTTTATAGGGGTGTCTGCACGATAGCCGCTCCGTGTGAGCGGTGCCTCGGCGCCGTGGGATGCTGTTGTTATCGACCTCACGAGCACCGCCAATCAATTACGATGGCTTGCTGTTGAAGTACCTAGACGTCCGCGATCGATTGGCTGCGTACAATGACATTCGCAATATCACATTTTATGGAGCTTCTCGCTGATTCGTCACTATTTCGAGTTTCCATGAACCCGCGTGACCTGCTTCCACTCGTCCATGACCGGTAACAATTAGGAAAACCTCCGCCGGTGCAAGTCGCGCGGATATAAAACTTTATGTACGCATATAAATTTGGATGTCGAGACATGTTTTATTGTACAGTCGTAAAATTTGGGGTCGGAAAAGACCGACATATTTAATAAATACGAACAAGGTCGTAAAGTTGAATGCAAACCTCTTCGTGGCATCGATAATATCATCGAACTATTTCTGATGTTCATCAGTACTTGTTTACCGATCGATTCTGGGGAAGTCCGCGTTTCGGCGATGGCACTGTCTTTATTGTTCACGTAAATGAATTTAGCAAGATTGTGGAAAGGAAACGTAAGAAAGTCTTGCATTTTGCGAAGTGCTATCTCTTTGTTGCGAATTTATCTGGAAACATTCGGCTTCCCCATACAAGTTCACAAATGGCTCCAACAATAACGTGAATCCGCTTAACATTTCGCCCGGCCGCCCCGGGGAGCGCGGGATTCCCAGTGACGCGCATTTAACGTGGGAATACGCCGACGTTACCTATCGCTTCACTTATTTACCGAACACAACTCTAATAAATTTAATAAAGGGGAAGGAAACGTGTGACAGATGCACGGGCCACCCAGAAAAAAATATCAGTCGGGACGTTCCGTATATGTTCAGGCTCGAATAAATTTTTGTTTGCATTTATCGTTTCCAATAACTTATAAAGAGCAATAAAAAATGCCACCTTAGCAGCTGTAAATTTCCTAAAGAGCACAACATCTACAGGTAGTTGGCAGGTTTCCAGTCCTACCTGAAACTAGATGTGTTCTACATTAAACACTGTGTCACGGCAAAAAGTTTAATGAGCCTCATTTATACAGCAGTAAAATAGTGCAGCGAGCTGGCTGAATCTAAAATTCAAACGTCAAAAATGTAAAATATAGCCGCATAAAAAAAAAAACGGCAAGTTGGTCGACAGTGAGGCAGGACGGTAATCCGGCTGTCGCCGGCAGGTATCGATGGACGGATTAAAACACCATTTTTACCGACGGTTAAACCCTTTGCCAAGTATCATTTTCATGTTTTCAATTATAGCACCGATAGGTACTGCGATTTTGTGGTTTTGATGTTTTTCTTTATGCAGGTAGATATCAGTTGTACGTTTGGTAACTATTTGTGTTTTAAAAAGCTTTTGAAAATCAAGAGGTTTTTCTTAACTTAACTGTAAGTAAGAATGTGAATACCAACAAGGAAAATATTCAATTGATAAGGCAAAAAATCATTTGTGACGTGCTACAATGTGGAACACGACTAAGAAATCAAAGGGAGGCAGGTCTATAAAACTATAAATAATAAATATTCGCGGTCATAAAATTTAATGTTGTTCGGAGGGCTGTGGAGGAGTGACTGGCTTCATGGTGAACATCAATTGTTCGGTGAGCAGGCACGCCGCGCCGCAGACGGTACGATACATAAATTTAGCATACTGCTACCCTGCTCTCGTAGACCAAAAAGCGATATCTCCAAAAAATTAAATTTATATTTTTGCATCTGAGAGCTTGAAGCATTTAAACAAAATAACAAACATCTTGCATCAGAATGACTAATCAAAATAATCGTTTCATTATGCAAAAAAAAACCGGCCAAGTGCGAGTCTTACACGCACACAGGTTTCCATAGCCCCAAACCATATAATATCAATATTTTGAACTGTCATTCATTACTTAGTAGTATTAGTCAGTAAACTTTCACTCAACCGCAAAACTAAATTTGTTTTTCATAGTATGTTAATGAAAAACAAAGTTACTGCTGCAGTTTGATGCAAAAGTCCCATATCTCAAAAACTACACATCATATCTTATTGAAACCAATTTTCGTTGATATGTTTTTTTAAGTTCTACAATCCTAAATATTTTCAGAATTTTCCTCTTCTTACTTTAGAAATTAGAGGGGGGGGGACACATTTTAGCACTTTGGAAGTAGCTCTAGCGCAAACTATTCAGTTTAGAAAAAAATGATATTAGAAACCTCGGTATCATTTTTAATGACCTATTCGTAGATACCCCACAAGCATGGGTTTGATGGAAAAAAAATTTTGGTTTTCTGTTCTAAGTATGGGGAACCCCCAAAGTTCATTGTTTTTTTTCTATTTTTGTGTAAAAATCTTAATGCGGTTCACAGAATATATCTACTTACCAAGTTTCAAAAGTATAGTTCTTACAGTTTCGGAAAAAAGTGGCTGTGACATACGGACGGACAGACAGACAGACATGACGAATCTATAAGGGTTCTGTTTTTTGCCATTCGGCTACGGAACCCTAAAAACCGACTTTAAAAAACCCTAAACCCACTAAAAAGTTAAAAATAATTCTATAACCTACCTATATTAATAAACCAAACCTAACCGACGATTAACCTATAATATAATTTAATAATTCTTTGGAGTCGGTGCCAAGTAATATAATTTGAATTAATTAATTAATTAATATTTAGAAGCTGTAAGATTTAATATATGTTTTGTTTTTTTCTGGACTTGGTCTGTATATAGTCATATAGGTATCGTATGTTGCTCTCTGATCAAACATCCGAATTGAGAACCTCCTCCTTTTTTAGAAGTCGGTTAAAAATTGTTTTAAATGTAAGATAATGCTGTATAGCTCGCTATTGCTAGACCTCGTAGAAGATAGCGGGACGAGCTAGACAAGAACAGCGACCAGTAGTCCACATTGACCCTGAATCGAAACAATTGGAAGTCATGAGAAGAGGTCTTTACCCAGCAGTGGGATGACGCAGGCTAACAGTATCTGTATAAGTATCTCGCTATAACTTACTTTTCACGTACTGAATAAGAGACACAGACATTTTCACACAGTCCCTGTTTTCACGAAACATAGATTTGTTGAGTTACCGCATTTTGCCTTACGGGGGCAGTAACGAATCCACGATAAAATATAAAGAAGAAAATGTGTTTATTACTCCAGTACACAATAACCTACTTACGCAAACATATTATGTAATAGTGTGATTCTTGGGAACTGAAATAAAATGTTACTACTATTAGTTTTATGCTATTGTCACTATTCATTTTGTTGTTTGCTGCATTTGCTGTATTCTGAACTAGATTTTGTTCGCGGCTTCGCGTAAGTTTTATATGTAGCCCATGACACAAATTCAAATTCTTTTTCATTCTTTCTTTTAAAAAAAGAAACTTTGCCCCACACTTGAAATTACTTCTGCATCGTGGGTTCGTTTACAAACATTTAAACTTACATACACAAACAGCCAGACCCGGAACAACTATCTGTAGGCCTTACAAATATTTTGTTCCGTGCGGGGATCGAACCCGCGACACGCAGCGCAGCAGTCGATCGCTCAACCACGGAGCCAACCGTGCCGTCACAACAAACAAAAGTTTAATGCCCAACACAGTACATAATAATACATTTCCAGATGTCAAGTGAATGCGCAGTCCATTGTCTTGTACCAATTCAGGCATGAAATATTTATCATAACAGATATACAATTTCATAAATTCAAATAAATACTTTAAACAATGACATACATTCAATATTGATACTCTGTAAAATGCCATAAATTCAAATTAATAAGTAAGTGATGTCATGGTTTCAAATCAATAAATAAGTACATTATGTAATGTCAAAATAATAAAAATATTTTTATGAAATAAATCGGACTCAAGTATTCACCATAATTATATTATGTGCTATTATTGAACACAGATTTCTATCTGACAGGTTCTGACAATGTTTGGTATCGGATCAGTACTTCCGAAGATGACCCTTTACATACCAACTTATAAACAAATTTTACCTCTATAAAATATAGTCCTTAATATGCCTACGACGTGATTGAATAAGAGTTCTGTTGCTTTACTAAAGATTAACCTGGCATCCTAACCAAAACAATCAGTCGCGTGAATACGCAAATGTCACGATCACATGCCACTCATTTGTTTACTAGCCAAAATACAACCAAAATAAAAACCTGCTCCTTTTTTTTAAAACCGTTTAAAAAGTACCAACCACCAGCTCAGCCGCTGCCCCGCGTGCGGCCGCGACCGTTCCGGCCGCGTCCGCGCCGGCAGTGACTGCTCGGGCTGCGACCGCTTCCGCTCCTCTGCCTGTCTCCATTCCCGCTTGCGGACCACCACAAGAGGGAGAGAAGGCTATTGTCACTATCTTCCGGGCCTTTGGTGCCTTCGTTTCCCCCGAAGCAGACCTCATGGCGGCGGAAATCAGGGCATCCGATTATAAGGCGGAATCCCTCCTCAACATTTTCAACGCTCATCCTAGGATAGAGCAGGCCCTTCAGGTTATTAACTTCAACCAGTTCAATGGATAATACGGGCAATTCACGTATTCTCCTTAGATCCCTTAGGCTAGGCTTCTTTAATGCCAATGGCATTAGAACTCAGCGCGACGAGATCGCCACCTTTCTCCGCGACCATCAGATAGACGTACTTCTTGTCCAGGAGACGTTCTTAAAACCGTGTCACCGTGACCCGAAGATCGCGAACTACCGCTTAGTCCGCAATGATCGTTCGCGTTGTCACAAGGGAGGCACGCTCATTTACTATAGGAAGGATCTGTACTGCATCCCCATAGACCCCCCTCCGCTTGAGTCACTCTTAGAGATCTCAGTCTGTCGGCTCCGTATGACCGGTCACCAACCGATTCATATCATCTCCGCATACATGCCCCCCGTTAACACTAGTGAAGATCATTCACTTCTTGTCAAGGACCTTACTGTCCTCTTCGGCTTGAGCGATTCCGTGATATTAGCGGGAGACCTCAACGCCAAAAACCCCGCCTGGAACAGTACACTAACTAACCCGAGAGGGAGAGTTATTTACGATCTAGGAGAGGCCCTCAATTTCGACCCCATTGCGCCTATGGAGCACACTCACTACCCTACGACTGTCACCTCCCGTACCGACGTACTCGATATAGCGTTACTCAAAAATGTTAGCCTGAGGCTGCATTCCATTGAGACGTTACACGAGCTCAACTCGGACCACCGTCCTGTGCTTATGCACCTTATCCCTCGCTCGGGTCCCTCTGACCCCGATGCCCCCCCGCCCACCATAGTGATGACTGACTGGAAGAAAGTCAGCGCCAAGCTGGCCTCTGCCACGTCACCACACTTGGAAGCCATCCCCGACCATATAGTCTCAGTCGCAGACACGACGGCCGCCATCAACTTGTTTACAGATCACGTTCAATCCGTACTGAAGGATTGTTCACGGGAAGTCCCAGAGACGAGCGATCGTCGATGGAAACTACCCGCTGACGTGCGTGATTTGATAAACGAGAAGAACGCGGCCATCCGTGCTTACAGCAGCTTTCCCTGCGAGGCCAACAAAGCTCACATGCGTAATTTACAGCGTGCTGTAAAGGATCGCACCAGTGAGTTTCGTAATAATCAATGGGACAAAACGCTAAGCGATCTCGAGCCTACCCACTTAGCCTTCTGGCAGTTACAACGTACGTTGCGTGCCACCCGTGATGAGGCCTCTATGCCTCCTCTCAAGCGCCCCGATAAGAGCGTCGCGTTCGACGACTCTGAGAAGGCTGAATGCCTGGCCGACAGCCTGGAATCTCAGTGCTCACCTAGTTTACAGCCAGTAGACAAGCGACATCTAAAGATGGTGGACGCATTCGTCGAATCTAAGTCCGCCCTCCCCCCAGTTGAAGACCCTGATGATCCTCTGCCTCCCGTCACATACGAGGAAGTGGAAGACATCATTAAAAGGCTTCAGCCTCGGAAAGCTCCCGGCTCCGATGGCATCACCAATAAGGTGTTTAAACTCCTCCCCGGCCAGCTCATTTTACTTTTGGTCGCCATCTTCAATGGCGCCCTGAGCAATAACATATTTCCCCAGATCTGGAAAGAGGCCACCGTAATCGGCATTGCCAAACCAGGAAAACCAAAGGCGGAGCCGTCGAGCTACCGGCCTATCAGTCTCCTCAATGCACTCGGCAAAATCTACGAGAGACTTATTTATAAGCGACTCAAAGATTATGCCGAAGCTAAGAGTCTCATTCCTAACGAGCAGTACGGTTTCAGGACCGGACACTCGTGCATCCAACAAGTTCACCGCATCGTAGAACACTTGAGCGCTGGCTTTCAGCGTGGAGCGATGACGGGAGTACTCTTCTTCGATATAGCGAAAGCGTTCGACAAAGTCTGGCACAACGGCTTATTATATAAGCTATACCAAATGGGAGTGCCTGACCGTCTCGTACTCATCTTACGGGACTTTCTGTCGAATCGCACTTTCCGCTACCGAATAGGGGACGCTCTGTCCTCTCCTCACCCCATACGAGCCGGAGTCCCTCAAGGCTCCGTCGTATCCCCACTCGCCTTCACACTGTACACCAGTGACATCCCTAAGAGCAACAGAGCTCAGTTAGCCCTATTCGCCGATGACACGGCCATCTACTATACTGGCTACAGCCAAGATAGCATCGCTGGCACTCTGCAGACGGCAGCCAACGTCATAGGCGCTTGGTTCCGTAAGTGGAGAATCGAGGTCAATCCCGATAAGAGCCAGGCGGTTTTGTTCTGCAAACCGCGTCTCAACCGACCCCCCCCCCCACCCGATCACAATGTACGGCAAGCCTATCCCCTGGGAGAAGCAAGCCAAGTACCTAGGAGTCACACTCGACCGTCACTTGACCTTCGCGTCACATATCAAAGCGGCCCGTAACCGGGCTGCCTTTGCTATGGGTAGGCTCCATTCCATGCTGACGGCTAAGAGCAAGTTGTCACTTAAGTGCAAATTGCGACTCTATACCGCAGCAATACGTCCCATTATGACTTACGCTTGTGTCGTGTTCGCACACACAAAGCCTCGTCACATTCATAGGATGCAGACATTGCAGAACCGTTTCCTACGTAAAATCACGGGCGCCCCCTGGTTTGTCCGTAACGACAACCTGCACCTTGACCTCAAAATCCCGACCATAGTTCAGTTCATGAAACGTCTTTCAAAGCGTTTCTTTGACTCAGCGGTCAAGCACCGCAACCCCTTAATCGCATCGGCCGCCCGATACGTACCATCGCGTATTAGTAGGATTCGCCGTCCTCGGCATACCCTAGTCACTCCCGATGACCCTATCACCCTCCTTCAAGAGAGCAGTAGGGAAACCAGTACGTTAAAACGTAAAAACAGACACAAACCGCCGTCTTTCCGGCCTCGCCGCCGAAGCCCGTCGCGACGTCCAAATTCAAATCCCCCCCCCCGACCCTTGCTCGAGCCAGCCCGCGATGCTGAGCCAGTAGTTATAAATCAGCCCCTAAATAATGGTAATCAGATCCAGCCTGTCCCTTTGCTGCCCTCTCTCAGCGACGCCCTAAGCCGAGGCTCGTACCCCACAGGGGGTGCCCTTAGCGCTGTCGCTTAGTTTATAAGCTTTTTGCCTGGCTGGAGGCCTTAAATTCGAGGCATCCACAGGTTTGTCCGGTTAAGCAGTAGCCAGCCTCAGAGGCTGAACTGCGAGATGCCATTCACAAAAAAAAAAAAAAAAATTCCCTCTGTAAGGGCGACCGCGTGTTTTGTTCGCCGAAAAAAATTAACGTGACATATCGGGTATTAGCGCGATGATCTTTTTGATTAGGTGTGGCCTGAGGTGTCTAAGGTTTTAACTTTTATTAATGTCATGTGGGTAACATGCTTAAAAATTACAATAAAAAACAAAATAGAAAGATAATTTCTTATGATTTAGTTGATATTTTATAAGGAAAAAAAACGCTTTATTGGGTTATCTTTCGAGTAGTCAGAAGCTGACCAGTCTTACCAAGGGGTATCGTATTACCCAGTTACTGGGTTGTGGAGGTCAGATAGGCAGTCACTTCGTGTAAAATTGTAAAATACTGGTACTCAGCTGCATCCAGTTAGACTGGAAGCCGACCCCAAGATTGTTTGGGAAAAGGCTAGGCAGATGATGATGGGTTAACTTCTATTAAACAAATTTCATTGAATCCTCATTACATAATTGATATAACACTGAATGTTTTAGCAAAGCATGCAGAAGCTAGTCTCAACAAAGCAGTCAGCACTAGAACGAATCAATATGCTCAATACATGTGCCCTCACTTCTAATGCCTCTTAGCTTCGTAATACTGTCAATAAGTCCCGCTCTCCCGTGACTTACATGCATAATATGAATATTAATCGTGTACGAACATTCCTTTCATTCGATTTATGAGGATTTAGTAATAGTTAAATAGAACTAGACTGCTGGGCATGAGATCCTCTGCAAGATTTTCAGGTCAGGCAAAATGTTATTGGGATTTTCCATTAGGAAGTTCTCAGTAGTAGCCATTTGTAAATTAAACATAAATCGTGAAATGTGGGTGTACTATTAAGTACAATTCTGCCGAACCCTTTGGGGATTATGGGCTTGATGTTATTTTATGTTAATGTGATATTTTAAACTTCTTCTTTTCAGTGAAGAAGCTATAATTTTTTTTTAAAACCATTCATTCATAATTTCTTTGGTCTTCCTCTACTCTTCTAGCCATCCACTTTCATACTCAAAACTTACCTCACGACATTTTTCTTATTCCTCCGCATCACATGTCCAGAATCATCATCATCATCATCATTTCAGCCGAAAGACGTCCACTGCTGGACATAGGCCTCCCCCAAGTTTAAATAAGGGGGGTTTTGCCATAATCGCCACGCTTGGCAGGCGCGTCGGCGATCGTACAGTATGGTTGTTCCAAAAGCACAGAGAACGCTGCTGCCCATTCTCTGGCAAGTCCCTTAGTCGCTTCTTACGACAACCACGGGAAGATATAGGATGGTGCTATTCTTTACGTCCGACACCATACAGAACAGATGTCCAGAATATCAGTGATAATTTCTGACCTTCTACTGGGTGGGTCCGCAAGCATAACTTAGTACAAACTTGGTGAAAATTACGAATGAATCAGGTTTAGAATTGCAGGGCGTTATTTTTTTAATCTGCTTCATATGCATTTTTTATGTTGACAAGATAATAAAAAAAAGAAAATCATAATTTATATGGACCCTGCCACCTGTCAATCCATCTATTATTGCCATATCTTGACTAGCCTCATAACAGTCACTGGTAACGACACCCCTGTGACGTAGGGTCCCCAACTAGTTAGGGAGAGCACGACAAAATATGATCAGTCCTAGATCATATATTGAAAATAACTGCTGTAAATGTAATACAATTTGCCATTACGATGTTGCAATCAATACTGTAGTATTAAGTGATGGGATGGTGCCACAGCGTATCTACAGTGGCACATCGCCCAGAAATTTGACAGGACTTGAGAAGCTTTAAGTTGTCAATTGTTTCTGAAACATCTTAAAGGACAAAGATTAAATTATCAGCGGAAACGATGACAGAAAAAAAAGCTCAGACGCGTGACTGGAGTTCACTCCTAAATAAAACTTTATATCAAAAAAACTCCACAAATTCACGTTTGATATTTTACATGTGTACAAGGCTACGGCGACACAATATCTATATTGTATAAATTACGTGTAACGTCGTTTGTCGGGGATAGACTCCTAAACTACTTAACCGATTTTAATCAAATTTGCACACCGTGTGCAGTTTGATCCAACTTGAAAGATAGGATAGCTTACATCTCAATTTATAGTCGCAATATTATTTTATTGCAAATTAGGTCACAACTATCAGTTAGCTCCAAACAATTCTAACAGATGGCGGTATCTGTTGACTGGATTGAGTAAGTATTCAATAGATGACGCTGTATAGGAGCGGAACATCAATGAAAAATATTGCGAAAAAAGGGAAAATGTACGCAGACGAATTTGCGCGGGAAAGCTAGTCTACTATACATTTCCAGTATAACAATCTTCTAATGCATAAATAGTAACTACGATATATTTAAATATATTCTACTACAAGCAACAATTTGGGCTGATCTTCTAAAACACAGTACATTGATCGACTGTAAGAAGCCAATATTGGTAGTCTGTGGAAGTACATATTCCAGGTATTGGTACAGTAGTACCGTAGTGGTTGTGTGCTCTTGTACATTGACATTTAGTGCAGACTGAACCATGGTTTATGAGCCATGAGCCACGCGTCCCCGCCGACCCGGCTAACGTACTTTTACTATGATTACAATTTAAAAATATTGAGCTTCATGGTGAACGGGATGTCTGCGAAAGGGTTGGGGATTTTTGTTTCATACATGAGAATTTTATTGTTGGTTGTTGTTTATGGACACTATAACGGTTGTTTTTTTTAAAGGTGAACTTTAAATCGAAATTATATACAGAAAAACGTGTTTGACAGCCATAAAATTGGTTTTATTTGATGGATAATTTTATGCAATTTATGTTTGAATATTATTTCGGTTATGTTTTCACCGCGGTTTGTACACACATCAAGCTACACATTATTACATTTTCAGTTTAACATGGCCTCGCTTTGTATAGGTTTCGTATTCGTATTCGGTTTTGTACCGATTGGTCGTCCGTGCATCCTACATGCACGGACGTAACCTGGAAGTCCACTACGCACATATTCTTCGCAGTAAAATCACCCTTTAATTATTCCATACTAAAAATACCAGCACGTGCTTGTTGTTTTCAAATATAAAAACAAAAGACTGTTGAAATTATTTTATTGCACACAATTTCGCTCTGTATCGTGTCGGACGCAAAAAATAGCACCATCCCATGTCTTCCCGTGGGTGTCGTAAGAGCCGACTAAGGGACTTGCCAGAGTATGGGCAGCAGCATTCTCTGTGCTTTTGTGACAACCTTACTGCGATCGCCAACCCGCCTGCCAAGCGTGGCGATTATGGCAAAACCCCCATGTTATGTTAATGTGGCGAAACTTAGGGGAGGCCTATGTCCAGCAGTGGACGTCTTTCGGCTGAAGTGATGATGATGATGACATAATTTCGAATTATGTCGAGTTCGAATTTCGAATAATGGTGGTTACAGTATTTTGGTTGTAAGCCGTGCACGTCTTAAAAAATAAATAGATGTAAATAAATAAACTGGAACTACACTTAATAACGTAGCCCGCAGCGCGTCTTGGCGTCGCCAAATCAGGCATTTAAGATTTTATTCAAAGACCACCAAACCAAACATCCAATTTTTCGAAGCTCGGTCATAAAAAATCAACTTTCCAAGGGTACCATGACGACGTAAACCAATGGATTTTTATAATAAACCAGTCCTTTGCCCCACGGAGTTTGGAGGCAACTTTAGGTCTCCCATGGGAGCCCTACAAGTTATAGGGATAAAGAATATCCTATTATGTTAATCCGGGGAACTGGAGGCACCTTTACACAAAAAAGGTCCAATGTATCTACGCACTTTTAGGATCTGTTACGGATTTTCTGGGGCGATAATAACATATAAAAATAACATTAAAGTTTTATCTATTTCCTTGTTTTTTTGGCAGTATATGTACGCTTTTATAGTGGATTGATTTTAATACGGTAGGTAATAATAATACCGGAATATTACCATCCCACTGCTGCGCAGATGCCTCTTCACATACAGAGAAGGCTGAAGCATTGATCAGCACGCCTATGCTCAAGACGGCGATTTGTACTTATATTAATTTCCAAGTAACAAGTTTCTGCATACGACAATCTTCCCTTCACCGAAGATAGACATCGGTGAAGGAAACATTGTCGTATCCAAGATAAATTTAGAATGGTAGGTAATTGCCGTTTAAATAAACACCATAAGATTTTTAGTTCTATCAAAACTCAAATAGATTTAATATAACTTTCTTATACGAGTATTAACCCATATTGCCAAACTCCTGTATGATATATTTTATGCCATAGCCAGTAAATGCGGATTTTACCTTTTGCCCAACGCAATGGTACTTGTATGTCAAAAGTATATGGTGGGTCCAAGTACCTAATAATAAATGACCAAGGTTGGTCATAAACCCGCTTGGCCATCGTAATGCCATCGCGGACGCGTTGCCAACTTTATAAGGGACCGGAACACATTAACACCGATCATATTTAGCCCACAGAGGCTACTTAAAATAAAGCAAATTTAAAACGTTCCGTGTTTTCATGGTTGTTTTGGTTTGAGCTCCGTTATTGTGTTGTGCTGAGCTGTTCCACGTCGAAAAAAGAAAAAGAGAAATATTTCGATTTGATGGCTAACCTTCAGTAATGGAGAGGGAGAAGAAGATTGTGTTTTTGAGACCGTCTCTATTTATTTATATAGATTTTATTCGCTTTTTATGTCTGGCAATCTCCTATACTGCGCAACGGCTACTGATGTAGTTTTCATCACAGTAATACGCATAGGTATACAATATTAGCATTCAGGAAGTCTTATTCAACATGTTTTCATTGCACTCGTGCGAACCAGGGGCGTGACGCGGATTTTTTGTATAATTTTGACTCTGGATTTTATAAACACATGTCTTGAGCTTCCGCCTCAGAATAGTCAGAATAGAATCCTCTAAAAGCATCTTTGTGTAAGTGATGCTTGATCCAATTGTGCTCTTATTTAAAGTAGTGAACACTCTTTGTAAAATAACATTCTAGTCATAAGTATTTCTTTTCAAAAGTTGTTATTTTGTTTTTACCTACTATGGACGAGCTACTCAAATTAATAATACGTCCCAAATAAGACAACAAAGAGCTTTTAGAAGACATAAAACATTCAATGTCGAGTCTCTAAACCAATATACCACCCTAAGAGCACCACCCAAGTTTATTAGCAGAGAAAGTTATTAAACTCTCAATACATATAAACTACTTATCTCCACAGAGTAAATACACTTTGTACTGCTCAATACTATTCGAAATTGAGTCTGTAGATATTGACTTCAGAGTGCAAGTTTCAATCAGTCTCCGGACCCTCAAATAGTCGGTAGTAAATCAAAATATTTTCCCGGAGCACCTTGAACGTATTCTAATACCGAACCTTTGCCTCCCATCTCCGGCATATGAATGTTTATCTCAGAGATATTTTTTCTACCTTTTTATTTTATCCCGTCCCTCTGAATAAATAAGGCGAGCCGGCGCCTCCACACTAATTGAAGGCGAATTGCTCCACCCCAAGATATTGGCCTTCTTTACCAGCATCACTTACATTATTACTAGATTTGAATTGGTAATTAATCGCCTCTCCAGACGACACTCCAGCCTTCAGACGCCAACACACATTAAAATTTATTTTCGAAGTTAAAATTAAATTTAAAAACATCTACAGTAACTTGTTACCTGTGAAAAATGTTATAACTAGGTGAAAACTTGTTCACGCCTGAACTCATGTGGGATCCAAGTCATAAATTCGGTAAAACTTGAAAACAAAAGTAAGAAGAAAAGTCGCCCAATGCACTTCCCGTTTGCATCTGCTGCTACTGCGAAAATAAAAAGAGCTTTTCTGTTTCACCATTCTCTGATTGCTTTCCGGATTTTATTTTTTTGTTGGTATCTAATAGAAAATATTTTACTATTAACTCTTTGTTGTTCGAATTTGTTGAACAAGAAAGACAAAGCATTTACATATGTATATTTATATGTAAATGATTTAACATTTCGTTATATTTTTTTAGTAATATATGTAGTTGATCGATAGTGCTGTTGCAATGTATTTGAATAGTTGTTGTTTAGAATGGCAGTTCAATTTAAAATCTCATTTATTTACGCTAATCGAATGTCTTTACAAGCCAAATTTAACTTGGCGTAGCATGCATACGCAGCTAGATTCGTAGCGCAGACTAAACACAAAAATAAACGTTCGGCCAAAATTATTCACTTTATTAAAAACACGTTACGAGATCGGATTTGTTAAAAGAAATCAGAAACAAAACGCCAGTTAACAAAGAAAATAGTGAAACATCCGAATGGATGGTCGATTACGGGCCGTAGCGACACGGCGGCGCCGCGTTTAAAACTCCGGCTAATTAAATAGATGAAAACGAAACTCGAATGTTTTCATTCCATTTACAGTTTCTATGCTCCCCTTTCTCCTCTCTCCAGTTTGCCGACCGACGAAAGGTCATATGCAAACTGTATTACGATATTTCAAATGTGACAGTTTTAAAAAAAAGGTCGCTGTGCGTTTTAATTTCGTGATTCTGATGGTATTCGGGTTTTGTTTTGAACTAAGTGGTTTTTGTTTGAAAAGGTTTTTGATATAATGTGAAAGATAGAATTAATGTTTTCGTGTGAGGATTAATTTTGAATCATCATCTGCGTAGCCTTTTCCCAAACTTTCTTGGAGTCGGCTTCCAATCTAACCGGATGCAGGTGAGTACCAGTATTTTACATGAAGCGACTGCCTATCTGACCTCCACAACTCAGTAACTGAGTAATACGATACCCTTTGGTAAGACTGGACGTCAGACTTTTGGCTTCTGACTACTCGTAACTCGTGGGGATTTATTTTGAATGAACCTTATTATTAAATGTTCTTTGAATTTAAAATTATATATTTTGTTACTTTTAATTTTTTTATTGTTTTTTTCGACGTTTATTTTTGTTATTAAATCGTTAGTTCGGTTACTAAATCGTTTCTTCGTAAATCTTTTATTCGTAAAGCTAGCGCTATATTTCAATAATATCTCATTTCGTTATTTTTTCTACGAACTCATTACATTCTAGACACTTTCACAAGAAAACACGATTAATTCGTCAACACTTTTACAACAACCTATTACTCGTATCTCCAGAAAAACAACTATAAAATATTTATGCGCAACAAAATGCTCAACTTTGTATAACTCAGACGAGTTTAATTTACCGACAAAATCTGTCCCACTGTGCTCAATCTTGCACATAAAATTATCGTATTGGAAATGGGAAAATGCAAAATGCACTGCAAAATGTTAATACAGCAAAAATAATCCAGTTAATGTGGCTCGATCGAGGATAACACCATCCAGCGCTGAGTTCGAAAAGTCATTTGTACGATTATCTGTCTCGCGGAGCACATCAGGCCCGGCATTGTATGTAAATTGAATTAATGACGGTGCACTTGAAGCCCTCTTTACTTTATGAATCGCTGTGGGAAAACGGTTCAAAATTCATGTAGGTTTTATTTATATGAGAACTAGCTGCCCGGACAGACTTCGTTCTGTCAATAGTTTATACAATGCACTTTTCCTAACTACCTACCTACCTACCCTATCTACCCTACTCTACCTACCTACCTACCTACCCTACCCTACCCTATCCTCCGCTACCTACCCTACCCTACTCTACCTACCCTACCCTAGCCAACCCTACCCTACGTACCTACCCTACCCTACCTACCTACCTACCCTACCGTACTTACCTACCTACCTACCCTATCCTACCTTTTAAACCTTTCCTGGACTACGACAAACATTTCAAAACCAAAACCAGCCAAGTCGGCCCAGCCGTTCTCGAGTTATAAAATTACATCGAATAGTGGCATTGATTTTTAATAGATTTCTCTATATATATAAAATTGGTTGTTTGTCTAGTGGTTACAAGCGCGACTGCTGCGCATGAAGTCCTGAGTACGTTTCCCAGGTCGAGCAGAGTGTTATTGGTTTTTTTCCATCAGGAATTTCTCAGTAGCAGCCACGATGTCTGGATTTGTGCCCGATTGTTGGCAATAGCCTCGCTTCATAGCGGTGCGTGGTGACATGGGTCTTAAAACATAACTGAAATGTGGGTGCATGGGTGCGTGGGAATGCATGCTACCTTCTCTTATGAATGACTTACCGCTAGAAATCTGGAATACAACAAATTTGAAAAATTGCTCGAAGGTGCTAAAGAGATACTTTCTGGATTGTGGTACAATCTAGGAAGTGTCTATTTAGTACCTATATTTTTTCTATGTATTTCCTATACCTAAATACGTAATGGATAATGATTAATACTGTTGTGGCACCGAGTTGCCGGGTCTGACATACCACTGTTAAACCCACGATAGTTTGTGTGGTATGTTTCCGTTCTGTCAAATAATTGGAACAGTGTTTTTTTTTGTTACTATAACAAAAAAATACGTGTGGCACTCGGGGACTGCCGCGGTAAAGCTAGTACATAGCATTTTTTATCAACTTATGCAATTATAATACATATTTATTTGGAAATGAACCTAACACCGGGTGTTAGGTTTTTTTGTTGCGGAATTTCTTGATTCGGTCGCCGCGCTCAAAGCCTGCGATAAAAGCTATGCAATAGCTTAAAAAAAAACCTCTGCCTAATCCTTCGGGATTACAGGCATGATGCTATGTTATGTTCTAGCAAATGATATTTTGACTCCACGCTTCGTAAAGTTTCAGATGAAAGTTTCAGGGATTGATACTAAAATTGAATGGTGGTCACTAATTTTTGGAATTGGGTTCGGTAAAGTAAATTGGTATTACAATTTTGGCACAGTATACCTAATCGAATAGTTGCGCTTAATTTAGTGGATTAAATGTGGCTTTCTATTTATTGGTTCCGATTCTGCTATCTAGGGACTTACATAATATGATCCACGTGTATTGTCTTTCCCGAAAAACAAACCTGTTATAAAAATTAATTAAACTGTTTATTACTTTTCTTTTCTATATTGTTACTTACCGGTTTGTATGCATCAGTAGCATGGATACTAAGGTAATTCTAACAACAAAGAAGATAAAGTAAACAACATAACCATTTAGACAAAACCCCAACCTTAACCACCACGAAAACTAACATATTCAAACAAAAATATTCCCTTCAATTATCCCAATAAAAATAACAAGAAGATAAAAGGGAGCACTAAGAAAAGTATATAAGAAGAACGCACTCAAAAACCGACCAGTGTATTATCCCGGTTATTACCGAGATGTAAGATATGGTCAGCAAAGTGTTTTGCCTCCGGGGAGGGTACCTCACTAAATTCCTCCACTTTACGGTCCGAGGTAGCCATTAAGATTATGAAATTATGAAGCCGGCCACTCGCTGAGATTTGCTTCGTTCGGTCACACTTAACTTGGCTGATTTAATTCAACCACACTGAATTGTTGGATTTCAATTGTTTAGTTTGTAATTAAACTAGTGTTTGAGAGGATTTATTTAGTGTGTCTGGGTTGTATTGAAGTATTGAAGGAGAGTTATTTGTAGTTGTTTTAGAATTTGAGTAGATTTTAATGGTTTGTTCTTAACAATTGACGTTTTATAGGATGTGCGGTGTCTACTTGTGCGTTTATTGAGATTGCGATGTTGTTGGTAAGCTTCATAAATCTGTATGTTATCCAGTTATTTTATCAACATTGTAAAAGCTTAATTACTCACAGTTGTAAATAATAACAAAACTAAACAGTAGCTGACCTCAGTTGATGTGCTTCAGTGAATTAAATTTACTGAAGCAGATTCAATCACGTCGTATTAATTTCACCATGAAACGCTATTCTTGATACACAAATAAAGCTGTGTGATTAGCCTGATAGCCCCTATCTGACTATTTATAGCCTAGGATATTTGAGATTTCTACGTAATCACTTTAATTTGTTTTTCCTGGTACACAAAGATCCAAATTCCTGAAAGGGTTAAACAGCTTCACAGAATTTCGATATGACTATTATTTTTTATGCTAATATATACGTAATGTGTTCCCGACCCGAAACATAAAATGAGTGAGGTAGAACCCTAATCTTCTAATTCAGTATGCGGGACAGGGCAAAACAGCGAGTTTAAATAATAAAAAAAAATTGTCCCACTTAGAAATAAAAGGCGAATCTAGGCCACGGCTAATTCTATGCTCGAGCCCCATCGCAAATTGTAATTTTCTCTTACCCTTATAACAGCAATTTATTTCATGATAAGAATCTTTTTTAGTCCTTGCAAAAAGGAATCTTTGTCGGAATCGAACATTCCTCGGGTTGATTACTAAGAGCCCAGGAGGCCAGATTTCATGAAGCCAATTGCCATTCACGCGTAGGCGAAACTGATCGCTGGGGTGATATTATTTAAATGTAATCTTTTTTCGATACTTTTTAACCGTTTATCTTAGTTACCTTAAGTTAAAGTAAAGCATACACTTTGAAGATAAAGAAGGTTGCATACTAGATAAGAGCAAGATGTATTGGAAAAATAAATAAATGTGCCAGTATTTGTTTCTCTATTGTAGTAATGATAAAGCATCATGCTAAAATTTTGACTTTTGGCTTGGCCTAAATAAATGATAATAATATTTTTCTTCGTTTACTTTTATACGATTTTGTTTTTTTGTTAATTGCAAACATTTTGATTCATCCTGTGCGAGACAAATAAATACTTATTCTTTATTTCTGTTGGTTTCCCTTTTTGTGTGTTAAATGTAGAAGAAAACGTGTAGTAATCGAATCACGGGAAAGTAAAGGAAAACATAGTTGGCGCACGAATAGTAGGAATCAATTGAGAGAAGTGGATTGGAGCTGTTGGTCGATAGGCCAACTGCCCCTTAACATTAATGTACTTTTAAAGAACCTCTGTGGTTCTACTATAGGCTGTAGTGGCTTATTGTTATAGCAAGTCATGAAAGGATTTCCCATCGGCGAAAGCGACAATATTTCATAGGGATACCTTCTTTTCGCATAATGGTCTTTTTTCTAAAATACGTTGGCATAACTATTTTGGTATAATTTGTTTTGGCACAAAATTCATTTCGCATAATTTTACTAGGCATAATGACTATTAGCATAATAGTATTTAGGCAAACATTTCATAGAAATAACGGTAATAAATGTGAATATTTTTTACATATTAATTTAAAATTTAATTATAATAAAATTAAAGTATTGTCTTAAAAATACCATATGCAGTGCTACAAAATTAATGACAGAAACGAATCGCTGCAAAACCGACTCCACGTAGTCTTGTCTGCCCTACCCGTAGAGTGTAATCAAAGCCTGCGTAGGCGTGCAGGGGCGAGGCGGCCCGCGAGCTGAGGAAACCGTAAAATATATCTGCGACAATAAGCTCGCATGGGACCGCCGGAGCCCCGCAGACAGAAACCATGCCTGCTGCATGCTTGCTTGCTTGCTGCATGCTGGCTGCGTCCATGGTGTATGCTTGTTTGCAAGCTGCATGCTTGCTGCATGCATGGTGTATGCTTGTTTGCATACTTGTTACAGGGAAAAATTCGACGTATGTTCACAACCAACTATGTTCAAAACAATTATGTTATATGAAAAATATATTTGTTTTACCTACAATGTAAAGTGACAACAAATTCTATTAGAGCAATATTTTATAAAAATGTGTATATTAGTATCTAACATTTTAAGAGTTAATTATTATGCTTCTTTGTTATGCCTATAAAAATATGTTATGCGTAAATATATTAAATGTATGCTTAGTTATTATTATGACTAGAGAGATTAGGAGAAAAATTAAGTTATATTAGGCCTTAAAATTGTAGGTATATTTAGGGAACCTAATTCATAATACAAATTATTATCAGGAAGGAACTGGTGTGCTGAAATGACGAGTGATATAGAAGTATGGAAGAAAAAAAGATGCTGCGCCGTCCCCAAATAAGGGCAGGACAGGAGAATGATAATGATATCCTTCCAATTCCCCATTTAAGGAATGAATTTTCAAAAATGCTGTCCTAAGTGCTCAGCTATGTTTTTATGGAACTTTCGTGCCAAAAATCTGCTTCTAGCACCCAACGCTGTGCGTTTCTTCTCAGATTTTCACTAAGTATATTGTCAGAAAGAGAAAATTAACAGGGACCAGGACACAAAAGAAATTAGTACAAATGTCTGAATTATCGAATGGCAGAAAAATCCAACTCGGAACATTTAAATATCCCAATTACTTTAATTCATCTTTTATTTTCATCTAGAATGTATTTTACTTTGTTCGAAAACTTTTGGTTTAATTTTTTTCGTATTTCTTTGAATACCAATTTCTTCCTTATGTTGGCATGAAGCGACCAGGTTAGATTATATTATTTTCCCTTCTAACATCATGTACCGTCAAACTCGAAGGTGAAATTATAAAGATTTTCAAATAAACTTTGTTGGAATTTTGTTCCATTCATAGATTATCGCAAACTGTATACAGAAATTATGAGGCAAAAAGTTATAAAAATACCAAAAAAAGATAATTCTCAAAATGGCTTATTTTACAAAGAATAACTTCGCGTAGTTTTATAGTAAAATATGTGGAACAGTCATTTCTTTAGGGTGGAGACACACAAAATGTTAATTTTTTTGTACTATTAGTACTACATATTTTACGTTCCTTAACACATATCTTTCTATCTTTCTTTATTTTTTAATATTTTATTATTAGTGTGTGCTAGCTGACATGTGACATTAATTTGATGTAATGGATTCTTTGTTAATATAATACTATTGTATAGAATCTGGTTTTTCTAACCTAACAGACAGATGTGTTGCTGGGGAGTTTGTTCCGCCACTTCTTCTTCCCAGCTAAAACACTAGAAAGTGGCGAAGGGCGGGCGTTTTGGGGGACTGTCTCTTGTAATTTTGACGTTCAAAAAGTGCTGATTATCAGCCTAATTTGAATAAATGACTTTTGATTTTGGTTTTTCTTTAAGAGTTTATAGAGTACCGTGTTTTATGATTAATGCCATTCCTGCGTTTCTTGTAAGAGCTTGCAATTCCCCTGGAGGAGAATCATTATATGATTTTATCTAATCTCTAAAAATATAACGTTAGGTACAATGAAAGTTCTTTTGCCGGTTAAAGTTTTTTCTTCATGTCAACTGTTATTTTTTTCGCTAACATAGGCAAACCATATTTTTTATAATGATAATTTGCTAAAAATAAAGAATTTTGAGTATACTAATCAATGCAGGTATTTTTTCGCAAGCAAACGCAAACAAATTTACAAGAATCGTTTCATAAATTTTAGTTGTTATAATTAATTGCAAGTAAAATCTTTGTTAAAAGTTAGTTTAAATTGGGTTTTTCTGTTTTTAATAATTTCCAGAAAAAGCTGGGGCGGGAACATACGGGTTGGATTTACCCTTATCCAGGAAACAGTACTGTTCCGCGAACTGCAGGTGTATAACACACCCGTGTTTCCCAAAGGGGATACTGCATTGTAATTACTTTTTCAATATCTGATATTCCCATTAATTAAGTTTCGTTTTTATTGCAATGCTGTTTTCGCATAAACTTATCAAGCTTGTGACACTGCACTCTGGTTGGTTGAGCAAAGATTTAACAGTCACTTAGCAGTGATTTAGCAGTGCTAGCCTGTAGTATAGTAAGTGTGTACTGCCTTAAGTAAATTGGTCGCGTGCCGGCCCCGCGGCGCCGGTGTCAACGCCACGCCATTGCACGCCGCCGCGACGCGACGCACTGCGGCACACCACTCAATTCACTGCCTTCCTCGTTCTTCTTTATTAAGACTTATGCATCGGGTAATTATTCCGCTGGTCTATTATTCCAATACTGATTTTGCAAGGTTTTCGGTCACGCTACTAGAGATGTTGCCAAGTTCCAGCTGCAAACTCGGCGCCCACTTACGCTTGCAACTTTGTACGGTCCTCCGGTTGTTTTGGTTTTGTTCATTTACTTGGTTTAGCTGAAAATAAAATTGGTTCGGAGTCTGGACATGTAAGTGAAAAACTTTTAAAGGATGCTTCAGTTCGTGTTCCGTAAAAAAAAAAAGATGATATTTATTAACTTCTCCAACTGCCTCTTTGGTCGAGTGGTCGCTGGTGCGACTGCTGAGCATGAGGTCCTGGGTTCGATTCCCGGGTCGGACAAAGTGTTATTGGGTTTTTCCATCAAGAATTTTCTCAGTAGTACTCTCGAAGTTTGGATTTGTGTCCGGTTGATGGCAATAGGTTCGCTCCCTATTACATGGGACTAAAACAAAACTGCTCTGCTTTGCTCTGTATAGTGTCGAACGTAAAGAATAGCACCATCCCATATCTTCCCGTGGGTGTCGTAAGACGCGACTAAGGGATTTGCCAGAGAATGGGCAGGTTCTCTGTGCTTTTGTAACAACCGTACTGCGATCGCCAACCCGCCTGCCTAGCGTGGCGATTATGACAAAACCCCCCAAAAAGAAAATGTGGTGACATTTGGGGGAGGCCTGTGTCCAGCATTGGACGTCTTTTGGGCTGAAATGATGATGAAACCAAACTGGCGAAATGTGGGTGTACTATAATTAGGTACAAGTCTGCTAGCCCTTACCAACCTCATCAGTTGGCTGTGTTTCCGTTCTTTTCAGACCAGAACAGATTGAGTAGAGAGCGAAAATAACATTAACATTTCGCTAAGTGTTTATTTATTAAGGCAGAAGTGACGGTAGGTGAAGGAATGAATCCTAATCGCGTGTTGGTTTAGGACACGATAATGGATCTTTGTTTCCATAAATGTTTCTCTACAGTTATACTGGATCCATACGCAGTAACAAATCAAAGAAAATCCTTTGCAAGTCATGTGTTCGCCTTCCCACGGTCGTTATAAGTGTCGTTTAATATTTCAGTGTGCGTACAAAGCAGTGCAATGCGCATTTTGCAAAGTAAATCCCGAGAATTCAGTAAAAAGATTACCGTGAAAGGAAACTTCCGATAAGAACTCTTACCGCATTAAGTAGGTGGGAATCGGTTCTTGTAAGAATACCAGTTTGTGTTATACAGTAAAGAATATCGGATTAAGTAGGTATTACACACAGGGGCATGGTTAGTTATTGTCTTTGAGGGTTCCGTTCCCAAATGGCAAAAACGGAGCCCTTAACATAAATTCATTATGTCCCGTCTGTCTGTCTGTTCGTTCGACGCGCGGCAGCATAATGCTGCGGCGTCATAATTTTTACTATTGGCACAAAACAGTTGAAATATAATAATAAGCCTTAAGGAGAGCAGCCGTGGCCCAGTGGTGGCAGCCCCGACTTACGAGCAGTAAGCCGTGGGTTCGAACCCAAGCAGGCACATTACTTTGTGTAATTTATTTCATCACCGCTGCTCTCAAAACGGTGAAAGAAAACATCGTGAGGAAACCGGCATGTCCTAGAACTAAAAATTCGAAGACATATGACATCTACCAACCGGCACTGGGCCAGTGTGGTGGATTAAAGCCCACTCCCTCTCATTGAGAGGAGGCCTGTGTCCCAGCAGTGGGAAGATTATAGACTGATGATGATGAATATACCCTTCTACGAACCGCTACACAAACAACACTTTATTTCTTAAGTCAATGGGGGATTAGATATTTGCTTCCAAAGTCGTAAAAATTGTCGAAAATCAAATATAGTTTTGAGGTTGCGTGTAAATTTACATATAAATCAGCGTTCAAAATATTGTTATTGTATTGTTTGGTGCTACAGCACCCAGTGTGTGCGATTAAACTCATACCTATTTGGCCGGATTTTTTTGCTAGAAAAGCAGACATGAAATAAGGCCTGTAAATCAGAACTAAAGCAATTTATCTGACTGAATATACTGAAAAAATCCTTGTAACAGAGATACACAAATCTTGAATAAAGTATTCCCGCGAACGGTTGACTTATGTTTATCAATTTAGACGTGTTCAAAGGAGCGATGTCGCATACTGCCAACGTATTATATTATAATGGCGAACGTTATGCCCTTATTCATTACATTCTTTGCACGTAAAAAATAAAACCTCTTCACATTCTTGACAGCTTTGTATGAGAAAGTAACATAGCTAACTTATATGTAAGTCAGAGGCCCCTCTACGACCCAAACAAATTATTTATGTTCAAAAAACATACAAAGACTTGTGCCTAAGCTAAGTAACTTCACTGAAGTACGTGATTTGAAAGATTTTTTGATCTCGTTCCCAAAATGAGAATTCAAACAGGGAAAACAATTCTTTTCATAACGCGTTAGGTTGTTTAGAACATTCGCCTCGGGTTCCAGCAATCGTCTAAACTAATAAACATCTGTTTTTATTACGGGTAAAAACCTTGAGAAATGTATAAATCTTTTTGTAATAAATTCTATTACGGTTATACCGAAATTTTATTGAGATATCGCCCGTAGGTTCCAGTCAAAGTTCTTCATTATGTAGGGTAATTACTGTATTGTAGATTAGTTTTTCAGCATATTTACGTACCCGTGAGCAAGGCATTTTTCTTGAAAATAAATTGAATAAATTAACATCATTTTCAGCTCAGTATGCTAATATACAGACGGACGTCGATATACATTAGTTATCAGCGGGCGACATCTTATTTTCTGCAGCCCCAAGTTATAATAACCTAACTAAATGACAGGCGGCGGGGATACTTAGCAAAATCATCAGGTATCTGTTTCTCATAAAGCCTACTCTCATTTTCGTTATGATGTTAATAAAAAGAAATGGAAAAGTTGTTCGTGTGCGCGTCAAATGAAAAAGTTATGGCACGTGATGATACTGCAAAGACTGTGGAGCCACCTGGCGGTACACCAAACTAATTACAAACTCCCTAACTTCCTCAAACACTAAAATATTCTCCTAAAAACGTCACCTCGCGACGTACTCGAATAGAATAATAAATTTTACTTTCTGTGTCTCTCTTAGAATTAGTGGCTAATGCATATCTCTCACTCCTTTGGCGGAATATTTTACGCCACATCTTTACTAAAAGCTTTAGTTTAAATATTTGTGTTACGTTTTTAACTAATCATGTACAAATTATTCAATATTCAGCTCAGTAAAGAAAGCATAAAACTTGTCACAAAGTAGGTACATTTGTGTTAAAAAATAAATCAGGTTAAATATGGTCATTTAAAAATATTATCGAAAATGGAGTAAAATACGGCTTAGTCTTATCTTGAGTTAAGGGTTAAGTTTTAATTTTCAACATCCCTACTATCAACACTTTTAATGATATGAAAATGTCGTAACGAAAGTTTTGAGTATGAATGTGGATGGGTATATGGGTAGAGGAAAACCAAAGAAACGATTATGGACTGTGTTAAAGATGATATGACAAGGAAGGTGTTGTCTGATGAGATGACGAATCGCGGAAAATACATGGATAAGGGACGCAATAGGGGTGAAGAATGGCAGAAGAAAGGGGAGTCCTATACCCAACTGTGGGTGATTCCTGGCTGAAATGATTAAGACCTTATAAGAGCAAATTTTGTAATAGAAAATAAGAGTAGTATCTCAACAAATACTATAGGAAAACACCAGTTCTTCAGGGTGTAATCAAAGATACTATAATTCTGTAATGAGCCCTTATTTGCCATGATATGTCTTGGGGTAAAGTTTATGTTGCACGTTATGCGTCGTCCTCAGGGACTTGAGAAAACTCGACCCTTACTATGGTGTCTAGAGAAACATATTTATGTTGGTTCCATTTAGAGGCATATTGCGATAGTATGTTTTGCAATAAGTATAGCGAGGATGGTATTTAAGAAAAAAAATTAACACAATTTTTTTATAGAAATTTCGTAGTCACTACAGTCCGTTTGAAATTATTTTACCTGTAACAGTAATAGCAACATTTCTGCACAAAAAAAAAGTTGTAATTTTGTCAATGACGCAAAATCAAAGTTAAAATAATTATCAAATGAGTGTAGAGTATCTCTTATTTATCTAAAAACAGATTTAATTTCTCATTTTACACTTAACCTTCGGTAAAATGCATTTAAAGTTATACTCACTTGTCTTCATCAGAATACTTTTCATTAGCCGTTCAATATGAACGAACCCTCACAATCGACTACACATTTCATAATCCCCATAAATAAGAAAGAGTAATTAAATTAAATACTACACTTAACCTCTTATGAACTTCCCGTGATCCGTTTAATATGTGCCAACACTCGACTCGTCCACTCGAACAACGTTGTCAACAATATTACCCCCAGGATTGAACACGCCATAAAACTGGAATGCCTTTTAAAACCCGCTACGTTCCCGTATCGGCTTATTGAAATAATATAACTTTTGTAGTTATGTACTTGCGTTTATGAAGTCGTTGGGGTGATATTGTAGTGTTCGGGTAAGATTTTGTATTAAAAGAGTTTTAATGAACTTTTTTCAAACAAAGTCGTAGCTGGAAAACAGGAGATGCATGAACCGCTTTTTTTTGGTTCACTATTATACAAAAAAAACAAATACTGAGGTTTGGAAGGAGACCGTGAAGGCATATCCATAAAATAAAATACTACCGAAGATGTTCTGATTGATGTACGGTGTATGTTTTAGTAATAGGGTCCTATCTTGATGTGGGTCCCTAAACCAAAAACAAATGAAGTTTTCGACTACAACTTAAGTGAAGTTGTAAATTAACTTATGAAGGAATAACAAACCAATAAAGTTTGTAATAGTTCAGAAGTTACCTATCTGTCAGCTGTTGTTAGGTATCTGAAACTGACATATTATATGTTTTATTACACTAGCTATTGCCCGCAACTACGCGCGGGTGAACATTTTGATGTGTATGTGTGATGAAAAAATTGATTGCCTATGTCCTTCCCGAAAATATAATATATCTTATATTCACTATAATTTTATTATTTTATTCTTTTATTATTAATTTTTTTTATTTTTCTCTATAATTTTTCTTCATTATAATTCTATAAAATTATAATTTAAAAACCCAAGATTTTTTGGGCGATGCCCATGATGACAAGTGACAAGATTTCAATTTTTGCATCCACCAGACCTCTGGAATTTGTTTATATCCCTTCATCAGCTATAAAAGTGTTGCTGATCTTCAAACGTCTGAGCAGATTTTCTTGAAACATAGCTTAGAACACTCTCAATTAAAACACCTTTAAAACGAAACCAAATTTATCAAAATCGGTTCCGTTTAGGAGCTACGATGCCACAGACAGACACACAGATGCAAACGTCAAACTTATAACACCCCTCTTTTTTGTTCGGGAGTTAAAAAGAGTTACTTTCGCATTTAAACTATTAATAGTGTGGATGTACTGGAGTATCCTTAGTCTGTATATACTTAGTAAACCAGTGTAGTATTTCGCAAGTTATATATAGAGATAACTAACTCATTGCGGTTAATGTGGTGGTCGTAACAAATTAATCTATCTGAGGTAGTGGTTACTCGGGCCTCTGTAACATGTAGCCATATGTACAGTTTGTGTTGTCTGTTGGGTTCCTCAGAATGATCGCTTACTTATTCTTTATTATGGTTAATTTTCTTTTTTGGTTCATTCTATTTTTACCGACGAGTTATTTATTTGAATATAAAAGTCTCAGTCTTATCTATGTTTGATTTGACTTTAAGTATAATTAAAATTGCAAATCGATACTGATGAATGCTCGTGCTTTCTCTGTTTAAGAAGACGGCCTTGCACGCGTAGCATAACCGCCGTAGAAACGGGCTATGTCGACGGAAGACTCGACAACCTGACACATTGTCATTGTCTATCAGTCATTATGTCGATTCTTCCAAAGACAAGACTCATTTCTACAGTGGTCATGCTACGCGTGCTGGAGTGGGATAGTAAGCCTAAGTTTCTTTGCCTCGCACTGCATTTAAAACGCTCAGTTCTACACCGAGAGTTGAAAACTCAGTGTGCACGGGAACACAGGTTGTTATTGTTGTTTTGCTATTAAATGATTGGCATTTTTTATTTTTTTTTATTTTCTTACTAATTCCATCTGACTCAGAAATAGTCGTAGGTTTTATAGGTTCTTAAAGAAATTATCCCTGTTATAAATGTGTCGATTTGAACAGCTAAACGTATACCAGTGGATATGGAACGAGAGAGCTGCTTGGCAACAAGTAAATAAGTACATGCTTCAGATAAGGACATTAACAGAAGAAACGGAAACAAGCTAAGTGAAGACAAATAAGACTGGAAAGACGATAGTTTTATATGAAAACAATCTATAGGGAAAAACTCGTAAATAAATGTGAACTCAAGTGTTAACTTTGCCACAACATAAGTGTCATCATCTTCATTTTTATGCCCTTATTTTTCGGGTTGGTACAAGACGTTTTGTTTCCACCATTGTTCCCTGTCAATTGTCACGCTATCATTTACTCCTTTTTCTTATCCGTTCTTTCTTTGATATTCCTCTCTTTCACTCTCTTCTGAAATGTAAAAGATTAGCCAACAAGTGTCACATAAATACAAATCAAAAAAAGTTTTATTTAGATATAAAGTTTTGATAAAACATTCAGATAATCATGAAACTTCAGCTTCTTTAAAACAATATTCAAAACAACCCTTATCAAGTAGACTGGAATGCATAGCATTTTCCCGTTAGATAAAATTTTCACAGCACAATTTATTGGGCGGAACGTCTTATTTATCTTCTAAAGCATCGACCAAAGAGAACGGAGAAATCTCTTAATGGTCATGAACTTTGAAAGTATGAGTCCGGTGCCGCCCCAGAGAGCTATGATTCAGAGCTAGGATATCATTACGTCAGATAATCTGATGCTGGTTATAACACATCTATATTTAGATTAAGTGAAACGTGGGTGGCTGCCTTACTAAATCCTATCTTAGTTTTTATGAAGGCGATAGGAAAAGTTACGGCGTAAATGAAATGGTGCGTCATGGGACACTTTACACGAAAATTGGGACGTTCTTGGAATGAGCGTAGGTATATTTTTATTTAGGTAACATATAGCCTTCTTGCAGCAAAAATTTATGCATTTTAATAACATTTAAGTGTCTGTTTGTAATTTAAAAATAACAGTCTTTACTGAATGCATATTAAAGAATATACGGTACTTAAGTATAAAAAAAATTGTTTGTATGTCTGTATGTGGCCAATCACCGAAACGGCTGGACCTATTTTGACAGGACTGGCAGGAATGGCAAATAGCTGATGTTATAAGGAATTACTTAGGCTTTTATTTTAAAAACAGAATTAGGGAATAAAGGTTACGTAAAAAATAAATTAAAACCCTTGAAAGTATGTGGCCAACCACCGAAACGGCTGGACCGATTTTGACAGGACTGGCAGGAATGGCAAATAGCTGATGTTATAAGGAATTACTTAGGCTTTTATTTTAAAAACAGAATTAGGGAATAAAGGTTACGTAAAAAATAAATTAAAACCCTTGAAATTGTTAAGAAAATCCGATTCAAATAGGGAAGTCATATTTTTATAATAATTTTACGCGCGTTGGTAGTGGGCAACAGCTAGTAGTGAATATGTTTAGCGTCAAACGAATTTAAATAAACCTTCTGTTTTTGTCAATCATTTTAAGATGACAAAGACAGTTAGTTCCTAAATGTTTAACGGTACGCAGTTAGTCTTTTGTGGTGCATTTAGGCTTTAATAAAATTAATAAGTTTTCTTCATAACAAACAGACATACTCGTGTTAATTATAATTAATGTAAGTTCATCTTTACTTGAAACATAAACTTGGCGAAACTTTTGGCAGTAATCAGACCGTATACGAGTCAAGTTGGCTAGAACAATTAATTAAAAGCACGAAATGATGATAGTACGAAAACTGTAGTTACAAAGTGGGATGATAAGTCGAAACACAAACGTAATGCCTAAATAATGTAACAGATTAAAACTTTCACAAGATTTTAGAAATTCTTAAAGGAATCGTTACTTAATTATTAAGTGATAAGTTCGCCTGGCATGAACGCACGAAGCAAAAGTAACTTTAATTGGAACGATTTCATCATTCTCTTACCCTTATCCCAATTCATTTGGGGTCGGCTCAGTACGTCTTCTTCTTCCATACTTCTCTATTACTTGTCATCTTATGGGATACCTCCTTTCTTGCCATATCATCCTTCACACAGTCCATCCATCGTTTCTTTGGTCATCCTCTACCCTTATACCCATCCACATTCATACTCAAAACTTTCCTCACGACATTATCCTCATTCCTCCGCATCACATGCCCATACCACGACAACCTATTTCCGCGCATCTTTTCAGTCACCGGCGCCACTTTCAGACTTCCTCTAATGTACTCATTCCTTATTCTATCCATTCGCGTAACACCACACATCCCATATAAAATGAGTAGAAAAAGGCACAGGATTACGTAGGCTCGATTATAAACATGTATTGTTGGAATATTAAAAAGTAAGCATAGGCAATAGGCATCCATTCTGTAGCTTGAAAAGCGTCTTCAGAAGTCTTTGTTCCATAATGATGTGTCTGTTTCATGTGGGTAATTTTAGTACGGTTCATTACTTAGACGTTATTTATGCATAGACAGTTATTAGCCGAAACGGCTTGACGCCAGCGCTGGCGGCGCGAGGGACTAATTCTATACTCTTAACATGTTCAGTGACTGGCTACTGTGTCACATTATCTATGTTATGTACACACGGCGACATATTAGGCTTTACATATCCAGTATAACCTGACCTCGCTTTGTATGAGTTTCCCGTACAATGAGAAATCAGCTTAATTTGGTTTGCATAGCTTGGTTGGCCGCCGTGCGTTGTAGTTTTTGCCAGCGGCTTTGTCTGCGTTGAGGTCGGCAATAAACTCACGGGAATGTACTACGGGTATAGAAAGGATATCCTATGCCCTTACCTAGGTCACGTGGATGCCTTTCATCGATATTCATTCAGCCGCTAGCCGTTAAGAGCGTTTACGCCTTACGAAATTTCATACAAACTTTTAAGTACTTATCTTCCGAAATTAGCATTCTCATCTCAGCCACATGCTTTCGTTCATCCCTTTTGTGTGTGATTTTTGTGTTGCCCAACATTCTGACCCATACAAGACAGCAGGTCTAACCATTATTTCATAAATCTTCCCCTTAAGTTTAAGGGGAATGCGGGAGTCGCAGATAGTTCCCGTGACCTGCCGCCATTTCATCCATCCAATGTTTATTCTGTGCTTAACACTACGATCTATTTCGCCATCGCTTTGCACGAGTAAATAATAGTAGATTTAAAGATTGAAAATGCTCGTTTATAATATTTTTATAGTTTTTATTCCTATGCATGGGTGACACTTATTGAGCTTACTGCACTCTTTGTGCAGTAAGCTCAATAAGTGTTCAAATATTTACGAGCGATAAACGGGATAAGACGAATAAAATCGTAATCCAATACTGTTGTTATTATAATGCTTACCTACTAACAAATTGTTCTGTCTAGTGTCATACTCGTACACCTGCTTGTCACCATTCTTGTATCAAAGTCGAATATATTCGCGACAACATTTTTGTACAAAAATAATCCCAATGTATGCTATACTTAAGTACGTTAATCTCTTTGTTACTGCCAAAACCAAAATGCTGTAGGATAGTTGAATTTTCGAGTCAAAGATCGATCGTAATAACGATACGTATACAACGCGCGTCCGTGTTAGCTTTATGGATCTAAGTCTAAAATAGTTCGTTAGCGGAATTCCTTTTCATAAAGTTCCTCAAAATGTCGAAAGGTGACGAGATGTCAAAAGTGAGTGCCGCTCTCTGTGGTGCTAAAAATTCTACGTGACGTGTCAAAGGTCACGCAAACAAGAAAAAGAAGAGAAAAAACTTCACACGATGTCAAAGGTTAAAAAGAATTAGTAACTCATCTTCATACTTTCCGGAAAATTCATTATGTAGTCGATATTCTAATTTCCAGGAGAAAATCTCGTGGGTAATAATCGCCACCCATATCAGGTTCAGGTTAAGCAGGGCTTGCCTAGGTTGGTCTGTGGATGGGACCACCAATTACATTGCCTCGGAAAGCACATTAGGCTAAGCTGTTAGTCCTGGCTGTCATTTGTAGATTTTTGACAGTCGTTACAAGAAGTCAATGGCTTGAAACTGGGACAACCAGTCTTACCAAGGGGTATCGCATTACCCAGTACTAACTGGGTTGTGGAGGTCAGAAAGGCAGTCGCACCTAATTACTACTACTAAAAGTAAGCAAGCTAGGCAGATGATGATTCTAATTTCCAGGATGTTATTAAAGATTCTACCCCGGCTATCAACATAAGAAGTTTCCTTCTCATAGAAAGGAGGCCTGTGTTCATGCAGTTGGAACATTCTAGTCGTATCATGCTTATGCTATTCTTTGTTGTTAGTAACAAAATAAATACACACTGGAATGAATAATAACGGCAGTACATACATAGACAGATATATGGATTAATCATCATCATTTCAGCCGAAAGACGTCCACTGCTGGACATAGGCCTCCCCCAAGTTTCGCCACATGGGGGGTTTTCCCATAATCGCCACGCTTGGCAGGCGGGTTGGCGATCGCAGTACGGTTGTCACAAAAGCACAAAGAACGCTGCTGCCCATTGTCTGGCAAGTCCCTTAGTCGCCTCTTACGACACCCACGCGAAGATATGGGATGGTGATATTTTTTACGTCCGACACCATATAGAGTACAGATTATCCCTACAAAATAAAGTAAAAAATATATTTTTAGAGCCATGTAATTCGAAAAGGATAAGACCATTTTAACACAGAAATCTACTAAGTATGTATCCCTAAATGGTTTTGTTGTGCATCATTTCATTTTTATAAAATGTTGGGATAGGTTTCCATGAGAGCACTTGGTAGCAGCCTAATAACAGGACGCAATATGGAAGCTCCTCAGCGGGTCAGCCTCCATAGCAGTTATTGGCCACTCGTCTAGTCAATTGACGCTAAAACGCAATATCCTGCCTCAAGTGTTAGCATTCTTTCTTTATACCGGTCTATAATAATTATTGGTATCAACTTTTATTACCAAGATGGACAATTAGATCAATAATTTATTTGGTATGGCACAGGAGATAAAATATAACAATGACATCCTAAGGAAGAGGAAGACCCAAGAAACGACGGATCGACTGTGTGAAGGATGATGGAAGAAGTGTCTGATGAGATGACAAGTAATAGAGAAGTATGGAAGAAGAAGACATGCTGCACCTACCCCAAATAAATTGGGATAAGGAAAATGATGATGATTATAAATGCTAAGCTTTTTATTGTTTACATATAATGTCAAAATAGTCCCGTCCCATACACATCTTAAAATACTATAATATTGTACAAGTATTAAGAAAAGTCAGAAAGTTGCATACAGCTCATTGAGCATAAAAAAAACATTACTTACCCGAAACTTTTAATGTTTTAGTGAATCTCTGTTTTGAATTTTTTTATATCTATTCATATACCAACGTAAAACCGTAATTATTGTTAACTAGCTGTTACCCGCGACTTCGTACGCGTTAGGTTCGTGATTTGCTTAAAATAAGTCTTTTAGTCGGGAGATTCTTGATTCCAATGTTTTGTTTGAAGTTCGTTACCAGATGTCTCCAGTATTAATACAATCTGCCCAGCCTTTTCCCTACTAAGTTGGGAACATTCAATCTAACCGGATGCAGCTGAATACCAAGATTTTACATGGAGCGACTGGCTATCTGACCTCCACAACCCAGTTAGTACTGGGTTATGCAACACCTTTTGGTAAGACTGGTTGTCAGACTTTCGGGCGACTGACTGACTGCAAGATTTCAAGTTAAATAGGTCAAAAGTGGTAGTTAGTAGTTTTTGAGTGGTTTATCGGTGAGTGAAAAGCATGTATAAATGAAAGTATTATTATGTCCTTTTCCAGATCATGACCTGGCTTGTGGCTTTGATCCAAATCCGTTCTCCAGTTATGGCGTGAAAAAGTTAAAACAGACTGATATATGAGGTCCTGGTTTCGATTCCCGGGTCAGGTAATCTTTTATTTTGGTTTTCGACCATTAATTTCTGACCACAAAATCGCACGGAGAGAAGATTGTAAGACTATGGGGGAGCCCTTAGCCCAGCAGTCATTTTGATGAGATTCACTATTTAGCTTTCCTGAGAGACATGGACAGTGACAGTGACAGGGAAGTGAAACAGGGAGACGTTATGACGTCTCCCTGTTCCAGTGCAGCGGTGAACAGTTTCGGAGATATGTCTCCGAAACTGTTCACCGCTGCACTGGAAGATGTATTTAAGCTTCTGGACTGGAGAGGGTTAGGCATCGACGTCAATGGCGAGTACATCTCTCACATTCAATTTGCCGACGATAGAGGACCTCAGTACAATGCTCGATGACCTCAGTGGATCGTCCGAAAGAGTGGGTCTTAAAATGAACATGGAAAAAACCAAAGTCATATTCAATGCCCATGTAACACCCACTCCTATCAAGATCGGAGACTCTACACTCGAAGTTGTAGACGATTATGTCTACATGGGACAAACGGTCCAGTTGGGTAGGTCTGACTTCGAGAAAGAGGTCAACCGTCGAATCCGACTCGGCTGGGCAGTGTTGCATGATATGTTCTCGTGCAGTGTCTCAAGACGAAAGTCCATGACCAGTGTGTGTTGCCAGTGATTACACACCGGACCGATTGGGTCGCCCACATTGGGCCTTATCAGAAGGCTTAAAATCACTTAAAGGTCAATGGAGAAGATTATGCTCGAAGTTTCCTAGCGTGATCAAATCAGAAATAAGGACATTCGCAAGAGAACCAAGGTTACCCCAAAGTCCCGGTAGCCCGAAGAATTGCCAAATTTAAGTGGCAGTGGGCAGGGCACATTGTTCGAAGAACGGATGGCCGATGGAGCCGAAATATTCTGGAGTGGCGACCACGAATCGGAAGACGTTGCGTTGGAAGGCCTCCCACGAGGTGGACCGATGGCCTGGTGATGGTTGCGGGGATCCTCCGAATGCAAATCACACGGGACCTGTCGATGTGGCGACACTTGGGGGAGGCCTACGTCCAGCAGCGGACGTCTTTCGGCTGAAATGATGAATGATGATGATATTACTTTCTTACTAAATAATTAAAAATTTACAAAAACAAAACTATATAAACTAAAAGGGCTGGAACTGGTACTGTCGCTGTTGCCACGGGGAAGCTCAAGCAGCTTTAATAAAGTAATCTTATCGGTAACTACTTATATTTTCGACTCGTGGGGAATTAAAGCTTTGGACCGTGGGACCGTAAGATCAGAGTACTCAATGCTCACAGTCTTTTTAAAGAAATTTCTAAACGCATATCTTAAGCTTTCCGTGATCCAAGAGCTGGCTTTTACTTCGGCCAGAGGCTAAATGATTTAACTATAGTTTTTTTTTAACTATAGTTTGAATGGTTAATGATAACTAAAAGGATGTATAACACTATTTGGTAATGATTAGGAAGTCTTAAAGCATAAAAAAAAAACAAAATACCTACTTACAAAAAGTGAAAACCGGGTGGGGATCGAACCATGGTTACTTTTGTAAATAATACAGCATCAAAAATTAAAAAAATAAATAAAACAATTAGTGCATATTGGCTGTGGTTTGATCCTGCAACCTATGATTCACAGGTCAACTGCTAAACCGTCAGGCTATTTACTGTGGTGACAATTGTTCTAAAATAGCCGATCCATTCTAATGTTTGTTATGACAGTTGTCAGTTGTCAATCAGTTGAGGAATATGAACAAATTGCAATATTGCTCACCTCCCAATGTTAATAGCGTGATAATATAGCCTATGTCCTTCCCAAGGTTTAAATCTATCTTCTTGCCAAAATCCATTAAGATCCGATCAGCCGTTTAGTTGTGAAAAGGTAACAAACAAACAAACAGAGTGACTTTCGCATTTATAATATTAAGTATGGATATGGATTACAACCGTTTATTTTACAAAATAAAATATGAAATGTTACTGAAAAACATGTTTGCAAAATTCAAAATTGAATTCGTAGTATTGTGTGATCGTAATTAACAATAAATAAATGGGTCATTATTCATAATAGCTGACGCCAAATAATATCAAAATATCAGAGATAAATTATTAATATTTTAAATAAATTAATCAGATATAAGCGTGAATACTTCAAATTGAGAGCAGCGGTGGCCCAGTGGTGGTAGCCCCGACTTACGAGCAGTAAGCCGTGGGTTCGTACCCAGGCAGGCGCATTACTTTGTGTAATTTATTTCATCACCGCTGCCCTCAAAAACGGTGAAGGAAAACATCGTGAGGAAACCGGCATGTCCTAGAACCAAAAAATTCGAAGACATGTGACATCTACCAACCCGCACTGGGCCCGCGTGGTGGATTACGGCCCACCCTCTCTCTTAAAAGAGGAGGCCTGTGTCCCAGCAGTGGGAACATTATAGGCTGAAGATGATGATGACGATGACTTCAAATTGTAATATTTATTAAAACGGTACTTGTAAATCTGTTTTCGACAATATTAATCACTTGGATATTTTGATGAAATATAACTATAAGAATCCATACGAATATTATTAACTGGAAAGTAACTGTCTGTCTGTTACCTTTTTACATTTTAATCGCTGAATAGACTTAAATGATACATATTTGGCACATACATAGGTAACCCATGACGTGGGTTAGGACTTAGGTCATAGGATACATTAAATCCCGGTATATAGTACATTCCTATGGGATAATTTCCGTGCGAGAGCCGCGATGCCGCGTGAAAAAGATACAGATTTTATGTAGTATCATTCAGATTCATATTTCCTAACTGTAAAATTGAATAATCAGCATTAAAGCTCAAAAACCATCTACCGTGTTTACTCCGCAATTTATTAATACCGGCAATTATTTATTTAGCAAGTCATCAGTTTCTCGAATTATTCATAACGCCTGTCCATTATAAATACCACTTAGTCAATTAAAGAGACGAACCGCATAAATTAAGCGTTTACGTTTCTCCTCAAAGTGTTTAGCATTGCTAAGGAGTCACTAATGTTCGTTTATGGTATGATGAGAAGCCATAAAACGATATTGCAGTTTGATAGGCTGCCGCCCGGAGTACGAATGTGGCTGCGGATTGCCTCTTAAATGCATTATTACTTATCTACTCCCGCCGAGGGCCATCTACAGCTGCGATACAATTAGTACATTTCGTTTCTCAATAAGTGCCCATAAACTCACAGAAAAGCAATGTCCGTTAGCGTTTAAGTGCTAAAGTTTGAGGAAAAGACATAAACACAAAAATATCGGACGCTGCATTCATTTACAACGTAGGCAACCTAGAGCTCTTAAATTACTTGATAAAGATCTCGATTAAGAGATTTACTTTCGATTTCGTATAATGCTTTAGTGGCTAAACGAAAATCGAGGTATAATAAAGTAATATAAAAAGCAGATTTAAGACAAAAGTCTTAATATGAATCTTGGAAAACAAACACTTAATTTCTATTCTCATTGCTTCACACACGTACGATAAATGGGTGTTTCAGACAATTTCATGTAATCCGTTAACTGGCCATTTACGAGACACAATAGATAAACTAACAAGGCTGTAAAGGACCAATAGACATTGTATATAGATATAGTAATAGTAACAGAACTACAGCAATTAGCAAAGTGAAGGAGATAGCACGTTAAGCTCGCTCGCAAGTATAAGGGCTTTTATAGAGTTGTGTAAATACGCCGCTGTTACAATGTCATTATGTGGTGTGATGGGTGGAAAACTAATTCATTTTAATCTGGAAATATGTTGCTTTGTGCCCCTTTCACGGCTCTACCATTAGAATTAGAATTTACTATAAAATATTATGAAGCTGAAGAGTTTGTTTGTTTGCTTGAACGCGCTAATCTCAGGAACTACAGATCCGATTTGAAAAATTATTTCAGTGTTAGATAGCCCATTTATCGAGGAAGGCTATAGACTATATATTATTACGCTACGACAAATAGGAGCGGAGCAGCAATGAATAATGTTTTAAAATCGGGGAAAATGTGACGCAGACAAAGTTGCACGGGACAGCTAGTCCATACTTCCATACTATAATATTATAAATGCGAAAGTCACTCTGTTTGTTTGTATGTTTGTTTGTTTGTTACCTTTTCACGACTAAACGGCTAATCGGATCGTAATGAAATTTGGCAAGAAGACAGATTTCAACCCGGGGAAGGACATAGAGAAGGATGTATCATCACGCTACGACCAATAGAAGCGGAGCTGCAATGAAAAATATTGGGAAAACAGGGAAAAAGTGACGCAGACGAAGTTGCGCGGGACAGCTAGTTTACTATAAAATTTTGCATGTTATTCTGCCATGATCCTTTTCGAAAATAGCAAAAGTTTTGTTAGAATATCAAACTGCTCAAAAGCACAGTTAAAGACAAATTAAATAACTAACCTATATAATAAAGTGGCTTGCAATTGGAGTTGCCTATTTCCAGCAGTGGACTGCTGGATACAATCTTACTTCTTATATTACTACTATACAAGCTGTTGTTTTGCATCCTCGTCAAATTCAAGAAGGTAACTATGCTAATGATTCTCTATGAATCTCCACCTGAACAGGTTTTCCTTGCTTCGGCCAACCTGTGTCTGGAGTCTATTCAAAGACCTCCAAGTCAGCCTTGTCAACTCGTGTGCAGAAATGGTTGGGTAGGGAAACACTTTCTCGCCACAGCTTGAGTCTTTCTTTAGAGCGTTCGCCAGTGAGCGGAGAGGCCCATTTAAAAAAACTGTGGCGGTTTTTTAGCGCACCCACACCCTTTACATAATAACATGTTCGTGTCACAAAGGCACGAACATGTTATTATGTAAAGGCTTAAAAATTTTGGCTCTTTCAATAGAGCTTGCCACCGCTTTGCGAACTTTTGGTGGAGCTATGCCAGTCAGTGCATCTGTAACGGGGTCGGTTTGAGACAACCAATGACGATCCGGCACGTTTCATTCTGAACTTTGCATGAGCTGAGCGACATGCACGAGCACGCAAATTCACTAGCAGAGAAAGATAGCCAGGCCAGTAGTCCGCATGACGTCCTGGCGTCCAGGCGAAGCACCCCAGTTTGACGAGACTAGTCGCTGTAAAAGACTATTGCGAGTGTGCACCTTCTGCTGATGTTGGCAGTTCTTGCTGAAAGTTAGTGACCAGTCCAAAGTAATAACGAGATATTTAGATATTTATAACATATAAATACATTTTAAAAACCCGATTTTGGAAAGAATTACTCCCTACCCTGGACTGGACAATTTAGTATTTTAACCCTTTTACAGTTACTTGAATATGCAGAATAAGTCAAGAGTGAATAGGAAGTGGGCTGCGAGAGCGAGCGAAGCGCGCTCGAAATTTACACACTGCCTTGGACAGTTTAGAATTTTTTAGATCATTCATACAGTAGATAATTGGTGGACTTTTAGACAAAGTCAAGTGTCAGATTGGATAAACCGCCGCCCCACTGCGCCTGTCTGTAATACGAACGCTCCGCATCTTCATGTCTATCAAACTAACTACCAAAGTCCAGTTGTAGTTATTGTTAATTAGGTAGGCATTTTTTTTAATTTCTTAGGCATCTAAAGTCAAAAAAGTTGAGCGTGGTGCGGCTTGCGCCGCCCCTAGCAGCCTGCCGCCCCGGGCCCTTTTGTCCCTAGGGTAAATACACTCCCTGCGAATACCAAGTTTCACGAAACACTCGCACGTAGGTAATGGACAATCGGACATTCCCGGAACTGTATTCCAATCTGTCTAATGTCACACACAGCACCGCTCTTTTGTTTGTTCCTTATAATACCCCTAACTTTGTACCTGCATACAAAATAAAGCCTGTTTTAGCTGTGCATACAAGGATTGCCTATATCTACACATCTTATTGTAAATAAATGTGTAAATAGTAAATCAGTTGCGCAGATTAGAATAATAACGCGATCGTTATTATTCTAATCTGTGCAACTGATTATGATTATGATTTGTGAATAATAATACTCTAATGTTAATGTTAGGAGCTCGTGGCTAAATAATAACAGCCGCACGGGTCGATCTTTAAGGTTAAGCCGTGCTTGCCGAGGTTGGTCCGTGGATGGGTGACCAAAATTACATACCGAGTTTCCTCCGTGAAAGCACGTTAAGCCGTTGGCTGTCATTTGTAGATCTTTGACAGTCGTTACGAGTAGTCGGAAGCCAAAAGTCTGAGATCCAGTCTTACCAAGATGTATCGTATTACCCAGTTAATGGGTTGTGGCGGTCAGATAGGCAGTCGCTTCATGTAAAATACTGGTACTGCAGCCGGTTAGACTGGAAGCCAACTCCAAGATAGTTTGGGAAAAGGCTAGGCAGATGATGAATACTCTCATGTTAAACTAACATATAATATACAAGATGAGAGAGAAACTGATGCACAAACGATTGCCACTTATTTATAATACCCTTCTGAATCCATAGAACTTTTTCATCGGTATTTTAAAATAAAAGCCTTCAAGCTCAGCCCTACAAAAGTGCAATACATACACGGTCAATATGAAAGGAACAGAATTTTTTTTTCAAATCAACGATGAAAATTCTCTACAGAATGTGAACAGTTCAGAATGATGTACTGAAACGAGCTAATCCCATCGCAAAGCGAGCTAAACCCATGTTTTTTCAAAACCGAGCGGAGTTTCTGATCGTTAGTCAATATTAATAATACAATTCAATTCATCAAATATGATTTGAACACATCTAACATGTGATTAATGGACAGCAAATATCAGCATACAAATCAAATGCATTAAGCGTTAATGTCTATTTAGTCTCCGTCCTTAATATCTAAACTATATATACAATCACGGTTGTAATCACGGAAAATTAAAGCCAAAATACAGTGTGCATAGATTGGCGAACGTGTAGCTGTTTTAACAAGCTTATCGAACGGATTAATACAAAACGAGCTATTTAGTTCAAGCGTTGGATTTTAAACATAAAGCAACATTTTGAATACTGTTTTGTTCGCGGAACAGTTTTTAGTCGAGTGCGTTAGGCGATTTTCTGTACTTCGTCCGAACAAAAATTGGATAAACTAAACTTTTATAGGATCGCTCTGTGACTGTTTGTACGTCCATCGTTGTCGTTTTGCAAACAAAATGTTACATTTTGAGTTCAGTTAGATTTTAGTATTATTCAATTCATTTTCAAAATATCGGAGTAAAATTGCGGTGACTACGAAACTAACTAAAGATATTAAAGACTTAACAATAAGAAACTTTAGATGACAGCTGTTCAGTGGTGAGATTTAACTTTAATAAGTATTTTGATTTATATTAAACCACTTACATTATAAATCTAATATAAAATGCTCCCAGAGGAAAATTCGGAGGAACGTCTCACCCTCGCTATCTCGCGAAGTAATGCCCAATAAACTTTTAAAATATATGACACGTAAAGCCTACTAGTTAAAAAGGGGAGAGGGACCCGACAGATCACCACTGTACGTAGGTAGGTAGGTACATACATCTACCTAAGGCCAAATGAACAGAAACGTGTATAAATGGAAAACAACAAATAATTTAAGTTAAAATGATGCAATACAGAATAATGTTATGTTCTATTTTGAAACTATTTTGTAACGACTTATAAGCTTTGTACAACGAGCATGTTTAGTTCAAGTTCATTTGTAGTATTTACCTGCAAAGGAAACAATAATTACTTGGCGATATGAAAAAGGATTCCGAATAAAACTAAAGGAGATTTGGGTTCGCGAGCGAAAGTTTGTATCGGGCCCTTCATTTACATTTCAATCGGCATTACCTATATGTTGGTTAGGGCTCCGCGCCCCGCGGTATGTCCTAAACATTTTATTACATTCCATGCACGTAAAATATAATATCCCAACCCACACTCAGATGTACGCGTTGTGAGCAAATATCTAAATGTAATTTCCATGAGTTGTCCCCGCAATGTTTTCCCAGAAAATATTAACATGAAGGCAAGGGGCTGAATCTCTCCTAAGTAAGTTGCAAAAAATGTACGTGATTTTACTTCAAAGTCCCTTTTGTCTTTATGGAGGGAAGGCATAAAAGTACAGGCACGGGAATGGCACATACGAAAAAATTACGCAGCGTAATGATGATGTGCCCGCACTTTCCTTGAAAACAAAATATTTTCTCTTTACAGTGACAGAAATGTATTCAACGAGTTTTACTGTCGCCTATACCTACGTCCTACACTCTCGGAGAAAAAACAAAGAGACAACGTTGCTAACTTACTTTTACGAATTATAAAATGTGCGTGTCTATTTTTACTTTGAGAAAACTGCCGCGCTGGTATAATAAAGGTTTCTTGTTGAAGGTTTTCACGTTTTCTTAATGTAATGAAAATATAGATAGGTATAGCTATTGTAGTTTCTGATTGTCTAGAAACTGAGGTTTGTTTAAGTATTCAATAAAAAAAAAAATTCGTTATGCTGAACACTAGTTACACTTTAAACAATAGTATATTTTTTCAGTTTGTTTTTTGTACTGCCTGCACAATTTTCTTGGAAATGTTATTATATGTTTACTATATTGGTTATGGAACTACTACTATAAATATAACTACCCAAAATAAAGAAATAAATGCTTATAACATAGCTGTTCAAACAATTTGTTTGTTTTACCAAGCAAACTAACACTCAACCGACTACTAACGCCATCTGTTTTGGCCAGGTGAAACTAAACTCTGGTCGCTCACTCAAGTAAAGTTTACGGAACAATTTATTATGAGTCGAAACACTAACTTAGTTGAGTGAATTAGAAAAACTACTAGCCATAATGCGGTTACTACGATATACCTCCACACTTTGATGATGGCATTAAGGGTAATAAAAGAAAAGTGCGATTACTTGCGACCGCGGGAGGTCGTTCGGTTCACTCCGGGAGGCTTGAGCACGGGAGATTGTCTAATGCTGTTACTCAAATAAGTGCTAATGCACTCAATTTTATTAAAACAATATGTTTACCGAACAATACAACGGTACCGCCCACATTCATATTTAATTAACCGGGCGGACTTGCTTTACGTGTATTTGTGATTGCAGTGTTGCTGAAAATTATTTTTATATGAAACTGGATATTCGGAAATGTTTTATAACGTTACTTTATGATAACATTTATTTACACCGACGCCAGCAGGTCAAGGTACCCGAAACTGTCAAATTTTCCCAATCAACATTGAACCGCATTCTTGAAGTTGAAAATCTATTAAATAAATTTGACAGATTGTTGTACCTTTTTTACTGCCTGTTTGTTTTCATCTCAATTAAAAAATGTTGTATAGTTGGCATCCAGTATTTAAATTGTATAAAAATAAACACCTCATATTCCTTCCTTTATGTAATACTAAAGTGTGCTGTAACTGTGTTTTTATTTAAATTAAAAACCTATTTTGGATATCAATTCATCTGCAAGGCATCTAATACCCACCACTAATAACATCACAATTCACACTGTGACGAACAATATACTTAGCTCCCAAGTGAGGAAATCATGTCATTATTCCCCTCAGATGTTTTCCATGGCAGGCTCACATTCTATGGTAAACTATTTACATCAGAATCACTGTATTGATAACGCACACTAAGTGTGAAAACCAATCAGTACTAAGTGTAGTGATTATGGCCATTCAGTTTTATAAGCAGCCACTGTATTGGCCATAGGGTGGCTCATGTCTAACGTGCGTGTTTAAAAACCAGCTGGTGGATACCAGCAGGGTAATATTAGTATGTATATAGTAATATTATATAAACTAATGTTGGTGGAGTTTGGTAATTGTAGTTTGTACCTAAATAGTTTTTATAGCCCGGCTGGAGGCCTTACACTCAAGTCCCCCACAGGATTGTCCGGTTAAGCAGACGACAACCTCCTAGGTTGTACTGCGAGATGTTATTCTAAAAAAACAAAAAAAAGCGTTCGGTAACTGTCCAAGTTATAAACTGTGTGCCAAATTTCGTTCAGTGGTTTTTGCGTGAAACAGTAACAAGCATCCATCCATTCATCCTCACAACAAACTTTCACATTTTTTAACGGTAGTAAAATGCGAAAGTAACTTTGTGTAGAGGTAAGCCAGACGGCTTACCTCTTCACGCCACGAGCCGGTTAAACAATGACCTGGGTAAGAACATAGGATAGTTTTTATGTAAGTAATGTTACACCGTGAAATAATATCCGACCTCGACAAAGGCGAAGCTGAGGGCAAAAGTTTCTAGATGCAAACTTTTCCATGGAAACTGAGAAAAAAAACCTTACAAATCAATCAAATCAAATCAAAATATTTTTTATTTTACATATGGCCTACACGGACACTTATAAAACGTCGACAAAAAGGTGCTCGGTTCGGGTTGTTCGTTTCCTATGGAGAAGAACCGGCAAGGAACTCCCTGGTTGGTAGTTTTAAAATTATTTGGTTATACAATATTTGAATGTTACAGTGTTAGTCTACTTAAGTATGAGAGGACATCGTAGGCCCGACAATAAGTTGTTGCTTACTACAAAACGTAGAACGAGATAAAAAGTCAAAACATCGTCACTCCAATTAAAATGGCCGGTGCGTGGTAGGTGCAATATCGCCGTTTATTGTAATCCATTGGCTCGACAGGGTCAACCGTATGGCAGCAGGCCACAAATGCAGTAAGCCGTGTTTAAGTTTACGAGCAGCGCGTATCTTGGCTTTACGACGACGGCGACTGCTGCTGTCGTGGCCGTAGGTCATCGCTGGATGAGACTTGGACTCGACCGATCGAAGACATTTGTTATAACTTAAAGATCACGTCTGTTATCCCCGAAGGTCAGGTGTACCTTATACTACATCCATATTTCACCATCAACCGAACCGGGTACAAATCGAAATTTCGTGGCTGCTACTGAGACATTATTGATGGAAAAACCCAACATCATCAGGCTTACTACTTTTAGGTACTTAGCACGGGTGCCAGAATTATTCATCAAAAAGACGGGCAAGCTATCTTGAGCTTATATTAATATTCTATAAATTTATCAAAAATACACAACAGATCGGGACAAATAGATGAGCCTAAGGGAAAGCCTATGCGTCAAAGAACGCGCTGATTGACGAGGACGTCGAAGTGCAAGCGTTATATTTTGCTTAATTTTTATTTGATTGTCTTTCGTAAACTCCTACTCCTCCTACGTACTTCTTTAGGAGTAGATTATCAGTAAATAAAGGTTTTATTATATTTATCATAATGTGAATATTAAATGTAATATTAAAACGAGAGCCATTAAATTTTCACAATTTGGGGTTATTCACGCCCCTAGGAAGATTTGATAAAGACGAGGGTCATTAGTCGAATGTGTGAAATACTATGCCAGTCTGTTATATTTTTTAAACCACTGATTCTGACATCGATGGTTCTGATACACCTGGAAAAGGACATGCACGACTAATATCCAGAATAAATAATTCCAAAATTCATGCATACCAAATCGCGTTCAACGGCTATAATTTTATTTTATTGGTGACAGAATATTATTTCCAGTATAAGTAACCTAAAACTTTAGCAACTTTAAAAGTTAACACCATAGGTATGCATCATTATGCACTGTGACCAACCTAAAATTAAATTTAAAAAAAATTACTTGGAAGTAAGCTGTACACTGCTTGGAAAGCTTAAGACTAAATAACATATTATTACGTATTATAGTTTTTTTTCTGAAAAGCATAGTGAGCTTCTTAAGTTTAAACTAAAACGTAAGTATACTTCTTCCTCAAGGTTTAACTGTAGCTCCTCTTTGAAATATTTAAAAGAATTCCTGATTGAGCACGGCTGGTTTACACTTTCGCAACAAATTCTTCGGCTAGATTAAAATATTTTTAATGCAAGACGCTATTCCCTGCTGTTCGTGCTTAAGGAATTTACTGAAAGGAAACTTGTCATTTGGAAACTTACACTGTGAGACTGAATAGGGTTTCTGGTGAAAAACACACTAAAATCTAACTCCATTTTTCTCCCATACAAACAGCAATATGATTCTATTATAAAATGCTGTCTAACTTCCACTACTAAGCTACTTTTATGACAAATAAGCACAAAAAATAAAGAAAATTGAGAGGACCTCCGCCTTAATTTATATGCTAAAAATGGTGCTATTCAGCGACTGTAGTTAGCCTGAAAGCCGACTCCAACATAGTTGGGAGGTTAGCCAGATGAACAATGTTTGACCGACATACCAGCGATGGAACTAAAAAACTAATGGAGCACTGCTTTAAGCACGGTTAGAGATTGATTCTTCGCCTGTATGTTCCTGTATGTCCGGATTTTGTGGCATTAATATTTTTTTGTACCTGTACTCATACTATCGTATGTACATGAAACAAATGTACAATTTCTAGGGTGATAAACAATCTACATTTCTGTGGGTTGGTTTCGGGCCGACAAACGCCATACACCTAAACATAAATAAATAGAAATGTTTATTACATTAAAAAAAAAATTCATTATTTGAGTCGAAACTGCGAAAAAATAAAACGAACTCATCGTTTGACTTTATCGCAGTTTTTATTCGCAGTTATCTCTATACTTTTGTATGACAATCATGTCTGATTTTACTCTCGAGATACTGAAGCCTAGGCAATAAGCGCCGTCTTGTGCCTCATCCAGGGAGGCTACATCGTTGTGACGTCAGAGCTCCTAGGAATGCTGACGCCGCACTAGCTCCGTACTTTCGTAATGGCTAAACAACATGTTTGCTCCTGGCTTTCTTTTACGGTCCCAGAAAAAATACTTTATAAACCCTTACCTTACCATTTGTATCATAAAAAAACATACATGTGTTACCCAAAATATTACGATTAAAAACAGATTAAACTTTGATTCATCAATCTGTTTCCCAGCTCAATTTATTTTCCCGAAACCACTTTTCAATGTTTAACATTCGTAATTAACAGAATACTTTTCCACTTTATACTTAATTATCCTCCTTAAAACCATTGAATTATTAAATGGAACTACTTAATAATTCATCGCAACTCTCAAACAGAAAACATTATTAACTAAATAAATTTAGAGCGAAACTTAATTGTGCAAAAATACGACGAAGCGAAGGAACGGCGGGTAACTGGATTATCGGGACGGTATACCCTCGGACAAAAGTGATCGTATCCTCCCCTCACAGAAGCTTCGTTTAAAGAAGTAATTACACGAACAGCAAGTTTGGACGATCTTGCGGTGACGTCATTAGTATGCGACGCACGCTACGCCCGACAGAGGCGATAACGCAAATTCGTTTGGCCGAACATCTCGCTAATAGAGTTTCACTAATTTATAAGACCGTTAAGCCGCAGCTAGACCGGACCTGCGTAAAACTGTCCGCGGTGAACGTAAAAAGGATTTCATGGTAGACCCAGCTACATATTTGATGGAACTCAATCTTTCGCCGCGCCCTCGAGGTAAGCACACTTAATTATGAACAACTCCTGTGGAATTATACGAATTGTTGACTCGCGAGCTCTCAGTTAAGACGCTGTTTTCTTTTTGTGTTTCGTTTATTTAATTGAACTCGACTCTTAAACATGTGTATTTTCCATGTAAGTGGTACGAGTACAGCCACGTACCTAATTATCTAGATGGCAGATGCTCCAAGCTCCCAATAAAAGACATGAGTCGAACTTTAAAAATTCAAATTAACAAAATTTTATTTTTATAACTTTAAAAGCGAATCCAGAATAGTTAAATGGTATCAAAAAGATTTTGTTATTTTCTGCTGTGTCTCATGTGGATTATGATAGACCTTCTTAATTAAAATCTCGATGTACTTATAAGCCACAAGCCGGGGCCGCACCTGGGGAGCGCTAAATTACGTAGATGCAAGACCAGCTACCTCCGACGAGACGATAAAAAATATCCATATAACAAACAAAGGATATACGTCATAAGTACTGCACCATAACACACTGAACATATTCATTGCTTGATTTCTAAGTAGGTACGAGTAGAAGAAACATGAACAAGAGTTCGTTTCATTAATTTTGCAAATCAGGAATATTTCTGACTTAATGTATTCTAACGAGATAAGAATTTACAGTTCAGAAATCTATACTTAAACAAAACAAAACAGTAAATTAACTAGGTATTATTTATCATAACAAGGACAAAGTGCTATCTCTTAGCTAGTGCTCTTAATAAACTAAAACGACCTCTCTTTTGACATCAATTCCCCAAAATTGCCGTCTCAGAGTCAGATTAAAATAATTATGTCTCAGTAAAGCGTTACGTGCCGGTAAATATTCATAATTTATTTAGAAACATGAGGGTCTTGCAAGCCCGCACCGTTTACTTCACTCCACCGACGGTACATCGTCTCAGCCACTTTATGTTAAGAAAATTTCATTTTACAAGCCCTGTGTTCCCCAAAATGTTGGTCTAATTCGCTTAGGCGACGTTTTGTTGCGAATTTTAAGAAATTATTTTAAATATACATTTTTATTCCGCAAGAAAAGAAACTCTCGGATGTGATTAACTTTGCGTATTTTCTTCCGAGTTTGCTTTGAAGCCATCAAAGTCAAATAAAACTTTCGTTTCTTGCTTATGTTAGAATTAGTTTCTGATCGGATTTCGGTGGTGTCTGAGGAATTCATGGCTAAAGTTACCTGGCTTGTTTAAAGGAAATACGATCGAATCCGACAGAACAGTAACGAATGTTTAGTTTAATTTAGGATTGAGAGGGATAAATAAAAAATCTGAAAAGGATACCCTCTTAGTATTTCACTACGTTAAGCTAGGTTGGGTTAGTCGGTGGACTATATATATTATGTGTGGTGGCACATAATAATTATTATCGACAATATTTTGTCTTTACAAAGTATAATAGGCAATATGGTCCAATCTGCAAAACGAGGACGCGGCATCCGGCTGAAACGACAGCAGGTCCCAGGGAGCGCTCTAACTTGGATTTATATCGTGCAGGAAGCTCCGTTAAAAGTGGGCCGGAAATCGCATCAAGACGCCTTTGCGGCCACTCGCCGACCGCCCGCTGAGAGAATTTATACTCGAACATACTTCAACACGCAGACGAATAATTCAGAATATAAAACACGTTAACAGTTGTTCTGTACATTTATTGGAGTGCTCCTTGATGTCGCGCTCCGCATTCCGCTTGAGCGGCTGCGACCCGGCCTCACCTTTACCCTTTATTCCAATAGTTCGATTTACCTGTCTCCCGATGGTTTTACTTCCCTCTAATACGGCAGCCGATCTAAATTCATATGACCGGGAAAACATTTTTGTCCGGAATACTTTCCCCCGCCTGCTCCGGCTGCGACCGCCTCTGTTCGTTTGAGACACAATTGCGCGTGTTTGCATTTTTATCTACTTGTTTTCGTGGGGTGAATATGAATGCAGTCTTTGTTTGGACTATGCAAAGGTAAATATTAATATTGCATTTGTATTGTCTTCGATGGACCATATTTTCAGGTTTTGACGTTGGATATAAGCGACCAATAATGTAGTATCATTGTAACGTGTATCGTTTTTCCTGAGTTAATACTCGTACAAATAAGTCGGGTTCGCGTTTTAAATCCCATGTTATTTTGTATTATTTATTCAGTTTCATACAGATATTCAGACCTTTCATTTTATTTATTCACATTGAGCTTGTGTACGTGTTAAGCAAGTTTATTGTGGGTTCATATTTAATAATAAAAAGTTAGAATATTCGAGTACTATGTTACTTAGACGTAGAGTAGAACTCAATGTTTTCCTTTGTGCTTATTTCTTAGCAACACATTTTTATTGTATGAAGTAATTTAAAGAGTTCCTTCCTGCCACGTTCCGGAAGTGGCATCATCATCATCATCATCATCATCATTTCAGCCCAAAAGAGGTCCACTGCTGGACACACCCCTCCCCCAAGTGTCACCACATTGACTTTTTGGGGGGTTTTGCCATAATCGCCACGCTTGGCAGGCGGGTTGGCGATCGCAGTACGGTTATTACAAAAGCACAGAGAACGCTGCTGCCCATTCTCTGGCAAATCCCTTAGTCGCCTCTTACGACACCCACGGGACGATATGGGATGGTGCTATTCTTTACGTCCGACACCATACAGAGCGGAAGTGGCATAGGGAACTACTTTTATATGTAACGAGATCAATTGCTAAACTCACTTGGCTTTATACATACGTACTTACTTGAACAAAAAAAACAGCATTTTCTTCATTGAAGCCCACAATGAAGCCTAGTTTTGACTTAAATCATCATATTTATCATTAATTAACTGGTTAAGTTTAACGATTTTTTTCGACAAACATAATACAAACGTACATGAGATAAACATTATAAGCATCATCGCTACTAAATCACGTACAAACTCGAAAAATCTGCAAAGCCATACTTTAAACAAACTTCCAAAAAACTCCAATAAAAAAGTCGTACAAACGGCACTTAATTTTTCATCTCGTTGAGGTAGAAAACAGCTTAAACAGTAGAACAGAGAAGTGCGATATAGTGCTGGTCATAAAATTGTAGTAGTAGGTAATTAACACGTACCATGTTATAAGGAAAGACTATCGCACTCACTAGGAGCCGTCCGTCTAGTCGTATTCTTGTCAAAGAGTAGTTAGAGAAAGGAATAGATAGCTTTGTTCTTTGATGATTTTAATATAGATTTTGTATGCAATGATGCGTTAATCTTTCTGCATGTTAATTACTCTTTGTTTCGTAAGATGTTAGAGAATAGTACTGACTAAGCTTACATGATATGGTTGAGAAGTGTGTGTTTTAAGTCTAATGTGAATCCGAATTTCCCTTTTTACTGCTAAAATAAAAATGCAATGAAAGGCAACATACTGCTCTTGCAATTCTTACTTATTTGCCGTCTTCACAAAGTCTATTTCATCCAGCACTTTGTCACAAAGTTTACTCTAAAGTAAGAACAAAGCAGTATCGCGTCTACGTCAGTAGTGATCACGTTAGCGGCACCAGCCACGTCACGTTCCGCCGCGCTCGTCTCATGCAAGTAATCATAATATCATAAAACTTTTGCACTTCGCCGAAAACCCCGCAGATCTTCCCCGACATGACTTCTCTAGAGGTAATCAGAACTTAATGAAAAGTGCGCCCGGCCGTCAGTCGAGACGTTACCCAAAATTTTAGGGGTCACGTAAAATATTAAAGCGACGAAATGAAGTGGCCAGAGATTCATTGCTTTTCCTTGTTTTTATTATTCGTAAATAAGACGGCCCCCGACACGTTTGTGTGTTCATAACATAAAACCGTGCTGCAGTAAACTTGCTCCTCAAGAACGGCTCCACTCGTAAATGTTGCTTAACTAGCAACAAATGTTCCTATATATGGGTATTTATTCAAGTTTTTCGGGTATGAAAATGTATCTTAAAAACAACATTCAAGAAAAAAATATTCTGTTTTCTACTGAGTTCTCCTAGTTATTTTACTAGATTGTCGTTCTGATGCAGATCGATTTTGACAGTACTGTTTAACAATGCTGGTGTGAAGTTAACTCTTTTCTATGTCTCACTCTTCTTTAATCTGTTTTCTATCTAATTATTAAAGGCTCTCTGCCATACACGGCATCCTCAACGTCTAATCCAAAATGCACGACGTTATTAAAACAACGGCATCAATAAACCAAAAACTAATTCACACGATTTATTTTCTCCCCAGTCCTCACGACCCTTCAATAAAGATCTATTTACCATGTATCTAATAACATACATCGACCGTGAAATTCATGTAAAGCTTGCGGTGTAACGTTGCTGTAACGTGTTACTGGATAAAGGTGAGAAGAGAATACTTCGATGTAAATATACGAAATATTTGCATGGAGCCGCCTATGGCTGGGACAACATTTTGTCGATTGTTGGAGAATATTTTCGATGAAATGTAGGTTTGGGAGTAACATATTTGGGCATCTTATTTAAATTGCGTTTATGTGCGTATTTATAGCTTCAATAGCTATAATTTTTCTACACTGATTTTCCATGATATCAGCCTTTATAAAATATTTCGAACTTGATCCTGCGCAAAGAAGAAATATCTCCTTTATACCTATTTCACGCCAGTCTAATTCATACTATAACGTAATAAATAGTTCACTCTTTTGTGGGGCGTTTTAATTTAATAGAACATAGTTGGCACTCAACCATTATCTTAAAAAAGCTCTAACAAGTTCCAAACTATAGTTTTGTTTTATAAAAATGCATTATTTTCAGATATTAGCAACAAATATTACTACGCTTTGACATTCGTAGCGGCCGCCTACGCCGCTACGTGGTCGTAGCACTCTGGTTCAATTAAACGCCTACGCGTCTACAAATAAACTTGTGGTTGCGAGATAGATCAATAAACTGATCTATCTCGTATGCAGTGCGCACGTGTAAGTAATATTATAGATGTAAATATTTTATGTTTCATCAAATAAAAGAAATTATTTGTTTGTTAATATACATATGTGTCATTTTCTTACAGTCAAACGAACGAGGGCCAGTGGTTTGCTTCATCATCATCATTTCAGCCGAAAGACGTCCACTGCTGGACATAGGCCTCCCCCAACGCCACATTGACATAAGGGGGGTTTTGCCATAATCGCCACGCTTGGCAGGCGGGTTGGCGATCGCAGTACGGTGGTTATAAAAGCACAGAGAACGCCGCTGCCCATTCTCTGGCAAGTCCCTTAGTCGCCTCTTACGACACCCACGGGGAGAAATGGGAGTGGTTTGGCAGTGGTTTGCTTAATCTGTCTAAAACGTTCCCACTGCTGGGCACAGTCCTCCTCTCTGGGGAGGGACTTGAGTGTAATGCACCACGCGGGTCCACTGCGGATTGCTAGATGTAACATATCTTTGAATTTTTTTTTCTACAATATATGGTCCTCTCGATGTTTTTCTTCACCATTTAACTATGCAAAGGATACATATATCGAAAAATATAAAATATCATATCATATGATATTTTACTGGACATACTTTACTGGCAGTATTTTTATAGTTCTTTCTTATCAGACTAAAAAACAAGCTATTGTAGGCAGTATTTCCTTGATATATCGTATGTATGGTAATAAGACTAGTCTCGTATAACAATAACCTATTTCTGCGCCTAAGTAATAAGAAGTTGTTAGCCCAGTCTCCGAGCACAATTTATTTTGCTTGCTTATGAGCTGGAAAAAGGAGAAGATTTATCTAAGTTAAATACTAAAAAGCAGGCTGATTTCTATAACATATAAAAAAAAAACACATCATATATATGTTTATGTTGTTTTTGTATTTTATTTTTAAATATGTTTTGTATTTTTGGTGTACGTAATAGTACACCCACATATCGCCAGTTTTAAGTCCCATGTAATAGGGGTGATCCTTTTACCGGGCACAAATCGAGATTACATGGCCGCTACTGAGAAATTTTGCCCGACCCGGGAATTGAACCCAAGACCTCATGCTCAGCAGTCGGCCTTACAACGACTCGACCAACGAGGAAGTCTATCCATCTCATATAATCAGTGTTAAATGTACCTCTAAGTACTCTTCCATAAACGATAGAGAACATTAATTTCAGTGTTAGAAATAAATCTAACGTTCCCAACTAGAAATTGCTTTTTAGTTCCGAGAACGAATGCAAAAAATGAAAATGATGAAAAGATCATGTTTTAACATGAGCGAGGGTGAATTTTACTCAGAATATTGCATTAAGCCTTTCTGAGTAGAAAATTAATAAAGAAAAATACGGGAAATCGTTGTTATTTTTATGGATTAAAAGGTAAGTCTTGCATACGTATAACGTAATCAGCTTATAATGTTCTGTGTGCTGTTGGGGCTCAACCGTCCTGTTTACGAAAAGGATATAATCACAGATATATATAGACCTAGATTTAGCATTTTAAGCTTAATGTATCTACCGTCGCAGCATGCTAATGTGTTTAAAACAACAACGTCACAACTCAAGAATTTAATTCTAGGCATTTAAAGAACAATAACATAGTCTATTTTTAATAGTAACTTTTTGTATCGTAACTTGTTTGTCGTTACTATACAAACAAGTTACTATAACTTCTTTGTATAGTAACTGGTTTGTATAGTTACTGGTTTGTATAGTAACTAAATAGCGCTTATGACGTCATGGTAGGTAGTCGAAAAAACGCCTTGGATTTCATACAGATCGTGATACTTGCATTATCTCGGTTTATCTACATCTGTGGCTGTGCTTTGTATGGTGTCGGACGGCTCTGTATGGTGTCGGACGTAAAGAATAGCACCATCCCATATCTTCCCGTGGGTGTCGTAAGAGGCGACTAAGGGATTTGCCAGAGAATGGGCAGCAGCGTTATCTGTGCTTTTGTAACAACCGTACTGCGATCGCCAACCCGCCTGCCAAGCGTGGCGATTATGGCAAAACCCTCCAAAATCTCAATGTGACTTGGGGGAGGCCTATGTCCAGCAGTGGACGTCTTTTGGGCTGAAATGATGATGATGTGAGTGGCTGTTATCCACCACGCGGACCAGTTTGGTAGAAGTAACAACATTTCTTTACTTTTTGGTTTTAAGATCAGTTTTCCTGTGATAGTTTTGAGAGAATAAATGAAAGACATCAAAACAGTGGTGATGAAAAAAATGTGATAGAGAAATATGGAAGAAGACATACTGCGCTGACCCCAAATGAATTGGGATAACGGCAAGAGAATGATGACGATGACGATGATGGTGATGAAAGAAATACGTACGTAAGCCTTGAGCCAAGAGAAAACTATGCTATACAATACTACAAATTTATCGAAGAAAACCTTTGAAGTAATCCCATCTCTCCGGCTCGATTTGACAGCGGTAACACAGCGCTCCTTTATTTACGTCGTCGGTTCAAAATTGAAGCAAAAAAATTGGAATTATCCCTTTATTATGTTATTATTTGATGTTTGACTCCCGCCCCGTCTACTTAAGGCAATTCACTCGGAAAATGTGTATTGTCGCGCTCTGACGGAATCATTTGTCGAATTTGTAACGGTTCTGCGTTTAAATGGCAATTTACTTTGAATTATTTTGTCATTGGTTTAGATTTGAATGTTGATATTGTACCGATTTTCAATTAAGATCTACTTTAGATTTGATATTTTAAACGTGTTTTAAACTTTATTTGGTTGGAGTAAATCAAATATCAGGCCCTAGTGAGAAGGATCAATCTAGGACCCATCTTAGACATTGGATTAGACTTGAGACATGAATATTGGATTAGGTATGTGGATTAGGTATTTTTTTATCCGAATCCGTACCTAATCCAAAGCGTCGAGGATTAGGTATGGCACAAAATATTCGTGCACAGTCTACACAGGAGGTATTCCGTAGTTCCGTACCTTAAAATGTCGGGTTGACGTTTCAAGTTTAATTGGCCATCTATGTAGAATACCACTGGACTAGTTAGTGCTCTAGCGATGTATGTCGTAACGAAACGCTGCACCATCATTAACACATTGTGCAGGCGCACTCCTTAAGTTTGAAGCGTAATTTTGATAATTTTTTTAGACGTAAATACTAAAGTATTCACCTTGACTTTAAGTACCGTTAGCCCATAAAAAAACGAAATATAATCCACCGTTCCACAACATATCAGAAACGGAACGTCCATACGATCCATTTACCTAATCCGAATATTTCTTACCCAATCCGCATACGATACATAATCGGTAATAGGCCAGCGGTTATATTCAATAAATATTCAGATTAGGTCAATGGATTAGGTATTTTTAAATACTAGGATAGGTGGATTAGGTATCGTTTTTACCTAATCCGACCCATGTCTACCTTGGATTTCATGCCGAGGTCTGCCCGACAAAAAAAAAACTGGCAGTTCCAGTCATTCTAAATATCTTTGACCAAATAACTGCTAAAACTGCAAAATTACTCCTGTTTTAATACCCCTGACGACTGTATTGCATTTTCTACAATGTAATTATCCTGCTATTCAGTTTAGAATTTCCTAAGCAATATATTTGCGTCATGTAGCCATAAAAGTACTAAACCTTGAATCCAAAAACATACACGTCCAAGGTCCCTATGCATCGCCAACCGAAAAATACGGCCCTTGATTTATGACTTTCCTAATTAACATACTGGTCTTATGAAAGAACCACTTATAGTATTAACACATTACCAACCAGCTTCAGGATTCATCTATAGACGTTATAAAACCATCTTCAAGAAACACTCTGTAGCCGAGTGTAAATAGTTGTTTTAGTTGTGAACAATATGAAGGAACGAAGGGAATCATGGGGATCATGGATGGGGCCGATTATGCTAACTTCTGGTGTGCCTGTAAAAAAACGCCTTAATAAGAAAAGCTGATGGCCACTTAACATTAGTGGTAATCACATTGAAACAGTTTAGTTTTAATAATAAAATACTTTAAAAAAAACAGGAGAATAATGTTTGAATAATCGCAAAAAAAATTGCTTTTATAAAACAAACAAAAAAAATTCTCGATATTCTAGCAACTATGAAAAATTACACATTTCGTACCTAAAATCTCAGGCTACATAGTAACTAGATCCAGGATATTTTACGATTTGTCTCGTCGAGTACGTCTAATTAGTGACTTAACGCGCGTTGACGAAGTTCGTACATAAACTGGCACACACAACACTAGTTATCTCGGTTTTACGTCGCTTTTGTTATCTCGTCCATATACGTTACATGATAATGATTATGAATATGGTTTACTCGACTTTGTTTGGAATTTTAATATAGTCATTGCTGGTTTTAGATACGGTTTCAAAATGCGGAGTCTACGAAACGACTACGCTCACTGCGCGTTTTCCTCGAAATGCCTACGGAGTCTACGAATTGACTACACTGCAGCCAACGCCAAATCTGTCTACAAATTGTTAGCAATTCGTAGATCAGCCTACGCGTATACGACAATACGCCTCTGCAGACTACATGCAGCTTACAAAACGAGGGCCCAGATTTCGTGGATTCTCCACAATACCGTCATCACTTTTCATCGTTAACTTCCTATAACAAAAAGAAAACGCTACTCCTTCATGAGGCGTTAATTTGATCAACCTTTCAACAATGCTTTCACAAGGAATGAAAGTTATCGCAAGTAAGATACCCCGGAATGACAGATCTGAAAGTAAGAAACTAGCGAATGGGTATAGAGTGCGCTAGACAAACGCGATGTTATCGGGTCGAGAGGATTCCGACTGAGGCGCCTTTCGCTCTTTTATAAAAGTTTCGTAGATATATACCGCATATCTCAAGGGTCGGCTGGTCTTTTAAAATATTTTAAAGGAATATTTGAAAGAAATAAGGTTTATGCTAAAGTTGCTTTTCGGAATTGGCTTAAAGGTCGTAGGTAGGTATGTATTTTGAGCATTTAATGAAAAACGTCGTCCACAATTACGCTAAAATACTAACAAGGATTATTCTGAATGGTGTCGGACGTAAAGAATAGCACCATCCCATATCTTCCCGTGGGTGTCGTAAGAGGCGACTAAGGGACTTGCCAGAGAAATGGGCAGCAGCGTTCTCTGTGCTTTTTGTAACAACCGTACTGCGATCGCCAACCCGCCTGCCAAGCGTGGCGATTATGGCAAAACCCCCCAAAATGTCGATGTGGCGACACTTGGGGTAGGCCTATGTCCAGCAGTGGACGTCTTTTGGGTTGAAATTATGACTAACAAGGATAGGTTATCAATAACACTTGCAACGGGATATTTACCATGTTTATTATTTGTTTCGCACATAAACACCCACCCGCAATAACTTCAGTTTATCCGTGATCATGGCGTTTGCAACAGCGCCAAAATATCGGGAACTCGAAACTAATAATAAACATGGTAAATATCCCGTTGCAAGTGTGATTGATAGTGTTAGTGACCATGTCAGTTTAAAAAGGATAGGTTAATAAGAACAGTCAGTTATAAAGCACTGGTTACCAAAAAATCATAAATTTAAACAACCAACAATTGTTGAATTGTTTTAACAAGACACCAAATCCTGTCTCGATGAAAAAATGTTCGCAACTTCTCTCACCCATTAAAGTCCAGGATAACAAAGTATTGGATAAGGCTAAGTAGATTGACATAGCCTTCACCCAACTATGTTGGTGTCAGCTTCCAGTCTAACGCAGCTAAATACTAGTATTTCACAAGAAGTGACAACTACCTACTTTTTACCAAATAAATTGTTGAACATTTTACTATTACTGCTAGCCTATATCATCCCACTGCTGGGCAAAAGCCTCTCCCCATGACTTCCAAATCCTTCAATCCAGCACCAATGTGGAGCACCGGTCGTTGGTTCTGTCCAGCTCGTCCCGCCATCTCCTGCGAGGTCTACCGCGTCGCCTTCTGGCTGTGTCAGGGCTCCACATCGTGGTTATTTTGGCCCACAGCTCTTCGGGCATACGACAGACATGGCCAGCCCAGTCCCACTTCAGCTTAGCGGCTTTTTAAGCAACGTCAGTTATTTGTGTTTTGTGTTTAACATTTTACGTTACCATAATTTTATGATGTTTAATAGCATCTTATTACGTATGCTAACTCTTTATGTTCTCAACAGCACGACAAAGTTTATTATCAGCGTCATATTGTATGCAGTAGACATTAATAAAATGCAAATCAAAGGCATTAAACAACGTAGTATAGTGATCGTAAATAGCTGACAATTGTGCCTCACGTATTCAATTAGCAAGGTACGTGATGGTGGAAAATGTAGAAATATAAAGCATTTTAATAATCACAGAAGAAATTAATGTTTTTGCAGTACGCGCGTTAAATGGACGCGTGCGATGAAATATGTGCTGGCAATTTCGTTATTGCGATTGGTGTTGCTACTGTAGAATTTGATCCGTGCTCGAATCTGAAACGAGGTTTTTTCTGTAATATAAGTTATTATTTAATAATTTAGTATACTTAGAATGCTCTATTCAATTCTTAAAGCCGACCTGCCTTGTACACGTTTTACGACTTGACAAAACATCAAGATTTCCTTAATATGTTTTAGTTTATTTAAAAAAAAGTATTATAAACATAAACATTCCGATAAAAAATCTCTGTCGTAGTGAAAATCATTTAAAAAACAAACACACGCAAACAGAGACACCAAGCGGATTTCCTTTATAACATGTATATGATAGAAGAAATAAATACTGTGGAAAACCAAGAAAATGATTAAGAATGAAAATACCTACAGTATTAATTTGGATGATTAAATTCCAATCATGCCACAGCAGTTAGAATTGAGCTAATATATTTTTAATAAGCCGAATTCACATGTTATCAAGTCTGATTCAACAAATGGAACTGTTTAACTAAGAATAAATGCAAAGTTGTGTAAATAATTATAATTGATGTTATTTACTGATTTTAGATTTAGCGAAATTCTATAAATCAGTGTCGAAAAACTATCAGTTAATACCGTTCTATTCCTGGGCAAAAATTAAAAATAAGGCCGTCCTGTAACTGTCAAGCAAGTCAAAGGTCAAGTCGAGGGAAAAAATATGGCATATGGCTGCTACACACTTTACGGAAAATCGTTACCATCGGACGGTACAGTTCAAACTGCAACGATAAATCTACATGTGTGTATGAGAAAAACTGTACAGTTTGTCCGATTTTCTAGAACTGTACAGATAAACGGAACAGTATGAAATTTTGGATAGATAAATTGGAATCGGAAGAAACTGTGCCGATAATCGTAACATGTGTGCCAGTCGTTTCAGTTTCCGCGTGGATCGCGGTCTGAATGGTTGTGCGTGCGTTTTATAATTATATCTAAAATTATGCCTTTCTTTAAGAAATACCCTTAGTTCCTTCAATAAATTAACATGGGAATGAGCTTCTCTTTTCATTAGCCATTCTTTACACCAAAAACGTATTTTCTTTTTATTGATATTTTCTTCTTTTTCCTTTTTTATGGCGAATAATAAACCAACAACTGCTAACGCATCGTCAGTCGAAGCCATCTCAACAAATGAATAATCGTACAGTTTTCTACTAACGTGTGTGGGCACTACGAAACTGTGCAGTTTAAACTGTACCGTCCGATCGTAATGATTTTTCGTAACGTGTGTAGCAGCCAATAATTTTTTATTGCACATAAAATTAAAAGATATACACACAAATTACATATAGCTTATGTACAACGGCGAGCTTAACCCAGAATTAGGTTTTTATTTCATGAAAATTCTGCTTCCGAAAAAATCGACTACTGGCTTCGTGCTTCTTTTAAATATTTTGAAACATATTTTCCCTAGTTATATACTTTTAAAACTTAATAACTAGTGTAACAAAAATACACACACTACCTGCCACGCAAAGTGTCGTCTACACCAGTCTCCCAGGCAGATACCCGTCACAAACTTCGTCCCAGTACTATAAGGCTATGTACTCATTTGCGCTATACCCATAACAATAAGGCTAGGTAACGATGCCTTAAAACTGTAACACAATACACTAGCCAGAGAAAATGGCGATTATAAACAAAAGCCTAATTAACGCGTTCGTTTAATATCTCGCCATTATATTGCGAATATCGGGTGTACTAATCTGTTGGCAGGTTTTATTTACTTAATAGTCTTGGTACTTGATGATAAAGTGTGTTACGGTGACATCCAAGTTTACGACGCACAAATTTTGTCAATCAATCAGTCAACAGATAAGAAATTAAAAATAGTTATTTGTTACACAAGAGTGCAAAGTTGCTTTTTAACCGCGTGTTCAATTTTGATGACCGAGCAAGCGAAGGATTTGATTCAAAATTAGAATCCTGAGCGTTAGCGAGGGAATCAAAAGAGCACGAGGTGAAAAATCTTTGCACTCGAGTGCAACACGTAACTTTTCATTCCACCTCAGCGAGGAAATGACTTAATGCAAAAAAAAAAACGTTTACAATCACAAGATAGGTACACTTTTATTTCAGTTTAGGTATTAATTACTACATTATGACAGGTAAGTATTACAGAATAATCTTTAAATTATAACAAATTATTTTGTTATAATTTAAAGATTATTCTGTAATACTATTATTATTACGGTATAATTAACAATGACGTGAAAAAATGCCGCGTAAAGAACCGCTTACAAAGCAAATTGAAAAAAGAACACCAAGAAGGTTCCGAGTCTGAGTTTTTAACAAATTAAAAAAAAGTTGTATGATATATTCGGCACCATTAGAGGTAGCAATAAATAGGTTTAATGTTTTTTTTAATTCACATACTTAGTGCACACGATGTTCTAAATTCAATTTACTTTATCCTCTAGAGAATAAAAACGGCTTTTCCACTCAGATATTGAAGATTAAAAATACTCTTTCCGAGATGGTGGGATGAAAAATATATTAAAATACAACAAGACACTTCAACTTTATTTATTTGTATGTATAGAAGACCTTTCATATAATTATGTATTTTCGTCCCATTATTATTGGACTCTGTTGATATTTTTAAGTAAAAAACAGGAAAGTGCATTAGTCGAGACAGTTTGACAGTTTCATAATATATAATCCGTGCCTTATTTCAAGCTCGTTTCATCGCTGTATATGAAAGATAAAGTCTTTAATTGACAGCTATGATATACAGGAGGTTATGATAAAGTTAGACCTGCCAGTTTTATGTTACGTTAACTAGACCATACCTGATTATTTGATTGTCTGACTGGCCTTTTTTTTTACGGGCGGGAAATCATCAAATGACTCCCTCCTGCTCTGGGCGGAGCGGAAGGAAGTGTCAGATTTGACTGAAACCCATCCATGTTCTTTCTTAGCCCTTTGTGTTCCAGGGCCACGGTAGCTCTTTCGAATAGTCCTTCAGCCCTGGCAGGTTGTCTGTCTGGGCTCAAATTCACATTTATTGCACTTTTACTTAGGAGTCATTTGAATGAGCTCGTGGCTAAATAATAACAGCCCCTCAGATCAATCTTCAGGCTAAACCATGCTTGCCTAGGTTGGTCTATGGATGGGTGACCACCCATTACATACCGAGTATCCTCCGTGCCTCGGAAAGCACGTTAAGCCGTTGGTCCCTTCTGACATTTGTAAATCTTTGGCAGTCGTTACAGGTGCAATTGTGCTATAACTATCATTTCAATGTCAACTAGCATTATTAGCCCATCACTCAAGTTCGCCACCTAAGTACTTCATCATAACATGCAAGTTATATAAGTGAGTAGGCAGTGTACCTATTATGCCGATTATTGTTAATTAAACACTCTGTTCTCAGTTGTACGAGTATTTTAGTTTTTTTTTTACTTTGTTTGTTTGTTTTTAATTTGTTTTGTTGTTTTTTTTTCGAGTTTTGTTTTTCTTTTTTTATAAAGGGGAAAGATGTAGTATAATTATGTAGGTAGGTTTCTTTATTATGTTAATTACTTGAGGGTACTATGAAATAAATCAGTGTTCAACCGACATTCGTGTGTTTCACTATAGCGTGAAAGTCTGAAAACCAGTCTTACAAAAGGGTATCGTATTTCCCAGCACTTATTGGGTTGTGGAGGTCAGATAGGCATTCAGCTGCATCTGGTTAGACTGCAAGCGGACCCAACATAGCATTGGCAGATGATGACTTAGGAGTCATTTGAACCTTGTAGAAGGTAGATAGCATCTATAAATTCATGGCAAATTCAACTTTTGGTAATTGGCCAAGTATTTAAAACGCCAGAATATTCTCTTACCTTCTAGGAACCCTTCACCTTGTTACGACATTCGCACTAAACAACACCGCGGTGAAGGTCAGAACATCTCTAGAGAAACAAAATTTCATTGCTTCTGCCATATCTTATCGTTGAAATATTGAACACCGTAAATAGCTGCCATTAAGATGAAAGTACTGAGACACAGTCGAAAATATCTCATAATTCTTCATACTAGTGTAATTTTATTATAGGTTTGAGATGAAAAACCCAGCCATGGTTCCAGTGTAATGCAATAAAGCAGTTCTTAGTCGTTACTCTGAAAACAATTTAAACTGAGTTATTCCTTTTTGCTGGCAATAAGTCCTGGCCTTACATGGCTTATAATGGTATGACACGACAAACAGCTTTAAGTGTGTAAAATATGGCACGTGACGTCAGCCAAGCGCAGTATGAGGGAGTTTATAGCGGAGCCTAGCCTCCCAGCCTAGCCTGCTAGGTCCGGAAGCGAACCGACCCCTCCCGACCGCCCGCCGACGCCGCGACTCGCGTCTACGCGCTTTCAAATATTTTTATGTGCACTTACGCAATATGCATTTTCTCCAACTGGAAAATATATTGTAACGACTCAGATGCCTATTAAATTGTGGATTTTATTTTGTTTACCCAAATCTTTAGTTGTTGACAAAGTTACTAAAAATCATTATGGAAATGTCTTTAAAAAAAGATAATTGGAAATTTCCGTTTCTTTAGATAATTTATAATCGGTCTAATTTAACTGTAACATTAACTTTCGAAAATGTTTTTAGTAAATTTTGAGACCTATGTATCATCCTTATGCGTATGAAGTTTCATTAAAATCTGTTAAGTAATTTCGGAAGATAAGTACTTAAAAGTTTGTATGAAATGTCGTAAGGCGTAAACGCTCTTAACGGCTAGCGGCTGAATCAATATCGATGAAAGGCATCCACGTGACCTAGGTAAGGGCTTAGGATATCCTTTCTATACCCGTAGTACATTCCCGTGAGTTTATTGCCGACCTCAACGCAGAAAAAGCCGCTGGCAAAAACTACTACGCACGGCGGCCAACCAAGCTATGCAAACCAAATTAAGCTGATTTCTCATTGTACGGGAAACTCATACAAAGCGAGGTCAGGTTATACTGGATATGTAAAGCCTGATATGTCGCCGTGTGTACATAACATAGATAATGTGACACAGTAGCCAGTCACTGAACATGTTAAGAGTATAGAATTAGTCCCTCGCGCCGCCAGCGCTGGCGTCAAGCCGTTTCGGCTAATAACTGTCTATGCATAAATAACGTCTGAGTAATGAACCGTACTAAAATTACCCACATGAAACAGACACATCATTATGGAACAAAGACTTTTGAAGACGCTTTTCAAGCTACAGAATGGATGCCTATTGCCTATGCTTACTTTCTAATATTCCAACAATACATGTTTATAATCGAGCCTACGTAATCCTGTGCCTTTTTCTACTCATTTTATATGGGATGTGTGGTGTTACGCGAATGGATAGAATAAGGAATGAGTACATGAGAGGAAGTCGGAAAGTGGCGCCGGTGACTGAAAAGATGCGTGGTAATCTGTTGTCGTGGTATGAGCATGTGATGCGGAGGAATGAGAAAAATGTCGTGAGGAAAGTTTTGTGTATGAATGTGGATGGGTATACGGGTAAAAGAAGACCAAAGAAATGATGGATGGACTGTGTGAAGGATGATATGGCAAGAAAGGAAGTATCCCATGAGATGACAAGTAATAGAGAAGTATGGAAGAAGATGACGTACTGAGCCGACCCCAAATGAATTGGGATATGGGCAAGAGAATTAAAACTTGGAAAACCAATTCAAGTGACCGGAAGAAACTGAATAGCCATGACACAAAACCTCCAAAAGTTTTTTATTTGTAAGAGACATTACCTACTCAGCATTGGGTAGCCAAAGGTTGAAAGCACCGGTGTAAAGTCCGGGTAGCCATGGCTACCCAGTCGATTAGTTCCGAAAAAACGCACTAACAAATGTTGCCACTATAGCAGTCTCTATAACTTTTCCCTCTATGTTATCTGTACTAAAGTCCGCGTCGAATGCAAAAAGACCGAGAATCTCAGCCGTACAAAACTAATCGTCAAAAAAATATTAAACGTCAAGTGTCAAATGTCACTGTGTTGTGTTGTTGTGAGATGAGTTCCCTGGTTGAAGAACCAATTCAAAAATTCCAGTAATATTACAATTTTTCAGTTTTGAGTATAATTTCAAGTTCCTATTTTCTAAAACTGATTTCTCTTATTCGAAAATCCGTACAAATAGCATGTCCGAACAAAACCAGGCAAAGATACATAAAACTGACTATTACATTGCTATATTATATTATTATATTGTATAGCTTGGTTCTGTATGGTGTCGGACGTAAAGAATAGCACCATCCCATATCTTCCCGTGGGTGTCGTAAGAGGCGACTAAGGGACTTGCCAGGAAATGGGCAGCAGCGTTCTCTGTGCTTTTGTAACAACCGTACTGCGATCGCCAACCCGCTTGCCAAGCGTGGCGATTATGGCAAAACCCCCCTTACCTATGTCCTATGGGGAGGCCTATGTCCAGCAGTGGACGTCTTTCGGCTGAAATGATGATGATGACTATTACATATTTTTCGAGTAATAGATATTTGGTCTTGGAACTAGATAATTAAATAACTAGTTGTTTTATTGGTTATTGCTAATAAATGATCTATTATTTTGTCTACGTCTAATTGTTCTGTCTGAGTCGTGTTGTTATTAGTTTGTGAATACATTTTTGATTATCGGGTGAGCGGAGTGGAGTTTTTTCTGTTGTCAAAACAAGAGTATAGGAGTAACCATGAAATTCATACTTTCCCGTAACTTGTTCATAACGTATCATCATAATTTAAAAATCTTTTCTATAACCCAATTTACACAACCAATAAAACCGATACTTGTGATCATTTCAAACATTATTACATATATCTGTCAACAAAGGAAATATCAGTGCCACATAACAAAGTCATCAACACAAATGACCAGAACTAAATTCACATAAAGATATATTGTATTAGCTGTATTAAGTTAGACAATTACTAGCGCGCGATATGGCGGGCCGACGGCGAGCAGGAGATTGGATGACGCACAACTCAATTGTTATCAGACTCATGGAAATCGATGAAACTATCCGGTAGTGACGTCACCGCACGTCACGGATACCACGCGTCACCATCCTCCCACTGTAATTACGGACAGCTGCCAAAAACACTGGAATGACACCGACTAGCACACTGTATCATACCATGCAGTTTTATTGGCAAAACTGACCCATTTTATAAAAACTGCAGTTCACAAAGCTTTCACAGATATTTTTACTATGTTTTTTACAACGCTGCCCTAGATTTCTGGATAAAATTAGGGATACAATGTTTTTTAAGGTTAAGCGGAGGGAGTTACGTAAACTTTAAGATAAAGGCGAAGAAGAATTTTGTACACAATGTTGGCGAGAAAGTACGTGGAGTACCCAAAAGTGCAAAAAATATGTTGTTCCTCGCGTAACATACTTGACCAACTATTTTGTGGGATAAAATGAAGTATCTTAAAGTATCTATTTTATTAAACTAAACTTTAAGACTACCGCAACCCAACGTTAAAATGTTATACTTCTTGTAGGTCGTTAGCGTGCGTGATACGATGAGCATGCTACGCAAGGTACTAACAGTGTGTGCGTTTTTCTTCATCACGTCGATAATTCTTATATTTAAGTCAAATGATCTTCGGTCAGTACTCTGCCGCTTCACCAGTGTTAGCAATAATAATAATAATAATAATAAATCTTTATTCAAAACCAAAAATGGGTCAAATACAAAAATAATCTTAATTAAACAATGTAGGTCACACAATGTTCGATGCCTGTACTAGGATAATCCTGTATCACAGGCAGAAGGAACTCAAAAAATATACCATTTACAGGACAACAGATTTTTAAAACAAAATTTAACATCTTAGTGATCAAATTAGAAACATTTCATAAAGTAAACCTAATTAACTTAAACACTATTAAATTAGAACTAAAACACGTAACAATAACAGGGAAAAATGGGCGTCAGCAGAAACATTAATTCGGTTAGAGTCCATGGAGCAAAAATTCACAGTCGAAGCACTCTTGTTTGTTTTCGATTATTACACCTAGCGACTAATGTCATTATGAGTAGACAGCAAAAAATGATGAGTAGGTCAGCACAGTAGTCTGTTGTTGTTGTGTCATCGACAGGCGTATCAACGCGGAAGTCTGACCTAGAGTATGACGCTTTACGCGCCTCCATAGTCGATCGAGTTGATATACCTGTATTCTGCTATTTTCCTAGCAGGGCACTCAGTGTCTCCCGTTTTGTGGTTATTGGGCTTTTTAAAGCGCGAGCAAGTTGCACATGTAGGTGAGAGCGCTTTTTTCTCGCACTCGGACAGCGAGTGTCCTGCTTCTCCGCAGTGACCGCAAGTAGAGTTGACCTCTCTGCATGATTTGGCTGCATGACCATATTGTTGACATTTGTAACATCTGGTAACTAGAGTGAAATCTCTGACTGGGCAGGAAGTCCAATTTATAAATAGCCTTTCTTGAGATATTAGGGCTTTTCGAATCTTGCCTGGAACCTCGATAATGTAGTTACAGGTCATCGCATCTTTCTTTCCGGATTTGTGGCTGAACTTAACCACGGTCAAAAAGGACTCCATTGACATCTCTGGAAATTTATCGGCTACATTCTGCTCGTAAATGCACCTAAGGACATCAGTATCAGCTAAAGAAGTCGGCACTCCTACGACCGTGATCCGCGGTTTGCGCTTTTTAGGTTCATCGGCTGTAAGTACAGATGTTGACAGGACTGCTTGCTTTAGTTTATCTGCATCCTGTTTGGTTTCAGTGCTGATTATAACACCTCCATCTTTAGTTTTGCGGACTCCACGCACATGCAGCTTCATTTGATCAGGGCGTATAATTTGTTGAACGAGGTTTTTCGTTTCGTCACTGGACTTTAATTTATCGCTGGGATAAATGGCTACAGAGCTCAAATTATTTGGTCGAACGAAATCATTTGACCCCTTCTTTACCATGTCAGCAAACGATGTACTTCCCTTCGTACCAGTGTCCTCAATTGCCTGCTTCAGTTCAGAAATTTGATCCGTCAAGGTGCGTTTTTCTTGTAGGTCATCGATAATTTTGACGGCTTGCAGGGCTTTCTGTTTCAGAGCTTGATATAAAACTGCCATTTGAGAAGTACCAGATTCTACTTTGCGGCATAGGTTTGTTATTTTCAGTTTCTGCTCCGAGTTGAGTTTGCCATCTGTGGCAATAGAGCAAACCTCATTTAACTGCTGTTCAATGGATGACATCCATTTTTGGATATCGGGCGTGGATACAACAGGTATGGAGAAGTCCGGCTGGAGGCTTTTTGCTGGCGAGGCATTAGGTTGCACTGGACTACTGTTTTCCATTTTTCAACAGGTTGACTATGTAAATGTTTTCATTATTTACTAAACTGTACACTTAGCAAAAATTAAAAGAAGGTCACTGTTATTGTTTTAATGAAATATTGCTAACGAGCACGTCTGTACGTTGCGAATGGTCGCGATGCAATTCCATTGCAATGACTTCAGACAGTTGAAAGTGCAGGAGCAGTTGCACAAAAAGCAGTACAGGAGGTGACACATCGTTTGTGTGTTGATCCGCAGTCATGTGCGTTAAAATGCGAGTCATTAAATATGTTTCTTTTCACATTAGATTGGTACGTAACAACACACCAATGTGCAGAAACATTTCGTCGCAGCCAGAGTGCAGCACTCTGGTTATTTAAGTCCAAGTACTCCTGAAGTACTTCTAGAACCTCAACTAAATTAAATTATAATGAAAAAATACTCCTTGCTTGTTAAAAAAATGAATAAAGCCAACTTCATTTGCAAGAAGGGAAGTCAATGGTCTCGAAGGCCAGACACGGCGGCGCTAGTCCCCGACACGACCCGCCGACATTACGCTATCATTTGTCGAACTTACCCAATGTTCTCGATTGCTTCACTAACATCACTTTCAACTAGAACCTGACAACTTTGAACTGTGTAAGAAAAACCTAAAAGAGTAATTATTGCGAATAATTGAGGTTTTTAGACTCGTTAAAACACTCAAACCGCTCATCGAAGAGAATGCAATTCGGCGCACGAATTCGATTTATAGGCACTTAGCTGGTACGTCGTAGCACACCTAAACATTATGTGCGCATATCTACACATGATGTGCGTGTAAAAAGATACGACTATCGTAAAAACCCCACTGAAAATAATTTGAGCGATGTTAGTCGTTTTTCGCGAGACATTCGGTGGTAGGACCCGCATAAAAGTTGAACATCAGACAGCCTAATGGATTAGAAGAATTGCCTCCAATCGTAAAGGCCGCCTTAAACATTGGTAGAGCCTAGAGAAACAATAAAGACTCTAATCTGTACTGTTGTCGGTAGTGTGTAATATAATAAATGAATAATATGAATATGTTGGTGCTTGAAGGGCAATATTAATTGTTCATGTCTGGTCACTGGCAGGGATTCAATATTGTTGTGGCATTTACAAAAGTGGAAGTCAACTCTGGGGTAACAGCTGATGATTATGTTATTAGCTTTGATAAACCTATCAAATACGACGTATTTTCAAACCAAACAGAATAGAAATGAATACTAAATCAATTTCATTTTTCTTGGTAACGGTTTGCACTACACGTAGCGAACATAAGCGACGTGGCAATGGTTCAGCTGTCAGTCTTCCCACGCAAGTTGTAATAGGTAATTGAACAATTACGGAAGTTCCTAGGCGCCCCGGCCCGACGATGCCGATGTGGCTACTGGGTATTTACGTGCAAAACGTTGCAATGTACTTTACTACCTTACTTTGTAGTTGGGACATCACAGTTTACTTTTATTCTTTTTGAAATTGCGAGTCAGGTTAGATCATGGTTAGGTGCATATTTATAGCAGTTTTGACCAAAAAACTAATTCCTTCCCGAGATACCTGATATGCTTTGTACTAAAATGACACTGCTTCTGCATCGTTGAACTCATCACCATCACCTGTTTGCCTTTATACTTGATCTAACATTGTAAACGCAAGACCACTCGTGTTGCGTCAGACTGAACAAGTTTTGTTCTATGACTTTGGAAATTCATAACTTTTTTTTTAGTAACAAACATTTTAATGGTGCCAATCACTGACATTGATAACTTTATCTATGTGAACACTGTACCCATTAAAGTACAATAAGAATACATTGAACGACTTAAATCTTTCGAAAAAAATTGTTTCAGTCAGACTACAAGTGACTTTTTTGATCTGGGTCATTCGTTGGCAAGTGCGTCCCAGTCGATTTATTTCCACTTTTACTGCAATGGCAGTGGTCCAATTTCACAATCTACCCCCGTGTTCTACAAGCGAAACACGTTTTTCAAAAAGCACTACCTTGTTCCTAGGAAGAGAGAAGAGTGCTTAGCTTTTATCTCTTATTCTGTCTACTCAGTTAATTCGACGGAGACATTTAACGTCTAGACACACGTGACTCAGGCCAAACTCCAGAATATATTTACCAATAACCTTCCTTACTACCCACTTAGGTCTCAAGTTCGTAGAATACCAAGATCCATTTTATAGATTTTCATATTTTCACGGAAGCAAGGAAACTTTGCATTACTCCGCTCACTCGAACGCTCAATCTATATCGAATTTGAGTTGAATTCTGCAGAATTTCGTTACACTCACGTTACTAAACATCAAAATGGAAAATTGATCTAGAGAGCTGGAATAACCAAGAGCAATAACGTTTTTGATTTCACTTCTGTTTCAAATATATTATAAACATTTTATATATAAATAAGAAGGACGTGAACATCCTTACTTACAGTTCTTGGCACGTCTGCGAGAAAATAAGAAAATGCTCGCCCAGTGTGGCCTAAGCGCCCGATTTATGCGTGGGACACAAAATAGGATTTAGATAAAATAAGACGTTACTGGGCCTCACAATAACACAATGTACTTGTGCTTTGGCTCAAATCCGTAATTTACATGCCACTTAAAATACGATATTATCTTTTGTATTATACCCAATGTGTACCGAAAAGCCCGATATTGACCAATAATGTGACCCTCATTACTTTATATAGCTACTGCGATTTTGTAATGGAAAAATGCCAGAATATTACGTTTTTGATATCATTTGTCCTGTTATTGTGGAATTAATGTCGATTGAATTGGCCAATTTCACGTCTACGAGATCCTTTTCATGTATTGCTTTCAGTAAGATAACATAGAGGAATCCCAAAGACTGCTCGCAGTAATTAAATTACGTAATCATAGTCTTAACATTCTTAAGCAAAGCCAAGATTTATATCATAGATAGAAACCGTCATTATTTGAAGCCTTTTTCAAAGAACTTTAATTTAAATTAGTTATAGATATTAGTAATAAGTAGAAATTAAGTTGTTATTAATTAAGGCGCATTTATCGCATTGGGTTAGCCTGTAATGGTAGATGTAAGTAGATAAAATAAATAAATAAATAAAATAAATATGTTCAATCGACAACAAAATTACAGTACTCGAAGAATATTATTACAAGTAAATGTAGTGAAAACTATCGGAGACAATAAAGTTCGTGTTCATAAGAAGGTTCTTGGTGGAAGCGAGCTCATCGGGCGAAACTAATGACATTTTATTTCTCTGGAGAAATGCATTAATTTCATTTGTTAGCCCATCGACGCCGGAACACGACCGTTCTTCTTCACTTTGCGAGAAAGTGGATTTTCTATAACATAGGAAAACCTATTAGCGCCCGGAGAATCTCAATTAAGTTATTGTATTTCTATAAGTTTAATCCTCGCCTTGGAGTATCTTATTATTTTATTTTAACACAGACTTCTAGAATTCAACACCACCCATATTCTAAGAGCCTTTTCAAATTCATTTATGAACTAATTCGACCTTTTGTTGCCCTGATAACAGTTCAAACACCCACCAAATCGTATTCCTAGAATTTCTTGGCCGCAATTGGCGAATCTTCGAATAAGGTACCTCCTCTAGCTAGCTTTCTTACCCATAGTTGCATTCTGCTTCAATGAATACTAAAGATGTCAAATGTCACTTTGATCAATGTTAAAGATGTATATATTGAATAGTTTTCCAGTACTTAAAATTCTACAGATGAAAAGTAGGCGTACATATGTCAATTTATAAACAAACGGGGCAGAATGTAGGCGTGGTCAGTCCGACTTTAGTTCAGTTCATGAGTAAGAATGCAAATCTTAAGTTTTAATATTCTAGTTGGTTTATATATCATTGTGGGGTCGACGACTTTTTTTAAGTTTACAGGAATAATCAATGTAAAAGTTTTGTGAGTAAAGTGTGAGGACAGAGTTGACAAACGTGTCGCCGGAGTCATAAAGTGTAATTTTAACGATATGAATATCATGAATTGATCTGGCCCAGTGCTAGCTGAGTTATCAATAGTCAATCGAGAGCGAGCGGAGCGGTGAGCGGTGTGAGCGCATGCCGCCGCCCCTCAGGCCGCACGACTCCGACGGCTTGAATTATAGAAAAGCGGCGCGACATTTGCCAAGAAGCCAACGCGCCTCGCCTTCGCGGTCTCAACACTCTGAATAAGTAATTTTTACCGTCTGCGCAGTTTTACAAACAAATTAACGGCTTAATGTTGTTATTTTAATAAAAGTTTCCTGTTAAGTTTTCTCGAGTTCCATTTTTACGACTCCTGCCATCGCTGTTGTGGGATTGTTTATGTTTTCAAATATACGCGCTAAGTTATTCACCTGAATGTACGGTAAGAATGACGATACATCGAACGCGTACAAATATTAAGTGTATGATTTGCGCGTGAGGCGGAGTCTGCGCTGAGTGCGCGCCGCCCTCCTAACTTAAAACTGCTTATTCTAATTTATGACTCGGAGTATTGCACTGCTTATTACTTGCGTTGCAGTTTCGGGGAACGGAAGTACATTTTATGGCGTTGTAAACCATGAGCGTCTTAGCATAATTGCTGTGTAACATTAAATTAGTTTACCCATCAATTACGTCTTTATGCTAATATGTGAGAGAGACTTCCGCTTTTAGAAATTAGTTGAGCACGTACGGAGTTATGAAACTCATTACTGAAACATAACTAATATATGTATATTATACGTGGGACACTCAGAAAGTTTTGCGAAACTAAAAAAAATTGTTCTATACGTACATATATTTTTATTAAATCTTTTCAAAGTACTTTCCACCAGCATCTATACAAAGATTCATGCGCCTAAACCAGTTTTCAAAACACTTTTTCCAGTCCGCCGCAGACACCTCGTTTACAGCCTGCTCGAACCCAGCCAGCGCATCTTCCGGCGACGAAAATTGTATCCCTTTGAGCTGATTTTTTATTTTTGGGAATAAAAAGAAGTCACACGGTGCTAGATCAGGGCTGTAAGGAGGGTGACCCAGGAGTTTGACTGGCGTGCTGTCCAGGAAGTCCCTCGTTTTGAGTGCGGTGTGCGCAGGTGCATTGTCGTGGTGGAGCAGTAGCCCGCGGAGCCCTGTGTTTGGTCGCTTGTTGCTTATAACAGAGAAAACTTCTGGCAAACATTTGGAAGTATACCATTCGGCATTAATGCTTCTTTGATCCCGTAAGGGAATTGATACCAAGTGGCCAGTCAAATTAAAAAAGCTAGCGATCAAAATCTTACCCCCGCTTCTAGATCGCTTCACTTTGGTAGGCGTTGGCTCATTTTGAAACACCCAAACAGTCGACTGGCGCTTGGTTTCTGGGTCGTATTGATAAATCCAGGACTCATCACCTGTAACGATGTCGTAAACACGCCGAGACGAGCCTGCTTCAAATTTGTTAAGCATATCACGGCACCATTCCACCCGGGCCTGCTTCTGAGCATCGGTGAGGTTGTGCGGCACCCAGCGTGATACTATCCTCCTCACGCGAAGATGGCTGTGTAGAATCTCGTGAACGCTTCCCGATCCAATCTTCAATATGTGTTGAATCTCCTGATATGTAATTCGCCTATTGTCTTGGATTAAATTTTTCACTGCTAGCACGTTTTCTTCGGTAACAGCCGTCAAAGGGCGACCGCTTCTTTCGTCATCCCCCAAAGTTGGTCGACCGCGCTTGAATTCGTTATACCAACGATACACGGTTGCCTTGGAAGGGCCTTCATCCATGAATGCCATTTGAAGTCTATCGTACGATTCATCCGGTTTCAGGCGACACTTGAAATCGTATAAAATCATAGCTCTAAAATGTTCCCGGCGCAGATCCATATTTCAGTGAGACACAATACTTTGAATTAACTCGCAAAAAATGTGGAGGGAAATTTTGAAATTGGAACTTACTTATTTTTACTTATAAATAATCATATTTTCGAAAAACATAATAACTGGCCAGTCTCCCATATATAAAAACTTTTTTTCGCAATACTTTCTGAGGGGCCTGGTATTAATATCATAACCGCACTAAATGTGCGAAAAAGGACGGGATTCACATTTATAAAAGGACGGGATATTTGTAGCGTAATACAGATTTAGGTGGCGACATGAAATTCTAATGCAAATGTTAATTGTCGCCGCAACAGATGGGAGCGAAGCGGCGACGACGGCGACACGCGGCCAATTGTCGCGCCAAACATTCGTAATTTAAAAAGCAAAATGAAATAAACCGTTCGGTCGCAGTACATAAATTTCATGTTTGCCTCGGCCGGCGAACTGGCAGCGGATATTAATCAGCGGATATTGAAATATGTTGTTTTTTGGGCCGATTGATAAACGGCCCGTTGCGCTCCCGCCGGATTAAACATTGACGTTGCAAGCTCAATTAATACTGCATTTTCATCTACATTGGGTGTTTATAACGCACATTTTGCCTAATTCACAATGATACTAGCAGCTTTAATTATCATAATCAACCATTCAAATATTCCAATTATTTCATGAAAGCAATTAATACCAATACAAGCTGTATTAAATAAATTATTATTCGTACTACGATATACATACAGAGCAGAAAATTAAGCTAAACCAACAATTTTCATTAAATATGAAGGAGTGGCGCGGGCGGCACCGAATGCATGTTGTCGCAGCGAACGTCTGCGCTCTAAGATTTATGATGCGACCAACAGGCGAATATTGAAAATCTAGAGCACTCATGAAACCACTGGATACACTATAAATGGAGTCACTACGGCACAAATAATGATCCCTCCTATGTTATAAATAGTGGCCAAAATTTGATGTTTTTCTCCTAGCTAGAGCATTTCTAGGAATAAGATCATAATATATGATCTAGTTTCATTATTCAGGCAGTCTTGCTGACGCTAACTTATGATATATGTTTATAGCCTGGTTTATATTAGCAGAAGTTCAAAAGAATGTTTTATTAGCATCAATAAGTAATTAATCAACCTACTCTCTTTTCTTTGCCCTAGGTGGAACTGTTTTTATTTTGGAAAAAATCTTAATCTTAAGAGCGTTTATACCCTACGGAATTTCATACAAACTTTCAAGTCGTTATTTTCTGAAATGACTGAACAAATTTTAATGAAACTTCCTACACATAAGCAGTATACATAGGTCTAAAAAGTTACTAAAAAACATTTTCGAAAAATAATTTTACAGCTAAATTAGACCGATTTTTAATTATCTATAGAAACAGATATTTCCAATTATCTTCATTTTTAAAAGACATTTCGAAAATGTTTTTAGTAAGTTTTTAGACCAATGTTGCGTAGGAAGACCAATGAGATTTAGACCAATGCTTATGCGTAGGAAGTTTCATTAAAATCTGTTCAGTAATTTCGGAAAATAACGACTTGGAAATTTGTATGAAATGCCGTAGGGTATAAACGCTCTTAACTTAATCTGTGTAAACTTCATCATCATCTGCCTAAACTTTTCTAACTATATTGGGGTCGGCTCCCAATCTTATCGGAAGCAGCTGAATACCAGTATTTTAGATGGAACAACTGCCTATCTGACCTCTACAGCCTAGTTACTACTGGGTAATACGATACCCATTGGAAAGACTGGTTATCAGACTTTCGAGGCACTTACTACCTGATGTCACGACTGTCAAAGATCTATAAGGCATAACGTGCTTTCCGAGACACGGAGGAAACTCGGTATGTATGGGTCCTATACCCATCCACGGACCAACCTAGAGAAGCGCGGCTTAACCCGAAAATCGAGCCAAATGGCTGTTATCATTAAAGCCACGAGGTCGAGGTCAACTTATGTATAACTATTTATATTAAACAAATTCTTGATATATTATTTATTTTTTAGCAGTAGACATAATTCTATATTTAAATACTAAAATGAAACTGAAATCTCCCATATCAATATGCCTTTTTATAAATATGAAAACAAATTGGTTTCAATATCCTTAAATTTAAATCATTTGTTATTGATTACATTTCATTATTTTGTTATCATATTTTGAATATATAATGGTTTTTACGGAATCAATTGTTATAAATTAAATCTTATTATTTACTTTATCATATTTTAAATCTATAATTATTATAATGGAATCAAGTGATATTTGCTATGATATGTGCTAGTATATTATGTAAAATAATGAATAATAACAAAGTAATAAAAGCCATAACTAAATCAAACGGTAGTTATCGATATTTATTGAAATATTTAATGTCAGGATGCTACATATTTGATTTAAATTGAGTAGGTTACTGATTTTTTTTTTTTAGTTTTCTTTTTGCATGTGATTTAATACTGCATGACACAGGTAATGAAGGAATGTTACAAAAGCATGTAATATGTTTTGGGAAATAAATTGTTAAATTATAGTTAAAAGAATGGCAGCCACATGCAACACACATAGCCTACGTTACAGGTTACATTAATTCACGTTACGTTACGCTTTGTCATCATTTGTGATTTCCATTTCAGTTGTATACCGCCGGGGCGTCGCAGAAACACAATATCTCATTTACTTATGATTTATTCTCCAATAGACTTTTTCATTTTCCCTCTACATTGAGATGCTATGAGTGTCATTGAATTATTGTCGTCTGCTTCTTATGCTGTGCGTGTTATGAGCATATTTATTGTCCGTCATGCCTGTAGGTAGGTGTGTTATACAGGGTGTAACGGAAAGGGTATATACATACTTAAGGGTGTAGGTACTACAGACCATCAAACTGAACATGTTTCTCAATCGGACAACCATCGTAATAGCGAAAAAAATATCACCTGCCCCGGAAATTTGTGTCGAATAGGTATTGAAAATTGTATGGGGCAGCAGATAATTTTTTCGCTATTACGATGTTTCGCTATTACGATGTTGTTGAAGGATGTGCTACACACATCCTTAAGTACGTTTATGTCGTAGTTTTTCATAAAATTAGGGGTTTGATCAAAAACCTAGGTTTTTGATCAAAACCCTAAAAACCGGGAGATGACACATTTTAAACTCAATTTCATCATAACCCTGTAACAATCCAGACTAGTTCAGATTTTTTATCATAAACCTGAACTAGTTTGGGTTTATGATAAAGTTCTTGTCAAAATCACGGGTTTGCTCTGTTTTATGACAAATAAATTAATTTAAATGAAATAAATGGGATCCTGCCGTTTTGCCGAAAATATTTTGACAAAATGTCACTACCCAAATAAATTTTAGCAACCTTTTTTTATACCAATGTAATATTTGGAATAATTTTAGTACGCACTTTTTCATTTGGTTAAATTTTTACTTGGCAGAATATTAACAAAGATATATTACACCAAACAATCTTAAGATAATAAACGTTAGGTCAAATGGTTTATTCCCGGTCGTCCCTACCTCATTGTCCCAACTGGGTACGAATGAGAAAAAAAAGTTTCGTTCCTCCCCAGTGGCGACGATTGGAACTCTTTATTTCCCACACGTTCCGCTACAGACCGAGAGTCAAAATGCAGAATTTGGATGCAAGAGCAAGCGAAGCGAGCTCTGGACTTGGGGCACCCCGACTCGGACAGGTTAGGTTCGAAGGGGATGGCGGGGTCTAGTGAACGAGCGGAGCGAGCGAACTAAGACCCCGACTTCCCCTTCGTGTTAGGTTACTGTAAACCTAGATAGAAATAGGAGCCCCGTAAATAAAATGGGTCTATAGCGGAATGAGTGGGAAATAAAAAGTTCCAATCGTCACCACTGGGGAGGAACGTTTTTTTCCCATTCGTACCCAGTGGGGACGACGAGGTGGGGACGACCGGGAATAAACCGGTCAAATGATTTGTTATGATGATTTTATTTTTAGCAGGCTATCGAGAACCGAACTAGTTAGACGGGGTTAATTATTAAAAGAAATATGGTTAGGTAAGAACTGTGACCTCAGGCAGAAACGACTAGATTATATGGAAAGAAATATGAAAAAATAACCTAAAAAAAGGCTACCCAAAACTGAACAAAACTGAACTGAAAAATGTGTTATTCCAACTGAAATATTTGGCTACTTAAAAATTGGTAAAAGTACTAGTTGGTAAACAAGTTATTGTTTAAACGTTCACTTGCCAAACATTAGGTTTACATTACAATTATTTGTGAAGAGATATTTTGCTAAGTAATAATTTGGCAAATTAAATTATGCGGAAAATTGTTTGGGAAGTGATAATTTGTCAATTTCTTTTCGATGATACATGGGTAACCCAAAATGAATAAAACAATCCATTATCAATTGCAACTTAGTAGAAAGAAAACAATTTGTGTCCTGCCTTTTCGGCGAAAATTGTTTGGCAGATTATCACTTTGACAGCTAACGATTAGCAAATTTTTATATGACAACGTTTCATTTGGTAGAGTTATTGTTAAGCTGATTATTATATAGACACAAAACGTTTAGGACATTTATCATTTGTCAAAAATACCGTTTTTATAACAACCTAAGAATCCCCAATGTAGCCCCAACTGGTTGTATGTTTGTACAATAGGCAATGGTACTTTTGCTACCAGGAGAATTTTGGATGCAAGAGCGGGCGAAGCGAGCACTTGACTTGGGGCACCCCAAGTCGGACAGGTTAGGTTCGAACAATAATTGGTTTTTCTCAAGAACGTTGCATTACCTTTTCATGGGAGTGGTGCTAGGAGAGAAAGTTGGCATTTAAAAACGTGTCATTATGAAAAGCAGGCCAAACGTACAGTTGGTAAATGTGAGGTTGGGAAATAAAACAAAATTATATGATAAGTTGGCAAATGATAATATGGCGAAATAAAATTCTGCGAAACGTTGGTTGGCAAGTGAAAATCTGGTCAACAATTTTCGGCGAAAAGGCAGAGAACCAAAACAATTATTTATTTATCAAAATTTTACATCCATGATCCAATCAATATTCTCCGCCTTCAATCCAATTATGAAATGAAATGTTTCAATTTCACGTACCTTTTAATCTAATTTTGATAAGCCGCGAAAATGAAATTTCGTAACTATTAAATACGACTAAATTGAGACAAAATTTAAAAAAAAATGTAATAAAGAAACGTTTACCAATATCAGATTGATCATAAACCCAAACAAGTTCAGGTTTTTATCAAAAATCTGGATCTTTACAGGTTTATGATGAAATTGAGTTTAAAATGTGGCATCTTCCGGTTTTTCATCAAAAACCTAGGTTTTTGATCAAAAACCTAATTGTATGAAAAACCTGCTACATATATACCCTTCTCGTTACACCCTGTAGAGTTGTGAGTTGTTATGGATTATTTGCGAAGTTTAAGAGAGACAAATTATACTGGTGCAGCTTGCATTATACAGGTTGGATGCAATACCAACGCTAAAACCGTTAACACGCATTCAGGACATCATTTTGAAACTCTACATAAAAATTTGTCATCAGTTAACAAAAAACAAAAAAAAACTAGCCTAGTGCGAGTCGGACTTGCGCACGAAGGGTTCCGTACCATTATTTATTAAAACGAGCAAAAAAATCACTTTTTTGTATGGGAGCCCCCTATAATATTTTTTTTTTTAGTATTTTTAGTTATAGCGGGAACAGAGCTACATAATCTGTAGAAATTTCAACTATCTAACTATCACGGTTCATGAGATACAGCCTGGTGACAGACGGACGGACAGCGAAGTCTCAGTAATAGGGTCCCGTTTGACCCTTTGGCTGTTTCCGACTGCAATACTGCAATTCCGACATGGTCCAAATGTATGGATGATTTGATAAAAAAAATACGGTTGAAAAATTTATATGTTTGTCTGGTCTGGTCTGGTTCAGAATGATTACATACTTACTGAATACGTGGTAATTATTTCAGGGTTCTTGTCCCTACCACCTTGTGTTTTCTGAAGTAAAAGCTTCTCAGGTCGAGCAGTGTTACTTGGGTTTTTGTCAAGAATTCCTCAGTGGTTACTGAAAGTCTGCATTTGTGGCCTCGATACATAGAGTTTAATTGTTAGTGTATAAGTACCTACACCTCCGCCTTATGTATTTTGTGTAGCAGTGAATTACTTGAGTAACTCACAGATGTGAGTTCGCTAAAAATGATTTAGGGTAAAAGTTGTTTAAGCAAATCTATACAAGGTGTAACATAATAAACGCAAGACCTCCCGTGTGGTCTCTCGGACCATGAAACTGAGCCACTTTTGTTCTACGAGTTCTTGAAATTCACAAAGAAAAAAATTGGACTTTCCATAGAAACTGACGCGATCAGCTGATCAACATGTATGGTAAAACTAAAAAAAAAGGTATGTTTATGTATGTCCTTTTCTCTTTTTTAAACGCACTTAAATACTTAAAAGAGTATTAATTCAAAAGGAACCACATAAATACCCACAAGTTTCTCCGAAAACATTTAACGTTGCAGGTGGCTGTTTTCTTCGCGGGACTTTTCATAGGCACCAAAGAGTTCGGATTTAGGCAGAATTTATCCACAGAAGATGCAGTTACCGCTTTAGGCTCGCTGGTAGCTAATGAACTTGATAATAGCAATAAATGTTTAACTGTCTTCCTGGATCTGAAAAAGGCTTTCGACACCGTCTCTGTACCAATCCTTGTGAACAAACTGGAAATGATTGGTATAAGAGGAACTTCACTCAATCTTCTTAAAGATTATCTGTCTAGCAGACAGCAAAGGGTTAAACTGGGGCAATATGTCAGTGACGATGCAGAAATATCATACGGCGTGCCTCAGGGTAGTGTTTTGGGCCCCACACTTTTCTTAGCATACATTAATGAACTCTGTAATATGAAAATTGATAACGCCAAAGTCTTTTCTTATGCAGACGACACGGCTGTTGTCTTCTCTGGACGATCCTGGGATGACGTAGAACAAAGTACTTCATCTGGCATGGCCCAAATTTCAAAATGGCTAAATGATAATCTACTGACATTGAACACCTCAAAAACAAATTATATATGTTTCAGTATCTCAAATCGTACACAACCAAATAAAGACCTCATAATCAAAGTCCACAAATGCGGTGACATTGGAAACAAAAACTGTGTGTGCCCTACCATTAATAAAGTCACTCACACCAAGTACTTAGGGGTCATGCTTGACCAGAGGCTATCTTGGTACCCTCACCTTGAGCAAGTCACTAACAGGGTTCGGAAACTAAGCTGGATTTTTAAGACATTGAGACATATTGTTCCAAAAAATGCTACCAACATTGGAGACCCATCTTGCGGTCTGTTAAAGGATATTTACATAGCTTTGGTGCAATCTGTGTTGGTGTACTGCATCCCTATTTGGGGAGGGGCAGCAAAGTCCAAATTTATTGCTGTAGAGCGAGTCCAAAGAGCCCTAATAAAAATCATGTTTTTTAAAAGGATTAGATATCCCACCGAGAGACTTTATCAGATAAGTGATTTGCTCTCAGTGAGGAAACTATATATAATTCATACTGTTTTGAAAAAACACAAAGAACTACCTTATGATACCGCTATGTTATCAAAAAGAAGGAGGGATATTGTAGCACAGGTCCCACAAACAAAAACAAGATTTTGTAGCAGGCAATACCATAAACGGTCATCTCAACTCTACAATAAAATAAATAAAGAGATTTATTTATACACCAAACAACATTATGAGTGTAAAAAACTTATCACTAAGTGGATTAAACCACTTCCATATGAGGACACTGAGGCCCTCCTGCAGCACACATCATAACTCACTCATTCACGCGTTCACTTACATATCACATACAACATGTACAATCACACACCACACATACACATACATCCCACACACACATATCACTCATGCTCAACTCACACATAACATACACAAAATGCACACTCATTTAAATAAGCTGATGTAAAGTCTGTATTGTTGTATTTGTACTTTAATTTTCTTGATTTTCTTGATATTATAAATAGTAAATATATTAATTGTTGTTAGCATAATGTAATTTAGTATGTATGTACATTACGTAAATTTAAGTTACGGAAGAGTGGAGTGTCCTAATACAGGCATCTACTTGCTTAAAAGGACACTTCTATCACTAGCTATGTAGTACAAACATGTTAAAGAAAATAAACTATTTGTATTTATTTGTATTTGAAAGAGTAAGTAAGAGGTCCTTTTGTCGAGTACCTTCGCCCCATAGTGCGCTCAGTATCGCATCATTAATCTCTGTGCAAACACTCTGTGCCGCGCCGCGCTGCCGCCGAGCCGCTCCACTCTCCCCCGCCCCGCCCCTGCCCGCCGCACACTGCACTAGCAATACTTATTAAAAAGAAACACCAAATATTTTTACTCACACACACAGCCCTCAAGGTAAGCACAAAGGTCGCTCTTCAAGAATTTCCCTGTAACGTGACTTGAAAAAATTAAAAAACTACACGAACAACTCAAAGGACTTCAAAGTTTTTTCTTAATTTACTTTAACTAAATTTATTCAAAGAAAATTGAACTTTCAATGCTACTCTTTTTAAACTACTTTATATTCCAGCAACAGCTACAGTTTCGCGGAAATCTTGTTTTTATTTCCGATTGGATTCAAATCCGCGTCAGTACTTTTTGGGATTTAGCTAGGTTTAGCTTTTGTATCGCTGTATGGTTGGAAGCTCTGGCTAAACCTCCAGTGCACCATCGACCTGCGTTACAGTTGAAAATCGACCATAAAATAAAACACATACATACCTATTCCAGAACATTCTTACACGTCCACAGTTATAATAGAGTTGCAACATCGAAAGAAGTGTTGAGTTCATCAACAATTCTGTATTACAAGGGAGGATGAAAGAACAAGGCATGCAAAATGTAAAAAAATAACATTTATTCACTCTGGGAATTGTAAAACTTTTAGTGTTGGATTCTATGTCGAATGCATTACCATTAAAGCTACAAAGTTGCACAAACGGTTCCGTATCTAATATTAAAACGCCTCCGCAACAAAGTACCCACTGCGCTGAGGGGTGAAGCCACACATGGAAGCTAAAATACTTATTTCAAACATCAAGAGTAAAACATAAATGGCAATAACAGTTTTTCACAAAACAGTTACGTATTTATTTGTCCGTTTCGGCAACATAGTGAAGTTTCCATTTTGTCCGCGGCATCACGTACGTGACAAACGGCTCGTCTTAGGGATCGCCAAATATCGTTTAGTACGTGCGAGGAGAAAACCAACTCGCTGGGTAAATAAAATAAATCAAATATATAAGTAACAGTCTGTTCCTAAACTGAAATAATTCCCATCGCACTATTTTATTTTTATGAACAGAAAATAACATTTTTTCCGGTATCTAAAAACAAAATTTAGTATCGAAAGTTAAATAGTTGTAAGTCCGACGTCCGCAATGGAAAAGATTAATATCTGCCGAGCCACGTTCGTGACTGTTTGCTACGAGTGTACAAGTTGTGTCGAACTTGACTGTAGGAAAATTCCCTCGTACTTTTAATAAAACTAACAACAGGAAAGCGTGAACTGCTTTTTCCAACAAGACACGTGTAATTTACACGTGTCGTTCCGTTTTCAGAGAAAAACTTAAGGTAATAGGAACGATTTCATTTTCATTTGCCATCTAAGCTGCTTGTGTTTTGTGAGTTGCCTGCCGTAACTGTACGATACGCGACGTTGGTAATAACACGTCCTAGGCGTATATCTTTACTTTACTTCCCCACATCTAAGGGTTCGTAATTTTTATCACATTCCACCCACATTTTTAGGCATAAAAAGGCAGAGTAATTCGTGACTGGTAAATAACATTATGTACATGACATTAGCGTGTCCCGGCTAACGGTAATATCATCATGTTCTTTTGTGTCGCGTCGTACGCTGGCCCCATATAAATAAGGTGCTTATCCAGTTTTTCAAAGACGAGTCATGTTAACACGTGTTTCCAAGTTGGGGCGAAGTTCAGGCCGGGGCTTCGGTTCGGACTGCCGGCCCAAATGAAATTTGCCCCACTGACACCGGCCAACTGGGGAGATAAGAATGTAAGTGCCTAGCAGGTGTGCTTTATTGTTTTAAGCGAAACTTGCTGCCTGGAATTATCTTTTGTTACAATCTATTGTCTGGCTGACCAATATTATAGGGGTTCTTACCAATGTCTTCTTGATAGTAGTTCTATCTAACTTCGATGTTCGGACGAAATTAAACGAAAAACTTAGTTAGGTTTTTTTTTCTATCTTCTCCTTTGTACTATAAGAAAAAAGATAAGTTACATCGGTTGCTCTTATAAAAAATATAAAATCTGTCTTGCAATACTTAGTCTTTTATTTTGTAAAGAAAAGTTAGGGTTTTCTTTCAAAATCGGTCATCACCAATTATGCAAAGGCGGAACTTAAAAGGATATTTCTTCTCAAAACTTTAAACACAAAACTTACATGCCTACTTCGTCTTTTTTACACGTAGGTACGAGCTCTATCATTGACTCTAAATCCCAAATTCAACAACATGTTGAAACTATATAATTTTTCATAAAAATCACACAATTTTCCTTATACCGTATCCACATTTTCCATCGGAACATTGTAGATACACTCCGGTCACAGTAGATACGCGTTTCCTAACGCCGCGCTCCTCCTCCCGCGAAAATTCACTCCACACGTCTCCGTCAGACGCGAATGTTTTTATTGTTTTAAATGCGTACGTTATTTTTCGCAGCGCAACCGAGCGTCTTCAACGAGATATTTTGTACGAAGTTATGCTGCTGTACGTGGTTCAATTACGGAAAACGAGAAACTAACGTATCTTTTTGATCCTTAAATCTTGCGTTGTTCGTACTCGACGATGTTTTATTTCATCTTTATCTTTGGAACCTTGTTCAAGAATAAAGTTACAAGTTCGCACTAATAAGATTTTTTCGCTTGAAATATAAAATCCTGAATAAGTTCATAATTTTAATAAAATTGTAGATATCGTGGTCCCGTCATAATCAAATATGGCACGCATTCTTATTCTGATCTCTCACACCTTGTCCTTACGTAGTCACCTCATGCATGTTTTTTTCTTAGGAATTTAATAGCTCATATTTATAAATAAGTATCCCGGGCCCTGTAGGTAGGCAATAAATATTAAAGCGGCAAACAGGCGGTACGGATTAAACGGCAGGGCACGTCCTTGGCAAACTTTCGATTCCAATTCGGTGTCAGTCGATATTAAATTAAAAGCACCCACGCATTCCTCCCGCGTCTTTTTCCTGTCCATTTACAAGGACCGTGTAGATCTCACATCACACTAACCTTCCGTCGCGCGTCCCTGAAATGTTCAACGTTGTATGGATACGACACGAAACACATGTAAAACGTAATTCACTTAAGATTTTATCAGCTCGGCCTAGTGTCGCCGCATCTCCTGTGAACACGAGAGCTGTCTAGACTCATTGTGCCTCTTCTATAGTATTTTTCATCTAGCATGTCCACATTATTATAATGGGTCGAGGGCGCAAATTTCTAGGCAAGCGAGTGAATGGCGACGCATACTTGAGTGATGGCGGACTTTTTTATTTGAATCGTGTGCGAATGCGACCGTCCGAATGCCCAGACGCGTTGTTGCGACACATTACTTAGATAGACGAGCCCGAGACAGGGTGCTAGCTTTCAATAAATTATAGCAAATATTTTCAGGAGCAGGTGCTAGGTGGCGCTACGTGAAGGATTTCTTTATGACCGAAATGAGAAAAGGACGCATAAGTTAGGTCTGGCTTTCATATTTGCATAGATTTTTATCTCACTTAAAACGCTCTCAACTTAAGGAATAACCCACCTAAATGTACAAGTAAAAAATGTATAAATATAAAAAGTTTTCTTAAAGAAACCCCCTCACCGAATGTGTGCAATTCACATACATGTTTTATTTAAAGAAGAACGCATTTTTACAGACCCTTACACGGCGCGGCTGAAGGAACATGACAGTACAAGGTCGCGTGACCGTCTCCTGAATTTTAATGTTATTCTCCCTTTGATAGTCGTAAAAATGATTTCTCAAGATTGCTGGCAACCCAGCTCGTCCCCACCGTACCTCACGCGTGCATTCGTGTAAAAGTAAACACATATTATTTTATATATTTCAGGAACTAAATAACATCAGTTTGTCGCACAAAAAGGGTTCTTCCATTTGCAGCAAAAATATACTTAATGAAAGTAACGTAAGTAGAAAATTCCTACACGCCTATAATGGCAACACCTGTTTATTAAAATAAGAATGTTGCCAGCATAAAATATTGCTACAATTGTACGAAATTTTCTCCGCTACGGATCCTATTTTCTGGTGGTGCCTTCTTCACATTTTCGTTAATAGATGTGTCACTAAATTTGCGTTTTCAATTCGGCGTCGGTCGCTATGGCGCATGGCGTCGGAAGGGGCGGCGCCGGTGGTTTCAATCAAAACGGGCACGCACTCCTCCACATCCTCACCAGCTTCGCCTTTTAGAATAAGAATTGTCTTTTTCACAGTACTCCGCGGTGACGGACAAACAAGTAAGGAAAGTGCTTCCTCTCGATATGCATTTCTGGAACTGAAAAACTTTTTTTGCTGACTTTTAAGTGAGATGTAGCAAGTGTTGTATTGTATGAAGCTGAGGAGACATTGATATGTATAAAACAAGTCCTTTTTTCAGTTATAACTAAGAATATGTATTTAAAAAAGGAGCAAGAATAAAAACACAATTCGCTAATCCAAAATCTCGTAAAACTCCAAGTAAAATTAAGCGCGCAATGAGTTAAAAGACAAGTTCCAACGGTTGAAGCGGCCCTATAAATTCCGACAATCTGCCACGATGTTCTAATTAATAGCATAATTCCAACAATAGTATCGGGATCGTTTCCACACTAAGAGGCCGGGCCGACGCTCGGGGCCGTGCCCACCCGCCATGAAATTAAAGCCGACTCGCGCCGAACGAATGATTGAATAATAAACGAAAGAATTCGCGTCCTGCCCTTGTATTACGTATTCATGACGACTGGTCCCGTGGACGCGATGCTGCGCTGGAGCGTACAGTCACGCGCCCCACACATGTACGTACGACTACCTAATGCCGAGCTCTCATGCTTCTACACCATACGGACTACAATTTTAATGCAATAAGACATACCTGCTGACAAGAGTACAGAAGACTGCTAGCTTGAAAAGTATTTTCAGCAGTCTATTTTAACCGAGAAAAAATAAGCCAGTATGGTTACTTGCGTAGCATTTCCGCCATCTCCGGTAACCATAGAAACCATGAATGGACTGTGTGAAGGATAATATGGCTAGGAAGGAGGTGACTGCTGAGATGACGAATAATAGAGAAGTATGGAAGAAGAAGACATGCTGCGCCGACCCCAAATAAATTGGGATAAGGGAAGGAAAGTGCCTGATGAGGGTTGATCCCATGGCAAAAGTTATTCATAATGATGAGTCATCATCTGCCTGGCCTGTTCCCAAACTATCTTGGTGTCGGTTTCCAGTCTAACCGAGTCTAAGTCTAAAAGAGTAATAAATGGCGTTTCTTGCCGGTTCTTCTCAATAGGAAACGACCAACCCGAACCGTGCACCTTTTGTCTACGTTTTATAAGTGCCCATGTAGGCCTTGTAAAATTAATATTTTGATTTTGAACCGGATGCAACTGAGTACTAGTATTTTACATGAAGCGACTGTCTAACTGACGTCCACAACCCAGCAACTCATACCCCTTAGTAAGACTGGATGACAGACTTGTGTCATCATTCACAATAATGAGTACAATTCAGTTATTTCAATTACATGTCGTTTAAAAAAATGTGAACATTGGCAACAAGAGAAAGGTGAATATAAAAAAAGAAATTACCCAAATAAACTATTGTTTTTTTTTTTAATTTAAATAAGTATTGTTATGCAGTATACTGTGGTACGACAAATATGCTGGAAGTATACACGAGCAGGGTACGGCGACCACCGCGAATATTAATCTTCTTTTGTCTCCCAACCTTCCGTCTATCCATTTATCACAGCAAAGTATTTTTATGAACTAATTGAACTCACAAACGTGGCTGAAATATTATGCTCGCTTTAAGTTGTAAATAATGGACACAAATATTTCGGTATTTTGTAGTGAAGCTAGTAGGAAAATAATGTTGCTTTTATGCTAAGAATTAAATAAGGTTAAAAAACTAATTTGGTTTGCGTGGAGCAATCTTTATTCTAGAGACTATCGTCTTAGGCCTTAAATGTCATTATTTTGCTGCTCTCATACCGATTTATTTAGGGTCGGTGCAGCATGTTGTCTTCCATACTTCTTCTAATAGACGTCATCTCATTCATCACCATTCATAATCATTCACATTCATTCATTCATTCATTTTGTTTCATTTTTTTTTTCATAATGTTCCCACTTCTGGGACACAGGCCTCCTCTCAATGAGAGGGAGTGGTCTTGAAATTTTTAGTTCTAGAATATGCCGGTTTCCTCACGATCTTTTCCTTCACCGTTTTTGAGGGCAGCGGTGATGAAATAAATTACATAAAGTAATGTGCCTGCCTAGGTTCGAACCCACGGCTTATTGCTCGTAAGTCGGGGCTACCACCACTGGGCCACCGCGACTCTCCAGTCACATCAGTCATCTCACATGGGATGGTGCTTTTCTTTAGGTCCGACACAATACAGAACAATAGAGAAGAATTTAAAAAAGTATTGCTCTAGTCACTTCCTTTCTAGCATATCATCGTTCACAGAGTCCATCAGTATCATTTCTTTGGTCATCCACATTCATACTCAAAATTTTTCTTATGTGATACGAGTGGGACTTAAGGCTTAGAGCTTGGAAGTCATATAGGAGGAATGTTGAGTAGGCATGTATAACTAATCTGTAATTCTGTCTAGTACTACGTGCGTATCACCATGCAAGATCAATCGTAAAGGTATAGCAGTCGTCCACTGCCCGACATAGACCTCCCTCAAAGCATCTGCTGCATGTAGTCGTGATGACTTGTAGTGAAACGAGGCCTAGCTCCTTATTTACTGCCGATTTTTAAAGCTTTAAGGCCTAACAGGAAAGAGCGAATAAACGTAACGAAAATTGGGACAATTTCAACATTATCTTGATTTTCTTTATCGTGTATGATAGTGCCTAACCCGATGTTTTTATGCCGCCTATGGGCCGCTGACTTGGCTTTACATGCCGTCGGAAAATATCTCTCAGGCATGCTGGTTGCCTCACGATGTTTTCCTTCACCGGAGCAAGTGATAATATATAAAGAGTCCGAAAAATCAGATTTGCGTGTTTTGGGTTCGAACTTGAAACCTATTGGCTGTCAAACGGTCACACCACTAGGCTATCACTGTAATTTTCTACCATACAATATTTATTAACTGACAGTACTAGTTTCGCACTCAATCGTTTTATATTTATACAAAGTGTCACGTTAAATGCGCAAAACCTCAGATAAATGATTTTTAATTCAATTCACATAATTCTGAGAGACAAAAAATCATTAAAAAAAAGGAAAGGTTTTATGTACTGTTTTAGTTTTACTCGCAATTCCGATTGTTTCTTTCTTTTTTTTCCGCGTATGAGAAAATTTTAATTGGACGACAAACATTTGTGTTTGTTTACCTATTTTGGCGGGATTGCGCACGTGATGGCTTGACCTATGAATAAAAATAGACAGAGCAACATTTTTATGAATATTTTTTGAAAAATGTGACCTATTTTAAAAAGTGTTTCAATTGATTCTGCTCGTTAGTCTGATCAAACTATTTTCAGGTTTTGCGCATTTAACGTTACACGTTGTAAATAGTTTTAAGACTTTTGGAGCAGCTCGTGGCTAAATAATAACAGCCGCACGGGTAGATCTTTAAGGTTAAGCTGTGCTTGCCGAGGTTAGACTGTTCATGGGTGACCATAATTACATACCGAGTTTCCTCCGTGCCTCGGAAAGCACGTTAACCCGTTGGTCCGGTCTGTCATTTGTAGATCTTTGACAGTCGCTACGAGAAGTCAGAAGCCGAAAATCTGACATCCAGTCTTACCAAGGGGTATCGTATTACCCAGTGACTGGGTTGTGGAGGTCAGATAAGCAGTCGCTTCATGTAAAATACTGGTACTTAACTGCATCCGGTTAGAAGCCGACCCTGACATATTTTGGGAAAAGATAGCTGATGATGATGAGTTTTAAGACTTTTGCGTATCTATAGGTGTAACTAACTACTACTACTAAAAAGGCCAAAATGGTATGGAATAATTTTATAATTCGATCAAAAAATGTAGCTGTTAGAGGACTAGTGCCCCTGGTCTGAAAACAGGGGACATCGCACGCAAGTCCAAACACGCTGTAGCCTTATAAAGCCCCATTAACCCCTTACAGGGTAACTTTGGCAAGTCTTCAAGGCTCTTTACAGAATTTTCGAAAGAAGTTCAGTTGTGCTAATTGTACACATGCCAAATGGCTGGCGGCCGCACAGACTACTTCACATTTACTAATAGAAGACATAAGTTTGATACATGAAGTTTGGTTTCCACCAATAGTTAAATCAACTTGTATAATTATATAACTCTTACTTAAACGAATACCACGCGGGACGTAATGCCATCGCGCCGCTTGCGTTAACTAACTAGCGGGGAAACTGGAAGTATTGGACTCATCCAATTGGCACGACAGCGAGCAATCACGTTACATTCTAATGATGAAACTGTAGCGACCAACAAAAACCCTGTTCCTCATACCCCTAAAAAACTACGCTCCTGTTACTCACCTGTCACACTGCCTCAGTGTGGTCAGAACATTACGTGTATTTCTAAAAGAAGTACTTTGCTACTGTTAATCGCAATACACACACTTGTGACTTGAATAATTATTGCTTAAGATATTTGTAAGTTTATATAGAAGATCCCATCCAAAAGTCTGCCAACCAGTCTGGTAGTCACTTCATGTAAAGTACAGGTATTCAGCTGCATCCGCATAGACTGAAGCCGATCCTAATATAGTTGAGAAAAGGCTACGCAGATGATATGATGTAGAAGATCCCATGATGAAACCTTGTTTTATGAAGTTTCACGCGAGTGGTACACAAAAACCTTTTTCATAATAAAACTCATCATTGTCCACAAATGGTGTGGGATCTGCGGGATGTACTGTTTTGTGGGAACACAGCCTTTTCGGGCGGTCATGTCTCGGGTAACATCAATCACTGACAACGGTACCTCTACGTTGTACCCTATCCAAACATTTGTGTATGTATGACTCACCGGAATAAAGATTCTATAGTGAATTGGTGACAACACGTGAAACTTTGTGACTACTTGGCCCTATTTAAAATAACATCACGCCTGTAATTCCCGAAGGGTTATGCAGAAGTACCTAATAGTACACCCAGTTTTCGGCACTGATGTTAAAATCCTATGTAGTACACTCACTCATATCCACATTTCGCCAGTTATGTTTTAGGTCTCATAGGGAGCGAGCCTATTGCCATTAACCGGCACTGAGAATTTCCTGATGGAAAACATCAGTTACACGTTTTCATCATCATCATCATCAGCCTGTACTCGTCCACTGCTGGGCATAGGGCTCTCCCATGACACGCCACTGGGCAGATCCAGCTCTTGCCAGCCGCCTTGCGAAGATCATCGCTCCACCGAGTCTAAGGACGTCCTACGCTACGTTTACCGATCCGTGGTCTCCATTCAAGAACTCGTCTACCCCAACGGTTATCGGTTCTATGGACGGCCCTTTGCCAATTCAGCGTGCTAATGCGGTGAGCTATGTCGATAACCTTGGTTCTCTGTCGGATCACCTCGTTATGAACTCGATTTTTCAGAGAAACCCCGAGCATAGCACTTTCCATAGCACGTTGAGCGACTTTAAATTTGTGGACCAACCCAACCATGAGTTTCCACATTTCGGCACCGTACGACATGACAAGTAGGACGCACTGATTATAGACTTTCCTCTTTAGACTCTGTGGAATTCCACAGAGCCAATCGCCAATTGGCGATGTGAAGACTCGACGCAGTTTCCCATACGCTGCCCAACCCAGCTGTATTCTTCTGTTGGCCTCTTTCTCGAAGTTGTTTTTACCTAACTGCATAGTTTGCCCGAGGTAAACATACTCCTTAACAACCTTGAGAATGCTGCCATGAACTGCAATTGGTTCCGGACTTACATGTTCATTGCACATAACCTTGGTTTTATCCAGGTTCATCCGGAGACCAATGCTTTGAGAAGAATCAGCTAGGCGATTCAGCATATGTTGCAAATCTTGCAACGTTTCCGCCACGATGACGATATCATCTGCAAATCGTAAGTGTGAGAGGTACTCGCCGTTTAAATTAATGTCGCGCCCCTTCCAGTCCAGCGTCTTGAATGTATCCTCCAATGCATTTGTGAACAATTTGGGGGATATAACGTCCCCTTGTCTCACACCATGATGCAAGGGAATAGGTTTAGACTGCCGGTTCTGGACTTGGACGGCCATAGTAGCGGCGTTGTAAAGACCTCTCAACACTTGGATGTAACGCCAATCTACTTGGCATCGCTGCAAAGATTCCAGAACAGACTAGGTTTCGATCGAGTAAAAGGCATTTTCATAGTCCACAAACGCTAAGCACAGGGGCCGATTATACTCTTCTGTTTTCTGTATAATCTGCCGCACTGTATGGATATGGTCTATGGTGCCGTATACCGATCGAAACCCGGCCTGTTCGGGAGGCTAGAACTCGTCGGGTCTTCGCGCAAGACGGTTTGTGATGACTCTCGAAAACAGCTTATAGACGTGGCTCAATAGTGAAATGGGTCGGTAGTTTTTCAAAAGAGTTTTATCACCATTTTTGATAAACGTCACGACAACACTCTTCTTCCACGCCTGTGGAGTTCTCCCATCGAAAAGAACATTATTGAAAATGCTCTGGAGCTCCTTCATTACAGGTTTACCACCAGATTTCAGGAGGTCAGTCGTAATACCGTCTTCTCCAGGGGCTTTTCCGTTTTTAAGCTGTTTGAGAGCCATCACAATTTCGTCCAGGCTGACTTCTGGCAAGTCTTCCGTAAAGTGGCGTGTTAATGCATGCGTAGCGTACAGCTAACTATAGAAGCTTTGAATTTCCGAAGGAACCCCCGGCTCGAAAGAAACGACTACTTCACTTGTAGTGGTCAGCTTCGTCAGATGACTTCTACCAAGAGATTGGACAAACACTTTGAATCCCCGATTTTGCTCGATCGCTCGTTCTATTACACACGTTCTGGTACACTTTTTCCAACCTAAGAATCGAACCGAGGACCTCATGCTCAGCAGCTGCGCTTGCGACCACTAGACTAATGAGGCAGTCCTATTTAAAATATTTAAATTATAACAGAGTATATTGGTCAAAATGGGATATAATAGGCGATGATCACTATTTTTTTTTCTTTGTCTATCGGGTAGATCATTGAAAAGTATTGGACACGTTCTTTTTCTTTTTTCACGTGGTCATAAAATTACGGAGATATATTGAGTTGAAATGGCGCATGACGTCACTTGTAGGTAATTTTAAACCTACTTGTGACGTATTGAGCCCCCACTTTCCAACTTTAATGAGTTTTAACTAAGAATTTATTTTTATATTTTGTTAAAACAAAAAATACGTGTCTAATATTTTTGTATTACCTGTCTGACAGACAAGATAGAATTTCGTTTTCTTTACCCAGTATTATCCCCTATTATTTTAATCAGAGGAGCTGATAAGACGTCCAAAAACCTGTCAATCAATCTTTCAAAATTGAAGGATTGACACCTGTCGGTTTTATTAATAAATTAGGCCTAATTAATCTCTAGTCCACCAAGGCGACTAGACAAGGTACCATTCAATCAACGATACCTAACTATTATATTAAGTGTAAAAATATCCTTAACAGAGGAGAAATTTACTTGTTCCGCCTCTAATAGCGAGTTTTTTTTGTTCTAGGCTATACCTGGAACCTTCTAGTTCCGGAGACATGGGGGTCAAAGTTCCAACATTTTCACAAGTTATTGTTTTAGACTACCTACTCAATGCATCCATCAACAGAATTCAGGTACGTTATATTGACTAATGACTTCTACCGTAAGCCGTGATTTATAATACCAAAAAAATGTCGTTTCTCAGCAATAAAATTTTAACTTAGAGATTGGGTAGTATTATATATAGAATGTAGATAGTACTTAGTTTAATATACATAGAATGCTTGTCTGGCTTCCGTTTACAACTTGTAGAAATATCAGAAATATATTGGATGGACATAACCTACCGAAAAGCTTCGGACAATCTTATTAAAAGTCGTTTCTTTTTAAAAGAAATAACGTTTAATAAATAATAAACGGTTGGAAAGCGCCTGCGCCTGGCTTGATTAAAACAAACATGGTGCTTGAGAAGGTAGCCAAAACTCTTATTGAAGTTGAAGTATGCTGTTACGAGTGTAAGAAAATTTCACAATCGATCTTAGAGTTATTATAAAATCACGTAAGAACTTATGCAACCAAACGAATAAGAAATTATTACAATAAAAAGAAGAATGCATATATACCAGCTTACTGTTTTAAGTTCTGCCTATATAATCAGTGTCTATAATCTGTAGGTAATAAACTGAAAAGTTTTGTATATAGAAATAAACTTACTTTAACTAAACAGTTATACATGTCGAATATTACACTAAGGAGGGTAAAAATATCCCTTAAATAAATAGAAGAAATTGACATTCACACATACATAACATCACGCTTGTAATCTCCTAACGGGTACGCAGAGGTGTACCTAATAGTACCCAGCACATTTCTCTAGTTTTGCTTAAGGCACAAATCCAGACCCCGTAGCTGATACTGCTCCCAAATGGATATACTCAATAACACTTTGCCCGACGTGGGAATTGAACCCCGAACCATGTATAGCACTCATCATCTGCAAAATACACTGAAGTAATTCCAGGAAAACCTGGGAGATATTATTCTCAACGGATATTCATGTTACTTCTATTAATGTCTTTTTTTTACAGACAGAGTGCCTGCTAATGGAGTTTAAGGTTTTTTAAAATAAAACGGATAAACAAAACGCTACGCTAACCTTTTCCAGTTCTATTTTTGAGTCTCGCTGACGTTTGACATTAAACGTTCACCTACCTTCCACAAATAAAGTTTATATATAATTCCATTTTCAAATAAAAATTGCATCTGGGATGAACAACTCAGAGGATTGATCTTAGTTCATGTTAAACTACGTGACCAAACGGTAAAACAAAATACACCTGACTTGATCAACTCAATGCCCTCTCAAAACTGAGTCGTAAAGCCGTTAAACCAGTATAACAGGCCGATACAAATATCCGTATGTTCCGCACTAAACGTATCCAAATCCCACAGGGTCCGACCACAGGGCAACTTAACCCGAAATTAAATCAAAGAGGGGCTTAACCAATCAGGGCGAGTGGTATCATTGAATCGGCAAAGGAACACTAAAATTACTTCTTGATGCGGAGAAACGAAGATTCATCGTAAAAGTGGTGGGTGTGGGTTGTGGGGGTGAAGGGGTAGGTGCGGGGGGTGTCTGAACGGTTTTCCGTGTTTGAGAGAGGTCCGCGTGGCGATTACCCCGCACGTAGCAGAGCGCTGGCCCGTCGGCCGGCTGCCCCGCACCTAATGTTGTGTTTTAAACATGAAAAACCGTTCCGGTAATGCAGTAAATGTTAACTTCGAGATTTATCCTCCTTTGTATTTAACGGCTTCTTGTCTTAGAGACTCAAATGTTTATGGTAGAGGTCGACAGGTGGAGCTGAGCTGTTAAAACGTACGTGAGCTATCTGCGTAGGTTCATTTGAAAATGTGACTTCAGCTTACACATGTGCGTATCTGCATTGTATTAACATCATCTAAAGCAGGAATTTAACTGTTACCATTTCAGATACGCCAATTTATCTTTAATTATAATTCGGAAAACACCAAATGCCATATTTTACTCTAGTAAACTTTCCTATGTTAAAGCTCCATTGTGATAAGCCCAGGCATTGAACAATAAGTAGGAAACGCATTCTAGACCTACCAAAGACTGTTCTAAAAATCTAAACATACCAAAAAGCCAGGTGACTGATAAAATTAATATTATAAAAATTAAAGCGGCTACCAATTTAATAATTAACAGGCGGGCCCTTGGAGGTAAAACATTACAAAAAGACAAAGAGGCCACAATTTACGCGCGTGGCGGTGTGACTAGCACCTGGGTCATGTCTCCTTTTACTTTATCCCGTAAAGATTAAGTCCCCCGAATTTTCCCGAATACATGGCGCCCGCAGTGAAGTGAGTCATTTAGCCCCTGTTTACTAGATTAGGGGATTTTTTTACACCGCACAGCTTTCTACGCCACCCCTCCTGGTGAGATGTGTCATACTACGTCTATATGCGTATTTTATGGTACATCTTGAAATAATGGGGACGGATTTTAGGATATTAGATTTAAGCCGCAGGGAAAATATTTTCCTCGTAAATTCTCACAAGTCCTGAATGAATACAGTTTTAGAACAGGATCGGATTCATTAGTTCATTAGTATAAGTAAGTAGGGTTTAATTTTGAATGTTTCAATAGCGACCTGGGGTACCTGTTGAACAAACGATGAAATTAGGTATTCGGTAAAGATAGTTGTTTGCGTACGCCAACATTAGAAAGCGACCCTACCCTAATTCAGGTGGGCTAAATTAGACACAGATTGGGGCCATCATCTAGATTTCCTATAGGAGCAAATTTGCTCGAGGCTTACAATACATTCACGAAAAAGGAAAACAGTATTTGGGTTATTATCAGGAAACTCATTGTTTGATTGACTTAGGTGCCACTTTTTTTTTGTTAATTTCGGCATTTTTATCATAATATATTAAATCTGGAGCTAATTTAAAACACTATCAACAACACTTGTAACGGGATATTTACCATGTTATAAAATAATTTAAAACATATTAGTAGTAGAGGGAATCGTATAGACCGAATGGATTCGAAAGGATTTATTTTTTTGTGGTATTCACGGAAATCAAAAATATCAAATCATTTATATTTCAAATACAATTTTATTTTTTACTATATTAACTGTCTAAGTAATACTATGAACATATGGTCTAAGAAATTGCAGGTTAGTTTTACTATAAATTAAACATTTTACGTTATCATGACTTATGTCCCATTTATTAAGGTGAAATTATAATTCTACCCACAATATTTTTATTTGTCTATGGAACCCGACCTCTGCTTTTTTTGTAAGTTGAGGGAAAATAAGAAGGTTTCTAATAAACTAATTCGTCTTTTTTACAACGCCGCATTCTCATTTATACATTTGCATCTAATTTACGAAGTCAGCACAGATTTTACAACTCACCAACATTTTACGTTTTACAGCTTCAACGTATGTTTCTTTAAAAAAAAACTATAGTTAGTTTAAGTAAGCATCAACTCGAAAACTTCAATAATATAACTTAGCTTGTAAAATAATACATCGTTTTCTTTTATCATGAATATAGCAACTGCAATAATATAGCGAGACGGGTGCCACTGGCCGCTAACACCAATGAGTGAGCGCTATTCGATTCATGGGGGGACGAGACGTTTCGTGTAGTTAGAAAAATATAATCCAATAGATTGTAGATCTTTCATTGAATTAAAATAAACTCTAACAATCCTCAAAATCGTAAAAAAGGAAATGTGGCAAGGAGATCATAGGATGCAAGAGCGAGCGAAGCGAGCTCGAGACTTGTAGCACCCTGACTTTGACAGGTTAGCTTCGAAAGGGATGTCGTCCAGTGAGCGAGCGAAGTAAACGAAATAAGACCCTGCCATCCACTTCGTGTTAGGTTACTTTAAACCCTTAAGATAGAAATAAGAGCCCCAAACAGCGGGGCTACGTCGACTTCGCGTATCACAATGTATTGATTTTTAGCATGAACCTAGAACTTTAGGTGAATTTAAAAAGAGCCTTTTCTATCCAAATAAAGGCTATAGTTGTTTTGTTGCTGATATTTAGTGGCTATAGTTATTTATTTCATGTTGTTTCCACCGAAAACACCGAAATCAATGCCAATCAAAATAATTGGCAAAATCTTAGATATTTTCAAAAGTAACCCGAATGTTTAATATTAATCTCTTTTATTGAAATCGAATACATATAAGACATACTTTTATTATCATGAAAAAATATTAATTCAAATAGTTATGGAAAAAATTAATTCACCGAAATCAATTTTAAGGGTATACCAAGCTACCGTAATCGATTACAAACCTTAATAAAAGAGTGGTACGTAGACGCATAGACGTGTTATCCGATGCACCGCAAGTGCCGCAACGCAACTGCCAGTTTGTTAATACAAACTGTCAGTTGCGTTGCACCGCATCGCTGCCGCTGGTAAGGATAACACGTCTGTGCCTTTCATATTCTTGTATTCTAGTGCAGGATACATGAAATAACCAGTGCGCGCCACTGATATCAACTGTAAACGTTATGTTAAGTCAACCAGCTGTACCTTGTCTACTACGGCCTAGTATGGCGTAGAAATAGTATAAATGGAGTTAATAACTATCTAGTTATTTATGAACACATCCAAAATAGTGCCATGTATTGGAGAAAAAAAGATAAACAATAATTTCCGCCGCAATACGGGACCGGACGCGGCACCGACGTCAATATTTTCGAGGTTTTTATTTTTTTTAACTAACTTACATTTAATCTATTTCAAAAACAACGCAGGCCCCTCCTACTATTTTAATCGTACCTGATAAAGAAAAAAATATCAAGGTGCTATATCTATTTATTTCGAACTGCATTTCGCCCCGGACACGCCTATTTGAGCAGTCTGAGAAAGACCCACTTGTTTCTCATAATCTCAGTTCTATAGAGTTACTAAGTGACTGAATACAGCGACGACAACTATTAGTATTCCTTCCACACCTCGGAATATATACGAAATACAAAATACTCTTCAATTGTGCAATAAGTCAAAACGTCCAATAGATTCTCCCGAAATTTACCTTTCTCGGCACAAATGAGAAAGGCGATCGTATAACCACCCCACATTTGTACCTACACAAGGTCACTCACGAATATACGTATCTCTTGGAATTGAAAAATACATGTATGTACTTCTTCCTTGTCTTGTGTATTTTCTTAGGGTCACATTTTGTGTTTGACGTTTCACCTTTGTCGTTTTAAAAATGGGAGAATTTATCTAATGTAACTCCTCAATCTTATCAGTAAAATTTTCACGATGTTTTAAATAATGTGTTGATTTATCGTAAATTGACGATCCGCTAAATTACCTGCTTCCATATTAAGGACAATTTCTGGAAGCTGCTGTCATTACAATTATTCAGATAGAACTTCGTTTCTTTCATAGCCATTCTTCTGTGCAAACTCTTTCACAAAAAAATTAAGCTCAGCTTACGGGGTCAAGAAACTTGTTTTCTCTTATAAATCGAATGGCACATCGTTTATCAATATCAGCGCGGAGTTTCGAGAGAAAATAACAAAACATCTAATTGGCCATACTCGGACTAAGTATAAACTATAAAAAATAACAAGAGCCAGTAGATATCAGCTTTTATTTATTTGAAGATATCAGACACTGGAAGGTATTTTAAAGAGCATGGAATATGAAAGTTTCTATATCATCATCTATCATAAAGAGTATTTGCTTACTCTCTAATTACTTATGAGTAATCTTTTAATAAAGAAAAATACAGAATTTCAGGTTGTTTAGATCTCTCATCTCTAGTAATAAGCGTTTATAATTCGATGGAGAAGAAAATTCATTCCTACATGTCGGATCAATTTACGAATTCATCCATAGTCTACAAACAAACGAAACACCGAATACCCGATCTAGTAAACATGAAAATCTTCGATATCGCCCACAGACTACGTATAGGTGACGTATCTGAATCACGAACACGTCCAACGCGAACAAATTTATTTGTAAATGAACACAATTCAACAGTCACGCATTTCTCATCTCAATTACATTGAAGTTACCCCAGCGTCGGCCGTACGTCGCAGAGACGTAGTCGTGGCGATGGCGCGTCGTGGTGCAAACAAATCAGCAGATAAATAGGGTATCCGCAGAACAATGCAGTGTCAACACAAGATGGAATATAAAAGCGCGCGAAGTGACGGCCCGTACTTGCACCCCGTTTACATATCACGACTGGTAGAAAGATTTGTTTGAAAATTGGATTTTTTTGTTATTTTATTCGGAATTGCAGAAATAGATTTCCATTTTGCGTTTAGTGGGTGGGAAATCTGTGCGAACATACGTTTTGCTTTTCCGTTTTCAGTAAAAGTTACTTGTTAAGTTGTTAAGGATCCAGAAGGTTGTTTTCTTTTTCTAAGAACTCCAAGGCAAGGGTAAAACTACTTACGTACTACCTTCTGAAGGAGTTTCTTTTCAAGATCGCACAGATCAGAACCAATTTGACTCGCTAAACTACTATTGTTTGATTATTATTGTAAGCCCATTGTAAAATCTTAGCACATTACGGAATGCAAGTAAAGATATAAATGTTGTATTGATTTTAAACTTTCACTGTTCAGAATCAAATTGTCTAAAATGTTATGCAAATGTATTTAGTTTCATTGTGACTGTTATTTTTGACGAATATTTTTTTTTATTTTTTATAATCATTTTACTGCCACAAACTGCAAAGTGGGTGACGCCGGACGTCTAAGATGATAACCATCTCAGCCTGATTCCATAACTTTTTAATTTGTCTAGTTTATTTGGTCTAGCCTGTTTAATTTACCCAAAATATATTCATTAAATAATTCAACAACCTGCGGTTAAGGTATTTTGTAAGCGTCACAAAATGCTTAAGTCATGATGATGCTGACTTGTCTTTCAGGATAAAACCCTCCAGTAAAATATAAGAATAAAACACAAAATGCCTTCTACCGAAATTGACGCAGTATTTTCAGCCTAGAATAAAAATAAAAAAATACAGTCAACCTTTAAACCGCTCATAAAAAAAGGTTTAAAGCCTCCGAATAAAAAATTAACCCAACCAAGGAGTTGAAATGTCGTGTATAAATATTCAGAGAGTCGAAACCGTCGTGAGTTGTAAAAGGGGCTTTAGATCAGCGTGCCCCAAATCCAATCAGCTGTTGAATTAACCCGGTCCTTGTGACGAGAATACGGATTCGCCCCATCCTCACGTCAAATGTTTATCTTTCATCTGGCAGAGCGTTAATGTAAGTACCGAGTACAGCGTGTAATGGCAGGGCGAAGCTCATCGCCCTATACAAGTGCTGAGCGAGCCCTGATCGAGGATTATACGCACACGATCGTCACCCGATCATGCCCGATCACTATCGCCGATATTTGAAATGTTTATTTTCTTCATTTATTAGGCAAAGATAACGTTTTCTACGGATTTTCGGATACGTGGTTTTTTATTTAAATAATCCGATCAATGAAGGCATCGTCCAACATGTTTTTTGGGTTTCTTTAGTTAGACTTATCGAAGAAAATGTTTAAATAAATTTAATATAATGACCTCACATTTTTGGGCCGGACTAAGGGTAAGTATAATGTTATCTCGTAAAATAAAAGAACACAACATTATATTTGTGATCGACTTATCTTCGGAGTCATTCAGAACTTTTATTTCCAATAAGCCTAAGTACCGCTTTCATAATAAGTGAGCTAGGTTATAAATAAGGTTTTATTATGGTTGTTTGTCTGGCCCACCGTGTTTCTCAATATTTTACGTAGCGACATCTTCGTTTATCTCGAATCTAATAACGGGGCTCTCTCGGAGGCAAAACATACATATTTTCCGGGGTACGGCTAAACACAGCGACCTCTGGCGGACATTATTTTGCTTTGCTCCCGCGATATCGGTTTATTCAAATGCTCCTTGTCCGACCCGGGCTCAAAGAATCAACCTGAATAATATTATACATATTGAAATTCTTCCACCCCTGAACATCTACAGTATATTATTCTATGAATAAGTTTATTGTACGCAGATGTGCGAAATACCTACTTTACCAATAACACTGTATACTACCGCACAGCTTTGTGTCGCGAAATTTCATCACAGTGGACTATAGTAATAGAAGAAGATGGGTAAAGCCATTAAGTACCTAGTTTCCGCACTTCGTAGAGCGAATTATAAAAAATAAGAACGAAGAAAGAGCAATTAGTGAGAATTCCAATAAAGAGAACGAAGAAATCTTATTAGATAAGTGCTACGTGCAAATTGATAAATAACAAAAAATAATACATTGTCGAGACTGGAGAGCGTACCGACTCTCAGAAATAATTCAATGATTCCTATCAGATATCGCTCTCTCCTCTGGGAAATTCTGTTTATTATGATTTGGCTGAGGTCGACAGAGGACGGGTGGCGTGGCCACTGGCAAACAATCCTGATTATAACATACACACCACATCAAAGCCGAGGACCATGTCCCGACTACTTCAAAAGCAAAATTTTATTGGTAGCATTTACATTTTTATTGGTATGCTAGGACACCGCCTGCCGGCTTCGTCCTGAAACGTAAGTGATTTTGAATTTTCTGATGTGTATTTTATTATCTGATTTTATGTGTGCTCAATATGACTCATATTACCATAGGAAAAACATTACGGTCACGTATCTTAAGGCGGTCTCTATGTAAATGGTTTACATACTCCTTACACACGGAAACTCTCTTGTTATCCTTTGACTCATTTTAAACATAATGTGTTTAATAATAAACTGGCTAAACAATTTTGTTCAGTTTTAAAATTAAACATCAATTTGCCTAACAAGTGAATTGTTCCTTTTCCTATTGTTATATTATACAATAGGTGAGCAATAGGAGCGTTTTATTTTTACTAATTTGTTTCCATTGTACTCGACTTTCAGATTGTTACATCGTGAAATTAATTCGGATGAATACACAAACAGATTTATCAATATTTGTTTGTTCTAAAAACGTTTTCATGAGAACAAACTGACACAGAAAAACGTAGATTTTAGTAGACATTGAGAAGAATAAAAGATAGAAATCTTTATGGGAAACCATTAGGTAAGAAAAGCATTGTTTGTGCTATCTATAGGCCATGTTTGGGCGGTTCGTGATTGATTCCACTGTAATTTCCATACGCGTGCTCTGCTCATATTAGCCACTTTATACACCCACCAGCTATAAAGACCCCTCTTTCCCCTACAGTTTCTTGAGTATAAGCAGTAGAGAGGGGTAAACTGTTGTATATTCTAAGCTCAAACTTAACTGGCCACCTTTTCTAGGACTATACAATTGTATGGCGGGGCGACCTCGCGGCGCCTGCCGAGTCACGCACATATATATTTTTTCAAAGCCTTAAATTCTATTGCCGTTTATTATACTGATGGGACGTAGCTATTAATAAAGTATTAGAGATCTATCAAAGATCTTTTAAAAATGGAAGTAGCTTTTATCCGGGTTGTTACACGAAACCTTAACGACTGTCAATTTAGTTTAGGCAATGAATTCGTAAGTCATATTTATTCAATTGTAAATGACGAAGCTACTGTTTGGCACCGTAACAAAATGTTTTAGTGATCAAAGTCGGATATGCTTTGTTTACTCTTTTCTTGGGTATCAATATATTTGTGAAGGTATTAATATGGAAGTTAAGTCCATAATATCAATGAGGTAGTAATAAGCAAGTAAAGTATTAATAAGCTTCGCTGTCCGCTCATACTTACGAATTATTGTAAAATTATAATATTTGTAAAACAATCTAATTTTTAAAGAGTAAACATGGAGTTTCATGCCTGTTCTTATCCATAGGTAACAACCAAACGACGTGCACCTATTCTCGACGTTTTATAAGTGCCCATGTAGGCCTATGTGAAATAAAATATTGTAGGATACAATAATGCCTGAACACATATCAAACACCTAAACAACCAAAAAAAGATAAAACGAATGTCAATATCTTTAAATATTCTTCTCCTTCAAAACGATTGACACACAAACGAAACCAAAATTTCCTCAAAATAATCGTTTTAAAAGCCAAACACTCGGTTCATTAACACTCATACGACGTTCTAACAGCGAGCTAATTTACCCCAACCTTAATCTACTCGGCGCGAGGAAATAAAAATATGATATTTCCACTTTGAGTAATCAACGTGATATATGGGCTGGTTGTACGTGCTCGTGAGACCCAGGACTAACGACTGACGGACAATTAAAACAGACATCCTCCCCATACGCGTGTACGAAATTGCCGCAAATGCAGTTTGGACAAGCGGCATTTCAACTAGTATGGTGCGGCATTTTTCAAATTTTGTTTGTTTGAATCGAACTCAAACTGGTGTCAATATCACAATAAAAATTTAAAAAACCCCCGACACAAAAAACCTCTAAAAAGCCAAAAATAAATTAATCCAAGCGTCGTAGCGTCGGGGGTCCGCTTTGTTCTGTGCTTGTACTAAGCGGTCTTCTTAGCGGTCCCCCGACGCTACGACGCTTGGATTAATTTATTTTTGGCTTTTTAGAGGTTTTTTGTGTCGGGGGTTTTTTAAATTTTTAATTTAATTTTTTTTCATGCTTTTTAAACTTATTTTATTTTTGCCTAGCCTTGACTTTCCTACTCCTGGTTAACGAAACCAAGGAAAGATATAAATTAAACAAAATATAAATTGGGGGGGGGGTGCACCCCCCCCCCCCCTCAGCAATGCCCATGGTGACAAGCGACAACATTTCAAATAGACTACCTGTGAAAGTTTTTAAATCCCTACATCAACTAGAAAAGACGTGATGATCTTCAAACGGCTGAGCAGATTTTCATGAAACATAGCTAAGAACACTCTCGATTAAAATACCTTTCAAACGACACCACTTTTATCCAAATCGGTTCATCCGTTTAGGAGCTACGATGCCACAGACAGACACACAGATACACAGATACACAGATACACAGATACACACGTCAAACTTATAACACCCCTCTTTTTTGGTCGGGGGTTAAAAAGACAGTATTTGATTTTACAGCAATGTGTTTGAATAAAAACAAAATATTGACGTACGTAAACTTTTAATAAAAGTCTCAATATATCACGCCAGTATCCACATTTCCACAATAGCTACATTACAATAAATTCAAAGAAGGTAATAGTGAGCACATAAATAATAATACACGTACATAAGCCGAGGCCGAGGCGCGTTCCGTCGTGTGGCAACACTAATAACAGGCGTCGGGTGACAGCGAGCCGCCGACAGATATTGTCGTCAATTTGTTAGGGCTGCTCTTCTCGGCGCTGCTTAGGATTCGGCCGACGCCCGACCCGCGCCGCCCGGCCTTATGAACACACCACCAACAAGAACAACAAAGTTGAGATGTCAGCCGATTAGCCGCAAGTCACGTTATCATCCCCTTTTTCCTTCAAGTAAATATATATTGTGAGCAAACATTCTGTCTGAACAAATACGTAACTCGTTGACGTTGTTGTGATATCATACTTTACTCGTACACTAGGTTAAACTGTCAAAAAAGTAAAAAAATATATAACGAACGAAATATGAATTTGTTACTCGCCGGAACACACGCCGTTTCTCTCTCTATTTCCAATAAATAAATATCTTAGATCAGCTAAATTGCACAACTTTGTTCAGTTCTTAATAATGTACTTCGCCGCAATAACATATTTTGTCCTAAGTCTATAATAGTTCGCAATTAGTGACAGATCGCTAGCTCCTCGCCTACAAGCTCCATTAAACACTCCACTTGATTCCGGGCGAAATCCAATTGAGACTTTGTTATTCTTTTACTCTGAAAGAGCGAAAATGTTGCGAAAATCCTGATAGAGCCTTCTTTCTTACCTGCTACTTTGTTGTCATTGAAATTCAGGCATCAATGTTGTCGCCTTTTTAGTAATTTTGTTAGCTAAGTTTGCTCAGCAACATGGTGAAGAAAGCCGAATAGTTTTAACACGTAGATGCATTAGGTATTCTACAGTCTACTCTATACTAGGCGTCAGGCGTCGCGCGGCGGCAGCAGGGGTAGTAAGCCTTATTTGAGCCAAGCGCGCGTGACGTGAAACTGGAAACTCGACTTGTATGTCGCGTCGCGTCTTGTCGCCCGAATTCTCATCAAATCATCCCGCGACAATGTCGTTGCAAATCCCAACACGGGATCAAAAGATATTAGAGCTAAATTGAACCGAAGCAGTGATGATACCTAATTGCATATGTTTGTCACAGTACGTATACATTTCATACGCGCTCAGAATGTTTTAGTGGGGTGCTTGAACCGTTAGACGTAGATTTGATATATTTTCCTCACAATGCTTATTTTTGTTATTTTAGGAAGAGATCATGTAAATATAATATAATCTACATCCTGTTAGCTAATCTAATAAATTCCCTAGTTATACATTACGATACGCTTTTAAAGTAGCTACATAAAAATGCTAATAACTCCCCGATTCAGAATTTATTAGCCTCTTAAAATCGCTAATACAGAAAAGTCGTTGCGACACCTGTTAGAAGGCAAGTTTAAATTATCTCTGCAGATAAAAAGTGACTAGATAATACAATGAGATCCTTCGAAGGCGGCTGCTGTCCTCGCGAATCATTAATTTTAATTCGTACCCCGTGACGACGGTCTCTCTAATGAATTATTGGGAATCGCTGGAGTGCCCCCCTTCCACCCCTTGGACTTCCTACAGTTTCTCTTCGGGACTTAGCATAATGTAAAAAAATGTTACGCGGCCCTGCTGCATACTAATTGCTTGTTGTGTCGCTCTCTTTAAGTATTATTCAGAACTTACCGACCGGAACTTCGGCGGCGCGAGACAAGATTAACAACTTTTACCCCTGATCTGATCGAACACTTAACATTGGCCTTTTATAAGTTTCGATTTGAAACCGCTTTTGTCCGCATCGCCCGTTAAATTATTGAAAGGATCATCCAAATATAAGCTAATTTTTATTTTTCGTGAAGAAAGAACTTGAGAGAGAGTAGCTGCTTGTCATGCACTAAATCTTTGGACATTTTAATGGGTTCTCATTCTTATTCTGACTAACGTTACGGGGGATGGCCATCAGGTATGGTTACCGCATACCAATGATAATACGTTTCGGAAGTTATTTTTCAGTTTTTTCCTGAAGGAGTAATTACTTTCTATTTCTTGAAAGGTAAGTAAAACATATTTAAAGAGATGCGCAAGGCTCGGGGGGTGCGTACGTGCGAACGTTGTCATTCGTGGCCGCGAGCCAGGGGCAAGGAAACTTGTATTTTTTAAACTTTTGCCTTCCCGTAAGCCGGAGCAGGAAAGTTACAATTGTATTCCCCCTTTGCCCCCTTCAATATGTGACCTGCTTATTTATTGGAGAGGCGTCGGCGGAGTTCTCAGACAATATGTCGCGAGCCACCCAAGCAGACGCACGCCGAACGAGCGACTTAAACAAAACACAATTTAACCCGACAGAGAAAGTGAACTATCTGATTTATAATAACTTTTAGTTGTGCTTCCGCTTGTAAGGTCGCATATTGGAAGTATTTGTCATAAGTTGGAGCACAGCAGTTTGAGTTAGATGGATGTTTATAGAGTGGTAGGTCGGTCCATGTGGGAGGATGCCGTTAGTATTCAGAGCGCAGCCGTCATTAGCCGAGCCAGACGTCGGATTTCCCAGAAGCAGCTCGAATGTACCAACCCTGTGCTGCTGAATAATGATGACATCGGACCAACTCAATTTCGAGTTCAAATTAAGCGATATTTTTCAATATTGAGCTATTGTTCGGGCTTTTGTAAAAGTCAGGCTTGCTGTATAAAATGGTAAAAAAAACTTCAACACATGAACGTAGGTCGTTCCCATTGAAGTTCATATCGTGTTGGACCCGAAGTAATCCAACCGATAAATGGCAAGTAAATCCATGGAAACCAAAATGCCTTATGCATTTAACTTTCGCCGTTGTTTTACGGAATGCTGAAATTTAAATACAGAATCCATTTTGTGTTCAAATGAGTTTTCGGAATAGCCAATTAGTTGTTAGCGCCCGGCCGCCCTCGTTCGCTTTCATTAGGCTATATAGTTTCCCAAATATCTGAGCCCCTCAGAGATATATCTTTCGGTTGCTTTTCCATTTTCTTCTAACAGTTCGCTTATGCGAGAAGCGGGGAGCAACTCAGTTGTAAAATTTTACTAGTGTTTCGCGGTTTATTCGCGGGAGCCGGCTCCTACAAGCCGACGATACTTTTATTTAAAACATAATCAAATGTCGGTCTTAACTGTATACAAGTGCGCAACAACAACAAGGCTGTTTAATTTTTAATCTGAAAATTATTATTTTTTACTTTCGTTATTTAAATATCGTTATGTCTATCTGCTCTGGTCTAATACCTTGATATGTGTGTGGATGTTGTGGCTTTAAACCAATGTATTCTTAAAAACGACCCGATAAAATAAACATATTTTATTTTAACGCGCCATAAAATTGTTATAAATGCTTGAATCCTTATGCGACAAGCAGAATGCCATTCTCATACAACACTAGGAACTTATAAGTAAAATCACGAAATTCCTAAATATAACAACATAAACAGTTTATTGGTATCTAAACACAAAACCATAGCACATTTAATCAACAGCTTTAATTAGATATTGCTTACCAACCAACCCCTACAGTTAACAAAATTAATCGCAATCAAAAACGCACCAAGTGCCGCGGTGGTGTATTTATTCGAAAGCAACTCTTTATAACGTGCAATTCCTTTCTTATTTCATAACGCAATCTTCTCGGCTTCTTATCTAACAACGAACATATCTCGCCCCCGCTCTCGAGGAAAATCGTCCAATATAAAATCGGTTTAATTTGCGCTTTTCGCACTCAATGGGATGGAATAATATCGGGCAATTTGGTTACCGCTGGCATAAATATGGCAGGCCGCGCAGTAATTGTAACGCGGGCAATTCGCGCCTCGTAACGACCGAGAGGAGAAAACTTCGCCCGTTTGAGCTGGTCTCGGCCGACGCTCCACCGCGCACCTCCGCCGCCCACAGCGCCCAGTTACAGGCGCACGCGCACACTACACAGCTCTTGACCTACATACGACTCCAACTTGCTCTACGAACAACCATTAATGACCCAAAACTTACAATAATTATGTCTTGTACGAATTGATGAACAAAAGTTTTGAGGCTGAACAACTTAATATATTTTCTGCCTTCAAAACGTACATTTATTTATGTAGGTTAATTCTCCGAACACAATGCTGTATAAAATCTTAGCTAGGTACTAACCTACTCCAGAAACATCAAACAAAAATACGACAATAGCTCACCAAAAGTCGCAAAACTACGTTCTACGTAAATCGTGGAATCCTTTATCTGATTGCAGAGAGGCATGAGTAACAACAAAAAGGAGCAATCTTCTCGTTCCGCATGACGGGACCGGGTCCCGATCCGCGCCGCGCCAGGACACAATACCGGACCACAGATTACTATTACGAAAACAGATCCTGTTGATATAATACCAACACAAAAGTAATTACCAGTGCCTACAGAGCTCTTCTTTGCTCCTTTGCCTAACGTAATAGAATAACGAATGTCATTTTCTTTTACTCTGACCCTTCCGCGGTTCGCGCGGGGAATGCGAAATTCCCGAAATTAGAGTGAATAAACCTGCGTTGTAATTAAAGTCGGGTGCCGGGCGGGCAGGGAGCGTTGGCCGCCCATCTTTCTTGGCTGGCCTACGAATTAAGCACCGAATTGCTTTAGTAATTCGAAGTATATATTCCTCGCTCTCAGTTAAATGTAAATCACTTTTACTGTCCCGATTTTCACCACTTAACTCCCTAATCTTCTAATATCTACCTTCTTTTATTTAGTATGGAAATGCGAGATGTTAAGTCGATTGCCTGTAACTCGATATCGGTATTAAATTACAAGAGTTCGGGTCTTTAAATCAACAGACAGATCGGCTTTGGATTCGTAAGGAAAAAATACAAAGAAATGTGGAATTTCACAATTTATTTTGTCTTCATCTGGTTTCAATAGCGGTTTAACATTTTTTAGTGATGTTAAAACATTTCAATGTAAATTCTGTATTAAAATTATAAATATAAACGGGTTGTGAATGGTAGGGCTGTATTCAGTGAGAGTACTTGGCGCCGGCCGGCGGCGACAATCAAGTGACGCAACAGTTAAACTAGGAACAGCTCTCGACCACTTCCGCCCGCCCAGCGTCGCCCGCCCAGCGCCGCAGCCGCTCAAACTCAAGCAAACACTCGTCAATTGCCTTAGTGATGTTTATAAGAGAATTACAAAACTATCGATACAATGTTTGCGTGAAATCTTTTTGCAATCGTAATGTGTTTGAAACATCTTCTTCACTCTCTAGAGAATACAAATCAAAGCTCTTCTAAAACTTTACTACGCACTTGACAACAAATTTATTGTTACAAATGTTTTTCGCGTCGTTTCGAATAACAATAACATTTAAATTCGTTCTCGGAAAACACTAATAGCAATTCAATTCCATTATCGCAGCGCGGCTTGATATCGATACGAAGTGAGATTGAAAAAAAAACATCGACACGGCCGCTAGCTCTATCGCCAGTCGGATGGTAACAGTTTGCAGAACGGCTGATTGCTTTGATAATCGCCGCCTGAGACGTCACTAATGACGCAAGAACACTGTCTCGACAACCCCTACAAGAACGGCCTGCTACTATAAGATACATTATTACTACAGTTATTCTAAACATTGCCAACACAGCAGTTTCTAAATAAATTAACCAAATTATACGAACACAGCCTTGAAGTTCTCTGAACTAGTTATAATGCAGTTAGACTGTTAACTGTGACCATTTTATTGTTTAATTGCCATGAATATAATTTTGATGTTAGCTATGGCCTCTAAAGAATTCAGGCCAACCTGAAAATAAAACTATTATAAATGGCACCTTGAAAACACTGGATAAACGATTATAACCATACTAACAGAAATGGTAATGGCCGCCACACACATTCTACAGCATACCAATCAGTGATTTAATGGATTGAATCAATGGAAAAGTTTGTCTATTCAAAGAGTTACGAACATTAGTTAGAAAACTTCGGAATACTGCCCAACTTTGCAGATACTAACTTAGAATAACAAAAAACCCATCATTATTCATTTTATTTACATTTAAAATACGAAATTTTCCACTTGGCAGAATTTTATAAAAGCTTTCTCAAGAGAAGACCTGCATGGAGTGTGTAATATATTGGATTGTGACCAACGTCTCCTACTTACACCAACACAATGCAAAATAAGTTAGCAATGAAATTCAGTTGTGAAGCGGCGACAGCGTGAACTACTAGCTAAACTACATTTGCCAACTCAGTAACACGAGCAATCGAAAAATAGAAAGTTCCACTGGCTGGCGAGGATCGAGACTAACTGAGTAACTGGCATTCTTCGGGAACTTTAGGTGAGAGTTGCTTCTCCGCGGAATTTATTCAGTTTGGTTTGTTTAACCAATCCTATTGTTCTAGAAAAACCTTCCGCAGAACCTCGCCTTGGATGTTCTGTGTTAAATGTCGTAGAAAAATTTATTCATACAACTCATTGTCAGTAGTGTTGGGATTTTATCCGGATAAATACTCAAAATGGATAAATACTCAATAAATGTCCGTTTTTACTCGAGTATTTATCCAAAAGGCGGATAAATACTACCTATAGTTTTAGTTACGTTATTTTACGTAAATGTTGTTATTTTACAAGCAAAAGGATTGAAATAAATGAAAATCGGAAAATATAGATTTGTACCGTGCTTTATTAATCACTTTAATAATAACAAAAAGCCTGTAATACTCAATCATGGATATTTTCGTCAAGCACTGTCAAAGTTAGATAAAGTTATTAATTTGTGATAAATCACAAAATTAATTACTGAAATCATTGTAATATTAAGAAAATTTTTCGAAATTTTTCGTTCGTCGTTTTTCGTTCTGTATGGTGTCGGACGTTAAGAATAGCACCATCCCATATCTTCCCGTGGGTGTCGTAAGAGGCGACTAAGGGACTTGCCAGAGAATGGGCAGCAGCGTTCTCTGTGCTTTTTGCAATAACCGTACTGCGATCGCCAACCCGTCTGCCAAGCGTGGCGATTATGGCAAAACCCCCCCTTATGAGCGCAAAAAAGAAATGGCCCCTAGTACCCGGCAGCCCGTCTACCCTCGACTATGGTAGCGGTCGAGGTTACGGCGTGGCAAGGGGTGCGAAGAATCTCCGGAAGGGATCCGGCTGCCTATACCGACGACTTTACCTGGCAACATATAACACGCGAACACTCCGGACCGACGAGAAGATAACGGAACTCGAGGAGGAATTGAGCAGGTTGCGATGGAGTATTGTAGGATTATCTGAAGTCCGAAGAGAGGGGGAGGACACGATGATCCTGAAATCCGGCAACCTACTCTATTTCCGAGAGGGTGACCGGCAGTCCCAGGGTGGTGTTGGGTTTATCGTCCACAAGTCCCTTGTGAATAACGTGGTGAAGATCGAGAGTGTGTCGACCAGGGTGGCGTACCTGATACTCAGAATATCCTCAAGATATTCGCTGAAGGTCATACAGGTCTACGCCCCGACCTCGGCACACCCCGACGACGAAGTGGAGACCATGTATGAGGATATCTCCAAAGCCATGCATGGTTTCAAAACTCACTTTACCGTTGTTATGGGGGACTTCAACGCGAAACTGGGCAAGCGAGACGGAGATGAGCTGTAGGTGGGGCAATTTGGGTTTGGATGTCGGAACCACCGGGGACACCAACTGGCTAGTTTTATGGAGAAGGAGGGCCTCTATATGATGAACTCCTTCTTCAAAAAGCGTGAGCACAGGAAGTGGACCTGGCAGAGCCCCGATGGTGCAACTAAAAATGAGATTGACTTCATCATGTCAACCAAGAAGCAAATGTTCAATGATGTCTCTGTGATCAATTCGGTGAAAACTGGGAGCGATCACCGCATGGTAAGAGGCACATTGAACATCAATATTAAGCTTGAAAGGTCTCGACTGATGAAGTCTACGCTCCGACCAGCACAGATCCAGATCCAAAACCCCGAGAGCTTTCAGCTTGAACTCCAGAATCGTTTCGAGTGCCTAGGAAGCTCAGTGGACGAATGCAACGATGGATTCGTGGAAACTGTCCATACGACAGGGTCTAAGTTCTTCAAGACGCGTCGTACACAGAAGAACAAAAAACTCTCTGATCATACTCTCAAGCTCATGAAGGAACGGCGTGAGATGATCCTGCAGTCTTCAGAAGACGCGTGGGAATACCGGCAGCTCAATAGACAGATCTCTAAATCCTTGAAGAGCGACCTCCGCCGCTTTAATACCGAGCGTATTAAAGACGCCATTGAGCGGAATAAAGGCTCGAAGGTATTTGCAAGAGATCTGGCTATTGGGCAGAGCCAGCTCACGAAACTGAAGACCGACGATGGCAGAATCGTATCCGCCAAACCGGAGCTACTGAGGGAGATCGAGAGTTTTTATGGGCAGTTGTACACGTCAACCAGGAAACCCGTTGTAAATCTAGCGAATGACCCAAGAGCTAGACTGACCCGACACTACACCGAAGACATCCCGGACATCAGCCTGTACGAGATTAGGATGGCTCTGAAACAGCTTAAAAACAACAAGGCACCGGGTGATGATGGAATTACGGCCGAACTTCTGAAGGCGGGTGGAAAACCGGTACTTAAGGCCCTTCAGAAGCTGTTTGATTCCGTCATACTCGAGGGGAAAACGCCACAGGCATGGTGCAGGGGTGTGGTGGTACTCTTCTTCAAAAAGGGCGACAACGCCCGGTTGAAGAACTATAGGCCCATCTCACTTCTAAGCCATATCTACAAGTTGTTTTCAAGAGTCATCACGAATCGTCTCGTGCGCAGGTTTGACGATTTTCAGCCTCCTGAACAAGCCGGATTCCGAAAAGGTTTTAGCACCGTAGACCACATACATACGCTGCGACAGGTTATACAGAAGACCGAAGTTTATTTATTTTATTTATTCATCAACAAATTTACATTTGTGTCGAACATACACGATAAATGTAACACATAAAATAGACAAATCATCGTAAAGACATTACATGGGTCACAACATTATTAGTCTTAATATTATATTAATTACAATAATTTTACATTAAACATTACATAACACACACATTACATTGCATTTATAATCATTTAACTTTATAATAATTCAAAATCAATGTAAATTCAATAAAATAAAATAAATAATAATAATGAATGTCAAAAAAAACCTTATGATGTAATGTCATGATAGAATGTTGCTTATTTAAAGTCATTAAAATATATTCACATATTAGTTCGAACTATTTTTGTCTTTGAAAAACTCTGCAATACTGTAATAACATTTCTTCAACAACCACGACTTTAATTTGATCTTGAATTCGTTTGGATTCATAGTATTATTAGTATAGAAGTACAACCTGCCTCTCTGTTTAGCGTTTGTGGACTACGAGAAAGCCTTCGATTCGATCGAGACTTGGGCTGTACTGCAGTCTCTCCAACGGTGCCAAATTGATTATCGGTACATCGAGGTGTTGAAGTGTTTGTACAAAAACGCCACCATGTCAGTCCGACTTCAGGACCAGACCTCGGAACCTATCCTTCTGCAGCGAGGTGTGAGACAGGGAGACGTTATATCTCCGAAACTGTTCACCGCTGCACTGGAAGATATCTTCAAGGTTCTGGACTGGAGAGGGCTAGGCATCAACATCAATGGCGAGTACATCTCTCACCTTCGATTTGCCGACGATATAGTGGTCATGGCTGAGACCATGGAGGACCTCAGTACAATGCTCGATGACCTCAGTAGAGCTTCCGAAAGAGTGGGTCTTAAAATGAACATGGACAAAACCAAGGTCATGTTGAATGCCCATGTAACACCCACTCCTATCAAGATCGGAGACTCTACTATCGAAGTTGTAGACGATTATGTCTACCTGGGACAAACGGTCCAGTTGGGTAGGTCTAACTTCGAGAAAGAGGTCAATCGTCGAATCCAACTCGGCTGGGCAGCGTTCGGGAAGCTGCGTGGTATCTTCTCGTCCAACTTACCGCAGTGTCTCAAGACGACAGTCTATGACCAGTGTGTGTTGCCAGTGATTACATACGGGACCGAAACGTGGCCGCTCACAATGGGCCTCATCAGAAGGCTCAAAGTCACCCAAAGGGCAATGGAGAGAGCTATGCTCGGAGTTTCCTTGCGTGATCAAATCAGAAATGAGGACATCCGCAAGAGAACCAAGGTTACCGACGTAGCCCGAAGAATTGCCAAACTTAAGTGGCAGTGGGCAGGGCACATTGCTCGCAGAACAGATGGCCGATGGGGCCGAAAAGTTCTGGAATGGCGACCGCGAACCGGGAGACGATGCGTTGGAAGGCCTCCCACTAGGTGGACCGATGACCTGGTGAAGGTTTCGGGGATCCGCTGGATGCGAGTCGCACGGGACCAATCAATGTGGCGACACTTGGGGGAGGCCTATGTCCAACAGTGGACGTCTTTCGGCTGAAATGATGATGATGATGATGATATTATTTTGGAAAGCCCAAATAACAATACTAGTCATTAAATTTAAAAAAATAACCATCCGATTCGCAAAAATTATAAATATCCATCATTTTGAGTAAATATCCGATAAAAATGGTTGAAAACGAGTATTTATCCATTTCGGATAAATACTCGAGTAATTATCTTCCGAGAATTTATCCACCGCCCATCACTAATTGTCAGTTCTGAGGAAGTTCACAGAATCTAGACTTGGGGTTTAAATAATGGTTCATTCGCACCGCTTTGACGTATCTTTACTCCTCTGTCAAGTTACAAAGTTCAATGAAGTAAACAATAATAAAACCTTGTGTTTTATGCCATGATAAAATCTCGTCTCGGTTGCCAAAGTACACTCGCTGAAGTAGTAAATGTCAAATTAGATCTTCAAGCACAGGTTTAATGAACCTCTATCAAAATAAAAACTAGAATCGCTTAAAAAACTAAATCCATTTGTGAAAAGCGTAAAAACAAAACAAAGAAAAACAAAATTTTCAGATCAAACAAAATAATCGATAAATCCCGAATAAAAGTTGTCAGATTTATTTGCAAAACAAAAGTTCGCCTCTCCGTCGGTACAATATTTGGAATGTTTGAGTTTCAAACCGAAACAATATCTTTGGTTCGTTTAAAGCGGTATATTCGGAAGTGGCACTTAACGCCACAGAATAAACTGTTGGCGGAGTCGTGTAAACACGGGAATTCCATCCTGCAGGCGGTTTACACTGCCGAGGTCATTCAAGTTTCATTACCAATAGCTCGGAGCTCATAACATATTCAGTTAGGGGCAGGTTACGTGCTTTAACATTCAATTTGCAGACTGAAGAAACGTTATGGTCGGTAGAGGTCGCGGGAGTGGCGATGCTACGATGGCGGGAGACGCCACAATGTCTTTGTACCCACGTGCAATAACGAAGCGGGCTCGTTACCAGATGTATAGGGCCCATTTGCCAATTGTTTATTTATAGCTATGCTTCTAGTTTGTCAAAGTATTTCTGTTTCCTTTTTAATTCGTGGCAATAAATCTTCTTTCAAAATTATGGGGAATAAGACTATCAAAAGGAAACTTGTGTCAATATTGCTCTTCGTGTGATATCGGTAATACTCCACACAGGAAGGTAACTACTCCACCCAAATTCCGATCAGCTTATTGCCAATAGGTGTAGTTCTATGGCGAACATTGTAACCCCTATATAAACACACACCTCCAAGAGTTACGCCCACCCACAGCACTTAGGTAATAAAACCAAGAAAGTAGTTTTAAGGAAGCCCGCGACAGCCATTGCAGCCCCATATTACCCGCAGCAAAACCCTCCTTATTACACGAGACAAACAAGTTATTCGTTTCAAATTGAAAACTTTCCACCCCACTAGCCATGCTGGGGCTGTGGCCCATAAATTCCCGCCAATTTTGTTTTATTTCGCGATGCAGGCACGGTAATAAAAGTAAGCTGGACGTGAGACAAAGCCTCTAGCCGGGATTACGCGGCCATCGCAATGGATCACTGCAGCCTGTGATATGGTGTCTAAACAACGACACCTGACTAACAGGACACGCCCACGGCAGTTGCCAATGTGGATACAAAAAGGCTTTATGATACGACCTATAGCCTTGTTCCCGAAAAAAGAAATCCCTCTTAAAACTCGTCGCACTTTGAAAAACATACCCATAAAACTATACTCCAAGTTTACGGCCGAATACATAAAAATATGTACCTTAACCTCGGCTCGGCGAAATTTGGCTAGAGAGAACACTTTTTTCTAAGCAAATAAAATCCCGTACCTTCATACTTTCGTAGATTCAATATTAAAGGATTCTGCGAACGAACTGAGTAAAATATCAATAAAATATTTCGGATAACACGGATACTAAATGTTTGAACTGAAAATGGTTTAGTGACGTTTGTATGAGTACTGAGTAGGCAGGTGCATAGTTCTGGAGTTCCTCCAATCTCATCTGTTGTAGTTGGCAACGCACCGAGTGGCCGCATATGCGATCTTTGCTCCAAGCTCATTGTTGCCTTCCTTTTCTTTTAATAGTGAAACGTGTCGTGTAAGCACGAATCTAAACTGGATAAGTAAACAAATATTCTTGCATGCTATTTTTAAAACATTCTCTTTTAGTTTCTTTTGTCGGGTTCGAAGGTTATTTTCAAACATGGCGAGAGTCGTTTTTCTGTCTGACGAAAAGAACTCGAATAAAAATCTACAAAGTTTTATAACGCAACAAATACAGAGGCCTTAATGAAGTGTGTCTGCTCGTACCACAAGCTGCGCTTTAAGAAGTGCCAGGTGAAAGCAAGCTCTTTTATAGGGACTAAAATAAAATCGCCACGCGTGAGTAAGGAGAAGTCCCAATGGATGCAACCACAACAATGACAACATAAGCACAAAAACATTCCTTAACCCAAAGCTCTAAAGTTGGTATTCATGCCGACCTCGAACTGTCTGTGAACAAAACAACGCCTGGTTTACGGATAGGATTGCAAACAGTTGCTGTGTCCAACGGTTATGATCCGTCGTTTCAGCAACACCCCAAATTTGGTCCCGTCATAAAAATAAAAAGTAAAGTAGTCTGGATAACACATGCTCTGAAGATTATCTGTACGACACACTGTACCAGGTCTTGAATAATTCAGTCTTCAGTTCTGTGCAAGAATAAAATATAAAATGAAGTTGTTCTAAATATCCGAACAGGAGTAAATAATGTTGTCACACTAGAAATCAATATGAGGTACAAAACAACACGTAAAACAATAAACCCTGAAATAGTTAATGTGCCAAGAAGGAGCGTGGGAGCCAATTAATTTTTGCTGAGACCTCGGTTTATGTTTTCCCGGATAAATAAGGAGATTTAGCGGCGACGCCTAGAGCCGCCTCATAAAATGGCTTGCCCGTAACCGGCCGTGACCAGCCCCTAACTAACGATTCTCGATAATGTTACAATAAGTCTGGATTTTGTACAATGCAACCAACCCATACAAATAATATCGCCAATATAAGAAGGAAGTTGAAAGATTGAATTGTATCGTGATTTTTAGTATACAATGAGATAACAGTTACTATACAAAAGCGCTTTAAAGCATATTCTGCAGATATAAAAATAATATTTAAACTACCAAATTTTTTTTTTTCACGATATCATATAAAAGTTTTTCAATACAAACATCATAAACAAAGTTACGACCCACGGTACATTTGATGGTGCATGAAATTGCACCGTACATACAAGAGTCATTCGAATGCATTTTATTTTCGTGGAGTAGGCGAGGAGGCCGGGCGATGACTAAATAATGACCAGGATAACGCAGTTTTATTGCCGGCTCCGTGTTGCGAATATATAAATGAACCCTCGAGGGAGTGTTAAAGACGCCGCCAAAGAACTCCTGTCGAAACAAGTCGGGCTCAGAGAAATGGCGCAGTAAACCACCCCATCCGCTGAGACGTCATTTTGCTCTTTGTACGAAACTGCTGTTTGGAACACAAAAAAAATAATAAGAATTGTATATTTGTTCCAACGAGCCAATTTTCAGCACCAATCGCTCTTGGCTAAATAAAGTTTGTTGATAAATTGTCTTTTCTTCTGCTAATTTTATTGTATTGTAGAGAAACGTCCGATTTATGTTTTATAATACTTATACTTATTTTTCTTTTACGCATTTGGTTGAGCTGGTGAACATACTGAACACACCTCTTTGGTTGTATTTTTTTGCAAAAATGTTTCCCTACATATATATATATTGTTTGTCCTGTATTAGAAAAGCTTCACAGCTGAAGTTTAATGAATTTCCTTCTTTGGTCTGCCATTTCCAGAATATCTCTTCAAAACTTTACCGTGTACATGACAGAAAGAAAATGTAGTTTAATTGGCATTAGCACAAAGACAACCTAGACAGCATCCCAGGACTTAAACTAGTGAAGAACACAAGGAAACAAATAGCAAGTGAGCACGAAAATTAGTTTATTTTATGTATTTAATTATGCCAGTTGTATTCACGGCTCCAGTTCAAATTGTGATTTCACGGTGTTAAAATATTAAAACTTTAATTGTATTCTGGCGCCCGACTCCATAGCCGTAAAGAAGTCGGCGAGGCGCTCCGTTGATACACTATTAATGCAATTGTTCGAAAACAGCGCGGGGCAATAAAATTTAGCCTTCAGGTGGAATATTCCGCCCCACTTTGTAGCCGTAGCCATAATTTTTCGCATTGCGGATTTCAGGTAAATGTATTTCATTACTTCATTTTACGTTTTTACGACTAATGAGATTGTTTTAAAGGAGCAGAGATTGCATGCAGATAATAATACCTACATTTTTTTTTTAATTGATTCGTATATTTCTTGGTATAGTAAACTAATGACTTTAGATATTATTGTAGATAATATATCTAAAATGAGAGCAGCGGTAGCCCAGTGGTGGCAGCTCCGACTTACGAGCAGTAAGCCGTGGGTTCAAACCCAGGCAGGCGCATTACTTTGTATACTTACTTTCATCACCGCTGCCCTCAAAAACGGTGAAGGAAAACATCGTGAGGAAACAAGATGTTCTAGAACTAAAATTTCAAAGACATGTGACATCTACCAACCCGCACTGGGTCCGCGTGGTGGATTACAGTCCACTGCCTCTCATAGAGAGGAGGCCTGTGTCGCAGCAGTGGGAACTTTATAGGCTGATGAAAATGATGACATCTAAAATAAAATAAATTTAAAACAAATTGCATTGTTTTCAGCAGGCAACAATACTCAACATAATATTATATTATATATATAATATCATATTATTATATAACCCTGTTGAAATACTCATAGCAATGAACTGTTCTGCGTTTCATATTCTCTGCACGTGTATTCTCTGCTGAAGAAAAATGCTGCTGCCTTATTACCTACTCCTGCTATTAAGACACCAGTCTTGTATCACTACAACAGTAAAAGTTCGATTTCTCCAAAACAACCCACTTTGGACTCAAATTAATCGGGGTCAAAATTGTTCCAAGTGAGGTCTAATATCACACATTTCAAGTAATGCGCCCAATTACAAATCTACCTGTATAGTGTTGCTACTTACTGGTGGTCTTATGGCTAACCACTAGGATTTTTTCCAGAAGCAGGAGTAGCAGCATGGTTGCAAACCCGGACTTTGGAAGTGGTTGATGCAAGTTTAGACACGGGGGTGCCTCGGCAAGCACGAACGGAAGCCAATGGTCCTGCGCCTGATACCACCCCGACTGAGTCTGATTGCCATCCCATTGGACCATGACATAAAGTACCTGAGTTACTACACTAGTACTGTGCGACTATTCTATCTTAAGCGCGATTGCCTAATCCTCGTTAAGATTGGCCACCTAAAATCGGTCTGAAAAATATTACTATTGTTCCTGCTGTTAAGCAATTAACCACCATTTTAAATAGTCTTATTTTCTTTCGTATGTAGCTCAAATTAACAAGATACCACTATCCTACTTCCTACTAATATTATAAACGCGAAAGTTTGTAAGAATTCATACTCTTTCACGCAAAATCTACTGAATGGATTTTGATGAAATTTGGTATGTAGATAGCTTAATACCCTGAATTGGGATAGGCTACTTTTTGTACCGGTCTGCGCGGGTGAAACCGCAGGGCATAGCTATTAGCTAGTAATATTATAAATACGAAAGTTTTTAAGGATGGATGGATGGATTTTTGTTACTATTTCACGCGAAAACTACTTAATGGATTTAGATGAAATTTGGCACAGGTATAGATAATAGTCTGGAATAGCACATAGCATACTTTATATCTCGGTAGTATGATACTGTGGGACAATTACCGAACGAAACGCTCGCAAAGCCGTAGGAATAAGCTAGTCTAAACTAATATTATAAAGAGGAAAGATTTGATTGTTTGTATGTTACGATTTAACTCAAAAACTACACGACCGATTTTAAAAATTCTTTCACCATTAGAAAGGTAAATCTTTACTTAGTATCATAAGCTATATTATACAATTTTCACGGACGAAGTCGCGGGCGATGTGCTAGTCTTTAATAACAAAATAAGCTGCATCGGGATTTCAAAGACTGAGCCTAGATCCGCATAACAAAACACCCACACGCTAAAAGGCTTGTATAAAAATAAAACTATGCGTCTATTTTCGGAAAAAAAATTCCCATCGGCTCTGATATTTTTATTTTTGAGTATAGTTGAAGCTACAGCTTTATTTCGTTCACTTTTACAACGAAAAATTGTTGTTATAATGTGTGGTTTTTCGGATACGTATACGTAGACAATTTAACAAAGATTTTTTCCATTACAGGTAGTAATGGAAAAAAATATTTGTTGAATCGTCTATTAGTCGACTTTTAATTAAAAAAAAATATGTTATCACTGCTTTCAGAACAAAGAAAAATATGAAGGTGCTGCCAATAGACAAAAAAACAACAGAAATAAAATAAACGTGTCACAGTTTTTTTCAGCGTTTATAAAAAATTAAATTACAATTTAAAAAAAATTGTTCAGGATCGGCATGAAACGGTCAAAGTACTTAAAAATACTTCTCTATTTTCATGTTCTCGCAAAGTTTCACCTTCAAAAATCAAAAGAAATTGTAATCAGTAAAACTTACATTCAAATCAAGTTTCTCTCTACTATAAAGTAACATTTTAAATTAAATTTTCAGGAATTTACAAGTTCGTACCCACAGTAAATCCTTGTAGCCAATTGTGACAAGAAGAACATAATAATAAAAGGTAACAACACCCATTAATGTCTTCAGGTGCATTTCAGTAAACATTATCAGAAAACAGAAGATATTTAATGTCAGTTTCAGAGATTTAGAGCCATAAAGCCATCGGACACCGAAATGTCCGGAAATTGTAGGTACTAATTATTAATTTGACCGGTGAAGGAAAATATCATAAGGAAACCGGCATGGCCTAGAACTAAAAAGTTCGAAAACATGTGACATCTACCAACCCGCACTGGGCCTGCGAGGTGGATTACAGTCCACTTCCTCTCATAGAGAGGAGGCCTGTGTCCCAGCAGTGGGGACTTTATAGGCTGATGATAATGATGATGATTATTATTATTAACTTGAGATATTTTCGCTTGGCCATAACTTGATATTTTGAATTGAAACTCCATTTGAAGATAAAAATTCATAATATGAGATTTTTTGAGTTATTTACGTATCCATCTACATTATCTATTTACTGCGAACGAATTATAAGAAAAATATTATTGTTGTATATAATATATATGTCGTCGCAAGCGATTTCAAGACTACAACCTTTTTTTTAATTATTATTTCTAGCAAGTTGGTAGTACCAACTCATTGATTTCATAATGTTGGTCAAACTGTTACTTGATTTCTCATTGGTTGATTGGTTAGTACAGTGGACGCCGTGAGGTGGCGCTTCGGTCTTGAATTCTCCCGCCAAAAACACGCGGACAGAGTCGATCCAGAATACTAGACTGGGATTTTGTTCTGTTGAGATCATACGATCGAAACTGTCACGTCCACCGTACAAGCCCTAGTTCCTCATATTGCCACTTACTGTAATTTTACCGAGTAATAAACGTGACTGTAATTTGTGTTTAAACCTACGTTTCACTGGTTTGCCCGAGTACCCACCTTCTTCATGGAACCCGAACCAAGAAACAATAACGATGACGCTCCTGTTATCGATACGCCCACGCTCCCGCCGTCATCACAAGTGGGATCAGCTCGGGCGCCTACCAACGATATCTATTGGCGCCAACTCCTAGAACAGCAGAATCAAATTACCATGCGCATGATTGAAGCCATGCGAGGATCAACGCCGACGAAAATTTCAATCAAGCTGCCAGAGTTCAACTCAGACCTACCAGACGTCGATCCACGTGTTTGGTGCTCGACGGTGGACCGACCGTTTGCCTCACAGAACATCCGATGGAAGAAGGCGCGCTGATTATTTCACTCAGCAAATCTTTAAAAGGAAGTGCATCGACTTGGTTATCTCACGCAATATGATTGTGCGGAAACCTGTGCAGCGACTATAATTAATGCCAAGAACAGTCAACAAAAGTTTGGTGGAAATTTAACTGCCTACGCGTGCTGTTTGATGACGTCACTCATAGCGAAATGGAAGGACATGCACTGTGAGGAGATTGCGGTATGAGAAAACATGATCGACACCTCGACAACAACGTGGTCAAACTACTCAAAGGACTTCCTCTACCACTACGCCTTCGTCATCATCGGATACCAAGAAAGATGTCACCCGCCTCCGCTGTGGAGAACGAGGCCACATCGCGCCTAACTGTCCGAAGACGAGCAACGCAGCAGCCAGTAGCAACACCAGCAGCAACAGCGGCGCGGCCCTGGAACGAAGAGTCAACTACTGCCAAGTCCAAGGTGTATGTGGAGAGCTAACACAATCCGGTGAGTCGTACATGTTTTATTTCGATAGTGGCGCTGAGTGTTCTCTCGTAAAGCAAAGTATCTCGAATAAATTCTTAGGCGAACGTTCCGTTGCTAACATAAGATTAACAAGCGTTGGTAACGCTCATGTTTACTGTACAGAACAAAAATTTTATTTAATTTACATTTTTAACACAACCGGTTTCTTGTCTTGCCGCGGTGACGCATATTAATTTTAGTGCAATTAATACCGAAGTTTCACCCGTATTTAGTCTTGCACGTGTTGAATGAATTCTCGTTTGGATTTATTGATGGTTTACCGTCAACTCGTGTAACTACAAGGGAAATGAAAATTCGTTTAAAAGATGCAACCCGTACTGTTTATCGCCGCCCTTACCGCCTACGCCTCAGTCCCCGCGAACGAGATGTACTTAGTGCGTAACAAAGTAAACGAGTTGTTGAATGCAAACATAATCCGACCGAGTAATTCTCCGTTTGCTAGCCCGATCCTTCTTGTAGAAAAGCGTGACGGTTCACAGCGTATGGTGATAGATTATCGCGAGTTAAATTCGAATACGGTGCCAGATTGATTTTTACTTCCGCGTATTGACGACCAAATATCTAGGCTGAATGGCGCAACTATTTCCTTTGCCTTGATTGTGCTAGTTGTTTTAATCAGATTGCTATCCTAGACCACTGAATCTGTTAATTCTTTTTCTAAATTTGTTATTTTTATTTGTTTTTTAATTTTATTTATTTATCGGTTTGAATCAAATTGATTTTAACTTAATTTTCATTTTACTTATTTGCTGAGTTGATTTAATTTTTTTGATAATTCGATTTATTTGTCCATTTAATTTACAATTTGATTTAATGTATTCGTTATTTTAATCTAGAAAATTTATTAAATTTATTTGATAATTTCATTTAATTGTGATCTTCATTGCGTATGCTACTTTATTACAGTTTTAGCAGTATGTCATAACTTCATAACATAATGTCCGGACGGAGGGTCGCCTGGTGATCTGTAATACAGGTTTTGCCTAAAACAGACACCAGTCTCTATGTAGTGATAATTTGACTCTGTACTGTTTATGATGAAGAGAGAAATAAATTTTATATTATCTTTTGACTGCTGACGATACTGAAGTTGAGGTAGATATTTCTGAGACGAGAGAGCACGCAGCCCACAACATCAAACAAAGTTCTAATTACGAGTAGTCTCGTTTTGACAGTAAAAAGGCAAAATTAAAATAACTGATGTACCTACTTGAAGACGATCTTTATGCTTTAAAATCTTTGACCAGTAACAGAACCTATAAGTATGCCCACGATCGTCTTAGAAAGATGCCTCAATGTGAAATTCCATCTGAACTGATTGTGTTGACATAGAATCCAATATAAATTAATAATAATGAAAACGCTTCCACTATTGTTTGAATATGACGCACACTAAAATGACTAAGTTACTAGGTACCTTTCTTAATCAAACTGTACAGTCTGGTCGTAGTTGTAACTGCGATTCTATGAGTCGTTCAGGGCGCAATGCGCGGCTAGATGTATGGTGGCTGGGTCTATAAGACTATTGTTTGGGTCTCAATGAGACTACTATTGGGTCTCTGTGAGACTAGTGTTCGGGTCTCTGTGAGACTAGTGTTCGGGTCTCTGTGAGACTAGTGTTCGGGTCGCTGTGAGACTAGTGTTCGGGTCTCAGTGAGACTAGTGTTCGGGTCTCAATGAGACTACTACTGGGTCTCTGTGAGACTAGTATTCGGGTCTATAAGACTACTATCTGGGTCTGAATAAGACTACTATTTGGGTCTCAGTGAGACTACGCTGCCGAGCAGCTGCGTCATATTAGTGTTGTGTGTTTGTAAATAGTTCACTGTACAATCATTGAAGTTTATTCTGAGTATGTTTACCTGTGAGGTATCTTTCGAACTCTTTTTTTATGTTTACCTTGTAGTCAGGTTAAGCCGAGCAAAAGTTTTGCTACAAATGAGAATATTGTTACAGATGCACACGAAGACGTGTGACTCGTCAGTTTGGCCGTGTCGTCGCAAGCGATTTCAAGACTACAACCTTTTTTTTAATTATTATTTCTAGCAAGTTGGTAGTACCAACTCATTGATTTCATAATGTTGGTCAAACTGTTACTTGATTTCTCATTGGTTGATTGGTTAGTACAGTGGACGCCGTGAGGTGGCGCTTCGGTCTTGAATTCTCCCGCCAAAAACACGCGGACAGAGTCGATCCAGAATACTAGACTGGGATTTTGTTCTGTTGAGATCATACGATCGAAACTGTCACGTCCACCGTACAAGCCCTAGTTCCTCATATTGCCACTTACTGTAATTTTACCGAGTAATAAACGTGACTGTAATTTGTGTTTAAACCTACGTTTCACTGGTTTGCCCGAGTACCCACCTTCTTCATGGAACCCGAACCAAGAAACAATAACGATGACGCTCCTGTTATCGATACGCCCACGCTCCCGCCGTCATATAAATATTAACACAAACAAATTGTGTTAAGGAATTCACTTTCAATTTCAAAATGAAATAAACACATGATGAAAATAATACATTTATTTAATAGGTGTATTGTGTAATTAATTTAACATTTACATTATTCACTTTACTTCGGACGATATACATTAATTTATTGATACAATAATACTTATTTACAAAAAGGATAACACTAAATAACACTGTAACAATATACGTCCCATAAAATAATGACTGAAATTACCATAATAACATAAAGTATAATACATTTTCGAATAACGTTTTATCACATTTCTCGTACATATCGTAAAATTTCTATTGCGACGCTTTGGCTATATCTTATTTATATCCTGCAAGAGTTCTCCTCTCGTATAGCTGTTATCAATAAATCTTAAGTAACAATTTTTAGAGCATTTATTTTTCTCTATCCATAAAATCTTTCTTTGGATTGATCTACTACACTATAAAATTAAGTTTTACTCCTGTACTCTATGAATTTAAATAAACTATTTCGGTGTTCTTTACTACAAGAAAACTTTATCTTTTCTTGAATATAACAAAGATGTTGTTGTTTTATTTTTCTTTGTTATTTATGTTAGAACTATTTTCAACTTAGCGTTTATTCTTAACGAACATTAAAATATATCTATTGTGATCTTTCAGTTAACAATCCCGAGTACAAGGATTCAATGGTATCTGTATCAGTCTATCAGAAAATTTCAAATATTTTTCTTGAAAATTCTGACAATATTTTTTTTACATTTCATCAAAATTTGTTCATAGATTTTTGAGCAAGAATGCCACTTTTAAACACACATATTCCCTGGTCGTGTGATGTCGGGAGTTTAGTTCTGTTCCTTTAGCAGGAAAGTCAAGTGAATCAGTAGTGTTATCAGGTGGGGATTCATTCGCAGTACCAGGTGGTTCTTCTTTCTTTCTTATCAACTATGCCTAATCTCTTGCACTCTCCGGGTACGCCTCGCAGAGAATTATCTGGAATCAACAAATGAATTTATTAATTTACATCAACGTAGACATGTAAGAAAAACATACACAAGAGGAACTGTTATTTGAAATAGAGCAAACCCAGCAACTGCCACCAAAAAGAAACCATATCCGAAGTAAACTATAAAAACATTCCATACGATGACAAAGTATAGCTAAAAGATAGGTAAGCTAAGTGAGAATAGATGTCAGTTTTATTTCTAGGCTCGAAGGGATGTCGGGTAAAGTAAGCTCTATACAGGACCACTCTCATGCCTATAAATATTTGGAGTCGATAGCTTAGGCCGTTCAATAATTCAAGTGTTAAGAAATGTCGAATTTGGGTCCTAGGATTTACGGTAGAAGGAAAATGGGTTGGCGTAATCTCAGGTATTCTGAATCTCTCTTAAATACAAGGATCACTGGTCTATTGGGTTGGAATCTCTAAAAAGAAGCGGTTCAGAATTGTCCTTTTTTGTTTATGTACAAGACGTGGGCCCGAGGAGGTTTCTCACCATGAAAAATGTCCAGATTTCATACTTGCCAAACTAGTTCTAAGTATTTAACCACATTGAGGAATTAATTTTCAAAAATCATTCCTTATTGTTCGCCTTCTAAGTTTTGTACAAATTTTCATGCTTTTAGGCATAAGAATTAAGACTACCTTTGGGTAATGTTAAAAGATTTTTCTATGTACAAGATCAAGATACTAAACAATCGAGATCTACGTAAATAATAATCCATCTACTATTCCTTATGCTATCCCTCATGCTTCTACTGCTACCGACAACACTACTCTAAACAAAACACCAACCAAGGAGGTTTTCTCTCCGACTTATTAGTTCTAATGCAAGGTAAGAAGTTTATCAAAATCTTCTGATGCAATATCTAGGTACAGTTACGAAGGCGTCTCCAAATATCCCGTATTTTGTCAAACATTATTTAGGAAAACAAATTTTAATATCACAGCATAGTTTCCCGTCCTCCCGTCAATCCACAAAAGCAAAGACAAAGAAAAGGAAAGCTCAGCAGATAATAAGGTGTAATGCTTGGAAGCGTGCCTAAACTTTACTGACCTACAAAGCAATTCATTGGTGCAACTTGACGAGAACGTAACCTTCTAACAGACCTGCGGGTGAGATGGTACTCAGTGTAAGTGACGGGTGCTACACATTATGTTCGAGTCGGCACAGCCGGGCGGCAAATTTAAAATATCAAATAGACGTCCGGACAAACAACACCCGAATATGATACAGTGAATGTAAATACTTAACCGAATTCACAGATCAGAACGAGCCGATTGAAAGCTGAATTTGTACTATTCGTCGGTTTTCTTGTTCAGCAAATACTACCGATTCAAATGTGCCGACCAGAACAAATGTATAGCACCTCAAACAGTACCCGGATATTAATATGACATATCGGGTTTTAAAAAGAGGATGTCAGACAGTAGTGAGTGACAGACACGTCTCGACACAAAGCCAAACTTTTTCTAAAGCCCGATGCGCCATATTTACGGCCAGGTACATTAAAGTGTTATTTACAACATATACAAATACGAGAATATTTTAGAACTTCTAAATGCTAAAAGTATTTGGAGTGCATTGTAACAAAAACATTATTATCTCTGTTGTGGTTTCATCTATTGCTGCAAGCGATGCGTCATTTGACTTTTTTGTCAAGATGACGCTATAGTTATTTTTGAAGACGGCAACAATATACACCTTTTATTTAAGTTTATACTATTTCATCATCATCCAAGGAGCTCTATTGTGTATACGGCTCAAATATCATCACGTAATTTTCTTTAGGTATATATATAATCAATCAAATCAAAACTGGGTAACACGTATCAAATATGCGCAGGTGGGATTACAGTTATAAACTTGGTTGTTATTATGTGTCTACTTATAAGACTTGACAGTCCTAACACACTTATTTTGGTATGCAAAACAATCTCTAGCACGTAGTAAAACATAATGGGTGTTTAAAGACCCAATACACAAAGCCGTAAGGAACTTATTCGTCACCGCGATATTTTTTTTGTTCTGGCCCATACCTGGTAACGTTCTAGTTACGGAGATATTGGGGGTCAAAGTTCCAACATTCCAGAAGCTTTTTTGCTGTTCAACCCTTGAAGATTATAACTTTACTTGAAATACCTCCATGTTCCTTGTACCTACTATTCAATACATCCGCCAGCACAATGTTTTGAGTGCGTTGTATTGAGTCCACCCGTGATTTTTAAGCCAAAAAAAAAGTTGAGTTTCATCATCTGCCTAGCCTTTTTTCCAACTATGTTGGAGTTGGCTTGCAGTCTAACCGGATGCAGACGAATACCAGTATTAAGAATTCATTTCCCAGCAATAATTTTAGGTTAGAGTAACTTAAGTTTTATTTTTAAAATGATTAGTTGACTACTTCGTGATGCCAACCTTAAAAATCCTCCTTTCCTCCTTTAAGGTCCTTTTAAATCTTGTATGTCACAAAAATACGACAAAATCCATGACACAGTGAATCGAATACTATTATTAGTTAGGCTTGTACTATCTACATAAGACTCATTAGAAGTCTAAAGTCCGATGTGCAATACTCCTTATCGCGTCACTAAGACATGTTGTTAGTAAAAATGGGTTTGTCCTTACATTTGTCATTATCGTTCCTTTCCGATTCCACTGAATCCTCGCTGTTCATGGACACCATCGATATTCTTTTGTTTCTCTGCTGTAGTAGGAGTTCTGGAAATGGAGAATATTTTGATATTAGAAATTGAGTCTAACGTGTGGCAATAATCAAGATTTTAGACACGTAGTTTTTTTTATCTAATAAGGACTCTTTTAGCGTGCACGTCTTGCTACGTCGTTTTCACTGATAATGTATTATCTCAACATGCAAGATCCAAGGACCAAGGACCAAGGTTTAGAAATAACATTCCGATTTAAAAGACTGTCCATGGCTTTTGTTGCCCGTTTTCTCGTGTATCCATAGAGATCTATGCTGTGGAATGGGCAACTACAGTACTTTCACAGTTATAATGTATTGTGACTGGGACTGTACAAACGGGACGTACAAATAATCTCACTTTGTTCTGGCCCTTAGGCCAACTACAGTACTCGCAGCTTTTTATATAAATTGAGTTACAACACAAATTACATAAACAGGAAAATACCTTCAAATGTTTATGATAAGAAACAAATACGCAGACTAAATGGCACAAAACATTACAATTTATGACGACAACGTTTATAAATTTTTGATCTCCCAACTTCTTCCAATGAGACATTAATGACATCTCGTTTGTCAAAACAAAACTGAAGCGATTGTCGACGTTTAAATAATTTAGATGAATCTTATTTAAATAACTTTCCTTCTTTACCTTTCAAGCTCGTCGTAACAAAGTATAAAATAAAAATAGATTTTGATAATAGAGAATGAAGGTCGGGATGGAACCGTTTCATTCGACATTAATATCTAAATTATGTACATTATCTACAATAGGTATTGACCAAAAGGACTAGATTACACATCGATGGCATATCTCAGATAATTTATCATGAATTTCTAAATTGTGTAAATGTACTATATATCACATTAACGAGTTATGTTATCATCATTATCTTATATATAATTTGTTAAAATATTTTGTCATCACAAAAAAGAAATTGAATTTGGAAGTCTCCTGGTAACTTTAGAACAATGGTGAGAGGATACGAGTTGTAAATATAGTAGGTTGGAATCCAAACAAGTACTTTGCTTCATGCAAATTATTTCGTCACCATTGCTCTCTATTTCATCATGCGCAGGCATGTGACATCCCCAAACCGCAGGTCCTGCGAGGTTTACGGCATTACGTATTACGGTGAGAGAAAGCCTCTCACGGACTGGAGAGGCATCCTAACAGTAGGACCATGTAGGAGCTGTTTATAAGTCTGCCATCAGTATCACCCATACGATCTAATGGTACAAGAAACTGAGGAAAGCAAATATTACCGTTAATAGTCGTATGATTCATTTCTGTTGGTTATTTTTAACACTCTTGTGGTTATTGCTTCCTGTCCTCCACTATCATTAATCCCCCTGAAGACTATTACGATATATGAAGAAAGTAATAATCTATTCTTAACTCAGAACAAGCCATATTGCTCTTACAATTGGGGCCCACGAGTCAAGTGGAGGAAATACAGAAAAATGAACTTTATCAGCCTTGATTTTAGCGCAATATTCACGAGTATCGATACAACAACAGTTTTAGAATGTGATTTATAACAAGGCAACGCTGCTATCTGAGTTAAGCCACACCTGACTGCGTTAGCAAAACTGATAACAGAGCAGATAAAGCCTACGATTCCGCGAAAATGTTCATACCCCATTCAGAATAATATTACGATACCTGTAATATAATTGACGTTTGTTGAGTAAATATGCATGACTACTTGGAATGGGTTGTTAATAGCCTTTGTCGACGCCTTGGATAGGTCGTTGATCGATGGATCGACGGAAGATCGTCATAAACTCTCGATACAAAGAGAAAAATACTGTTTCCATATCCATAAGCGGATTGCAGATACTCTTCAGAAATATTTTGTTACGATTCAATTCGCGCAGGATGTTTTAATTTTCCACAGATGTTCGAAATTCGAATACTATGAAACATAAGCTTCATATTTCTTATTTAAAATAAATATTTGAAAGAATTTAAGCCTTCGTATGGATATTATAAACAGACAACATCCATCATATTAAACAATCATCATGAAAAATCCAACCCAGAATCTGAAATATATAGCGCTTCGTTGTGTCTAACTTCTAAACAATGTACGAATACCTATAAACGTACATTTCAAGTAGCAGTTAGAAACTGTTAGAACCAACTGTATTGTTGTTAAACCAAAATTCAATATTAGCGGACATCGACCGGCAGAGATGTAGCTCAGACTACACTATCATCAATAAACTCTACTGTTAAGGAGGTGACGGGCATTCGATCGAGTTCTATTATTAAATAGAACTCGATCAAATGTCCGTCACCTTCGTCGATAATTTAGATACAAATGTTCACGTAATGACGCAAAACAAACTCAGACAAGACGACAATAAAACTCCACTGTCTCGGTCACAGCACACATGATCCGCATATACATCAAGTCGCCCAGTCCGACTCGATGCTATTTTGCAATAGACAAAAGCCCATTGTGCATTTGAGGAAATAGCAATTGTCGCTAAATAGCTCTAAGTAACAAAGAAACGCGTTACCAGAAAGATTTAAACAGCAGTTTACGCTTATCAGCGTAATCTCAGCGAGAAATGTGGCATTGTAACAGCGAGAGTTCAAAACGATCGTACTTTCGTCGCAGCATTCCCTTGTGATACTCCTATCTAATTATCCGTAAGGAAAGGTTGTTCAAGTTAGATAATACAGACGTTCTTCAAAGAGGAATAAAGAATACGAAGATAAGGATCGAAGGAACGTGTGTAACGTGCTGTTAAGTGTACAACCGATACTTAATTTTGTTTTATGTAAAGCAGCAAACAGAGTATAGTCGTTTGCATTTACAAAACAACGTTGTCAAAGAAAAACGTCGAGTTCCTGGCGTTCCCACAGACGCAGCTCAGTACACAACTGCACATGCAACTTGCCAACGAGTGTCCAATAAAAAAGTGTGTCGTCGACCCCGCGTGCGTCAGCCTTTGATAAAGGACCTCGCTCCTTCCGTCACGTATAAATACGGGGAGCAGATGATGATCAATTAAAAAGTTTGTTCCCATTAACTATGCGGGAATTAGTTTCGTTCAGCGTGCGTGCCACATGGACTCAACGAATTTCTTTGTGAGAAATGGGCTCTAAGTGAACGTTAATGGAACTTATCTTAATGTAGCATGTATTATGTCGGTCGTGATGACTGAAACGAATGTCCAATAGGATGTCAACACAGTAATATCTATCGATATTACATTTATTATGACTTTAATAGATATTAAAACATCACGTGAACATAAGATGTACATCAATGGTGAGATGGGTTACCGAACTAATAAAAAACAAGCTGCCTCAGTCATTAATTTAAAGTTGGTTTTATTACCAACTGCTGCAGTAGATATAAATACTTTCTACGGACAGAAAGATTCAGGGTGTGTTCATATACAAGAACAGTGTTGCGTTACGCTGACGTCCGCAATGTTTGAAAGGTGATATAATTCTATCGACTTAGCAAGGGCTCGCTTTGTCACACCCTGCTGCGTTGCATGACGGTACACTTATCTTTGCAATGTATACTATGGGACGTGTTTTGTTTTAGCTTCCAACTGCAACTATAAACTTACTTCATAAACTAGGTACTATAGTGAAGTATTGAGACAAGTACAATATTTATGAGTAGTCGTTACCACATCATGACGGAATCGAAGAAAATAAACTCCGCAAGTAGATTTTCGAACCAAACAACGCAGAATAGTGAGACAATAAATGTAATTTGAATGTTATGGTCCGTCATACAATAGCGGTACTTAAAATTGCATCATTAGTCAGTGCATTGTTTCAACGCTGTGCCCTTATCAACGTGGTCTGATATTGATGTTCCTATCGTTGCTAATCGTTGAACAACATCTACATTTTAACCAATGCTGATAAATTGGCCCAAAACAATGCCACGTTATCTAGATGGGTAAAATGATGTTTCAGCCATATTATTGTAAGTGTTGATAGAGATAAAATAAGGCCTAGTTACCGCAGTATGTATAGATTTACCTAGTCTAACTAAGCGTGTTGTTGAAAACTAATGTACCTACCTATAAGTTGCCTTAATTCTCTTTTCGGAATTAGATCAACTTGGATATCTACATCGCTCAAACGTTTCTCTCGGAAAACCTTTTCTTTTCTTCCTCGTATCGTTTAGCCGTCGTATTTAATTACTATGTCCAGTTCAACTCATGGCAACTGGTCCCGCTCTTGCTAATACAAACACAACCAGTTCTTTTATTCATGTTAGCGAGGTTATAATTTCAACGCAAAACCAGATTCTTACAGTAAGCCTTATAAAGTTCTGAATGCAACGACGTTTGACATTGCTTGCTTCTTTGATTGAGATATCATTAGAAATTGATTTATTTTCTAGACCATTATTAATAATACGCTTTGGGTTGAGACTGATTTCTTTCATCACTAGAGGTCTAGCAAACCGCAAATTACGACCACTGTGATTATTGATCGGAGTGAAATAAGGGAAAATATGGCTCTTTAAAAGTATTACCTTTTTTCTGCATGGCTTGTTCCCATAGCAGCGAGGTGATGCCTTCGACCCACGCGTTTCTGATGGCAGGGTCGCTGGTCTCCAACTTGTAAGACTTCAGGTTCCTCTTCTTGTACCAGATCGTGAATTTGTGCTGGTCGTGCTCCTTCGCTGTTATCCCCAAGTCATCCACGGGAATATCATCCTTGTATATGAAGTACTCCACTCTAGGTTGCTGTAAATATTTAATGAAATGTTTAAAAAATTGTTTTGTTTGCGTATTAGTTTTACCTAATTGGTTTTGTCTTTAAAACTAAAATAGATACGCCCCTGATCATTAACTGACAACCAAAATTAAAAATTAATTGCTATCATAAAACCAAATTAGATATGAAATATACAAAAGGCCACGCAACAAAAATGGAATTCACATAGCTGGCCGAATTTAATGTACATACTTTTTTAATCATATTTTATTCAAATGCAAACTAATATCAAGAGCAGAATATCAATGTCAAGTTTATTTTTACTTATGATGTAAATCAGAGTCATTGAATCTTTGAACAAAAGGTCACATCAGCTTTGGCTGGCTGTATCACTATCCAGTTATAGAAAGACATTGCTGGTGATATTGGGAGCGGACTTACAATGGGACGGTATCCCAGTATTACGTGTTTCCTGTACCATCAAACAGCTGAAATCGACGATGCGTGGTAAATTAGTCGTTCCGTAGCATTGGCAAGGTCATTTAACTCTCGCCACTACAATTGCTATTGTACACAACTTTATTACAAAAATATCTCACAATTTGCTTTTGTTCGTTCTCTAGCTCCTAATGTAAAGAAGCGTCGATAAAGTCCGTGACAATGACCGACTACGTACTCATTCAACATGTCATGGCCATAGAACCTGCAAACCTTTACTTTGAATTTGTGGAGAATCTCTGCAGTGTATAAAATAATTTTAACATCAAGAGATAAGACTAAAACATTTGAGTTGTTACTCAGAATACAATCCTTTGTTATGTTAACTTCAAGACACTCGACAATGATACAAACTTGTATCAAAACTATGAAGCTGTACGCGTATTGTGAATGATGGGATACAGATAATTCCGTCGGCGACGACGCCAGTGCGTCGCGTCTGCGTCATAAACACTTCGTAACGTCCGACGCACAATATCTCATTATGATGCAAGTTAGGTGGCAGCGAATGGTATCAAATTAAAAGTAAAAATAAAAACAATAACTGCTTGTAATACAGACTGAAACGAGCAATAAGTGAATGTAAACCTCTTTAGTGTCCGACTTGAAATTCGCCTCGTTCAAGTCAATACTTGGCAAGTCATCTTTCTTTCAAACGTCACCCCTTGACTGATGTCTAAACGACTTCAAAGGCATCTCGGACTAAGTTGAGTATTGAATAAAGCGCTTTCAACGTTTGTGTAAAGGAATTTGATTCTGCCAATACTGGAATTTATTGTATTTTAGCGAATCTGAGCGAAAACTTGCATATTATGACAGCTATTGAAAATGTAATACAGGTGGAAAATTAGATTTAACCCAAAACTGAAATCATGTCTCGTTATTAGGAGACATGATTTCAGCAAAAATGATCATGGCTTTATTTCATTATTTCTTCAAAAAACATTTGGTCGAACTAGCGCCACTAACGTAAGCGCTTCATACGTCAAGATATTACAATCCAATTTAAAGGTTAATCCATTTATCTTCAATGATACGGATACTACAATTTCAATATAGAAATGACTAAGTGTCATTTCTATATCAATCGAATATCTATTCTATATATACTTAGTCACAACCGCTGTATTTTCCCTAAAATCAGGGCACATTGAAATAATGTACTTGAAGAGCAATAAAAAGTCCCAACCGATACAGAATTACCATTAAGTTTGTCATGAAATAGCTACCTTATCATATCAGCCGACAGCGGGTACAGACGAGCGTAATTATAATAATTTTATTGTTAAATTGATAAGTCGTGACTCATTTGCATTAATGAGTCATCAAAACAATGTTTAATTTGATCTTCTTATGTTTTTATTTATCCTTTGCGGGTAATATCCATATTCCGAAATCGTAGTGTTCCCGGAAAATGGATGTTAAGGTCCACCTTATGTCCAGCAATAGATCCATCTATTGCCTGGTCAAATCCAACAATTACAAAATTTGTTATAAAAGGTAGTTACAAAAGTATAGTTAGTTCATCAATGCTCATCGCTCGTATTGTCAAGCTCATTACAAGATTTACAAGGTTGTTATTGACTCGTATGATCAAAGAAAACTAAAGTTTATTGTATTGGTTTATCAAAATACTGTCGTTTTTACCTACTTGTAATGTATGTTTTTCTTTTCTACTCTTTTCTCTCCATACAAAGTGACTGAGTATCTAGGCATAGAATTTATAGAGAAGAATTAATGTCAAAATATATTAATGTTTACATTAGCCGTTGTCATTGTGTACGAATCCCGAACTATACATAAAGTAAGTACGTACCATATTTCCAAAGACGTATTGGTAAACAATGTTTATGCCAAAAAATATAGGTCAAGTATGATTAAGTCGGAACCTTTTGATAGCTTATGTACTAAGATATACTTACTTTGAAATATTCAGATATTGGTTGGTAAAATAATTTTATAAACTTGTTTTGTTGTTGATATTAGCAAACTAACACTACAATATAAAGTAACTACAGTTAAATTGTGAAAAATAATATAAAGGTTTCTGTGTAAACTAAAAATAATAACGAAATAAATTCAATTAAAAATCCAAACTTTTCCGTCAATGGGAGAAAAGAACGAGCAATATCTATTTTATTTTGAAACTGCTATTTTGAAACAAAGTTTTTGTCCGCGGGATAGAGGTGGGGCAGCCGATTGTTTAAAACTGAAAGCCAATCATAAAAACTGCAATTCACGTTGCACAACGAATACGCGAAATGCGGAGTGTCTGCATTGCTAATTACTGTCAAGTACTACTCTACTTTATTTATTTACTGATAAAGAAGCGTCACCAAGCGGAAATCTCAGGAATCACGTCACATTATGTACTTTAACGTAACGTACCTATCAAAATATTTACTATGTTATCAAAAATAACTAGCAAAACCTGCTTAAAATAACTGCCGTTAATTATTCTGATAATTTTTTAACAAAGAAAAACCAACACCTACATGATATAGTCGACTTTATGATAATTCATATTTATACGACGTTTATTGATTAATACTTACGTCTACCGCAAGTCAGTATCATAATTTACGATGCCTGCAAAGTTTTCTTTAGGAAAGGCTGTCGATCAATTCTGTTAGACGTCTTTTCTAGTCAAAACAGCCGATGGCAACCAACATTATGTAATTAATTAAGTAGCTACTTAATTACTTAGCTCACTACCGACCTGGTAAAGTATTAATTGATTCCTTTTAGAGAAATTTTAATGTACCCACATTTACACAATCGATGAGGTTAATAACCTTGTCTTTTATTGTACAATGAGTTTTCAAGACAGTGTTGTGCCTCGAGACTTTATTATAATTATCAACGTATTATTTTATTATATTCGTATGCTACAATGAATACTAATTGAGTTTTTACTATAAATGGTTCATTTAATGCTGCGTTAGCAGTGTTATCACTCTAATGACTTTCAAACCTTAATAGTCCGGATACCTAATGATAGCTAATAACTATGAGAATGTAGTAACGAGTTAGCAGGTATTCAACAAAACGAACATCAGCAGTTTTTAAATAAAAATACTCAGACTCTCGAAAATATGCAAAAAAGAACGAGCTAGCCTGTCTGCGGCATGAACCTATGTGTTTGTTTGTGTGTATGTAAGTGTTCGTGTCTGTGTTGAACATAACTGTAGACACTGACCTTTCTGTACACCACAGTGATGAGCACGAGCTTGTCGAAGAGGAATATCCTCATTAGCTGTCGTCGGCGGCGCGCCGTGTCCATCGCGTAGAACTCGTTCTGGCGCAGCAACCGTCCTTGGTTCAGCAGGTTCAAATATAGCTGAAACAGAAAAGATCGATAGTGTCTCGAATCAAATTAAAGCCCTACCGGACACAAATAGATTTCGGATAAAACCTACGGTTGATGGCCGCCACCTATTTCCGGGTGGAACTAGCATGTGCACGATTTTGAGATTCATAATTGTTAAAAAGCTTGGGTTGCTTGCCTTTTGTGTGGTTTACATTTTACCAGCAAGCCAATTAAATAATAAACAATCATGGATTGTTAGTTATAAGTAGATATTTATAAATAATATTATGTAGGTAATGTCTATATTATGATGTTATTAATTAGTGCCGCCCACGTTATTGTGCCCTCAATTATTTACCTGGTTAATGCTATCATCAGAAGGTGAAAGCATTTATATGTAAGCAGTAAAATAAAATTCAGTCAGATTATTATATTGCGGATGTTTCGTAAAATTCGTCACACTAATAATAAAATTATCTTTATCTTCTAACATACCTATCTGAGATATGGTAAAATAACAGATAACGAACATTGTCCGACGCCTGTGGTAAACAATGTGTATTCCTTATGACTAACTAGCATTACTGTAGATATTATTTACGGATATCTATCTATCTACATTTAATTTATAACCGATAATATTTTACATGTCTCCATTATAATCGATAGTACTTTCAAGTGGTAATGTTTTGAAAACAAACGTTTGTATTTCACTCACCGGACAGTCGGTAATATTTTCCAGTGCCATGATTTCATCGACCGCAGTCAGTACACATTCGACCATGGTCTTCGCTAGTTTCAAACTCTCCAGCGGCGTTTCATCGTTCTCCGAAGACTCTCCGTTGCTACCGCCGGTCTCGTCGCTGTCCACGCTCAGTCTGGATATCCTCGATTCCGTTTCACTGCGCTCGTTTTCATAATTTGTATAAGTTTTAACTAAATCCGCCAAGAACAGCTTGTATCTTGGTATCCTCTGCACTGGTTCCAGAAGGTAACTTGACAGATCTAATCTATCACCTAATTCTAATTGTATTCCCTGAAACATAAACATTAGATATACAGCGTTTGCAAATCGATTCGATCGATAGCCATAAATATAAACGTTTGCGGTTAAATCACATTATATCAAATATATTTAATAGCGTTTCACCGGCTTTCATGCGTAATTTGGGTCGAATGATATGTGATCGCGATCGAGGTGTGGGATAACTGGAGCAGAATTTTATCCGAACAAGTAGACTGAGAAGGTTCACAGAAGGGAAATGGCGCGCGACAATTATAATAATAAAATACAAACTTTCACTCAACTTAGACGTTTATGTCGCAACATTTAGCTTTTTGGTCAAAGAAAGAAGTTACATTATGAAAATTCTAATTTGAAAAATAACGCGAGGACCGAGCTTCTAGTACATTCGCTGACGTTGCGCAGACGGAGAGAATTAAATTCATTTGTATAATTAATGACTGTTTATACGTAACGGAATATTATTTTTTGAAGCAGTGGCGGTCGAGCAATGCCTATGAATGTGCAAGTATAACGGTAGCGCCAACAGTTAGGCGGTTGTTTCGCAGTGTGAGCCAACCAGCACCGTATGGCGAACACTTTACAGAAATGAGGAAACAACGCTCAGCGTCCATCGAGCACCGTGATGATGCGTGCATGCGGCCAACCGATAATGCTTCAATCTATTTAGTTTTTACGGTAATACATACCACCTATAAATAGTAACACTGACACTAGGATTTACCATAGTAGCACGTACGATTTGCAGAGATAACACACGCATCATGTTCACAGAATTAATTAGTATCTAATATTAAATACAATGTGATGTAACTTATTTCTATAAATACTCTTATATGCCGGAATGCGGGAAGTTGATAATAGATAGGGGCTTTTTTTCATGAACTGGGAAATCCCATGAAAGAATAAATTGCGGATGCGCCGTTTAAAATATCCTGTTGTAATCCTGTGTAATTTGGTGATAACTCGTGATAAATGGCCAAAATACTTGTGATTCGTTTGGCATCAAAACAATACTCATTTAATCATCTGAAAAACAGTAATGTCCCGCTGTCAAGAGGACTTTCACCTTTTGTTGTAATTGAATGTCGCAAAAAAATAGCAAGCAATAAACTAAGCTTACCTGGAAAAACTGTTTGTGTTCGAATACCAGTCTCGTCGCTCTCTTATTATTCCTAGAGTACATAACGTACATATTGAACCTCTTCTCCTGCAAATAAAACAACATGATAGCTGAGTAAAGTCTTTCTTGTATTGTTTAATATAAAATTTGGTTTGAATCAATCAAACGTCACGTACATTATCTGCGATCATTATTTTAGATTTCTTATGATACACACTCGGTAGTTTAAGTGAAATTTTTGTACTTTCTCCGAGAACATCCGAACTAAGTAAAACTATCGGTGACTAGGGGCCAATGTGGCGATAAGCTGAGGAACTGTGAATAATCGTTCGACACGTTTATAGATATTGCCCGTCCAGTTAAATATGAGCTGTGGTTATTCCAAGTTGACGTGTTCTAGCCATTTCTATGAACCAAAACTGTAAAGAAAGACGATCTTATTACGGCGGTGAAGTGCCAGGGGCTTGGAATCATGCGCTTCGACAGTCCGTGACACCAATGTTTTTATAACGATTTGCTCTTAATCGGTCATTACGCAGGCTATTTACTCTAGTTAGGAAACATAATTATTTCAGGGTGAACATTGACGGCAATTCGTCAGTTTAAAAATAGATGGTCATTAAAAAATAAAACAATACGAGTACACGCTCTTCGGCACGTACGGACAGCTACTACGTCTGATAATGACCATACATCAGCAAAACTCATGCTTTTATCAAAGAGAAACCACATGATCTTGTCTTGTTAATGAAATACAACGTATCTAGACTTACATTTATAAAATAAGCTTCGGAAGATAAGCAGAAGAACCAATTTTTATCAAATATCTCATCAAAACTTAAAACTTATCAGATTGAGACTAGACTACTAAAACATAAACAATAACAACACTTACGAATCTCCTAAAGCACTGTCCTAACTTCCTGAGATCATTTTCACAGTCTCTTAAAGCTGGTAGGAACTCTTCAGAATGAAACCTGAATATCCTCTCGATGTTGCCGAAGATCTCAGGTTCCAGTGACCTGAAGGTGGGGGATAGTTCAGGCTTTCTCATGTTGGGGATGTAGTCGTCCACGACATGCCTTAGTCGTTCAACATAGACGTTCTCTGTGTGGACAAGTTCATTCACTCGTTCAGTTAGTCGTCTGAAAATAAAACATGATGTTATTAAAGGGTGGACCATTGTTATTGATAACAATTTGTACGTTTACACCCACTCCTTTGTAGGGGATTTTAGTTTACAGCTGATAGTGAAAACCCCGAATATTATGATAAGGTTTTTCCTAATATTGTTATTTGGAAATGCGCTACTTAAAATTGCTTTAATTCATTGAGGTAATTTACGGTGCTGGTTTTATATTTTAGACATTATGCTAAAATAATACCTAATCGGGACCTGTGAAAAAAAACATATACAAGTCTCAACCTAAATAGATCTAAGTTAAGATCTAAGTTTAGATGATTCTCTTGTAGGGTTTTTTGTAACGTTAGCCGAGGCGCCTTTATGTTGAAACAAATACTGACTTGCTGTCTTTGTCTGTACAAATCCTATACCGACGCATAATAAGTGTTAGTCTTTATCATTATATGATGAATAAAGATGCAATTATTTTATAAGTATATAGTCTGTGCAATTAACTACAGTCATTATTGCCTAAATATAAACTGTACTAATAAAATAAATATTAGGTAAGAACGCTTTTGTTACATCAATGGGCACCTACGGATGAATGAATGAATGACTTTATAGGTATGCTACCTCCACAGAAAATTGCCCTATTGTTTCTGAGATAAATACTCTTCTGTGAACACACAATGTACGCCCAAGTGAGGCTAAAAATATCTTTATCATATTATTTATCAAACAGGTCAAGATTGCTCCACTGTCAATAAGGACTTTAGGATATCGAGTGCAAATGATAAAATACATTACTTCCTACATCAATGTCTGGTTAGCAAGATACTGCTCCGGACCAACGTAGCTGTCATTGAACAATTAATACAATCTAAATGTTTAAGCAATATTATATTACTCGATTTCGTAAGATTGCCTTGAAATATACAGCATAGAAAATGTATTACATGTTGCAAATGCTGCTTGGTTGTTAATTACGCAATATAAAAGCTGTTTTTTGATAATTTTGTTCTGCTGCTTCCACAATAACCTGACCTGAACGATGACCTTTGATCCTGCTACAGTATATGGTTAGACGGACTGATAGCAAGATAAGAATTTAGTTGATTAAGTCAAATATCATTGCGAGGCTATGTCATTGGTGTAAACGATTAGAGGTACTAATCTCACGACCATATTTGGGAAAACCCAATTTTGAGGGGCAAATAACGATAAACTGAGTAAATATATATTGAGCAGAACAACAATTGTGTGTATATTTGAACTTTGGACTAACAATCGCGTAGAATTTGTCGTGTAGACAAAAAAAGCGGATTTTTTAAATTTAACATGTAAATTTTAACCCTATGTTTAATAATTGCGTCTACATAAAGGTCATTTGATAGATAACCCTTTCAGGTAAATAACCTGATTTGACCGAGATATTTGGTCTTCTGGTCATGGTTAAGTGATTTTATTGAGTCGAGGGCTTTTACAACTTCAAATCAAAAGCTACCAATTATCTTCTTTTTGTAATAAAAGTTGAACGTCGAACTTTGCTTGCTTTGATAATCTAAACTAATATTATAAAGCGGAAAGATTTGATTGCTTGCTTGTTTTTTTTTTTGTTTATTTGTTGCATTGAATAGGCTCCGAAACTACTGGTCCGGTTTGAAAAATTCTTTCAGTGTTAGATAGCTCATTTATCGAGGAAGGCTATAGGCTATATAACATCACGCTACGACTAATAGGAGTGGAGTAGCAATGAAAAATGTTGCGAAAACGGGGAAAATGCGACGCAAACGAAGTTGCGCCGGACAGCTAGTAAATATATAAAACCTCAATATCAAAACAGATAATCCTATTGTATGTACATGTTAATGTTTGGTGACCTAGGTATATGGTGGGATAAAACACTCTATTTACCTATAATAATTCATTTCTTTACCTAATAATGTTTTATCAACACTTTTAATTACATGCAAAATATTATTTAATGCAATAAAGATTACTAGACTTTAAAAAAACATTTTAGGAAGCTACATTAAGTGTTATGTTTAGTTGCTGTAATCTATATCAAGGTCAGCACAATTAAATTTAATCAAGTTTTAACAATTCATTCCGTACTTTTTCCTTGTATTATCTTTCCGATTGTAGAATCGATTCTCAGTGCAAATTGTTTCGATTGTTTCCAACGGTATTTAGGTAGTTCTTATTTAGAGATGTTATTTATACAATAAATATTTCAGATCTGGTGTCAAGACAAAGATTGCGCTGCCCGTGATATTGAATAACAAACAAATCATTTGCATTCGATCTTCGGAAGTATTAAGTACTGTGCAACAACTTGTATTCTGTGTGTAGTCTATCTATCTCTGTGGGTCTATACCAATTGTTGATATTAATCTTAAGTAACTACATAACATAATATCACACCTGTTAATCAGAAAGGGTTAGGCAGAGGTGTACCTCACTCATTTCGCCAGTTATGTTTAAAATCAAATCAAAATCAAAATATTTTATTTTACATAGGCCTACATGGGCACCTACAAAACGTCGACAAAAGGTGCACGGTTCGGGTTGGTCGTTTCTTATGGAGAAGAACCGGCAAGAAAATCCATAGTTACTCTTTTAAAATTATTTGGTTTTACAATATTCGAATGTTACAGCGTTAGTACTTAAGTATGGGAGGACAGAAAAAAGAAAAAGGTAGAACAAGACAAAAAAAGTCCCATGTATAAGTCCCATGTAATTAGAGGCAAGACTATTGCCATCAACCGGGCACAAATCGAGACTCCATGGCTGCTACTGAGAAAATCCTGAAGGAAAAACTCAATAACACTTTGCCTTACCTGGGAACCGAACCCAGGATCTCATGCTCAGCAGTCGCGCTTGTAACCTCTAGACCAACGAGGCAGTCGGTAAGTAATGAAGTTGTTTTTTAATATTTTTAACTTAACAAAAAAAACAAAAAATATAATTTAAAAAAAAAAAGTTTTTTTTTTTAATATGAAAAACAACTTAATTACCTTCGTTACACAATTGTAACAAAGATAATATTCAATGTATTCATAGATCTTTCTTTAATAGCTGGTAATAGCAAAACAATTAAATCAATAAGTTTAGTCGTTAAAGTACTAAGAAAGCAGTCGATTGTCCAATGCGACAATTTTAGTGATATTTTCATCTTTTCATTAGTTCATTAACGTATTTAAACTTGGCTATGACTGTAAGTGTGATTCAACAACACAATTATAGGTAATAGTGTATCCGTAACGAAGCCAAGAACAATGCGTGATTTCTGAAACAATTCGTTATAAAAGGATGTTTAATTATTTTTTGTTTGTAATAACAACATTACAAGAGTTGCCGTTCGTCTCACATGTTTGTTATTATTTCGCATTCCTATCTCTTAACAAATTATTTAACTGATTTCAATTATACTTTCTGTGTCACTTCAGACTACATGATCAAATCAAACAAATGTTTCAAACAAAAACAAACAAGATTTTTCTCTACCTATAGGGATTTAAAACTCGCTTCCTTACTATACGATGCTAGTTTTTATAAGGATAAAAAATAAATAAAAAATATTTTTATCTTATTTAATCGGTTGTTTTTAATCGGAGGCGCATAAAACAGTAGATTAGGCACTAATCAGAATTTACCTATCATTAAAAGCGTCTTGGAGAATCCCACATAATGTTCTCATGACGTAAATGTTACCTGTTTGGAATAATCAATAGATCAGATAGTCATCGAGTCATCGTCAAATATTGGCGAAAGCGACAGTCTGACTCATTGATTTCACCACTACTTAATATAAAAACGTATGTAACTGACTGTGCCGCAAGCACTATTACTATAACATAACCTTCTAATTTTATCTGTGAAACGTACAAAAATAAAAATAGATTCAAAGATATCTACGATTTATAATATCCTTGACGTTTTTCCGCGATTCAACGTAAGCCGAGCATCGAGACAACCACAATCTAGAAAAGTAACAAGTGGGAATCGTATTCGAATTCTTTATACGTAAATAGTACTAACAAAACGTAAATACAAGAGCAACCTTGGCATCCACGCCGACGCTTGCGCATCTATATAAAAATAGCTATACGTTGTGACGTCACGAACCTGCCAAATTAGATGTCGATGAATATTAACTAGTATTAGGTGGTAATCAGTTCGTATTTTATATTATAATGTAAGGCTACAGTAACAGTATATTATGTTTAAAAAATCTTAAAAAATAATAAAACGAATATTCGACAGAATTCTGTCAGCACGGTAAATTTTACGTCAGAATTCACCGAAATACAAACCTGAATTATTCGAAGCTAGTGGTATTCAGTGTATTCGTTCTAGAAACTAGATGGTAATAAATTCCACACCATCACTTTTATTGTTTTGTTTGGATATCAATGAAACCGATTTCGTGGAAATACGAAACGTTTACCAAATCATTGTTAAAATTATTTCAAATATCGACTAAAGGGACCTAAATTAAATTAGCCTGTTTCTAGAAATTATGGTTTAATGGACTAGTCATATAATCTGGCTTCTAACAATCTCCTTTAGCTTTTGACACGGCATTGGCGTGTTGACAGAAAGTATCCCACGAGATTGTACTTCGGAGATATCGGGATTAAAAGTCCATCTATGACCTAACATCATAGATGGACAGGTCATGGTCTACCTGTTTTCTAAAATTCTTCGAAACCCTTAGAAGCCGTATTTTAAGGTAACAGACAGTGTTATTTTCGCATTTATAATATTATTGTATGTTATCTTTTACCAGATTATCATTGAGTTGGAAAGTTGGATCAAGTACTCGATTTTTTCAAAAGTACCCTTTCTAGTAAATAAAAATGAGGAAAAAAAGAAAGTCTTTGATATGTAAAATCATAGAGAACATAGATGTACCTATGTTCTCTATGATTCACCATACACCAGTCACACAAAGTGAGGAAGATAGAAGGATCGACAATAAACTCCTTCGTTTGGCGAAGAATTATGAGGATATGAAATATATAGAAAACAGCCATCGCAAGATGAGGAATGTTTATTAATAACCATTGTAATCTCTTGTTTTGAAGTTATATTTGAATTGAACACGTTTAGAAATAGCTACAATACACAAACAATGGCAAAATATATCCTTGTTATTATAATTAAGCACATGCCAAGACTATATTTGTAATACCATAAACAAGGAGGCATTATTTATTTAAGTAAAGCAGTATATGAGGCCCGAAAAGTTGCTGCTAAATATAGTAGAAAATAATTTCGTCACAGTAAAAACTTTTTACTTTATTTTTTTATTTAAGGAATATTTAAAAATGTTAATGAATATAATACTGATACTGATTAGCCTGTGTCATCCCACTGCTGGGCAAAGGCCTCTCCCCATGACTTCCAATTGTCTCGGTCCAGGGCCAATGTGGACCACTGTTTAAATGAATGAAATAAATAATTAATATTAATGAATATAATAACATTTTTAAATATCTAGAGAAAAAATGAATAGAAATAAATAAAGGAAATAATAAGGCATACCCAGATTTTTGCTCTAGCTCATCATGAAGACCCAAAAACCCGACGTATTAGTAACATTATTTTGTAAGATAAAGATTTCAAAGATAAGAATACACAGACATGCGACTTTATGATGTTGTCCCTTAAAATTGGCATACTAATTGCCATTCGTTTTGTTTTTAGGGTTCCGTACCCTAAGGTTCAAACGGGACCCTATTACTGAGACTTTGTCCGTCCGTCCGTCTGTCATCAGGCTGTGTCTCATGAACCGTGATAGTTAGCCAGTTGAAATTTCTACAGATTATGTATTTCGGTTGATGCTATAACAACAAATACTAAAAACAGAATAAAATAAATATTTAAGGGGGGCTCCCATACAAAAAAGTGACTTTTGTGCTCATTTTTATAAATAATGGTACGGAACCCTTCGTGCGCGAGTCCGACTCGCACTTGGCCGGTTTTTTTTCGGTTTCCGGTGTAATATCTAATTACGTATATATAATTCTACTGTACGTGTGTATGTTACTTAACTCCTAAACGGCTGGACCGTTTTTAATGACTTTTTTTGTATGCGTTTGGGTGGCGCCCTGGATGGTTAAGATTCACAAATCATCACGCTACGACCATTATGAGCGGAGCAGCAATGAAAAATGTTGCGAAAACGGGGAAAATGTGACGCAGACGAAGTTGCGCGGGACAGCTAGTAACCTATACAATCTTTGAAATGTATATAGTAGTTATAAAACCTATTAGCTTTTAAATGCAAGCAAAATGAGTATTTAGGTATGTCAGGATCGAAACATGGAAAAAGACGAGAATTAATTGACGTCGTGGTTTAGAAAAGTACTTGTTTCATAAAATAAAAAGAAGCGGAACCATGATCCCCTTTATTTCAAGGACTATATTTTTATCAACATCATCTATCGCTTTCACGCGGTTCTTTCCTACAACCTCATATCATTCAAGTTCCGGAACCCTTAAGATAAAATGAACCGATTTTGTCAGTATACGAGCACCTATGATAAGTAAATACATATCCTACATATATATTGTAAGTCATTTACCTAATCTTAAAGGAGGATCTAACATTCTAACACCTAACCAGTGATATTCTATTGGAATACTAGTTGCTGCCCGCGACTTTGTTCGCTTGGAAATTTTGATGGGTTTTGGGGGTATGAAAAATAAATGTTGGCCGATTCTCAGACCTACCCTATATGCACACAAAATTTTGTGCGTCGTTTCGGAGAAGTTTGGTAACAAACACAGTGACACGAGAATTTTATATATTAGACAAGATACACTATACATGGTTAGAAATAAATACTTTGCTGGATAGAGTATTCTATTTGAATGAATTATAGCTATTGTGAATATTTAGTTGATACAACTAGGTCTTCTTGTAAATTCAATTTCTTTTCCAAGGTTTAATAATACTGTAAAATATGTATTTCATATAGTTACTTCATTATTATACGCCCTCGATTTCCATGTTTACAAATGGGTACCTTGTTCTTTCGATTCAATTTCGTTCCACAGCTGTATTTGGGTACACGTAAATGAAAACAATGCCAAACTTCATTAAAAGGCGGCAGCAAATTGTAGTAACTACAGACCCAGCGATACAGAATACTTTACTCCTAATTAGCACGAAACTAAGCAAACAAAACGCATATTTAACTTATCTAAACTACAAAATTCTTCTTTACATAACGTAACTATATATGTATTCGTTTAATTTTAAGAAGCAGCACTTTATGAAATCAAAGAATTGAATATACTTTATTGTACTTTATTTGTTCGTTAATTTTTATGTTTCAAAACTTACCCAGATTTAGGTACATATATGCTCGTGAATTACAAAAAGAAGAAACATTTGCAAACTACGGTACGATTTCCAAAAAGGAATATTCTGGAAAATTGATCTAATTCATGTGTAATTACGTGAATATGAAAAAAATTCGGATAAATGTAACTAATATTTAATAAAAAACACTTCTCTTACAATCGCGGTAAGCTGTAACTACGAAACTATAATAAAGTAAGCCCATCTATATTTTACTCACACACAACTCACATGCACAATAGGTAAGCATTGGATTTAAATAACTGTGTTTATAAACAGTAGTACGGTTGGATTTCGGTTGTAGTTATGATTCTAATACAGCGAATTTCTCATCGAGACGCCAGTTAATCGATGATGTAATGCTATCTACATGAACGTAAACATGTCTTGTTAACTGGTACCTACTAGTAATATAAGTAATTGACAACGCGAGGCTAAGAAAAACCTACAACTTACGAAGAGTGCCAATACAATCTACATACATGTCTATGAAGAATTTGCATTTTCCATGCTTTGTACACACAAAACAAAACCCTTTGTAATAACTTTATGTTTTAGCGTAACTCAATGCCAGCTGTATGAGTTAAATTAAAACTAAACGGTGAAAGCAAACAATGAACTGAAAAATGATAATATTGATTTTGTAATACTAACACCGTTCATTGAATTGGTACTGAAAACGATATGGTTTGTACCGGCATGGCTTTTAGAAATCTACAACATTGTTTTCATACATTTTATGCAACGAGTTTTTGCCAAAATAACCTTTGAAACAACTACCATTATAGGCACTGAGGGATACACATTGATCAAGAAAAAATGTTACAAATCTAAACCATAAATGCGAAAGGAAATCTCTTTGTCCGTCTATTACATTCTCGTATAATTAAAGCATCGCTGTGCACATTTTAAAATGAAATCATTAGATAGGTATACAATCTTATCAATGAAAGTTCAGTCCTATTCAAACAAACGTAAGTAATAAGTTAATTTGTTTTAAACATTAGGTGCAGCAGTTCTATTCTATTGCAAGCTAGCTATCAACCCGGTTATGGTAGACATGGTGGTTCATCGCTGGAAACAGTATGCCGTTATGATAATTATAGATACTTGCATAATAATTAGGTATGCTTCGCACAGAAACAACATAGAACAACCTTGCCACCTACGTTGACGACTGATTATCATGCTTCTCATGATACAAGCATCTTTGTGAATCATGTGCAAAAATAGATCAATAATTTTATTTTTCTTAATCTGATTATTAGTAGGTACTTATCAATAACTCATTCATTACGTACCTCAAATTACTCCGATTATATGGAGTATTGCACTTTATTCAGTATATTGTTTTTTGTTATTGATTTTGTTTTAATAAATTAAATTGCCGCCATGTTGTTTGTTTTTTTTTATATCATATTGATCGGATGTTTTTATTCTGCCTCCGAGCAAAAAGTTTCAAATATGGAATCAATGCCCTGTATCGAATACAGTTTTTGTTATTTTGCTTTATCGTGATTCTTTTCATTAATATTACTTGGTCGTTGACCGAATTTATGTTTTATTCATGTATATAATCGACATATTTTAAGTTAAGTACTACTCTAGAAATAAATCTAAATGTCATCATCGGGCAGTAAATACGTATAAGCCACCTGCCCACTTGCCTCGCACCATATGAATAAACATCAAGGTGAAACCTCATACATGGTAACAAGACATAAGTACATGAGTGACTTCGTATGCAGTGAGCGTTCTAGTTCATTTTTACGTTTGAGTAATTTAAATTACACTATGGTAATTTGATAAACCTACAACAAAATCAGTATTCATTCAACAAATCGCGCATAAGGCTAAAACAAAGACGTACTAACCATACCAACACGCACTTAGAAGGTAAAAGATATCTTATCATTCCGTGACAAAGCCAGGCGGCGATATCGCAAATATTTTCCTCGATATCTTGAAAAAACTCGAGTGACCTCACCTGCGATATTTCTCCTTTTTCGATTCCACCGGCATCAATACCGGTTCCGTTGACTTGGAAATACACCATTCGTTCACTGCACTCACAGTAAGAAACTCTGAGTCCGGCGCGTGGCACACCTCAGAGCCGAACTCGTCCGAGGACACAGTAATGCTATCGTACTTCTGGTACGGAACCATGTCGAAAGACGATATCGATTTAATACTAACATTGTCATAATTATTACGACCACCAAAGTCACCTGAAGAAACAGAAACATCATCCCCTCTTTCACTTTGTTCATCACTATTTTCTTCATTTATCAACGTATCCGTAGAATGATCGGTTGACAAAGTGTCCGCTGCACCATCATCTAAGTTCACTACGTATTCCTTTCCATTACTCAAATTATCACTTGAATCGCTACTACTATCAGAGCTATCATTTTCTGACGATTCTTCAGCGCGCTCGTGATTAGTCGATTCTTCCTCATTGTCAGACGGATCTGATCGTTTAAGTCTTAGCAACTTTTCTAGATCACTTTGCTTAACCCCGTAAGACCAATGCCTTTCCCCAGGATGTCCTTGACCTGCTGTAGATTTCTTCCTCATGACAGGTGGCTGCCGTGAGCGCCTTGTGACGACAGGTGACGAGTTAGGCGTAGTAAACGAAAACCGTCTTTCCGTAAACGTGGTTTCCTCCGGAACAGGTGATTTCCTCTCCGGCGGGGGTGAAGGCGGGGGTGAAGGCGGAGGTGAAGCTGGAGGTGAAGGAGAAGGAGCATCCTTAAATTGATCCGGAGGTGGAGGGGCAGGTCTGTGGGGCACAAGCACGTCTCCTGATTTCCTATCTGAGATAAAACCTGATGAACTAGATTCAAAACTACGTTCTGAAGCATTAGATAAAATTGAATTCACTGATACGTTCGAGTTTCTGTCTTGAGACTTTGTCACTGGACACAAATGCTGAAAATGGGATTGAATAGGATTAGCTACACTTGTCAAACTTCCCAAAGGTGATTTGCACTTTTCTAGTGACTCTCTCGAGCCACCAAAGCTGTTTAGGTTGGTCCTTTCGAAGCGGAGAATCATATCTCTAACACTTGATCTGTCCTTTCTCATGACAACACTGTCTTCGTCGGAAGCATTTCCGGAAGACGACTGGAGCTCGTAGTCGAGCCGGCTGCAATACTCTTCTTGTGTCATGGCGTGGTGGATGCAAACAAAAGGTAACACAAGCCACGGGCGCGGGCTAGCGGGCTCATATCAAACCGTCCGCAGTGCGCACTCCGACACGCGCGCGCTACTGATAACCAACAACGACTGACAGCGGCGCGCGCGCCACACTGCCCGCCGCTTTCATAAAACACCAATGAGTAGAGAACACACTGCCAGCTGGAAACGGAACGCGCAGTTCTACTTATACTGGGCGAATTTTAATGTACCCTAAAAAATTATCTTTGTTTGGCTCTTTTGCTTTTGCGCTAGTCATATGCGTTAAAGACAAGTAAGCGATACAGCATTTGAATCATAATTTATTTATCGTCTGAAATAATAGGAACTCGCGTTTCAGCGACTAAAAAACATTCTCCAAATAACATGACTGTAACTATATTTTATTTTTGAAATAGTATCTCTGATTTTCAGATTATTAAAAAAGAACTGTCAAACATTATCGACACGTCTGATTTTTCCGTGTTACAGGAACAAAATCTGTTCTATCAAGATCTTTGTTTATCTTCGAGGTATCGGTTGTTATTCTCAGATCGAATCGAACTCAACGTGCAATAGTCTGGGTTAGTAAACCCGGTGGTGCTAAATCGTATTAATTAAGGTTTCAAGCCTCAAGCCAAGGTTAGGTCAGCCGCCTACACTGAAAGTAGCCTACATAATTATTAATTAACGCTTACTTGTTTTATTTACTTTGCTTTGTATTTTTATTTGTAAGAGAACCTGTATTTTGTAAGACTTGTAAAGCAATTATAAGGTTGAACAAACTCATGTTTGAGATATTACATTCGGTTCATTTTAGAAAAGGAGGTGGTTATATATTACACCAGCATCTTTTTTTTAACGATGTGATTTACACAAATCCGAATCGCGTGCTTGAACATGCTACCTCCTTCCAAACCATGATACGTGCTTATAAAATGCATCGTTCAATTATAAATAAGAACGTTATTATTACTGCATGTTTTCTAGATTAATATCTACGGAGAAAACATGATTGCCATGCCATGAAACGTAAACGGATTGACCTACTTTGGAACTGCAGTTTTACTAAACAATGGCATAATGTACGTTAACGTTCTTAGCATGTTTCAGTAATTAAATAGGTATATTATTACTGTCGTCAACATATAAACAAAATTTGCTTGACATTATCAATACAGAAGTATGTTTTTCAACAATAGAATCAAAGTACTTAAAACTTTGTACTTGGATTTGTACTGTAAATTTTTCAACTAATATTTCCCTTAAATATATATGAAATAAAATAATCTTGTCAGATTAAAAATAACTATAATTAATTGTTTATTTGTACAACACACACGTACATACATAGAAATAAAAATTACACTATTTAATTCATTATTAATTAATCAAAGTCTAATTTCCTGAAGGATCCTTCGACTCCAAACAAGTTGGAGGAGTTCTTGGGAGTGCCAGGCCTCTTGGACTCGTCGGAGCGGGCCACCTCTTGTTTCAAGAACCAGTCGCTATAACTCTCTACTTTAGCTTTCCAGTGATCTGCGAAAATTACATTATTGTGTGAGTTTCTAGTCGCGGCTTTTGCAACAACAAGTTGTCTACACATGTCATTTATTAGATACTTATTGCAATATGTTTTGCAGGTAATCGTGATTTCTTATACAACAATATACTGCGCAATAAAATAACGCTTCCAAATATTTCCTTTTTTAGTATAGAAAAGTAGCCAGTGTTTATTGCAAGTTCTGTTATTTGATAGTAGTAACTAGTAGTCAGGAGCCTGAAAATCTGGCAACCAGTCTTACCAAGGGTACCAGGCCCTGGTTGTCAGACTTTCAGGTAAGCCAGTTGCTGGGCAGTCGCTCTTTGAAAAAAAATGGTTTTCAGCTGCATCCGGTTGGACTAGAAGCCGATCCTAATAATTGGGATAAAGCTAGGCAGATGATGATGATGATTTGAAGTTTTGTTAGTTAGATACCCACCAGTTAGTTCTTCCAAGTTGCCGTCGGTACCACCATACTCAACCGGGAGGACAGACTTTGGTAGTATTTTATACATGGCCGCATAGTTTTGGTTATGGACACGAATCTGAAAACAAAACCAAGATGTTATTACTTGCCCGCGTTTGTTGAGTCTGTTTCAAAGAATCGGTTCTTGTTTTACATTGCAAACATTCGATTAGAAATTGAATTGTTTTATATACAAAAATACCATGAAATATGAGTAATAATACGAGTATAAATGATAATTTCCACAATAAGTAATTTCCTTACTCTTTTCTTCAATTTATCTGGTAAAAATTGTTTGAATATCGTGAAAGCGGTTTCAAACCCTGACGGTGTGTTCAAGATGTGGTTTCCCTTCACTCGTACTGGGAGACCCTTCTCGAAGCACGAGATGACCTTCTTGGCTAAGGCTGGGGTCCATTGACTTAGTACACTTATACCTACATTCTTCATATCCACTACTACAATCTGGAACAAAGGGTTGATTATACAATAGGTTGTATTCTTCCGAAGATGTTGATTAACAAAGAATTTTGGAGACCATTTTTCCTTAATATAGATTCACATTCCTTGTTCAGTTCTTATTATGGAAAAAAGAAAGGCCTCAACACGACCCTTGTAATCCCACCCTGACCGGAATGTCGGTAAAGTGATCCTACCTCGCCAGCTACTGAGAAATTGTCATCTTCAAGCATTAATATCTCGGTCACCATGAGAGCCACCTTAATTAAGTCAGCCAGGTGATACTTGGAAGGGTTGAACACCCCTAGCCTCATTAAACATATTCGTGGGGCATCATCTCCTGTACAAGTCTTCAGAGGCAGGAAAGCTCTGAAAGTAATGAAAAAGAAATGTTTGATTATTACACAGACTCAAAATACTGCTGCTAGAATATAAATGAATTCGCACAAAAATAAAAGTAGAACACTGGAGTCGTTTCCAAAACCACATTTTAGCCGAAAGTACCCACTGTTCCACTTTCCTCATTTAGTCAGCATTGATTAGACGCTGGGGTAAAAATATTTTCTTACCCGAGTTTAAGTATTTCTTGAACCTTGGTCCCGTTGGGATCTCTGTTTGCGAAAAATTCTGGTACAATAGTTTTTAAGGTGTAATACATATCCAACTTCTCTTTCGCTCTTGCGAGACTGTATTTTCCACCGCGCAAAAATCCTGTTATCCATTGATCCGCTGAAAATAAATTAGTTTTGTAATAATGCAATTACAATTGCCTATTCAAGGCTGGTTTTCGTATTCCAATTTCGTATTAAATGATTATTCTTGTAAAATACTGAAACTGCGCAATTTTAATCCTTGCAAACGAGGCTTACAGCGCCATCTATACAACAAAGTATGAAATTAATGATTAAGGTAGCGTGCACACAGACGGCAGACTAGGTTGCCAGCGTTTTGATAAGCGGCATTGCTGCGTTAGTTCGTGCAGTGATTTTAAGATAGATGTCACTACTATAGAAAAAACAACAAACCTAATTTTTATTTTAGTGTGTCCGTAACTAAAAAAAAATATTAATTAAGGCTAACAAATTACAAATACCAAGCGCAAATTCTTGTATCCATGATTTACTTGTCAGTGTTACTGTTGTTTTTGGGTAAGTACATAAAATTGTACCTTACTTACTTGGTTGTACAGATCTTAGATGAGGCTGTTTTTTGAGCCATTCTCTAATGGCTAAGAGGTCACCCTGAACCCTTCGGGGGTCCTCATTGACTTCTTTGGCCGCTTTCTTCGCGAGAGCTGCTGACAGTGGCCGGACAGTCATTTTATATCCTTAATTCGTTGTCAGACCTAAATAAGAACATAAAAGGTATTATTGTAATTAAATTCAAATCTGGAAAACCTAATACCTACTATCTAAAAGATTTACCATATCTTATGACTAATTTTTGTTTAATAAAGCAGTTCTGGATGGACTTCTGTTCAAGGCCACTATGTAGGTGCCTATGTAGGTATAAAATAGATTTATGATTTTATCTTTTGTGAAAGATAAGTGGCTAATTGGCTGTAGTCAATACTTAAATGCAATAATATCAGACCTACTGCTTCTGTCTATAATGGGTGAAAAAAAACGCATAACGAAACTACAACCAGTTTTTTACCATAGTTATGATATTATAGTGATTTTGCTGAAGTACATTAAAAATCCTGAATTACTATGAGACCGTAGGATCCAAGAGCGAGTGAAGCGCGCTCGAAATTTTTGTGCGCCCCGCCTTGGAGATGTTAGATTTTCCTTTTATAATTTATACAGATTATATTGAAGTGACTTTGCCAAATTATGCATACATTTTCAGAAGAACTTAGATACCTTTTTTTGTTTACGGATGGGAAATCATCAAATGACCCCCCCCTGCTCTGGGTGGAGCGGAAGGGAGTATCAGACTTGTACTGACTAAAACCCATCCATCGCGCGCCACACTGCCCGCCGCTTTCATAAAACACCAATGAGTAGAGAACACACTGCCAGCTGGAAACGGAACGCGCAGTTCTACTTATACTGGGCGAATTTTAATGTCCCCTAGAAAATTATCTTTGTTTGGCTCTTTTGCGCTAGTCATATGCGTTAAAGACAAGTAAGCGATACAGCATTTGAATCATAATTTATTTATCGTCTGAAATAATAGGAACTCGCGTTTCAGCGACTAAAAACATTCTCCAAATAACATGACTGTAACTATATTTATTTTTGAAATAGTATCTCTGATTTTCAGATTATTAAAAAAGAACTGTCAAACATTATCGACACGTCTGATTTTTCCGTGTTACAGGAACAAAATCTGTTATATCAAGATCTTTGTTTATCTTCGAAGTATCGGTTGTTATTCTCAGATCGAATCGAACTCAACGTGCAATAGTCTGGGTTACTAAACCCGGTGGTGCTAAATCGTATTAATTAAGGTTTCAAGCCTCAAGCCAAGGTTAGGTCAGCCGCCTACATTGAAAGTAGCCTACATAATTATTAATTAACGCTTACTTGTTTTATTTACTTTGCTTTGTATTTTTATTTGTATAAGAACCTGTATTTTGTAAGACTTGTAAAGCAATTATAAGGTTGAACAAACTCATGTTTGAGATATTACATTCGGTTCATTTTTTACCGACTTCTAAAAAAGGTGGCGGCTATATATTACACCAGCATCTTTTTTTTAACGATGTGATTTACACTAATCCGAATCGCGTGCTTGAACATGCTACCTCCTTCCAAACCATGATACGTGCTTATAAAATGCATCGTTCAATTATAAATAAGAACGTTATTATTCCTGCATGTTTTCTAGATTAATATCTACGGAGAAAACATGATTGCCATGCCATGAAACGTAAACGGATTGACCTACTTTGAAACTGCAGTTTTACTAAACAATGGCATAATGTACGTTAACGTTCTTAGCATGTTTCATTAATTAAATAGGTATATTATTACTGTCGTCAACATATCAACAAAATTTGCTTTACATTATCAATACAGAAGTATGTTTTTCAACAATAGAATCAAAGTAGTGGCTTACTTAAAACTTTGTACTTGGATTTGTATTGTAAATTTTTCAACTAATATTTCCCTTAAATATATATGAAATAAAATAATCTTGTCAGATTAAAAATAACTATAATTAATTGTTTATTTGTACAACACACACGTACATACATCGAAATAAAAATTACACTATTTAATTCATTATTAATTAATCGAAGTCTAATTTCCTGAAGGATCCTTCGACTCCAAACAAGTTGGAGGAGTTCTTGGGAGTGCCAGGCCTCTTGGACTCGTCGGAACGGGCCACCTCTTGTTTCAAGAACCAGTCGCTATAACTCTCTACTTTAGCTTTCCAGTGATCTGCGAAAATTACATTATTGTGTGAGTTTCTAGTCGCGGCTTTTGCAACAACAAGTTGTCTACACATGTCATTTATTAGATACTTATTGCAATATGTTTTGCAGGTAATCGTGATTTCTTATACAACAATATACTGCGCAATAAAATAACGCTTCCAAATATTTCCTTTTTTAGTATAGAAAAGTAGCCAGTGTTTATTGCAAGTTCTGTTATTTGATAGTAGTAACTAGTAGTCAGGAGCCTGAAAATCTGGCAACCAGTCTTACCAAGGGTACCAGGCCCTGGTTGTCAGACTTTCAGGTAAGCCAGTTGCTGGGCAGTCGCTCTTTGAAAAAAAATGGTTTTCAGCTGCATCCGGTTGGACTAGAAGCCGATCCTAATAATTGGGATAAAGCTAGGCAGATGATGATGATGATTTGAAGTTTTGTTAGTTAGATACCCACCAGTTAGTTCTTCCAAGTTGCCGTCGGTACCACCATACTCAACCGGGAGGACAGACTTTGGTAGTATTTTATACATGGCCGCATAGTTTTGGTTATGGACACGAATCTGAAAACAAAACCACATGTTATTACTTGCCCGCGTTTGTTGAGTCTGTTTCAAAGAATCGGTTCTTGTTTTACATTGCAAACATTCGATTATTGTTTTTTACACACAAATACCATGAAATATGAGTAAAATAAATGATAATTTCCACAATAAGTAATTTCCTTACCCTTTTCTTCAATTTATCTGGTAAAAATTGTTTGAATATCGTGAAAGCGGTTTCAAACCCTGACGGGGTGTTCAAGATGTGGTTTCCCTTCACTCGTACTGGGAGACCCTTCTCGAAGCACGAGATGACCTTCTTGGCTAAGGCTGGGGTCCATTGACTTAGTACACTTATACCTACATTCTTCATATCCACTACTACAATCTGGAACAAAGGGTTGATTATACAATAGGCTGTATTCTTCCGAAGATGTTGATTAACAAAGAATTTTGGAGGCCATTTTTCCTTAATATAGATTCACATTCCTTGTTCAGTTCTTATTATGGAAAAAAGAAAGGCCTCGACACGACCCTTGTAATCCCACCCTGACCGGAATGTAGGTAAAGTGATCCTACCTCGCCAGCTACTGAGAAATTGTCATCTTCAAGCATTAATATCTCGGTCACCATGAGGGCCACCTTAATTAAGTCAGCCAGGTGATACTTGGAGGGGTTGAACACCCCTAGCCTCATTAAACATATTCGTGGGGCATCATCTCCTGTACAAGTCTTCAGAGGCAGGAAAGCTCTGAAAGTAATTAAAAAGAAATCTTTGATTATTACACAGACTCAAAATACTGCTGCTAGAATATAAATGAATTCGCACAAAAATAAAAGTAGAACACTGGAGTCGTTTCCAAAACCACATTTTAGCCGAAAGTACCCACTGTTCCACTTTCCTCATTTAGTCAGCATTGATTAGACGCTGGGGTAAAAATATTTTCTTACCCGAGTTTAAGTATTTCTTGAACCTTGGTCCCGTTGGGATCTCTGTTTGCGAAAAATTCTGGTACAATAGTTTTTAAGGTGTAATACATATCCAACTTCTCTTTCGCTCTTGCTAGACTGTATTTTCCACCACGCAAAAATCCTGTTATCCATTGATCCGCTGAAAATAAATTAGTTTTTGTAATAATGCAATTACAATTGCCTATTCAAGGCTGGTTTTCGTATTCCAATTTCGTATTATACGATTATTAATTTAAAATACTGAAACTGCGCAATTTTAATCCTTGCAAACGAGGCTTACAGCGACATCTATACAACATAGTATGAAATTAATGATTAAGGTAGCATGCAGAAAGACGGCAGACTAGGTTGCCAGCGTTTTGATAAGCGGCATTGCTGCGTTAGTTCGTGCAGTGATTTTAAGATAGATGTCGCTACCATAGAAAAACAACAATACTAATTTCTATTTTAGTACTTTCGTTTAAACTAAAAAATATTATTAATTAGGAAGGTACGAAGCGTAAGTTCTTGTATCCATGATTTACTTGTCAGTGTACTGTTGTTTTTGGGTAAGTACATAAAATTGTACCTTACTTACTTGGTTGTACAGATCTTAGATGAGGCTGTTTTTTGAGCCATTCTCTAATGGCTAAGAGGTCACCCTGAACCCTTCGGGGGTCCTCATTGACTTCTTTGGCCGCTTTCTTCGCGAGAGCTGCTGACAGTGGCCGGACAGTCATTTTATATCCTTAATTCGTTGTCAGACCTAAATAAGAACATAAAAGGTATTATTGAAACTCTTCTGAAATAACTAGGGTTCTGTTAGCACAAAAAAAATGCATACGTTCTATATTCAATATGGACTGGACTGATTCCTGCAGACCAGTGTATAAATCACACAACCTTCTCACTGTTCCTTGTATTTATATATATGAGATCGCAAAATTTGTCAAAACTAACTCTTCACTTTTTGAACTTAAAAACAATATTAATAAACGTACAGTTACACAGTATCTATTAACAATGCCTGTACCTAGGATTGAATTATTCAGACGTAATTGTGTATATATGGCTCCACTTATCTTCAACTCTCTACCAAACTTTATCACTGATCTTCCATACAGAAAATTTTGCATAGTTCTGAAAAGATGGCTTATTTCGCATAGCTTTTATTCCATAGCTGAATTTCTCAAAAAATCTAATTGTCAATCATACCATTACCGGAATGCACTATAGAGAATTAGGTACCTAAATTATAATAATTTATGGTTGTCATGTCTGTGTATTTAAAAATATTTAATCATTATTAGGTTAACTATTTCTTTTGTTATTGTGATGTCTGTAAATTTTATTTTATTTTTTTCTTAAGTTAACTATTTCTTTTTAATTGTGATGTTTGTATATTTAAAATATTTTATTATTATGTTAATTATGTCTTTGTTTGAAGGTTTGTGTTGAGTCTATTAAACCTAAAACATACATTACTTGATTACTTAATTTAATGAAGGTGTACACTTAAATGTAGTCACGTGTTAAAATTAGCATCCCATTCATTAATGTTTGCATGCCATCTTTATGGCGAAATGTGTCACGGCACTACTATTATTTTTTCCATCTTTTGTACCACATTTACTGCAAATAAATAATTTTGACTTTGACTTTGACTTTGATTGTAATTAAATTCAAATCTGGAAAACCTAATACCTACTATCTAAAAGATTTATCATATCTTATGACTAATGTTTGTTTGATAAAGCAGTTCTGGATGGACTTCTGTTCAAGGCCACTATGTAGGTACCTATGTAGGTATAAAATAGATTTATGATTTTATCTTTTGTGAAAGATAAGTGGCTAATTGGCTGTAGTCAATACTTAAATGCATTAATATCAGACCTACTGCTTCTGTCTATAATGGGTGAAAAAACGCATAACGAAACTACAACCACTTTTTTACCATAGTTATGATATTATAGTGATTTTGCTGAAGTACATTAAAAAACCAAAATTACTATGAGACCGTAGGATCCAAGAGCGAGTGAAGCGCGCTCGAAATTTTTTTGCGCCTCGCCTTCGAGATGTTAGATTTTCCTTTTATAATTTATACAGATTATATTGAAGTGAATTTTGCCAAATTATGCATACATTTTCAGAAGAACTTAGATACCTTTTTTTTTACGGATGGGAAATCATCAAATGACCCCCCCCCCCTGCTCTGGGTGGAGCGGAAGGGAGTATCAGACTTGTACTGACTAAAACCCATCCATGCTCCTTCTTAGGCCTTTGTGTTCCAAGGCCACGGTATGTCTTTCGAACAGTCCCGCAGCTCTGGCAGACATCGACCCTCACAGAGGGTCTTCCGGTTTGCTGACATCTCCTTGAGGCGCGCGTGGAACACGAACGCGCCGTTGACACGGCCTGTCGTCAAAAGACGGACGGACGGTAAGCTAGCCCATTACTCACCGTCCACAGCCCCGCCCCACGGTGGGCTGAAAATCGGCTTTCATAGACTTAGGGATTTCAATTTGCAAGTGCTTGTTTTTATGTCGGATATCGCTTCTATTAGTCATTACTATGTACAAAAATGACACCCGAGTTAATTCTGCCCAAAAACGAAGGAAATATAATTTTTTTACGAAAAATTTGTATGAAGCTAGTATGAAAAATCTAATTATCTCCTAAACGGCATGTTTAACGGTAATATCCTTGGAGGTTGTCATAGTGCTAATTATTCATGATTTTTTAGTTGGCCATCGGACGAAAAATTTAATGCTGTTTTTTTTTTAAAAAATCGTCAAAATATTTTTATTTGTTTTTACATGTAAAACGATCCCTTTTAGTGTCCAAGTTAAAAAGTTCGATATGTTATTAACCCAAATATTAAGAACACACGAATCAAGAAAAAAGAAATAAAAAAATTGCTGTTTTTGACACATTTATATTAATTTAAATAAAAAAAGATTATCAAATTATTATTAAAGTAACATATTAAGTTATATTATATACAAAATAATTTAATTTAAGGAATTAATACTACGCATTTGTAAAATAAATAAAAATAAATAAAAAATATCATTAAATATTACAAAAAAACCCAAACACACTCAAATACAAATTTACAAATATGTACATATATATTTTTTTTACAAATTTTCCTTATCACTGTCGTTGTCAGACTCCAATTCTGAGTCAGCATCCAGATTGGATATATCCAAAAACTCGAACTCAGTTTCCTGAAATTGAATTAAGTCGAGAGTTTCAGCAAGAATGCTCTGCTTTTTCTTGGCATCTAACTTAGGCCTTTGTGCACTTAGCAAAGGATCCGAAGAAACAACAAGCATATTTAAAATGTCTTGATTAGAATCCTGCCTACTTCTTTTCCGCGAATGATGTTCACGAAACCTCCTAAAATCTTTGTTTCGAGACTCTGAGGCTTCTTCCGAGAGAGTCCCAATCGGCACAATATTATTTTTCTCGATTATGTCAGCCCCATGGATTAATAACTTATGAACGGTTGACGACATGTAGTACCAGTCGTATAATAATACGTGGGACACTCAGAAAGTTTTGCGAAACTAAAAAAAATTGTTCTATACGTACATATATTTTTATTAAATCTTTTCAAAGTACTTTCCACCAGCCTCTATACAAAGATTCATGCGCCTAAACCAGTTTTCAAAACACTTTTTCCAGTCCGCCGCAGACACCTCGTTTACAGCCTGCTCGAACCCAGCCAGCGCATCTTCCGGCGACGAAAATTGTATCCCTTTGAGCTGATTTTTTATTTTTGGGAATAAAAAGAAGTCACACGGTGCTAGATCAGGGCTGTAAGGAGGGTGACCCAGGAGTTTGACTGGCGTGCTGTCCAGGAAGTCCCTCGTTTTGAGTGCGGTGTGCGCAGGTGCATTGTCGTGGTGGAGCAGTAGCCCGCGGAGCCCTGTGTTTGGTCGCTTGTTGCTTATAACAGAGAAAACTTCTGGCAAACATTTGGAAGTATACCATTCGGCATTAATGCTTCTTTGATCCCGTAAGGGAATTGATACCAAGTGGCCAGTCAAATTAAAAAAGCTAGCGATCAAAATCTTACCCCCGCTTCTAGATCGCTTCACTTTGGTAGGCGTTGGCTCATTTTGAAACACCCAAACAGTCGACTGGCGCTTGGTTTCTGGGTCGTATTGATAAATCCAGGACTCATCACCTGTAACGATGTCGTAAACACGCCGAGACGAGCCTGCTTCAAATTTGTTAAGCATATCACGGCACCATTCCACCCGGGCCTGCTTCTGAGCATCGGTGAGGTTGTGCGGCACCCAGCGTGATACTATCCTCCTCACGCGAAGATGGCTGTGTAGAATCTCGTGAACGCTTCCCGATCCAATCTTCAATATGTGTTGAATCTCCTGATATGTAATTCGCCTATTGTCTTGGATTAAATTTTTCACTGCTAGCACGTTTTCTTCGGTAACAGCCGTCAAAGGGCGACCGCTTCTTTCGTCATCCCCCAAAGTTGGTCGACCGCGCTTGAATTCGTTATACCAACGATACACGGTTGCCTTGGAAGGGCCTTCATCCATGAATGCCATTTGAAGTCTATCGTACGATTCATCCGGTTTCAGGCGACACTTGAAATCGTATAAAATCATAGCTCTAAAATGTTCCCGGCGCAGATCCATATTTCAGTGAGACACAATACTTTGAATTAACTCGCAAAAAATGTGGAGGGAAATTTTGAAATTGGAACTTACTTATTTTTACTTATAAATAATCATATTTTCGAAAAACATAATAACTGGCCAGTCTCCCATATATAAAAACTTTTTTTCGCAATACTTTCTGAGGGGCCTGGTACGTACTTTTCTGCTGTTTTGCGAGCATAATCTCTAAATTTTATTATATCGACCTGCTCTCCAGATGTAATTGCTTGTAAAATTACAGCAAATCTTTTGATGAGGTCTTCATCCAAACCGGTTATAGCTGCGGTTTTATTAGGAAACTCAAAGAATTTTCTTGCAGTATTCCCGTCATTGGTGGTTCCCGAGCCTTGTTTTACTATATCAATCAACAGATTGAGCTCATCTTTGAATTTATTTTGAATTATTTTCTTCCTTGTCTGTAGCATTTCTTTGTGCTCATCACTTCTCGCTGCCCACCGTTTGAAGTCGAGCCTGTATGCAATGTGTAACAGACATTCCATACAATTTATACGGGCGTGTAGGGATGACAAGCCAAACTCATACAGGTCCGAACACACAATTTTTGATGTTACAGCATCTAAGCGGTTCATTTCTGTAGGCTTTGCTAAGCACAGGTAGCACGATGCATTTGATCGAGCTTCTTATTATTATTGCACTCTGTGGGGATAAGGGCCTCAATTTCTTCATCAATTTGTTTTTTCAGCTCAAGGACAACTGCTTCACTCTCCTTTACAAAAGTAAACTGAACTGGACGACAATACAAAACTGAGCATGGTTTTGGGTTCGTCCATAAAATGTTGTCTCCATCTATGAGTTTTAGTGGCACCAAGGAGGTCATGAAAATACTCGAGTCATCTTCCTCACCCTCAATTTTCTGCTTGTATCGGCTTTGGTTAGAAGCACCATCAAATCCCCACTTGGATATCAGCTTCAACTGCTTGTTATGCTCTTCGTTAGAAAGGCTTTGAAGGATTCTTGTAACCGTGATATCAAGTAAAGCTTGAAGTGTAATCCTAGCCGATGAATCAGTAACTGTCACTGATTGCTTCGGAGGGTAGCAATCAAGCTTAGTTTGTTGCACTTTATAGTAAGATGGATAAAAATCCTTAGCACCTTCCCGAATGGCAGCCTCACGCAAAAGTTTTAAAACTCATTTTGTGTTGATAATTATCTAGCTCAAACATAGTTGTCTACGTGTGGGTGTACTATAAACCTCTGCCAACTCCTACGAAAATATAGGAGTGATGCTATTTTATGTTATGTGTATTTAAAAGTCCGTGTTCTTCAACATAAACACCAAAAGGAATCGTTTTATACGTAAAAACAAATAAAAATATTTTGACGATTTTTAAAAAAAAAACAGCATTAAATTTTTCGTCCGATCGCCAACCAAAAAATCATGAATAATTAGCACTATGACCACCTCCAAGGATATTACCGTTAAACATGCCGTTTAGGAGATAATTCGATTTTTCATACTAGCTTCATACAAATTTTTCGTAAAAAAATTCTATTTCCTTCGTTTTTGGGCAGAATTAACTCGGGTGTCATTTTTGTACATAGTAATGACTAATAGAAGCGATATCCGACATAAAAACAAGCACTTGCAAATTGAAATCCCTAAGTCTATGAAAGCCGATTTTCAGCCCACTGTGCGCCCCTACGGTGGCCGGTACGGAGCTACATCCGCGGCGCCCGGGGCGTCTCCCGCGGCGGCCCTTATAGGTATATACGAAAATTCAGCTTATTATCTATATCTAGACAACTTTTAGAACCCCAATATAAATTGAGGTTCTAAAAGTTGTCTCAAAAGTCTCATAAAATCTGGTGTCTGCATCGTAAGATTTTCAAGGTGATGGATGAAGGGTTTAGAAGATGATATTAAGATCTATCATACAATTGTAGAGCATAAAATTGGCGACAAATTTGATTTGGAGCATTTTTCATCCGCTCAACCATTTCTGCGTTAGAGGGACCTCCCTCTTACCGCGCAAGCGCGCACCCAGCCCGATTTTGTGATTTTACGCGCAAAAATACGCTAATTCATTGTTATTTTATTAATTCTCCCGAAACACAACTTAGATTATTCTGGGAGGTTGAGGAATCGCCTATGGCGCCTAGGATTCGCCTAGGGCAGACTGCTAGATGCGGCTTGCAGCGCCCCGGGCTATGGCCTTTTTGGCCTTAGGATAAATGCCTACGTCCCTGCCTTCCTTCTAGTTACGGAGATATTGGAGGTCAAACTTCCAAAATTTTCATTTTTCTTTCTTTTTTCTTGCTTATTTTGGAGGATGTAAAGTATAGCACCATCCCATATCTTCCCGGGTGTATAGGTGTCGTATCAGGCGACTAAGGGACTTGCCAGAGAATGGGCAACAGCGTTCTTAACCGTACTGCGATCGCCAACCCGCCTGCCAGACGCGGCGATTATAGCAAAATCCCCTTATGAGCGCAAAAAAGAAATGGCCCCTAGTACCCGGCAGCCCGTCTACCCTCGATTATGGTAGCGGTCGAGTTTACGGCGTGGAAAGGGGTACGAAGAATCTCCGGAAGGGATCCGGCTGCCTATACCGACGACTTGACTTGGCAATATACAACACGCGAACACTCTGGACGTCTGTCCAGAGTATTCGCGTGTAGAAGATAACGGAGCTCGAAGAGGAATTGAACAGGTTGCGATGGATTATTGTGGGGTTATCTGAAGTCTGAACAAAGGGGGAGGACACGATTTTCCTGAAATCCGGTAGCCTGCTCTATTTCCAAGAGGGTGACCGGCAGTCCCAGGGTGGTGTTGGGTTTATCGTCCAAAAGTCCCTTGTGAATAACGGGGTGAAAATCGAGACTGTGTCGACCAGGGTGGCGTACCTTATACTCATAATATGTTCAAGATATTCGCTGAAGGTCATACAGGTCTACGCCCCTACCTCGGCACACCCCGACGACGAAGTGGAGACCATGTATGAGGATATCTCGAAAGCCATGCATGGTTTCAAAACTCACTTCACCGTTGTCATGGGGGATTTCAACGCGAAATTGGGCAAACGAAGCGGGAATGAGCTGCAGGTGGGGCAATTTGGGGTTGGATGTCGAAACCACCGGGGACACCAACTGGCTAGTTTTATGGAAAAGGAGGCCTCTATGTGATGAACTCCTTCTTCAGAAAGCGTGAGCACAGGAAGTGGACCTGGCATAGCCCCGATTGTGCAGCTAAAAATGAGATTGACTTCATCATGTCTACCAAGAAGCAAATGTTCAATGATGAATGGTGATCAATTCAGTGAAAACTGGAAGTGATCACCGCATGGTAAGAGGCACATTGAACATCAATATCGAGCTTGAAAGGTCTCGACGGATGAAGTCTACGCTCCGACCAGCACTGATTCGTGTAAACTGTCCTTACGACAGGGTCTAAGTTCTTCAAGACACGTAGTGCACAGAAGAACAAAAAATATTCTGATCATACTCTCAAGCTCATGAAGGAACGGCGTCAGATGATCCTGCAGTCTTCAGACGAGGCCAGGAAATACCTGCAGCTCAATAGACGGATCTATAAATCCTTGAAAAGCGACCTCCGTCGCTTTAATACCAAGCGTATTTGCAAGAGATCTGGCTGTTGGGCAGAGCCAGCTCATGAAACTGAAGACCAACGATGGGATCTTATCCGCCAAACCGGAGCTACTGAGGGAGATCGAGAGATTCTATGCAGGGGCAGTTGTACACCTGAACCAGTAATCCCGTTGGAAATCTAGCGAATGACCCAAGAGCTAGATTAGAGAAAGACCTGACACTATTACGAAGACATCCCGGACATCAGCCTGTACGAGATTAGGATGGCTCTGAAACAGTGGCTCTGAAACAGCTTAAAAACAACAAGGCACCGGGTGATGATGGAATTACGGCCGAACTTCTGAAGGTGGTTGGAAAACCGGTACTTAAGGCCCTCCAGACGCTGTTTGATTCCGTCATACTCGAGGAGAAAACGCCACAGGCATAGTGCAGGGGTGTGTACTCTTCTTCAAAAAAGGTGACAGTGCCCGGTTGAAGGACTATAGGCCCAACTCACTCCTAAGCCATGTCCACAAGTTGTTTTCAAGAGTCATCACAAACCGTCTCGCGCGCGTAGTTTTGATGATTTTCAGCCTCCCGAACAAGCTGGATTCCGAAAAGCTTTAGCACCGTAGACCACATACATACGCTGCGACAGGTTAAACAGAAGACCACCGAGTATAACCTGCCTCTCTGTTTAGCTTTTGTGGACTACGAGAAAGCCTTCGATTCGATCGAGGACTTGGGCTGCACTGCAGTCTCTCCAACGGTGCCAAATTTACTATCAGTACATCGAGGTGTTGAACTGTTGGTACAAAAACGCCACCATGTCAGTCAGACTTCAGGACCAGACCTCAGAACCTATCCTTCTGTAGCGAGGTGTGAGACAGGGAGACGTCATATCTCCGAAACTGTTCACCGCTGCACTGGAAGATGTCTTTAAGGTTCTGGACTGGAGAGGGCTAGGCATCAACGTCAATGGCGAGTACATCTCTCACCTTCGGTGCCGACGATATATGGTCATGGCTGAGACCATGGAGGACCTCAGTACAATGCTCGATGACCTCAGTATAGCTTCCGAAAGAGTGGGTCTTAAAATGAACATAGACAAAACCAAAGTCATGTTGAATGCCCATGTAACACCCACTCCTATCAAGTCTGGGCAGCGTTCGGGAAGTTGCGTGGTATCTTCTCGTCCAACTTAGAGACGAAAGTGTCTGAAGACGAAAGTCTATGACCAGTGTGTGTTGCCAGTGATTACATACGGGACCGAAACGTGGTCGCTCACAATGGGCCTCATCAGAAGGCTTAAAGTCACCCAAAGGGCAATGGAGAGGGCTATGCTCGGAGTTTCCTTGCGTGATCAAATCAGAAATGAGGACATCCGCAAGAGAACCAAGGTTGCCGACGTAGCCCGAAGAATTGCCAAACTTAAGTGGCAGTGGGCAGGGCACATTGCTCGCAGAACGGATGGGCGATGGGGCCGAAAAGTTCTGGACTGGCGACCGCGAACCGGAAGACGATGTGTCAACCTGGTGAAGGTTGCGGGGATCCGCTGGATGCGAGTCGGACGGGACCGGTTAATGTGGCGACATTTGCGGAAGGCCTATGTCCAGCAGTGGACGTCTTTCAGTTGAAATGATACTGATGATGATTTTTTTATATTACATTAACTTATCTTTAAAAGTCCATGACCCGTTTACTATTCGACGCATCCATCAGCACAATTATTTGAGTGCGTTACATTGAGTTCTATCTATCGTAATACGTGATTTTTGGGTAGACTTCGTTTGGGTATTTTGATGTACATAGTGCTTGGTTGACGGCTTTGGTCCGTTTACACATTGTATATTTGGTAGACATATAGGAACGCTTTTTTTTTTTAAAGCAATCCAAAAAGGTTTCTTTTTCAAATGTATCTCCACCCTTACCTTAATTTGAATTGAAATGCAAATACGAAATTAAACGGATTTGGTAATTAGAATTACTTTATTTTAATGAACCTGCAACCTGCTTTGTATATTTAACTAAGTAGGTAATTAAAGTGTCAAGGCGGACTAATGTAATGGTGATGAGTAACTGATGCTAAAATACTTACACGAAGTATGTAGGTATTCTAATTTAGCTAACAGTTTATGATTAGCAACTTTTTATGTTGTTTGTTGATGTGTGTAAACGATATAGTGATTTATTTTCACTGATTTGTGTTATTATAGGGAGTTAGGGACATCGACGCACAAATGATTAATTTATTAATTCAGCACATGAATTTATGCTAATTTGCATAAATTTTATATAAATTATTTTTCTGCAATATTTTTTTAATTACTTAGTGTAGTCGAACTAGGTATATTTTTTTTATCTTAGGCATCGACGTCTTGAGAGTAGCCTACGAGTCGCATAGAGTGTGTAGAGGCAACTAAATGTTCGTAGAAACGGCGTAGTGCCACGAAGCTACGCCATAGAAGCGCTTAGTAGTGCGTAGGCACAACGTGGAGGGCATAGTGGTGCGCAGGTAACTACTGAGTAGAGGAGATAGGAATTTTGTTTTTAAATGTTACATACTATTAATTTATTTTATTGTTACTTGTAGGTATTAATAAAATGTATTCTGATTTCCGACGAGGGCACACATTACTATAAGTCTTTGTGCTTAAATAAAATAAGTATGAAAACTAAAGATGATAAATATTCAAAATAATTATCCTTGTGGATGAGAGTTGTGACTTTGGCTACGCCTGGACTGAATAAGAAGGCTTCTACGAACTGGTTTCTACGGCTTATTTAGTGCTTACATTTCACGAATTCGAACCACCAATTATACAATATTAAGAAGTACTTCGTTTTTTTTGGATTCGTTTGAGTAACCACATTAAACTAAAACAGCGCAGTTTAACTTAAAATGTCTAGAGCTTCTACTATTGGACACGTACTAGATGATCTTGTTACATTGACAGGGTTAATTTTGATATCACACAAATACAGGTATTGTTTACCATATCACAACTCACCCTTTTAGTTATGTCAGTAAACCTATTTTTTACATAACTAAAAACACATGAAAAAAAACACTGGTTTTTGAACGACACTTTTCAACCAGTTATGATCTACAACTCTAACTATACTATAATGTTTGCATCAAGAGCGTGATACTTTTGTTATAACTCGATCATTGATTAGATAATGTGATAGTAATATTAAAATAATAACATGAGATAATCACACCTGCAAAGACACCTACTTTTTTTAATTAGGTACTTAATCAATTAATGAGGTAGCTACAAAGGTAACTGATAATTTGAGCCTACACACGATATGGTTCTAGTTGTTACCAGAACAATCAGACACGCTTGCAATGACTTGAATAGTAAGGTGTTGTGCTGAGGCAGGCCCTTGAAACGCTGACGTGACGATTTGGACTCGCTCCTGACCAAAGAAGCCAAAACAATACGAAAGTTATATTACAAATGCTGCTGTTGTCGCTTGATTTCCAAAATATTACCTTATTTTTTAGAATTGTAATTTTTATCCATGAATTTCTTTCCCCAAAAGTTTAGAACGATTTGCTGCTTAAAAATGATGAAACAAAATCCCCACAACTGACACCTCAGTGGTAAAATGAAAAAAATCGAATTACTTTTTATTTCCTGCAGTACTGCAGTACTTGTGAAAAGTAGAATATGCTCCGGGGAAAAAAGGGTCTTCATCTTGGGCCAGCTTAAATCTCACTGCTCTCAGGATTCTAGTCTTCCCTCAAATTAATTCCCTCGCTTTGCTCGGGAGTTAACTTGAGGTGACTCGTTCCGCTCCATACGGGAATCATAGAATCCCACGCTGCGTTCGTGATTCAAAATAGCGCCCGTGACGTAAGACACTGCTTTACGCCATTGTGAATAATTTATAGTATCCATAATTGTAGTAGGGCTATGTCTACCGTAGGGGTTTGTAGCCATATTTTTACATTTATTGCAAATGGGTACCAAACGAAGGTGCGTTTGGTACCCATTTGCAACAACGAGAGATAAACATTCTATTCCATTATTTTCTATGCATTTTATTTCTTTTGTTTTGTCTCCGTATATTAACATAACCATTACACATCTTCACACAATATGTTATGTAGCTAGTAATTATATCCCACTGAAGTAAACACGCTAGATCTAAATGTGTATCTTTATATCAACAATGGAAACTGCGAATACCTAATAAACAAACTAATGAAATCATGATCCGAGATATTACACAATAATTGGTATTGGCCGGTATTATCGGCCGAATACTGTGAAGGGTCAAACACATTTTGTATTGTGTTGACATATTTTGCAGTTATCGCAAACACGTAAGGAATACACGATATTTTGACGTTTCCTCTCATGTCACTATGTCGTGATGTTATGCGAATACCAATTTAATAATATTGTGATTTAAACACTTTCTACTAATTGGTAAACGGACCATTTAGGAAGTCGTCAACCAAACATTCTGTACATCAAAATAAGTAACTCTACGTAAAAGATATTGCTGGAAAAATCTTCTTTTTGAGTGAATAATAAAGTTATATCATTAAAAACATTTACCTACTTAAAAAACCTTGTGAAAAAGTTGGAACTTTGACCCCCAATATCTCCGTAACTAAAAGGTTCCCAGAAATTTTCCAGAACGAAAAAAAAATTCGCAATGATGGCAATAACAAGTGCCCTTTCGGCTTCGTTAAGGGTGTTTTTACACTCATTATACATTCGAAAATAAACTTACTACTACTAGCGTTTGTAGCCAAAAAAAAATAAACAGTTTGAATTTTTAATTACGACTGTTTACTTTTATAATCACGCATTACAAAGATTACTTCGTAATGCGTGATTATTATAGATAGACATTCTGAAAAGATAACTATGTGGGTTGTGGATAAATTATAATTGATAAATTAATATTTTAATCACTCGAACTAATTATCTTAATCGAAGCAACGATTTTCATACACTGACATAAATATCAACGTAGTGTCTAAAATTCTCAATTATTAACACAAATAAAATTAACGTACAGATAGTTAAAACGAGTATTAAAATTTGACCTACCTTCGATGTTACTGCTTCATCAACTCCGCAGCACTCAGTATATGTGAAAACTGATAGCCTAGTTCCAAAATATCTCCGTACAGGAAGCGTGATGCATTTTACCGCAAAACGATCAGTACCGAATGCCGAACGGTTCGCGCCTGATCTCGATCTCATACTTACTTGTAAAATGTAACAAGAGCAGTATCTCCATGACATTGAAACTGCTCGCTCTATACCCAACGTTGTGTCCACCTACGATTCAACATAGTCTTTCACACCTCGTCTCATCTTGAAAACGGAAACGTGCACGTCTTCATTTATACATGCAAATGTAGTAATTATGGTGTATTTTAGTCTAGAACATGCGCTGGCTAACAAATGAACATCGCTGTGGATATAGATAATGCTTATTTACAAATAGCAGGAAATAGAAAACTGCCTCTCTCTGTTGCATGTTATAAAGATAGGTATGTCATATCCACAATAAATCTCATCTGCTGATTATGAGTCAAGATTTTAACAAATTGCATTGAACGGCCCATAGTCCAAACCATAATTAATCACCACTCTCTTTAGCTGGATTGATGATTGCAGTTTAGTTTCAGAAGCAGAAACGATTAATTATGAATAAATGTCTGACCAGGATTTACCTTAACACACATCTAGGGACATCCAGAAAAACTTTTATCAAAGACTCGGCATTCTAGACCCCATTAGAAAGTAAACATTTAGACGAAAGCAGCTGTTCGATACATTAATGGAGCTTTATAATTTTATCAAGGCTTTATTATTCATGGTTTTATGATTAACATTATCAATAGATAACTATCATAAAGAAACAATGGCCCATGGGTGGTATAAAAAAGCTCAGAAATCACGTTAAGCACAAACCACATGAAAAAGAAAAGAAGGTATACATGTTTGCTCTTTCAACGAAGGAACACAAGTGAACGAACCCATTCCTAAAGCGGCCTCCTCTGCGACAGTTTTATGTCTGTTATATCGTGTTCTGACGCAGTTCTGACATTCATAAGTTTTCTATACGACGATTGATCGGTGTCCTAGCTCTGAGAATACCGCGTTTTATTGTTCTTTCCTTTAAATTAGTAAAGAACTGCAATATTATTAAATTCATAATCATACAAATACACATATTCATAAATTAATTTGCAAAACCCACTAACTACTTATTACTACTCGGTACTTAGCAGAAGACTATCGCTCAGATCATACATTGAATCCAAATCGAAATAATTTTAAATGAAACCTAAAATTTTTCACCAAAAGGAACATTATTTTCCCATGTTCGTGAAACCTCTTTGAAACGAGAAATCAATAATATTTTAAAAACATACATAGTCCAGGAAAATTAGTCTAAAACTTGTCTCATAACCTACTTATTGTAGGGTGTCCGCGTCTACAGATATTCCATATTTATTGCAAATATCTCGTTTCCTATGGATTTATGCTATTTATATTTTCATAAATATTGTAGAAGATTAAATTTTCTACAACTTTTTTATGTTTTTTTTTTTATATCATGAACCATTTTCGAGATAAAGGGCAGAGCCCGTTGACGTTTGACCCTGGAATATCTGTAGACGCGGACACCTTACGATAAGTAGGTTTTGAGACATGTTTTAGGGTGTCAAAATAAAGGTTTGTACAAGCTTATAGCTGACTATCTCTCATTCCGAGGTGAAACCCCTAATTTTCCTGGACTAAAACTACTTAGATGCTTAGACAATAGCATATATGGAAAGGTGACTAATTCACTAGATTAGTGCATAGCGTTGATGCTATTATGGCAATGGTTGTTTTAGACCTGGCGAAATGTGGGTGTACTACAATTGGGTACACCTCTGCCTACCCCTTCGGGGTTTACAGTCGTGATGTTTTGCTTATTTAAGTAAAGGTATGTGTCCACTAATATATATGAGGCTATTTCTGCTCCCCAACGATGATTAACTAATTAGTAATCTTACAAAAAATAACAACACCATAAACAACAACCTTGTTCCCGATCCAGGTGGGCTACTATTTTTATTTTTTTAATGTTTTTTTAATATTATTTTATTCAGAGATATTTACAAATGTAAATTATATGTACAAAAATAAATAAATGAGAATAAACACCAAAATTTATGAAGCAAGATTTAATAAAAATATTTTACTAAGAAACAGTAACATTACGGCTGAACCACGCTCTGCTCAGTCTATATCAAGTTTCCTGAAGGATCCATCTTCCATAAGATCTACGGTGACAGGAGGCCCGATTCGTTTGGACTCATCTGTACCTAACTGTTCCTCAACCTTCATCCAGTCATGGTACCCCTTGAGTTTTGATACCCAGTAGTCTGAAAGTCAATTTAAAAACTATAAAAAGTTGCATTTATCTAAACGGGCTCTGGTTCAGTCGAAGCGATCAAGGCTGTGTGTTTCATAGACTTGTAATCGAATGGCCGAAAGTTCAATAATAAAAAAACATACAAAATTCATTAGACAACCACTGCTTGACATATGCACAACTCCAATCATACACCATTATCTCGTCCATCTAGCCTAATGGTTTAAAAAATTACCCTAAAACTAATTATAATAGCGACAATTTACCTGTAAGTTCTTCGATAGTAGGCCCTGTTCCACCGTATTCAGGAGGAACTATTTGTTTCGGGATGTCTTCCATCATCTCTTCTTGTTTTTTGTGGACTTTCAGCTGTGAATACAAGCAAACATTTTCTGTATCATAACAACACATAACCAATTTTTGTCGCGTAATAATTGTTTCCTTAAAACATTATTTTGTCTTCAGCCTAGACAGTTAGGGGGAAAACAAAAAGGTTACACTCCAAACAACAATGATCATTCACGCAAAAAATAAGTCACGCCATATAATCGTCATAAAAAAAATAAATAAAAAGAAAACATAAACGGCATCTTATAACATTTTTTACTGCTTATGGCCAGTCGATTGTATTCGAAACCAAAAAGGTTACACATGCATAAAAATAAATCAAAGCACTGACGTAATTACCTAAAATATTATACGTTTTTTTATGTTCTCTTATGCTTTTTAGACATGTTTACTGGTAAGTAAATAAATATTTTTACTTGTTTACTCCGACTTAGAAGGAAAATAAAAAAAAGACATAATTTTTTCAAGCAAAAATTACTCGTATTTACATAAAGAACAATATTTACCCGTTGTTTAGCTTTTTCATTTAAAAATCCTGAGATGAGTGTAAATATTTTTTCAACGCCGGACGGTAGGTTTATGTGGTGACTGCCTTTTAATCGGAGAGGCATGGAATCCTGAAAAAGGTGAAAAAATCTTTGTTTAATTACCGTCACTAGATCTCTAATTGATAGACCAGAATCCTGATGACTTGGGTTCTAGGAGCGAGGTTAAGGAACGAAAGAATGTAAAAGGTAGGTAATTTTTTTATTATGGTATTGGGCAGTTTAGCCGCCCAACCCGCCTGCCAAGCGTGGCGATTATGGCAAAACCCCCCCTTTTGGGGGAGGCCTATGTCCAGCAGTGTCTTTCGGCTGAAATGGTGGGCAGTTTGGCCTACAACAGACTGCTGGATATAGGCCCCTCGTACAAAAAAAACCCTCAAAAAATCGCACGCCATTCAACTTGATTCGCAGCAATTTTCATTCTTGGGCGACTACCAGCAACCCTGTGAAGATCGTAGGTCCAGCTAGCCTGAAGACGACTAACCTTACGCAAGCAAAGCATGTTTGTTTCAAATAAAATACACTGAAACAAAATTTATTCCAATTCGACATGAATTCTTTTTTTTAACAACATCTTACTTACTTGGCTCACAGCGACCATTTTCTTCAACATCGACGGTGTGGCTTGCACTAAATGTGACATGGTAACACCCGCGTAGTCCGTCACGATCTTAGTGCCCAACACGCAGGCGACATCGTCTTCTACCACCATTATCTGAAAACATGGCAAGCAACCAGTTATCAATGTGTTCAGAACAAAAATGTGATGCTGTTCCACAAACGATGGGTCTGCTCGTTACAGGAACTGATGGACGCTACTGGAGGCGCCAAACTCGTTGCGGAATCCTGGGCCGATTCATTGTACTTGATATTGCAATTGACACGCCACGAAGAAGGACACAGGTATCATATGTTGAGTTACCAACAGAATTTGTGTTTGGTGGTATATTATAAGAATTCATTATACCAATATGGTACAATGAATACCATACACCAGGATAACGACGCACAGAACCGGGAAGTGTGGCAGAAAAAAGAGGAGGTCTATACCCAGAAGTGAGTGATTCCGGGCTGACATGATGAGTATGATGATACCAATATAATACAAACAAAAGACATATTGTATGACGAATAGAACAGTCTTCAGAAGAAGTTCAGTTTATATCGGTTACAACATTCAGCAATACGTAGGTAATTATAACATACCGTTTGGCCTTGATATAGAAAACGAGGCATGAAATCAAAGTACATACTTAGGGACTAATCGTGAACTTGTAGATTAGATTCACAGTTATCATATATGCATTACAGATTGTATTGTAATATTTAACCTGTTTCATATTCAACGCTTTCCTGCTAGGCCGCTAGTATCCACGGTAGGTAATATTTGTGACATGCTAGACAATATTGATAACCAAATTACCATTAATTCCAAATTCAGGAAATGTTATCTATGGAAATCCCCAAGACTTCTGTTGGAAACAAAGATAAAATAAAAAAGATTGGTGATATGCCTGATAAACACAAGGAACTGGACGCAGCAGTTTTTCAGTTGTAATTGGTGCTAATTTAATCAACACTAATTACTCAATTGGAGCAAACACCTGTATCATTTATCAGCCATAAAGTGGGCCTCTCAAACATTTAGAGAATGTTCACATCTTCGCATTTTATGATCGCAGATTGCCTTAAGATGATGCAATGCGGATGTTATTAATCTAGAAATCCTTCCTTTACCTTAATAATACCTTTGGAACAATAAAATAGAATTCTTTATCCAAAACCATAAAACATTAATTTATTTTTAATTAACCGACTTCCAAAAAAGGAGGAGGTTCACAATTCGGATGTTTGTATTTTTTTTATGTTTCTTCGCGCATAACTCCGTCGCTTGCCAACCGATTTGAAAAATTCTTTTTTTGTTGGAAAGCGTATACTTTCCAAATGGTCCCATTGAAAAAATCAACAAAAATGATATTTCTAACTTTTCGTTTACTCTGCATTGCGTTTTTGTTCGCGCACAACTCAGTCATTTACGAACCGATTTGGAAAATTATTATTTTATTCCAAAGCCTATGCTTTCCATTTGGTCCCATAGTCACCAAGTCGGGATCTGATGATGGAATCTTGGCAATATCGAAGGAACTCTTCAAATTTTATAGGAAAACGTACAGCGATTTTGGTATTTTCTACAACAAGTGAAGCATTTGCGTTCAATAAGAACCATTCTACCATCAGATCTGATGATGAAGCCAAGAGACAGGCAACGAAACTCCATAATAAGACAATGTATCTTAGCTGTGTTTGGGCTTGTTGGAATTGTAACGGTATGCATTTTCCAGGTGTACCACAGACTTGACTTTCCTTATTCACTCTACGTAACATGTAGGTTGCTCTGTATGGTGTCGAACGTAAAGAATAGCACCATCCCATATCTTCCCGTGGGTGTCGTTTTTATTTTTGCAAAATATAAACCGACTTCAAAAAAACGACGTTACGGTCTTTTAGCTATAGGGTCATAATTACCTGCACTAAATAGTACAGCATGCACATGAGGTCTCCCACGCTGATGGTGGATGGGTCGAATCTGCCTGCCCGGATGAGGATCACTCGGGGATACAGCTCGTCTTTTAGGTATAGGGTCATAATTACCTGCACTAAATAGTACAGCATGCACATGAGATCTCCCACGCTGTTGGTGGATGGGTCGAATCTGCCTGCCCGGATAAGGATCACTCGGGGATACAGCTCGTCTTTTAGCTATAGGGTCATAATTACCTGCACTAAATAATACAGCATGCACATGAGATCTCCCACGCTGTTAGTGGACGGGTCGAATCTGCCTGCCCGGATGAGGATCACTCGGGGAAACAGCTTATCTTTAGGACTCGGTAGAATCAAAACTGTTCTGAAACAGGATAAAAATTCGTACTGAAAGTTTAAGTATTTGATATAGCTGAAGCAAGCGTTTTTATGAGGATGCATTTATAAAACATTTAGTAGAATGTCTTTCGCTTATACGATTGCTTCTTTTTTCAAATGAGATAAGTCTCATCCGAGTCCGGGGAGGTTCGAGTCCGAGTCTCACCGAAATGTTACTGTAGAATACACCTTAGCGTAACTCTTTGATGGATGCATAGGAACAGTTGGATATGGGTACAGAGGTATAAGACTAGGAGACATTATATCAGCGGTAACCATGATGCAAAAGTCAAAACTCTTTGTATTGGGTTGACATCACACGACAAATAGCGAAAAGATTAGGTCAGTCCTGATGCAATTCGGAGTAGGAAACGCTTTGAAAGCAGGGACAGAAAAAAATACCCGTGTATTGGTTTTAATCGAGTTCTTTTTAAGGGCAAGGTGAAAAACCCTAGAGTAAAGGTTAAAGGTTATTTGATGAATGAATGATGAAAGGTTAATTGGCAACAATAACCATAACAAAATAGTAGTACATTAAAAATAAAAAATAAATTGAAATAAGAATTTTTGTACGAGTACATACAAAATATGCAAGAAAGAGGCGGAGTTACGGTGCTCGATGCATTGTCTCTTTCATTCTGGTTATACCCGAATAATGATTAATCTAAACTAATATTATAAAGAGGAAAGATTTGATCGTTTGTTTGTATGTTTGTTTGCTTGTTTGCATTGAATAGGCTCCGAAACTACTGGTCTGATTTGAAAAGTTCTTTCAGTGTTAGATAGCCCATTTATCCAGAAAGGCTATATATCATCACGCTACGACCAATAGGAGTGGAGCAGCAATGAAAAATGTTGCGAAAACGGGGAAAATGTGACGCAAACGAAGTTGCGCCGGACAGCTAGTCAAACATATAGGTCTAACTGGTTAACGATTAAACAGTTCCTGTACAAAAGCTATTGCCACACGTCCCCAGGAGATATTTTTTTTAAGACTAAATTGAGTTAAATTTAACTATCTGTCTCCCTTACCCTAGTCTGAAAAACTCGATAAACTTAGGATCTGTCGGTTTTATCCTCAAGGTAATATCAGGAGCCGTGGTTCTGAGAGTGTAGTACAAATCCAGCTTCTTCTTCACTCGTTCTAGACTGAACTTACAGCCTCGAAGTAACGCTATGAGCCACTGATCATCTGCAAATTAAATAAAGCCAGTTTTGTTAAGTCATACTTAATTTTTTACCTAATTAGCTGTCCCAAGCAAAAAATTCTAAAATTAAATATATTTTTTCGTTGGACAACAAAGACAACCAACCATTAACAAAGAAAACCCTTTTTCGTCATCATAAAAAAGTAATGTTTGTATTCATATACCTACCTAATACTAAACCATTGAATACAATGTATGAGATTAAACAGATAATGAATAGAGGGCAATAAGGTTAATAAGCGCAGACTTAAAACTATTACAAAGAAAATTAATATAATTGACGTAACTATAAAACAAATACCTACAGGTTGATTGATAAAACGTGATCACGATAAATAGATAATTGTAATAACATTTTATAACGCGCTTTTAGTACAGGTAAACTCAACATGCTCTGATAAGCACCCAGACCATTAATTACATTTGCGAAAGAAGCCAAATATCCTTCATTCTCGGTTGGAACACACAGATTTTATGAAAAACATGGAATCGTTTCTTTTGCAGTCACAGTTCAGTCACTTTAGTCACACTTCAGACCATGACTTTGATTTTTAAGATAAGGCCACACAATCAAACAAACAAAACTTTACCACGTTGTTTTATAGATAGCTCCAATATTCGTACGACGAAAATCCTTTATCTAGGGCTTCTGTCAATTTAGGTGCGTTATAGTGTTACTAGACAAAGGCTGAAGGACCGGGACGACCTAATGTTAAAACAATAGTCTTTGAGGCTAACTTTCAGGTAGTTTGAAGAATGGCCCAGCATAGACATTTTCAGAGCCAAGTCAGGACAAGACATCAACTACATGGGTCACGATCCTCAGGACAGAGGGACCCAGTATAAAGGAGATAGTATTTTAATATATTCATCAGGTACCTGTTCTTGCTTTCAGATGAGGCTGTTTCGAAATCCAATCCTTCAGATGTTGCAAATCATTAGGAAGTTGTTTCGGGTTCTCGTTCAACTCCTTTTTGGCAATTTTTGCCAGCTCCGGAGTCAATTCACGAATCATCTTTTGTTGTTAGATCTGTAAAATATAAATTCAAATTTAATTTCAATTCTAATTCAATTTAATTGTAATAAAATCCACTTCCAACAATATTTTATAACCATACACAAATGATGACGAGAAAAATCAATAAATATATTACCTATAGATTTTTAGTTATTAAAAAAGAAACTGTTAATTAACAGAAACTAATCAATGATTTTGGCACTGATATTATGATAGTTTAAAAATAAGCAATTTAAACAGAATATACAGACAAAAACTAGTCCAAATACTTACATTCGTGCACCTAATAAGTGCGGCAAGACCCACCTATGGTATCGCGCTCTGCCGGCCTATCGACTAACTGATAAAGAACTCGGCTGTTATCAAGTCGTGTTGTGACACGGCGCCGACTGCCAATATCATCCAATCGTGCGGCAAGCACAATCAATGGCCCATTTCTACCATAATGACTCGATGTTACAATAAAATTCACCTTTGGATTAACACAACCTTCCCATTGTAGAACATTTTTCCTCATTCTTTGTCGCCTGCGCTCTTTCCACGTCTGTTTCGACGGACTCGGATGACTCGACAAAACTTACATTATGACATGAACCCATAATATCATCATCACCATTTCAGCCCAAAAGACGTCCACGGCTGGACATAGGCCTCCCCCAAGTGTCGCCACATTAACATTTTGGGGGGTTTTGCTATAATCGCCACGCTTGGCAGGCGGATTGGCGATCGCAGTACGGTTGTTAAAAAAGCACAGAGAACGCTGCTGCCCATTCTCTGGCAAATCCCTTAGTCGCCTCTTACGACACCCACGGGAAGATATGGGGTGGTGCTATTCTTTACGTCCGACACCATACAGAGCGTATCCATAATAAACGCAGATCAAACCACCAAACACATAACCACGTGGTCATCTGCATGGTTAGGTCCAAAAGTTTCCTGCCTCAACCAAAAAATTAAGGATAAATATCCAAACAAAAGTGAATTGAAGTATAGGGAGACTATATTGAACAAAAGTAGGTTTTACTTTTTTACTGTGGGTAATTAGAGAAAACTTCAGTTATTTAGTGGCCGGAAAATTTGTGAACAAGTAAAAGATTTACTCGTTTAAGAAAGTCCGAGTGATCACTACAGTCTACTCACTAAGCTTGCTCCTTATGACCCTGACGTATGTTTACTTTGGTTTAAAACAGGAGAAATACTAACTTTCAAATAATTGTGAGATTTGTTCATTTAATGATAAATCCGGAAACTTTTTTGCCTTGAGACACATACAATCACTTATGCACTAAAATTAACATAAGAACAAAACAAGACTTGACTTTTAAAACATTTACATTTTAGCACGGTTTATTTAATAACTTTATAGACATGGTGCGATCTCTGAGTACCTCATGCGAATTAGTGAGATCTATGTCAACATAGAATTTACAGCAATCTAATGCTAACCTTAGATAAAGAGATAGACGACCTTACCATAATCATAATGTAAGCTGTACTCTTTATTGCTTAGATTAATCACTCACTACAACATAACTGTTACATTAAGTTGTTCTTATGAAGATATTCTATCAGTAAAAGGGATAATACTACGTGGATAACTATTGTTTGTTTTCCCTAATAAATAAAATAACAGAAACCGGGCGTTTAAAACGCCCCCTACTATTTTGATGGCAATTGGAACACACGAATTTTATCCGGTACAATCCTGTTTCAAAAGTATTACACGATTCGCACACAGACGTCGCCGACATCGCACAAACGATGCCTCTGTCCCAACAGAGGGACCCTTACAACCTGATAACGTGAGGAAGTGTCGTTTCTCTAAAAGGTAATTAAAACAAAACATTTTTTTTTATTAAGGGCGCTCCGAGGAAATTTCGAAATAATTCCGTTCGTTTGATTCCTTGCTGCTTCGTTATTACTTAACCTTTAGTTATGAAGTTAATTTGTAAGAAATTCAAGGATTCACTCTATAAGTCATACACTTTAGAAACACGGTTACTTGTAGTTTTGTCGATAGAAAATGATGCCAAAGTAATCTCTAAAAAAGAAAATAAATCCTCAGTACGGCATAAAACCTTCACGGAAGGTCATCAGCTTTTAAATAATAACAAAACTACATGTTTTCTATAACGTATACATTTTAGATTTTCAAAATGTGTATTGGTTTTAATAATATGAAGGAAAAACCTAAATTAGCGCGCCTTCCGCCTATTATAACTAGATGCGCCACTCTTCCCGGAGCGTCGCGCGCGCCTGTCTTACGCACACATACACGGAGCGCATAGATACATACACGGTGCGCCCTTAAGTCATCAACAACTATAATTAAAATGAGCTGCTAATCCACGTCAAGTTGTCTGAAGGATCCCTGAACCCCGAACATGCTTTCCGTAGTTTTAGGCTTGCCTGGCCGCTTTGATTCATCAGTGCCAAACTTCAGATCTTCATCGAACCAGTCTCCGTATTGGTCCAGTTTTTTCAACCAGTAATCTATTAACATAAACGGTTAATTAACTTTACCGATGACTTCGAAAATGCTGGTTTTGGGACCTTGGGTTATACTTACCGTTTATATTGGCCTCAAAGTAAATGTTGTTCATATTCAGAAGTACTGAAAGTACTTAAGATAATGGCTATTTGCCATTATCTTATTGAAAGCAAGCCTGCATAATAAACGAAAGGAATATCTTACCTATGATTTCCTGTTTAGTACCTCCTTGCCCACCGTACTCTTTCGGCAATATCGCTGGTGGTACATAGTCGTGAAGGACTGTCAAGTCCTTGCTATACATATGCAGCTGAAAACATATTCATATTAAAATGGAATTCTTTAGATACCCAAAAGCTTTTAAAGGTTAGTCACTACTACTTACTTTTTTCTGATGTTTCTCATCAAGAAGTTTAATACAAAAATTGAATATTTTTTCAAATGGTGGTATGGTATTTATGAAGTGTAAGCTTTTCAGTCTTAGTGGTGAAGCGTCCTGAAATGTAAACCCGTAATTAGAGCATGGCGTAAAATTACGCACCCACTTTTCGCTAGGGATGTCTTAGTCCCATGTAATAGGGGGCGAACCTGTTGCCATCAAGCGGACACACACAAACAAAATCCAGACTCGGCTGCTACTGAGAAATTTCTGATAGAAAATCTCAATTACGCTTTGCCCGACTGACTTTGAATAAATAGGTGATGACAAAATCTCTCTCTCAATAATAATGGCTCTGTATGGTGTCGGACGTAAAGAATAGCACCATCCCATATGTTCCCGTGGGTGTCGTCAGAGGCGACTTAGGGACTTGCCAGAGAATGGGCAGCACCGTTCTCTGTGCTTTTGTAACAACCGTACTGCGATCACCAACCCGCCTGCCAAGCGTGGCGATTATGGCAAAACCCCCCAAAATGTCAATGTGATTTGGGGAGGCCTATGCCCAGCAGTGGACGTCTTTTGGGCTGAAATGATGATGATGATGATGACAAAATATCTAAATATAACAAGAATTCCAAAGATGACCGCGACATCGGAAACTGCAGTGACAAAGCCGTCTTGACTTGGCAAAGTCACATTGACACCTGCGTAACACGGTGTATGTATGGCGATCCTCACACATGCACTGCCCGAACCGACTTACTCTGAAAATGAAGCGTTTCCTTAGTATTACATAAAAACCAAGCCATGGCGCTGCAGTTTACGATCGCAGTCGCCATGGAATTGTACCAACTTGTCTATACATAATATGTCTATCATAAACTTTGCTAGAAATATTACCTGTCCCGCTATCACCAACTTCTTTAACACCGTCGGTGTCATTTGCATGAAATGCGTCATAGTTATCCCTTCAAGGTCAATTATATTAATACAGCCGTTTACTATGAAAGCATCGTCTTCCAAATATTGAACCTGTAAAATATGAAAAACTTGTAAGACCCAAGGTAAAAAAATACTTTCATAATTCTTTCACACGATAAACAAAGAAAGAAATTAAACAATAAAATTAAACACAAATCTCTACAAACCTGTTGAATACAATGTGCAAACGAGAAGTAATCCGTAGGAGGAATCATGTTAGGATCATAGAGGCTGGGTTTTACTAATACTACCCTCGGATCCAGAGGAGATGCCAACTTCGGCAGCACTAACCCGGTCCTATAACAAGATAAGTTAGTACCGAATTCATTTCACCAAAATTCATGAGTAAATCACGATATTCCACTTACCCAGTTTGCAGCAAATATTTAAACCTCTGTTCATGAGGTCTGAGATTAAACAAGTCCGGTGACAACGTTCTCAATGAGTAGTACAAATCTAGCTTCTCTTTGGCCCGCTCTAAGCTATGCTTGCAACCCCTCAGGAAGGCGGCTAGCCATTGGTCATCTACAATAAAAATAGTTAGTTACACTTTTGTAAGTGGCACTGGATCACAACCAAGCCAGAGAAAAAGAACCTGCAAATTTATTTCTGCAATAAAAACTTTTGTATATTTTGATGTGTTGGTGTAAGTCATTGCTTTCATTGTTGTAACTAATTTTATTTTACCTAATTTCATCAATTTACACTGTTTTTTCTTAATACTCCACATAATATACTATACCAGAAATAGTACATTGTTACCCCAGGGGTGAAAGTAACTTATCTAGTCCCGAGACGAGGCCAATAGTTCGAGGGACTAAATAAGTCTTTAACCCGAGGTAAACACTGTGCTGTGTTTAATCAATACTTAACTTTAAGTTATTTCAATTTTACATCGTGGATGCATAGAAAGTTGGAACATGGTTCAATAAACCTGTGTAAATAGAACTAGTTTTTTTATTATTTGACATCTGTCAGTTGAAAGCGATTCTCCTTAGGGATGAAAAGTATTACTTTCATCCCGCTGCTTAGGCTACTTCAGACCTACTTTCAGAGTATGAGTAATGAAAAGTAATTTTATTATTTTGGTCGTCGACGGCAACTAAAACCAAAAGAACTAAACCAGCCATAAACCAGAAGTAATGAAATTCAGTTTAATATAAGAGCCTCATTCTTGCATGAATGAATAAAATAATGACATAAAATTTGACATTTGCGAGCTGGTGGTGTGAAATATATGTTACTGCTCCGGTAGCCGGTATCAGTTACAATACTTCTGGGCAAATGAATACCCCATGACTTCCATTTCTTGTCTTCGAATTTTACCTGTTCTGGCCCTCAAATGAGGCTGTTTACTGATCCACTCTTTCAAGTGTTTTATTCCGTCCTCAAGTTTCTTCGGAGTCTCATTCAGTTCCACTTCAGCTTTCAACTTCAAGTCAGGATTCAACGGTCTCACCAACATTACAAAAAAATATGTTCTTGAACGTGTACTTCTTTAACAAATGCTATCACAGCACTGCTATATCGTCCAACACTTTTCCTTAGAATATTCGCGAAACTCATGGAAGAACGTCAGGTCAGAATGTGTGAACTTTTAAAACTTGTGTATTTATTATTAAAATAACAAGGTCAAAACCAATGCCAAATGCAATGTGCGACTGCCCCTGCTTCAGAGTATGAACATAATAAACAAAATAACACGTCCACTGCAGTATATAAGAAACAAGTTTATCATGTGCTGACCTTTCAGTGCTTATTTAAACACTGTCAATAAGATATGTAGTGTAATTTGGATATTTTTAATAGCTTGCTTGATAGATACGTCCCTAAGGAATGCTTGTGCTAGCTCTGTTTGCGAAGAGGTATTTCGTCTGCATTGAGATAGTAATAAAATATCCCGTTCGTCTCGTGGCAAGACTGTTCCTGTTTCGATTCTCAGGTCGGGCATAGTTTTGTTGGGTTCTACATTTGGATTTACTCAGTTGTACCCCGGAGTTTAGTTAGTATAGTTTAGTTTAGCCGGAAGTTGGTGGTGTGGTACTCCAGTGCCTCGGAAAGCACCTTCAGCAGTTCATTATTAAAATAACAAGGCCTGAAAACTAAAAGCAATATGCTAGCTCCACTGTTTCTGTAGATATATGAACATAATAAACAAAATCATAGACAATAATTATGACTCGCCACTACCATAATAGGCTAAAACAAGAAATGAGTTCATTTTAATCCATACAAAACTTTTATTATTTATTTGATAAACAAACATGGTCACTATCCTATAGCAATAACGATAGCTATCTAGATTATTAATGAAAAACTGGTTAATTAATGGTCGTGTCTTCTGTTTGGGACCCTACCTTTATTATGCATAGAGAAATTTGTGGCATTATCAAATGCCACAATTAACATTTTAGTTTTGAGACTGTCTGTCGGACCGCAGGGACACAGACAGGCCACATTTCAGCAAGAGAGAATGAGCCATAATCCGCCGTAGATACCACATGTCTTCGAAACTTTGGTTTCAAAATTTTCTGGTTTGCTCATGCAGTATATTTAACCCCTTTATAACTGACTGGATCAACGATTGTAGGTGCTTTCAAACATGATTCGAGCAGCATGATTTGTTGTATTGAGAACCTAACGTATGGAACTTACCCATCAAAAGACTTCCGGAAAACAGAGTAAGCAGATATCGTCGTTGCCCTTGGAAAATTTCTACAAACAAGTTGAGTAGAATGTCTATCTCTGATGTCATAGTTTTGAAAGCTGTTTGGTTATAACAATCGTAACCCTTGAGAAGTGAAAGTTTAACATCAGCTACTGATAATTTCCGTCTTACTTAAAGGTTATGACATAAACAGTGTTTTGTGTGGGTGAAATATTTTCTGTACAAAACTTCATCATCATCATCAGCATTTCAGCCGAAAGACGTCCACTGCTGGACATAGGCCTCCCCCAAGTGTGCCCACATTGACCGGTCCCGTGCGACTCGAATCCAGCGGATCCGCGCAACCTCACCAGGTCATCAGTCCACCTAGTAGGAGGCCTTCCAACGTCGTCTCCCGATCGTCTTCCGGTTCGCGGTCGCCATTCCAGAACTTTTCCCCATCGACTATCCGTTCTGCGAGCAATGTGCCCTGCCCACTGCCACTTATGTTTGGCAATGGGTCTGACAAACGTTTTTTACTTTACATGCCAAATAAATCTACAAAAAAATACGAGAAAAACTGTGTTTTTATTCTATATATATATATATTATATATCTGGTTTAGCATCAAAATATAATAATAGGTAGGTAGGATTTTCCTACGAACAAAACTGATAACTACGTAAATACCTACTAGGACTTACTATATTCTGAGGGTAAATAGTGACATTTTCTTTTAGTTGATACTAATAAAACGTATAAAATCATCGACTACCTTGAGATGTTGATTGCGAGTACCTACCTACCTAGTATTTTTATCACGGCTTAAAATAGGTACTAACTAAATGAAACACACACTTTCAGTTAGGTTTAAGTTTGAAAAAATACCTACCCAAGAGTAGGTAATGCTTACTTATAACATACATACACAGGTACCTTTTCATAGCCATAAAATCCTGATTTTTCATGAAATATTGTGCCACCATCAAACTATCCACTCTTGGCAGATTGTCCGACTGACCTTTTAGAATACCTTCTTCCATTCTATACAATACACGTTTCATCATCATCATCATCATTTCAGCCCAAAAGACGTCCACTGCTGGACATAGGCCTTCCCCCAGATGTCACCAAATTGACATTTTGGGGGTTTTGCCATAATCGCCACGCTTGGCAGGCGGTTTGGCGATCGCAGTACGGTTGTTACAAAAGCACAGAGAACGCTGCTGCCCATTCTCTGGCAAGTCCTTTAGTCGCCTCTTACGACACCCACGGGAAGATATGGGATGGTGCTATTCTTTACGTCCGACACCATACAGAGCTACACGTTTCACTTTAGCGTAATCACTACATAGTATAAAACAAAGTCGCTCGCTGTCTGTTAGATTTTTAAAACTCCGCAACGAATTGTGTTGCGGTTTTTTTTGATAGATAGGGTGATTCAAGAGGAAAGTTTATATTTATATATTTATTCATTAACACTTACATTTGTTTTGACAGGTAAAACCCAAGCCAACAAAGGTAGTCATATATATTCATAGTATATGTACATATAAAACATGCTTAATATAGTAGAGAAACAGTGATAATTTTAGAGGTTTCTAATGTGATGACGTAAATAAACACACGCGCTTACATTGCAAACGCTGGCTGAACCCTACGAGATAGATCAAAATAATGAACTACAGTATTGTACATCTTAAAAAGGTCTACAAAAAAGTTCGCGACGGTATATGTCTATATCTTAGGGATAACCCACAATAACCATTTTTTATCCTTTACTTTTTACGAGAAATGATGGCTTATTTACGAAGCAAATTTAAGCAATACAGCATTAATCCTTATCCAATTAAGTACCTTAAATACATTGTGCATTAGATATTGATCAATAAGGCCCTTTACGGCATGTAATGAATGTATATTTTCGAAGATGTTACAGATTTAAAATGCAGGGACATAGCGGGTGCGGCGCGCGCCGTGTCGCGGTCGCGGGCTAAACGCGGATGTGACGTATTATTATGAGCGCGCGTAATCTCGGAAATTCAAAAAAGGACTTAAACTTCTCGTCGTTATAATGTCGGAAATACTGCATATAAACTAATGTAATGCACACGTTCTATTTTGTGTTCCCAATTCTTCGGGCTACGTTGGTTACCTTGATTCTCTTGCGGAAACGAAAGAAACTCCGAGCATAGCCCTTTCCATTGCCCTTTGGGTGACTATAGGCCTTCGGGTGAGGCCCATTGTGAGCGACCACGTTTCGGTCCTGTATGTAATCACTGGCAACACACACTGGTCATAGACTTTCGTCTTGAGACACTGCGGTAAGTTGGACGAGAAGATACCACGTAGCTTCCCGAACGCTGCCCAGCAGAGTCGGAATCGACGATCGACCTCTTTCTCGAAGTTAGACCTACCCAACTGGACCGTTTATCCCAGGTAGACGCAATCGTCTACAACTTCGAGTGTAGGGTCTCTGATTTTGATAGGAGTGGGTGGTGAGTGACATGGGCATTCAAAATAACTTTGGTTTTGTCCATATTCATTTTAAGACCCACTCTTTTGGAAGCTTTAGTGAGGTCATCGAGCATGGTACTGAGGTACTCCATGCCATGACCACTATATCGTCGGCAAATCGAAGGTGAGAGATGTACTCGCCATTGACGTTGATGCCTAGCCCTCTCCAATCCAGAACCTTGGAGACATCTTCCAGTGCAGCGGAGAACAGTTTCGGGGATATGACGTCTCCCTGTCTCACACCTCGCTGCAGAAGAATAGGTTCCGAGGTCTGGTCCTGAAGTCTGACTGACATGGTGGCGTTTTTGTACAAAGATTTCAACACCTCGATGTACCGATAGTTAATTTGGCACCGTTGGAGAGACTGCAGTACTGCCCAAGTCTCGATTGAATCGAAGGCTTTCTCGTAGTCCACAAACGCTAAACAGAGAGGCAGGTTGTACTCTTTGGTCTTCTGTATAACCTGTCGCAGCGTACGTATGTAGTCTATGTTCAAAACTTACTACGTTTAATATAATACAGTGTGGAGGGACACCGACGCTAAAACGGTTACCACGTATTCAGCAGGTGCATAATTCTGAACCGGGACATGACATAGAAATTTTTCGCCGGTTATTAAAAAAGAGAACAGCTGTTTCCTTCAACACTACAATACCTACACGGTCAAAATACTTTATTAAATCTATGATTTACTAAGGATAAGAAAATCATACAACTTCGGTAAAAACAATATTTTATTATTTCAGTATTTAACATTCAAACAATTTTCAATCGACCTGAAGTTGTCTAAAGGAACCTTCTAATCCGAACATATCCTCGGCAGTCTTGGGCTTGCCAACTCGCTTTGATTCGTCTGTACCGTAGGTAAAGTCCTCATCCAGCCAGGAACTGTTCTCCTTCACCTTATTCCTCCAGTGATCTGAAAATTATCCCAAACCCATTTTATCTTCGGAGTACTACATCGAACTACCTATCGACTAAATATCGAATGCTTAAAACCTCAAAGGACCTTTCAGTGTAAGAACTGTCTAGTAACAAAGAATTTAAATAGTGGAAACCCTTGTAGCGAAGAGAAAAAATAACTTTTAAAAGAAAACTTTAATGGCGTTTGTTGTTTTTTTTTTCACCACGAATGGCCAGGTGGTTGTGACATTTGCCTATCTGTACCTACTATTTTACCATTAAGGTTTCGTTACGAAGACTATAAAATAATTGGCACTTTTTTAGGTTAAGCTAAAGATATTCCTTTAAAAAAAACACTTTCAAAATGCAAGAGGCGGTTGTATTTGATCCATTGATACAATTTTCTCAGTAGTAACATTAACGCATGTAGAACATTTTATTTATTTTCATTTAAGTACGTTTTTTTTAACCATTAATAAGTTAATTTTATAATATTTGATTCGTATAGACTCAGGGCAAAGTTCATGCCCGCCTATAAATGCACATTATAAAAGCAGATAAAAGTAACAACACGCGAAGGATAAAGAATATTTGGTTCCGGCCAAGTAAAATGCTTTCAGTTTTAATATTTGTGATGGACATGGCTCCCATTTTGAGCATTTATAAGGTAATTAAAACAATTATGTGCGTTCTTCTTTTCATATCATTCACTAATATGTAGCAACTAGTGCTGCTTCTGCAAAGTATCGTTGAATGAATTTCTTTAGCTTTTATTATATTGCCAACTTCCTGTGCTGTGTACAACCATCAAACATCTTTACAAAAATTTAAAACATATATTAAATATTTGTTGTGTTTTGAGAGTAAAAAAAAAATATTATTATTAAATAATTATAAAAAAATATTATTATTAAATAATTATGTATGTAATGAATGCGCCGCTTTAATTTTACCCTACCACAAAAGGAATGGTTTTGATTTTAACATTATGTATGTATTTGAGTATATGATTACCTATAATTTCTTCCACTGTGCCAGCGGTACCGCCATACTCAGCAGGCAACACCTCTTTAGGAATGTATTTATACAATGCTTCGTAATCCTTGTTATGAACGTACAGCTACAAAAATAAAACCAAAAAATTATTACTAGCGAAATTAACATAAATCATAATTATTAGTAACACTAGCACACATTAATAACACTTTTAATTAGTTGAAAGTAATGTGAGCATGAGGTCTTGGGTCAAGATTGGGCATCAAATGCGGGCAAAGCGTTATTTGTTTTTTTTGGTTGAATTTCTCAGTCGTGGTGGAGTCTGAATTTGAGCCCGGTTTATCACAAAGGTTAAAGGAGTCGCTCCATATAACATGGGATTTAAACATTACTAGTGTAATGTGGTATATTTCATTACTTATTATTATTTACTTCATGACGTACATTTATGTATTACAGGTGTGATGTTATGTTCGTATTATTATCTAATAGTATGAACACTTACTCTGCTTCTGTTCTTCTCATTAAGCAACCCTTTAATTGCATTGAAAATTGTTTCAAAACCTGGTGGAGTGTTCAAGTAATGTGTCCCTTTCATACGCATTGGCGATGCATCCTGAAAAGTAATGTTAAAAATGTTAGTAACAAATATAACTTCTTTTTCATTACATAAAAAGCTCACTCATTTTCTAAGGGTTACTGTATCTTTATGCAAATAAAGTTACAGGTTTTCTGGTACCAACAAATCGAGACTGCATATTAGCATGTTTGTTTATGTGCGAGCGCCTACAGAAAGTATGCGACTATTATACGTACCCGCACCGTTTGGTATCGACCGATCTGTTCCTACCAGTAAGTTACTAGGAACTGTATACCAACGGGGGAATTCACTTTTACTACATCAAAAAGCTAAAGCCTTACCTGTCCCAGCGTGACCATCTTCTTCATGGTGACTGGCGTCATCTGCATGAAATGTGCCATCGTCACTCCTTCTAAATCTAAGATGCTCTGCCCACCAGCCACAGTGGCGTTGTCGTCTTCTTTCAAGACTATCTGAAATCCATTTGTTTTGTTTTATTTTTTTCAGAATGGGCAAACGGACTCCATGTACTAAGACCTAAAATAGACTATGCTTATTGTCAAACATCTCAAATTTGACTTCAACCACTTCAATGCCAATGTAGGTAAGTTATGGTTCATGTAATGAAGAGAAGACTCCCTGGACACGAGTCTTTAACAGTCTGTTGCGTAGAATAATATTTCTATACTAACTTTGGATACCCCTTTTTTCTTTATGTTTACAATGGGTGCTATAATATTACAAAACGTGATCGCAGTGGTGTTTCTGCGATTTATACTACATCCATACTAATATTATAAATGTAAAAATAACTCCGTGTTTGTGACCCTTTCATTACTCATACTCTGAAAGTAGGTCTGAAGTTGCCTGAGGAGCGGAATGAAAGTAATACTTTTCATCCGTAGGGAGAATCGCTTTCAACTGACAGATGTCAAATTATAAAAAAAAAACTAGTTCTATTTTCACATTTTTATTGAATCATGTTCCAACTTTCTATGCAGCCACGATGTAAAATTTAAATAACTAAAAAGGAATGTAAGTATTGATTAAAGAAAACATATTTTTTAAATAACTTTATTATAATTTAGTTTAACAATTTCTTTAAATAACATAGATTTGGCCAAAATATTTATAATTTTTTCAATGTTGAAATTGGAAAATAATGGCTGAATAGCTGGCTGAATCCAGAAAAAAAATCTAAATAGGCGGGAAAGCGGCAATCCGATCTTCATTTGTTTTTTCGAGTTGTACAGTTTTGTTTATACTTCCGTATTTGATTTGTTTAGAATGAGTTCATCTGATTCAGATATGCATTTAACGCCTCATTTTATAAGAGAAGAGACTAAAGCGGTAGTGGAAAACCTTTTTCTTTCAACTACGCAGTAATGTTATCATTAATCACTACAAAACCGATCACAAAGGATGTCTTTTTTGCTTAGAACCAAAACAGTGCAGAAAAGTTATATGAAATCTCATTATTGCACTGTTTTTCATTACTGCACTGTTTTAAATTTTAAATTTACAATTAAATTTACCACAGAGGTGTAATGCCTCCTATTAAGTTTAGTAAAAATGTATACATTCGATCAAAATGATACTGGCTGAAAGTAAAAAAAACCGGCCAAGTGCGAGTCGGACTCGCGCACGAAGGGTTCCGTCACTTTTTATAAAACACGAGCAAAAAAAAACACTTTTTTGTATGGGAGCCCCCCTTAAATATTTATTTTATTCTGTTTTTAGTATTTGTTGTTATAGCATCAACAGAAATACATAATCTGTGAAAATTGCAACTGGCTAACTATCACGGTTCATGAGATACAGCCTGGTGACAGACGGACGGACGGACGGACAGCGAAGTCTCAGTAATAGGGTCCCTTTTGACCCTTTGGGTACGGAACCCTAAAAATCGGCTGAATAAAACCGACTTGGTGAACAATAAAAACAAAAGGCGCCATTAAGTACCATTGTAAAACTTTGATACTTCTCATTTAGCAAAAAAGAAAGTTAAAAAACATGGAAATTGACAGCGATATGAATCCAGAAAGTATAAAACAGCTGCAAATGAAGTTGTTATTAACCTTTAATAACTACACTTTTAAAAATTTTATGTTTGAAGGGAAGATGAATTAATAATTGTTTCATTAACTTGAGTTTTTATTTTAAGTAGGTATATTTTGTCACTGTAGTTAAAAGAAAAGTAGATTACGCACCTTGCTAAAGTGAGTTTGCGCTCGATGCAACAATCTACTATTACCACCTATATCAAAACAAAGATACCTAAAATCTGTGAAATCTGTGATTTTATGAAATTGCGCGTTGAGAAAAAAAGTGACATCGTTATCAGAAAACGTTTTGCTAATATGTATATTTCAACGAATTATCAAAGACTTACGAACCTTCAACATTATGGAGCGTGTATTCTATGTTAAAGACAACATTAAGTACTAAACACCATTTAAAGGATTTCGAGAGGCTAACATCGTTTCTCAAAAAGGCAATCTGATGGATTTAAATCGAAAATAATCAAAGTTTTCACTTCTCTAGAGTTAGAAACAAAGTGTATAATAATAATACGGGAGAAGAGAGCCCTCTCGTGCCATTTTGAAGCATGATGATTCAAAGCGCCATCTACAAATCTTAACGGGAACTAAGGCTTTATAGGTAGCTATAGCTAGCTAATATAGCTACTGTATATGCATTTTGCATTAGGTATGATACTTTAGGTAATCATTCAAATTGCTAGCCACAACGTAGTGACTGAAAATTATTAGTTTCTGGGTAGTAATCCCACAACAGCACGGAGGAGAAACTCAACTCGACATCTGATGTAGATAAAACACTCAAAAACCAATTTTTAAACACAAAATGAACACTAGTCATATAAACAAGCGCAAACGTAAGTTGCGGTGACGGGCGACCATATTGTGTGATGTGATTGACAACATCACATCACACAATATGGTCGCCAAAATCAAAATACAATGATTTCGGTGACAAAGTTGCCATAATTGATAATGCTAGACAGGTTCGAATTATATAATGTAATTATTTTGTTAAAAATATCACAATTATTATTTTCTAGAAAAATCCATAAACGAAATTAGAGAACCTAATGGGGAAGACCGTTAAAAGCTAATTGTAGATGGCACGACTATAGCTGGGTCTCAATCTGACCGATGATGTCGAGCTAATTTGAAATATAAAAATGACATTACCGGATTTTCAACCAATGACGATGCATGGAACCAGCTATGCTAGCGCCATTAGTTCCGCAGTTTCCATCCCCATTATTTGATTTTCTTTTTTTGCATTAAAGTTGGGATTACAGAGACATCTACCGATAATTGTGAAACTAATATAGTAGCAGTTTCTCGGTTAAGTAAAGTAAATGGCCACTCTTTCCATACTGAAGTTGAGCTTGTTCTAACTGTCTCCCCCTGGGTAGAAACCTTCTTAAACCAAGCGCCTGATGAAATATACCTAGTAATGAAAGTGAGCTAATCTTTTTATTGTTATTCGCTTGAACGAAATTTGTATCAAATTGTAACTTTCTATATTTTAAACACCAATTAAAGAGATATATATCTACTTTTCAGGTAGTGTTGATATTGGCAATAAGTGGCGCTTGCAGAAGTATCGAACTAGTAAATAACTAGTAAATATGACGGTTGATGACATTGAGAAAAAAGGTGATACATTACTGGTGAAGTTACGTGGCACTAAAACCAAAGTTAACCGAACCTTCGTTATTAAAAATAGTTTGTAATTATAATAGAAAAATACCAAAAATTACGACCAAGTGGTGTAGAAACAAACCGTTTTTTCATAAAATATCATAAAGGGAAACTTGTCTGCGGCAAGTAATTGGCAAAAACAAGATTTCGAGTATTCCTAAAGAGATCCAACCACCTACCTTAATTTGCCAAAGTCAAATCTCTATTCGGGTCACTGCTTTCGCAGAACATCGGTAATTCATGTTTTTATTTTTACTTTCCTTGTATTCGTAATGAAAAGCACAATGTTTACCTCGGGTCAAAGACTTATTTAGTGCCTCGAACTATTGGCGCCCTCACTTCCCTTCTCGGGGCTAAATAAGTTACTTTCACCCCTAAGGTAACAGTGTACTATTTCACGACTTAACGGCTGATCGGGTCGTAATAAAATTTGGCAAGGAGATATATTATATCCTGAAGAAAGACATAGCCTTTTTTCTTAAACTGAAAATTTCCAACCGAACGAAGTTGCTGGCAACAGCTATTTTAATAATAAATCAGTCGAATGCATACCCTCATCAAGACGTTGGTAGCGGACATAACATCCAAGATGTTGAACTTGTCAGGGTCGTACTTCGCCGGTCTGATGATAGACGTCTGTGGAGCGTCAGGTGCTGGTGGCTTGGGGAGTATTATGACCGCTCTGAAAACAAAATCAATGCATGTTATAAATATTTGTGCACGAACTAGAATAAACACAATATAAAAGTAGAGGAATACCAAGCAAGCGATGGGTAGGTAGGTAGGTATGGTAGGTTGTGTTAAAGTGGTGCCATACACAATATGTTACCCGAAGCTCGTGAAGAGCTCGGCTAAATAGTAACAGCTGCTCGGGTCAATCTTTAGATTAAGCCTAGTCTAGGTTGGTTCGTGACAACTGATCACCGACCACTAACCACCGAATTTTATACCGCGTTTCTTCCGTGCCTGGGAAAACACAAGAAGCCGTTGGTCCCGGCTGTCACTTGTAGATCTTTGACAGTTGTTACAAGTAGTCAGTGGTCAAAAAGTCTGACAAACAGTCTTACCAAGGGATGTCGTAGGCAGTCGGACTAGAAGCTGACCCCAACATGGTTAGGAAAAGGCTAGACAGATGATGATGAGATGACACACAATACCGAACAAGAGTGTCGATATAGCGCGGAAGTAGGAGCATTGAGAAGACGGCAAAGAGAAGCTGTGGCCATTCTAAATAAATGGGTATAATGGCGGGATAGTGGAATAAAATGTCTGACACATTACCCTAGACTCAGGATCTCTTCAAAAACGGGATCGGTGTGTTTGATCCGGAACAGTTCAGGAGCTGTAGTGCGGAGGGAGTAGTAGAGGTCCAGCTTCTCTTTCGTCCTTTCCAAGCTGAACTTGCAACCACGGAGGAAGGCCACAAGCCATTGATCATCTGAAAATTATGGTAAACATGGGTGCGATTGTTTAGTAGAAATGTGTTTAAAAAAAAAGCAGATCGAGGTGTTCACGTGCCTAAAGATACACAGGCACATCTAAGATAAGTATTCATTTTTGTTTTGTCTAGCCCTGCTGGCTAGGCACACTGTCCCCCTGCTGGACAAAGGCCTCCATAGAGCAACTCTTAACTTTGTTAATTCTTTGTAAATACATTGAGAAAATTGGTTAAAACCAAATTATCTGATAGAACTTGACTGCTAAAACAAACCATGGTCAACTAAAGATATCTCAGATATCGAACAACCATTTTTGTTGATAAGTAATAGATATGAAATGTTTTTGTATGACTTAACAATGAAATAATCATTTATTTCCTTACTATTGCGTCTAAAAACTAAGCTGATTGCGAACGATAAAATTAACTTTAGACGCATTACAGACTCTAAGTGTGATGCATTACTATAATTAGTTACAATATATTCAAAATCAAAATCAAAATCAAAATATTTTTATTTTACATAGGCCTACATGGGCACTTATAAAACGTCGACAGAAGAGGCACGGTTCGGGTTGGTCGTTTCCTATGGAGAAGAACCGGCAAGAAACTCCATGGTTACTCTTTTAAAATCATTTGGTTCTACAATATTTGGAAGTTACAGCGTTAGTACTTAATTATGAGAGGACAGCGTAGGCCCGACAATAAGTCATCGCGTACTACAAAAGGTAGAAAAAGATGATACTGAAAAAAAAAAAAAAAAAATAATATCATCATCATCATCTTCTACCCTTGTCCCATTCTACTTGGGGTTGACGCAACACTTTTTCTTCTTCCATTCCACTTTGTCAGACGGCACGGCACCAATAATTCCATCGCATATTAATAAATAATCAGCCTATAATGTCCCCACATCTGGGCCACAGGCCTCATCTTTCAAGAAGAAATGGGCCAGGGCAGATAATATTATTTTTAGTTTGTACGCCAATACGCCATTATAAAACAGATCTCTCTCATCAATTTAACAGATAAAGTGTGGGCAATAGAGCCGTGATCCGAATCTATAAACTACAGTAGATACCATGGAAACCTAATCAACAAAAGAGTTATGATGTCGATTTTCGTATAAAAAAAACTTTTAAGTAAAATTTCAGACATTTCAGTTTCAATATTTTCATAACACACTCACAAAATTTGCCTAGGTACTCCGGTTAAACACAACATAAACACCAATAAACTATGTGACTTCCTTTTTTGAGACTCGTCAGAAATAATTACCTTTGAAAAACCAGTCTTTCTCTGTTATGTTTACATATCCACAAATAGGCGTACAAATAAATTAATAACAAACCAAGGATGACAATTTTCCATTTACCGTTTGCTTTAAGGAATTGACCTAATCGTTACATCATCCATAGGCACAATGTCTGTGTACTCACCTGTCCTAGCCCTGAGATGGGGCTGCTTAGCTATCCAGTCCTTGATACTCTGCAGATCAGCTTGCAGCCTATTCGGATCCTCGTTCAACTCCACTCGAGCCTTCTCCGCTAGAGCGGGCGTCAATGGCCTGACACTCATATTGATACAAGCGTCCTGTCACACAAAGAACCTATACTACTCTAAAATGATAAAATATCGACAAAGTGATAATTGTACATGGTATTTGATTAGTTATCTACGGTTTAATCCACGAGGCAATATATTTGTTGTGTGTTTTATAACATTATCAGGTGTTGCGTTGCCCTTGTCTAATCTGCGAAGTAGGTACAAATATTGTTTTTTTTTGTATACTTACTCTTGTCCGAGGCTTTGCCCCTGTGCGGTTCGGATACCCCCTCACAGTAACGTACTACTGGAATCGAAAGTTAGTATCTTCTAATTATTGTTTAAAATCCTAACCCAGATGTCTTTCCTGTTTGTCGAATTTCGTCGAATCCCGTTTAGTCGTTAGGGCTTGAATAGTTTTTTTTTTTAACTCACATATACAAACAGCCAGACCCGAAACCACCGGCAGGCAATACAAATATTTTCTATATGCGGGAATAGAACCCGCTATAAGCAACGCTAGCAGCGCAGCTCATCCACCGCGTTAACCGACAACTGTGCCTGCAAAGATAGCAGACAAACTTGCAATTTTTTAATATAAGTATAGACGATACTAAGGCGGCTTTTATAGCCGCAAGCGAATGGAAGTCCCATTAAAATCAGTTTAGCTGTTCCAAAGATGACACCGAAATAACAGAAAGACAGACTGACAGACAATTTTTTAGAAAAGTGTTGTTTGGGTATAACAATTACCTATAACTGAACTGAATCATGGTGTATAGGTAGGTACCTATGTATGCATTGATGATATAGATTCAAGTTTTGCTTTTATTCACTGAATATCGTTGTTATCAATTTTGAATTCAATGTACTTAATCGTCGATATCGTCAACCTACTTAATTGCTGCGAAAATGGGTGAGGTTTTGCGATGACTTTATTTTTAATCATTAGTTTTTAAACAGTTACCATAGTATCAGTGAGTACACAGAACATCACTCGAATGAGTAATATAAAAGTGAAATAAAAATAAATATTTAAAAAAATTAAAATTATAATTTCTCGTCGTGTGTAAATCAATTTTGATCGACCAAAACCTTACATGATGAAAGATTGTTATCATTTTCATAATAAAACCTAGTTCTTTCCTACGAAATACATTTCGTGTGTTATGTAATACAAACGGCGACATATCAATCTATACATTTCCAGCATAACATGGCCTCGCTTTGTATAGATTTCCCGTACAATGAGAGATCCGCTTATACTTGTTTTGAGTGGCTTCATTGGTCGTCGTGTGTACATGAAAATTATCATCTCTCATATCGTTGTACAGCTCACGACTAGATAAATGTGAAGTGGTGATAGCACAAATGGCGTTGTCCTCTATTGATACATAAATAGCACTGCTGCTGGCCGCACACGTATTTTAATAGAAATTATTTTATAGCCTGTTGAAAAATCAATGTAATACCTATCTCGAGCCAAGAATAGTGTTGAAACCAAGAAGATATTATATTTTATTAGTAGTTTAATATTTCTATAAATAATGGCTAGGAACATTAAAGCTTCGTTATCATCATAAGGAGCTTTCCAGCTAGCCATAGCATGAATCAGCCTAAAACCATTTCTCTAATTCCTCAGCGATATCTATATGAAAAAATTCGAAGACGATAAGCCGCTTGTGACGAATTTATATAATTAATTATCCATCAGATAATTTTGATAGGATTAGTCCAGCTGTCAACTCCGGTTAGATGAAAAATCGTTCGTTCTAAGCTACATGCATAGCATTAGAGCCTAACCAAAGTGTAGATATTCAGGAAATGAATGATCAAACAAAGCTCTTCCTTAGAGATTAGACAAAGTGACATATCAGCGATAGTGAAAACTGTATGGTTCTCATCTCATACATATATTAGGTCTTTACCTATGAAATTGCCGTTTTGTTTGAAAAAAGTTAAAGTATTTTTTTTTTCGAACTTATTTATTTCTTTTATTCAAAGTAATCACCCCTGCAATCAATGCATCTTTGCCAACGCTGTGGCAGTTTATGGATGCCCTTCTTGAAAAAAACAGCTGGACGGGAGACAACAAACTCTTCAAAGGCGTTTTGTACTGCCTCTCGGGAATTGAATTTTTTTTCCCGCTAAAAAGTTGTCCAAAATTTTGGAAAAAGTAATAGTCGGAAGGCGCAAGATCTGGTGAGTATGGCGGATGAGGGAGAGCTTCCAAACCCAACTCATGCAGCTTAGAGACGGTCTGTTGTGCAGTATGGGGCCGCGCGTTGTCGTGAAGTAGCAGTGGAGACGACCGATTGACCATAGCTGGTTGCAGACGTGCGAGTTTCGCCATCATTGTGGTCAGTTCTTCAATGTACACATCTGCAGTAATGCTCTCGCCGTTTTGTAAAAAGCTATGATGAATCACACCAGCACTAGACCACCAAACTGTGACCATCACCTTTCTAGGGGTCATTTTTCGTTTTGCACATTGCTTTGGTACCGAACCAGGATCTAACCAACTTGCTGAGCGCTTTCGATTGTCAAAAAGAATCCATTTTTCGTCGCACGTAACAATTCGGTTCAAAATTCCTTCATTTCTGTGCCTGTTAAGCAGCGCAAGGCAAGTCTCGACGCGTACGTTGCGCTGGCGATCGTTAAGTTCGTGGGGCACCCATCTATCAAGCTTTTTTATCTTGCCAATCTGTCGCAAATGGACCAATATTGTTTTAATGCTAACATCAAAAGCTGCTACCAGCTCAGCTGTAGATTGAGTTTCATCAGCTTCAACAATCACCTTTAATTCATCATTGTTGACCAAAGTTTCCGGACGACCACGAGGTTCATTTTTCAAGTCAAAATTCCCAGAACGGAAGCGAGCAAACCAATAACGGGTTGTGCGTTCGTTTGTACAGTTCTCTCCGTAAACGTCGTTGATGTTACGGGTCGTTTGTGCCGCGTTGGTGCCACGACGGAACTCATATTCCATAATTACACGAAATTTCAAAGTATCCATTATGAGGAAAAATGTTGAAATGTAATGAAAATACAACGCTAATCAATAAACAAAAGACTGATTTTGTAAATAGAATGTCATATTTTTAAAACAAAATTAATTTGAATTTAGAACTCATAGCCAATCAAAACTTTTTTTTGTTTGAAAAAGTCTGTACTGCAATACGGCAATTTCATAGGTAAAGACCTATTATTTTTACTTTTCCATTATTATCAGCTAATCATTATAATAAGCTGCCAAAAGCATATACGGAATGAATTTTTCAAGTAGGCATTGATGTCCAAATCCGAAACTATGAGGAATAGCGATAAATACTAAAAGTAGTCTCGAGCCTGATTTTGATGAAAATAAAACTGCATCATTAGTTTTTTTTAAATAGCCAGGCTCACTAAAAAAAACACCCTTTATAAATCCGGTTAAAAGTCATAAATATACAAAAAGACGAAGATAAATCCCTTCGTGGGTTATAATAACTACTTGCCCTCTTTTGAAAAATATGCATTTAAAGATAAGATCTTCTGCAAGGCAACAGCTCCAAAATTGCCTGCTGGATACCATGATAGGTTGAAGACAATATAAAGCCTAAGCTACTTTATGCAGACTTAAATTGCATTCAGAAGGACAGATAACCTGCCTCTTCAAGATAGTGATTGATAGTAAGTCTCACCGTTCTCGTTGAGTTTTGAATAACCGCTTTCAGCCGTTAAAGAACAAGAACTCACAAACCCAAATAATCAAAAGAGACGTCTTTGAAACTCTTTGTTTCATCAATGCCTGCGCCTTGCACCAACACTAGCTGACATCTAAATATGGTGCGTATGTTATTGCAGGTTAGATTTTCGACTTTCGGCGCTAAACCGAGCGTACACGTTTGTCTAGACAAACATTTAAATGTCCCTTAGTTTAAGTGCAAACTAACATACCTATGTAGATATTGAAAACTATATATTTCTTATATTCGGTCACGTCATCACCAATTTATAGCTCATTTCTGTTTCGTTACCGAATAGTTTATTTTTCATCTCCATTATTAATAGTTTCTATTTCGAAATCTGTTTGTTGGCTCACCGTAGATAGTACAGCAATAATCACAAAACCACAATATTGTTTACATCGAATATTTTTTTTTCGTTTGCTCGAATTGTTTACACTAGCTCATTCAGGAGTCGAGACTAGTCCAAACATTTAATTGTTTGAAAGTATAATACTAATTTTTGTTTGAGCTTAGCAACAATGTATATCGCTTGTTTTACTAATATTTTTATTTCTGTAGAAGATCTAGATTCTATGTAGTTATATGTTAAAAAAGGTGTTGACTGGTTCTCTATTCTAGCCACCTTTGTAACACCCACGCTCTTTGCAACTAACAAATCGCATCGCATTGCTGGTTTTCAGTTTGGTTATAAATAATAATTTAAACATTATTTACAATTTTAATAATATTTTACTGATAAAAATCTGAACCACCTTTCATAACAAATTCAATAATAAATTAAACACACTAATTGTTTTAAACAATACATTTATTTTTGTGTATTTACAATTATTATAGATTATCTACAACCCTGTTACATTAATTTTAACATGATGTTACTGGCCAAATCCGATTTCAGGAAAACTCAGTTTAGTCCAGTTATTTCTGAAAATGATGTCCCAGGGGTCTAGACAGGGTCATTCACTTAAACCGATGATAGTGAAGTCTATGTATCGATTGACATACGTTATCAAAAAGTGAGAATCGAAACAAAAAGGCTATAAACGATTGCTACTTATCTAATCCCTCTGTTTTATATTTCGCTGATTTCGTTTCAAAATGCAGTTATCTAGAAACTAAGTGATCTATTTACTAAATGTCTGTAAAAGTGTAATGCGTTTACGTTATGCCATTGTGGTCGATGCACCATAATCACCTCAATAATAATTTTCCATTGCGGTCGTTTGCTATCCGTTATAGTTATTTTTTATCTCAGTGGGGCGAATCGAATGGCCTTTTATTTCCACATCTAAAGCACAACATTTTTCACATTACAATCAATCAGCAAAAAGTTTCCACTGGGTAATCAACTGGGTTTTTCTACGTTATCTAAAATCGGATTTGGTCAGCCCATTTACATTATTTTTAATTACTGGCTGTATTGATTTTATGACACAATTGTTTCATAGTAAACAACGTCAATAAGTTATCTTTGTCAAGACTAAAAAGATCACAGAAATACTGTATGGCCTGATAATTACAGTAACATGACAATAAATAGATAATACTACAGTGACATTTTATGTTTTACTTTTTCTTTACAAGTATAAATTGTGTGAGATCTTCTTTTCAGTGGCATAGCCAACAAATTAATGATATAGGATTTAAAAAAAAAACAAATTTAACTAATTAACTATTGCATTAATCGTTTTCATTAAAATTTAATTTAATTTATTAATTAAATTAAATGTAGACTTATTGTTTAAACCTCACTCACTAGATGGCGCTACAAGATTCATATACAATAAATGTGTTCGGGAAACAAAAATCAAATATTAAAATTAAGACATGATATTTATTTCTAGATTGATTAAGTTAAAAGAAAATACTATGACATACTCAAAATCACAAACATTATTTGCCATTGAAGGCGACCTAGCTTACTTCTTAATACTAACATTTGAACTAGAAAGCATTGGAAATGTAATGCAATAAACTTACAAATAAATATTTACACTTTTCTAATTAAGCCTCTGGGTGCACTTAGGTACTCACTGAGGCATGAGGGGTGAACATGTAACTGTAATATTTCATTATTATGAACTATTTCTCAGTCCTAAGTTTCACCAATCGTACTCATAAATGCACACACAGGAAGGTTTCAATGCAACACTGACCAAAGCCAAATTGATTACCGAAAAAAAGGTAATTGAAGGAAGTTTTGTATCCACATGACACCAAATTCACCAGAAAGGGAAAATAGAAAAGATACATTTTTAGACTTGAATCTCATTTACAAAGGCTTTTTATTAGGTAGATACAATATTTTAGATTGAATATGAACGAACTCTGCCACATTTCAAATTGTGAGATAAATCTCACAATTTGAAATGTGGAAGAATTTTGATTAATAGTTGTAGACAGTAATACAATAGGTACTAAGTTTAGTTATATAATACATTTACGAAAAATAATGTCTTCAATATTAGCTTTACCTTAAATTCCATACCTATTTGATGATCCTATTTTCTGTTTACCTTTGAGAATAGTGCATGACTCAACCCCGGAATGATTTCTTCGCCGTGATTAGTTACTCGTTCAATCTTCTCGTTTAGTTATTAATCCTTTGCCTACATACTCAGGAATTTTTAGACCACTTGGCTCCAGCCAGTCGCCGGCTTAACACAATTAAACAATCAAATAGGTTATTCATTAAATACAAATTCGCTCTACTCTACTCAAATACGGACGGTTTCCTATCGACTCTGCAAACACAACGGCGCTCTTGGCCTCAATAACTAAAAAAGATATCTACACTTAACTTAAGATGTTAAATATTTTATGAAAAATTACTTGGTATAAGTAGTTTCATAAATATGATTAGGCGACCTGTTCTCCACCACGCATGTGTTGCGTTATTTATCTATTAACTTATTTATCTTTAAACCACTATCGTACGTTTGGGCCATCAAAAGTTGGCGAACAGCTTGAGTTCATCGGAGTCCAGCGAGCGCACCGCCTTCCAGTCCGTCTCGGGGTACTCGTCGAAGTTCGAGGTGTCACCCTCATACGACACCGCCGGCATGATGGGTGGCTGTGGAGAACACAAACAGTTCAACCAACTATAACAGCAACAGACACTTAGTTAAACTACATGTTGTGCCTATTTAGTATCGTTTCCTGTACAATGTAAATCGGGCCATAAATAAGCATTCAAGGAGTAATAACGTAAAGTATTGAAATTAGGTAACGTAAACTCTGTGAATCAGCGTCGGCCTTGTGACCTAATTTAAATCAGTTCTTAAATCGTGTTTCGATGGTATTGTGTAAAAGTATATTGAACTCGAAACTTTTATATTGTTCCATTTAAAACAAAAGTCTTCCTCATTATATTCTTCCGACAGTATTTTCCAAACAGTGTTCAATCTTGTACTTCACTATGTATGGCGCTTGTAATTTTCCAGTGCTCTTCAATCCAGTTTAAATCTGATCATATCGTGGGAACATCAACACATTATTGATGAGCTAATATATACCTGAAGCTTCTTCATGAAGACGTCAGCCCAGTCTATGTGCTTGAACCATCTGTGCCGTTTGACGTCTTCGGTACCGCACTGTAAACGAAACAAATATTGCATTAACAAGAATAAATATACAAAGACAACGAGTACAAAGATCATCGGACAACTCAACCGTAAATTAATGAAATGTATACGAGTATCAGTGAAAGATCAATCAATCATAAAAGCGATATTGACTAGGAGCATAAATGCATAATGCGCATTAGTGGGTGGCCGGAATTAGAGCAACTTTGTTATTATTGGCGTTCGCGACGTTCTTCAACGGTTAGACATCGTAAATTCTCAGATTTAGAGTTAGCGCTGCATATCGAGCTTAATTTATTATTGTACGGCGATGCCAAGCGGGCCACTCGCTTTAATATCAGCAGGGAATTGTCCCATAACTCTGTTAAACCTGCGGCAATCTCGTTATTACTCCAATATAATAAAGTGTATTGATGGAAAGGTCGCTCCTAACATTACCCGCTTTCCACGACTTTCATATTACGTAGGTTTTGTAATAAGTATCATTACTGCTTCCATAGACGTTGTGCTATTATCTGCAGTGTATCCAGATAATAAATGTGTTGTAAATAAAAAAAACCCTTGTTGCGTCTTATTGTGATCTCGAGATTCCTTTGACCTAAATCTACTTTCTTCTTGTAGCTTTTCCTTGACCTAATATAAGGGCCCTTCGAGGTTCTAGTCTAGTTTCATTAAGTGGTCTAACGTAGCAAAAATGTTTATAGCTGATACCTATTCTATGACTAACCATCGATATAACGGCTTATTCCCATGCGCTCCAAAAATAAAAAAGCAATAGAAAAATATTAAATAAAAGCTTTCCCATGAGCTCCAAAAATGTTAAAGTACTAATTGCAAAAAAAAAATACCACATAGAAGGCTTATATTATCCATTCAAAACAAATGCTCGCATCATTACAATCAATTGATAGCCAAACCGTGTTACAACTAACTAGGGCTCTAGGCGTATGACTAGATTATCATAGGCAATCATTAAGTAGGCCACGAAAAGAGTGTGCCAAAATTATTATAGTATCGGATCAGAAAACAGATTTAGTCCGCGCAAGTCACCACGACTAACAAGACACCCAGTTTTCTAGCGCATCGCGAGACATCGGCTATGTGTCGTATTTGCGTCGCGACATAAGTCAGCGACGGGCAGCGGCTTTTGAAGTCGCCGGCGGACACCTGACTGATGGCTTTCTAAACATCTCGGCGACATCACGGCAAAAAGCTCGGTGAAAACAACCAACCACTAACTGCAACCGTTTAAAAATACATTCTCAGCGTGATAGCGCGACACTTTATTGGGCACGCCGCATCCCGATTTCTCGCTTTAGCCATGACCACATAGGCACGGCCGACGAAGGGATATTTATAACATAGACTTGTGTAACTCAAACTCAAACTCAAACTCAAAGCGTTTATTTCAATTAGACCATTACAGGCACTTTTGAAAGTCAAAAACAATAAAAAAACGCTAAGCTAAAGCTACAGTCCCAGTCACAAGGCATAATAACTTGTGAAAGTACTGTAGTTGCCCATTCCAAAGCGTAGATCTCTAAAAACAAAAAAAAAAAAACTAAAAAAAAAAAACTAAACTAAACTATAAAGAATTGACATCCATAGACTTTCTATCCAATAATCTACACAATTTTCTCAAACATTTCTAGCTTTGTCTATCATGGAGTTATTGAACTATTATTAAGTAGTTCAGTTCAATCAAAGCAATAACGTTAGGAACGTTTATTTTCTCATTATCACTATACAAACGCAGTTTATTACAAAATTAATCTTACACTTAGGTACGTATATACAACATAAAACAACAGCAAACAATGATTCTGGTCAAGTGCCTAGAATTCAATTTAAATTATTTCTATTTCAATTCTTTTTGACACAATGTTTTTCATCTGACTTTTGAGGTGATTCCAAATTTTTAAGCCCCTCTCGACGTGTATTATGCAATGAGAATTCAGATTTATTCTGATTAAACCTCATTGATCTAGCACTTATCGCTCTTTTTCATTTAATCCGTTTTACGTAAGTATTTAAAATGAAAAGTCAGGAGGAAAAATTGAATCGAAACATTTAAAAACTTGAGCTTATTAAAAAATCTTTAACATTTTAAGTGTCAAGAGTTAGATTAGAAGATAAATATGGAAACAGCTTGGAGTACAGCCAACTTCAAAAGTTAAATAAATTTTCTTTTTGGACACAATCCACTCGATTTATAGTGAAAGAAAGAAAAGAATTTTAAAAGTAGAAACGAAACATACGATTCCGCGATGTGGAAATTTTATTCCATTATTTTTTTTTCATTTACAGGAATAGGTGATTGCATGTATTGAGGATCTTATTATCTTGTCATGTCTGAGCTGAAACAACGAATGAATGGCCCACGCAATGCTCTGTTTGACATGTGTTATATCGAATGTACTCGTGCGCGGTCCGTCGCGTCACGCGTGTATAATCCAAAACTGTTGCCGAAACGGGTCAAGCGCAAGGCTAAGGTATTTTCAGTTTGCGTAAGCGTAAAACCGACCCGTGTCTTCGCAACAAAATCTGCAGTTTATAGTTATACTCATATTTGTGTAGCTGTATTATGTACTGTATTATGTGCTTCGCCCATAAATCATACTTGATTGTAACACTGACATCAAAATTAAATGCAAAATTGTACCTTTATGTTGAACATTGGAGACAACATTAACTGTTTTTAAAACCGTCAGATAACGTTATTTATGTTTATATATAAAAAAACAAACTTCCTAAAAACTCTTAACAACATTTCGTCACCAGACAAAACACAATCATACAAATTGATGACGGAATTAAAAGTCACTATGAATTAAAACCGTCATTTGTACGCACGTGTGTCCGTACAAATGACGGTTTTAATTCCCTTACAAATAAAACCTTCCACGAGTTATGATAATCGCCAGTCCCGCTTAATTGTTTGAAAAAATTTAATGCATTTCAATTTGGCAAGTAAACAAAACATAGTAAGTGGTAATTAATTTTTGAGTAACGTAAGCCCACGTGCACACACACGTGACACGATGTTGTAGCAAATAATATTGTAGCAATAAAAACTGTTTTCAATGAAAAGTGGAAAGAGAACGCGCCGACGGGAATTTTCCTCCGAAGAAAAGGTTTTTAAAGAATTAGGGTACACCGATCTAAGGTTTAATTGTTTCATTTTTGAACAATTGTTTTATTGTTGGTTGCAACTTGTTGCTATTGCAAGAGATGGACTGAAAGACAAATAGAGTGCAAAATGCGATTTATATACCTTCATATTTCCCAGCCTCTTCGTCCTGTCCTGCACGAGCAGCTTCTTGATAATGTCTTTGGCTACAGGGTCCAGGTGCCGAGGCCACTCCACACGACCGTTCAGGATCTTCTCGTAGATCCCGAACGGGTTGTCGTCGTAAAACGGAGGGTAACCCACTAACATCTCGTAAATGAGCACACCTGAAAACGAAACACATAAACATTATTTATAAAATTAAAAAAAATAACATCATCGAAACAACTCTAACGACGCGGAAACAATTAAGAAATATTTTACACGGATATAAATACCCCTAATGTTAATAATTGCAATGTGATAATCGTAAAATCAATTCTCACGAGATAATCAATGTCAAAATGATTAATTAATGTTCCATTTAATTGACTCGGCTATACATTATGCGCATTGGGATATGTCTGCCAAAGCTATAATAAGTTATCAATTTAAAACACTTCTAATAATTAGCTATTAGTCTGGAAAATACAATGAGCTTTATGAACATTTTTCAGTATGTACGGTGTACGTCGCAGAAAATACAAAATGTTACGCCAATAACAAACGACTACAGTAATTAGCACTGAAAATACTGCCACTTATATTTAAATAGACTACCTACAATGAGCTGAACTAAAACTCACTTTAGCTCTGGTATGTTTAGACTACTCAGTAACTTGATATTGGAAAATTGTGGAGCAGTGCCGAAGTGGCAAGTATATTTAGTATTGTTGTAATAAGGTATGATGCCACGCACGGACACGACGAGATACAAGCAACGTGTGCCATTATAAATAATGTTAGTATATAAATTGGCAAGGAGGCACTGTACCCGAATGAAGGAGACACCGGTAAATCAACAGAATGCTAAATAACAGCGACGATGTACACAATTCACAGTAACGCCACACAAGCTGGCTTATAAAATATATAAACAAACAATAACAATATGTCGGGAGACACATTACGAGATGCATGTCAAGTATCAACTGAAAATACAAACAATAAATAACTGTAAACATATAGTATGTTGTACTTGTGTACATATAAGTGTTTGACAAATATAGTAGAGCCATCAATGTCAATTTGAGTCGAAACAAGAGCTTAATTATTTTAATTACACATTATGAGCCCTAAGATTAATTATTTAGCTCGCACTATTATTGTCTTTGATAGATCATTAAATGTTACTTTTTATAGACGCCCTTCTAAAACACTTCATTAAGATTTGAGACACTGTAAATTGTGCACATGTATTGTATGTAAACAATGGAGAATAAAATAAATTTTGTAGCGTGACAAGTATTTCCGTGAGAATTGAAATTGTATCTTTATACTATCACAAGATTACTTATTATTAAAAATGTTCTTGACAATTATAAACTCAAATTCTGCGAGTTTGATAAATATAATTTATAATAATAAAGCCTTTCTTCGTATACAAAGAGTTTGATCGCGTGTCTAGCGTCCGTTTTTGTGTTACAATGCCGCAATGTCATTTATGACGACTAAATACTATATTTGTTTTCTGAAAGGCAATTCTGTAGAAAGGAAATATCATTATTTCCGTGATTTACACAAAATGATACCGTTATCATAACTAACAAAAATGTTTGTACTCACCCAAGGCCCACCAGTCGACGGCTTTATTATGTCCTTTACTCTGTATGATCTCCGGCGCCAGATACTCTGGTGTGCCACATAAGGTCCAGGTTCTATCTGTCAGTTTTTTCGCAAAGCCGAAGTCCGTTATTTTCAAATGTCCATCCCTGGCAAGGAGTAGGTTTTCTGGCTTCAAGTCCCGGTACACGATATTCCGGGCGTGGAGATATTCCAGCGCTGACACAATTTCTGATGCGTAGAAGTTGCCTGCGAAGACAACGTTTTAAAATGCATTGATTTTTTTATGACTTCGACCTATTAAATTATACGAGGCGACCTCATTTTGTATTGGGACGTTTAACGGGTTGAACAATTAACATTTTACTGTATATTTTGTGGAAACAATAAATATAAGACGTTGTTTTATAGACGCTTAAGGAAAATGGTTGCCATAAAGATCTAGGAATAAGAAAACGCAGCGCGCACCTTACTTTCCCGTACCAGCTACCGAGGGAAAACAATAATTACTTGACCGCATTTACGCAAAACCATTAGCTTTAGACAGAAGCGCATTATTAAATGTGTAAGTTGCTTACATTCTTTAAAAACTAAATATAACGCTAAACATCATTCCACGTTCCAAATTACGTATTCATCCTTATGTTTACTTTAGGCGGTGTCGATCACTACAGTTGCATATAATTCCACAGCTGCCGCAATACTTTCTCCAATCTACAACGATTAGGTTTTTTCCATGTTATTCGTATATATATTCATATCTATCTACGAGCTAACCTATTGTTTTCTCTTATTTCCGATATTTACGAGATTCCGAACACTAAATGTTTTATAGTTCCGTTTTATTGACTCATTAAATTCTTCTGCTATATCTATCGCACCTATTATTTCGGCTTTTACTTTGGCAACTTGTTTTATTGTTTGTTCAAAAATAAGGCGTGTAGGTCTATAACGTGTGAACAATTAAATATAAAATCTACGCACCCCATCATTTTGTAGGAGTATGAATAAGTATGGTAATATATATACAAAGGTAAAACAAGGCGACATGAAAGCTTTCATTTACTTTGTACAAAGAATAAATAAAATAGCCCCAAACACAATAAATACGACAAACTTTTATTTTATTATTTAAATAATTTATTTAATTATCCGCCGGATGTACAATGGTAGAATTATTCATTTATTGCTGAAATCAGCTTAATTTATGCTACAGCTACAAACGTTTGTTAAAAATGAGATATTTATTTAAATATAAGTGACAGCAACTTTTTTCTAGTCAAACAATAAAAATACTGGTGACCGGATTTCAAAATTAATTACCAGTTATGAAAATGTAACAGTAGAGCAGGCGCATTTATTATTTATTTTATTTTTTTAAACTTTGCCCCACACTAGGAATTTCTCCTGTATCGTGGGCGCGTTACAAATATTTAAACCGACATACACAAACAGCCAGATTCGGAATAACTATCTACAGGCCTTACAAATATTTGTTCCGTGCGGGGATCGAACCCGCGACACGCAGCCCAGCAGTCGATCGCTCCACCACTGCGCCAACCGTACCGTCAAATTATATAGCAACTCTATCATAGAGTATTTTTACTAGGTTCAAACACAACTATGACTACACATCAAGTTTTCGTAAAAGGTAACGACCGGTGAATTACATCTCCTGGCTGTTTTTTTTTTTTTTTGTGTATGGCATCTCGCAGTTCAACCTAGGAGGTTGTCGTCTGCTTAACCGGACTATCCTGTGGGTGCCTTAAGAGTAAGGCCTCCAGCCAGGGCATAAAACTTACAAACTAAGCGACTACACGCTAAGGGTACCCCCTGTGGGGTACGAGCCTCGGCTTAGGGCGTCGCTGGGGGAGGACTGCATGGGGACAGGCTGGATCTGAATGATATCATTATTAAGGGGCTGATTTAAAACTACTGGCACAGCATCGCAGGCTGGCTCGAGCGAGGGTCGGGGAGGGCATGGACCGGGACGTCGCGACGGACCTCGACGGCGAGGTCGGAAAGACGGCGGTTTGTGTCTGAACTTTTTAAGAGTGCTAGTCTCTTTGCTACTCTCCTGGAGGAGGGTGATAGCATCATCGGGAGTGAAACCCTCTCCTGGCTGTAATGAAATTCCAACTTTTATACATATTTTTCTACTGACTTCCCCAAAAACTATATCCTCACTTTTACTGACTTTTGCAAAATCTAATCAGATTCAAAATGCAAATTGATTGCTACGTTATATATGCATACGTAAGAGTATATAAACATGTTAAATTGTATCCAGGATTAGCCAAATCACGTTTATTTTTATCATGTGTAAAGTCAATGCCAGCTGGAAGCGGCGCGTCGTCACTTCGTTCGCGTATCGAGTGGGCACTCGCCTGCACGAAAACTGATGATACTCATTTATTGCAACACAACTGAGTTTTTGGTACAGATGCACATCAAGCTACAACAATCTGACAAATTTCTTAAATGGATTTTCAACTTTACATTTAAAGAATTAGGTTCAAGGTTGATTGGGAAAATTTGACAGTTTCGGGTAGCTTGAAGTGCTGACGTCTGTACTTAGATATAACATTGCATTTTTTTAAACGGCGAAATATTACTTACAAGATATGGATGTCAGCAAGGAGTTTTACATCTAACTTAAGATTGATTTAATTTAATTATATAATATCGAAATAATCATCCTGTGCATGCCCCGTATTACCTGCAGTCTTTTCCCCTGTCAAATCATTTACTAATAGTTATATTATAATATGCTTTGTTTGTTCTGAACTTTTAGTTTTTTTAGCTTGTTGAGAACGCCAGCGGTGTGGGCGACATGGTGCCACGCGGAAGCTTGTCTGTCTTATACGGAGTCTTTGTGCCCGCTGCATGACATCACACCATGACTAAACTTCCAAACAATACTCATCTAATAAACCCATTAACCCAATGCGTAATCCCGATCAAAAAGACTGCTCTACATTTTGAAATAACTAAAATAATAAAAGTTCTCTTCGCTTCTCGTAAACTTTGACTAAATCAGAGCAACCATCACATGGCAGGCCGCGGGCCGCCTTAAATTGTTCAGTGAAAAGTAAGTTTACTCTTTTACAGAAATGCTATTTAGTTCACCGATGGATTTTTCTGGCATCCATCAGTCCTCATTTTGTCAATCGTCTCAAATGCTTTTTAAATTGACTTCTAAAAGCTTTTAATTTCCTTTTTTAAATAAGCCTTTTCATCCACATTGCAGACGCGTCAGTCTGTTTTTCAAGTGCACTTTATTCGTCTATCTATCGACACTCATGAATTTACCTAAGACTTATCCTGTCAGATCGATGCTTTATGTAACGTATTTATAACTTTTATATCTAAAACCGCTTTCCAAATTTAATCAGTGAAACTAATCTTCGCCAGAGCTTGAGAGTTTGTTTTATGCGTTCTGTCGGAAACTCTGTTATACATTATAAAAATTTGTCAATATCAAATAAAGAAATACGGAGAAAGTATACAGTTGCACAACGTAATTATTTATACGTATGTGGTTCGCGCAGGAGCGCGGACGCAGGCGCGGCGGCGCGGGCGTCGGCATGTCTGGCTCAGCAGAACTCAGCAGTCGCCAAATGGCGCAGACATTTTTATTGTCAGGCCACTATATCCCGACGTCATCGCTATATAAACCGACACCCATGAGAAATGGGCCGAGCCACCTTCAAGGCACACGGCACCCAGCACGTAGTATTATTATTTAATCTACGACTGAAGCCCGACAGTTACTCGCTCACTCCTCGCGTCACTGAACCCACAGGAGCCCCTATTTCTGTCTTGTCTTTTCTCCAGAAATACGAGGCGGTCGTTTGCCGTGTATTTTTTTCAGTGTTTTTGCAATTCTGTTTCTCTGCACGATATACATATCTATTTATTTTATCAGTGTTCGCCGCTCATTACGTCAATTTAAAAAGAAAACGAGATAATTAAGAACAGACGTTATTTTACGCTTTGCTAGAATTGAACGCAACTCAAGATGGCTATGAATACTCTTATCCCAAACAAATCAACCTTTAATGAATAAAATTCAGGCAATATTTTACGAATGAAATCTCACAACAAATCGTGCAAACATTCATGAAATTTGTACGTAATAATTACATTCATCCTTATATCCGTTCTGGGCACCGCACAAAATCTTTTGGGATTAGAAAAGAAAACCTCAACCTTTTCTCCAAATATCACTTGATTTCGATTTGATTGTAAATTTTTATTACCTTGATTTAGAAACCCAAGTCCTTAAAAAGCACATGTTGACATCATCTTCCACAAATGGTTTTCCGACCGTTAAATTGGAAAAAAATATAATGGTTAAATCAACGAACAGAAATCGACTTCTTTGAAAGTCGTAATTCCAAATTAAAAACATACTTTAGATAAACGTGCAGCGTGCAAAACTACGAGAGCTTATACCCCTATCTATTCTAATTTTACAATTCTTACTCACATCAAATACTCCATTTCTTTATCAATTTGTACAATTATGCAACCTAACGTAATGCAACTTTATGTAGCTTTCTTACTAATCATATAAAATATTAAATGTAGTACTAAAAAACATCTGTCGCCTTTTTTACGGCTGTAGTTTATGTAAAAGATAGTAGTAGCGTTTCAGTAAGTGTCGTCAAATGATTGTCTAAAATGCACAAAGTAACGTGTTTCTTTATTTGAAATTCAGCTTTATTGTCCCTAAGAAGAGGTATAATATTGAGCATGGACTGAACAGTGATGTTATAAAATTCAGTGAAGAAGTGGACATCGTGGGTGATTGCAGAGCATCGTGCGCACAAATCGTACGGCTCGGTAGCATGGTACGGCTGCCTGCGTTGTGTTGGCGTGCTTCCAACCGTTATTTATTTATTCCGCTCCAGTTTATTTATTTACAACGATTAATAAGCAAAATTGTTACTGATTTTTGTTTTAAATCTAGTCATCAAAGGAAAAGTTGTGACAACTGAAGATACTGTGGTTTGGCATAGATTTCGTAGTTTTAATCATGTAGTATGTAAACGTTCATTTGTTAAGGTATAAAAATTAAGAGGTCATGAATATAATTTATTTTCGAGTGAAATAAATATTATAAATAGATAGTATTTTTGTAATGAAGAGTGTTCTTACCGATACTGTTACTGAATCTGCCGGCATTCCTCAAGTAGGAGAACAGTTCCCCGCCGCACACGTAGTCGAATAGCATGTAGATGCAGGAGTCGTCATGCGTCCACCACCGCCTGCAAGTCATCACTCACGTCATCATCAGCATCATACGACGCGAAGGCCAAGCAAGCTCAAGGAAAATAGAAGTCTACGGTTTTGACAACTTAGATTAGTCTTCTGTGAGCTAATTAGTTACAGGTGCGTGCCAGATACTAACTCCACTACACGGCCGTATTATAGTAAAAGGAGTCACGAATAAACAAACCGATACAATTTAAGAAAACGTAAACAGAAACTAAGTACCTATATAAGAAAAGTTATTTACGTTTCTTAGATTCCCTGTTGTTTTTTTCCTAGAGACAGTTGGGAAACCTTAGTAAACAACAACGTCACATCGAAACGAGTACCTAGGCAGTTTATAAATACATAATTTACGTAACAATATATCATGGGTTCCTGATCAACAGTGACCTAATGATAGTTGCCAGATCGTCATCAATAGTATGCGGACTGATATTTGTCGGCTCGCAAGACTCGCAACTGGCGCTAATGCCCCGCTTACCTCTCTCCAATAATTAGATCATACAAAAATAAATATTAAAAAGTAATCTGTACAGGTGTAACTGGCACATTTTAACAGGTTATTGGGTTAAATGGATCCAACACGGAAAGAGCTCGAGAGTCGAACAAAGAAGTTATGTGGGCCAATCTTAATAGCGTAACAAAATTACGGTAATGAATTAACTTTACTACAATAGCTACAATTGCAAATGAGACAGCAGAATGACTTTTGTAGGTTGTTTTTCTGTTGGCAGGCTATTCACTGGAAGGCGGAACGCAAGGAATGAAAACAGGAGTAAGTAATGACATTGGCTCAATGCCGACATTTGGCGCTCACATAATTGACGTGCGTCACATGCATCCATGCACGTTTAATTAAATGTCCAAGAGTGAGCTCCAATGGTAAACATCGTTGTTATGATCCCGCGAAAATAATGATACCCTTTAGACAAGTCGCATCAGTCTAGACGCTTTGGATAACCACCAAGAATACAAATTGCATTACATGATTGACGGGGACTTGAAGATGTTCACTTCGTAAGTGATGTACTTACAGATTTACTATGAAGGGATGATTTATTTCGGCGAGGATGCTCTTTTCGTTCATGACGTGATCCACTTGCTTTAGACGGATGACGTCGGCCATGGATAATATCTTCATTGCCAGATATTCATCAGCTGCTTTGTCACGACACAGGCACACGCGACCGAATGTACCAGTACCTAGAACAAAACAAATCAGAACGTTATTTCGCTGTAGTCTGAAAAACTGTAAATATTTACTTGTTTTGGTACCCTACTTCGTTTGTAAACACTGTCATAATTACTACAATTCAACTGCGACATTCATAATAACCAGCAATTGCAGGATAACAAGTGAATACAATACAATAACAGACTCGACAGCAATGTGTTTATCAAGCTCTGCATTGAAATATATTGCACTGTTACCCTTATAATTCTGTTACATTGGAAAATCATTGAAAACACAATCTCTGGACTCGGAACTGTTTTGATGAAAACAATTCCGAGTAACAATGATATAAATAAATGATTCACTAACGGAGATTCCCGACTCAATTGTTTGAGTAGAGATAAGTGCAAACATGAAGTTTCTAAATGATTTTAATGCCTTCGTGGTAATGCGTAAACAAATTGTGAAATAAATTACTTATAAACAAAATTCACTCATCGAAAATGTATCAGTATGTTTTCTGTCCATCTTTCGATGTTCAGTTAGTCATTCGACTGATTCGACCTCTGCAGTAGATAGAATATTTTAGATAGTCCTTGAAGGCTTGATCCACGTAACTAACATATTGCGTTGTGAGACCTTGCTGTAAATAAAAGCTCAAGTTCGTTGATCATTCAGAGGTTCGTTATTGAAATATCTACACAAATATAAATAGAGAATGAAAATAAAACGGAAAGTAGGTGATTCAGGGTTTTTTTTTAATTCTATGGAGGTTTAACGAAAAGGAGTAAATGATGCCGTGACGTTTGACAGGGGAACACGTATTGCGCCGACCCCAAGTAGAATTGGACAAGGGCAGAAAGTAGAAGAAGAGGTTTAACAAAAAACCTGGACGGAAGTAAAGTGTGTCGACAATGAGGGCTACTCACAATGTCTCCGGAACAAGTGATCTTTTAATTGACCCTAGTCGGGCTCCATACAGTAATTGAGCTAATTAGTACACGTAAGCTATCAATTAATGTTGCATCTTTGAGATCAGAAACTGCGTCGCAGCTCTGCACTGACTGCACAAGGAATTTGCAATTTATATTAGAATAAATATTCCAGAGACATGAGAATGTTTTTCAAAAGCTTTTTGCCAACCTGGGGAAACCCGGTTGTTTCGCAGAAAACTGTAGTAAATAATGCTGTTAATCCCTCTGATGTAATACCTAAATCGTGTCTTATTATTCTGTCACCCACTTTGTTACCTATATTATACTTATTTAGGTAGGTAGGTACATGATTACATCATTCGCCTGACTTTATACTTTGCACCTTGCGTGAGTTACGTGTAAGGTTTCTTTTCAATTTCTAAGAATTTCGATGTACTATCTAAGTATACGATAGGTCGAGTTCATTATGCCGCATACTTTCCAAGGACTTTACTATGTGTCATTCAAGGTCATTCTTTTACTCGGTGAATAATAGTATGAACAAATAAATAACCTCTATAGTGGAGTTTGTGAGTCACAGAAAGTTACCGCATAATTATGATAATAAAATAATTACATATTATTGTAACGAACTCTGTTTTACGTTCAGTTGGCGAGTGTTGTTGCATGTTTTCCATCTATATTAACGTTAAAACCGCATAATAATAACATATTTATTTTACAAGTTTCGTTTACTTAACAGACGGTCCTACTCATAACAAATTCAATGTTATGGTAACTAATAACATTTCGTCTTAAGTTTTAACCAAGTTTCTGAAGTTCGATTCTTAAATCATATCGAGCTGACAAAACCAAGTATTTTATTTTCAACTAGCTGGTGTCAGCGAACTTCGTCCGTGTGAATTTAACGAAACCCTAATCTTTTTTAAAAATAACAAACAGAAACTTGAATTTTATTCACTTGTGTAGAAGTATTGATTCGTGGATATTCACCATCGAATTTTTAGTCACTTACGTGCTTACATTGACTTGCAAAAGCATAATGTTAATGATTGCTATGTTTTGAACAAAAATTAAATACGGAAACAATTTCAGGAGACAGCTCTTCAAAATATTTTAAGTCAGCGATCTGAAAAGTTGTAATAGGTTTATCTCTATAAAAAGATTCTCTATGTAATTATCTTAACAATCGAACTCTACACGTAACTTATGTATGGTTTCATCGTTAAGTTTATATATTAATACTTCTTTAAATATTCATATGCCGTAGGTAACATGCGATAGAAATCAATATCAATGTCACTGACATAACCTGCAAGTTTCAGAACAATAGGTTATTGAACCTATGCGAAAATAAACCTACTTGGTTGATTGTAGTCTTTGTGGAAAACTGCGTGTTTTGTTTAACCTTTTAAATATCCTTAAGATCATCGGTTACAACATTCTATATAGTATAGTATTGTCATGAGGAACTCGTGAAAAATAAAAGAGAGCCGGATCGATCATCAACCAAGGCAAGCGCGGCTTAACAGCGCTTGCCTAAGTTGTTCCGTGGATGGGTTACCGCCCATTATATACCAAGTTTCCTCCGTGCCTCGGAAAGCACGTTAAGCCGTTGGTCATTTGTACATCTTAGACAGTCGTTGCAGGTAGTCTGTGGCCCGAAAGTCTGTCGACCAGTCTTATCAAGGAATATCGTATTACCCAGTTCTAACTGGGCTGTGGAGGTCAGATAGGCAGTCTCTCCATGCGAAATACTGGTATTTAGCTACATTCGGTTAAACTGGAAGCCGTCCCCAACATAAAAAGAAAAGGCTATGCAGATGATAAAGATGATATTGTCATTGTTGCATCACTTTTGTGATAAGCGCGCCTAGTATTTAATCACTGTTATCTGCTACCTGTGAGAGCAGCCGTGGCCCAGTGGTGGTAGCCCAGACTTACTAGCAGTAAGCCATGGGTTCGAACCCAGGCAGGCGCATTACGTTGTGTAATTTATTTCATCACCGCTGCCCTCAAAAACGGTGAAGGAAAACATCGTGTGAGGAAGCCGAAATGTCCTAGAACTAAAAATTCGAAGAAATGTGACATCTACCAACCGGCACTGGGCCCGCGTGGTGGATTACAGCCCACTCCCTCTCATAGAGAGGAGGCCTGTGTCCCAGCAGTGTGAACATTATAGGCTAATGATGATGATGATGATCTGCTACCCTACTGATCCTCCCCATATATTTGGTGTCGGCACTGCATGCTTTCTGCCATACTTGTCTAATTGCTTATATCCACAATTCTGTAGGCCATTCTAGCCATAAAATCTATCACCTAGTATAGGTAATGGTATACAATTCAGTTCATAACAGCAGCTATTCCTTTCAAAAAACATAGAAGTCGAAAAAACGTGTACTTTTCTTTTAGATAAGAATGAAGTTTGTCTCGTAACAGTAACTAATATTGATCTACAAACGATATTATATTTCTTTTCAACGCCTTGAGCCAAGTCACTTATAATGAAACATCTATTTACGAATCGCTGTATCTTATACTGATTTTTCGTCTCTCAAAATATTATATATTCTCTACATAACTTGTTAAATAGTTTATCACTTCATAATTTATTGATTTTTCACGAATAGAATTCGCTAAGAGTGCAAAACTTGGTGTTTGATGGGCTTAGCCTGATTCTTAGGTTATCTGTAACGTAAAGTTATCCCTTATCATAGTAGAATGTTTTCAAACATTTGAAAAAAGAAAAAAGTTGAATTACGTTAGAGCAAGAGCAAGAAGACAAAAGTTTATCAATTAGAAAGGTCACGTGGTTTACAATTAGTCCTAACTCCACCGTTTATCGAAAACTCTGACATAAAATACCCTTTTTCCGAGAAGGGCACTTGAAAGCTTTAAACATGAGTCGAGATGAAAATAGGATGGAGCAGTAAATGGGTTACAGTACCCACCCATCGGAACCAAACTATCCTATTTGTGTTAGAAGGCCGGCCTAACATCTTAAATTGGGGCTTTAATTTGCGTAACACTAGTTACACGAACGTGCCGTGACGCAGCATCTTTCAACTTCCACGCACTTTATTTTCTGCTGTCTCTTGCGCAAAGTTCAGGCGAGCCAACTGCTCGGAAAATAGGAACCAAGGCTATAAAATAATCGTTGGCTTGAAAGAAACACGGGTGTAACTCCCTGTATTAAAATGTGCCGTAAATATTACTATTCAGGTTATAAATATTGATTTTATTGTTGCTTCATTGAGGATATTCGATTTATGAGCGATTTTAATTATAACGGATGCTCTTTTGTTTAAAAGAAACTTCGAAAGATGAGTTATCTGATTAAATTCGTCACAGTCAGATTCGATCTTATCATTTTTATGCATCTATCTCCATATCTCTATTTTTTATCGACGTGTTTATCTAAACTTGAATTCTTTTATCACAGACTCATCACATTACAGGGTGCGCCGCTGTGCGACGGAGATATACAGGGAGAACACAAACATATTCTTATTTATAATAATAACGAAGATAACCTTATCGCACCGTAGAATGTCTTCTCCGAAAGGGATGATTCAGTTACCAGAATGAAATCATACGTTTCTTTCATAAATATAATACTTGTCTCGTATGGAATCTAATCTTGAAGAAAGACGGATTAGATTTGGCTTCAATAATCCATTGGAAGCCTTTAAGCAGTAGGTACTTCAGTCCTGTGTTCTTGACATTGCAATGTGAAGTACATTTTCAAGAAACAATATATGATATAAAATTTCGGGTGATAGAACTATATGAAAACTTTGCATTCCATCCATAATCACCAGTGATGATTATACTTAGAAACAATGTAACACAATGTGTCACAATGTGAACAACAAAAATGAGGCACATGCAAATTTTTTATACCAATTTTGAACACGCAGGATTACTTTTTGCATGGTTGTTTTCACTCCGTTCAAATTCAAGTACGTGTTAGCTCTATTTCCTATGTTTTTGCTGCAAAACGTGGAAACCTCACTCCTATATTATGCCGTCATTGTTTTTTACATCTCCCTAGCTTCTAAAACTGAGAACAATAGACACTTGTTTAATATAAAATTATATTTAATACTTCTTATGATTGCAAGTGATACGGTAGTAAACATCATGTATTATAAATTTATGACGCACGAAAACAAGAAACTGAAAACTAAATTTTAATCATTTGACATTTTAAACGAATATTGTATACACAAGGAGTACATTACAGTAGTGTTATTGTTTTTCATTAAGTAGATAGGTATATAATTAGTATGTACCTATTTTACTTAGATTAAATAATTACCAAGAGAGATAAGATTCTATGATGTTCATGCCAATTTTAATTACTGTTAAATATCACAATAATTAATCTAGTATGAAAGTGATCCAAAATAATATGCATAATTTAATATCTAATTTACAAAGCCAGACGATAGAAAACATGTTTCACCATTTGCGTTCGCCGTAATTTGGAATATCACTGATCCGCTTTAAACGCCACTTTCACCACAATTTCGTTTATATGTATTTGATTAATTTACGATATAAATAACATGGCGTCTGGGCATGTCACCGATAATCCGGATTCTAACGCCTCGTTCGCGACCTCAGGTGATGCAACTTGCGACGCGACACGCGTGTGTTTAAATATTATTAGGTACAAGCTTTTATTTACTGCACTTGCACTGTTCGTATGTATGTAAAATGTCCGCTTCAAAACTTGCAAACCACTTTTTTACCACTTTTTGGTATCTGATTGAGCTGAAATTTTGCACACACCCTTGATTCTGGTGACAATCAATGATATACATGACTTCATCCTGCAGCCAGGATCGTCTGCTCGCTAAAGAACACCTCAGTGGTTAATAGCACGAACACGAAACTTTTTATACGCCTTCAGTTTTGATAGACAAACCTATTTATTTTTTCTTTTCATTTAAATAAAAGTATTTTTTTTTTACTTCATTTGTTTTCTTCGCTTGAGTAACCATCGCATTGCGTCACGGACACACTGTGACTTGTGGCATAGTGTATAACTATGTTTTGTATGTAATTTCTATCATTTATTTGCTTTTTATTATTCTAGGGTAATTTCGGTCCACTCACGTTGTATTCATTAGTTCTAATCCAACTAATAATTCAAGAAGAACGCTTCTTGTTTCATAGAGAATCTTGGAAACAAAATACAATTCTTGGGTACCGACTACCTTTGTCTATAAAGTACAGAATTATGGTAAAATATTTCTTATCTCTGTATATAAACGTAGTGAATGAGTACAATTATCATACAATCATAGCCGTGCTTCTAACGGTCCAATGAGAAAATACAAGCCCATATCAAGATTTGGCAACGTGTATGAAATATTTATAATTTTATATTTTTGTTCTGATCTACGCTGTCCTTCGACACTTAATTACAATAAATTTTTATTTATTTATTTAGGATCTCCAACAAAGGATGTACACAGATCATATGAAATAAATAATGGACTTAAAAGTATCACGTAGGTGAACTCCTTCACTTACAGGAGACCACAGCATGCATAATTGAATTTACATCTAAGCTAACAAAATTATTATACCATTAAAATATATTGAAAAAGTTTAAGAGAATTAAAATTAAAAACACATCAGATGATATTAAATAAATGAAAAATAAAATAACAATTATATAAATCTTTAGACATTACTTAGACATTGCAAGAGATTCACTAATGTCAAAATTGGTTATAATAGAATTTACAAATGCTAACAAATTGATACTATACTTTATACTATTTAAATACATTAAAAAAAAAAAATCTTTAAAATAGTTAAAATTTAAAACACATCATATTATTATGATATTAAATAAATGAAGAATGAAATTAAAATTAACAATCAGATAAATCTTTAAAACATTTCTTATACATTGCAAGGGATTCACAGATGTCAAAATTGGTGGTTTTAGATAGCGTATTGTATTGCCTACAAAGTCTTGGCACAGCGGCGTAATGACCTAGGTTTGTTTTTGAGCCAGGAACGTAGAATAAGTCGTATGATGTATTAAGCTTGGGAGTCCGAGTTGGAATTTTAATCTCTAATATTCATGGCTCTATAATTCTTTATCATGAAAACTTCAGTTTCAGATTCTGCTGAATTGATGTAGGTACTACGAATAGATCCCTTCATAATCTTATTAAATACGTTATGATTTATAATTAACGACAGGTAGAGTGAAATAAGTTTTTAAACTGCCATGGTCACTAACACTATCAATAACACTAGTAACGGGATATTTACCATATTTATTATTTGTTTTAAGTTCCCGATATTTCGGCGCTGTTGCAAACGATCAATGATCACGGATAAACTTGGTAAATATTCCGTAACTAGTGTTATTGATAGGTACAGTGAAGTAAATACCTTATTATTTTTCCTGATCCTACATATAATTTCTAAATACACTTCGTCGAAACAAAAGCTCTGACAACATGAGAAGTTCTCGGCAATAGTGAATATGAGATTTCTTGGCACTTATCCTCCACTTCTCCGCTTACTTTTAAGTGAGACTGTCTGAAAATCTATAGCAATTATCAAACTTCGCATGTACTAAAACATTCTCAAAAATGATTCCAGGTGTTATGCAACTCGTAACTTAACTTCAAGGAATGAAAGCACAAACCCTGCAAGTATAAGACAAGTGACCTTTATGTTACGCAAGAGATTTCAGTCAGAAATCAAACGAGTGACGTTTCAAATCAGTGTATCAGTGAAGGGCGCTGCGACTAATTTATTCGTTCACAGTTGAACCGGCGCGGGCGCACTCGTCTGACCACTTTCACTGCGACTGCGCATAACGCACGGGACTGATCGAGTGATGGCCTTTACGTCACTATGGCATAGGCTCTATAGTCTATACCCTAATTACCTATGGTAAATAGAAAATGTATTTAAACTTTTCTATTAAGATTGAGACTTTCCACTCTGCTGAATGGAGTACTGATTTAAAAAAAAAAATACTTTGCAAAAAAAGCGGAGCTTGGCTCCGGCACACTACAAGACTAACATAAAAATAGAAGTGATGTCTTCATCATAAACTTGATCGAATTGAAATATTACATTTTATTACAAAAATAAAAGTGATGGGTGACATTTATGTAATACAAAACGTACCTACCGGCCTACGTAGTGCTTTCATCCGAACTCAAGTTCTAGTGCGTATAGAAATTACGCAATCGATGATGGACATGATACAGGTGTCGAGATCTAACAGAAAACACGGCACGGTTTTGGCAATGAAAACTACTACGACAAATTGTAAATAGACATCGTAATAATTTTGATATAACACTTATATTTTGTATACGACAGGAAGAAAGAGCATTTCCGTAGCGTAATGTACCGTACGCGTAAGAGTATCACCTAGTTCTTACATGCCGTCCACTTTCACACATAGGTGCAAGGGGCATATATCAATATAGTTCTCTCTCTCTGAACTGTGAACTTTTAACATGAACATTCATTATCTGTTTTAATCATACAATTTTGCGTGTAATTAAGTAATAATGGACCTCTCAGCGCCCAAACACTCGACCCTGCGCTTGACCCTTATGCACTTTCTAATATTTAAATCAGATAACAATTTATAATGATTTCACTTCGTGTGACGTCCAAATTAATTGATATAACGTCACCCATAAAACTGGTAGTGTTGAGTGCGTAAGCGCAGCGGCCCGATATCTTCGACCGGCCAATAATCCTGCCACATAACTCACATTTTACTGCCATTCTGAAATTGTAGTTTATAACTTCAAAGTTATGAACTGTTTCTAAAAAAGTTTCGCGATGGCTGCAGCTGCTGTATTTCAAGTTCTCTTGTTTTAATTTAAATATAATCGCATTTCGCGAGGTGATTTTCCACGAATAGTAAATATACCAGGCATTTTCAAAAAACAACGTGTATGCTGAACAAATTACGACTAGTAACCTTATCAAAACGTACTCCGTAGATATTAGATTGCTACCTAACTTATTTCAACATTCTCTATTGTATAGAGAATGTTGAATTAGATGCTCACTTACTCTACTAGCATAGGTACACTTATTTTATTTAAATCAATCGCATACTCACATCAGGTCAATCAACTCTAAGAATATATTAACTGCTTACATAAGCATCCGATATTTTATCATCACTAAACTTTACTGCTCGTTAAACATTCAATGAAGACACACTCGTTGTAAACCTGAATATTAAAATATTACACGCAAATATTGTGCCGATCGGTCAAAATATTTCGATTTACTTTACAGCCATAATAATAAAGTTTATTTGCGAACGAGCCTTGCTCCAATTTCGTGTAAGTGCATCGTTACCTACATTAGTTCATGACGTGGGCCAGTTTGAACTTTTCCTGAAAAGTTTTCATCATCACGTGGCTTGTTAATTAGCTACGTTATTAAAAACGAAAATAGAAGAGAACGTCGGGAAAAACGATTTATAATTTAATAAAAATACATCTGTGCGTAAACAGCCAGTAACTTTCAGTACTATTTTTCAAAAAGTTTGCAATAAATAAGAAAGTAATATAAAATGTAGTGACATGCCAAATTCTAGCAATTAACTCTGTCAGGCGTGTACGTTGACAAGTGTCGGGGAAAAAACACTTATCTACTCGTATTTCTCTCTGTTCCTGCTTTCCTAGTCTGTCACGGTCGAGCTCGTTCACAAATGACGCAAATGTCTCTACAAATTGATTGTAAACGTATATCCTCTGCCAACCGGCTCACGGCTTTCTAATGTAAAAGAAGACGTTTGAAGTTCAAAGATCTCTTCAACACTTTGTTCTTTATTAGTTCTTTGCCCTCATCTCCTTTAATTCGATTAATTGTTTTCTACAGATACACACACACATGACTTCATGGAAATAACTATTTTCTATTTATATTGCAGTTTAATAAAGTTATTTATTGCTGAAATTCAGTCGTAAAAACCTAGACATAGTATCGTAATAAAATAAAAAGAAAAGTTTTAAAAACAAAATAAAAATATAAAGACGATAACACTGATATTTAGTATAATAACAAAAATAACATTCAATCATGCTCTAAACTAGCTTGTTTAACTCCTCGGACGGGTTCACGCCTCCTCGGAGGATTGTTAGGTATATTGAATAAATCATTGGTGAAGAGAACGGGAGTTTCGAGGTGTTTTCACAAGGCGTGACGTCAGAGCACAGCTGTCCCTCCCGTCGCGACGAGAACTTGACACACACATTTATAATCTTTTACGCTTTTATCAGTATTAATCTTCCGTTGGTAGGAGTAGCGCTCGCTGGTGGGTGACGTGATGACGTCCTGCCAGACCAACCCACGAGCCACGACCTTCACACGAAGGCAATATAAAAACGTCTACATAAAAACCAAGTTCAGCCGCTGTTATGCAAACTTGCAATGAAATTGATTAGCCATGCAACAATATCAGAATTACATTTAAGTACTACAAATTCCTAATAGGCAACTGCATCTGTTTTATAACGCTACAACCATATTTGAGACCTATTTATACAGATATTATATACAATTTAAAATGACACACATACGGATTTCACTGAAGTGTATCACTGAAGTGTGTCCATTCTATTTGCATTTGTGTTTTTTGAGAAAGGTAAATAAAAAACTATGTCAGCTGCTAATCAGTTCACTCGTGTTGAAAAAGTGGATTGTACATACGTAACTACATAAGTACTACTAAGCTACATTCAATAGTTACATATTATGATTAATTACAGTTACAAATAACAGGTGCCTGCTTGAAAGGCTATGCGTAATAAAATGTTGATATTAGCAGATTAAGTGCTATTATAAACTTTAGGTAAAAGGGTAAACCCCACTAGGTAGTAACAGAAGCCATGGTGTATGAACGACAAAGCAAAGCTATCGATCATGAGCATATTTGTATGGGTTGACTGTGGCGCGTTATATTTCGCTAATGGTCCGCAAACAAATCGTTATAGACAACAATACATGTCATTTTTCCGATCCAAAGTCTGCCCTCTATTGTTCAATAAGCTCTTTGACTAAACCTTGTTTGATCTGAGAATGTGGTTTTGAAATAGGTTGAGTCATCCCTGCAGCTGGTACTGTTCCGACCACCAAGTAACTTATTTTTAGTTCTGTCTCCCATAAAGCGAGTCCTGACACCAAACTGGTACAACGCTCCAGTGTATTACAAGAAAAGCTAAATATATCACTGTGATATTATTCTGGAAATTCTGGAAAGTAACAAAAAATCAGGTTGATATACTTCAAAAAAAATAATTTATTCTTCTCGTTAAGTGGTCAACACCAACCATATTGCACGTTCCGAGAAACGACGCTGTCATTAGTCACACTCAGCTCGTTAAGTACTGTTTTATTAGAATACCGCGATCTATATAAACTTCGGTCGTTTTACTAAACCATAACTGCTGGTATATGTTGGTTAAATACATATGTTCTCATATTATAGAGTCGGTCTACCTTGTGTCATGGATGAAAGTCAAAGTTGTGATTTTTGGACGAGACCCAAACTGTCACCGGTTCTATTACTATAAATTATGAATGAACGCACTAAACGTTACCCGGGGAAGTGCTAAGATTTTCTTTATGTCACGCACTCGAATTTTTACGCGGAAAAGGCGTAGACACTTTACACATTGGGTACGACGAGTCTGTGTCGAATCACACGGCGACGGAAGCCGAGTGTCACGTCGCAGTCGCCCTACACCAAACATACACGCGTAGGTGGCCAAAAGTAATTTATACAACGTGTCATTTTTACAACTTTCAACGTTGATGGATATATTATAAAGTACCTATCATAATATAGGTCGTTGACTTGAGAAAATTATAATGTATTCTACAGCTTCACCCTATAACCAACCTTACAATAAATAAGTTCTCTTGCATAAGTTTTATACAATGATTAAATCAACCGTTTAAGGTACTGACAATTACTGGAACAAATAATTTTGTGACCTAAGAATAGATAACAATTCTCAGCGAAGGTTAAACTACGACCGTAGTCCGTTCCAATCGCTAGATTCTGAAAGTCGCGAATACTCAGACGCGCACAGGAGCCAAATAGATTTGACGTAGATTTACACACGGATTTTCCACCATCATCACGTTAGCATTATTTAATTAACGAAGTGTATTTTTAGGACTACTTCACGGGGCAGACTTGGCTTAAAATCGTAAAAGATAAAGAGGCTTGGAAGAAAAAATACGAGAATCTTTGTCCTGTAGGCAAAGGAATGATTAAAAGATATTCGTGCTTAGGATGGTCAATTTTATGTAATACTATAGAATATATATGTAGAATTATAAAGAGTAAATAAATCATGCCAGTCTTGCCAGCTACACATACATTACCTATACAGTACATTGAGTAAATCAAACAGTCAAAATCTTAAGTATTTGTTTCTCCGTTATTGCCAAAACGGTAACAGTATATTTCAAGTTTAATAAACAGATGCATTCACGAGGTAAGTAAAACGTTCGATGACATAAGAGCTACAATCATTCCGTAAACTAGTTTTGCGAAGTCAATCCGCCTTCGGGCATACCTACTACAATGTAGCTAGAACATTAAACATATTTGAGACCCGTGTTACGACTGAGCTACATAATTGCCGATCATTAGAGTATGCAATAAAAGCTTACAAGATCAATTTTAAAGCTTCCTGTTATTAATTTTATCTCATTGGGTATACTTCATAAGCATAACATAAAGTAATAAGTATGGTGTCGTTATTGTTCTGTATGGTGTCGGACGTAAAGAATAGCACCATCCCATATCTTCCCTTGGGTGTCGTAAGAGGCGACTAAGGGACTTGCCAGAGAATGGGCAGCAGCGTTCTCTGTGCTTTTGTAACAACCGTACTGCGATCGCCAACCCGTCTGCCGAGCGTGGCGATTATGGCAAAACCCCCCTTATGTCAATATGGCGTTGGGGGGAGGCCTATGTCCAGCAGTGGACGTCTTTCGGCTGAGATGATGATGATGAAAGTAATAAGTACTTAGGTATAACATCCCGCCTGTAATCCCCGAAGGGTTAGTCAGAGGTGTACATAATAGTACGTTCACCCACTTTTTGCCAGTTATGTTTAAGTCCCATGTAATAGGAGGCGAGCCTTCAACCGGGCACAAATCCAGACTCCGTGGCTGCTATTGAGAAATTAATGATGGATATGGTCGTAGATAATTATTTTTTATTAAAGGCCATGTTTATTCATAATTTGAGTGGATATGGACAAAGGACTTGTAGGTTCATGAGTCAGCTGATTTGAGCTTCAAACCTTTTTACACACAAACTTCATCATCTGCCTAGCCTTTTCCCAAACTATCATGGGGTCGGCTTCCAGTCTAACTGGATGCAGCTGAGTACCAGTATTTTACATGAAGCGACTGCCTATCTGACCTCCCTCCCAGTAACTGGGTAATACGATACCCCTTGGTAAGACTGGATGTCAGACTTTTTGCTTCTGACTACTCGTAACGACTGTCAAAGATCTACAAATGACAGCCGGGACCAACGGTTTTACACACAATCTTCTACTTTGTTTATCGGTTCATTCATCGTCAATATCATTGCAGTCTCGTAATTTCCTCGTGTTTGCAACCGTTACAGATCCTTGAATAAAACAATTGAAGTCACTGTTTAGTGTTACCAAACCATTGTGATTGTTATAGAAACCGGAACCTGACAATATTATACTTGCGAAGGCGAAACACAACGCGACACGCAAAGTACACATAGGTAAAGTTACATTTTTCATATTTGTTTTCCATTTTACTGTGATTTTCGTGAGGCTCGAAAAAGGAAAGCAAATGTTGTAAATCCGGTAGTTTAACTTTAAACTGGATGTTGGCAAACAGGTTGTGTTACCCAATGCAGACAGGTAGATATTTATCTATTTACTACGTTGCAATATTTACTTAGAAGTGGTAAAAGAAGTTTACAAACCCATTACAATGTATATCTATATGTGTAGTAAAAATATGAAATGGTAGAAAAGTGATTTAAATATGCTGAAAACTTCCACTCCCACCCTCCGATAAAACCCATTTTACAATTTAATATACTTTTTATACGGAAACAAAGTCCGTTCGTGACAAAGGTAAAGGTTTTAACATGAATTTGAAGCGTGTTCCCTGAATCGCGTGCGCCCCGGGATCACGACAAATATTAATCACCACAGCATACGTAATAAGTGAACTATACGTTTTTAAACGGTAGACTACGTCAGATTTATCGTTGTTTGTAATAAAGAAATTATGTTGGCAATGAAACAGACATCTTGGGGACTTTAACTACGTCTATTTCTTGTTTTGTTTCGCAAAAAAAAACATTCGTAGATATTTTCGCTCCTACAACACGAGCAGCAACTGTGTTGAACTGTTTTCTATTCATTTGAGGTTGAATATCTTATAAAACATCAGATTATTGTGATTTTGTGATGACAGACTCATCAAAGCGCTCAGAAGGGTTCGAAAAACCTTTGATAAAGACTTTATACAAGAAAATAGCGTTTTTAATCGAGGCAGCAATCGTTATGCTAATTTCTTGCAGGTAAGCAATGAATATTTAATGCGTGTGGACATAATAGGTATTTTATATTCATAGGGAGCGACTTCAAATCGTTCAATGGTCTTTGATCGCGATGCACGTAATCGCTAATGACGGGTCTGCTCTACTGTGCGTCTGTACTTAAACGCTTCTTGTTACTTTGTACGCAGATCTACCGGAATCGGATGTTGCTCACGAACGGTTTTGTTTAGCATCTTTTTATTCTTCTTATTGTACACAAAGGTTAAATAGACTATGCATCAAAGACTTGCGAATCTTTGATGGATTTAATTTTCAGACGATATAACAATATCGTCTGTGTGTTATTGTATTTTTTATCAATTAGAAGCATAAACAAATGAATCGAGGGCGTTGATAAAAATCTATGCTCAAATAAAATCGGAGTAGGTTTATTTTCTATGGAATCTTTGTAAATGCCGACTGAGATTTTAATCTAAGTAGGTACGTACTTGTTTCAGTTTTAAAATTGGTACGACTCGACGTAAAACAAAACAAAGCTAGACTAGGTTCACCCCCGCATGTGGCGAACTAATAAAAAAAATATTACTCATCAAAAAAGCGTAAAAGAAAAGCGGAAGTTATGAAAAACTCCACGATTTGTTTACGTGATACGTTCTGACTGTAAGTACCCTACCTATAACAATGTTGGTGTTTGCGTATGTACTGTTCAGAGGTATCTACTAACTAGACAAAAGATTCTAAAATCCAGGTACGGCTAACGTCAGAGGTAAAATCCTCAAAACATTGTAGATATGTTTTCAATGAACTTCCTAACGGACGCCACGTTTTGGCAGCATCCGATACAATAATCTTTCAAAACAAAGGTTAAATATACAATATTAGAATATCACTCATTCAAATAATGATCTAAATATCGTAAAAGTGATATGGCTATAATGTAACTGGCCATGTGATGTGGCCATTGACGCACGGTCAATTACTCTATCAACGCGAAAGCTTTCAAGCTGGACGTCAGACGTTGACGTAGCTGAAGAAAGTCGCGAATATAGTAAAAATAATAAACGTTTTAAGTGATATACATGTCAATGTTAAATTGTATCTAATATTCACAAAAAGTTTTTCATGAAACTTAAAGTTGCGTTTCAATAGTTTGGGAAATTCCTTACAAGATAGACTACTTACTAGAGACTGGAAAATATAAGGAAAAGTAGGAATCAAAAGAAAGAATTGTGTTGTATTTGAACGTTCCGTTGTAAGAACTTTCAGTTACCAAAAAAAGGTTGCTAATAGACTAACTTAAACTAAGTTTATATTTTAATCGTTTGCAAGAAAATCTAAAATAGTTAAGTTAAAATTAGAATACGGAAGGCGTTAACCCGTGACTTTCGAAACAATGGGTTAACCTCGCAGTGTTCCTACAATTACCATTAAGTAAAGTGATTATTACTCAGTAGTTAATATCTACAGGTTTAACACGAGTTCTACAAGTTTAACGGAAATACATATATACCTAGGGAAGATTCTTTATTCAGTTGTTTGACTTTGTAGCTATAGTTTCCAAATATGCTTTAGGTAGAACATTTTTATTTGTAAGCAACAACATCGTTTACAACGAATAAAAAATCATTTGTTTTTGTCATAAACATTCATAAATATTTCTTCACTTCGAACCAAATATGAGCTGTTAGTATTTTCGTTTCAGATTCCATACTAAGGTCGTTTTATGAGGCGGTATTATCAAAACTTTTTACCCATTGAGCATCTATTATTGGCATCTATGACGTACGTAATGCTTATGACTGATGTATATCGTAACTCAAATCCACTCTTAATACCATAACCGTTCCAAGAAAAACAGAATTATACTACTCTGACGATTTTGATGGAACGCGTAATGTTTATAAGTAAATATTATATGAAATTCATATTTTATAGCATTGTTTTATGGCGCTCAAAGATCAAAAAGATTTATCCCGTAAGACAACGGGTTAATTACGCAAACGGTAAATAAATAATAAAACCTATAGGTAACATTATTTGGTAGATAATATTTCTATTTTAATTTAATAACCCATAATATCAGTCATAAAACCGCTATTAATTCTAGAAAATAATGTTTTCGTGTAATAATGTTTTCCTGAAATCAATTAAGAACGGAGATGATTAAAAACGTTAGGAGATACAACTCATTAACTGTGTGTAAGTATTTAGTAGAAATGCTAACAAAGAACATCACTGGGCCTCTATTACATAGTGCAAGCAATGGAATGCAAGATTGAACAAAATTTAACGAATTACCTAACCGTTGTATTCGAGACAGCTGTGCCACCAACGTATCCTATTGTTTACAAGAGCTGTTTTACCTGTTGCGACACTTCGTAGCGTTAAGTTGTAGTCGTAACTCGTAATGAACCACTGACGACGCCGCCCGCCGGGCGCACCACACAAAAGAAACCGAGAGTAACGTAAATCACTAGTACGAAACGTCACTTTCAAATTAGGAACATTATAGCACATGTGCTGTAATCTACATCATGAGATATTATTACATTAATGAACGGAACTAGACACGTGTGAATGTACACACATAAAAGACAAACAAATAATATTTTAATAAGTGTAAAAATACAACGACTCTTTCAATTCTCACGTCGCCTTTGACGTTTTATAAAATTGACAAAACAGCAAATGAACGTTTCCCAGAAGCGTGGGAGTGTTCCAATGTGGTGTTAAAAGTAGGTCGTCTTCACCGGAAAAAAAGGAAAATCTTTACCTACTGCACGTTATCGGTTATAGTTATTTATTAATTTGGGTCATCTATTAGTAACACGATGATAATATCTAGGTATATGAATCGGATACTATTGAAAAATAACTATCCATTAATTTTGTTTCCTTAAGATTTAGTTTATAGAGCACCACTTAATGGAACCCTGTAGTTTCGCTGTTTATTGTTACGAGGCTAGAGTAACAAATCAAATCAACGAAGCATGCCAGTCACACTGTAAGATACAGGAATCGATAGTTGTGAAATCTGTCGGCAATCAAGTTTCCGCTAACAAATACTTACTTCGCCTTAAATTGCTTGCGCATGCGCTTCTCCACTTTCGAGTTTGTTGACTCTAGAGAACATTTCACTTTTTTCGTGTCTCTCAGCGGGTTCTTTGGTGTGCCGAAAATCTTATCGATTACGTCGTGTTGCATAAACAAACCTGTCTTCGGCCGATTGAACTTTATGTTTTATGTATTTTTTTACACTTTATTTTGGTTCGACGCACTTAACATAATATTTTTAATCCAAATAAGAAGAAAGCAAACATTAAAGACCCTCTCTACAGGCAGCTATTTGTAATCCAGAGTGGATTAAAAATAAGTTACAGTGTGTTTAATGTGTTATGTATCAGTCAGTGTGTCAGAGATCTAATTTCTCGTAACGAAAATACATTTTATGAAAGTGAAGAAAGCCATTTTTTTTCCGAGTTGCCAGTCTTTCATACCGCTTTAGATGATATAGGTAGATACACATACTATCAAAATAAAAAAATAATCTACCAACTCACCTTACATAACAAAAACGAAATACTGTTTCGCTAAGGTTTTGCTAATGAAAAGTAATTATAATCGCAAACATTTAAAATGAAGCGAGGCTATCAGGCAGTCGCAGCGCAAGCCCATTGTTTGTAATTCCGAAAAGGTATTGTATTAGTTATTTCTAGCGAGTTTTTACTGTGTAGGTAACCGATAAGCACAATGCTCTACGATACTCGTGAAGTCATGATGGAGAAAGTACATGCGAGCGGGGAGCACGACTATACTACCTGCACGCACTGCTATGACAAGACATGTGTCGCTGAATCTCTCCTTGCGTACAAAATTCGAGACATATGTCTGGCACGTGTACGAGTTTCGTCTGCTGGACTTACTCCAGCAGCAAGTACAAGCAGAACAGTCGGACAACGGTCTGACCATATTATAGCTACCTACGCATTAGACTGTTTACTGCGCTTCTTCTTCTAAAGGTAAGACAAGAGCAAGAAAGCAAAAGAACAAGGTCATAACCCATAAACGTCTGAACTGATCTCTTGATGATCAACAAATCTTTTACAAGTTTGGATCTGGGTTTACAACTACGAGATCCGAATTTGCACTGATCTAACGAATATTTTTAGAGTTCTATTCATAGAAAGCTGAATTCCGGTAGGCTTAAAATAATATATTCATTTCTTTTATTGCTATTCGCCAATAACTCAATATCTGCGTAGGATATAAATTGGAAAAGTTTTATAAAGAGAAGGAGAACTAGAATGAAACGATGAACATATGGAACCAGTTGGACTCATCATGTAAAAAATACTACACACATGCAATGAATTAATGGTTGTATCTTCTTTCTTTATCATGTGGTTAGTGCCTGTAACCTGCCGTCGGTGTTTTTATGCCGCCCATGGGCAGAGTCAAGACTTGGCTTTAGATGCCGTCGAAAACTATCTCTCAGGCATGCTGGTTTCCTCACGATGTATTCCTTCACCGAAAATCAGAGGTACGTGTCTTGCGTACGAACTTGAGACCTCTGAGTTGGCAGTCCGACGGTCACACCACTAGGCTATCACTGCTTCTGAATTTCTTTCTTTCTTTTTGCTTATTGATTTTATGAATGCTGGTTATCAATCATACGAGGGTTAAGAGATGGGACCAGTCACGGTTGTTCGCACCGACCTCGCCCGCATCCCCGTTTACGAGAATATTAATAATTATGACAGCTACATAACGACCGACACGATGGAAAACGGTCAAGGGCAGTGCATCCATGTGCCATACCTTGGCACTTTCATGATGGCTGGGTACATGCATTATTCAGAGGGTTTATGGATAAAGAAATGTTAATTTAAGAACATGTCTGTGTTTTCACGAAGCATGATGTCTTAGAAAGCTGTATTTCTAGAGATTCATGGTCGTAAAGTTAATAAACAAAGAGAGAACTGAAGATCTGATGATAGACTCATCCGCAAAATTTACATTTTATTGTAGGAATGGATGCCGTCGGCCAGCTCGAATTGTTTACTACAATCAACATAATAAAGTAGTCTAAATTATTTATAGATCTACGATCCGTCAGTAATTTTTTACCGCCGATTTTATGGATTTAGGTGCATATAAATTGATGTTGATAATGATTTTCCTCGGTGTTATTTATTGTTCCAGCAGACTATTTTTGTTACTTTGTAAAATTGCTTGAAATTCAGCACGGAAATCGATTTAAGACTTCTGTTTTGGACCGCTATGATCTGTAACACTGTTGGATTAGAACAGGACACTAAGATTTATAGTAGCTGACCATTGTTATTCCACGAAAGCTCATAAACTTAATGTCTTGTCCAGTTTAGAGCTTGGTTTGTTGGTAATCAGTGGGAACATTAAGGCGCCTGCGTGGTGTGACCGGTTCCACTTCCGTCTAGACCAGCGTCTGCGCACCTCTCCAACTGCCTCATTGTTCTTAACAACTTTCTTTTCTTAATTTAACTTCACGCACAAGTACATACTTTCAATTGTGCACGAGTGCAGTATGGAGTATGGGAACGGCTCATTTCGCAGATTTCACGGCTGTAACATGAAGGTAGTTTAGATTAACAACGGTAACCGTTCTTGCATTATACATTTTATTTTCGTTATACCTACTGATCACGTTTTGATAAGCGACCAGAGATATCATCTCTGCATTATATCAGCACGGGTTAAACCGTATTGTTTAACTTATCTGAAATTCATCGCTCACATTTGTAACCTCGTGGCTATGGCAGAAATGTCATGAAAGGCACTAATTAAATCATTTATAATATAATACATATTATCTGGTTAACATTATAGGCACGCGACACACTAACCCACATATCTGGTGGTAATCACGCGTGACAAACACAATCGTTCGCGTGCGTAAACATAAGCAACAAATGAATTCTTTTGTCTGTGCTATTCGTTTCAATTAGCAACCGTCTCGCAACGTTGCGTTAGTATAAACAATATCGTATGATGGTTACATCCTCTTTGCGCATCTGTCCTTTAAGCAGTTAAATGTCCACTGGTACTATATAAATGAATCGTGAATGATTCTTTATCCATTAGGCCTTATTCATTACTTCTCGTTTTATCATTATCTCATGAGTATTAAATTTCATTGAAACGTCGTCGTCGTGCAAAGTAATCATACCACCCACAAGTTTTATCGTGATCCTGCTGTTCGACATCATATTTTTATATGTGTATTTATTATGCAGTTGTTTTTCAAACCAAAGATTTACCTATGTTGTGGTGGCAGCGCGGACGATACGGCGCCGGCGCGTGATGGAGTCGTTAGCACGGTAACTGGAGCACCGAATGGCACCGCGAGGATAATGCACCAACCAGATATGTGCGCCTAGTAGGTCCTACCTCTACTTAAGAGACTTTCGTGCTCTGTTTCACCTCCACAATTAACCGTCTGCCACGCTGTGCTACATATTCTAGGTATGTAAGGCATACGACACCTTAGTCGTTCCAATTTCTTTGTAGAGAATAGAGAACATGAAACTTTGTAGAAAAATAACCGTTACGAACGCGACTGTATTCTCTTATTTATAGGTTAGGCAAAAATGTACCTACTACTACCTATACGCACAAGTCACAATTGACCGATTTCGATTACTTGGTCGTGATAAAGCAAGGTTATAATTCCATCTGTCGACCAATCACCAATCCCTACAGCATGTAACTTAGATTTTCGTAACAGAATGATTGGAACTCAGGTTTACCCGAGACTAATTAAGCCATTCGTAAATCATCCTTGTTGTTTAATTAACTAGTAGAAATAGTTATGCACCATTCCGATCTTTAGACTGTACTTGTTTTTCACACTTGTAATTATACCGGTTGGACTCCTGCCCGCCCCGTAATAACAAGCGTATAATTGTACAAAAACAAAACGACATAAATACTATATTTATTTCATAATCATGTTCTATTCATAACACGTATTTGCAGAAAACGTGTTAAAGATCCTGACATTAAGGCGGCAGTTTTCTCCAACGTTTTTCAGGTACCGCAGAACGAAACAAAAATTAATTATTTAATCGTTTTCAAGATACGGTATTCGTCAGGAAAATATCACTCCATGAGCGCTCTTACATACTCGGTAACACAAAGGTACATGTAATTTTCAGCGAGCGGCGTAAATAGACTTTTCTCTTTTCATTGCTGTTCTTAATTGATTTTTCCAATATGTAGATCTGATCGACAGCGACATCTTAGAGCGCGCTAATAACAAACAAGTACATATTTCTGTCAACAATCCGCACACCGATTATTGATGGCTCTACATGCCAACACGATCAGTGGATTCCATTCCTTCAACAGTTCCTTACAATGATCTATTAAAAACTCCACATGTTCGTTTAGACTTTGTTATTTATCTTCAGTGGGAAATCTGAACATCAATTGCGCAACTTCAATTCGTAAGATAATGAAGGAAATTCCTAATACATTGCTTCTTCTTCACGATATTCAAAAAAAAAATCTGCTCGATAGCGTAGAAAACGCAAATATTGTCTAATAAATAGTGTGGGAATTGTGAGTGGTACGAAATTATCCCGCTGGATGTTTTCAAAACCAACGACTTTTCTTTCACTGTCCTTCTTCCTTTCATATCGATGTTACATTAATAATTTTATTGTTTTGGCCACTTTTATTGCGGCGTCAAAGGCGCAGTTTTCTCTGTTCTAAGGTGATCGTACGTGCTTAGGTAAATCTCTACCGTGTGCTATTGCATCGTGTTTTAAACTTTTAATGCACAGCAGCACACATCTCGCTCGATATGAGTGCAATACAAATCTTTAGTCTTCATTCGGAATACTGATGAGATTTTGAACATGTGTAATGTGTTATCGCGTCTCTAAACTTTCCTCGGTATTGGTAGTTTCCATTTCATTTCTTTGGATTTTATTGCAAATCTTAGCTTATCAAAGGTTGGGTTATTGTAATATTTGATTGCGGATATTGAACTTTATTAAGTGTGTCTTTAATATGTAACTGGGTCAACAAGTAGGTTTTAGCATTATCATTTATCATTCATATCCCAGCTATTAGGTACACCATTCTGCACTGACTTATACAAACTAGTAATTTGTGATTTCCTGCAGTTACCTGTGGGTATATTCTTGGGTATATTATTATAAACTATTCTTGTGCTCTCGGTTAACTCAGGTATGTACATTTGTTTTAATATTACTTTACTGTTTCATGTAATCTTGGTATGTTTATGGCTCGTTTCGAATCTTGGATTAAAATTATAATTAAAGTACCGTAAACTGAGGTATATTACATTCTTCCATTACTAGGTAACTTTTCCATGCAATAAAATGAATTGAAACAGATTGTGCTGTAAATTGCGAAAGAAAAATAACCAATCATTCGTCAAATATTACTTTATCTTCCAAAATTGATCTTTTTTATTACACTTTTTTGTTACAAATTTGGTACCGGACGGGCATCGCACATGTGTCTTATATTCCTTAATAACTTTCATAGAAGGCTGTAGTACAGTACTTCTTTTTATTCCTCTTTCCCTTTTCACTCATTTCCTAATTCTGTCAAATAAACTCAAACAATGCTATCTAATAAAAATGTAATATGCACAGAAAACAGGCAATGTCAATACCGGTTCCGCATCCTACCGGGTCACGGGAGGCCCGACCAGCCTTGGCCTATTTTCCACTCTCCTAGAATTGGGTCGAGGCGTTATCACCTGCATACACATTATACACACCGATAATGATATCAATAATTACATACCCATGATGTCCTTGATCCATTTATTTTTGTTTTCGCATGTTTATAGAAAAACAAATTAAATGCTCATCACGATCGATGTATGTAGTAGGATTGCTTCAGAATCAGATAGCTTATGAAAAATATTAATAAAATGTAAGTAGTTTATGTTTCTAGTCGTTATGTTGTTCACAACAACTTCAGGGTTTTCGTCGCGTGTCGTTGTTCCTTATATTTTATGTGCTACAGGAAAATAATATTCATAGACGAAAACTTCATCAATTTCAGAGAGACAAGTACAAGAAATGAGCAGACGTTTAATATGCACGATTTCCACGCGATCCATCACGGACTGACATGCTGATATGAAAAGAGCTTTCGATATACACACTCTTGAAGCTGGTAAAAGAAACTCGTAAAAAACCTGTTCTCTCCCATTTTGCTAATCATAAATTACGACGAACATTTTTATAGAGGACAAGAAAATAATCTTATGACATCTTTTTGAAATACAACTACATGGTCAGACAATAAAACAGCGTTTTGATTAATCACCTAGAGCAGAAGAAGTCTTAATCCTGAGAGAATAAGAACGATTTTGTCACGAACAATTGTATTGTTCTGACGAAATAAGAGATTTAAAACTGCCCGATCATGTGCAGATATACACGGACCTACAGACGTTCCAGACGTAATATTAATGTGTTTACGTTACGCTATTATGTCATTCGACATTACTTTTATTTTTATTTCAATTTAAGTGAAATTAAACGGCATATAATCTTCTCCGTCATACTCGAAAACAGCACATTGGCAGTATTATCAATGATTGGATAATGAATCTGTGATTTGTAACCCATGCAGCAGTAAAGCCACGCAATGTTTACATGGACAACTATGACCAAACATGAAGTCGGTTAAAAAAGCCAATACAATTGATAATAAACTTTTCTCCTCCGAACTTCATACTAACTTTCTTTTCAGAGCAGTTTCAGGAAATACATTTAGAGCAAATGGAACACAACAGCTGCTTGTAATACGGGAACCTGCTGTGCGTTACCTCAACATATGTACTTACTAATGTAAACAGTCTCCTAGTATAATTTTACCTATAAAAAACTCCATTAGCCATTTTGCAAAATAACTTTAGAAAGAATACATATATGTATATCCAGCTAGTGTCGACCGAAAATGTTTAGAGAAAGCTAGAATTAAAGTGCAATTAACATTTATGTGTTTGCGTAAATAATATAATGTTTTAAGAAATTATTTTATAGAGTCCTTCCCTTTATAACTAAGCCACTCAACTCGTGGGAAAGAGGTACTTACGTAGATTTTTAAAAAAAACTTATCGCATTCATATATTAGCAAGAGTTTATAATCATCTCTCTTTATATCCGTGTTTCTCCACAAATCATTACAAATGACGGACAGCTAAGACAGCTCCTATAATAACGACGGACAACGTAACGATAGAAAATAAGTGATGGTTTTGAAAAACACGCCAACTGTAATTTGTTAAGAGTTATGACAATTACAAATGGGCAATAATAAGTTCCATATTTACTGATTTTCACAGAAAAGAAAAATATATTTTCCAGCGAACGACATTTTCATATTTATCTAACTCATGTGGGCAGAGACGGGCAATGATTCATATACCTAACTTTTACTATATCTGAGGGTTTTAAATGACGATGACTACCTTGTAACATTAGCAAAATGTGTGTCTTTACTATTTATAGAGTTCTGGAGTGATGGAAAACCTACAAGTGTTACTTAGTTTGGTTCACGGACACCTGGGCTGTAATTTACCCTCTTTTGTGTAAATAAATGAAATAACAGTCAACTAAAGGCTGGATTGCATATTACCTGTTGAAAGATCAATAATGTTTATCTAATATCGTCATCAGAGAAATGACGGTAGTTACACTCCCGCTAAGACATAAAACATATTTTTTTTAAAGTAGATAGCTATCGTTGTCACTTACCAATAGTTTTCAAGATCTGCAGGTCTTCCAGTTCGTACTCCTTCTCTTCTTCGGTGTACTCGGACTCCGTGGTGGTGGAGTCCTGCTCCTCAGTGGACGAGGCCACGGACAGGGACCGCACGTCCGAACTCAGCTCCGAGCTGCAGTCCCTCACCAGTTTCGCACTCGCCATCATCATCTTCAAAAGTTTCTCACAATCGAAGTAAGTACCAAAGTCAAAGTCTCTGTTACGAGCTCCTCAGTTCATAATATTTGTTTTCCAAAAAACATAAACATCGCTGTTTTATTTAGATTATTTAGTTAAATCCGCTTAACAATATTTTTTATTTTGTGTATTTTTATTAAATTAAATATTTGTTTATATATATTAGTTGGTTTAAAAAAAATGTATGTTATCGTGAAGATACGCGCGATACCGGTGAACAGTCGGCAAGGCGTTGCGTACGCTCAGCGGTTTGTGTCTCACTGGCGGCGCGGCGGCGCGGCGGGTCGACCTCGCTGGCTCGCTCGCTTCACTGCCGAACCGAACGAGACGCGAGACGAGACGGCCACGATAAAATAAACGCTGACAAACTCTTGTTTCTGCAAAGTTGCCGACAAAGTCAACGATGCTCTTCGCATACAATAATATTCTAAATGATCGAGTACCATTTGGCCTGCAAACAATAAGAAGCCTTGGACGTAAATAAAATTACCCTTTCTAAATATATTCCTTTCTTCATCATAACACCTCAATAAATAACTCGGCATTTCTCCATATTTCTTTATGTCTATTTGTGAAGTCGCTTTGTTTTAATCCTGGCCCTCGACGTAACAATACAATTTAGAGGAGAATGAGACTTCAAATTTCGTGAAGTATAAACAGCAAAGTCCACAAAGTTCACTGTCTGTAGAGTTAGGTCAGTGTTTTACGTGACCGACTTACAGTTGCTTCATGTTAAAAGCTTAAAATGGTTTGTTTTACGACATCGGACGAATCTGACAAAGAGCAAACATTTTCATTAGTGTACCCACTTCAGAAATTATAAGAAAGCTCATGTATCGGATTTAACGTTAGTCATCGTTGTTTCATTTGATACGATTAAGCTTAAATAAAGTCGCAATGCGAACTAATGATGACTCAGAGTTCAAGTTTGCTGTTTCACAACTCTCAGCAACACTTTCTGTGTACCAGGTTAGGTAGGTACAGGGCTTTTGATAAAAATAGTAGGACAAATGTAATTAAAAGGCCAAATTTACTTAAAAAGTTTATTTGCAACAAGCATATCACAATCAAACAAGATATACAAGGAAGTTAAATAATAATATCACTGTAGAATCCGATATAAAGTTTTACCCAAGAATAAATAAACTACAACTACTTTAATTACAAGGTTCTTTTCACATAAAATAATTGCCACATTTATATTTAAAATGGCAATCGAGACTAACATTTTAGAATCAAACATTTTCAGATGCAGTTTATGTACGCCGATATCAAAATGGTGACTTGAAACATAAGGCATAAAAACTAACTGTTGTGACGCTAGTGAAATTCGACAGATATTTGTTGACAGTGCAAAAACATTATACACATGGCTTCGTCGCAGTCTGGTAAAGAAATACTAAGATAAAATATTTCCGTACAATATCCTCGTCTTAGGATGCGTTTCCACTGAAGACGAGACGAGAGACGCCAATGTGGAATTTTTGCGTCTCTACCCACTCTCACTACATTTCGAGGAGTGTGCGATGGAATTGCATGAACTAATTCCAGCTAGCCCGTTTCATCATCGGACTACCAGACGTACGGCGATACGCCATCCGTACATGGAGTACATCCCTCCTATACGCACTAAGCTTTTTGGGAATACTTTTATTATGCGTACTGCTAAGGAGTGGAATTCCCTACCGGAGTCTGTGTTTCCCGATAGATCTAGGGGTCTTTAAGTCAAAACTGAATAGGTTTCTTCTAGGCAAGCGTGCTTCACCGTCGACCACATCATCGCTTACCATCAGGTGAGATATTGGTCAAGCGCGAGCCTAAAGATAATAAAAAAAAACTCCATTCGTATCCGCCTCAGTGGAAACGCACTCTAATTGATCTTACCTGTAACTTTGACCACAAGGCCAACCGAGGCCTGATATTTGACACCAATAAAAAGCTACATAACATTGTAATCCGGTATTGGTACATCAATCGATCACTATAGGGAATGTTATAAAACTGATTTTATAATCTGATTATTGGCATCAGTTTCGGAAATAAAACATCGAGACGGGGTAACCTACGTCACGTTACAAAATAATATTTACACAGAGGAAGGGTTAAAAATTGAGGAGATGAGTTACTGATGACGCATTTACATTATTTACTAATCGCTTTAAATTGAAGATGATGAAGTCGGTAAAAGCTTGTTCATTTCACTACCTATATTTAAGCAAAATTGTGTGTGACTTGCAAGTGCGTCATGTAGTGTAGACACAGTCGATACAACGCAAAGCTTTGACGCACACATAGCCGATTTATACGAAATGATGTAAATGCGACAAAAGTACGCAGAACGTAAAGACTTTTCCTTCAGACTAAAATAGTTACCGTTAAAAGCTTGGAAAAAAATGACACTTAATTTATACATAAAATAAAATGTACATATTTATATGATTTCACATAACATAAAAATCCTTATACAATATTTGTAAACTAATAGATACAGAAGTTATAACGCAAGCAATTTGCTTTTTACTGGTTTGTAGTGAAACTGAATCAAACTAACAACTATTTTAAAATAACCATAGCAACGCATTGCAAAAATTATAATAGATAAAACAAGGTTAAAACGTTAAAAATATATTAATAATCTTAAATGAAGCTATACATTATTATATATTACAGTTATTGAATATTACACATAATATATTACAATATTACATAATTTATTAGTTTTCTAGCTAGCATGCGGCTATGCGGTCTTTTTGGATAATCTTTTGTTCTTCTCACCGCAAACGTTAAGTTTTCACTAAAAGGAGGTGATCCCTAAATATGTGCCTATCTTAAGTTATTCTTTTAACTGTCGGTTGATGTCAGTGATAACGGGCATAATTCTTCTATCTTTTGTGTATCCCTTTCAATAGTCTCGATATTTTTACAATCATTTCATCTTCACTCCACTCCAAATTTTGATAGTTTTGTGTCTATCTAATTTATCTAGTTATTAGTTAGTTATTATAACTACTTTTTTAACTTATAGTGAGAAAAAGCGATACTTTTTCTCCCTAGGGTAATATTTTCATGACTATTCTCTTATATCGGTCACAAACAACACAATCGTTCATAAAGATAACGTCAGTCGTTTGATAATTTGGACATAAAACACCTAAAGCCATCACTCCCTACTCAAAGTTACAGGGTGTCAAAAGATTTCGTCAGAAACTTATTTGGAGATTAGAGTTATCTTTCACTGGCCATCCTACATGCGATTATCAACTTTATTAAATCTGGCGCTAAACAAGATTTCTAGCATTCTTCATAAGGTCCTGCTATAGGACATAAGAAACGCTTCTGCTTGTCAAAGCAATCTTATACATAATCACGAATAAACCCTTAATTTGTGCTTGACAACATTCTTTCCATGATTTCATACTTCGTTTTGGTTTAAAATAAACTTGTAATGTAATACCATTATTTTTCTGTGGTACTCGATATGTTTACCAAAAATCCGTCACGCTAGGTCTATATGTTTTTATCTACGAATATATTTTCTTTGGTTTTTCTACATATTAGACATTGTCGAAACGGTGAGCTATTTCGCATCATGATTTTTTATTTAAGTCAAAAACAAATGAATTGTGAGTCTTAATAATATTAGCTCTCTGCTAGGCTCTTATTTTCTTTTTAGGTTTTTTCTTCATTTTTTGATAACGATACAGTATTTTTAAGATAGTACTGACATAGGATTCAAACTGAAATCATTCGCGCGTCATCATGACTTGCAACATTTGATAATATCTTCTGATTTTATCAAATGCCTTTTCACCGTTACTAAGATTTGTGACATAAGGGCTTGTAATTTTGGCCCCTTATTTTAAAATAAACATGGAAACAAACAATGGGAAAAGAAAAAAAAACCGGCGGGTTCTAATCGTATATACCACGAAAATTAACTGTTTTCATTAATTATTCGTTCATACAATCAAACGTCATCATCTCAATTAACAAACAAGTTACATTTGTAATATAAAGCTTACTCTTACAGTTATTGTACACATTACTTTCATTCGTGCCGATAACAGTTGCATTAGGCGTGCTACACACTTGTTTACTTCGGCACAATCATTCGATTTGGCAGCGTAGCCGACCCGAAAGTTGTACAACACAATGATACAGCTTTGTTTTAGCTCTTGTCGATCGGCTCACGTCATCTACTTTCGACGAATTGGTATGTTACAATTGACTTGGTTACCGCCCAGTTCGGCTTCGCTATATGCTGTAAACGCACGGTTCACTTGAGCACAGTTCTTCAATCATATCTCAATAACATTACATTTGCTGACCGAACCAATAAGTCGCCGTACGCCCAGGCCCAAGCATCCGAAAGTCTATTCAATCTGTTGACAAATCACACATCAACTGACGTGATTGGTCGAAGCCAGCCGAAGAAGACATAATAAGGCTTTCAGTAACTGGACGTGTAGTCCCCACAATTTTATTAGGGCCGATGATGGCCGGCGTCGCTATCTATCAGTGAACAATAAATTACAGATCTTGACACTTTTCATAGTGATCACGTTAATTGCAATTACAACCACTGGGTTAGATACCTTTGTGGCTCTATACTACAGTGCAGCATGGATCTTTTGACGCTTGCACTATAGGAGGGCGCTACAAACATTGGTGAAAAAGACTAGGCGAATTTAGTTCTAATTATTTTCACGCGCCAAAAGATCCAAGTACTAGTTGAACCTGAGTCTTTTAAATCATTGTATTATAAAAAGTGGTATCATTACAAGGTTGCAAGTTTCATACGTTGATGATGAAGATGAGGCCGGCGTGCATAGCCAGCGCTAGCTTGTGGTGCTGTTTGAAGGTGGGACAGAACTGCATGGCCGCCACGTCCGATAGGGGGAAACGCTCGGGGTATATGTCGCGAGGCGTCGCTGATAACTTCTGCTGTGTTGTCTGTTCACAAAAAGTCCATTGTTATTTCTAAAACTGCACTGATAATATCCATACGTCCAGTATACGCTCCTAAGATTTCGCGCAAATTTTGGTGAAGATTCAGTACGAAGATTAACGTGAAGAATGAAGCTTTGCTTAATGGCAGCTGCAAAACTTATGGCGCTAGAATAGTACCTTCCAAGCTTCGTCATTGGTTGAAAAGTCTGTTAATCTAAACTAATATTATAAAGAGGAAAGATTTGATTGTTTGTTTGTTTGTATTGAATAGGCTCCGAAACTACTGGTCCGATTTGAAAAATCCTTTCAGTGGTATATAGCCCATTTATCGAGGACAGCTATAGGCTATATATCATCACGCTACGACTAATAGGAGAGGAGCAGCAATGAAAAATGTTGCGAAAACGGGGAAAATGTGACGCAAACGAAGTTGCGCCGGATAGCTAGTGTCATTATATATTTCAAACAGCTTAACCTTATTGACCTGATTGGGTCTATGCTATGGTCACGCCATCTACAGTGAGCTTTGGCAGGTCTTCCCCATTACGCAACATTATTTCGTTTTTTTTTTTTATCTTTTGCCCATTTCACTCAGACTTTTACGTCAGACGGATTGTTTGGCTTAAACCCAAATGGAAAAATTTAATAACAACATTCTGTTTATATAAATGAACCGAATAAACTAGAGCAAAAACTTTTTAGCATTTACTTTCATCGATTTCGGCGGACTTCAACGTTATTGACAAGTCAATCAGTGAAATAAAATAAAAAGTTGGCAAGGATTTGGAAATATTTTACGCTAATTGGTCTAACGACTAATGAATTACAGTTAAATTACAATTTGCTACCCGCAAACTGAGCATTATTTTCCGTTATTTTGTTTTAAAATTCAGTCTCATTGAAATAGTGTTATTAGCTAAGACACAAATACGTCTACAGTGATCGCTACCCTAGATATTTTGTTTGTTAATTGAAATCTGGCTGGTCGTGAATTGATAGGGGGCGCATCTATGAATGTTGCTAAAACGCATGGCAATAGCAGTCATTGCCCTTTCCATAATATATCTGTGCCTGAACGAAACCAATAACCTGTGTACCGTTTTTCAATTCAGGACGTTAAATAGCTTTATTTTGTTTTAAATAAATGTTGGCATTGAACCACCACAACTAGCTTTGCCAGGCGTCCGGTTAAACACGGAAACAGTCAGGCTTTTTGGTTGCGTGTGCGGTCAAATTAGATGGTGTCCAGCATGTCCGGCTTTTGTTAGGGTTTTTAAATTTGGCCGGTTTTGTTACATTTGTCCTGTTTTTGGCATTTTATTAATAATAAAGAATGAATGTTAATGCTTTTTTCATTTTATTGTAAACGAGCTGACCGGCGCCACTTCGTTTGCGTCACATTTTCCCCGTTTTCGCAACTTTTGTCATTGCTGTTCCACTCCTTTTGGTCGTAGCGTGATGATATATAGCCTATAGCCTTCGTCGATAAATGGGCTATCTAACACTTAAAGGTTTTTACAAATCGGACCAGTAGTTTCGGTGCCTATTCAATGCAAACAAACAAACAAACACACAATCAAATCTCCATTCCCTTTTTTGAGATGCTTCCGTATCATTAAGATAAGTATGTCACGCCTTACCCGATCCCTGGCAGTGATGTGCTTAAACTCGACGCCATACTTCTTGACAGCGTCGCTGTAGGTGATAGGCTCCACAATCATGCCCAGCTCATCGTTCTGTCGCTTCCGTTTGGCTCCGAGAGGAATCATCATGATTCTGCCTATGACCTGTTTTACAATAAAATGTTAAGCACTCCCACTTTATATTACAAAAAACAAGATGTCAAATCAAAAATATTTGACATTTGTTTACATGATTCTAAAATGTAATGAAATTAGCGTAGATGAATCAATTTACTGAAAAATTTGGGTTGATCAGTTGTTTCCGGCATGTCGTGTGAATCTAGGTAGTTCGGTCATAATAAGCCATTTAGGTCAAAAACCTAAAATAAGCCCAAAATTGAGCCCATCATTCTTGTGCTCGTATAATCTTGTTCATAGCATCGAAAATTTTGACCTTTAACCTCCATATTTTTTTAGCACACATGGGATCGATGGGGACTTTTGACACTTTATTTCTACTGGAGTACCCAAGGTCTCTACTAATCTTTATTTTCAACTGAATGTACCCATGGCATACCTATGTATTTTTGTAGATATCAAGCGCCGTAATGTTGTACCTGGAAAGCGAAGTGTGCAACATCCGCTTGCTGCGGATGTTGCACACTTCGGACCTTAAAACGGTGATCTGTATAGACCGGATGCGGAACACACAAATGGTGCAGTGAACTACGATAGGTAAGTTGATTGAATCTCGAGCAAACGTTTTGGTGCAATGGTGACAGTTGATAAATTAGTTCTGCGCTGATGGCGCCAAGTGTTTGTTACTTTAACTCGACTTCCATGGAGTTCCTAGCTAAAAACTCCGCGGCTGAATTTTCAGCAAGAAACTGGCCGCGAGATGGCGCTCTATGTTTTGTCTTGTCGCCGATTGGTCGCTTTTCATTCAAGATGACTGACATGTGAAATACACACAGCACACTGTCGGTTCCAGCAAACGACTCCATCGAGTGAAAACATTTTTTATCCTCAGTTATGGGTCTGACTGCTGAAAGAAATAAATTAAGTTCGGAGTAATCGGTGTGTATCGTGTAGTACCTGCTTGTGCAGATCGGGGAAGGCGGGGTGCACGCGCAGCAGCTTGAGCAGCGGCGGCGCGGCGGCGGCCACGCGCGCGCACCACGCGCAGCCCGCCGCGCCGCACGCGCCGCCCAGGCGCCGCCCGCCGCCCCACCACTCCAGCTCGTTGATGGACTGCGTCACTGCGGGGGGACATATTCTTATTTACTTATCTTATTAACCGAATCACTCTACACGACCAAGTTGATTGACTGTGAAATCACCCTGTGCATTCAAAGTTACATGCTAATGCAGGGTATAAGAAGATTCATCGTCAAGTCGAAATTAATGTATTTGAAAGAGAGAAAAACTGGAATAACATTGAGAGTATGACCTTTAATCTCTCCAAAAGACCAATCGTTTTTAAGCTTGCATAGACTCGAGTCTACGGGTGAGCACGTTAACGCACGCTGAATGGATCCAACTTTTTATGGTACTACTCACCTAAACAATCATCTCCAGCCAATAGCGCAGCAGGCCAGTGCGGTGGGAACAGCACTTTAGACGCGGCGACGTGCGACTGCAGCGGGCCTGCGCCCGCGCCGCCTGCACTGCCCACGCACACAACGCCGCCCGCGCGCGCACTCGCGCCCGCGCCGCTCGGGTATATGTCCACGTCTGACCAAAAACAAAAGTGTTAGGTACTAGTAACTTAGCGTCCGCTAAAATTCCGCGCGGGTGCACGGAGCGGGTGACCGCTGTCAAAATATCCGTGGAAAACCGATCATACGCACCCGCGTGTTTTAGCGGACACCCTGAGGACAAGGTAGTCCTCTTTTACAGTTATTTTGACCTGCTTCAGTAGACGGGGTCATCAAACTCATTCTGGTCAGTCTTATGAGCACACGCAATAAAATAGCTTGAAAGGGTCGCGGTAACCGAAATCACAACACAACACTCAATATGAACAACACTCCATGAAGCATAGCCAGGGTATGAAATGTGGTCTTGTTCAGCGAATCAGACAATCGAGGATTTGTATAATGGTTGAACTAACTCATTATCTAAACTAGTGTATACTGAGACTCATTCTCATTCCCAGCGTTCAAAAACTTACGATGAAAAATTGATCCAACGTATACGCGGTAAACAAAACTTTAGGAGATAGCCCGCGTATGCACCTAAGTGATGACAACATGACCCCACTTCAACATGCTCACTTTGGCAAGACAAGCCTACCCACTGTAAGCCTTAAATCGATCCATGACTGTTTCAAACATACCTTTTTTAATGTAAAACCAATACCAGTGCCAAGTACTCACAACGACCGAGCACTGAAGTGAAAATTATCGATTAGGGAATCGACCATAACGAGCCGTAAGTCTCGGAATGCAGTCATTACATTGAGGCGTAAAATTAACCGACATAAAACTTTATTTGCGACGCGTGGATTGCTCAGTACGTGCCAACGTTTTACTTACCCTCGATACAGGAATTTTGTACGCGTTCGTCGTGATAAGGATAGAACACTGTTCGATCGCCTTCTGTGGTCCTCAGTAATGGGGATTCTCCGTTTAAATCATAGTAGGCCGTGGTTCCGTCCGCGTAGCCGACTACCACGTGAGAATGACCTTTTTGCTGAAATAATTGTTATGGTACTATACATATTATATTTCACACTGTGTCGATCTGTGTGAACTGGTCAAATATTGCAATGTTTTGGGAATAAAAAAAAATAGCGAGTGTCTTCAGTAAATAACTACATAATCATACAAAATATGCTCTGTATGGTGTCGGACGTAAAGAATAGCACCATCGCATATCTTCCCGTGGGTGTCGTAAGAAGCGACTAAGGAATTAGCCAGAGAGTAGGCAGCAGCGTTCTCTGTGCTTTTTTTGTGACAACCGTACTGCGACCGCCAACCCGACTGCCAAGCGTGGCGATTATGGCAAAGCCCCCTAAAATGTTAATGTGGCGACCCTTGGGGGAGGCCTATGTCCAGCAGTGGACGTCTTTTGGGCTGAAATGATGATGATGATGATGATACAAAATATACTTTACTCACCAGAGACCACTTGATGGCAGTAGCCTGATAAACTTTTCTATTCTCATTACCACTCAACCTCAGCTCCACAACCGGTTTTAGTTTATAGAAAGGCAGTACCCTGCAAAAATTGCAAATTTAGCTTAAAATATTCAAAGAATGAAAAATGATAACATGATAATTATATAAAAATGTATTTACTTTTCCGATATAGATGTTGGGTAAGGTACTGCGAAGATATAAGCCAGTCCGTTGGAACAGGCTGCAGCCATCAAGCCCAGCCTGTGTATATTTCCTGGTGAAGGCTTGAGTGTGAATGCATCCCTCGCTCCAGATGGGCACCAGTCTATAGCCCACACGGTGCCAAAGTCATGCGCTATTCCCAGCGCGAACCTTGGCGTAGTCCTGGAATTAACAGTTTTATTACTATTTTATGGAGGGTGGCACAAGTACGAAGAGTAATTAACGTATGACACATCTACCCTGAAGTATATCAGAGAATAGGGCAAATAATAGTTGTTTTTTTATTTAGAACAAAGCGAAGTCGCTGCTTGTATAGAGGCTAGTTTAAAGTAAAAAAAATATGACAGAACAAAATAAACATAGACGATCGCCTCACGATGATTTAGGGAAGATACACATTTTACCACCGTCATCGCGTCAGTAAGTTTCATGTCCGTGAATTAAAAGCGAAAATTACGTCATTTGCCCAGTTTCGGTTCGGACGGCGCAACGTGACATCGCGTCGGAACTATTCCCGCCTTTCTTGCACGGACATAAAGTTCTTTCTGCCGCGTCGTCACACTCTTATGCTGGATTTGGTTACTCTCAGTCAATATCATTCGAGTATAAATTCCATGTGAGCAACTCACGTTAACAAGTTCCCGCAGTCCCATATTTGTATGAGTCCCGGGCCGAGCCGCGTGCCGTCCCAGGCGAGGCGCGGCGCGTCCCGTCCGGCGTGCGGCACGGCGCACAGCTGCGCCGCCTCACTCGCCGCGCGCTCCGGGTCCGCCGCCGGCGGCACCCACGACATGCACTGGATACTCGCGCCCACGAACATTGCTATTGTATCTGGAGACCAAAAAATTGGTAACAAATGAATATAGCCATGTTTAGTCTAAAAATCTGTCTTCTTTGTATATGAAAGCTTTATGGTGAAACCACATTTACACGCACAGATCAGCATTGTCTTGCATCTCTTTCCCTTTCTGTCACTTTTGCAACTCACTAAAATCATAAAGTCCAATTGCACGTAAGTGTTTCCAATGCGAAAATGAAATGACGCCTTTACATTTATTCAACAAGTAACAGGACTCAAATTGAGTCAGTAACAATATTTCATATCAACTATGTTAGTAAACTTAACCTACACCCTTAACCTACACTGCCTTATAGATATGCGAATCCCTGCTACAAGCTCAACACCGATGTAGAAATCTTGCAGCAACGATTCACACACAAACAGTCCAGTCTGCTCGCAACATACTGCAGTATAATGTTGGGGCTGGCCCGCACCCGTGACATTTACGTGACAGATCTAAGCTGTTGTATGAGATAGTAATACTTGCGTGTAAATGTGATTACACCCATAAAAAAAACATGTTCTGCTGCCAGCACGAGTCATGACCCTTCACAATTGTTTCCCGAACACACACACAGTGTACACGCTGGGTCTACAAGACGCCAACGCCACGTTTATACGCTAAATGATAACGCATTGATGCCTTAACGGAACTCGAATCTTCCACTGGGCATCTGGCTCTTACAGCCAGATCATCGCAAGTGCGACCATTTCACTGTTACTTCATGAGACAGCCACACCTACTAAGCTCGGTCTATCGTATGAAGCAGTATCAATGCATATGTTACCGGTAACCCGATTTCAGGCCAAACTAGTTTGTCCTAGGCCAAACCGGTTTACTGGTTTATCGTGTCAGGATATACCTACTAACCCAACCAAAACATTTACAATGCGCCCAACTTGGATGTGGTGTTTATGGTCACAGTTATAACCTAACCTAACCCATTTAGATGGGGTGCAGAGTCCTTTTGATTGAGTTTGGCCTAGGACAAACTAGTTTAGCAAATCGGGTTTGGCCGGTAACACATACATAAAATATCGATCAAATCAACACCTATTCAATTGACAGTCAATTAAAACAAATAAAACTCATTATCACCTTTTACTCTGCTCGACTCTAATCGCTTGAACGTCACCCAGTCCTGGTTTTCATCGAATCTAACTTTACAGGACTCTTCAATAGGTGGCATGTATTTCATCACCTCATCCTCAGGCACTTCTTCAATATCACAGGTATGCCACATCGGATATAAATCTTCGTCCGTTAGATACGTGGCAATACTGAAAAAGGACAAGGTTAACATTTTTTTTTTTTAATTTTACTTTAGCATTATTACAATATTATTATGGATCTTGTTACTTACAATTCTTCAGTGCTTCTCTTCATATAACTGCTTATATTAGGAATTGGGTACGGTAATCGACATATTTTGCTTGAACCTGAAAATAAACCATGCCAAATTACTAAGATTGATAAATAGGAAATATACAATATGTTAAAAAAAAAACACTGTCCGATCCTTGAGGGTATTATTTGGCATCGAGATTACATTATATTTCCCTGATTAATGATTTAAGTCCCTGAGGGAACGCCTTTAGGCGTGCTACTTACTCGAATCTGAGTGCTTCTTCTTCTTACAGCTACTGGCTTCGCGTGCTTCCCGTTCCTCGTCAGACACGTTAGAATCGATGTCAGACTCGTCAGATTCTTCAGACTCGTTACTGGAACAGTACTTCACCGATTCATCCGTGTCCGACACGTCACCCCACTTGTTTACTACGCACACGTGGTCTGCGAGTTCCTTCTCAACTTCAGAATTAAAACCACATTTTGGACAGCTGTAAGTACCCTGAAGAATAAAGCACAATAGTATTAGAAAAATGCACAAAACCTGGAAGTTGAAGAAAATAATAATCAACTATAAATATAATCAAAAAATTGTATTCAAACTACATGGTGGATGGTGGTTACAAATTAACTTACATCATGGAAGTTGCTTTTATACTTTTCGATTACATTCTTCGCCCTAAAAAGAAAAGAACAATTACATTAGAAACATACCAATAATATTCTTGAAGAAGATGGTGATGTCAAATCAATATTTGTCCGAACTGATGACGTAAATACGGGGCTTTAATTATTCATAATCAACAGGGGGGATAACAGTAATGTGTGTGGAAGAAAAATTGAAGATGGTGGAGTGTTTGTTGCTTATGTTAAGACTTAAGGACTGATACGACGATAAAAAAATAAAAAATATTGGCCGTCACGGAACGCCCGGCAGATGTGAAACATCTATGTATTTAATAGAATTTATCATAGATAAAAACTATAACGAAATATGGTGTAAGAGAAAGAAAAAAAATGTTGATTGTTGAACTTTCAAAAACAAAACAAGATCTACAATCAATCCAAATTCAACTTTGTTTTAATGGAAAAAGGTTGGATTTTACGTGGTACATGGGTTGGCGCAACACCATTTCCCGCCACCGCATACGAGTCGATTTGTATGCCTAGTCGCGCATATAGATGTTTCGTATGACAAAAAACTTACTTTTCAGCTGCCTTCCTCCGGCCCGGCGGTATTGTCACAACCTCCCCGGTGTCTTCCTCTTTCTTGAGCGCTTTCTCCTTCGCAGCCAGCAGCTTGCGTTCCATCACGTACTCCTTCTCTCGATGCATGGTCATGTGCTGGCTCTTGTATATACGCAAGTACTTATTGTTGCATAATTCACACACGCTTTTGTATATTTCCGTTTCCTGAAATTATTTATAAGGATGTTAAAACTTCATTCTGGGCTTAAAAAAATATAATTTAAAATATTTCATGATTTGTTTTTTATTCGTATTTTTTATGTATGACTGACCTTTTCAGTTTTGCCGCAGACGATGATGTGAGCATAAAACCCAACATACGATACCCTGCTTATTTTACACACTTTACAGACTAATTTATTTTTAGCTTGGTGATACTCTTTCAAATAACTTTCAACTGCATACGGATTATTTATTTCCTGAAAAGGATAAAACATGATCATAGTTTTTTGCATAGTAGGGATGGGTATCAAAAAGTATTGCAAACCAATGATGATGATCAAGACTAATTGACTTACAATAGGATTGTCGCCAACCACCCAGGCGATGTTGTAATGTTCTATCATAGCGTGATCCCGCCAGTATTTAGGGTCCATAGTGGCACCACAGACAGCACATTCCACAATATCTAAAGACAACAACAAAATCATTACTTCTGACGGCCGTTTTTTTTGGCACCTGCTTAAACTATATTTTATATTGGCTTTCTGTGACGCATATAGTTTCTTGTAACCATATGTGATGGTTACAACCCTGGGGCATCTAGAATCCTGAACTGAAAGCGTTGTCTCTATCACCATTTATCTTTACAGTCGCTTCCCGCCGTCTGTACGCTTAGATCTTTTGAACTACGCAACGGATTTTGATGCGGTTTTCATCAATACACATAATGATTCAAGAGGAAGGTAATTATGTATAATTTATCTCTGAAAAAAAGAACAACATTTCCACGCCAACGAAGTCGCGGACAGTAGCTAGTAATAAATAAACCTTTCTAACCTTGGCTCATCAATGCGAAGGAGAGTCTGAAGGGTTCCACTTTCCCCTGGCACGTCTCTACGTGAAGCAGGTACGACTTCACGTACTTCCGCCTGACGCCACACTTCATACACATCAGACCTCCCACTACTTTAGTAATATCATTCAAATGTTTTTGTACTGCCACAGGATCTTCCAGGTTCTGAAATTGTGACATTTAGTTAGGCGCCAGTTTTTTGTCAATTGCCATAATTAATTATACATACATACATAACATCACGCCCTTTAATCCCCAAAGGGAGAAGCAGAGGTGTACCTAACGAGTGCACCCACATTTCGCTAGTTACGTTCAAGTCTTACGTAATAGGGGCGAGCCTATTGCCATCAACCGGGCATACATAAAATTATACGGGATGAAACGGGTGCCCCCACCGACGCGAAAACGCTTACCTAAAAATCAGCTGTGTACTACAAAAGTGCAATACCTACACGGGCAAAATGTATGGAATAGCAGATATTTGTTAAATTTCCGATGAAAAAATTTCTATGTGGGCTGGTTCAGAATGATGTACTGGTACATGGTAAGCGTTTTCGCGTCGGCGTTCCTTACATCCCGTATTTAATAACTTCATACTCACAAGTGGAGGTTCACCTTCCGGCCAAGCCAAGTACTCATGCTTGGCTGATATGTGTTTGATCCAGTTTTCACTTTCGACTTTATCCGCACACACTGCGCACGTTAAAAACTCGTCTTTAATCTGTTTGTTTCCTAAACTTTCGATCCAACTCAAGGTAGGTGATTCCATTTTTTCGGGAGAAGCCTGTAGAAGAAATCAAATCAAAATCATTTATTTCAAGTAGGCCAGTTACAGGCACTTTTGAATAGTCAAACAACAATAAAATTAAGCTACATTCCCAGTCACTACACTTTAAATGAATACCTGGCAGATAGAAATCTTTGTGTTTAAAAATAACAGATATAAGTAAGTATGGTGAATACTTGTGTCCGATTTATTTCACATTTTTTTTATTTATATTTTTTTTTATTATTTTGACATTATTATGACATTTATTACCCTGACATTATGTACAGTCTGTCTATAAAGTCATGAAAAAAATTGAGGGCGCTGCGGTCGTGCACCTAGCAACCCTGTATAGTGTGACTAAATAATTTTGATACTAGCACATTGTTTTGTACTAGAAGAAAACCTGATTTTAATGAGAACAAGTTTTACTCGTAGACGCTTTTTTGAAACTGGATAGAAGAAAAGCTTAAGTCGTAAAATCCGTAGATCTTATTTTAAAAAACTACAGAAACCAAAGATGCGACCTTCATTAGTTTTCTTATACGATCAGATAGCATAAATAATATAGTAATATATGAGATAGCACAAATCTATGGTCTCTGTCGTTTAAATAAATGAGTAAATAAAAGAAAAATGTTCATACATATTTTTTAACCTTTTATTATTAATAAAAATATCCCGTAACATAATAATTAATTACTTTCATTATCTGATTCCAAATATTCTTGTTCTGTTATTTTGACACTTCTTGTAAGAAAACCCAATCAATTTCAAAATTTTACGCAGGCCTTCTAGGCTTCATTCAAAATCCAGAAGTTTCCTTAAGGTTGGTTCCTCTTTCTTTACCGAGTAAAATAATTGAATCTGATGTCGAAGAGCACATATTATGTTTAAGTCATGCATTTCTTTCTTAGGACGACCTGATCTGTGTTTGCCAGGGGTTCCGAATTTGCCATCGTTTTTATAGCCTTCATCTAGAATACGCTTTACTGTACTCTCAGATTTTCCTGAAAGAAAGTTTTAAATAATTAATAATTGTACTAACAGAAAATAGATACTATTTTAAATTTCAGACATGATATAACTTATTCAGATTTAAAATCAGCAGTAAATTTGATCACCAAAAAGTATCAAAAATTTTGGTCGCACTACAATATGGCCTATATAAATTTGCAATCTAACCTAATTACCTATGCGCAATGTAAACAATCCTTATTTTAGTCTTAAAATCGTATATTTAGTATATTTGTATCTTCTGGTAGATAATAACAAACAGTAACACGATTACATACCTGTCATAGCTGCTGTTTGAGCATAAACATCATTCAAATTTGATAAAATTTGTCCAGCTTGGTGTTATAAACAAACATCGCTGATACACTTTAAAAATGATTTCCTGAGCTCCACTCCGATTGGTTTTCTTCATATTTAACACGTTTCTTCTAGTCTTCACGTTTCTTTAATCCACTTAGATTTGAAAAGCAATAGAAATGCAATAAATAACGAGTTACAAAACAAGACGATGACAGCCAATGACATTAGATGTACTTTGATTTAGTGTTGCCCTACTTTTAAATAATGTTAGTTCCTCAAACATTAATTTCATGACTTTATAGACAGACTGTACTTACCTTATTGATTTGAAACTTTGACATTACTAATAATTTGAATTTATGTGAATCTATGACACTGTATAATGTTTTAATTTGAAGTTTTAATTTTTTATTGGGTATCAACATTGAATTTGTCATTGTTTAAAGTATTAATTAAAATTTATGAAATTGTGTATGATAAATTTTGCATGCCTGAATTGGTACAACACAGTGGACTGCGCATTCACTTGACATCTGGAAATGTATTATTATGTACTATGTTGAGCAATAAACTTTTGAATTTGAAATTCACAAGACATAATAACTGTGAAAATACTGTAGTTGCCCATTCCAAAGCGTAGATCTATCTCTATGGAGATGAATGGGCAAGAAACTCCATGGACCCACTTTCAAATTAGTAGCTTGTTACAAAAACCTTGGTTACATCATTCATGTTGAGATGGTACATTATGTGAGAACGATGTAGCAAGACGTGCACGTTTAAAGTGTCCACAAAAAACAAAAAAAAGACAATCCTAAAATAAAATAAATAGTTCGAAATAAGCCGTAGCAACTAAGAGATGACCAGGCACAACTGACAGCAAATGTTATCATTATTTAAAATACATACATAAACTCACGCCTTTTTATTGAGGGTAGGCAGAAATTACAGTACGAACCTGCTACGATCCTAACATAAGGCTTTTGCCTCATCCACGTTCATACATCTGTTCAAACACGCACGCCGGTTTGTTTTCAAATCTCTTTGGTTAATACTTTTTTTTCATTATTTAGTAGGTATACTTACGGCAGGCCCAGTGCATTCTTTTGTATGTTGTAGATACGTTTTGGGGTATTTCATTTTTTTCTCGCATTTGTTGCATACCAGCCCGCCGCTCTGCTTAGAAACATCAAGGAGATGCATTTTCACCGCCATCTCGTTTTCAAGGTCCTAAAACATTTTGTTACAACTGTGTTATAATTGAGTACCAACATTTTATTTTCCTTCAATGATTCTGTGAGAAAGTTGCGTTAAATAACTCATTTAATTTATTTTGAATTTCTTCAGGCTAAGTCGCGCTTGCCTAGGTTGGTGCGAGGTTGGGTGACCACTCAATACATTACCGTGTTTCCTCCGTGCTTCGGAAAGCATGTTAAGCCGTTGGTCCCGGCTGTCATTTGTAGATCTTTGACCGTCGTTAGGGGTACTCAGTGTCCCGAAAGTATGACAACCAGTCTTACCAAAGGGTATCAGGTAACAAGGCAACATGATCATCATGTGGCTTGTTTAATTTAGTCAAACATCAAAATACTATAAATATGGCCTAAAAAATTAAAGATCTAATCATTTACCAATGGTTGACCCCCATCTTGCCAGGCCAAGTAATCGTGTTCCTTGCGTACATGCTGAAGCCATTCCAAGATAGGCACCTCTTCACTACAAACTCCACATTTGACGATCTTCCTTTCTTGCTGTTCTACTACTGGCATTTCAAACCATCCATCAGTGGTCTGAGCTGTGTTCAAACTGATATTATTCGACGAATTATCCGCTTGAGTCTAAAAATAAAACAAAAATTAAATGAAATATAGGTCATTTAAAGTTGAAATCATATTTACACATACAGCTCCACCCGTTTTTGTATTTACTCTGATACTAAGGACGACATCGATAAACGTTACTTCGTGTGTGATTTAGCTTATACGTGCTCCCGTCTCTGTTTTGCAGCTGTAGGTAGACACCAGTGCGACAGTGATAGGAATAATGCTTAGCCAAAGATTATGTAAAGTTATGTTCATAGATCTCGTCCTAAGAATCATTATTCACTTTTCTAAACGGGAACTATATTTCTTGTCACCAAAATTTATATTTGTCATCAAAGTTGTATCACCTAGTAAATAGATCTATCGCCACGAAATATTTTCGTTCTCAGATAAACAAAAAGTGTTCCCAGGTATGAATTATCAAATAAATGTTGATACATGTGTAAAATAAGAGATGGATTACCAATAAAATTGTAGTGCATTAGATGAATATAAACTTCGTTCTTATAATAATAGTTTTATTACTTAAATAATAGCTTTGTGCTCGGAATGGTAGATCTGTCACCAAATAAATAGATCAGTTCCTTATTTCTATGAAGAAATGCTTTGTACGAGACATTGGGCACACCGACTCGGACAGGTTAGGTTCGAAGAGGATGGCGGGGTCTAGTGAGCGAGCGGAGCGAGCGAACTAAGACCCCGACATCCCCTTCGTGTTAGGTTACTGTAAACCCTGCAGACAGAAATAGGAGCCCCGCGTAGCGGGGCTACGTCGACAACGCCTTAGTTTTTCTAGTAACATAATATGATTTATTGGTGATCTCTTAAATTAGTTTGCTTAAATACTTATTAGGACACACCTATTATAATACATACAAAAACATTTATTTGGTACTAGACCTTATATCTCAGGATTTTAGGTGATTTATTGTGGAACTGATTTTGCATTGTTTGGTGACTACATTTTGGTGACAGATCTACTATTTTGAGGACAAACCCTATTATTTAAGAAACACAAAACTAATTAAATTGGTGATAGCTTAAATGATACCCTTTCTAAACTAATATTATAAAGCGGAAAGATTCGATTGTTTGTTTGTTTGTTCGTTTGTTTGCATTGAATAGGCTCCGAAACTACTGGTCCGATTTGAAAAATTCTTTCAGTGTTAGATAGCATATTTATCGAGGAAGGCTATAGGCTATATATCATCACGCTACGACCAATGGGAGTGGAACAGCAATGAAAAATGTTGCGAAAACGGGGAAAATGTGACGCAAACGAAGTTGCGCCGGTCAGCTAGTCTCGTATATATCTGGAAGCTTGTTATTAGCAAATGTATTTTTTTATGCATGATACTTTAATGATTGTTATTAGTCTGTAAGCTTTCTTTAAAACTAAATAAATAAATAAAATAATTTATTTGTGTTTATGACGGTACTTACGTTTGTGCCATCACACATTTCAACATGAGTCAAGTACAGTTTGACGCGTTTGCGCACCAAGCCACATTTGTGACAAGTTAGTCCTCCATTCTGTCTGATGAGTTGCTGCAAGTGATTCCACACAGCTTCTTCTTCTTGCAAATCCTGAAATATACAAATTATAGGCTGGAGGAAGACGACTTTAAAACAAAAAGTGTTTAAATTTCAAAACACGATTAGTTAGGGCAGTACTACTCATTCTGAACCCAATCTAATTTACTTGTCCATAAGATTCATATTCGTTTACCTAGGTAAAAATAAAATAAATTGAAAACAAAAATTAGACTAGACTGTATAAATACATACCAATGGTGTTTCTCCTTCTTGCCAGGCTAAATAATTGTGTTCTTTGGAAATGTGATCAATCCAATCGGAGTGCGCTACCTCCTCCCCGCAAACTCCACACTTCACAGATGTAGGATCAGCAGCTGATTGTTCCACGGTTATATCTTCAGGAGCAGTTGAAGAGTTCAAGTCGACACTCATTGTGGACTCATCTAAGCATACCTGAAATAGAATAATATGTATATTGAGATTAGTGATAGCGTGACCTTATTTCCGACGTAGTTTCAAGGGAATTTCAACTACAAAACTACTAAGCGTATATATTCGACACACCTGAAAGGTAAAACAAAGGGTGTAAAAGAACCCTTAATAAAGCCGAAAAGCACTTGTACTCCAATTTTCATTGCGATTTTTTTTTGTTCTGGACCTTACCTGTGAACTGTCTATAATATAATCTGTTATAGTTATTATATATTGGGACGAGATATTGGGGGTCAAAGTTCCAACTGTTTCACAAGTTTTTTATTGATACACATTTTTTAACTATTATATATATATATTGTGTAACTTTACTTTAAATACCTGCTGGACCCGTACTATTTAATGCATTTTGACATTGAATCCTACTGTGTAAAAAGTGATTTTTCGCCCCAAAAAAAATAATAATAGGTCTTTACCTATGAAATTGCCGTATTGCAGTACAGACTTTTTCAAACAAAAAAAAGTTTTGATTGGCTATGAGTTCTAAATTCAAATTAATTTTGTTTTAAAAATATGACATTCTATTTACAAAATCAGTCTTTTGTTTATTGATTAGCGTTGTATTTTCATTACATTTCAACATTTTTCCTCATAATGGATACTTTGAAATTTCGTGTAATTATGGAATATGAGTTCCGTCGTGGCACCAACGCGGCACAAACGACCCGTAACATCAACGACGTTTACGGAGAGAACTGTACAAACGAACGCACAACCCGTTATTGGTTTGCTCGGTTCCGTTCTGGGAATTTTGACTTGAAAAATGAACCTCGTGGTCGTCCGGAAACTTTGGTCAACAATGATGAATTAAAGGTGATTGTTGAAGCTGATGAAACTCAATCTACAGCTGAGCTGGCAGCAGCTTTTGATGTTAGCATTAAAACAATATTGGTCCATTTGCGACAGATTGGCAAGATAAAAAAGCTTGATAGATGGGTGCCCCACGAACTTAACGATCGCCAGCGCAACGTACGCGTCGAGACTTGCCTTGCGCTGCTTAACAGGCACAGAAATGAAGGAATTTTGAACCGAATTGTTACGTGCGACGAAAAATGGATTCTTTTTGACAATCGAAAGCGCTCAGCAAGTTGGTTAGATCCTGGTTCGGTACCAAAGCAATGTGCAAAACGAAATATGACCCCTAGAAAGGTGATGGTCACAGTTTGGTGGTCTAGTGCTGGTGTGATTCATCATAGCTTTTTATAAAACGGCGAGAACATTACTGCAGATGTGTACATTGAAGAACTGACCACAATGATGGCGAAACTCACACGTCTGCAACCAGCTTTGGTCAATCGGTCGTCTCCACTGCTACTTCACGACAACGCGCGGCCCCATACTGCACAACAGACCGTCTCTAAGCTGCATGAGTTGGGTTTGGAAGCTCTCCCTCATCCGCCATACTCACCAGATCTTGCGCCTTCGGACTATTACTTTTTCCAAAATTTGGACAACTTTTTAGCGGGAAAAAAATTCAATTCCCGAGAGGCAGTACAAAACGCCTTTGAAGAGTTTGTTGTGTCCCGTCCAGCTGATTTTTTCAAGAAGGGCATCCATAAACTGCCACAGCGTTGGCAAAGATGCATTGATTGCAGGGGTGATTACTTTGAATAAAAGAAATAAATAAGTTCGAAAAAAAAAATACTTTAACTTTTTTCAAACAAAACGGCAATTTCATAGGTAAAGACCTAATATTTGTTTTGAGTTACTTACATTGATGTACAGAATACTTGGTTGACGGTTTCGTTAAAGGTCCGTTTACACCTTGTATACTTCCGATTTGTTGCCTGCGGCGAATTTCACATGCGTGTAGCCCTCACTGAACCCCATACAAGTTTTGACTTAAAGATAATAAACCTTATACTTCTTCTACTTCACAATACTTTTTTTTTCATTTATTATAAGGGCTTTTACACATTGCGCATACCAGTCCCATTATATCCTAACCACATTTGACTACCAATAGCTTATACAAAAAATTCAAATATTAAAATTTACTTCGATGCTATTAATTCAAACAGACTCTTTGCTACCTAAGAATGGGGTTGACTAAGAATCATATTGAATGTGCCAACATCCAGTCTGTTTAATTCAAAGGCATTTGATAGACATGTTTTCCCAGACTCAAATCGGACACATTCCAGCAATAAATGATATTCATCCTCACAGACTGAGACGCCACAATCTTCACAATACTATTTGTACGAACCCTATTGCCATCACAAGTTTTGATGTGCGCCTGGTAAGTCTTGACTCGACTGCGTTGCAACCCGCACTTGTAACAAATCAAACATCCATTCAGCCTGATTATGTTCTGCAGGTGCTGCCAAACTTCTGATTCATTTTCCAAATTCTGAAAAGAGTATTTCGAACGAAATAGTTATTAAAAAATATCGATACGCAAAATATCTAAAATACAGTATCCGAGCCTTAATTTTAAACAGGTATAGCTTTAAATAGAGACTGAATAAAAGAGGAAATGCTATTTTATCATGGCATAATCACCCTAAAAAGTGCCTAGTGCTGTGCTCCACTCTATAATAAGGAATGTTTCGTAATCCACCATGCGGACCCAGTGCGGGTTTGGAGTCATTATGTCTTCAACATCGACTATTTCATCATGGACAATCAAAATTCAAACTTACCAAAGATTCTTGTCCTTGCTTCCACGCTAAATAATCGTGGAGACTACCTATATGTTCAAGCCATTTAGAAGATGGCATAGTTCTCTGGCACACACCACACGTTACATTCTCGTCGAGAGCTGTTCTTGATTTGCGTGCAGGTTTAGCAGATTTTTTGTCCGCGTTTGAAAGCTAAATTCAATGAAAATGTGCACATATTAATTCTTAATTGATATTTATAAAACTTATATAACTATATCTTTAATTTATACGTAAAAGCATAACCATTTCTTGCAAAGAAATAATAGATCTGGGGCGTACTCCTGCCCTCACTGACGGTCGACCAGTTTTTATCCTTTTTACTCATAGCATACGGGTGAAAAGTGGTCAACCGTCAGTGAACTCGGTAGTACCATCACCTCTTATAGCTATATTGTTTAAGTGCGGAGAAGAGACAGAGATACACGTCCTGCATAGCTCCATCTCTCTTCCACACTGAAGTAACATGAGAGGAGAGATCCCTTAAGAAAGTTAAAAAAATAAATTACCTTCTTTCCTATACAGTACTTGATGTGTTCCATGAATCGGCTAAACTTCTTTATTTGCATGGTGCATATACTGCACTCCAGCATGCCTACAGTCTTTAATCTTTCTTTCAGTTTATTCCCTAATTCAGGGTCTTCCAAATTCTGTAACAGTAAAAGGCAAGAATTCATATTAATGCTTGAGATACTCACTAATCTAAATTGGGAAGGAAATATGAAATTTTTCGTTGCGTAGGTTATTTCATTTAACATTTACGCCACCTGAATAAATGCCAACTATTATGTACAGTTGGAATTTGAAATTTTGGCGATGATCTGTGCTTTGAAAAACCAACAGAGCGTTTTTATAATTTTACGCGTATTTCAAGCGTGGCTTAGTGTTAGAGAATTCAGGCATGAGTACAATTGCGGTCCAAAACACCAAATGGAGAAGACCGTTAAAGACTTATTGTAGATGGCCAAATGGTACGACCATACCTAGGTCTCAATGAAGTCAATCTATTTTGAAATACAAAATTACGTTACCAGATTTTCAACCAATGACGGCGCTTGAAACCTTGAAGGCTTGTTTTTGAAAATTTTGACCTTTGGCCTCGAATAACTTTTTTAGCACACATGGGATCGATGGGGATTTTTGACACTTTATTTTTACTGGTGTACCTAAGGTGTACTAAATTCAGCTTGATCCGGATTTTTGATTATTGAAAGTCTATCTTCACTGGACTAAAATATGAAAGTTTGTGAGGATGTTTGTTACTTTTCCACGCTGCAAAACTACTGAATAGATTTATATGAAAGGTACACATATAGATATCTTCTTCTTCTTAGTGTGTCGTTTTGTATATTTAGCCCAAAACTCAGCCAAGCAAACTCCGCTCGCTGATGCAGTCATAACATCCTCAAGTGCGCAAATGACAAGGCAAGCAGCGCAAGATGGAAGGTGGGATATAAAGATGGGCACATATAGATATAGTTCATAACCTAGATTAAAATTTAGGATACTTTTATCCCGGTAATACGAGACCCAGGGACAATTACTGACCTCCAGGTGTCCTACCATGACGTCTTAAAACATTATTGATTTACTACTTTTCCAGTGCGGGAAAGAGATTGCGCTAGACATCCTGTATCGCTCAGTGTCTTTCCCACACTGGAATAAGAGTAAAAGAATACTGCTTAAAGAGGTCATGGTAAGCCAACTGGGCATAAGCAGTACATCATTAATTATATACTTACGAGAAAACCACCCACTCGCCAAGCTATTAAGTGATGCTGATTGGCCACATGGCTTTCCCATTCGGCTCCAGAAAATATATTATTACATAATGCACACTTGACACTTTTCTTAAAAGCAGGCTCCGAGCCAGGTGTGGGTTTTCCTGACAAACTGCGTTTCTGAAAAAGGAAACAAAATATTCAATTGAAAATCTGAAGAAGTAAGCCTTTTTTTTCTAAAATATAATTTGTGACGTACTTTATCAGTTTTATTGTTTGCTTTAGGTGTATCCAATTGTATTTCCTTCCTTAATAATGTATTTTCATTGCTGGAAGATTGTCTACGTTGATAGGGTTTTTCTTTATCGCCACTATCATCTTTGGAAGCCTGAAGAAACAAAAATAAAATCCTTTGTTAAATTGTATCCCACCAGGTAAGTATGTACTAAAAATCAAGTATTGTTCTTTAATTTTTGTGAACTATCAATATTGTTTTAAAACTTTCCGATTATATGAAATTGTTATTCTTTAAAACGGTTACCCATCCAAACAGAATGCTTGAGGACAATAAAACACAAAAGAAATCATTTTTAAGTGTGGTATCAGATAAAACAGTTTTTTAACGTTTATCAATATCCAAACGAATATTCGTTTTTCAGCACAGCATTAAACGCACACACACATGCCTTGAAAAAAACGCACGCTTGATTTTGAACGCACGGCTAAGCGCCGAGAGTTCACATTCCAACACAGTAGCGCAAAGCTACAGTATAAACTGATGAAGCTGACCAACTGATGATGACCGTGTAAACTAACACTATGCTAGTGTTAACAGTCATAAAGGGGCGCTTTCGTATTGGGCTTTGCTCCAACGTAGATCCCTGCCGAACATAGGCATCGGTATAAAATGCCGTGTAATTACAGCGGCAAGTACGGCTAGGGAAATTTTATTTAATTTCAGTTTTATTACAAGTTAAAAATGTGAACAGCAAACAACATTTAAGTAAATAGTGCTAAGCGATCCCTTACCCTGACTGTAGAATAACTGTATTCAAACACTGCTTTAAGCTTTCACGGTTCATAACTAAACTTAAACTGTCACTGACGGGATATCTGCCGGGATTATCAATGATTGTGAGCTCCCGATATTTCGACACTGTTGCAAGCGCCATGAATATCGGGAGGTCACAATATTTGATAATCACGGAAGGTATCCTGTAACTGACAGTGTTAGTTTAACAACTGTATTGATTAAATTTTAAACTTTTTTAAATTAAAATAATAATTGTTTACACACCTTGTCCGAAACGCTACTTATCTCTAACAACTCTGTTTTTGATGCTGAAGAGGGCTGAAATTAAATAAAAAACAATTAAAATTTATGAAAGACTTCTCGGTGCTAAAAAATTTTAACTACATCTGCATGTTTGTTATAACGCGTGTTAAGAGTCCCATCACCAAGCAGAGAAATTGATGCTCGGACTTAATTTATTTCAAGTTTTTTACAAATGAAGTTAAGATGTTAATAGGTAAGCTCTAAAATACTCCCACGCACACCTTCCCTGTCTATACCTTCATACTTAATCACTACATAGTATAAAACAAAGTCGCCCGCTGTCTGTCTGCCCCTATGTATGCTTAGATCTTTAAAACTACGCAACGGATTTTGATGCGGTTTTAATAGATAGGGTGATTTAAGAGGAAGGTTTATATGTATAATACATGCATAATATAGTAGAGAAACACTGATAATTTTCAAGTATTCCAATGTGATGTCGTAAAAAAACACATTTTTTTGCGCTGACATTGCAAACGCTGGCTGAACCCTACGAGATAGATCAAAATAATGTACTACAGTATTATAAACCTTAAAAATGTCTACAAAAAAGTCCGCGATGGTATATGTCTATCTCTTAGGGGTAACCCACAATAACCATTTTTTATCCTTTACTTTTTACGAGGAATAATGGTTTATTTACGAAGCGATTTTAAGCAATATAGCATTAATCCTTATCCAATTGCATTTAATATAGATCAATAAGGCCCTTTACAGCATTGCACCCGTGCGAAGCCGGGACGGGTCGCTAGTATACACATGAATGCATTACAGTCTATTGCGTCCGTTGTGTGCTGTGACACAGCGAGACTTCACACCAAGAAGAATAGCTATTTATTTCTGACCAATACGATAAAAGCGTTGATTTCGACTTGGTGATGGGTCTTCTTATAACCTGTACAAGGTACATATGTATATACTTACTGTAAATTTAGGTTGCGAAGTACTGAGGTCAGTACTTATATGCTTACTGCCGGCAGCATTGTTATTATCATTAATATCAATATTCAAAGGCTTTTCTATACTTGTTATGGTATCGCTGTTTTTGGATTCAGCTGTATCAACCATATCATGGTCAATGGTTTCTAAAATAACATCAGAATTTGAATTATTACTCATATGAACTTCATCTTGGGTTTTTGATGCAATACCGTCATCTACTTTTAGAGCTACTTCATTCAACACAGGCACTTGAGGACTGTCACTGGAACAAGCTTCTTGCAATACATCTATTACATAATTATGCCCTATTCGCTCTGTGTTGTCTACATTTCCAGAAAACTCACTTTGAAATAAATTCCAACAAACATTATGAGCTTCTATATTTTCTTCAGTCTTCTCCTCGTGTTCTAATCCACTTTCACTATTACTAACAACTGCCTCATCACTGTATATGGCAAATATTACATCTAATTCACAATTTGCAGTATGATGGTGCCAGAAATGTATATGTTCATACAAGTTATCGCAATCATAGTACGCTAAACGGCCAAAATCATTGCATAAACAAAATTCCTGCGTTTCACATGTTGTTGTAATGTTAACAGCATCAAGATCCAGATCCAATTCATCAACTCTATCACATGTTTCGTTTTTATGTAAAATAAGTGTAGATAATTGCGACGCTTTCGGAGGAATACGCCTAGCGTAAGTTTTAAGAACTTTGCACTCACCCGTGTGTTCTCTATCTACTTCTTTTCCACCAGGTTTTTCCACTCCCTGAATACATAATTTTGATTCAATTGTATTTTTATTCGATTTTATTTTGTCCTTTTTAGCATTACTAAGAGCTGTTTTTGTTTTCTTTTTGTCCGTGTATATGTGCGAAAATTTCCGTAAATACGCAGCTATCTCCTTAACCTTATCTACTTTTATATCCGTAACGGTACTTGAGAGATTTTTGCTTGCATTTAAAATTCTAGACAACTCATCATCTAATGTTTTATCTTCTCCATTTTCTGAAGAACTTTTGTGTTCTATTAATTTTGTTGTCACTTTAGTATCGCTTTCTACAATATTTTTTAAATTAGTATTTCGATTGTTATCACATATTTGTTTTATATTATCTTTGACTACACTGTGTTCCTCAACACCAGTTGTTTCTGGTACAGGACATCTGGTATCTTCTTCTTTATTATCCTTATTGCATTTATGATCACTTTCTGCAAAGGGACGCTGTTCGTTAAAATCATCTGCAGGTTCAGTGCATCCATCCATTTGGCCACTGCATAATATAACATTTTTATCTACATCAATAGTCACAAATTCTTCATTTCTATGAAAACCATTAACAGTTGTTGAATTTTTTGATGAAGCGTCATCTTGTGAAGTTTTATTTTGTGCATTGAATGCACAGTCATTCATTACCTTGTTAGTGTTATCTTCATTGAAAACTATACTGTCTTTATCAGTTGATTCCCATGAAAGGGTTCTGTTCTTACTGATGTCTTTTTCAACTACATTTGATGTAATATCAATTCTTGGTTCTTCAACTTTATTTGAAGATACAACACTAAACACAGCAGTAGCCTCTATTTCAGTAGCCTCTAGTTCATTACTATCCATATATTTCAAATAATTTTCATTTGCATTCTCTCCACTTTCTACTTCACCTGGATGTAATATCTCAGTATTTTCTGGCACTGTAGAATTTGGTTCCTTAATATTTACTAGTCCAGAGTTCCCTCTTTCAACATCTATTTTAGTATCAATGATAGATTGTACTGTCACTGGCTTATTTTTCTTACCATTCAAAGATTGTAATCTCTTTATTTCTTTAAGTTTTGATAGTGGAATTGTGTCTTCAGAGATAATGTCTATTTCAGAAGCTTCTGGTACAAGAATATTATTAGTATTAACATTGAAAGAAGCACAAGCAGAATCGCTATCTGTTGCAGTTGAATTTAATTCAACATTGTTTTCACTTTCAAATGAATGATCATCATCCAAACCATTACCAACTTTATTTTCTAATTTATTTATTTCTTCAACATCAAAAGTCACATTAAAATCCACTTCTTGCTTTTTATTTCCATCAAGGGACATGCATGGGTATTCTTGATTAATATTTAGCTGAGATGTTTGTTCTCCATTAAGAGTAATGTTATATTGATCTACATTGAGATCTCCTTCCTGAACATCATTAGAACCACAGAGTAGTGTTGTTTCGATGCTATCCTCAGGGTCAATAAAAATGTCTTCTGGCTCTACCACGTCTGTCAAGTCAACAGCATCGTCAGTGATGTTTTTGTTTGAAATTTCAACTTCACCTGGAATTGCATTTGCAATGGTAGAAACAAAGGTAGGACTCAAGAAAACAGATTTCTTCATCAAGCTTGCAGTTTCCAAAATTGATACATCTGATGATTTCTGAGTACAGTTTAATGCAGGATTATTTTCAATGTGTTCATTATTTATAATTCCAGTACCTGGGAAAACAAGTTTTGATATTACATAAAAGTGCGTACAGGCACAGAACTATTCAATTTTGCCACTGGGTTATTTTAAAATAACTTGGTTTTGTTATTGGAATTCAAAGTTACAAATAGGCATTTTTATTGTTTGTATGTGTGTAGTAGTTATTATTGTTTGTGTTATTTTTTCATGATGCTGATGGTAAACATGTTCCAAACCTACAACTCTTTTCCTGCTGTAATCCATTTAGAATTACGGCAGGAAAAGAGTTGTAGAAACCTCTGATATATAAATGAATAGCAATTTTTCCCACTTTTTAGGGTTCCGTAGCCGCATGGCAAAAAACGGAACCTTTATAGATTCGTCATGTCTGTCTGTCTGTCTGTCCGTCCGTATGTCACAACCACTTTTTTCCGAAACTATTAGAACTATACTGTTGAAACTTGGTAAGTAGATGTATTCTGTGAACCGCATTAAGATTTTCACACAAAAATAGAAAAAAAAAAACCTGGTTTCCCCATACTTAGAACTGAAAACCAAAAATTGATTTTTCATCAAACCCATACGTGTGGGGTATCTATGGATAGGTTTTCAAAAATGATATTGAGGTTTCTAATATTATTTTTTTCTAAACTGAATAAATTGCGCTAAACCCACTTCATCATCTGCCTAGCCTTTTCCCAAACTATCTTGGGGTCGGGTTCCAGTCTAACCGGATGCAGCTGTAGTACTGACCTACCTGACCTCCACAACCCAGTAACTGGGTAATACGATACCCCTAGGTAAGACTGGATGTCAGACTTTTAGCTTCTGACTACTCGTAACGACTGTCAAAGATCTTAACGTGCTTTCCGAGGCACGGAGGAAACTCGATATGTAATTATGGTCACCCATCCACAGACCAACCTCGGCAAGCACGGCTTAACCTTAAAGATCGACCTGGGCGGCTGTTATTATTTAGCCACGAGCTCCTCCGCTAAAGCCACTTCCAAAGTGGTAAAATGTGTGTCCCTCTAATTTCTAAAGTAATAGGAGGAAAATTCTGAAAATATTTAGGATTGTAGAACGTATAAAAAACTATCAAAGAAAATTGGTTTCAATAAGATATGATGTTTAGTTTTTGAGATATGGGACTTTTTCATCAAACTGCAGCAGTAAATTTGTTTTTCATTAACATACTATGAAAAACAAATTTAGTTTTGCGGTTGAGTGGAAGTTTACTAACTATAACTACTAACTAATGAATAACAGTTCAAAATATTGTTCTTCTATTGTTTGCGGCTATGGAACCCTGTGTGCGAGTAAGACTCGCACTTTTATTGTTTATTGGCCGGTTTTGTTATAAGTTGTTCACACCGGGGATTAATAACTTTTTGTCTTGATTAGATTGGAAATTGTTTTTGATTTCGCTTTTGTCTTTTAGACTCTTGTAAATTATTATTGTAGAAAAGATATTTTTTCCCACAGAACTACATATGTACCTATGTCTGTTCTAAAATTAAGAAAAACTGTAATAAAAATTATTCAATAAATCTCAAAGCAACCATTATGTACCTAATCATAGTTCAATAAATATTAAAAAAAAAAAAATACTAAGGAACCTCAACAAAAATTTCATTATTTCAGACTCACTTTTGCAATTGTTTTAGTCGGTTGTCTTGGCTCTATCCCCTAAAATATTAAAAAATAAACTACAAACAGTTTTACTTAGTTTGGCTCACACTTTTTGGTGGCTCAGAAGTTAGTTGCGAGTGATGGTCTGTGCATTATACAGTCAAGACTATGTGTCCTCTGTGCCCCAGTGATACTTAAAATTGTGTTGTGCTTGCTGCTTTACATTAGATGTTCTGTAGCTACCACACATTTTGAACCATTGTACAAACACACGCTATCACTCGCATCTAACTTCTAAACCACCATAAAGTTTGATAGCAGTAAAATTGATATGGTTCCCTGGAATATGGTTCTCAATTTATAGTAGTTATTTTACAGCAGATTTCTCAATACTGACCTATAATAATGGATCACCATGTATAACAAATTATTAAAAAAGGGAAAAATTTGATACTTACTTTGCGAACCATTCACATCATCAGGAATTACTTGACTCCCATTTATATTTCCAATGCTGATGCCAAGTTTCTTCAAAAGATCTGGAGGTAGCACAAATACTTCATGTTGATCCTTGTTAGTTTTCATCTTTTTTGGATGTTTACTATGGAGAGTTCTAGTATCCATTTTTCTAATTATCTTAAATAGATTATTGTCATTTGGACATTAAATTCTTCACAAATTTGCCGTTCCTAAAATATTTAAATATGTATTGGACAATATTTTAAACAGGTTGCATAAGTTCAGAGAGTTGGTAATATCATAATGAGGAATAAACTTTGGTAATTCTTTATGCAAAAAAGGTGTAAATTCACAAAATAACAAGAAAAGGTATAATAACAGAACTCTTATATAAAATCTAAACAAAAAAAAAACAGTTTTGTAAAAAATACATTCATGGTAAAATTGCACTACTATCAGCCACTTTACATCAAATATACGAGTTATAAAAACTAAATACGAATTAAAAAAAATGCAAAAACAAAATCTGTAACTAGGAAAAACTAAATACTGAAACCCAGAATCGAACCGAGGGCACCAAAATCAATGATCACACGTGTTCTCAACTACGCTAAAGGAACCGCTTTGCACAATGTTGTAATTTGCGTTGCCTTCCTATTTCAGAAAGTTATTTAGAAAAAAAAATATTATCAATAATTTTAGATATTGGTCAAATAGAAATTTGAAGTAAGTAACTTACAAATCTTGCGACACTCCTAGATACTCAGTCTACACGTCGAAGAAAATTCTTGACATTACATTTTGTATCAACAATTCAACACTATATGCTTATGCGAAAAGTATTATAATCCGACGGTAACTCATACACGAACTAGATAACAATGATCGCCATTGACTTCGGTTATTTCTATGAAATTGCAGTAGACACAGAACGGCGCAAAACGAAAACGAATTCACATGAAAATTGAAAATCGTTGAGGTTATGATCGCTCATCTGAAGTTTAGGTATTTACAAAAATATGCTTGAAGTATGAAGTCCTTTAAGTCTTAATAAATAAGGTTAAGTTTTGACACGAATTGTAAAAACTGACCGCAAATCAAACGTGGTCGTGGATTTGCGAAACCATATCACGTTGACCTATAGATGGCGCTTTTGGCAATACTTTGCCATGCCTCAGAAAGCTTGCAAGAAAAGAGCAAACAAGTCTTTTTAGCTTATTAAAAATAAACAATTGAAAATTAAAATACTTTGGAGCCAAAATTATCTGAACCTACATGAATTCAGAGTGACCTGGATACTTTGAATTCAATAGCTTTATATTATACGTGAAACTAGGGTTACAACAACAACACTTGGGTGGGTGAGATAGTGTTACCACAGATAGATAACCCACCCATGACTTACCCTTACACAGAGCATAGGGAAAAGAACAAGGGTAGCCCGCGAAATTCAATTTTCTTACATTTTTATAATTTGCCGGTCAGTGTAAAGTTTTATGTTGAACAAAATATAATTCGCTGTCGAAAAACGCTTGACGACAGAAAGCCTAAATCCAATATCCAGTCTTAACAAAGGGGGTTTTCCGTTTGGTAGGACTGGCTGTCACACATTCGGTTCACTCGTAAGAACTTCTAGATCTAAGAATAAGAATCACAGCTGGGATCAGGCATCTGTCTGAGGCAATGAAGGGTCACAGTATTTAACAGGTGATCCCAATCAGTGATCACCGAACCCAAGTCAGCAAGCGTTGCTTATCTTTGGAAAGCAACCCATGTTGCTGTCGTTGCTTAGCCACGAGCCACCACCCGCGGGCTCGTCCCACCTATCAATAAGATCTATCTATTGTCAGCACAAAATATTTCGAATGTTTAATATTCGTATTGTCTGTGGACTGTGATCTAATCTGTGACAAAATCTTGTCAACACTTCTGTCAAATTAATGTGATTTTTGCTCAATCTTGTGATGTGAATTCTCAAATAAATTATCTATATATAATTAAATATAATATTGGTTACTATTGCTCCACGTTACTTTTGAATTATCAAGTTAAATTTAATATACATTACCATCATCGACTTATGGGAGCTTGAAAGTAAGGTTTCATAGTACTTATTACAACACTTAAGTTTTTGTTAAATCTGAATTCACAGCCAAGAAAAACCAATTCAATATGATTGTCTGAATTTTAAGTTGTTTGATTTTTTTTTAATTTACTGGAATTGTTGCAAATTAAAAATAAAACCGAGATAAACCCAGAAACTGGGCAGAGGGACTTGCTACATATAATGGGTGCGAAATCATTGGCTTTAACATTCCACGTAAAAGCAGAATGTAATGTATCCAGAGCCCGAGCTGGTTTGATGAAATTACCTCATTATGAAGTAAAAACACCAGTTTTCATGCCTGTTGGAACACAGGTGAGGATAATAGCTGATAATACAAGTGTATTTTCGACAAAATTTCAGCCAGAAGACACTTGCTGCTGGATTTATTGACCTGTAATAATATTTTGTATTCTCTAATAAACCATTCATTTGTAATAATGTGGTGACAACTTTTTAGGGAACAATGAAGGGTTTATTACCTGACCAACTGGAAAGCCTGGACTGTGAAATAATTTTAGGCAACACTTATCATTTAGGTAACCGTCCAGGTACTGATGTTTTGACAAAAGCTGGAGGACTTCATAATTTCATGGGTTGGAACAGAGCACTTCTTACAGATTCAGGAGGTTTTCAAATGGTCTCACTTCTAAAATTAGCTGAAATAACTGAAGAAGGTGTCAAATTTAAATCTCCATATGATGATTCCGAAACCATGTTAACTCCGGAAAAATCAATTGAAATTCAAAATTGCATAGGTATTGTCACTAAAGCATATTTTTTATGTTCTAGTCTGATTTATCAATTGTTTATGTTCATCAAATTTTATTTGGTAAATTCTAGGTGCTGACATCATAATGCAACTGGATGATGTGGTTCAAACAACCTTCCAAGACTATGACCGTATCAAGGAGGCCACAGAAAGGACAAGCAGGTGGCTGGATCGCTGCCTGGCCGCTCATCAGAGACCTACAGAACAGAGCATATTCCCAATAGTACAAGGATTGCTGAATAAGGAACTAAGAGAACAAAGTGCTAAAGAGCATATGACTAAGGATGTAAATGGATTTGCCATTGGAGGTCTGAGGTTAATATTTGATGAATTGTTAGTCACAATTTTTCCTTAGAAATTGTTTCTTCTGTTTTGATTTCATAAATGTTCAAAACAGCTGCAATATACATATTTTTGTATACCTGGAATTTGAATGAGGATATATTATTCTAACCACATTAAAATAAAATAATACTTGTTCATTGTCTTAGTGGAGGTGAAGCAAAGGATGATTTTTGGCCAATGGTCAGTTTGAGCACAGGGATACTTGACAAACATAGACCTAGATACTTGATGGGTGTTGGCCTGGCAATAGATCTTGTTGTCTGTGTTGCCCTTGGAGTTGATATGTTCGACTGTGTCTTCCCAACTCGCACTGCAGTAAGTTGAATGAAAGGAGGAAACATTTTCATAATGAACTTATTTATAATTTCCAAACTCTAGGCTACTTAATAATATTTCTACATAACTTTTATAAATTTTTCAGAGATTTGGCTGTGCTCTTGTTTCAAATGGTCAATTGAATTTGAAACAAAAAGTTTATGAAACTGATTTGAATCCCCTTGACAAGGACTGCTCATGCTCAACTTGTCAAAACTACACAAGAGCATATTTACACAGCATAGTGACTGTGGAGACAGTAGCTTGCCACCTCATATCTGTGCACAACATTGCTTATCAGGTACAGTAGTTGACACCTGTCTTTTGTTTCATCTAATAATACTTAAAAAATGTAAAATCACTATTATATTCAAGTGATATTTTGTTACTGAAGTAAGTTAGCCCACCATTTCTAAAAAGACAATGTTGGTCTAGCTAATTATTTTAAACACAATTCTCTCAATATTTTTATTTTCACAGATGAACCTAATGAGAAACATGAGGGAGACTATTGAGAATGGAACTTTCCCAGAGTTTGTACAAAAGTTTGTTAGTGAGTATTATGTAGATTGTGAGTACCCAAGCTGGGTAGTTGAATCATTAGGTTCAGTTGGAATAAACATTGTTAAAAACTAAATCTTTGTTTTCTTAAAATTTACCTTTTTACTTCTTCTAAACTATATAACAAGTGTGGGGTGTCTAATAAAGCTCTTGAGAAATGTTATAAAGTTTCTAAATCTAAAATACTTTTTCCTTAACCCTTTATAGGACGGACCATACTTCAAGGTCGTTATTTCATAGGTTTTTATTTGAATATTGAATCTTCTAAATATCAGAGATAGTCGCTTCTAAAGCCATGAAGATTGTCCCCCTCCCCTAAGTTAGAGGAGGAAACTTCTTATTTTTTTTTTGATATTTATCTTTTGAGATATGACTTTCGTGAAACAGCTACAGTAACTTTTCAATAATAAAACAAACTGTTACTTTGCTGGTGCAATGTAAATTGACATGAATGAGCATTAAAAAATATTTTGTTTTTATTCTTTTGTGGATGGATGGAGAGGGAGAGGAAGACCACCAAAGCAAAGATGGATGGATTGTGTGAAAAAGGATATGAATGAAAAAGGAGTAAACGATAGCACGACGAATGACAGAGGAGAATGGAGGAAAAAGACGTGTTGCGCCGACCCCAAATAAAATGGGACAAGGGCAGGAAGAATATGATTTTATTGTTTGATGCTATGGAACCATTTGTGCATGAGTCCGACTCACACTTGGCTGTTTTTTAAAGTGAATATAAGCAGGCACATTATCTAACAGGGTACTGAATCCCAGTAAAAAAAAAAAAAACTTAGGAATTAGTGTAAATGTTTTATTGTTTTTACATAAAGTCATCTGAATCATTTCCGTCATAATTAGTGGACATGTTTTCCGATTTCATTAAAGTGGAATAACTTCTCAATTCAGCCTCCTCCTTCTTTTTCTTTTCTTCTTCTTTCTCCTTCTCTTTCTTGTCTCTTAGCAGCTTTTTCTTGTCTTCTCTTTCTAACCTATCTCTAGTTTCCCTTTCTATTCTCAAGTCTGGGAAGGATTCTTTTTTAGTTTTATTTAGCCTGTTAACAATATCATTGCATCTTTTGGCTACTCTCACTTTTCTAACATCTTTTTCTTTATGAAATGCTACTTGTCCAGCCTGGAAAATAAAGAAATATAGACTAGGTACTTATTATTTCACAATCATACTGTTTACAGTTTAATATTATAATTCTGAAATTTGAGAAACAGAGAAGTTTCTATTGTGCATGAGTGAAACAGGAGCTAGCTCAAACTGAACATGCTTTCCTGTAGATTAATATAACTGAGGACTTCTAACATTCAATAATGTCACTTTGAAAAAAAACCTGTTTTTTTGCCTCTAAGCTCAAGTAACTACTGTACAGTACTATGTGTTTAATGAACATTTATCAAAAAGAACAGAGCTTATGTTATATAATTAATAATTACCTCCATTCCTGCCGTTTTCTTCAGATTTGACCACATTGTATAGACTATATCTATATCATTCATTTTGTTACCCATTATAGAATTTGCTTTGACTAACTGGCATGCATCATCCAAAACAGAGTTTGGTATTGCATCAATAGTTTGACCCTGAAAGTTAAATTGGGTTTGAATTCTACGGGAAACATTAAAGTAACATGTAAACAGTTCCAAAATTATTCTTACCGGAGCTAAACGAAGATATACATGAGCTGATGATACTTTGTCAACATGGAACCACACGTCTTCAGGCCATCCCCACTTTATCAAATCTTCATCTGAAAATGATAATTGGTTTGAAGACTGGATAAAACAGTGTTATTTTAGAAACAATACTGCGATTGTGTTAAATTGCAGGCTAAATATATCTATTGAAATGTTCCTTACTTTCATGTTTATCAGCACCCATGAACAGGGTAACTGGTGGAGCTACTACGTTGCTAGTAAAATAAAACACCATTTTTGCGGTTTTCTGTAGTCCAATGTATGAAGCAACGTAGCAGTGCACGTTTATTCTAAAATTTTACAACCAAGGCACCACGGCACCACCACCACACCACACAAAATAAATTCCTTGTCATTTGTCAGTCTGTGACAAGTGACACTTGACAGTTTGACACAACAGCATAGCACAATAAATAAATAGATTGCATTATTTGTTGCTGTATAAAAAAAAATAGAGATGAGCGTTTATTTGTGGAAATAAGGTTCGAGGCCCCGTGCGTGAGATGGGTCAGATGGGATGGGAACAAACTTAGCATGATAACCTCAACATACTCGTGACGTATTGCGCCAGACTACTGACACGTAGTATCAAAAAAGAACACAAATTCTATTGTTGAGTTTTAACTTCTGCCCCCGCTAAGGGTACATATTGTTCTGTGCTTCTGCCGGCAGTCATTAAGACTGCCTCTGTTTTTTTTGTCAGCCTATTTCATCTGTGTCAATTTACAAAAACTGTCACTCAAAATAATGACAGTGACAGATAAAACAAAGATTGACATTTTGACATGACATTTAGAATGAACGTGAACGTGAAACAAACAATCAATAATAATCAATAGACGGGAGAAAAAGAGTCGTATTTTGCTTTTATTGTAATAAAATCAAATTATAAAGCTAAAAATGGGAAGCCCAGAACGAGAATTATGTCCACCGCCTTCAGAGGAAGACGAACTAACTCTACCTAGAGCGAGCATCAATAAAATGATAAAAGAATTGGTCCCTTCCGTTCGCGTAGCATTTGAGTCTCGGGAATTGATTCTAAACTGCTGCACGGAATTTATACATCTGTTGAGTTCAGAGGCTAACGAAGTTTGTAATCAGAGCAACAAAAAGACAATCAATGCAGAACATGTACTCACAGGTGAGTTATCATTATTTAGACTCTAAAATTTTAGAGAATTGGTTATCGTTTCTTTGTATTGTAGACCTACCTACCCCAGGTCTTATATTCTGCGCAAATAGAAATTTAAATAATTTTGTTGCAGCACTGGATAGATTAGGTTTTAGCGACTATACTCTTGAAGCGGAGGCTGTATTGAAAGATTGCAAAGCTGTTGCTGCAAAGAGAAGACGTCAAAGCACAAGACTTGAGAATCTTGGTATACCTGAAGAAGAATTGCTAAGACAGCAACAAGAACTTTTTGCTAAGGTAATTTACTACCTTTTGAAAATCTGTTTTAAATGTAAAAATTGCATGTGAATGGAGTGATCCTAGCCCAGTCATTCCAATCACTCTCTAGATTCTGCAGGAGAACTGCACACTGTCATGTTTTTTTTTTAATTTAAATACTATTTGGATTTTCTTCTTGATCCATAAAAACAACATGCTTGCCTTTCAAAGCTATGATGTTAATTTGATAAATGCTTCACAGTTATTAATAAATGTCCCATCCATGCACATACAATTCATATAATTTTCCTGGTAGGTTCAGCTCTATTAAATTTTGTTTATTACTCAGGCCTAAGCCAGGAACCTTAATGTCGACTAATCTGAAAAAACCCCTTTTTTAATTAATCTATATTCATTCTTATTTAGGCACGAGAAGAACAAGCAAAGCAAGAGCAACAACAATGGTTGCTGTTGCAGCAACAAGGATTAGTGGGTGCAGAGGGAGCTCCACAGCCATATGTGCCACCTCCCCCTGGACCCAGGATTGATGATGAAGAGGATGATGATTACTCATAGATCTATTAACACAATTATAAATTATCCATTTGATTTTCCTGTACATGGTAAATTAAGGATAATACTGTTTTTTTATTGGTGACTTAAAATGAATTTTGTGTTGTATTTAATACTAATAATAAACACCACCAACAAAACTTGGTTTATTTTTATACTAGCCATTAATGTCTCACTGCTGGGTAATGGCCTCCCCCTATCTTTCCAGGTACTATTTTCACGGGCCTCCTCGAAGTCGTCAAATCAGCCACTGTAGAAAAAACTTTTTGTTACTTATTAAAAACCAACCACTTTTACAGACTCTGTGACTGTCAATATGTTGTCATTGCCAACAACATGTTTGTTTTGGCTTGAACAACAGTCTATTTTCACAATAATGTTAACTACAAAATGAGCAGTGATTCTAATAAGAAATACAAAAGGCCGAAACAAAATACTTTAGCAACCACAAATCCTGGAACATCAGTAAGTAGCAGTTGTTGTAAAACCGTTTTATACTGCCTTGAATAATGGTGACAACTACCTAGGCGGTTAATTATCGCCACAGTCTGATATCCATTCATGACTTGATAATTCACAATCGCGCTCATTTGCGATCACATGAGTTTGTTGTTAGCTACAATCGTAGCTAAGTCCATTCAATAATCCAGTAAAGATAACTAGGCCTACCAGGGTTGTCAGGCAACCCTGCTTGGCCTGGATGGTCATTTAATTTGATTTTACAGAGATTTGATCCTTATCATTGACCCTACCGATCGATAGTATAAAAGTATATAGGATTTTATATTTTCGTTCTTAGGTGGTTCGATTCCCGAGTGAGTCAAGCGAATTTTCAAAAATCTTTGAATGCAGGTGTTTCTTTTAAAAATAAAGGAATTTTTCCTTTAAGTAACATTTGCTATCTCCAATATTTCGAGTTGTTTCCCTCCGGTGTGGCATTCAAAAATTCCACGCTGTACAACACTAATTGTGTTACAGAGACCAAGATATAAACGAAATGAAGCTGTGAAAAAACCAGCTCAACCCTTATGTGCACTGTTAGCAAAAGACTCAGAATGGGTCGACATACTGCAGACATCTCAGCAAGCGGAAACCGCAAGATCTTCTGCCAATGTGTCTGACGAGGAGGAATTATTACAACTTGTAAATCATTTTTAATCTTTGAATTACAAATGTACCAAACTCGTATGAAAACACCTTACTATTTTTAGGTAGAATGTGAAGATGGTCCGCAGATGAAACCACTGGCTATTATGTTTCCGGGGTTACTTGACAAAGACCCTACGACACTGCAAGGCATGCTGACCAAGGTCATGTCAACTACTGAAGTAACAAGACATTTAGTGGACCTTGGTCAAAAAGCTAATTTTACGTTCATGAAAAAAGCAGATCGTTTGATTCCGCCTAATAAGGTACCCCCATATGTGTTCTTTGTTTACCTACTAGAAGAACTGAACTCGAGATGGTGTGGATGGGTAGTTTCCAGACCGCAGCACAGTGGCGTAGCTAGCTTGCGTGCCACCCGGTGCGGAAGTTGATGGTGTCACTCCTCAATAATTAAAAGTAATTTGTTTTAAATTAATAAATATTGAACAAATACAAAAAAAAACTAAGACACCAAAAACTTTATCCTTCAATAAAAACCCTTCTTCCTAGCTTTGATAGCTGGAAACTCAGAAATAATATTTTGAATTGCTACGTGTTCTATAGCTAATAATTATACCAAGATTTCTAAGCTGCGATTGGGTCTGTGTTGCCCGCAAGGGTATTTTTTATTAATTTTAGTCTACTGAAACTCCTCTCACATGAAGCTACAGACACGCAATTCCTCATAAACAATATTAATTAAATCATAAGATTTGGAAGAGATTCTGTAAAATCCCATTCTACAATTACCTTTAAAAGTCCAGACACCCAGAAACTGTAACATCAACGGCTTTTTATTGTTTTCGCAGTCTTGGTATCATAAAAATAAGTAAATTTTGATGTAATTTCTGTTCTTCAGTATTCGCCAAAAGCAAAGTATTTGTTCTAGTCTGTAGTCTCGAACAATATGAAACCATATCTTGACGAGACTTCGATCTTATTTGGAGCTCATCTCTGAATCGGTCTAGACATTACAACATACCTACCTTTTTCTTTTAGTGTTAGTCCTGCATCGCTGGCCCATGTCACCAACCATCCGTTTTTAAAAGCTTTTTTTTACTACGAAGTCGTCTTTCTATTGGAATGTCGTAGTCTACTGATTTTTAAAGTGAAAACTTCTTTAGCATCGTTGTGATTTGAAAGCCGATGAAAAGAAAAAGCGACAGTAAAATTATACAGTGTTTCTTGTGTTCGTGGTTCGATTTAATTATTTCTTTCTTAATAATATTATCCGTTTATTCATTTTCAAAACATACTTTTACATTTTTAAATATTTTTACGAAATGATTAAAAAAAAACATTTAAAAATATAAAAATAGTAGCCCACCGGTATCGGGAATAGGGTCCAAGCTACCGGTGGTCAGGGCTCCAGAGAAAGGCACTTCCTAACGATACGAACCGTGTCCAGGAGTAACGCTTTCTGAATCAAGCCCTTGATCCAGCTGCCTAACGAGAGCCTCATGAGATATTGGTCGAGGCTCTTGGCAATTAGGCCATTGGCTTTTACGACTATCGGCACAATGATCGCTGAGACAATATCCCACATGTCGACAACCTCGCGAGCCAAGTCAAGATACTTGATTTGCTTATCTTTCTCGGCTTTCACGAGGTTCTCGTCATGTGGAACCGTTATGTCAACAATCATTGCGCGCCGCTTTGATCGATCCACTACCACTATATCAGGCTTATTGGCAACAATAGTCCTGTCAGTGATGATGGATTGATCCCAATAGTGTGATATTGCCATTTTCGAAAACTGGGTCGGGCACATACCTTTAGTACGGCACTTCCGATTCCACAAGGCTGTATTTCAGAGCAAGTTGCTGATGGATAATCCTGGCTACAAGGTTGTGGCTATGCAAGTATTCTCCGTTAGCCAGACGAGAACACCCGGAGATAATGTGGCGGATCGATTCGCCCGGACGGTGGCATGCCCGATATATGTCAACCGTGCCATCCTTCACAATAAATTTCCGGTAATTATTCGTCATCATAACTTCATCCATAATTGCACAAACAAAACCTTCGGTTTCTCCAAAGAGTTCCCCGGAACTTAGCCAGGCTACGGACGCTACATGGTCTACATCAGGTCCATGCAGGGCACTGAAGAAGCGTCCGTGAAGCTCCTTACTCTGCCATGCTTCCCTGTGGTCATTAGTGTCAAGCACTGCAGGTTTGCGCCAGTTCTCTTTAGCCAAGGAGAGCGGGGTGAGAAAGAACGAACACATCATGGCGTCATCATCCGGCAGGCGCATGTCAGCCACACCTTGGTCCGGTCGCTCCCAAGTCCTATAAACCCACCTTTCATCTCTTCCCGAAATTTTACACTCGTCTCATATATCTCATACGTCTGTACCGTTCTAAAAATGAAACGCAACATACAATTTGGGCAAATGAATCGAGTGATAGAGCTGAGATAGTGCTTGTGGGGAAATCTCCAAAAAAAACAACTGTGCAAGCAAATGTTTTTCTTTCTAAAATGTGCCTCGCCTCCCCCCCCCCTTGCTACGCCACTGCTGCAGCATGATTATTATACTTATACCTACTTGTTCGTTCCGAGATTTTTCGTTTTTCAGAAGTAGGTCACCTCAATCGTGTGTAGCTGTAAGGTACTAATAACAACCAACAATAACATGTTTGAGTGGGAATCGAACTCGCAACCGCTGTAGAAGCCAGTCGCTCAGCAAAATTTGTACCTACATATGCATATAAAAAAGAGCGCTAGTAGCTAGCCAACTTTTTATATCTTTGACTATCTATGACTCAAGATGAGAACTAAAAATCGCGAGATAAGTATATTAGCAAGATCCCGATAGCAACTGTCGGGCAGTAGCCTACCAGACACTACCCGTCTGTTCGGAGAATCCTCCATTCTCAATCGGGGATGAGGAATTTTACTCATTGTTCCTCATACCCCTAAATATTAAGAGGTAAATGATTATAGGATTATTAGGGCAACAGTGCTAAAAGCTACGCGCTTATTTCGAACAACAGAGAAAATACAGACGCATACCTTTTGAATGTTTGAAATAAAATATCAGTTTTATTCTATAATATAATATTGTTGTTTACAGCAATGGATGGAAAGTTTGACTGAAAACAGCAATTCAAATGGTTCTATAAACTCTGGACTACTTAGCAATTGTAAGTAATTTTAACAATTTTTTTGTAATATCAACAAACAATAATAAATATTATTCACTAATTTTTACCGTCTTTCTCTTCTACCAATATTTATGTGTAAAGTTATGTTTCAACAAATTAATTTGAAAGGTATATCGAGTGATTATGAAGCCGACGGTGAAATTACCGACAGAGAAACTACAGAAAGTAAAACAAAAAAGAAAAAAAAGCACACTGGAAGCACTAATCAAGCAACCGCGGAAGTATTGAGTTCACATGATATACTAGAAACAAGGTATTATAACATGTTATATATTTCATTCGTCGCTAGAACAAAAAAATAAAACTAGCTTTAACACCATTTTGCAGATAATTATGAAGACTGGAAGAAATTGATGCAAGAACGAATTCGTTATTATCAAAGGAGTTATACACAAAATAACAATTTAAATTCACTACAATAATTACATGAGTCTATAAATTACATATTGTTTCATTTATAACCAAACTGAATATTCCTATTTTTTGGATGAAAACACACCAGCATAAGGCAAAAGAGTGACTAAGCAACGTCGAAAATTATGTTGTTATAAGTATGCGGTGTTCTATAAATGATCTAATTCGCTCTTCTAAATCTAAACTAATATTACAAAGAGGAAAGATTTGATTGTTTGTTTGTTTGCATTGAACAGGCTTCGAAACTACTGGTCCGATTTGAAAAATTCGTTCAGTGTTAGATAGCCCAATTATCGAGGAAGGCTATGCAAGGAGTGGAGCAGCAATGAAAAATGTTGCGAAAACGGGGAAAATGTGACGCAAACGAAGTTGCGCCGGACAGCTAGTCTTAGATAATGATCAAGTTTTGTGGTAAAAACGCATTGTCATACACGACAAAGTTTAAATTCCATTACAATCATATCACGCGTTCCCATGGGAATACGATTCGATGGTAAACCTAGCAGAGATCGAGTGTCCCCGCTTCGTCTTCCCCTTTATCCCACCTGCACAGGTCACACGTCATAAGTGACTGACTATCCAAGCCCACATCACGCAGTATAAGTTGCTGTTGCTTAGTCACCGTCAATTCGTGTATTATCAGCGAAACCACTGGAGTGTCGTTAACAATACACGCGTAAATTAGCTGAGAGGATTTTTGTAAGGCATATTTTTCTGTATCACAGTAAAATTATGGCCACGTTGTAGCAGAGATCCGCGTACGCGTCGCGCCAGGGACTTAAAAACACCTTCATAATGGTTATAGAATTATAAGTGTTGCATGTTGGATCGGTAACAGAATCAAATATGTAACAGATATGTATCTGTAACAGATATAAAAGTGTTAACAGTGTTAATAAGTGTAACAGGAAAACGCAGCGTACTAAAGCTATAATTGATTATTTCTGTTACACTTATTAACACATTTAAAAGGTTACAGTTTGACTCGGTAACAGTATTGTATCTGTTACATTTAAAAGTGCTTTTCTGTTAAAACTGTTTTAAAAACACCTTATTACCGTTACAGTTTGAGTCCCTGAATCGCGCTTTCAGAGTGCATGAGTACTGATAAAAGAGAATATAAGAACAAAATATGGATTTATACTGCTCAGTGTGTTCTCACCCTTATTTTAAAGAGTAGATTCTTAACACAACACACATTCACTTGAATTACTAAGTACGAACATACAAAAGACACCACTTCTTATTTACATTGTACATTATAAGTTTATGACAAATAATTGGTAGGTAAGAACAATGTTATTAGATTAATAAAATGTTCCAAGTACTCGGATAATTAATCTTAAATCTAACCGATCTTTTTCGAGTCCCTGTAGTTTATTTCTGCCATAAATTACGTGACTAAAAAGTCATCGACTTTGCGTTAGTCAGTTTCGACCCAAGTTTTGCTGAAATAGTCAGATAGCCAGCTAAGTTTTGGTAGACTCTGCAGTGTTCGTGGTGCGATCAGTGCAATAAAAAAAATTGACAATAATTTAAAGACTTTAATATAATGAATTTATTCCTATTATTTTGGGACTACTGGTTGAGATAATAGATTTTCCTTGAAAACGTAAACAATATAGCAGTAAATAAAAAAATGCAAAACTAAGGCGATGCAAGCTATCCAGTAAATGACAAACATTTTCATAACGCAAACTAGTAGCTGCATAATCAAATTATAAATAATTAATTAAAAATATCACTAGCTTTTAAAAGTATATAAAGCGAATAACTTAATCACTAAGAACACATGAGCAAAAATGTTATTTATTAAGAAATATATAGGTACTGATCGATTCCGTCTGTAATAAAATTTCCTATTTACATCCTTTTCTATTGCATGAGCTTACGTCCATAGGAGCTAATTATAAAAATCAACCGGGGCGTACGAAACTGTCGCTATATTCTAGCTGCTCCTGAAATATTGACTGCGCTTAGTACACCGAAGCGAGGTAATCACGCAGCGCCCTGGGTGATTGCTATAATCAGACCTTTAATTAAATATATACATAATTACATATTTTTAGTATAATAACCAGATAAGTAGAATTACAATAATATCTTCACTTGCCAGAATACCCACCCACATGTCTTTTCCCTATTACTGCTTTTCCAGAAGTATCTATGAATGAGGTGACCACTTTTAAATAGTGTACATTGTATATAATATGGCTATAAAATCTATTGCTATTACATAATATGACTTTGTTAAATATAAAGTTGTCTGGCTACACGTTCTATTATAAGAGCTATTTCTGTACCGCGGATCCTAAAGAGGCGGCTCTAAACAGGGGTTCGACGCATCTGAACGAGGCTCGCGATTGATTGAAAATGAAGTACCAAGCACCCAACTATTTTAACTTCGCAGTTTCTGACTAAAGAATAGGTTTCCTATTAATACCTAGAGGTTCATCTGAGGGCCAGTTCTGCCAAGCCAAATATCAGTAGCACTGGAGTCCATCGAGAAGAAGCTAACCGGATTTTCATAGCCAAGACATAAGGCGGACATCATCGAAAGTGCAGAAGTAGTGCAGTAGTGTATTTCAAAATTATATGCATCCCATGAAGTATTTCTCTTATAACGCGTAAGTATCGCTGAGGAGCGCAAAAGTCTTTATATAGCAGAGTCAGTTGCGCGATAGTTTAGTGACATAAGTACCGACATATGAAATCGCCAAACCACGAGTGAATACATAATTTCTAGGCACATACAGGGTGTAACGGAAAGGGTATATACATACTTAAGGGTGTGCTACAGACCATCAAACTGAACATGTTTCTCCACAAACAAACATCGTAATAACGAAAAAATTTTCTGTTGCCCCATACAAAATTTCAATACCTATTCGACCCAAATGTATGGGGCAGCTGATATTTTTTTCGCTATGATGATGTTTCTTTGTGGAGAAACATGTTCAGTTTGATGGTCTGTAGCACACCCTTAAGTATGTATATACCCTTTCCGTTACACCCTGTATATAGGACACATTTTGGAAGAATAACTATCTTGATTTACAGCTGATGTCCATTTGTCTGTATGGCATTGTCTTGAAATAGTACCTAGTCGCACCCCTTACACCTATCGTCATAATTATGGAGCCGGCGCCACTAGCAGACTATTTATTTCTTAATTTAAGTTATCCATACTACGATCAATTTCAAATTCATGACTATGATTAACAAATTACTACCGTATTACAAAAATACATAAGTCTATATTTTGTTACAAGAAAAGAATATCACACTCGAGGAGCCCCCATAAACCACTACCGACCACTTGAAGAAAGCTCTGCATTACATTAAAATCTTAATTACTATAGTGAGATATTTAATGGAGTTTATGATTGAGCAGTATTTGGTATTAATGTATTGCATGCAAGCAGGCACTGTAATTGGGTGTTAATATATGGCATAATAACAGATAGTATATAATCACTTGAAATAACGTTCACATGATATAATTTTCAAATGCTATAAAACAAATAACCTAATTTCATGTGTTCTAATGTTAATTTCATAAAAACTTCTTTTGCTCTTACATAACATTTAGTATAACATTTACTTGAACTAATTTTCATATTTACTCATTTTCAGCCAAACTTCTGTAATGAATAAGTAACTATCTGGTAACATCATACTGTTATCTCATCTAACATCTAATCCAGGTGATTCAGCAACTATAGAGGGGATCTGCGAGGCACGCTCGCTTCGCTCGGTCGCCAGCCGTAAATGGCAGGCGTTTATTATCAAATCAATTTTGAAAAATATACAAAACAAAGTAGACGTTTTAAAATTATATTAAACGATACTATAGATTTTTAATATTACTATACTAACAAAATACTATACTAACTGAATATTAGTTCAAATGTGCATTATAGAAAATGTTTATTAAACCATATAAAATTAGGTAAACTGAAATTATATCAATAATTCTTTATATCATTTCATCGTTCTACTAAAAAAAAAGTATATTTAATTATCAACAACACTTGTAACGGGATATTTACCATGTTTATTATTTGTTATGAGTTCCCGATATTTCGGCGCTGTTGCAAACGCCATGATCTGGATTGAGTTACATAACCCTCAGATCATCTCGACAGAACGCCACTATATACCCAGACTGGTTAGAGAAGCTATTGAAATTACTAAATATAGGAACTTCAATCGGGAGGATGGGTTTCAACTGTCAAGAGCCTGGAATCCAGTGGTTAAACTGTGTAAAAACCGAAAGAGTGCCGTAAAAAGTTCGCGAGTGGACACAGTGAGTTTCGTGTGTCGGGAACAGAATCGAGTTGTGAGTGACAGTGGTAGTGGTACGGCGCGCAAAAAACAAACAGGAAAGAGGGTAGACCGTTTTGTCTGCTCATAAACATCCACCCGCAATAACTTCAGTTTATCCGTGATCATGGCGTTTGCATCAGCGCCGAAATATCGGCATAATATAATATATATTACTCATAACAAATAATAAACATGGTAAATATCCCGTTACAAGTGTTGTTGATAGTGTTAGTGACCATGTCAGTTTAAAAACTTATATATTGAATTAAATTAGGTCAGGTGATCATCAGAACTTTTGTTATTATATCAATTGGTACGCACCCCTGTTTTATAACTTGATATATTTAAGTGTATTCAGTTAAGGCAAAATTCACTCATTTCATATGTGGTTTTTGGATGATTGGCTAGTTTCTTGTACAAATATTATATATAATATTATTATGTGGTTACCTATGTCAATTTAAGCGTTTATATTATTAAACTAGACATCCATTTACATCACACAGACATGGAACAAATGGAGGCTTTCCGTTGGTATTATAAGCTATGTTATAAGGTATTTTGTTTGGGACTATGTTCAAATCTGTTTAATTTCCACGGCACTAATACTATAGCTTACGCGAGCGCACTATATTTATGTAAAATATATTTACATGTACTACTTTAAACCACTGGTCATACTGAAACGTATCCCGCGTGGTATATGGGTCAGAATTCGCTTGAATCGATTGCGTCAACTAACGTTTATGAAGGCGTCTTAGCTACCGAGAGTATTCGCCGGTATTCCTCATTATTAAAACAATCGACACCCGCAGTTGCATCCTTTCCGCGCTGGTTATGCCTCAGTGTGGCCAGAGCTTAATCATTTCTATCTTTGTCAGAATTTACAGGACTGCACCAGACTATAATTCTTGTTTACACTTTCCTTGGATGTTCTGGTTGTAACAGAATTATTAATACTCTAGTAAGTTTAAAAAAACAAATAATTATTTAGTTGTTATATTATATTAGTAATTTTGAATACGATGCCATGTGCATTTGCTTGCAGCATGTATAATATTTTGTCGGGAAATTTCTTTTACATATTTTACTGCCTCCCAAAAATATTTAGATGTCAAAATAACAATATAATATTTAGACGTGAAACAACTCTACCGTTATATTGAACTTTAACTCGCATTCCAGTGTCAATCGAAGGTCCAAATAGCGAATGTTTATTTTTTTTTGTTGTATCCTGATTAATTATTCGTAGTAGTATGGTAAGTAAGCAAAGCACAGAATTTGAGTGTATCTGCGCCGTAGGCTCCCAAAAGTATATCTTCTGCTTAGGGCCCTAACACATGTACTTGTTTCATAGATTTTATAAATGTCTTAGATTAAAAATATATTATATTCAAAAATACAATAGTTTTTGATAGTTTAGCCTTATGGTTAGTGTTTATACAAGTACACCTACATTATAACACAACCGTGGAAACCGTGAGAAGGTTTTTGTAGCGTAATTTTATACTTTTCCTAGAGTATTACAAATTATTTATATTTTGTTAAAAATGCTGCTTTAATTTATCGAGGCAAGGCGTGGGTCTAGAAACAAAATGAAAATAGTTTTATGTTACTGTCAATGTGTTCACATTATCTCTATTTTAGCGTAACATTAATTGTCTAAATAATAATTGGCCTCAGGTTGCTGTGTTGCTGACATGTTGCAAACAAAATCTGAAGATAGTCTATAAATTACACACTTTACTGGTTTCAACAGATCAACAGTAACATGCTTGTATTAAATACCATTCACTAATTCTACCTCAATTATTATAAAATTCTCAACTGTACAAGTCAACTTCAAAGGAACATTTACACTACACATTAACTATAATTAAAATCAATTATTATTGCATCAATATGATTACAACATCATTATTTAGTAAATGTATTATTATGTAAGCTAGAATTCACCATGATCAACACGAGAAAACAACTCCTATCTGGTCATATGAGAAGTTTAGGGGAGGAGGGACCGAGCAGGGTCCGACTTAGTGAGTAGGACGCCGCCGAGCACCGCGAGCGCCGCGGCGGCCACCAGGCGTCACGCGCGCGGGCGCGACGCCGGGCCGGGCGCGCGCGCGCAGGCGCACCGTCATTGCGTCGGCTTCAAAGCTGCCATCTTGCGCCCGCGCGCTCGCGCCTCCTGCCGCGAAGTCGTGTACTCAAACCACAGCACATTCGGTATCAGTGTTGTATCTCTTATCATCAATATCTCACATAGTTTCCTGAAAAAATACCAACATTATCTTTTTAATATGATTATACAAATTAAATTACACATGATGACTTCATTTCAAAACTAGGTAAAAATTAAAATCATGAAAGGTAATACGTACAGAGAAACAAGCTGCGGAAATAGTGGGGTGAAAACTCTGTGAACTATTGCAAACCATAGGGTTGCAAAAATGAATCCAACTATGCCTCCTACTACGACTTGTGATGTAGTGTGGTAGTGTAAATACACCCTTGCTATGCTCACAAGCAATGATAACCCAATACAGCCGCCCACAATTATCACCCTCCATAATGCCGATATTATACTGTTATTATTTATGTTATGTAATCTGAAAATAATTTATTACACTTTTAAATTTAGTGAATCATTGAAATCATTAGTATTTGAATACATTGTTATAGTGCTTCTAAGAATACGAAACTGGTGCATATTATAAAAGCCACCAGTTTTGTTTATTTAATTTAATGTAGAAACAATGGGATACAAGAGGAAAAGTGTGTCAACTCACCTGATTAATACAAAATATAGAACATAAGTACTAAAGAACCAAATAAATTGAGCATGTGATGAGGGCATCCCATATTCATTGTACAAGTTCCCTCTTGAGAGTGGTCTGGCTTCACATACTATGTGTTTTAGTATTATATTCAATACTTCATTCACCAAGGTGCCAGTGAAAAAAGTTATCTGAAAAGAAAAACAACAACATTTTAAGTATATTTAAATTTATTATAAGCAATTTATTAGCATGAAAAGATGACTAATGAGTATACTCAATATAAAAGTATGTATGAATGGATAAATGTCATCTTGTTAATGAAAACATTATTCAAACCAAGTTTGCATGTAAATATTAACAGCATCACAAATAAATATTACTTTACAATTTAATAAATTAAAGTGGAAAACCAAGTAAGAGCTCATATCAGAGGCAGTGGGACCCATGGACTCAATTGATTATTTAATATGACATTACCAAGTTATAAAAGCAAGTATATTGACTTACAGTGTGAAGATCTCGCCGAAACAAAATAAGCGCAACAAACCCAGCGCCTATACCAAATGGGGACAGACTTATAAACGCGAAGAACTTTCCAAGCCAGTCTCCTGAAAACAAAGATAATATGGATCACAATCGGTGCAAAAATACCGAAGAATGAGACCGAGTTATTTAATTTTAAACTTACCTTTTGGATACTCAACTAAAGTGAGAGCCAGCGGTTGCCATTCGATATCACCGTTATTATGCAAAACATCACTCACAGAAACAGTCTCATCCTCCATTTCGCTACATTTGCTAGAAAACTAAAACAGGTAACAGGTTAGTATGAATCCTGTGTAAAATTCTGATGCTAAATAGTAAAACCCAAACTCAACTCACATCCACAACACGATCGACAGATACACGACACGAAACAAGGTTTTGACAATCTACTGCGAACAATCAATCAAAAATATCAAACCGATGACATAAACGAGTGTTGCCAATTTTTTTTTTTTTTTTTTTTTTTTTTTTTCTGACTTCGCACGGTTTGTGCTTTGTGCATTTAGCCAGTGTCAAGTTATTTAGATTGGAGGATTATTATTGAAGGAGACAAAGTTAGGGAAACAGGAATTTATCAATATTAATATTTATAACGGAATTTAGGATATAGGATCAGTAGGATAATAGGATTATAACTAACTAGATATTACTAATGAATGATGAAATACAATATATTGATGAAGTTAAATTTGTATTACAATCTAATATTATTAATGGTGATAAATGAAGCTATACATTTATATACAGGTAAACTATTTGTACAAAATAAAGAGAGAACTGAAGTAGGAAAAGGAATACGGAGAGACAATAGATCACTGAGCAAGGAAGAACGGTCATAGAGAGGACAGGAGAAAAGAATGTGGTTCAAATCGCCCACATCTGTGCCGCACGAACAACTGGGATCATTTATAATTTTAAGTTTGGCAAGATGAGCTGGAGAACAAACGTGACCGAGTCTCATCCGTATGAGAACGGAGGTCTCCATCTTGCCAAACTTAGCCCCGCCAAACCACGGTTTTTCCGAAACTTCGGGGTGGATCAAAGAAAAATAACGACCCTTTTGTCTACTACTGATTTCCCAGGCTACCTTCCAGGTGTCCAAAAGAAAAGTTTTAGGTAAATTTATAATATCCGAGTTAAAATTTAAGTATGGAACTATGTCCCCACACTGCACCGCTTCACCGGCGAGAGAATTCGCTACTTCATTGCCCTCGATTCCAGCATGGGCTGGAACCCACGCAAATTGCAAGGTATTGCCCTCAGATAAGGTTCTGTACGCAAATTCTCTTATTAAATAAATTATGGGCAACTGGAATTTATGTGTCAGTGGAGATTGGTTGATGGCTAGGAGCGCACTTTGACAATCCGAAAAAATTATAATTTTTTTGAGCTTAAAAACCCGACTATATTCAATGGCTTTCAAAATGCCAAAACATTCTCCTGTAAAAACGGAAGTCTCCGGAGGAAGTTTTATTTTTTGAACGATTTTGTATTGCGAATGAAAAGTGGCAATCCCCACACAACCTGTCGGGGAACGCTTGGAAGCATCCGTAAAAATGTGATGGTAGTCCGAGTGTTCGGCCAGAAAATTGTTGAAACTTAAATGACAAACGGGGTCAGATTTACTAGTACAGTGAAATTGTGTGATGGGTTTGAAATGTAAACTATCATAACTACTGCTAAATATGGGAAGTTTGTTAGAACGGTGTACTGGAGAAGATAGAGAAAGGTATTTTTTATAGCTTATTACTAAACAAGGAGCACGTTTATGGGACCAGTAATCTGAAGAATCAATCAGCGTCACTAAAATGTCCAGTTTAGAAATGAGAGGATGGGTTGAGAACTGAATAATTCGGAACAAATACTTATCAGAAAGGAACTGTCTTCTAAGATATAAAGGAGCATCCCCGCACTCAACCTGTAAGGCATTTATAGGACTCGACTTCATAGCACCCGCAATAATTCGTAATGATTTAGACTGGATACGGTCCAATTTTTTAAAAGCCATAACACTACCCGGTTCAAGAATAAATAATCCATAATCTAAAGTGCTTCTGATTATAGCATTGTAGATTAATTTTAAAGAAAAAGGATGTGCACCCCACCACACACCTGACAGGCATCTAAGCATGTTTATGTGGTTTTCACATTTGTTAACAATATAATCACAATGAGGGACACTACTTAATTTACTGTCAAGTATTACACCTAGATATCTGAAATTATCTTTAATCGGGATAGGAGTTTCCTTATAAAATACATTTATTGTGGGAATATTTCTCTTTCGGGTGAATAAAACTGCCGCGCTTTTAGACGTGGATATATTCAAGCCGTTAAGATGTAACCATGACTCCAAATTAGATAAAGCGGAATTGATAGCCTGGCTAGCCTGTTCGATGGATTGGCTTGAAGAATATAACAACAAATCGTCGGCATATTGAAGAACCGTAACATGATCAGATAAGGACGAGTCTAAATCAAAAGTGTAAATATTGTAAAGCAGGGGACTGAGCACAGAACCCTGTGGTAGGCCTTTCCACACAAGGTAAGATACCTCTTGATCACCAATTAGCATACTAATAGAGCGTTCAGTCAGGATATTAATAATAAAATTTGACAAATTCAATGGGACCCCTAGGGCTCTTAATTTATTTTGTAAAACTGATAATACAACATTATCATATGCTGAATTAATGTCAAGGAAAACCGCGACAGTGGATTGATTATTAGAAAATGAAATCCGAATATCCGATGTTAAAATGCCTAAACAGTCACTGGTACTCCTACCCTTTCTAAAGCCATATTGTGATTCTGCCAAAAGACCCTTACTTTCAACAAACCATTCTAGGCGATTTTTAATTAAGTGCTCAGCTAATTTCATCAGAACTGAAGACAAAACTATGGGGCGGTATGAAGAAGCGTCAGATGGGATTCTATTTGGTTTAAGGAATGGCAACACCATTTGACGTTTCCATTCAACAGGGATGTTTCCAGTGATCATAATAGAATTGATAAGTTGTAAATAGTAACTGAGGACGTCTTCATTTAAATTAGCAAAAAAGGAATATGGGATGCCATCACTGCCAGGTGCAGAATCCTTAGTTTTATGAATAACACCCTTTAATTCAGTAAGAGTGAATGGGTCATTTAGAGTCGTATGGGTGTCCTGGTTATGTGGTCCGTTGGTTATTGGGGTCATTTTCACAAAAAGTGTACATTCGTGTTTTGGGTGTGTCCCACAACTTATTTATTTTCTGTAAAGAGTAATATCAACTTTTAAGAAAAACAACACTAAAACTTTGGATCTGTGGGCAGATTTTAACAATTATTTTATAATGTTGCTGGTATAAACACAGCAATATTACCTTAATTTTCAAAAATGAAGTTAGAATGTATCTATTTTAGCACTGTCCCACTACCATTTTCATTAATAAAACGTGACCTTAATGTAATTTTATGACTTATATATAATGATGTGTTTGATATTTTGGAAAGTATAGTTATGCACGATTTGTTAAACAATTACAGCAATAGTCTAATGCCGTATAAAAAAATTAAATAAATTAATCTTTGTGAGGACATAAACTAGTTAAAATGGAAAATTACCTTCCGAAACCGCAATTTTTGCGAGATCATTCTATCAAAATTACCATTTAATGCGTATTTGTTACGATTGGCAACATTTTTAATGCTGTCAACTGGTTCCAACCAGTATTTTCGGCCATTTTGACAACAGCCGGCAGTCGAGCAACATATATCTCAGTAGCGGTCCAGTTTAGATTTCCCGGAACCGCAACCAATTTCAAAGTAAGTTTACAAGTTTATATTTTGCAAATTATTTTGATATCTTTATTGGCTTTCAGTGAACTTGAATTGATACCAAGCTTGTTAATGTTATGAATTAGTTTAAAGTAATTAAAATAAAAGTGTTTATAGTCATGCTTCCGATACTTCCGTTCCGTAACCAAAACGCAGGTAACGTAGAAATGGAATTGAAAAGTTTCGGAATGGAGTTCTTAGGAAGATGATACATTATGTTTGTATTATCGATCTATTTATAAAAAGAAAAAGGCGACGACTTCCAAATCTAATTTGTAACATTCATAATTTGTCACTTTGTAAAAACAAATATATTATTGTAACAAAACTATTTTGAGATTTTGCTAAACAGTGTTGTGTGACAATTATTTGTTTTTTTTTTTTAATTTGTATATAATATATATAAAATATTTAAGTTAATTAAATACTAAGGTAGGTTTTAAAGCTAAAGTTTTTTTTTATAATATGGTGAAATTAGTGTGCTCAAAATGACCCAAGTTGACTATCTAACATGAGTGTTTTTTTTCAGGTAATTAAGCTACCTGGTAAAAATGGGTGTCCTAGCAAACGTTGTGATGCAGTGAAGGTAATAATAATTTCGAGAAGAGTATACGTAAAATATGAAGTATTTAGAAAAAAAAAAATAACTAAATGGTTGTAAATAAAAATATCAGTTAATTTAAAATCAAAAACCCGACTGCTTAAGAGGTGAACTAAAAAGACGTAAACAAGAAAAAAGATCAGGCTGTGCAGTCGGAGGATCAGCTGGTCAGCCAGCTTGCGAATATAAATTCTCAGACTTCACGGCATGGTATTTTTCTTGTTTACATATTTTTAGTTCACTTCGGTTTTTGATTTAAGTTAACTTTTGTTTTATTATGACATTTTACCCGACTGCAAGGAAAGGGTTATGTTTTTTGCGTGTATATTGTCAATATGCCTATTCCTATTTTCTATTTATGTTTTATTTTTTTTTATCCCCGACTAAAAAGGGGTGTATTTTAAGTTGAACAAGGTGTACAATTTGATTTGTGTTCAATTTTATATTAGAATATTTGTAATAATTTGATCTAATTTTCTTGATAATGTGCTTCGATCAATAATAGTACTAGATTCCCGATGAGCGCTTCAAAAACGGCACGAAAAATAAGACCACAAATAATTTTGTGGTCTTATTTCAAATTAGTATTGTCCAAGCATAGCCAACGTTAAGACGTCGAGATGCCGTAGTGCGCGTTTTAAAACTGTGAAAATAACCACCGTAAAACCACGATTTTGGAAGGTTTTTTTTATTTCGGTAAGTTTATATTATTTAAGTGTTTTTTCGTGAAATAAAAACAGGATAAATAGTAAAAATAATTAAGTTAGCTAATATTTTGATGTTTGGCCAATGTTTGCAACAACGCACCAACTATTTTTACAAACATCGACTGTTTTGGAACCGGCAATACATGGAGTAGTGTTGTTATTTTATATATTATTTTTGTTTATAGATTTTTTAGCGAACCATTTCGATGTGCAGAATACATAAACCTTATAAACATTCGAGAATATGTTCAATTTATTTTGATAGTTTGGACATAACTGGGAACACGCAAATAGATTACAAAAATCTTTATCGGAAGAAAACTATAAGTACCTGTAGGTATTTTCATGAAATACTTTAAAACTGTATTCAATTAACCGCGCCTGTTTCTTTACAGGTTCAACAAGTTTAAGTTCTGATGATACCACAGGAATACGTGACGAGCCTCGTTAGATCATGAAAAACATTGTATGCACCTATATAATTTGAGGGTTGCCTCGATTTCTCTAAGACTTGGTGACAACGGGACCACCACAAGAGTATATGCTTTAGAATAAAAAAATGAATTTTTAACATCGGTTTACAATTATTGGTGGAGAAATAGGTGGACAAACAAACAAAATATAGTCGAATGGACAACCTCCTTTTTTTAAAGTCGGTTAAAAATAGTACCTACTACTTAGCCTACTACTTTTAAAAAAAATTGCCACCATACAAAACGAGCCTTGGCCTAAAAAAATATATTCTGCAACTCCACGTCTTTCAATACTTACTGTGTTCTGAGCATTGAAATGTAATACCAAGAAATACGTCTAGTTCTAAATTAGTGTAAGCACGAAATTGTCAACGTAATTTTTTTAACCTTGTCACTTAGATTTTAAGATACATTTTAGAATAAATATTTTTGTACTCATGACTTTTTATTTTCAAGCGACGTTTTAAATTTATTGCCTTTTAGCTTTCTCCGATGAAAGGACTTAAATAAATATCTTTTGCAATTGTTATTAAACTTTATGTGAGGGTGTTATGGTTTATAATAAACTGAAGTTGTTAATATTATTAAACTTTTTTCTTCATAGAAAAAAGTTTAATAATATTAACAACTTCAGTAATTAATAGGTTAGATATAGATGTTTACGTGTGTGCAAACGTGGACACTTTAGCGATTCATTTTGTTCCTGATCCTTAATCTAGTTCTATTATTGATCGAAGATAATGTGCAATAGTTTTAAGAATTCTATTCCGTTATAGAAATAGTCTATTCCGTGACTGTCCTATTTTATAGTTTATTATAAATATTTTTTTTGAGCGAAACGCTATTTATTTGTTATTAGATTTTGATAATTTAGATTTTAATCATTTTATTAACGTAATTAAAAAAGAAGTTCCCAAGTTGTATCCTAATTGAGAAACAAATCAGAAATTATTGAACCAATTTGGTCCAAAGAGTAACGTAATGGAAATTAAAATGATGATAATGTATGTTTGCTATTGTTGATTTTATGTTTTATCTATTTTATATTGAAGTACAAAATACCGTTAGCCAATTAAACTATTTGATTAAATCCAAATGAGTTTTATTTTATTTCTATAACCAAAAGCCATTAGTTTCGGAATGGAATAAATTTTGTTCTCCAGGTGCAATAAATTAGTTGTATTTCAGTAAATAATCCTGATTAAGAGGTTTTATTATAATTTTCATGTAGTCAAAAGAATATCAATTGTTAATTTAAGTCAAAAAACGAAAAACAATAAAAAAATGAAATTTCGCCATTTTTTTAATAGTGTACACTTTTTTTGAAAATGACCCATTGACAATATTGGTAAGGACATGTTAGGGTTAACAGCCTCAGGGACCCAAGGCGGCGCTAAATTATCTAAAAATTCGCTGGCTAAAGAAACAGGTATAGGGGAAGGGTTCTTATAAATTGATCTAAATCTACGGATATTACGCCAGACAATCGTTGGGTGAGTGTTCGGTGAAATTGATAAACAGAAGTTACGCCAAGATTCAAATTTTTTCTTCTTAAAAAGTTTATAAGTTTCCTTAATTAGGTTAGTAACAGTTTCAAAATTAATATCAGACATATCTAGGTTATAATTGTATTCTGCCTCTTTACGTTTGTTAACTAATTCTGTACACTCAGAGTCCCACCATGGAGGCGAGGGTATTATACTATTATTGTTATTTTTTACAGGAAAAACTACATCTGCAGTTTCAATTAACAAAAGTGCTAAAGCTTCAGCACAGCTGTTTTCATTGCCATCAGAAATTACCGGCAGGGAGCAAAGCTTACTGTCAACAAGGCTTCTAAATTTGTCCCAGTCACTACTATTTCTACTTGGTAATTTATGTCTTAAGTTAGATCTCCTTGATGAAGCCTTTGATTTGGAAAGAGGGTAAGAAATAACTATTGGGAAATGGTCACTTCCATAAGTAGAGGTTAGAGTATGCCAAGTTAATGAAGAGGCTAAGTTTGGAGAACAGATAGAAAGGTCAATTGCACTTTGGTTTTGGTTGGGATCTGAACGGCGAGTAGCAGCTCCTGAGTTCAAGAGGCATAAGTTATGTGAGTCAATTATATCTAGTAAATCTTCACCATGACAATTAGAAACAGAACAACCCCATGATTGATGATGACAATTAAAGTCCCCCAATATTAAGAAAGGCTTTGGAAGAAAAGAAAAGAGATTATTCATCTCTTGAAGAATAGAAGAAGAAGGGTGAGGAATGTAAATAGAAACAAAACAAGTTTGGTGCACCTTAATAGCTACAATAGAAATTTCCTCACTATGAGGAGGTAATGAAACAATAGAGAAAGGAAAAGAGTTCTTGATAAGTATAGCTACACCACCATACCCATCAGATCTATCCTCCCTAATGGTTAAATAACCATTAATTTTAAAAATATGATTTGATTTGAGCCAAGTCTCTGCTAAAGCAAAGACAAATGGCTCATATTTGTTTAAAAGGTATATTACATCACTCTTTTTGTTTAGTAGACTGCGGCAGTTCCACTGGATTATATTGGATGTGTTGTCCATTATGAATGGATTGAGGTACATTGAAAGTTGAGGCAACGTTGGACGGTGAGATGTTGAACTGAGAAAGAAGATTGTGTAATGCAGAGAGTAAATCATTTATAGAAAAGTTTACATCATTTTTATCATTATTTTGATTATTAGAAAAGGCACAACCATTAGATGGCTGGGGAATTTTAAAATCATTAATAATAGCATTGTGGGCCTCTTTATTGTAACCTTGTGTAGATTTGGGTGGAGAGCGTGGTTTCAGAAAGACAGTCTTTTTATAACTACTTGAAGCCTGCATTCTATTAGGTGAAGAGATTGATGGAGTTTCTGCAAAGTTTTTAGAAGGAGAAGATAAAAGTGTGTCAGCATAAGATTTCGTTACTGGGGGATATACTTTAGCTGCTTCAGCATAAGAAACTGAGCTATGTGCCATGTATGATTTAATCTGTTTTTGTCTAGATAATTCAGGACAAGATTTATTAATGGCATAGTGAAAGCCAGAGCACAGACAGCAAGATGCATTTTCTACTTCCCTTTCACAGCTATCTCCAGTATGGCCTTGACCACATTTATAACAGCGAGGTTTAGATCTGCACTGAATTTTAGTGTGTCCAAAACGACAGCAATTGAAACATTGTACAGTAGGGAAAATATATAAATCAACAGGTAATGCATTGTAGCACATAAAGATTCTTTTAGGTAGAACCTGTCCATCAAAAGTAACTACAATGGATTGGGATGGCTTCCAAATGGTTGTACCATCAACAACAGATTTAAAATTAAGGCGTCTGACTTTTAGAATTGGACCGCAACCAATGGGAACTGTAATATTATCAATTACTTCCTCAGGAGACCATTCTGCAGGAACACCACGTACTAGACCCATTCTTGTAACATTAAATGTGGGTATAAAAGCTTTGTAATTATATGTTTCCAGACTACTATGTGAAATAAAAGAATTTGCATCCAGATAATTGGAAAATGACAGAGAAATTTTATTACGCCCAATTTTTTTGACGCTTCCATTTATAATGTTTTGAAAGGCGTTATGTTTGAGATATTTGCCAAATGTGATTGGGTGCAATGTAGTATCATCATCAGGGAAAATAGTTTTTTTCTGTAAATGAATAGTGTAAGGTGCACTGTCGGTTTTGTCGTATGCTTTACGACCGATTTGCGCGGGAACAGCTACGGATGGAGCCTGAAAATCAGCAGCAATGGTTGGTAATACAGGGCAAATAGGTTCTGCTAAAGTTGTTGTAGGACTTTTAGGATCCGTGCAACCACAACCCGACGACTCGGAACCGTGGTTTTTTCGGGTGCGACGGCGTTTGTTACAGTGTTTGCACACATGTACGCGACTTCTTTTAAGGTTGCGAGCCGAGGACGACCCATCGGTATCCATGCCTGACTCATTGCTCACCACAGTAACAAAATTGCCTGCCGGGGGAACAAAGTCCCCCGGGTCTGGCGGGTCGTTCATTAAAAGGCTTCAACAATAATATAGTAAAAACTTACCACTACCGAAGAGAAAAAAAAAAACTACAAAACTATAAATTAAAGAAGAGAACACTAAAACTAAACTACTGATCCTATTTTACAGTATTTTATAAAATAATTAATCTTTAATTCAAAAAGGACGCGTCCGTCTAGTTGAACGTTTCCCGCGCTTTTTCTGTTGCCAATTTAAATAGATATGCTGTGATGTTAGTCTGTAAAGTAGGGTCCTAACACAATAGTCAAGTGACTTCATGGAACTAATAAGTACTAAGTACGGTCTTAGTGGTGTGAAGGAAAAAACGTTTTGCGGTGACCCCAAGAAACGTGGGAATAAGGCAGGAAGATGATGGTGAACGGTTGGAGTGGCTATATGTCAGACAATAAATTACGTTATAACTGATTCATGATGTTCAGCAGTTATGAGAGTTATTACTGGAATGTGGGTCTGAAGGTTGAGAGGATTATTATTTATCCACAGTTTTTTTTGGCATTGTGAGTATTATCAAGAATAATCAAGATTACGGATCAAAACACTTTTGAATATTGATTGTCTAAAGTCTAAGGGGTCCTTGGACAATCGAGCGTGTTCGTGTCCCGCTGGTAATGTTGTCAATTTCGAAAATAAGCAGATGAAAAGATTGGTGTGCATGTCTATGAATTTTGCTGCGAGTTGTAGTCTGGCAACCCTAATAGACATGCGCAAAACGTGTCCAACAAAAGATACGGATACGGAGTGATATTATATTTTTGCTTCCGGAACTAGTCCACTCACATAGTTCATTAGTTCCTTTTTAGTACCGGGGAGCGCTTTCAGTTCGTTAGTACCACAGCAAAGCTCCAGTACCATTGTAGTTCAGAACTATCAAAGCAAAACTGATAGCTTACTACCTCGGGACTATATGAGCCGAACTTATGAAAATCATGTACTTAAATGCTGAACAGTTTATAGCGATTATCAATGAAAAAATAGAAAATAGCTCTTAAGTATTTGTGTTGCACAACGACATCCACAGCTTCAGAAAGGCTTTTTTCCAAAGCAGGCCAACTCCTGTTCCAGCAACAAAACAGACTAAGAGGAAAAAACCTTTCAAAGTTATTGTTTTTTACAGAGTGTGCCCAAAAATACTGGGAATGTTAATTTTTTCCTTAACTTTTGTAATTTCAATAACAATCAACACATTTCATAAATATAAAAGACAGTTTTATTTGTTACCGAAAACATCGATATTTTTCAATCGATATTTAACGTACATCGATGCTTTCGCTTCGATGTTAAATCGATGCTTTTCTAACATCGATCATCCCTAAATTAAACTTACAATTTTTTGAAAGAAAAATCTGTTACAAAAAACTAGACGACAGTTGTTGTACGGTTCTTTTTAATATACGTTCCATCCATTACTCGTCATGCATGCGGTGTAGAAACTTTCTTTTGCACGCGAAGTGCAATAGATATGCAAACAATTTACTATTGCGCATGGTACGAAACTACGAACATACGATACGATGTGTTCCCATCTCGTTCTATCATTGGGTTGGCGGTGCGTCGATGTGCGATGGCGCGAGCACGCCAGAGCTACCACTACCAGCCAGAGCGAGCGCTTCGGAAATAGTCGGGACTACTCGGTACTAGAGGGACTGAAGGACACATTTAAATTGGTAGTGAACGAGTGAATGGTGTAGTACCGGGACTGGACTGGAAGTATATCATTTTCATGACTCGTTCCGGAACGACCCAAGTCTAAACCCTAAGTAGTTCTTTTGTGAATATCGTCGTCAAAATAAAGAGGGCTAAAATTCTTGAAAAATTGGAATTTACTTGAAAAATTTCAAAATATAAAATGGCAGACTCGGACGTAGTGGACTTGGATTTAACAATCGATAATTTAGTTCCTAAGAGTCCGGAAAGGTAAATATTTGTGAATGTTTGTGTAATTGCATGTGAAAATATGCCAAAGTCCTTCATGTTTTTTGACCGTAAAATATAGTTAAAATTTCTGAAATAAATACCAAGGTAGGTTGCACTATATGTTATCAAGCAGTCTAAAATCATTACACTAGGGGTGCCTTGACTTATGACCTACATAAAGTACAATAGCCTGATCATGTGTGTGGGAGTCCATGGATATGCATATTATAGCAAAGCCATATTTTGCATATAAGACGCATATAAACACTAATAAAATTACTGTTGCAACTTTGATCTTCATCCTATCATTATTATGGCTTGATTCTATCTTTACCATAGAATCATTGCAAGATCAGGATCAATCAGCTGTGAAAGTAAGCACCTAATTTAAATGTGTTATCTCTTACAATATAATGTACAGTAATAAAAGATCAATAATACTGAGTAATTTTTTTTTACATGATAAATTCTAATGTTTTTCTTTGTTCTCAACTATTTCCTTAGAGTGGCCGAAGAAAAGAAAGAAAGTGGGAATCATTTGTACAAATTCAAAAATTACAAGGGTGCATTGGCTATGTATGATGAAGCGATACAGCACTGTCCAGATAACGCAGCATACTATGGAAACAGATCTGCCTGCTACATGATGCTGGGCATGTACAAGAAAGCCTTGGATGATGCTCAGAAAGCTGTCTCTCTGGATTCAACATTTACTAAAGGATACATCCGCATGGCAAAATGTTGTATTGCTTTAGGTAATTATGTTTTACATTTTATTATTAAATCTTAGACAGATGCACTCTTTATAATATGTAACCAGGAAACATGTGTGGTGTGCAACACTTCCTTTGAAACCTTGAGTGTTTTTGAGAATTTCAGGAATTAAATTGACTTAAATATGATATACTAGCCGTCCCTCGCAACTTCTTCTGCGTCACATTTTCTCAGTTTTCGCCACATTTTTCATTGCTGCTCCGGTCCTATTGGACGTAGCGTGATAATAAATAGCCTTTGTCCTTCTCCAGGTTGCAATCTATCGTCTTGCCAAATTTCATTAAGATCCGATCAGCCGTTTAGTTGTGAAAAGATAACAAACAAACAGAGTGACTTTTGCGTATATAATATTAGTATGGATTTATGCTAAGCCTGATTTCAACCACAGCTGGGTATAGGCCTCTCTTTTTTGTGCCAGTTCCCACAGTTTTGTCAGTCTCATCCAGGTTTTTCCCCAATGGCAATCAGATTACAACACAAAAATCAAATTTGCACATGCTAATTACTTAATGGTAGAGTTGCACAATTTGTTGTTGATATCACACCATTGTTTAGCCAACATTGAATGATGTTTATATAAGTGACATCAATCTGCACTATTGATTCATTATGTACTATTTATCAGACTAGGAAAAACAATACATGCAAATGGAACCTTACATACAAAATGTTAAATTAAATGTTTGGTACTGAATGATAAATCACTTATCATATTTACATGATATGGACTGCGGTTTAGCCTTGTGACCAGTATTTATTATTAAATTATATTATTATTACATTACTTTATAACTTCAACAGCTGTTACTACAGTTCAGTTTAAATATGTAGAATTTTAAAGAAGCCAATAAGTTTTCAATTTCATATTTTATAAGCAAAGATAGAAATTATGTAGCCACTTGGTGAGAGTATTTCATCATAAATTGTAACTTTAGAATTGAAAACCCACAAAGATTGTGCTGTTTATTTAATTTTATTTTTGTGTTATTTCTTGGTAATGTATGTCTATCATTTGATTTCTATGCAATTTTCTTGGTATTAAAAACAAAGAACATTCTTGAGTGTAGCATTTGTTATCAATGCTGATATTCATGACACATTTGCATAAAGCCTGATGTTTCACAAAAAACGAATCAGGACTGTCTCATACAAACCAAAAGTAGGTACTGTTATTTTTTTCCTCAACCTTACTGTTTTTCTGAATGTTGATGGATGGAGAGGGACAGGAAGGCCAAAGGAAAGATGGATGGATGGTGTGAGAGGTGATATGAATGAGAAAGAAGCAAATGAAGCTGTGTCGTGTAACAGGGGAGAATGGAAGAAAAAAAGTGTTGCAGCGACTCCAAATAGAATGGGACAACGGCAGAAAGATGATGACTGGTTTTTTAAGTATTATTTGAACTACAGGTGACCTATCGGGAGGTGAGCAAGCGGTGAGGCGCGCGAGCGAGCTGGGTGGCGCGGACTGTGCGAGCAGTGAGCGACGCGCGCTCGAGACACTGCGCAAGCTACACGACGACGCTCAGCGCGCCATGGAGGCCAACGACTACCGCCGCGTGGTCTTCTGCATGGACCGCTGTCTTGATTATAGCCCCTCTTGCACTAAGTGCGTCATCATATTTTATTTACAATTTTACTGCTTACCCCCCACCTCATATAGCAGATTTCTTCCAAAAAAATCCTGGCATATTGGGATAGGTATAAATCATCAGATTCCCCAAGAACTTCTGGCAACCGATACTCAAGATACCCAATGGTGATAAAAATTAAATGGTTAAGAACATTTTGCACAAGTATAATTTAACAATTTTTTTAATCAGTTTTTTAGTAGAATGTTGGAGGCAAATCAAAATCGAACCATTTATTTGAATACTCCATTATTTATTACATTCCATATGTATTATAAAGATGGTCTTATCAAATAAGAGATCAGTATGGACCCTGTCGGCACAGCAACATTAGGAGAGAGGGTAGCCCTCTTTCTCTCAGTAACAGTAACAATTCAAGTATATTATTATAAATTATTAGACCAATTTATCAACAATCTATCAATTTACAAAAATTTATTATACATGATTTTATTTCATACATTTATAAAATAGTCATAATATAATACAATTAGGTCATTAAAATGCAATTTGAATATCAAACTTTACAAGAAATAGAATTGATTTTAGTTGTTTGTTTGGTGAAGAATAGGCAACAAAACTCTATGGGGTGTAACGGAAAGGGTACATACATATTTAAGGGTATGCTACAGACCATCAAACTGAACATGTTTCTCCATCGGACAAACATCGTAATAGCGAAAAAGTTATCTGCTGCCCCATACAAAATTCAATACCTATACGACCCAAATGTATGGGGAGCTGATATTTTTTTCGCTAGTACGATGTTCGTCCGATGGAGAGTCATGTTCAGTTTGTTGGTCTGTAGCACACCCTTCAGTGTGTATATACCATTTCCGTTTAAAGAAAGGGAGAAAGTTCATACAGAAAGCTAGTAAATCACGCATCAAGAACACTCCACTGATAACACATAATGAATTCGCCTTTCTTGTTTTCCAGGGCGAAGCTCACAAAAGCAGAATGTTTGGCAATGCTCGGTCGCTGTCAGGAAGCTCAAGAAATTGCGAACGACTCATTAAGATTCGACAGTTTTGATACTGAGGCTATTTACGTGCGTGGTCTCTGCCTGTATTTTGAGGTACACATTCACATTGTTATTTCAATGTGTTGATTTTACAAAATAACAACTTAAACTAATGAAATATTTCATATTTCAAGGATAAAGACGATCAAGCATTCAAGCATTTCCAACAAGTTTTGCGTCTTGCCCCAGATCATAAGAAGGCCATGGAAACTTACAAAAAAGCTAAACTGCTCAAGCAAAAGAAAGAAGAAGGTAAACCTTGTTTTTCTTTTACAATTTGATCATTTGAAGCAAAATGATTCATTTTAGCAAAACATCAACAATTCTGATTAGCATTAATACATAATAAATCGGATTTAAATCACTTTGGTTTCATTGTTCTATTTCATGGTCATTACAGGCAATGAAGCATTCAAAATGGGCAGGTGGCAGCAAGCTCTGAGCCTCTACAATGAAGCTTTAACTATCGACAAGAACAACAAGATTGTGAATGCAAAGCTTTACTTCAACAAGGCTACAGTATGCTCTAAACTAAACCAAATAAAAGAAGCTGCTGAAGCTTGCTCAGCTGCCCTTGAATTAGATGAAAACTACGTGAAGGCGCTCCTTCGACGTGCTAAGTGTTACACTGAACTTGGTGACTATGAAGAGGCTGTGAAAGATTATGAAAAACTCTATAAGATTGATAAGAGCAAGGAAAACAAGCAGTTGTTGCATGAAGCCAAAATAGCTCTTAAGAAATCGAAACGCAAAGATTACTACAAAATACTTGGAATTGACAAAAGTGCTTCTGAAGATGACATCAAAAAAGCTTACAGGTATTTCCTCCACCTTCTATAGTTAGTTTGCAATTTTAAATGAAAAACAATGCCGCTTATCTATGACTTTATATGTATATATGTACTACTAAAATAATAGTAAGGCCTTAAGTTGATGTTGTATTCATAAAAGTGAGTTACGAATAGAACTTGATCTTAAAATGTGACGTAACAGGAAGCGTGCACTGGTGCACCACCCAGACAGACACGCGGGCGCGCCGGATACGGAGCGGCGCGAGCAGGAGCGCCGGTTCAAAGAAGTGGGCGAGGCCTACGGGGTGCTCAGCGACCCCAAGAAGCGCGCGCGCTACGACCACGGACAAGATCTAGACGACGACGGCTCCGGCATGGCAGGTTTGTACATACTACACGTTATTTCGTTATTTAAAGTACTGCCATATAACATACATTTAACATGTTCAAAGAATTATCCCTTAGACATCATTCTTTATTCACTATATTGGAATTGTTAATATTTAGTTTTTACTGCAAACCTTTTGCCACAAAACAGACTTTCACTGCATCCTACTTCCTTCTTATATCGAATATTATAAATGCGAAAGTTTGCTAGGATGGCTGAATGTATGGATGGCCGTTTGTTATTCTTTCACGCAAAAACTAATGACTGGATTTCAAGCGAATGAAGGTCACCGGCAAAAGCTAGATAGGAAAAATTTTTGCTGCACTGAGAATGAATTCGACTTGTTGGGCAATATACGTTGGGCAAAAAACAAACAATTGACGATCGAACATTGTAATGCCTAAGATGGTGTTGTAATGTTTTAAAACTTTGTTTGAATTTAGAGAAATGGTGGAATTGTGGGCACAACTTTGTTTTGCACAGGATTTTAAAGGTCATGCATAATATGTTAACTTTCGTAATTTTTTTATGTTTCTTGTTGGTATTGTCATTGGTGTACCTATATGCCCCCTCGGATCGGAGTGGGTTTTTTTTTTAACATATTACTTAATATTGTATATGTAAAGTATTATTTTAAATTATTATTACTGATTATGTTTAAATTGTTTTCAGATATTGACCCCAACGTAGTATTCCAGACTTTCTTCAACCGTGGAGGACAACATTTTGATTTTCACTCTGGCGGTGGGTTCCCTGGAACTGCATTCAGCTTTCAGTTCGGTTAATTTCCTTATTTCCGTTCCATAAAAACATTATTTTCGACAATCAACAAATGTTATGCATAAATTAAAAAAATTGTATGTGTACTTTATAGAATTAAAAGGAATAGTTCTAGCTAAACACATATACATCATTCCACATTAAAATATGTAAACGTTTCTGAAAGTGTGCTTAGTTTTGGCAAAATTTTTGGTTTTATTTCTTCCTATTTAACAAAAAAAAGTTCAAGAAATGTTCTGTATATTTACATGATTGCCATACAATATCACAACGAACTATGACCAAGTATGTTGTTGAGCACGTAGAACTTATAACTGTGCATTAATGGTGTTTCGTTCAGAACTTTAGTACCTAATTATTATAATAATGACTGATTTGGTTAAGTAATTTTTTGATTGTTAGCACCCACGTGTGGAGTTCTGTGAACATGCTTTATGTAATTAAATAATTAATAAAACTAGAAAATAACTATAACTACCTCGGGATTTTTAATGGAATGTCCCCTGTGTCTGCCCGAAGGTAAATAAAGGACTGAAATACACAAAAAGACCACAGAAATATGTACAATTTTATGATATAATACCTTTGCTTTGTTAATGCTGAACCCTGCCAAACATTGGACTGTTAACTGCTAAATGTTTTTTTAACAATTTTGTGTAACCTTGATTAGTCATGTGGTCCAATCTTTATCATATTATAGTCTTTCGTCTCAATTTTTAATTTGAATCGCAAATACATGTTTGTTATGTTTATGTACGTGTAAGTAGACACAAGATATATAGTTGCAAATAAAATAGAATATTTACGCATTACTGTACATAACAAAAAGAAAATATGAAAGAAAACTTTAAAATGTAGGCGTTATTTTGTTTAATCGCTTGTTTTAAGATTGGGTATTGTGTTCAATCATAAAGTAGAAAAAACATAGTTGTATCTTATTTCTGGAAATAATTATCAAGAAAAGTTTCAACAAATATAGATTATAAAAATATAATCAAGGATTATCAAAGTAGGCTTAATCTAATACATGAAACTTGATGACTTATTGCATGGAAATAAAAAATCCTCTAACTGGGTGTCAATTTTTTATTTTGCTAGTCCGAACTCCCTGTAAGCTGCGTCTTAATAGGAAAATTACATCCGTGAGTAGAGCACTGAATAACTTGATCTCTTTTCTATTTTGTAAGAAAAATCAAGTAAGGCAGGGCACTGGCTGTCCTATGCCCAATGCCCATGAACGTCAAGATCCCCTATGAAAACGGAAACCGTTTTTGCAAATAATAAATACCGACTTCATAAAAACACCAAAAAGTGAAAAATAACATGTCCGCGACTACCGCTAAGTACACACAGCGACACACCAACTTATACATTTCCAATATAACATGGCCTGGCCTCGCTTGTGTAATTTCCTGTACAATGAGAGATTCTGCCTAAACTGGGTTTGTATAGCTCCGTAAGCTTCTCGATGTTTGCGAGTCGTATGCTGCTTCTCATGGCCTTGTATATATCGCAGGCAATTTATATGATTCCGCGTTATAAAAACGGCGTCGTGCGTTTAAAAACGTTCGCTGTTTTAAAATATGCCGAAGGCAAATTGGCCAATCGTTCAATTGTTAAAATTTCGACATTGATTGTTATAGTAGGGTGACCATTATAAAACATAGGTTATGTTACTTTTGCTACCAGGAGAATTTGGATGCAAGAGCGAGCGAAGCGAGCACTAGACTTAGACCCCGACTCGGACAGGTTAGGTTCGAAGGGGATGGCGGGGTCTAGTGAGCGAGCGGAGCGAGCTAACTAAAACCCCGACATCCCCTTCGTGTTAGGTTATTGTAAACCCTTCAGACAGAATTAGTACCTCCGCGTAGTAGGGCTATGTCGACTACGCTTTTTGGCGAATATAGAACCAATAATATTCCGCAGGAGTCCTCCGAGCACCAGATTCCATGGATACCTTAGCGTTTTTTACGTGCCGGACAACCTCAAAAATCTAAATACCTAGTTTAATTTGCCGCGGCATTTTGTAAACGGCGATTGAATTGTCCATCAAATGTTGTGGCATCTTACAAAGTGACAAGGCAATTTACATTTTACCTTCGGCATATTTTAAAACAGCGAGCCTTTTTAAACGGACGACTTTGTTTGTAAAACGCGGAATCATACAAATTGCCTGCGACATACATAACGAAGGCAAGTCAAAATATGACGACGTTAGAACCAGAATCAAATGATTTATGTGAAATTATTACCAATAACGAGATAATTACACAATGACCGGCAAAAATCATAATTCTTCCATGCCATACTAATCTTAGTGCTCTTCAGTGCTAACTTCATTGAATATCTCCGAAGATCTGATGTAGATCGACGATGACCAAGGAATCTCTTCCAAACAAAAGAATATTGAAATCGGTTCACAAATTAGCGTAGATATGGCCACGAACATACTTATACAAAAAAAAACATTCAGATGAATTGAAAGTGTCACTGAATCTGGCAGGGCCACCATCAGGAATTTTAATTTTGAAAACACAAAAAAATAGTCGCTAATTAGTCGAAATTTGTCGCCAAATATCAGAATTTGTCAGTCACTGGTTCAAAAGATATAAGGGTTTATAGGTGGCCGATCTGGAGAGAGTCTCCCTAGCAGGGCCACATTTTATATCTCTAAAACTAGGACACCTAGCGAAGATGTGTTTTCTCCCATATTTTGTCGCCAACTAGTCGCAATTTGTCGCCATTTTACAGATTTAGTCGGTGTGTAATTAAAAACATATTAAAGAATTCAATTTCCCCATACAGTGGTACAAGCGTGAAGCGAGTACAATAGTACATTGTTACTCCAGGGGTGAAAGTAACTTATGTAGTCCCGAGACGGGGTTTGGCGCCCGAACAAAGTGAGGGCGCCAATAGTTCGAGGGACTAAATAAGTCTTTAACCGAGGTAAACACTGTGCTTTTCATTACGAATACAAGGAAAGTAAAAATAAAAACATGAATTACCTAAAGAAAAAATTAGTAAATTTTATTTCGGATTGCCGCTTTCCCGGCTGTTTTATTTTTTTTGCTGTGGCCAGCAAGCTATTCAGTCATTATTTTTCATTTTGATCATTGAAAAAATGGTAAATATTTTGCCCATCTCTATGTTATTTTAAAGATATTGTTGAAACTAAATTATAATAAAGTTATTTAAAATATATATATTCTGTAAACAATACTTAACTTTAAGTTATTTTAATGTATATCGTGGCTGCATAGAAAGTTGGAACATGGATCAATAAACATGTGTAAATAGAACTAGTTTTTTTTTTAATAATTTGACATCTGTCAGTTGAAAGCAATTCTCCCTAGGGATGAAAAGTATTACTTTCATCCCGCTCCTCAGGCTACTTCAGACCTACTTTCAGAGTATGAGTAATGAAAAATACTTTATGTAGTTTCTAGACAGTATCTATAACTTCTAATGAATGTTTGTTTCGAATTAAATAAATTTAAACTTATTCTATAATTTCAACCCACCTTAAGAAAGCTGTATTCATTACCTATAAACAAATCTACAATTAATATATGTAATTATTTATCTAACACAATGTGCACTTACCACTTAGTCGCTGGCAGATAGATCGCTGCGCTCCGTTTCATTTACGGTAAGTAAGAAAGAGATAGATGCGCGTGTACAGACAAGCTGCTTAGAACGATTTGCCCGCCACGTAAGTTAAAGTCAGCCAGTTTAATCAAAGTGGAACTATTATGAATAGTTACGAACTCGAGTGTTGTTATCTCTAGGTATTCCGAAAATACCTTGAGATAACAATCACTACTAGAAACTAGAAATAAGACCCGCACTTGGCTGGAACCCTACGCGTGGCCCGACATGCACTTGACCGGATTTTTTGAAAGTTGACATGGCCATTTGTACACCCGTCATCCTGATGTAGGTACGAGCCGCATCGAGTGCCTAAAATTGGTTAAAGACGGCCCTACTCTCAAGCTAAATCCATCAAGTTGTTTAGGATACAAAGCGTGCCAAATTTAAATACTGGCGCAGTTGGGTAAAAATACCGAATGATGATTCCTATAATATCATCATCTGCCTAACCTTTTCCCATCTTGGTTATGTTAGGGTTGGCTCTCCAGTATAACTAGATGAATACTGTAAGTAAATAGGCAAATAAAAGAACTTGATAGTTTGTATTTTATTTTAATTCAATTTATACTACTACATACTTAAACATAACCGGCGAAATGTGGGTGTACTATCAGCTACGGCTCGCCGGCTCTGCAAAACCCTTTCGGGGATAACAGGCGTGTTGTTATGTTTCATTCAATTTGGAAAACTTTGTATGCCGAAAACGCAAGATACTTATCATTAACTTTATTTGGTTTCTTCTTTTTGTTTTATTTTAGCAGCATCTTTTACTCTCATTGCTTTATCGTTCGCGGCCCGTTTAGTTTGGGTTTTGCTTCTTATACCTTCAAATCTGAAATTGATGACATAATTTTAGTTAGTCTATGTTAGCTGTAAAACCCCCTGAAATGTCAATGTGACTTGGGGGAGGCCTATGTCCAGCAGTGGACGTCTTTTGGGCTGAAATGATGATGATGTAAGCTGTAGGTGCAATATCTAGGTAAAAATAAGAAATATATCATATAAAACAACACTGTATTTTTGCTGTCGTTGCTGAAACGCTTGACGAAATGACAGGCTTAGGTAAGCCTGTAATAGGTATTCCATCTGCTGAGATTGGGGCCTACTACCTGCGAGGCTGCGAGTACCACACGGACCTAGTGAGGTTGGTGGATACCACACAATATAATAGATGGTGAGCGTTCCATCGTAAAGTGAAGCGATGGATGTTGATGCCGTGTAAAGCCACTGAAGTACTTACTTTTTCATTTTGAACGGTTTCTTTTTTTCGGGCTTTGGCGGTTGGTGATCAGTTTTGAAAGTCAGGACATAACGCTTCACAACATCTACATTGACCGCAGTGTTTTCTGGATATATTCTCTTCTTCCAAGCTTCTAGTTCTTCCATCCACATTCGCTGGTACTCGTATGAGAGTAACCATTCGACACGTGATTTACCTTCCTGTTAAATATAAAAAAAGACTTCATTGATTAGCAAATAAACGGCGAGACTGGTAACCCTTGATACCTACGGTTAAATTAAAGGGGTTGCAAAATTTATCGCTATTTTATTTTCAAATAAGCGCTGTGAAAATATAATTAAGATTAACCGGATTTTTGCCATTACCTATGCCATAGTACAAGCCAGCGGCTGCCAAGTTACAAGTGGAGTGCCCACGACCTGGGCCTCAAGTCTGCTGCAGCGCGCTTGGCCAGCATGAATCTGTATGCCTCGTAGTACAGTCCACACACGGAATAAATATAAAAATATAAAAATACAGCTTGAATGTTACATGTAAGGAAGGAAGTTACAAAAGATCATTTCATGATTCTATCTTAGTAGATATTGCCCGCGGCTTTGCTCGGTTTTAGGTAAGAACTTATCCCACGGGAGCGACTTGTTTTTTTACATTTAATATGACATTTTATGCCAGTCGGGGATAATAGCTTCCAGTTAGTGAGTGAATTTTCGAAACTTTTTACCTGTTTTTATTTCCAAGGAAATTCAAATATTTACAAGTCAAGAAAATATTTGTTACTTGGTACTTAGTAACAAATCGTTTTGTCTAGTGTCAGACGCCCGCTTGTCGCGTAGCATTCGTGTCAAAATCTAAAATATTCGGGATCAAAATTATACCAATCTCATGCTCCGCTGTATGAGTCGTTTCAATCCCTTTGTATAAAAGTACATCGGCGTAAATATTATGTATTACCATTACATTCTTGCTAATTACAGCTTTTTGGTCTGTATGGTGTCGGACGTTAAGAATAGCACCATCCCATATCTTCCCGTGGGTGTTGTAAGAGGCGACTAAGAGACTTGCCAGAGAATGGGCAGCACCGTTCTCTGTACATTTTGCAACCACCGTACTGCGATCGCCAACCCGCCTGCCAAGCGTGGCGATTATGGCAAAACCCCCCTTTGGGGTTATGAAATCTAACATGACCATTAAACTAAAAAAGAAAGTAATGGACTCTTGCCTTCTACCATGCCTAACATATGGTTTCCAAACGTGGATATTTGACTCTACATCCAATAGAAAACTCAATACATGTCAAAGAGCAATGAAGCGCAGTTCACTAAATATCAAACTCTAAGACAGGGTAGGTACGAAACAATTTAGTAAGGAAGCGAACTAAGGTTATAATTAGATGCTGTATCTATCGCCAGAAGTTTGAAATTGAGATGAGTAGGACATGTGGCTCGTTACAATGATGACAGATGGACCAAAACTGTAACAAGTGGCCCTCACGAATACAGAGGCAGACGCAGACCTACGACAAGGTGGAAGGACAAAGTAGAATGTAGGTATCGCAAGCAAGAAATGGATAGAGGTAATTAATCAAAAGCGAGAAATCTAGCATTCTCTGGAGGAGGCCTTTACCCGAAAGGGAGCCATGTAGCTTACTGTATTATTTTATCATGGGTAAGTAATATATGATATAATTACAAAACCTCTAATATTTACAAGATATAACAACTGAATCTATATTTTTTTTGATATTATGATCAGTTAATTTAATAAACGATTGATATAAAGCTCGCAAGCTCGCTTCACTCATTCGCCTTCGCGCGTTAATGGTCACTATTCTAACCAAACCTAACCCAAATGATTCACCAACATAGAGGGGACCCTGGCACTCCGCTCCACTCCCGCTTAGCCACTTAGCCTTCTAACCTAATATAACCCATCCGAGTCAGATTGTTTTGAATCGTAACAATATTATATATTTTAAACGATAGGCCTAATGATTTTCGATTAAATAAAGGTTATATCCAATAACATTATAAGAAATAACTTTTAGAGTATCAAAATGTTATATCTAAAGAAATTATATCAACAGTTGGTCTAACTCGCGTATTTTATATTAATTATAGATTACATGTAATCATGCCGATACATTCAGAGCTTTGGTGATTTAATTATTCTTGACTTCTCACCTAAAAAATAGAAGATAATGAAATATCTGCCCTTTATTTTTTTTAAACGTGGTTCGCATTTTTAACTCATTATTTTCAGAGACGATTGTAACACCCTCTGAAAAGCATTACAAAATAACGCATTTTAGTTGTCACATACCTATGAAAAAGTGGTTTTTATTTGGTAAAATATTTAAAAAAAAAATACTCGTTTTCTTTGGTTTATTTTCTGCGTCAATAATACCAGTAATTTTGTCCAACATGCAGTTTATACATTTCAGACGTTCTACTAGTATGACGATTTTAAATTTCAGACGTTTTACTAGTAGGTCGTTTTACTTTATTTATTTATTTAGAACATGGAGGACTTACAGCTAATAAAAACAAACAAGAAAGGGAATAATAGTCACCAGAGAGCCAATTACAAATCCTCACGTATAGACATAAAATACAAATTTTTGGTTATATTATAATAGTTTATTATTAGTTTAAAAACGTAATAATTTTAGAAAACTACACATATTTTAAGAAGTTATTTTAAATATAAGAAAGACGCACGATGAGTGGTCATCCAATGCCACATTATTGGACTGTCCATCCTGTCGGCCACGATAGCTACCAGTTAAAGCAGGTACCTTTTCCAGTGAAAGACTTTTATCAGGAAAATATATAAGATGTATTAAAGTCGTAAACAGAGTTATTTTTAATTAGACACCACTACTAGAAAAACACCACACTGACACAACAACATTTCATAAATTATGTCACTGCAGCTGTAACATGCTAGACAGCTACCAGTATTACTATAGTGCTCTGTCCAAAGAGGCTTTAACACTTTCCCTTAGCTGTATGGCATTGTATACCCAGGGCATCCCGGATTTTAACAAGTCTTGGCCTAGGAACTGCCTTGGTCATAATATCTGCAAATTGAGTAGCAGTGCCGGTCTTTTGTACATCCAAAAGTCCGTCTTGTACAGTTTCTCTTACGAAGAAATGTCTCAGTCGGATGTGTTTGGTCCGCTTATGGAACTCTGGATTGTATGCAAGACGTATGGCCGCTTCATTGTCTACTTTTAATGTGGGTACTCCGTCCATGTTAGTAAGTGAGCTGAATACTCTCTGGAGCCACACGAGTTCACGAGCGCCTTCACTTGCTGCTACTATTTCAGCTTCGGTAGTTGAGATCGCGACTGAAGATTGTCGTTTGCTTAACCATGATACTATTCCTCCAGCAAAGAGACATGCAACTCCCGTTGTAGAGCGACCTGTTTGCTGGTCTCCTCCATGATCCGCATCACTATAGCCTTGTAGGTTGGAACAATGTTCTACTTTATATGTTATACCAAAAGAACAAGTCCCTTTTATGTAGCGCATAATGCGCTTGACACGTAGCCAATCTTCATGTGTCGGGTTTTCCAGATTTCTTGAAACTAGTCCGACTGCATACGCTATATCAGGTCGCGTCCCTGTCATTAAGTACGCTAACGTACCTACTGCCTCTCTGTACTGAAAGTTCTTCTCTTCCTTTACATTGGTAACTTTCCCTGCTTGAGAAGTCGTTTCTATTGGCGTTGAAACTGGATTGCATTCTGACATCCTAAAACGTTCCAGTATCTTTTTGGTTTATGACTCTTGTTTAATTGTAATGGAGCCATCTTTCGACTGTGCTATCTCAAGACCAAGGTAATGAGACGCTGGCTTGCTTGTGATTTTCAGAGTATCCCCTAATTCTTTAAGGAATTGGTTTGCAAAATTTTTATCTGTAGTGGCTACAAGCCCATCGTCCACATACAGAGTTATCAGGATTTTCTCGTCACCTATTTTCTTCGTGAATAGGCAACAATCAGCTGCATTTTGCTGAAATCCTTTATCTAATAAAATCTCCTCAAAGCATGAGTTCCAGCATCTGGGAGCCTGCTTGAGTCCGTATAAACTCTTTTTAAGTTGACATATATTTGAAGTTCCGTCATTGAATCCATCCGGCAGCTGCATGTAAATTTCAACCTGCAGCTTGCCGTTGAGGAATGCCGTTGATACGTCAAACTGCGTCAAGTATGATTTTTCTTTGGCTGCGACACTTAATAAGGCTCTGATGGTGGCCATTCTAGCAACTGGACTATAAGTCTGTTCGTAATCGATTCCTTTCCGTTGCTTGAAACCTTTCACTACTACCCTAGCCTTATATTTGTCGATACTGCTGTCTGGGTTTCGCTTGATGCGAAAGATCCACTTGCAAGGGAGTGCCTTTTTATCTTTAGGCAGCTTACAGAGTGTCCATACATCATTTTTCTTCAGAGAATTCATTTCACTCGTCATTGCCTTGACCCACTCTGCGCTGTCATCCCTTTCAATGGCTTCTGTGTATGTTTCGGGAAAACATTCTGTGCCTATGAAGCACACATAGTCTTCGAACTTCTTCGGACGTGTGAGGCAAGTTCGATCGCGTAAGTTGTATCGAGATCTCGCATCTAACAACGGTGGTTCGACTATCTCTAACTCTTCGTCAGCGTCAACGAACTCTTCGTAAGCACTTTCATCCTCTCTGGTTTCGTTGCTATCTCCCAAAATGATCATCATTTTCGCTATAAGCTTTATGTTGCGGCAAATCATCTTCCGGCAAGATCACTCCCTCTGTCTCCTGTCCTATCAAATCAGAATCTCCCTCTATCGCATCGCTTACTGGTAAATGATCAGCTTCCTGAGGACCAGGTCCTAAGGCCATTGGGATTCTCAATTCCATGGTTGGACAAAAAATGACATCTCTAGATCTTTCGGTCTGTTTGCCATTCCAAATGCGATATCCGTCATCGTTATCGTATCCAATAAGTCTGCCTTTTAGAGCCTTCTTATTTAGCTTTTCTTTTTTGTTGAGGAATCTGAAAGAAACATTCACTCCCTATCACGCGCAAGTGTGAAATCTTAGGCTTCTTCTTATGCCACAGCTCATATGGTACTTTCCCTTCTTCTCTTGTGGGTCCCGTGCGATTGAGGACGTATGCAGCTGTATTAATAAGCTCTGCCCACAAGGCCTGTGGAAACTCGTCTCCTGCGTGCATATATGAACGAGCTGTTTCCACAAGAGTCCTGTTCTCTCTTTCTGCGCACCCATTTTGTTCGGGCGTGTATGGCATCGTGAGCCGCTGGATTATTCCCTGCCTGTTCAGTACTGCCCGAACCGCTTTATTATTAAACTCCCCGCCATTGTCGCTCAATATCGTTTTGACTGTATGTCCAGCATTTTTGGCTTCTTTAAGAAATTGAATAATCTTGTCTTTTACATCATTTTTGTTTCGAATGAAATAAACATGACGAAACGAGGAGAAGTCATCCTTTAAAAGAAGAAAGTAGCGGCATTTCGAGTAACTTTCAGGGAATGGTCCACATACATCGGCATGAACCAGTTCTCCAGGCATACTAGCTCTTTCTCTTTTGCCAAATTTAAGACGCTGTGCCTTTCCATAAATGCAGCTTTCGCACTGTATATCATTTTTATCATTTAGATTAATCCCCAGTTCCCTCTTGACAATATCTTTGATGTATTTCTTGTTCTGGTGACCAAATCTTTCATGATATAACTGGAGTAAGCTCGATGGGTTAACAGCATTAACCTCTACAGGTTTGCTTGGCAGAACTGTCTTCATTTGTAACTTATACAGTCCTCCACTCTGGTTCCTGTTTCCAACTACTAAAATCTGACAGTTTAATTCCAACCTGCACTCTTTCATGGTGGAAATAAATGTACTATTTTGCAGTTTATCTTGTGCAGCCAATATAGATATCAAATTCTTGGTAAGCTTCGGTACATACCAGACATCACTCATAGTTAAATTCATAGTTTTGCCGTTAACTTTGGTTTGAACTACCACAGACCCTTTCCCTTTTGCAGGAACTACAGTTCCATCTGCCGTTGTAACGGTGTGGTTCGATCCAAAGTCCTCAAAATATGTAAATATGTCTCCCCTATTGGTGACGTGAGTCGTAGCACCATTATCTACATACCAATTTTCTGTGTCGTTTTCTTCAGAGCAAGTGTAAATCATCAGCGTTATATTCTGTACTTGCTGCTGCTTGGACGAAGACTGTGTAGGTTTCTTCGGTCTGCCATCATTAATCCACTGCTTGCAATTTTTTATGCGGTGGCCTATTTTTGAGCAGTACCTGCATCTTATGTTCTCGTCTCTTGACTGCGATTTATGCTGCACCTTTGATGTAGAGACGAGCACTTCCTGAGTCTCTTCAATATGACCACCTAGCGCCCTCTCATACCCGCACAGTTGTGCTGTCAGTGATTCAATTGTCCTCTCTTGTTTGTTTAGCAGCATCCAACTTGATTTGAAACTGAAAAATTTTTCATTGAGGGAATCTAAAATTTTACAGATCAAGAACATTTCCGGCAACTTCATGTTAGGATCGGTCTTCAAAATTTCAGCGTTCAAATTGTTCCAAATGTTTTTAAGTTTCGACATCATAGTTGATGCGTCATCCGCAGAATTGTTTTTGAAGCTAAAGAATTGCATGCATAATGTGTATGCCCTGTCTTCTGATTGACCGTCAAACAAGCGGTGAAGTTCCTGCCATACTTCGTTTGCTGTTTCAAATCGCATGACTTTCATTAGATTGTCTTCGGTCATGTTGCTTGTTATGATAAGTAGAGCGTTGCTGTCTGCCTTCCTATATTTTAATAATTCTGCATTATAGGCCATCAGTGCACCATCGCCGGTTCCTAAAATTGGCTTGCTAAGTTTTCCTTCTGCCGCCTCCATGGCACCTTCTGTGCCTCGCAGCATGATGGAGACCTTGTACTTCCATGTAGCCCAATTCTGGCTACCCATGAGCTGACCGATCTGAATCTTGGTGGTGGTAAAATTTTCCATTTTGACAGCGCCGAAAAAACAAAAACTTTTGTTTTATTTTTCGGGTTTTATCTTGGGTATCCTGGTTATGATGGTCCCATTACCTAAAGCAGGTAGGTACCTTTTCCAGTGAAAGACTTTTATCAGGAAAATGTATAAGATGTATTAAAGTCGTAAACAGAGTTATTTTTAATTAGACACCACTACTAGACAAACACCACACTGACACAACAACACTTCATAAATTATGTCACTGCAGCTGTAACATGCTAGACAGCTACCAGTATTACTATAGTGCTCTGTCCAAAGAGGCTTTAACACCAGTCTGTTAGAGCTACCGCGCACTCGCCGCATCAGGGATGCTATTCGTGTCTGCATAAGACCGTAAAAATCAGCCACGCCATTCTCCACAAACATCCCCGATGCACTGTAAAACCGCGGTAGTCCCAACATAAACCTGGAGGCGTTATTATATTGGACCCGCAGGGCATTGTACGAACATTTTGTATAGCCGACCCATAGGGCGCACGTGTACATAGATTGGCAATACGCTATAAAGAGTGTAAATTTTACCTCTCTCTAGTACAACGTGCAAACCTACGAGCCAGCATTGCTGCTTTGCGTTCCCTCTCGACGTCCACATCATCGGACAGACTTTCGGTGACCCAATGTCCCAGGTACTTGAACCTTGTTACCCTGGAAAGCTGAGCGCCCCCTAGGATAACTGGCGGGACAGTGTCGTAACATTTGTTACCCGCTTTGAAAACTTATATACTTTTATACCCACTTTATTCTAGTTTGCGACTTACTAACCATCACCGTCGAGTACTTACCTTTATCTATCAGGAGCTATAAAGGGGTACTAACCATAAACTTCCAGGGCTGAGGATTGTATTTGGGGAAATCCGACGAAATGATGTTATGCGCCGGTCGGCATTGTGTGGTCTTTTCCCACTTAATACCGCCAACTCGACCCATTGCAGTTTTAATTTATATGTCCATGGCTACAATAAATATAATGTAAATAACCGATTCAAATAAATTACTTAAAAATGTGACAACGAACGGAGCAAAATTTAACTCATGTCAGTGAAAATTGACAAAAGATTTTGAAAATGGAATGCAATAAACACTGTTTTAAACTTTCACGGTTTTTGTCTGAACTTATAACGCTTACAGGATAAATAGGCTTCAATGATTATTTATTGTTTTGAGTTCCCGATATTTCGACGCTGTTCCAAGCGTCATGATCGCGGGATGACTGGAGTATGCGGGTGGATGGAAAATAAATAATAAGGAGCAGACAAATTCTCCAGTCATCTCGCGATCATGGCGCTTGCAACAGCGTCGAACTATTGGGAACTCAAAACAAAAAAGTTTTTAAAGTTTCGATAGGGTGACCAAGTCTTAATATTTACAGAAAACTTTCTACATACTGTATTAGAAATTATATCTCAAAGATTCTAAATCGCTCTAAGGTCCAAAAAGGTTTTACAAAAAAAATCTGACCTCTACGACGCTTTTTCAGCGAGATATCGGCGATAACGTGTTTTTCACCGTTTCGATGGGGCGCAGTTATGTATGGGGTTTTAGTCTTATAGCTCATAAGTTAAAAAAAATAACGAGGGCCAATTTTAATCGAAGATATATTAAGCAGGAGTGTTTTGCGATATCTTGTTTTCACAAATTTTGTTTGGCATTAACTCGTGGCTCTGCGGCAGAAACATGACATTTTGGCATAAAATTTTTCCGTAGTGTCAATCCTCAATGTGCCAACTGAGGGCCCAACTTTACAGTACATTACTCGCATTGACTTTCAAAAATCTGATTCCAACTTTCACAATTCTTGGATATTCACTTGACTCAAACAACATTTTCAGAGTTTTAACAAACAGGCCCCTCACACCACACGCACGTTATTTTTTAGTTTCAGTTCCATGTACCTATGGGGGAAAACCATAAAGCGGTTTGCAGAAAACATCTGCCTACCAAGTTGCCACTATGTAGTCATAAGTTTCGGAATAAAGTGGCTGTGACATACACACGTGACGAATCTACAAGGGTTCCGTTTTTACCATTTGGCTACGGAACCCTAATAACTACTAAATATAGTGACCAAAATATTTAAATTTCTAAATGCTGTAGGTATTCTATATGAAAAATTAGCTTTAAAAACTTTTACTTTTAACTATGAATCTCCGCGTATAACGCGACCAAAATTAAGTTGTTGTCAATCAATGGTAGACATGGGTCAGATTAGGTCAAAACGATACCTAATACTAGTATTTAAAAAAATCCGAATATTTATTCAAAACAGCCGCTGGCCTGGTACCGATAAGTATCGTATGGGGATTGGGTAAGAAATATTTAACATGAAGTATGGACGTTCCGTTTCTGATATATTGTGGAACGGTGGATTATATTTCGTTTTTTATGGGCAAAGTCGATGTGAATACTTTTGTTTCTGCTAATATAGTGATCAAAATTACCCTTCATACTTATAGAGTGCGCTCGCACAATGATGGATGGTACAGCGTTTCGATATGACAACATCGCTACAGCACTAACTAGTCCAGTGGTATTCTACATAGATGGCGCTGGTGGCAGTGCCAACCCCACATTTTGATGTGTACGGAACATCCCCTTCTGCTTAGGAAAATAGTTTGTGCCATACCTAATCCTCGACGTACGACTCGCATCGAATAATACCTAACCAACATACCCAATCCAATAATCTAAATGCCTCTAACGCCTAATGACAGGTTATTTTTTTAATATACATAATATACCCAGGTACCTCATATATAGTTCGGAAGCGCCCCAAATTCCAAATCTTTACATAAAATGATCAGGACCTGATCCAGTCCGCCGTATCCCAGTAGTTCCATTATGGGACTACTGGGATTTTTTTCTCCCAGTAGTTCCATGGAACTGGCATTCTGTTTATGCAAGATAAAATTAGTCTCATTAGTTCCGGTACAGTTAAATCGCAATAGAATTGACCGCAATATATTAACAGATCTGAGTATATTAGTAGGTACAAAAACGTTACTTAGAATGCTTTTATTTTATTAGTAGGTATTATTAACAGAAACGTAACTTACAATGTTTTTATTTTTAATTTTCTACCTCTACTTATGATAACTGCGGAAGATTCTTCGGAAGAAATGTGGTACAGTAATTTCTCCACTGAGAAGTTTCATTTGCGAATTTTGTAAAAGCATGTCCTTCACAACATAATTAGAATCTCTTCTGGTGTCGGGATTTAATTATTTTGTATTTTCTGTGTACTTTATAATACATAGCGTCATTTGATAAAACTTGCAATAATTTATACCCTGCTATACATTATCTTTTGTTTTTCTTGATAGCAATGCATAAATCAAATAGTACAATTTGAGTTGTGCCTTGAGAGCTACTCATATCGCCATGAATAGTGTATAATTCAACAAATGGGGCCGCACAACTTTTAAAAGTGCCGTCGCCTAAAAAGTTTTAAGGTTTGACATAAGATGATTGCCATTATCAAAACAAAAAATCAGAATGCGTTCATGTCTGCAAGCAAGAATGGAATAAACTTTGGTGGGACCTCTTCTCGTACGTCATTATAAACTAGTATTTACGCCGACTGTACTTAATGGAACTAATGGGATAAGGTGAAAAAGTATTCTAGTTCCATGGAACTACTGGGAGAAAAAAATCCCAGTAGTCCCATAATGGAACTAGACAATGGAACTACTGGGATACGGCGATCCAGTCAGTGAAGCACCTAACTGGGGGTCCAGGCAGGCTAACGTCAAAACGGCGTTCTTAGCTTACCACTTGGATTGATATTAAATTTAGTATTGATTGGTAGGTATTGGTACCTAACAAACGTACTGCGATCGCCAATCCGCCTGCAAAGCGTGGCGATTATGGCAAAACCCCCCATGTTATGTTAATGTGGCGACACTTGGGGGAGGCCTATGTCCAGCAGTGGACGTCTTTCGGCTGAAATGATGATGATGATGGTAGGTATTGTATAAAAAAACAAGCTTGTGATTTTTTAGTTTTTATTTGATACACTAGTAGTATTAGATGAACCTAATTTCCATGTGTGTACCTGAAACAAAAATTAAAATATTAAAATTTAGCTTCAACATGCACAGCATTCAGAAGTTTCCTAAAAGGTACCTATGAATAGTATGAATGGTCAACTGCAAGCTCATGGCAACAATTTGAATAAAAATAACAGCATCATTATGTCCAAGTAGTAGGTATGACAGTTTTTAGGGTTCCGTACCCAAGGGTCAAACGGGACCCTATTACTGAGACTTCGCTGTCCGTCCTGTCACCAGGCTGTATCTCATGAACCGTGATAGTTAGCGAGTTGAAATTTCTACAGATTATGTATTTCTGTTGACGCTATAACAACAAATAATAAAAAAAGATAAATATTTTAGGGGGCTCCCATACAAAAAACTTTTTTTTTTCGTTTATTTAAATAATGGTACGGAAACCTTCGTGCGCGAGTCCGACTCGCACTTGGCCGGTTTTTATAGTTTGTGTTACTGACATGCAGTGAACTACACTACTTTAATAATATTTGTAAGCTTTTCAATAGTCCTTGTTATACAATATCATATAATAAGGGTGGAGCAAGCATGCTTATATGCCCTCCAATTCTTTACGTTTTTCTCATGATGAGATAACGACTGCCTCGGAGGGGTAACAATTCTTAAAATTATACTAGAATAAAATGACAGCTGATAATTTGATCAACTATGTTGTTTATATTTTAATTTAATTAGCCCTAATTAATACCCATATTTACATAGCATCAAAAACTGACTGCAGAAATATGCCTTTGAATTTATTTATTTCGATATGACCAAAGCCAAGCAACTATTTATTTCCCTTTAGATTTTACTATCTGGAAAAGCATTTGTTGTTGCTTAACATAATATCTAGCAAATGGTTTAATGCACCACCCCCATATGGGCCATACTAGTGGAGGCCAGAGCCAAAATAAAATATTTTTAATTTTATTTTTTAGTCTCTAAACTTAGTTTCGTTTACTATACAATTGCCCTGATTACAGCTGTGTTAACTATTACTTCCACCAAGCTAAAAACCCATCAAAACCAGGTAACCTCTTAGGTTTCTGATTATGTTACAGAAGGTAATAATAGTGGCACTGATACTGAATACCCTACTACCACTACATTACACCAAAAATAGGGCTGGAATGCTAAGTGACTGCAAACTCAATGTAAATCTCTATTGGTTCATACCCAACATAATTTACCAATGCAAAATAGCTGCTCCTTTACTCACTAGCACATGGTTTTATTCCACTACCCATGAGCATACCAGGGTATAAGTCGTGCTTTAGTTAATTCTTCGACTTTGAATGCATGACAATTGATAACCTCCAAACTTCCAATGCCTGGCTCATGTTTGCTGACATGTTTGTTATACACTTAATTTGAACAGTTGCAGTTCGTTTGATCAATGTACAACAATTTAGATGATTAAACTTTAGATCGTAGTGCGAGTCTAGATTCTGCAAATGGGCAAATAACCAACTATTTAGAACTCAAGTTGCATTTATTAAAATAAAATTGTACCACACGTCCACACCACTCGTTTCGAGGTTAGAAAACAATACTTGTTTTAACGTTTTATAAGTGCTACCCCTTGCACATGTTAATTGATTGATAAATTTATCATAGCTCTATCATTGATTACCATAACACTAAAATTATGGAATCGAAGTACTGGGGTTGGGCTTTTATTTCATAATGTCACCTCCCAGGTCAACCAAAGAGGCTGGTTTCTGCTTAACCGGACTATCCTGTGGGTACCTGAAGTGTAATGCCCCCAGCCAGGGGCAAAAACTAACCAACTGCGAGACTATACGCTAAGGGCACCCCGTGGGGGGTACGAACCTCGGCTTAGGGCGTCGGAGGAGGGCAGCTGGACAGGCTGGATCTTATCGATATCATTTTGTAGGGGTTGATTTAAAACTACAAGCTCAGCATAGCGGGCTGGCTTGGGCAAGAATAACTGGGGTTGGGCAGTTTTAAACTGGTATTTTATCGACACGAGGTTACAAGTAAGTATTCAGTAACTACTGCTTACATGTACGAATGAGATCTATGATAACCATAACATTACAAACGACCGGTTGCCACCGGTTGGCGATTCTTGAGACAATCAGACAACGCAATGTGACGGTTTGGAAAAATAAATGATAAATACATACCATTTTATTTGGACCTCGCACGCATCTTCCTCCTTTTACGCTTTAGCCTTCGCATGCGCTTCTTACGCCACTGAAACAATTAAAACACACCACAAATCAAAACGCGGTTCAGCCGAACATAACAAATGTTGATGAAACAACTTGCTAGAACGTAATTTTACTACACAAATAAATATATACCTTCGCTCTCATGTTTAAGAAGGGAAAGGTTTAACTTTCCTCCTTCAAAAGGAGTTCGTGATTAAGAGTAAAATTCACGATGCAGATAGCGGTCTGCGCCCGAGACTCCGTTGAATGAAAAGAAGGTCGGCATCGAAGTTGCTAGACAGTTTGACAAAATCTTTTCGTGTTGCCATAAAAAAAAAAAATATAATGACCCCGACATAGATCAAACCATTTCGTGTTTTTTATTTGGCCTGAGGTAGACTTGCTTCTTGCCGAACGAATGTGTGGATGGGTGGTTGGTAACAAGGGCCATAGGCTCTTGTGTTTGTGATGGATTAATTCGTTTGTAACAGGAGAAACATGCGGCGTGAGCCTGACAGAAATAGATAAATGTCCATGCTTGGAAGTGGCAAAAAATCATGGAACTATTATGTACCTCGTTTTGGTTCGATACTAATTGGAAACGAATTTGCATCGTGCTGAATTTCCGAAAGCGCAGACGAGGGTTCACGGATAGCTCAGATTACAAGTGTTATTGTTCAGTGTCTCTTCACATACAATTTTATTGATGCAAGAGACTCAGTCGTATAAGGCCTCTAAAAAATAACCAACATCATTTTACACGACTTAAGTCTAGAAAGAAGACTTGTTTCCAGTCCTTAGTAATAAGCCTCAGTCAATATACTAAAACACCAAAAGACTAGAGCTGTTTAAATAAGGACTCGCGCCTGAGTCGTGCCATAACAGTTCAAGCTCTCAATGGGTAGGTTTAACATTTTCTAGAAGAACACAAAAATAAGAAGCTACTATATAAGTTACGTTTTTCTTCACCACTAGGATTAAAATAGTTGTAAGTATTATTAATTTGTCAGTTTCATAAGACCAATAAGGAACTCGCACCTTAAAATTCTAGTCTAATCGTGCTTCAAAAATTGAATCTGGTCTTTTTTAAAAGACTGAAACTACTGATTCTTCGCATCACTACATATAATGGCTCACCTTCCATTTTGTGCCACATGTCCTGCGCACTTGATGCCTTAAGACTGCATCAATGAGCGTAGCTAAATTTTGGGCCAATCATAATTTGAACTATTTTTCCATCGAATCGATATTATACGAAATAGGTAGAAGTGCAGAGGATGGCCTCTCCATATTTGGCGTAGTAAAAAGACAAAGGTTTACAGACACAGACATGACACAGCCTTCGCTACATTCCCGTGCGAATATAGTGACTATTAAAATTGTATTAGAAATTAAAAATAAATTAACTTGCGACACATAGACGCCAAGGGCGATAGCTGGTACTTATAAATATTTATCCCGTTGGAGATGGAAAACTATTACCTTTTCCATATTGGGGAACTTAGTAAAAAAAAACCTGCCTCAACTTTTCTGGAGATGAACTTAAGGGAGTACCTATGTTATGGGCTCATGGCATTTAATATGGGCTCATCAGGCTACATTGGTTGATACCTCGAATAGGGCATTTCATTATAACAATTTAAAAAAAAAACGCAAAAACTGTATACCAACCAACATCAAGAATAAATTTGACTTAATTTGATAGAAAATTGACATTTCGTGCATGGTACACTGTACTCTCAACATATTCGCGCCAAAATTTACAACGAGTAACTATTTACAGTTTCAGTTGATAAATTGGTTCTCTCAAGATATTGACACGGTAAGTGCATCCAGATTTATGTTATCATTGATAAATTCTCGCTTAAATTCAGCAATTATTATTTTTGTCGAGGTTGAAACATAAATAAAACAGTGTTACCAACATAATCGATTTTCATGGCGATATGGATGCGACTGTGTCCTGTAATTTTATTGTAAGGCTTTGTCCGTTTATATATTGATCAGTTTTCTTAAGAAATAAGTTGCCAAATAATTGAAAGTGTCGAATATACAGTGCGGTAGTGAAATATATACAAAACACATAAAACTATGTTCTGTTCGTTAGCTGTACTATCAGCTACGTGTGCCCATACATTATCATTGTAGTAACGGTGGAACCTGAAAATGGTTACGTCTAATAAACAACCCGATAAAAAAGTAGTGAAAATGGCTGAGCAGAACAGTGCTGCAGTTGTGCCTCAGAGAACATTACTTGGTGAAGTCAACGAACACATAACATGTCCTCTTTGTAGGGGCTATTACATAGATGCAACTACGATTGTGGAATGTTTACACTCCTTTTGTAGAAGCTGTATCATCAAACATTTGCGGGCAAAGAGTTACTGCCCTGTATGTGAAATGATGATCAATTCTGCCAAGCCAAACATTAAATTAGATAAAGCCCTTCAAGATATAGTTTATAAACTTGTACCAGGACTTTTTCAAAGAGAAATGGAGAGGCGACAACAGTTTTATTCTTCAAGACCTGGCCCTGCTGCATCAGCTACCCCTGAACAGAGAGGTGAAGACACTGAAAGAATAATTTTCAGCCCAGAAGATGTGATATCTTTCTCTTTAGAATATGCTGATGCTACTGACACTGATAGTATATCTAGTAAATCATCTGACAGCAATGAACCACAATCTGTACCAGCAACACCAAGAAGATTTTTGCAATGCCCTGCTGTTGTTAACATAAGTCATCTCAAAAAATTTTTGAGTATGAAATTTGATATTGACAGCACCCAATTTGCTATTGATATCTTGTACAAGAGAGTTCCTTTGCCAGATTACTATACTCTGATGGACATAGCTTACATATACAATTGGAAGAGGAATGAGCCAATGCGCTTTTTCTACCAAATAACAGATTATGTAGCTATTCGAAATAGGCTTTTTGAAATCAATAGGAAAGGCTCGGTTTCTTGTCTTATAAGAGACAGAAAATCAAGTCCTGCTTCCACTGAAGATACAAATGCAAGCAGTCCAGCTCCTCATTTGAATGATCAAGGCTCTGAAGCTTCTTCTGGAACTGATAGTCCAATGCCCGATGATAATGTAACCCAGGCTAGTGATATGTCTAAGAATAATGAAAAAGCAGGACAACAAAGTAAAGATTTGAATGCAACTGTGAATCCTGATAAACATTCTGACACACCTAAGAAAAATGATGATGAAGTAGAAAAATCACAATTTCTTAATTCTTTTGAGCTCACTGCAAAAAGCATGTTACCTCTTAAAACATCACCAGTAAAATCTACTGATGAACAAGCCACTTCTACTGATGCACCATCTAAAAATCAACCTACTACTCCAAAAGTAGAAGACAAGGTTGGGGAACCACCCAAAAGAAAATATCAGGCAACTCCACATACACCAGAGTTAAAAAAACTAAAAATTGAACTGGAAAAGGCAAAGATAAGTCACCTACTTGGTTCACCTTGTGTTTCAAATGCAACTACTACTAACCAAAATAGTAAAGCAATAAACAGTCCAATAAAAGGCAAAGAGTTGGAAGGATCCTCTAAGAATTCCCAAGGACCTCCAGTGACATCTATTATACCATCCCCCATGCCTGCTCCCACAAAAGATATAAAGCAGCAAATGACAAGTGCGAAGCAGCAAACAACAGGTGCAAAGCAGCAAATGCCAAGTGCAAAGCAGCAAGAAAGCCCTGGAGTCAAAAGGACAGTCTCAGTGCCACAAAATATATCATCTCCTAAACGCAAACTCCCAAATGAGATTTCTTCCACTACGCATTCACACCCTGGAACTCAGAAAACGATTTCTCCACTTAAACTTCAAATACCAAAACCTGAACTTACAGGAAATTCGAAGCCTCAAGAAGTACAAAAACCTCCAGTTAAAAAGATGCCTGATTTAAAGCCTAGTATTCCAATGTCAAACAAAGGACAACATGTTAATAAAGTAAGAATGGATCTATTAGCAAATAATAGTGACCCTACAATTGATAGAACTAAAATATTATCTCAGGTTAAATCCTCACTGGGTTCTCCAATAGCAGGAGCACAACCATCTGGTGATCCCTTAAAGTCTTTATTTGATTCATGTAAAATTAATATACCGTCATCATTATCTATAACACTTACTGATCAAAAGTTAGAGACTCGTAATTCTGGTGAAACAACCAATCCTGATCCCAAGAAAACTGTGGTTAACAAAAACCTGACTAGTGCTTCTAGTAACACTTCCCATAAAGTTCCAAGCCCACCAGTACATAACTACATAGAAATCTTAAAATTACCAGACACTGACACAAAAAAACAAAAGCTGGAAAGTAATAATGAAACCAAGTCAAGTCAACCAAGTAAGACAGATAATCTCTCAACCCCAACCAAACCTCCTACTAAATCATCAGAAAATACAGCTAAAGGTCCAGTTCCCAACTTGAAGCCTATTTCTGATACCAAATTAGGGAAACAAAGTGGAAATTTTTCAGCTCCTATTACTTTTCAGCAAACATTTGAACAGCAGTTACAAAGCTTGCAATGTGATAAAAAATCTAAGTTACCGAAAAACAAAGCGCAGGTTCCTAAACTTGTGCCTGCCACTCCAAAATCATTAAATGCTGCTAACAAATCCAACAATCCTGTGAACAAGTCAGGTACCAATAACATGCCTGTATTAGAGACTAAGCCAAGCACTGCTCTGGATTTATCTACTCCTCATAACATCCAAAATCAACTAGCACAGCAGCAAACCTTTCATAAGGCATTTGAAACTATGCAGTCTATTGACAACTTGGCCAAGAAACAAAATCTTCCAACTAAGAGCATGCCTCTGACTATTCCGCAAAGTAATGTTTTTCCTACAAACAGGCCTCTGACTACAGGTGTCAGCCCATTAAGAATTCCTTCAACATCTAACATAAATCAATTAAAACTGGACAAAGGTGGTCCAGGTGTGTCACCAATGAACAACAGACAGGATATGGGTAGTACCAAAGCAAATCCAATTAAGCCTGTCTGTGGGAGTCCCAATGTTGCATCTCCAGGCTCTCATATTGCTCCACATACACCACCCAGTGCAGCACAACCTTCCCCTAGGTCACAAACTCGCTCACCTAGTTCTTCACCTAAATTAGTTATAGCAGAAGAAAAACAGGCAGGTAGTTCTGCTACAGAACCAAACATAAATCAGTCAAACCAGATTACTAGTACTCAGATACCCAATATGAATTCTGCACATAATGATCTATCAAAAGCATCACCTGGGACATCTAAGCCTGGATTGAAATCTATACCTTCAACAGGTAAACTACCAGGATTAAGACAGCCTTTCAACCCTAATCAAAAACCAAATCCCACTATGAATGCATCAGCTGATTATCGAATGGCTCAAGCACAATCACAACTGATGCCTCATCACCATGTGCTACTAAGGCATCAAATGGAAGTAAATGCGTGGCTAGAAGCCAAACGGCAGATAGACTTATTCAAGAGTATATCAAATAACATGGCCCACCAGACTCAAAACGATTTCAATAATAAAGACAAACAGTGATTATGTGTGTGGACACTGGTGAAACATTTTTTTAAGGGGCAGGAATCCCTAGTGAAGTTTTATTGTGAGTGACATGTACATTTTTGTACTTAGTTAATTACACATATTTACATAACACACTTTTATTTGACAGTACATTAACATGTGGCAGGACACATAATGCATATGCATTTAATGTTATCAACGCATCTATTTAGATGTGATGATAACACATCACATCGTGCACACTTCTATTGTGTCTTGTTTAGTGTCCGGCAAAGTTTTAAATTGTAAGTCTATTTAAAATAAGTTAAAGTCGATTTTACTTCATTTATAATTATCTGTTTGAGTAGATATAGGCATAATTATGCACTTTTTCATTAAATTAATTCATGATTAAGCCAATATTTTAGTGCTGCTGTACAATCACTCAGTTTGTTCTTATAGTGATCCTGGACTATACATTTATTGTAAAATGCAATATCAATTGTAAGGTTTTTTTACAATTTAATTACTTGTTCTAATTATATGTGAATAATTTTCATATAAATATATCTGTAAAAGCAAATCATAGGTATATGAACTTTATTTGGTGTATGTATACTTCATTTTGTATTGAATCAGTGTCTTACTTTATTTGCATTTCAAGTAAATGTGCAGTGCTGTGAAACTTACAATTAGTACACAAGCTGCATTTCTACAGAACATGATCACTTTTTAATCACATCAATTTTATTTGTTAACATTTATGTTCTAACTTAAGTACTATGAATTAAGTACTTATTGAATAATGCCTTGAAATTGTTTATTGATAATGAGAAGAGAAAAGCAATAATGGTGATGTACCGTTTAAAACAAGTTTTAACTTATTATTTTTGTACATAACATTATAATATTATTATGTAAATTCCAGACAATTTATATTTTTATATAACATGTGATCTGATAAGTTGTATGTTAATGTTAAATTAAATTTATAATTTTGGGTCTTTTAATGTTATTTTAATACAAATCAATTCTGGTGGTTAATGAGCTTTGTACCCTATTACTATTAACAATAAGAGTTTTTAATTGCAGATTAAAATTTAAGTACTCTATTTGACATGAAATAAAATTTAAGTGTTCAATGAAGCATCATCAACAACGAAAGTTAACTCATGAAGAATGAGGAAAATAAGTATAAGAAATAAACTTATGCAATATTCAAATAAAACAAACTCTGAGCTACCTACATGACATGCACAAAAGTGTATGCAAGAATGTTGATTTTCATAACCATCACACTGCAGGTGACAACTGACAACAGAAATACTCATGTAATAGTTTTGTGTGTGTTGAGCATATAGACCAGTACTGTATTTTATACTTAGAACATATTGTTATAAAAGCTTTTTGCAGGGTTCATGCAAGCCCAAAAAACTTATAGGTACAGCAACCTCTTAGAAATGTTTGTATGTTGGCTTCCAGCTTTTTGTGACAATGGTACTCAGGTCACTTTATTTTTAAGAACTGCTACAAGTTAGCTTCACTTTATATGCAACTGTACCCTCAAAATAAGTTCCTGGCCAATTCTTCAAAACTAAAAAAGGTGAAAATTAAATTTATTTTCATTATTATTTCATGTCCAAATTACCTAGATAACTGTTTTCTTTTTAATCTTATTATTTATGTAATTAATCATATTCATAATGCTATGAGTTTTATTCAAAAGGTGTGTTGGAAATGTAATTTAATTTGCAAAATAAATATAAGATCCCAATTTGGTTGTTTCTTTTTTAAATTCCTTCCCATAATCGAATGGAAAACGAATTTCCAATTTACGGTTATTGAACATATCGCCAACCCGCCTGCCAAGCGTGGCGATTATGGCAATGCCCCCCAAAATGTCAATGTGACTTGGGGGAGGCCTATGTCCAGCAGTGGACGTCTTTTGGGCTGAAATGATGATGATGATGATGATGATGATGAACATATCGATACCTTTAGGCTCAAAGGGCGTAAAGCTGTCATTTTGGCCAAAATGAGATATGAATACAGTAATATTTAGATTTTCGTCCTCTTTCGAAAGATATGTTTAAAAAAAAAACGCAAAACAAAGTGGTGGACACAGCCATATTTTTTGGATAAATTTTGGCCCTTTGAGCCTAAATAAATCCTATCGATATTTATCACATAAACAACGGGAAAAGGTAAGTAACGGTTCACGTTAAAATCTTCGTTAATCTATTTATTGCAGATGGCTGGTGTCCAGGCGACTATTCCATTCAGGTCTCGTAAGAAGGTGTACGTGGAGGATGAAGATGTGGTCTCAAATGAAAATAAAGACATATTGAATATTAGGAAATCAAGCGAAAGGAAACTGAAAAGACATTATACAGAACATGATTTAAAGAAAAATACTGATGACGGTAAGACTTTGACCCAAGTCCATAATTGTCATCATTGTAAATCTCCTTAGATGATGCTACCTCTGTCAAATTGTACATAGTCGGTTCGCATGTATCAATAGCAATAGGAAAAATTAATAATAATTCCTGCATTGAAGCGAAAATGGCGATATCAAACGCCCATAAATGATGAAAATGTACAAAAAAAATACTTTCGGGCTTACTCGGAATTGATTCATTGGGTGGGTCTGCTTCATTATTATGTAGCCTTTTTACGACCTACTTCGTTCACAGTTCATAATAATTCTACCTTATTATTGCTACCGTCATTATTGCTACGTATTGACATTTAATTAATTCATAACTAGTTTAAATTTTACTAGCTGTTGCCAGCGACTTCGTTCGCGTGGAAATTTTGATACGTATATGTTAGAAAGAAGATAGCCTATGTCCTTCCCCAGGATATAGGTAATCTATATTCTTGCCAAATCTCATTGCGATCCAATCAGCAGTTTAGTAGTGAAAAAGTAACAAACAGTGACTTTCGCATTTATAATATTAGTATGGATTGTAATCATCTTGGATGTCGTATTTTTCAGATTGCACGCCTGTAAAGATTTCCAGAAAAAATACAAAAGTGGACAGCAACATTTCAAGGAATAGCAGGTACTTACCACTTTTTAAGGACATAAAACTATGACACCTTGTTTAAAATCTTAAGGTCGTCAACTAACTACTGCTATTTAGAAGACTTCTTCTTTAGCACCCAAACCTTAAAATACCGTCTTGCTAAAGTAAAATTCTGGTTTCAGTGAAGAGGAGAACCTAAAGCCTCTCACAAGTCGAGAGAAAGAGATCGAATGGTTAGATAAGTTTTTGACTGAACATCTCGAGAAGGAACAGTCTGCATCTCTGTATATCTCAGGACAGCCGGGCACCGGAAAAACTGCAAGTTTATCGTACATTTTGAACCTACCTAAGGTATGTATTAAGGCGCTTCTTTACCGCGAGCCTGTAATGTAACAGTTCAGATTCGAGCATTACATTAAGTAGTGAGGAGAACCCAAGATAACAGTGCCCATCCAAGTTTCTGTATAAAATCGAATCATGGATTGTTACATTGCAGGTGAAAGCTCCAGTGAGGCAGTGCAGTGCCTTGAAAGAAAAAAAAACTTTGTTGTTCGTTACACTACCATTGCTACCATTTTTATAACAACGCGTTTAGGGTGCTGTTGCGTCTGCCTCGGTTTTGTATCGCGTCATCTATGTTCGCTGAGGCTCTTACCGACGGTTTCAATGCTGTACGGCGTAAGAAAGCGGCCTCGCTGCTAAACAGACTCCGTGGCAGCCCCAACAGCATTCTGAGCGCCATAGTCGGGAGGCATGACAGCCCGTTGGTGAGGTGTCTAGTACAATGTCTATGTTTTCGATTAAGTACTAACATAGGTTAAGAATATTGTTACTAACCCAATGGATCTTTGTTATCTGATTAAATAAATGAATATATATATAATATATATATTTTTACCTATCATTCAACTGACAATTTAGTCTCGAAGATTTAATGCAGAATTTCCCGAAAATACAATCAAGAATAATACTTTGTTACAGTTTAGAGAAGGATACAAACAAGTATATATTAACTGCACAATGATGAAATCGGCTGCTAGTATTTATAGTAGAATTTGTAAGGAGCTTCAACTGCCAACATCTGGATCTACCGAAAAGGCTTGTTTCAATGCCATTGAAAAATATTTAAAGAAGAAACATAAAATGATGTAAGTAACACATTGTTATCCCCACCACCTACTTAGTAAACAGAAACTGAAATATGACTTAAAATTGCTAATATATTTTATTACAGACTTTTAGTATTAGACGAGATAGACCAGTTGGATAGCAAGCGCCAATCAGTTTTGTACACGATATTCGAATGGCCGGCGATGGCGGAGTCGCGCGTGGTGCTGGTGGGCATCGCCAACGCGCTGGACCTCACGGAGCGCTCACTGCCTCGCCTGCAGGCGCGCTGCTCGCTCCGACCAGAGACGCTACACTTCGCGCCCTACACCAAACAACAGATCGTCAGTATATTCACTAATGTACTCGCCAATGAAGACAAGAGCAATGTGTTTTCTCCTGTCGCTTTACAAATGCTTGCAGGTAACTTGATTATTTATTTATGACTTGATGCAAAAACTACAAAATTACTGTAGGAAGGCGGACTTTATACCTAAGCCATCCATTAATTTTTCTCTGGTCTGTTCTGTCACAAGGCTGTGCAAAAGCCTCCCACCTAATTCCATCCAGTTCATCTATTCTTCATATACCTACCTGCTGTTTTTGTAATGTTATAGTGAAGTATTAAAAATGCCTTGTAAATGATTCCAGCGAAAATTTCAGCGATATCTGGTGACATGAGGAGAGCTTTAGACATAGGACGAAGAGTTATAGAACTTGCGAGAAGGACAAAGTTTTCGGATAACAAGTCCATTGATAGCATGATGACAGATTCGTCAGTAACTGTGGAACTGAAACAAGTACTAGAAGTACTTAACGATGTCTATGGCGGTTCGAGAAAGATTGAGTCGGACGCTGAAGATGGGTTCCCGCTGCAGCAGAAATTGATACTTTGTAGTATAATGTTAATGCTGACAAAAGGAAAGGTGAAAGAAATCGTTATGGGGAAGCTGCATGATGTTTATAAAAAGTAAGTCACTGTTAAGTGTTTATATTTTATTGGAAGCCGGGTCACATTGTAATAACTTGCTGGCTAGTATTAGTCTGATAACAAGACCATCTGAGGCACTAATCTGACACATATTGATTCATTAATGATGCTCACTCGTGCATGTGAGTAATGTTCGGTATCGCTCGCAGGGTGGCTCGCGCGCGCAACATCGCGCCGCTGGAGGCGTGCGAGCTGAGCGCGGCGTGCGCGCTGCTGGAGGCGCGCGGCGCGCTGCGCGTGGGCGGCGGCGCGGGCGCGCGGGCGCGGCGCGTGCGCCTGCAGTGGGACCACGCCGAGCTTGCCGCCGCGCTCAGAGACAAGCCCTTACTATCCGCCATACTGGATGACGTCAACTGCCTGCCTTCCTAGCGCCCAGTTCTAACTCTCTTTAAAGAAGACTTCTAGTAATAATAACTTGTATTTTTGTAGCCTTTCGACACGCCCTTAGTAGTTTGGGTTAGTTTTGTATTTTGGTTTTATTGTTTTGAGTTTGTATTTGTGTTTTTATTTTACTTGACTGATTTGCATATTCTTAGTGTTAATGCAAGTTTGTAGTTATAATATTTAAGCAAGTTAAATTGTTTGATTATAAGGACTTAAAATGTTGGTTTAGGGTTAAGTGTTATTGTTATGGACTCATACTTGTCGTTATCTGTTACTCAATGACTACTGCCCTATAGACTAAACTAAATTTAATGAAGCACTATAAAATACTAGACTGTGTTAAAAATACTTCGCTCAGGAACACTGACATTCTGTATTAGATGTTTAAGATTGTTAATTAAAATTCACATGTTTTCCTAATAGACTAGTTGCCTTGTATAAATTCGCGATCTCGAGATCATAAGACGCTTTGAAAAACATTGTACGCTCATGTATTCTATAGTTATTTATTTTAGCCAGTAGGTAGGAATCAATATTCAATTCAAATTACAAGCAAACATTGCCGTATTTTTAACCCCCGACCAAAAAAGAGGGGTGTTATAAGTTTGACGTGTGTATCTGTGTGTCGGTCTGTGGCATCGTAGCTCCTAAACGGATGAACCGATTTTGATAAAAATTGTTTTTTTAAGAGTAAGACTTGATTACTGTAATTATCTAGATAATATTTATTAATGGCCAGTGTATAGTATTGTAAGTATTTTATGGGCGCGCTAGCTAATATCTAAGTTAAACCCGCAGATTTGAAGAATATTTCAGATACAATGGGATGTTATTGGCACACTGATTTGAAGTGCGTGCGTAATGAAAGATAAAATTTTACACATCTATAAATCAGTGTGTTTCACGCGGTTTTACGATTTATTGCATGTTCAATGCATAAACCAATGTGGGTCACAGTGTTACATGTAAGTTCGTATGACTTTAGGTGTCTTTTATGTGCACTATGTACTCTTATACATTCAAAGGATACAAAGGGCAATAAATAATATGTTTGCACTTTGTAGGTAACATTTATTTAGCTTGCCTGATAATGACCTTCCTTTTGGCTATTTTAGTAATAATATATAATAAAATATGTAGTAATAATTGACTAGTACTGTACTTAACTACCGTTATTTGCGTTATCAAGAGCAGTATGTTGTAATTCATTTGCTCAAATGCACATAAGCAAAAAAAAAAAACAAATCTAACCACCGTAAACAGCTCTTTACGCACGACGACCAATCCAGCTATACAAAAGCAGTTTATGCGAATCTCTCATTGCACTAGAAATCTATACATATAAAAACATCTTTATTTAATTTAAATAACTACTATGTACATTACGAGGATTAACAAACTAATAAATTAAATAACTAAAATAAGAATAAACTATAAAAAGGCATCAAAAAACTCCTCAACGCTGTCAGCTGGTAATGTGCCCAAGAGACTGGCAGCATTGCCACGTTGTATGGCAATACTTAGCCTCTGGCCAAAGTAAAAGCCAGCCCTTGGGTCACGGGAAGCGTCAACTAGGCGTCCAGCACAGCACGATGAGCTTGGAAGATGTGATGGCGCAAGAGTATCGACGCAAGTTGCGTCCCACACTAAAGGCCTACGGATCTTCCAAGGAAACATACATATCGAGGTCATGTTATACTGGAAATTAATAAATATATACATACTTGATGTGTGCTGTTGCTGTGTGTGCACGGAGTCACATTAAGCGCTTCAATAAATTGAACGCGCATACACGCGCGTTTGTGTCAGCAAAAGTGATGACCAGAGGTCGATTAGGCAGAGTTATTTTTGTACTTGCATCGAAATGTTGATACTAATATGATCTTCCCTTGCGTGTGCGCATTGGAATTTTGCAACTTCGGACATCCGATGTCGGATGGTTTAAATTGTGTAAAGATTTTTCTGCTCTTTAAAATTAATCGCGGGATTTGAAGCATATCCACTTTATTCTTTCGCTGTATGAAATCAGTGTAAGTACACAAATAACTCTACCTAATTCTGACCTATGGTGATGACATTGGCACCTCCCGCACTACGCGGCCACGACCACGACTTTTGGCCGCAGAAGCGATTTCTTGTCGAAACTATGAAAAAAGGTCGCAGGACCGGGCGTCCGACCATTTTGTTCAAGATAGCGGCCGGTCATTCGAAAAGTCGTGGTCTTGGCCGCGTAGTGCACGAGTTCCCTTATCTCGTGACTCGCGCTTGTACGAGCGTCCGACCGCGTGTGGCAAAAGGCGCGCGTATATGCGCCGAAAATACGCTAATTTTGAAACCGCCCTTATCATTTATTAAATGACACGGCAAATTAGCTTGCAGAGATGTTCCAAATAATAAAACTTTCGAAACGCGCCTCTTTGTCATTGAAATTAGGTTCAATTTACGATGATGAGGTGCGCTCGTAAACTGCAGTTAATACAGTAAAAATCTTTGTTGCCTGCAGCTATACCAATAATATTTAACTTTCGCATTTACTTGATAGGATTGTAACAGGCCAGATAAGTTGCCATAAAGCACAGGAGGACGAAGCCAATACCTACTCATCAGTTGATGACAGAGTTAGAATTATAAGGTCTGATTTTGTTATTGCTTCATGTGCTATTTATATTTATGAGTTTGCAAAGTTACGCGCTCAACTTCGTCAGAATAGCATAGAGACAAACCTATGGAATAAGTAAAGGATCAGCAATTCAAATGTGTATAATAATTACAAAATCGAATATGATATGCATTGTCAAAAAAAAAGTTACGGAATTGCTCTATGAAAAAATTGTATTCCTCAAAAGTTACCAAAACTTGCTTGATCAAGTGATTGGATCAGGAACTGAATACTTAGAACAGATTGTTTAGTCAGCAAACTCAGTTGTCGAAAATTTTATTACGTCACGAAAGTTTCCAATCACGTAATGGTATTATGTTTTGTATTGAGTGTTTTCAATAAACTTTTTAATCTAATATCAATCATGTTCCATTGGTTTTGTATACAATTTTATATACGAGTGTATTCAAGCATTTTTAATCGTTCAATTAACTGTTCATGTTTTCTATACCTAAGATTTTTGTTTTATTATTTTGCTATCTCATAATTTTAAATGATATGTACTGTTTTAGTATTTAGTTATTTTTTATAACGAGAGGTAAAGCTAGGTTGATGTCAACTGTAAGTATGAATTGTGAATGCAGTGGTATAATTCAATAAAAATACATAACACCATATTTCATTCCTTTTTATTAAAGCTAACTCTTAGTTAAACCTATTCGTGCAAAATAATACTTTTTACAAATTTTAAATACCTACTTTGAGAGTGAAATAATTTTAGTGTTTAAGTAAGTGTGTAGCTTGTACGGGATGACTGACGAAAGTAAATTAACACTGATCATACCAAGAAGAGAAACGTTTTCTTTGTATAATTTGTAAATTGGTTTCAAGTATTTAGGTCAAGCTAAAAGAATCTGAAACGACTGTTTTCTCAATAATTAAAATTCTGTCAGAAATTCTCTTTTTAAAACGAATCGTTTGATTTGAGTTTATTTCTTTTGTATATGATAGTGTTGGCTCGAAAAGCTACTAACCTACTTTTATTTGTGGCTCGAGAATTACTTGTTTTATTATTTCACTCTGTCGTATTAAGGATGTAGTTATGGCTATCATTGAGTAAAATATCCAAATTGTGAACAATTTGTTGATTTAATAAATAACTTAATAATAGAAAGACACTTGGTTTTGTACAATGTCAGCCATCTAAATTAGTAGAAGGCGCTCGTGCGATATGATTGGAGTCTCATAGGCGGAGGGCGGGGTTGCGCGAGCGCACGAAGTTGAGTAGCTCGTCGCTGTCCTCGCACACGAACGGCTTCACGTGGTGGCAGGCCACGTCGTGCCACTTGATGCCGTCGTTGTAGAAGTTGTTCAGGATCGCCAGGCACGACTCGTCGTTACCCTGCACGATAAACATCAATTTAGAATAAGGAAGCAAAAATGCATAGATGTATCTGCTAATATTTAGGCAGTTTTACAAGTTTCAAGTTGGGTCTTCTCTATAATCTAAATTCTCAAGCTAACTCTAACTGACCTGAGCGGCTTCACGGTTGTCAGGCTGGGCTTGTCCGTATCCGCCGGTGTAGGACCAGTCACCAGTGTTGCGCTGAGTAGTGGGTCCGATCTTGCCGCCGGAGCCAGACCAGAACCAGCCGTTCACATTGGGAGGCTGAAGGTCAGTGCGGTCGCAGCCGGCGAAGTTGCATTTACGTCCGGAAGTCCAGATGTACCGGATGTTACCGCGAGCGATCCTTTGTTTCACGAATTCATTTTCCTATAACAATATAATAATCGTGTTATTGATTTGCAAAATGTGTTTTTCGCAAACAGTAGTTATTTGGGCCGGCTATTGACAGTCAATGAATATTTACTCGTGTTCAAAATAATAGTAGGAACCTTTGTTCAGTTTTAAGAACCATCACATAATATATTTGACGAATAATTACGAGTTCGTTTTCACTTCAGGCTAACGTTTCTTTATAGGTATCATGCGTGAGATGTCCCTGTTATGGGCTCTGACCCATTATGGCGAATTATGAGTTAGTTTATCACGAAAATGCAATTATCTTTTTTAAATACGTTAAGTATTCATATTTACCAGATACAGAAACATGTTTCACACATACCTAAGCATTACGGACTACGGTCAGCAAGAAGAGTCAATGAACAGTTCAGTTTTATTGAGTAGAATATTCACAAAAAATCTGAAGCGAAATAAAATTAAAAGAGATTCATCGAATCATTTTGTGGATCATTTGTTTAAGTAACAGTGTTAATAGTTTTGTTTCCGACTGTACCTACAGACAGAAAATACTTCTCGTTTTTGCTACCGATGGGCTTTCTTTTTTTTAATGCTAGATGAAATGATTGAGCCGCGATAGGACTGATAAATGATAAAAATACAATGGTTACGTGATTTATCAGTATTAAGGCCCGCTGAACCACTATTCACTGCGTTTAGCACGTTGAAGATGACAGAGATAATAATGATACTTCAAATGTGTTTAGCGCGAAAACGCGATCTACTTACTGTGATATGTCATAATTATGTTCTCATAAAATAAAATCCCTAATTTATTTCAAGACTAGTTGAAAAATATCAAATTAGTAAAAAAAATACTACCTGCTCAACAATGTTTAACTTTTATGGAATTCTCCAACGAATCCTGAGTAATGCTAAAGCTTGCAAAAAGCTATCTCTATTTTATACCATGCAAATCTGCTATTTGGTATGAAGTGCACGGATCCACCTACATATTTACATAGAACCTTGGAACTAACAAGTGTCACGAACGCGATCGATGACCGATGAATACAACCAAGCCGGTTTCTGCCATAGAACAGTAATTTATGTTGCTGCATTTTCACCATGCATAAAACAATGGTGTTCTCTAGGTAGGTAGTAAGGGTTTGGATAGCAAGGCATAGTGGCATGTGTGTTAATGTAACGGCGGGAAGTCCACGTCCGTCGCGTACGTCCGGCACAAGAAGTGGGCAACACGGCTGCGGGAGGAATTTGTGCCACGTGCTACTTGTGGAGCCATCGCCTCCGCGCACTCGGCGACGCACTCGGCCGTTGCACCCCTTTCACGCGACGTCTTCAACGCTCTACAAATCGAATCAATCTATCCTAATGAATATTGATGAGCGCTCTATTATGTTATGACTCAGTGGATGAGAGAACTTATTCTAATCTGCAACATTTCCGGACGCATCGAGTTCTGCACAATTGTATGGATATAAGGAAAACAAAACCCCAGGAAAATAATCCAAACGTTGTTTGCGATGCTTTCGTAACAATAGGTTCGTTGCCATCTTACAACCGACAGGAAGTGTTTAGAGAAAACTTGCGTACTTACTTATTTTACATTGATGAGTTACCCGGATGATGGTTAACAATAGATGCCTATTAAAACAATGTGTTAAATGTTTGCATTTCATCTTATTAGTTTTTATACATTAATAAAAAATTGTAAACATAAGTTGTTTCCATTGTTCTGTACTTCTCAGTTCTCATGTGCTCGATACTCGTAGATATCATTACACAGACTTACCTAGGTATTTCTTAATAATCTGGGTTATGTTTAAGTGCAATCCAAAATGATGAAATTAAGCAATTCCACGATATGACCATTAAGTTTCATGCAACACATACATCGCTTTAATCTGAGAGATCAGCTGCTTTGTTCCCAAGATTAATCATTGTGAAATACGTTTTTGAAGCAGATACACCACTACTTTAATGATGAAATACAAATTGCTATCCAAAATTAAATTAGATACCCAACGTTTCGTCCATATACAACATGCAGGTGGGTGATGGGGGGGAGAAGACATAACATCACGATCGACCTAGCTGTTCGCGTTAAATGACCAGCTGGATAATGAAGATGATTATCTCAAGGTTCATCTACATTCGCTGGGATATGTACGATTGTTCTCAACTTTGCTCAGTCATGTGTGCGTACTTAATAGACTGTACTTTATTCTGCAATGGGTAACCTTGAACATGTTACATACTAACTAATAGGATGTCTTCTATTTTTTGTAACCTTCGGCTTCACCTTCATCTTAGGTTGCTTGATCCGTGTAGTAGTGTAGCCGGAGTTTTTATTTGATTCTTAATATTATGGTTTTAATTGACTTACCTGTGGAGTTTCTAGCGAGACTGCGTCCATGCAGTGGCGACGGCAGATGTTCCTCGCGTCGAGCCAGTCCACCTCCAGGTTGCGGGTCGGGGCATGCTCCCAACTGAAGAAGTACGAGTGCAGGACTCCTCGAGCGTCGCGGTACGTTGAGTGACGGACTCCTATTAAAATAGCAATAACATTTGGTAAGTAGACTAATATACATAATAATTACTTAATTTGTAACAGTTGTTCACAATGCACAGGCATTATCTGTAAGCCGCTCCTTCCCACTAATGGGAGTAAAATTATGTGAGGAACAGTGCCGATAATTGTGCAACATTCCGCATACAAGTCACTGAACTACTAAGAACATAGTACAAAAGCATGTCACCTATTGAACAGTGGATGACGACAGATGTGGGTAGTTAGGTAGGTACTTTGAATTTCGAAATGGTGTTTATCTAAAACGTCTTGTCGTTCACAAGTTTGCCGTTTGCACAACACCGCACGTTGTCCTGATTCACACAACCACTGCAGTGAATCAATGTAGGCAGGTATTCAGACATGTCATTATTATCTAAAACTCTATTTGTGCAAACTACATAGGCATACTACAGATCAATAAACCGAGAGATTTACTCGCATTCGTGAATCTGCCAACAAATTACTAAACTGATATGATCTGAGGTGAAAAATTAATAATAGCGCACTATGTATGTAATTTAATTACTTAGCAGATTGATTAATTGCTGTAATAATTTGCACAATTTTGCCCACAATAGGTTAATGAATACATTATGTGGTTCGTGGGTATTAAAACTCTCGCTTTAATGCGAGACATTATCGTTCATGAAGTGTGCAATCAAATTGAACTCATCGTCATGTCGTTAAATGAAGCGATTCTTTCGTAACTAGAAAGTTCACTTATATATTCTCACATGGTTAATTACCTACCAGATAAAATTCGCGTTAGTGCCTGATATTGACATAAACTCATTCAATAAACGCGTATTTTGTACCGGAACCATTTCGCGTATCTTCCGTGAATAACGTAATTTTAGGAATGTCACCTTACGTAACACTAACAGTGAATGGCTGAGCGTGAAAAGATAAAGTCATAGATCATTGGTAAATGTTACCATAGTTGTTACTTCCCGTGGAAGTGCACTTATGTAAGTGTCTGTAAGCACGTAGGTTTTCTTATATGGAGGAACTTCCCAAAGCTAAGTCAGATAAGAGTGTGCTTATATGATTATTGTTTACCTACGTCTACGTCTGTATGGTGTCGGACGTAAAGAATAGCACCATCCCATATCTTCCCGTGGGTGTCGTAAGAGGCGACTAAGGGACTTGCCAGAGTATGGGCAGCAGCGCTCTCTGTGCTTTTGTAACAACCGTACTGCGATCGCCAACCCGCCTGCCAAGCGTGGTGATTATGGTAAAACCCCCCCTTCTTTTGGGAGGCCTATGTCCAGCAGTGGACGTCATTTGGTTGAAATGATGATGATTATGATGATGTTTACCTACGACGTGTGTACCGAACATGTAAAACCAGCATTGTTATTTCGCATTTCTGAGGAGAGAAAGTTGTGAAAGAAACCAGCGTCTAGCTTCTCATTTTATGATTGCTAAATTATTCAAAAACAAATTATTATAAATGGGTGCTTATGTATTCAAATTATGATGATTTCGACCAATTGGTCTTTTGAAAAAAACATTTGGTTGATGCAATACATATTTAAATAAATCCTGGTATTTTTGAGAACAAGTCTACGAGCAAACTGTTATGTGGGACTGGGTATGTCCTACTACGTAATACCTGTGTGGCCACATAAAACAAACAAAGAATCTTTGTTCGCTTTGTGAGGGAGTTTGCCATGAATACATCGCTCGATTGTGATTACCAGTGCGCTCCCAAATGACATCGCATGGGACCCGCCACGCCTTCAATGCGGGCTCTGAATTGCGAAATATCCACTGATTTCCCATAAGGCACACTGTTCGTGTAAGCTTAAATTTCGCAAATACAAAACAACAGGATATTTCGCTTATATCACCATATACACAGACAGCATAGAGCGTACCCAGACATTTATAATCTCCTGAAAGTCCTTTTATAGATTTCCGAGGATCGTTAGTACTTACCTACTGAGAGACCTAGAATCAACTAGCACCTACTGACCTAAGAATCCTCTTTACATATTAGGAGAAGCATTACTTTGAAGGTAAGCCACTAGTTACTACGTTTATAGCATCATTCTGTAGTATTAAAACATTCAGTGCTTACAACATTTCGTTAGTCAATTTACACTTATTCACGTTGTTAGACTACACGTAATACAATTTTATAAGGTGCACTGGGGCTTTCCCGAAAATGGTAACATTCCGAAAATTTAAGTAAAACCAAGATTGGTAGTTTTTTTTTACTTTCAGAATATAACCATTTTTTATTGCCCCAGTGCACCTTACTCATATTTTTGTCTCTCTAATTTAGAGGTACTAAGTTATTCTAATTTGGTTGTCTCAGGACATTTACTGAGGTCAGCTTCGCATCGCACTCAAGAAGATAGAATAGTCCGATATACATGAGGAGGTACCTAATCTCTAACCTGCCTCTTAATATCTACTGGTTCCTAGTTCATTTGCTTGGTAACCAGTTTGTAGGCTCTTCGCTTGTAGAGGCTGTAGCTAAAGTTATTACCGTAATTATCTCGGGCTATTAAGGGTAACATCGTCACGTCCGATAACAGGAACCAGACTGATGTTGTAATAACTTCTAATACAAGACTTAGGAAAACGTGTCTTAGGTTGGCCGCAGTCCGAATACCCATGTTAACTTTTGACACCTGTCTACGAGAGGTCAAACCTCACACTAGGACACAAATCTATTTTTATTGCAAATGATTTACTTCTATGATAATGTTAAATAATCTTGAATTAACTCATTTGCAATACCTAAAATGAAATCGTTGTTTTGGAAAAATAATCAACATCGCATTCGAAAAAAAAAGACCAACACCTGCATTAAAAACAATAAATAAAAAGTAGATATTATTATAATTTTTGACCTTTAAATCACATCCATATATAGATGTGATTTGAAAGTCAAAAAAGGGTCGTTGGCCAGAAAAAACTCCTTCGAGTGTGATCCCACCGATCACTAATTCACTACGGTAGGTACTTTACTTAATTAATATAAAAGTGATTGCAGGATTCGATAAACCAATAAAATGTACAGCGATTTTATCACGATCAAGAAGTTTATTCCGTTTTTTTTTTTTGGATAATGCGTAGGTACTGTATGCAGCATAATACAGTACCTATACGCAAAGTGGTGGGAAAAGCAATCAACTGATATAATTCGTCATAAAAATATTATTCAACTACGATCAATCTTATCAAATTATGCAAAATTCTCTAAGTTCTCTTTGCAATTTTTAAATTCTCTGTATATTTCTATAACGCCGTACTTTTCAAGCATTGCAATTAGCACTTAGCAAGAATGCGTTACTGAGGTGCGTGAGATGCTATGTGTAGTGACCTACTTTGTTCGTGATTTATACGCAGGTGCACATTCATCTTTTCAAAAAACTTCATAGCGAAGGTGTTATTGTAATAACTAAAAACCTGAAACGAGGTGATTTTAGTACCTACTAGGTAAGTAGGATCTTACTCATTATTATAAGCAACTAAATTATTTTTACTGTATGACCAACCTCGAAATCGCGAAAAATTTCAGCCTGTCCCAATTTTTTGTCAACGTTTACGACCATTTAAACCTCTAAGGTTTATTCCTATAATTGTAAAAAGTTGTTCATAACGGTGGTAATAGCAACGATACCTATTTGGATTTTCATTTTATTTTAATCTTTTATATTGTAACTTATACCTACTACAGGAAAACTTATCATTGATTAAAAAATAAATCACGCCAGACAAGCTACTAAGTAGCTTATTATTTTGGTCCTGTCAATATCTTCTATCTATCTGCCGCATTCTGTTTTGCATAGGTATGAGGAGTTCAAATGGCATGCTCTAAATTTGCCGCCTGCTACGTGCGGACGTGCTTTGATAAATAATGGGCATACTGCTTTAAATCTTTGGTCCCGCTTAGCCCGGCACGTCCATTGAATGCAACCTCTTGTACCTAGGGGCTACACCACGCCATCACGATACCATGGTATAGTAAGTATTCGCTAACTTGCCGATGAGGTTCGATTTGACAAATTTGCTCCGTGTAATTCGTAATCGTGTTCGTGTCATAAGTTCATAACCCCCTTCGATTACGTAAGTGCTGCGTTTTGTTCAAGACTGCGGTATACTTACTGTTTGCACAGCTCCTAGGGTCTGGTAGAGCTAGACGTCTCTGGGCATCAGCAACGCAGAGAACGGCCATCAACGCGACGGCCGCCAGGCACACGTGCCGGCTCATCTGTGTACAGAAAAACGATCAGAAGATAAATTCCGTATTACAGATTTTGTGGTGTAATGTAGTTGATTATAGGCAATTGCGGTGGGCAAGACTGATGATGCGAGACGATAGCCCCCGTGAAGGTGTGGTCACTGTGCCGACGTGCCGACTCGGCCGCCGCGGTCGCCCCTCACCGAATCGCCGACACTCAGCTGGTGGTATTGACACCGGTGCCGGGCGCTCGTTTTGACGAAAGTGGTCACGGGTGAGCCCGTATTGCAAGTTCGCTTTCTTTTAGTTATGCAGAGCACGAATGCTCGAGGACAATCGATACGTGAGATGAATTTATTTTGTTGTATTTGTGAAAGCAAAACCCGCCTCGCTGACCTCCTTGCTGCGAGTTTAAATGTTTGCGTGAAAAGCCACTCAGTGCGAGAAATCGTTGATTTGGGACGCATTTTATGGTAACGGAAAGCCGCGTCGTACACTTCATGTCACGAAGCTTGTTTAAACATAAAAATGAAAACGTCTTGTTATGTAATTTCACAAGTTTTTGTTTGGCAAACATGGATCACTTTTTGTTAGACATCTGCCATGGAGAAAATTATTATGTAAAGAACCGGGTCTGTTTTGGGAAAGGTCTTCATTCAGCTTTTATTTATCACTTTGTAGTAACAGATACTGAACTAACTTCAAGTTTCGTTTGATAACAATTTATGTGTCTTAAGTTCTAATATTTTCTCTAAAGTTTATCTCATTTTTCATGATCGTAAGTTCTGTGTAGCCTTTTTTTGAAGTTCTTCTGTTTAGTATTATTCGGTTTGTATGAAAATTTCACATTAAGACTAACATATTTCAATTAGTTAATGCAAAAGCGTTATTATGACGTTCTACTTAAACAAAATGTGGTTTTCAAGAAGCGCGAAAAGCACGATTTCACTACGAAAAGTTGGAACTTTCTTCTGGGATAATCTATTGTTCAACATTTAGATGCTTTCGGGGCCGTTTAAATTAAAAACCACTCACAACAATAAAAAATAAGATAATTTCACTTCAAAAATAATGATAGCGCCGATAAAGGCAGCGCGTACCTCTGAAATAATGTCGAACGGAGTAAGTTGATGATGCGCTTGCGTGCGGCTGAGCGGGTGCGCGTGCGGCTGTCGGTACGCGGGGCACAGGTGTATAGTGCGGCGGTGTCGGAGGGACTGACGCAGCCGCAGCTCTCCTCTCTAATTAAGCCTCCGACATTCATTCACTTTCACTTCCAATACCAGAGAAGACCCACCCGCTACGCCGCACCTCTTCACCATACAGAACCTAAAGACCTTCTGGAGGTCGCAGCCGGATACGAGAGTGAGTTTACATAACAAATACTAGTACCGTACACAATTACAACTCAAATTAAATAAATTGCTTAGCTTTGAGTTAACTCGTGACCTTATTTTAACAAAGCTTAGTTGGGCATTTTAGAGACCACAAAACCTTCAGGGACAATCAGCTTAGTCGCACCATCGCTATGTTCAATAGTCCTATCCAAACACTTGGTACATTTATTTATTTTGATGAACAAGTTAGGGTTCTACTATCTTGTTGTTAACTGTTTATCAAAATGTAAAGTCTAACATGTTTTTTTAAACAGTTAACCAAAAATAGATAAATGTAGAGAACTACTTCAATATTTTTATGTGAATAGTGAATGCAAAGCTAGATTTAATTTAACCAAGATTCACTTCAAAAACGACCTTGTTCCTCAAAATTTAATGTGTTGTAACTTGTAACGTCGTTTGACTTTAAACCATCTTTAACATTTTAAAATGCATTTAGGATCCGCCAAGTTTGTAGGTACTGTTTATATATTGTTTCAGAAAAGGCTTTTCGGCGAGTAAGTACAGAAACTTTTAAGTTTTTAGTAGAAAGCCTCAGAGATTTGATGCTTATAGGTGCTTTTATTTGAAGACCTCGTAGCTAAATAATAACAGCCTTCCCAGCTTAACCTTTGTCTGTGGGTGGGTGACCACCCATTACATACTAAGTTTCCTTCGTGCCTCGGAAAGCACGTTAAGTGGTTGGTCCTGGCTGTCAATTGGAGATCTTTGACAGTCGTTACAGGTAAGTTAGTAGCCCGAAACTCTGACAACCAGTCTTTCAAAGGTCGTCAATCGTATTACCCAGTACTAGCTGGGTTGTGAAGTTCAGATATGCAGTCGCTTCATGGGAAATACAAGGGGTTCAACTAGGTGTTCGGTTAGACTGGAAGCCGACCCCACCATAGTTGGAAAAAGGCTAGCAGATAATCACGAGGTGCTTTTATTAAATTTGTGCAGTTATGTTATGTCCTTCAGTTAAGAACCGAGTGGATCCTTGAAAAGTTGCCTATCTACGAAGAAGTCTCCCGTCTCATGCATGATTAAGTCGCACGCATGCCATTCACTGCACATCGCAAAATCAGCACGCTAGCAAGCGGATAGGTGACCGCAAATCGAATACTGTTTACCTATCTTCTTTATATATTTAATTCTACTGTACGCGTGTGTATATCACTGAACTCCTCGTAAACGGCTGGACCGATTTGAATGGATTTTTTTGTATGCGTTTGGGTGGCGCCCTGGATGGTTTAGATTCACAAATCAGCACGCTACGACCAATAGGAGCGGAGTAGTAATGAAAAATGTTGCGAAAACGGGGAAAATGTGACGCAGACGAAGTTGCGCGGGCCAGCTAGTAATTTAAAATAAGTAAAAAGTCATAGAGAACCAAATGCCAAAAGTCTTAGCCGTTCGTACACCTTTGTGAAAATAGAGCTTTGTGCAAGCTTTGTTGATAGCATTTTCCAAACGCTGGAGATTTGTACATTTTTAGCAAATGTTTTAGTACCAAAAACATAATTATAAATAAACATTCGGAATAATACACATTATATAACACAATACTTAGGACATATGACTTTAGGTCATGTAAAATTAGGAGATTCAATTATTATAGTGAGTACTCGATATTATGACAGAATCCTTTTAGAACTAAAAATAATTATGTTACACAAAATTTTGGGATTTTGAACATTATGATAACTAAAGTTTATAGCAAACGTGTTATGGATAATGATTTTCGGACAAACCATTTTAGGAGAAGAAATGGAGTACCTACCTACCATTTATTTAATTTCGTGTTGCAAAGTTGGACTTGTGCTCGAAGATGCGAGCTACTTTGCATATTTTTTACCGAATCCTAAAATCGGAGGAGTTTATGTAGAGGCTGAAGTAGAGAGGCGGATGGCAACATCAGCCTCGTAAAAACACAATCAACAAGTTGGTGCAGAGTCGAAATTTACAGTTAATTCAAAATAAAGCATAGTAGAGTGATGATATCATCGACACAACACAGTGGCCTTTTACTGAATCTATAATCTGGCCACATGTGTGTTCGTTAATAACATCTAATAATTTCGAATTGAAAAGATATATCGTAGTAAATTTATGTATGTGCTCTGAACTATTATAATCGTAGGTACGTATTTTAGGAAAGAAATAGACATATATCGTTAAACAAGGTGTTGTGTGAACATGCCTTGGGTGTGGCCATTTTTATTGGTTTAAAGAAAAACGTAAAACGTTAACGAAAGTAAAAAGAGGTTATATCAGTTAGGTCCAAAAGTTTCCGGCCTATACAGATCAGATTAATCAGAGATACAAAACTATCATGTCACTAAATTACTGAAGTTTTTTCTAGTTACCCGAAAAGTCATATTTTTGTTCAATTTAATCTCACTTTATTTCAAACCATTTTTGTTTGGATAGGTATTAATTTTAATTTTATAGTTGAATTTGGAATCTTTTGGACCTTACCATGTAAGTGTCTTCGAATTGTGTAGTGACTTTAACTACATTTTATTTTGTCTAGACGCTGACGACTTGTGACCTTAATGCAACGCTAGAGCCTAGAGCTTATGCTTGGCTTACACAGTATACAGTAGTGTAGTGTTACAAACTTCCGGTTCTGCTGCTTATACAAGCTCGAATGTATAGGAGCTCGAAGATATCGATGAGAAGTTATGATAGTTTAATTCTGATTTTATTTTAATAAGTTTTATTTAATTGTTAAGGTATTATTTAGTGAATATTATTTTATTTTTAGTTTCATTGTTAATTAATCAAATTACATTATGGCACCTTCCGCTTGTCAGCTTCCTGTACGCCGAATATTATTATACTTTAATTAGCTCAGATTTAAATGATTATTGATCAATAATTTTGTTACAACTAACTGTTAATTATTATTACACAGTAAATTAAGTGATCCGATGTAATGGTTAGGTTTTTGTAGAAATGTTTAAAAGTTGATGTGTTGACTGTTATTTTTTTGAATATGGACGTTCTTGTAACCGTCAGAAAAAGAGGGCTTGGTAGTAAAAAACTCTAACCTAAATACAAGCGACTTACGAAGTTCAACTATATTTTTATTCTTTAAACTCGACCATCGTAACTGACCACCGTTTTACACTTCAGAAGTGGTATTATGTCTGGCCCATATATTGATGGTATTGGTGCAAAGAAAAGGAGAAATAGTGAAACAGTGACGTCGGATGATGATGGAAATTCCGATTTTTTTTCTTCATCTGATCACGAGGGTACCGACAGAATGTACCTCCGACGGAAAAGGCACCGTGTTACCCAAACTGACGCTGAAGTTATCCCCAAGTTTCAGCCAGATGGAAAATCTAGCAATGTTAAGGGATGGTTGCACAAAATTGACCAATTAGGCGACGTATATGGTTGGAACAGTAAGGATCGGCAGTTCATTATGCAAATTCGTCTCCGAGGATCAGCTAGAGATTGGTATGACGACCTAGATAATTACAATCTCACGTGGGAGGAATGGAAAGACTCATTGGAAGCCGCCTTTCCACGTTCAACTGATTTTGTTGACCTTCTAGAAACTATGCTCGCAAGAAAAAAAACGAACTCCGAAACTATGACAAAATATTTCCACGACAAGCTATCGCTACTCAAGAAATGCAATATTTACGGTGAGGCTGCGATTTCGTGTGTAATCAAAGGTTTACCAGTGGAGATAAGAGCCAACGCAAAGGCTTATCAGTGCGAGACTCCACAGCAGCTTTACTATGGATATTTATCATCCCTTGAAAACTACAAACAAGTGGAAGCTAGCAACTCGAAGCAAGATGACTCTAGTAGCTCCAAGCGGCCGACTGCTACATGGAGGAGAGGTAATGTTTCTTCGAGTTCAAAGGAAAACGAACCCAACCTGAAGAAATGTTATGCCTGTAGAAGAACAGGGCATGAGGCGAGAGACTGCAGGACGCCACGCTGTGAGGTGTGTCGTCGTCCTGGCCACACTGCGGCTAGCTGCTGGTTCGCACCCGGCTCTTCACACCAGCAGCCACCAAAAGTTAGTAATGTGCTATTTACAACATATAATATTTACATAGACCTGTACAAGAAGGCAGTGGTAATTAATGGACACAATCTTATTGCATACATAGATACAGGCAGTAAGTTGAATATTCTCACAATGTCACAAGCTAATAACTTAAAGTTAAAAATCATGCCTTCTTCAGTTACTATGAAAGGTTTTGGTGGTGCATATTCAAATTCTATGGGAACATCACATGTTAATGTTAAGATAGATAATATCATGTTAAGTGGTTTCGTTGAGCTGACTAGTAATGATCTAGCCGATATAGACCTAATAATCGGTCAGTCAATGATAAATCAGAAAAATATAAACTTAGTTATTTCCGAAAAATCTGTTAATTTCGTGTGCAACTTTGATTTCAATAATGAGTTGTTCGATATACAACTGGATGAGACTGATTGTATTTCAAAATTTCCAGTCTATTTAAAACATAACAGTGTGATACCAAGACAAATTGCGCTTTTGTACAAGTTTATGTTGATATCAATACTAGCCATTCATTTTATGCAAATTCTGTGTACTTTGAGTTAGGAAGTATGTCTTATGTAATTATAGGGGGACTTATAAGGTCGACGGATTCTTTTTTGAAAGTAGTAAATATCGGTGATGATACTATTGAGTGGCAAGCAAATAGACTCGTAGCGCGCGCGGAACTTCTTAGTGACAAAAATAATAATATACACAGGAATGTTATGTCAGTTGACCAATCTACATATAAAGAATTACAGTTATCCGATTTAGATGTAGGTGATTTAGAAATCAATGATTGCAGGCGATTGTTACAGTTATTAAATAAATACAGATATTTGTTTGCGAAAAATACGAAAGATTTGGGATGTACAGACGTACTGGAAATGCATATTCGGACATTAACCGAACAACCTGTTTACTGTAAACCTTATCGACTGTCGTACAAGGAAAATGAGATTGTTAACGAAAAGGTTCAGGACCTTCTTGATGCAGGTGTTGTGAGGGAATCTATGTCCGACTATGCAAGCCCAGTGGTCCTTGTAAAGAAAAAAGGCGGTGATTATAGGTTATGCATAGATTACAGAGCACTCAACGCACGTACTATCAAAGATCGATATCCATTGCCTCATATAGACGATCAGGTAACTCGCTTGGCTGGAAAAGCTTTATTTACCACCCTAGACCTCGCACAAGGCTATTATCAGGTAAAAATATCTGAAGGCTCTATTCATAAAACAGCATTTGTAACACCTTCAGGACAATACGAGTTTTTGAAAATGCCATTCGGTCTGGCGAACGCGCCAGCAGTTTTCTCACGTCTCATCAAAATTGTCCTGGGCAGGCTGGGCAATGATATAGCTACATATCTTGATGATATTATGCTTCCAACAGTCACGTTCGATGACGGACTCAGGTTATTGAGTAACGTCTTACAACTTTTATCAGAAGCCAATTTAAAACTTAATATAAGTAAATGTTCGTTCTTAAAGAAAAGTGTAAATTATTTGGGTCATGAGATTACCGCAGGTACAATACAACCGGGGCAAACTAAAATCCTTTGTGTAGCTAATTACAAAAAACCTAGTAATGTGCATGAAATCCGTCAATTTATTGGTTTGACATCGTATTTTAGGAAATTTATTCGTGGTTTTGCCGAGATTGCTAGACCGCTCACACAGTTAACGAAAAAGGATGTAGAATGGGAGTTCAGCCCAAGAAACTGCTTTTCAGACTCTAAAAGAACGCCTCGTCGAAAGACCTGTTTTAGGTATTTACGACAGAAATGCACGCACAGAGCTCCATACTGATGCCAGTAAACTAGGATTAGGTGGTATACTCTTGCAATACCAAAATGATGGTGTTCTAAAACCGATTTCGTATTTTAGTAGGGTTACAAGTAAAGAAGAACAGTTTTATCATAGCTATGAACTGGAGACATTAGCAGTTGTAGAATCTCTCAAACGGTTTCGTATTTATCTTGTAGGTATTCCCGTGACTATAGTAACAGACTGTGCTGCGTTACGGACTACATTAGTTAAAAAAGACCTAATTCCTCGCATAGCCCGCTGGTGGCTTTCAATTCAAGATTATGATGTACAAATTGAGTATCGATCTGGTGACTGTATGCGACACGTGGATGCTTTGAGTAGAAATCCAGTATCGAGCCCCGTTTTATTTATTGAGGATTCCGACTGGCTCGTAACCTTACAGCTGCAGGACGAAAAAATCCAGTCAATTCTGACTCAATTGCGTAATAGTACGGACAATACTGATATTACTAATAACTACTTAATAAAAGACGATATTCTTTACAGAAAAACACTTTCCGGGGATCGTTTTGTTATACCTAAATTAGGAAAATGGAGTTTATTACAAAAATTCCATGATCAGATAGGACATGTTGGTTTTGATAAGTGCGAAAAGACTATTAAAGCACAATTTTGGTTTGAGGGCATGACTAGGTTTATTCGAAAATATATCAAATCATGTCTTCAATGTGCTTACGGTAAAGGGGAACATGGTAAATTACAAGGAGAACTGTACCCAATTCAAAAACCGGCTGTTCCCATGCACACACTACATGTTGACCATTTAGGTCCGTTTGTTAAGACTCGTAAAGGAAACTCTTATATACTCGTTGTTATAGACTCTTTTACAAAATTTGTATTTTCAAAAGCTGTTAAAAGCTGTGGTTCTGTTGAAACTATAAAACATTTGAAAGATATTATTTCTCAGTTTGGGAATCCCAACAGGATTATCACGGATAGGGGAAAAGCATTTACAAGTCGTTATTTCAAAATCTTTGCTGATGAAATGCAATTTAAACATATCTTAAACGCTATCGCGAGCCCTAGGTCGAATGGCCAAGTAGAACGTGTGAATCGAACTTTGATTAACGGGTTAAATACGATGTCTAATAGCGAGTGCACCTGGGATGATCACTTAAGTGATATAGTTTGGGGTATTAATAATACTCCTCATGCGACAACTGGTTTTCCTCCATTTAAACTACTATTTGGTCATTCTAATTCGAGACTTCCCACTTATCCGTCCGGGGACCCGGATGATTTTGAAGGTCAAGCAAAGGCACTAGGAGAACGCCGATGCGCGGCTAAATTGCGTATTGATAAAAATATGTCTCTCATGAAAGATAGATTCGATCGATCTCATAAGAAATGTGTTAAATACTCTGTAGGACAATTGGTGTTATGGAAAGGAGGAATTACTAGGGAAAGCGCGCAAATAACTAGGAAGCTTAATGGATTGTACACGGGACCTTACAAAATATGTCAAGCTGATCAGTCATTAGATCGTTACACTATAAGTAGTATAAAAGGCATGAAAGGGTATAGAAAATTCACTGCAATTGTACGCGGTGAAGTTCTCCGATCTTACAATTCGTCTATCTCTGATGAAAGTAGTGGTAGTGATCATGAAGTTGATAGAGATGATCTGATAGATTTGTTAGAAAGTTAATTCAAATCATATTTAATCATATTTTTGTTTTGTGTTAAAAATAAGAATGTTTATTAATTTATTCATTGTTAGACAATTAAACAAATAATAAAATAATGTATGTAGAGATTTCATTTAATACTAACGTTTACTGCACTCGTCCACAAATTAAAGCTGTGTGCAATGCGAATAATAAAAAGCTGTGTGCAACGGGAGTAATCAAAGCTGTGTGCAATGGGAGTAATAAAAGCTGTGTGCAATGGGAGTAATCAAAGCTGTGTGCAATGGGAGTAATCAAAGCTGTGTGCAATGGGAGTAGTCAAAGCTGTGTGCAATGGGAGTAATCAAAGCTGTGTGCATCGGGAGTAACTAAAGCTGTGTGCTATGGGATTAATTCAAGCTGTGTGCAATGGAAATTATCAAAGCTGTGTGCAACAGAAATAATCAAAGCTGTGAAATAGGTGTAATTGATACTGTGTGAAATACAAACAATTAGAAAAGCTGTGTGACATAGGAGTTATTAAAGCTGTATAAAGTAATATATAATGCAAAACTACATGATATAAAAGCTATGTTAAAACTTATATACAGCCAAATTATTATGAAAACTGATAATAAGAATAGCGAAACTACAGGAATAAATGTACTGCCCATATTGTTTAATATTTCAGATGCCGAATACCAATGACAGACTAGGCGCTGTATCCAAGGATGCTGACCGCCGTGGGCCACGGCAAACGCAGGATGGCCGAATGTTACAAACTTCCGGTTCTGCTGCTTATACAAGCTCGAATGTATAGGAGCTCGAAGATATCGATGAGAAGTTATGATAGTTTAATTCTGATTTTATTTTAATAAGTTTTATTTAATTGTTAAGGTATTATTTAGTGAATATTATTTTATTTTTAGTTTCATTGTTAATTAATCAAATTACATTATGGCACCTTCCGCTTGTCAGCTTCCTGTACGCCGAATATTATTATACTTTAATTAGCTCAGATTTAAATGATTATTGATCAATAATTTTGTTACAACTAACTGTTAATTATTATTACACAGTAAATTAAGTGATCCGATGTAATGGTTAGGTTTTTGTAGAAATGTTTAAAAGTTGATGTGTTGACTGTTATTTTTTTGAATATGGACGTTCTTGTAACCGTCAGAAAAAGAGGGCTTGGTAGTAAAAAACTCTAACCTAAATACAAGCGACTTACGAAGTTCAACTATATTTTTATTCTTTAAACTCGACCATCGTAACTGACCACCGTTTTACAGTAGTTTACCATCAAAAGAGCGACTGTATTTTCAGAACAGCCTGACATCGAAATGAAAAGCAAAAAGTTTGTGTGTGCATGATGATTAGAAGGTGCATGGTTTGCAAGGAGTATGTATGTGTTAGTGGATGAAGTTTACAAGGTGGTAGAGACACCGACGCGAAATTGGTTACCACATACTCAGTCCATCATTCTGAACTGACAATTATTTCATCTGTAATTTAAAAAAACCGGCCAAGTGCGAGTTGGACTCGCGCGCGAAGGGTGCCGTACCATTATTTATAAAAACGAGCAAAAAAATCACTTTTTTGTATGGGAGCCCCCCTTAAATATTTATTTTATTCTGTTTTTAGTATTTGTTGTTATAGCAGCAACAGAAATACATAATCTGTGAAAATTTCAACTGGCTAACTATCACGGTTCATGAGATACAGCCTGGTGACAGACGGACGGACGGACGGACGGACAGCGAAGTCTCAGTAATAGGGTCCCGTTTGACCCTTTGGGTACGGAACCCTAAAAAACAGCTTTTTCCTACAAAAGCGTTTTGGGAATACTTTTATTATGCGTACCGCTAAGGAGTGGAATTCCCTGCCGGAGTCTGTGTTTCCCGATAGCTACAATCTAGGGGTCTTTAAGTCAAGAGTGAATAGGTTTCTTCTAGGCAAGCGTGCTTCACCGTCGACCACACCATCGCTTACCATCAGGTGAGATAGTGGTCAAGCGCGGGCCTATAGATAACAAAAAAAAAAACAAAAGTGCAATAGGTAGGTAGGTAGGTAGTAGGTACCTACACGGTCAAAATGTATGGAACAGATGATTTAAATAAAAATTAAGTACCGGTGAAAGATTTCGATGTGGGGGGTTTAAAATGATGTACGTGGAAGTCGTGGTAAGTAAGTAGTAGGAACTGTTTTTGCGTCGGTGTCCTTTCTACAGTCATCATCTTCCTGCCCTTGTCCCATTTTATTTGGGGTCGGCGCAACACGTCTCTTTCCTCCATTCTCCTCTGTCATTCGTCATGCTATCATTTACTCCTTTTTCCTTCATATCATTTTCACACAATACATACATCTTTTCTTTGGTCTTCCTCTCCCTCTCCATCCATCCACTTATATTCATCACTCTTTTAGTCACATGTGTTCCATCGCTCCTCATCATATGTCCATACCAAGACAGACGACTCCCTTTCATCTTTTCTGTAACAGGCGCCACTTTCAAACTTCCTCTTATACAGGGTGTAACGGAAAGGTTATATACATACTTATGGGTGTGCTACAGACCATCACACTGAATATGTTTCTCCATCGGACAAACATTGTAAAATATCAGCTGCCCCATACATTTGGGTTGAATACGTATTCAAATTTTGTATGGGGCAGCAGATAATTTTTTCGCTATTGCGATCTGTGTCCGATGGAGAAACATGTTCAGTGTTTAGTTTAGTTCGGCTGCATGTAATCTATATATTTTCCCCTTTAACTTGAGGGCATCCGTGGGTCGCAAGTTTCCCTTCTACTCAATATACTGTTAGTCTATAGTCGGCATATATAGTAGGGATTCCAGCTCAACCTTTAATTTCGGAACGACCCTTTTTCGATTCCTTTTACATTCGATTCGCTTGGATAGACACGCACAACGATTCGTAGTTTGTTCAACTTTTACTGGCGTTGAATCGAATTCAACGTAATCGTACTTACCATAGAAATTACAAATTGATTACAATCATTCGTGTTTGATTCGGTTTGTTATCGATAAGATCTGGATGTTCTCTGGTTTGCAATTATGTTCTTTACATAATTACTTAAGTTAAATGAAGAAGACATGTTGCGCCGACCCCAAATAAATGGGGATAAAGGCAAGATAATGATTACAATTTCTTGCCAAAGTGGATTGCCTAAATACTACTAGGAGTCTCATTTCATAGTTATGTAAATATTTATTACAGTAATGTAGAGTTAAATTCATTATCTCCGTATTTCTTTGTGAAATCTTATTTTTATCTGTTTATTAAAATTATTCAGTGCTTACACAATATCTATACAATCACGAATTCATTTAAAATTGAACGGGTCCCTCCCGTAAACACAGATTTGCATAAACGCTGCATAACGGTTGGACGGGTCATCAGAAGAAAGAATGTCTAGATTGCGATTATGACGAAGTAGATTCGTGAATATCAAATAAATGTTGAAAATTACGTAGAATTTTATTGCACTTCCTATTTTACCTCTATTTAGTATATAATAGATAGTTGTATGTATGTATGTGTTGCGTAAGTTCTTGTGAATGCCTGCCAAAAAAGAAACGAGTTGTAAAATTACTTTTTTAATCGTTGCATGAGATTGACGACCTTTAACTACACGCGAGATTAAAAACGAAAAAAGCTTGTGTTTATAATATTTTCAAATATGATATCAACAATTTATGTTTTGCAACCATCTACTTACTAATAACATGTGATTTACATGTATGCAACATCCAATGCATTTGTGCAATATACAAATGCAATAGCATCGGATGCGAGGTCGTGTTACTGAATGTTTTGATATAACTAACTATGTGGTACGGCGAGTGAAAGTCAAATAAAACAGAGATACCTAGTAAGACACTAAGTATAAAGGTAGGTATTAAGGCACGTACTGAGTGCGCTACAGTAACAGTCGTTCACTTGTTCTGCCCACCAGAGACTAAAGAGCAGTAACAGCCCTTTTGTGATTTTTCGTTTTATTAGTGATTCTGAAAGCGGGTTTCTTAAGCTTTCTATTGAATTAACTTACTTATTTCTAAGACTATTAGAATGGTTTTTATTTAACAGTTTTCACTTACTGCAAACGAAAAAAATTAACAATTTGGCGTGATTTCCCAACTAAAATACAGTATAAATTATACTGCAGATTAAATTTTTAGGTTTCATAACTAAAATGCAGTAAGCAATATAATTTTACAGTTCTTTAGATAGTTTTATATTTCTGGAAAAAAATTAAAAAAAAAATTAATACGCAGTAAAATTTACCGCCATACAAGCTATTTTTACTGCAAATTAAGAAAATACAATTTATTGTCACGAACTCCCAACTAAAATGCAGTAAAATCAAAGCTTGTCGCATTTTAGTTGTGAATACTTAACATTCTTTTATCATTATAAACTGACTAACACGCAGTAAAATACAGCATTACTGCAGATTAGTTTGGATAGCATAATGACACAGATATGATTATTCCTAGCTAAAGTGCAGTTAATGTTTTAAATACTGATATGATTATTTTTGATATGTAAATTTTACATAAGTGAGTTGAATTATTGTGATTAAATAATAAGAAATAAACGGTCTTTAAAATGTGAACTAGCTATTTTTCTTACTGCACTAGTAAATTGAACACTTTTTTCTTAAAAAACTAACTAAAATGAAGTATTTTTTTGATCTTACTGCATGTTAGTTGGGTTTCTTGACAAAATAACTGATCCAAACGCAGTAATAGGGCTTTTTGCTGCATTTTACTAAGTTTAAAATGGTATTTTTTACAAAAAAGGCTATGCAGTAATAGGCACCAAAAAGAATAAATGGCCATAATAAATTCAGTTATTAAGATATATTTTTTTTTATTGCTTTAACGTGTGAACCTATGCCTTTACAACCTTTCTGCATTCAAATTTTTTTGCTTATACATTCTGTTGATTTTTTAAAATCAATTCTTAACTTTAAATGCGTTTTACTCGAAATCGTGATTTTGCTGTTACTGCACTTTAGTGTATGGTGGGCAGTGTTGCATTCGTGCTTACGTATGTGTGAAGTTCATGATCATCGAGGGCGATAGTATTTTTGGCACAATTATCCAAGTTCACGTGAAAGTTTCTTATAATACGAAAATATCATTTCCTGTAATACTTACAATTAAAATGAAAAGTTTTGACTAATTTGTTTCACTTGGTTGCGTATTGACTGACGGAGTTTTGCTGTGCTGGCTAGTGCGCTCTGGGTGCAGGTTCGATTACCGTACATAAGTAACTAATATTTAATAAATAAGGCAGACCTAACACAAATTAAAGAACCACCGCTTAAAATAACGTACTTAGATGTAGACACCAAAGTAGATAAGTAGGGAAGTACCATTAAGTGAGATTAATGTGTGCAAAATAAGCTTGAAGAAAACAAGGAAATAAAAAAGGAGAAATCGAAGTGTTGGACAAAAGAAACCTTGCAAAAGCGAACCTACCTTTATACCTGCCGAAGTACCTATACCTATACAAGTACGTAAATACTTATTTATCTACAGACATGCAAATGAATATGCACAAGCATTCCAGCTTGTATGGAAGTCTTAAACCTACATCCTCCGAAACAAGCAACGTACTTTTGTAGTAAGAGTATGTTGACTCTTATTCAAACTCGTAGTATCGCTACATTACATCTTGTAATTTAGAGGCTAAGTGAACAGTTTGCAGTCTTGCAAAATTCTCGAAACGTCCCCAGCGATATCCTCGGCTTAGATAATTACCCACGAGGTTATTATCGAAAGGCTTGGAGAAGATGAACGTCGAGTAGCGCATGTTGCGTAACGCCAGCGACCGGCGGCGGCGCGGGCGGCGCCGTTGTCGGGTACATGACCAAGCCGAGAGGTTATTGGTGCCCCCTGCCCCTTGCAGAGATTGCATTCCACCTTTTACTATTTCTGTGAAACTAGATTTAAAATATTACATATTATTCCGTATAGTTGTATCGGTATTTAATAATGAATTAATTATATCATCAGTTGTGTCATCGGTATTTTTAAGTATCTAGGTAGGTAAGTCTGTGCGAAAATCATGAATTTTCTTAAAATTAACGAAATAATTATGTTGTATGTTCTGTATGGTGTCGAACGTAAAGAATAGCACCATCCCTTATCTTCACGTGGGTGTCGTAAGAGCCGACTAAGGGACTTGCCAGAGAATGGGCAACAGCGTTCTCTGTACTTTTGTAACAACCGTACTGCGATCGCCAACCCGCCTGCCAAGCATGGCGATTATGGCCAAACCCCCCTTATGTCAATGTGGCGTAATGGCGTTGGGGGAGGCCTATGTCCAGCAGTGGACGTCTTTCGGCTGAATGATGATGATGATGATAACGAAATATGTAGAATAGAATATACTTTATAGTTCACCAAAATTTAAACATAACGGTTTTACAATACTGCTAATTTTATGGTTACAAAAGCGGACAAAAAAAAAAAAATTTTTTAAACATTCAACATATAAGTACTTACTTTATGACTAATCAATAAAACTAAATATTTACATAAACTAACTAAGTATAAACTAACTTATAAACTAAATATTCACATAAACTAACTATAAACGAACTTAAAAAAAAAAAAAAACGATTCTAGCCTTTGTTAGGCTAGAATCGAAGTTCAGATAAAATATTCTATTTTTTTTAGGAAACATACCTAGGTCTTCACTACCCTATTTATGTCCAAAAGGATTGCAGTTGCTGACGACAATGCACAACAAAATATTGAACGTTTTAGAGAGAGACTTAGTGCACATCACGTACTAGCTGAACCTAGGCCTGCCCTCAGCGCTGCTGCTGACGTCAGCGTCGAAAACAACACTGGGTAAATAGGTAAGCTGAAGCCGCGGACGGGTCTTACAGTCGGAGTCTATCTTCTTTGGTTTTTTCTATTTTCAACGAAGAATTACTAAACTGAAGAAAACACCATAAACTGGCAGAGCTTTTATCTAAACTAATAATATAAATCTAAACTTAATAAATATTATAAAGAGGAAAGATTTGATTGATTGTTTGTTTGTTTGCATTGAATAGGCTCCGAAACTACTGGTCCGATTTGAAAAATTCTTTCAGTGTTAGATAGCCCATTTATCGGGGAAGGCTATAGGCTATATATCATCACGCTACGACCAATAGGAGTAGAGCAGCAATGAAAAATGTTGTGAAAACGGGGAAAATGTGACGCAAACGAAGTTGCGCAGGACAGATAATTTACAAATAAACCCTCATTCCCTTGATACCCTTCTCCTGATTTTTGACCAACCTTTAAGAGCGTTTATAGCCCCCTACGGCATTTCATACAAACTTTCAAGTCATTATTTTCCGAAATGACTGAACAGATTTTAATGAAACTTCCTACGCATAAGCAGTATACATAGGTCTAAAAAGCTACTAAAAAACATTTTCGAAAAATAATCTTACAGCTAAATTAGACCGATTTTTAACTATCTATAGAAACAGAAACTTCCAATTATCTTCATTTTTAGGGTTCCGTACCCAAAGGGTCAAACGGGACCCTATTACTGAGACTTCGCTGTCCGTCCGTCCGTCCGTCCGTCCGTCCGTCCGTCCGTCTGTCACCAGGCTGTATCTCATGAACCGTGATAGTTAGCCAGTTGAAATTTTCACAGATTATGTATTTCTGTTGATGCTATAACAACAAATACTAAAAACAGAATAAAATAAATATTTAAGGGGGGCTCCCATACAAGAACTTTATTTTTTTGTTGGTTTTTTTATAAATATTGGTATGGAACGCTTCGTGCGCGAGTACGACTCTCACTTGGCCGGTTTTTAAAACACATTTCGAAAATGTTTTTTTGTAACTTTTTAGACCTATGTATACTGCTTATGCGTATGAAGTTTCATTAAAATTTGTTCAGTCATTTCGGAATATAACGACTTGAAACTTTGTATGAAATGTCGTAGGGTATATATAAACGCTCTTATACGTTTGCATTTTACCACCCAAAAGTATGTAATGGAATTTTAATGCCAAGTTAAATTTTCAAACCGGCACATACGGAACTCCACAGTACGTTAAATAAGTGTTACAACTTGTGTAGGTACAAGCGTAGTTTTTGTTTACCTTACCTTAATAAGTTTAGGTTAGGGTAAACAAAAGCTAGGCTTGGCTGGACTTTAATTGGCCTCATCATTAAAAACAGATTTTACTACGTGAAAAATCCTGAAATAGGGGAAAAAAACAGTTGTCATTTGTTACATAAATCATTAAAATTAATAGGATAAAACAAGTACCTAAACATTTAACAGTATTTTTCTTGAATACCGGGTTGGTTCGATAATTGAGGGTGAGGTTTGTTGAAGGTTAAGTTTGTTGAAGGTTAACAAAGTATAGAAAAGTATAAATAAATAATTAGCACATAAGTAGTGGTTTGCATAAAAATATGTGGTAAACATAAATAATTGATATATCTAACACAGATAATATTTTCCCAGTACGTCATAGATACTCGTACCAGTAGGTACATATATTGGTAGTCTGCCACACAATGATTTCAAAATAGTAGCACATAATAAACATTATTATGTATTACGAGTTTACGACCCGGAAATATTGTTGGTAACTATCGGTAGCGAGTGACTAGTGACCATTTTAGGATGTGAAATGCAATAACCATGGAGGAGGCATGATCAGACGCCATGTACAGGTCCATCAGGGCCCACAATTAATTAAAAAAGTTATATAATACCTACGTTATGCAAGTTTGGAAACAGATGTTTGATTTACTCATAAACCTAACACTTTCATATCACTTTCGAAGAATCTAAGCAAACACGACAGCATAATAGCCAAGTTTCGGGTAGCCCACTGCCAACGTGAGCTGCTGTGTGCAAAACGTCGTAAGTAAGTATTATGTTAAGGAGTTTGATTAAAGTCAATACAGGAATGCCAGACAGATGCCTTCCGGTCAGGAGCGTCTTGACTTTTGAGTCAATCGCGGGTTGTAAAATGCAAGTTGCTCGCTCGGCCTGCCGGTGCTCGGGGCGAACTTTCACAGGTAAGTATAGTGTCATAAATATTCACTGCATGACGTCACACAGGTATGTGTGCTACCTTACGACAATATTTGTATGGTAGGTATTACGTTAGGTATATATAACCGACACAGATGTACTGTGACGTAGGTACCTACTCTCATACGTAAATAGAAACCGATAGGCATACTATGCTTTTTTTTTGCAGGATCAGTGACTCATTGAGTGACCCACTACTCTCACCATACACAGATAGTGTAGATATTAGTTAATTACAACTAGGAATTCTGGATATTATGATTTTGTGTTGGAATTTTATTATGATTTAGGTAAGTAATTAAAAATAGGTAGAGAATAATAAATTAATAAAAATAAACCAAAGAAAACATTTTAATATTATTGTATTGAAAAAAATGTGAGCTTTGATTGGTCAGTGCGTGTCACGTCTTATTTCTGCCCCCATATTCTCCTAAATGTACCCAAATTATCAAATAGCAACCATAGCAATATTCATAATGACCGGGCACTGTGATAAATATTGAAGTTTCGGTAATAATTAATCACTTTAGCCAATTTGACTTGTATAACATTATACCTACCTAAATAGGAGCTGCCCGAAATAATTCCATTGATCCTTTGTAGTCCGGGGAATTTACGCCGAATATTAGGCTAACTTTACATTAATTAAAAACAGCGATTTTTTTCATTGAATGTGTAGGGTATGGACAGGAGAGTTTATTAAGCTGTATCCCGCGAAAAGTTCACCTCCGCGTATATGTTTTTTTAAGAAAACGTCAAATATGTATTTAACTTGGTGGAAAAAAATATAAACAGGTATGTTAATTCGGAGTATTTGTAGAACAGATTGAGTACTACAAGTAGGTCAGAAAATTAAACATTTTCGTCCACGGAACACTCGTTTTTTTTTTTAAACTTATAATTTGACTTCGTACTTAAGGCAAAAATATTAACAGGACAAAAATAGTGCTAAAATGATTTATATCACCATGTCTAACTATTATTATGAAAATTAAACAAATTCTGCTCCGGACTTCACAGAAAATCAAGAAAATCAAATAATCTTAAATACTACTTACGGCAAAAATGTAACAGGATTTAAATTCATTTAATAATGAGAAATATATAAATCCAAACCTTAATCCCCCAAAATTAAACAAATTAGAGCGATAATTAATATTGTCAAAGTAAAAATTAAATTACGATGCACGGTGTCAGCGCTAAGCAGCGTGCGGCGTACGGCGTGTGCTAGTGTGCGTAAACAAGATAAGCGTTGCGTTCATTGTGTGCGTATGACTGTGTTGTTGTTTGAGTCGGTGTTTTATTGAGTTACGCGATTGTACACCTTATTTTTATTTCGGAAAGATCAAATTCCTATGAAAGTGCTGCGCCAAATACAAGAATAAAGCTTGCAGACGTATTTTACGTAAACATTAATTGAATTTTTTTCACGATTTGCTTTGAAGTGTTTAATTTTCGTGTAAATAGGTTAGAGAAAGTTAAACTAAATTAAACTTACCTTTAGTAGAAAGTTAAACTAAATTAAACCCTGTTACCTTTTTGCCTCAACGGCTATTGTAAAAAAACTGGTAATAATAACTTCCGGTAGTACAATTTGTTTAATTTTGTTTATTAGCGGTGTAATATATTAATTTAAGTTATTTTATGTAAAAAAACCGCTGTTTATATTTTTGCCTTAAGTACAATCCAAAAATTTCGTAAATGTTTTTTTACCGTAATTTCCGTGGACGAAAATGTTTAATTCTGAAAAAATATATTACTGTCACCAATTATTTACCTAAAGTAACTAAATTTGTCCTGTTAACTTTTTTTCCCATGTTTTTATTCACAAAAACGCGTTTTCGTCTTTTTCAGCTTGATCCGGTCTCGGAAAATGTTTAATATTTTTTTATTATATGAAGAGCTAAGGTCAAGTACACGATTCAAGAAAAAAATCGCTGTTTATATTTAATGCAGGGTTCAAATCTAAAAGCCCCGGACTATTGATTAATTCAGGGCTCATTAGTGTTAAATTACAATTGAGAGCTTTGATAACAAAAGATGTCGCTCACGTCCTTGTGCAGAATACTCCAGTCACATGACATGACGTGTTATCGAAGCGTGTTTACTACCTATTTTTTTTGCCTGAGGTACCTGCAATTAAATAAAATAGGTGTATCTGCCATAGCAAGTGAATGTTGTAGGCCTTGTATAGCATGTAAGTACCCAAGCGCTACAAGTACATTGCGAATAAATTTTATATTTAGAGGTTCAGGCCATCAACAGTCCACACATGTAAACACGAAATTAACCATATTGTACTTGAATCTTGTATACAAGTTTGTACGGAACCCTGGATGCACGAGTCGAACCCGCTGTGTCCGATTAATGTTCTATTGGTCCCGTTTCCACAGTGTCCAAGGTAATCTTCGTGCCCGGTTGATGGCAATAGATTCGCCCCTTACATTACATGTGACTCAAACATAGCTGGCGAAATGTGGTTGTAGGTACTATTGGGTACACCTCTGCCTGACCCTACGAGGATTACAGGCGTGATGGTCTATGGTCCCGGTTCTGCGACACTTGCAATTGCCAATTTCCAAGGAAGACATCCAACAACCATAAGAGGTTAATCTTCATAGAGATCAGAATGCTGCAGGCACTTTTTAACCGACTTCTAAAAAAGGAGGAGGCAATCAAATCGGGTGTGTTTTTTTATGTTTGTTCGCGCATACCTCCGTCGCTTGCCAACCGATTTGAAAAATTATTTTTTTGTTGGAAAGCGTATACTTCCCAAAAGGTCCCATGAAAATTTTGTCGAAATCAGACAAGCGGTTTTTGAAAAAATCCACAAAAAAATAAATATTTCTAACTTTTCGTTTACTCTGCATTGCGTTTTTTGTTCGCGCATAACTCAGTCATTTACGGACCGATTTGGAAAATTATTTTTTTATTTCAAAGCCTATGCTTTCCATTGGGTCCCATAGTCACCAAGTTGGGATCTGATGATGGAATCTTGGCGAAATCGAGGGAACTCTTCAAGTTTTATAGGAAAACGTACAGCGATTTTGGTATTTTCTACAACAAGTGAAGGATGTGCGTTCATTAAGAACCATTCTACCATCAGATCTGATGATGAAGCCAAGAGACAGGCACTGGAACTCCATAATAAAACAATGTATCTTAGCTGTGTTTGGGCTTGTTGGAATTGTCAACGGTATGCACTTTCCAGGTGTACCACAGACTAACTTCTTGACTTTCCTTATTCAACCTACGTAACATGTAGGTCCTCTGCTTTGACAGTCTGTTTTCGCGATGATCGGGTTGTTATTCAAAATGCGTTGATCATTTCTTTCCCTAATTTCTTTAAATCGTTTTCTTTTTTCTCAGTTTCAGTTCGACGCCGTTTTCTCACACGAGAAGCATCTTTACTAGGCCTACCCATATTTTATTACTTATTAGATTAAAAATATGTCACTAAAAATTAACAAATAAAACTATTTTTACAAAATAAAAAACCGACTTCAAAAAACACTTAAGCACTAAAAAGTTAAAAATAATATTATAACCTACCTATATTAATAAACCTAACCTAACCTACGATTAACCTATAATAAAATTTAATAATTCTTTGGAGTCGGTGCCAAGCAATATACCTACGATACCTAAATGACTATATACAGACTAAGGCCAGAAAATAACAAAACATCTTACAGCTTCTAAATATTAATTCATTCATTAATTCTAATTATATTGCTTGCTACTCGGTAATTACTTACTAGTGTTAGGTACCTTACTTAATCATCATTTCGATCAAAAAATCCCATTTGTTTGTCTACTTGTCTTTCGTTCTGTGTAAGTTACTTATCTATACAATGTTAGACTATAAAAATATCATTTTTATTCTTGTATGAAATCGTAGATTTCATTTTTGACATAGTACTTACATATTTATGTCGTTGATAATCGCACTCGCAGAAAACGAAGGTTTAATATCAAGCTCCTAAAAAAAAATTACCTATTTGTGAAAAGATTAATTAGCTACTACACACCACCAGGTTGGTTTTTCAATATCATTCACCTGTTTGAATTATATTGGAATACATTAGTTACCTGTGTACGAAATGTCCTCCAGACAATGACCTAAGAATATTCCAAGCGCCAAAAGCACAATGATGCATTGTGGATAAGTAAGTAAGTAGGCAAGTACGTATAGTATACACTATACACATAATATGATTCACTACCTCTGTTGTCGTCATAAAAACCCACTAAATAATTATAATATTATCTATTCCGCTCCAATTTGTCTAAAAAAACGTTCGATCTGGAAAATTTAATATTTTGAACTTCGCGCGCCGTTTGAAACACCCACCCACCGGAACTCTATCCATCGGAATGACCACAGATGATATGATAATGACCAGCAGTCATATTTAGGGTTGCTGTATTAATAAAATTCTTCAGTTGCTGCTGTGCTGCTACTTAAAGTCTACCTGGTATCGGGAGCAGGGTTCACGTTCTGAGTCCTAAGGTTCACGTTACTGATGCGGAGAGAAATTCCTCTACAGAAATACTCTCACCAATGCAAGAGTATCGCACTAACAATTCAGAGTTTCTTAATTAAAGGATAGTACAGTTTGTAGAGAAAACTTTTAAATGTCTCCTCAAACTCTTAAAAGACTATTACTGAATAGATTGGTTAACTTTATAACTTATACAGCTCCACAATTACAACCGCATTTTTAGTATGGATACCATGTGTTACGAGCTTCATTTCAGCATTTCAACAAACCAATTTAATGTTATTTTTCAATCAGGTGAGACACTAATTGATAATTATAACTTTAGAAATAATAATTAATCCAAACTAATATAAGGTGACTGGTTTTCTAAAATAGATTTTAGAAGTTCCATAGACTAAATCGATACTGCTAGTTACCGTTGCGCTGCGCTGTCCGTAGTTGTCTGTCGTAGGCTGAATGTAGATACGACCTTTGTTCTTAAAAAATTAAAAACCTTTCCTAGTGCACATTAATCACAGCTTACTCCTCATTCTTTCTTTCCTTTTTATCTTGGGGAAAATGGCTGATAATAAATTATATGAGATTTTGGGGGTTTCTAGAAGTGCAAGTGAATCTGAAATTAAACGTGTAAGTATACTTTTGTAAGTTGCTCTAATGAACAGATAGCACATGTAATGTCATCTATTTGTTGCATGATTTCTGTCCATTGTTCTCTTTGTCGTCATTTTGGTATATTATCCCTTAATTTTCGTTTCAGAGCTATCATAAATTGGCAAAAGAATTCCATCCTGACAAAAATCCTGCTGCAGGGGATAAATTTAAAGAAATTAGCTATGCCTATGAAGTATTGTCGGACACGAAGAAAAGGCAAATTTACGACAAGTACGGGTTGAAAGGTTTACAAGAGGGTGGCCAGGGTGGAGGATTCCCTCCTGATGATCTGTTTGGACACTTCTTTGGTGATATATTTGGCATGGGAGGCGGCGGTGGCGGTGGCAGCAGGGGTCGAGGACCCGCTCGTGGTGAAGATACCATGCATCCACTTAAGGTTTCATTAGAAGACATGTACATGGGTAAAACTACTAAGTTACAACTAAGTAAAAATGTAATTTGCGGGCCTTGTAAAGGTATTGGTGGAAAGCCAGGATCTGTGGTGACTTGCAAGGACTGTCATGGACAGGGTATCAAAGTGTCTTATCAGCAGATAGCACCGCATATGACTCGTCAGTTCCAGTCTCGCTGCCCAACCTGCCACGGTCAAGGTGAGACCATTAATGAAAAAGATAAATGCCCAAAATGCAAAGGTAAGAAAGTTTTAAATGAAACGAAAATCTTGGAGGTGCATATTGAGAAAGGTATGCGGGAAAACCAAAAGATTTTCTTCAGAGGAGAGGGTGATCAACAACCTGACACTCAACCCGGAGATGTGATTATTGTGCTCCAACAAAAACCTCATGATATATTCCAGAGAAATGGTGATGATCTTGTGATTAAACATGAAATTACGTTAACTGAGGCTTTGTGTGGATTTGAATTTGTTGTAAAGCATTTAGATGGCAGGGATTTACTTGTTAGACACACTCCAGGAGAGGTGATCAAGCCTGGAGACCTCAAAGGCATACAAGGTGAAGGAATGCCTCAATTTAAAAATCCATTTGAGAAAGGTAATCTTTATATAAAGTTTGATGTTGTTTTCCCTCAAAACAACTTTGCTACTGAAGAGCAGTTGAAACAGATAGAAACTGTGTTGCCACCCCGCCCAGCTTTTGTGATGCCTACTGGAGAAGATGTGGAGGAAGTTAATCTGATGGAGTACACAGCCAGTGAACGTGGGAGGGGCCGAGAGGAAGCTTATGCCAGTGATGATGAAGAGCACATGCACACTGGGCCTGGTGTACAGTGTGCACACCAGTAGATCAATTGTCCACTTTTATGGATTTTTACTCAAACCTCACACTATATAATTTTATCATAGGTTATTATGTAAATTAAACTAAGTAGGTATACACTATACTGTTATACTTAGTTTACAGAATGCTAGAATTATTTGACTTGCGTGCAGTGTATTGACTTTTTGGAGTAACTGTATTCCTATGCCTCTAGTTAAATTTGCAGAATTCAAGGAAGTTGTAAGCTTGACTCACCATGCATGTTGTGAGCTCTGTCTAATGTACCATAAAGATGGTGCAGTTAATTTGTTGTTAAAATTGGCTGTAGGCTTATGATATCCTAAAACAAGTAGATTTAGAAAGAAAAGTTCAGTTTCAAGTAATAACCTGCCTGTGATACCTCATAGGTCTAATTGCTATCATTTCTAGGTGGTGTTTAAATTGTATTGTTTGTTATTCACAAAATGAGCTAGGTAATTTTGAGTCTCTGAGGCAGTTTGAGTTGAAGCTGCTCTGAACTGCACTAGTTGGCTCAAACTTGGCACTAGAATAGTATTAATCCACTAATGGGTTATTGGATTCCATAATAATATGTATTATATAAAATGAAAAATAAAATTTAGTGATACCTTATGAATATATTTTAATTATTAACAACAAATCAATTAAACATTTTCGATTAAAATGCTTGAAAGAAATGTATAGTAAAATATTTATCTTAGTTTATTGTCCATTAAACATGACAAGGCAGAAAAATAACAAATTTCTTTTTTTAATGCTGATTACATAGTACTTATGTAATCAGTACACGGAAATGAAGTTATGAAAATCATGTTTCAAGTTCTGATAGTAAGTCAGTAGACTACTAAAAGAAGAATATTAGATAGCACTTTTTTTCAAAATGAATTTGGTAGAGGATAACAACTTCTGTATCATGGAAATGTTGCGTATAGCAAAATAACGTTCGACATTTGTGAAGGTTTTGTAAAAGTTTTTATTTATAAATATATTTTGGTTTTACATAGAAAAATCTTGAACCATTTTTCGTTTTACCCATAACTATATAGCAAAACAATATTGTAGTGTATTTATAGCACTAGTACACTACAACTATAACTCCAGTCCACTATGCATTACCTGGAAAAAGAGAGATTGCTTTTTACTTTTTTGAGCCTGAATCATTTTGTGTACAGGACTTGGTAGGTACTAATAAGTGTTCTGTGGTACAGGCCCTGAGGTGAAATCTTTGTAGCAGATTACAGGGTACCTATTCTATTAAAATAATGTTTGGTTGAACAGGACATTAGGCTGCTACTACGATAAATGAACCTGTGTATGATGTGTACATATCACGGAATGGTAGCGAACGCTGAGCGCGAGTTCATATAAATCGTGAGCATATTGGCATGCGATCGATGAAGGATGACTGTTTACTTCTACGTATGCTACTTTCCTTTCTGATTAATTTCGTTCGGATTTGAAGATACTTCAATAATTTCCGTGTCGACGAGCGTAATTGTCTTGGGTGTTTTCTAGTACATACAGATAAAGCGCTGTGGGAAATCGCCCCTAGATCGACCTCAACATCACGATCACGGGCGATCGAAGGAGCATCTTCAACTGCACCAAAACAGCTCCATTCCATTCAGGATATATGTATTAGGTTTCCCTTTTTCAACGAATTATACAGAAATGTCTTATAAAGTCCTTTTGTTCACTAATGCTGAAATGCAAGAACGTGCGAAGCGATCTCGATAATTTTTGCACCGCTCCTCTGTCCTTTTTGTCCATTCGATCAGAAATGAGAATAGGATTTGGTAAGCTTGTCTCATCATCATCTGCTTACAGCACTCCATTGCTGGACATAGGCCTCTTCAATCGCAAACCAGTTAACTCGATTCTCGGCAAATCTCATCCAGTTGCCACCAGCCACGTCAGCCACCCTATGAAGATCGTCGCTCCACCTAGCCTGAGGGCGTCACACCTTATGGTGTGACGCCCTCAGGCGGGACGCGGCTCAATTCGAAGTCTCCACTCAAGAACACGTCTACACAAACGGTCATTGGTTCTACGGCTAATGGCCCGCTTATTGCCCCTTTAGCTTATCTATTCTGTAAGGTAAGTCGACAACTGTGGTTTTCTGTCGGATCACCTCGTTCAGGATGCCATCCCTCAGAGACACTCCAAGCATAGCTTGCTTCACAGATCGCTGAGATTCTTATGTTAGCTAATGTTGTTCTTCCCAAACAGAATAGTTCGCCCGAGGTAAATATATTCTGGAACAACCTCGACATGACCGCCATTGACAAAAGGTCCTGGGGTGACGTGTTCGTTGAACATAACCTGGGTTTTGTCCAAGGTCACTCTAAGACCAATGCGTATTGAAGAATCAATAAGGCTATCCAGCATTGCTGCAAGCCGTGCAGTAGTTTCTAGTTATACAGAATCGAGGAAGGATGCGCGAAAATTTAACCAAATGTTGGGGGGAGGGGGGTATAAATAGGCACTAGACACTGACATAAATATAAATACTTACTTTCTTTAGTTAATGACTCTATTGATTCACAGTACTTTTTGAAATCTTTCTTACTTCTACAAAGTACATTTAAATTGATTTCACTTAATCCCAATTCACGTAGTTTATCTAGTCTCTGCTTTACTGTCTTCTGCGAAGCTGACAAAACTCTAGGTTTACCGGCAATGTCTTCCACATCGAAACCTTCAGTCAGGAGGAAGTCTAGAAAATTCTTCACCTAAAAATATATCACAATAAAATTATAATAGATTGATAGTAGGAAGTTCCTACTAGGAACATAGAATTGTTTTAACATGTTATCTTAGTTATTATGTCAACCTTTGTTACACGAATGGTTTTCAGTGCGGGTATTTTCAAGCACATGTCTTGAACATTGTCAACAGACACATTTAAGCGACTAGCAAGGTATGTCTGTTTTGAGTTGGTATCACCCAGGATGGTCTTTGTTTCTTGCGAAATAGTTATAAACCTGAAAATAGAAATGAAACATTGGTAAATCCAAATAGTAACTATTACAAATACCAGATAATCTGTTTTCATGTAATAAGTAGAAAAGTGGTTAAGGCTAATCTAAGGCAAAATAACACTTCAACTGTTCAATGGTGCATATCGCAATACTATGGATTAAGTACCCAGAAAATATTAAACGAACCACAAATAGTCAAAAGTCGTGTTAGTAGCAAAGGTTCTCCTTGAATAGCTCTATCAGATGGTGTATAACTTATTACTATTGGCCACTCAGAAAACCTTAATCGGTTGCCAAATGATTGGTTTGGCCTTAAATGATTGGTTGTGCGTAGTGATGGATCGAGAGAATATTCTCTAACAGAGAATTTACGAGAATTTAAATTTGGATTAACTAACAGATCTATTTTTTTTTTCGGATGGGAAAACATCAAATTTAATAACCCCTCCCGCTCTAGGCGGAGCGGAAGGGAGTGTCAGACTTGTATTGACTAAAACCCATCCATGTTCCTTCTTAGCCCTTTGTGTTCCAGGGCCACGGTATCTCTTTCGAACAGTCCCACAGCCCTGGCCAGGCAGGCATCGGCCCTCTCGGACCCCTTCCGATTTGCTGATTTCTCCTACAGGCGCGCGTGGAACACGAACACGCCGTCGTCACGGCCTGTCGTCATAAGACGGACAGACGGTGAGCTAGCCCTTTACTCACCGTCCACAGGCCCGCGCCTACGGTGGCCGGGGGCCACTGGTTGCCCCCGACGCCCGGGGCGTCTCCCGCGGCGGCTGGGACGCGAGGCTCTCTCCCTCTCATTTTCCGCCACCTCCTTCGCTAGCATGACTGGTTCGCAGAAGGAGGCGACGGCTTCCCATTCCCTCTCACTCCGGACCATGGATTGAACCAGGGCCGGACGCGAGAGGTCGCCGCTGCCAATCGCTGCTACAAGGACACGGCAGTGCTCAGCCTAAGCGGGGCAGAGCTTTACGGTATGTTCCACCGTGTACTCGCGCCGATCCTCGCAGTGGTAACACACGGGCGTTTTCTCCCGCCCTATTCGGTGCAGGAACCTCCCGAAACAACCGTGTCCGGTGAGGACCTGCGTCAGGCGGAAGATGAGGGCGCCGTGGCGCCTCTCCAGCCACTCCGCATAAAGGGGACTTATAGCCACTATTGTGGCGTGCCCTGCACGAGGCGGTGACAGTCGCTCCCTCCATGTCAACATGAGATCGCGTGACTGCTCTACCTGATGTTCGGTTGAAATCCAAATTTTATGCAAAATTTGTCGGATTGCTCACAATTGGAAAATTATGAACAAACCACAATGTTTAAACAAAGAGTCTGAAGAACCAAATCCAAACTACTTCTGCCACAAGCGAAAGAGAAGAGCCTACAATCAATTTAGACAATGAATCTGAAGAGAGCTCATGACGTTGGCGGAAACAGACCTAATCAACTTAGATGGCATGGATCAATCATTATCAATAGACGAATAGCATTACTGCATTAGCAATTTGATTCGATTTCAAGAAATGTTAAGATTGTGGTTGTTACTTTGTTTTTAATTATTTAGGTAAACCATACACCGTTCTTAAAACATTATTTTTTAAAATTTTACTAAAGCTGGTTATTTGTATAACTCATAAAGTTTGTTCTAATAGAGAAATCCTAATTTAACATTAATACCTTAGGAACTTTAAGAGAATTTATGAAAAATTTCTTGGAAATATTCTCGAGAATGTTCTTGCTCAAGAGAATTTACTGAGAATTTAAGTTGTGGAGTAGATTATTTTAACATAGACTTCGTAAAAGTTTAAAATGCACTAAAAACTATTACTCTTAAAATAGATCGACACAAAAGAGTCATTCAATTTTTAAATTCGTGTAAATTCTCTGCCAAAAGAATATTCTCGAAAACTTAACAGCAAAGTTCTCACAAGGAGAATATTCTCGGGAATTTACCATCACTAGTTGTGCGGTTAATAACTAGTCTCCTATTTAGGTCAATAACTGCAAACAAACTGCAAATTGCCTAAAGTTGTGTCAGTAGAAAAGGTTCTCCTTGAAAAGCTCTTTTCAACAGTGTATATCTGGTTATTGGACCTTGGGGCAGATGCCTATACATCGAGGCCTATTCTCACTTGAGTGGAATTTAACATTAATGTCAATACATTTATTTTGTTTTCCTCTACCTATTCAATATATCTTCAGAACATCTAACCATCCAAGGATATAGACTGTCAATACCCATATTTTTAACTCTTAGAAGCCTCTCATGGATTGTCTTGTGATGATATTTCAGCACCCAAAGGTCCCTCAGTATCCGATCTGCAGATACATTCATATCTGAAATAATATTAATAATATTTATATGTTTGAAAGCACATTTTAGCAATATATTAAATGGATAGGTAGGTACCGATTAATTGGCTTAAATAATCTTTTTCCAAGTCAGTCAAAGTGTCTTCAATTCTTACCTATTAAGACATCTAATGATTTCTGAATCCAATCAAATGACAAGCTATATATAAAAGTTCGTTTAGCAAGCTTTTCACTTAGCACTGATGGTTGTACCTGTAAATTCCAAAAAAAAATATGAATATTCATGGAGATATTAAGATAATATGAAAACTTAAAAGTATGGTAGTACCTTCAAGCGGGATGCAATGTAGTATAATCTATTTTCGCAGAATCCTTTACTTATATCATCTTTTGTTGTTTTATATACATGATGCAAAGTTCTAACTGGTAATTTATAAAAAGGTAAAGCATCTTCAGGTGATTTAAAGTTGAGACCTAAAATGATTTTTGCTTTGGAATCATCAAAACCTAAAACAAGATAGAAAAGTATTAAATAGTGCTTCCTCTTTTGCTGTAAACTTAATCATCTCACAGAAACAAATGAAAGAAGAAAAATGTATTTACCACTCTTCTCTACAGCCCTTGCTCTAGTCTTATAAGAAGCTATTGAATTAACAAAATCACTGCGCAGAGATATTTTTAATATGCTTGTAAAAGCTGCAGGAGAATGTTTGTAAATATACGATGAAAACGTTGGTCTTATTAGCAACATAGAAACCACTGATCTTAAAACCATTGTCAAGATAGATAGATGATTATGCGTAGTACTCGAACTAAATCATTTTAAATTTAGATTATACTTCAGAAAGGTATAATTTGAGTTTTAGTAATAATTTATCAAAAACACCAAGAACAACAACAGACTTATACAATGAGCAAAGAGTATACAATGAGTAATGACATTGACGTTAGTGAAGTAGTTTGCATGGGCAAAAATATCGATATATCTAAATATCGATATTTTTCCATACAATTATCGATTTTTATCGTCGAAATTTTTAATCGCGATAAATCGATTTCGATATTTATTTTAGAGTATCGAATTCGTATCAATTTCGATATTTATTTTAGAGTATCGAATTCGTATCAATTTCGATATTTTTAACGCTACTTTAGTTTCGTGTTAATGTTATTAGAAACTCTTTGCATGCTCCTCGCGTATCGTTATCTTTAAAAAATCCCGCCACAATCTTTATGAAATGCAATATAATAGTACGACTATATAAATATATTAACGAAAATACTAGTACTATTAACCATATAGTTCCCAAAGGGACTCGTATCGACCCCGAAAGGGGCTAGCAATGGTTTATTCCCGGTCGTCCCCACCTCGTCGTCCCCACTGGGTACGAATGGAAAAAAAAGTTTCGTTCATCCCCAGTGGTGACGATTGGAAATTTTTATTTCCCACTCGTTCCGCTCTAGACCCATTTTATATTCGCCTAAAAAGCATAGACGACATTTATTTCTGTCTGCAGGGTTTACAGTAACCTAACACGAAGGGATTCAATTTACCTCTAGAAAGCAGGCGACTTGTAGAGACACAAAAACTTTGTCTCAATAGCACATTTTTGTCAGTTCAAAAGAACTTCTATCAAGAAGAATTGGCAGCCAAACTCACAGCCAGCGCACGTGTGGAATGGAAACCCGACAAAATAAATCAACAGCTAGTGGACTCTATCAAGAACACAGTGCAGAAGTTAAAACCCGCAGTGAAGAAGTCGCCTAAATCACCGTCAGAGTTGGGGCTGTTACTGGAACGACGGTAGGTTTTACTGGCAGACCAGACCAAACTGGCATCAACACCGTAAACAGCCAGATAAGACATACTATCCGTAAACACCAGAGAAGAAGGAAACATGACTTAATTATGGCAACCATAGAAGCACATAAGGGGCCCAAAGTGTTTCGAAAACAATTTAGTCGTGGAAACCTTCAGATGCACAGGCTTACTAAGCAAGGCGGTCAACAAACATCTGACCGCAAGGAAATAATGGAGACTGTAGAAGAATTCTACACAGATAGCTCACATTCATCTGAGCCCAACGCTGCTGCTACAGGAGACCCACGAGCACCGCTGACCAGACACCTCACTGAAGATCTCCCCGAATTTAGCATGTAAGAAATAAAACACGCTCTCAAGCAAATGAAGAAAGGAAAGTCTCCAGGAGAAGATGGTATAACTTACGAACAACTTCTCTTTGGGGGTAGACCAGTCCTCAAACAACTGCACGTACAGTGCTATTTGGGGGGATAACTCCAGAATTGTGGAAGAATGCGGTCGTCATACTTTTGGGTGCGCCAAAGTTCACCTAAATTTTTAACTCCGATAATTGGAAATCCGAAAATGTTCTTCCTAACATTTTTCATCCTAACAATCGCAATTCCTAACTACTCTGTCTCTAATGTTCATAAATCCGAAGCATTCAACTTCCTAATGTCAGTAGCAATAAACATCTATTATACTTTTATTTGTTTTCCTACATTTTCTCAACATAACCATCTTTTACACTATTATTCAAAGTCATATCTTTTTTGTTTAGATTTCTTTTTATTCATAATAATCAGTATTATATACATTGATTATGCGTAACTTTTACTTTTATATTTATTGCGGTGTGTACCTGGAAAGATATCCATGGGTTAGGTTAGGTTAGAACTGTGACCAACTACGCGCTAGCCGAGCGAGCGAAGCGAGCGGTGCCGCGGCAGCGGCCGGCACGCGCTACCTCGAAACTGGTCGCAAAATTTTTCTAAGTTTTTTTTTTCATAGTGTTCCCAAGACGTCACTCTGACCTAATCCCCACCCAAATTAAAACTATAAATATATTCTACCCACATATATTTTTATTACACTTGGTAAATGTTTCTATCTGAGTATCAGTGAAAATATTATGGTAATTATGTTTAGGGATAAAAGCGTTATGATAAAAAACAGTAGGAGTTTAAATTATTTACATTAACAATATTATTAATTACAATTTTCGGAAACATGAGTGTTATGAACATCGCCGGTAGCACTACAAATAGTATGAATGAAAACTTTAGGATAAAAAATTGGTGAGGAAGAATGATTATTCGGATTACAAATCGTTAGGAATAACAATTTCGGGTAAAGAACTTTAGGTGAGCCAATATGGACCCTCATACTTTTACATAAGAAGGGGGTCAAGACCAAGCTAAGCAACTACCGACCCATTTCAAACCGTCTTACCACCAGACTAGACTCAGCACAACCAGTGGAACAGGCATTGTTCAGGAGTGGGTTCTCAACAGTAGACCACATCTTCACAGTACGACAAATAATTGAGAAGAGCAACGAGTATAACCGTCCTATTGTGTTAGCGTTTATCGACTATGAAAAAGCGTTTGACTCGGTTGAACACTGGGCAGTCATACACTCGCTGAAACGATGTCAGGTAGACACCAGATATGTAGAGGCAATTAAGGAAGTATCATCATTCATTCATCATTTCAGCCCAAAAGACGTCCACTGCTGGACATAGGCCTCCCCCAAGTATCACCAAATTGACACTTTGGAGGGTTTTGCCATAATCGCCACGCTTGGCAGGCGGGTTGGCGATCGCAGTACGGTTGTTACAAAAGCACAGAGAACGCTGCTGCCCATTCTCTGGCAAGTCCCTTAGTCGGCTCTTACGACACCCACGGGAAGATATGGGATGGTGCTATTCTTTACGTCCGACACCATACAGAACCTAGGTGGTCCCGTTGATCATCCCGCCGCCGTTTTTTCAATAGATGGCGCTGTAGTCTTGCATTTGGGTATTATTTATGATTACGCATAACTAAAACATATTTGATGGACAATATTCTATTTGCGTAAACTAGCCTTTTGTCTTGATTTTTCCACATATACAGCTTACTTGTTAACTCTTCTCAAACGGAGATTTTCAAAATTTCCACCAGCCGTCTCAACTTCATATCCTTACACACCATGCACACACACACATGCACACGTAAATGGTTAATTTCTGAACCGCTAGATGGCATTGTCATCAAAAACGTTTAATTAGGAAACATGCTGATATCATATTTATCAATATTTTGTGACAAACATGTTTAAAAAAAAACATACAAGAAGGGCCACTGCAACGTTTTTATTTTAGTTACTATTTTTTTTACAATAATTACCATTTTATAGTACCTACCTAACTTGAAACGGAATGTCTCTCGTTTGATTGACGTTTTCTCTGTTGGGAACAATAAACATTCAATGTGCGAAAATCTTTTGTATTTTCTCTACTCGAATCTACCGAAAGTTAGCAGACATGGTTGTAGGGACTAAACTTCTAGGTACGGTATGTAAACATCACAGGGAGATTATATTTTATACATCAGCTTCTACACATCAACAAGAGAATCTTATGTTCTGGTTCTGGAATCTCAAATTAGTTGTCATAAATGTGTTGTGTAAGTGTACCATTTGATAAAAGCATTGTGTCCGTTTTCAATGCCGCAATGAAGTTCTGTTCAAACAAAATATGAATGTGGTTATGTTGTGTTTACACAAATTATATAACTATTGTAAGTAATGCTTTTTATTCAAGTAGTATTAGTATTCATTAACCCAAAGTAAAGAGCCTGTCAGGGTTCGAACATACAACCTACAATTCATTAGTCAAGGCCATTTCCACTAGGCTGTCACTGCCCCCCTTTTCAACTAGGTACATAATACAATAAATTGTTTATAAAAACAATCAAAGTCAAATCATATAAGCACTTATAAGGCAAAAAAATACAATTGATACAAACTCAAAGCATTTATTTAAATACCATTTACAGGCAGTTTTGAATTGTCAAAGACTCATGGAGAAGAATGTACGGTCAGTGGGTCGTCTTAGGGGTGCAAGAAACTCCATGGACACTCTTTTTAAAAACAAGTTGTTACAAAATCCTGGTTACATTATTTTTTTTGCTTCTACATGCGAGAACAATTTAATACCTACAAAGATTAACTAGGTGACCTAGCAGTTAAGAGATGACCAGTCTCGAATAACGGTGGCCATTCTGCTCAAACAGTTGTAAAGAAGCTGTATGATGCAAGTGCAACACACGTGCCAACATTAGCGACCCATACCATGACAAATTCTCAACTGCCATGCTCGTTAGTGTCACCTAAGAAAAAACTAAAACTATTTGCAAAAAAAAACTGTCTTCAAAAAGCAAAAATGTGAAAAATAACTTTAGCTTCAGAAGTCGGTGACATGTTTGTTTTCAGTTTTTTTGCCACCAACTTCTCTGAAACTAAAGTTATTTTTCACTTTTTTGAAGTTGCTTTTTTTCTATTTTTTTTTATCCATATTTAGTTGTAATATCCTAATAAATTATTTGCTATGAATGTAAATACATTGTTAACAATACATAATGATGGTAATATGCTTATCACCATAGATAGGAGTAGGTAGAATGATTTTTGGTACTTGTATCATAAATGCACACAGAAAGAATAACATGGATAAGCCATTTTTCCGGAAAGTCATTCCGGTAATTCCAGACTCAATTAAATATTGTTAATGTTGGTAGTGATATTATTACTACTCAATTCAAAATTTAAAGGAAGGTATCAAAACTAAATTAATTTATTATTTATCTGTTGAATAATAAAAACAATCGAATTCCGATCGAAGCATTAATATTAGTAACCATGGATCAGCTGGTTCGTACCAAGATCAGGGGTTATGACCTGGCCAGCTGATGAGTACTGAGGTCAGGGGTCTAGGTCTCTATCTAGGTCAGCTGATAGGTATATCGGTCGGAGGTCATGACCTGGTCAGCTGAAGGGCTCTGTAGATACCTAATATGGATTGCTTATTTTATTAAATAAGTATGTTTACTTTTCCCCGGGTTATGCAGCGGTCGCTCAAGAGATTCAAGACTTCACGCCGCCGCGCGCCGTGCCGTCGCATGCTTACTTGAAAATTCATCGCAGTTTTTTGTCCGATCAATTATATTCCGCAGCAGCGTAATCAGCCTATAATGTTCCCACTGCTAGGACACAGGCCTGTAATCCACCACGCGGGCCTAGTGCGGGTTTGTCTTATGTCCGAGTGGATACCTAATATAAAAATTTTAAATTAGTTCTACCAACATATTTATTTCTTCTAAATTACTTACCTACCTGTTTTCTTAAATTTTTGAGGTAATAATGGTACTATCGATACTCAATATCACAAAATGTAATCACTGTTTTTATCAAAACAAGTTTGTTTTCTTATTACCTTACTACGTACGTACCTAATAGTACATTACTGCCGCGGTCTATAATGACTACTTTGCTGGTCGCGCTGATTATGACTGACAGCGCAGCGTAGCACAGCGCAGCGTAGCGCAGCTCCAGGCCGACACAGCGCGGTCAGCGTGCAGCACTTGATGGACGAGCTGAGATAATGGCCTCGACCTACGGGGTCGAGGACATTACAGCGGGGACAGCAAGGGCTGCAATGATGGCCAAGCTGAAAGGCCTAGAGCGTAGCTAGGCTAGCTCGAGGCAATCATAGCGTGACCAGCGAAGCAGTCATTGTGGGCCAAGGTTTGTATAGTGCTTTACTCAAAAATGCAAGTACCTAATCCTAATAAAACCAGCAAGTAATTTAAATAAAAAATATATTAATAAACTAGAATTTTAATTAAAATGACAACAGTACAGTTACTAAAATTCAACACCGTCTTTCCGGGTTTGATATCTAAATCAGGCCTCCGTCACTCCATGTACTTGCGCGCTATAAGTGCCTACCGCCCAGCCGAGCGGTCTCGGTCCGCCGGCTTATCAAATTCAGTGCGGTTTTCGCCTCGCAAGCGAAGCGCGCGCACGCCGTTCAATTTTAATAGTGCTGTTCGTTCGTACGCGTATTACGATGCCGTGTGGTGCCTATAATTATGTTTTATCTAGGTTTCTTCCACAGTCAGCACCAATATATAAAACAAAACAAACTTACAAATATAATAAAACAAACTTTAAAAAAGAGTACCGACTTCAAAACACTAAACCGTAAGAAATAATTTTTTCTTTGATGTCGGTGCTTTTTCGATTCGTAATTACCAGCTGCTAGCACTACCATAAAAAAAAAATTATTTCTTACGGCTTAGTGCTTTATTTGAAGTCGGTTCTCTTTTTAGGGTTCCGTAGCCAAATGGCAAAAAACGGAACCCTTATAGATTCGTCATGTCTGTCTGTCTGTCTGTCTGTCTGTCTGTCTGTCTGTCCGTCCGTATGTCACAGCCACTTTTTTCCGAAACTATAAGAACTATATTGTTGAAACTTGGTAAGTAGATGTATTCTCTGAACCGCATTCAGATTTTCACACAAAAATAGAAAAAAAAACATAAATTTTGGGGTTCCCCATACATAGAACTGAAAACCACAAATTTTTTTTTAATCATTCCCCTACGTGTGGGGTATCTATGGATAGGTCTTCAAAAATGATATTGAGGTTTCTAATATAATTTTTTTCTAAACTGAATAGTTTGCGCTAGAGCGACTTCCAAAGTGGTAAAATGAGTGTCCCCCCCCCTCTAATTTCTAAAGTAAGGGGAGGAAAATTCTGAAAATATTTAGGATTGTAGAACGTAAACAAAACTATCAACGAAAATTGGTTTCAATAAGATATGATGTTTAGTTTTTGAGATATGGGACTTTTTCATCAAACTGCAGCAGTAACTTTGTTTTTCATTAACATACTATGAAAAACCAATTTAGTTTTGCGGTTGAGTGGAAGTTTACCAACTAATACTACTAACTAATGAATGACAGTTCAAAATATTGTTTGGGGCTATGGAACCCTGTGTGCGAGTAAGACTTGCACTTGGCCGGTTTTTTTAAGGCTTTTTTTTTCATTTCTAGTGAACATCTCCGAAGATCATCATCAAACTAAGAAGTATTTTTTTTTTGTATTTTTTTTTGTTTTTTTTTGTGTTTTTAGTGTTTTTTTATTTTTGTTTTGTCAGAACATATTCACAGTTCTCAATAACATAGATAAAAAGTTATGTTAATTTAATTTTATCGAAGAGGCAGCCCTGCGATTACTGTGGAATCGCGCGGTGCGAAGCAATCACTGCTGTACGCTTGAGCATTTAGGCGCATTTTAGCATACAGTGGTTGTTGACGCGAGGGAGTAGGCAATTATCGTAATAGGTATTGGATGTTTTCTACTGAGTGAAGTATCTGTCCTAATCTGTGTCTAAATCTAAACTAATATTATAAAGAGGAAAGATTTGATTGTTTGTTTGTTTGTTTGCATTGAATAGGCTCCGAAAGTACTGAACCGATTTGAAAAATTCTTTCACTGTTGGGAAGCTACACTATCCGCGGGTGACATAGGCTATATTATATTTTCAAAAAAATTAGGGATCCTTACTAAAACTGCAATTATGTAACCCAAGGTGTATAAAAATTACCTAAGATATTCTTTACATCGCGTGCGCTGCAAAAACTATTGATGATAGAATAAAATAATGTATTACGACTTTGCAGAACACATCATTATTTACAAAAAGTGTCGCGACAGCATATGTCTAACTATTATATTTATGCCACAATAAGTGTTCTTTTATTTAAAAAAATATATTTTAATGCCGCCGTTAGAAAAGGCTCTGTATTTGTATCTTGGTATTAATCCTTATCGAAATAAATTACTTCATATTCAAGACTGTTTCAATACCTTTATAGAACTGTTTGAATTATTCAATTCGAACATTCCATTCGAAAGATATCACGAGTTTAAAAATGTAAGTATTAGAAAAAAGTTGCGTGGTCGCCGCTCACCCTGCTCAGCTCGCTAGGCATCACCTAATACGATGTAGGCGTCACTGGAGTACGGGCCGTTCGGGAGGGGAATATTCAAACTTTGTTTATAATTATTATTTTTTAGTTCATCATCATTCAACATTTCAGCCAAAAGACATCCACTGCAGGACATAGACCTCCCCCAAGTGTCGCCATTGACATAAGTAAGGGGGGTTTTGACATAATCGCCACGCTTGGCAGGCGGGTTGGCGATCGCAGAACAGTTGTTACAAAAGCCCACAGAACCCTGCTGCCCATTCTCTGGCAAGTCCCTTAGTCGCCTCTTACGACACCCACGGGAAGATATGGAATGGTGCTATTCTTTACGTCCGACACCATACAGAACCAAAAAAATTATCTGTGGTGTGAAATTCTGTAAGGTGTGCATACAGATTTTCACACCACAGAGATTTTTTTTAGTTACCTGACGCAAATAGAAGGGTTTATTTATGTTTGTGTATTGTTAAATACCCGTGCGAAGCCGGGGCGGGGTGCTAGTTACTAATAGTTTGCGATTTAGTTAGTTTGAGTTGACGGCAAGGTCGACTTTGCTCGAACAAGGTTGTCAAAATAATGACCACAATACATGCATTCTTGAGTAATGTTACTATTTAGTGTCCACGACGCTGCGACGGTTTGTGACATTTTCGTTGTATTGTAGGTACATATGTAATTATAACAGTAGGTACGCACGACCGCTGATCAAGGTATGAAAAAACCAGTTTATGCACGGCACGGCTTCGCACAGGTATAACACAACAATTTCAAAATTAAATACCTACATAATCATTTCTTGACATTGATTCCTCTCCCGTACGGCGGTACGGCCCGTGCCCGCCAACATCGCTTTATTTATAACTAGCGACCCGCCCCGGCTTCGCGCGGGTGCAATGCAGATACTAAATATACTACAGAATGTCTGTCGACATCACATTGGAAACCTCTAACATTATCTGTGTTTCTCTACTATATTATGCATATATTATACTTATAAACCTTCCTCTTGAATCACTCTATCTATTAAAAAAAAACCGCATCAAAATCCGTTGCGTAGTTTTAAAGATCTAAGCATACATAGGGACAGACAGCGGGAAGCGACTTTGTTTTATACTATGTAGTGATACGTCATTGACTGTAGGTAAGTAATGAAACAAACTTTTTTTTTTTAGATCATTTGGAAAGCCTGTTACTCTGAGCAATTTTTAACATAGGAGGTCGACGGCTGCTTATTTTTTTTTTACCTAATATTTTCGTCTGCAATCATAATGTATAATTTTGTATACCTAATCAAATATAAATCAAATTGACACAGAGACTGGAAAAAAATCTTTGTTTTATTTATTTAACGCTAATTTTGTCTGCGCTTATATGCAGTTTAATTTAGAAAATCGATTCGTATAGATTTCTCAAACTTGAAGATCTGATTCTAATAATCTACCTATCCGAACCAAACGCTAACGATCTACCACCAACCGAATCGACAATCAAATCCATCACCAAATGAAATCCAAACGAAAACTCGGCAGTTTTCGCTTGGTTGGATTTCGTTAGAAATCCGCTTTCTCTCTTTCTAACTAAGGGTAACATAGCGGAGTAAAAAGGATAGCGCGAATTTTGTGATTTAGATTTCGGTTCTCGGAAATCTAACAGACATTATAATGCGATCAATATAATCTTTACTGTCAAGCATTTAAAGACTACATTTTCGAGATTAAACGTTGATGTATTTTGTTTTATGCTTCAATGTTTCTTGGAAATAGAAAGAATGTATATACCTAATGTTTGTAAGTTTACGTAGTTTCAACCAAATTAAATACTAATGCATATTTGGAAACTTTTCTGCTAGTCCTAAGCCTAGATTAAAGCATGATGGAAAATCGCACAATAACACGAATAGCTCTAGTTCAGTTACCACTTCGCCTTTTTTACAGTCCGGTCAACCGACTTTGACTTCTATTCCGTAGACATAAGAATGAAATTAAAAGCAAAAACGACAGTTAGATTTGTGTTTTTCACTGTGATCATTATTATTAGAAACAGTTACGACGCTTAATTTTCTCCCAACATAACCTTGACTGCGTCGGTATGTTTTAGTAGGTAAGCAGGTAGTACTTACCTACATTCATGAATGTAAATAGTGTGATGAATGAATGTAATGTTATATAATGTAAGTACATTATTAGTTTATTAGATAAACCGCGAAAAGTCCACGTACAAAAAGCTGTGGCTTCATAACGAATGTTTGGTATGTCTGAATACCTACTTGTTAATAACTAATAAGTTTTAGCTATCACGCAATAAAATTAGCCAACCATTAACCAACTCCGAATTACACATTTCATCCCTAATAGGTACTTTCAAACATTGGTTTGGGTGAACAACTTGACATAGTTTAAGAATATTTAACTTCATTCTTATGAAATGATAAATCTAATTCACCCAAACAAAAACGCCGCAACCAGTACCTACCTACCTACTTGTTTGACGAATGAAATGTGAAATATTCGCGAGTCCACGCAGTTACTGGCACCAACTTACAATGACAACGCCACGCCATCTAGTATCAACAGATAATTATTTCGAGTTTTGTTATGCAAGGGGCTCGATTGTTCTTTAGAAGTTCTTTAGATATCCGGTAGATGGTGTGACTCCAAGCACGCACACTAGCAAAGATTTTTCGTTTTTTTTCGGCCCTGGAAATCCTATAAACCTTGTTATTTCTTTATGTTTGAAGAGTTTTGCGACAACATTAATTCGTAATAACATCATGTTGTTTCATTACTTCTACAAAAAGCATATAAGTATCGAGAATTTGGAAAAAAAACAATGTATGGGAAAGCGCGATTAAACTTCCACCTTAAGGAAGTATACCGTGCGGATACCTTACAATTCAAACTCCACGAGCTTACGAATCTAGTACGCGTTAAAAGAGGGGTGAGACAAGGAGACACAATATCACCTGAACTCTTCACAGCCAGCTTGGAAGATGTATTTAAGCTTCTCGACTGGTATAATAGAGGCTTAAACATTAATGGTGAACGGCTAACCCATCTGCGCTTTGCCGACGATATTGTCGTTTTTGCCAGCAACGTGAAGGATCTGCAGGCCATGGTACAAGAACTCTAACTCAATGTCGGTCTGAAAATTAACGCCGCAAAAACAAAAATAATGTGCTGTGATGACGACATTGATCACATTCTAGTGAATGGCCAGCAAAGAGGAAAAGTCAAGGAGTACGTTTACTTGGGACAGACTTTGAGTATAGCGATGAACGGACAAGACCGCGAAATCAAGCGCCGTATCAAATTAGGGTGGGGTGCTTTCGGTAAGCTTTCTGATGTACTCAAGTCGAAGCGGGTGCCCTTAAACTTAAAGCGTCGCATGTTCGAGCAGTGTGTCCTCCCAGTCATGACGTAAGGGGCTGAAACTTGGTCGCTCACCAAACACACTATCCACCGTATGCAAGTCACTCAGCGAGCTATGGAACGAGCCATGTTGGGCATCTCCCTCTATGACCGGGTGAGAAATACCGAAATACGGAGACGAACGAGACTCACGGACATAGCGAAAGTGATAGCAAAAATAAAGTGGAAGTGGGCGGGCCATATATGCCGTAGACTGGATGGAACGATGGAAGATAGGGTAAAAAATGCTGGAGTGGAGACCACGGACGGGACGGAGGAATGTGGGAAGACAACCGACTAAGTGGACAGACGATCTCATTATAGTGGCCGCAAGAAACTGGATAGCCATGACACATAACCGCCAAAAGTGGAGAGATTTGGAAGAGACCTACACTCAGCATTGGGTGGCAAAGGGTTGAAGAAGAGAGAGAGAAGAGAGAACACGAAGGGGAAGTCGGGGCTTTGTCCGTTCGCTCCGCTCGCTCACTAGACCCCACCATCCCCTTCAAACCTAACCTGTCCGAGTCGGGGTGCCCCAAGTCCAGAGCTCGCTTCGCTCGCTCTTGCATCCAAATTCTGCATTTTGATTCTCGGTCTGTAGCGAAACGAGTGGGAAATAAAAAGTTCCAATCGTCACCACTGGGCAGGAACGAAACTTTTTTTTCCATTCGTACCCAGTGGGGACGACGAGGTGGGGACGACCGGGAATAAACCCTAGCAATTATGTTATTCGTCATCCTCATTATTTATGTAAATATTTAATATTCTGATTATCAAATACTATGAGTGTGCGTTATTTAATAGAGTTGAAGAAAAACCACATAATACAACGCTAACAACGCCATCAAAACTTCTGTATATAGCGCGCAAGTTTCTTAATTTACGATTTTATAAAATTCAAAAGCATAAATACGGTCATCGCATTTTGACGGCAGCGCTGGTCGAGGCTAAAATTCATAAAAATTGTGGTTTTCGAACATTCGAGCGAGCGATATATCGATATTGTTCACTCGAAAATTATTGATACTGTTTAAAAATATCGATACGATAACATCGATATATTTTTTTCACTTGCTCATCCCTAGTAGTGACATGTGACAGCTGTTTTGAGCCTAGCTAGGTCATAGACATAGCTAGTCTAGACTAGTGATGTTCAAATCCGCTGTAAGGCAATCGCACGCTGTAGACTACAAACTAAAAATAAATAGCGTGCTATTTTATACGCTATCATTATAACACGCTATCACATAACTCGGCAGCAATCTAAACGCGGAGACATCACCGTTTTATTCGGCAACGCGCTAAATGGACGTAATGAACTAATGACGCGTGGTGAATGTTATTTCGCTACGCGCTGCACTGTACACGAAAGAATATGTACAATAAATTAATATCTCATGCATCGTAAAAGATCAGTACACCTAATTATTAATTATTTACACACTTCAACTAAAATTACAAGAAGATCGCGATTCGCTAGAGTCGTGTTTACATCACAAAATACATAGCGTAATAACAGGAAACGCGAAGCAGGCCGAGACTAATAAACGCTAATAATTGCTATCCTGTTCTGGCCCCGCTGTCGCGGTCTGCGCGCGAACGGCGCGAGTTATAATAAACGTTATAATGATAGCGCGAAGCCCGAGCCGATATAACAAATGTTATACGTTGAGTACAAATAGCGCGCTATATTTTGGCGCTATACGTTATATTAACCACCACTAGTCTAGACAATATTAAAAAAAAAGGTGGAAGCGACACGGTGGCCAGCGAAATTCAATTTTTTGTTTTTTGTAATTTGCTGGTCCGTATCAGGTTTTATGCAGTGAACGGAATGTTTTTTTCCGTTCACTGGTTTTTTGAATTTGATACGCGTCCAAGCAAAATAAGTCCATGCCAGTAGTCGGACCGTCTTTACTGTTTCCTAGTACAATTCCAACTTTCATTAATAAAATTGGTCTTCCTCCTTCTTCTTTGTGTTGCTGGGACGAGGATTTTTAGATTTTGGTAGCCCCGAACTTCGCCATTTCCACCGCGTCGTCGGTGGCAGCGCAAAAATCACTTCGGTCAGGTCACCATTCCTCATTCTGTAGCCTGACTGAGCAGATGTGAACACTAGGGCCACGGGACTGGGTGGTCCGCGCGTACAACAAGCACTACATACAAGGTGTAAACAGACTCTTCAAGAAGCCGTCAACCAAGCATTCTGTACATCAAACTAAGTAAACCTACGCAAAAATTATTGGGAAAAAAATACTTTTTGAATAGAAAAAACCGGCCAAGTGCGAGTCTTACTCGCACACAGGGTTCCATAGCTTCAAACAATATAATAACAATATTTTGAACTGTCATTCATTAGTTAGTAGTATTAGTTAGTAAACTTCCACACAACCGCAAAACTAAATTTGTTTTTCATAGTATGTTTATGAAAAACAAAGTTACTGCTGCAGTTTGATGATAAAGTCCCATATCTCAAAAACTAAACATCATATCTTATTGAAACCAATTTTCGTTGATAGTTTTTTTTACGTTCTACAATCCTAAATATTTTCAGAATTTTCCTCCTCTTACTTTAGAAATTAGAGGGGGGGACACACACATTTTACCACTTTGGAAGTTGCTCCAGCGCAAACTATTCAGTTTAGAAAAAAATGATATTAGAAACATCAATATCATTTTTGAAGACCTATCCATAGATACCCCACACGTATGGGTTTGATGAAAAATTTTTTTTTGGTTTTCAGTTCTAAGTATGGGGACCCCCTTAATTTATTGTTTTTTTTCTATTTTTGTGTGAAAATCCTAATGCGGTTTACAGAATACATCTACTTACCAAGTTTCAACAGTATAGTTCTTATAGTTTCGGAAATAAGTGGCTGTGACATACAGACGGACAGACAGACAGACAGACAGACAGACAGACAGACAGACAGACAGACAGACATGACGAATCTATAAGGGTTCCGTTTTTTGCCATTCGGCTACGGAACCCTAAAAACACGTTTTATAGTAAAAAAGTCAATGTAACGCACTCAAATCATTGTGCTGATGGACGCATTGAATAGTAAACGGGTTCTGGAGGTATTTAGTACCTATATTATAAAATGAAAAACTAGTATTTTTTTAAATACTTGTGAAAAGTTCAATACCTCAGCTCAGGTATGGTCCAGAACAAAAATTGTGCGTGGAGTCCCTCCGCGCGTAAGTAGTGAAACTTCGTAATGTGGAAATGAGTGCTATCATACCCCCTCCATGGGAGCGTTAAACGTTTGATCACCCATCCACAGACTGACCTGGGCAACCGTCGCTTAACCTTGATCACCCATCCACATACTGACCTCGGCCACCGTTGCTTAACCTTGATCGCCCATCCACATACTGACCTCAGCTACCGTTGCTTAACCTTGATCACCCATCCACATACTGACCTCGGCTACCGTTGCTTAACCTTGATCACCCGTCCACATACTGACCTGGGCAACCGTCGCTTAACCTTGATCACCCATCCACAGACTGACCTGGGCAACCGTCGCTTAACCTTGATCACCCATCCACATATTGACCTCGGCTACCATTGCTTAACCTTGATCAACCATCCACATACTGACCTCGGCCACAGTTGCTTAACCTTTATCACCCATCCACATACTGGCCTGGGCAACCGTCGCTTAACCTTGATCACCCATCCACAGACTAACCTGAGCAACCGTCGCTTAACCTTGATCACCCATCCACACACTAACCTCGGCTACCGTTGCTTTCTGTTGATCACCCATCCACATACTGACCTGGGCAACCGTCGCTTAACTTTGATCACCCATCCACAAAATATAATTTAGGCTATACGAGTAGCACAAAGAGAACCACGCTCGCGCTGGCTTGTAACAGGTATACTACGCGCATTCGTCCGAGTGCCACGCATTCACTCTCGCTATGTCTCTTTCTATTCCCCCTCCATGGTAGCGTTAAACGTTTAACGCAACCTTGTTGGAAGTCGCATAGGAAGCTTCACTTCAAAAAAATAATATCGCATTGACGCTGACGGGGAGAACAAGTGCCTTTCGGCTTCGTTAAGGGTCTATTTACACCCTTTTTTGGCGACCTTTGAGACGTACCAGGTACTTTGTTGGAGACGGATTTCTCTATCCGCGTTTAGAGCGTATTTCCTGGTCGCACTTACCAGTTTCACTACTTACTTCAAGATCGATTCATATAATTAGACTGCCTGCCACGTGCCCTTGTCCAATTAGAATACCTCTCAGGACGCACTCGGCTTCGGCTGAGTCGGGGCAAGCCATGATGAATAATGCGATTCTGTGTGATGTCTTATAGTATGATGAAATTTTGGAGTTTTGTATTAAAAGAGCGGCTTGTCTCGGTTTATGTTATCTTGCTTTGATTAAAATAATACAGATTAAGAAAAAGAGCTTTAGGATTTTCGTAAAAAATACTTACAAAGATACATTATTTGAAAATGTATTTTATTACTACTAACATGTCGGAAAATAATAACATTGAAATTGCGTGTATTCTGAGAAAACGCCTGCAATAGTGGTAAGGTATACCAGCCGAAGCTGAAGTGAAGCAACAACAGTACAGTCAGGCACGAAAGTACGTTAACACTTATTATTATAATTATCATCGAAAATGGCAATAAATTATTCAATCAACTGCTTTTTAGCTGTTGTTTAAGCAGTACGTTTGTTTCGATGTTTTATTTATATATTTTGAGTAATTAGCATTTAAAAAACTTAACTGTTGACTTGTTAACCGTCTTTCGTTTCTGACCGTACGTTAGTTTGTACGAGTTTTAAGAATTTAATTTTTAAAACATTCGTATTCTTTTTTGCAAGTAAAGTACCCAGGATCCTCAATTAAATAGAAAATCCTCAATTTAATAATTGATTGATTTTCCCGCGTAATATTATGGCGTAAAAAACAATCACACGCAGCTAACGACGATCATTGCGTCGAGGTGAACTGTGACGTCGGTGATGTCGACCATGTTCCTCGCGGTGACGAGATCTTCTACGTCGTCTGTCACTACTTTCAGAACGTCTTGAAATCATTCTTTTAGAGACATCCGTTTCCGGTGATTCGGACCACCTCCATGACCGTACTGAGGAACGGGGTGTCCTGAAAAACAAAATTAAGTTGATACTTATCAAGCGACCAAGATAAATAACACGTATGTATGCTCGGTTTCATATCTTTAACTCACCTATCCTTCTCTTGAACAGTTTCTTTAGTATAATAGCCATTATATAAATTATTTGGATTTCTGAAGACATGTAAAAAGTTACAAGCACGACCTTTAGGGCAACGCCTTCGTAACTGGAGGCCTGTAAATAATTTCGCAGTAATTAAACCTACGTTCATACACACAAAACAAAACTAACTCAAGATTAAATCATTCGTTTTGGAGCCAAGATGCCAAAGACAGAAACACACACATGATAACTTTCTAACACACGTCTTTTTTAATATCATGCCTATAATCCCCAAAGGGTTAGGCAATGGTGTGCCTCAGTAGCTACACTTATACAGGGTGTAACGGAAAGGGTATATACATACTTAACGGTGTGCTACAGACGATCAAACTAAACATGTTCCTCATCAAAGAAACATCATCATAGCGAAAAAAATATCAGCTGCCCCATACATTTCGGTCGAATAGGTATTGAAATTTTGTATGGGGCATCAGATAATTTTTTCGTTATTTCGATGTTTCTTTGTGGAGAAACATGTTTAGTTTGATGGTCTGTAGCACACCCTTAAGTATGTATATACCCTTTCCGTTACACCCTGTATTTCACCAGTAATGTTTTAGGGTGTGTGAATTGTAAAAATATCAAATTACATCTACAAAAAAATAGTTACCACATATAGCATTTTTCCATGAATTGATGAGGCAAAACTGTAAGGAAAGTTGTCTGCCACCGTACCAACGTGTGTGTAAAGCTCGATAGGCCGCTACAGCGCAACGCAGCTCAGCAAATTCTATGAATGCGTTTCCTCGGAGATGTTTTTCATAGTTATTACAGACCTACAACCAGAGATTTTTTTAAATAACTATGATACAGAAAATTTTTACACAAGTGAAATAATTTAAAAAAAAATTATACAAACCTCTTTTTGTTCATTATAAAATTGACAACTGTGCGTAGATATCAAAAATCTGAAGTTGATTTGAGTAAAAATATTAAATCCAATTAATTTAAAAAATATATAGTATCCTTGGATAATGCATGTCTATTTACTAAACATAGATGTGATAAATATTTAACAGGTACCCATCACAAGCTAAAACCAGATTTTGATGTTCAACTTCTCCTCTCTTTATTTGGAATAACAAAAGCATGCAAGAAATACATCTTAATGAGCCGTTGTGAATATAGTCAACTGAGCTATTCAAATAGATTATTTTTTAAATAAGTCTACTATCATACAGAGTTTGATTGTCATGCGGTTTTGGAATTTATTTTATTTCTCACCTTAAACTGTGTAATTCTCCCAAACTTTTCAAATTCAGATAACACATCAAAGAAGAAGTCTTTGTATTCCTTGTATGTATCACTGTCTTCAAATTCTAGCATAATATCTGTGTCATATTCATTGACATTTGCATTACTTAACCCAAAGTGGTTGTAAAAATTTGTTGCTAATAACACCTAAAATAAAAAGTTTTTTTTATTGATGTGTATTGATTGTGATGGTTGTGTACATAGAGTAATATAAAACAGTAGTATAAATTTTTGCCTGCAGGATGACCCGTAATCTAAAATATGAAAAGGATATACTTTGCTGATGCCAGGGTATTGATGGTTTCTTGAACATTGATCACCAAATCTACAACATGCTGTTTTAGAGAAAAATGGACATAATTCAGCTTCTGGTCTAGTCTCATGCACCACTTTCAATTCAGCTGGAGGGTCATCTGAATCCCCAGATAAGAATAAATCCAAGTTATTCATGAAGATTTCTTGTTTCTTTTTCAGTTCTTCTTGAGCTGCTTTTATCCTCTCTTCTTCAATTTGTTTTTTTTTCTGTTCCAACTCCCATTCCTGTCATCATAATTAAAACATACTTTTTATAATACCGTGCTGGTGTCTAGTACTAGACTGACAGTGATCTTACCTTGAGACCAAAAAATAAGAACATTTGAGGTAAAAAAATAAAATAAAATTACAGCTGACATCTGGGTAATGTGCATTAACATATCAATTTCTTGCATTAAAGGAATAAGATTGCGATAGAGTCTTACCAGCTTCAGCTTCGCCTCTTGTTCAAAACGCTTTTGTTTAAGTCTTTCCTTTTCTTCTTGAAGTTTTTTCCATTGTGCAATTGCAATTCTTTCAGCTTGAATCCATTTTTCGTTTTCTTCATCATTTTGTTTATTTATTTGTTCGAGTATCAATGTTTCCTCTATTTCTTGTTGTTTGATAAACCATTCAGTTAAGAAAATTTTATCTAAAAGCCAAATATTCATTTTAATTATTACAACTTTAATTTGCAATTTTATGCACTTTATGCTCTTTGAAAGTTAGAACTTAGAAGTTATTTGTAATTTTAAGAAGTAAGTCATGATGCAATGAATCTGGAAACTTATAAATTCTCTCTGCTCTAGAAAATATAATTATGTCAACTGAAAGGCCTACATATGAACAACTTATGGAACTAGAAGTTAAAAGGAAAGGTAATTTAATTGTTTGAAAATATTTTTTTATTGTGAATATAATTAACTAGCTGACCCGCGCAACTTCGTTTGCGTTACATTTTCCCCGTTTTGCAACATTATTCATGAATACCCCGCTTCTACTGGTCGCAGCGTGAAGTTATATAGCCTTCCTCGATAAATGGGCTATCCAACACGAAAATAGTTTTTCAATTCGAACCAGTAGTTCCCGAGATTAGCGCGTTCAACCAAACAAACAGACTCTTCAGCTTTCTGCGTCAAAAGATTCTGGTTGACATACCTCTTTCTTTAGCTTGGATTGTCCGAATTCGTTTTCTTCTCTCTTTTTTCGCAATTTTCCTCCATTCTGCATGCCTAAAAAGTAACAGTAACCTTATAAACATTTATAAGGTAGAGAAAAAAACATTAGAGGTGTTTTGGTTTTCTTACTTGCCTTCCCATATTTATCTTACAAAAACAATTCACCATAGGCTAACCTACAGTCTCTCTAAAACGATTCTCTGAGAGAAAAATTTTGTAATCTCACTAGCTTTTACTGTCGGCGACTTGAAAATTCAAAAATCCATTCCACTCCACACACTGTATTCCAATATTTCCAATCCATTTGTTTACACTCATTGACATTCTAATGTCATGTCATTCCACTTGACAGTCACAGATTTGACAAGACTACAGGCAAGTTTGATGATTTTTTTGTTTGTTGTCAGTCTTCGAACTGTGAGTAACTTTAAAAAATAAGTATAGCCTAAACTTACAACTACCTAGAACATGGCATTAAACGCTCAACGCTGTCAACTGGTAATGTGCCCAAGAGACTGGCGGCATGCCACATTGTATGACAGTGGTGTTAAAGTATAAGATGACCCCTCAATCTCATATGATTCTTGGATTACATTACTTTACTTTCTATTCTATTTTTAATTATGGCAAGCAGAGCCGATGTCGACTATTCTGCCAATGTCGAAAGTGGCTTGGAAAAGCAAGTGTGTATGCAGAAAGTGTTACAAGAGAAGAAGTTACTTTACTTTATAAATCACTCATATTGCATATTTCCCTGGGATCCCCTTGATTCATTAAAACCCTTTGTTTATAACATCTCTTATTTATTTCATGATAACCACACCATCAAAACTTATCTAAAACTATCTTTCTTTTAAACTAAACTATCAAACAACCCATCTGAATGTGACTGAATACTCCCGTCAATATTTTCTTACAAATTACCACAGTTCTTGTTTTGAAAATCAACTACTTACAAAAAAAATTAAATAACAATAATAAGTGGTGCCCCGGTCAACGGTCAAGAAGGTAAAAATCAGTCCCAAAGAAACGTTTTAGGTATGTCCACTTAAAAAATATATCGATATTTATATTCGATGTAAAACATCGGATCCCGGCATCGGTGTCTATCGATATATCGCTAGAAAACATCGATATTTTTTCACTATCGAATACTTTCCACAAAAGTTTATTACCTTTTTCCAGTGAAACGTGCAAAGTTTGTGGTCCTTGATTTTGTATGTTTGAATGTAGAAACAGAGATCAGAGTAACATAGCTAAACTAGTAGCGTAATAATACTGTTTTTCTATGTGTGTTACTTGAATATTATTGTACTACTAAGATAGTGGTGAGATGACTGAGATGAGTTATACCTACAAATTGCAGTTGCAAGTGAAATAAAAACGACGAATTAATAGAAATATTTTATTACATACCACAAAACTTCAAAAGAGTAGAAGAAGAAAAAGACATATTTAGTACTAGCCTTAATCTAGGTACCTGAAACAAGCCACTTACTTACTTTCAGTTTATCTATTTAAGACCAATGCTCTTTATACAAACTGCAAACATAAAAGTTTACTCATTGAGAATGAATGGTCGATCGATCTGTCAGGATAGATTAGGTAATTAAGCTGGTCACTCATAGATGTGAACCTTATTTATAATTGAAGTCATCAAGCAGTGTTAATATTTTTATTTAAAGATTCGACAAAAAATTAAAAAAGCAAATATTCGATGTTTCTATAAATAAATATATCGATATATCGAAAACAATAAATATGTCAAAACATCGAATCAATCCGATATATCGTACGGGAAACATCGAATAAATTCAATATATCGATGTAAATATCCCTAAAACGTTTAGTTATTTCTCTGAAAAGGCTGAGAGCACTCGTACCCAAATGGCACGAGGATTTCAACGCCAAACGACTCGATAACATAGTTACCCAATACCCGCAAAGGCACTATAATTACGCCGCTTGAGGTTTGTTTGTTCGTATCATGGATTCATAGAAGTAACTATGTACCTACATAACGAAGACCGATCGAATTGTTATTCGTTTCACGTTGCGTTTTTACATTTAATAATAATTAAATGTAAAAACAGGAACTTGAACCGACTGTCAACGTTTCGGCCCAACGGTTGCCGGATCAGGTGCGGGTCATCCAACGCAATCACATGTTGGACGGCGCCGCACTTGATAGGCTGCGCTCAGAGGTACTGAGCAACCGTATCATCTTGACTTCTTCACAAACCACGATACAAACCAGTTTTGATAATGATGCCATTCCACCGCGGCCCAATTTTACTGTTGTAGAGGAAGATGATAGGGTTGCCACGGTAAGTAGCAAGTGCAACGACCAATTGAGGAGAGCTCTGGAAGATGCGCTTCGCGATTATCGATCCACTCATGCCCAACTTAGGCCCCGATTACTGCGGTTACCCATGCATAAGAAAAATAGGGCGGGGGTGTTTGCCTTGGACTCGCAACTCAAAAATATTTTTGAGAGTAGTGAGAACCTCGTTAGAACCTGGTACGCACTCGATCTTGTATTGTGGGGCTGTAGCGGCTCGTCGTTTAGCTAACGTCAAATTCCAAAATTATGACGTAGCTACTCGACCAAAACCAGCCGTACCAGCTTGGCAACGCAGGATCGACGGGGCCAGGGTACTCATCAGCAAACTATACTGCTTCAGGGAGGGCAACACACGACCACGTGTGATGCGCTTTGTGAGGCGGGCATTCTCGGGGACTGGAATCAGTCCTCAAGAATACATGTCCCTTGTCACAGAGCGCATCGACTTCCTGAAGCAGAAAGTTTATGCATGGGCGAACCGTATACGGCGGTATAAGCGCAGGGTTGATCGGTACTCGCAGAATCGCATGTTCCGGAGCGATGAGAGGTGGATATACAGAGATTGGGAGCGACCCAAACAAAATGTGACAGGCGTTTGCCGTCCAGATGATGCAACCACTAGTTCATTCTGGCGCAGCATCTGGTCGGTGCCCGTCTGTCATACTGAGGCTGACTGGATGCGAGATGTCGAGCGAGTGTGTGAATCTATACCAGAAATGGATAAAATTATAATAACACCGTTAGATGTTGCCAGAGCAGTTCGTCCGTTACCGAACTGGAAATCTCCGGGACCGGACGGACTGCACAACTTCTGGCTTAAATGGCTGAGTAGTTCACACACTCGCCTGGAATCTCAATTCCAGTCATGCTTAGAGTCTGGGTCGCTACCAGAGTTTCTTACAACGGGTGTTATCCACCTGCTTCATAAGTCCGGTAGTCCTGCGGAACCCAGGAATTATAGACCGATCACGTGTTTGGCGACGGTTTATAAACTTCTTACATCCATTTTGAGTGTGAAGATTAACAAGCGCATCGATAGTAATTCCATTATGTCGGCCTCTCAAAATGGATGTAGGAGTGGGTCCCGTGGTACTAAGGAGCTACTCCTCATCGACATGGCCATTAGCTAACAGGTTCGTCGATCCCGCAAGGATCTGTCGACATGTTGGAAAGATTACAAGAAGGCCTACGACTCTGTGCCACATACATGGCTCATGAGGGTGCTGGAGTTGCACAAGATTGATGCAACTCTACGCGCCTTCCGTGAGTCGTGTACGAGGCAATGGAGGACGGTCCTTCGTTATCCAGGATGTTGACAGATCCAGGGGAACGATGAGCCTGTATGGATTAAACGGGGAATATTTCAGGGCGACAGTCTGAGTCCTCTTTGGTTCTGTCTAGCCCTGAATCCTCTAAGCACATTGCTGGAGGAATCAGGTCTAGGCTACCGGTTGAGGAGAGGTGGTCAGGTCATATCTCACCTTCTTTATATGGATCATCTGAAACTCTTTGCCCCCAGCAAATTGCAACTGATGGAGCTGCTGAAAGTAACTGAAAATTGTAGTAGTGCCATCAGGATGGAATTTGGTGTGGACAAATGTGCAGTCATGTATGTAAAGCTAGGGGAGATTATGGAATCCGAGGGACTTCAGCTCTCTGATTCCATACACCTAAGATCCCTTTCCTCATCCGAAAACTATAAGTATTTGGGTATGTCGGAAGCGTTAGATATTAACGTAGTTGACATGAAGCAATCGTTGAGGGAGCGCTTCTTTGGTCGCCTGAAGAAGGTACTAAATAGCCTTCTTTCAGGCGGGAACAAGGTGCGCGCCTTCAACGGTTGGGTCATGCCGGTTCTAATGTACTCTTTCGGCATACTCAAATGGACTCAGACCGAACTGGACGCCCTGGATAGGAGAGTTCGTACACTGCTGACTGCAAACCGGATGCATCATCCACGATCATCGGTAATGAGACTGTACATCACGTGGAAGTGCGGGGGTCGAGGCTTTTTAAACGCGAAGAACCTCCACAACCGCGAGGTATGCAGCCTCAGAGAATATTTTTTTAAAACAGAGGTGGGTATGCACCGAGATGTGGTCGCAGTGGACAACCCAGGTAGCAGGTGACGTCGGCGACTAAAAAATGACGACATTCTTAAGTCAATTTAGGGTCAGTAAAGTAACGTCATTATTGTACGTCATACTTACGTACCATTATAGTACTGTACTGTACGTACTGAATAGGTCATAAATGGTACCTCCTAGCGACGTCATTTTACAGTCTATCCCATAATAGTCTAAATCTGTCCTCCGGTTGACGTCTATTGCATGACGTATCTGGTCCCAAAGAGCTAAAGAACATTTTATAGAATGCATCTGACCGACATAATTCCATGAGTGAAGTCTACCACCATCATAGCGAATACTAAGGGCAAATACTAATACATTATAACAAGGATTTGTATAGCCGGTACATGGTACATGCCATGGTGGCCGGTCAATAGAAATTTGAAATTTGTGCAGTTTCTCGAATAAAGCATCCAACTAAAAAATAACGCGTTTCGTTTCGTGATATCAATTTTTCAATCTTGTTTTGTAAAATATTTATAAAGTAAAAAAAACATTTCCGTCTTTTAAGGTAACTCCAAAATTGATATAAAGTAATTTATTACAAGTTTTTTAATTAATAACAATATCAAAACAAGCTTAAAAACCAATAAATGGAATGGAACCTACGAATAAATACCTAATATTTATTCGTAGAATGGAACGACATTCTGATATTTTAATTGAAGTGAACTGTCATAAATGTATTGTTTTCCCTCCTTTTTTGGTTGCTGTGTTCCCGCGTTCCGGACCCGGTGTCGTTAACCTACCGCGTCCGTGAGTGTGCTGTGCCGGCTGTGCGTTTGCGTTTTTCAAGACTACAAACCAAGTGATTGTATTCTCTTTGCTACAAACAACTAATATGTACTCAGTTATACAATTTAGTGAAAAAGACGTCGGAACCGTAATAAACAATCAGTGGTTTACGCCAAGGCGTTGTGAAGTCTTTTCATCTTTTGGCCACCCGTTAAAGGAACTAGTTTGAAAGGATTTTGGCTGATGCTAAGACACCAGATGAAAAATGGAAAATATACAGCGTTCAAAGAGTTTTTTGTGAGACTGTTACGTATATTTCAATATTTTTTACGAACCACTTGGATTTGGCTTGGTTTCCTGGGTTCAAAGTGGCTTACTTATCAAACTGGTTGACCATACAATTTCAGGTTGTTTTTACTAATGCAACTCCATCCTACATATTTACTAACAATCTTGTTTTAATTGACTGAGGGATGCATTAGGTTATGTTCATTTATTATTTTTGTATGTTGTGTGTATTTTTTATTTCATTTGCATGTAAAGATGATTATAGAGAAAGCCAAAAAAAAACTGAAACTGGTTGAGGATACTTCAGACTTGCAGACTGAAGCCGAAGCAGAACTAAGTCTCAAACGGAACAGGACAAAAAGATATATTTCTAGCAGCAACGAAGACAATGACAATCACATAAGGCCACCACCATTAAAAAAAGAATCCTTTACCAAATTACAAACATTTCAAGCTGCTGGCAATGTATGCTTAGAAGCCTATAATGGAGGTGAGTTTTATTGTCAATGGCCATTATAAAGTAAATCCTGACACATTGCACAACTATGAAGTTTCCGAGTATTGAAAATGTGAACAATGGGAAAAAATGCTGTACTTGTTGCATGTGTGAGAATAGTATTGCACACAGATGAAGTTGCTAAACTAAATATTGACAATATTTAAACCTTAGGAAAATAATGCTATGCTTACTTACCTCTAAAATAATATTTATGTTTTGTGCAGATACCCATCAAGCTCAGCCAAACATTACCCAAGAACCCCATTCAATACCAGAAAGTAAGTAAAATATGATTAATACATAATAGCTCTGGGGGTAGGGTTTCATAAAAATGCATCAAAGTTTTGTAGGTGATGGAGTAAGGTACCTTTGATATAAAAAATAGGTTGTTCAGGCTGGCTGACATACCTGATTAACTGCTGAAATGTGAATAAGTACTCTTTTTTGTGAAACCCTGTAATTATAATGTATTGCTAAGATAAACTTGTACAGTCCAGAGTAAAAAAAAAAATGTCAATCCAGGGTTAAGCCCGTCACAGACTGCTATAACATTATACTGAAGTGCTATAAATATAGTGCGGTATATTACGGTATTTAGAGGATGTTCCTTTTCTGATGTTGCTTCGAAACTGATATACTTAATATCCACTTAACTCTGCTCCTGAGGACCACTTTAGCGGACCAGAGTTAATGACTTAACTACGTGTTAGAGGTTAACCCAAGGTTAAGCCACGTCAAAATGTATGAAACTGTCAAACATGACCCAGGGTTAGCGATTTGTTTTACTCCTGGACTGGGCAAGTCAGCCTTGAGATGTGAAAATAGAATACATATTAACTTAAATGTTTTATGCCAACAGAGACCCTCTCATTACTGAATGTAGTTGACGGGCTTCCTTTCTTGACAAACAGTGTACTACAAGGTATGATATCCATGTTTATATATTTTTACCCATCTGCGGCATTTTGATTTTCACCGTCATGTATGTGGTTTTCATTCCTATGTTCCCTGCTACGTGTAAACTAAGACGATTTTCAGAAATGACGTATTGATTGGACATCTTTAATTTATTATTAGGTAGGTACTGGAAAAGTTCTGTATTCATATTTTTTTATGTTTTCCAGATATAGCAGAAGACAGCGAGGGGCGGCTAACTCCGGTTGCACGCCTAGGTAGTCCTCGGTTTCGATATGAACAACCGCTGAATCTCGGCAGCGACGTGCCACCAACGCCATCGTATGCTCAAGGATTACTTAACAGGTAGGTAATATACTATGATGTATTACGAAAGTGATGTATTACAAACGTCTGTTTCTCTACGGCTTAGTAGCTTCGAAAAGATTAAGTGAGGTGTTTTTAGTTTTGTTTGGTGAAAATCGGTTTAGTTGTTTTTAAGATATTCAACTTTGAAATATTTCGAAGGTTAGTTTAGAGTTTAAAAGCCATGGTAGCTTCGTGGTTTGACCTGCACCGCCTCGAGCAGAAGGTGGTGGGTTGGAACCTCAAACTATGTGCGTAATTTCGCAATTTATTTTGTAATTTATCATGAGCTTTTCGTTGAATGAAACATCGGGAGGAAACCTGCACATATCAGCCGTTCAATGTTGTGTGTGCACTGGGCCCGCGTGGGAAATATAGCCCAAGCCCTATCAATTTGAGAGGTGGCCTGTGCCCAGCAGTGGGGCCATATGCTGGAGATGAAGTTTAAAGTTTTAATTTTGCATAGTTATAACATTAAAAATTGTATTATATCTTTGTAGAAGGAGTTGTCACCACAACATCTGGGTCTACAGCTAAAGAAGTAGAAGATATAAAGAAGTAGAAAATTTGGCTAAAACATGCCCCTGAAAGATTGAAGAGGAGTAATAAACAAAAATAAACATGGCAGAGAAAATAAAATACTCGAAAAAGGCTATAGTTGGCAAACGTCAATTATTAAGAAGAGCAAAGGAAGCAGAGTTAAGTGTAATTTCAAATTTACAAGAGAGTACTACAGCTGTAAGCGCGTCCTCTTCCTTAGTAAATTTGCCATGTATGTACTTTTTATAATAATTCTCAATCTGAAATTGTATCACAAGGTTCTAGTAATAATTCCAATTATTGATGCAACATGACATTTCTCATGAAAATCATATTACTACTTTTGATGATGAGCATTCATTAACTGATTCAGATTCTGTTAAGTCTATAAAGGTGATGATTTCAAAACAGAGTTAAAACATTGGGCTGTTCAATATCAAATACCACATAATGCTCTAAATAGTCTTCTTAAAGCTATTTTTTGGAAATTCCGAACATTACCGAATTTCAGGTTAAATTTCATCATTGTATGCATGAAGTTGTAGGTAAAAGTAGAGGCAACACTCCCTTAACCTACATGAATACGACTGACCCACGAAGTAGCTCCTCCGTGGGCTGTTAGATTAAGGGAGTGTTGCCTCCACTTTTAGCTACTACTACTTAATCATGGCTTTATGTATCTAAAATTGTCAAGCCTATGATCGTGTTTTTTTTTGTTTAGTAGTCCGATAGTGGGCATAGAGATAACAATGTTATTTTAAGTCATATCCTTACCACACATTTTAAAACAAGATATTATAAAAACTACAAAATTATCTAATTATAACTTGTATACATTTTTTTCTTCAATAGAAATAAGGTAAACAATCTTGAGCCGTGTTTTTATCGACAAATGCTTTCATAAAATAAGTGACTGTACTTATAAAACTAAAAATATAAATTAATATGCTACTTACATAGTGTTTTTTTTAGTTGCATCCATAAAAATCCTAGAGTCTATATTCAGGGTACGTACGGAGACCGTACCGTCGGACGTGTACGTCCTAGTAACGTCACTATGAATCCTGTGTATGACGTCACTCCAACGTCAGTGGCTGCCCTAATATGTACGGCCCAGTAACGTCCCTATGAATTCAGTATATGACGTCACTCCAACGTCAGTGGCTGCCCTAATATGTACGGCCCAGTAACGCGAACGTCCCTATTAATTCAGTATTTGACGTCACTCCAACGTCAGTGGCTGCCCTAATATGTACGGCCCAGTAACGTCCCTATTAATACAATATATGACGTATACGTAACGTCTGTAAACTGACGTCTTGAGGCTGTGACAAATTGACGTCATCTGATGGGACCCCCCGACGTCACAACATGACGTTTCTTACGTCGAGCAGTACCGTAAACGGACGACATAATGACGTAAAAATGCTACCTGGGAAGGCACTCACCCAGCTGTCCTCGGCTAAAGAGAACTGGCGCAAACCTGTAATACTGACTAAAGATGACCGCAAGGAAATATGGCAAGGCAAGGTGCTTCACGGGCGCTTTTACCAGGCTCTTCATTGGCCTGATGTAGATTTTCTTGCGTCCGTGTCCTGGTTACGTTTCGGCGACCTCTTTGGGAAAACTGAAGGTTTTGTTTGTGCGATTATGGACGAAGTTATGCTGACGAACAACTACCGGAAACATATTATGAAGGACGGTACGGTGGACGTGTGTCGGGCAGCCACCGAGTCCATCAGACATATTATTTCTGGTTGTTCTAGTCTGGCTAACGGCGAGTACTTGCACAGGCACAACCAAGTGGCCAGGATTATTCACCAGCAACTTGCCTTGAAATATAAACTTGTGGAATCTGAGGTACCATACTACAAGTATGTGCCTGACCCAGTTCTCGAGAAAGACCATGTCACGCTGTACTGATCGGCCTATCATTACTGACAGGGCTATTGTTGCCAATAAGCCTGACATATTGGTGATAGACCGATCAGCGTGCCGCGCAATGATAGTCGATGTTATCATCCCGCATGACGAAAACCTCGTGAAAGCTGAGAAAGAGAAACAGATAAAATATCTCGACTTGGCTCACGAGGTTGTCGCTATGCGGAATGTAGACTCGGCTATCATTGTGCCGATTGTCGTAACGGCCAATGGCCTTATGGCCAAGAGCCTCGACGAACATCTGTCGAAGCTCTCACTTGGCAGTTGGATCAAGAGCCAGATTCAGAAGGCAGTACTCCTCGATACGGCCCGTATTGTGAGGAGGTTCCTGTCTCTGTAGCCCTAACCACCGGTAGCTTGGACCCTGCTCCCGATACCGGCGGAAACCTGTTTTTTATATTTTTAAATGTTTTTTTTTAATTTTTTTTTAAATATGTAAAAATATAAAAAAAAATGAGAAGAAAAATTAATAAAGGATTAAATGTAAAAGTAAAAAAGTGAAACGATCAAGCAAAACCAATTTTTTCTAAATCGCTTCATAGAGTTTAGTGACCTGTGACATTATTATGATTTTACTATCCGCTTTAGGTGGGTAGTTAGAAATGCCCACATACCTACTCAATAAAACTGTGGCTTCGCGCTCGTTACAATGGAAAGCAACAGGCGCAAGATTAAACATTTAATTATTTGCAATAAGGAGGATGATTTTATGGAACTTTTACGCTCTGGTTTAGATCCTAATTTAGAAGGCGGTTGGCCAATAAGATTAGCGGCCCGATATGGATGTACCAGTATAGTTGAATCATTGCTGCAATTTGGTGCAAATCCCCATTTATTGAGTGAATCTGGTGAGTAACTTGTACGTTTTAAGTAAGTATTTAACTAACTTTCATGTTTAGATTTGGAAACTAGAGTAGTTATATCGGTGGCAATACAAAAACGTACAATATTTAGATACTACCACCGCGATGCGTAAATATCTTGTTTGTGATTCTTAGCAGTGGTCGAAAGCGTAGCTGCCGAGCTTGAGCCAAGGCTCAAGCTCGGCAGCTACGCTTGCCCCAGGGCAAGATATTATTGTTTTTTCTAATAGTAAATTCTCAGTAGCAAAACTCTGGATTCGTAAACTGTTACCGTTTGTGTTTACCATTTGGGGAAAGCAAGTGTGATGTTATGTTTGATCATAATACAGGTGCGTCAACTTTACAACTAGCAGTATTTTCTGGTGAAAATTGGAACACTGATAAATGGACACCATTACTATCGTGTTGTGATTCCTCCCAACTAGCGGACGGAGCAGCTGTGGGAATTATCTTTAATAACGGCCCGGCACTGAAGAAGATTCTGGCAACTGGAAGATGTAATACTAACATTCCTACAACTTTAACAGGTAACTACTTATTTTTATTAGGTTCCATTATATTTAAGAAACTGTATGCTTGTTTGCTGCTTGTAGGTATTCGGTCCAAGGCCCCATAACCATGTTGACCCAAACCCAAAGTTAGAGTTATCTATTACCAATGAACTACATGAGACCACTACTACTCTATAGCAGACTAATCAACCCACCTTCATAGCTTTTTAACGTTTTAGGTAAAACCTTGGAGCATTTAGCAAAAGGTTACAAATTAACTCATTTGATGAACCCACCTACTATACAAAATTATAATGAACATGTTACAACAAATATGTCACCCAGGATATCCAGACAGATGGACCGAGTGGTAATTAAATTATCAATATTTATTTTTGGCTTAGCTGAAGGTTTCAGTGTTCCAGACCCAGTACCAAGTATATGTAATTTATGTACATATAATGCGAGAGGTAACAAATATACTACTTATTGATGATGGTTGGACAGGGAGAGGAAGAGGGAATAAAAGATGGATGGATTGTTGAGGAAGGACATTAATTATAGATTAATTGGTTTATGAATTACTATTCCACCAATTCGCACTAAGCGTTTTCAAATGTCTTTCATAATGCGCATAGCAAAGGAGTGGAACTCTGCCTGTGTCTGTGTTTCCGCACGCTTAAAACCCTAATTACTTCAAAGTTAGAGTGCACAGGCTTCTTCTGGGTAAGCTCGTACCATCGTCGAATTTGTCTCTGTCATCTCTGACCTAGACTAGAGTCAAGAGCAAACCCTTAGCAAATAAAAAAAAAACAATAAATGGAATGAAAAATGAAATGAAATTTGTACTTTACAGGAGCCAACCAGAGCTACATTATCTCCATACCATGCACAAAGAAACTTATCACCGTCAGTAGCCAGATTTTTCCATCAAACAGCAAGTCAGACATCTTTATCACCATCAAGAAGAGGAGTTTTGTTGGTGTCGTCCCCCACAAGTGACGCTAATAGCTAATTTTAATAAACTTTATCACTAGAAACTACGAAAAGGAAATCATGGAAAGAAAGAATGTAATCATCTTTAACTCGTATGTTCAACTTTATATTTGTGCACACACAGCGACACATCAAGCTATACATTTCCAGTACCTATAACATGACCTGGCCTCGCTTTTTATACATTGCCCGTACAATGCGGGATAAACTGGTTTTGTACAGCTTGATTGGCCGCCGTGAGTACCTACTCACATTGGAAAGTGCGAGTTTTCTGGACTGGACATCTACAGAACCTAGAAACTTGTAAAGGAGCTTGTAGGTATGCCTGTAAAGGAACTTGGAGTTAAGCTCATAACGTAAATTGCTAATTGGTAGTAAAGTAGGTATGTCTACTTTTTACTAGAATCAAAGGCAAGAAGGTGAGTATTTTTTTAAAGAATTGACTGACTATGTTTGACTATAATTAATTTCCCATTATACTTACTACCCACTTATTCAATAATACACACTTATTAATTTAATCAATTGTTTTTCACACTGCTTCGATACTTTGACAAGGTTGATAAATTATTATTAATCGTTATTTTTCAAACCATGACTATTATTAATTATTAAGGAATAAATACATAACGATTACAATAGTTACTTTGTTTTAATTAAGTTTATTTTTAAGGAATGGTCCACCGACTTACAAATATACAACCAGCTTCGAAGCCACGAAAGTCCATTAACTTTTCAAAAAATCGGAACTAATTTGTGCTGACTATAAAGTTGGTAGAAATGTAAAATTAATGCTTCATTCATTCCAACTCAACTTTAAAAATGAAGGACGTTATTATGCATTCGATCTCTTGGACTTTGATCTTTTTTCGGAAACTTATAAGACTAAAAACAGACGCAATGAATTTTGGGGACTTTATGGAGAAGCTATTAGCTTCTCTTAAAGTAGGTGTTTTAAAAAGATATGAAATCTTTCTAAGTCGTTTTATAATTTTAAATACGTCTGTAGACTCCAGATGGCTGTGTTGGTGTGCAAAGACTAACTGCTTGCGTTTCTAATAGACTTTCGTTAGGCACCTAAAACAAAAGACGTCATTTAATCAATTAATGCCGTATAGATGGCACTAAGTGTCTCGAGTTCTTGCTTCGCTTGAATAACACTGGAGGTCTACTCTCTTTCTCCGAAACGTAACTTCGGCAACGAACGAAAATTAAACGTAAACGCAAACAAGAAGTTCGAATTCACAGACAATTAACGTGAACAAATGTATTAAATGTGCGTCCGCAAATGATATAGAATAAGGTCACAAACGTAACTACGTTTAATTTTCATTCGTAGCCGAAGTTACGTTTCGGAGGAAGAGGGTAGACCTCCTGTTCTCAACCAGTATACAACCACAATTAAAATTAAGATATTGCAGCGTATCGTTACGAATATGTTGGATGAGTGTCTTTCGGGTGAACATTAATCGAATTAAATACCTATTTAAATAATTTAATACCCATAGGTTCTGTCATCTAAGATACTTACAATCAAGTTTTCATTTTCATGCTGTACGTCTTGTATCTGAATTTTGAGCGGCGTACCGAGAACATTGCTCATTTTGCTGTTGAGGCAGTTCAAAAATCTTAGGATTATTACTTTCTGAAAAAAGAAAAGTATTAAGATGGTACGCACTTTAATTATTTATTTATTTAGGATCTCCACCGGATGTACACAGATCAAGTGAAATAAATATTGTACTTAAAAGTATCACGTAGGTGAACTCCTTCACTTACAGGAGACCACAGCATGCATAATTGAATTTACATTTAAGCTAACAAAATTATTACACCATTAAAATACATTGAAAAGGTTTAAGAGAATTAAAAATAAAAACACATCAGATGATATTAAATAAATGAAAAATAAAATAACAATTTATAAATCTATAAACATTAGGTACTTAGACATTGCAAGAGATTCACTAATGTCAAAATTGGTTTTAATAGAATTTACAAATGCTAACAAATTGATACTTACTATTATACACTATGAACCGTTATTCTAGACCTATACAGTGAGACAGCATGTTTCCGGATCTGACGTCACGACCTCTCTTGTTCCCCCTCCCACCTGGCTCCGCCCCGCTGTGGCCGGGGGGAGGGGGCGTGGAGCTTGCCCGAATAGTCAGGCGCGCTCTTCACATTGGCATCGTTTTTCGGTGCGATCACACCTCTTCTAGTGCGGGCAACAGCGCTGCTGTTTAGTGTTTAAAATTATTACTTTAAATAATTCAGTGGTTATTTAAAAAAAAAAAAAAAAAAAAACTCGTTATTAGTGTTTCGAGTACTATTAGAGTTCTGAGTGCGTGTTTTGTATACGTAATGGAAAAATCCACGAAAGTGCCTGCCGAGGGTGACTGGAGTCGCCCGCCTCCCCCTGTATCACCGCAGGCATCTTCATCGTCGTCATCGTCGTCGTCGAGCAGCTCCGCCCCACGTCGGAAGCGCCGGCAGCTACGGCAGGAAACCCGAGAAGACAAGCGCAGGTTAGACTTGCTGTCTAATCAAGTGAGTGAAATATTATTCTATTTAAAAAATAACGATCACTTTTCAAACAAAGAAACCGAGCCCGAATCTGATTCTGATATTTCCTTACATCCATCTGAAGGCTTGAGGGTTTCTCTTGGGAATGATCACCTTCTCAGTAAACCACAGAAGATTAAAGTATTCGAATTTCCGGTATCCACTAACCTAAAAGAACCTACTGTTGAAAATGCCTCTGAGGGTAGATTACATGTGCTAAATAAACTACATCATTTTGATACTCATGATTGGCAAAGGGTTAGATACCTAGAAACTGAGAAAAAGTATGTCGCTAAGCCAGGTTTTTACGAACTCGATGTTAACACTGAACTTAGACATTGTGATACAAATTCTTCTTGGCTTAGATTACTTGATAGATCGTTTGGAGCTTTTACTCATGGGCTTATACAACAAAATGAACTGCTAAGAAACAACTTTCAGCAAATCATAGAATGGGCGCAATCGCCTGGCTGTGTACTGAATGCTGACACGCTTTTTGAAAAGATTAGTGCTTCTTTTTCCGAAAACTCATCTTACATGAAAGTGTCCGAGGATCTCTTGCAAATGAGTTGTGGTAGACGTGCTGATATCATTCAAAGACGTCGCGACTGCATTTTGTCGGGTGTCAAGGATAAATATGTAAAGGTGGACTTGCAAAAGATCCCCCCAACACAATATAACCTCTTTAATCCACAGGATTTAACCACCTTTTTACAAAAGGCAGGTGGTACAAGTAAGTTGTTCTCTGCCCAAAAGCGCTCTGTGGAAGAGCCTCATGCCATGTCTATGCGGAATAGACAGGATGGCCCTCCAGCCAAGCGACCACGCAAGCCCTTTCATGGTGGCAATCCTGGGTTCGATCCCCAGCCATCCACGAGCTTTCAAGCGCCCCCCACAAGTCGCGGCCGAAAGTCGGGAAACAATAAATCCGGTACAAGGTACAATGACAACAAAAAACGGTCCTCCGGCAATCGTAAATTCGATCAGTATCGTAAGTGACTATCCTCAAGAAATTTTATTTTATGGCGGGCGGTTAAAAAATTACATTCAAATTTGGAAGCATTACGGTGCTCCAGAGAACATTATAAAAATGATATCTGTTTACCGAATTCCGTTTTTCAAAATACCCCCACTTCAAAGTCCAGACTTATTAAGACGTTTTCAAACTCCAACGAGCTTAATGATGTCCGAACAAATAGAGATTTTGAAACAACAGAAAATCTTGATTCGAGTAGATTCATCCCCAAGTTATGTCTGTCCGATGTTTTTAGTGAAAAAGTCAGATACCAGCAATCGCCCGATATTCAATTTAAAAAATCTAAACTGCTATATAATGCAAACAAAGTTTCGCTTAATAAATATGTACCGTGTGCCGGATTTCTTGCAACCGAACGACTGGGCGATCAAAATAGACCTTTCTCAGGCCTATTTTCACCTAGCAGTCAGCCCCAGTCATTACCCATTTCTGCGAGTATTATACGCAACAGAACAGAAGTCGAGCCCGGAGCTCCTTCAGATCACTTGTCTGCCATTCGGGCTGTCATCAGCACCCAGGGCATTTGCGACAGTGACAAATTGGGTAGCAGATGTGCTGCGCGAGAAGGGCATGCGAGTTATCGTCTATTTGGACGATTATTTAATCGTGAACCAAGATCGATTAACCTTAATGGACCATGCTGCGGAAGCTATAAGAGTCCTATCAACTTTGGGATGGATGATCAACTACAAAAAATCCACATTGATCCCTGCCAAGGCAGTAGACTATCTCGGCATAAAATGGAGTCTCGCCCTGAATTCCAAGTATTTGCCCCAGGAAAAGGTTTCCAAAATCTCCAATATGATACGCCGCATACTACAGGCAAATCAATGGAGTTTGCACGACGCTCAATGCCTGCTAGGCATGCTAAACTTTGCAGCCTTCGTTGTGCCCAGAGGTCGGCTTCATTGCCGCCCGTTACAAATAGCTTGCAATCGGCTTCCAAAGCACCGAGCACACGTAAAAGGCCCACTCGAGTCGGAAGTGTTGACGACCTTAATGTGGTGGTTACAAGCTCTGTCTACAGGAACAGCGATTCATCCAGATCCTGTCTCACACTATGTAACGACAGACGCATCTGGCAGTGGCTGGGGTGCCATAGTAGACGACGTTTGTCTGAGCGGTTTATGGTCCCCGGAGCAGAAAAAATGGCACAGCAATTTAAAGGAAATGTGGGCAGTTATACAGGCCATAACCAATCGTCAGCAATCGCTAAGTCATTCAACCGTGCTAGTTCAGTCGGACAACAAGAGTGTGGTGAGTTACATGCGGAACGAGGGGGGTCTCCGATCACAGAACCTCTACCGGCTAACTTGCATGTTATTAGAGATTGCGGACGAGAACAAAATTCACCTGGTCTCTCAGTACCTGCCCGGTCAGGTAAACACAGAAGCAGACATGCTGTCAAGGCTCAAATTACCCGGGGAGTGGACCCTAATGGAAGAGGCATGTCAAGAGGTATTTCGCAAGTTCGGAATGCCCGAAATCGACTTGTTCGCCTCGAAAACCGCACACGTGCTTGCGCGCTACGTCTCACGAGATTGCAAAGACTCGAACGCAGAGTTTCACGACGCCTTCAGCAGAAGGTGGTCATACCGTCGAGCTTGGATATTCCCACCACCACACCTAATTCCACGAGTTCTGTCACACCTCAACCTGTGCAAGGGTCGATACATCCTAATAGTACCGCGCTGGTCCAAAGTGTTTTGGCGGCCGGACCTGAAGAGGAGAGCGGTGAGCGCTCCTTTACCCATATTCAATCTTCATCGGTGGTTACTAGATACACGGACTTATCTGCCTCCGGTTCACGTGGACCAGATGTATCTAGAGGCATGGCTAGTGAAGGGTGGTGTGCCGAATTAACAAATTGGTCTCAAAACGAAATAGACCTTCTTAATTCTAGCTGGCGACCCTCTACGAAGAAAATGTATGCTGGTATTTGGAAAAAATGGTTAAATTGGTGTACTCATAATAATTTCAACCATACAAACCCCTCTGGTGCCCAAGTCGCTAAGTACCTAGCATACTTGCACTTAACTCTTAAACTGTCTTATAAAACTATTTTAGTTTATAAATCAACAGTTGCCACTTTGGCCTGTTCTAACGGACAAATCCTAAGCAGTGATCCTATCGTTCAGAGAATGTTGAAAGCTATTTCTCTTGCTAATGTTGATTCCAAACCTAAAAATTCATTCATTTGGGATCCACGTATTGTGGTAGAATGGCTCAGCTCTAACCAGCCACCTCATGCAAGTTTGTTCCAAGTATCTCGTCGCACAGCACTGATTTTGCTACTCGCATCTAGTCGTAGAGTCCATGACCTGACACTGTTACGGGTTGATAGTGCACATTTTGAAGAAAATTCTAATCATATTGTTTTACACCCAGCATTTGGCTCAAAAACAGATAGCTATACACACAATCATCATGGAAGTTGCACACACATACAGATAAATCCATTTGCCCTGTATGGTGGATACGTAAGTTGATAGAAGTATCATCATCACGTCGAACTAACAATGACATTAATCATTTATTTATAGCAACTCGTGGCAGAGTCAGGCCAGCCTCCCGAACAGTGATTGGTGGTTGGGTTAAATCTATTCTTAAGGAGGCAGGAGTAGAGGCTACTCCTGGTAGTACTCGAAGTGCCGCAGCATCTCTCAACTGGCTTGAGTGCCACAATATTGACGAGATAATGGCAAAAGGGAACTGGCGTGTCCCCAACACATTTGCACGATTCTATTCAGCCGAATTTAACACATCGCAAAGTCCTAACAATTTATCTCTGACATTTGAAGCTGTGTAGATTCGAAATACTATATGATTACATACCTAGTAATTACAATAAATAATCCAGTTCAAAGCAACATTGTTATATTAAGTTAAATTGATTTAGTTTTGGTGGTTCAAATAAAAATCTTTTCCTGTACATAATTTACACTTTCATTTCTATTATGAGTGTTCTCACACAGTTATGTTTTGTTTAATATAAATACTCGGTACCTATATTAAACAAAATTATTTAGATACCTAGGTAATTTCTTTTTCACACATTGGCATATACTTAGCTTGCCACCAGGCGATAATAAACACATCTCACTGTATAGGTCTAGAATAACGGTTCATAGTGTATAATATAATGTTTTACCTGAAAATAAAACAGTTATTATATACGGAACCTTATTCTAGACCTATATTTTTAATCCTGCCTGGTGGACTCATAATCCACCGGAAGTGAGATGCAATGTGAAGAGCGCGCCTGACTATTCGGGCAAGCTCCACGCCCCCTCCCCCCGGCCACAGCGGGGCGGAGCCAGGTGGGAGGGGGAACAAGAGAGGTCGTGACGTCAGATCCGGAAACATGCTGTCTCACTGTATAGGTCTAGAATAAGGTTCCGTATATAATAACTGTTTTATTTTCAGGTAAAACATTATATTATACTTTATACTATTTAAATATATTAATTTATAATATTATATAATAATTTTAATCTCTAATGAGCCCAAAAGTTCACTGCAATCTATCGTTCCACTAAATATTTTGTGAAGAATAATAAAGTCCAGTTTCTTCCTGCGACTGGCTAGTGTTTGTGTTGTGTTAGTGTTTCCAAATGATAATGATTCAACCTATCAGAGTAGCTAGTCAGTTTTTTTGCCAAGTGATCTCCATAGCACAGATGGTAAAGGAACCGCTTTTGGACACTCTATAATCGCTTGGCGTAAACTTCGTAATGCGGGTTCCATACAACTGAACTATATTCTAAAATTGGACGGACTAGCGTGTTGAAGAGCTTTATTCTTTTATATGGTCTCTTAAATTCTTTACTGTTTCGCAAAACGAATCCCAGTACCTTAAACGACTTGGAGACAATATATAATATGTGCACATCGAACTTCAGTTCTTCGTCAAGTTGAACTCCAAGGTCGCGAACACTACTCAGTTTCTGTACTTCAACCCCGTCTATGTGGTATTTATTCTCCAAAACCTTATTATAACGATATGAATTGGATGTAGTGACACTTATTGATATTTAATTGCATGTTGTTTTGTGAACACCAGTTTGCAAGTCTATTGATGTCGTCTTGAAGCATTATGGAGTCAGGTTACTCTGAATTGGCTTCATTATTTTTAAGTCATCAGCAAACAAATAAAAACGGGAGTGTTTTCAAACACTCCCGCATTCAGTAATGTAGTTGATGAAAACGTTAAAAAGAAGGGGTCCCACTTTGATTGTAACACAACCATGATTTAGGAGATTAGGGTCTACGACCATGGTAGGTACTTTATCAACCATACTACACTTTGAGTAATCTGTCCGAAGCCACCACCAACATCCGCCGTCGAGATGGTTAAGTTCCTGGTCGAACCTTATTTGAAAGTTGACTGTACCTAATAATAATCATCGACACGACGACGAAGAAGTTATTTATTTTTGATGGCTTGATATTTTCAAAATTGGTGAAGTTTCAACCTTTTTATACCCTTTTTATTACCTAGGTACTTACTTCTGCTGTCAAAAATTACTCCTAGGGTAAAAGGAGTCTACTTTTAACTTATAGGTCAAGAGACATTCAAGAAGAAGGTAACACTTACCTCCAACGACTTAGGAGTCGGAGTTACAATAGGAAAATTTCTGATGACACATAGTTTTGGGTAAAGTAATGGCTCTCCGCGCCAGAATTGAATTGAGTAGTACGAACATTCTTCTTCAGGTAGGCGGTATCCGTGCTGTTAACATGACAAATTAAAGGCACACCTATTTACTGGCCTGACATCGTACACACGGCGACCAATCAGTATAATACACAGTTTGGACAGATCTCTCATTGTACGGGAAATCTATACAAAGCGAGACCATATTATACTGGAAATATATGAGTACCTTGATGTGTCGCCGTGTGCCCATTAAACGCTTGGCTTGGCATTATTGCTTTTTATTTATTTTTATTTTGTGTTTGTTGCCCATTTTGGTAGGTAGGTAGCAGTTATGGTATCTACTCCCTTTCTTCTCCTAAAATTGTTTGTCCGAAAATCATTATCCATAACACGTTTGCTATAAAATTAATTAATTAAGTAACCATAATGTTCAAAATCCCGAAATTTTGTTAAACATAATTATCTTTAGTTCTAAAAGTATTCTGTCATAATATCGAGTAGGTACTATAATAATTGAATCTACTAATTTTACATGACCTAAAGTCATATGTCCTAACTATTGTGTTAAATATTGTGTACCTATTATTCCGAATGTTCATTTATATTAAATTGTTAAAAACCAAAAACATTTGCTAAAATTTTGATTATAGTGACAGAAACGAATCGCTGTAAACCAGACTCCACGCAGTATTGTCTGCTCAGCAGATTTATATGGATAATGTGACTGGCATGGCTCAGCCAGTCAGCCATTCCATCATCATGTGGGTGGCCCATAGGCACGATATGCGTGTCGAACGAAATATCAATGGCATGTACCGACAAGGCAATGAAGAACTGAGAACTTCGGGATCAAAGCTTGCGTGTGCCTTGGGTACTGATAACGTAATGAAAATAAAACCTTTAAAACTTACGATATTTTTCCAGTGGCGACGCAAATCTTTATAGGATTTAAATTTTGACATTCCGGAAAAATTGTTATGACTCTCTTCGATGATGGCCTTGTTCAAGCTAGAAAGGGCAAACACATTATTACTGGGAAACGACTTTTTATCTGAAACATCTATGCCATGATGGGAAATAGTATTGGGCCCCTACCCCTATGCCACGTAAAATCAACCTGTTCCAATGGGAAAAGAAAAACAAACAAACTTTATCAATGAAAATAAAGTTTGTTTTGGATGGATTGTAAATCTTGTTTTGTTTTTGAAAGTTCCACCTTCAAACTGTTTTTCTTTCTTTTACTACATATTTCGTTACCTATAGGTTTTTATAAATGACTAGCTGTACCCGGCATGCGTTGCAACTGCACTTTTTCCTACCTACCTACCCTACCCTACCTATCTACCTATCTACCTACCTACCCTACCCTACCTATCTACCTACCTACCCTACCCTACCTTACTCACCTTTTAAATCTTCCCTGAACTACGACAAACATTTCAAAACCAAAATCAGCTAAATCCGCCCTGCCGTTCTCGAGTTTTAACGACAAACGAACCGCAATTGATTTATATATACTTATATACTTACTAGACTAATTCATTAAAACTCGCACACGCGGTTCCGTAGCCCCAAAAAATATAATTTAAAAATATTTTGAACGGTCATTCATAAACAATTTACACATAACTGCAAAACTAAAGTTAAACAGAGTATGTTAATGAAAAACTAAAAATCAAATCATATTCAAACAAATTTTCACTGAATGATTTTTTTACGTTCTCGTCTACAAACTTATTTTTTTACTTACTTTAGAAATGAGAGGGATCCACACACGCATTTTACCACTTTAGAAGTGTCCATCTTTTAAACGATTGACTTTTCACTTCCATGTATGGGGAGCCCTCTCCCTTAATCTTTTATTGTTGAACTAGCTGTGCCCGCGACTTCGTCCGCGTGGAATTTAACAAAAAAGTTATTTAGATTTTATTTTAGCTAACTATCACGGTTCATGAGATACAGCCTGGTGACAGACGGACGGACGGACGGACGGACAGCGAAGTCTCAGTAATAGGGTCCCGTTTGACTCTTTGGGTACGGAACCGTAAAAATTGGTTAATGTACCGTATATACATTCTTATGCATGTAGTATTAAGCGGTTATTTTAATATTACAAACAGACACTTCAATTTTATTTATTTGTATAGATAATACAAACAGACACTTCAATTTTATTTATTTGTATAGATAGATAAAAATCGTAAAGCGGTTCACAGAATACATCTACCTACCAAGTTTCAACGGTGAAGTCCTAATAGTTTCGGAATAAAGTGACTGTGACATACGGATGGACGGACAGACAGACAGGCATGCCGAATCTAGAAGGTTTCCGTTTTTTGCCATTCGGCTACGGAACCCTAATAAAAACATAGATGTTTCAAATCTACCGGGCGTACCGTAATGACCGACTTTTTTTTACTTAAGGTTAGCGGTAGTCCTCAGGAGGCGCTCGTGGCTAAATAACAACAGCCGCCCAGGTCGATCTTTAAGGTTAAGCCGTGCTTGCCGAGGTTGGTCTGTGGATGGGTGACCATAATTACATATCGAGTTTCCTCCGTGCCTCGGAAAGCACGTTAAGCCGTTGGTCCCGGCTGTCATTTGTAGATCTTTGACAGTCGTTACGAGTAGTCAGAAGCTAAAAGTCTGACATCCAGTCTTACCAAGGGGTATCGTATTACCCGTTACTGGGTTGTGGAGGTCAGATAGGCAGTCGCTTCATGTAAAATACTGGTACTCAGCTCCATCCGGTTAGACTGGAAGCCGACCTCAAGATAGTTTGGGAAAAGGCTTGGCAGATGATGATGATGATGTTAGCGGTAGTCCTCAATGCAAAGTACTCAAAACATTATGCTTATGTGCATTGAATAGTAAGAGACGTGGAGGTAGGTATTTAAAGTGAAGTTATAACAATTAAAACTTGTGTTATTATTGAAAATGTCAGAAACTGTGGAGCTTTGACCTTCAATATCTCCGTATGTAGGTTCTCAGGTATGGTTGGTATAGGTACCTTTTGGCTAGGTAATAAACATAAACTCTCGCCTTTTGACCATGGGGTTGTGCAGAAACTACAGTTCGTTACCTGGCACGGTCCAACTAATGAACAACTTTCTTGAAGGTGAAATAATGATGATCAGTGATGACTTGATGAGGATATCTAACAAGTTAAAATAAATTCGACCCAAACCTTGGCAGGACTCTAATCCATTCGCCAGGCAAAAATTCTTCGTCCGTTACCATTAAGTTTATTTTTACAGCATTTATTTCGATAGTAGTATAGAGGTCTGTAAGAAAAGCAGAACCTAAGTGTTAGTTGTTGAATCAAATCATAAGTTTGTACCAAATCACTTGATTCAATAGCAAACACTATCAACTCTCTATTCTACCAACTCTCCTCTACTAATAAGTAGGTAGCCTTAGGTAGGTAAGGTAAGTATACAGGTAGGTACTACTGAGTTCACTGACGGTCTGCCACTTTTCACACCACCCCTAAGCAATAAGGTTGAAAAGTGGTAGACTGTCGATGAACTCGGTAGTAGGTACATTACTACTACATTTTCACCGAACGAATGATAATTATTATTACTCTTACAATATGTATCGTGGACACCGTAATTACGACAGGACGTAATTCAATAAATTCGATGTAAGTAATAACTACTTAATAAAGTCTACCTACAATTCTTTTCTATTTTCAAAACATCGTACCGTTAACTGAAATATTGTATTTGACACCTTCTTGAGGGCCCTTTGCAGTTAAAAAATCTCTATTATTTATGAGATAATTATCTGCCAATGTATTCCATATAGGTGCAATTCTTGCATTCATAGTATAATGAAAACATTTTTGATATATTTCTGTAGTGGCTGATTTTATTCCACCTTCCTTAAAAATGCAAGTATTCAATTAATAATTATTTATGTAGGTAGGTACTCCGTACTATAATTATTATAGTCAAAATTATAAGTGAGAAGGTATGTGCCTACCCACAAAAATGCTTTCCCTGCAACTTACCTGCATTAGCGAAAATTTGACAAATAGAGAGTTTAATTTATCATAGTTATCTCCTGCCTTATTGAAAATTATATGAACTTGTTTTACATCCCTCTTGTCTGGACAAGCCAAGATTGATGAATTGGAGAAGATTATCATTCTGAAATTTTTTAGATATGGGTATACTTTAGTTTTCGCATGATAGGTAATGTTTTAGATTCTATACAATGAAAAACAGGTTTATGAATATGTAGGTACCTGCACTTAAGTATTTTCCAATGGTAATCTGAGGGCGTCGATCTATCATGTTTATCACTGATATTTGCAATGGCTTTGACGTAACCCAGATAATTTAAATCGGGATTAATTATTTTTACTCTCATCTTGCCAATTTTTCAATATAAAATTGAAGTTAAATCATAAACCATCTGCTGACTTAAAAAAACGCGGCAAGTTTTTTTTTTATAATACTGCAATGCATAACGCTTATGTATTCGAATTAGATCACATTGATGGATAAATTTGAAGAATGATTGTCCTATTTTTATTTTACATATTGAATCAATTAAATATGTAATTGCTATTGTATAGGACTTTCAAAAAATATATTATTTTCTTGGTGTTTTTTCTTTTTCGAGATTACTTATGTTTTCAACTTATATTCATAGAAGTATACAATTAATTAAAATAACCGAATTTAATAATTTAATTTAAAATTGTTACTTCAAAATTAGATTTTTTGGGTTATGGCCCTCATACTCGGCGCTGAGTGCGCGCGCATTGCATTGCGTCATTATTCCCGGTGTCCCCGTCCTACCCCCGGACAGCGGTACTTCAATTAAATATTTAAAAATACTTCCCGTTGTCCCCGCATACTGTCCCCGTTATTAAAGTTGAATAAAATAAGTAAAAATCATTGCCGACAGTCCCCGTTTTTTCTTTTTTAACCGTCAACATACAAGTGTATGGAATATTGGTAGATTAGTCTTGGTACCGGGTAGATTAATAGAAAGGATATAGACCTTGTTTTCAGTTAACCGAATGTACGTTATGGGGACAACGGGAAATACGGGGACAGCGGTACTTCAATTAAATATTTAAAAATACTTCCCGTTGTCCCCGCATACTGTCCCCGTTAATATAGTTGAATAAAATAAGTAAAAATCATTGCCGACAGTCCCCGTTTTTTCTTTTTTAACCGTCAACATACAAGTGTATGGAATATTGGTAGATTAGTCTTGGTACCGGGTAGATTAAAAGAAAGGATTTAGACCTTGTTTTCAGTTAGCCGAATGTACGTTATGGGGGCAGCGGGAAATACATTTAATCACGTCCCGCTGTCCCCGTGACGGGGATATGGCATACGGGGACAACGGGAATAAAGATCATTGCTCAGCGCATTATGGTGCTCCCACATTGCCGTTAGAAAATGATTAATAACGTTTTAGTAAACATTTGTTAGCAAACATTTAATCACAAATAAATTTTCATGTTAGAAAATGTTTAGTAATGTTAGTAAACATTTTATAACAAAACAAATTATAACAAAATAAAACATGTGTTATCTTTTGTTTGTAAACATTTTATAAGGGTGATGGCGGGATAGGCGGTGCGGTGCGGTGGGGGTTAGAGTACGCAGGTCGCTGCGCGTGGTGTCTCGCTTGTCAGTCCCTTTGTGTCAGCGTGCATCGCTGTGCGTGTGTATTAGTGGTTGCGCGTGCGCCAAGCAATAAAATATGTCCGGTAATTGGAATAACGATGATGTTTACAAACTGATTGAAATGTTTCAAGCAAGAGAAGTACTATGGAACACGATGTCAGAGAGCTACAAATACCGAAATAAAAAACACGATGCTTGGATGGAAATTGCCAGTGAATTTAATATGGATAAAAAAGTAATTGAAAAAAAGATTCGATCACTCGTAGGTCAATTTAACCGAGAATGTAAATCTAAATCTGGTGCAGGAGCTAATGAGTCAAGTAAATGGTTTGCATTTAAAAAACTCATGTTCCTTAAAGGCAAAAATATTCCAAGTTTAACTGTCGATGGAGGGTTGCAGGTGAGTTTTATTTTAACGTCTTTTAATAATATTTAGATGCCCAGTCCAAAAACCCTTTATTTGAAAAATATTCTGCGAATTCTTTTCTTATTTCTTTCCCATCATCTGTCAGGGATTCACATGCTTCAAGTGGTGTTAATTGCTGCTGTTCTAATCTCCATTGTCCATCGATACGTGTACCAGTTACTATGTCATCTCCATCATAGTATTGAGATGGAGCGTAAATCATGCTCGATTCAGTTTTTCTTATAAAATTATGCAGTAGCACGCATGTCATAATTAAAGTAGTAGTTTTTTCTGGATCTAATAATATTGTAGTTCGTAAAACTCTAAATCTGGCTGACAAAATCCCAAATGCGTTCTCTACTGTTCTCCTCGCACGACTCAGTCTATAACTGAAGATTCTTTCCTTAGAATTGCTATCCTGTGGTCCTGGAAAAGGTTTTAATAAGTGTTTTTCTAAAGGGAACGCATCATCTGTTACGAACACATAAGGAACAGGTTTGTTTCTGCCTGGTAGTGAGCTGTCACTGGGTATTTTCAAACTATTGTCGTTAATTTTATTTCGAAATTTTGTGTTTGCGAAAACTCCGCCATCACTTATGCGTCCTTGGCAGCCAATATTCACGTACAGAAAGTTGTATTCTGCGTCCACTATCGCTAAAAGTACAACGCTGTAAAATCCTTTATAGTTGTAATATTCACTGCCGCTATCAATTGGCTTTTGTATGGCTACGTGCTTTCCATCGATACTTCCTAAGCAATTTGGGAAATTCCATTTTTCTTCAAATGAATTTGCCACGTGTAGCCACTCTTGAGGTGTTGTTGGTATCTGGAACAAAAATAGAAGATTAAGAAATAGGCGCGAAAAATAAATTTATAACTCGTTATTCTAACAAATTTTATTGGATATTTTTATTAAGTATGAAATATTAATAGAATACACTATAAAAAAATATGATTTCAGTTAAGGGTTGTTAAGTAATAGAAAAAGAAAATCGCGGTTATAGATTTTTTTACAATTTTAGCTAATTTGACGCGCCTATAACTTGAAATTATCGTTTAATTCTATTCTTTCAGGGTAACGAAGAAAACAGAATTGCTTCAGAAAACACTCTCAGTTTGAACGAAACAGGAAATACTGTCACTGATGAAACTACGGGCACGCCTTTCGCCACCCCAAAACCATTTCGGAAAAGAAGACGGCCTGAAGTAGAACAAGATCCAACACAACAAGAAGCTGTAAATATTTTACAAAGAATGTACGAATCTAGAAAAAGCAGGGATGAAAATGACGCATTTGGAGAGTATGTCTCGATGAAACTGAAACAAATAAAAAACAGTCATGCTAAGAATACTGCTCAACATCACATTAACAATATTTTGTACAATGCGACAATGGGACAATATGATTTTCCAACAACCTTTACAGACCCAACCGCTAGTAGTTCCTGGGGATACAACTCTGTACCAAATCTATCCACTTTTTCGGAAAATAATGCTGACTGTAGCTCGAGAGGATACTACACCGCACCGAGTCCCTCGGCTTCATTTGAAACCAGTTCTTCGGATAACTCCAGGACACATACTCGTACCAGCGCAAGAACACAGAGTCCGTCTAATTTATCGGAATCAAGCCAAGATTCGACCCAATCATTAAACGATTTGTTGGAATCAATCAAAAATTAAAAAATACATGTTAGGTTTGTTAATTATTAAAAAAATTATTAGTAAGGTAAGGTAGGTACCTACCTAAAGTATGATTAGATTAGATCATATTAAAAGTAAATAAAAAAATAATTAAAAATGTTGTTTGACTTACCTGTATGTATTCCTTTAAAACCTCATTGAGAGCCTCGCACACTTCTGGTACGATAATAGATATCACTTGGTCTGACAACTTGAACACATTTCCAAGACTTTTATAACTGCTACCAGTTGCCAAAAATCTTAACGTTACCGCAAGTCTTTCCGTCACACTTACAGATTTTCTAAATGTAGTGTCTCGTTTGCCTATTTTTGCCCCAATTAAATTTTGTAGATATTCAAATTCGGAACTGTTCATTCTTATAAAATCTTTTAAGCAACCGTCAATACCCAAATCCTTGAGATAGTCTGTGGCACTATATTTTCCTCTAGCTTTTAGCGTTTGGCGCATCCAATAAGAGCGCTTTTTCTTCTTTTTTAAACAAAAATTTTTATAAAAGCTATTCCAATGAGCAAATCTTCTTCCATTTTCGTGTAGACGTCCTCGGCCCTCAGAAGGCGAAACCAAACTGCGAGTCAATACTAGATGTTATAAAATGTTTAAACATTTTCCATCAATGTAGGAGCACTTATAACATGTAACAGTTTCTAACAAAGTGCAACAATTGTTAACATTTGTTAGTAAATGTTTTGGTGTTATAAAATGTTTACAAACATTTTATAACGGCAATGTGGGAGCACCATTACGTGTGCACCATTTTATAACAATTTAAAAAAATAAACGGTTGCGCATGGATTGACCATACTGGGGAAAGTTTTCATTGACTTTGAATGTTGTTTATGATTTTCATTGAGTAAGGTAAGTACTAGTACCTAATAACCTTCCAAAATAAATACGACTGAATAGTGTCATCCTCTCCAGCACGACCATGGATGATTACCTTAATTTAAATGAGGTACCTACATGTTAAAAAATGTGTAATTTATTGTACTAGCTACTTTAAAAAATTTACTCACATATTTTCGCTGTTATAACATATCGACCGTGGCCGTGCTAGGTAAAAGCTTTCTGCCACGACCACTATAAAAAAAATATAAATATATTGAAAAGATATATAATTATATTGTACTGAATTGTACTCCATCATTTGCCCGTTAAAGAGATTTTTTTTCTACAGTGCAGCTATAGCACTATGTTACGCTAATGCTATTTCTAAGTAGGCAAAATTCAATAAAATTACATTTTACTACACGTAATTCGAAAAGCGGGATATAAATTAGATTAAAAATATAAATAAATAAAATAATAACATACGTGTATATTATCCCATGGATATTCAATATTTTTGTTTTAACAACCTTATCAAAAATATGCACCCTTCATGCACCTGGGTGAGCGCGATCGCACTCGCACCATCTCCGGACCGAGCTGAATAAAGAGTTATGATATCCGATGATGTTAAGAATATTAATGTGGTTTTATTGATGTTTATTTAATAATTATTATAAGATTGTAATACGTGCATGTCGTATAAAACAATTATGTATCCATACAAAACGTAATTTTATTGAATTTTGCCTACTTAGTAATAGCAATAGCGTAACATAGTGCTATAGCTGCACCACAGAAAAAAAAAAACTTTACAATGGGTAAATGACTGCTTAAAATTATATATAAAATGGAGTACAATTCAGTACAATATATTTATATATCTTTTCATGTTACTGTTGATAAAAATACCTAAAATCTATAGTGATCGTGGCAGAAAGGTTCTACCTAGCACGGCCACGGTCGATATGTTATAACAGCGAAAATATGTGAGTACATTTTTTAAAGTCGCTAGTACAATAAAGTACACATTTTTTCATTAATATGTACCTCATTAAAATTAAGGTAATCATCCATGGTCGTGCTGGAGAGGATGACACAACTGAATATAGTTTTGGCCAAAAGGTTTGTTACTCATGCCCAGTGAACGCGTCAAGGACGCCTCTTAACGCGATACGTTTCGTTTGATTGTGTTAATGACTCCCTTTACCTGTTTTTTGTATCGTTTTGAAACATTGGAATACATTGGTAGACGGGTGTCAACGACCTTTATTGTTTTCTTATCTGGCGGAAACTATAGTAATTTGAATATACGCTAAATCTCTTTGAATAAAAGTCAATCCTCAAGTTAGTTTTTATTCAAATTAAAATAATATTAGACATGGTTAACTAAATTCAGTAAATATCTTAGACAATTTAAAGTACATTATTAATATAAAGACGTCTGATCCGATACAACATTTTTCAGCTTATCTAATTTTAGACATAATCTCAATCACAGATCTCTTAATAGCAATTGTAAAAAAAAAAAACAATACTCACTTGCTACCCCGTCATGATTTTTAGGGCTAGGCACTTTAATAATTATTTGAGGTCGCATTGCTCAAATTTAATTATTTTGTAACCACCTATCGTATGTATGTAGCACTAAGAAGTCTTACAAGATCATTAAAAACATACAAAAGTATTCAGTCATTCCCTTGATACACAATTACCAGAAATCGGAATAGATAGAGTACATTTGCCTAAACTTTAGGGAGTTAAGTAACATGTGGATAATACCTCCACATTAGATCACGGAATGATTTTTAAGTGCCGAAACAACGCTGTTAAATCATAGGTAGGTATTATCCACAAGTTACTTACTTCTTTGAAGTTTAGGTAAATAGAGTATATTTGCCTATTCCGATCTCTGACAATAACACACAACCTAATGTTTTATTTTGAAGTAAATTCAATATTTTTATCAATTATTTTTATATTATACTTATCATCACTTGCTTTGGCACCCTGGGAGATGGGTAATTAACATAGATCGGAGTAGGTAGATTGAATTGGGGTCATTGATCCGAAACGTTTATATTAATATGGAATTCCTCCGGAATTGGTTGATTTGATTGAAATTAAAGTGCAACAATTTATAAAAAGTTGTGGCCATAAAAACGCTGAAAATAAAAATAATTATTAATGCTTCGATCGGAATTCCTTTAAATTTTGAATTGAGTAGTAATAATATCCCCACCAACATTAACAATATTTACTTGAATCCGGAAATACCGGAATTACTTTCTGGAAAAATGGCTTATCCATGTTATTCTTTCTGTGTACAATTGTGATACAAGTACCAAAAATCAATCTACCTACTCCTTTCTATGGTAATTAATGAGAATTTTTAAAAACAGTCATTATTTTGCGGATTTAAATTTATTAGTTTTGATTTTCAAACTGATCACGAGCTTTGCGAAGCACTCCGTGAGTCTTGTGAATCTCTCTACAAATAGCACGTTGAACGCTTCTCTTGCGCAAATTAGCGGCGTTCAGTTGCATCAGAGTTTCTGCGAGTGTCGCCTTGGTCCGTGCAAGCTTTTGCTTCAGTGTGACATTCTCCTCATACAATGAACCTGCAAAGAAATAACATTTATAGTTACTTAAAGAAACAAAAATGTTTTATTGCTCTTCTGGAACAGTTGCAGAAATCATAGCAACATAAGTTTTTTTTAAACGAAGATTATAATATTTAATACTTACGAGGTGACAGAGCAACAGGTTCGTTTTGTTCTAAGCTTGATAGTCTATCACTATCGATACCTTGATCTGGTGAAGTAGGTCGCTCTTCTTCAGAAGGAAGACCTTCATTCACTATGGCTATTTTATTATTGGCATCCAAAGCCATTTTGCGCGTTACTTCTATCTCAAGTTGAGAGTTTACTTCCAATGCGTTAGAAAGCTTTTCACGTGTATCTTCCAACTCTCTTTCAATACGTAGTCTGTCGTGTTGGGCGCGAGCTCTTTCTAACGCAGCTTGCGACGCTTGAACAGTAGCTTCGTCTGCAGCGCGCCTCAAGGCACGCTCCGTTTCTTCAAACGTAGCTTCCAACTCTTGTCTTTCTGATCGCAACCTATCAGCAGTTTGTATCGAGTCGGAGAGCTTCTGTTCGCCATCTTTTACTCTAGATTCCAGGCTTGTGAACATATTCCTCAAATCGTCTAAGGCTTTATTAGCATTAGCCAAACTCGCTTGTTCAGTCAATAACTTATCTTTTAATTCATTGTTTTCTGTGTTCAGTTCATTGATTTGTTCCTTTGAAAACTCAAGTTTATTATTTAAGTCATTGTTCTCTTCCTCCAATTGTTCAGCTCGCTTAGTGACATGGTTCAATTCCTCGATCAAGGCTTCACTGGTAGGTTTATTGTCTTCTGATCGGGATCCATTCGAGACCCGCGCTCGTCTTGAACGAAGTTTACTAATATCAGTACTAGATTCGCGTAGCCCGACGCCAGTGTCGCAAAGTCCAACGCGGGCGAGCGATACATTCCTATCTGGCTCTGACCAACATTCGGACTCCGATATGACATCTGCTTGAGGGAAATGTTTGAATAAAGCTTTTCTCTGCATCGAATATCTGTTGTCATCGCTACATGCCACATGGTGACCAAACATCATTGTTAAATCTTCCATCCTGAATGACTGCGATATGTCCATATTACTCTCGTCCATGGTGAAGTCTTCCGGAGCCATAGATTCGTCCAATTCCAAACCAACAGGCAAGGCGAGACTTTGCTCTAATATACTTTCAGCCAACTTTTTCTTGTCTTCACCAAGAACACATCTGTAAAATAAAAAACCGGTCAAGTGCGTGTCGGGTCACAGGCTGTGTAGGGTTCCGTAGTTTGTAAAACAACTAAGTGCGGGTCGTATTCGCTGACTGATAGTTTCGTACCATGCTCTAACTAAAAGCCAAACATGACTACCTACCTAATTTGACTTACTATACACACAACAACAACAAAAACTGTTATTTTATGTAAAATTATTTAGGAACGAAAAATTAGCGCGATACAATTGACGCTTAGTGCCATCTATCGACATTTCTATAGAAATTTTTAATTTTGTTCGAAATTTTCGAGTCGAAATACAATTGGTCGACTATTAATCGTAAACTTGTAAAACTAAGCGCGATAGTTTTCCTTTAAACTTCGTTATAAATAGGTACTACTGCCGTGACATTTGTATTTCTAACTACAACCGTTTAGTTGGTAGAGGGGGGGGGACACTTGACTCTAACGAAAATTGGTAATTTAAAGCTTGATAAGTCACGAACAGTTTACTTAATCAAAAAACGGTCTTGCCAAACCCCTAATATTTCTGAGACCTATCCAACGATATACCAAACTACCATCCATAAAATATCATCCCCACTTTACATGTAGGAGAGATACCCTAAATAATTGTTTTTTTCAAAATTTTATTTTACCATTTTTTCGGCGTTATTAACGTTTATACTCATGCCGAATTACAGCTTTCTAGTACTAATAGTTTTTGAGCTAAACCGTGGACAGACAGACACACGGACATGGCGAAACTATAAGGGTTCCTTGTTGACTACGGAACCCTAAAAATAATCAAGTTAAAAAGCAGTTTTGACGAGGTTTACTGGGAACTTATCATATTTTAGTTTTATGTACAAGAATAGCTTTCTATTGTCAATGGATTTTGTTTCAAAATGTCTGTAAAACTTCTGTCTATTCAATACAATACACAGGGTAATAACCTGAAATCGCGAGATTGTTGGTGTTTTACCAATAGGTAAAACACCAACAATCTCGCGATTTCAGGTTTGGTTCCATAGTAAATGTTGTTCATAATGATGAGTAGAATGACCTCTTAAGAGGTTGTAGGTGTTTTACCAATAACCCTTATATAAAATCAATGGCTAGATATTATAAGTCTACAAGTCAAATGTGAATGGTTCATCAAGATCGTCGTCCGGCGTTCATGGGATCTATAGGAGATCCCATGAACGCCGGACGTACGTCATTTTATGAATGCTGGAGCTTAAACGGAACTACCTTACTACAGGTTTTGTCTTGGTTATCAAGAGTATGTTGTGGTGTCTTTGGCAGGTAGGACAAAGGTGTGATTTGCGTGTTATGATTCACCTACGCTCCCAGACCCATTGTGTGGTGGCAACCCACCACCACTACCAGAGACCTTTAATGTGCGATAAATTATAATTGATCTTACTTTATTGTATAAAAATCTAAATTTCATATTTTAGAGAAACTATTTGGAAGTATTTCCCAAACCACCAGACAGTTTTGATGGTTCCATGCCACTGCAAGACACAGTTTAAGTTCACGGGATCTTTCTCTATAAATACTGGAGTTTTTTACATAAATGTAGGTATTATTCAAGACTTACTTGTGCGATAGTAATTTATCGAGGAAATAAGCCATTCCTTGTAGTCTTTTAGTAAGCAGTTGCTGAAGATTTCTGAAAAAAAAAAAACATGAAAAGTATTGTTTCGGTTGAATAGGTGTATCAGACATAAAATACTGTTAAACATGCAATTCGAGTACAGAAATTATTGTTACCCAGCGTCAACATTCTGAATGGTCTCAAAATGTTTCTGCAAATCCCTGACTTTGCTTTCTAAGTCCTTGATATGTTCATCCTTACATTTCAGTATTTCCTCGTATTTCTCTAATTGTGAGTCGCTTACATGCGCGTAAACTAATTCCTTGTCCTGAAAAAACAAATATTCTTCAATAGAAAAAAAAATGTTTACTGGCGAGCCTATAACCTATTGTCATTAAACGGGACCAATTCCAGACTCCGCAAAATACGAATAGCCGTAACTTACTAGTTTTATTTTCTTAATTTCTTTGTCTTGCTGTTGAATTTTTTTCATACATCCTTTTATCATTTGTAGAGCCTTTTTGTTTTCTCTGCGCAATTTGACAAGTTCATCCTGCAAGAAAGTATTTCATGTTATCACATTGCAAGACAAATCTAATGATTCAAATCGAATACAGGTCTACCCAATGACGTATTATAAATAGACGCGTCATGCATGAATATCACGGCACTCAAAAACAGCGTAAATACCTATCGGTAGCTAGACAGCTACTTAGACGCACGAAGAGAGGGAAGGAAAATTAAATGTCATCTACATAATTCCTGTTGTTAGAGAGAGATAATTTTTTTTTTAATTGCGTTGTCATTCTGTGCTCCATGCTCGGCACGTGACTTACCTCAGGTGTCAGCCGCCAATAAAGGCATCGAAAAAAAAAAAAAAATTTTTTTCTTGATAGTTACGTATGAAATGATCTTTTTTTATCTTTCACAGTTGCAGTTCAATTACGACATTTTCTAAAAATACAGGACGGCATTTTCTTTTGTTATTAAGAGAACTTTTTCAAGTAAGTTATTTTAATATCACGTACAGCCGCGGCACTGGTTCGTACGTGACTAAATGACTTTCCGGCATGTGCCTTAAGTTCATCTTGTCACTACAGAGCGCGGGCAACGTATCTATAGTTTATACATCATTGGGTCTACCACACATTCACGGCAGAAATTATAACCAGTGGAGAAAATATTATAATAAGGTTTTGCCAACTATTCTCAGTTCCCCCAGATTTCCCCTGGTCCTTACAGTACTTTAAGATGATTGGCACAAAATATGCAGAAGAACAGCATATGAGTTGCTTCTTTAAAATACTAACCAAGTCGTCGTTATTAACCGTTACAGCCAAATAGTCCCTGAAAACAATTTAAAATCTTAAAACCAGCACTTAGGAGAAAATTCAAAATAATGAACAACTTAAATATTGCTTACCCGGCCGATTCAGATTCTGCACATGTATCATCCACTGGTTCTTTTTTTTCAGTTTCCTATAGTAATTATGTGAATTAAAATAAATATAGATTTAAAGAAATATAGGCCTTAAAGAGTAGGTAATTAATGATGCCTCTAAGGTTGAAATATTTATTTAAATGAGAACAAAATGTATTGGACCGCTGAAGTGTTTTGGCCTTTTGAGAGTTAAAAAATGAAACTACTGATTTGATACTTTACCTGGTTCTGTGGTGCGATTTCTTTTTTTATAATATTGCTGTTGTTCATGGATATTTCAACACTATCAGTTGATATTGAACCCTGAAAAATAAAATTACAATTCAGTCAAGTTTTTCATTAGAAACGGTGATCATAAGCTAAGCCATTTTTACATGGTACATTGTTTCCATACCTGTTGTTCCAAGACATCAATGGCTTCCGCAGCTGCTGCAAGTAATTCTTGTTTATCACTCAGCTGCCTTCTCAATTCTTCCACTTCTACTTGAAGTCTTACATTGTGTTCCAGAAGTCCCTTGAAAAAACAATAGCCAATTAAAATAATATTCAATACTTTTTTTTTAAATTAGGTATGGTAATTGGATGTGTTTATGTACATTATTTTTTAAGACGGTATGAAGATGCGTCAAAAAAAAAGTCCTTACTTGAACAGCTGGTGGCGATCCAGTACCCAATTTCTCTTCAAGGAAATATATCCTCAGTTTCAAATGAAAGTTCTCTTTTCTCAAACCATTGAGTTGTTCTTCATACTGTTTCATGCTCACACCACTGGCGACAGTAACATCTGTCAACAGATTTATATTAATACTAGCTGTCCCGCGCAACTTCATCTGCGTCACATTTTCCCCGTTTTCGCAACATTTTTCATTACTGCTCCGCTCCTATTAGTCGTAGCGTGATGATATATGGCTATATATATAAATTCTTTTAGTGTTAGATAGCCCATTTATCTTCCTCGATAAATGGGCTATCTAACACTAAAAGAATTTATGGCTTTCCTCGATACCAAAATATCCTGAGATTAGTGTGTTCAAGTAAACAAACTCTTCAGCTTTGTAGATAGGCATGCTAGTCATGTGTTTGAGACCAGCTTATATCCGAGCCGCGGCCCTCGCGGCGTTGTCTAAAGCCTTCTGCATAACTTTCGTACATTTTGTATGAACACACTACAGGCGAATGATAGCGCACTTTTTTATTATTAGTATTCAGTAGCCCAAAGGAAAAACTGTAAGTCCCCTTTTAATTTCGTCAAGTATTGTCTGTCCGTATTATTTACAGCCATTTTGTTCGGAAATTATTAAATTATTGGCAATATGTCGATAAAAATTAGAGGCCATATTTAATACCGCCTGTATTTTATTATATTCATTTCTTTGAAATGGTGTAGTGTAAAATATGGGTTATGGGAGTTTTCTGTTACATGCGCAAAAATAACTTTATTTTTCTTATTATTTTTTTTTAGATATCCTATGAAATATAGTTATTTTTGCAGCTGATAAAATCAATACTGTGCATGCACACTTATTCTGAACAAGTGCGTGATCCGATACGCACTTGTCCGGTTCTTGATTAAATTGTTTTGTAACATAACTCCCAAGCTTAGTTTTACTCTTTGAGAGTATCATAATAATTATATGTACGCTCAACACCCTTCTGACTGCCAACCCTGAGTTTGATGTGTTTGCGGATGAATAGAGTAAATTATTGCGTATGTCTGGCGTTCTGTGAGAGAAAGTATGCAAGAGTGTCCACTGATCCTGTTAGTTTTAATTTAAATTTAACTTAATTTTGACCATTGACAACATTTGTCAACTGTTGTTTTCTGTTTCTATGTTAATTATTATAATTGGTGTAATACCGTTTTAATTGACTATAGTAAATAAATAAATGTATACGTACCATGTCCCTCAGAACAGGGTAACGCCATTTCTTGTAGTTTTCGCGGGCTGGTACTGCAAATTAAAAAGTAGGTACTTTGACATCGTCTTTAATATGGTACCGGAAAGGCATTATCAAGGTGAAATATACGCTTCCAAAAAAATTGTTTCCCGCAGCCCGTCCCGCTAAGTATTCGGTACAAGGTAGTGAACATTAAAGAAATATTCTCTTTCAAAAAATTATACAATGAATGATTCTGATTAATAATGGTGTTTCTATGTGACTGTGCTATTTCGGTCAGTTCTTGAGATATGGGATACAATAGATAAGGCGACCACCACAGAAAGAACTTTTTGTTTGAGAAATACTTTGAAATAAAAACCATGTTTTTGTTCCGATAAATATTGTGCGTGCGTTAAGACTCATCCCGAATATGGAACCCTTCACTCGTCGTTGTGCAACACGCACTTGACTGTTTTTTTATTGTAAATAATGGGTGTTGTTTTTTGTACGATACATTCGTCACGTGGGTTCAACTCTCATTTCTTTGCTTTTTTGTTTATTTATTGTAACAGCGGTGTCGATGGCATAGTTGCGCAGTTACAAAGATCTTCATACGAGTAAGGGGAAAATGAAGTTAAATTTTAATATTCAGTTGTTATTTGTACTCTTAATTGACCTATATGCTTACCTAAAGGGAGACGATATACCAGCTCCCTGTTTAGAGTTATGCATCCTAGGCAATGTTGCCATTTTATTTGAAGATAAACTTGTAAAGTACTTATATAACAACTACACTCCTTTAAATACACATTTCACATATCAAACATTAGCTATGGGTAAGTAGGCACCGAACAGAATAACAGAACAAAACACGATGTTTAATGAACACAAATCGACGACAACTGGAAATTATTTCTGTCGAATAGGTACCATTACAGCAGATAACGATTGTTATTATGCGTATGAAACACGATTGCACATCAAAACACTAGCAAGTGTAACAAAATTGTAAATAAACAATGGCGTAATTATTAGTAAATCGCTTTGTATTATATTTGACGTGCTACACGATAGGTTACCTACTGAATTTAGGACGAATGGGATACGGGACTTCGAGTGGGATTCGGGAACGATCGCATATCATCGGGAGTCAGTGAGCGTGTTACGCAGATAACCAGCATTTTGGTACATATCGAAGGGGGAATAGGAAAAAGAAAGAGATAGATGCTGCGTTGTTAGACAGAGATAAATGAACCGAAGGCGGATACTGTAGACAGAAATAGAAGTGGTGGCGCCATTAAGTATGCTCTGTTCCAAATTTTGAATTTATGCTATATGTACTTCCTGCATCAATGCGTTTTATCAAAAAGTTAGGTGACAATGTTTAACATCATTAGCATTACTTGTTAGTTATTTTATAACTTCTACAAGTACTTAACGATGTTTACGACTTCCCTTAGGTTTTTTTTTCATTTAGGTACCGACTTTTTACGTGAGACTAATACTATGCCACTAAGCTGCAGATCTGGCCAAAAGCTGTTTAGCTATGGCTGTACGTATGTATAACAAACATTGGTCAGACTGGAAGCCGACCTTAAGATATTTGGAAGACTAGGGTTTTCCTCATACCAAGACATAATAAAATAGACATTCTCTAATTACCTTTATTTTCCATCCACAGCTGACTTCATCCAAAGTAAACATAAATTACTAAATGGCAGACTATTTAAAATTCACTTGTTTAAATGGCTAAATGATAATAATTTTTATAGCATTAAGGAATGTGCAGTGCGTAGTCTTAGACAAAACATACAGGGTGGCCCAACAATCAAGGTCCTGGAGAAAATTTTAGAAACCTCCAAGGGCTTCCGTTCCCGGAACACCGCCATGTATGTTCCGCGATTATTTATACATATTTTCGGAGCTAAACAAATTATATATTTTTTTGGAAAATTCACACCTCGTTTCTTTTCTCCTGTAACATTTTATGGAAATATTTTTTGCTGATAATACGTCCCTAAAATATGGTCTCATCATCATCATTTCAGCCGAAAGACGTCCACTGCTGGACATAGGGCTCCCCCAAGAAGGGGGGGTGTTGGCAAAATCGCCACGCTTGGTAGGCGGGTTGGCGATCGCAGTACGGTTGTTACAAAAGCACAGAGAACGCTGCTGCCTATTCTCTGCTAAGTCCCTTAGTCGCCTCCAAAGAGTACTTGTCGCCTCTTACGACACCCACGGGAAGACATGGGATGGTGCTATTCTGTACGTCCGACACCATACAGAACGATAAAATATGGTCTACAATCGATAAAATTACCTACTAACCGTCTAGTCATCACACAAAGTTAATACTACAAGGTCATATTAAATTAGGTAGCGAAACTCAAGATATATTGGGTATCGAATTCAAAGTCGGTATCGGGACAAAAAAAAATTGTTTGGCGCAACAACTGATGCACAAAAATACTCTAATAAAAAACTTTTTTTGTTATATCTTTCTTTTTTTCCGGTCTGGACTGAGTTGAATCAGGTTAAATAGTAAAGAGAGAGTAGAATAAGGTACTTTAACCTTATTCTACTCTCTCTTTACTATAGGGTGATTTTTACAATAGAGAGCACAGTTGTCAAAGGAAGCATGACCTTGATTTTCAGGAATTGAAATTGATTGACTTTGATTTGGCGGAGAATGTCTACTGTCCCAAAGTGGCAGCCTTTTTCACACGAAGTTTTTAGCCTTCAAGCGTGCGTGCGAAATAGGTGCTAATGAGCACCCCCCCGGAATGCCGGGGGCGACGATTATTTTGTTCCTGATTCCCCTCTTGTGACTAGCCATTTTCAGGCATACTTTTGGTGGAGCTATACCCTCCATTAGAAACAACATACTTGGGGGGTGGATTTTTAGGTCCCTATCATGATGTGACAGGTATTATTCAGTGGTATGTTTACTTATTTAGCGTGGGCAGAATGATGCCACTTGCTAGCTGAAAAAGAAGAATATAGGACGATTGTGTAGTGTAATTATGAAGATGCTTCCCAGCTGGAGCATGTAATGCAGCGAAGAGAATATATAATCTTGTGTCAACATTTTGTTCCATTTTTAGGCAGGTGTTGTTGATTTCAGGGACCTGTCCAGGGTTATACCCAGGTAAGTAGGCAGACAGCAATGCTCTATGACTGTTTTGTTGGACAGCATGCTCTATGACTGTTTTGGTTTTCTATTTTTAAACTAATGTGAATAAGTACTTATAAGTACTAGGGAGCATCATACATATAAAGATATGATTAGTGGGTGGGTGTCTTAGGGGCGTCTTAGCTATACCTACCTGCAGGGACACCAGGACTACAAGTATCAGGAAGAAAAATTATTTTTGTTTAGATGTGTCACAAAAGATCATCAGTGGTAAGGGTAACTAAAGGCCTTCTAAATTATTTCTGCTTCAAACTAGCAGCACTTTATGAAAAAAACTACAAAATTAATTATTCAAGAAAACAAAAGCATGTTAAGCCTTCATTCAGTGCTTAATCTCTCTCCGGTTGTGTCAGTTTGCTGTTCTACCAGGCTATGAAAGCAAGCGACCAGGTGCAACTTGTGTTTTCACACACAGTTGTGCACTATAATTATATTACCAGCTTCAATTGATAGTTTCTGCTGAGATTGGCCACCATGACTGCAAAAGATCAGGACTATGACAAGTCTCTAGCAAAGCAGTTCTTTAAGAAGAAAGTTTCTAGTAGACAGTGCTATCTAAATGAAGCGGGTGAGAGTTTGTAGTGTTTTCAATATTAACATTTACAAGCTTATGTTTTGAGGGTAGAAATGTTTAACAACAAACTATTTAGAAGGAAATTAATTTATCTACAAACCAAATAAACCTACTGAAATAAATTTACAGTCACACATGGTTTGTTATTATGTACTTCTTATTTGTCATAATTGGTTTCATTTGTAGAAATAGGACATATTAATTCTGATACTAGGACCAGCTTTCGTTTATATGTGTCTAACAAGAAGAAGAACTAAAAGAAACCTGTATACGGATCTTTTAAAATCAAAAAAAGAATTTAAATTGAAAGTTTAATTATGTACTCACATTATACCAATTTCCGCAGGCATTAATTCAGCCATTGCAGTTTATTGATGCAGTTTCTTTTACTTTGTGTAGATCGTCAAATTTTGCAGTTAGAACTGGAACAAAACAGAACGATTGTGTAGAACGTTCACAGCCTTCCAAATCCGTTCATTGAAATTGGTTAAGGCTGCTGCTCTTGGTGTTAGTAAATAAAGTGGTTTAAACATTTTGTTCGAGATAGCTAAACGCTGTTTAAGTATCAAAATATAAGTAATCACCTTTTAAATTATTCAAATTCTCCGTTGTTCAATTCAATCCCTTCGCTATTCACTTTTCAAACAGACATGGAGACGTTACTTAATTTACGTTTGGAAATAGGGGGGATCAAGTACATTCGAAATTTTAGTCGATATAAGAGAAAGAACTAAAAAACGAACAGTTAATTTTGCTAATTTGGTGTTCATCCACTTGATAAAAAAATCTCCGCTGTCCAATCACTTTACTGTTCACATTGTAAACACACAGTGAAAAACAGTAATTATAAAAATTAAAAATAAACTGGACTGCAAAGCAAAAAACAAGCGCATTTGGAAGCAGGCCGGACCCGGATTCTATATTTTAATAATTTTATATTCAAACTAGCTGTTGCCTGCCATATTCGTCCATGTGAAATTATTATAAAAATAACCTAAGTTAATCCATAAAACATGAGCTATCTACCAGTAAAAGTCCCGTTAAAATCGGTCCCGCAGTTCATCATTTCAGCCGAAAGACGTCCACTGCTGGACATAGGCCTCCCCCAAGTGCCGCCACATTGACATAACATGGGGGGTTTTGCCATAATCGCCACGCTTGGCAGGCGGGTTGGCGATCGCAGTACGGTTGTTACAAAAGCACAGAGAACGCTGCTGCCCATTCTCTGGCAAGTCCTTTAGTCGCCTCTTACGACACTCACTGGAAGATATGGGATGGTGCTATTCTTTACGTCCGACACCATACAGTACCACCAGTACCAGTCCCGCAGTTCAGCCGGATCAAAAAGGCAGATATACAGTCCGAAAATAAAAAAGAAAATGCTTTTTCTGTTAAAAGTACAGTACATAATACTGTACCTACCTACGTTCTATCAGCAGAAAACGGTATACCGCTGTTTGCCCGAATTTTATTTACCCTAATATCATTTGCCATAATAGTCAACAGCCATAATATTATACGATTTAATATTCATTTGCCCTACAACTTTTATTTGTACTGTAAATGTAAATAAAATCAAATGCGTTTGCTGTTAATAGTACAGTACATACAGGTTGGAAACTTTCAGCGAGGCAGTAAGGGGAACTACCTAAATTGTTGTAGCTAAATGACCATTTTACAGAAAAAAATATTTATGCCAATCGATATCGAAACTTCTATGGGCCATAGAATACGGAAACTTATATGGGATATGACTTTTTTAGTACTCCAATGGGTGGGCCGGCCGCGGCCGTTGTTGGAGTAAAAAAAGTAATATAGTTACTTAATTGTTTTGTCGACTGTACATTTGATATTTTAGTCGATTGTTAAAAATACAGTTTGTTTTATTTTTGGTGCTGTATGCTGTCACCGTTAGAAGAATATGGATTTTGTCCAATGTTTTGGGGAAAAAATTGTTCTTGTGAAAATTTTTGCAAATGAAATGATTTATTATTACACACAAAAACAAATTTTAATCCTGAGCACAGGCAAATAGAAGGCGAGGTGGGTTGCTCCCAGATGTACAGTGCACTGCGTGTGTACCAGTGACCCGTCTTTTTTTAAAATAAACTTTTTATTTCCTCCTTTTTATAAAGATTCCTGTTTGAAAAGAGGATGGGGAAAGAACATAGAAGTTTAGGGAAAACTCAAAAACTTGATCGCCGCCCTGTTCTGTGAGTTCTGTACTTCTGTCATTGTCAATGTCAACTGACTGTGAGTGACTGCCGTGATTAGAATTTTGAGGTTATGAGTCCTATGTTTTTACAAAAATAAATCTACCATTCGTGAAGAAAAATAATCTAATCATCTGTTTCATATCGCTATGGCACTTTCTTTTAACGTCCGGTCTTTAATCAGAAGATTAGTGTTGTCTGATTTTAGGCCATCTATTCGGTTTTACTCAGATCAACCAGAGGGATCTAATGAAGAACAAAAAGAAATTGATCCTGCCAAGGATAGAACCAAAATAGTACCAGTTGAAACTAGCATAAGATATATGCAGAGTAATGCTTACCAACAAACTTACGGCGAGAACACAGTTTGGGCCTTGTATCGGCGCAACCACAAAGGTGGTTTTGCCCCAAGGAAGACCAGAAAGTCCTGCGTCAGAAATGGTGTAATATCCACCGGTAATCCTTGCCCCATTTGCAGAGACGAATATTTAGTTTTGGATCACAGGAATACTAAACTTCTGGAACAGTTCATATCTGAGTACACTGGACAGGTACATATATTGTCATCATCGATTATTAAAATCACTATCACTATCCACAGCCCGACTTAACCCACTACTGGGCACAGGCCTATCTGCTTGGAGTCTTGGGCACATCTCCAATAACATAAAACCATTTTTTTTTCAATTTTAATATTGATTATGACTTGTGGTCTATGTTCTAATTCTAGAGTCTTACTCTGAATATTCTATTCCACTCTCATTGAATCTTATTTCTTTCAATTCCCACAAAAAGTTATTTGTGAATATTTGTAGTTTTTTTTTCTGTATACAGTCATTCATTTTTTCCAGATACTTGATGCTTTCAAAACTGGACTTTGTCAAAAGAAACATAAGGAGTTACTAGTAGCCATCGAAAGGGCCTGGGACCATGGCTACCTCACTTACGATGTGCCTTTCAGGGAATATGATTACACATTATACAATAAAAATGTCAATTCTGTTTAAATCTGTATAATTATTGTTTTAGTTTCATAAATATAGATATATAGTTGATTGAGTGTTCTCATTGCACAAATATTATTTTAGGAAGCCCCAAAGTTATCTTATGGCACTATTTTAAAACTAGATAATTGTTATTTTGTTGTAAATAATTTTAATTTCTTAGTCTAATTTTAAAAAAATATTCTTAAATTAATTTTTAAATCTGTAAACTCATAAGTAAATAAACTTTTTATCCCACATTTAGATAAATAGACTTGTCTATCTTGTTAAAAACTAAATTGAGTCGAATAAATTGTGTATTACAAACCACACTGTTACTGAAGTAATCTCTATTTTGAAATTGAGCTTCTGCCCTATTGGAAACTCAAACGTACATCTAAATCTTAAGGGTTGTCTTTCAACATTAGTTTCAAAAACACTTTTATGTAGTGTACGATTAACTTCTTGCTAGATTCAGGTAAATTTTTGCTTTGAATGGCACTATATCATTTTAACAATTTGTGTTCATAAAACCTATGCAAAATTATATGAGTAAGGGAAGGGGGAAATAGCGTGTTATTATTATATAACTGCAACATGATATTTTAATTTAAGTAAAAGTATCTATTAATTTTGATCTGTTTCTTTGAAGTAGCAGTTCCCTTATGAGTGCTGATTTTTCTCTTTCCAAAACCGTTATCCTCTCATTTTTCCTGTTGACCTCCTGAAAAAGAAACGAAACAGGATTAGAACAAGACTTCAAGTGGATGTTTATTTCACCTAGTGAGATTCTTCACCCTAGCCATGTTCCTCTTTATACTTGGTTGGTGTTAAATATTTGCATTTAACAGATTCTCTTATTTATTTATTTAACAATTATTTATGTACATACTTAGTACAGACTCTCTCTTCTGTTAGCTGTCGTGTTATAATTCATATTTTCCTTCATACAATCCATTAAACTTTTCTTGTATGTATGTATTTGTGTTTTAAACATATTGGTAGAAACTTGGCATACAAGGTACTTGGGTTGCGAGTGTTAAGTCAGTAATTTAGCATACGACTTGTTGGACTCTTCTCAAGTATCGTGGTCTATTAAGTTATGTACCGACCTCTGCAAGAATACGGTTCTGGGATCGAAGAACTGCTGCATTGCTAGGCGTGGCGGAAGTTCCGGTCGCTGACAGCGATGACGCGGGTAACGCTAAGTTCATATGAAGCGACAACTGTCCATGTCGCCAACCGGCTGCTAACGCTCCCAACTGTCGATTGAGTTCCAACACTCGTGCTTTTAGTAATTCAAGGCGTTCTTGATGTGCCTCGCTCCAGGGTTCCTGAAAGAAGAGAAGTATTAGAACAAGTTAAACCTTAGTTCCTCCGAAAACGCCTTGAGGTTGGACTTCAACGCCGAGTCTTTATGAGGATTCCTAATTCAATTCCTAAGTAAAAGTTTAAATGCCTCTGCTACTTAACTCGGCCTCGTCTGATAATTGTCTCTTAGGATTTGGAACCATGGGCGTCGCCCGGGGCGGGGGGCGGGGGGGCAGCTGAGGACTACAGAAAAGCTAACTTTTCTGCAGTGGAGATCTTACATTTTAGTCACTCCTGCAATAACTTAACAAAATTAGTAACTTCTACTTCTGTATGAACAAGTACAGAAAATCTAACCAAACCGAGGTGTTAAAATTTTTGGGGTGACTATAATATTTTTGCGGTGGCTATTGGCGGATATTGCACAATTCATAAATTCTTAGACGAACTTCAACGGCATCCGTAAATTGAACCGTTAAAAAGCAGTTTTTTTCCATCTTTCTGCCCCCTCCCCCCTAGCTCAAAAGCTGGCGACATTCTTTTTTGGAGCTAGGTATAAGGGAAGTAGTTTTAAACCGACTTAAAAAAAGAAGGAGGTTCAACTTCGATCAATAATAGGTTCAATGTTCTGTGTGGTTTTTAGGGTTCCGTACCCAAAGGGTCAAACGGGACCCTATTACTGAGACTTCGCTGTCCGTCAGTCCGTCTGTCACCAGGCTGTATCTCATGAACCGTGATAGTTAGCGAGTTGAAATTTCTACAGATTATGTATTCCTGTTGACGCTATAACAACAAATAATAAAAACAGAAAAAAAAAAATATTTAAGGGGGGCTCCCATACAAAAAAGGTTTTTTATTTCGTTTTTTATAAATAAGGGTACGGAACCCTTCGTGCGCGAGTCCAACTCGCACTTGGCCGGTTTTTTTTTAAATATTTGCGCCAATTTATCCGTGATAAAGGTCAAATAGGGCTTCTGGCAAAATTTGGGTGTACACTGTAAGGGTACAATTTGATACACCTCTGCCTAACCCGCATTACAGGCGTGACGTTATGTTATGTTTTCACCGTTTTAGAAAACAAAAAAAAACAATGTCCCGCAATGGGATATTCTTCTATAAGTACCTAAAATAGATATCATAAATCGTGGGTTTATTTACAGACAACTGCAATCTCAAGAATCAACAACTAAGTATTTTAGGTCGGTATTTATCTGTGTGCTGCGGGAATCGAACCCATAAGTCGCGAATACTCAACATCTCATTTAATAAACCAGCACAAACACTTGTTTAAGTTTAAACCGTAAACATAAAATCATAGTCATTCTCCTGCCCTTATCTCAACTTATTTGGGGTCGGTGCAGCATGTCTTCTTCTACCATACTTCCCTATATTACTCGTCATCTCAACAGTCACCAACAGTCATGTTCATAACTATGAATTTAAACTGAACTATACGAGCAAATTATCTCTTGCACGGTTTCAATTTAACTCATTATTTTTAATTTGTCAATTCTGCTTGATCATTTTACTGCTACACTGACTGCGCTTGGTTTCGGAACTACGATAAAAGTTGACCTTTTTATATTTTTGTTGGGTACTATCTACCTATATTCACTTCTACTAAGGCGCATTATGTTAAGTCCTGCGGACATCAGTGATTTAGTGATTTCAGTGGCACAGTGGTAACAATTTTGAATGGAGGAAAGCAATTTTTCTCTTTGTGCCGTAGAAGTAAGAGTGTATCGTAATACAAGACTAGTATGCGGTTGTCTGTACTGTTTAATGTACATTTTGCAATTCGCGCTCTACCTTATTGTACCATACTTCACAACACAAATAATTGCTCCTATGTTAATTAATTTGTCTATGTAAGAAATTACTTAGGTATTCTTAATTCCTTCGAGAATGTTATACTATGTTGGTAAGTAAAAAAACTTGTTTGGCCATGACCCGGAAACTTGTCTAGGTAATGCTAAAGCTTGAAGCTAGCTAGGTAATAATATTTCAATTAGGTATTTGTAGAATATAAATTAATGATAAATACGATATCTGTTTCGTATCGTATTCATGAATTTGAATTGGCTGACAACCACAAAATAAATACCACTTAAAAAATGCGTTGGAAGAGCAGTTTGAAGCAGTGATTCATGTTTAATTATTTAAATATTCAAACCAAATCGGCTTAGGAAATAATAGTTATGTTTTAATTTTAGTATAAGCAGATAGGCATTCAACAGACATGCACTGTGTAGATTTCAACTTCACTGGCTAGAGCTACTGTTTGTACTGTTCGCAGTTCGGTGAAAATGACGAGAAAGGGAAATCTAAACCTCATTGAAAATTAAAATTACCACATAGGCACCCATTCTGCCAGCGTACCGCATTTTTTCTTGAACCTCTGCTAATTGCTTTAAGTACCATTCTCGTGCTTCCTCAACCGCCGATAAGCCTTGCAGTAAAACGTCCTTTTCCTGTTCTATCTGTTTCATGCGCTTCAAAAGGTTGTAGTCCACACCGTTGTGTAATGTGTGACGGCGAGGTTCCCGCCGGCGAGAGACGCGACGTAATTGCGATTGTGTCTCGTTCGCTGATCTGCCGTCACCTAAGCCTCTGCTCTGCTCTTCTACGGCTCGAGAAATTTCTTCAAAATCTATCTTGTCCACAGATATTTCTTCGGTGTCAAACACAGTTTCTTCCTCTGATTTGTAGCTAGATTTTGATATTTCATTTCTTTCTGTAGATTGCTTTTCAAGTCTTGGCGGCTTTGGGGGGCCATAAACTCTCCGAGAGCCATCATGCTTAGAAATAGACACCGTTCCGAGGTGACGAGGCTCCTGAGCCAACACATCCTTACGTCCTATTAACTGTGGCATACTTATAGTTCTGTGCTGTGATGAACTTTCAGAGCTTTTTAAAACCAGCCAATTTCGATCTATGTTTTGTGTATCGTTTACATCCAACAACGGTGCAGAAGGTGGTCGGTGAGTTTGAGTAACTATTTGAGTATGTAAAACTGCACTGTCGACATCGTCACTAAATCGATCCTCTTTACCAGAAGAGCCTTCAACTTGATTACGTAACAGGCATATCCTAAGACCGGTACAGAACCTTTCGAATGTTAGCATGCCATCGTGAGACGCTACCTTCTGTAAGCTTTCGATGACCCCGCGAGGTAAACCTCGGGTGCGATCGTCCCTCCAACGATTTTCTATATCCGTTAGTTTTACATATCCGGTGTGTTTGTCGTCCATAATATCAAACAAAGTTCGCATCGCCGAAACAAATTGTTTTGGTAAAGATTCCATATTTCTGGAAGAAGCACGATTCATAATGTTACCTTTACCACCAAGATAGTTTGGAAGGTAAGTATTTCACATTTCGAATTCATCCAGTCTTTATCCGATTTTCACCATATCACAACAAATTAATATTTCCGAAAGTGCATAATTTCAACGACACACTCAAATATCTGAATCAAAACACTTGCTTCGCGGATATTATTTAAAAATTTCGAAATCGAATACTAATAAGTGTAATTATTACAAGTATTAAATATGTTAAGTATGTTACCTATAGATTTATAAATAAGTATGTAAAAGCCGAAAACTATACAGAGCGCTCGATTAGGCAGACACTATAACGTATAGCGCACGGAACACCATCACTGTCTGTTGTTTAGCCACATGAGGACAAAATCTGACCGTTTGTCAAACCGAGTCAAACGGTACGTGTATGGTGGGCGCACCAATCGGCCGCTGGGAGGGAATTTGCGAGAGATAATAGCCCCCGAGTGCGAGCAGGAGAACCGGTCAAACAACATTTCGGTCACTTCGGCAACGAGCAGGCAGGTATGCTTTGACATAGTACGGCGCGTGTAGTTCTGTTGTTGTAGTGTGTACCTACTTCATGTGGCAATCGTAATAAATTGATTTGTTTTAATACAGTAACAGCACTAGATTTTTGCAATATCAAATAAGTGATGCCTACTTATGAAAAGGTGGAATTAAGTAGGTAATGGACCTATGCATGAGGTGCTTAAAAGTAGTAGGTAGATAATGTGTAGGTGTCCATCGAGGACATTGGCCTAGTCTTCCGTATTTTGCATACAAGCACCTACCTACTTACTATGTAGGTACCTACAGTACCTACACACTCATACAATATCCATTATATGTGTTGGAGGAATCAAATACAACAAAACGATAAAAGTTTAAGATAGATATAAATTTTACTTACATTAGGATTTCTTTTAAGTACCTAAATTAAATTGAAACCGGACAAGCGCAAATAGGACCCACGGTCTGAGGGGAGTCTCAAAAATGTGCCTGGCTCCCCACAGCCTATCAGTTTTCGATAGCGGATTGATAGTCAAACGTAGAGGTAACTTGTAGTTTAAAAAAATGTTCTACATCGCGATCGGTGATCCCATCGGCGTGATTATTGTCAGGGGGTGGGTGCATGCATCTTCAGTTGTTGTTGTCATGACCACAACTCAAAATTTAAGAGTAAGTTTGTCGATTTAAACAGAAAAGCTTAACAATTGAAAAAAAAAATAGGATTCAAGAGTGAGCGTAGCAAGCTTTAAAATTACAGCACCCACCTCGAACTTGATAGATTTCTTTTGTCATTTTTAGGGTTCCGTACCCAAAGGGTCAAACGGGACCCTATTACTGAGACTTCGCTGTCCGTCCGTCCGTCCGTCCGTCTGTCACCAGGCTGTATCTCATGAACCGTGATAGTTAGCCAGTTGAAATTTCTACAGATTATGTATTTCTGTTGACGCTATAACAACAAATAATAAAAACAGAAAAAAATAATTATTTAAGGGGATTTATTCAAAAGAGTGTTTTTTTTTTCGTTTTTATAAATAATGTCACGGAACCCTTCGTGCGCGAGTCCGACTCGCACTTGGCCGGTTTTTATTTTATATTTAGAAATAGAGCTAATTCTGCCTATTTATAATATGAAAACCTTAGGAATGCTACTACTGAGCAAGAGAAGCGAGGTCGAAATATTTAAAAGAATATAAGTAATAGGTTTATTTTTGTTCTTACAAACAGAAACCAGAATAAGAGCAGGAGCGAGCGAAGCGAGCTTAAATATTTTTGCTTTTATCCTCGGATAGATTGGTTTCTCTATAGTTGCTCGAGATTTCACACCCTCCTGCTTCCTACGGCCCTGACGATGGAAGACACTAGGTGTAAGCGGCCTGTGCATGCTGTGTTTACAGGAAGCGAGTAGAGGAGGAGGACACTCAATTTACTGACAAAGTAAATTGAAATATTATTATCATCAGCCTATAATGTTCCCACTGCTGGGACACAGGCTCCTCTCTATGAGAGGTAGTGGGCTGTAATCCACCACGCGGGCCAAGTGCGGATTGGTAAATGTCACACGTCTTCGAATTTTTAGTTATAGGACCTGCCGGTATCCGCACGATGTTTTCCTTCACCGTTTTCTAGGGCAGCGGTGATGAAATAAATTACATAAAGTAATGCGCCTGCCTGGGTTCGAACCCTCGGTTTACTGCTCGTAAAGTCGGGGCTGCCACCACTATGCGCCACCACTGCTCTAAGAAATAGACCAATGGATAAATTTCTTATTATGTCTTCTCTCGATTCAGAGCCAGAGAAGAGCTATAGTTCGATGCCCAATCAATTACCTGGTTAGATAAAAAAAACTGAACAGACTACGAATTAGCAGAAGTTGTAGTAGGAGCAAAAGCTCTTGTAGCGACCTACAAAAAGCAACTTACTACAAAAAGTACTACAGCGCCATCTATGACACGACGGAAGAACTAACGTCTATTTCCTACATCTCGCAAGCAAAGTTTACATCGACTTAAGGGTATATAGAGAAACCCGACAACAACTGTCGGGCAGTTGCCCACCAGACACAACACCTGTCTGGTCGGTGGATCCTCCCTTTACTACTGGGGATAAAGAACTTTACACCCTGTTCCTCATACCCCTAAACTCATTGTGAAGCTTTCTCCAATGGTGTAAATTATGTTATTGCTATTGGTTACCCAGAAAATCTTTTAGAAGTTCCATAACTCCGAACGGAAAACGAGTTGGCCAAAGTCGTGTAAGTAGCTAAGGTTATTCTTGAAAAGGTCTACCTAATGATGTATTTCTTATTTCATTTGGATGCCAATCAATTTTAATTGATTGCAAATAAAATAATATAAACTGGGGTGTTCAACTAGTCGGCTTTTAGCTCAATAACTCCGAACGGACTGTGAGTTGCCAAAATTAAGTGAGTAGCAAAAGTTTGAATTGAAAAGCTAATGGTATATGTCTAATGGTATATATCTATCTATTGGATCTTGTCATGTCAGTTATGGGAGACTTTAAAAACCGTAACTCTGCAAACCGCCAAAGACGCAGCGAGTAAACTGAGAGCCGCACTCAAAGGCAGACTGGATAAAACAGGAGACATTGGCACTCATTGAGGAAAGGAGAGCTCTAAAAGAAGGAGGTATAAGCTCCGACTCTGAGAGGCGTAGATATCTTCATCTACATGGCACAGTTCAGAAGTTGTGCAGAAGAGACAAGAATGCTGCCATTGACAAAGTCTGTCGAGGTATTGAGAAAACGTCAAACCATGCGCACACCAAGGACATGTTTGCAAAAGTTAAATTCTTGGCGAAAGGCTATAGGCCGAAAAGTTGGACTATCGAAGACGAAAATGGAATTCCACTCAAGGACACACATCTTCTGCTTGAGAGGTGGCGCCAGTACTGTCGACAACTATACAGCGAAAGCAACGACGCGATTGAAGAACACACAGACTACACTGAAAGGGAACCAGATATCCTTCTTCACGAAGTGGAAGCCTCAGTCGTACGTCTCAAACACAAAGCCTGTGGCGGTGATGGAATATCTGCACAAATGCTGAAATTGTTGGGGATGGTACGAAAATCTTACACAGGATATGTCAGAAAATCTGGAGAACAGGACAATGGCCTGCAGACTGGGTAGAATCAGTTGTAGTTCCGTTACATAAAAAAGGCTAAACCAAGAAGTGTGAAAACTATCGCACCATATCGCTGACGTCACATGCGAGCAAAATACTTCTGCACATCATTAATAAGAGGCTGGGTAACTTCATTACGGCGCAGATAACAAAAGAGCAGGCAGTGTTTGTCAGGGGTAGAGGTACTCGCGAGCAGATCCTAAACATGAGACAGTTAATCGAGAAGGCCCGTGAGTTCAATATACCGATGGCTTTATGTTTCATCGACTATGCAAAGGCTTTTGACTTTATTAGTTGGAAGAAAATGTTTAGCGTCATGAGAGAGATGGGAATTCCGGAACACTTGATTTTCCTTGTACAAAACCTGTACCTTAACGGAAAATCGAAGATCCGAATAGAAGACACAGAGTCAGGCCCTTTCCACACCAACCGGGGAGTAAGGCAGGGATGTATACTCTCGCCCCAACTGTTCAACCTTATGGGCGAACATATCATGAGAAGTCTTGGAAGGGTGGAAGGGAGGCATACGGGTTGGAGGACACCTCATTAATAATTTACGCTTTGCAGATGATACCACTATCATAGGGGCAAATGAAAAAGAACTCGCTGAGCTTCTGCAAGGAGTACAAAGAGTAAGTGTGGAATATGGACTCCATATCAACCGTGCTAAAACTAAGCTGATGTTTGTGGATCGTGCCGGTAAATTGCGGCGAACTGGAGAGCTATCCGACCTGGATACCGTAGAGAAATTTGTCTACCTTGGCTCCATTATTGCTTCAGATGGCGACTGTGAAGTAGAGGTAGTAAGAAGAGCCCAGATCGCAAAGTCAGCGGTAAAGCGATTAGGGAAGATTTGGAGGAACAGAGGAATCAGCAAAAGTACGAAAGTTAAATTAATGCGGACCCTGATCTTCTTGTATGCTTCTGAAACCTGGACACTGAAATCACGCATTCGCAACAGAATTGATGCGTTTGAAATGTGCTGCTGGCGCAAAATGTTAGGCATTCCCTGGACGGCGCGCCGCACAAACGCCTCGATTCTGCACGAGCTAAAATTTAAATCTCGCCTATCGACCATCTACATGAAACGACTCCAATAGTACTTCGGACACGTGGCAAGAAAGGAGTCTGATAGCTTGGAGAAGCTAATTGTGTCTGGTAACGTGGAAGAAAAAAGCGGCCGTGGAAGATCACCAACACGATGGACAGATGCGGTGAAGGAAGTCTGCAAAGGGAATTTTCAGGCATCTGTCCGAATGGCTGAAAACCTTCCAGCAGGGAGAGCGTTGGTGGTGAAGACGACGACCTCATGTGGTCACGACCCTCAGTCATGAGGAAACGAGGAAGAAGAAGAATTGGATCTTGGGGCAGATGCCTATACTTTAAGGCCCATTTTCTTTTTGACTGCAACTTAGTCGCCTAAGTTCTTTTCACACATTTTTTTTTGTAAGTAAGTCATTTTTGTATGTAAGATAACTTTATAAAGAAAAGTAAAAAAATCTATTCTATTTCCTTTCCCGACAGCCTCGCTGCGGCGTCGTAGCGTCGGGGGTCCGCTTTGTTCTGTGCTTGTACTAAGCGGTCTTTTTGGCGGTCCCCCAACGCTACGACGCGACGCTTGGATTAATTTTTTGTTGGCGTTTTAGAGGTTTTTTGGCTCGGGGGGCTTTTAAATTATTAATTTAATTATGTTTCATGCTTTTTAAACTTATATTATTTTTTATTAACCTTGACTATCCCAATCCTGTGCATAGGCTTCCCCCCTTTGCTTCCAATTTTCTCGGTTTTGCGTTTCTTCTCGTTATTTAACGAAACCAAGGAAAGTATTAAATTTAAAAAAAATGAAAATTTTGGGAGGAGGGGGCGGTGCAAACCCCCCCCCCCTTGGCAATGCCCAAGATGACTTGGCATCTTGTTTAAATCCCTTCATCAAATAGAAAAGGTGATGATCTTGAAACGGCTGAGCAGATCTTCTCGAAACATAGCTAAGAACACTCGATTTAAATACCTTTCAAACGACACCACTTTTATCAAAATCGGTACATCCGTTGAGCTACGATGCCACAGACAGACACACAGATACACACGTCAAACTTATAACACCCCTCTTTTTTGGTCGGGGGTTAAAAATAAGAAACCGATTTTATTAGTGACTGTACCATTTTCACAATTCTGTGTATGCTTGGTGATGTTAGTTATTTTCATGTAACTGCATTCAATAATGTTGTTGGTGGTACATAATTATACCTGTTTCCATGAGACCCCGCATACTCTCGATCTCATTCTCAAGACACCAGCTGTGGGTTAATCAGAGTTGTACCTCTGCCATGCACAAATGTTTGAAGTCCCAGGTAATGTTGCTTATTGCCTTTGATTGAGCACAAATCCAAATTCCGGGCTGCTACTGAGAAATTCTGCTACTGAGAAGATGAAAAAACTCAATGATACTTTGCCCCACCTAGGAATCTAACCCAGAACACCTCATGATTAAATGTATACGAGAAAGGTACTTTACCTGGACCTTTTATACTAACTATTATATATATGATCAAATGCAGTGGCTCAGAGAAGTTTTGTGCCACTTCCACTAAATAAACTACTTTCACGGGATTTCAAAATATTTAGCAATTCTTCTAATTTAATGATTCCATACAACACCAAACTGTTGCATGAACTGAAGGCCCCACAGCCACTTTGGGAAGGTTACAGCATTGTCTCAACAAAGGAACCTTATGCTGAGTATCTACACTGTACAGACGCGATTCTTATCGCCGGCGACCCGTTGACTCATCGGTGATTTCAAAATGTCACGTCCACACAGATTTTGACTTCCCTAGCGAACGCGCATATAGTGTTAAGTCTTTAGGATAATTTGTGTAAGAATAAGTATAATAAATCAAAGGCTAATCTGAAATCTGATAAAATGAAGTACGTAATTATTCCATGTCTCGTCCATAGACAGACACCATAGACAAGTCATTCGCTAACTAACTAATGACACCGACATGTCATGACATAACATCTGTCTCTATTTGTACAATAAGTTTTTCGATTCCATTCCAATTTCATTCCGAAAATCCAACTACAATACAAGAAGTTTGTAAATATAATTCCACCTTATGTACTAGAACACGGCAGTTAGCGTTGTTTACTAACAGACCGATTATTGTATTATTAGTGGATAAACTACCGCTCTAAGCAATCAACGAAATAAATAAATAAAAATATGAGTAGTTCAGAAGTTAAAAGTGATTTAACTGAGGTTAACGAATTAAATGGAAACGTAACTCAAGATAAAGTGCGAAAAGGATGGGTTAAATTCGACGACGAATCTCCAAAAACTACAGAAAATGAAATACTACCAAGTGTTTCGCCCCCAGCGGGAGCCAGTACATCTGTACCAACTGAATCTGCCGCTGTTCTAAAAACTGAAACAGTCCATATTAATTTGGAAAGAGGTGACAAGAATGTTGAGCCCATATCACACACACTATCTAAAAACGTTGAGTTTGTCAATGTCCGTCAAGGTTTCTGTAAGTATTGTGCATGTGACCAGAATATAATTACAGCATTTAGATTTAGACACTAAACTCATAAATTATAATCCTTACAGCTAATGGTGACATTATTGTCACTCTACTACCTGTAAATACGAAATGGCCTTGGGTGACCGCAGCACACTTTCGACCAGAACTCGTACCTGAGGAGTTAATGGCACAAGGTTTAACTGTAAGTTGTTTATATCTAGACTTGTTTAACTAATAACTGTTTCTATGTTGGCATGATCAAAAATTGTTTGTTTAATTTCAGCTCACAGTTGAGGAGTATGTCCATGCAATGGAACTGCTTATTAATGATGCTCGTTTTACATTGTACAACATATGCTACAAGCGTGTGCTTGTTTGTTGGATAACGCTTGCATTCCTTGTGCTGTTAGCACTTTTGTTTTCAGGCCTAACTGGCCTAATGTTATTTTCATTGGGTGTATTATGGCTGATTCTTAATGCAGCTGCAATATTTCTATGCATGTGGATAAAGTTGAGATTATCAAAAGGACTGGAACAATGTCTGGCAAGAGTTAACAAACTGCTCAGTAAACATAAATTGATTCTAGCACTTGATGATAGAGGAAAAATTTCATGTCATAAAGTAAACCTCTGTTTTATATACTTTGATGCCGGACCTTGTATTGCCCACATACAACAGTTCATTGAAAGTGAAGAAGGTAAAACAATAATGCAGGGCTGGGAACAGAGACTTGATGTACCTACAAATGATATTGTGATTCAAGGATCCCAGTCAACCAGACTATCCAGGAAACAGGTATGTATTGGTACTTAACCATTTGAGTTTAAGTCATAAAAATATAAAAATCCTGTTGAAAGCTGCAGTTCTTAATGAACTGCAGCATTCAGCTTATATTAAAAATATTGGTGGTACACAAAATAATTGTTAGAAATATTATTATTGTGAATTGGGTACTTAGCTGCATTTAGTTTGAAGTTCATTTTGCCATACCTAAGCATTCTAATGCATACAATATCCCTCACAACTTTATTAATAGCACTTATTAACACTTTTGCTGCTAAGTGCAAGTAATCCATTTTTACTAGTAAGCAAGTCCTATATAGCTATGTATAGAGACAGCTCGGGAAGCGTTAAGTGCTGGGCACTTAGCACCAAAAGTGTTCAAAATGAATTTTAAAACAAAATAACATTATTTTTGGGAACTGTTACTGCATTCACACTGGTGATAAGTTCACATAAAAACATTTTATCTAAGATTAAGATTTCACCAAAGAGAAAAAAGAGTTAGAAATAGAGATTTCAAAATGTTTTTATGTTAATTTTTTGACAGTGCAAACACACAGATATGCATATTTTCTTATTGCCTATTAATATGCTGGTTACACATGTTTCTTTTACATTGATTTATGCTTATTCAATATTATTTTATTTTCTTTATTCAATAACTCTGGGTTAAATATTAAAAAACGGTGTTAGTGATAAGTCAATTTAAAATGCAATAAAAAAAAATGAATAGGACTTACTTACTAATATTAAATACCTACAATAATTATTTAGTTGTTTTACAATGCAAAAAAAAAGCTTTACAACTTCCATCCAAATATGTTAAGACATCAATGTGAAGTTTGTCATTGTGTTAGACCTATTCATATTTTGATCACATAGTCTGGGCCTCAAGTCTGCTATTACAATCGTGTCAGAATGGCCTATCACTGATTTCATAATTGTTGTTTTTGACAAGTTTGGTAATCTACTAATATAATGGCGTCATTATGACTTTCCAATGGACAACCACTGACAATCCATTGAAAGACATGGCATAGAATGGTAATCTCGTACTTAATGACAAATGAATGACTGACTTTAGCGGTAATCTGCTAAAATTTTGACAGTTCCTTTGACCACTGAACTACCATTAGAACGCCATTGTGCAGTCATTGCTTCCCTCACATTTATCTCAGACTGTTCGGAGTGTCAATTTGAATTGTTTACTAACAAGCGGCTTCTAAATACTTTGGTTAAAGTTATTATCGTTACGAGTATCGTGTTTCAAGTGTTTGTGGAATATTGAATGGAGACTACCTATGTATTCATTACGAGCAAATATTTTCGATTCTCGAGCTAGCCAACGCAGTGGATGTTAGAGAAAGAAGATTGGTTGGCACAATGCAGAACTGCAGAAGACGTCGTCAAGCCTGTCGCATGACGAGAACGAGAATGAATACCTTTATAATTGATATTCCCGAGGCGGAATTTGTAAAAACGTTTTGCCTTGGAAAAGACTCAGTAAGGGGGTTAATTGAAGAACAGTAAGTATATAAAAGTTAAGACGTTTATTTAAATGGGGCTGTATAAAAGTAAATTGTTTTTTTGCAGGTGTTTGCTTGCAGCACGTGCTTTACATTATAGTCCAACAACTGCAGGCAAGATTGTGAATGAATGTTGCATATTGCAAACATGGCAAGAGCACCATTGCCACCTGACGAAGTTTATGCAGAATAAGAGCACCATTGCCACCTGACGAAGTTTATGCAGAATAACTTGGCTTGCAACAGATATGTGATTTATATTCCACTATTTTGGAATTTAATGGAGTTGGAATTTTAAATAATACTAGTATGTTAAAAAAACAACAGTTAAATTAGGTACTCTTTATTTCTCATAACTAAATATTTATTTAACAATGTTAAACTTGACTTAAAATCTGAAATGTAAATATAGTACGTAAAACTAAAAGACATTTTGTCATATATCTAGTAAAACAATTCCAAGTTACAATATCTAATGTAATATTAATAACAAATCAAAATCAGTCTTCATACAAAATAAAAAGATCTTCAATATTTTAATTATCATTTGAATAACAAATCAAATTTTACCTTACATTTAACTAATCAGTCTTTTAATTTAGGAGGAAATTAATTATGCAGCACCTAATTATCAAGACCATCGAAGGGTGAATCGGTATCTTCTTGAAGGTTGGGCACTGCAGCAGGCTCTTGTTGACAAACTGTGGAAAAATGCATAAATTAAATTAGTAGGTATGTAATTTAAACCCACCTCAATATTCTAGTGGAGTGCGAAAATGCTTTAATTATTATTAAAATGATTTAACTCTGTTACAGATCCACAGTATTGCACAAAATATGATTTAAAATAAATGAATACTCTTTTTAAAAAACATTGTTTCATTTAATTATTTATCATTACAGCCATTTGGAATCCACTGCTGGACATAGACTCCTCCTAATATAGATTTCATTTATCTTTAAATAATCTGACAAAATTACCTCTTGCATACTTCAGAAAACTTTAGTCAGATATAAAGATGTCAAATTCTGGCCGATGTACTACTACTGATGTGAGCCTACACCTAACACAAGCTTTTAAACTTAACTGGAGGGGTTATAATAAAATTATTATAATTTATATTGTATTGCTTTCAATGCTCTTTAATACTTATTGTGGGTATGTTTGTTGAACACACAATGAGTAGAAGTTCCGCTTTTGGGTAAAACCATTTCGTATCAGTGAATAATCTGTAAATCCACAGTAATTACCTTTTTTGGCACACAGTGTCCCATAAGGTGCGCCATTTTTTCTGTGGTGGAGCTCAGTCGATCAATGGCTTCAGCCAGTGTTGATGGCCTGAGCTTGTTTTAAAGTTGCCTCGGCATTCCTGGCTTCAATAGTGTCCAGCCTTGATTGACCAGCTTCAAGAGCTGCATGGTCTCTACCTATAAAAAAAGTATATTTTACTTTAATATTCATTGTAGAACTAAAAAAGTGCAAAAATCACAATAATGATACATTTATCATTTTATAATGCGTAGAATATTATACTGATTTATGTACTTACTGTACTGCCGGCGTTTTATTGGGGCACTGGGAAGTCCACCGATACGAGTATAAAATTTGGGCGCACTCCATCCAATATCGTTTTAATAAACTTCGCCCTTCATTGGTGCGGCTGCAGTGGCCAAGCAGGTCTTGGTGGTTTTCTAAAAAGTCAATTAGAGCCGAAATTTGCTCAATTAGCACCATTTTGTATTGCAATAAATCTTATAGAGATCATTTAGAACACTTGAAACTAAACCAAAACACCGGCCGCTAGAAATAATAAAAACAAATAAACGTCAGTACAGTAAACAGTAATGTCATATTTGACTTTGATAGCTAAACAGATAAAATATTGAGTTTTCCAATTTCACATTTAATGTTTTCTGCTATTTACAAACTTCTTACTACTTCAGATTGCTTATAACACCAATAAATAATATGTAAAAATATATATAATTGAAATCTGGCATTAATAAATGTTCAAATTTAGTAGTAGTTTTTCGAAAATCATTTCTACTAACGGGTTTTATAATAATGGCAATACAACAATGTCATTATAACACCATTCTATTACGAGACCACTGACCAACCACTGACCGACTAATGATCGATCATTATGAATTAGCAGATTACGAACTTTTAGCAAAATGACAATGGGATCGTGTTGGAATGACGACATTTATAAAAATAGCAGACTTGAGGCCCTGATCAGAAACAAAAGTTTATTATTACCTACTACACTAAAATTCACTATGCTATGTTTGTGTTTTGCATCTTTCAAAGTATTAATCAAATTTTGTTATTGACTGTACTTAGGGCATAAGGTGCTTTCTTATTAAAATCTTGTATTTTTGCATGTATCTGAATTAATGATTGGGTTAGCCTTTGCTTTGCTCTGCCAGTTCCAAATTGTAGTATGTATTCCCCATTTGTTAATTATTGATTTATTTCCCATAAAGTGAAGGATCCAACTAGTATGTTACACTTTTTTTTTGTCAGTTTTTTTGCGCAATTCGATATATTATCAAAGAAATAAATATATATAGAATGCAAAATGTAGAAATAGTAACGTAGAAACTGTTTGCTACTGAGACTACTAGTCTACATATTGATGTGACTGTGCAAACACTATCGTCAAATACGCCACTAATAGTTCGTACACCTAATATAACACCAGTTTTGCAAGTCAATGACAATAAACACCATCCAAAAAGGTTTCTTATTATGAATAATTCTCTAAAATAAGGTAACAATATCTTGTCTGTTTGTGTAAGCTGATAACTAAAGAAGTAGTTGTTATCAATGGTAATTAAACTCACAAAGTCATTTACTCGGAGACCAAGTCATGCTAACAGGATACACAATAACTAGTTTTTGTCCATCTATGTCTGTCAATAGCGACAACTAGTAGTCCGTAAACCTGTTTTGCCTTAGTTACCCGACTGTGACAAAGCCCAAAAAGAGGGTCACGTTTTTATTTTGTCTACACCAGAGTCGTTCGAGCAATGTGTTTAACAAGCAATTACACACGTGCCCAATGCTTAATGCGTTAATTGACTTTTGGGATTTTATTTATAATTTAGACCTAACCAATGAGCGATAACTTGGTGGTGGTTTTTGGACATGATCAAAGAGTGTTAGCACGTTGAAAAACGCATCAATCGCTGAGGTACATTAGCTCTGTGTCAGGATATGCGCCGCACTCGCCGAGTCAGGAATACTAATGGTGTTTCTGTTGCCACACCAATCGATTGGCCGTCCATGGACCATCGATCGATAGTTTTACCTAGTCGAAACTATCGATCGACGTCGATTAATCCATTCTACCATCGCTCGATGGCATCGATCGACGATCGATCGTTTGGTGTGGTAACACCCTAAAGTATCCCAGTTATTACCTCAATTTTCAATTCACTAATTTAGTAGCAATATTTTTTTTATATTAAGATGGATGGACTGTGTGAAGGATTATATGTTAGAAAGGAAATGGCTGCTGAGATGACGAGTAATAGAAAAGTATGGAAGCATGCTGCGCCGACCTCAAATAAATTGGGATAAGGGCAGGAGGATTATATTTTTTTTAGAGCAATTACCATATTTATGTACCCCACAGAGCACTGAGACGCTAGAGGCGTTATTATCAACCTTCTTCCCATACAAAACCAAGCGTGTTATCGTTTACTCGCTCTACACCAGTATCTTCGCAGTTTTGCTCTGGTTTTCTACTCATCAGTAAACATAATTGATTGCATTGTGTGAAAGTCTGCTCTTCGCGCAACACACCAGTTTTAAATAATGGTATTGATTATTACGAATCTGCTTTACATACTTAAACACGCTGAAAATGCTAATGCTTATTAATTCCTGGAAATTAAAACATTGGATCCTTCTCTTTTTAAACAGCTTTATTTATTACTATGTGGTATGTACTATAACGACCTTAGTTTTAACACGTAACTAGGTTGGTAGACACTTATGTAGTTTTTGGTGGGTAAGCAAGGCATACGAATGTGCAGGGTATGGCAGAGCAAGTGTACCTCCGGTACCTGCAGCGGTGGGGGAAAGACTTCCTGCGCCGCCGGCTCGACTGGACTCTTGATGAGGAAGGCGGCAACCCCGCCGCCCCGCGGCATTTAACACAGGCGCTCTGCCCTTGTCAATATGTTGAGGAAGTATTGAGGAACAAAGAGCCCAGAGATACACGCGCTTGTTGTCCGCTCTGCAACGATTGGCTCAGGCGTCGCGGTCTTGATTGACCAGATGTCTTCACTTTTGGCAAGTCTTCAGATTTGTAATTGTATACGAAACCATTACTTAATTTTATTTACCTTTAATCATCTAATATTTGATTCTTATCTTTCACAGGAAAGGGGGGCTCTTCTATATTTACGGTACGCAGGTCGCTGGGGATCGCAGGCTGTTAAAAATCGACTTAACCTGAGCAGCCTTGTGCCTGGACGCCATGGTGAGAAGTATGTTTGTCCTTGTCAGTTCATAGAAGAGCACCTAAAGGTAAAACCCCCTGCGGGCATTGCAAAATATTTTACACTTCCTAACCAGAATGTCCAAGTGTATTAATCCACTTCGTAGTATTATATAAATGTATTCGTCCATATTATACTTATGCAACCTTTCCGTCCTTATAGTAAGTAACATATCATTATAATTAGCAATAACTGCAGGCAGAGTACGAACTATAAATGAGCTTCTGTGCATGTCATAAACATGAATGGAATAGCTATAGTCATTATTAGACATAGAGAAAATCTGTTTCTTATCTATTTCCTGCATCTAATTTTGGTATAATTTTCACATATTTTTATTCTATTTAGTGACTTGTCTATTGCTCATACTCTGTCTACGGCAATAATTAAAAACGTACTTAAATAAATATTAATAATTTTAGTTGATAAGATTAATATGTTAGTATGTGCATAGTGTTGGTTAATATCAAACATCCTACTTTAAGCTCTCGTCGCTCATTTCAGATAAGTAAAACATAATGTGTTTAAGGTCGACTGTAAATAAGTGGACTTAAGTAGGTAATTATTAGATAGCTGCCAAAGCGAATTTAGCGGCGAGAGCTCGTTATTCAACCATACTTAACGCTTTGCCATACTTACTACCCACTTGGCTGAAGGTTTAGTGGGAGTCCAAGATTATAAAATTGTATCATCGTCAATATTTCTGTCATCACAGCTGATTAAAATTGAAAAGTAGAGTAATGATAAGCTATGGGCTAGGTATATTTATCAAAAATGAAGCAATCTCAAATTAAGAAAGCCTCAAGGAATATACCTGATTTATTTCATGATATTATTTAGTTAATAATGTTTTTATACAGTATATACATACATGTCGAGTGGCCATACAATTAAGCTTTTACTGTTGTACAGATCTAAGTAATTTTATTGGAGTATATTTTAGTTTCGTAAAAATCATTAAATCTTTCTTGTGCGGCTTTCATATTATTTATAATTAAGGGTATTTATTATAGCACTTCATTTTATTTACTTATTTTTAATTTACACAGATTTAGTACCTATTGCAGCATTGTATTATGAATTTAAACCCTATTGGTCAATAACTGCTGTTCAGCTTATTGTAAATTATTATACATTAAATGCTAATGTTTTTTAAATTTTTGCATCTATGATCTGGAAACAATGGACTCACAATAACATAGACTAGTCATCTACAGTAGCTAAACTACACACATAATATCAGTGTGATGTTATGATTCATAAAACCAAAGCTCAAAGTGTGGAATTGTTTCAGAACTATTTATTTTGATAATGATGATAATTTTTTATTTTATCCAATCATTTATCATTTAAAAATAATACAGGCTTACTTAAGATTAAAGAGTATCATATTATAAAATATAATTAGGTATAATGTTACTTAAAGCATTATACTATTTTAAAAACAATACGCGTTATGTATCATACATTCCCATTCTAATATTGTATCTAAAAATAAGTACATACTAAAGAATTATAAAAATACATATATGTGCCGCCCACCTCACCTGAATTTTAGTTTTGCCAGGTAAAACAAATATTAATTTTAATAAATTTAGTGCAGTGCCAGGAATACCTATGTATAATAGACATAGAGTATTCCTGGCACTACACTAAATACTTTACAGAAAAGTGGGTGGTACTATTAATAACATAAGGCTGACATTAACGTTTTGCCTATGTTACGTCTCAAATACAAACACTTTTCAGAAAAGTTTTCATTGCTTTATTATGATGATTCCAGTATTTCTGCATGTTACATTGTACGTAATGGAACACCGAGCAGAGGTTGTTTTTATTTAAAATTAGAGATGTCTGAGAAATGCATTTTAACAGTAGACAACAGTCAAGTGCTAAAATGTGACGTACAAGTCTGACGTGGACATTATAAGCCAGTGACCGCGGTCGTCCTCGCGGGTCTGAAATTGTTGTGTTTGTTTGCGCTTTCATTTTCATCACACTCTTCTTTAATCTGACGGATGATCTGACCGGAACAATTCAGGCATTTCTTATGTGTGCTTAGATCTAAAGTCAGGAATTGAATACTTAATTAAAAGTGTATGTACCGAATTTAAGAAATATAAAAATGTTAATAAAGAGGATGCGTATTACGCATCCTTCTCATTACCGTATCTGGTAATAACATATAAAATGTTTTCTGTAAAAAAATAAGAAAGTATTCGTAAAGTTGTGATTAATGTAAACATATTCCGTCCTGAATATTAAAACGTAAGTATAGGTACTTAATCGTAAAAATCAGTATACCTTTACTTACATTATTACATATTATTAGTGTTATGTAACAACGTTGAATAATATAATATATACATATTTTTTTAAATAGTTGTTTAATTTGTCGTACCTATTTGAAATAATTCATTAGTTTATTCCTCAATGTCTATTAGTTGATTTTATGTATAGAAAAACGGATACACTAGGTAAATAAAAGAACTGCATACAATCACGATATTTATTTATCAATATGTTTTACAGAAGAAAAACAAATAAACCTATAAATTAATATGATTGATTTTCAATGTTAGGAAATTTTACTATGCAATTATATAAATATTAGTTAATTACAGAATTCCTTTTATTATGTATGGTGATAGCAGGCGTAGCGTGTTCGAGTTCCAAAGGAGTGACTCCCGTTGATGCTCATTTCTGTCAGTAGCATAAGCGAGAAAATGATCTTTAGAGTTATTGCAATGCGTAATCGTATGGTAACCCTATCCGTCATTAGACTCGAATCAATTCGTGTATACCTCGGAGAGGCTACAGGATACACAGTGAAATGAAATATGCCGGCGAAACATCTCACACGTGATGGCTCGACTTCTCATGATAATGGTAAAAAAACAAATTGAATATTATCCAGATATGTTGAGTAAGCAATGCATAAGTAGATAATAATTTTGATGTAGGTATGTATTTTTCATCATCATTTGCCTAGCCTTTTCCCAAACTATCTTGGGGTTGGCTTCCAGTCTAACCGGATGGATGCAGCTGAGTACCATTATTTTACATGAAGCGACTGCCTATCTGACCTCCACAACCCAGTAACTGGGTAATACGATACCCCTTGGTAAGACTAGATGTTAGACTTTTGGGCTTCTGACTACTCGTAGTCAAAGATCTACAATTGACAGCCGGGACCAACGGCTTAACGTGATTACCGAGGCTTTTTTTATTATGGATCTTACTAAAAATCTAGTGTCAGTATGTAAGTTGTATTAACTAAAGTACACTATTAAAGGCGGTAGTAAAGATTTATCTATTTTTTTGGAAAATTGCGGGACGGCTAACCATATTGGCCCATAGTGACCGGTTCGATTCCAACAAAAAATAAGATTTTTATAACTTTCAAAGAGTTATTCAGTGTGTGTTTGTTTGTGTTATGCATTTGCTACAGGAAAATAATTCAATAATCCCCAAAAATAACTAAATAACTTGAAATTTTGTAAAGTGCTTTCATATATTAAGAAGATTAGCAAGCCATGCTGAAAATTGGATAATATTGTTGCGAATAGACGAAATAACAAAACAGTTACTAAATAGAGCAAATATCGATCCATCAATTTGACCCGCCCAACTAATAAACCTCAGTAGTAATTTTTGGGCAAGTGTGTTGGAGATTACCTACTATTGTCTATCTACCCATAGCCTTGCTCGTCGTTGAGGCGTGAAATAATACTAAGTCGAGAAGTAGTAAGCAATATTATGGACCAAGATTCCATTAACGCCAGACTTTTATAAAAGCAGAAGCTTTTTCTGTGGAAGTACCTTACTATAGGTATCACCAGCAAAGAATCTAGCAGTGGAGGATGTGAATCGCCGTACTACCTCTACCCCTCCCTGTCCCTTCTGTAATATCAAAAAACGCATCACGCTTTATAGTATGACGTAACCTAGCAGCTATTTCGCACACCTTGGTTACCTGATGTCTGCCAAAGCCACCACGATCGACTTTTCATATCCAATTATTCTTAATTTACCTATAGTAAGGTACTACCAAAACAAAACTTTCGGCTTTTATAAAATGACGTAGGTTTGGCCACGGGATTTCCGCAAAACGAACCGCATATTCGTTGAAACAGAGTCCAACATTAAAAACATGCCCTCGTACTAATGTAATCATGGTCACTCTACTCTAATACGGTTTGTTACTACTGCTTTTTTGTAAAAATCTTCTAAAATCTGAATGCTGCAGTTATATTCTTCATGTTTATCCAAACTAGGTTACGTTACCCGTCGATTAGTACTATAACTAAGCTTAAACCTGCTTTTAATAACGAGATAAACGCCATTGTATTTTAGGCATATTGCCGTCCGAGCGGCCAACTAAAATCGACTCTAACAAATCATTGAACCTACTTTCTAGTATTTTTTTCTGTTTATTCGCTGTAACAAATTAGGAAGTAATTGTCCATACACATTAGCTTCTAATAATTTGATATATAAGGTGAGATACCTACCTACTCATAACCTGAAAACTAAATATTGCATAACTTTTCATTTATTTACTTTTTGATGTTTTTTATTTTTGAAACAAATGGAACAAATTAAGACCTTTCTTTTGATGCATAATTCGTCTATCTCCATCATATAGTTTCTGTGTAATCACGGGCGATGACTACGGCAAGTGGCGGTTCTAGCGGCCAACTATTCTTGGTCATAGCGCCTTGGTTTTTTTTGGAACAAATTCACGAAAAGAGGTGTGTATAGGAACAAATTAGGACTAATTCCTGGCAAAGTTTCATCAAGTATTATGAGGTGGCCGCGTGGTTGAAACGGACACCAAACCATCTATGCATCGTGGGTTTAACAGTGATGTAGGTACCTCTGAAAGTAAGATGGACTATTCTGAAGGTACTCCATATAATTATGGTAAGTTCCTATTATATCATGAAGCTTACTACATCTACATGAATCGGTAGATATTTCTAATAGTAATATGATCTTTTCAATAGCAGGAAGCTTTAAGAAACTGATGTACTTATACCTAGAAAGTTTGAGGTAAATAGGTATTTGTAATTGAATATTATCCAAGCTTTAAATCTACAAAAACCGGTACCTTGATGACGAATCTTCTAAATCGTTCGCACAGACATGTTATAAAAAATATGTTTTAGTTCAAGAGAATAATAATATGCAGTACTAGGGCCGTAGTAAAAACGTATACTTGCTTAATGATTACCTAAAATAAGTACCTACAGAAAGGGATAAGTTTGCAGTTTCCAATAAATAAAACATTTCTTGAATCACAGAAACAATTTATTTCAAAATAAAGTTTAAGAAAATATAAGGCGTATCAAAGCCTAAGCAGTATCACTGAAATATTCAATGCCTAGTAGGTTTTATAAACATGTAATTATAGCATTGGTCATGGTTAAGCAATATACTTAAAAAGTTATAACATTTCTTTTTCGGTAGACTTATTGCAGCATTGTACATGTCTAAAAACAAATTATTTGAAATTGCTACGGTCGTTTTCATTCTAATTGAACAGCTCAACTATGTTGAATTGGGTAATATTAACAAATAATACTTAAAACTAGATATTTCACATAGAATGTATTCCAAATTAGAACATTTGATGTTCATGATGGCATGTCAAATGGGTCTCGATATAAACACTTGAGGTAATTGGTTTAGCTCTAATTAATAACTATAATTAGCTATAATACAAGTTGATTTTAGGAGATCAATCCTTTTCAGCAACACTATCGCTGGGTACAATAGACACAGTCATATTTTACAGTAAACGTCGTATTGGGTTCCTAATTAGAAGCTGTAATTCTGGCTTTGTTATTGTCTCGCTACTTTACTTAATTTAGATTTTCACGTTGTGGTGTATGATCTACAAAATTCACACTGTACGTTTTTTTGTTAGGTTACTCAAGCTAGCATTATGAGATAACAATAACCGAGAGCTTTACGAAAAAAAAAAAACTTTTAAATCTATCAATTGATTACTACTACTATGAAAACTATGATAAAAATAATAATTCGTAGTTCATCATCATCTGCCTAGCCTTTTCCCAACTATGTTGGGATCGGCTTCAATTCGTAGTTGTTAACACAAAAACCCGCCCGAACTGCAGATTTATTAAAATAATCATTATATTATGGGTATACAATATAATTTATATTATGAGTGACAATAATATTAATAAAACATGTTTTCTAATGTAATTTTAATAGGTATACTTTCACATTATATGCTTATGAATGAAAGGTAGTGTCCGACCGATGGTCGATTTCTGGACGAAGCTAATAAATCGGCTACCGCCACAACCTTCGGCCGAAGCCGAAGCAGCACATTTGATAACTCTAAGCAAATTCATTCATAATTTGATATGTGTGACCCCTGCCGCATCGCCTATTTACATGGCGCATTCGTCCAATTTCGGTACTTGCAAGAAACCTCGGCCGAAGGGCGTTTTTATGGCCGAAGCCCCAAAGATTCGGGCGTACACTAATGAAAGGCCATGACGATAGTGTCATTACCACTTGACACATTTGAGCAAATTGATAAAGCTTGGACTATGCTTTTAAGTGTTTTATATCAAAAAAAAGTTTTTACTTATTGCTTTCTTTTTTTATTGGGATGTTCCTTGTCTTGGCATGGGTACGGATAGACATAGACATCTCTGAAGATGTTAGGTTGATCTTTCACTTGGGATTCCATATCTACTGGCTGAATTGTATCTTCATCTTCGCGTACATGTTTATCAGGACATGCAAGCGACGCTAGTGACGTTGCAGTGGACTGGTTTTGAATTATTTCACGAACGGCAAGATCAAGGAATGGTTTAGTTTGTTCTTCCTCCAAACTGACACTATGCTCCGAGATGGAGAGCTCGCCAGGAACGTCATCATCGCGAGCTTGGTCGTCGGCAGCAGCCTGCTGCATAAGGGCACGCTGCGACTCACGTGCTTCCATCAGAAATATGCTCTCCTGTTTATTGCCACAACACAATTAAAACAACAGTAAATAAAATAAAAACTAGATAGTCGGCGACTAAGTCGGCTAGATGCGGACTATATGAATATATCAAGCCTCGACTAATTAATAACATTTATTATCTACTCCGGGGTTACATCGTGCACCAAGACGGTATAAGCGATTGATATTTGAATACATAGACGTATTGTTGTTAGCAGTATTCAGCTAGTGCTGGACATACTTGTCGAAATTATATCCAGTTTATTGATGGGGACGACTTCACATTTTCAACTTTGGGGAATTAATTACAAACTCTTTTGACGAATTTTATCTACATATACCCATACCACATTTATTGATTAGTCTCACGGGCAAGCAATTAAGCAAGCATATATGCGGTTTACACGTTACATATTTTAGTTAGGAATTTAACTAGTGCACATTTAAGCCGTTTAAGGACCTTCTCTAGGATATGTGTTAAGTATTTGTTAAAAGTCTATCTTTGCTACTTACCACAACAACGAAACCCACACTGAATGAGCATTTTGTTAAGGTTTGTTAAACAATAGCCTGTCCATTAATGTTAGTTTACTGGGATTTTATTAAGTAGTTGCATTCTAATCAAAATATTAAGATGTTATTTCCAAATGATTAATTAATACGCGAGTCACCAAACAGTGAGACATAAGTACTGATGAATCTTATCAGACAGCTTTTATGTTTTTTTATTTGGAGAAAATTATGATAGTTGTCCAAAAACGACGATGAGTGTATGTTGTAATTAACGACTCCGTCGTGGAAAGTGCACTTTGCAAAATATTCAGTTGGCAAAAAATTTGCAATTGGTGCACTTCTCAAATAATTTCGCAAAATGTCGACATTTTATTGAAAATGGTTTTAAAATTAAAATCACTTTTTCATAATTTTTCATAGTTTTCTCATTTTTGTTCACAAATGTAGGAAAACAGATCAGAATTTAATTTACACTTTCTGTTGAAATTTTTTTTTCTCATTTAATTTTTTTTTGTCGAATAAATAAATATAAAACTAAAAAAATGACTGTAAAAAAAATGATATACTTAATATTTCCGCTAAAACTTATATGCACATTATATGCAAACTAGTGACATCATAAAGAGTAAGAAAAGACGTTTTGTAAGACGACTACATGTACAAGTACAAACTATGCAAGAAGAAAAGACTAAATAATGTAAATAATTGAAGAGAATTTAACATTCTTCTTCCCAGATACGACCCCCACGCAACCCAGTTCATAAGTTTCGCTCAACTATCAAACTTCATAGCTTCCTTAGACCCTCCGCTAGGCATTTCCAAACCAAATACAGCGGCTTTAGTCAGTTTTATTCTGCCGATCGCGAAAGGCAACAAGATTCATTGTTTAGATATACTCCATTCCCTGGTCAAACAAGGTACTTATGTGATTCTCATTATGTCTCACTGCTGTAGTAAAATAATTGATTTTTTTACCTTTACTTCTTTGGTGGTGTATTGGTCCAGTTTATCGTAAATAACTGCGTGAAGTCCCATGTCTTTTAGCTTCTTCACGACGCTTTTATTGTCGATGTCACCCCAGCAGAATATGACCAAGCCTGCATTGGTTGCTAGTTGCACCTGTTGAGAAAGAGAAATAACAATCGTTATCGTGTCTTTAGTTTCTACCCGCGATTTTACCCTCGTGTAATACACATTCTACATAATTATATTGGTTGGAGTGTAGCCTTAGGGGCGTTATGGCGAGAGGACTTAAAAAAATGTTAAATTTTTTTTTTCTCGATATTTTTGCTTTTTTTCAGCATCTAATGGTTTTCCACTAGAACAACAGTTTCTTTTCAGAAAAGATTTTCATCTGAGCTACCATTTTGGAAATATAGATCGCCAAATAAAATTCGGAGGCAAATAATTCGGAAACGGTGCGTCTTGGGTCCATACTTTTCAGAACCTAAATGGTTTTTATGGACAAGGTTAACCCGAAACTGCATTACTTATATTTTCAAATCCACTAAGTTCCAAAAAAATTTTTAAGGTTTTTTTTTTTTTGGATTTCTTTCCTGCTTATAGTTCCTGCCAACAGAAAGAAATCCGCCCCTAAGACGACACACTGACCCAAATATTCTATTCTATGGCACTCGGCACTTTAGCAACCCGCACGGGGCCCGCGTGGTGGATTACAGCCCACTCCCTCTCATAGAGAAGGAGGCCTGTGTCCCAGCAGTGGGAACATTATAGGCTAATGATGATGATGTATGATGGCACTTGGCAATAGTTTAGCTTACCAGCAGTGAAAGAACCTTGAATTAGGATGAGTAGTTTCAGAGATTAGGTATACACGGCTACAAATCAACCCATATACATATGTGTCGCTTAACTTCAAACTCGGATAAATCCACTCTACCCTTTTATGAGATTTAAAAAAAAATGTGATAATAGTCTTAATTCCATGAATTAAAAGACAGTATTTGTTTTATTATGACTACAGTGTTGTAAAAAACGATCCTGTTTAGCAAATTCAGTATTTAAACCATGCATCCTTTCAAAAATGTAATATTTAGATTGGATTTACCTTCATTTGACATGACATAATGGAATGAGATTTATCCATCTTTGAAAAAACTCAGTGTGGATTTATAGAATTACATTAGGCCGCTTGTGGGCTTTAGTTGGTAACACAATTTAAATGGAATTAACCACGGGAACTGTCTAAATAATAAAAAGAAACAATAAAAAAGCAGAGGTTACTTTCGCAGGTTACGTTGAGTGACGGCCATGTTGAACAAACTCAATTCCCTGATTGCCTCTCATGGACTTAAATACATTTGAAAAAAACTGTATCATGGATCTATCTGACTTAGGTAATATATTATGATTTTAACGGTTTCTTTCTTAAGAACCATGCGGATTTATACACAACTGATAAAACTGTTTAAAAGCTTTTTTTTCCCTTTCTTTTAATACCAAAATCTCAAAAAATCTCAGAATTGGATTTATCCGAGTTTGAAGTTAAGCGACACATATTTCCAGTATGACATGACCTCGCTTTGTATACATTTCCCGTACAATGACAAACCGCATAAACTGGTTTTGTATAGCTTAATTGGTCGCCATGCGTATCTTATACCGTCTAAATTTTACCTTTATAAAATATGCATTAGTATAGGTAGACCAGAGGCCCAGAACAGTTCTACTCTGAAGTTACCGAATAATTTGTTTCACGTAAAGGCGGAGTGACGGAGGGGGACGGGGAGAGGATGACAGTGCTCTCTCTCTCTTGTGTTATGAGTTAACCAAGTAATAGGTTTGCCTGCTATGTAACTAAGTTACAAAGTACCTCTGTTTTACTCTTCTGAGAAGATAGAAATATAACTATCAGTAAAAAAATGTTCTAACATTAGTTCAAACCTAAGTAGACATTCGGGCGAGTTTTTGTATTTTGAACTTTATTCCGAAAAAAATTAAAGTCTTAACATAAAAAGAATATTAACCATTTAGTTTTCGAGTGATGCGTGCGTGAACAAAACGACAAAAAATATGTATAGAAGTATTGGTAAAGAAATCAGGGACGCGTGCGCCGCTAAGCTGGCTGGCTAGTTACGATGTTGCTGTCCTCCAAAAAACATTCTTCATAACGAACATGGAAACATTTACATAACTATGTTATCATGACTTTGACTTAAATCAGCTAAAGCAAAAAGTATGAATCTAAACTAGCAAGGGATTCATACAATTAAGTGACAACATCGCGATAAAATTGTGACGCTGGCAAATAATCGCTTCGAGAATACATACATCAGGCGACGACCTAGCGAGTAGTCACGTGAAGTGCACGAGTCAATTTATAAACAGATCATATCGATAGTTATGGATCGAGGTCACAACCGTATTGTCCACAACAAATTTTATCTTAGTATAGATCTGTAACCTGCTACCTTATCATATCTATACTTCGAGTATTTGATAAATAACTCAATATTAAATCTTTGCACAGAGTCAGTCAACAAAGGGAAATTATAAGCCGAGCGAAAATTAATATAATATACACTGTAATACTATTTGAGTTAGTATTTTTTTCTATTCCAGCATATTATTCTTCAAAAAATAGCATACAGTATTCGTTCGGCTACAAATTGAAGCGAACTCGGGACATGCAGTTGTGAAATTTAATGTGATCTGCCAAATTATTGTCACTCAAATAGAAATTTGTTCGCTTAAGAATTATAACGCTGATCGTTCTGAATAACTTGTGATTCAAATCCGTATTAAAAATACGAATTTGAAGCACAAGTTATTGTCACCGTTCTTAATATTTGTGTTCGGCCTCGAGTCTTTCGCTCACTTAGTATTTCAGTACGCCATAATCAGTACTTTTGACACCCTAAATTGAAGTAAAAAATGTTTTTTTTTTTTTTATTGAATTTATATTCGTCCGTTCAAATAATACCCATCAACAAATAGCTCGTTTTGTGTTTTCTCTTAGTGATAAGATAAAATAAAGTTTTACACCTACAATCTTGAGATTAAATTATATGTCTTTAATTATGTCCACCTAAATTAATGAATAATGTACATATTATACCTACTCATAAACCTTCGGGAATAAAATCTCTGAATGATGTTGAAAACTACATCAAAATCCATTGTTTAGTTTCGACGATCTGAGTGGTCAGACAGACAAACACGAAAACCGACTTTGTTTCATTACCTGAGAGGGATCTCTGAGCAAATCTTCAGCGTGTACAACAATCCCCAATATTTCTGTACTGACTGCGCTTTGTACAGCTGCCGGAATGGACGAACATCTCGGATCACGATATGGTTCATACTTTTTCGTAACGCCCTGGAAATTAAATTTCATTCATTCAATTCACATACTACTAACCAAATTCAAATACTTAATCTAAACTTTTCTCTAACCGTATACTTACAATAGTTAAAAACATGACAGGATATTTATTTTGTTTTTTCCTGACCATGGTGCAAATATCTGGATTGAAACAGGAAAATACTATACGGCGTTCACCGGCATGCTTTAAAACAGTTGCTAAAACCTGGAAAAAGAATAAGTTCACTGTTTACAAACACCATGTTCTCGGTCCGACGACGACCACCCACACTACGGAAATATAAATTACTAAGACAATTAACATTGGTTCAATGACAATATCATTCTTTGTGTCTTACCTTATCAACGTAGGTATTCATATCAAAGGGGTTGTTCAGTTCAAAAGTACCATCCATCAACTCCATGGTCCATTTCAACTCAACGTTGAAGCCAACATGAGGGTCAATTTTTTTCAGTGTTTCTTTTAAAGTAGGAAATGGTTGATGTTCGTCTAAGTCATCGTCGAAAAATAATGTTTCCCGATTACGACCCTCAACTAAATGATAAACCTACAAACAGAATTAATTACAATACCGATATTGCCACAGTGGTCTAGCTAGGCTGCAAAGTCTCTTAATTAAGATTGCTGTGTCTAGTGACAGTAAGTAATGTTGTCTAATCTGAACACACAGCAGCACAGCACTGCGGTTTCCAGACTGCAAGTTAATAACTAGGTACTTACGAACACCAACCTACGGAACGACTGTGGTAAACTCAGCTTAGTTTTGTCAATCAATCGACCGTCAGATGCTAGATGAGGTCTGTCTGGACATAGGCGCGTGGTAACCAGTTACCATGCAGAAATGTGGCCATATTCTCAGACTGCTGGGTTGCATTCGTTTTATTATTTGCGAATTTGCGATGCTGAGAGAAAACTTTTGGAGTGTCGGCAATCGTGCAAATGGCAAACAAAATGTTGATCATGCTGTAATATATTGAATGATAAATTGAAGATAAGTCTTAATCTCAGGACTGTCGAGATGATATTCCATTACCAATATTACCATACAGGTAGGTGTATTTTTACAGTTAAGTTTGTACAGGCATTTTATTTTGAGGTGGAGAACTTGAAATTGAAATATAACACATGTTTTTAATATCCCTGAAATTGGCTTTACTTGACTGATAATTTAATTTCGTTAATGTTTGAATATTATTTCGGGCATATAGCCAAAGAGGCAGTTTTTTTTTAATTTATTTTATTTTATCGGGCATGTTGGCATGTGGCGCCGTCTTGTTTTAACTTTAATTGTCTGCAGTCATTATTTACAAACAAAGCTTATTTCTTCGCGTGTGGCCACGATAGGCGCAGCAGCGATGATTCTATGAATTGATGACATTGAATACACACACACTACACTTTGCTTGACTCTTTTTTTGTTTTTTTTTTTGTTTTCAGTAATACAAAGTCCCAAATGCAGACATCAAATGGCCCATTAGGGACCCGGGTTGATATCTGTAAAATTGTCTATGTTAATCCCTATAATTCAAAAAGTCCCAACACATGAGGCACATTTGTAACCCTACTTACATGCAGCTTTAGTCCAAACAAGGATTGCATAATAGCTATCCATTCAGAAAGTACCGTTCTGGCAGTAGCATTATCATTCAAAAGTTGCAAGTATCTGCCAGGCAAGAATACAGGAGGTTTTGGAGATTTGATCCTTATGATTGACCTTTTTGGGATGATGATGCAACCGCGAGATGCCTGTCAGAATGGTACTTTCTTAATTAACTGATAAGAAAACACAATTTTATAAATTGTAGCTTGTGTGAAACGGGTTATTCGGATGGTTCGGTAGCTTTCTCACTACATAATCAAAGAAAATTAAAACTATTTTAATTTAGGAATATTTTGATGGCATACCTTAAGTTTCTGTAAGTGTTCCAAAGTCAAATCCTTCACAGGTACTTCTAACATTTCCAATTTGTCTACTTCCTTCTTTCTCTTCAATGATATACAAACATAATAATCGTGATAAATAACTGGTACCATATCTTTGCTTAACTGCACATCAAATTCTAGCAAGTCTGCACCACTGGCAGCTGCTTTTTTAAGGGAGGCAATGGTATTTTCACGAATAGCATCTCCACTGAAAAATTATAAATATACAATAATTACTTATTTCAAGTTAATGCTACATACTACGACATGATTAATGAGCATTCATCTAATTATGTTAAAACTACTTACTCTTTTGTTTTAAAGCTAGCACCTAGTCCACGATGTCCAACCTCTAATCCAGTCCAAGATGGATCCCAATATTTAGCGGATGTCTCCTTAAGGTTACAAACCTGCACGGGCATTGGCTTCACAATCAAATACCTAATATTTATTGTTCCTAAAGGACGATGTTTCACATTGCATGTCACAGGCAGATCCATAGTACCCTCAGATGACTTAAACAAATTCGGCAGCACATAAGTATAGCCCACATGGTATGGAGGATCATCAGGTACAGCACGGCTGCTGGTGCAATAGAAATCCACAAGATATGCAAGGGACTTTATATTTGGAGCAGTCACATTTATCAGTAACACATCGTCTGGTTTGTACTCTCTTCCAAACTGCTCCTGTGGCTTCATTGCACAAACAGATGGATCATTATTGAGTGTAGAAACATCAACAAGCACTCCTGATGCTGCTCCCCCTATATCCATGCTATGGGATGAATCATCAGCTTGCACTTCCGCACCAAAAGATAATTTAACAGGTGTCACTTTTATACTCATAATTCTTTTGGCAAGACAACTCTTAAGTTTTAATGGATTATTCAAGAATTGGAATTGCAGCAATGTTGTAACAGTGAGCCAACCAGAAGATACCAACTGTTTGCCATTATTATACCCATATGTATCAATATAAGGGTGTAGTACTGTTTCTTGCAGAATGCGTGGCTGTTGATGAGTTTCCCATTGCTGTATGATTATATCCTTAGGGTTAGCCTCATTCAGAATACATTTACCGTAACGGTACAATATGTCACAGGTGTTAGGAACTGTTATTGATTTCCACCACAAATCTGTACCTTCTTCATTGTCAAGGATCACAATTTTGTCATAGTGCCACTCACCAAGCTCTGGAATATTTCCTGTGATAAACATTGTTTCTCTGGGTCCGACATCTGGAGCACATACCGTGAATTTCCATTGTTGGGATGTTACTACACCTCCAGTTTCTGGTTTTTTCCCTGCCATTTTTTTTGGTGCTATGAATTTTGGTTTTTTCGGGTCCTCTAAAAAAAACCAGCGTTGCATCTTGTTATGATAGATATATTTTTTTTGTTTTAAAACATTGCAAATAATAGATTTAAGCATAAGAAAATATACACACCAGAATATTAAAACACTAAATAGACATTGTTTCCTAATCTATTTGGTCGTTCTTACTCGGCTTCGCTCGAGTAGCACCGACCCTACCCAGCTACTTCAGCCAGGCAGCTTCACAATTTCGCAAAAATTAAATGTCATCAGTTCATCACATAACGCTTTTGTCCTTTTGACGGAATTTTGTCGTCGTATTCAGTGTCAATCAGTGTCGACTCGTTTTTCGAGTCAATGTGTCAACTTGACAAATGTCATATCAACTGCCAGTGTCAGTCTGACAACTGATGGACTAGAGATGAGACGTATATACTGGTAGAGGTATATATACCAAGTATGTGCTTCCCAGTACATAGACCGGGTACGGACCGAAATACTGGGTAAATACCTTGAAGGTATGACGTCAGACGCATAGTACGATACGAACCGCTACCACAAGGTAGCGCCCAGTTTTATCGGTAGTTCGGTACGCCGAAGCAACCCGAAGCTACCCGACAGCTTACGAAGGCACCCGAAACGTCATTCGTGCTTTATGAACATTCGGTTGATTTAATTTAGTTATATATAGAAATAACTAGAATTCATTAATAACCATCGTCATACTCTTAGCCGACAGTCCTAAGCCTGGTAAAGTAGGAAGGAAAGATTTCATATCTCATAATGCATAATTACGTATAGGTACTTGAAACATCGTACCTACATTATATTGGAGGCATACCATACTTATCGCATACGTTTACTTATCGAAATCCTACCACACCCAAATACTTAGAAGTATTTTGATACCTGGTATTTGTACCCGGTATTTAGTGATACCCATACCTTAAAGGCCGGGTATGGAGAATGGCAGGTATATCTCATCTCTAGATCATATCCCTAAAAATAACAAGTATCAAAATCTGTTGAGTTGTAGTATTACGGGTTGCCAGAGTTGCGATACTGGCGACCTCATTTATTCCACACTCTTTTTTGCCAAGCTGTATATCGTTCTCCACATTGTGAAAAAAAACCGGCCAAGTGCGAGTCTTACTCGCACACAGGGTTCCATAGCCCCAAACAATATATTATAATAACAATATTTTGAACTGTCATTCATTAGTTAGTAGTATTACTTAGTAAACTTCCATTCAACCGCAAAACTAAATTTATTTTTCTTAATATGTTAATGAAAAACAAAGTTACAGCTGCAGTTTGATGAAAAAGTCCCATATCTCAAAAACCAAACATTATATTTTATTGAAAACAATTTTCGTTGATAGTTTTTTTTACGTTCTACAATCCTAAATATTTTCAGAATTTTCCTCCTCTTACTTTAGAAATTAGAGGGGGGGGACACATTTTACCACTTTGGCAGTGGCTCTAGCGCAAACTATTCAGTTTAGAAAAACCGGCCAAGTGCGAGTCTTACTCGCGCACAGGGTTCCATAGCTCCAAACAATATAATAAAAATATTTTGAACTGTCATTCATTAGTTAGTAGTATTAGTTAGTAAACTTCCACACAACCGCAAAACTAAATTTGTTTTTAATAGTATGTTTATGAAAAACAAAGTTACTGCTGCAGTTTGATGAAAAAGTCCCATATCTCAAAAACTAAACATCATATCTTATTGAAACCAATTATCGTTGATAGTTTTTTTTACGTTCTACAATCCTGAATATTTTCAGAATTTTCCTCCTCTTACTTTAGAAATTAGAGGGGGGGGGACACACATTTTACCACTTTGGAAGTGGCTCTAGCGCAAACTATTCAGTTTAGAAAAAAATGATATTAGAAACATCAATATCATTTTTGAAGACCTATCCATAGATACCCCACACGTATGGGTTTGATGAAAAATTTTTTTTTGGTTTTCCGTTCTCAGTATGGGGACCCCCTTAATTTATTGTTTTTTTCTATTTTTGTGTGAAAATCCTAATGCGGTTTACAGAATACATCTACTTACCAAGTTTCAACAGTATAGTTCTTATAGTTTCGGAAATAAGTGGCTGTGACATACAGACGGACGGACAGACAGACAGACATGACGAATCTATAAGGGTTCCGTTTTTTGCCATTCGGCTACGGAACCCTAAAAATGATATTAGAAACCTCAATATCATTTTTGAAGACTTACCATAGATACCACACAGGTATGGGATTGATGAAAAAAAAAATGGTTTTCAGTTCTAAGTATGGGGAACCCCCAAAATTTATTGTTCTTTTTTTCTATTTTTGTGTGAAAATCTTAATGCGGTTCCCAGAATACATCTACTTACCAAGTTTCAACAGTATAGTTCTTATAGTTTCTGAAAAAAGTGGCTGTGTGATGTATATTTAACTAAGGGAGCACGAAACAAACAAACGAGTGAATGGTACAAAGGCTGGTTTATTACTAAAATACATAAGTAGTGCACTGACTCTTTTAACAATCAGAACATGTGGGTAGGAGGGCGGCAGATATGCATCATTCCTCCACACTTAATTTTGAAACCTGTTGACAAAACAAAACAACATAAAATACAATGATAAATAACTTAGTGTATAAATAACAATCTTAACCGTTACAATACTCTATTTATAATATTTTGAATAATCTACTTTGTTCCTGGGACGCTGAGAACGTGCTCGTGATGCAGCCGAGGTAGCTGGTTCCTGTATGGCAGCCAAGGCTTGAGGAGCCTGACCTTCAGATCCCTCTCTAAATGTCTGACGTGCATGTTCTCGGCTCACAGTTTCAGTTACAGCACTTTGATTACTGTCAGCTTCAACACCAGTTGCAGCCGCAGTATCAGTTGGTGCTGCGCCATCGCTCGTCCCCACCGGTTCCTCTGTAACTGCACTGACTACTGTGCTAACACTATTTGACTCGCCTATACTCTTTGGCAATGGCAATACCGGTGATCTCAGTGGAACTTGTGAAGACGTTGGACTGCAGACAGAAAGTGAGGCTGACAGTTTTGATTCTTTAGAATCGACAGATCTTGTATTAGAACATTTTCCGCTCTTACAATGTAGCAATTGGTCAACGTGCCTTATAGAACATACATTCTGTTCTTCGATGTATATTTTGAACATTCTTTTTCCTATCAACTTATTTACTACCCCTAATTTCCAAGACTCTTTCCTACCACTATACCACCGGACCCATACCCTGTCACCCACTTTAAATTCTCTTTTCTTACATTTACAATCATTCTTATCTATTGACTTTTCACGAGGTTTACATTCTTTAGGAAGTATTAGATCAAGACGCGATCTCAAATCCCTCCCAAACATTAATTTTGCAGGCGATTGTCCGGTAGAACAGTGAACCGTGTTCCTATATTCGAAAAGGTATCCTAATAATTTCTCTTGTAACTCATTATGAGTCAAGGTTTCACTTAAAATAGCTTTTAACATCTTTTTACACGTTCTTACAGAATTCTCTGCTTGCCCGTTGCTACATGGATGATAAATTGGGGACGTCATGTAATTAATGCCATTATTGGAACAGAAGTTCTTAAATTCCTTAGAGTTTATTTTAACATCGTTGTCTGAGACTAGCGTACTAGGTATACCGAACACGGAAAAGATTTGCTTCAGTTTCTTTATCAAAGATTGAGTAGTAACGTCCTTATGCATCGAGATACACTCCAACCATTTGGAGTATGCATCAATAACCACCAGGTAAGTTTGTTGTCCTATCGACAAATAATCGATATGGATCCGTTCCCATGGTGCCGCCGGACTCGGCCACGGAGCGGGCGTAGCTCGTGGGGGCGCGTGCCGCACGCTTGTGCATATATCGCATGCGCCGATCCATCGCTCAATATCCTCGTCAATACCGGGCCACCACATCCTACTGCGAGCATTAGATTTCATTTTTACAATACCTAAATGAGTGTTATGAAGTTCACGCAGCATTCTTTCGCGTAGTGCCATGGGAATTACAACCTTATGTCCACGCAATAAAATACCATTTTCATATTGTAAGTCAGTTCGACACAAAAAATATGGTCGTGATCAAAATGGCACTTTTATTTTCTTCTTTTACTTCGTTGACTTTCAAAAATTGCGTCAACCGTCCTTTATAAATTAACCACTCACATGATTTATAATCAAATGTGGTTAAATTTCCCAGAAACGCCTTCGCCATTATTATTTCGCGTGAGGGTAAGACCGATCTCGTCGCCAATGATGTATATTTAACTAAGGGAGCACGAAACAAACAAACGAGTGAATGGTACAAAGGCTGGTTTATTACTAAAATACATAAGTAGTGCACTGACTCTTTTAACAATTAGAACATGTGGGTAGGAGGGCGGCAGATATGCATCACTGTGACATACGGACGGACAGACAGACAGACATGACCAATCTATAAGGGTTCCGTTTTTTGCCATTCGGCTACGGAACCCTAAAAATCTAGTTTCTGCCACAAACAAACATAATTATGTCAATTGACAGAGTAACTGATTACAAACAAAAAATGTATAATATCATTATTTAAAAAAAAAAACATTATTACTTATGCTTGTTTTTTCACGTTTTTAACTTTACTCAAAAATGCATGTAATGTGGTCATTATTTTGACAACCTTGTTTGAGCAAAGTCGACCTTGCCGTTCTGTTTACCCCTTAACCCTTTTCAAAATTAGAAGCGACTTCCATAATATAAATACACGCAGTAAACACGAAATTGTAATACCCAAATTCAGATTAACCAAAACTAGCAAGTCTTTTCTTATAAACAGTATACGCTTTTATAATAAGTTGCCGAAGTCAGTTACAGAACTGACCGATGGAAAGTTTAAAAATTATATTAAACGTGTCCTAATTAAAAAAGCATATTACAAAATTAAGGACTACGTTGAAGATAGAGAAGTTTGGCTTTAGCCCCTTCGCACATGCGGCTTCCCTGGTAGCTCATAAACGGCACAAATGTGTGGATGTCTATAACTATTCTCAATCTTATTTTTTTTCCTGTTTTACTATAGTTTTTAAATCATTACACCTTTTGTTTAGAATAGTTACAGCACGGATGACAACATTTGTGTCACTTATTTGATCTAGTCATTTTGTGATATTTTCTATTTGTTTTTTGTTGTTGTATAGACTCTTTTTCTTATTTACCGATTGTTTGTAAATGTGTGGACATTGAAGGCCTTATAGATTCCTAGATCCTTGGTAACTTTTTATTTCGTTCTACGTTTCGTAGTAAGCAACGACTTATTGTCAGGCCTACGATGTCCTCCCATACTTTAGTACTAATGCTGTAACAGAAATATTATAAAACCAAATGATTTTAAAAGAGTAACCATGGAGTTTCTTGCCGGTTCTTCTCCATAGGAAACGACCAACCCGAACCGAGCGTTTTGTGCCCCTGTAGGCCTATGTAAAATAAAAATATTTTACTCAAAAATGCATGTAATGTGGTCATTATTTTGACAACCTTGTTTGAGCAAAGTCGACCTTGCCGTCCTGTTTCAAGGAGCGGCCGGCAAAGTTTTGCCGGCCGCTCTAACAGGCCGGCAATGTTTTGCCGGCCGCTATTTTGACATTTCAACGTTTTAAAAATTCAAATCCAAAAAGATTTTATTTAGAACACAGCTGTTTGTATCTATAGAGATAGGTACAAAAAGATTTTATTCCCTATTAGGCTGCATAGTTCCAATTACCATGTCTCGAAAAAAAAAAAACTAAGATGTAACAAAAGCGCGGTTCAGCGAAAATTTTAATTAATACGTTTTTTATTTAAATTACTTGCTGGTTTTATTTAGATTAGGTACTTGCATTTTTGAGTAAAGCACTATACAAACCTTGGCCCACAATGACTGCTTCGCTGGTCCCGCTATGATTGCCTCGAGCTAGCCTAGCTACGCTCTAGGCCTTTCAGCTTGGCCATCATTGCAGCCCTTGCTGTCCTCGCTGTAAAGGCCTCGACCTACGGTCTCGGCCATTATCTCAGCTCATCCATCAAGTGCTGCACGCTGACCGCGTTGTGTCGGCCTGGAGCTGCGCTACGCTGCGCTGTCGGCCATAATCAGCGCGACCAGCAAAGTAGTCATTATAAACCGCGGCAGTAATGTACTATTGATTTTGATTTTGTTTCAAGGAGCGGCCGGCAAAGTTTTGCTGGCCGCTCTAACAGGCCGGCAATGTTTTGCCGGCCGTTATTTTGACGTTTCAACGTTTTAAAAAATTATCTCCAAAAATATTTTATTTAGAACACAGCTGTTTGTATCTATAGAGATAGGTACAAAAAGATTTTATTCCATATTAGGCTGTATAGTTCTAACTACCATTGCTCAAAAAAAAAAAAACAAAGAAGGAACAAAAGCGCGGTTCAGCGAAAATTTTAATCAATATATTTTTTATTTAAATTACTTGCTGGTTTTATTTAGATTAGGTACTTGCATTTTTGAGTAAAGCACTATACAAACCTTGGCCCACAATGACTGCTTCGCTGGTCACGCTATGATTGCCTCGAGCTAGTCTAGCTACGCTCTAGGCCTTTCAGCTTGGACATCAGTGCAGCCCTTGCTGTCCTCGCTGTGAAGGCCTCGACCTACGGTCTCGGCCTTTATCTCAGCTCGTCCATCAAGTGCTGCACGCTGACCGCGCTGTGTCGGCCTGGAGCTGCGCTGTCGGCCATAATCAGCGCAACCAGCAAAGTAGTCATTATAGACCGCGGCAGTAATGTACTATTAATATCTCGGAAGGTGTATCCCTTACGAGATTGATTTTAGTGATCAATCAAAATTAGTGCATGCATCCTGAGTTCTGCCAGTAACAGTGTAGAGTATTATTCACGGCAAAAGTCTGTAGATTAGACGGAAAATAGGTGTCCACACCAATTTTACAAGCGTAGGTCAATCGTGAAGGCAAACGGAAAAATCGACAAAACGGGACGTAATATTTTTTAACAGACTTCTAAAAAAGGAGGAGGTTCTCAATTCGGATGTTTGTATTTTTTTTATGTATGTTCGCGCATAAACTCCGTCGTTTGCCAACCGATTTGAAAAATTCTTTTTTGTTGGAAAGGGTATACTTTCCAAATGGTCCCATGAAAAATTTATCGAAAACGAAAAAGCGGTTTATGAAAAATCAACAAAAATGTATCTACATTAACGATCTTTTCGTTTACATTGCGTTTTTTATTCACATATAACTCCGTCATTTACGAACCGATTTGGAAAATTATATTTTTATTCCATAGGATATGCTTTTCAATTGGTCCCTTAATCACCAAGTTGGGATCTGATGATGGAATCTTGGCGAAATCGAGGGAACTCTTCAAATTTTATAGGAAAACGTACAGCGATTATGGTATTTTCTACAACAAGTCAAGCATTTGCGTTCAATATTTTTTTTTTTTTTTTTAATTCTACCATCAGATCTGATGATGAATTCAAGAGACAGGCACCGGAACTCCATAATAAGACATTGTATCTTAGCTGTATTTGGGCTTGTTGGAATTTTAACGGTATGCACTTTCCAAGTGTACCACTAACTTCTTGACTTTCCTTATTCAACCTACGTAACATCAATCAATCATTTTATTATCAGGCAACTAAGGCCCATACATAAAATACACAAAATAATGTTATACAATAAAAATAAACTAATACATATTAAAAAACCTTATTTAACTATAATTAAACACGTAATGTTGACGGCGTCGTGTAGCATGTAGGTCCTCTGCTTTGACAGTCTGTTTTTGCGCTGGTCAGGGTTCTCATTCGAAATGCGTTGAGCATGTCTTTGCCTAATTTCTTATCGTTTTTTTTTCATTCTCAGTTTCAGTTCGACGCCGTTTTCTCATACGAGAAGCATCTTTACTAGGCTTACCCATATTTTATATTATTAATTAAAAATATGTCACTGAAAATTAACAAATATTTTTTTTTGCTAAGAAAATTAAAACCGACTTCAAAAAACCCTAAAAGCACTAAAAAGTTAAAAATAAAATTTAAAACTAAGTACCTACCTAAATTAATAAACCTAACCTACGAATAACCTATAATTAAATTAAAAAATTTTTGGAGTCTGTGCCATGTAATACAAACCAAATCTGTCCCAGTTTATTGTCCTTTGTCCACAATATACAATAAACTGGGACAGATTTGGTTGTCAATCGCCCATTTTAACATTCCGCTTTCGCTTATTATCAGGTTTGATGTTAGAAACATTTTTATTAAAATCTCGAAAAAAATGTATTTCATTTTATTAGGATTGGTAGCGTTATAATCGAGGACCCAGACCCCTACCCCAGCTTTAACCTCTTTAAACCCCTTAACTGCTGCCAAACTATTCTAGATCCAATCCCCCAAAACTAAACATCACTAACTTATTCAAACCAATTTATACAAAACAATAAATGTGTTTGAGCCGTTTGGGTTGAAACACTAGGGCGACGGGGCCTCGAGTGCCTACCTAGTGTTTCGGGTTATCGCCAAGCGGTTGGTCGACTCTTTACGTGACCACACAATTTTTGTGAATTTCCACGACTTTGGAAGCAAATGTTTCCTCAACCATTGACTTAAGAAAAATGTATTTATGGAACCTCGATATAATTTTTAGGGTTCCTTACCCGAAAGGGTCAAACGGGACCCTATTACTGAGACTTCGCAGTCCGTCCGTCCGTCCGTCTGTCACCAGGCTGTATCTCATGAACCGAGATGGTTAGCCAGTTGAAATGTCTACAGATTATGTATTTCTGTTGCTGCTACAACAACAAATACTAAAAACATAATAAAATAAATATTATTCACATTTAATAAAAAATGGTACGGAACCCTTCGTGCGCGAGTCCGACTCGCACTTGGGCGGTTTTTTTTTTATAAGTATTTCATATCATATTTGTATAACGGTTCATAGAAGGCAACTACTCTCCAAATTTCAACTGATTAGTCATGTAACATACGGACGGAAGGACGAACACACCGAAGCCATAAATGTTCTACAGAACATTTAAACATTACCAGCGGGGTGTCACTGACTCTGGCAGGGCCACCATCAGGGATTTTAATTTTGAAAACACTAAAAATTAGTCGCTAATTAGTCGAAATGTTAAATTTGTCGCCAAATATCAGAATTTGTCGGTCACTGGTTCAAAAGATATAAGGGTTTATAGGTGGCCGATCTGGAGAGACTCTCCCCAGCAGGGCCACATTTATATCTCAAAAACTAGGGCACCTAACGAAGATGTGTTTTGTAATGAAATTCAGCACAAAATGCCCGGCTAGATCCTAGGGCATTAATGACTTGCTTCACTTCAGGTTTGCGTGGCACATAATTTGACATTTGCGCCACTGCTCTTTCCTACAAAAGAGCAATACATAAATGGTCAAAATGTATGGAACATCTTTTTTTTTAATAACCTATGAAAAATTTGTATGCCCCCCCATACAATTTTTTTTTAATAACCTATGAAAAATTTGTATGCCCCCCCATACAATTTTTTTTAATAACCTATGAAAAATTTGTATGCCCCCCCCCCATACAAATTTTTCACAATGATGTACTGAATACGTGGTAACCGTTTGTGCGTCGGTGTCCCTTCCACCCTGTATTGCCTGATCCCGTTCACGCACGACACCAAGCAATTGTTTTTTTTTTATATATTAAGTTATTATTATAAATTACTGATTCAGCTTTGCGCCGACCCCAAATAAAATGGGACAAGGGCAGGAAGATGATGATGACTTTCTCCAGGGATTTAATTTTTCCCTAGGACAATTAGTTTCCTTAGACAAAGGAGAAAAAACCCCAATCTGATCATTGTGAAATTAAATCAAACAAATATCCTCAAATTAATGAATTTGTATTTCGTATAAACGCTTAAAAGTATTTTTACAAATATACATCTTTTAAACAACTATTGCTTATATATTTATATACATTAACCAGTCTTTTTGAGTGTCTAACTCTAAACAAAGGCTGTGCTTACATATTTACAGCGCAGTGGCAAGTAGGTATGAAGTTTAGAATAGCTGATTCAGTTTTCTACAACCCCATACTACACTTGCCGCGGTTGCGTCAATACAGCCCAGAAACTATAATAATGACTTATTTTTTTACAGCTACGTTAAACAGCTATGTACGTAATTATTCTTAAAATGGACAATTGACGCCAGGATGTAAAAACGTACAATTATCACCTTGTCGACACGATCCTTTGCGCTGGAAATATATACAAACTGCTTTGCGACCACCACGAGCTCCACCCCTACCCCGCGGGGGACCATCCCAGCTTCCGGCATTTTTACCTCGCCAATGACCGCCAGCGCCACGGCCTCGATTAGCTCCTCGAAAATTGCCCATACCAGGGAAACCATCAGGGCCAAGTGGAGGCCCTTGGGGTCCCGACATGTTGAACTCCATTGGAAACATATTTTGCTGCATATTAAAACCTTCTGGTGGACCAGGAAACATCGGATTCGGTGCTCCGAACATTTCAGGAGACATCATCATTCCGTCTGGGGGCATCATCATTCCGGGGGGTAAGCTCCCGGGAGGAATAACTCCTGGCGCCATGGGCCCTGGCATGCCGTTGCCCATCATATGCGGCGGGACTCCGCTTGGCCATTCTGCGGGCACCATATTACCACCTTGAAACCCAGGTACGCCTGGGAATTGTGGATTTGGAAAAGCGTTAGGAAATTGATTCATGTTCGGTGGGAACATATTAGGAACCGTCATGGTAGCCGATGCTGGAGGCGCATTGCCCTTGGGTTCAGGCCAAGGCATATTTCTAAAATCGCTTATATTATCCTGGTTGCCGGTAACGTCATCTAAAGGTATAATTGTTGGCTCAGTATAGGGATGCGTTTCAGGTTCAGGTTCAAATGCAGAGTCAGGTATCATTGATTTGGAGAAATAAAGAGGCTGTAACGTTCCTTTTTGACGTATTGCCTGAATGTCCTTTTCTTTGCTGTTCTTACCATGCTCTACCTGGACTTGTCCTTCGGCCTCCACAAGGATTAGTGGCCTCCAATTAGTCTTTTCTTCCATGACGTCATCATTACTGAGATTTCTACCCTTCTGGAATGCGTCTCTTTCGTGGATCCTCTCTAAATATTTCATATCAGTAAAGGTCTTCGTCACATTAACTCTTTCAGTTTCATCAAGTTCAAAGTATTGAATCTCCTCCAGTTCAGAGTCCGCTTTCCATTTGATACTTTTTTTTGGTCCTTTTCTTTTGTGGTAGCATAAAACTCCTTTAAGTCCATTAATTGTTAAGGTATGAGGTTCTGTTGTATCCATTTCCTGGTCAACCTCTTCTTTTACTGTAATTTTCTCTAATTTAATTTTTTTCTCTTCAGCTTCTTCGTTGGTATCGGTTTCTTTCTCTGAAGCCTTTTCTTTGTTTTCTTCTGTTTCAAGAGTGTCCTGGTAAAATCTCGGTGGTACTGATTTGCTTTCACTACTTGGACTGCTCATGTTAGTAGGTGTGTGTGGCGGCGAAGAATCGTTTCCAGAATTTCCGTCCTTAGATCCACTCGTTCGTCGTTTTCTTTTCTTTGGATCTCTTTTGTTAGTAGCTGAAGCATTTAACGCATCCATGAACATATCACTTTCTAATAAAAGAATTGCTGAAACAAAAAAAAAACATTGTTAGAAAAAATCGCAGACGTATCTTTTTTTTAGGATACATTAACAAAATAAAAAGTATGACCTATTGATTAATTATTATGTGATAAGACTAAAATGTATAAAAACGGGTTCTTGTCAATTGAAATATTCTTGATATATAAGTATGGATAAGTATAATGATAGAGGAGGCAACTAAATTATAGCCAAAACCAAACCACATAGGTAGCCTATTTATACGATAGAGATTATCTAATAGACACAGCACTTCTCTGGTGATTGGCGCGTAAGCAGAGACTGACAGGATACCTAGACAACACGATCCCTTTTAAAAACGAGATTATAGCTCATGTGTCGTTGTAGTCATATTTATAGCAATAAATCACACATACTGAAAAAAATAAATAAGCAGGAACCACCCAAAAATTGGAGAAATAAACAATCCGCCTAGTTAGCCACTGGTGCTAATGCGCAAGTTAGCTACCTACAAACAATAACTTTTGTAGCTAACTAGAATAAGCAAACCCTAATTTGTTACCTTGTACCCATATCCGAAAGAAATAAAGAAAATCTCTCATTACATTACCAATACGAATTAAAAATTTGTTTGTATTTAAGGACCGTATATGTAGCACTATAATGCGGAGTTCCCTGGTAATTTTGTTCTAATGACGTATAAGGAGTAAAAGTATAAACAGTCAGGGTAGCAACCTACATATCTAACCGTGATTTTATTTAAAAAATATTCATAGGTAGGTACGACCTGTCAGCGAGTTGGCGTGCACCTTTCACTTTTTACCAAACCGCGCTTTTTTGTTTGAGCGTCTCCATACCTGACTAACAATCTCATATATCTATGTATTACTTAGCCCGCAACTGTTAGACAAAAGATAATTGACCGATACCGAAAGTAGGGTTTTATGCAAGAATTACGTATTACGCAAAATACAGTATGATTTAAAGCGAAGTAGTATCCCATTTGCCTAAAAATAATACTGTATATTTTAACTAATTATCTACTGTAACTAACTTAGCAGAACAAGACAACGAGAACGGTTGCCAAACCTATGGCATCGTCTTGTCCTGCCGAGTTACTAACCACAAGTACAGCTGCAGTTTATGCAGCTATAATACAACTTTAGTAACTCAAACCCGTCTGATAGGTACTACTTGGGTTTTGATAAATACGTACCTAGCTCAACCCGCGACTTTCGGAGTACTTACATAAATATCTCTGAAACTTTTTGCGATACAAAAATATGCGATTAATTGTATAGTCTTGTTCGCTAATGCTATTCTTTTTAAAAATAAAACAGTGCTAATAGGAGTTACAGAGTACAGAGTTAACAGAGATACAGAGTTCACTCGCACTTTTCCCCTTCTGCCCAGAGCAATAAGGTTGAAAAGTGGTTGACCGTCAGTGAGCGCGGTGGTAATCATTGACTCATTAAACATAACGTCACGCTTGTATTCCCCCGAAAGGTTAGGCAGAAGTGTACCCTAATATTACGCCCACATATACCTCATTGTTTGTTAATTTGCGATTTACTCGGGGATTAGTTTACATTTATTTAATCGCATGAACGTGCGGGATTGCAAAAAAAATGTTGCAAAAAACCGATTTGACTAAGCTCGGACTGCACTTATCTGGACTAAGTTATGTTAGTTAACGTCGTGAAAGACGTAAGTACTAGGTAATTGTCACCAATAATTCTTTTTGGGTAATTTTGGAAATTGCACACGTAGGAACTAGTGTTCAAGGTCAAGACTTTGTTAATGACTTACGAACAAAACATCACAACAACTGACTGTTTATTTTTGGAAGACTAGACGGCCTTCATCTTTATTGTCTGGTTAGATTTTTACATCTATAGCCGGGATGTCCAGTCAACCGTTTATCCGTAGTCGGTTTTAGTCTTGCTAATTTTACCACTTCATGTATGGTTACGACAGTGGGTATTCTGATCACCTTGTACCAGGGATCTTATATCTATGAACGAATAGGAAACTATATGATAATATTGTTAGAGCTTAAGTGAGCTTCATATTCAGTCGGTATTCTTGATTAAACTGACCAACGGGCAACCTATCTATGTGTGAAAATAAGTTCAGACTTCCAAAAGGAAGAGATTAACTATTCGTCTATTTTTTTGTGTAGGTACATTTACATAATCAGCGATATCTTCATCAATTACGGTTTGGTTTTGAGGATTCTTTTAAGTTTGGAAGAATCTTCGTCCATGGTGGTCCCGTTTTAATTTGGTGAAGATCTGATGCTGAACTTCGGTGATATACAATAGTACTCTTCAATAATACAGCAATCCTGTCGCGATTGCTGCAATCGCTTGGGTATGTATTGTTTACACATTTCCATAACATAACATCTCGCCGTATGCTTTGAAGGAGTACACAGATGTGTGTTTCGCTGACCTTTGTTTGTTTCATTCTTCTTTTGCCACAGACTTCCGAAGCTAAAATTATTTTAAAATTATTTGGTGTTTTTTGAGGTCCGTTGTTTTTGCTGCTAAAGTTTTATATTTTTCCATTTTAAGTTGAATGCTCGTGACTTTTCTGTAAGAGAGCTTTGTCCAGCAGTGGGATCGTTATAGGCTGGTATTATTATTAGTTTCAATATCCCAGTCTATAAAAAAATCTTGTTAGTTAACTACCACATAGGTACTAAGTATCAAATTTTCAAATGAACACAAAAATATCGGAAAAACAAAACGTCCAAGTGTGACGGAACAGCGACTTGCCACTGGTTAACTTTAATTGTTTATGTACATCTACCAATTTTTGCTAGTCTCTTATATAGTTGCTCTTTTATCTTATGACTGACAAAAATGTAATAAATCGAGGGAGCTGTGATAAACTTGGTTTCCACATCAGACAACTGTATAGCTAAGGTAATGTTGACAGTGTCTACTACCCGTTTTCACTTACACTAGGAGACACCTAAATGCGTCAATAAAAGTGCAGTTGAATTTTCTACGCACGGCTTAGCGCCGACAGTTGAAATTCCAACACGTCAATTTTATTTACAAATTCATTTAGGTGTCTCTTTGGATTAGTAAAAACAAGCAAAAAGACATAACAAAGCCGATAGGCACAATCTCTCCGTCATTTAACGATTTCTTTTTGTTCTGGACCGTCACTGTGAACCTTTTAGTTACGAAGATATTGAAGGTGAATGTTCCAGTTTTTAATATTTAGTATTACTTTAGTTCAAATACCTCAATGACCCCTGTACTATTCAACAATGCATGCATAAGCACAATGTTTTTGAGTGCGTTACATTGGGTCCTCCCGTAAACCGTAATTTTTTACATAAAACACTTTCCCTGCTATAAATTTTGTGTAGTTTGATGTACACACGGCGACCAATCAAACTATACAATACCAGTTTATGCGGATCTCTCATTGTACGGGAAATCTGTACAAAACGATGCCATGTGATACTGGAAATGTATAGCTTTATGTGTAGCCGTGTACAGAACACCTTGTATATAATTTGTAGGTGGAGGTGCGGGTTTTCGAAGTTAGTAGATCTATAGAGTACCGCGGATTTTCGTTTGTGAATGTATACATTAGACTGTATTTTCTCATATATACAAGGTAGAACGGACACAGACACAAAAACGGTTACCACGTAGGTACTTAGTATATCACATCACTCTGAATTGAAAAACAGAAATTTTTCGTCGTATAAAAAAATCGCAATTGCACTAATTCTTTATTTCCTAGCTTTTTAAAGATAGCCGATATGCTAAAAGTATACCTACGTCTTCTTTAATGCGAGCAAAATTGTTTACTTAGGTAAGTATTAACTATTTTGGGTACTTACCTACCTGAACTTTTTTTAAGCATTAGTAAAGTGGATAGGTTCTTGATTTTTAAGAAATTACATTAAAATAAAAAAGAAAACAAAGAGTTTTAAAAGGTTGATTACAAAAATATATACAGGGTGGATGGGACTCCGACGTGCAAACGGTTACCTCGTATTCAGTTCATTATTCCGACCGCCCGCCCTCGCCACATCGCCCCCCCCCCCCCCCCTTACACAAATATTTAATTGGTAATTCTATTTCTACAATATGGCGCCCGAAATCCACACATCTTTTAATTTAATTGTGACTCACGCCACCATGACGAATCTAATGACGTAAATTTTATCTGAATCGATTGAGCCATTTAGGAGTAACGGGGGAACAAAGACATGGACATACATACGGGTCTACCACTTAGATATCCAATCCACACAGATATCTCCTACCAATCACTGATAGAATGTAAATACCTACCTACCTCAGTAAAAACGGTCTAACAACTAACAAAAATGCTTTGTAAAATTGTTTTGGAGGCGAATTATAAGATTATTTTACGTCTAACATTAAATCGAATAGAATTTATACAAAAAAAACATCACAAAGTTATTAAACTTCAATTAGGTAATAGTATCTTTGTTGTTGTAGGTATATAAATCTACACAACATAAATTATGTATTATTTGTGTATTTATGTACTATTTTTATTTAGGCATCAATCGTCGGATTGTGTTTCTTTTTTATGAAACAACGTAAATGAATTAATTACTTATTTCCATTTTTATTACCTTCTATCATCTACACAGGATGATAAAATAGGGATGTTTAATTAAAGCTCTTATCGAAATGGGTGCCTACGCGTACGGCGATCTAAATACAAAAGGGATTTGTATCTTACTCTACAGGTACTGAATTAACAGGCATCAGTGACACAGGTTTTACCCAGATTTTGTAATTATGTAACGGGCAGGTACGAATGTATCTTCCCGTTTCCCAACATTATTTGTTTGCCTGCTGTGCGTTTTAGTTCAGCTGGACGTAGGCAGCTCTCGCACATGACTAGTAGTCATGTGCATAAGTATATATATTGTGGAATTGTGCTCATATCATGCAGTTTCGATACAAACCGCTTTGAAGTTTTGATATCTGGGTAATAAACACCAATAGTTACCCACATCGAAGTTTGTTTTGTTCTATTTCGATTCTTGTAGGTTCCTATTCGTAATATGGCGATTAAATATGGTTATTTCCCTATTTTAAAATTATTAATCATTGATATGAAACGCTGAATTAATCGCGACTCGCGCCGAAGGTTTGATCAATTTGGATATATATCTAGTACCTATGTATCTAAGTACAGACCATGATGAACTAGGTATATACGAGCCATCGTTACCGAGCGAATGTAGGCAGTATTCTTATTACGTAGGCAGATAGGTTATGTAGGTACGTAGGTTATTAATTTGTAATGGTCATTAGTTTCAGTTACCTTACGCGGTTTTTATTCAAATAGACAGAACTCTTGTGATTGTTTTGATGAACTAGGTATATACGAGCCATCGTTACCGAGCGAATGTAGGCAGTATTCTTATTACGTAGGCAGATAGGTTATGTAGGTACGTAGGTTATTAATTTGTAATGGTCATTAGTTTCAGTTACCTTACGCGGTTTTTATTCAAATAGACAGAACTCTTGTGATTGTCGAAAGAAAACTGGTCCGATTTGTCTAAATATTCTACCTTTTTTATAGGTAGGCGCATTCTGAAACAGACCATAGCCCTGTAGTTACGAATGTATCTAAGCATAGAGGAAACTAGAAAAAACTGGCCTGTACAACAATGGAAAATGTGGTTCAAGTTGATTAGGTACAATGTAGACATTAATTTTGTTTTTATGAAGTAATTTTAATCAGAGGTTTTAGAAAAAAAAAGAGATTCACACACTGGTGGTAAAAGGTGCAGTATTCATATTGATTTGATTACTGAATACGAATGAACGAAACGTTATGAACGTATGACTGAGTAATGTTGTTTTACAGGGTGGAAAGGACATCGATTCGCGAACGATAACCACATACTTGGTACTCTTACATCATGCCGAATCCCCCGCACATAGAAAAGTTTCATGGGTTTTTCAACTTTCAAAACAAAGTAGCAGCTGTTTCTTACACAAGTGCAATACTTACACCGTCAAAATATATGGAACAGTAGTAGTATTAGTAGACAGGTATGTAGTTAATAGTGTTTTTTTTAAATTACCGGTGTATAATTCCTATATGGGAAGGAGGGGAGTCGGAATGATGTACCAAGTGCAAGTTGTACATTTCGGTGTCCCTTCTACTCTTATCTAACCTTGGAAAACAATTGAAAGAAAATTGTATGGGAAATACATACAATTATCTTAAATTACCATTGTTTCCAATATTTTCTTTTCAGAATTGAGTTTTGATGATATCACGTCATAATAGACTACATTAGTGTACCTAATAAATTATTTACCACATGTTTTTGGTATTTAGACCAGTTATCATGCAAGTTTCCTTTATCCCGAGCATAACTCTTCACGCACGTCGTCGTAGTGGATAACAGGGAGAGTAGGTAGGTACGTACCATCTATATTTAAGAACTCATGTAGAATAGAATGTATGTATCTCCCTTGGACCCAGAGGGGGTCTTACTTTATTTCAATAGCAAGAACTATTTGAATGCAGAAATGCCCAATATTATACCAATCTATTATAAATAACTTATACAGAAACAAAAATTAAAGAACACGGGTACCGGTAGGTAACCGGGAATTTTAATTTTTAATTCTGCGTTACTTAAATAGGTACGTTTAATAGGACAAGTTTCACACGACATAGGTACAAGTATTTCCTCAATTTGATTAGGTACTGTTTTCGATGGGTACCTTAAGACAGTTTTCCCCAATAATTCTTTGCAGTATTCTGTGCCGCGGCTAGCTGGTTGGCCACTCGCGGATTGATGAAAAAGCTTTTCTGTCGACCGCTGGACTTTGGTTGGTATCTTTTCAGTATTTGCCGTACTTACTACTATTCACATAGGTTTTTGAATTGAATTGCATTTTTATGCCTACTTATGGAAATTCGGCCCGAAAAGAAGTCTATTGCAGCTCCTTTCATTCAGGATTAGAAACATTTTTTGCTCGTAATCTTGCGATTTTACAAGCTAGTTTCTATTAACAGCTTCTCGTTAGCGCATTACGAGTATTATTTCTAGTAATTCGAAATAAATTAAAGAAACAGGATGAAATGACGTTGTCGTACATCGTAATCGTAGTCTAGGTATAGACTTGTGCTGGCTACGTCGTAGAAAACCTTCATGTAACCATTTGTACGATTTTCGGTACTTTATAAGCCTCTTTGGGTCATTAGTTCATAAGGGTTGAAGTCTTTTTGAGCCTAGCCCATAAAATAAGTAGAAATTTATATGATTAAATATTTCATAAAAAAAGACTACATATTAACCTACGTGACATTAAACGTTTTTGAAATGTTACGATAAAGATTCTTGGATTTCTATGCAAAATAGATGAACTGGTCTGTTAAACTAACGAAACAAGGTAATGCCCTAAGCTCGTCTCAATCATGTTGTATATTATATAGGAACGTCGTTAGAATGTATTACTGTCGTAATATCATACAGTAGTTTCTTTAGTAGGTAAAGGTTTGCATCTCTCATGTAGAAATATTACGTCATTTTTGGATTACATGTACATGGATTGCTGAAGAATCACTCCTGGAGCACCAGTCGTTCTCATCAGCTCTGCGGCGAGTCCACGGAAGGATCCAGTAGGTGTATATGTGCGCTGGTATTTTCACCTCACGAAAAACTAAACAAATTTAGGTTATTAAATTTGAACTAAGCAGTAAACGGAAAGAGTCATGTATATTGATTTCAATATTTATTTGAAAAAAATACTTTACAGGTGGTAAAAACACTTTAGAACCCGTTAAGTTATACATTTTAGACTTACCACTGAAGATTATGCAACCTAAACAATTGAAAACACTTGGTGACATAAATCGAAGGACTTGCCACCACCAACGCAAATCTGGAAAAAAATAAACGATTATAAATATGTCACGTAAGGTATAAACATTAGAATACTTACGTTTAGGTTTAGGAGGAATTAATTTGATTGCCCCCGGTTTTTCAACAGGTTCAACTATTGTTTTTGGCTTTTTCTCTGGAGGAGGCTCATTATGAACTGGAGACGGTCGTTTTGGTATTGATACTGTAGGTGGCAATACAGGCGGCGTTTTTTTTGTTAATACTGCTGCACGAGAAGGTGGTGGTTTAACTTCCTCTTCTAGTCCATGTTTTCTAAACTTGGAATTGAAAGTTTTAACAGTTTTTGGTTTTGGTTCATCTGGTTTTCTGACTTCGATGGATATTGAAGGTTTTTCTTTTTTAGAATCGCTCAATTTCGGTATTTTACCTAATTTATGAACAGATGGCGTTTTATCATCGGGTTTCTCTGATGTAGACTTGTTTAGAGAAGTATCCTTACTCTTTTCATTTTTTTCTTCTTTTTCTTTTTTCTTATCTTTTTCAGATGATGACCTTGAACTCCGATCCTCTTTAGATTTACTACTGGAAGTCGATAATTTATCGCTAGATCTTTTGCTACTGTCACTTTTTGATCTAGAACTATGAGAGGAATGTCTATCCTTATCTTTAGATCGGTCTGAACTACTATTATGTCGACTAGAACTGCTTTTGTGAGTTTTATGTTTCTCAGTTGAAGAATGTGACCTACTCGAATGTTTTGAACTGCTCGACTTTGACGCACTACTACTAATTTTATCATTTGATTTATCTTTACTTCTACTTTTTGTTTTATCTTTAGATTTTTCCGAATCGGATAACCCTTCAGAAGTTTTACTGTCGTTATCATCATCAACTTGCGATATGACTTGCTTTCCATCTTTTAAGCAGATTTTTAATACCGGCAAAGTTTCAGGTTCGTCTTCTATTTTGATATGACCTACGTTCGTATCATTGTCGACGTTGTTAACAATAGCTTTATCAAATTTGGTGCGATCTTCACCGTTTGTTTTTATTTCAGTATTATTGTCAACATTGCATTCAGATTGTATTAAGGCATCTAAATCCGATTGCGCTTCCGATATAATTTGTGGTAATTCTGCAATCTGGACAGGAACTACTTGTTCACCCTTTACAGTTTTTAACCATTGTTCTACTAACTTCGATGCTAGGGCTCTGATAACTGTAATGAAAGAAATTAAAATGCTTTAGTCATTCACAATAACAATAGAATATTTTATCTGATCCTTAAGAATTAAAATAATCACAGTCTGAATAATTTGATTGAAAGCTGGCTACATACTCGTTCAGGTCAGCCCGGCGGCTAAAGTTCGTTCAATTTAGCCTACCGACCTGCGCCAAACTGGGCCAACCAAATATGTGTGCCGCGCATTAAATTAGTCGCGTCAAATCGCCATGCAAACTGCAAATCTGTTAAAAGGAAAGAATTAGTAAAAATATGATATCTTACCAAAATGGTTATCGTCCTTTGACAATTCCTTTACAAGCTTCGGGCAATTATTAGTTTTTAAACGTTCTATATCAACAGGGCACAATAATAGCAGCTCCAATAACTCTTTTACAAGAGGCCAGTTTTTGGCGACTATGCTTTCGGTCAGCCACATGTGTACCAAAACCCAACCCCCAGAACCCATAAATAAACCCAGCAATTCAGTTTCTGTACATTTCAGTATTTGTATGTAAATACATTTAGATACCAATTTCTTCGAAAATTTTGTCATGAGGCTGAAACGAAAAAATCAACATTTTACAAAAAGTTCGATATTATAAAGTCAGCTCTAAAGGGATTTGAAGTGGGGGCATGTAACAGCATTCTAGCGTCCCCTTTGTCGGAGGAAGCTAAGATGTTGTGTCAACTATTGGACATTATTTACCACAACGAATAGGTACTAAGGTCATTATTATAATACCTAATAACTGTGAGATAACCATTGTTTAATTTTAAGTTGTTGAATGTTCTGTTATGGGGGTGACATTATCACTAAGTGACATAACCCCTTAAAATAAATAAAGATTAAAAAATAAGTTCTAAGGCTTTTTCTAGAGCGGAATTTAGAAAAAAATCTTGGTAATTGATATAAAATTATTGGTTTGATGGTCGTATTTTATTAGAAGTAGTATCGTACAGCGAGATGGCTAAAATTTGTGAGGGTCTTATCAAAAAAATTATAATAGGCCACTTTCACAAATTCCAAAATAAATGAGTGACCTAAAACTTATTGTGAAAGAAAAGATTTATATTTATTCATATTTAAAAGATTTTCATAATAATGAAAAAAAAAAATGTTGAAAAACATACCTAGCCAGCCTCTGGACTTCATCCCTGCTTTTGATCCCACCATTCGGTGACAGGAGCACACTCAGGCAGTTAAGTAATTGAATTGGATCTATGCGCGGCTGTAACAAAGAAAATTAAAAGTTATTGCAGTTGTCCCTATTTGCTAAAATTGTACATTTCAATTGGTTCTCAAAACTATTATTATTGCTCGATTAAGGAAGACGTCCCTGATCCCTGCAACCCTTTTCTGCATGTCAAGCACGTTTGTGACAGTTTGTATGACCTAAATCCATGAAATGAGAACGGAAGTCTGATTTAGGTTTAAGTAGGTATCTAGGACTCTGATATCATGAAGCCAGTCATTTTCGAAAATGTATTAAGTGATTAAACGACAAAAAATATTTTGTTATAAGACTTAATAAACGACAGTGTTATAACTAAAATATTTGATTTTCCTGTACATTTTACTATGTCTATACAAACAAATAGCAAACCGTTATAATGGGCTTTCTGGGCTTTACGAAAAAATTCGGTTGAAAGATAATTATTATGACGCGGAAACGGAAATTGGCATTATTTTCATCATGCGATCTTTCGATATAACCTATGCCTAGCTTATAGTCACGTAATTGAAGGGTGTTCTATTGCACCACTATCAGAAACAGCGGTAATAAAAAAGAACGACGTCATTATGCAATTCGTGATGCTGTCTCTTGCAATAATGCTCGAAATCCATTAATACGACCACTAATTCTTTAAACGACAACAACTAACCCGTTTACTCATTATTATCAGGGTAAAGGTGGGTCAGTTTAAGGCGAATACTTTTGTTATTTGATACATGCAATCAATCCGACATGACGTACAGACGTACGATAGGTACAGACGCCAGCAGGTCAAGCTACTCGAAACTGTCAAATTTTTCCAATAAACCTTGAACCGTATCCATGAAAGATAAGGTTGAAAATCTATTAAGAAATTTGACAGATTGTTGTATCTTGATGTGCTGGCGTCTGTACGTAAGAAACGTACTCTTGAAACTACAATAGAGGAAAAGGAGGATTATCGTAGGCAATCGCTTGAAGGGGGTTTGTTGAGGGGTTATTCTTCAAGTCGCAACCGTAACAATGAACAATGGAATTAATGTCCGGACATGAGACGCGTAGGTCGGATCAGAACTGCGCTATTAAAACAGGTTCGGCCGTTTGCAGAGCAGGTCAAGGTTAGATACAGTTATAATTGAAGCGACATTACATTCAATTATTTTTTTATAGTAACCTAGTAGAAAAGAGTAAGCCCCAAAGGCAATTGATAGAAAGCGCGGAAAAAAACATGGCAACCCCGAGTGGTATTTTTGTTATCGATTTAAACAAATGGCCAATAAGCAAAGTGTTCGAGCATTTTGTTTTTTAAATACATCTGTATTAATAGAAAAAGATTTTACTATTAAATTGTTAACCCATTCGCATTGGAAAACGCTTTAAATTACATTGACCTATTTTTATTTCTTTAGAGCGTGTAGGTATCAGAAAGGTGTGTTAATATTTCAGGGTGTTATTCAGACGATCTAACTGTACAAATTTTTCCTTGGGACCACCATCGTAAACGCTAACCACACCTTTCTGATAAATGCTTTATATTCTGCGGCGAACGCCGATTAATGTACTACAATAACCTAATAAGCCACTCCCATGAAGCACGGAGTCACCTCATTGGGTTGGGAGGATTTATTTATAGAGTACAAGACCGACCGTGCATGGCGCAAGCTTGTGACACGTACGTAACAAGGCGAATATGATTGTATTTTTCCGCCCGACTGTCCGAATCAGGCTGACCGGCGGCCCAAACTTGTATGCCGAAATCGTCAACATCTTTCAGAATTTCGTGTTTGAAATGCAATTAAACTTTACCCAAGATGCTCAGTAGTAGCAGGAGGTGCAGACGCAAGCATAATGAATTACGGCGTAGATACTGAAAAAACCTTATTCATACAGGCTTGTCATTATTGCAGTTACGTGTATTTTAATTATTAGGGTAAAAAACGACATTTAAATACATGTATTTTCTGAGTAAAATAATACGTTGACTTGGGCAGACTGGACCCAGAAGCACATGAGAACAAAAGCTGATATAGCTTCTGGCATTTACGCCAGCACTTCGGACATGACAGTGTCACAGATACGAGAATTGATTTCCAATTTTATGAACGGGTTCAACTTCCTTTGTAGCCTCCAATGAAGTAGGTATTTCTACAATTAATCAAAATGGACGCCGGACTGGACGGTCGCGCAATGCAAGAGGGCGTTTACGTCACTACTGCGTAAATGCCACATCACGTGATATTGTTCTAGAACTATTCATAATTTTTCTTTGAATATTTCGTAGCATTGATGCATCATACTCATCATTGATAGATAAGCATGAAAGAATTCTATAGATAATTCAAGGTAAATCAAGGTAAAATTGGTAAAAAAATGCGAATGTTCCATTATAGGTACCCAAATTTGCTAAACTATGAAAGTAGGTAGGTATGAATATTAAATTAGGACAAAACTTACCATTATAATATTCTATATTACTTCAAAAATAACACGACACCCGATTGCACAATGGTATGCCATGCCACGCCTTAGGCTCCAGGTACAACATGGCGTCTTGTCATTGTATAACTAATTTTATTAATCTTGCACAGAGAAACACTTATTGTCTAGTTCTTAAGTTCAATGAAATTACACTATTTTTTAAACTTAAATTACATAAATTGTCTGTAATCACAGTAGTGACAAATATAATTATTCCGTTGCTTTTCCGTGGTACTTATGGGGAATATGTTAGATAAATCAGGTATTATGCCTACATCTGATATATTATTTCAATAACATATTTCTATAAAGGGATCTGATCAAATTTATAGGAGACTACAGCACTTTATATTTCAGTGAGTTGGCAGAATTCCAAGCTATGGCCAGCTAAGACGTTCGATCCGAGTAAACGGCTGGCAAGCGGAGAGAATGCTTGTTGAAGAATGAGCTAAAATCGGAAACAGAATTTGGAATTATGGAATGATATTGAACGAATGAACGTAGAGAGCGGAAAAGGAAACTGAATAATAGACAAAAAAATGAATGTAAATTCGTCAATGTGTCGTAATGTTGCCATCTAAATAAATTGGAAATCGCATTAATTACTTGATTTTAGTCGATTCTCTAGATTTAAGTCTTTTGCACAGTGACGCAAAAGCTTTCGTCTTCGACTTCGTTGTGTCTTACGGCAATTCAGCACGTTCACACAGTAGTTTTGGTCATCGTGAAAATCGTTTTGAACAATTCTCAATTTGAATACAAAAAAAATAAATAAAAAATAACTATTTAACGCGTGTCCTGAACAAATGTAAGATTTGTATCATGATGTTTGTATCCTGTGAAGTTTCAAGGATAAGGAGCGCAAAAAACTGATGGTGGTTCCTGATCGGCGGCGGCGATTCGGGGCGGCGGCAGCGCGGCACGGCGCGCATTGGCGACGTCTGCTCCGAGCTCGTCTGCGAGCTGGAATTGACCTGACCGCTTACCCGGTTTTCCTGCGACTACGTCCGGCGCTGGCGTTTCGTGGTGTTCGTGCAAGTCCAGGAAACCAGTGCTGTAATATTAGTGTTTGTGACTTCAGTGTTTTGATATTAATTTAGTTTATTATATTTTGTTTTGTTAAGTCTGTATTTATGCATAACAGCAGCAGCGATGTGGTCGGTAATAGTGCATGTCAACCTTCAACGTCGCTGACCACCCTGGAGAGATGCCCGCTTTGTACCCAAGCACGGTTTTTTAAAGGTAAGCGGGGTCTGAATGTGCATATTGGAAAAGTACATAAACTACAAAATGCACCAACTTCAGGCCCTGTTTTAACCCTTTACCGCATACTGTATCAAATTTGATACACTACGAGTTTTCACAGATAAATAATTTTTGGGCCTTCTATACCACGTGTTGATGACTGATATGTATACTATGGTTGTATCCGAACATGAAAAAGAAATAGGCAGATTTCTACCTTGTCTGTGGTATGTTATTTCTGCCATCGAATATTTCAAACCGCCAATTCAAACAGTGAGTGCGGTTTGTGGATTTTAAAAGCCGATTTTGGCTACTTTTTCTTTTAGCTAAAATTATTTTTGTTATTTGCGAGTGAATAAAATGGATCCCAAGAAGTTTTACGGAAAAACATGTAAGTAATATCAAATACATCTTGACGAAAAATGGACTAGAACTTTGTATCTGAAATGATACTCTATGCAGTTATGTATGCATACGTTTTTCAAATATGATACTTCATGCATTAGAGTTTGTGCCAGTGCTCGGTCAGATATGAGACTACATGCAATAAGAACATCGTACAGGGATTAATTTTTTATAATAATTGATAGTGAGAAAGTAGAACAAGCGAACGTGTTTGTATATTTGGGAAGTTTTACACCGTGGGTTCATCTAATGTTATAAAAAAAAATGTTATTTTTGCTGGTTCTTATTTACTGGTGCTATAAACGTTTGGGGCTTATGAAGGTATTTAGTGTTTTATTTATTTTCAGGGACTCGACACGCAAGCGGGCGTGATATTCCTTTAGATAGCGATGATGAAGACCTGACCGATGATGAAGATTATTTTTTACCGCCCAAAGGTGTAACCATCGAAGAAACAGATTCGGAGTACGATTTTTCGGATAAAAGTGAAGATGAAGGGAGTCTTACTCAAGATGCATTGGAGGCAGTGTATCTCGAAGACGATTTTGAATATGAAAGTATGGAAAGTGCGGAAACTATGAATGACATCATAGAATCGTCAACATCAACGGGTATAACGGACAAAAACAGAAAAACAAAGGGACAAACAAAAAAAAAGGTAAAAAAGGATAAATTGACTTGGACCAACAACACAATTACTTATAACAGCGAGGATGTTGCATTTATGGGCTGCACCGACCTACCTGAAAACATAATGGGCCTGGAGACGCCAATAGCTTTTTTCAAGTATCTGTTTCCAACTAGTGTTATTCATCTCATACATGAACAGAGCAATCTATATGCAGAGCAGTTGCAACCAGATAAAGCAAATTCTATAACTAGTGACGATATATCAAAATTTATAGGAGTTATCATGTACATGTCAGTTGTACATTTGCCATCTACGCGACACTACTGGAGTGAAGGAACATATATCGAAAAAGTAGCTTCTCTCCTTACTTGTAACAAGTTTGAAGAAATCAAACGATTTTTGCACTTTTTTGATAAAACCAAAGAACTTCCTAAAACTGACCCAAATTGCGATCGACTGCAGAAATTAAGACCACTTCTGGACATCCTGAGAGCACAATTATTGACTATCCCTAAAGAAGAGTACCTAGCAATAGATGAGCAAATGATACCCACAAAAGCGAAAACATCTGGTTTTCGTCAATATAATGCAAAGAAACCCCACAAATGGGGTTATATTAACTATGTTTTGAGTGGCGCTTCCGGATTCAGTTACGACTTCGACATCTTTACAGGACAACACAAAACCGAAGTGCCACCTAATTGTCCAAATTTTGGAGCAACTGGCAATGTGGTTACACGATTGCTAAACACAGTATCACAAAATTTAAACCACAAACTCTTTATCGACAATTTTTATACCAGTCTTCCGCTCATGGCACATCTCCATGGCGTTGGAATTCTACCATTAGGTACAATTCAATTAAATAGAGCAAAAGACATTGATTTGCCAAACAAAAAGGCATTGCTGAAATGTGAGAGAGGTCACTGCATTGAAAAATCCACGGAAATAGATGGAGTTCAACTAAGCGTGACTACATGGGTTGACAATAAAGTCGTAAGTTTATGTTCTTCCTATGTTGGAAAGGAACCTATGGCTCCCGTAAAACGATTTTCAAAAAAACAAAAGCGAATAATTGAAGTACCTCGACCAAAATCGGTAGAAATCTACAATAAATATATGGGCGGGGTGGATTTATTAGACGCAATGTTAGGTTTTTACAGGATAAAAATAAAAAGCAAGAAATGGTACCATCGAATATTCTTCCACTTAGTCGATATGACGTGTGTGAATAGCTGGCTTTTGTGGCGTCGCCGCAACAAACAAAAATCTAATAACCAAGTGTATATGTCGTTGTTAGATTTTAAACTGTATATAGCTGATGTTTTGATGCGGGAAACGGGAGGAGTGTTTACTCCATCTACCCGAGGCCGAGGGCGGCCTGCTCTAGAACATGATCTAGAACATATAAGAAAAAGGAAACGACGTATTGAACTGCCTCCGCAAGAAGTAGTATACGACGGGATTGGACATTGGCCCAACTGGGGCGAAAAACGGCAGAGGTGCAAAAAATGTTCACGCCTATCTTACATTTACTGTAGTAAATGCGAATGTTTTTTTTGTTTAAACAAAGATCGTAATTGTTTTAAGGATTTTCATATGGTTTTGCATTAAATTTTGACATAAAATGTGAATTTTATTCATTCAATAAAATTAATACATCTTAAATATATATATATATATATATATATATATACGAAAATATTTACCCCAACTGCATGTTGTACCATATATGATTTCGTATATTCCGTTACCTGGACTGCATGTTGTATCAAATGTGAGATTTTGTGTTTAGAAGCAATTATTTCGGTTTCTAATGTCCGAAAAAATAAATAAAAAAAAACTGGGATATCTATTATGCCATAGAACCATGTAAATTAATTTGAGCAAAATCTAAAATTCCATGCGGTAAAGGGTTAACACCCTCAACCGCAACACAGGCAATATCTTCTTTCGATCCACTTTGGAAAACCCTATCAAAATTCAAAAACTCCGTTCCTATACTGAAGCGAGTTCCCCGAGGCGCTAGACCAGTTGTCGCACAAAACCTAGCAGGTTGCGTGCGCCTTGCCGTCCGGGAGAACTCGCTTAGTGCTTGGGAACAACTGCTCACCTTCCCTTATCGAATTCTTCACGTACAAAAGAATTTGGCAATCAAAAAATCTTTAACATCACAAATTAAAGAAAATTGTAATATTTCGGCTCGAGATTTAGACACCAAATTACCGACACAGAGATATACCTCTTCAAGAGGTATATCCCATTTGGTGGAAAACAAGTTAGGGGAAGGTGACATTAGTGGAGCAGCCAGGATTCTTTTCAGTAGCGATGTGCTGGCACCGTGCTCCCCAGAAACACTCGCAGCTCTGGAGACCAAACACCCTGCCCCAGCGGATGGCCTTTCTTTTCCCGACCCTCCTGATTCAGACATACACTCCCTCACCATTACAGGTCGAGAGGTGGTCACAGCTGTTTGCTCCTTCCGGAGCGGCTCCGCCGGTGGACTCGACGGCCTAAGTCCTCAACACCTAAAGGACCTTATCTGTTCAGGCGCCGGGGAAGCTGGTGAGCTACTCTTGAAGGAGCTCACAGCTCTGATTAACCTTATGCTCTCCGGCAAGGTGAACGAGGCCGTCATCGACGTCCTATACGGGGCAAATTTATGTGCCCTGCGCAAGAGGGATGGCGGCATTCGTCCCATTGCCGTGGGAACTGTCTACCGTCGTATGGCAGCCAAGATTTGCTGTAAATTTTTTGGTGAGGCCGTTTCGAAAAAATTTCAGCCCCTGCAGCTAGGTTACGGCTCTAAAGGGGGCTGTGAGGCTGCCGTACACGCTTTGTCGACCTACCTAAATTCTGGCAAAGGTGAGGTCATTCTGAAGGTTGACATAAAGAATGCCTTCAACTCAGTAAATAGGGACACCTTGCTAATAGAAACAAAAAAAGAACTACCCCAAATTTATAGTTTTCTTTGGCAATGTTACAGACACCCATCAAAATTACTATATCACGACAACCTTTTGGAATCTGCTGTTGGCTGTCAACAAGGTGACCCCCTCGGGCCAGTGATTTTTAGTTTAGCTATTCATCCAATTGTTCGACAATTAAATTCTAAATTTAACGTTTGGTATCTTGATGATGGAACCTTGGGAGGCGATGTAGATACCGTGTTAAATGACCTAAATTTCTTAAAAAATGAATTTCATTCCATTGGCCTTGACCTAAATCTTTCGAAATGCGAGTTATATGTAAAGGACAGTACCGACAGACAACAGACTATTTCTAAATTTAACGCAATAGCCCCTGACATCAAAATTATTGAGAAAAGCTCTCTTCGTCTCCTCGGGGCTCCAATCCATGAAAATTCTTTTCCCGATTTCATAGAGGAAAAGATTCAAAATTTTAATGATGTTTCGGAAAGATTGCTCCAAATTAACATGCATTCGGCCATCACCATAATTCGGTACTGCTGTTTCGGTCCTAAATTAACATATTTCCTTCGTGCTTCCCCTTTATGGAAGCACACACATCTTTTGGACAAAATGGATCAAATTATCAGACATACTTTATCATCCATTTTAAATGTGGCTTTGGACGACCGAGCTTGGGCACAAGCAAGTCTTCCCATTCGCATGGGGGGACTCGGCGTCCGCAAAATTTCTAGTATTAGTTTACCGGCTTTCATATCCTCGGTCCACGGCACTGAGAAATTAATCAGGAATATCCTGGCTTCCACACTGGTTGATTTTGATGTGCCGTGCCTCTCCGAGGCCATCGATGCTTGGAAACTCGCTTGCCCGAATACTGAAGAACCCGACAATCCATTTTCCCAGAGACGGTGGGACGAGCCGCTCTGCAGAGTAGTTCAGGACAATTTACTTCACACAGCTGCTACTACTGCTGAGCGTGCACGACTGCTTGCTGTGGGTGAATGGGAGTCGGGTCTTTGGCTTCACGCACTCCCGTCGTCGAGCATAGGCACTTTGTTCGACGACACTGTTGTGAGGAATTTAAATCCGTGAAATTAAAACCATATATTTCTCCTTTTGACAGCTAATATAATTCTATTATTTTAAGTGCTTCTTTTTCTTATATTTTGACAATACAAAAACCATAGAGAATAATCAACCTCTAACATCCTCCCTTTTGTACAGTCTATTATAAAAAAAAAACTAATTTAACAAACAATGTAAACCAATTCGGTTCAATATTGTTATCATAGATGGCCTGCTAAGAGCCTTTGTTAAGAAATCAGCACTTTGAAGTTGTGTACCAACGTGCTGAACCTTAAGTCTTCCATCTGCAACTAGTTCTCTCACATAGAAGTGTCTGATTGCAATGTGCTTTGTTCTTCTATGCAGTTCAGGATTTTGAGCCAACTTCACAGCGGCGTCATTGTCAATTTGCAGTATGGGAACATCCTTCAGAGCAGAAATTTCATCAAATAGTCTTTGCAGCCATACTATTTCTCGTGCTGTTTCGCTGGCTGCAACTATTTCAGCTTCAGTCGAGGAAATAGCAACCGATGACTGTTTACGACTTGCCCAGGAGATAGGTCCGCCAGCGTATAAACAAAGGATGCCACTAGTCGAGCGACCGTCCTTGACGTCTCCTGCATGATCGGAGTCACTAAAACTTTCTAATATTCCGGACTTGCAATCCTTTTTGTACGTTATTCCATAGCTTGATGTCCCTTGTAGATAGCGCATTATTCGCTTTACCTTTAATACATCTTCTTTTGAAGGATTTTCTAGGCTTCTGGAAACGACACCAACAGCGTAGGCAATATCAGGTCGTGTTCCTACCATGAGGTACGCTAAGGCACCAACAGCTTGCCTATAAGGGTATGACTTCTCGTCTATGCCCTCTCTTTCAGACTGTCGTAGTTCCGAATCTCTGATAATAGGTGTAGTTACTGATTTACAGCTGTTCATCCCAAACCTAGCTAAAACCTTTTCAGTGTAATGTTTCTGCGTTATACTTATGGAGCCATCATCTTTGTATAGTAGTTGCAAACCTAGATAGTAGTCTGCAGGCTTTACGGTTATCTTAAACCTTCGTTTAAGTTCTGCCATAAACTTATCTGCATCCTTCTGCTTTGTTGCAGCTACGAGTCCGTCATCGACATATAATGCCAAAATGATTTTATTTTGCAATCGCTTTCGAATAAATAAGCAAGGATCACTTTGACTTTGTTGAAAGCCTATGGTCTTCAAGTAATCCACGATGCACTTATTCCAACATCTTGGTGCTTGCTTAAGTCCGTATAGACTTCTCTTTAACTTGCAAACTCGTTTAGTTCCGTCATTGATACCTTCTGGCTGTTTCATGTATATCTCTTCATCGATAGACCCATTTAGAAAAGCAGTTGTGACATCAAATTGAGTAAGAGATAAACCTTCGTTTGCAGCAACACTTATGATCGATCTGATTGTCGTCATTTTTGCAACAGGACTAAACGTTTCGTCAAAGTCAACTCCGGGTTGTTGGGAAAAACCTCGAGCAACAAGCCTTGCTTTGTATTTGTCGATTGTACCATCAGCGTTCGTTTTGATTTTATAGATCCATTTGCACGAGATAGCTTTGCGATCCTTGGGTAGATCAACTAGAGACCAGGTTTTATTTTCTTCTAAGGACTTAATTTCACTTTTCATTGCTTTAAACCAATGCTCCTTGTCTTGACTCTGTAGTACGTCAGTATATGTTGTAGGTTCATCATTTTCAGTCTTATCATCTACTGATATCATTACGTAGTCACCAAGTCTTGCAGGAGGTCTTAGCTTTGATCTGTCTCGAAGAGTTATTCGTCCTTCATTCTCTATTTCTCTATCTGGCAAAATCTCATCGTTTATCGCTTCCAAGCGTTCTGGTAATGTTTGCTCTGATAAATCGTTGTCCACATCATCAGTTTCATCATGCTCATCTTGAGTTTCCGAAGATAATTCTGGGATTCCGTTATTTATCTCTGTGTTAGGTGTATCTTCAAACGATTCAGGAGGTATACACTCTTGAAATGTATCTGTACTTTCATTTGCTTCCTCCCTTACATCATGAATCGTTCTATTATTCTCCTCCCTTGCAGAAAGATTCGTTGGTAATCGTAGACTTATTTCCATCTCAGAGTTTTCCTCAGCAGATTTAGATCCAATATTCAATTTCATGTCAGATCTGCAGACTGCTGACTCTTGAAATACTACGTCTCTTGATCGTACCAGTGAATTTCCATCCAGAAGACGATACCCGTCATCATTATCATAACCGATCAATAAACATTTTTTTGCTTTCTTGTCCAATTTCGTACGCTTTTGCTTGGGTACATGGGCATAACAAGGACTTCCAATGATTCTTAAATGACTTATCTTTGGTTTCTTGTTAAACCATAATTCGTATGGTGATTTACCATCAATAGGAGTGTGTCCTGTACGATTTAGCACATACGCTGCGGTATTTATAAGTTCTGCCCAACAGGCAATAGGCAACTCTTCGTGCGCGTACATCATGGCACGAGCGGCTTCGACAAGCGTTCTATTCTCCCTTTCACTACAACCATTTTGCTGTGGCGTATATGGCATAACCAATCTATGCTTGATGCCATATCTTTGTAGTATTGTTCGAGTTTTCTCGTTGTCAAACTCTCCACCATTGTCGCTTAATAGTTCTTTTACTACATGACCAGCTACTTTGCTTTCTTCTAGCATCAGTTGAAGCTTTAAATGGACTTCAGACTTCTGTTTCATGAAGTATACATAACGGTATTTGCTGAAATCGTCTTTAAATAGAACGAAATATTGATATCTTTTGTATGAAAATGGAAAAGGTCCACACACGTCTGAATGTATCATCTCGCCAGGTATCTTTGCTCTGTCTCTGGTTCCAAAAGGTCGCCTTTTCATTTTTCCAAAGCTACAACCTTCGCAACATTCATGTGTATTATTCGGTACCTTAATCTTCAGTTCCCTTTCAATTAACTTCTTCACATGCGTTTTGCTTTGATGTACAAGTCTTTCATGATAAATCTGTAATACATCTTGGCGTATCAGTGCATTAATTTCGACTAGAATTGGTGGCATTACATTCTTCACATTAAGTTTAAACAGCCCTCCTCTTTTCTTTCGAATGCCTGCAACTTTGACTTGACCTTTAGATTTCAATCTACAGAACTCGGGGTCAGATTCAAATAAACTTTGCGGTAATCTATCTTGCGCTGCTAATAATGAGAATAAATTTTTCTGCAGTGTTGGCACACACCACACATCGCATAAGGTTATCATTTCTTTATGATCGCCAACCGTAGCTTCAAGTTTTATGTCACCTTTACCAGTGGCATCTACTTTCTCGCCATTCGCTGTCATTACCGTATGCTGTGAACCAAAAACTTCAAACGTATGGAATAAATCTCTCCTGAATGTGACGTGGCTTGTAGCTCCACTGTCCAGATACCAATTATCTTTGTCAGGGTATAAGCATCTGTCAACGTTCATTAGGACTGTACTATTCACATTATTTGTATTTGTGTTTGGCTTGGGAGGTCGACCATCACTCAACCACTTAGAGCATTTTCTTACCTTGTGTCCATCTTGACCACAGTAATTGCACTTTATCTTTTTATTGTAAGCCTTGTTTACTTTCTTCTGAAAAGCTTTAACTGTAAGAGCTTGGTTACTCACACTTGTAGACATAGAAGCCTGTGTATCTATGTTTCTTTCAAAGGCACAGAGTTGTGAGGTTAGTCTCTCTATAGTCCTCTCCTTTTTACTCATAAGTAGCCAACTAGATTTGAAAGTAAGGTATTCCTCTGGTAAAGTATCTAAAATCTTACATATCAATAGTACCTCTGGTAACTCATTGTTTCCTTCAAGCTTCGTAATTTCTTTGTTTAGTTTGAACCAAATATTCTTCAGCTTTGAAAGATGTATAGCCATATTGTCATCCAGTTGCTTCTTGTACTCAAAGAACTTTAGGCAATTGTCATATACTAAATCGTCACCATCTCCATCAAACAACCTTTTTAGTTCATCCCATACTTCTTTAGAAGACTCGAAACGCATTATTCTTTGAACAATTTCATCTTTCATATTGCTCGTAAGAATTATAAGAACCGTGCTATCTAGTTCTTGAAACTTTTCTGAAGCAGTTTTGTCATCTGTACATAAAGCTTTTTCATATCTACCTTCTAATAGATCTAGGGCTTTTGGGATTCCCTTCAGTAACATAGATATTTTATACTTCCATATCAACCAGTTGGTGCCATCTAGGTTCCCAATGTTAAATCTCGTGATATCTGGTTTGGTTGCCATATTCACTAATAAACACTGTTATCGTATTTTGTAATATCGATTTTAAAAAGAACCACGGACCTCTGCTACCATGTTGTGAGGAATTTAAATCCGTGAAAAAAATTAAAACCATATATTTCTCCTTTTGACAGCTAATATAATTCTATTATTTTAAGTGCTTCTTTTTCTTATATTTTGACAATACAAAAACCATAGAGAATAATCAACCTCTAACAGACACGACCTTCCGCCTCGCTGCTTCCTTACGTCTTGGTGCCGCCTGCTGCACTCCTCATCGCTGTCACTGTGGTGAAGCTGTCAACAGCCTCGGACACCACGGCCTGTCATGCAGCCGAAGTGCGGGCCGTTTTGCGCGGCACGCGAACATAAATGACATCATCCGTCGAGCTCTTGTTACCGTCGGCGTTCCAGCTATCTTAGAGCCCAATGGCTTGGCACGCGACGATGGCAAAAGACCGGACGGCATGTCGTTGTTTCCTTGGAAGATGGGTAGGCCTTTAGTGTGGGACGCAACATGCGTCGATACTCTTGCGCCATCACATCTTCCAAGCTCATCGTGCTGTGCTGGCGCTGCATGCCGCTGCGGCTGCGGAGAACCTCAAGCGGCGTAAATATAGTAACCTTTGTGGTAACTATATTTTCGAGCCGTTTGGGGTTGAAACTCTGGGGCCGTGGGGTCCGAGTGCTCACAGCCTTTTTAAGGAAATCTCCAAACGCTTAGTTGACGCTTCACGTGACCCAAGGGCTGGCTTTTACTTTGGCCAGAGGCTAAGTGTTGCCATTCAACGTGGCAACGCCGCCAGTCTCTTGGGCACGTTACCAGCTGACAGCGTTGAGGAGGAGTTTTTTGACGCCCTTTTATAATTTGTTGTTATTTTAGTTTTAATTATCTAGTTTTATGTTTAGTAATTAATTTAGATTTAGAAAAAATACTTAAATTTGAATACATGGAGTTATTATGTCATAATTGGTCTACAAAATTGATGCTATTACGCGAAAAATCGTGAAGATTGGAATAATCCTTTGATTATTAGATTAGAGGCCTTCCAACTGGGTTCAGTCAGGCTGTGAATGATGGTAAAAATGATCGTGGACATCGTTTTCCACCGTTCTAATGTCACTCTGTGCTTGACTCAAAGAAAAACCAAGGTCTACGACGACGGTTTTAGTTTAGCGTGGAATTTTATTAGTTGACAAGAGCGTGAAAAATACAGTAATTTCATCAGAGTGAGCAAGAGACAGGGTTTTGATAGAATTAATTGCAGAATTTTAACCAACAGATAAAAATCTAGATGCAATTACAAACGTGACGCGTCACTGTGGAAAAGACGTAACCCTTGTAAAATGAAGTTAAAACTGTAGTCTGTGGTCACTAATTGACGTCACGTCACTCACGTCCACAGAACATATATACCCTTAACTCACGTCACGTCACTACGTCCGCTCTACCCTTGCTCGAGCCAGCCCGCGAAGCTGAGCCTTTAGTAATAAATCAGCCCCTAAATAATGGAAATCAGATCCAGCCTGTCCCTTTGCTGCCCTCTCTCAGCGACGCCCTAAGCCGATGCTCGTACCCCACAGGGGGTGCCCTTAGCGTTGTCACTTAGTTTATAAGCTTTTTGCCTGGCTGGAGGCCTTAAATTCTAGGCATCCACAGGTTTGCCCGGTTAAGCAGTAGCCAGCCTCAGAGGCCGAAATGCGAGATGCAATTCAAAAAAAAAAAAAACGTCACACTACGTCAGACCAGACCGTCAGACGGTTGTCAGACAGAAGGGTCGAACGAATCTGCGGGTAATAAAATGAATCGAAAGATTTTACAGAATAATATTGATTTCTAACTTAAGTACGCTTTGTCGTCTAAATCAGAATAAGAAACTTCAGTGTAAATAAAAGAAAATTGTTTTACAGAACCTGCTTACGTCGCAAACATGTGGAGTGATTCTCTGCTCATCGTATTTATTTCGATATGTACGGCATTTTTAGGGGAAGGTAAGTGTATAGTTGAAATACTGATATTAAAGTATAGATGTACGATAATTTTCTGAAAGTTTTGGATGGTTCTCTATTGTGTTGCCTAACATTTTTATCCATAATCTAAAGTGCCATAATTTCTTAATCATCTTAGACCCAATGTTAACTTGCCCGAACTTAATTTCACTTAACACATGCCATAAAATTGAAATCCTTAAATAGAATATGGCCGAAATCAGTTTGTCATAAATATTACAATCAATAATAGACAAAAGACTTTACTCCCAGTTTCAATAAAATTAAATGTTACAAGTTCTAAATTCAATGGTTACTGAAGTTCATGCCAAATGTAGTAGGGATAGCAATTTTCGGACAAACAATTTTAGTAGAAGAAAGGGAGTATCGTTTTGGATCCTTTAAAGTACTTTTAATATAAATATATTGGTTTCTCTCTAATTTAATGTACCTAACAATGTTCTTTACTGGTTTGCAGGTCTAACATGGATATTGGTTTATAGGACAGAAAAGTACCAAAAGCTGAAGGTTGAGGTGGAACGTCAAAGCAAAAAGTGTAAGTTGATGAAACCAAAAAGATATTTATCTACTTTGGTTTCGTTATATTCAAATTACAAAATTGACAGCGGTTTCATTATGATACCCATAACAACACAAGTTGCATTATGAGATCATAATGCAAATAAATAAACAAAATAAAAAAAAGTGGACACAGGAAAAAAATTCTGAGTGAAATTTTATTATATTAAAAATGTCTTCAACATCAAGTGATATTGAAAATACTCCACCAGATATAACAAATAGAGCAGTTGCGGCTACTAATAATTGACTACCAAAATCAAGACATGTATATGAGAAATGTTATGAAACCGAAGTAGATAAAAATACTTATTTGTCTATATCTGTGTTTTAGTCCTTCCTTCGTAGATAAAATCAACTGTATGTTATTGGTCTTTTAATAACTAGTGCCCACCTATTTCGGTACGTGCTACGCTTGTACCGAAAAATGGCACTCATATTAAAAGACCGTCCATAACATAACAGTTGCATAAATAGCTATTATGTTTAATCAAAACTGACTGTGATTAAATCTTAAAAACCCATTATACTGCCTTATAGTTGTATAATACCTACTTCTTTTATACTTTTACAGTAGAAAAAAGAAAAGAAGCTCATGGAGACTCCCTGGATAAACAACATAAGAAGAAAATTGAGAGGGAGGAAGAGAGACTAAAAAACAACAACAGAGACCTTTCTTTAGTAAAGATGAAATCAATGTTTGCCATTGGTTTTGCATTCACGGCCTTACTCAGCATGTTCAATAGCATGTAAGATAAGTATATATTTGTTCTTTAAATAATATTAGTAGTAACACATTCTCTAGACTTACATTATCATTATGCTAGCTATGGATGATTTGTGCTCATGCCCAGGACCCAATAAGCGAGACCTATGCAATATGAGTCGGCTTTAAGGGGTGAACAAACTAAATTATATGAAATCTTTTTCTTTAAAGTAACTATTTTAGACAATCCTATCCCCAGCTGGTGTATCATAAACTGAAATCGAATCCAGGTGCTTGGGCCTGTTGCATAATCATCATGCTGTTATGCTTATTGAACTTGAATGTCGGGCTATTAAGAATATTTGCCAAAAATTTGGGGCATACATAAGCACCTATCTAGCTCCCTTTGTTAGAAATTAAGAAACAATACCACAGACCTAGAGCCTATATTGTTTTGTTTTTATCACAAGGCAAAAACCTGAATAGCTAATAATAATTCAATTCCAAATCTATAAGAAGTCTCTCGTAAATCTAATCATCATATAAATGTGTTTTACAGATTTGATGGAAGAGTAGTGGCGAAACTGCCCTTCTACCCTATATCATGGATACAAGGTCTCAGTCACAGAAACTTGCCTGGGGATGATTATACAGACTGCTCCTTTATTTTCTTGTACATATTGTGTACAATGAGCATAAGGTAATTAAAAATAACAATTTTATATCACATAATGTACTGATAGTCCTCATGCACAATTTTTTGTATTGTTGCCTTCTTGGGGAAGGAACTGTTACATAGCAAGACGAGAACAACCAATTACTCCAATATAAGTAAAACCCCTACTTTCATTTGAATTACTTTTTTTTTTTTTTCTTGTTTTATCTTGCGATCAGTCTTTCAGACTATGAGCAGATGAGATGGTTCTGATGGCGTGTTGGGCGCTACTCTCAGTAGAGTCTGCCCTAACTTTTCGAAGTCATTCTTCGCGCTGACTGTTCTGGTCAAAGATGTCCCGTCGTTTTTTTAACCGACGGATGCTTTCTGGGATGGTAAGCTGCCCCGCGAGCTTATTTGGATCCTTTTGGAGTCGGGATTTGTAGTTGTCACCATGTGTACTTATCTCCTCGTTGACCAAAGGAATATTGAGGATTTCATGGATCTCTGTTGTCTTAATAAACCATGGTGCGTTGGATATTTGTTTCAGTATGTAATTTTGTGCCCTTTGCACTTTCATTATGTTGGAGGTACTGGCTGATCCCCACAGTTGGATGCCATATGTCCAGAATGGCTTTAGTATACTCTTGTAGATAAGGAGTTTGCTGTCTATTGCCAGTTTTGAGTTTTTCCCTAAGAGCCAGAAGAGACCTCTGTATTTTAGGTTCATTTCTTCTCTTTTTTTTTCAACATGTTTCCTCCACGTGAGCTTGCGGTCAAGATGCATGCCTAAATACTTCATGGACGCTTGATGTGGTAGTTGAGTGCCGTTTAGGGCGACCGGGTCACAGTCTTTTTTGCAGAGAGTAAATGTGATGTGCACCGACTTGGACACGCTGGCGGCAATTCTCCATTTGGCCAACCATTCTTCAGTCTCATTTAAGCTGGTTTGCAATATGCGAGATGCTTGCGTAGGACATTTGTGCGAAGCAAGTAAGGCAGTGTCATCTGCAAAGGTGGCAGTTGTCATGTCAGAGCTTTGTGGTAGGTCGTACGTGAACAGGGTGTACAGCACAGGTCCGAGGACCGATCCCTGTGGTACTCCTGCGGATATTTTGTGGAATCCCGAGGTAGATTGATTTTCTCGTACTTGGAATATTCTATTTGTAATGTAGGATTTCAATACACCATAGAATGTATGTGGTAATACGGTTTTTATCTTGACAAGCAATCCTTTGTGCCAGACTCTGTCAAAGGCTTGTTGTATGTCCAGAAGGGCAGCTGAGCAGTACTCCTTTTGCTCAAAAGATTTCCTAATCGTTCTGCACACTCTATGGACTTGTTCTATAGTAGCATGTTCTTTTCCAAATCCGAATTGGTGATCCGGGACAATGGACTTCTCATTGAGAACATGTAACATTCTATACAGTAGGGACTTTTCGAAGAGCTAAGACATAATCGGTAAGAGACTGATTGGTCTGTATGAAGTGACATCATGTATTGGTTTACCGGGTTTAGGGATCATTATTATTTGTGATACTTTCCATATCTCTGGAAAGTAGCCTACACATTGAATGGCATTAAAGAGCATAGTGAGGTACACAATTCCTTTGCGAGGTAATTCTTGTAGGACTTTTTTGTCGATAAGATCATGACCTGGGGCCTTGTTGTTGTCCATTGAGTTTATATTCTTACGTATCTCCTTAGGTGTTACTAACTTCAAGGGTAGATCCAGTTGGAGATCTTGGTTCAGGACAATGTCTATATCAGATTCATCTGCATTTGGTCTCCGGTTATTAGGCTTAAATACATCGCTGAGATGGTTTGCAAATGCATCAGCTTTTTCTTTATCTGTTCTAAACCAGGTTCCATTTGGGTTCCGAAGTGGTGGTTTGTGGTGCAAAGGTCGATCCAGGTTTCTACAGGCTCTCCATAGCGAGTAATCAGTTGCTTTTGTAGCTGTGAGACCTTCCAAGTACGTATCTAGAGCGACGTCATCTGCTTCCGTTATAAGAGTTTTCAGTTCTTTAATAGCTTTGTTTAGTGCCGTTTTGTCATTTGGATGCCTACTTGTGTGCCATATACGCCGTAGTCTTCTTTTTTCCATAATTTTTGACCTTATGGTTTCCGAGTATACTTTATTTTGGTGTGATCGTTCTTTGGCTTCCGGAGTTGACCAGCGACAACTTTCTTGGATTAGAGAGGTGAGGTTTCTCGCAGCAAAGTCGATGTCTGACTCAGTCTTCAGTGGTATGTTTAAGTTGATTCCGTCTTCGACACATTCACGAAATAAATACCAATCTGTGCGTTTGTTATATAATTTGGGGTTTCTTTCAGTGTTCAATACCGTGGTGCCAATCGTCAGTATTACCGGAACATGGTTTGAGTTAGCATCCAGGCTTGTCTCCACATGGTGAAAGAGCCTGGACAATCCCTTTACAATAAAAAAGTCTGTGACATCCGGGAGTTTATTTGGGTCTGTGGGCAGTTGGTGGGGTCCGTTGTAGAGATTGTCCTGAGATGGTTTTTGTCTATACTCTTTTTGAGCTCTCTTCCCCTTGTATAAGTCTGGATGCCCAGTGAACATTTTTGGCGTTCCAGTCACCACCGGCAATGAAGCGGATCCCTAGGCTGTTAAAATACTCATTATATTGGTCCTCTTTTAGCTTATGTTTGGGAGGGCAGTAGATGGCAGATACATTAAATGTTCCGTTTCGATCTTCTATGGCGATGGTTGCTGCTTGTATGTGCTCAGTTTTGAATTGTGGTTGTTCGTAGTGTTTTATATTAGACCTTACTATTATAGCTGCTCCGGCGTGTGCAGTGCCATCTGGGTGATCAGTGCAGTAGGTGTTATAATTCTGTATTTTAATACTACTGTTTACGGTTGTATGAGATTCTGAAACTAGTAGTATGTCTATGTTGTGGGAGTAAAAATTTGAATTACTTTAAACAAAGATTTGAATATTTTGAGCCTGATAAACTTCAACAGCTACACAAAAAACCTGTATTTATCAAGCATTCTTATTCTTTATTGCACATAAAATTAAAAGATATACACACAAATAATATATAGCTAATGTACAACGGCGAGCTTAACCCAAAAATGGGTTTTCTTACAGCAAACCTTATTTAACAGGAGTATTTGCCAAAGAGGATACAGCTTTGTGCATGAACAGAACTTTTAAAACTAACTACTACTTTTTGTTTTTTCTTTTAGCATGTGTAATTGATTGATTAGTAAAAAATGAATGTGTAAATTGGCAAATTAAAAAATAAATTTTAATAAGTAACAATAAAATAAAACTTTATTGTGTATTCTTCTTGTAAATTTATACAACCATAAAAAAAATACATAGTAAAACATGGCATCACTGACATTTTAATCCAAATTAACTGTCCAAAACATTTCTGCAGTGAAATGTCCAGGTCATTTGCAGGATACATAACAAGCAAGCTTTAGATGCGTTTACACTTATCCTTTTCAGGTAATTTTAGTTTTTTTTTTTTCAGACAAAACATCCAGAAGCTTCTAGGATTTGCTCCATCTCGGGCTGCATCGAAACAAGGAGGAGCATTGTTTGGAGCACCTCCAGCCCAATTTAAGTGAAAATAACATTGTTTTAATAGAATATAATGTGCTGAATATAAAAGTGTGAAAAATAAATGTTTAATATATTTAATAGATAGAATTTTTGTTTTCTTAATTTGGTAACTTTAACCTTAACTTTTTTGGTAACCTTAACTTTCCCTAAACACATACATTGGTATGTTTAGAAACAGACGGCTTCCTCTAATAGAATTTTCATTAAAAAAAAACGGAACAACAAATAAATCAGCAAAAAACTCAGTAAACATTGAAATCAATTATTCGCTCATCTAAGAAAAATCTATCAAAGCCAAATCTCGTCAAATCCACGGTTGTGTATTGACTGTCAATAATGAGTTCAGCAACTGACCTTCCAATGCCCGGTGCATGTTGAGCGCCTGTTGACAAAAACAATATTATTAAACTATTATTCAGCATTATTATCATCATCATCATCATCATTGAATTATATCAATTTTGGCATAGTTTTTTTTTTCACTGAACAAATTGAACATGGGAATATTCAATTTGTTTGGTGAAAAAAAAACTGTATTGCCACTAGGTGCCAATTGGGAATAAAATTCCGAGTTGCGATTTGGAAATGTCTGACCGCCAAGCCGCTCATCGCGAAGGTAAGACAGATAGCGATGACGGGTTGGCGTTCCACGCCGCAATGTACTATGATTTGAGCTGGGGGTAATAATTTCACAGTCGCCAATCGGTGGCAACAATATGTCAACAATCGGGGGCGACTGGGAATATTCGGAAAATTTCGGCCAGGTCTCGCCGCATCACATTCATAAACTTCTTCTGTGTATAAACTTCTTGTAAAGTTGATAGTAGCAAGTTACAACAATTTGAATTTATTTGCTGCTTAACTTTAGTGTGGGGACAACTTAACTTACATAAACTCATTAATACAAACCTAGTTTCCCAAATCCAGCTGCAATATATAAGTTATTGTGGTATGGATGTGGTCCTAATACACCTGAGTTGTCAAATACATTGCAATCATATGATTCAGTAGCCAACCTTTCTATCTGAAATCATGAAAAGTTTGAAATTATAGATATGCCAGGAATGACTTTCATCAATTGTGTAATTTTTACAAGGTTCCAATTTGAGGGCTTACAACACATTTGATCATAGCAGCAGAAACATTAATTGTTACGCTCATTTTTCTGGTCTATAGCAACATTTGTTAGTGTAGGAGACAGATACTAGTCATACTGGGTGAATGAAGGCGATTTACAATCCCATTATGCACTGCAGTAAAATAATTTGTTGTATGTACTTGCACTCTTATATACAGCTGTTCCATTCGTATTAAACATCTGTTTTGTTTAAAATTAAAGGGATATTCTTTTTTTTTAAGTTGGTTAATAATATACTCACCTTTGCAGTATTACAGCTCGGAACACGGTTAAGTAATGATGGCTCAATAACATTTTTAAAATAGTCACTCTTTGAAATGTTTTTTGTGTCATCATTTAGAAGTGGTACATTCCCGCAAAGCATATCACTTTCTAAACGATTTCTCATTAACCATAGCCCAGTAGTATCCATAACCAGTGGAGTGTTTAGTCCTAATTGCGTTGCTAATTCTTTAATGGAATATATATCAGATTCCCTGACAACAGAAAAAAAAACTATGTAAGTAATACAGTTTATCTATGCCTTCATCTAAGAGCACCAATTAAATTGAACAGAGTTGAAGAGGTTCCAATCTCAATGTTGTACAACAATAATGACACTGTGCCAGCACTTGAACTAGAAGTTTAAATGATCACATTAAGTTTCACTGATCAAATTCAACCTTAGTGTAATGGCAAATAAGAAAGTTATTAACAAGTATTGTAATACTTCTTATGCAACTTGTAAGTTATGTAGGCTCTAAAACTCACCTTCTTTCAATTGGAAGTGGAATACCTAAAATCCCATCTCCTGTTCCAACTTTGGCCATGCTTGCTATATGTCCAGATTTGTCACCAGCTGCTAAGACACAAATAGCAAATTTCAGCGTAAATTCTTCTTGATCTTGTGTTTTGTAAACAATCCTGTTTATTCTTTCATATCCTCCAGGGGTAACACCCTCCATTAGCACATCTCTTTGTTTCTCTAGTTCAAATCCTGTTACTTCAGCATTTACATAAGTGGTTCCAAGTTCTTTGGATTTTTTTATTAATGCTCTTAATAAAGCCCATGAATTGAAGGTTCCTTCACCTTCTATTGCCATACATCCTATTAAATATAAATTATATTATTAACAAATTGTGCAACAAATTTTTTTCAACTAAATACAAATTAACAACTGGTAAAAACAATAGGCAAAGATGTGCTGACTTACCAAGTTTGACATCCTCTGTGTTTAGCCAAGGATATCTGCTCTTGATTTCGGCTGCTGTTAACAGATTAGTTCTTACACCAAGTTCATTTAACATAGTAACATTTTGCTCTAGTTTATGAGCATATTGCTCACTTGCTAAAGTTAGAGAACTAGTAGGGGTGTATTGAATGTCAACATCATATCCTAAGTTCTCTTGGATATTCCTCAAAAAATCAACGGAATATTGTGATAGATAAACATTTTCGGGCAGGGAGAAATGCTGATTTAATGTACCTAAAGAAACAATATTTTGCGATTCTTTATACTGAAAATTATAAAAGAAAAATAATAATTAGCCGCAAGAAATATTGTTATTATTTTCTCGCAAATTATGAATTGATTTCACACTGCATACCGTAAAATCTTTCTCTAGGACCACAACTGATAGCCCCTCAGCAGTTCTCTTTTTTAACCAATAGGCAACTGATGATCCAATGAAACCACCTCCTATAATAACTATATCAGCATGTTCTGGATACACCGTAGATTTATCTTTTGAAAGAAATGAAGGCATATCGTTAGCTAGAACATTCAATGTTTTTGTAAAGGGGTTATGACTTCTTGCATAGTGCCGAACGCCGTATATTCTTTGGTCGCGGTAGACTACGCGAAGTAGTTTAGAACTCATCATAATGATTTTTCAATGTGAAGCGCTTATACAGCTTCTATGCTTAATCGTAATCTGATTTTTTTGAATTTGCCAGTGTCGTCAGTCAGGTGTTTCGAAGCCTTGGTGTCGTTCCTTCCTTGTTCCTTCCTGTCCTGCTAGTTTGACGTTTGATAGCTGTCAGTCAGAGCCAGATGTCAATTAAATCCAGAGTAACTTCAGTAGGCTAATAAGCAGAGGTCGGAATTAGGTAGAATTATTTATGTATATATATTTAAACTATCCGACAACAGATGTCCGATGTTGCAAAATTCCAATGCGCACACGCAAGGGAATATCCATATTAAATCAACATTTCGATGCAAGTACAAAAATAACTCTACCTAATTCCGACCTCAGCTAATAAAAATAAATTAAATAAAATAAAAAGGCTTTTATTTCTCATCTCAGGTAAATTTACACATTGACACTTGGTACTTATTATAATGATTAAGTGTTAGTTTTGTTAGTCTACATATAACTTAGTAGTAGGCCAGTAAGTAGCACGGCATAATTATTTTCATAGAAAAAAAAAAATGATTGAACTTGTGGCACTCGGGGACTGGCCGCGGTAAAGCTATTGCATAGCATTTTTTATCAACTTATGCAATTATAATATTTATGCATTTTTTTTTTCTTTGATATTAATTCAAGTTACACTTTTTGAGCGTGGTGACCGATAAGAAAACAAAATTTTTGCCATGAAATTTTATCACCATTTTTTTGAAATTCGGGGTGTTAGGTTTTTTTCGTTACGGAATTTCTTGATTCGGTCGCCGCGCTCAAAGCCCGCTCTAAAAGCTATGCAATAGCTTAAAATATATACATATACACAGGGGTTACTACTAGCGGTTCATGGAAGGTACCTAAAAAAGGTACCCAACCGTGTGAGAATTTTTACTCTGAGACTCGTAGAAAAAATAGACAGACTGAAGGACGGGCCGAATCCAGTCGGTTCTGTTGCCAAATGGCAATAAAGGACTGAAAGACTGAAAAACAAAAAACAAGTGCATTTGAAGCAGGCGGGACACATTCGATGTTTTTATTTTTTAATGATAACTTTATATTTCTATGGGTCCCACGTGATTTCTTTGCTATTTTTTTGATTTCCCGTTGGGCTGTTTCAAATCTATAAGTCAAAAAAAACGCGGACGTGCTTATCATGTAGCATGGCTGCTGGTGTTTCTACGGATGTAAACCAGCCTTTCGAACCAGCGTGTTTTTTTTAATAAGTTTAAAAATAAGAATATCTATCTAATCTAAACTAATATTATAAAGAGGAAAGATTTGATTGTTTGTTTGTTTGCATTAAATAGGCTCCGAAACTACTGGTCCGATTTGAAAAATTCTTTCAGTGCTAGATAGTCCATTTATCGAGGAAGGCTATATATCATCACGCTACGACCAATAGGAGTGGAGCAGCAATGAAAAATGTGGCGAAAACGGGGAAAATGTGACGCAAACGAAGTTGCGCCGGACAGCTAGTCTCAAATAAAAACAGTTATTGTAAATAAATGTCCAAAACCGGTCTGATTAAACAAAAATGAAATATACATACGAAAAAATTAAAATTTAAGTCATATTTGTCACCGATGCTGACCTGAAGCCGACCCAGCACACAAGCGGCACACCAACCATCTCCGGGCTCGTCGCTGAGCTCCACCTTGCAGCCACATCCGTGGGCACTGCGTCGCGGGCGCTGCAGTTGTGTCGAGCTCCAGCGGTGAGTTTTCGCGACTTTTTTACCCCGGCGTCGTCGACGCCATCACTACCACGACGACGAGGAAGAGGACGGCTACCAACGGGCTTGGGACCTCGAGGCCACCAGGCACCGAACTGAGTGCCTGCTGCCGGTGGAAATGTGTCGCGCACGCGATGGACTGAAGTCCATTAATGAGAACGTCTTGCGCGCATATTATGGCAGTTAATTTGCAAGAAGCAACTTGCTCTGTATGGTGTCGGACGTAAAGAATAGCACCATCCCATATCTTCCCGTGGGTGTCGTAAGAGGGGACTAAGGGATTTGCCAGAGAATGGGCAGCACCGTTCACTGTGCTTTTGTAACAACCGTACTGCGATCGCCAACCCGCCTGCCAAGCGTGGCGATTATGGCAAAACTCCCCTAAATTTCAATGTAGCGAGACTTGGGGGAGGCCTATGTCCAGCAGTAGACGTCTTTTGGGCTGAAATAATGAATGATGACGATGAACTTGACTGCGTATCGTGGTCGGATGCTCTCTCTGTTTCAGGCATAGCTATTTACAACCACTCGATTGGCCGCCATCAGGATGGAATTTGGAGTGGACAAATGTGCAGTCATGCATGTGAAGTGGGGGAAGATTATGTAATCCGTGGAAACTCATCTCTCGGATTCCATACACCTTAGATCCTTTTCTTCAACAGAAACTACAAGTATTTGGGTATGTCGGAAGCATTAGGCATCAATACTGCTGACATGAAACAATCGTTGAAGGAACGTTGCTTTGGCCGCCTGAATAAGGTGCTAAGCAGTCTTCTGTCAGGCGGAAACAAGGTGCCTTGGTACCTAGTACCTTCAAAGGTTTGGTCATGCCGGTTTTGATGTATTCTTTTGGCATACTCAAATAGACTCACATAGAACGGTCGTGGCTTCTTAAATGCTAAGACCCTGCATATCCGTGAGGTATGCAGTCTCAGGGAATACTTTCTAGAAGCCGACGTGGGGATGCACCAAAATGTGGTCTCAGTGGACCCTACCCCGCTCTTTTTGGCTAACGAGAACTGGCGCAAGCCACGTATTAGACACTAATGATGACCAGGAAGTATGGCAGAGCTAGGAGCTTCATGGACGCTTTTACCGGGCCCTACATGGACCCGATGTAGACTTCTTAGTGTCCGTATCCTGCTTGCCGTGACATCTTCGGGGAAACCGAAGTGGTCACCGAAATGCTTTTGTCTGCGCAATAATGGACGAAGTTATGATGACGAATAACTACCGGAAACACAAGTTGTAAAGGATGGCACGGTTGACATTTATGTCGGACATGCCACCGTCCGGGAGAATCAACCCGACACATTATTTCTCGGTGTTCTCAGCTGACTAACGGAGAGTGCTTGCATAGACACAACCTCGTTGCCAGGATTATTTACCAGCAACTTGATTTGAACTACAACCTTGTGGAATCAGAAGTGCCATACTATAAGTATGCGCCCGACCCAGTTCTTGATAGTGGTAATATCACGTTGTATTGAGATCGACGTATCATCACAGACAGGACTATTATTGCCAATAAGCCTGACATTGTGTTAATAGATCGATTGGAGCGTCGCGCAATGATTGTTGATATAACGGTCCCGCATGACGTGAACCTGGTGAAATCTGAGAAAGATAAGCAATTCAAGTATCTAGATCTGCCTCGCGAGGTTGTCGACATGTGGGACGTGAGTACAACAGTCATAGTGCCGATAGTCGTGTCGGCCAGTGGCTTAATAGCCAAAAGCCTCGACCAACATCTGAGGAGTCTTTCAATTAGCAGCTGGATCAAGGGCTTGACTCAGAAAGCAGTACTTATGAACATGGCGCGTATTGTTAGGAGATTCCTCTCTCAGGAGCCCTGACCACCGGTAACGCGTTAGTCATTTCATTCTGTTGAAAAACTGTCTACGGTCAGTTCCAAAATATTATTGGATGCATTATATTATTGCATTACTATTGGAAATTAAATAAATATTATTGGATTTATTGCATTGTATAATATTATTGGATTTGGTGACTGAAAAGATGCGTGGAAATAGGTTGTCGTGGTATGGGCATGTGATGCGGAGGAATGAGGAAAATGTCGTGAGGAAAGTTTTGAGTATGAATGTGGATGGGTATAAGGGTAGAGGAAGACCAAAGAAACGATGGATGGACTGTGTGAAAAATGATATGGCAAGAAAGGAGGTATCTCATGAGATGACAAGTAATAGAGAGTTATGGAAGAAGAAGACGTACTGCGCCGACCCCAAAAGAATTGGGATAAGGGCAAGAGAATGATGATGAATATTATTGGATTTATTGCTCTGTATGGTGTCGGACGTAAAGAATAGCACTATCCCATATCTTCCCGTGGGTGTCGTAAGAGGCGACTAAGGGATTAGCCAGAGAATGGGCAGCAGCGTTCTCTATGCTTTTGTAACAACCGTACTGCGATCGCCAACCCGCCTGCCAAGCGTGGCGATTATGGCAAAACCCCCCAAAATGTCAATATGGCGACACTTGGGGGAGGCCTATGTCCAGCAGTGGACGTCTTTTGGGCTGAAATGATGAATGATGATTGGATTTATTGGCTTATTCCTCTATGGTTAGTTTAGTTCAGTCAGTTTGTCAGTGGCGCTAAGGGTATATGTTCTGTCTCTGTGGTCAGTGGGTGGACTGTCATGAAATTGTCACTCGGGCGAATTGTCGAAATAAAAACAAAACGAAAGAATGGATGGAATTTTGTGGCACGTGTTTTAGTGTGGTTTAGATATTTTACGAAATAAGCTGTTTTTAGTGTAGAGCTAGAGTATAGAAGTATTATCGTAATATGTGATAGTACCGCTTATTAAAAAATAGATAGTGTTAATGTTTCATGCGAACAGTCCAGTGTCGTTTCACGTGTGTTTTTAAGTTTTTACGGACCTAGTTTTAAAAGTTTCAAGTAACGATTATTTACATATCAACTCTCAGAAGTGGCAATTATTATTTTCTTCTGAATATAAAATGTTGAAGAGTTATAGTATCAGCTATAAAAATATAGCTACATATTGTGTTTATCTATTGAATTCGGATTCGCATCATTTTGTGTGCCTGTGGGAGATGAAATTGCTCGAGGAAATTTGCAACGAGCAGTAAAGTAAGTTGCGGTTAACTACAAAAGCAAGGCAAAGTTGATGTGAAAATTATTTTTAAAAGATTTATATTCTGAAAGTTGGTTTGACATTAGTTTGTTCCGTCTGCCTGTATTCAATTAACAATACACATGTTAAAATTATTCATATTGCATGTAAAGTTTACATTAATTAATCTGGCATTGAGATATATAATATTAATCTATTGATGTAGACTTGCTGTACGAAGATTTGCTAGAAGCAGTGACTGTTGTTTCACTCAGACAATCATGGTTTCTCTGTTAAAGATAGCGCACTCGACTCCTTCGAATTTCGTCTCTTCTGTGCCATTTTGTGGAAATTAACAACTATAAATAAGCGTAAGAGTAATGTAAATTTAATGTTTATTTTTTAATTTCTTTATCAAGATCAACCTTTTAAGAATGGATTCAAAATATACTTCCGTTGGTGTGGGCAACAGCCTTAAATCTAATGGACTCAAAAGAAAACATGCAGTTGACAACATAAAAGTGAAGAAGATAAAATTATCTAATGATAATGTCGGTAAAACAAACAATATTAAAGTTGAAACAAATGGACATGAAAATGCTAAAGAAAATAAGATTGTGAATGAAACTGTACAGAACATACAAGAAGCAAGAAGGCAGTTGCCAGTGTATATGGTTAGAAACAGGTATGTGCTATGTCCTCCACAGTGTATAACCCACAATAATAAATTGGTTCTCAGTTTTGATTGAGAATTAACATTCTATAAAAGAAGTCGTGACTTTAAAAACATGGTGTGGCGTAGATACTTTGTGTGGCACCCAGTGCACAATTTGGTGATGTCACATACACAAAACTAAGACAATAAATGAATTAATATTTTACATTTAAAATCTCATTTTTCTCGTTTGACAGCTGCAAACTCGAAAATACCTTCTCTAAAATTTATATTTCATAGGGCGAATATACCAAGATTGCTAAGCAGGATTGGGTAATTGTTGTTGTTAGTTTTTTATTAATTTTTGTTAACTGAAACTCTTCTCACATGAAGCTATGGACAAGCAATCCAAATAAACAATGATGTAGCTAATTTCAGTTCTTAGGTTAATGTTATTATCAATTTGTATATTATGTATTGTTAGTTAGGTTCGCGATGTAAGGCCGGGCTTCTGGGCCTGTATGAAATTACCGCCACTAATTGAGACGTCTAGCATTTATTGTAACTATGGGATGGGGAATCCCACATAACAGGGTTGTGCTCATTTGGGGGAATTTACCTATTTTACATAGAGCCGAGCTAGTACTTTTCGGGGAATCCCCCAAAATTATGCTGTGCTAGCGATTTAAATATGTATTTAAGATTGTCATTATTTCCCAGAATTTGTTCCTTATTAGCGAGACTGGAATGGTGTGTGGTGTATGCAGTGTTTTTTTCCGAAAACAATGAGTTCAAATCGTGGCTAGGAATACTGGATTTTTCAAAAATCTAATGATGCTGTTTTAGTTTTCATCAAATCGGGCTGGACACGGCTTTTAGTATTTTTCGCCATTCCTCATAGTTTCAGATTTGGCCATCTACACCTCTTAAAAATTCACCCTGTATATGGTACTTATAACAAAATATGTGTCTTTGTTTGTCTGGCTGTTTGTTCTGGCTGCACCGATTTTACGGGACTTTTACTGGCAGATTGTTAACGTTATACAGAGTAATTAGGCTACTTTTATATTAATTACAAAATGGATTAGGGTCCCGTGCAAAAAAAATTAAAACTCATGAAATTGTTAATCGAAAACGATTTAAATAGCGATATCTATAGGTACCAATATTATAAAGCTGAAGAGTTTGTTTGTTTGCTTGAACACGCCAATCTCAGGAACTACTGGTCCTTTTTGAAAAATTCTTTCAGTGTTAGATAGGCCATTTATCGAGTAAGGCTATAATAGGCTTTATATCATCAGGCAACGACCAATAGGAGCGAAGCAGCAATGAAAAATGTTGCGAAAACGGGGAAAATGTGACGCACACGAAGTTGCGCGGGACAGCAAGTTTTATAAAAATTTCATGTGGATGAAAGATCTCAGGCAACAGCTTAAATATATTGTATCTGTATTTCAGACTCCTAGAAGAAATAAAAAAGAATGAAACTATGATACTAATTGGAGAGACAGGCAGTGGCAAAACAACACAGATTCCTCAATTAATCCACGAGCAGCGTCTTGAGGGTTCTGGTGCCATAGCAGTAACCCAGCCACGCAGGGTTGCTGCCATCACAATAGCTATGAGAGTAGCTTCCGAAATGAACACAGAGATAGGATCTATTGTTGGGTAAGAGAATGAGACTTAGACAACAGTGTGCGATTAATATTGCTTGTTACTTATTATTATTTATCAAAACATCGTTCAATCTTAACATGAGAACTATGCCCCACAAAACCAAACCAACCAAACTTATCAACGTTAATATTTTTTACAGATATTCAGTAAGGTTTGAAGATGTAACAAGTCCAAGAACTAAAGTGAAGTATTTGACAGACGGTATGTTGCTCAGAGAGGCTATATTGGACCCTTTGCTCAAAAAGTATACCATAATAGTGTTGGATGAAGCTCATGAGCGCACTGTGAGCACTGATGTACTGTTTGGAATTGTCAAACTGGCACAGAAGGATAGAGCTGATAAGAAATTAAATCCTCTGAAGGTAATAAAACCTATTGTTTTCCTAGATACGGCATTGTTGTTTAATTGGCCTGCATGCCTGTTTTGTAATAGATCTGGTAGTTAGATCATTTTCAACCCTGTGTAAATATTTGTCTTCAATTCATCTTTACATTAATAGGCTATACAGACCAGTTTCTAAAACAGTTTTTTACAATTGTTTCATCTGCTATTTTTTATTTTTGTTCCAGATAATAATAATGTCTGCAACTATGGATGTTGACTCCTTTAGAAAATACTTCCAGAATTGTCCAGTGATATATTTGGAAGGCCGAACATATCCAGTTACCATCTATCATTCAAAGATGAAACAAGACGATTATCAATATGCTGCCGTGTGCACAATATTTCAACTTCATGCTACTACCCCTGCAAAGTAAGCATGTATTGCCACTTTCAATAGAGTTAACGGACATACTGTGGTCTTAAAAATTGATAAATATTATGTATGGTATGTTATATTTTCAGCCACGACTTCCTCGTATTTTTAACGGGCCAGGAAGAAATTGAGACAGTTATGTACAACATCAAGCAGATAGCAAAGGTAGAATTTGTAATAATTTCGTGAATTATTTATTTAGCTACCATCTCGAATAAATAAGCTTTATCTACAATATAATTACCATTGTATTTGCTTTCATGCTAGATCGAACATTCCAGGAAGCCACAGGTCCCCCTATTAGGGTATGTCCACTGTACGCGGGGCTCCCTCCGGCGAAACAGCTGCAAGTGTGGCGGGACGCGCCGCCGGGTACTAGGAAGATCATACTAGCTACGAACATAGCGGAGGCTTCCGTCACCATACCTCGTATCAAGTGCGTCATCGACACTGGCGTTGTGAAAGAAAGGTGCGTGTACTAGTGAGTGGAGAGTTTCTTGTTAATAAATAAATAAACGACGTATGTATAAAAAAAGTTGGCCGCCGGGCAGATGTGAAACATCTGTGTTAATAATATCATTAATAAAAACCTATAACGAAACATGGAGTAAAAGAAAGAACTTTTCTTTTTGGACGTGGAACTTTCAAAAACAAAACAAGATCAACAATCAATCCAAAAAAAAAAATTATTTTAATGAGAAAAGTTCGATTATACGTGGCATAGGAGTGGGGGCGCAATACCCGTCATGCGAGTCGATTTTACTGCCTAGTCGCGCATATATGATGTTTCACATCAAAAATCCTTCAAACGTTTTTAAAAAATCATGTTGTTTATCAATACTGGCAGTAAATTGTTTTTCGATTTTTTTCACTAGGTTTGTGTTTCAGGACGTGGTCGGGCGGCACGGGCGCGGAGCGGCTGGCGGTGCGCGCGGGCTCGCAGGCGGCGGGCTGGCAGCGCGCCGGCCGCGCGGGCCGCACGCAGCCCGGCGCCGCCTACCGCCTCTTCACCGCCGACGACTTCCGCTCGCGACCGCTGCACCACACGCCAGAGATACTCAGGTACCTATTCTTGGAACTAGTCATTATTGAAATGGTATGCTAGTGAATGATTGATTAGTAATTCCCAAGTTAGTAATTTGTTTTCGTTTGACCTTGAGGTGTGAGAAGGGCCGTAGTAATCTAGTTTTTTTGAAGTATCTCCATATGAGATGAGACCTATTTTGTTTGCCTTGGGAAAATTTTAAACATAATTTAACATCTGCCTAGCCTATTCCCAGTTGTGTTAAGGCCGGATTCCTGTCTAACCGGTTACAGCTAAATACCAGTATCTTACATGGAGCTGTTAATACTGAGTAATTCTATACCCTCTCGGTAAGAGTGGTGGTCAGCCATTAGGGCTACTGACTACCTGTGATGAAAGGCAAAAATCATAAAATGACAACCGCGAGGCACGGATGAAACACGTTAAACAGGTTGAATTTTTCAACTGGGCTAATGCCATCTACACCGGATAGAATTTGCCTTACTTGAGAACTTTGTGTTAATTTTAAATATTTATTTCTAATACAGGTGTCCACTAGCATCAACACTATTACTGTTGATAGCGACTGGAGCAGAGCCCAGCACCTTCCCGCTGATCGACACGCCGCCACCTGATGCTGTTAAGGCTTCGCTGGCTTTGCTCAAGGAATTAGGTAACTTTTAACTTACCTACTAAATGTTGATTGAAATGAATCCGGGTATAGTAGATTGTTATACGAGGGTGGAAAGGAATCAATTCCCATACGAGGTTAGACGCCCGAGCGCTATAGTCCGAGTAGGAATGGATGTCTTTCACCCGTGTTAAGCACTCTACTTTTTATTTCGAATATAAGGAAAGTAAAAAATAGTAGTGTTTTGTAAATATTTATTATTTTCTTATCTGCTCGCCACTTCATAAAGTCATTGTATGTATCTTTCCTTAGAAATTTCTGGCAAAAGATTTTCGATGACTGTATTCGCCTCGTCTTTAACAAAATCTGGGTTCAACATTTCAGAATCACTTGAACTCATTTTTAATAAGATTTTAGTCTTAATCCGAGATTTCTATACAGCTTACAGAGTTAGTATGCCGCCAAATTATATATAGTCTATTTAAAATTTTAACTATGGAACACACGGCTTCACTGCCGCGGGCGAACGCGCTTAGTATTTTTTTTATTCACACTGGCCATTTATACACTCACAAGACCGCAGCATTTTTTTCTTAATTATGTTAGACTTTTTTACAGCCGACTGCCTAAACAAATTCCCTCCCTAGGGTAGGAATAAATTTTAAAAATAGAACTATATTTTTAAAATTTATTCCTACCCTAGGGAGGGAAGCAATTACTATGAGCTTTTCCCGCCCAAAGGTGGGAAGTAGCATCTTCCACCCGCTACTCAGATCAAATAACTACTTTCCGATTATGAGAAATGAAAAAAAATATGAACACTGTGAAACTCGAGCGGTTCAATGGCGTGCACGCTGAAGACTCCTGGGAATGGCCGTTCCGAGTTCCGTCCGCGTTGCATTGCATGTTGTGTTACAAGTAATCTGTGGATAAAAATAATAACGCGGGACATGGGACTTTTATAACATTAACATACGGTTAAAATTGTAGTATGCACTAGGTATCATGTTATGTGGATCAGAGACTTCTGTGCCAGTTCTGTTAAATCTTTGTTTTTCTGTTACAGGTGCCATTGACAGTGAGGTGAACCCTAAACTGACCGTAGTCGGGAAGAAGATGTCGACTTTCCCAATAGAGCCGAAGTATTCTAAGGTTCTGCTGAGTGCGCCCGAATATAACTGTTTAGACGAAGTACGTATGTCCTTTAATATGTATATATTTATTGCTCTAATTAAAGCCAGGCGCATCGAGGGGATTCTAAATTTGTATACCAACTGTCAAGTTGGTGCTAATAAACATTGAGGAGAGCCTCATGTGGAGGTGTTCTCGGTATTTTTGTTTTTGAAGTCGCTCTATTCCAAGTGGTCACGATTATTAAGTAGCCTAGCCGAAATGGCCATGTGAAAAACGAAATTATACATACCAAATGGACTTGCTAAACTCAATAAAATTTATGTTTTTTTTTTATTTGATTGATTTGCATCATGCTGTCATAGAATAAAGTGTTTGGATCGATTAGAACTTCATATTAATGTCGACTAGAAAGTGCTACAGTTCTGAACCTATTCTGCCCCATCTTATTTATGTTTATTTTATTTCCTATTCTCTTCTGTGATTCAAATATATTTGTTTGTTTTTTGTTCCAGGCGCTAAGTTTAATAGCAGTGTTGTCCAGTGAAAACTTGTTCCACACTCCAATGCACAAGCGAGAAGAAGCTATAAAAGTGAAACAGAAGTTCTTGTCTCCTCTCGGTGATCACATCACTCTTCTCAACGTATTCAAAGCTTTTTGTAAAGCCCCCTTAAAAAAGGTTAGTTTCAACTTCTAAAGTAAATGAAGATTTAAATTGTAGAAATTTAACTTGGTTTACCACTGCTTTGCTTTACCTATGACACAAATTTCCTGTAAATTAAACTTCACAAAGATTTAAATGATCAATTGTCACAAAGAAGCTTAGGTTGCTAAAGTAATTACGATGTAAATAGTTAGCTAGTAACTTTTTTTGGCAGTAATACTATTAATTATTTTTTTGGTTAAATTATTTCGCATCACTTTCTCTGCGACGAACATTTCATTAATTGATCTGCAAATGTATGGTAACTCAATGTAAATGTTTTATGTACATGTTTCCAGCAATGGTGTAAAGAAAATTACCTGAATCACAAGAACTTGACGTATGCGTGCGAGGTCCGACAACAGCTGCTTGCAATCTGCCAGAAGATGAACATGAGTGTATCTAGTTGTGGACAGGCTTATGATCAGGTACGTATGGTTGTTTTATTTGTTAAAAAAAGCAGGATTTTACAAAATCAACTAATTCAAATCACGAAAAGAAATTGATTAAAAAAGTAAATAAAGGAAAAAAAAAGGGGTGGGACACAGAAGCCGGGGCGCCCTGCGGTCTTTCCGTCCGCATACCGGCCCATTGTGTTGCTCGACGAGGTGGGCAAGCTCTTTGAAAGAGTCATTGCCAACCGCCTCGCCGGGCACCTTGTGGAGATGGGGCCGGATCTTACGGAACACCAGTTTGGTTTCCGCAGAGGGCGCTCGACGGTGGACGCCATCATGCGCGTGAGGGCTCTCACGACGGGGGATGCGGAGTCCAGGGGTGGGATTGTCTTGGCGGTGTCTCTTGACATCGCCAACGCCTTCAACACCATGCCCTGGAGGTGCATTAGGGAGGCTTTCCGGTATCAATGGGTGCCGACCTACCTTCGTCGTGTGGTCGGGGACTATCTGACGGATAGGGCAGTCATTTACCCCGGTCGCACCGGAGAATGGAACCGGCGAGAAGTGTCGTGCGGTGTTCCACAGGGATCGGTTCTGGGGCCGCCCTTGTGGAACATCAGCTACGACTGAGTGCTGCGCGTCGACCTCCCTAGCGGTGTCAGCGTAGTTTGCTGACGACACGCTGGTGCTGGCACAAGGGATGTTGCACGAGGCAGCATCCGAACTTATGGACACGCGGGGTTGCGATAGTCGTGGAGAGAATCCGGCAACTGGGACTCGAGGTGGCATTGCATAAGTCCGAGGCCATGTGCTTTCATGGGCCTCGGAATGCGCCACCGTCGGGATCCATACTGACGGTAGGAGGGGTTCCCATCGGCGTCGATTCGACGCTGAAGTACCTAGGGCTTGTCCTCGACAGCCGGTGGAACTTCGACGCACTTACGACGTTTGGCCCCCAAACTGGAACGGGCAGGGGCTGCGTTCAAGCGGCTCTTGCCCAACCTGGGGGCCCAAACGCCTCCTGCCGGAGGCTCTACGCGGGGGTCGTGCGGTCCATGGCCCTTTACGGGGCCCCGGTGTGGGCGCGTTCTTTGAGGCGGCGAGCCGCCCATTACCTGAACACGCCCCAGAAGGTGGTAGCCGTAAGGCTGATCCGGGGGTACCGCACGATCTCTGGCGAGGCGGCGAGCCTCTTGGCCGGATTGCCGCCATGGGATCTGGAGGCGATAGTCCTCGCGTGCCTGCACTAATGGCGCGCGGAGGCACTACGCCGGGGGGAAACTCCGCTGCCGCGGCAAATTGTCGCTCAGCGGACAGACCTCCGGCACGATCTCATGGCGACATGGAGAGAGCGGCTGTTGCAACCCCGTGTAGGGCACGCCACAATAGTGGCGATAAGTCCCCTCTTTGAGGAGTGGCTGGAGAGGCGTCACGGCGCCCTCACCTTCCGCCTGTCGCTGGTCCTCACCAGACACGGTTGTTTCGGGAGGTTCCTGCACCTAATCGGGCGGGAGGAAACGCCCGGGTGTCACAACTGCGAGGATCGGCCGGAGGACACGTTGAAGCACACCGTAGAGCTATGCCCCGCATGGGCTGAGCACCGCCGTGTCCTTGTAGCGGCGATTGGCGGCGGCGACCTCTCGCGTCCGGCCCTGGTTCAATCCATGGTCCGTAGCGAGAGGGAATGGGAAGCCGTCGCCTCCTTCTGCGAAGCAGTCATGCTAGCGATGGAGGTGGCGGAACGTGAGAGGGAGAGAACCTCACGTCCCTGCCGCCGCGGGAGACGCCCCGGGTGTCGGGGGGTAACCAGTGGCCCCCGGCCACAGTAGGCGCGGGCCTGTGGACGGTGAGTAATGGGCTAGCTCACCGTCCGTCCGTCCTATGACGACAAGCCGTGCCGACGGCGCGTTCGTGTTCCACGCGCGCCTCAAAGAGATGTCAGGAAATCGGAAGGGGTCCGAGAGGCCGATGCCTGCCAGGGCTACGGGCTGTTCGAAAGAGATACCGTGGCCCTGGAACACAAAGGGCTAAGAAGGAACATGGATTGGTCATATTCAGTCAAGTCTGACACTCCCTTCTGCTCCGCCCAGAGCGGGAGAAGTCATTTGATAATTTCCCATCCGAAAAAATAAATAAAAAAGGTTTGGGACACAGTCATGTTCGAAATGTTTCGCTAGAGGTCGGAACGGCAAAATGTACATTTCATATTGCCGCCCGGTTGTGCCGATTTTTCTTTTTCAAATACGTTTCTCCACACTTGGAATTTCTCCTGTATGTCCTGTAAGTTTAAATGTTTGTAAACGTACCCACGTTTACAAACATTTAAAGTCACAAAGACAAACAGCCAGACCCGGAACAACTATCTGTAGGCCATACAAATATTTGCTCCGTGCGGGGATCGAAGCCGCGACACGCTGTTCTACGTTTTGTAGTAAGCAACGACTTATTGTCAGGCCTACGATGTCCTCCAATACTACTAACGCTGTAACAGAAATATTGTAAAACCAAATGATTTTAAAAGAGTAACCATGGAGTTTCTTGCCGGTTCTTCTCCATAGAAAACGACCAACCCGAACCCAGCACCTTTTTGTCGACGTTTTATAAGTGCCCCTGTAGGCCTATGTAAAATAAAAATATTTTGATTTGATTTGATTGCTGCGCAGCAATCGGTCGCTCGACCACGGCGCTGTGCCGTCAATTAGGTCGACTCAGACATGTATGTAGCACTCCTAATTCAAATTCACTTTGTTTTATTTGTCAGCAAAATCTACCCTGAGTACGCACTCTCGTGAAATTCACTCTGTAGATTGTAACGGAATTGTTATCACTTACCAGTGATATGCTAATAATTTTGTGTCATTTTTCAGTTATTAAAATGTCTGCTATGCGGTCTGTTCACTAACTGCGCGTGGCAGCGTGGGGGCGCTGGGGGCGCGGCGGGCGCGGGCGTGGCGGGGCGCTACGTGACGGCGGCGGGCGCGGCGGCCGCGCTGCACCCCGCCAGCGCGCTGCACGCCGTGCGCCCCGCGCCGCCCGTGCTGCTGTACACCGAGCTGCTGTCCACCAGCCGCACCTACATGCTGACGGTGTCGGCCATACAGCCGCAGTGGCTGTACCAAGTGGCGCCTGAGTACGCGCGCCGCTGCCGCGCCAACCGGTGACGACGCCCGAGATTCGATATAACGAACATTCTTTATTCTTTCATCTGCCGCGATAAAAAACATTTGCCGAAGTGTAAGCTACAGCAGGGGGCCTGGACGAGTGACGATCGATTTCGAAACATTATGTGTTACAATAACTTTCAGGGATTGGCATAAGGTTTGCGTTAAAAATATGCCATTCCTGACGTTATTTGACTGTTCCATCATCGTTTATCGCTGATAGAATTTCACTGGACCTAGGCCTTCTGCCCGCCCATAATTTGTATACATGGACGAAGTAAGATGTCAAGAGGGTATTAAACCCAATTTCGAGGGTAAAGAGTTGTCGTTTTCTTCTCTAGTTGATTTGGTTAAGAGTTATGGTTATGACGCATTTGTTTAATAGATTGTTGTTTTGTGAAGTGTAACCTTAATTGTCGGTTTTAAATGAAGTAATGCAATACAAATGAACATCATGTACCGAAAACGTTACATTTAGTTCTACATAAGTGTGTGATATACAAGTTAGTGTTATAGGATTTATTTTTGTTCTAAGACACGATGATGTGAAAATATAATTATTTAAGATGTGTCGGTACTACCACCGTTTAAAAACATACAGCCAATTTATGTTCTGAAACCATGTGCATGTTTGACTTATAAAAAAATAAATGTATTAGGTCAAATTAAATTTGTTAGCGAACCTCCGACGTGATAGGAATAGATTTTACCAACGGTCATTGACTCATACAACTCATTTAAACTTTTAGTTATGTTTTACAGCTGAGCTTAATTAGGAGATTTAATTTGACCCTCTACATAAAAAAAAGACACAACTTAATCAACAGCGATCGGAATTAGGTGAGCTAAACTACCTAAAGTTCGAAAAAGAACAGCCAAGTGGAGACGCCTTACGACAAAATATTTTTTCGGGACCAATGTCCCGGGTTTCGGAACATAACTCAAGTACAACTAAAATTAATAAAGTAAAACAACAGCTATCGAATTTATTTCCTATTTCTGTTTAAAAAAAGAGTATGCACGATTTTTATTGTTTTCAAAAAATAAAGGTAATCTCCTTATCTGCGTTTGAACGATGTAAGTAAGCGCGGAAGTTCTTATTTATATACTAGTTTTAATAGTTATATGACTAATAAGGTAAAGGTAAAAAAAATATATAGATTTTCATACCATCTATTCATTTTGTATAATTATTTGAACAAAACGTGATGATGATTAATTGTTTCCGTTGATGTTGTAAGTTGTCCCTTAATCTAAATCGGCACAGTTTTCATCAGGAACAGAGTTTTGTTTGTCAACGCAATATTTATCAGAATTTAAATAAATTATGACGAGTTTTTCTCTTCAAACGATTTCTTTTTGTACTTAAAATCCATTTATAGTTAGAGGAGCTTTCAACTGAAGTTATAGGTACTTATTTATAGTACGACTATGATTCATTTTGATGGTCAAATCCTTTTTCTATATTGTCAAAAATGACTCTTGTAGCATCTAGATCAGGATTTCTGTTTATAACGTTTTTTAGTTTGATTTAATTGGTTCAGACGAATACCAGAATATAAAACACTAGCTGTCCGGCGCAACTTCGTTTGCATGTTTCATTGCTGCTCCACTCCTATTGATCGTAGCGTGATGATATATAGCCTATAGCCTTCCTCGAGAAATGGTGTATATATCACTGAAATAATTTTTCAAATCGGACCAGTAGTTTCGGAGCCTATTCAATGCAAACCAACAAACATACAAACAAACAATCAAATCTTTCCTCTTTATAATATTAGTTTAGATTAATATCAAATGTACTTAAGTGATGTCCCGAAACCCCGACATAAGTCCCGAAAAAATATTTTAGTCGTAAGGAAGTCTCCACATTTTTTGTCTCTGTTCTTTGATCTTTAGGTATATTAGCTCACCTTTTTCCGATCACTGGTAATCAACCAGGACCACCACAATTTCTAATAGTATAATGTTATGATAATAACATCGCCTCTAGTACTATCATGTAAGGCCACGTCCTCACGGGTGCTATAACTCGACGTTTTTATACCACACACTGGATTTTCAACTCACGGCGTTAAGCCTAGCGTTGAGAATCCAACGGTGCAAATCACTATCGCTTTTAAAACGCGTGCGCTATTGAGCGCGTCATTGTGAACGTGTGCTAATTGATCTTTAGTTTATTACCTGGTGCTAAATACGAGGTTTAAGATATAGGACCTTATTGTTAAAATATTAGGATTGTAAATAAGTACATAGTTGTAACATACTGAATAAAGTTTTATCATAATTACGTGTTTAATTTGAAGTCGTCATGACTGCTAGACGTTTCCTGTTAAAATAAACCAGCATAACATCTGGCTTGTATTCCTATCTGTACCCATATTATGAAAAGAGTGGGTGGGGGGTTGTTAATTTGTGCATATGCGGAAAGTATTCTCCGAATCCACGGCACCTATTTGCAAAATTATTGCACCATTTGAAAACTACATTATTCAGAATTGTCAAAAGCATAATTAGGTAAAGACATAAGGTAAAAGTATAAATAAGCTAGGGTTTATTTATACAGATCCTTGCAGCACTTACAGTTTGCACCAAAGCGTGCAGCAAGCCTTTAACATAACATTAACTACATAAACTTTATGTAATCATTAAGCATAGCTTTACTGCTACTCATAAACATATCAAGAGCGTTTATGAGCAATCAAGGCGTTTAGCAGATAAATCGTTTGCGTTATGGGCACATATCGAGGAGTTTGGTACGCACAGAGGAGGCCGCGAATAGGCCCTGCAAGGCAGAGGCCCGCGACCACCGCAGCCGGTCCTGAGCAAACAATAAACACCGAGCTTGAGTAGTCGCGACGTCGATTTTATATTGAGTGGCAGATAGTAGTGCATCAACAGAGCTTATTTTTTTATTTATTTTAAATATTTGCCAAATGGCAAAACCGATAGGTACCCTTATAGATTCGTGCTGTCCGTCTGTCTGTCCGTCTGCATGGCACAGCCCTTTTACTCCCAGAATGTTGGCACCACACAGTTCAAATTTGGAGTTTGTGAAAAATAGGGGTGGCTCTCCATACATGTTCTTGAAGCTTGGAAAAAAATATATCTACGTATACCTACAGGATGACCCAGAAATCAATCATGTCGAAAACGGATGATACGGCAAGTGGTAACAGTGTTCGGAAAATTATAATAAAAATTTTAGTCATGTAGTTTTAAAATTATTTATTTATGAGCCATTTGTGGCTCACTGCAGATGTCTTTTACCTTTTTAATAATTGGCTTCTGTATTTGGCGCTGTTTCGGTTTACGTCGGTTTAATTTTTTGATCAAAAGTATTTTCAAATAAGTCGACAAAATGAGTAACTTCTACTTCTATATATAGACAATGTAAAGAAAATCCAACCAATTCAAGGTACTGCCTCTTGTGAGATCTTACATTTTAGATTCTTTGAAGAACTAGGTACAGTTGCATCCGTAAATTAAAAAAAAACTCCCAAATCTGTTCAGCTCAAAAGGTGGCGACGCCCTTGAAGTGCACATACCGTAGAATAATAATCATAATCTTAAAAGGCCCAAACTTTTTTATTCGTTGTTTTTTTCCTCGGGGCTTTCGATCATAAATTTCGACAAATCGACACAGGAGTGAAACCGGCTCTGGTAGGTTGGAATCGAAATCCATAGACGCCTATAGTCTACTCCAAGTAATAAAACATACATATTAGATTAGGACTATATCAGTAGGGTAGAATTGGGGGTTCTGGATCACTTGCTCTCGCTTTGCTCGAGCGCATGATCCAGAACCCCCAATTCTCCACACATAAACACAATATCATTTTAAGCTTAAACATTTTTAGTAGTTATAGGACAGTTATTTATATTATTAATTAAAGAAAGGTATTTCATCTTCTGGCAGTATCTGGTAGCATAGAATGTCTTCTGAATCAGGAAACACTATATCACGCACTATACTTCTTGTTATTAATTTAGTGTCAGGCACAGCATTTGGTGACCTTGCAGCCAGTTTTTCAGGACCAGGATGTATGTTGCCAACTCGACCAAATGTAAGGAGCTCATTGCGACCTCTCTTGAGTGTTAGATATGTCGTATTTTCAATGGTGGATTTTACTGAGTTTTGCTCTGTCTTGCTTGTATTGTTCTGAAGTTTTGATGAACTGGTGTTCATTATTTTTTGGTCACTAATGTCTTGAGTAAATAGAATCTCACCACTAGTATTCTTGAAAATAACTTTAGAAATGCCTTCCAAATCAAATTTCGATGAATGAAACATATTGTGAATAATATTAATTTATTATTTTTTCTTGATATAACAAGCGTTGGTTAAGATGGAACCATCACATTACAATGCTAAGAGTTTAATGCCGTGTGGAGATATGCATATTTCATTATATATTCTCTCCCTTTCACAGCGTTCAAATAAACACAATCAGGATAATGTATAGCATGTTGCATCCAAGGATCGTCATAAATCTCCCAATCTTCGATAACACCACCGCATGAGAAACATGCTGCAATATCATTTATACTATTTCCATAGTAAAAGAATCCTGCGTCAGCCATTTCCATCACTAATCTTTTCTTTTTATTAAACACCCCCCAGTAATAATTAAATGAAAATTCACGCATTTTAAACTTGTTATACATGTCATATCGAGGTTTGTATTCATTTTGAGACATGTTCTATTCACTTTCTAATTCAATTATAAACGTATAATGATATCATCTACCTTTTGTCAACAACTTATAAAGACCGGACAGCGGTAGAAAACTAAGATGTGTTTTACCTAACTATAGAAATAAAACAAAAACAATATTTATTTTAGAATTTTATTATCAAAGCACCACTTATTTAAACATAATACATTTTTTAAAGCACATACAGAGTCATGATAAATACAGTTATATAAATCTTGAGAATGTTTATATAGATCGTATAAACTTATCAAACTAGAACAACCTTTATCTTCTAAATTAAATATATTACAATTACTATTTTCTAAAATATGCTTTAACCACAACACTTTTTCTGAACCTTTAACGTAGATACATTTATCTCTTAAAATATCTATAACCAAATTCTGATAATTAGAATAGGGTAAAAATCCTTCACACCAGTGTATCTTTCTGTTACGCTCAATCCAAGAAACTTGTTTTTTTTCTAGTTTCGTTAATTTTGAAAATGGAAATGGTGGCTTTATTAAAAACACTTGTAATTTTTTATCATACAATATAGCGATTTCTTTTATTATAAATTCATTTGTCTCTGTTTTAAAGCCTTGAATATCCACAATAGCAATCATGATAACCTGCGCACAATGTTGCTGAGAGGTTTGTATTCCACAAGTCGATCGTTTATAATCAAACAATATGCAGTCGTCTTATCTGGTATTGCCGTAGAACATTCAATTTCCAACCTCACGTCCACTGGACCTGTTTTCAGGCTATCGTTTTGTCTTGAGCAGTCTAAGATAAAGAGAGGAGCTTTTTCTTTGAACTCCTTTAGATCAAGCAACGGGTCTATTGGACAGTTGTAATACGACTGACGAAATTTCACAAACATTTCGTATAATATACTATATTTGTTCTCAGAAAACTTTAAACCTAAAGGTTCATATGGATAATATTGAGAATTCAAAAAGAGCGTAACGTTTGTTACTTCACAATGATCGAATACTGAACCGTCTTTAGTTTTATTATTTTTTCGATTAGTTTGTAAACAAAAAATTACATATCTAGGTTTTTCCAATTGTGAAGCAGTTTTAACTGACCAAGAATGCTTTGTTGTTTTAGGTAGTAACGGATACTCATACAAATCCCAATTTCTAAACGCCAACTGAATAGGTTTATCTCTTTCTAAATGTTTTAAAAGTGACAGTCGTTCTCGGTCTGATACTTTTATATGCGGCACCCTCCACTGAACTCTTTGTACATCTATTTGAAAATTAACAATATCATCAGTAAGGATAACGCTATTTAAATTAGTGTTACTTCTGTTCAATATAAGTTCATGTTTACAATTTATCACTATTTTATTATAATCCTCTGCAAATCCTAATACCTTATTTAATGGTATCACCGCACTAAAATGTCCATCACTTTCAAATCCCTCTAAACTCCAACCCCATAGGGCAGCAACTTTATTTTCTGCTTCATTTAATGAAATGTATGATTTTATTGTTGATGTTATTCCAGAATTTTTTATGCGGTCTATTTCAATACCATTCATTTCGTATCTGATGTCTTGAAACAAAAACATAACAGAGTTATTAGTGAACGTAACATTTTTCTTGATTGGATTCCCATCTTTACCGAAGAGCTTCGCTTTTCCTTCGATGTAAATTGAACTGGCTGATGGTAGCACGTATATGTCTTGCTGGTGGATGGGAATTCTGATTTCATCGTTTTCTCTAAAGCTGTTATTGTAGGGATTGTATGAATGGACTTCATAACTTTCGATCGAAGTGTCGAAGTGTGGTAATTCAGTAACCTGTAGTATATTCATACTTTAAATCCTAGGGCTTTTAGAAAATCCTTATTTGCTTTAGTCAATTTCTTAACTTTTTCCTTGCGTCTTTGCACCTTAACAATCGCAGAAGAACTAAGACGTTTTTCATTCGCTTGAGTGTTTTTATAATGTACTATCATTTTGTTTTCCTTAAGTGAAGACGTAACTGAACTTGTTCCTCTCCAAAATTAATACAGTGTCCAAATTGATCTACAATCTTAACAGATACCGATGAAATTATATTTTTATTTACTGGAAAGTAAATAACATTTTGCGGTATTTCCGTGCACTGTTGACCTGGAGTAGTATCAGACACAAATTCATGAATAAAATGAGTTGGTAATCCGTTGCAGTACGAACCCTGAACAAGATCACATTCGATTCTGATTACAGACAGACCTTCGTTAATAATGGGAATATTTGGTCTTGATTTTAATACTGAAAAAAAGTATATCAAACCGCACTCATATTGATCTGACAAATGCAATGGTGGTTGAAAGTATGAAACTAGTTCCGATTTTTTCCCAGAGATGGTAATCGTAGTAGACATACTTCTATACTGACAACTTTCAGCAGATCCTGCTTATTTTATTCCTTCACTGCACCAAAAATTCTTCAAAAAGTTTAAACAAAGATGTCCACAATTAAAAGGGTGATCACGCTGAATATTATCATAATTATAGTGAACTTTGGATCCCAAGTATTTTATAAATTCCTTAGGAGGCTTGAGATTTCCGTAACTATCAAAATACTCAATATAATCGTTGTATTTTGCATAGGCTACCCAATGAGAACCAGGATTTTTAGAGCTATCTAAATTTATTACTCCACATTCTTTTTTAAAAGGATGTTTAGGGAGCTTATCTCTCATAAAGACACCTCTGAAATAGGGAATATTATTTCCAAACTTCAAAATGTCCAAATTACTCAAGGCTCGTTTGGGTAGCCAATATCTTAGTTTTTTTCTTTTGATACAAAAATACCGAGTCCATCTTTATGCGGTTTAAGGTGTATTCCTTTTCCGATGCAGAGAGCTTCCATCTTTTCATTGTGTCTCTTCGATTCAGCCCATAACTTTTTCGCCATCTTGAATTCATTTATGGTTTTAGCAATACCAGCTGCACCACCTGCTAAAGCTCCCGCCGCAGATAATCCCGCAAAAATCGGAATCAACGGCAATACTCCACCAGTTTTTGGTATAGGAATAACACGAGGAAGTTTAATCGATGAATCGCCAGCTAATTCTCTGGCGGCGGCCATAGCTAATTCTATTGCCACTTTCTTGCATTTCGGTTTTAATTTTTTTATATGTTTCCCCGTTTTTCTAATAACATTTTTAAATTTATTTTTTAATCCTTTTCCACATTTAATTTTAGGAGAACTCTTTTTGTCGTCTTTTTTTAGACCAAATCCAGTTTTAATTTTTGCCGTCATAGCACTGCTTACTAAGCGTGCTGCCAGTTTTTCCCCTACACTCGCATCTGAGGCAAGTGCGCGCTCTTTAGCCATATTTAACAAAACTAAATCTGCCTTGTGACGATCCTTTAACTTTGAAGACTCGTGATAAGCAATGTCGTGTTGTTTGCAATATTCATCTAACTTGTTAACACCTTTATCTCCACGTGTAAGCCTTTTAATTAATTTAGTGCCAGGCCCACAATAATTGTATCCCGGTAAATGTAATTCAAATGGTAAATGATTTATAATCCAATTGAGAAGACTACTCTCTTCAATACACATCATAAGACTGACACATTTGGACTGAACACTTAATAAATATTCGATTTATCAATCCAACTGTTTTCAGAAGAAGGCAAACCTAACCATTTAACCAAAACCCTGTTTCCTTTCCTTCTAAGAACTTTTTCAACCAGATACATGTGAGGATTTTTTGTCTTTTGAAGCTCTTGTACATAAAATGCTCCTAAAATGGGTTGGCCTCTGATTGCATCTTCAATTAAGTAGGTGATAGGAGTTGTATTTTGTTTTTTTCGAACTTTAAATATTTCTGTCGACCAGTTGGGAGTATATCCTTTTTCAAATGTCCCCTTATACTTACTAATGCGTACATAATCACCCTCTTTAAACTTGCTTTTTAGGCTAATAGTTTTTACTAGACTGAAATATCTTTGTAATATGTGTTTTTTATTAGTGTTATCCACGTTTGCTGGGATTTCATCAATTGTACGATGATAGGCGTGATTGTATTCATAAATAACATTATTAAGAGTACTGTCTATCCAATTATAGTTACCTTTTAAACTAAATTTCTTGTACAGTTTCGATTTCAATGTTCTAATAAATCGCTCGACTATTGACGCCTTTTTTGTTGAGAAGGTTGAATAATGGTTTATGTTATAAGATTTCATAAGGTTTTGAAATATGTTATTATAAAATTCTGTTCCATTATCCGTTTGCAGATTTTTGGGAACACGTCCACTAACCAACAAAATCTTGAAAGAATTGCATACACTATCCTTTGTCTTACTTTTCAAAGGAAAGGCCCAGGCGTATTTCGAAAATGTGTCAATAACAGCAAGAATAAACTTGAAATTTTTATTTTCTTTGGAAATTGATTGCATATCAATTAAGTCTGCTTGCCAAAGGTCATCTATATCTTTCATAATAACATGTCTTCGCGGAAAGTTTAGTCTTGCATTTTTATGTATTTCGTTGACTACGTCGGCTTTACTCATATTTTTAATTCAGTATATCAACATTTGTCTTGAACCCACCAATAATACTGAATGAAAAGCATACTATCTCCACTATTTATTCTCTAATTATATCAGCTTCTTTTAATTCTTCAATTATCGATAAAATTTCATTATCATGATTTGTATTGCCAGCATCTCTTGAAGCGACTAATAATTTTAATCTCTCAACCAATTCATTGGGATCATCCCAATATACCAAGTCGGTATTGTTTTTGTACTTCTTTAACTTTGGCAAGTTGCCTCCAAGTTTGGCGTGAATGTTATCATTTAACGTGTCAGTAAAAAATGGTCTGATTATTTCACGATATTTTATTCCTTTATCACCTTTTATTTGACCTTTAGGATTAAAGTCTCTTTTGTGAGCATTTGTGTAATGCAATATATCCTTGTAGACAAGTTTATCTTTAGGGGATACTAATTGTAAATCAGGTTTTTTTCGAAGTAAAAGTTCTTTCAGGCCAGGAGTTAAATTGTAAGATTTATCACCGATTTTAATCAAAATGACGCTATCGTTGTTCAAACTATCAATTTTAGAAAATGATACTATCGAATTACCCATAAATAAAGTTTTGTTTTCACTTCTTATTCCAAACGGTATATTTACACCATCATAAATATCATAATCCTCTAATGAAATCTCTAAATCATCTTCCATTTTAGGAGACTTTTTAACCAAGTGTGTGGAATTTTGATTTGGTTCGTAACAATCCTCAAATTTTGTAGTCGACCTACTATTAATTTCATCCAATTTAATATCTCCAGAACATGTGGGGGTTGTATTTTGTAACAAAAATATTTTTTCCATATTTGTGTTGGAATCAGCTAGCGTTTTAAGAGGATCTGTGACAGGTTTAAGCATTTTATCGAGTGACAAGTTCATTGTGTGTTCCTGGTTCTTCATATGTTTTATTTTATTCTTTATGGAGTCTACGGACTTTATTAATTCTATCTTAATATTTTTCTCCATATTTAATTATCAACTGCGTTCAGCTAGTGAACAAATCATACTGAATTTGTTTTCGCATGTTAATTACTTATATGTATAAACAATAACATGGGGCTTAAACATAACTGGCTATATGTGGGTGTACTATTAGGGTATGCCTCTGCATAACCCTTCGAGGATTACAGACATGAAGTATATAGGAACAATCAATCAAATTTAAAAAAAGTATCGAAGTTCTGCCTGTACCTTCCATTATTTAATGACGATTCTTTGTTAATAAGTAGAAAATTATAAGGTTTACTCCAAACAGTTTGACAAATATTTTTAAACTCTTTCCATTCTAAATCAGAACTTACATGCTCTTCATAAATATGCTTTAAATTTACATCGTCTTGTTTAAATATTATAAGAAAATTTACATTATCACGTAACAATTGTTTCGGAATTTTGGAATAGGTTTGTGATAGGTAGAAGCAATCGATTTGCTTATGTCTACCCATAGAAAAATAATTGCGGATATTAATTTGATTTTCACATGCTACATCATCAAAAATAAATACCGAGTTAGTTAAAGCTTCACTCGGAGATATTACATCTTTGTCATCATTAAACTCGTAGAACTTTATTTGAGGTACTCTTCTTAATACTTCGCTTAAAAAACGATATTTTGGCTGAAAACTTGTTTTTGAGTAAAGATAAAGATTCTGAAATTTTAGCCCATTTTCATGCAGAAGCAAACTGATCATCACGTTTGTTTTACCACAGTTCGAAGGGCCGCATATTATACAACGAATCGTATTAGGCAGTAAAATGCTGTGTTTGATTTGGTGAGCAGAGTCACTAAAATTTATATTATTATTAACGTTCAGAGATATGGGTTGTTTAATCAACTTCATCTTGCTAATTACTTCAATTCTTTATAGACCTTCATATTTATATACACGACTTATATGGTAAGTAACTTTATCCCAATCCTACAACAAGTTTAGACTTGATTATTTGCATCGTAAAAGATAATATTAAATATGGTAAGTGTAACTTAATTCCTGTACCAGTTTCAATATAGTGAAGCAACAAAGCTCATAATTCAGTTTATTACTATTCTTCCAATAAGTAGGACCTATTCAGAATTAAATCTTCAAGGCAAGTATTTCTATAATTTTATATTTCATATAATTATGATATCTCAATAATTAATTATTAGAATTTATGTCTAACCTTTTTTTTTCGTTTTTACAGAATTATGTCTGTCTCCCCATCGTATAGTCCTGTGGAGAGTGATTTTCTTGCGGTGCGTATTTAATTTATCGTTATTTGAGCCATTTGTAATTTACTTATGTTATAATTATTTTATGTTATAATTATTTTATGTTATAATTATTTTATGTTATAATTATTTTATGTTATTACAGGAAACGAATAATCTTTGTCCAGACGACACCTACTCTCTTGGAAATCCGTTTCTTTTTGCGCAAGACAGGGAAACTTTTTATAACACAGAAGCAGAACTAGCACATCAAGAGTATCTAAATGAAAAAAAAGAAGAACAGAAATCTGTGGAAACTAAAGAACATAAAAGAAAAAAATCAAATATTAACAAGAAGGTCATGAAAAAGTATCCTACACAGTCTTCATCTTACGTTATTCGGAAGGAGACAGGAATACCTCATCATTTGATTAAAATACTTATATATGATCTTACCAGATGTGTTAAAGACAATAAACAAAATTGTGAAATTGACTATGATGTGAGTGACAGCGCTGACGTAAACATCCAATACCTTGTAAAAGATGATTATGATGACATTTTAGATGAAACTGAACATCTAGTCGGCAAAGTAGTGAAAAAATTAAGTAATAAGCAGTTTTAAATGTGTGTAATATAAAGAGTTTGTTTTGTGATTGTGAACATTTACCTAAGTGCGTGTTTTGATTATTTGACTATGTTAAATTATGTATTTTGTTTTTTGTAATATTTAAGTCTTTCTTTTTGTCTCATGTAAATATATGAATCTGAAAGTTTAATAAATATTATGATTTCCAACTTAACTAGTTTCATTTTGTGTTAGACTGCATGGGTAGTAAAATAACATAATAAAACACATCACACAATACTCATTCATTCCTAGAGTTCATTCGTACATTCATATTCACTCATCCTTTGTAAATGTCATTCGCATTGCGCCCATATTTTGAAGTTTTGGATGCAAATTGAAAAATACATTAATCGATGAGAACGAGCCTCATAATGCATGCCATCTATAATTTAAAAGTGAAATTAAGTTGGACTTGACTAACTATCAAGTTCATCACTTAGTAACTAGATGGCTCACTACAGTAAAACATTATCACATTATAATAAAAGTCTAGCCTATTGTCATTTCCTCTGATAAAATAATAACTTTACTAAGGATTTCAGAGTAAAGTTTAAAACATTTATTTGAACTGAGAATTGAACTCAGACTCAGGTTAAAGGTACTTTAGACAAATGAGTATATTTATTACATAAAATGAGAAATAAAACAAGAAATATTATAATACATGAGATTTTATTGTTCATACAATGATATATTATTGTAACATTATAAAATAAAATAAAGTAAATAGTAGATAATAAAATTAAGCAGGTACATAGTCCAAAATAAACATCTTAGAACATAGTACGATGATGACCCCAAGGTACAGTATCATTTTTATTTTTTCTTATTTGACGTTTGTCATCATTTCCATTAAGTACTAATTTATTAATTTTCTGTGTATACAACTTATGATTTTTAGATCGAATGACATACATAGTATCTCTGAGATTTATGTCATTATTCAAAGTTTTTTTATATTTCTCAATTGTGAGTTTATTAGAAACAGATTTTTTAACTCCTTTAGCTTTTTTAATTGTGTTGTTTAAACTATTTATACAATATAGTTTAGCCCTCAAACCAATAAACTCAGTAATGACATCTCCACCCATCTCATCCTTAAAATAGCCAGGTATTTGTTTATTCACTTTCGGAATACCATAAATATTATTTTCTTCAAAGTTGCTAGTATCAAAATATTTTATATTTTGTATCATGTCTTTATAAAAATCTTCTGTATGTATTAAATACAAGAGACTATCAGTATCAGTATAACAAAGTTTTATTCCATCTTTATATATTTTCTTCATAACAGAATAGTGAAATTTATATAAATGACACTTTGCTAATTCCAGTATTGTAAAACCAATGTATATTGGTCTATCTAAAACAACTTTAGCAGGCTCTAATTGAATAGCAACAAGGTTCTCTGAAATAATAGCCATATTTTTAAAATTAGGGGCACTTACATATTTTTCTGCCCCCTTTATTTTATTGGTCTTATTAAAGCTATCTTTCCACACATTAACTAATTTAACATCTACTTGTTTCCTTTTGTTTTCAATTGTTTTACCAAATATTGAATTATTTTGCTTCTTGAAAAAATCTCTTTCGAAATCTGAGTTAGCTTTTTGTCTGAGTACTGTATTAAGATTTATGTATGGTTCTAAGATATTTTTTTGAGTAAATGCTAGAATTTTGTGGATATTTAATAATATAAGACCATTCTTTAAACATTCTTGTAAGTGAGCATAGTGGATGACATATCTATATTTATCATACAGATTAGCAATTAGTTTTGTGTTTTTGCTACCAGATGGAATAGGAACGGATAATTTTTCTGGCGCAAATGGCAAATCAGAATGCGTGTCATGTAAATCAGGAGGATAATGAATATCAACTTCAAGTATGTACCCTTCGTCACTATCAGCAGAAACGGATGCAATTTCAAATAAAGCTATTTCAGATTTTGTTAAAAATCTAAAATTGCCAGTGGGAAGTCTTTGTTTCATAGCATGCCCATACAAATTGACACAATCTAAGTAAACTAAAAAAGTACTTGATTCTTTTTCGTTATAGTCTGACAAATATTTATTATTAGCCTTTGCATACCGCAGTGAGCATTGAGCAAGACCTCCTCTGATACCTTTTTCTAGCATTTGATATATTTCTATATCAGATATTAAATCTAATTCTACTTTAGTTAACAAGAGCATGGCGTCCCAGCTTAATGATGGTGATGAAACATAATGGCAAGGGTCAAGCGCATAATGATGTAAACTCATAGATCGGAATTTCTCAAATATGTCACACAATAGTAAGACATCACATTTCAAATATAAATCAGTATATTCACCTAAATTCTTAATACCAAATTTAGACCACACATTTAAAGCGTGATTGTAATCGTCAGTAGACACTGTTTCGGATGCGAGTTTATTAAAAAAATTTGAGCGATCTGGTAACCGAGTTTCCGCATATCGTTCCCAGGAGTCTATATAATCATAGCAATACACACCTTTCCTGAGGCATAGTCGAAATAAATTTTCATTAGTGAAAAATGATCGTAAATGCTTTAAATCATTGGAGTCCAGCGTCTTTACTAAGTTGTCTAAACTCGAACTTAAGAAATTAAAAGAATCTATAAATTTTAATTGGACTACTTTCTGAGGATTAAATGGGAAAAATTTAGTAAAAGAAATATATTTTTCCTTGGTTCTTGGAATTAAATTGATTCGACCGCAAACACTTGAAAGTTCTTTTATAAATAAATGGCAGTCATATCCTGAAAGATTATGAAATATTATGGGAATAAACTTTACAGACTTATTATTTAAGTTGCATGAATTATGAGCTGGACCACGATATTTACCGGTGAAATGATCATGGTCATGAACGATAAGATCATTACTAGAAAATTTTTCTTTACAAATATGACAAACTGCAGCAGTCTTAAATGAAAGAAGCTCTTCATCATTCAGCGGGGACATGTCTCTAGGCAAAGATAAAATATCATATAAACTTTCTAAATCCTTAGCAATAGATTCTACAAATTTTTTTGAACAATTTGGACCTCGATAAGATACTAAATTATTAAGTTCTGGATTAGTCTCGCAGCATATATAATAGGCAAAACATGTTGCTTCATGAATTTGTATGTTTTCAACAAACTGACTTTTATTTTTATCTGAATATTCTCGAAGTAAGCTTTCAAAGTCTCCATAAATAACGATAGGAATTCTTTGAGTCCTTATATAATTAGAAAACCGAAGCTTGCTATTCTCTTCTGGGAGCACTGTTTGCATTCGTGCACAATTATGATTATCTAATTTTGCCTCTGAATCAAAGTATATAAAACATTCGTCACATAAGTGAATTTTAGATTTGTGTTTTGTTAATTGATGATGAACTAGTCGCGCAAAATTCTTTATCAAACAGAAATGATTTTTGTCTCCTCTTTGAATCAATAATAAATTTACGTGAGCAAGTTTCCGCTGTAAAGTTTTGTATAATGGTCCAGTAATAGTGTTTTTTTTTTCTAAACCATAAACATTTACACTTATATGAGGATTTATTTTTTCGAATTGTTTTATGTCATCAAATGATGGTGGGAAAGATATACCATTTATATTTAATAATTTAGAGTAATGTGGATATGATGAAACTCTATTACTGTTATAGTGTGCTGGATACATATGAGCTACAATACACCAGAGAAAGCAATGTCTATCTTTATTGCAAATATTAAGACATGACTTTGTTTTAATAATTTTTATCGGTAAAGATATGTAACTGCCAGCTTTTAAGGGATTATACTTTACAATATTCATTTCCAAATGATTAATCAACTCTATAGCCCAACCAGATTCTGATAATTCAAATTCGGTGCACTTACGCAGTATTTTTTGTACACATTCTTCAAAAACTAATTTTATATTAGTATTCTGAATTATCACATAATACTTTGTATTGAAAGATTTCAAAGACAATTCGTCGTTTTTAGGTAACTTGTATAATACAAAAAGCTCAAATTGTATTTTAATCGCTCGATGTTTTAATCTCAATGTGTCAATAATCTTGTAAATCATGCTAGAAATATCTGATAAAAATATCTCTGGTGATATGTTATCTAAACTTATTGGATTAAATCTGTAACTAGCAATTCTGTTTTTGAAAGCAGTAGCTATTATTTGTACATTATCAAAATCAGTACTCAACAAACAGTTTGATTTATGTATATTACTTTTCTTATGTGATGAATATTTTTGGGTATAAACCTTACAATCTTGGCAAAACTTCATGTTTGATTATATTGAATAAAAAACAGTAAAACAATAGTCCATTAATTTAACCTTAACTATATTCACCAAAATTAAAGTTGTTTCAAGTTTTGTTCTTCAAGGTCAAAATTACTAGTCTAGAATTTATAACTTCTTCAAAATTAAGTTTCAAGGTCACAATTACTGATCTGGATTTTTTAAATATTTAAAGCATCAGATTCAAGGCCATAATTACTGGTCTAGTATTTTAAGCTTTGAGATTAATTATTTCTAGTATATTGGCTTTTGGTTTTTAGTTTTTTTGGCTTTTGTTTTTTAGTTTTTTTGGTTTACTGAAAGAAAACATACATATAATTATATACAAGTAAGTACTTAAAGCATCAGATTCAAGGTCATAATTACTGGTCTAGTATTTTAAGCTTTGAGATTCATTATTTCGAGTTTATTGGCTTTTGGTTTTTAGTTTTTTGGCTTTTGGTTTTTAGTTTTTTGGTTTACTGAAAGAAAACATACAAATAATGATATACAAGTAAGTACTTATACTAATCTACTTAATCTACGGCAAAAAAACATTAAAAAGAAATATCAATTATAGACTTCATGGATATGTACTTACTTAAATTGTAAGTTTAGACTGTTTATTACTGTTTAATATTAGACTGATAAAGTGATCGTTACAACTTTTTCTGTCTTTAAAAATTGTGGTAAGAGACGCTTACCTACCTATTTTTTAAAATAAGTTAGACTGATAGAGTATCGGTTGTATCTTCCGATAATCTTCTTTAGCAGAATTCACAAGTTTTGTGACTGCTTTCCATACCGGACTGTTGTCATCAACAGCCGATTTGAAGGTAACTAGTGCTCGTTTCCAGCGGTCGGTGCCGAGCGCCTCCGCTTCCCGAGCGTTGTAAACACGCAGTTCCACGTAGTAGTTGCCCTGCCGGGTGGGATCCCGCTGGAGTGTATAACCAGAACCGCTACGTCTTGACAAGAAGCTCCGCAGTGCAGCCGCGCGGATGGGTTCACCACCAAGTTCTTGTTCGTTCTGAAATTAAAAAATGATTATCATTAGTGACCTAGTGGCAAAGACCTTGATTCTCATGCTTGAGGTCGTGGTTTCAAAAACGGGCAAGTTCCTATGCGAATTTATCAAATTCATTTGTATTTTCTAAGTTTATCTTGGATGGCCCTGACAACGGTGAAGGAAAAACATCGTGAGGAAAACCGGGACTTTATAGTTAATACCTATAAGTTTGAAATCGCAAACCCGTCTTGAGCAAGCGCGGTGATCAATGCTCAGGCCTTCCTTAAAAAAATAAATAAACTTTAGCATACCTCTGAATCCGACAGCTTCCTTTTTTTGGCCGATGTCGATGGCGCCAGCAAATCAACATCCGACTCCGTGTCGGACCCAAAAAAGCTAGATTTTACCACTGGAGCACTGGAAATCTTCTTTATTGCAGGTTTATTTGTTTTGCCGGAAACCTTTTTCCTTGACTTCTTTTTCTCTACCGATGGTGCTGGCTGAGATGTTGGTATTTCACAGTCAGAATCGAAGGGATTTGTCGACCTAAAATTAAGAACACCATAAATAAAGTCACTCATAAATTCGATATTAATATTATTTGAGTTATACGTACATACTTGAAGTTCTATTGATCACAATAATATTGAAAAAAGCAAAAAACCGCGAGTACTCGGGATGAGTGCTAATTAAAAATGAAATTATTGAATGCAGTCATATTTATAGATTACACGATTTAAAGCAGTGATTACAGTTACAAATCGCTAGCAAAGTGAGAAAGCGTTTTCGACATGTGTGCTAAAAGATTAGTTCTATGTCATCAGCAAATAGGGTCTAAAATTCATTGATTGTTACTTACTCAATATGATCGCATCCTTACTTTCCCTATTTGTCGACGGCGCCGCTCTGTCGCGTATACCTGAGATGATTTTCTAAAAAGGAAGTGCTATGTACTCTCTCAGAACAATAAGATTGATACCTATCACTTGGTAAATTTGTGTGGAGAAAGCGAGGAATATGTTTAGAATCGGGACTTCTCACAGTTTTATAAATTGGTTGTAAATGGTATGAGAATTCTTGACACTCTTTTACGTGTAATAATTAACAAGAAATTAAGAGAGTAATTATAATCTTATTTTTATTCGTACTGTGGTGAATAACAAAAAGTATAATATGACCAATAATTTTAAGCAGATAATATCACATAATTTGTATAAAGTGAGCTAATTTTATATAACAGACATCAAACGAATAAGACACGTTCGACAATTGTCTCGATGCGACATTTATTATGATCAGTCGTTGTAAGCAGACACGCTTTGAACTATAACTGCTAACAATTAAATAATAATTAATTTAATCATCATCGCACATCTGAGTCGATGCAATCAGATTCAGATGTGCGATGATATTTGTTTATGTGTGGAGAATTGGGTGTTCTGGATCATGCGCTCGAGCAAAGCGAGAGCAAGTGTAAATAATCATAACATCATCGCGCATCTGCGTCGAATGCAATCAGATTACTAAACGCATTGTATTAATCATGTGTGGAGAATTGGGGCTTCTGGATCATGCGCTCGAGCAAAGCGAGAGCAAGTGATCCAGAACCCCCAATTCTACCCTACTACTACTACTAGTCTAGAACTACTACTACTACGTACTAGAACTAGTCGCGCAAAATTCTTTATCAAACAGAAATGATTTTTGTCTCCTCTTTGAATCAATAATAAATTTACGTGAGCAAGTTTCCGCTGTAAAGTTTTGTATAATGGTCCAGTAATAGTGTTTTTTTTTTCTAAACCATAAACATTTACACTTATATGAGGATTTATTTTTTCGAATTGTTTTATGTCATCAAATGATGGTGGGAAAGATATACCATTTATATTTAATAATTTAGAGTAATGTGGATATGATGAAACTCTATTACTGTTATAGTGTGCTGGATACATATGAGCTACAATACACCAGAGAAAGCAATGTCTATCTTTATTGCAAATATTAAGACATGACTTTGTTTTAATAATTTTTATCGGTAAAGATATGTAACTGCCAGCTTTTAAGGGATTATACTTTACAATATTCATTTCCAAATGATTAATCAACTCTATAGCCCAACCAGATTCTGATAATTCAAATTCGGTGCACTTACGCAGTATTTTTTGTACACATTCTTCAAAAACTAATTTTATATTAGTATTCTGAATTATCACATAATACTTTGTATTGAAAGATTTCAAAGACAATTCGTCGTTTTTAGGTAACTTGTATAATACAAAAAGCTCAAATTGTATTTTAATCGCTCGATGTTTTAATCTCAATGTGTCAATAATCTTGTAAATCATGCTAGAAATATCTGATAAAAATATCTCTGGTGATATGTTATCTAAACTTATTGGATTAAATCTGTAACTAGCAATTCTGTTTTTGAAAGCAGTAGCTATTATTTGTACATTATCAAAATCAGTACTCAACAAACAGTTTGATTTATGTATATTACTTTTCTTATGTGATGAATATTTTTGGGTATAAACCTTACAATCTTGGCAAAACTTCATGTTTGATTATATTGAATAAAAAACAGTAAAACAATAGTCCATTAATTTAACCTTAACTATATTCACCAAAATTAAAGTTGTTTCAAGTTTTGTTCTTCAAGGTCAAAATTACTAGTCTAGAATTTATAACTTCTTCAAAATTAAGTTTCAAGGTCACAATTACTGATCTGGATTTTTTAAATATTTAAAGCATCAGATTCAAGGCCATAATTACTGGTCTAGTATTTTAAGCTTTGAGATTAATTATTTCTAGTATATTGGCTTTTGGTTTTTAGTTTTTTTTGGCTTTTGTTTTTTAGTTTTTTTGGTTTACTGAAAGAAAACATACATATAATTATATACAAGTAAGTACTTAAAGCATCAGATTCAAGGTCATAATTACTGGTCTAGTATTTTAAGCTTTGAGATTCATTATTTCGAGTTTATTGGCTTTTGGTTTTTAGTTTTTTGGCTTTTGGTTTTTAGTTTTTTGGTTTACTGAAAGAAAACATACAAATAATGATATACAAGTAAGTACTTATACTAATCTACTTAATCTACGGCAAAAAAACATTAAAAAGAAATATCAATTATAGACTTCATGGATATGTACTTACTTAAATTGTAAGTTTAGACTGTTTATTACTGTTTAATATTAGACTGATAAAGTGATCGTTACAACTTTTTCTGTCTTTAAAAATTGTGGTAAGAGACGCTTACCTACCTATTTTTTAAAATAAGTTAGACTGATAGAGTATCGGTTGTATCTTCCGATAATCTTCTTTAGCAGAATTCACAAGTTTTGTGACTGCTTTCCATACCGGACTGTTGTCATCAACAGCCGATTTGAAGGTAACTAGTGCTCGTTTCCAGCGGTCGGTGCCGAGCGCCTCCGCTTCCCGAGCGTTGTAAACACGCAGTTCCACGTAGTAGTTGCCCTGCCGGGTGGGATCCCGCTGGAGTGTATAACCAGAACCGCTACGTCTTGACAAGAAGCTCCGCAGTGCAGCCGCGCGGATGGGTTCACCACCAAGTTCTTGTTCGTTCTGAAATTAAAAAATGATTATCATTAGTGACCTAGTGGCAAAGACCTTGATTCTCATGCTTGAGGTCGTGGTTTCAAAAACGGGCAAGTTCCTATGCGAATTTATCAAATTCATTTGTATTTTCTAAGTTTATCTTGGATGGCCCTGACAACGGTGAAGGAAAAACATCGTGAGGAAAACCGGGACTTTATAGTTAATACCTATAAGTTTGAAATCGCAAACCCGTCTTGAGCAAGCGCGGTGATCAATGCTCAGGCCTTCCTTAAAAAAATAAATAAACTTTAGCATACCTCTGAATCCGACAGCTTCCTTTTTTTGGCCGATGTCGATGGCGCCAGCAAATCAACATCCGACTCCGTGTCGGACCCAAAAAAGCTAGATTTTACCACTGGAGCACTGGAAATCTTCTTTATTGCAGGTTTATTTGTTTTGCCGGAAACCTTTTTCCTTGACTTCTTTTTCTCTACCGATGGTGCTGGCTGAGATGTTGGTATTTCACAGTCAGAATCGAAGGGATTTGTCGACCTAAAATTAAGAACACCATAAATAAAGTCACTCATAAATTCGATATTAATATTATTTGAGTTATACGTACATACTTGAAGTTCTATTGATCACAATAATATTGAAAAAAGCAAAAAACCGCGAGTACTCGGGATGAGTGCTAATTAAAAATGAAATTATTGAATGCAGTCATATTTATAGATTACACGATTTAAAGCAGTGATTACAGTTACAAATCGCTAGCAAAGTGAGAAAGCGTTTTCGACATGTGTGCTAAAAGATTAGTTCTATGTCATCAGCAAATAGGGTCTAAAATTCATTGATTGTTACTTACTCAATATGATCGCATCCTTACTTTCCCTATTTGTCGACGGCGCCGCTCTGTCGCGTATACCTGAGATGATTTTCTAAAAAGGAAGTGCTATGTACTCTCTCAGAACAATAAGATTGATACCTATCACTTGGTAAATTTGTGTGGAGAAAGCGAGGAATATGTTTAGAATCGGGACTTCTCACAGTTTTATAAATTGGTTGTAAATGGTATGAGAATTCTTGACACTCTTTTACGTGTAATAATTAACAAGAAATTAAGAGAGTAATTATAATCTTATTTTTATTCGTACTGTGGTGAATAACAAAAAGTATAATATGACCAATAATTTTAAGCAGATAATATCACATAATTTGTATAAAGTGAGCTAATTTTATATAACAGACATCAAACGAATAAGACACGTTCGACAATTGTCTCGATGCGACATTTATTATGATCAGTCGTTGTAAGCAGACACGCTTTGAACTATAACTGCTAACAATTAAATAATAATTAATTTAATCATCATCGCACATCTGAGTCGATGCAATCAGATTCAGATGTGCGATGATATTTGTTTATGTGTGGAGAATTGGGTGTTCTGGATCATGCGCTCGAGCAAAGCGAGAGCAAGTGTAAATAATCATAACATCATCGCGCATCTGCGTCGAATGCAATCAGATTACTAAACGCATTGTATTAATCATGTGTGGAGAATTGGGACTTCTGGATCATGCGCTCGAGCAAAGCGAGAGCAAGTGATCCAGAACCCCCAATTCTACCCTACTTATATCCTCTATATCACAGAGACCGGCTGACTGTCCGCTGACTGACTCTGAGCAAGTCGGTAGTAAACTAAATACCAAGTGAGCGGCGAACGGTTACTAATTAGCCGCGAAGCACTGGCGAGCTCTTGTCTGGTCTTTTACTTCGCCGGCGGCGGCGTAGCGAGCGTACTTCGTAGCAAACTTCGAGCGTGATTTCACTGCGAATCAACCGCCCACTTAATAAGGTGGCAAGCGGACAATTTGAAACTATACATGTAGGGACGCGGACAAACAGTCAGCCGCTCACTATTAGCCTAGTGATGACACAGCCTAGAAGATATTATAGGTAGGTACTACCAGTCTGAATGTTACGTTTTCCAGAATATCACTGGATCGCTGAACCGATTGAGTTTAGCACTCTGAAGAACAGGACAAAGGGATATCTATTTGTATCACTAATATAGTCTTTCTATTATTTTTATTTGCATATGCCATTTTTTATGTTTGGTTCTAAAACCGCTGGTACGCTCGCAAAGTTTCGACGAACAATATCGTTTATGCTGGCGTACCGTGCTTGCGACTTGCGAGCTGCGCTCCTCTAGCAGGACAGGCTCTGGTGTCCGAGGCTGTCAACAGCTTCACTGCAATGGAATTTAAGTTTATTTACTTACAGTTAATTCAAGTTACTATTTGGTGAAATATTATTTCTGGCAAGTCTAAGATGAAATCAAGATGTGACGTAATGTTACCATGTTACCTAGGTACCCTTTTCAACTTCACTTTCTTGTAAAGATATCAACAATTTGGCTGACGATGTAACATTTCGAATACGGCCGGGTGTGATTCGAATACCTAGTTCTTACAATTTTGCTTTGGAACCTTAGTTCACTACTAATTAGCACCTACGATGAAACTGGCGGGATGACGTAACTGCTACGCCAGCTGCTACGTCAGATACTACGCGTAGCTGATAAATGTCCCGTTGCGCAACCCGTCAAGTTGTAGGTACTTATACAATTTTTTTTTAATTTCTGTGATTCTTGATGCTCGTATCCGGAATCTTAATTCTAAGAGGGTAACAAACCAGTTTTTAATTAAGTAAGGAGCATGTCGTTCCTAGCCACAGCCAGACGCTGCTACTCAAAACATTGTGGCTAAATACCTATTTCGTTGGACTTCAGTGCTCCATTTTGTAGATCTGATTTACATACTATCAGATCAGAATGTTGCACTCAGATTGAAATGAGGTCGTAAATGGGATTACTTTTATGGCTCCAGTTCCATATTCTTGAATGCTGTGTAAAAAGTTTCCATTTCAGCTTCTAATTAAAATAGCTCCCTGCCAAATTTAATTTCCACGCGCTCTTCTTTAAAATTTATTCTGTAATAAGCACCAATGGAAGTCGTAAAAAAAGGATCCAAGAGAGAAGTGACGACATTCCCCTCATTAAAATGATTCCAGCTGGAAGCGGAACAATGTTAATTCGATAATTATGTAAATTTTCAGAAATAATTCATTAGAATTTATGACTTACAGTAGGTGCGTACTAAACGAAATCGGCTGCGTCTGAAGATACCTATTTATTTTCAAGGAACTTCAGCGAAATAGATTGAGGGATGTGAAATATATAATACCAAGTAAAACCATATAAAGTACCAAGAAATCCACTTGTAATTAGGTTATGCAGGTACCTACCTATACTCTATGCTTTAGTTTATGAAAATTCAGTAAATATATAACGAACCATTTGGACTTTTATTAAACTTGGTCGAGTCGATGCTTTTACGCGTGGCCATTGACAATGGAGGCAGGACTCTCAATAACGCCATGGACATATACAGCGGCATGACAATATCGTGTTACACCGATTTCAACATAGCCCGAATCATAGAAGCGCCAACAAATTATTCAATATTCCGTTCAGCCACAGTCATATAAGTTCACCATCATTATCATTCACCTCAGATCCGGTCTCTCCGTGAGGCCCTGGTGGAGCGTTTGAACCTGTCCTTGCAGGCAGTCTCCGAATGGGGCGAGGCCAATCTGGTCAGTTTTAATGCTGCTAAAACCCAGGCGTGTCTTTTTTACGCGAAAAAGAGCCAATTTCACCCGGCTCCAACTTTCCGAGATGTAACCGTGCCAATAGCAGACCATCTTGAGCTTCTGGGCGTTACTTTGACATCAACCCTCAATTTTGGCTCATATATTGAGGCAAAAGCACAACAGGCTGCCAAAAAGTTGGGGGTCCTTGCAAAGGTGAGAAGGTACTTCACGCCAGAACAGCTGCTCAACTTGTATCAAGCGCAGGTTCGATCATGCATGAAGTGCTGTTCTCATCTCTGGGACGGATCTGCCAAATACCAGCTTGATGCACTTGAGTCGATTGAAAAGCGGGCCAAGAGGCTCATTGGCAATGAGGCACTGGTCAAGTCTAAGCTCCAGAGCCTTGAACATCGTCGCCGAGTTGCCAGCTTATCGGTTTTTTATCGGTTACATTTCGGGGAGTGTGCGATGGAATTGCATGATCTGATTCCGCCTAGCCCGTTTCATCATCGGACTACCAGACGTACGGCGATGCGCCATCGGTACTTGGTGGACATCCCACACATACGCATTACGCGTTTTGGGAATACTTTTATAATGCGTACTGCTAAGGAGTGGAATTCCCTGCCGGAGTCTGTGTTTCCCGATAGCTACAATCTAGAGGTCTTTAAGTCAAGAGTGAATAGGTTTCTTCTAGGCAAGCGTGCTTCACCGTCGACCACATCATCGCTTACCATCAGGTGAGATAGTGGTCAAGCGCGGGCCTATAGATAATAAACAAAAAGGAAAAAAAAAAAAAAAAACCATTCTAATTTTGCAAGTCAAACTGTGACAACCGGATTCATAAACATAGATATTTATATGAGAAACAAAGCTTCCACATTTCATACGTATAATGCCAATGCTTTATTATTTACTACGCCGCCTACACATTGTATTATTTGTGTATTTCATTTATTATGCTCGTCGAGTAGGTACAAAGAGGATTCGAGGTAAACTCAAAAATGAGTTTTAAAACGTACTGCTACATAATGTAGATTCATGATTTTTTCTCATCCGTTCTATGTTAACAAGGTCAAAAGATTATGTCGAAACTTTTCTATTTGTTATGAGTTAGATGAACAAATTAAAATTCTCGCGAACCCTAGATTGATATTGGTATTCCAGGTGGTTTGCACTTGGGGTGCTGGGTCAGAAAACCTCCTCGTGAGCCTGATGGCGCTGGTCCCTCTCGATACGTCTGGAGGGAACAGTTGCTGTTGGGACGGTGCACCCTGGGCGCCGGCAGTGTCCTTTCCCGAGGTGTGGGAAGAGATTCCCATTCTCCGGGGAATGTCACTGTCGGTGGCGAATATTCTGACGTGGTGAGGTCCTTGGACCAACGCGGCGTTTCTCCGCGTGATCCTCTGAAAAGCAGAGGGCACAGCGGAGGAGCTAGGGCGGGCTCGGAGTGCACTCACCCTCCCTCTGAGCAGACAGTGAGGGACGCAGTCCTTCTATGTTCCCGTCGTTCTCATAATCCCATCATCGGAGTGTCGTGGATCACGTCTCGCGGCTTCGATCGGGACCGAGGGTCTTGGCTTAACCGCCTGGACCGCGAGGTAGCAAACCTCTATAAAAAGCTACCCCGAATCTCAAGTGGCGGCGCACCGTGAGGGGATGTATGGCTGACGGGTGTTCCCATGGAACAATCAGTCTTTAGTGCGACCCCCGCCAGAGTACCAGCCGACCCTCTGGCGGGTTATAAATGTCCAAGGCTTATCCGGGTACAGGGGGCACTGCCCGGATGGACCTCTTATTTCCCCCACACTCGTGGGAACAATATGGAAAAACCCTATAATAACAATCAAGCCGGTGACGGCAAAGAGAGGGAGAGGAGGGATGCGGGGTCGGAGTCCGACGCCGCATCCAGTGAGGTGAGCGCGGGATGGTCTGAGAGCTCCCGCGTCGAGAGGACTGGGGCTGCTGCGGAGGAACGCAAGCGGTCCAGACCAGAAGGCGACCGCGAGTCGTCTTCCGAAGGGGAGCTTGCCTCGGCCCTTAAAATTTCCACCAGCAGGCGTGGTGGAATAAGGGGCACGGGGAGGGGGCTCTCGGCCTCCGAGAGATCGGGGGTGGCCGGTCGCGGGCAGGCCCGTTCGGGCATTTGTGAGGTCGCGGCAGGTGAAGCTGGCGGCTCCGATGCGGAGCGTAAGGCCAGGTTTGTGAAGGAGGTGGAAGCTGCGATAAGGGTCGTGGCCTTGAAGAAGTTGACATCGTCAAAACTCGGGGTCATACCTGTGGCTTCCGCCTCCATCATGGCGGCGGTGGAGGCTAGCTTTCCTCCACCCAGCGAAGTGGCCAAACTGCGGGCGGAGGTCGCCCGCCTGACGGCCGCCACGGAGCTTCTCCACGAGGAGTATCAGAAGCTCCGGGCAGACCTGACCGGTCTGCGAGAGTCTGGCTGCCGCGAGGTGCCCCAGCAGCGGCAGAGCCAGCCCGTGCCAGTGGAGAACCAGGTCCCGAACCTGGTTCGGCAGGAGCTGGCTGCCTTCCAGGCGCGGTTCTCCGTCCTGGAGGGCATTGTCCTTCGCCCCCCCCTGGCAGCAAACAAGGCTGCCCCGGGCCCGATGGCGGCCCCGGGCCCGAGGGTGGTCCCGGGCCCAAAGGCGGCTTCGTATGCAGCTGCTACAGCCGCCGTTTCTGGACCAGGGCAGCCTGGCCAGCCCTCAAGCAGGGCTAGGGCGGCCCCTACCGAAAAGTCGGCTCCGGCAAAACCGGCAGCGGCTAAACAGGCGGCGGCCCAGCAGAAAAAGGGCAAAGCGGCTCCTGAGGCGGCGAATGTGCCAGCACCATCAGCAAGGCGGCTGCAGCTACCGCCGCCCCCCCCGCCCTCTAATCCTCCCGCGGCCGTAGCCGAGTGGCAGGTGGTCGGGGAAAAGAAAAAGGGGCGAAAGGCGGCAAAAAAGGCCAGGGACGAGGAGCGAAGGCGCAGGCACAAGGCGCGAAGCGTCGCGGCTAGACTCCGCGCCTCGAAGACCGCAGCTGTAGTGATCACACTACAGCCGGAAGCGGAAAAGAGGGAGGTGTCCTACCGCGACGTGCTCACTAAGGCGAAGGCGACGGTGGATCTCGGGGAGCTATGGGGATCACCGGGGGACTCCGGCTCAAAGTCACCGCGACAGGGGCTCGAGCGCTGGAGATCCCCGGAGCAAATAGCGGCCTGTCCGCTGACGCTCTGGCTGAAAAGCTCAGAGCGTCCCTAGATGCGGACGAGGTCCAAGTGTCCAGGCCCGTCGGATGCGCAGACATGCGCATCCTGGGTCTGGACGACTCAGTGACCAAGGAGGAGGTGGTTGCCGCCGTGGCCAGGACCGGTGGGTGCCCTGCCGAGCAGGTCAGGGCAGGCGCCCTACGTCCGGACCACTCGGGCATGCGAACTGTTACGGTAAGCTGCCCTGTGACGGCGGCCGGAACAATTGTGGAGGCTGGAAGGCTCCTGGTGGGCTGGGTGTCGGCGCAGGTGAAGCTGCTGGAACCCCGACCTGTGAGGTGTTACCGGTGCCTCGTGGGGCAGCACGTGAGTTATCGGTGCTCCTCGGAGGTGGACCGCAGCGGCGACTGCTTCCGATGCGGTCAGCCCGGTCACATGGCCGCGGCTTGCTCCGCCATGCCGCACTGCACTGCATGTGCGGCAGCGGGCAAACCAGCCGATCACCGGGCAGGGGGCAGGGACTGCGCACCACCCACCAGGGCCAAGGTCAAGGGAAGGCCCGCAGCTACCGCCTCCACCGTCGCCACCGCCGCAGCTGCCACCACTGTCGCTTCCGTGGCTGCCGCCAGTACTGCCGCTTCAACATCTGTTGCGGGGCCCTCACAGGGGGCCCGGGAGGGGGCTGAAATGGAGTGCCAATAATGGCCCCATTACGTTTTCTCCAGGCGAACATCAACCACTGCCGCTGTGCTCAGGATCTGTTGCTCCAGAGTATGGCGGAGTGGTTGATTAACGTCGCCGTGGTCGCTGAGCCGTACTTCGTCCCACCCAGGGAAGACTGGGTGGAGGACCTGAGCGGCTCAGTGGTCATAATTTCGTCGGCCGCCGCCGGTACCCCGACCCTTGAGAGTGTCAGGAAGGGTCAGGGCTGCGTAGCAGCACGGTTCGGGGAGATCGTCGTAGCGGGAGTCTACTTCTCCCCGAGCCGAACTCTCGCCGAGTTCCACAACTCCCTCATGGAGTTGAGTGTCGTCATCCGAAGTTATTCCCTCCCCGTGCTTGTGCTCGGGGACTTCAATGCCAAAAACTTGGCCTGGGGACCCGCACATCTGTGCAACGAGAACGTTGCACAGATGTGCGGGGTAGGATGGTGGAGGACTGGGCTCTGGAGGCGGGCCTGGTCGTCCTAAATCGGGGTTCTGTCCCCACGTGTGTGCGGATGCGGGGCGAGTCAGTGGTGGACATCTCGTTCGCTAGCCCCGCTCTGTCACCTCGTGTCGTTGACTGGCGCGTCATGGAGGGGGTGGAGACCTATACCGACCACCGGTACATCCGGTTCGATGTCTCCGCCCCGGACACAAGCGCGCCGGTCCTACAGGCCCCGAGTGGTCCGCGTTGGGCGCTGAAGCAGCTGGACCGGGAGCTCCTCCTGGAAGCCTCGATAGTGCAGGCCTGGGTGACATCACCGAACAGGCCTGCTGACATCAACAACGAGGCAGGGTGGTTCTAGGAGGCCATGTCCGACATCTGCGACGTGGCAATGCCCCGAGTTCGGCCAGGAAGCGCCCGGCGTCAGGTGTACTGGTGGTCGCGAGAACTGAATTCTCTGGAATCATTGCCAACCGCCTCTCCGGGCACCTTCTGGCGATAGAGCCGGATCTTACGAAAAACCAGTTTGGTTTCCGCAGAGGGCGCTCGACGGTGGACGCCATCTTGCGCGTGAGGGCTCTCACGACGGGGGATGCAGTGTCCAGGGGTGGGGTTGTCTTGGCGGTGTCTCTTGACATCGCCAACGCCTTCAACACCATGCCCTGGAGCTGCATCAGGGAGGCACTCCGGTATCACCGGGTGCCGACCTACCTTCGTCGTGTGGTCGGGGACTACCTGACGGACAGGGCCGTCATCTACCCCGGTCGCACCGGAGAATGGAACCGGCGAGAAGTGTCGTGCGGTGTTCCACAGGGATCGGTTCTGGGGCCGCCCTTGTGGAACATCGGCTACGACTGGGTGCTGCGCGCCGACCTCCCTAGCGGTGTCAGTGTAGTCTGCTACGCTGACGACACGCTGGTGCTGGCACAAGGGAGGTCGCACGAGGCGGCGGCCGAACTTATGACACGCGGGGTTGCTATAGTCGTGGAGAGAATCCGGCAACTGGGTCTCGAGGTGGCATTGCACAAGTCCGAGGCCATGTGCTTTCATGGGCCTCGGAATGCGCCACCGTCGGGATCCATACTGACGGTAGGAGGGTTTCGGCGTCAAGTCGACGCTGAAGTACCTAGGGCTTGTCCTCGACAGCCGGTGGAACTTCGTGGAGCATTTCCGACGTTTGGCCCCCAAACTGGAACGGGTAGGGGCTGCGTTCAAGCGGCTCTTGCCCAACATGGGGGGTCCAAACGCCTCCTGCCGGAGGCTCTACGCGGGGGTCGTGCGGTCCATGGCCCTTTACGGGGCCCCGGTGTGGGCGCGTTCTTTGAGGCGGCGAGCCGCCCACTACCTGAACGCGCCCCAAAAGGTGGTAGCCGTAAGGCTGATCCGGGGGTACCGCACGATCTCCGGCGAGGCGGCGAGCCTCTTGGCCGGATTGCCGCCATGGGATCTGGAGGCGATAGTCCTCGCGTGCCTGCACGAATGGCGCGCGGAGGCACTACGCCGGGGGGAAACTCCGCTGCCGCGGCAATTTGTCGCTCAGCGGACAGACCTCCGGCGCGATCTCATGGCGACATGGAGAGAGCGACTGTCGCAACCCCGTGCAGGGCACGCCACAATAGTGGCGATAAGTCCCCTCTTTGAGGAGTGGCTGTAGAGGCGCCACGGCGCCCTCACCTTCCGCCTGATGCAGGTCCTCACCGGACACGGTTGTTTCGGGAGGTTCCTGCACCGAATCGGGCGGGAGAAAACGCCCGGGTGTTACCACTGCGAGGATCGGCCGCAGGACACGGTGGAGCACACTGTGGAGCTCTGCCCCGCTTGGGCTGAGCACCGCCGTGTCCTCGTAGCGGCGATTGGCGGCGGCGACCTCTTGCGTCCGGCCCTGGTTTAATCCATGGTCCGGAGCGAGAGGGAATGGGAAGCCGTCGCCTCCTTCTGCGAAGCAGTCATGCTAGCGAAGGAGGTGGCGGAAAGTGAGAGGGAGAGAACCTCACGTCCCAGCCACCGCGGGAGACGCCCCAGGCGGCTGGGGGCAACCAGTGGCCTCCGGCCACCGTAGGCGCGGGCCTGTGGACGGTGAGTAATGGGCTAGCTCACCGTCCATCCGTCTTATGACGACAGACCGTGCCGACGGCGCGTTCGTGTTCCACGCGCGCCTCAAGGAGATGTCAGCAAATCGGAAGGGGTCCGAGAGGGCCGATGCCTGCCAGGGCTGCGGGTTGTTCGAAAGAGATACCGTGCCCCTGGAACGCAAAGGGCTAAGAAGGAACATGGATGGGTTTTAGTCAGTCAAGTCTGACACTTCCTTCCGCTCCGCCCAGGGTGGAAGAAGTCATTTAATGATTTCCCATCCTAAAAAAAAAGGTGGTTTGCACTTCCCTCTAGTATAAAAGCAAAACTTTGTAAATACCTTATCAGGCACCGGTCCCACCGTTGTTCGCGATAAGCGAGTAGAGCTAGCAACTTAAACCGGTCAAGTGCGAGTCGGACTCGCATACAAAGGATTCCGTAGCACCAAACAATCATCGTCCAACTAGCCTTTTCCTAACTATGTTGAGATCGGCTTCCAGTCTCAGTTGAATACCAGTATTGTACATGGAACGACTGACTATCTGACCTCCACAACCCAGTTAGTAGGGGTACGTTACGATACCCCTTGGCAAAAATGGTTTTGGTGGTAACTGCCTAACAGTTGCTATCGGGTTTCTCTATATAGTCTTAAGTCGATGTAAATTTTGCTTGTGAGATGTGGAAATGAAAAGTGTGAAATGTGTGGTGTGATGGAAATTGATGTTAGTTCTTCCGTCGTGTCATAGATGGCGCTGTAGTACTTTTTGTGTAAGTTGCTTTTTGTAGGTCACTACATCATCAAGAAAGTTTGTAAGAAAAAATGTCTTGTTACTCAGAAAGTTTATCTAATAAACTTTATTAGATTTTCAGTGACCATGAACCGAGTCACCTATGTAGAACTAATATCTCTGTAGGATGATGTTGTTTTTACATAATTAAAAAAAGTTAGTAGGATGGGTACAAAGCGTCGACACAACTAATTACCTGATGTTGAGTAACACCTTAAAAGCATTTATTGTCTCATAAGTCATAAGTCGCCGCTTTTCATCTTTTAATTAATTATTAATCCGTTTATTCATCAACTTAACATACATTTACATTTTTAAATATTTTTACAAAAAGATATAAAAAAAAAACATTTAAAAATATAAAAATAGTAGCCAACCGGTATCGGGAACAGGGTCCAAGCTACCGGTGGTTAGGGTTACAGAGACAGGAACCTCCTCACAATGCGAGCCGTGTCAAGGAGTACTGCCTTCTGAATCTGGCTCTTGATCCAACTGCCAAGTGAGAGCTTCGACAGATGTTCGTCGAAGCTTTTAGCCATCAGGCCATTGGCCGTAACGACAATCGGCACAATGATAGCCGAGTTCACATTCCACATGCTGACAACCTCGTGTGCCAAGTCGAGATATTTTATTTGTTTCTCTTTCTCAGCCTTCACGAGGTTCTCATCATGCGGAATGGTAACATCGACTATCATTACGCAGCGCGCTGATCGGTCTATCACCACTATGTCAGGTTTATTGGCGACAATAGTCCTGTCAGTAATGATAGGCCGATCCCAGTACAGCGTGACATGGTCTTTCTCGAGAACTGGGTCGGGCACATACGGGTAGTACGGTACCTCAGAATCCACAAGTTCATATTTCAAGGCAAGTTGCTGGTGAATAATTCTGGCTACTTGGTTATGCCTGTGTAAGTACTCGCCGTTAGCCAGACGAGAACAACCAGAAATAATATGTCTGATGGACTCACCCGGACGGTGGCATGCCCGACACACGTCCACCGTCCCGTCCTTCATAATATGTTTCCGGTAGTTGTTCGTCAGCATAACTTCATCCATAATCGCACAGACAAAACCTTCAGTTTCCCCAAAGAGGTCGCTGAATCTTAGCCAGGACACGGACGCTAGAAAATCTACATCGGGCCCATGAAGAGCCTGGTAGAAGCGTCCGTGAAGCACCTTGCCTTGCCATACTTCCTTGCGGTCATCGGTAGTAAGTACGACAGGTTTGCGCCAGTTCCCTTTAGCCATGGACAGCGGGGTGAGTACCTTGTCCACTGCGACCACATCTCGGTGCATACCCCCCTCGACTTTCAAAAAATATTCTCTGAGGCTGCACACCTCGCGGTTGTGTAGGGTCTTCGCGTTTAAAAAGCCTCGACCCCCGCACTTCCGCGGGACGTACAGTCTCATCACCGATGATCGTGGGTGATGCATCCGGTTTGCGGTCAGCAATGTACGGACTCTCCTATCTAGGGCGTCCAGTTCGGTCTGAGTCCATTTGAGTATGCCGAAAGAGTACATTGAAACCGGCATGACCCAACCGTTGAAGGCGCGCACCTTGTTTCCGCCTGAAAGCAGGCTGTTTAATACCTTCTTCAGGCGACCGAAGAAGCGCTCCCTCAACGACTGCTTCATGTCAGCTACGTTAATGCCTAACGCTTCCGACATACCCAAATACTTATAGCTTTCGGATGAGGAGAGAGATCTGAGGTGTATGGAATCCGAGAGTTGGATTCCCTCGGATTCCATAATCTCTCCTCGCTTTACATACATGACTGCACATTTGTCCACACCAAATTCCATCCTGATGGCGCTACTGAAAGTTTCAGTTACTTTCAGTAGCTTCATCAGTTGCAATTTGTTAGGGGCAAAGAGTTTCAGATCATCCATGTAAAGAAGGTGAGATATGACCTGACCACCTCTCTTCAACCGGTAGCCTAGGCCTGAATCCTCCAGCAATGTGCTTAGAGGATTCAGGGCTAGACAGAACCAAAGGGGACTCAGACTGTCGCCCTGAAATATTCCCCGTTTAATCCATACAGGCTCATCGTTCCCTTGAATCTGTCGACATCCTGGATATCGAAGGACCGTCTTCCATTGCCCCATACACGACTCAAGAAAGGCGCGTAGAGTTGCATCAATCTTGTACAACTCCAGCACCCTCATGAGCCATGTATGTGGCACAGAGTCGTAGGCCTTCTTGTAATCTATCCAACATGTCGACAGATCCTTGCGGGATCGACGAACCTGTTGGCTAATGGCCATGTCTATGAGGAGTAGCTCCTTAGTACCACGGGACCCGTTCCTACATCCATTCTGAGAGGCCGACATAATAGAATTACTATCAATGTGTTTGTTAATTTTCTCTCTCAAAATGGATGTAAGAAGTTTATAGACCGTCGATAAACACGTGATCGGTCTATAATTTTTGGGTTCTGCAGGACTACCTGACTTATGGAGCAGATGGGTAACACCCGTTGTAAGAAACTCTGGTAGCGACCCAGACTCTAAGCATGACTGGAATTGAGATGCCAGGCGAGTGTGTGAACTACTTAGCCATTTGAGCCAGAAGTTGTGCAGTCCGTCCGGTCCCGGAGATTTCCAGTTCGGTAACGGACGAACTGCTCTGGCAACATCTAACGGTGTTATTGAGAGTTCTTCCATTTGTGGGATAGATTCACACACTCGCTCAACATCTCGCATCCAGTCAGCCTCCGTATGACAGACGGGCACCGACCAGATGCTGCGCCAGAATGAACTCGTGGCAGCATCATCCGGGCGGCATACGTCCGTCATATTTTGTTCGGGTCGCTCCCAAGCTCTGTATACCCACCTCTCATCACTCTGGAACATGCGATTCTGCGAGTACCGATCAACACGCTTCTTATACCGCCGAATACGGTTCGCCCATGCATAAACTTTCTGCTTCAGGAAGTCGATGCGCTCTGTGACTTGGGACATGTATTCTTGAGGGCTGATTCCAGTCCCCAAGAATGCCCGCCTCACAAAGCGCATCACACGTGGTCGTGTATTGCCCTCCCTGAAGCAGTATAGTTTGCCGATGAGTACCCTGGCCCCGTCAATACGGCACTCGATCCTACGTTGCCAGGCTGGTACGGCTGGTTTTGGTCGAGTAGCTACGTCACAGTTTGGAAATTTGACGTTAGCTAAACGACAAGCCGCTACAGCCCCACAATACAGGATCGAGTGCGTATCAACAAGGTCCTCGCTACTCTCAAAGATATTCTTTAGTTGCGAGTCCAAGGTACACACCAGCGCCCTATTTTTCTTGTGCATGGGTAACCGTGGTAATCGGGGCCTAAGTTGGGCAGGAGTAGATCGATATTCGTGAAGCGCATCTTCCAGAGCGCTCCTCAAACGTTCGTTGCACTGGCTACTTACCGTGGCAACCCTATCATCTTCCTCTACAGCACCAAGATGAGACCGCGGTGGGATTGCGTCCATAGTTGACGCTTGCACCGCGGTTTGCGCCGGAGTCAAGTCGATAAGGTTGCTCAGTACCTCTGAGCGCAGCCTATCAAGTGCGGCATCGTCCAACATGTGATTGCGTTGAATGACCCGCACCTGATCCGACAGTCGTTGGGCCGAGACGTTGACGGTTGGTTCAAGAGCCTGAAAAAGAGACAGCATCTTAACACGGTACAGTGAGGTTAGTTCCCCCCTCTGTAGACCCGTAATATGCGCGCATGACGTTCTCGTTTATAGACTGAGTCCATCTCATGCGCTGCACACAACCACCGGCAGCGGGGACCCGGCTCGGGGCCAGTTGGCCCCTAAGTCCCAGGCTTTTCGGTGGCCGGCCTCGCCCCGTCCGACGTACAGGTGTTGGCGACGTCGGCGGGGAGAAATACTCGTCACTGGAGCTCGACGCGACTGCCGCTGCCGGTGACACAGGTGATCCGGGGTCCGGCGGCGGCGAGGCGGAGCTCAGCGACGAGTCCGGGGGTGATGGGCGTGCGCGTCGCGAAGCTGCTCGTGTTAACATCCCATCAGCTGTTCATTTTAATTCTCGTATTTCGATTTTTCTTGTTGTTCAAATTTTTGTTGACAGACGTCATGTTGTTGTCGAACGGATAATCAGTTTTCTTTTACTTTTTTCTCTTCTCTGGTTTTTTCTCTTCAATAATTACAGTTTTTAAATTGTTTCAAAACGTTATATGGACTATTATAAAAGAACTATTGTAGAATATGTGTATTAAATCCAAAAAATATTAATTTAAGAAATACGATCATAAAACTGTTGACTGATGACATATGGGGTTGCCAGCTTATATTATTATAGAACAAAAAATGTTTATGTAGATTTAAGCAGCTTGATAAATTGTACACTTTCAGTTGTAATTAGAAATGGCATGACTTTGTACAAACAATACAAAGAAACATGAAATAAAACATGGCTGAGAAACTAGAACGTTAACGTAGTTGGTACCTCTAAAGATACCTACGCATAGGTATATATGTAGTACTTACCATTCGTAGGTGCAAACGTTGCGGTCCCATACCCGCTGCGGCTAATGGGACTTTGGAATGGATGCCGTCGTCGATAACGTTCTCCCTCGTGTCTGCTTTTTGTGTTTTTAGCTCTAATTGCCCAACTTTCTTGTAATAAATTACTTCCTTTTGATACGCCATCAATTATCACGGCGCGTTTTAATGAAACCGGGCTGGTTATACATACCACATCATTTGATGTTTGTGTATTTTCTGTTGTTTGCTGATCCTTTTATTTCTTGGTATTTTCTTAACTCAATTCCTTTTATTAATTTAAGAACTAGAACTGCTAGGTATAACATAATAAGCCTATTAGACACAGGCCTTCTCTCGAGAGGGAGTGGGCGACAATCCATCACGCGGGCCCAGTGCGGGTTGGTAATGACACATGTCTTCGTTTTTTTCGTTCAGTTTCCTTACGGTGTTTTCCTTCACCAGGTGATGAAATAAAAAGTAATGTCTGGGTTCGAAACCACGACAAACACCTCGTCGGGCCCGTGACCACTGGGCTACCACTGCTCTAAGTACTAGGTATGATTTTACCCTACTGAAGGAAGGGCTATATTTTTCGCTGGTATCTTGTTTGTTTGTTTGTAGAAATTATTACCTCGTATCTTCGAAACGGCTGGTAGGATTGTGACAGCTAGGCTATCATTATATTTCGTCGTTGATAGTCCAAAACCGCGTAACTAACATTGTTAAATACCGCGTATGTGCAAAAAAATCAAAATTGACATTTCGCAGCTGTAGGTAGCTGATTGTGATTGGCATCGACGCGTATGACAAATATTTGAATTGACCAATAGGAAGACGAGTAAATGAAATGCAACGATACCGCGGGTCTATCGTCGAACAAGTTTCAACCTGAATTCCGCGTATCTGCGCAGATTGCTAAGAGTGTGATAGGATTTGTGTGGCGCTCCGGAAGAAAATAGTTTTTTTAATAGATTTACGGGACCGGACGGACTGCACAACTTCTGGCTCAAATGGCTAAGTAGTTCACACACTCGCCTGGCATCTCAATTCCAGTCATGCTTAGAGTCTGGGTCGCTACTAGAGTTTCTTACAATGGGTGTTACCCACCTGCTCCATAAGTCAGGTAGTCCTACGGAACCCAAGAATTATAGACCGATCACGTGTTTATCGACGGTCTATAAACTTCTTACATCCATTTTGAGAGAGAAAATTAACAAACACATCGATAGTAATTCTATTATGTCGGCCTCTCAGAATGGATGTAGGAACGGGTCCCGTGGTACTAAGGAGCTACCCCTCATCGACATGGCCATTAGCCAACAGGTTCGTCGATCCCGCAAGGATCTGTCGACATGCTGGATAGATTACAAGAAGGCCTACGACTCTGTGCCACATACATGGCTCATGAGGGTGCTGGAGTTGTACAAGATTGATGCAACTCTACGCGCCTTTCTTGAGTCGTGTATGGGGCAATGGAGGACGGTGCTCCGATATCCAGGACGTCGACAGATCCAGGGGAACGATGAGCCTGTATGGATTAAACGGGGAATATTTCAGGGCGACAGTCTGAGTCCACTTTGGTTCTGTCTGGCCCTGAATCCTCTAAGCACATTGCTGGAGGATTCAGGCCTAGGCTACCGGTTGAGGAGAGGTGGTCAGGTCATATCTCACCTTCTTTACATGGATGATCTGAAACTATTTGCCCCTAACAAATTGCAACTGATGAAGCTACTGAAAGTAACTGGAACTTTTAGTAGCGCCATCAGAATGGAATTTGGTGTGGACAAATGTGCAGTCATGTATGTAAAGCGAGGAGAGATTATGGAATCCGAGGGAATCCAACTCTCGGATTCCATACACCTCAGATCTCTCTCCTCATCAGAAAATTATAAGTATTTGGGTATGTCGGAAGCGTTAGGCATTAACGTAGCTGACATGAAGCAATCGTTGAGGGAACGCTTCTTCGGTCGCCTGAAGAAGGTATTAAAGAGCCTTCTTTCGGGCGGAAACAAGGTGCGCGCCTTCAACTTCAACTTTTTTTAATAGATATTTTTAGGCACATCACCTTTAAAGGACTTTAGTGATTTATTTTGTGATTGTTAAAATTACTTTATAAATAGTGAACAGTGTCACTGTCAACACTGATTACTTTTTGACTGAGTTTTGATTGTTTTGTTAATTTTTTTGTAGTGGTGGAATAATTATGAATAAAATGATTAATGTGCAATGATTGGAATACTAAATAATATTAAATGAATCGTTAATTGAGTTTAGAGTATTATTTTATTTTATTAACAATTCCGCGTAAGTACTGATAATGATCCAGAACTGTTAGAAAAAATACAGCGTAAGTGACTTTGTAAACCAACTAATAGCAATATTAACTTTAAAATTAGTACATTAGTTAAAGGAGGACGAAATAGTTCTAAAACACAAGTTCGTTCGAAATTCGGCTGATTCGTTGTTTAGAAAATTAGTTTTTTGGCCCTCCTGTAAAGTTGCAAAGATGTACTTACGCGGTATTTAACAATGTTAGTTACGCGGTATTGGACTATCAACGACGATTTGTCTTAAAACCCCAAGTGTCCAGGTGTTTGAACAAAAATAATACAAAATGGTGGATTTTGGCGCGAAATATAAGAAAAAACCGAGCCTGTCGAGTAGGGTATCAAAATAAAGGAAATTAGAAGGGATTACAAAAATATATTTAAGTTATATGTTGAAAATTAATTTGAAATAATAAATTGGTTTAAAAAGTTATTGATAGCGTGAAAAAGGGCCTTTTCTTTTCTGTGTCTCTCTAGTGCCGTGTTCCGCAAAGTTTTTGTGTTCAAGGTACATCTAGGAAATCGGATAATTTTGGAGGTGCCCCATAAATGAAAAATCAATTGTTACATAATATTAATCAACAAACCAATTTTTATATTGCAGAAAAGGTATTAATGCGAAACATGAGCTTGTTTAATTGAACAGAGGCGGCCCCAATTTGGAGTTTTCGTTGGCAGGGCTGCTCTCATCGTCAGCCCTGCCAACGAAGTCCTTTTTTTTTAGTTTGTATTGAGGTAAAAGTTGAAAATCTAACTCACATAAATCATTCATTCATCATTTTCATCATTTCAGCCCAAAAGACGTCCACTGCTGGACATAGGCCTCCCCCAAGTGTCGCCAAATTGACATTTTGGAGGGGTTTTGCCATAATCGCCACGCTTGGCAAGCGGGTTGGCGATCGCAGTACGGTTGTTACAAAAACACAGAGAACGCTGCTGCCCATTCTCTGGCGAATCCCTTAGTCGCCTCTTACGACACCCACGGGAAGATACGGGATGGTGCTATTCTTTAAGTCCGACACCATACAGAGCGCATATGAGACTCACATAAATAGGTCGTTGCAAATGGCAAAAGTATTACAATAGCGTGCTTAGAAAGCAGCGAATATTTACTTTTTACACCTCACCAAAGCTGTTCTAAATCAGTTTCAGTTTTTTTTCATTCTGATGTGTGCTATCCATTTTCATTTCCAACAGTTCTTCCCGCTCGTTAGTTGGTAGGGTCCAAAAGGAGTCCTCTCGGAGAATGTATTTCGAACTCAGCCCATAGGTTGTAGAACTTATAGATCACGCTTAGAGAAATAGAATTGCATTTTCTCTGCAAGAAGTTTCTGGTGTTTAACAATCAAAGGTTTTAGGTAGGCTTTTTCTTCTAAATCAGCAGGAACATTTCATTATTACCATTGTTAGCGAGACCTTATTTTTCGCGGCAAACCAACTTAAGACCACGGTACACCAGTGTGCCGTGCCGCGGCAATCACTTTGCGGAACACATTTCGACGATTCGTTCTTTAATCGATTTGTCTTAATCTAAGGAGTGTCACTAAATACATAAAAGTAATCAAAATTCACAATATGAAACTGAAAAGCCGGAAATAAAAAAGTAATCATAGAAACTAAAAAACTCATTTGGAAGCAGGGGGGACCCATTCCATGTTTTAATAATTTTATTTTTCAATGGGTCCCGCCCTGCTTCAAAAGTCCTTTTTATGCTTTTCAGTCGGGTTTTTTAGTTTTTATAATTAGTTTTTTTTACAATATTAGATGACCTGATGCGTATTTACGAGAGTAGGTACGAATAAATAACAAACTAATCTTTAATATATTAGCGGCTCGATTGCTGGTTGTTAGGTGAAGATGATAACAGAATATGAGATGAGTCCGCGGCAACGCACTCGCGTCTGTATTGGCACTCGTGCGTACAAGTACAAATTGTATAAAAGCTTTGGCGAGCAAATGGAGTAGGTATAGATATTTCCAGCGGTTACCTCTCGGAAGGGTCCGGTCTCTCGAGGGGCCGCGTTTGGACCGCGCTACTCCACAAGGATCTCGTTACGTGTATCGTTCCAATATATCTATATCTTTGGGCCTACTTTGTTGTTGTAGTAGGTTCACATTTATACAGAGTTTTTTGAGTAAAATCATGCCTTCAATAAAGGGTTGTCGAATATGGAGTATCTACCTACCTACTAGATGTATTGTAAGGTAATTCCTTAGACGTGATGTTTTCCTGTTATCTGTTTTCCTCTAAAAGTGCCTCTTCAATTTAATGAAGGTTGACGTTTATCGTTTGCTATATTTACAGGAGTATAGAAACTTAAAAGGAAACCCAAATTAAGTAGTAAATAATTTGAGATTTTATGAATATCACAACAGAAAAAAAGCCGAAAAAATTGATGGCATAACGAACAATTAAATGCTAATAACCAATCAGTGAATTGATCGGATTCCTAATATACCTATACGATACATGCACTGATCTTATTAGTGTTATTCTTCAGAAAGGGCAGGTGCGCAGTAAAGTCATCGAAGCAAAAGTAGTATGCGAGGATCGTAGCTCGTAGCAGGTGGCATACTGTAATTTCTACCTACCTCCATGGGAATCAGGCGTGAGTTTATGGTGACACGATCACACGTGTTCACGATGTTATTAATGTTTTCAGCTGGACACTGCTGCCTGACCAACTGGTGCATCGCATCGATATGAGAAAAAACTTCTGCTTTGACCTATTTTTTTACCCTCCATTGAGTTTTTACAGTTCTTGGGGGCTGAGGATGTAACTGAATATTATGTCGGAATGATAGGACTGCGTTAATTCTGATAGCGGATCTACAATAACAATGCTTTTTATACGTCTAGCCCATAATTACCAAATATGAGACATTATTAGTGAAAAGTAAATTGGTAAAATATAACAAAAAAAAAAACAGAAAAAAAACTTTAGGGATGCAAACGAGTATTTTAATGGGTTTGTAAATAAGTAAACAAGTTAAAGCGCCATTTCAACGCTTATAACCTCGTACAGAATCTAAATTAAAACAGGACTTCGTCATGTTCGTGAGTCAGATTACATAAATTCACCCGCACAGCTCTTTCATGTCAATCAAAATCAAAATCAAAATATTTTTATTTTACATTGGCCTACAGGGGCACTTATAAAACGTCGGCAAAAAGGTGCTCGGTTCGCGTTGGTCGTTTCCTATGGAGAAGAACCGGCAAGAAACTCCATGGTTACTCTTTTAAAATCATTTGGTTTTACAATATTTCTGTTACAGCATGTACGCATGTACGTATATGCTCCTGTATAACATTCGGTACGTAGATTAACGAACAGTTCGTGCATTAAAATGCAGATGAAAGTAAATAATAGGGTTTGTTTTTCAGTGCGGTTCCGTCAGCAGCAGCTTTAATTTGAGTTTAATTAAAATTCACCCGCTATAAATTACCTTCTTCCGGACAAGTTGCGTTTCACAATACGCGACCATATGCCGTCATTTGTATTGTCTGTGGTCTACTTTACGGGTTGCAATACTCAGTAGCATGTTTAAAATAATATGCATGTGGTGTAACCAGTAGTTTTGAATATTTTGCATCAAGGCATACATATTTATTAATCGAACATTTATTTAGAAGACTATAAAACGTCCGTGTCGCGGAATATCGACACATGCCCAAGGGAAATAACGAAACAATTTGCAATGGAATGGTAAACGTATATATATATAACGTACCTACAAAACTGCCAACAAAATTTTATCGAGAGACACTTTTTAGGGTTCCGTACCCAAAGGGTCAAACGGGACTCTATTACTGAGACTTCGCTGTCCATCCGTCCATCCATCCGTCCGTCTGTCACCAGGCTGTATCTCATGAACCGTGATTGTGAGGCAGTTGAAATTTCTACAGATTATGTATTTCTGTTGACGCTGTAACAACAAATACTAAAAACAGAATAAAATAAATATTTAAGGGGGCTCATACAAAAAAAGTGATTTTTTTGCTCGTTTTCTAAAATAATAAGTAGTTAAAAACAAAACAAAATAAAATCGGCTACTTTATTTTTTTAATCAACTTCCCCAAATGCTCGTTATTTTAAGTTGCCTGCTAACCGTCTTAGCATTAATTTCTTTCTTCTCTGAAATCCTATTGTTTATAAAATCTCATTACAATTTGTTATAAGATAGTCCCCGCGGGTACGCTACGGCGCAAAGTAATCAAATCGTTACACATCTATATAGATATTTAAGATATCTTTTAACCAATGACGCGAAAAATGGCGGTGCTTAGATAGAGATTCTCGTGAAAGTGCTTATTTGCATCCAGATGAGAGAGAATGAGGAAAAATGAAGTGTTGAAATTGCGGCGACCCGAATTGTTAATTTAATTGCGAATTCATTAAAACGAATAGTAGCTACTTGGCATACGGTTTCTTTTAGTGATACGTCTCGTGAAATGAATAGATTCTTTTTCGTACCTGCTGCTGGCTAAACCTAAATATTTTGTCACGTTTTGTTAAAACACGCCTTCGTACACACCTAAACATAATTCCAATACACGATCCTGCTATAACTTGGTTAGAACAACTTGATCTCAAGCTGACAGCAAAGAGAGCGTTACATACAACTACAAAGGCACATCCAATAAACTTCTATTAAAGGCTGTCATTATCAGATACACTTTATTGCAGGGCTCCTTCGATATCAATTGTGAAGAGTCAGGAAGAGCGGGTTCTCTTACAGCGTTCGTCTCAGCCAGTAAATCAGACGACGGACCTCCGCTACACGGTACAGGCGGGCACCTGCCTCTGTGATTGGGCGCTTCCTTCCGAAGCTGCCGACCGCACCGAGATACCGACACCAGCTGCCCATACCTGCTTTGTTGTGAATACAGCTACTTTCGTATTGTTAGTTTTTAGAAACTGTTGAATGAGACTTTCTACTCTATTACTTGGTTCTACAGAGAATGTGTGTCCTCATTCTATTTAACAGATCATTTTGGAATGCAAACTTCAAAGAAAACCAATAATTTAATGCTTTTGTTTATTGCCAGCAAAAGGTCCGATAAATCAAAGCAAAAGAACCTGTTTTAGGGGAAAGCTCTTAGGGAATTCCCAAACTCATAGATATAGCCCGGGTTCTTACTGTGGTTACCGCAAAGAGGCGTAACCTATCTATCTTGGTAGACAATGGGTTTATTTCTCTGTCGATCTATATTTACTGTTGTACCTACAAGGTGGTTCCGTCTGGAACCCGTTGGAAGCTACCATCAGCCTTATCAGCCGTGTCTCGATATGTTATGAATATGTAACAATCGAACACAATCATATATAATTTTTATCTTAGGGACGAAGGTATAATAATTGATTGCCTAGTATCTGCTACATAATAATATAACGTAGGATGAACATGTGGCTTTCGGCTAAACCTGCGAGTAATCGTCGTTACAGGACGTTCACTTGGCACTTTACCAGATTCTGTCCCATGCGCTCCTGCAAGATCAGAACTCATTACTATTGAAAATGCACGTTTAATCGAAATGGTATCGAGAACATCTACTATTTTTAAACAAACCGCCGCAAATGAATAATTTAGCCTTTGGTTTTGTTACCTCCTATACTAAAAACTAGCGTAGCTATCTCGTGGAACAAACTAGCGGTGTAATGGATATCTACTGCAGTTTCCATGTGTTTGGGAGAATAGCAAAAAGTTTTCAGCACGTTGTTTTGTGTTTAGTATTTATTATTCTGTAGCCCGGAAGTGCAATTCACATATCGTGCGAGCACGGTGAGCGCTGCGCACCAGGAAGCGGCCATAAACGGAGGCAGTTCGCCTTACATTACATTTACATCACATCAGTCCCGAAGAATGTTTACACTTTAATAAAAAATGTTTAAGAAATTTTTACTCTCAAATTGCGGTGCTATTGAATTATCGCGCCCCAAGGAACAAGTAGGTAATTTACGCGTACATTACCGTTATATAATGGCATAAACGGATTTACTCGCAGGTGAAGGCATGAAGGTATTTGTCGCGTCGCGATTGCGGGTGCGGCACGGCGCGGTGCGGCAGACGCAGGGCGCGGCGCGGGCGAGAAGACAATCTCGGCGATGGCTCATTCACTGCTGCAACGAGCCGAGCAGAGAATTGAATTGGAAGCAAATGTGCCGTACGGATACTGCCGTCGAATATAAACTGAACCACTCCCGAGTAAGCGGCTCTGATCATGAAATAAAGAAAGCCTCAGAAATAAATTTACTGAACGCGGACCGATTTAAAATTGGATAATAAATATTGGAAGAGATCTTGGCGACTCAACTTAATTATCATCACATAGGAAATGAATGAGTTGATAAGACATGTTATTATTTATGCTGGAGTAGACAGCCAGAGGAAAGGTATGTAATGAGAGGAGGGTGACTCAGTCGGCTGTCACTCCGGCCTGTCAGCGCGCTGACTCGGCTTCATAATAAGATATCGCTTGTTTGTGTACGGATGGCTTTATATTATGAAGAGTTTATCTTGCATGTGTACTTTACATTACTATCGTAAAAGTTGTTAGAAGTTGCAGCTGTTACAGTATCAGAGACTGGATTCTAGAAACACTAAACACACGTCTATGATGATAGGTAGAAACTATGAAAACGAACGAACAAACTCGATAAATATTTAAAAAAAGAATTGTCTCTCATAATTTAAAAATCCAATGACAGTGCAGTTTCTATTGTTTGTTCGTCCAATTATTGTGGACATCTGCGGGATAGAAGGCGTAGTGGTCGCAGTGTACCGGAGAGCTTTAACAAACGGCTGCGTGCGGCGGTGCCGGCCGGGGGAAACGTTTGTGGGCGGCTTCATTTCCGTGCGTGCGTCCGCGGCTATGGCCCTATTTCCTCTCCGCTGATAGTCCGTTTACGACCACAGCTCCTTCGCGCCTGTCTCTTCGTTTGTATGGAATCTTATGTGCAATGTTAGAAAGGTATGAGGTTTTCTATGATTTTAACTTTATAGATCAGCTTCCGACTCACTTTTGGATAGGAAATATTATCTCAACAAGGTTTATACAATGCTGATATTATTATAAAATAAAGTAATTTCTGTTCAATTATTAAAAATAACAAGGCATTGGAAAAAATAACAGTTGATTATTCAGTTGAATAAGAGTTGGTTGCCACGCTTGAAATTACCAACTACTTACATTTGATCTTAGCCACGTATAATCATTATTTTACCTATTCTGGCCATTATGTCATAAAAATAGATTGATAAAAAATTTGAACGACATTTCAAATAATATGTAAGTATTGAATTCCAAGTCAAGGAAAGCCATTGAATTCGAATAATACCTAATTCAATATTCGTTCGTCTCCGATTCGCTCTATCTCATATAATCCTGTGTGGATTCCTATGAACAGATATTTCATGACAAATGAACTCATATTTGAAATACATTTGAATAAAAATATTTTGTGTCCCTACTCGAAATGCATATTTATGTTTATGTAAAAATGAAGTATTATAATGCAAATAGTGATAACTTATACATAGTTCAATGCGACGTGATAACATCATTAATTTAAAAATTAATAGTCGGTGTAATTCTAGTCAGTGTAAATGTGAATGTTTTCATAAATGTCTTTGTCCAGTTCTTTATAAACAATCTCTATAATCGTATAATGTTGACGTCCAACCCATACAACTCAAAAGCTCACAATCGAAACGGACAATAATGCTTCTACATTTACCTTTTGGAATGAGGACTAATGACTATGGCGGTCATTTGCTTTATCCCCATAATGAGCCCGTAAACGTTCATAGTCCATTCTGAAAAGTAAGTAGTAAGAGTTCATTCTAGGGATCTATATAAGCCTCCTCATATTGTCGTAATAGCTCTAATTAGCAAACGAAATGTTGATCGCAATAGAGATTGTTTTTTTCTCAAAAATTCGCAGTCGGCGCCTGCCAACTGCGAATTTTTGAGAAAAAAACAATCTCGTCGGCAGTGGGCTGGTCGTAGTATCGTCTAAAGATAGAACCGGTCACCATTTACGGCCCCCATGGGAATTGGTAGCCAGTCCTTTACGGGTTCCGCAGATTATTTGGCCTTGGGTTACACATTGAGTAGAGATTTATAGATGACTATATCAATGGCGAAGGTTGCCTTATGCTTTTTGGGTTCTCGTTCTATCATAAAAAAACATTATGGTGGTCACGGACGGTTAAGGATTTTTTCGTTGACTTCTCTTGACAGTTATGTCGACATTCTACACGTATACATAATGTCTACTGATACTAAAGATCTCTTTGATTTATCATCGTCAGGGAGGGGCGCTCATTACAACCCCGGCATCATTACAAGTCCCACGGTAGGCTCTTGTATCTCAATGGCTTGGAGCTCCGGATTACAGATAACAGTCGCGTCCTCAACACGTGATTTGCAACCCTTCTGATTACAAACAACATTAAAATATACTTTTTTATGTGTGATACACACATAAAAAAGTTTACTTAAACATTAACAAATCGTTTACTTCGGAGCACGCATTTAGAGTTGCGGGTTGTTAGACTGTTCTTAGTAATAAAACAGAAACATGTTTTTTGGTTTCGAGAAACTAAAAACATTAACACGTATTTAACAAAAGTCATTGTCACAACATTACGTAATTCTGACGCTGCCTTTTTTGTTTTATTACTAAGAACAGTGTCAGTCGCAACTCAAAATTCGTGCTCTGAAAATACACGGTTTGTTAATACTTAAAGAAACATACATAAAAATGTATATTTTAATATTTGTATGTAATAAGTATAAAAGGAAAATAAAAGATGTTGGAATTAATTAACCCAAGGTTATGACAAAATTTTGATAGATGTCAGAAGGAACATACCACTTATACTTGCTAAAACTAGAGTTTTCTCTAATTCTTTTGAGAATATAAACGTTGGCGAATGTTATCGTTTGCACGATAAGTAACAACAAATTGGTTCGTATTTGGATGAGTGAGCACTCACTGGTTTTGATAAACACTCATTTTTAATTCACATGGTTAGGTTTTTCGGTATAGAGAATACAACTTACGTATGTTCTATGTTGAAGGATACTCTGACTGTAACAAATAAGGTTTAGTTTAAAACGGATTTAAAACGCAGCCAAGGTTAAAAGCATAAATGAAAGCGTTGTGGTCAGCCGATATACATATAAATGAGTTGGCTCACCCCGGTCTGTCTTATCGGTTCACTGTCGCCGCGAGTCGGCGTGATTCTCTAGGAATGACTAGATATTCCAAATCTTTATACGGAATCCCACTTGTATGCGGCATATAGATCTCATGCGTGAAAAAACTTAACAAAAAAAGAAACTGACTCAGAATGACGGCTTCAAGGTTTCGAAGGCTCTGAAATTTGTATGTATTCCTAAACCGGGAAAATGCGAAGCTGTGACAGCTCTGTAATCATGTAGGAAGCGGACCAGATTCAGTATTCGTATAAAAATAAAAATAAAGCTATCCGTTGAGGACGGACAGAAAACACGCCCCGCAGCTATATTTTTGGACGAATAGAGCACTAAGGCCCCGATAGCGCTAGACAAAAGAATACTTACATACAATAAAGAAGTCAATGTAGAGATCTAAAGCAGACAACGGTTTGTTGAAAACCGCCTTTCCTTTGTGAACGGCTCTCTTTTATGCAAGTAACTATACCGTCTTCCGTTTAAGCAATGCCATTACCTCGCGATCGAATGTGAAGTATTCGCTTTAATGAATCCACTCGACTCGAGAAGTTCTCCATTCGGTCCCTATTTGCAAGAAAAGAGTGCATTACCATCGTAAGCACAATAATGGTTCGTTAGGTGGCCTACTTTTTGAATGATTATTCAGTGTGTGCGTACTGGCATTTGTCTGATAAAGGCTACGTGCAAAACTGCTTTATTTAGTTAAGATAACGAAGCAGTTTCTTTAAGAACTTCTGAGTTATAAAGTTATATTACTACTGAAATATAGGCTTGTTATTAAACGATAGGTACTTATTGTAGTGTTCTAATCTGTGGACTTTATGCAACTACAAAACACGGGTTTGTCGTAAAATCAATTGTGATTATTAGCTAAATGGGCAATAGACAGTATATTTGCATGGCGCAAAAATTAAAGAAACGTTACATCAGCTATTGTAAGCTGCGCTGATCCAGTGAAATATGAAACATGTAGGGGAGCTGGCGGGCCGCCAACTGCTTGCATCACACTATAACAAAGGGTTTCATATCAGGAAATTGTTCCTAGAACAATAGCAGAAAATATAAGCCTGCTTGTATTACAAGCTCGAATATCCCGCACTTGAAAATATTATCGGAGACATCCGATGTTGTTCATGTACGCTTATGAAAAGCATTATTTGTAAAAGGTAAACGTTCTGTTGTAATTCAATGCCAATGAATAACATTCTTTATTTATTTTCCATTTTCAGAGTTCGTGTAAAATCACAAAGGTATACCTAAAAAAAAACAAAAATCCATACCAAAAACAAGATATTTTTGAACACTAATATTTTATGCATTTCATTTTGAACCTTTTGATGTATTTACTCTGAAACTCCACGTACTTCATGCGCAGTTATTAATACAGTTTTGTTTTTATTCTATGTGTACAGTACAGTAAGTATCTTTTGTGTTTAAATTGCTTTGGGTATAAAATAAACAAATGTACTGTAACGATGGTTTTCCCACGGGCAAATAGCATGAAGCAACTGAGGAAAACGGCTTTTATTGGAGCTGGTAGGCGAAGGAATAACAAATAGTCAACACTTGTGCACTATTGCAATCTTTTAAGCTTAATACATATTGCTATAATAGTAGTAACCGGTGCTACTATGTAAAAGACGTCTTGATATTGCTTACGAAATAAAGAGCTCTCCGGTACTTACAGCAACACAGGTCCCTATTAAGGACCCTATCCTTTGTTCATTACTGTCTTGCGAAGACTAATTACGCTAGAGTGCAATTTGCAGTAGAACCTTACTAAGAAATAGCTAATTTTAGTTTGACGACTTAAAATGTGGCAGTGGAATTAGTATAGGTCATAGCGTCGTTTGTATTGAGTTAAGAGCGTCGCAATCCCGACGAAGCCGCCAGTTGGCCGGGGGCCATCCTGCCGACCGGATCTTTTTATTGCTTTTTACAATACAACAACAAAATATCTGTTGAGGTCGTATGTACTGGAAAATGTTCACTTTGGACACGAATCGTTTAATGCACGAGGACATTGTGACATACACTGTTGTTTAGTTTTGAAAATAGTATGACACATTATAATGCTTTAATAACTTTTCACACTGCAGGAAGCTAAATTCAATAAAAGACTAAATTAATATTTCTTGACGTAGCAGTCTTAGTATTAAAGTAATATTTCTGATTCGAACAGCAAGCTCGTTTGTATGTACCGTAGCATCTTGCGCTTTCTTACTACGGCGTAGTCAAGTGCACTAGATGCTACGACAGCAGCGTAGCAGCGTAGCACTCGTAACAGACAACTTGTTTGCACAATTTATTGCTCCCCCGACAGGGGATATGTTTGACTGGTTGTTTTGAGGCTGCACTAGATGACGAGTGCTTTTATTTTGTACTAAGATAACTTAGCTGTAACTACTGATCTTTGTAACCTACCAGGACATGTTTTATTTAATGACCGGAATGTTAATGGTCGTTCTCTTTATATATAAAATAAATTAATAATACAGAGCCCGAGTTTTTTATGTAGATGATTCCTCTCGTGAGAATTTTGGGTTTTTGATTTTCTTTTATCAGCCCAACACCTTTGTCCTCTATTTCCAGGAAAGCTTTCCGTTTCACACTATTGTTTCAACAATAGCTGGAACGGTGAAGCAAAACATAAACGAGTAATAAATCTGTGTATTTCAGCTCAAACACCGTATACACTTTGATACAGAGACGAACGGTATTCGAGTATAAGCGATGAACGTTTATGATAACATATCTGATTGCCATGTTTCATGAACCAAGTCTGGCTGCAGCGCGAATAAAATTGAATAAGAGGATGAATACTTTAGTAAAAAATATATCTTAAAAGTTACGAACCTAAACGTGTAACGATTTGGTACGTCCATATTATACATCATCATCATCATCAGCCTATGATGTTCCATATTATACACGAAGAATGAAAACTTTTTTTAGTTTTATTTTATTCGTTAAGTGAAGAAAAACATTAGCAATTGTTTTCTTGTTAATGTATATGGGGCAGTACGTTTGGCCGTTTTTTATCATTGAATTCCAACGAACTCAAAAATGATTAAATGAAGTGGATACTAATAATTAATAGCTTTTTAGAAAACTGTGTGGTTAAGAAAAGGTAATCCACAAATATCTACATATGGTGAAAGTTTTATTGCAACATGATATGGGTAAAATGCTAATACTTATCTGGCATTTGGAAAAGCTGGTAGCCAATCCTAGCATCGTCATAAATTCTACTACGTTTTGAAACGGTGAACGGTGGGCGATTTTAAGGGTCGTACTTTTACTTTCGATCAGATACGCAGTGGCTCTATGTAAAAATACTGGTATTCAGTTGCAACCGGTTAAGACTCGAAGCCGACCCCAACATAGTTGGGAAAATGCATATGCTGATAATGATTTTTATTTTGGACTTTCTAAAACTGGCTTCTTTAAATTGCTATTTCAATTTTTAAAACTATTCTTGATCAAATTATTACACAGTCAGTATCTTCATTCTAGATTGATGAATAACATAATAAAATGCTAAAAGTGATAAATAATAAATACTTTCATTCACACATAGCTAGAGTAGATTACACGGTAGTTACGAATAGAACACCTTATTATTTCCCATTGCTGCCGTAAAGCGTGCACCTCAGGGATAACACAGGGCGGAGGCGCCCCCTACCGGCGTAATTTAAACATTACACTACGATTAGCAACATATTACAACTACTAAGCGAGAAGATTATTGTAATCTTCCCACATAAACGTTTGTTGTTATCTGAGGGGCTGCCTGATATGCGCTGAAGTGATTGTAATATTATCATCCTGTATAAACTAAGGCTGGTTTACACAACGTCATTCAAAATTGATTTTACTTCGGCTGTTTTTGTTGATAAATTGACGTGAGTTAGGTACTTCCTATAGTTAAGTATTTGTTTAACAGTTATTATGGAGCCCAACGTAAAGAAATTGGTAGGTAAATAAGTGCCGTTGACGAGTTGATGAGTAACCAAAATTTAATGGGGATGGAAACTGTGGAACTAATGGCGCTACCATAGCTGGTTCCAAGCATCGTCATTGGTTGAAAATCTGGTAATGTCATTTTATATTTCATAATAGTTCGACCTCATGGGTCAGATTGAGAACCAGCTATAGTCGTGCCATCCACAATTAGCTTTTAACGGTCTTCCCCATTGCGTAACTACCATGATAAAATATTGAGGGTAGCACTAAGCAATATTACTTTTTCAGACTTGCTACATTAATAAAGAAGTGATATCATTTCATCTCCTATCCTTTCCTTATTTAATATAAAACAGTTAATATTTTCGCTTCGTGATTGAGGATATTATAGTCCTTTCCCGCTCCGATACATTAAAGAAACACAATATTAGCTGCACTGATTGTGGAACAAAAACAGTTGTTTCATTTGATAGAACTGTGGCAAATACAAATGAAATAGTCATTTATATAATCTACTAGCTGATCCCGGCATGCGTTGCAATGCACTTGTTCCTACTTACTACCTACCTATCCTCTACCTACTGGCTACCTTCCTACCATGTCAGTTGCGTTTTGTTATACCAATTATAACAAATGAACGGCTAATTTTTTTATTGATGAATATCATATTTTAATACTTACTATCCTATTCCGGACGAAGACAAATAAAAAACACAAAAATCATAAAAATTGGTCCAGCTGTTCTTGAGTTATAGATGGTGTAACTAACACGACTTTATTTTATTATAATCTATGTTATACGTCTTCGCTATTAAAATGTTTTCAATTTACGGGTTATGATGTTTTTATGACAAACTTTGTGTTGATGTATAACTTTTATGATTAATATTTTCAAAACAACGGTTTGTTATGGTCCAAAATTAAGACCATCGGAGTCAATGACGTCATATTTTTCATACCACTCCTAAAATAGTTGTATATTTAAGTTATATATAATTATAACTTAGGGCTTTGAGAAACTCATTCATTTTCTTTGTGTTCTCAGCTGACTGTAGTATTTAGTTTAATTAAACTTGAACGTCTATGCTCCTAATGACGTCAGATAGTGGGAGTGACGTTATCTCTTCATAACTTTCAGTTCGCGTGCATTTGGATTGCAAATGAGTTGATTTTGAATCAGAATGATTAAAATGTGCAAATATAAACTTTAAAGTCCGTAGCCTTTTTAATGAAAATAAAGTTTAAATCTAATTTTATTAGACAAACGATGTAGATATTTGAGTAAATGGAAATCGAAAAATTTCTGCTCAAATAGAATACGTTCAGAAAATCGCTCTAGACAAATATAAAGAATTCATCTGGCGGAATGAGGGCTGAAAGACAAAAGGACTTTGGGCAGTAACACGATCTGCTTGCTTGAGATTAAACTAACCCGAAACTGGATGCGAGTTAATGCGTCTAATGTGTGCGAGTGTGCGTGACTTTGTGTATGGAGCATATTAGCTTAAGTGGTTTGAGGAAATCAAACCACTGCGTATCGATAGCTTAAATACGAGGAAAAACTATGAGAAGGAAATGCGGTCTGTATTTATCAATACGGGTAAAACACTTTCAAATTTTCATACAAACCCAGATGAATTCACGGCTGGCGCATAGCTTCGGCGACCTAATACGGTTTTCCAATAACATTTATACTCGGGTATGTAATAATAAAATGAAATGGAAATCAGTAACATACTGACCTCTTTGAAGGAGATTGGAACCAATTTTCCCGGAGAAAGATCGTGGAAGGTCAAGAAGTCGATTATATTATTGTCATACCGACACAGACTGATATGTACCTATAGTTGTCTGGGTAGGGTACAATAAATAACGGGAATGAATAGTTAATATGTCTCCGAGTCAGGATGCTTTACAATTAGGGCACGTCAAAGCACTGGACGGCTTTAGCTTTGTATTTTTCCTGTTGTCTGTATCGTTCAAGCAAGTTGTTAAGCCCAGTGAACCAGAAAAGTTGTCGAGAAATCAAAAAGTAAGAACGATCATATTTTACTAGATGAAAGGAGTCGTGTCTCGTAGCCGTTGTGTCGTGTACATGAAGACAGCTAGGGGAGGGGGCTAGGCAGAGCCTCCAGTTTATTCCTGTCCGCGTAGATATATAAGGGCGTTAGTCGTAATAAATGGTGACGTAAAGATTTAGCACGCGCGCTATAGTCGTTCATGTTGCGGAAAGATACAGGAACTAATGGTATTTAAAGATAGTATTGTACGAAGCTCGCTTCCGGTACTATTCTACGATTTATGTTTTTATAGCAGCACATAGGTAATTCACATAAAAAATGTGAAATATAATGTTTATCGTACCTAATAGTACGTATCATACATAATAGTGACCATGACCCAAGGGCTGGCTTTTACTTTGGCCAGAGGCTAAGTATTGCCATACAACGTGGCAATGCTGCCAGTCTCTTGGGCACATTACAAGCTGACAGCGTTGAGGAGGAGTTTTTTGACGCCCTTTTATAGTTTATTTATATTTTAGTTATTTAATTTATTAGTTTGTTCATCGTTGTAATGTATATAGTTAGATTATAAAAAAGTGTGGATAAATTATTTAAAAAAAAAACATAATAGTTACAATAGCAACATTATAAGAGATAGTAGAAAGCACCCACTTCCTATTGTATCGTAACGTGTACATCGTAAACATAACGTTTATGTTTTATTTTTTCGGTAATGCCAAGGTGATTGTTAATATTAGTAAAAGTAATTTACTAGGCTATTCGCCGCCCAGCACAATGTCATCTCAGACTGACCTCTCTACCAGCGTGCCTACTTTTACGGCCCACATAAAACTTTATAGGTTCTTACACCCACTTTATTATGTGTTAAATATATAAACTCAATTCTACTATTAGATCTTATCCATTTGTTTAATAAATCGAGCCGGCTAAACGGCCATCTTGGTGTTTAATTAGCTCGAAGTTAAATTGTGAGTCGAAGTAGAAATATTGTAATTGGCTCCTCAGTAAAAGTGATTGGCTGTATTTCTGGGTTAGATTATACAGAATTTTTAAAAGTTGGCGAAATCGTTTGCTTGGCCCTTGTGTAATTAAACGCGTCAACATAAATATGAGCAAACGAGACGCGGAAGAGTCCCCGGCCAGCCGTAACTCTGTTAGCGGAGCGCACCCGCCGCCGCCGCCGCGCCCGCTCGCGCTCCGCCATCGTCGCCTTCATCCCTCCACGCAACGAAATAATTCTCAATAAAATCTTTCCACTTCGACGTAATATTTCTCTCGGATCTTCCCTTAAAAGGAAAGTAAGATGAGGGATTTTATTTAAGTTCTTTCTTTTTTATGCAGTCCCGGTATAATGGAAATGTAGGTATAAGTAGTTTAGTAAGGGTTGGTTGTAAAACTAGAATTTACTACAGGGTGTGCATTATTTTTAGTTAGTGTGATGCTTACATCAGTGGGGAAAGGTAAAAGAAGACGTAAATGATAAATTTTAGTGTTGCGACAGTAGAACAGATACGATCATTGTTTTCTTACCTTTGTAGCTTGTGTTAAGATTTAGAATTGTTGTTGTTCAGACAAGTCTCTGTTAATGTGGCTCGTGGGGCCCGGCCGAGGTGTCGCCACTCTGCAGCGAGATTACCCTCGGGGACGGTTACCAGCGCCACTTTATCCGTGGGAACCTCTGCGCTGCACTAGCTCTTGACTGAATTCATGAAACTGGCTAGATTTAACACACAGAGAATAAGTACTTTCAAACAGAGAATAAGTACTCAAAGGAGATGCAATACCTTACCCTACATTCATTGTTTTTCTCATAACGTAATAATGAGAAAGAAATTCAACCAGAAATAATTACGCAAAGAAGGAGTGGCTTTTAGCTTCTTGTGCAGGTTGGCAGACCCTGTTAACGTCGAGAAACAACAAAAGTTCAGAAATAAGAACAAAAAGAAACATGATTGTTTAAAAAGTATTCTATATATACATATGAAAAACCTTTCATGGTAATCTGTGATACGTTGTCGAAGTGTCAAATGTCATATAACCAACTTGCGTTTTTGTGTAAATAGATTAATATTTATCTTCGAAACTCTTTAGATTCCGTATATTTTTTTTGCCACCCACGGCCAAAACGAAACGGTCCAAAAACACGGAGAATAAAAAGTAAAAAATACACTGGCGTTAAGAAGCTACTTCCTTTTGAAGTCTATAAATAGGTATTAAAAGCTATTTGTTTCTCAAAAGTATTCATGTTGATGTTTTTGATTCAAGAAAAATTGGATTTGACTGAATTCATTTGCGAAGATATACACTTGAGTAGTAATGGCTGTGCGCCCTCTCTCCAATGACTCGTTAGAAGTCAATACAAATGAAATGTCATGAATAAGGAATGAGATGATCTAAAGTGGTACGGAAAGTGTATCTAACACGCGCAATCAAAATGGGAACGTAGCATTTTTAAATAGGGATTTTGTAAACATAACAGTTATGGATAATTATGTAGGCTATACTTTAACATTTGGGTATCCTTACAACTGATCTTATAACTTAATTTTATATACAATCATCTGCCTAGCCTATTCCCAAACTATCTTGGGGTCGGCTTCCAGTCTAACCGGATGCAGCTGAATACCAGTATTTTACATGAAGCGACTGCCTATTTGACCTCCACAACCCAGTAACTGGGTAATACGATACCCCTTGGTAAGACTGGATGTCAGACTTTTAGCTTCTGACTACTCGTAACGACTGTCAAAGATCTACAAATAACAGCTGGTACCAACGGCTTAACGGGCTTTCCGAGGCACGGAGGAAACTCGATATGTAATTATGGTCACCCATCCACAGACCAACCTCGGCAAGCACGGCTTAACCTTTAAGATCGACCTGGGCGGCTGTTATTATTTAGCCACGAGCTCCTCCTAATTTTATAAACAATAACGTGTTTAAATAGCCTTAAAATATAATCATCATCATCATCATCATTTCAGCCGCAAGACGTCAACTGCTGGACATAGGCCTCCCCCAAGAAGGGGGGATTTTGCCATAATCGCCACACTTGGCAGGCGGGTTGGCGATCGCAGTACAGTTGTTACAAAAGCACAGAGAACGCTGCTGCCCATTCTCTGGTAAGTCCCTTAGTCGGCTCTTACGACACCCACGGGAAGATATGGGATGGTGCTATTCTTTACGTCCGACACCATACAGAACACACGACAAAATATAATACAAATACATAAATCTATAGCACAATAGGTATCTGTACATTCGTTACGTCATCACGGATACATATAAAGCTTCTTTCACATTAGCAGCTGTTATAGCGTCGCTATGTCTTCCCGTCCGTGTGTTACAGGCACGTAAGTCCTTTATTCATCTTACTTACAGATCATCGCAGTCTTCCTTACGACGGAATGAGCAGATATCTAAATTTCATCTGTATGTGATGGAAAACTGGAATAGTTTAGTAGTTTTTTAAAAACTATTCGTTGTATTATTTTGACCATTGCATTTTTCCAAAAACTTAATTCCTAATTTAGGATTTAGCAGCCCGTCGTACTTACTTCGAAGACTGAAATGAAAACATCGTATCTTCAAAAGGTTTTAACAAGTATCCGGAATAAAATGCAAAAGAGGCATAAGCAAAAGCTAATAAAAATTTCTGAATCTAATGTAGGTATACCCATCCCGGGGCTGAAGTAGCGCAGATTACTGGGACTTATATTTACGATAAGCTAACTTGGATATTAGAATTATGCCATAATGTTTATTTAGGTCGTTTTGTTACCTATTTTACAAAATTCCCATTGAACCCAACCCGAACGTTCGAGTGGTTTAAATTGTTCGGATAGGTCCTAAATAGGAGGGAGGTAATGAAATTTTGCTTTAATAATATTTTAAGGTTTTAATAAACGATAATAATAAAATAGCAGGGTTACTTTCCGATATCTGTGCATGTTGGTATTGGAGAAAATTCTGGTGATATCGACATGTGGGATCGGATTCACAATAATGTACGAAAATACTGTTACATTTTGTTGGTTAATTTCCTATTACGACACAGGAAATGTTTAGTTTTAACATCTGCCACGAGAACAACTCAAGACAATAAACGTACAAATAATCAATTTAAATCGCTGTAAGATCCCTCTGACTCTTTCCTTTGTGGTCCTATTTGGGAGTGTAGCTTATCTGTAGCATTTTCTTTCAATGTCCATTGGACATGGTACAGGCAGAAGGACTAATGTAAAGGCGCGGAATGACAAAAATGTATCCCTCGCTGTCGGACCTGCGTCACTCAAGATTTTCCCTCAGACCCTTTATTCGGGCCAACTTACAGAAAACACGCAAATCATCTTGGGGCACGTAGTGTTGTAATATATTGCAGAGATTGCGTAAATATTTCTTCGTCATTAAAACGTTTAACAAAACATGGCGGTTTGTCCTCGTCTGACTGATGGCGGGTATTTGTTGTTTGGAATTACTTAAGCATTGTCGTTCATAAATTAGTTAGTTAATTAATGTTCATGTACAATGTGTTTTATCTAAATATTATTTTGTATAACTTGTAATGTGTTTTCTTGAAATGGTGGCAACTTTCATTTTCCCACTGTTGGGTAAATAAATAGATAAATATTAAATTAACAGAATGAGACAATTACTTTCAGCTAACTTCCATTGTGCAGAAACGGCGTCCGGCGTGTTCAACTAAGTTCAATAATTGTCAGCGTCGGACAATGACATAAAGTCGGTGCTATTCCCATCACGTAAAGGTAATATGAGACATCGCCAGTTCAACCGCTACTGAAGAAGTTCGCCGCACGTCGATGGAACATGGCTGTTTCTATTTCTGGAAATTTATCCAATCAAGACGGAGTTGGTCATTAGTTTAGTTTCGTCCTGACAGCAGACGAGTTTATTACCGCCCTACATAGCTAACTGTAAAGGTTAGGCTGTCTTGTCTGTACAAGTTATTGCAGGCTATTATTGGAAACACTGGGGCTTGACTTTAGAAGTGTTGAGTATCAGCAGGTAGTATTTGTAGAAGGAAGTTATCTTCATGTTTAACCAATGTTTATTGCTTTATTCTCCTGTGAGTAAGTAGCTTAGTCTAGTCTTTACCTCCAAAATTGTCTTCTTACTTAAAGGATTTTTAAAAGATCAGCTTGAAAAAATATCTTTTTTAAACTGGCCAATGTGAAATGCAAATGGTAATGTGGCTCGCGGGGAGCACTCCGAACAGATTTATAAAAGCGAGTGATTTGTGGAGCTATTGTTGGACCTGTGTTCGCCAGTGAACTGCAAACGGCAAGCGAATGCAGATGGAAGATATTTATCAAGTTCACCTCTGTCTGCGAATCCATAAAGCGGCCGCTATCGAGGAAATGGATTTCTGTCAGAGACATCTTGAACTACTTTTGATGATGTTACTGAATAAACATTACCTTATGAAGTCGATTCTACGAATCGAAGGCAATAAAAGTCTTTAGTTTATTACATTGAACAAAATATAATGGGGTGGTTGTTTGCCAAGCAAATAAAACGTTCAGGTAAAATACGAATGAATTATTCGAGCTGTTTCAGCAATCGGTAAGCGATAGAGTGTGGCGATATGTGGGCGATTCCGGAAAGAGGTCGGATGTCCATATTGAGAGAGCTCGGCATCTGTGGCCAATGAGGGGTTAATCAGTTCCTGTTTCCAGTAGGTACGACCTCATACTCATTGAGTATTATTGATAAGATTAATGTTGATCGTAGTAGTTTTTTTTTGCAAAAAGTTGTACTTACAAGTACCTGCAGTTCGTATGTGAAAAACAAGTACAAAATAACTTTGGCTACATACTTTCACGATGTATGTAATAGGTATGTGGTTTATATTATTTTGGGGCGTAGATGATGCGCGACACTTTCGTATCGATGTATCGAAGCCCGGGGCTGTTTCGTGGAGTGCAAAGCGGAATAGGATGTGATGTATCTACATGCTAATCTCCACGCTATAGTCTCCGCTTTGATGTGTGAAAATAGCTTTGATATTATCTTTTATATCAAATCACTGTAAAAGGGCCTTTTACAGCGACAGCGGAAAGGGTCGATTGCGCCTACATTAATCACTGCTGTAGGTTACACATTGAACACAGGTAATGTGGCACTACTTCAACCAGGTCCAATTTGAAACCTAATTGTTGTTTTGTTTATTATTTAATTTTAATTATTATTTTTTTGTCCAATAATTTCATAATTTCTATTTAATTTTAAAGTACCTAATTAATTGATTATTTAATGTGACTGTGTGTGTACTATTTCATTTTATGAGTCTGAGAAACTTGAAATAAACGATTATTATTATTATTATTGGGTACTAGGTGTACATTAGTGTGTTTTACAATATTCAGAGACTATATCACCATTGAAACAAACTTATTCGAAATCCTGTTATAAATTTGTATATTTCTGTATGATGCAACAAGTTATCCTTCTAAATACTTTAGCTTTAATTAATGCATTAGGAGGAGAACATCATGCATTTGCAAATATGAACGGAATACGTCCATAACCATGAAACCGGGTCGGTGGGATGGCAGCCGCGTGACACGCATAGCGCTCCCCGGCCATAATCAGGCGGGCATCGAATCATTTGCGCGGCACTCACTTCATTTGCCAGTATTGACCGACATTGCCTCTCGACGCCGACCATTGATTCCACAATATATTATCCGAATATTTCCAATCTAACCTTTGGTATACCACCGTAATGTACGCTCGAATCAACGAAAATACGTAGAATATTATACCTAATTTTAGGACGAAGAATAAGACTTATATTTGTGCACAAGAAAACAATCAGGTCTACTTATTATTATTAATGAACGACGTATCGTTTCGTATACGAAAACGTTAGCAAATACAGATCAAATAATTTTCTCGTATTTCTGTCTGTCGGCATCGGACTCGACGACAATAAATGGAAAAAAATCGGGATGGATTGATTCCGGGTTGTGCGCGTTCCGTTTGTAACGCTATTTCATCGCCACAAGGAAGTCCTTGTTCCTGTTTTTTGTTATGTCTCTGTAGATACAGTTTTATTGCTGAATTTATCGGAATTATTATTTGTATTCATTATGTGCGACATAAAAGGTTCTGACGAAAATATATCGCGATACCAAAACCGCTTCCCTAACACAGCTTCTTCCTGATTTATGCGCATTTTTGTATCTTTACTACTTATAAATATTATCTACCATATAAATATAACAAAATGAGAGTCGTAACCGTATTATCATCTTTAATTCGATTCGTAATTAAGATCCCATTTAAGTATTTTATGGTTATTCGAACAATCCACAGAGTTTGAAGGAGGTAAGCCCATAATGAAATTTAATGATCCGGGAAAAGGGAATCTATCTGTGGGATTTTCTCTTTGTGTTGTCGTCAAGCACTCAATTAGATAACAATTTAAATAAATACAAATAAAATAACTGTGAATGTCGAGTAGTGAAATGTCGATGAAATAGTTTAAATAGTTTAGTAAGAAACATACCACACAGTTGTTTTAATAGTTCATCGAGTTTAACCTTGTGTTTCTTTCAAAAGTTCAAACTCGGTATAAGTACACGTTCTACGTATAGACATAGTTGATGAAACCCGTGTACAGTACAAAGTCAATCTTTCCACTTTAGAGTTAGTTCGGCACTCAAGTTTCCGCACTTGAGTTTTATGCGTAGGTTCGCAGAGGGTACCTACAGCCGCGAGCGTGAGCCGACCAGCCCGCGGCGAGGACGCACTTGTAAAAAGATCGAGCGGCATCGTGCCTACGTATAATTACACAATTACGAGACATAATTAAACGTTCAAAATGTACACGACTACGATAAAGTGTTACGTTGCTGGAAACCGCTTCACACAAGTAATTAAAAAGCCTGTTTTAGCATGACAACCTGATGGCACATTTATTCATTACTTAGCTTTCTCGATCCCCGAATATATATTGTGTTGTTTCTGTAGTCATTAAAAAGCCACGTTTTCGAAAATATAAATTTACGTTTCCATCAACATAATTTCCGGAAAGTTGAAATATTCAGCTGTCTATCAACGTACTGAATTGAATATAAATATTGAATGTTTCCATGTCGCAATGTTAACTATATAGTCGTGTTGTCAGCCGCAGGTTTGTATCCACCGGCGGGACGCAAACTTATAAGGTCCCAATGCGGCAGTCCATCACGTTGGTTAACGAACTGTCTGTTCTAAAAAAGTTAAGTCTCTGAGGTGATCGTAAAAACTCCTTACTACACACCCCAAATTTATCAGAACATCGCTTTCTATTTCTCTTAGTAACAGCAGCTTCCCAATATTAAAATCCTGCCATCAGTATAGCTATGTAATACTGAGAATATACTTACATGTATATATGTGTAGTGCAGTTACACACTAACAGGGTAAGTTTGCGCGGTATTTAATCTATCTAGAGGCGCAATATATCCGGTTATCGGCGTATTTGTAACTTGTAAGCGTGGCTTCTTGGCGATGTTGCTGCTTAATACAAACATTTAGTTAGTTGCAGTTTTGGAAATTTATTTAAGGTTAATGCTTCAGGATACGCCTGTGTGTCTACGTTGTGTATATTTCGGATTTAAACTGGATTGATAATAAGAACAGATTAATAATAAAAGTTACTCTAAACGCTTAGTTGACGCTTCCCGTGACCCAAGGGCTGGCTTTTACTTTGGCCAGAGGCTAAGTATTGCCATACAACGTGGCAATGCTGCCAGTCTCTTGGGCACATTACCAGCTGACAGCGTTGAGGAGTTTTTTGACGCCCTTTTATGTGTAATTGTTATTTTAGTTATTAGTTTGTTAATCGTTGTAATGTATATGTATAGTTAGATTAAAGTTACACATAAATCGAAAGTCATTATGGCTCCCTTTATTTACGTCGCTCATTTTTCCCTGACGGAACGCAAGCTACGTCGTGCAAAACAAAAAGTTATTATATTATAAAATAAAATAATAGAAATCATACTAAACACACAGATGTAGATGTAGCAAATGGCAGCGGAGGTATAACACTTGGTGCTATCCCGGCACTTCTCGGCGAGTCGAGATGTAATGAGAATGAGACAGATGATAATAAAAACGGCGAGGATATGGCTACAGTCTAGACGGCTATTTATACAAATAAGTTTCTGCAAAGGTGTGTGTGAGCAATGTGAATATGAGATTAGTTTACTCGCCCAGCAAAAGAATATAAATTACCAGGTAGGGAATGCTTATGTTTAATTTTAGGAGGCAATAATAGCGTAGCTGGCATGGTTTCAGCTCAGGTCGCGGGCCCACTGCATCGTAAATTATGCCAGCGTGCATTGAATACAATGAACTATTCGTGACTGTAGGCAACAGGTACTAAAAGGTATCTACTCAGTGTACAACAGCTTAATATATTTATTATAATCTTGTTGTGTGCAAAGCTTCAACTACGAGACCGAAGGTTTGAGTTGCAAGGATTATTTTATTATGGCGTGGAATATATGAGGTTCGTGGTTTTTACTGCACAAATAGTTTCAACGATTTCAATCCATTGTTGGGAAGCTAAATTGTTCCGCTAAATTAAATTTTGGTTTAATATTGGAGAGGGTGGTAGGTTAGTCAGGGCAGTGCTCATTAGAGACGCAGTTGTTGTTAATTATTTACAAGAACATCACTTTTGATTTACTTAGTTGTCTCTTGTTTATTTAACTCTTAGCTTCTCGTGATTCAATTAAAAGGAGTACGAATATAATTGATGTCGAAATCTGAGTCGTCTACTCGTTTTGCATTAATTGGACGTTACTCGCCAAGCTTTATAAGATAACTTGTTTTACTTAGTGTTCAAATAAATGTTCACTTAGTACCGTTGATAAATTTCAATAATGATCATTAAACCTTCACTATATTGCCTTTGATAACAGTTTGAATACTTAACTAACGAAACAAAATTAATATTCAAGCTTATCATTATGGTTCGCTTAAAAGTTAATAGTGTAAAACTATCAGTTAGTGCTCAACTGTCAGTAATTAATTGAAGATAATTCAATTGTCAGAGTTAATGCTGAAAATTGTCAAGGTAGCAGAGCGTGCCCGTTTGAAACTCAAGGAATTATGAGGAGCGGCGGCGTTTAATCGAAAAGTAGGTACTCTCTTTTGATCTTTGTCGAGTTGCCGTCTGCCACGACGCCTCAGCCTGGCGTGTTCGTGCTCGAATGAATAGTGGCTGGGAATAAGCTCTAGCGAAAGAGACGCTAGGCACCAAATGCAAAGACCTGCCAGTAATTTCCGTAGCTATGTAAGATTAGCGGCTCGATACGAATACGACTCCGTTGAATAAAATATGAAATCTACCTAATTAACAAAACTCTGCTCCTCAAACCCTACATTGATCAAATTCATAAGTTAAAGTTTGTACTTATTCATGAAATACGGGCCTACATTAAAATGTATGAACTACGATTTGGTTTGGGGTTTCGCACGAAGTTTGTGAATTATATCAGTAAAATTATGCGTATATCAAAAAACATGCGAGTGATGTCAGGTACATGGACAAATAAATCAGCGCAATAATTAAAGTTTTATATGAATAATGAAAACCTTTGGGGGTAGAGATTTATGAGATTTTTTTTTACCGCGAAGTTTACTCATCAGTGCCTGACCTGTGGAATGTTTAGCTATTTAGTTTATGAGGTGTTAACTTTAGTCTGTAGGTAAATGAACATATACGCACTGGTCGACAAAAGCCAATACTGCAGTGATAGTGAGATCAAATTGATTGGTTACCTACTAATTGTACCAACGTCAAACATCCCCAGGCACCACAATAATTGGTTCCAAAATTATCACACTTGAATAGGCAGTGCAGTGCGAGTGTGATATTCCAATTAACCAATAAGTGATCTTACCTAACATCAATCAATAATCTGTAAACCATTATGGGTAAGGGCCCGTAAGCACTATGTCGTGACGACATATTATCGTGTCGTTTAATGCGTCGTGGCTTGTGTATTTAAATGGAGGTGTTCACCTAAAACACGACATGATTAACTGTAGTCCACGACTTTCTTTTCCGGTGACGACACGATTGTCAAGTCAATGGGTGTAATGAGAACGTCTAGAGACGACGGTCGTCCAACGATAAATTAATCGTCACGACATAGTGGGAACGCGCCGTTATGGTTATTTTTTTTTTGCCTGTTTTCCCTAAGGGTTTGGCAGAGGTGTTACTAAAGTAAGTATACTATAAAATAATGAAAATGATTATGATCACGTTGTGTTTCGCCCAACTTCATAATGTCCCTTGGTCAGAGTAGTTCCTGAAATATACTACTCTGCCTGCATTGTATCTTTACACATCAACCCTGAAAGGAATAATATTTTATCAGTTTCTTCATCAAATAAACAGGTTATCTGAATATTATTAGGAGTAAAATAAGGATTTTAATGACGTTGTGTGAGTTTTGTGTTCCGTGACGTGGCTGTAAGTATGTGCGAACGTTTGAAGCATTCGCCGCGGTTGTTGAGCACCGGCTCTGTTTGATCCCTTCTCTTGTAAGTGCAGCGCCAACTTAGCACCTGCTGGCTCTATTGCTAAAAAAGCTTATTCTATGTTATACTGTGAACTTTTACTCCTGATTATTGGGTCCGATTAGTTTAAAAAAATAACTAGGAGTCCCAAATAAAGTTCGCAAAACAAAATTCATACCTACATAAGCTCGATTTGTTATGAACGATGAAATTCCTGCCCTTATTCCATTTTGTTTGTGGTCGGCGCAGCATGTCTTTTTCTTCTTCGATACTTCTGTATTACTCGTCAGTAAAAGAAAGTCTGATAAAGCACACTAATACAGCATGTACCAAAAAGGTGTAGTCATGTTTTAGGGTCAGGTGCAGACCATACATAAACATATCAGCTGTCTCATACAAAACTTAAATACCTAATCAACTCAAGTGTATGGGACAGCTGAATATTTTCCGCAATTACGATGTTTGTCCCATGGAGAAAGCTGTTTAGTTTGATGGTCTGCTAACTCTTAAATTTGACGATACCTTTCTGAACTATACCATGATAAATAATGTAATTTATGCAGGTTAATGGAATACACAAATATATTTTATATAAGCAGTAACCTTATGTATTAATATAATTAGTTTTACCAAATAACAAACAACTATTCCTAGTAAACACAGGTACTAATCCCGTGTCCGAGGAAATGATAGAAAAGCTTTAGTTCTAATACAATTTTGCGCTTCTAACAATGTGCCACACATGTTCTAATGAGCTATAATCCCTATTTTCCTTAATAATATAAAAGTTCTCTTCTATCGTATATAATCTTAATAAAAAATGAGTCATAACAAAATTAATTTTCTACATCGCTCCATCCAATAAGTTTATCGGTCAAAGAGGGTTAAACCTTTATCTTAATTTGAAAAAAATCACATTTATTATTTGCACGACCATTAAAAGATAAATCGGAGGTTTAGGGCGATGCTATCGGTGTAACGCTGTCAACAAACAGTGTTGTCCGCTATCGCGCACGCATCTGTGTCGGCCAATCCCGGAGATTTATAGAGGCGAACAAACACTATAAAACTTACTTTATTATTCCATCAAATGTGCCCCTGACTCCTACACTCTCAGATTTCATATATCCAAACATGAGCCCTCATATTTAACACGGCAACTTTTATTTTATTTTTAGGACATAAAAAAATATAACAAACAGAAAGGTTCGTTCTTGCATAAAATACAAAGATTGGAGTATTAAATCTTGTGTAGCAACACATAATAATTATCTTTGTTTGTATCTTCACTTAATTATCTTCAAAAACCTGAAAACACCGAGCTTGTTTATTCGACTAATAATGTTTTGTTGGGTCCGGAGCGTTGCGTAGCCGTATCGTAGCTGGCGTAGCCCCTGCTACAGTGTTGACGTAGCAAACATTTAGCGAGTTACGAGCCGCGGCCACCGCTACGGCTAGCGGCTACGCGGCCAGCTCACTCGCTACGCGGCCAGCCCACTCGCTCCTGCCGCGGTGATTACTTATACTTGCTACCTGCTTTTTATTTTTGAAACAGAAACATTGTTTAATTTCCTACTTTATGAATGGATTGTGGAAAGCATTGGCTTCCATAATAAAGTATTCGATTTGCTAATGCAGGAGGTGCTTAAGACATTTCATCTGTATTTGAAAAATACAAATGTTTCCTTTAGTCAGTGGTTGGAGTGGTAAAAACACCTAACAAAAGGTAAAATCAATACGATGGATTTATCGTTATTGGCAGGTACCGAGAAGCTATTATATTAATACGCAGTAAAAGCGTGAGCAGCAAGACGAGTGTCGACCTTCGTTCATTATTATTCATGGGGAAATTATTCCTTTCATTGTCTCCTACCTAACGAATTGAGATCCAGAAAGTAAAATAAACGTGTCGCGGTAAAATACTGGCAATTGCGTACTCATTGTGTTGTGTCAGCTCAAGAGCTTTGCCATCGAGCGATCGACCGCGAATATTATAATTACTGTGCCGCGTCGCGCGACTGTTTTCTTTACAACGTGTATGTAGTGTAAACTCTCTCGAGTACGATTATTTTTATTCACAACACTCAAGTTTATCTTCGGAAAGTTTCCTAAACCAGTTTTATCCAAAAAAAGAGAACGGAAAGTTTTGTGTGAAAGTTTTGTGTTCAGTTTTACATAAATGTAGGTAGTTAGTAGTAGGTGAGTTAGCTGCACGGTGAAAGCAACCTACATTTTAAGTTGGTTAACTGTTTATCGGAGCAGGAAAGTTCGAGGATTAATTATGTATTCACGGTGTATTCACGTTACTGCATATAGCTATCCGCACTTTGCTTACTACACAATACATGTCACTCAGATTTATGCTGCTAGTTTGAAGACCACGACAGTGTAAACAATGATCAGTTGTAAGAGTACACTTATTGACTTTATACAAGAATAGCCTTTTCCCGTGACCTTTGTTCGCGTGAAATTATTATAAAAATATACTTCCCTATTTTTGGCACAGCACCCTTATTCTATTTCGAAAATAAAAATCACCTTAGTTACTCTTTATATCATCAGCTATGTGTAAAATTCCGGTCTAAATCAGTTCAGCCGTATAGGAGACTAGCCCTAACGAACAGACAAACGGACTAAAATTTTAATTAAAAAATAAACTTACGCTGTGGCTTACAGGATATCTTCCGTGATTATCAATCAATCAATCAAAATATTTTATTTTACATAGTCCTACAGGGGCACTTATAAAACGTCGACAAAAGATGCACGGTTGGGGTTGGTCGTTTCCTATGGAGAAGAACCGGCAAGAAACTCCATGGTTACTCTTTTAAAATCATTTGGTTTTACAATATTTGAATGTTACAGCGTTAGTACATAACTGTGGGAGTACAGCGTAGGCCCGACAATAAGTCGTTGCTTACTACAAAAGGTAGAACAAGAAAATAAAAAAAAAACATTAAAATTATTATTTAACATCCACCCACATTCTCTGGTCATCCCGCGACTATGGCGCTTGTAACAGCGTCGAAAAATCGGAAGCTCACAATAAATAATAATCACGGACGATATCCCGTAACTTTAGATAAACCACGAAAACTAAAAAAAATAAAATTGCACTCCGGGAGTGCCCACAGAAGTGAAAACTTGAATATTAACGTTGTGCATTTTTGATATTTTGGAATGGTTTAGGAATAATTTTGCACGAATTGCTTTAATTATCAGTCATCATCATCATCATTTCAGCCTGAAAGACGTCCACTGCTGGACATAGGCCTCCCCCAAGAAGGAGGGGTTTTGCCATAATCGCCACGCTTGGCAGGCGGGTTGGCGATCGCAGTACGGTTGTCACAAAAGCACAGAGAACGCTGCTGCCCATTCTCTGGTAAGTCCCTTAGTCGCCTCTTACGACACCCACGGGAAGATATGGGATGGTGCTATTCTTTACGTCCGACACCACACAGAGCAAATATAATTATCAGTATAAAAGTACTATCATTTATGTGGTAAAATACATTATTCATTTATTGCGCTATCGTACACAAACATGACAATTTATATTACATTAAAAATTTAAGACTTCAAAACTATTACAATCCGTCTTACGAATTTTACCCCTTTGGAGTAAGCAAAGGTTTTGTTTGTGTGACAGATGTCATAAAGTTCAAATTCCTTCGTAACCTAATGTCAATCCGTCTTACGATTTTCCAGTTTTGGAAACCCAAACTCAATGACAGATGTCATAAAGTTCAAATTCCTTCGCAACCTACGTGACCTGACGGTCACGGGTCTTGACGCGAGTTTAACATTTTTGACCCATCACAAAAGTGCTCAAAGCCGCTAAAGCAGATTTCACTTAAAAAAAAAAAATGTAATGAGTACTGTATTTACTTTCATATGCATTCCGTAAAAAGCACACAATTTTACACTTCAATTTTATTTTATTTTCATACTTATTGACTTTTCCAAATTAAACTGCGTTGATACTCTCGACACAGTAGTTGCTTGCATTTTATTTCCATATCATCCTCTATCACAGCTACAACATATAGAACCGATACCCAAAAAGCCCGCATGACAGTAACAAATTAAAGTAACAAAAAAGTTTTACTGGGGATATGATGAAACATAAATGTAATCAAAACAAAAAGTGGTTGATGGGAAAATGAAAAATGAATTCGGTCATCGTTTGGCGCTTAGCTGGAATATTGATGATGTCAAGTGGGCCTGTTTGCCTGTTTGGCCGGCGGAAATAAAAACAGAATATATGACCAGATGTATGAACGTGGACGAGGCAAAGGAGTATGTAAGGATCGTACCAGACGTCCTTTGCTTTCTGCATAAAATCACGCCTTTTTACCATGGGAAAAAGGCGTGGTATCGAAACATTTGTTGTGTGAAAGTTTTGTTTGTAGAGAACGCGTGAGATGAGTCGGCGGCGCGCGTCGCATTCCTCGCTTGTGTCGATTCGTTTACATTTTTCCTCAGATTGCTTACAAACATTACGTCGGGACGTAAACATTCCACTTGAGAGGAGGCTGATTATTTCCAAAGGCATCACATTGTCTATCGCAGAGAGGAATGACAAACATGTTTTAATAACAACGTTAACAAGTGTGATTCATGTAAGTAAATTGATGAGGTGAACCTTGATATTTGTTTGTTGCTTTGTTCAACAATTTGTGTTTAGAAATCTGTATTCAATAAGTCTAATTAAGTGCATGTTGTATTATATTTCATCCACCTTCTATGATGTATCCTGTAGAATTAAGAAATATGATTGTAAACTGATGTGCATAGTTGTTCTAGAAAGGAAGTTACTACTGAGATTACGAATAATAGAAAAGTATAGAAGAAAAAGACATGCTGCGCCGACCTCAAATAAATTGGGATAAGGGTAGGAGAATTATGATGAAAATGATGATGAGAACACCGTTTTATAAATGTATAGTTGTGTAATAAAACTCACCCACAGTATCTCTAGGATTTGAGGATTATTATATTCTGCCAAAAACTCAGAATAGCGTAGTTGCTATTTACTTTAGCTTTAAAATCAGCATGAAAATGGCGATGAACATGTTCAAGTTATTCTGAAAGTCGGCTACAATACAACGCAGCGCGGTACAACATACTGAGTTGGTGCCAAAAACTTCCATATTGTGTTATTTCATTTCGTATGCGGTCACAAGTTTCGCGCTATGCTGTTTAAGAAGTATTTTGAAGCTAGACTTTATTGAATAGATCACACTGGAAACAATCCCAAAAGTTAAAATAGAATTCTCCAATTGCCATCCAACGTGACTATGCTGCCAACCTTTTGGGCACTTTTTCGGTTGACAGCGATACGGACGATTTTATTTGACGTCCGTTATTTATTTTCCTATTTTGATACTCACATATTTTTATTATTATTTTATGTCTGTTGTATAGTTCGTAAAAAATTATATACTTATCTCATTTAATAATTAAAAAATAGATAGCTATTCATTAATAGTTTTTGACAATTTTCAGCAAGTTTTCCCATAGAACTCAAAATATAAACCAAAATTATTAGTAGAAGGGAACCAAAAAAGTTACGAATTAACAGCTATTACACGAAGTCAATTGTTCTGTTTGTCTACTTAGTACGTTTTATTTGAAGTATTTTTTATTCATGTAAGAAAATTGTAAAGGTAGGTCAAGAGGGAATCAGAATTTGTAACGAGTCGCTACTTCCTTGTATAGCTATTTAATATTATAAAGAATGGACAGCATACTAAGCAAATATGGCCCCTGAATTGCAGGAAAATGTTATTGTAGCACATTTATTTTTGATTTATATTCTTAACATCAGTGTTTTGAAATATAACGTCCAAAGTTCAGAAAACACTCCGCTCAAACTTTACTTGAAAAGTGCTATGTTATGTCAAAATAAAAGGCACCCTAGCAATTATAGGCACAGGGGAATTTAGTAAACACATACCCATACCTACACAAAAAAAGAAGAGGGTGAAATTCTTTGTCGCTAAGTAGCGCGACAGGTGATAGCCTGATGGTTAGCCTACGGCAGGGGTAGGCGGGGGGGGGGGGGGGGGGGGTGAGGGTTCGCTCCAGGAGTGTTTGCCGGGCAAACAGCGCGCGACTCGAGCACGCGGCAAATATCGCCCGAGCACTCGCTGCGTTACAGTTATGCTTACAGCGACTACGCAAATATTATACTCGTAAACTCACCTTTACGACATTTTAAATTAATACTCCCTTTTATAGAGAAACGTTAACCTGACCTTATTTTCCTTGTTTAGCTAGAAACAGCACTTTAAAGGCTCATCTTGTATAAGTAAACACGTGTGCTGTGCAATATTATACAAGTTTTATAAAGTAACCAACGATCAAATGTACACACAAAAACTTCTTCGAAACAGAATCTCATGAAAAGAAATACAAGTCAAATGGAGTGAAAAATGAATGATGTTCGTGGACACTGAAATAGAGTCAGTGATGTGTGACGGTAGCAAACGTGCATCGCTCGCGCGCCGCTAGTTAATATCCAATGCTGTTTATTGATCTGGAGCTACCTAATGTGGCTTTTGTAATCCACTAAGCCGTGAACCTATTGAATCTGCGCTACAACTGTCTCTATTAAAACTTCAGCCATTTATTTCCAAGAGCTGACCAAATTTCATTTGAAACAAAAATATTTTCGTGTGTTCCGACACTTACGAAACAATGCACATAGTTTTATTGAGTCTGCATACTAACGTATTTGTTTATACCACTCAAATACACATCGCCTGGAATCCATTACTTGGATTAGTTCCACAGATTGATATAAAATGCGCATGGCAAATATACAGGTATCCTGGCGAGGTGCTAAAGCTTTTATGGTTATATTTACCGATAGCTATCAGTTTTTCTAATGAGCTGTGAAACCTTCGAATCCCATCTGCCTGAAAACCAGTTGGTTATTACACACAACCAACTGGTTTTCACATTAAAAAGAGGTAGGTTATTACATTAAAAAGAGGAATTTTATCATATTCAACATTTGTTTGTCCACCTCATAAATCAAATTTGAGACGATTTCCGCAGCCGTAAACGTAGATGAAAATGGAAGGCAATTTCTGTCGTTAAGGTTTTCACGGTTATTTTCTTTTATGAGATTACCGAAGAAAGTCACGTCATTTTAAAAATAGGCTGGTAAATTAATTACTCCCTCATCTAGTTGGTCTTCCCGTTTTATAAAGCTACCGGTGTGAAATAAGGAGCAATTTAGTTTTTTTTTCTTAAAGCTTTTAAGGTGTTGCTTTTTACGACGGCGCTGTTCTTTTCAAAATAAAGTATTATTTATTTATTGGACATAACTTAATACGATCCTATCTTTGAAGACAATGAATGATTCTGAGTACTGAAACAAAATATGTTTAAAGACGAAAGAATGGAATAAGTAAACAGTAAAAGAAAAACCAATAAAAGTTGTTTTATTGGCTGCGACCGAAACACCTGCCACGTAATGAGTTTTTAGTTATTTGAGGGTCTTATTGATTAAATTCGATAAACATTATTATGCGAAATGAATATGAGATGTACAATGTCAATGTAAACGTATCAATTGGGAAAATCGATAAAATATAAGCGAACCTATATGGATTTATGTGGTAGGACATTCTTACATACATTATCTTAGACGGCTGACGACCGGTCTCTGCCTAGCCTTTTCCCGGATGTTGGCGAAAACTCGGAATGTAATGGGTGCTTACCCATCCACGGACCAACGGAAGATCGAGCCGAGTGGCTGTTATTACTTAGCCACGTGGTCCTCCTGATGCTGATGACCACTCTGTCGTTATTAATCGGCGTGATATTGTGTTATCATTGCTCCCTTAACTACGCAGTGATTTTTAGAAATTAGCTGGGCGCACTTTGCTTATGGGCAATATCTACCCAGAGCGAGGCATAAATCCGATGACAACAGTTATTTTCAAAATCCTGTGGGTCCGACCGTTAGGAGTTAAACTATTTAATAAACAAATAAAAGTTAGATAATTCATTCAAAAAATAGAACCCTGGAGTGTTTCAAATCGCTAGAGTATATATATTTTACTCTGCAAAACAAAATCCATTATGTATGATATTGCACGCATTTGCGATAAACATCTCGTACTCGAAAACGTGAAAGAAGTGCTATCATTTTACGATTTCTTTTTTTTTGGGTCGCATTGGAAAATATAAAGATGATGCTTAGCATCTCACCTTGTAAGTTCAGCCAGATGTTACATGTGTCGTCGGAGCGCGTGTGTGTACCTAGTGACCCTGGTCACGTCCACACCGGTGTTTGGGATAATGTTTGAACTATGATATCTATTTTAAGTGCCTTTAGGTTGATATTTTTGTTTACAGATTGTATATAGCAGGAGCGAAGCGGTTGTGTTTTTTTTAAAAGATGTCGAAGATGTGACGTATATATATAATACATGTATATTTTATAGCCTCATGCTCGAATAAGAGATTATCATTCAAAAATATGTAAGTATGTATAATTCATACAACATAAACTTTTTACTGCTTAGAAGATTGCTAATATAGAAAATGGCATATTACTTATAATAAATAGATTTTTTTATTCGTTCATTTATTCGACATCGTAAAACTGAAACAAGTATCGCATCGCTGCAAAAGCGTAAAAACGCGTCACTTGTATGTAGTCACTTTTTTGGATTAATGAGAAACGCATAAATTATTCGCTAACACATAAATTTTCCGATATGAATTGACGCAACCATATCCTCCTTTGTTAAGGGCTAAAATAGCTATTTAATGAGTCAACAGTCGACGTACGGCGTGTCTAAATTAAATGACAATTGTGTCTCGTTTGTGCGCAGGTGGGTAACAGGTGTTCTGTTTAGCCGTATGAAAAATGAGCTTCATGATATTTCTCTAATTCAGTATTTTATTTAAACGTTACGACAGAATTTCGTCGAGTTGTATGAGTTTGAAACTGTTTACATGTTGGCACGTAGCGAAACATATTAAAAGTACGTCATGTGTGTAAAGGGTGTTTATTCTAATCGATCGTTCGTGTCTGATAGATATTTCAGCAGAAAGAAATTCCATCTAATCAGAAAATGTATGTTAGGTGCTTCTTACATATTAGTTTTTGTTTTTTAATTATTTGCTTTAGCATTGCTAATGTCTTCGCAACCATTAGAACCAAAAAGAAAACAATTCCTGAAATAAGTCAATGACTTGACAATGTAAACAATTAAAAATGTCTTTAAATACAAATTGTTGAAAACGTCGTTCACTTTATCTCTGGTCTTAGACACAGAACATTGAAATAAATACGTACAGCAAAGCTTAATTATTTCCTTGAATTCTGAAATAAAGTCTTAGCATAAAGTTCGGTGTTTCTCAATTAATAACAAGGACCGGAATCTCTGTCCGGTCTGTGAGATATTGTATAAAAGATTATCGAATGGAAGAAAAACAGTGTTCATATTGCTGCGGCTCCAGGGTGTCCTTTCATCACGTTTTATGTACTCCTCAGGCAGTTGAATGGAAGTTTTTTCTGGTTTAGTGGAGGTTTTTGTCGGAGTAATGCGGAGGGCCGCGCCTCCCGCGTTCCTCCTCACAGCCCCGATGAATATTTTGTGATTTTTACGGGACAGCTGGCTGGGATATTTATTTGATCAAAACTTCTTGATTAGGAATGTTGCCTTTGAGTGAGATGTGTTATGATAACGTATTGATACTTCACTTCTTATGAATGCGGCGTCTTGAACTTTTTATAGAGTCGATTATATCTCTTGTGGATGTCATTTGTAACAGTTATTGAGTGCTAGTTCTTAAGGATAAGTGCCACATCTCTGACTCAATTAAAATGTGTTGAACTACGTGAAGTGTTTATGTGTAGTCAATATTCTAATATACACTGAAATCAAATTCAAAACTGAAATAGTATTAAATAAAATGTTTTAAAATCACACAAACTGATGTCTTGAAGCAGCTAGAATCAATGCATTCTTAAATAATGCCTGCTTTTCTATTCATTAGCTTATTGTTTGGTTGCGTATCACTAAACTTTAATCTTCCCCAAAACATGATTTGCCTAGGTCAATTACTCAACTACCCTTCTATAAGTTTTGTGTGGCGTTGGGGTAGTGGTAGTTACAAGAGTGTTTTTATTCGACGGATGAGTACTTTCAAACATGTCCCTGTAAATTTTATACATTAAAGCACATGTATGTTTAACTAGATACTGGAGGATCTAACATTGTAGCTTTAAATAAATTGACAAAATGTATTTACCTAGTAATTAATAGCTTAAGTGTAAAAACTTATACTATTGCATGCCAAATGTGTGGTACTAAATATGTAATATAAGAAGTTCATGTATCTATCATATTTGATGCATTAAATGAATGAATTGAATTGAACATCGATGTCATGCGATAGAGCTGCATTTTTATTTGTTACTGACCTACGACGCGCCCGACTGACAGATATTGGGGAAACCCATCACAGCAACCCGTATCGACTTAAATAGCCGAGGTCAGTGACGGCTGCTTTACGGGTGCATCCAGGACATCTACTTGCGTGATATCGAAGTGAAATAGCCTCCAATACTTTGTATTACCTCTAGGAGTGACGTACCCAGTTTGTACAACCTTTCTAACCGGTCTAAAATAATTTTAACATCAATTTCTTTGCGTGTTTTATTAAATTGCGTAGGTAGTCTACCTGAAACTTGATTTATATTTCGCTAATAGAATCTCGAATCTGTATTAGATCGCTAAACGAAATCTAGGGAACGCGTAGCTTCACGAGACTGATTTCTTGCTATCCGATTTAGTGTAACGGTGTATCGGCGGTGGAGGGAGCGGTTATCAGGAGCTGATTGAGCGCGCAATAAATTCGGATTGCTTTCGTACGTGTACGCCACCCCTATGACTCGCGGAACGCACTAATACATAAATAACTATTACTCTGTTACATTTACTTCACTAATACTGACGTAATACCGAGATAGTCCAAAGTCATAGAGTATGGATAAATAACACAGACATAACTGTAACGTAATAAGTTATCGGAATAGAAGCGTGACGCGGGGCCAAGCTTTTTGTGTCCCTGAAATTGATGGTGACACTTAATGCTAGAGCCGATGAAACAGTACAGTCCATGTAGCAATTTTTCATGACTGAATCATGACTATCGCTTGTTGTTAAGCTCTCCATAGTATTTTAATGGTATTACGTAAGCTTGGCTTTGAGAAGAAGAGAAGAGCGTAAATAAATTAAGCCAATTACCAACTTAAACATGAAAATGTAAGCGCGCGTTTGTTTCATGTAGTCAGTCCCTGCAAGTGGTGCGAGTCGCACGAGATTACGAGCTCCGTACCAGGAGTACATAAAAGAAAATGGTAACAGAAAGGTGGCAATGGAATTAACCAAGGTTGGGCGTGAGACTACACTTGGTACACATAAATATGATCGCCAACGTTTGTTGTTGTTTGTTCTTTCAGGGCTCTCGTTATTTCGTGAAAGTAATTACGGTTCTTGTCATTCATTCTAAGCTCAGTTTCCCCAACCACTTGAAAAATAAAATATAGCAGCAACCTGCGTGGCAAATATTCAGAGCACACATGGTGGTGCTCAATGTTATATTTGGTATATAGTAAACCAATATGTTTATGACGCAGATAAAGTAGAGGATGTAATATCGTGCAGTCGACAAGTCGAACCGTCTGCTTCTGTGGTGTAAGTAGCTTGGACGGGCTTGTAGCTGAACGCTTTCGAGCACGAATGTTAATATTCTGGGTAATACCAAAGATTGTTTTAATTTTCCTCGCCTGAAACGTCATCAAGGTGTTGGCATTAATTTTTTTTTTAACATTTAGTAGAACTTGACTCACAATCCTTCATAAGGATCATAAGGATTTGTGCAAATCTTTTGACCAGTTGGCAATAATTTTATAAATATATAAAATTTTATATTTGTTTATTATATATAAATATACAATATTTGTGTATTTAATTGGTTTGTAAACTTTCTAGTCTGCTACACAGTTTACAGTTTACATTATCATAAAGTTTTAGTTTGCACTTGACTAAGAGATGACTGTGGAGGAGACTCAAAAAATCAAGGCACGCGAGAGAAGCGGCGCGTTGTGTGTGTGCGTGGTGACGAGCGGAGATGGCGCAGTGTGGGTGTGGGCGGGCCCGGCGGGCGCGGCGGTGGACTGGGCCGGGGGTATCGATCCCCGCGGGGCGCGTGCGCCGAGCGCCGGTGCGAGCCGAGCGAGCGAGCGCCACCCGCGCAGTCCGCAGCCGGCCGCCAGCCCAGCGACTGCCGACACCGCGGGGACTCCGCGCCGCGCGAACCTTCCCTCGCAACGTTTGACATTCAGCGCGCGACAACACTCGCACAACCTCAAATCGCCCCTCTCACAGGAATTGCTCTAGTGTTATCACTGCGAAACTATTGAAAACTTGTAGTTACAACGACGTTTACTTACTATCTTGACTTTGAATTCACACATTTCAAAAAGTGATAAACTTTATTTATTTACATACTTTAATAAATGTTTAAATTAAAACTTAAAAACAGCATTAACAGAGGATGTCTGAAAACTAATTTGAAGCAAAGTTGGTGTTGTGGTACAAAGTATAAAAAATGCGGTGCCTGATAATCTTTTGAAGTGATCGTGTTTGTGACTGAAAAAATAAAACAGACGCTGGGAGCGTTGCTCACGAGTTCACGGGTCGTTAATTCGGTGGAAGAGAAAATCCGAAAAAAGAGGTCTCGCTTACGTCCGCTCATCGGAGTGATAAAATTTATGACAAACGGTAAGAAGCGTGTAGTGATAAGGGTTGGGTGCGTTATCTGTGCGGCGCGCGCGTGTGTCGCTCGGACACACACAGCACCGGCGGTAATTACTGCTCCACCTCAGGAGGCGAACGTCTCCATTCATTATTCTTATCACACTACAATTACATATTGCCGCCGTTACTGTCTACTGATAACTAACCCTCCTGTAATTTAGTGTAAGTGAGCACCATTTGATAGTTTATTCTTTATTGGCACTTTAGGTTGGCTGATTTTTCTACTATATTTCAGAGACATCGGATAAAAGGATTCCATCGGATAAAAGCTACAAACTCTATATTACTTATTGAAGTAGCATTAAGTAACACAACCTTATTAAAGAATTAACAAGAAACTCTACAAAAAAAAAAAAAACGAAAACTTGGTTTAGTTTTCTTAGTCAATTATTTTGCACATTTTTCTTCCTTAAACTCACGAAGATAATAATGTCGTTAATAGGTCTCTCCTACTCTACTCGAGATATTCTGAAGGTTGGGAAATTAGATACATACCACAAAAAATATTTTAAGAACATCAATAAGCTCAAGGCTGAATCTAACTTCAGTATTTTGTGTCAGTTTTCGTCTACACCCATCCACTCAAGAATTATATCCTATAATCTTTTCCTACTGTATTTTCTTTTTCTATTCCTTAACTATGGTTTTGCCTTGCATCGCTTTTTCCATTTACCACTTTGCTCTATGGGTGGCTTCCGCAGGCCAACTTACAAGAAATAGCAACACCGATTTGTCATGTCGGTAAATTACACAGATATACATACACATACACACAGACATCCAGCTGTAGTTGTAAGTACCGCCATTTGTCACATGTTAAGTATTTCCCAGCACATTTATTTAACACATATAGCTACAATGATTCTGCTCCATTTAGCTTTACGTTATACAGGAAAGGAGAATGACCAGTATATTTTAGTATGTTTTGTGACGGGAAAGGGGCTTGTTTCTATAACAAACTCGTTAGTCTAAAAATATTCCTTGTAGAGAAACGTCACGGGTTCAGATTTGCGTGAAAATTTATGCGTGTGTCGTATGTCTTGGGCAAGTGTCTCGGTGGTGGTGTGAGTGTCGGACACAGCGGACACTGTAGCCTCGGATTACACGACCGGTGTCCGCCATGCCTCAACCGACCTTTTTAGACATTACCTCTTTGTACGTGTCGTTCAGATTAATCGTGTTATGTTCGGTTTCTAAAATTAACGGCTCAACCTTTTCTGTTGAAATAATTAGATCAGTCGTTTTTTTAATGTAAACTTTTTTGTATATTTTACATAAACAGTAATTCTAATAAACATACACAAGAATATGAGCGTTTCACCGAATGTGAAAACGAACACAGTTAAAATGAACACTACGACACTAAATGAAAAGCCACACAATTAAGTGTAGGAAACTATTCAGATACATTCATGTGTAGTAAGTTACTACTATCGAACGATGACTCACCCTCTGCGAGCTGCAAAAAAAGACAAATTGCCAACTCTACTGTCTGTACGCTCAAGTTATTGATAGATAAACGGTCTTTAAACCTACTAAGAGTCAAAGTAATTTCTCTAGAAAATCGTGATATTTGTACATGTTTAGGGATCGGTATTTTTAATAAACACAATAAACCTTTAAGACATTTGGACAAAAAAATCTATTTGAGAATCCTGTTTCGGTTGGAAAACTTCGAACAATAGAACGCACCAGCCATAGACATAAAATATCTCATTACTTTTTATAACTTGGAGAAATAAAGGAGAGGTCGCCCTGGGGAGCGGCAAGTTTACATCACTCGTGTTACTGAACAGTATCTGTTTGAAGACGTTCTTATCTTCAGACGAGACCCCGAGCATGTCCACAAAATAAATCGTGCGATGACGCCCGCGGTTCAATTTTGTGTGAAAATTACGAGTTTAGGTACGTATCTTCAGAAAATTTGGTCGAACAAATAGATAGCAGACCGAGGGCAGGCCGTGATTCGCGTCACGTCTCACGCGACCACAGGGTACTTTAAAAATTCGTTTCCCGACCTTCCGACAAGTTCATATGCTGCGGCGACCTTTTCTTAAAGTGCTATGACCCTATCGTGTGGTGTAACAAATTAGGAATTTTACTTCTATTTCATGTCGTTCACTACGATGTTTGCTTTTAACTAGTAGCTAGCAAACAGGGCCATGTATTTAGCTTGGCATAAACCTGAGGATCATTTTCATATATACATATATCTGGTAAAAAAACATAGGTTATTTTAATATACGACATCACTTTTTGCAATAGAGCTCACTTGTTTCAAAATATTGTAACTTCAAATTGCTAAAGAGTTTAATTCAATTTGCATCTCCGATTGTACCGATTGGACGATTGTTTGATTATATCAGATGAATTAGTCGCAAGTACCTATCTGTGGATTCTAATAACGTCAAACTGCGGTCACGATGAGCCTGGCCATTATAACTATTATGGAAATATTGACCTCAGCCCCTTTCTTGTATAAGGGCACTTTGTGAAGGGCACTAAGGTCTAAGAGGCCACAACGATTGTGATTGAGTTTTGATTAAGATTTCCAATTGCTGAATGCTGTAAGTATAGAAATATGTACTCGTAGTTTTCTTCTTAGCGTATCGATGGCAATTTAAAATGAGTCGTCCCAGAACAGAGCCCCGAGTATGACGCCTTCAGTAGCGTCCATCTGTTCACACGATATTAAGTGCCCCCCATTGTTTGTGGTATGTAGTAATATCTATCTAGGTATCTATGTAGATTGTAGACTAATAGCACTCGGAACGAAATGCGGTGGTAATTAATTTAGGAACAGAAGAAAATTAAAAGGCTCTTAAAATAAAGCCGGAGCTCGACTGCCAGTTTCGTTGTTAACTTAATTATAACAAAATCCCTGTCCACATTTAAAGTCGCTATCAGTATTACGAGCTCGTCATGTTGAGCATTCAATCTTCTCTCATGAGGTTTCGGTTCGTTATTTTATTCAGGTCGTGAATCGAACCGTAAGAAGGTGTTAAAGAGTGAATTGGCAAAAGGAGCGAATGAATGGAATATGCGAACATGTCGGCGCGTTGGTTCCGATCGCCATTCGCCGCTGAATAATGAATGCGTCAGGGACGATAATGCTCACCGTGGCCCACCGCCGCCTCCGCCGCCCGGAGACACACGGTAGGTGTCACCTGTACACCTGAATAGATCAAATAAATAGCTTGAATACACTACTCTTTAAAAAAAAAAACACCCTGAACCCAACCTCTAAATATATGTTATTTCAAAATCTATACCAAAAAAACATTCCTTTGAAGCAGGGATGATCTCAGTTATTTTATATGTGATTATGGTAATGTACGTAAATCGGAAACAAATCTGGTGTTACGGTAGATTCATATTAAAATTATGTTAATTAATCCGTAAGCCTGCGAAATTCGTAAGTACGCTCCATTGTTACGTCTAGGACAAAGCGTCTTGTGATTGTGAGCAAAGAATATGCTGAAAATGTTGGGTATTACCCAAACAATCTGAAAATAAGAAGTTTACTCTTCTCAAAATCAACAACTTATAACCCAAACCATACTTTCTTAAGTTTTTGAAACTGCACTGAAGTTCAACTACTAGATATGGGATATTTTCGATCATCAAGTGATATGGCATAGTATGCTATGCCATAACTTTTACACTAATTTTTTTATTGGTGGTAAAGTTATCCAAATGGAGATAGTGACCACACACCATAGTTTATCAGTTTTGAAACTGAACCCTAATCCAGCTACTACGGGATGTTTTTTTTCATATAATGTTCCGTTTGCACTATACGGCCCCATGCCACATTGTGTGGGACGTCGTGCTAAAACGTATCACAATTGTCTTAGTGACACAATAATACTCATAAGTTAATCTTAGACATCCATTTCACAGTACCTCAAGCATTTTATACCGGTACAAATATAAAAATGAACCGTATACACAACTCGATATTGCGTGCGGAGTAAGGCGAGAATCATCTCACCTTGTCGACATTTATATCTCATGAAATACAGCTTCGACAACAGACATGCCAAATTTTGTGAGCAAAATTATGACGTCAACGTTGTACGTCTACATTCATCAATCTATTGTAAACACTGAGCGTTCACACCTTACGGAATTCCATACAAACTTTAAAGTCCTTATTTTCTGAAATGACTGAACCGATTTTAATGCAACTTAAAACGCATTAGCAGGATACAGAGGTCTAAAAAGTTACTAAAAAACATTTTTGAAATGTCTTAAAAAAAAAAGATAATTGTAAATTTCAGTTTCCATAGACAATTTATAATCGGTCTAATTTAGCTGTACCACTATTTTTCGAAAATATTTTTAGTAACTTTTTAGACCTATTATGTATCCTGTTTATGCGTATGAAGAATTAAAATCGGTTTAGTCATTTCGGAAAAGAAGGACTTGAAAGTTTGTATGAATTGTCTTAAGGCGTAAACGCTCTTAATGATTACTAGTGCTGAAGCACATTCATTGCTTGTATTGAATTAAGTGTATATTGCCGGTTTTCTATTACGACTACAATGTTGAATGATTGAGAACTTCAATTGTAAGGCTAATATAAGACTTTGGTTTTCGACTTTTCCCTAACGTTCCTTTATATCTTATCCACAGGGTAGATAGAGAGAGCACATTTTTCCAGCGCTGTCCTTCATAAAGGTCATGAATAAAATATCTTAAACGTGAGAGAAATGTGCAAAAAGAATCCTTTTTACTTTTGTTTGACGATAACTTTAATGATTCGAGAAAGTCATTTCGTAACTAAATATGATTGTGTGTAAGTGCACATGCACACATGTAAAAGTTCACAACTTTCTCCTGAAAGTGACAATATTTGTTCAAAATTTTCCTGTTTTTAGGTCAAACAACGCGTGTTACGAGACGGTAGCGTATTGAATAAAATATAAATATTTTTGGAACATAAAAGTTTCACAGTATCTCGTCCTTGTGAATATTATGTAGCTATTCATTCAAGTCACGCGTCCCTCTGCTGTTTATTCACATTCGCATTGGTGTACGTAAATAATGGGGTAACTTTTCCAAGTCACCTCACTCCTGTAAGACACGCTTCAATAACCTATTTACTTTAAATCATATTTTCATTTGGAAGTTGCTCGTCTGCAGCTAACTTATTTTAAAGCTGAGCAGGATGGTTATTTTGAAAAGTATAGTCCATAAATCAATGCTCATAAATAATGTCAACAAAAGAGCATGAATAAAATCGTAGGCTTTGTCAGTATTCGTATCAGTATTTATGTACGTAGCGTTTCCGATGCTTTACTCACTCATAATACAACCGCGGCTGGTATCCGAATACCTTAAAATTGTGTCCATAAAGATAAGAATTTTTGCGACTTCGTTTCGCTAGGCTCGAGGTTCCCTAAAAATTTATGATCACATTTCATGACTTCGTAAGAGTTCAGCTGGTTTTTCTGAAAAAAAAATGTGATATCCGATGTCCTCATTTAAAGGAAGCTTTATAAATTGTCCGTAAAGTTGTACTAGAGCCATTAAATTCTGCTACGTGTGCTACGCTTTTTCGTAGCAAGTGCGTAGTCCGCAATATAAACTTATAATTTGTAATATTATGGTTTCGTCCGGAATTTATGTTGCTCACCTATGCCATTGTTGTTAGGTAATATAATTTATTGTACAATTTTGTTGACGTGCCTACTTTTACACAAGCATTAAACTGCATTATTCATTGTCCTCAGAAATTATTCGTGGAGATTTTTGGTGAACAATAGAATTATGAAAATTTCCGTGAACCGCGGTTTTGTTAATGGGCCACTAAAAAGGGACGGGTTCTAATTGCTTTGAATAATGTAAGCATATACATAGGTATGGGATGGGTACTCATCGGTACCTCTCATGAAGCATGGAGCTGACCACTCGGTCTGCTAGCCTTTTGTTGCTTCAAATTTAATTAAGGGTTTGTTTTACAAAGTAATTAATAAAAATATGCTTAAAAACTACAGCTTTATATTCAATAAAGCTACACTCACTATGTACGAGCATGTAGACAGTCTTAAGTACATAACAAGAGAGAGCTCTTTAGGTCGTCTTATGAATTATGGGCGGCTTGCGCTAATTGATTCCTGAATTTAACCCTCGCGTAACCCCGTTACTCCAAGTGAATGTGAAAGATGTCAGTTCATTCTCGCGGTAATGGATCTGTTCTTTAATCTTCTTTCATATGCGCTGGCAACGTGAATATCCTTTGCATTTTTTCTTTACAAAAATGTAATTTTCGCCCTAATCCAGCTCTTGGTAAAACGAGCCACTTGACACCCGTTCTTTAATAGATTTCGTTAAAAACAATTGGAATTGGACGCGCTAGCAAGGTTAAGCAATGCGACAATCTGTGATTTATAAAGTCACATTAACATTTAACCTTGGGAGGGCGTTTGGAAAGTCAGCAGGGCCCGAGTTGAATGAAATGGTCGTCTTTTATTATTGGTAATGTTTACTAGCCGCATTTTAGATGTCTTTCGACAATTTTTTGTTACTATTTACTTATAGCACAAAATGTTACGACGTATGAAGTGCTTTTCTTACGTTCGAAAGTATCCTATGCTTGCACTAGATACCAATTTAATTGGTAATCACTTTAGTATGTTTTCTAACTTCACAAACAAGCATCAGTACTAAGTGGTGTGGTACCTACTATCACGACAAAGATTAAATAAGCAGTCTACGCCGACATGGTTTGTGTATATTTTGAATAAACGCGCCTTCCAAGTATCAAAGTTCATTGCACGTCGCTAAGATAGTGCGCTGCTAAACACGGCGCGCAGAATCTGCATAGCAACTACACACAGGACACACAATACTCAGACTGTGATAATATCTGACGCAAAGTTGTTACACTGAGTTTAAAATCTCAACGTTTCGCGTAACTAAGACGTCGAGGCAAACTGACGTCATGCAGGAATTTTGTACGCGCAATGCGTTATGTGGAAATCACAGAGGAAAAACGTGATTCATAAGTATCACAGAGGGAAATGTGATTTGGTGATCAGCGTATCGAGCTATTCACCTTACTTCCACTATCACTATCACTTTTATTTCACATTAACTCAATGCATCAGCAAATTCGATTCAGCGGACATTGTTACTTCACTTTTGGTACTTCCTGATATAATTCCATAATGGCAATCGCTACCTTGTTGGAATTGTACAGCATCCGATACTTTGGTAGCGTTTAAAAGGCTCTACACACGAAAGCATTGTGTGGCGTGGCACGGTGATAATCTATATGTTCCACGAACACTGCATTGCCAATTCAATGCAATTTACCTTCACCTTATTGCACGAAAAAGTTTTCAAACTAAGATGAGTCAGCAGCTATTTTCTGAATATATAGCTATACAATTGACATTGTCAGTAAAACTGAAAAGTAACCATGTTTTTAAAAAGAAGGGCCTATGTAAGGTTTAATTTTATTACTATTTTAATCAAATACAGAGCAAACAAAACAAAGCATTGTGTCACCCCACGCCGCCGCCCGCAACGCAACGCAACCGCTATGTGAAACTCCTTAGTGAAAATACCGTTTTCTCTGCTTCAGGACCTTGGCCTATTAAATCCATAGCTGAACTGAGTCCCTTGAAGTGTTATGATTATTGCATCCGTACACATTATCCCATGAAGGGGCGCGGCGCTGGTTTAAAACATGAACCCGTTTTTGTTTGTTTTTGTGACGAGCACATTCACTTGAAGCGGCAACCATTTTGTTTAGAGAAAATTTTGTCATTTCTATTTACTCAGCGGTTTTCCTGTTTTTGTTCCTTCATTTTGTCACAGCTTGATCATTTTATGAAAAAATATAGCTTTATTTAACGATCCGTAGCGGGTGTGTTTTATTAAAATGGTTTATGGCAAATCATTTTATGTTCCTTTGATTGCTTTGATCTTAGTACCTTGACAGATTTTTTTAGTGTAATCTGATTATTAAAAAAAATATTTTAATAAACATGGATTGTTGACGTTATAATTAATATTTAAACGTGAAAAATGTTTGTTTTCTTTTTGCCACGCCACTGTGGAACATTCTTGTTTATTTTATTTTCAAATATGAGGCATGTTGATATTACCACTTAACCTCCGTTACAAGCGTGTCAACCAGCTTGTTAGCAACTGCCTTTACGTATCTCTTTTGCCAGCTACAGAGATTCTCATTAAGAAAAACAATGAGAAAACATAATTATGTTACATTCAAACAACCGAATACCTACGCATGAATATAAGGAGGTAATTGTAAATTATGTTTAAATTGCTAATAAATAATATTCTCCAATGTAATGCCGTATTTCCTTCATGCTGTTTATGAGTTTGTAAACTATTCATGATAATACTAACTTTACCATGAATCTATGCCATGAATGAAACTGCTGAAACTTTTGAAAAGCGCCGTTATCTGTTGTAAAGTGTTTGTAGCATAAACTACGAATAGGTTCTCAAGATACCTGAACAATATGACGACGATTCACACCAGAGGAGAGCGCACTAAAATATGAAAACAGTTCACTTTGTCACTATAATATAGTTATTCACAAATTAGTGTGCGAAGCGAGCAATTTAATTTGCGTTTGCCGGAGACTGTTGCCTTCGTCATAGTTTGATAAAGTTCTTCGAGAATTCTGTCTAAGTAGGCCAATTGATAATCAAGTTTTATTTGTTATGAGAGTCATTAGGAGAGGAAATCTTGTTATAACAAATTTCGAGCGAAGTTTGTTTGGAAGCCTATGTGCGGGCTCTGGTAATTACTGACGACGATGTTCATCTTTTACCTTTACCGCCTCTTTTGACGCGTCGCGAGAAAATTGTTAATTGTTTATACTTTGTGTGTACATACACAATACACGCACATATAACTTGAAAGGTATTTTTAAGGTAACTGATGAATGTATGAGTTTGTCGTCAGAGCGTAGTTATTCTAAGAACAAAAGGGTTTGTTGATGTAGGTATTGTATGTGAGGGGTTTATTTGTGTTTACTGCTCTTAAAAGCATTTTTGGTGAAGGGACACCGTTACTGTGTGTAACAAGTAGAAAATATTACAAGTACCTACACGTATTTATGTTTCGGGTCTGCGGTCCACACTAAACGAGTGCTCCTGTTTATTGCTCCATAAAGTAACGTTTCATTCTAGAACCGTCCGAATATACTTTATTGGTCGTTGTAACTGATCGAGCACATCACTTTTACACTTTTACCTGTTTTGTACGGTGACATAATCATGGTAAAATTTTTGAAAGCGCGATAAATTCTTTAATATCCTTCATAAAGTTCGGTCATTCGTGTCAATTGTTTTATAGTTCTATTTTAAAGGTACGATAAAATTGGTATTACTGAATTGTTTTCTATCTGTCGCCAATTTGATATAAAATTCATCATAGAACGCGGATTGCGAGTCTGAGAAATGGTTGGCAGTCGGTGTGCGTATGAATATGGGGTTTATATGACTGAATATTCGGGTGGCCGTGTTGTGGCGTGTCGTATGAGTCAATACGTATGCCGAGCAGTCATACAGCGGTGTAGAGCAAGCACATAAACGTTATTGGTAACGTACGATGTGGAGCGGGAGGCGCCGCGTCGCGCCTGTAATGCGGTTTACTTTTGCAGCCGCACGTCCACGTAATGTTAAGTGATGAGTACCGCACACGTACATACATCTACTCCAGTCGATATTACCATATACAGCATGTCGGAATGACTTTATATTGGAATCAAATTATTTTACAAACGGAACGTAATATCTTTGTGCACCTCAATAAACCATTGAATGTTAAAATGGTAAGCTTTATTTGATCAATCTTCTTTTGAACAATTTTAAACTTTTGTGTACACACGGCTCCATTAAGTATTGTTCAAATACTCACTTAATGGAATGGCACATGTCTTTTAGGGGGGCCTCTAAAAAACATGTGTGTTCAAATCTGTGTTGGGCCTAGTTGGTTTTTGTATTATGCAAAAACATTTTATAATAATTAATTTATTATTTTCGTGAATAAATAAGTTTAGATTAGTATCTTTTTTTTGAAAAGTCTGTTTTAAATATTGTTTGTGTTTAATAAAATAAAAATAAGTTCATCTTTTATTATTGGGTGTAACGACAAGCAATAATAGGCTTAACATTTACGAAAACTTACTAAATTTATTAATAGACCGGAGGTTTCCTGACCGCTTGACGTGCATGAGATTGGACGTTCGAATCCGAGGGACGACATGTGCTTTTCGTCATGTTTTTTTTTTTAATAAAGTATTTTTCTATTTTGTTTTAGTAATATTTACAAGAAAAAAATACTTCACTTTAATAATCATTTAATAATAATTTATACACTCGTTTTTCTTGAGACCAGCAATGGCTCAAAGGTGGCAGCCCCGACTTACGAGCAGTAAACCGTGAGTTCGAACCCAGGCAGGCGCATTACTTTGTGTAATTTATTTCATCACCACTGCTCTGAAAAAGGTGAAGGAAAACATCGTGAGGAAACCGGCATGTCCTAGAACTAAAGACTCGAAGGCATGTGACATCTACCAACCCGCACTGGGCCCGCGTGGTGGATTACAGCCCCCTCCCTCTCATAGAGAGGAAGTCTGTGTCCCAGCAGTGGGAACATTATATGCTGATGATGCTGATGATGACTCAAATTTTAACATCTATTGATTAGACCTAAAAATAAAGTGACTAGGACGATATTAGATAACAATTTCATCACACTCACAACATTCACATGGGTTCGCTGGCTAAAAATTTAGTATAACGAAGTTCGGTGATGCGATGGTTCGAATCCAAATCGATACATTGAACTCTTTTTGAAGTATTCTGTAGATTATAAGTCTCAACGAATTCAATGTTGTAGCAGTGTAACATTTTAAAACTTGTGGCTAACCCCTCAAGTTTTAAAATGTACATACTGACGCAGGCTGTCCATTTGCAGTGTTTCTAAATTGTCTTGGCGCAAAAAAAAAAGAAGTGAGTAGAAATAATGGGTGTAAAATGACGAATGATGATCTATATACCTGAGAACTTTCTAGTTACGAAGCTATTGGAGGTCCCAGATCCAAAACTATTTCACAAGTATTTTTTTTTAACATTTATTTTTATTGTTCTAACTTTACTTAAATTACATCCATGGCCCTTATACTATTAAATGAATCCATAACCACAATGTTTTGAGTGCGTTACATTTAATCCTACCGTAAACTGTTATTTTTAAACCCCAAAAAAAGTCGTTTCCCAACTGCATATTATATTATCTGTGCTAGCAGTAATTTTAATAACTTAGTTTGATGTACAGAATGCTAGGTTGACGGGTTCCTGAAGGTGAAGAGTCTGTTTACACATTGTATGTACTTTTTATTAACCGACTTCTAAAAAAGGAGGAGGTTCTCAATTCGGAAGTTTGTATTTTTTTTTTTATGTTTGTTCGCGCATAACTCCGTCGCTTGCCAACCGATTTGAAAAATTCTTTTTTTGTTTGAAAGCGTATACTTTCCAAAAAGTTCCCATGAAAATTTTATCGAAATCTGACAAGCCGTTTCTGAAAAAATCAACAAAAATTAAATATTTCTAACTTTTCGTTTACTCTGCATTGCGTTTTTTGTTCGCGCATAACTCAGTCATTTACGAACTGATTTGGAAAATTATTTTTTTATTCCAAAGCCTATGCTTTGCATTTGGTCCCATAGTCACCAAGTTGGGATCTGGTGATGGAATCTTGGCGAAATCGAAGAAACTTTTCAAGTTTTATAGGAAACGTACAGCGATTTTGGTATTTTCTACAACAAGTGAAGCATTTGCGTTCAATAAGAACCATTCTACTATCAGATCTGATGATGAAGCCAAGAGACAGGCACTGGAACTCCATAATAAGGCAATGTATCTTAGCTGTGTTTGGGCTTGTTGGAATTGTAACGGTATGCACTTTCCAGGTGTACCACAGACTAACCTTTTTGACTTTCCTTATTCAACCTACGTAACATATTTTCGCGATGATCAGGGTTCTTATTCAAAATGCGTTGATCATTTCTTTCAATAATTTCTTTTAATCTTTTTCCTTTTTCTCAGTTTCAGTTCGACGCCTTTTCTCACACGAGAAGCATCTTTACTAGGCCTACCCATATTTTATTATTAGATTAAAAATATGTCACTAAAAATCAAGAAATAAAAATATTTTTTACAAAAAAAGAAACCGACTTCAAAAAACACTTAACGCACTAAAAAGTTAAAAATAATACTATAACCTACCTATATTAATAAACCTAACCTAACCTACGATTAACCTATAATAAAATTAATAATTCTTTGGAGTCGGTGCCAAGCAATATACGATACCTACCTAAATGACTATATACAGACTAAGGCCAGAAAAAAGCAAAACATAAATCAACAACTTCTAAATATTAATTCATTCATTAATTCTAATTATATAGCTTGGCACTGACTCCAAAGAATTATTAAATTTTATTATAGGTTAATCGTAGGTTAGGTTAGGTTTATTAATATAGGTAGGTTATAGTATTATTTTTAACTTATTAGTGCGTTAAGTGTTTTTTGAAGTCGGTTTCTTTTTTTGTAAAAAATATTTTTATATAAACTAATATTATAAAGAGGAAAGATTTGATTGTTTGTTTGTTTGCATTGAATAGGCTCCGAAACTACTGATCCGATTTTAAAAATTCTTTCAGCGTTATATAGCCCTTTTATCGAGGAAGGCTATAGGTTATATATCATCACGCTACGACCAATAGGAGTGGAGCAGCAATGAAAAATGTTGCGAAAACGCGGAAAATGTGACGCAAACGAAGTTGCGCCGGACGACTAGTTCGTATGATATTTCAATTATAGGCTCATGGATCGTTCAGGTACTACATTAATTTTGAGCTATTCAAATTACTTATTTATTAACAGTAACAAATATTAATAAACTTTCTCTGTTTATACAGACCTACACGCTGTTATTATCGCAACTGTTTCACGATTGAATCTCTGAAAATTAGATCCGAGAACTATTTCGATGAAAAGTAAAACATGTTGTTTTTAAACAGCATGTTCACTGGCAAATCATGTCGTCCAACTTGATGTTAAATAATTCCATGCATGTTGGATGTACTCACCGATCGATATTGTTGTCGGAAGTTTTTCTATGAAATAAAGCTTATGCGTCCTTCGCCTGCTTGTATCCATTACTCATAATCGAAGTTTTCGCCCTACATTCCTTTCTACCTCTTAAACTTGTCGTGTATAGTAAACTTGTGTGCCTCATATAACATAATACTGCTGCCGTGCTCACGCTGCTAACATACCTATACAAGCTGTTATTTTCCATCCCAGTCAAATTCAAGTAGCTAACTATGCTACTGATTTTTGACCCGAATCAATAATAAAATAAGAAAGTTTTTTTTCATATTTCCTGAAATCGGTAAGTGTATGTGTTTATCAAGTAGCATTAATAATAATTAAGTAGGTACCGTAATTTAAACTGATTATTTATGTCTTTTGTGACAACCTCCTGAATTTTGACACGGATGCAAAACAACATCTTGTATATTATAGCGTCATTTGTTGCAAACAATCTTGAAGCAGGCTATTTGAGGGGGCTCGGAGTGTCCTGTACTTTAGTCATTTAACTTGAATATAATTAATGAACTGACCGTCTGCGGCGCACCACTTCTCGGTCATTAGTCAAGTGCTTACTCATTAGCACACAACCGTTACCATTCAGATACTATAAATAAATTGCCCGTTCATATTTCACCGGACGCCTCGCTTTCCGTGGTTTTATACAACAAAATACTAACGTTACGAACTCCTATCGCGAATTCGTGACACTAAATGACTAAACAAATTATGCAAAACATAGATTTTATGATTCAGTGTAAGTATAATTTTATTTTATGACCTATAAAAGTGACTAATTTTACATATAGACGGGAAATTATAGAAGCCGGTTGTAGTCGCTTTATTGGAGCCAGTAAACATCGGTTTCGTTGCTAATTTATAGCAGTCGTTCGACAAAAGCTTTAGCGGATTTGAAAAAAGTAGGTCTAGAAGGTAATTTGTAACAAAATCAGATGTACCTAACCTGTTGAATTCTATAACATCTAATCAAAGTTTCCAAAGTAACTGACGCATGACGTCACAGTAAACGTTAACTATAAATTATTGTATGAACCACATGAAAGCGGCAAGAGAACATAATTGCTGTGGTTTGCATTCGTGTAGGTACTAATTATGTTCCCATATTATTAGTAGAATTACTGTCTTGTTAGGTATTGGGAGTCTAATATACAAATTAGTTACGCATTTGGCATCACCGCAGCTCACTTTAGTGTGTAACAGGCACTATCAATTTGGTGCGGCGGAAGATAATAAATATTTTATTATAGGCTCGGACGGGCCACGTGAACCGCAAAATCACTGTAACGGCGTTGTTATACGGATAATTTGCAAATATTATCGTAAAACCGGCAATGACGCCTGTTACAAATCACAACGGTAATATATTGTTATAAAGCCGTGCATTTAATATCGGTGCTGTTCGACAATGCTCAGTTAATCATGTTTGATATTACAATGCATGTTTTGTTCGTTCGCCTTGTATTTTCATTTCAGTTAGCTTGTTAAAGTTATTAAGCTCTGTACCTATACTCGGATAGATAGTACCCACTAGGCTAAATACAAACACAGCATCAAATCGAGCACAATAGGATAGTTAGGCTACTTTAGTATGTATTATCGTATCTAGCGAGTTCCAAGCACGTTAGCAGATATTCAAATAGCTCGTAGTGAACTGCAAGCTGTGCTGATATCGACAAGGCCAATAGAACATTAATTTTGATTGTTTGTACAGTGGTGAGATGATCATATTATGCGGTATTGGTCATCACGTGGTTATGTGAGTCGGTTCAGTGAGTCGTCCGCTGCATGGTGAGTCGTGGTGCAATTATGATAACACGTGAGTACGGCGCGGCGGCGTGGCGAGGAAAACAGCCCCGGGCGCGCCAATTATTTGATCGCCGCCTACAAACCAGATTAACTACAGCATTTGTTTACACTGCTGTTGGTTTCGCTCTGAACTTCATTTTAAAAATCAAAAAGTTGATATAAAAATAACTTGTTCATTTTACAACTATGAGGTACACTTCTCAACACAAAATGTTTCATGATGAGGTCTACTGATAATAATTATATAGTGGAACCTCAGATAAATTCAAAAGTAGGAAGTAGTGTTAATAGAAAGTCTTGGTTGCACAAGCTGTCACTTTTCCGTTTTCTTTTAAAACGTTTATTTTCTTATAGAACAGTTTTAATTAAAGTAGGTATGTAAATGAAACCTGAAGAACAAAGGGAATCAAAGTGACACGAAGTTTTAATAATTAATTTGTAACTATTTACTACATGAAATCGAGAATTACATGAATGTTCAGTTATTTATGTAACAAGGTTACACTTCTTGTACAAATTGGTGACGGTTATTAATTGATTTTCTCGGAAATATCAAACAGTACTTCCTGCGTGATATTTCCGTGAGAAAATTGCTCATTTGACTCAATAAATTTCTAAATCTGTTCTTTTATTATAGGCAACTTTTATGAACTTTGATTATTATATCAACGTCACGTTGTCTGTGTGCTGTATCGTTCTGGTATTTGGTTTTATAATTATTCAAACGAAATGAATATCAAACAAAGTATTTAGAGAAAGCCTATGCCCAACAACATGCAATAGGTACCTCCATTTGTTGGCTAAGCAAACTGTAATAAATTAATTATAGCACACATCTTAGTAGGCGACAAGGTGTCACCTGTCAGCTGAGCTCAGCATCAAGTGACGCTCTAAGGATATGCTGACGCGAGCGAGCATGACCTCTGCCAACACACACGTTATATACGAGAATGAAATTTGAATAACTTACGTCCTAGACATGGTATGGTTGGTTCGCAAATGCTTGGTTCGTATGGCTTTCCAGAAAGATAGTTAAAGATGTTCGATCAAAAGTAGAAAAATGTTGCGAAAACAAATATAATTTAAAATTTCTTTGTACTATGGTAAGAATGTACGTCAGTTTCAAAGAATACATACGTTTTGTAATATTGGCTAAACTGTATATTTGGGGCTTTCCTTACAGTTTTTTTTCCGCATTGCCTGGACTGTCTTGTTGTTCTAGACGTTGTAAGCGGTACTGCTGAGCATGATAATCTTAGTTTTGATTTTCATGGGGACCAAAATGGTATTGAGGTTCTGTTTTGATTGATTTTCCGTCCGATATTTCTGAATTGCAGCCCAGAATCTAGACTTAGCCTATAACCATCCAGCCAGTACGTGTTTCAAATAAAACTAGCGAAATATTGGTGTATTGGTACACCTCTGTCTACTCTTTCGGGGATTACAGGCGTGATGTTATGTGTTCTATCTGGAAAATAAATCATCGCAGGCCGTAGATATATTAAACTATTGTTGTAGGTATGACATATACTATGTAGGATGATTTTCTATCACTTCAGATATGACTGATAGATTATTCGATTAGAGGCGTCGTAAAGGTAGTTTTCTTTTCTCGATTCCTTTAACGCCTATAAAGTGCTTGCCAAATGTGCCATTATAGTTATTTTCTTCTGAAGCCCATCGAATACTGGCATGTTCGTAAATAAAAGTAACAGCCTATTGTAAGTTTTTTGTATTGATTTTCTATTTATTTGTTGACTGAAACTCTTCACTTCCACTTCAATTGTTTGTTTATCGTAATTCTGATCTTTTTCGTTTATTTTGGATACAATGCTTATCTTTTGCGTGAATGACTCAAGTTGGAAGGAAGGGGTTTTCCTAGTTTTGAACAAAAACCTTTTGTCAATTGTTATTTTTTGTTTGTTTTTTTGACTGAGTTTATTTGACTGAGTTTATTCTATTTCTACTTTTTTTCATTTTTAAATATTTCTTAGAAAGATACTAGTCCGCCGGTGTTGGGAAGGGGGTCCAAGTTACCGGTGGTAAGGGCTCCTCTGACAAAAACCTCCGTACAATGCAAGCCGTATCAAGAAGAACTGCCTTCTGAATCAGGCATTTGATCCAATCTCCAATCGAGAGCCTCGGAATATGTTCGCATATCATTGTATTTTAATACATCGTGATGCTAATTTTTATTCTGTAATGTAATTGTCATGAAGGGGTAGTATTAAATACGTTATAATTCTTTAACGTTTCAGTTTGCGTTCGAGAATAGTTTTAGTTCTCATAAAACATTCTGTTGTGTTGTGGACATTTACGATACCTACATACATACGAGCTAATTCTAGGACCTCTTTCAATACGAGATCGTGATATTTTATTACCCTGAAATTTCGCTGTCATACTGCCTTCGTTGATTTGATTATATTTCCGATATTTTAATACATTTTGATTTGTGAGTTTCATATAATAATAATATATTATTGGAAATGAGATTCGAAGACATTTTTAATTAATTATTTCCTTCGTAATAGATCTGTTACCGGAAATGTGTGATGAAATGTATACAATTCCGAGTTTATGTAGGAAATGTGTTAAATAGTATCATAATTATTTTTTACTCCACACATTTCCTAGGAATTGTATGCATTTCCTAGGAACTCTATACAATTCCTATATGACAGAAGGAAATGTATAAAATTAAAAACTATACTATAAGTTAATCTGAAGAATATATTAGATGTTGTGAGACTTTGGGTGAAAATGGTGGTCGTGAACTTGTAGTGCCCCATACATAATTCTAATCAAACCAATTTGCTATAGTTTCTGTAACAATTAAATAATATTGTTGGTTAAAAATTGAATATGCTTTGCAACAAAAGTTAGTGACAGAACCGAATTGCTGCAAAACCGACTCCACGTAGTCTTGTTTGTCCTACCCCTAGAGTGTAATTTAAAATCGCGTAGGCGCGGAGGGGCGAGGCGGCCCGCGGGCTGAGGAGCAGGCGGCTGCGAGCGAGCCGCCGCGGCTGAGGCTGGCCGGCGAAGCCGGCCAACAAGCCGAAGTTGCGGTGGTGAGCGAAAGCCGTCTGCGAAGATTAGCACGCGTGGGGCCGCCGGAGGCCCGCAGCGCCGGAGCCGTGACAGAAACCCTGCCTGATGCATGTTGCATGCTCGCTTGAATGGAGCGATCGGCGCAGCGATGACTACTGATATACATTTCCTATCACGGTTTAGGAAATGTATAGATTTCCTAGGAAAAGTGTTAATTAAAAAATATTTCATACATATCCTATGGATTTTAGGAATTGTACACATTTCCTAGGAATTTTATACAATGACGGATTTCATACATTTCCGTTAACAGATCTAAATATAAAACCATTGCAAGGAAAAGTAAGTTATACTTTCTACGGTGAGATCACGAAATGTCACATTGTTATTGTTGTTCTGAAATGATAAATAACATAATTAATTTCATACGTTTCGGAGGACCTCCGAAATAAATGGACCGTTCTCGTATTACTTGGCACAAGCTAAGGATGAATAAATAAAAAAGTACGAACTATGAACTGTAGTAATTTTATTACAGCCATAATATAAAAAAATTTCTTTGAGAACATCGTAAATTTTTATACTCCTAGGGTTAACGAGTGTGTGTCACCAGTTTCTACAAGCCATTATTAAATTTCCAATTACTTCGAATATAGTCGCACTCGTACCTTTTTACAACCCCTTTTTGTTATGTCATTCAGAATTGCCTAAGCATTCATTCAGCAAGAACATATTTTATTTTCTTTGACGGTCAATGTTTTGCTCGCTTACTGCGTTACTGCCTCTTTGTCTCTGAATCAACATTTAAAAGTTATTTTTACTAACTGCTGATTAAGCTGTAGAATACTTAATTAATAGTCAGCTAGCAGACAAACGCAATGTACAAATTAATGTAAACTAAAAAAAAACTAAATGGCTTGGCTTCACATCAGCTAAGAAAGCGTAGCAGTCGTAGTCATGTAGCCTGCTACGGCGTAGCAGCAAAAATGACGTAGCACTAAGTATACAGTTTATTAAAACTTATTATATTGCAAGGTTCTACTTCATAGGCCCAAATTCAGCAGAATAAGCTGAATTGACGGTATCAATACAGATGAATACTACTGCTCAGTGACCCTTGGGAAATAATGGGCCGCGGCCGGTCTATTCGTAGCTGAAGCCAGATGGCACCTCTGGAATAGAAAGTACCTCATTTGTGAAAGTCTAGCAATGTATTGATACCTACGAAGATTAATTCAGTTTGGTTATGATTATTCTCACATTTATTGAAAGTTATAATTAATCTAGAGTAAATTGCTAAATATAAAAAAAAAGATTTGTTGAGAACGTGTTCATCATCTGGGTCCAATTAACTAGCTGTACCGTCGGACAGTTTATTTCGCCTCGTTATTTTAGGATTGTTCGGCTAGATGTAATTTTTCCTGACAAGATAAGCAAGCATGTCACGTACGAAAGAGTCGGAGAAACTATAGAGGTGTCTAATTGGGTTGCGCCGGCGGCAACACGAGTGCGGGGCCGGAACGGCACCCATCACCGCAAGGCCACCCAAATCGAAGCCTTTCGATACCCCAGCCTCCTCTAATCATCTCAATTAATACAACAGCACGCTCCCATTCAAACTTATCCTTTGTTATCGATAGAGAAAAGGCTTTTGAAATGAGATTCTAATCTCATTATGCGTAGGTAGTTACCTAATCCAATAAAATTTGAAGTATCCACTTGAAAAGATCGTTTCGTTTAAAAATATACGGTTTAAGCTACTTTACTTGAAGATTTAGAGGCTTTGGGTTTTAATTAACGCGCGGTTTTAATGGAAAGTTCACTTGTCTGGCGAGGTTATGTGGTCTGTATTCAAAAAGTTACGAAGTCTTTATTTTGTACAAAGTACTTCGTTCTATCTTTGTTTTAAACTCATATTTTGCATAGAAATTAACTGATATTACTAAAATTTCTTAAATAATTCAAAAATATTACTTAACATTTTTTTTACATAACTAAGAGAACTCAATCCTAGTCGTGAGCAGTGTTGGTATAGTTGTTCCGCCGTGGTATCGTTTTATCGTAGTTCCAGCCCAGGCAGGTGCATTAGTTTATTTCATAACCTCAGCTCTAAAATCGAGTCGAGTGGCGTGATCATGATGACTCTCACAGGGAGAAAGCATGTCTAGCAGTTAAAGCTATGCTATGCATATGCTTATACTATAAGAAATAACTATGTGTTATTTGAATTTTTCCAGTAAAATAGATGTTCATCAACATACTCGGGTGTAAAACGAAACAATTAAACCATCCAATTGACTGCGGCGGTGGAATGGCCACAGTGATAAAAATATAATTAACGTAGTTATTATTGGAAAATAATTAATAACGAATGCAGTTCAAGCGAATGACGCTAATTAACTGACCACTTTTTAGCTTTGTGTCATTTTTACTTCGAGCTTTTATTAATTGATGACGTCTTTGTATGAAATAGAGGACCTCGGGTAAAGCAGGTAATTTCAATGCACTATTTGATCAATGGATAAATAAATAGATATAAATTGGATAGAACTGCAGCTAAAGCTAAAGCTATGGTGATTTTTATTTACATACTTTCCTAATTGTCTATGTTTTTGATGAGAAAATCAAACATGCCTGAGAGATATTGGCACATGAGCGGCATAAATACTCACACACCAGATTAGGCACTGACCACACGAAAAGAAGAAGAAGTTTTTGATGATCTAAATCTAAACTAATATTATAAAGAGGAAAGATTTGATTGTTTGTTTGTTTGCATTGAATAGGCTCCGAAACTACTGGTCCGATTTGAAAAATTCTTTCAGTGATATATAGCCCATTTATCGAGGAACGCTACAGACTATATATCATTACGCTACGTCTAATAGGAGTGGAGCAGTAATGAAAAATGTTGCGAAAACCGAGAAGATGTGACGCAAACGAAGTTGCGCCAGACAGCTAGCGTTACAATAAAATTTGATCGTCCATATGTTAAATGAATTTCTCTTTGTGTTCATAAAGACGAAAATGTTATCGTTCTAAGTTAAAAGGCAATCCACTTCAACGGTAATGAAAGCTCATTAGAAAGAAATCGTTTTGATATTCACTTAAAGTACAAGTACGTACTTAAAATATCTTTATACATTTACCTTATTTATAAGGCTACGCTGAAATCAGTTTTTTCTTTTTGAATTGCTCACGTACTAATGATATTTTTTATCTTCTAAAAAGATCCTGTGATATGATCCTGATCTGAAATGGTTGAATTACTTTTGTTTTAAATAGTAAACGAAAACATTCTTTTTTCGTGCTTGGGTTCATTAATAGATTTATTTTGATATATTTTGAGAAATCAGAAACCTAGTTATAACTTAAATATCTGATTGGAAAAAAAACACAAAAAAAAAACTGAACTAGTAGCTGTGTTTATTCTGCAATGTTTTGATTATGAAAAATGCGGTGCGCTGCGCTTCACCGGATAGTGCCTTGTAACAAACGGGTTCAATGAACGGGAAATGTAGGAAATTAGCTATGATCAGCGACTTTTGTATTTATTACAGATCATACAATTTTGTCTGTAGTAATGTATAGCAATTTATGGTTTAACTGAGTTCAGCGACTTTTGTAGTTTAGTAATGACAAGTTGTTTTATAATTTACTTTGGTCAGTAACTTATGCTAAATAATAATGATTAGGAAATATTGGAAACAAATTATGTTCAACGACTTCTGTTGCTGACTGTACATCAGCTACGAATGCATGCAGTAATACAATGAACAGCGAATAGCTTTGTTTTTGCCGATCGAAGTGTACCTACAATGGAATAGTAATACATACCAATCGCATTTAACACCCTTTCCTCTACTATGTTTGACTTGACTGCTAGTCAAACCGAACCCAATGCACGTTAGCATATTACAAGAATCAATCGCTATGTGAACTTTGTGATCTAACGACGTGATCAGTCATCGCTTTAAAAATACGGGTTTTAAAACATGCGTTGAACTTTGTCGGGCTTCGGCTTCAAAGTGATAACAAACAATGGCCACAAAGTAACAACAGCGTTCCAGTGTATAATAAAGAGATCACACATGCAAAACTCGACAGCCGAACGAGCTCTCGAATGCCTAAAAAAAAATAACAGAAAGAAAAGAAAACAAAACACAGAATTGGTGCCCGGAATCGAGTGCAAACACATAAAATAGCAGAGATAAGAACGGAATTAATGCCGAGCGAATTAAACAATGAGAATTTTAAACTGAGTTGGAAAACTCTGGATCCGTGATTCCGCTGTCAATTACACGTTGAATAACGATAAGTCATATTGTGGAGCGTGCAATCCAGCATTATCAATTTGTGGGGATACGTGGCTGACAGGAGCGGCCGGCGACGGCGATGGTACATTTGTCAGCGTGATTAAATGACGTCACACACAGTACACCCACACGTTGAATTGTTTTTAACTGACAAAATCATTCCGAAATAATGTGGATAAAACGCTTTACAAAAGTCAGAACTCGTACCTACCGCTCACAGCTCATCTCTGAACCAATATAAATTGGAACTGTCTGGCGTAACTGTTTGTTGCTATATATTATAGTTCTAAAAAGAAATAAAAACAATTCAATTTGTTCTTTGTCTTTTATTGATGACGAGCCATTTGATCTGTATAGGACATGACACATTCTATTTATATTCCCTTTATACACTCGTATGCTAAAAGTACTACGTATCTTGGGTGGAGGAGGCGGTTCACAAAGTTTCAAAAACTACTTGCTACGAGAAATAGTTATCGAACTAACTCAATACTTGGACAGGTTTCTCGCTGAGTAAGACGGATAGATTAATGGTTTCACATATCTCTTCTGTTATTCACAATAGACACCGACTTTCCGGCACAAATACTTATACCGAGATACTTTCGCAATCACTCGATTTTCTTCGGTTTCCTGACCCCAATTCACTTTAACCCAAAGTTAAATATTTTCTGGTTCGCACTGAATACAAACAGCTACTCAATTCTGTTAATAAGATATCTGGTCGTAGTGGGAACGGAGCCGTTAGACGTAATTCTGTCAATATTGGTAAAGGGCTGCCAGGCGCAAGGCTTTTTTTTTGGAATCCCAGTCTGAAAATAGCTAACTGTGAAGCATTTAGAATTAGCTATGTAGACTGACTTAGTATTTGACTTTAAAATTGGTTAATTACCATTGGATTGATTGATTTGTTTTATTGTTTTTATTTATTGTGTTTATTGGTTTTTTGGTGGTTCGTTATTATTGGTTGGTTTTTGGTTGGTTGGTTACATGAAGAGTGTTCGTTTTCTAAATAAAATTTGCCAAGTTAACAACAAGACTATTCCAATGTAGGATTGTAGGTACGATAGAATATTAAGCGAACGTAAAAAAGACCTGTGCTATTATGGCGGAAGATGTGTATTAGATAAATATTATGAACACAGAAGAAGACTGCCTCGTGTCTCTTGCTTAGGCTAATATTAATAAAGCCAGGGAGATGAAGCCCTATGGTAGGTAAGCCACCACTAAAGAATATGCCATTTTCCATACGAGAAATATAAGAGTATGCTCGCATTAACCGCTTGAAATATTTAATATCTACCTACCTATTTACATAACTCCTTTACATAAATAAGCTCTCACCTCTCCACGTATGTACTAGCTTGACACAAATGTAAAACAACGCACTTGCCTTACCATATTATAATTTTGATCATAATAAAATTATTTGGTAAGGCGACACGTACAGCGAGCCCACAGTTTATTACATTGAACAAACAAAATTAATAAGGATCTCCCGAAATCCGTAACTGAATGTTGATAGACACGAAGAACAATTCCGTTTAGAATTTCAATTAAGAAGTTAGAGTCCTATTAAAATTCAGGAGAGCGTTGTGGACGCGAGAGCGCAGCGAGAATGCGATTGTACAGAAATAAACGTTAGTGTTTGGTAAACGAGTTTGAGGGTCTATTAATGAGAGGCTCTTTTACTCCTTAACATTGGCTCGCTGTGATTTACCGAGATGAGATTAAACGTGGTTTCAGACGCAATTGTACGTGTTTCTTACACCTTTCGCTTCTCGCTTTTGTTTTTCTTTTGTTACTTTGTTTCAACAAACATTTAGAATTTACTTGCTGTTTTCTCAGGCAGCTTTTTGTACATAGCGAGGAAGTTATTTATTTCGTGTCCCACGAGTGAGGCGACCTAGACTTTACGGCTCACTGTTCACATCGGGTAATGATTTCTTACGCAAAATCCGAATCCGATGCTGGGAACCGGATCCGCGTCTCCTGAGACTCGGCAACCCTTTTCAGAGGTCGTTACTTTTTAGCTGTGGGTAAGTCACAACTCCTTAGGGAGAACATTTACATTTGTTTAAAATGCTGGTACGTTGGCAACATTTAATTTCGTAACGCGACTAGGTATACATATTAATTTTTTACTCGTCCTTTAGTAACGATACTTAACAGTTTTGAGCGGTACTTTTTTGTGTTGTTTAGATGATACGATGTTGTTGTGTAGGCTTACCTCTTGAATATTATTAATAACATTTTGTAAAATATTAGGTATCAGACCTTTATCAAATATGCGGAGTTTATTCAGCCCTCAAAACCACCTACTAAATTATCTCAGTGCTAACTTTTTTAACGTTTGTAATATTTTATGAGCATAAATCTCGGTACGTTCATAAATGTTTATGACTTTCATGCAAATAAGAAAATGTCTGGGAAAAGTGATACTACCTACTTAACATTAATATTATTGTGTTGTGAAACATAAAATAGTTGTCAACACAGTAACTGTGTACGAATAGGAACGAGTCATAAAAAAGTTAGCTGGAGATGTGAAGAACAATCAACATTTTTGCTTAATACGCAAACGGTACAAAAAACAAATATAGGTCCTTTATAAATGGGCATCTAATAATATTGCTAGCAGAACCTGGATTGTAACTACATATTATATAGTATTACTCGGCAATATTTAAAATAGTTTAACATTTTCATAATAAAAATGTCAAGTCAACGACATATTTTTGAGCATTCGTGTAGCATAATAAGAAAGAAAAAAAGAATGAAAATTATGTTTACTGGCATTATAAAAAACATAAACACCGTGAAATAAAACAAAATAAATAAACAAAACTGTTGATGCCAAAAGGGCCTCAGCTCAACATAATGCCAGAGACGCTGATTTTTAACTGCAGCCCACACGAATGCTCAAAAATATTTAATATCCAGGCACACTAGAACATTACCGTTGTCAAAGGCGACATAGGCTGGTCTTAAGACAAAAAACACGGGAAAAAATTCATTTCATTCATTAGCAAGACAAATGGCAGAAAGTTATTTAGGATATTCCGTTTCTGCTGAAGAAATTTTCATTTTCTGTTTCATTAGTAAAATTTAATCTTATTACGAGGGAGGGTAGAAGGTACGTCTTGAAGGAATCCTTGTAACGAGTGCGGGGAAATGTTTCTTGTTTTCTTCGCTATAAATTTTGAGTGCGAGTTACGGCTGAAATTGAAACGCTTTAGCAAACTTCTGATTAGGATGCCGAAGGTAAACATGTGGTGATTAATTTACGTGTTTATCATGTTATTAGGCAATTAGGAAACTCTTTCCATGTGAATAATCTGTACCTAATTAGGATTTGTGCATTTAGATCAATCAAAGATAAAACCTTTCCCTATCCACTGAGCCTTATATCACGTACCCGAAAACTTTCTGCCCTACCCACATTAGATTTATCAGAGATACAAAAATATCATGTCACTAAATTACTGAAGTTTTCTCTCGTTACCCCACACTAAAAAAGTAATATTTTTGTTCAATATATTCTCCCTTTATTTCTATCTATTTTCGTTTGGATATTAATCCTTAATTTTATAGGTGAAGCCGGACACTTTTGGACATTACCATGTAGTTCAAGGCAATTGTTTATTTCTTGTGTTAACGTCGCAGCTGGATCACGATAGGATTATTAATTCATTAGCAATAAATCTTGAAAATTCGTGTCTACAATTTTCATAAAGGCATTAAGAATGTAATATATCTACACAGTAAGATATTTGAACCTCAGCAGGCTAAACGAGCTGATTGTAGATTGTCGATATGTCGCAGTATGCAGAGATACGTCGCAGAACGTTTGCCGCTTCCGCTGTTTAATGCGCGGTTAGGCCAGCTAACAGCTAAATTACTAGTTGTTTACGTAATGCCCGGCTCTGGCTGTCTTGGTACGACAGATATACTGCTATCTTGCTCTTAGGTCGTTCTGTTTGGGCCACTGATTAGATCCATGCTTTTCCTATTCGGGTGGATGAAACTACAGCACGCCACCTGATTTGATCCTTTCAAGGTATTTTTGCTTAGTCCACGTTAATAGGGTAGTATTATTTTTTTGAGCGTACGTTAAGCCGTTAGTCCTGGCTGTAATTTGTAGATCTTTGACAGTCGTTACGAGTAGTCAGAAGTTTTGGCTTCTGACTTCGAAGTCCAGTTTTAACGAGGGGTCACCCAGTTTCTGGGTTGTGGAGGTCAGATAGGCAGTCGCTTCATGTAAAATACTGGTATTCAGCTGCATCCGGTTAGACTGGAAGCCGACCCAAGATAGTTTGAGAAAAGGCTAGGCTAGATGATGATGTTTTTTTTTGAGCGTTTTGTTTGATTATTCTAAAGTTCCACGACGCGAAATTCGTTTAAAAACAAAAAAGATTTTTTAGCGATAAAATATCCATCTATTGAGATTCGACGATATTCTTTAAATGGAACCAGTGAAATAGATCAGGTGGGAGCTCGGAGGGATAATCGGGTTTATTGGAGAGGGCTCTAATGAAAGCCATCAGTCACGCCGCCGCCGCCGCCACGGGTACATACCACCTACCATATCCTCTAAGCTAGGTACCATCTCCTAGATATCAATCTATGTATATGTCACATTCAAAACTACTTCTGACCGGTTAAAACTATTTTACCAATAACGAACAAAATATGTGGAACTTTAAATAAATAGTAAACATTAGCTGCGCCCCGCGGTTTCAAACTCGCAGACCGGGACAAAAAGTAGTCTATGTGTTAATCCAGGGTATAAGCTATCTACATCTCAAATTTCATCAAAATCCATTCAGTAGTTTTTGCGTCAAAGAGTAACAAACACATCTTACAAACTTTCGCGTTTATAATATTAGTAAGAAGTAGCATTTTTAATATCCCGTTTGTAGTGTTATTGATAACTCATTAGGTTGTTTGGTTTATTTTTGTGACCCTTTGAAAAACATCCTATTTTAGTAATTCTAGGTAATTATAAGAAAATTAAAGAAGCGTTGTCAAACAAAACATTTTTAATAGAGAAAACGCCAATTAACCTAATAAGGGTTTTGACTGACACTGGTAAAAAGTGGTTTTGTCCGATTAACAGTTTTGACGGTAACATATACTTTGAGTACATACAGCTTAATGAACGTTGTCGACATGGACCGGTCGGCATCAATATTGGATAAGCTGGGATAGTCCAATCTTATCAGCTTTATCTAATAGGATTCGTTAGCCATTTGTTTTTTTTTTCATTAGATGATTAGGTAAATCGATGGTAAATTACCAAGCTTATTGTGTTAGGTTAAGTGCCTCATAGTAGGTATATTTGTTAATACCAGTTTTCACAAATCTTAAGCGCAACATAAATAGATGCCTAAATTTTATTGCAATGTTTGAATTTCGACAATGAGCGCTACACCGATCGTTAAGAGATCCACAAGGCCCTTTATTTAAATAATACAATAAATAACGCAATAAAAAATTTGACTTCTTTGACTTTAGGTATCGCTCAGAGTTAGTGCAAACGGGCTTAATACTTTAGCGAAAAGGCAGCGGCAGTGGAGATTCCGATAGCGATATATTGTTCTTATACCTAATCCATCTTTTGTGTACTACCGATGTATTCCCTTCTAGTAGATAGTGTACTTTGTCATTGGTATCTCTCCCTGCTATTTGGTAGTCGAAGTGAGTAACAGTGAGCTCACACGACAGGCTCCATTAAGTTCTGTGTTGTGTTTGGCAATTAGCCCCCTTCCAGTAGTAAACGTCTTGCCCCCGTATTCACAAACGCTCGGATTCGATTTCGATTCGGAAACTCGTATGTCTGTCTCGCTCGCTTTCGTAATGCCAAAACAAGATAGACATACGACTTATCGAATCGAAATCGAATCCGAGCTTTTGTGAATAGGCGGCCATGTCTCTGAGGCAGCTAGTCACGGCTAATGTCTCGAATACACAGGTACATACACTGTGTGTGATTACTTAACTAGTTGCCATTTCTGCTCGTCTTATTGTTTTGTCAATACTTACAAGTAGTTTACAGGAATACTAGCGACCCGCACCTGCTTCTCATGGCGCCATCTACTCATCATCTGTCTAGCCTTTTCCCAACTATGGAGTTACGGCTTAACATGCTTTCCGAGGCCCGGAGGAAACTCGATATGTAACGGGTGGTCACCCATCCACAGACCAACCTAGGCAAGCAAGGCTTAACCTAAAGATCGATCCGAGCCGTTGTTATTATTTATCCAAGAGTTCCTAATAGCGCCACCTATCGGGACCAAAACTATACTAAGCAAGTTCGAGCTGGAACCATACACATTCACAAAATTTCCTTGACATCGGTGGGGTGGTTTCGGAGATTAGCGTGTACGAACACGCAAAAATACAAAAATCACGTGTCACTATGACACGTGATTTTTGTATTACGATAACTTAAGTTCAAGGTCATATCCATAATTCCTATTCAAGGACAAAGGGATCTTCGAACGACATTAATCAACACTCACTATTCACGTCACGCCGCATATTAATCTTCTAATAGAAAGAATATCGTGTCAAAGACAATAGAGGATCACGACCAAAGATAATGGAGGAAGTATAATTCACAGCCCCATTTTCCCGTGACCAAACAAAGTTCGACACTATTGTGGGTAAAACAGTTACACTACGTATGGCCTCAGGGCATTTCATCCCGAAAATATTTTTTCTTATGTTAGACGTTAAATGGGCTCCAAAGATATCGCTGTTGTTCTTTCTGCTACAATTTATTGTAGAGAATATAGCTGTTTATATTTACTTAACACTTCATTATATAAAATAAGCAGAGAATTTATAATAAATCTGAGATACCTTTAACTTGTCAAGAATTTCGCTATTCATAATTATAATTGCATTTCGCAGACTAATAATAATTTATTCAAGACGTTAAATTCTGCTTACAACAATAATTGTTCTGCGCTGTTCGGTTGAATCTTTTAATAAGTTCTCAATTATCTTTGATGTCTGCGACCCTTTTTACCTTTGACCCGCGCTTATTCAAAGGTCCTTTGCTGTCCGGCGACTTCAAAGCGAACTATCTACAAGCTAGCTTACCCTTTGTGCGACTAGCTGGTAATCCGGACATTGTCTGCCTCAAATTCCTATTTGACAGATGTTTTTTGGTCGCATCAAGTATTTTGTCGTACCGTACTTAACCTAATTGGTTTCATGCTGAAGACTTGCATGACGTTATACATACTTCACGCTGATATTTCGTTTACAGAGATGAAATGTATGTGATGTCGGACCGGCTTGAGGGTATTTGAGCTTACTACAAGTATGTTTTTCTTGGAATCAAGTGGTAGGTAGGTAGATAGGTAGGTGTATACAGTTTCTTCATTCTTTTGTATATGGTTTTCAGATTTGTTCTAGTAATGTTATGTTTCACATCAATATAGATCGGTGAATGGTCGAAAAAGTTAAATCGACGGACCAAATCGTTTGAAGCAAGCGAAGCTTTGGTTAAATTACCCAATCAACATATAAAGTGGCTACTCAGTAAATGGCGCTTGAATCCAGTCACTAGAGATAAATGAATGTCACTGATTAGATACTAAAAGCTCAGTAATCGATTCGGCTGTTTGCTGGTCAGAGCTAATTTTAACAGTATGATGACAGAGTACTTGTATCACGCGTGCCTATCAGCATTGTGCGGTAAAGTGCCAATTACCCAGAGCACACACACCAAGCACATAAAATGTTACTACTGGGTGTAGTTATACCACACCGTGTAGACACAACTAAGTACCAACAATCTGAGCATGAAACTGAAAGTAATTCAATATCAATAGCATCCATAAAAAATAAAAAATGTATTGGGAAAAATAAGTAAAGAAAATCCAACAAAAATATGACCGTGATACCGAAAACCGAACTGTTTTCCCCATTACGCTTTCCACAACAATGACAATAAACCATGTCGCGATGGCTCCATTTCGGGTGTTTTTATTTTTTTCGGGCTAAACTTACATGCTTGGTCGATATTATTTCTGACTTTAACATACAAAGCGAAATGCGACAGTTTGACGAAATATCGCAAAAGCTACACGAGTATATTTGGTTGCCAGTGAAATTCGTTGATTTGTGTCAGTGGAAGTCATCAGTGTGGCACGGTAATCACACGTTTTTGGTAGCATTTGGCTGATACCAACTCATTATGTTGCTCAGTCGTGCGGCCGAATAAACAGCGGAGGTCGCAACCTCGCAGGCTCGCAGGCCGTGGTCGTATCGATGCGGATAACGGCCGCCTGTAATTACCCGCCCGGATTTTATTTCCATAGATAACATCAACAAAGGAGGGGAAACAATGGCGATTCTCGATTTATTCAGATTAAGCGATTATTGGCATTTTCTTCGTTCATCAAACTTTCGTATAGAAATAGTTTCAATCAATTCATTTCATTGTACTTTATTGCGTATGCTGAAAGTGTTTTGTTTTCTGTCCACGTACGTGGTAGGGACTATTAAATGCCACAGACTTGTCCATTTCCAAGGCATTTAATAATCAGTTACAAATTCAAGCGTGTTGATTACAGTATTAATCGCACAAGGTTGCTCATTATAGAGGTCTATGGGATAAACCCATGTTTGGCATAATATCCATACACACGAGCACCGATTAATACAAGTACGTAAAGCTGTTTCCAAGGATATAAGTAATTAAATTAGCACCTAATTACACAAAATTGCGCAACAAAGGCGTCTTGCTACAGTGTTTATAGTGCCGCAAGAAGTAGGTAATTGGCTAATTTAGGATAAGAATTTGTTTTCTGAAGTCATCGTAACACAAAGAAGGTGGGTGGAGAGTGTAAACTTGTGTACCTACCTAAATAAACATGTTGGTGTATTGCGCGTAATTAGTTTTTGCCCTGACGTTAACTTACTGCGTACTTACACTAGACGAGGTATCTATTGGACGGGTATCTTTAGAAATTACTTGCCGCAGCCTGTTGTTCTTGTACCCTAATAACATGGGATGTAATCAACAAAAAAAAACAAAAAGTTCTGGAGTGGCGACCACGAACCGGAAGACGATGCGTTGGAAGGCCTCCCACTAGGTGGACCGATGACCTGGTGAAGGTTGCGGGGATCCGCTGGATGCGAGGTGCACGGGACCGGTCAATGTGGCGTCACTTGGGGGAGGCCTACGTCCAGCAGTGGACGTCTTTCGGCTGAAATGATGATGATGATAAATCAACAATTTACGAAGTTTAAGAAATTTAATATTACGGTTCACAAAAATTAAGTACAAGGTAATAATCATTTTGCGGCCGCAAATATCCATTTGAAGACAGAAAACGTGCCAGTCATTCGAAATGGATCGATGCGGTATTACGATATGCAAATCAAGCGATACCGAAGACAAATAACAATCTACAACTACTCCTACAGTGACCCAGTTATATAAGGAATTCAATGAACGTAGCATCTTAAGCGTAACTTCATTTGCAAAGTTTATTAACACGACACAAGCAAGCAAGTAAAATAAACCTTAGTACACAACAACCACACGACGCAACTTCCGACAAATTAATAGTAATGCAAGCGTAATTAAATATAATATAACAATTAGCAGAGAGCGTCAGGCACCCACAGTACAACACACAAACAACAACAATATTCCTATTGCAATTTGCACTGTATGTACACACTCTGCTGCGGTAACATGCGCCGGAAAATGATATGTCTCAACGTGAACCACAATCTTTGAGCAGAACTTAATTCATTTACAACAATAAAGATGGAAATGGAAGAAGCTAAAATGGCAGGAGATTGCAACGTGATAAAACGACAGAAAAAAGATCAATACACCTACTAACGGCTTTAGTAACCGAGTTCACGGCACGAGGTGCACGTTTTGTATTTTTTTTCACTTGTTTCAGCAAACTCTTCGTCGTGATGAATGAACGGTAAACGTTCAAAAAGTTGCGAATTCAATATTTCAACAAAGTCTGCGGAAACAATGAAAGTATTGTTCATTTTTAGGGTTCCGTAGCCGAATGGCAAAAAACGGAACCCTTATAGATTCGTCATGTCTGTCTGTCTGTCTGTCTGTCTGTCTGTCTGTCTGTCTGTCTGTCCGTCTGTATGTCACAGCCACTTATTTCCGAAACTATAAGAACTATACTGTTGAAACTTGGTAAGTAGATGTATTCTGTAAACCGCATTAGGATTTTCACACAAAAATAGAAAAAATACAATAAATTAAGGGGGTCCCCATACTTAGAACTGAAAACCAAAAAAAAAAATTTCATCAAACCCATACGTGTGGGGTATCTATGGATAGGTCTTCAAAAATGATATTGATGTTTCTAATATCATTTTTTTCTAAACTGAATAGTTTGCGCTAGAGCCACTTCCAAAGTGGTAAAATGTGTGTCCCCCCCCTCTAATTTCTAAAGTAAGAGGAGGAAAATTCTGAAAATATTTAGGATTGTAGAACGTTAAAAAAACTATCAACGAAAATTGGTTTCAATAAGATATGATGTTTAGTTTTTGAGATATGGGACTTTTTCATCAAACTGCAGCAGTAACTTTGTTTTTCATAAACATACTATGAAAAACAAATTTAGTTTTGCGGTTGTGTGGAAGTTTACTAACTAATACTACTAACTAATGAATGACAGTTCAAAATATTGTTATTATATTGTTTGGAGCTATGGAACCCTGTGTGCGAGTAAGACTCGCACTTGGCCGGTTTTCTTGCGTTCAGATTGAGAGGAACTGAAAACTTTTATACTATTTCTGTTATTTCAGTGTGGTTTTATAAATAAACAATGCTAACACGGCTTTAAAAATAATATAAATTGATCATTCATGATTCATGGAAAGTTATATAGGAGTATTCAATTTAAGTCGCGACTTTGTTGTGAACTTGTTGTTTATGTATGCCAATAGAGGCCAATTTTGCGTGAAGTTAAATATACATTTGGAAATCGCAGCAACAAGCCACAGGAACAGCGTGGGCGTGCTGTTGTTGTGATATTTATCGCCATTGTGTAGCTCCTCCCTACACGCAACTATATTCAGTTGCAAATACAATGATAGGGTTTGCTGAATTGCGATACAGTTTCATGTGGGAACTGTGGGAAGCTAAATCTGTGGATTACTTTAGTTGGAAGTCAGCAATTTATAAGCAAATTATTTAAGGAATATACACATGTGAGTATTTTTCGTGAAACACTGGTTAACCTTATATTATTTGCAGTGCTAAGTCGGCGGTAAATTATGTAATCAAGTGTCTTGAAACTCGAAGTTCGGAAGACCGGTAAATAAACATTATGTATGTATGAGCGACCTTAGTTGCACATGCAATGAAGCTGTTTTAGTTTGTATCGTGTTGTTGCTCCGGGCACGTAGGACACAGTTTCTCCGGTGATGTCGCCTAATTTAGACAGCTGTCCCAAAGTCCAGCATCCTAATTTGGCAGTATACCGTTCGGAGTCATGACTGTGTTCCTAATTGGCTTTACGGAATCCCAAGCGACTGAATATAAGATAGCAAGTTTCTTATTGCCTTACTTCTTGTCCAGTTCGGTGCCTCATGCCTGAATAAACTCTGATTGTATGCCAGCAACCAATTGTTAACCCAAAAATAAAGGCCCTTTCTCTGATAAAGTCATTGTTAATGGAATAAAATCGGAACGCAATCAAGAAAAAGACCTTTTTTGAGCAGTTATTTATAACTTTAAGATATAAATTGACAAAGCTAGAAGAATTTCTTGGTGTTTGAATAGCACTGAAAGTAGGGCTGTTGGTAAGATATTGTTTTCGAAATAAACTAAATTCTAATCTTGACCATGAACTAAAAGTACACTGTGCAGGTATATAATAGTGTTTTTATGTATAAACATTATAATTAAGCTCCCAGTTCTTCTGTATTTTCCTTTTTCAAATCCCTAGCGCTGGTAATTAATATAAAATCACTCTGTGCTGGCTTTTGATATAAATGTCTAGGACAAAAAGTTGTAGGTTATAAATGCGTAAACCAGATACCGTACGCAAAAGATTTCTATGTATGTACATAAATATTTATTACTTTATCTAGACGAGAAAACATAAGTAAGCAATATCTAGATAGATTAATCGTAAAGTTATTTTCAAGTAATATTATATTCCTGAAATTAGTTTACTAATAAGTTTTTCCACATAAATATACTGAACGCAGAGCAGACACATCAGAATATATTACGCAATATTTATTTTGAGAAGCCCTTTTTATTTTTCGTAAAGATGATTTAATAGACAATTTAAGCGCTAAGAGACGACGCACGTATAATGGAATTTACAACGTCAGACTGTCTCCAAGGACAATTTACGAAGATTCAGTCTCATATAAGTTAAAGTTGACCTTGCCTAGATTTTGCTTCACATTTAGTTTAAGTTATTTCGTAAGGATTGCCTGGGATTTAGAAGTTTTATTTTCTCCGTTTATCCGACGACAAAGAAACTGGATTACATGAAGCAGGTAGGTACTTAGTTTCAGTCATAACGATTTGTGGAAACTGCTATTTTTTTATACCTAAATTATTTATCTGGGATTTGTTCGAGTATAAGTAGGTTGCTATAAGTTATGAATTTATTCAACATTTGGTACGATCTATGTGTTGAATGTAAACCGTACAGACATCAGACAGCACATCAACTTACATCAATCTGTCAAATTTCGTTGAATGATTTTTAACATTATTGTTAAAGAATAAGGTTCAAGGTTGAATAGGAAAGTTTCGAGTAGCTTGATGTGTTGGTGTCAGTACAATAACGTGAACATTCCCTCTGACATTGAGCTGAAAATATCTGATAGTAAACAAGAGCATAGGATGTCAGTGTGTAGGTACTGTTCCGAAATATCGAATTAAATAACATAAAAGATTTCACAGTAGTATTATATGAACTAATATATTGCATAACAACGAACAGATTGTGTCCTACCAAAACGTGTTATGTCCAAACACGGTACAATTTTACGAACTTCCCAAGGTCAATGCCATTACAATATATACACCAAAAGTGAAAATAAAGATATTGTGAATATTATTGTGTACATTGGCGGAAATATAACGATTAGTGGGAAATAAGCCATAGTCGGAGATGTATGATGCCCCTACATTTTGCCAGTTATGTTTAAGCCCCAGCTAATACGAGGCGAGGCTATTGCAATCAACCGATGCAGACTCCGTGGATGCTACTGACAACTTTCTGATAGAAAAAACCCAGTGACATTTCGCCCAACCCGGGAATCGAGCCCAGGAATGCTCAGCAGTCACGCTTGCGACCACTGGACCAACGAGGCAGCTCATCTGATGCATTCAAGTTTTTTCACAAGTTTTAGAATTATGGCACACAACTTAAAATTAGTCTAATTATAAATAAACATAGAGCACCATAATTACAAATTAAATAGACAATATTTTTTTCATGGATGCCGTTTGACGTTTTTCATTGAGTGCTGCCATCTAGTTTTCTGGCCGGACAGCAATAGATCCTTGATTATTGCAGTTCCAATTAGTTGCAATAACTTCCACGCTTTCAAGTGTAGCTCCTTGTCTTCATATTCAATACTATCAAAAGTTATATTTTTGAAATATAAGAAGGAGAGAAAATCCTCGAAACAAAATAGCATATTTCTAAACATGATATTCTTACCGTACCGTGTTATATCGAAAAACTCTTGGGATTGAAAATAAAAGTTCATTTTGTACCGTTGATGTGCTCTAAGTAGCAGTAATACTGGTTGACTGGTTTGAGATTAACCAGATACTAAGACAAGAGCTTTGCTGCTTGCAATGATTTTTAAGTCCGGAAACATTTCTAACGGCTTTTTTACTTTATGTTGTAAATTGAATGTTGCCAGTAAGCCATCAGACGTCAGCTATTGTGAAGCTGTATGTCTTCTAGCAACGTAAAACAAAACCTAACTGGAATTTCGTTGAAGTAGGTATGTGTTCCACATTTCGTGTCGGAAAACACTAGCCTATAAAGATTTATGTGTGAGCAGCTCAAATAAAATTTATTTGAAGATAAATTCAGGTACGTAAGCAGGCTTTAAGCAAGATAAAGCTGTCGTTACCGTTTCCAGACGGTATAGGGAAGGCCCTTAGTAATTTTCTACGAAAAGGTGTGCACGGCCTTTTATGTCAGACGAGATAATACTTACTTTGCGTGAAGATAGCACAAACTGTAATCACGGTTCAGTGTGCTCAAGTAGATTGAGTCTACGATAAAACCTTTTTAATAATAAAAAAGTTAAAAGGACCGGACTATTTGTCACATTTTTATGATGTCGGTAAGATGCTTTGCAATGCTATAAATAGGTTCCTACTTCCTACATAAAAAAATGTCGTGATAAATGTGCGTTGGAATGATTAGACAGAAACGACGCTGATAAATGGCATTATAAGGACGCTGAACATCTGTTATTCACAAGAATAAGATAAATACGGAATGTTTTTGTTACATGAAGCTCGCCACTTTAGGGACTCATTGGACAGATAAAGTTTGCCATGTGTTGTTTGAAATCGGGGTAATATTATGTAGTTTTATGTAAAAACTAATATAAGAATGGCCTAAGGTCAGGACCCTTTAAATCTTTTTCCATTATGTAAAGCTAACAAAATTTTATCATAAAGTTATTACAGTGTGCCGGAATGGCACTGAAGCGACAATTGTTTAATATTGACGCAGGACAGATTTACTTAATCGAGTTTAACTCGACGCTATTGTCTTCCTTTGTCCTCGTTCTATATGTATCTTGTGAATAAAAAACCCAAAATATTTTTAACTTGTTTCATTATTTTTGGAGTTCTGAGAGTTTAATGTTAAACCAGTCCCACTGGAATCATGCTCCACCAAAAATTGTTCTGTTAAGGGGAAAAATGGAAAAAAAGTTATGCCGTACTCAGGGTTTTGTTATTGTATAAGAATAGCGTCGAGGTAGGAATTACTTTAGTTGTATTTTTAAATAAAAATGCAAACGTAAGCAATAATTTTGCATGAAGTGTAGTACAGTTGTCATTCTTTAGATCAATCTCTTTGTAGAACTTATTGATTGATACTAACGTACCGTACTAACGTATACGTAACGTACTAACGTAATCAGGCATTAGTACTCGTATGTTTATTTAGTACAAAAATAACAAATGATTAACAGGATGTTTCCTCGAAAACCGCCAAAACGAGGGAGCAACTCAATCCTGGCCGGTCTTCCGTTTCTCTCATAGAATCACAGCCACAGGCCAGCAAACACACATTTGCATTGTTGTCAAACTTTATGGAAATTCGAATAAACTTAGGTTATTTTCATTCAAATGGCCTTCCGAGATGTAAGAACAGTCTTTTTCACTTTTCTTGCTAAAATTAACATTTTATACATCTTTGTAAACATAAACAGGACCGCAGAGCTCGTGGATAAATTATAACAGCCGTTCGGGACGATCTTCAGGTTAAGTCGCTCTTGCATAGGATGGCCCAAGGATGGGTGACCGCTTATTACATACCGAGTTTCCTTGGTGCCTCGGAAAACACGTTAAGCTGTTGGTCCCGGCTGTTAATTGTAGATATTTGACAGTCGTTACAGGTTTTCAGTGGCACGAGAGTCTGACATTCAGTCTATCAAGGGGTAACGTATACACAATCCAATACTAACTGCGTTGTAGAAGTCTGAGTACTCAACATAGTTGGGATAAAGCTAGGCAGATGATGAGTGTGTGAATATAAACAAAAATTTAACACGAATTTAGTGCACGTTTTAATATTTTTGTGTATTTAATCTTAGTAAGTTATTTATTCATGCCACTTGCATATCATCAGGTCTTAGATAAAATCGTATTATCAGTTCTTAGCTCGGTGAACATAAAACCTCAAGTATTCTTATAAAAACAATGGCAGTAGTGTAGTGTTCTCGTTAAAGAAGCGGTCTGATGGAATTTGAAAAAGAAGCTGCATTAGCCGATATTGTCCGTAACCGTGTAACTTTATAAAATTAAATATTCCCTTCAGAATAAGTATGATACTAGGCAAAACTGTTAGTGTTGGTCTAACTTTAATTTTATTTTGAGTTATTCAATAGTGTGTACCTACCATCATCTGCCTAGCCTTTTCCCAAAAATGTTGGAATCGGCTTCCAGTTTAACCGAATGCAGCTGTATACCAGTATTTTACATGGAGTGACGGCCTACCTGACCTCCACAACCCAGATACATAGCACTAGGTTATACGATAGACTGGCTGTCAGACTTTCGGGCCACTGACTACCTGTAACGAATGTCAAAGATCTATAAATGACAACCAGGATCAACGGTTTAAACTGCTTTCGAGGCTCGGAGGAAACTCGGTATGTAAAGGGTGGTAACCCATCCACGGACTAACCCCGGCAAGCACGGCTTAACCTAAATATCGAGACCACGAGATCTATATGGGACATTAATTTAAACTGCATAATTACGAATGTATGTTTCAGTTACCATAATAGAAAAATGATAAGTATAATCTAACGAACCAGAGTATTTTTTCAGTAAAAATTGGATCAAATTACTTACTTGTTCTGAAATATAATATTACAATAGTATTTAATTTAATCCCCTATAAGTTATCCCTTACCCGAAATGAGCTATTTATAATGCTTACTCTTTTATTTTCAAATAATTCTATAGTATAATTGTATCTAAATTCTTCATAAGCTTCGACTAAAACCTTCTTCCCATAAAACACCTGCAACTTCCATTAATATTCGTCACGTTAATCTTTTTGTCAGCCATTAATTCACATTTGTACTTATCTGTGGCGTAAACTTACTTCGCAAACTGAACCCCATAAATAGCTTTAGCCGTCAATACTTATTGATTTTACTCACCGCGGCCTGTATTTCCTTGTCGCCGGTGATATAACATCCATTATAAGTATCTAAAGAAAAAACCATTTGGAAAACAAATTGCGCGACACGCTAGAACACGTCGTAACATAGATTACCATAGTAAGTACCTACCGGGGAAGACATTTTTTATTCTATTGTTCCCGGAAGGCGGGAGAGTAATAGTTTTTCCATTAGGAGAATTGCGACGCTGATTGACTAGAGATCTGATCGCCCAGGCTCCAATCTTTTAGCCAATTTTGTATTATTAAAAAGCTGTTCCCTTAAAATGAATTCGTGTCGGGAAAAGTGAAAAATTGGATAAATTATAATAAAATTGGGGAGATGAGATGATTCAATAGAAATTTCGCTATTTTCGTGACCCATGTGTTACAAACACAGACGCAATCATAAACCATTTTCATGCAAGTGGTAGAAAGCAATTCAGGCATTTTTGAAAGAATAGTAATAAATTGACAAAAGCTTACTTGAACCACACATGGCTTTAAATCATAATTGGTTGATGTCTAAAATTGCCTAATATCAAATGAAAATAACTTTTGTTTTTGTTCCTGTGAACAGAAACAAAAGTATCTTTAACAAAAGTCCGATTTAGTTGTGGCATCAGAGACTACAGTCAGTGGAGTGTGAGCCGCAGCGGTGAAGGGTTAACACCCAATGTGTCCAGTTTGTGCCGTGGTTAGTACCGCTCAACGTGACACACGTCGGTACTATCGCCGGTCTGAGCACTCGGCAAAGCTGAGAACTGAGCACTGAGCACTAAACACGCTTCGGTTTATGTGGTTTTATTATTAAGAGAATGTGTGGGTTTCCTCAATTGCTTCCATTCGCGTTCAAAGCTGGTCATAAAGCCAGAAATGAATTCTTGAAATTATTTGCTGCAGTGGAATTTAAACTAAACTAACTAACTTAACTCATTTATAATTTTTTTCGCATTAATGTTGATCTTGGCACAATCAATGTAGTCAATTTTAACATTGGCTTAATTTAAGGTCAATTTATCAAAGTTTCACATAAACAGTCCATAAACTACTATCTACCTGTTCGTTTATTACCTCTAAAGTAACCTAGAGTCATTAAGTGAGGGTGAAATCACGGCACAACTTGTTCTTAATAATTCAAACATAAGTTACGGCTCCTGACGACGTCATTGGCGTCTTGGGCACGATTACTTTAGACTGCTTTAGTCGACGCTGGTATTTAAAGGGTTAATAGTAATTACAGCTTTTAATTGTTTTTCCTCGTCAACTTGAATAGAAGTTTGTTTTTTATCCTTCTGCTTTGCTTAATGGATGTTTTGGTAGAAGAATGGTTTTATCAATTGAAAGTCTGCCAATTGGCTTCTCGTAAACTTCCACAGGCTCAAGTGTTAATTGGCCTGTGTCGAATTACAGGGTTAAAAGAAATGGAAACTGTATTTTCCTTACAAAGGATTTTTGTTTTTATTTGTTAGGAATGGAATAGAAAAGCGAAGCGTACGCTACGTTAACATTCAGTGTATCTGTCTGTTACATCACAGTTTTTTTGCAAGTACTCTTATTTTTCGCTCGGAATTGGAAAAAAATGGACAGATTTTACTTAGGTGTTTATTGAAGCTTTTCCAGTATTACAATCGGTGTTCACCAAGGTTTTGAATTCATTCTTCTTCACCGATAGTGCTCGACCTTGTTACGGCCGAATCGTCATAAATCAGTCTCGATGGCTTTTGATGTTCTTACTTCCAACGCGTACCTATCTCTCATTCATACAACTGAAGAATATTATCTACTCGGTGAGTTTACAAATGTTCGAATATCTTACGTCAATTTTGATAAGTTAGAACTCAGAGGTTAGAACAAGTCGTTAAATATATTAAATAATAGTCTAGTAAAGTGAGTTAAAATACGATTTTATCTTGCTATGGTTTAGTCCGTAGTTAATTTGTATAAATACATTTCTATCAATGATATTTTAATTGGTATGTACGTATTTCTATATTTCTTTTTTGGTTAGTCTGTTGTTGACAAGAGATAACCTCTAAAAGTTCAAACTGGAATATCCTTAATTCCTGACTTCCTATAAAAGTATAACAAAAGACAAAACTGTTAAGTAATAGTTTTACATATTGTACTTTTACATATTTTACCGCAAATAAAAAAGTCAACAAAAATTTGTTTGGGAGTTCGTCCCTGTTCTTAAGTGTTCTTCCAAATTTTTCTTTGAATATTATGTTAGATTATAGTTAAAATAGTACTCACCTACCATCCCTAGGTACAGGTCCGCGTTTCGTGTACCATAGTCCAGGCTGGGGGTAAAAAATATTATTTTTTGAGTAAAATACAGATTTTTTAGTCAAAAGTCTATATTTTTGTTCGGCACCGGCCCCGTTTTTTTCGTAAATAGCTAGCCCGCGCGAAGCCGTGTCTCTACACACCTCACACGCGCGCCTAGCTCTAGTAAAACTTGCCATTTCTTCAAAATTACACCTCAGGGAGCTTGCAAAACATACAAACGTTGATATCTTCGCTTTTAGGGGGTGCGATTTTGACGCTGTTTTCAGCATTTTAGACTTTAGTAGGCCTCCGCTTACGTATTCACCAATTTAAACCAGCCTAAACGCTATTTGAAGTTTTTTTTTGTTGTAGGTCTCCTTTTATTTTGTACAAGAGTCAAAACGGGTATATTATTCACAGACAATAGTTATTTGTGCAACAAGAGAGCAAAGTTGGTTTTTGCCGCGAGTGTTGATTTTTAATCCCGAGTAAGCGAAGGATTCTAAATTTGAATCACGAGCGTAGCGAGTGATTCTAGGTTAGAATCCTGAGTGCATCGAGGGATTCAAAGACACGAGATGCAAATAACTTAGGTCTCGTGTAGCACATACAACTTTCCACTTCAGCAGCGAGAACACTGTATGAGATAAAATAATAAACAGGAATAGATTGAAATAACTATTTATCGTGAATCAAAATAATTAACATTGTATGTAGAGGTACTGTTCTCGTCGCTAGTTTCACTCATATTTTACGATTATTTTAATATTTTTCTAACTTATTCAACTCTTTACGCCAGCCACGAAATTTTATTCCTGCTCTTTTATGGCGTGTTCCGAAATAGCACCCATGATATTTTATTATTCAAAATATATTACGTAACATTATTTGAACTAGAAATAAATATTTACAGGTTAAGTATTAGTTTTATATGCAGTAAAAACTTATTTTCGTTTAAATACAACAATAATTTAAAAATTCAATAAATTACATTAAAAGACATAATTATCTTTTTGCAAAATTTCTTTAGTTAGAACGAAATTCCGAACGTGTTTGTCTTTGAGGTCGAATTCAAAATAGGAACTTCGAAAGGGCTGGTCTTTGTCTCTCTCTCTCTCTCTTTCTAATGGCGGGAAAGAGATAGAGTGTAAATGTTTCGAATTGTATGATTAATCCAAGGCTGAATAAGACATTCGCGGCTTTCTAAAAAAATAATTAAAAAGTTACTTTGTCTCACTCAGTGAGCAAAATCGCATTTTGCTCACTGATTTCAGGCAGCAAAACCTACATGTTTGAGCTACTGAAGTGAAAATATATTTTATTTTCATATCTATGTAAATATTTGTGCTCTCAAAAAGAAAACGCGGTGTCGGCCGAAGAATAATAATTGCGTGTCGTACACGCAAGGGATTCGTAACTTGTCAATTAGTATAAATTCTACGAAAGACGAAGGAAACAAAAAATGTCAAGGAAAATCAGCACAAAATAAAACAAATAAGAAATGTAGGCTGGTACGAGGAATTGTGGCGTCTAATTTAAAGTGTTACTTCCCTAGACAAAAATTAAGGTTTTGGCGGGACCGCGTAAACTTTTTATTTAATTCTTATCTGTTTTTTTTTTAATCTGATTATCATAATCATTATCTTGCCCTTATCCCAATTTATTTAGTTTATTATTTATTAGTTTAGTTATTTGGGGTCGGCGCAGCATGTCTTCTTCAATACTTCTCTATTACTTGTCAGCTCATGTGACAACTTCTTTCTTACCATATCATTCTTCACACCGACCATCCATCGTTTCTTTGTTCTTACTCTACTCTTATAATCGGATATACCACAAAAATATTTTTTCACAAGTCTATGATAGAAGATAAATGACATTTGAAAATCATGAGCAAAAGTGAAATAGCTGTCATTTTAAAATAACGTGTAAAATTTATTAACGGTCATAAAAATGACGTTTAAGTTTTTCTTCCGTCCCGAAGCCAGAGAATAAATTGTTATGAGCTGGAAAAACAGTTCTGAACTAAAGCAGAACAATCAAAATGCGCAAATAAGTAAATAGTTAAATAAAACGCTTGACTGTCCGTGAGTGAAAAACATATAGTAAATTATCACATTCATAAAACGAATATCTAAGAAACTCGTGATAGATTCTACTATAGGGTAGACAGCCGGAGGTGTTTGTGAATAAGCGTGGAAGGGTCAGTACGGCTCAAAGTGGCTTTGTTAAATTGATTTTACGTGTATTGCGGACTTTGTTGGTCCGCCCGCGCCTGTGTCGGCTCTCGACGACTGCCGAGTGCCCCGGGAATGTAACAACTACTTGGGATTTACTAAGCAATGTTTTGTTTTTCCCATTTATTTACAGTTTGTTTTATCCGCTTACAGATAAACCGCACATTGTAGCAAAACACATCAATGTTTGCTAAGAGATATTTGTTATGTTTCATAATGTTTGTGGACAACAATAACAGTGCAAAATACATTTAGAACCGGTGTGTTGCTCGAACAAGAGTTTATATTAAATGAAAAGGGTCAGTGACACGGTCTACATTTGATTTTCATTAAAAGTTTGTGTAACATAATCCTTTTACTTTGTTTGACCTTTGGCAAATACCTTTTAGGCCCGAACTGTTACTTTTATAAATAGGTGTTTACTTCTAAGAGGAACCAACATGTTATAGTGAGGAGTTCTATTAATAGCACTCTCAGGTTCGGCAACTTGTTTAGTTAAATCACTCGGATACAAAATGGTAGGAATATGATGATAGCTCGGACATCGTTTGCTGTGGCAGGTTGGTTATTCTAACAGGTACATCTCTAATGTTGCGAGTAGATTTTTATCAAAAGTAAGATACACTTTATTTTTACTCTTTTAAAAATAAAATTTATGGTGGTGTTTATAGTGCAATGAGAAAATAAAATCATCACCATCATCATCATTTCAGCCGAAACACGTCAACTGCTTGACATAGGCCTCCCCCAAGTGTCGCCACATTGACCGGTCCCGTGCGACTCGCATCAAGCGAATCTCCGCAACCTTCACCAGCTCATCGGTCCACCTAACAGGAGGCCTTCCAACTGGGCACACTAAATAAATACGAAAAACTTTATTCCGATAGTCACAAGGCTGAATTTCAAAACGCCGATTGTCATAATTCCGAATGGTTCAAAATTCCTAAAATAACAACTTCGCCTTATCATTACTCCTATTTTTATATTTCCTAAATTTCAATATTCCTAACGTTTATAATTGCTATTCTCAAAATACCGAGTTTCAATAAATCTAATAACAAAAAGTCTGACTTAATTATAATTCGAAACATCAAAAATACGAATTCCGATTTTCAAAATACCGATTAATACAATTTCGAAATAAAAACGCCTTGTAAAACTGAATAGCAAGACAATTAAACACATAATGCATGCAAGCATGCAAGCAGGCATGCAGCATGCAAGCAGGCAAGCAGCAAGCAAGAAGGCATGCAACATGCAGCAAGCATTATTTCTGTCACGGCTCCGGTGCTGCGGGGTTTGGGCGGCCCCACGCGAGCTTATCGTTGCAGATGATTTTAACGCTCACCAACGCAGCTTCGGCTTGCTGGCCTAGCAGCCTCAGCCGCGGCCGCGGGTCTTCAAACCACCTGCTCCTCAGCTTGCGGGCCGCTCCACCCCTCCGCGCCTACGCGGGCTTAAATTACACTCTAGGGGTAGGGCAGACAAGACTGCGTGTAGTCGGTTTTGCAACGATTTGTTTCTGTCACTAAATTTTGTAGCACAAACATGTTGACTTTTAGTTTATTCGAAGTATTAAAAATCGGAATATCGTTTTTCGGACCGAGAACCCTTCGAGCATCTGATTCTTCGAATGTATGAAAATCGGAAAACTAACAAATCGCATTTACGACTTTCGGTTAAATAAATTTCGTGATTTTTAATAATAGACATTATAATTCTTAGGTATTATGAAATTCGGGCTTTTGGTAATCGGATCATTGAAATTCGGAATAAAATATTTCGGATTATTTGGGTGTTCCCCTTCCAACTCAACGTCTTCCGGAAAATTAAATACCATAACTTGTAATAATGTTAGGTGCACTTAACAATATGAAGGTTTGGCTGACGTAAGTTAGAAGCAACCTTTTCATTGTACATAAGGTAGGTACTACGTAAAGGTTGCTGAACACCTATAGAGGAGTTCTGCATAAAATTAATATCTTACTTTCTTAACGTTATCTCAACTTGCACACGACTTTCCATTCAATTTTACGAGACACTTTGTATAAAATAGTAATTCCGGCCATAGGGTCTATAAGATGAGGTCGTCTAGTTAATCTAGTTTGTGCGGTGAGGCGCGGCCGCGGCCGGAGGGTGCTCGACGCGAGAGCAGGCCTAGCACAAATAGCCTCGCATTTCTTCCCGCAAGCCACTCGAGCCGACAGCCGATATCGACCGAGCCTCTCCACCTTTATGAGACAAGCATCGAAAACCTGTGTCACAATGTCCGTGTACTAAATGACTCAAATTAAGGTCATACGTCACGCGCGTTATAGTTCCAATCCTTCACAAATGAACGACTTGCATTGAAGTGTCAATATCAGTTGAAAACTTTATTTGTTTTCGAGTTATTTAATAAAATTTGAAAAGGGCATAATTAATGCGATGATTTTGTCTATCCGTACATGTCTATTCATACGGCAGCAAGGATTACGGTGTACAATAGGAGTGGTGGCGAGCGACCGGCGGGCGGCGCGCCGCGGTTACAAGGAATTATGTAAACGGCTGCTGGTTTTGAGATTTGATTAATGGCACTTCATTTAGAACAGTTATTTCGCGGGATTCTAATGTTATAGAAACTGGTAAGCGCAGAAATTTGAGAATAAATTGTATTCAATTAACTGTGGAGGCAGAGCTTAATACAATTTGTATCCCAATTTTATATTACATTTAGCCTCACAACGAAGACTTTGCATTGAAATTCTGTTGTTCAAATATAACTTAAGTTAATTAGAAGCGTTCATAATTAACCATGGCTTTAAATTGATGGTGCCTGGGGTGATGCCAAGTAGCAGCTCCGCGATAATGGATTATATTGCACAATTCGAAGAGCCAATCAAATTTATGAAAAGATTATTTCGTAACAAATAATAAAAGTTGTGTCAAAGAAGGAAAGATTTATGAGCTCTCGATGACTAAGCGATTATTATTTCATGAGAATTTCTCAAAACTTTCTTGTTTATGTTGAACATTTTGTAACCACTAACGTTAGAATTTTAAACACAGCGAACGACTTTGTTGTTGAGAATTCTTGTAATATATTGAATAGTACGCCAAAGAATTTGTTTCTAATCTAAACTTAGCTAAGAAGTAAATTTTATTGAGTAAAGTTAAGAATTTATTTCTTGAAGTTAGTATAGCATACGTAGGTAATTTTGTGATGCCATTACGCAGATTATAGGTAGGCATAGATACATACAAACAATTAGAAACATTTACTTATCTAAGAACTTTGACATGATTCTTCTAGAATTTACGGATGGCAAACACCCTTTTAAATGTTATTGGGACATGTCCAACCAGACCAGGTGTGTTCCGTTGTTTCACCTGCCGTTTAACGTAGTGTGATGTTAAAACTTCCCCAAATGTAATTTTTATGAAATCCGACGAGTAGTTCCAGAGATTAGTGCCGAGTAGTGCCTTCACATGCTATAAAGCGTGGTGATATCACCAGAATACTGACTGTATTCAAGCAACAATGTTCGTTGTACGGCTCGTGAAAGAACCTTAAACTACACCGGACGGCCAGACGATGGCGCTGCGTTGTGTACATACGGCTCTTTAAACATAATTACCCGTTCATGTATGGTTACGTCAAGCAGTAACCGATGTGGTTGTTGTGGAAACCTTAAAGCTGCCGGGGGTTTAGCGCTTTGGCGTCCATTAAGATCCCGTCGACAGTTAAAGTTAAACTGGGAGGCGCTTTGAATTTTCATTAGAATTTGCAATGCAAATGTGGGTAGAAATTGTCGTAGATTTTTGAAAATGTTATATTTCTTTTCATAACTTTATGACGGTCTCAAAGGTATATAAAGATTTCACTGCTTTTTCAATTCGTATTCAGATACGTGCGTTGAATAATGATAACAAAGATTTGTAACTTTTTTGAATGCCTCGTGTTTTATTTACTTTTAATTGGTGCCATGATTCCGTCAGCGTTGCCATGTTAATATTGAATAAGATGGATTAACTCAACCATCACGAAGCTGATCGCCATTTGAGCTATCCATCGGCTAAATGTTATGACGTTACTCGGCAGTTAGTCCAAATGTTCATCTGCGGAAGTAATCGACGTGGAGTTGATCAGAGGAGCGTGTCGGGGGTGGAAGACGAGCGTGTGCCCATTAAAGCCCTGCGGCGGACGGCTGGTCGACGCTGGCCGTGATTGATGACGCCAATTCGCCACTTGTCCAGCCTCGGCCAGCGCACGCCACTCTCGCTTGACCGTCGCCGTCGTTATGCGACTTGGCAAGCTCCATTCCGTCTAATTGGACATTTTTTACTTTAAATTTTGTGAGTGAAATATGATAGTTAGTTTTCAGCGTTTTTGCGTAGCGAATTAGTTGCTTTTTAAATATTACTTTAGTTATACATTAAATGCCCAAATGTTCTGATTCTTATCTACAATATCTACTTTTGCACACAAACAGCAATAGATAGTGCGATCATTAATAGGTAACAACTTGCAGCTAGATACCTGCTGAAAATTGAAAATGAAACACAACAACTCTTCTTAAAACCCCTCAAAATAATTTCATTATTATAATGATGATAAAATATTTTATCACGTATTTCCAACACCACTCGTTAATTTATTTAATTACAGAGTAACAATGAGTTAGCCGTTTATTAATAAAGTATGCTTTCAGTGTTTTATCAATGTTATAATGTGACCCAGCTCCTGTATATAAATTAATTAACACTTGGTGAACAGCTGTGCGACGAGTTAGATAATCCAACTTAACGCATTGAAACTTTCGCAAATAAATTGGGACACCAATTACAAATGTCTGTTAAGAGATAGCACCACGTATTCTCGTTACACTTTGAAGTACTTTACTAATTTATTGTTACAGAAATAACAAATGGTTTCAATAAACCAGATGCCTAAACTAATAATAATAGGTAGAGGTACTAAGGTTATTTAAAATAAAGATCGCGAACGAGAATATGTATTTGCGTTATTTATTCACCAGTCAAAGTAGATAAAACGAAAACCATTTTCTTCAATATCGCGAACCTTTCCCACATAATTCCCTAAAGTAAGTGTAATATTTTTGATACCGCTTATAACGTTTATGCATCGCTTGAGTAGGCAGGCGATCGATCACAAGTGATCCCGGGAGCGCGGGCTAGGTAATCGGCGTGTTATCTTGAGCGCAGCGTGACACCCAGGGCTCGATCACGCTTAAAAAGATTAACATATTACCCGCAGATTGATGCCGACACTTTCGAAAATAGAACGTCGAGATTTTAGAGCTCCACAATATGCAATTAATAACAGTATAGCAGCTTTCCAATAAGAGAGCTCGTTTAGTCTTTAAAATTGGCAATTACTAAAATGAAGTAAGCACGTCCACCCTTCTAGATACGTTATAAACAACTTTTAAAAAGCTTTTATGAACGTTGCGTCGGTAAGATTGATATCTGCGAAAGAACTTGACTTTGTTCATTTCATATTAGTTTTCCTAGAAACACTTTGTTCATTTCATATTAGTTTTCCTAGAAATCTGTGCTGATAATAATGTCTGGGAAATTTACTGCTTTTTATCATACAGACACAATACTATAGGTTTATTTGTGCTTATTATGACTTTTTGATACATTCAATTAAAAATAAAACATAATTTATCCGAACATGATGATTTAACCACTAAATTATACATAATTATATGAAATTTTTCATTACTTAAACATTCATCTGTCTAACTATTTATTTGTTTTTTTTTTTTACGCAAAAAGTACAGAACTGATTTGGATGAAATTTGGCACACTGATTGTTTATATCCTGGATTAACACGTAGGACACTTTTTATCCTGGTAGTACAATCCCATGTAAAAGTACCGAACTCCAAACGAGAGAAGCAGCGCATAAACTAGTGCAAATACAGAGTAATTAAAACAAAAAAAAAAAACTTATAAGTCACGTTACACACCACGTAAGCATGTTCATTTTGATTTGGAATACAAATTTTGATAACAGAGGTATCCTGATCCTACAATTATTTTTGTATAAAAGCCCATCGCATAACCTGTTATTCCCTGGGATAATAGGTATCATTTAAAAGATTTCATCGGGCCATTTCCACCATCTCTATAACAACGTATTGCTTTTGTTGATTAAAACATTCGCAATGGTTTTGTTAATGCTGGCGACTTCTGAAACATTCATAACGGTGCTGCTAATGTCCATGGTATAGCTGCCATGAATTTTAAATGCTCGTACCCATTACAATGGATGACTTTTATTATGCAATTTTGGCTTTAATGGTGGTGACTAAACAGTGACATTTATTAAATTTGAAAGATGAAAGGTCAGCGGTGACGTGGTATCAATAGGCGTGCAACAAAATGCGGGGCGCTCACAAAGCTTCTGCATGTCACGCGCGTGATGGATGGCGTGTCCCCTCACTAGTCGCTCTTTGTGCCCCTTGCGCAACCAAATGCGCCCGTAAATACCACCGCTGTATCACCAATAAACGTCTGTTTTAATATAATTGATGTCCGTCGTGTAGCCTTGCGAAGTGACACTGATGCGATGTACGATTGTAAGATTTGTTTCGGATATATGGTTTTTAAATGTGTTTAATATGGTTAATAAATTCCTGTTCGGGATATGTTGGAGTAACAACAGAAATGTTGCTGCTTTATGTTGCTATCATATCACAGTTGAAAGCTCTCTATAAATCGCACAGGAAATTATATTAACATACATATCCAAAATAGAAGACAAGGAACGTATTTACCGAGTAAAACAAATAATGGAACTGAAACAAATAATGTAAATAGAACAGAGAAAATCCAATTAAAGCTAACAATATGAATTGCTACCTTGCAAACTAAACCACTAATGAATTGAACGATTCAACACAGTTTATTTATATATACTGGAGCTTGTAAGACCCCATTGAATTGTGTTCACATTTAATTGCAATGAAAATCAGTCTTTGGTTATATAAATGAAGCGGAAGTGAACGTCTGCACGATCCCGCTGGCGGTGCGCTGTTCATCGCTCTCCCGAGCGGAAGAGTCGCCACGGAAACGGCAAATTTCGTTTAGAAATGCGACGTTGTTGTCGTGTTTGTGTTACATTAAATTACAAACGTCGGGTTAGGTCTGTTAAGTAAACATTTTCCGTTACCTACTCCATTGTCCGCGGCTTGGCTTACTCCGCTCATATTTGATTAAAATGGAGATTTCATGAAAATTTTGCTCCTGTTATATTATAGTCGCGTGCTAAGTACTTTTAAACAATTTATTTTATTTCACCGTTATTTATTCACCGTTAACGAAGCGTTTTATTGTTTCAGGTTGAACAAATGGTTTACGTTTGCAAAAGTATTGGTTGCGCAACAAAACAATGATTCGGGTAAGTGTTTATAGAGTTTTAGTAGTGAAACAGTGGTCCATACAGAGAGTGCGTAACAGTATGTAATGTCAGTGTGTTCGGGCGCGTGAGAAGTGTGTGATGTGCTGGAGGCGTGCGGGGAGGTGCGCGCGCGCGTGATGCGCGGCGCGCGCGTCGCCGGCGGCGCGTGGCCCGCGCCCGCGCCCGCCGCGCCCGCGTGATGCGCGCGGACCGCGCCGCGCTGCTCGCGTGGCTCGTCTGCTGCGCGGCCGCGCTCTCGGCGCACAAGTACAGCACACGCGTCGTCCGCACCAAGTACGGGCCGCTGCGCGGGATCGTCGTGCACTCCCATCCGCAGGTCGAGGCCTACCTCGGAGTGCCGTATGCTACACCGCCGCTAGGTAGCCTCAGGTAATTTATGTTTTCAATTTATTTTCGAACTAAATAGTAGAAACGTGGCCGTTTGTCGGTTGTTGTAGGCGTCAAGTAGGCGTACGCGTGTTGTATAACGTTATGTGTAGTACATTTCCCACGATAAATTAAGCAAGAAATACCACATATTAATATTTTTAAGACCTAATACACCAGAAAATGTTTTCTATAGTTAGATGGCTCACTTTGCAGACGCAAATATTTTGACAGATTCATAATAGAGATCATATTGAGGAATAAAAATGTTGCGGACTTATTATAAGAGTAAGGGACGCCTGAGTGTGTGATTACGGATTACTCAGGATAAACGGCAAGGCCGTGAGACTAACTTTGCCTGCTAACTTGTCGAGACTTTGCTTCGTAATCAGCTGATGAATAGGGACTCAGTCCGAAACTATCTGAGCAGTCTTGAAGCATGCACGTGAATAAAACTGTAAGAACTCATAAACATGTATGTTTCATTGGTAGCTTGTTGTGCGTACGGGTCCAGCCAGACAAGCGGAACCTAGTGTAGTTTGCTTCGTTCAAAACGATGGTGATATTAATGACTTGAATTTGAGCTGAGTAATTTTGAAACAAGGCTGGCGAGAACCGCAATATTGTGTGGAACCCAATGCAACGTAATTTTAGCTGACTAAATTTGAGAAGGTTTAAACATGGCTCAGTTATGTGAGTTTCCCCTTACTAAATTCGAGCTTAAGTTAGGGAATGACTATACTTGTCAAGCCCTTCCGAAAGAGTTTTATGCAAACTACGACAGATGATGTTTAATTTTATTTATTCATAATTGTTTTTTTTTATGGACTTAAAGCTCTTTTTGACCGACTCAACTCAACCCGGTTCCGCGTCCGCGCACTTATTATAAATGGGTTTGTACGCAGGTTTTATTGTAATTTTAATACAGACAACTCAACCGGGCAAAAAAGAAGTATTTGTTACTGGTTTATGGCCATAGGTTCGCCCCCTATTACGCGAGACTTAAATATACCTGGCAAAATATGGCTGTGCTATAGGCACACCACTGCCAAACCCATTGCGGACATACAAGCGTGATGTTATAAAGGGATATGTTGTAGAGCTCCTTTTTTCAAATTTTACTACTTTCATTTGTTACCTACCTACAATTTCAAATGGGAGGATTCTCTGACCAGACACAACACCGTCTACTCCCGAAAAACCGACAATATCTGTATAGTAGTTGTCGGATTTTCGATATTTTCTAAACTAGCAAAGAACTAAATTGCCATGATGCGGGATTTTGATTTTAGTTCATCATTTGCGTCATACTACAACAACGACAATAAATAAATATTCTATTAAGACTCCCGCAGACAGGCGCGACGCGACTCTAGTAGAACCATTTCTATGAAAATTTCATGGAAAATGTTCTACAAAAATCGCGTCGCGCCGTCGCATCTCTCCTATCTGCGGGTGCCTTCATATTCAACTTAACTGTGTTTAAAACACACAGATACATGCCGCCGGTGACGCCGTCGCAGTGGCGCACGACGCGCCTGGCGGACGCGTCGGGGCCGGCGTGTCCGCAGGTGCCGCCTGCCGCCGCGCCGCACGACGACGCGTTGTTGCTGCACCCGCGCGCGCGCATCCGCCAACTGGAGCGACTGCTGCCCGTACTCGCCAACCAGAGCGAGGACTGTCTCTACGTCAACCTCTATGTGCCTGTTAATGGTAAGTTGGTTCATGTCTTTAAAATAACAATGAAGGGTCAGTATTTCATTGTTATTTTACCCCTTACAGCTACAACCCAACAGCATCCTTATTGCAACGATTGTAAAGATTACTCTCAATTACCCAATACTAACTGGGTTATGGAGGTCAGTTATTCAGTCGCTGGATTAAACTGCATCCGATTAGACTGGAAGCCGACCCCTACATACTTGGGAAAAGGCTAGCCAGATGATGATGATGAGTAAAGAACACTGTCATCTTGGATTTGTCAGTGGATGCAACCGACCACCAACCTTAAAGTAATGTGATTTTGATAGTAATGCCAAGTCAGACGAAAAATAACTTTGAAATTGCTGTAGCCAGTGTTTTTTGGAACCAACGAGAGTTCTTAAAAAATGGTGTTTTGCCAAGATTTTAGTGATGTCTAATTTACTTATGTAGCATCACTTGACTAAATACCTTTACGCCACCCCACAGTACTACATGTATTGAACCTTTCGATTCGGAAATTCATACTGAACGGATAACAGCAATTACAAGGTTTTGTGTAGCATGAAACACAAATCCGTGTCATAAAGAATGAAACAAAAATAACAACATTTAGAAATATACGCTGAATTTATTTATTAGGTTCACTTTATTTTCGAATATTATAATCTTAGTATCATGATTTGAAAATTGTTCATGACACTGTCCATCCTAGTAAACTATTACCATTTCTGGCGGTACGATACCCACGACAAGAGACCGCGTGGTCTCTTCAAAAACTAGTGGATTAAGCCACAAGTTTGCGTATGAGAATTACAGTTAGCAAATTCTCAAATACAGTCTCGCGGTTGGCAACGTGCCCGGTAAATGGCGATACATTTGCCCTCATCGCATACACTCTCTCTAGTCGGCGAACTGTAAGTGTACTGAAATACCTCTGCCTAATCCCCCGGGATTACTGACACGACAGTTATGTATGTGTATAATGTGTAGCGCGCAGTCTTTGTTTCCTCTTTTTTCTTGTGTAGCACTTGTCTAATAGACCAGAACAATGGTATCAACATAATAGAGCGACCACGCGACGAGGGCTCGCTGCTCATTAATCCTTGCCAGCGGTTTATTCATACAATTTATTCACGTCATTTCGCAGTTAATTCACTGCCCGTTAAACATGTCGCTTTAAAAATGTATCAAGGTAGATATTTTGTGTGATACGTTTCCTGTACCCCCCGTCCGGGATTTTAATTTTGCCTCGGTATTTTTATTAGATTGGTTATTTAACTGAGCTTTGTTATAATTTTCTCAAAACAATGTAACTGTTCTGATGAATAATAAGATCCTTTGTAATTTAACATTGAACTATTGAAATTATCACTCGTAGTACCGTAGTGGGTCTACGCTGTCGTAGCGCTCGTAGCAACGTAGCAGTTTCGTAGCACTCCCATAGCCCGGAATGTTTTAAAGATTATATACTTTTCGAACCTATATTATATTTGGTGACACAGTATACATAAGATAAATACTAAAAAGTGTCGTTCAAAAGTAATTATCGCGAAACAAATTTGAGCAGATGCGCTTAGCAGTCTTATTCAGATGTAGTTACGTATCGTTGCGCTGTCCAACTAGTGTTTGCAACACATGTACGTAGGGTAATGTACTAACCTAAGCTATTAGCTCAATTTAAATAAAGCTTACGTTATCTGTACTTTCTGTTGAATATATTTTATAAGTTACGTAAGTAGATATTTTTTATGACTTGCGTGGGTAGGCGACAAAAATAGAAATTTTACTTCGAAACTTAGATTAACCTTAAAAATTACACAGAAAAGTTTCGTTAAGAAACTTAAGTAATATTTAAGATTTGACCAAAGAACGGGTAGGTGTTTCTGAGAAATTCTATTTTTCTTGCTTTCCGGAATGGCATATAGTTTTATTTAAAAATCCGTTGCAGTGGAAGCTATTTTGTAGGGAAGTATATTAAGATATGACTGTAGAGTATTTTTTTTAAACTTTGCCCTATTCTAGGAATTTGTCATCGTGGATGATTTTAAAAACATTTAAACCCACTTACACAATCATCCAGACCCGAAACAACTGCCTGTGTACCACCATACAAATTATTTGTTCCGTGCGGGAATCAAACCCGCGACACGCAGCGCAGCAGCCAATCGCTCAGCTACTGCGCGAACCGTATCATGTTCTTATTAATTTTATTTGTTCTGTTATTATAACAAATATTATGCTATGCTTAAAACATGGAAGAGTGTACGCGTATGGGATGCGTACACTCTTCCATGTTTTAAGTTCATATTTACTTAAAACTTCACTTTACACCTGATCTATACCCAAAATCACTACCTTTACGTTTCCTAATGGCAAGAACAATTAAATATTGATGTCCTAACCAAAATTTATACCAAGAGCCCATTTTAAGGGGTTACTTTGAATAGTTACCTCCGTCAAAACTTGACACGGCTATAATTTATGCACGGCCGGTTCAGCTGCGGAGCACTTAACGCTTCAGGAGTTATAAGCAAATACGTACGTCAGCGCTCACTTCGCTTGTGTACGAGAAATGAAAGCAAGCACTTACGGCAAGCATAAGATGACACAGAAGACGCATCGGGGAGAGGAAGTGGGGGCTACTAGCGGCGGAGGGTGTCGAGGCCTCAATTCCGTAGTGCATTGCAGTGCATCCTGCCCCCTGCAAGCAGTGCGGAAGTGAGGCTGAGACACCCCAGATCTACGCTTCACGCCGCAGTTCTGTCGCCAATAATGTGAGTATAATACGTGTGCGGAAACCGGTATTGTTATTGTGACGCATTGTTATTGCGTGCTCTTGAACGTTTGTGTAATGTTTACTGTGGTTAAATGATTATTATTTTAGTAAATAGTATCATGTATCTTTTCGAATATTCGGTACGGGCAGTTTGCGTACCGGACTACTCTAAGGACACCGGACACTGAATAATAATTCAGAACGTTCGCAATTTTTAGTACCGGTTTGTGTTGGTTGTTTGTAATTAGTGAAAGCGTGGTTTACGAATAATGAATAATTGTTATTACGTATTATGTTTATGAAAATTTTGAAAAACAAAATTAAAGTTTTTGTTTTGAAAATTTTAGTAAGTTAGGAACTGGTTCTATTGCGATTTAAACCTTATTTGGTGACATAATTTATTAGATTACTTGGGAATGGGAAACACTCCCCTATAATCGTTAATTAACCGTGGGTATCAGATACCATCCCGTAATTTATATGCTGCCAAGAGAAACCTTCATTGTGATATTAATCTAGAGTATTTTTAGGTATTTATATTTATGAAATCCGATTCGAAAGTTATGTAACTTGATTGTACTGAAGTTGGATTGAAATAATGTGTTTCTTTGAATATACTCATCATATTTCTTGCGGACAGTTTTCAACCGATTTTGGTACTCTGATTCGGAGATACATCTTTTGAAAAGGCTAGTATTAAAGCTGTATCCGGTTAGCCTGGAAGCCGACCCTAGATGGGAGAAAAGCTAGGCAGATGATGATTCGAAGATAAATATTAATTCCAACTTTTAACAACTTTTTCACAAATCAACAACAACAATATGGTTGAGTTGAATGATGGCTGATACATGCGTCATGTTCATGAACGGGCGCTGTCAGTTGTGACTGGTCATCTCTTAGCTGCCACGGTTTATTTTTAATTACTTTATTTTTGGATTTCTGATTCAATCTTTTACTCTAGACGCTCTTAATTTGTTCGTATTTCTACATCGTTCTCACATATTTGTAATTCTTAACATGAATGATGTAACCAAGATTTTGTAACATATATTGATTTAAAAGAGTGTCCATGGAGTTTCTTGCCTATTCTTCTCCATAGAGATCTACGCTTTGGAATAGGCAACTACGTTACTTTCACAAGTTATTATGCCTTGTGACTGGGACTGTAGCTTCGCGTTTTTTGTCTTTCTAAAGTGCCTGTAATGGTCTAATTGAAATAAACGCTTTGAGTTTGAGTTTGAGTTCTGTTTGTCTTATCTTCCTATACCCCTTACGTTAACCAAGTATTTTGAAACCAAAACCAAATATCTAGTAATCTAAATTAATTTACTGAATAACTAATAATATAACTTTGTAATTAATAAGCCAACAGCGTCCTTTGCGATATGATCTAGAGTTTTCAGGGTGTTTACAAAATGTTTTGCTTGCGTAGGTGGTGAGGAGGGGGAGGGAGGCGTAGGTCTGCCGTGCCTGGTGTTCGTGCACGGCGAGTCTTATGAATGGAGCTCCGGCAACGCGTACGACGGCACCACGCTGGCGGCAAACGGCAACATTGTCGTCGTCACCATCAATTTTAGGTTAGGAGTCTTGGGTAAGTCATTGATACTCATCATAGTTAATAGCAGAAACAGTTAGGCTAAAATCAAACTAAGAAAAGTTTGATTTGAGCCTAACTGTTTTCTACTTACGTTGGGATTGGGTTAGGCTATATATATGTTGCTGACAGGGGTAGCTAACGCATTTGCGACCTACATATCGCACACTTACCTATTAAATGAGGGATGATGTTTTGTGAGACCTACATAATTAACAACAAAGATAATGTACATACAGGGTGAATTTTTGAAGTGGGCGTGGATGGCCCAATTTGAAACAATGAAAATAGCGAAAAACACTCACAGGAGTCACAAGCCCGATATCAAGGATTTTTAATCATTGGATTTTAAAAAATTAACATTCCTAGCCAGGAATGGAACCCGTTGATTATGATAAAAAATACATCCTGTATTAGTACGCCATTCAATAGTGTCGCTGCTAAGGATCAAATTCTGGGAAGTAATGTCATACCGCAAACTGAAGGAAAACCTTTTGTCGACGTTTTATTAGTGCCCATGTAGGCCTATGTAAAACAAAATATTTTTATTGATTTTGAATGCTTGGTGAGAGAAAAAGGTGTCAGACTTGTGTCAGTAGTGTAATGTGGAGGTTTATTGAAAAAAAACTAGATGCTATTTAGGACATTAACACTCAGACAGATATTTAAAACGTTTTTAAAAGAAAAAATAAATATCTGATTGATCAGATATTATCTATCAGAGTCATGACAGGCAGGATTCTCAATCAAATTTTCTTTTTGTGTTTTTCGTAGTGGTTTAAAGAACAATGGTGTTCTAAAAGTAATTATAGAGGAAAATGCTTTGAGTTTTAGACATTTCCGGTACTTTAAAACAGGTTTTAATAGAATAATGTCTATTCTAGCGTTTCAATTACAGGCTTGTTATAAAACCTCTTAAAGCTCTGTCATTGTCTGTGGTCGGGAACGACAAATGTAATTAACAATTAATATTGAAATAAACTAGTTACAGTTTATTTCAAGATTACTCTTTAACTATTTTTACCGGGTAGTTGGTGGCATTCATAATAATATGTATTTAATTGATATTAAAAACAATAATTTTCTGCTCAATACTTATACATACTAATATTACATATTAATATTATTTAACATCCTTGTATACCATAAATATTCTATTCGATTATAAATGCGAAAGTCACTCTGTTTGTTACCTTTTCACGACTAGAAGGCTGATCGGATCGTAATGGAATTTGGCAAGAAGATAGATTTAAACCTGGGGAAGGACATAGGCTATATTGTATTACGCTAATAAGTTTGAGAGGTGAGCAATATTTCATTATACCCGTATTCTTCAGCTATTTGACAACTGACAACTGTCATGACAAGCATTAGAATAGAACGACTATTTTAAACCAGTTGGCAACGAAGTAATAGGTCGACGGTTCAGCGTCCGCCGTGCGAATCGCAGGTTTCAGGTTCAAATCAGCATTCACTTTCTGCGTTTATTTTGATTTTTTAATGCTGTTAGTTTTCTAAAATTAGCCATTGTTTAATTCCCAACCGGTTTTCAACTAGGAATTTCGTTCTTTTTAATGCTTTAAGATTTCCTTATCATTACCAAATAGTTTTATACATCCCTTAAGTTGTTTTTAACCATTCAAAATACTTAAACAATCATTTATTTCTTTCCAAATTTAACTATGTATATAAATTCACGAATAAAAACGATAAAATAAAATAAAGTACCTCAAAATCTGGCTCATGTTCCGTGAGAACATGGGCATGCTTGGGCACATTACATCTTCGATGTATAGAATACTTAGCCTCTGGCCAAGGTAAAAGCCAGCTCACGCAAGCTTGGTCACTGAAAACGTTAGCTATGCGTTTAGAAATACCTTAAAAAGGCTGTGAGCAATGAGTAATCGGACCCCACGGTCCCAGAGTTTCAATCCCAAACGACTCGAAAATATAGTTACCGATACTTTATTAACCCTGCTTGAGGTTCTCCGAAGCAGCAGCGGCAGTGCCATTGTCCAGCACTTTTAGTTTTAAATAGTTTTATTTTCTACAATTTTAAAGTATTTATCAAGAAAGTAATATAATGAATCTCATCAAAATCACTGCTGGGCAAAGGTCTCCCCCATAGCCTTCCACTATTCTGTCCGTGCGATTTTCTCCGGCCAATCTCTTACAAACGTATTTAAGTCGTCACGCCGGCGAATGTTATTATCCATGTTGACCTTGGACATTTGGTTTAGATCTGATCTAATCTAGTGAACAGCAAGCGGATTAATAAAATTTAAATCACAAAATGATTTGGCTAACATGTAGGCAAGTATTACTTTGTAGCGGCATTACAACAAGTACTATAGCGCCATCTATGACACAACTGAAGAACTTACATTAATTTCTTACATCACGCTAGCAAAGTTCCGACAAAAACTGTCGGGCCCCCAGACATAATACTCGTCTGGTCGGAGGATCCTCCTTTTTCTATGGGGCATGAAAAACTTTACACCCTGTTCTTCATACCCCTAAAACTTGGTCAATCATGCCGCTAGAGTAAGTATTTCAAATTAATGTTGATGAAAATATTCAACGAAACACAATCGGAGCAATATGCGAACATCTCTTCTGAAAAAAATTCTTAAGGTACATTCAGTATAAATCAAAAAGCTATTTACCAAACTATTACAGCCGCTGCAGGAAGTTTCACATTCTTCCACTAATTGAGCGGAGAAAAATTGCCAACATGGCATTCCTGTTTAATTTAGCTAAAAGTTCAACTGACTGTTCTGAACTGATGAGTAAAATTGGGTTGCGTGTTCCGTCCTTTACCTTAAGGAATCGTCAACCTCTGTATGTTCCCTCTGTGCGGTATATTTATCGACAGAACTCTTATATGATAAGAGCTAGCAGGGCATTACAACTCGATGTGTCAGAGTATTGATGACATAGATTTGTTCTCCACCATTTGAGTGTTCCTTATCTAAAAAAAATATTATGTAAAAACTTCTTTGAAGATCACTGAAACTTGTTCACTCTTTTCTTAACGAAAAGAAAGAGAAGTTTTCTTTTCTTGTGTTCTTTTCTTTTCTACGAGTGCTTATTTCTTCATTTCTCTTGCCTGTCTACTGTTTCTTGTCCTATACTAATATTGTCAGTGAACACTTTTAATTGGCTTTATTTCACTAACTGTCAACTATCTGTATTCTAGCTGTAAGTGTTATAAAGCAACAAAATAAAAAAAAATTGGCGAAGATTATACGGCACCAGATAATAATGGTTATCACGCCGTTATCCCTGAAGGGGCAGGCAGAGGTGTATTCATTTAGTACACTCATATTTTGCCGGTTATGTATGTACCATCTAATAGTATATTGTAATGTATCGGATACGATTCCGGATTCTGAGCTGCTACTGAGAAATTTATGGTTGAAGAAGCAAATAAAACATTCCCCGACCCGGGAATCGAAACCAGGACCTCATACGCAGTAGTAGCGTTTGCGACCACGAGACCAACGATACAGTACATTAACGGTATCTATCTATCTATCGGTCTGTTTTTAACTTTTCACACCTTAACAGCTGAACGGATTAGGATCAAAGCCGTAAGATAGGCCAATACTTTAACAATACTTTATTCTATAATCCGGTTAGACTGAATGTCAACCCCAACATAACTGGAAAAAGACTAGGCAGATGATGGTGTATTAATACTGGAGAAATCACGTAAAGAACTCAAAACAAAAAATTGGAATCAAGAACCTTGTGACTAAAAAACGTATTCTAATCAATTCGTGAATCTAACGCGTACGAAGTCGCGGGTAACAGCTAGTGTTCATATAAACTTACCGAAACGGACACGGGATGTCCTGAAACCTCCTAAACCTATGGTCCACGGTCTCACTCTCACAGTGAGGAAGTTTGTCTCCCAGAAATAGGACGCTTCTAGGCTTATTATGCATAGCATCATGCCTGTAATCCCCGAAGGGTTAGGCAGAAGTGTACACCCACATTTCGCCAGTTATTAGATTTGATCATAAATCTATCATCGTTAGTTTCATCACTGAAACTTTGTAGGATGTCGGTTCTTTGATAATACGCTGTAATCATGATGAGCGGAATAAAATACTCATGTTTTCGTGTTGCGTGAACTGACAATTTACGAGGATATTATTTGAAAATACATATTATTATTTTTTAATTACTAACCGCGTAAAGACTACGTAAGACATATCTAGGTACCCACTGGTACACTTCTAAAAATAACAACGGGTACCTGGAAATAAAATAACCCGAAAATTCTTATGAACGCATTTTAATAGGGGTGCCTATTCTCGTATTTTTATATTTCACAGTTGCGAGCGACATTTGATGCAGCTGTAAAAAGACGATTTCTAAAATAATAAAACGAAATTTATTCTGCGTTTCGCAGTAACGAGTGTCATTTTCCTCGATGTCATTTTATTTTTGGAGCCGTAAACTGATATTGATTTTGTGCTAAAAAAAAATAATTGTAGAAGTTACTTCTCGACGATCTTTTAGTAAGTCTTTTCATGTTAGGTACATTATTTTGTAAGTTCTTTCATTTGATGAAAAGAGAGAAACCAATAGCGTATATCGTCCTATAGTGCATATTTTTAAGTAAATGAAGAAGGAGAAAAACTTCATTGGCTTCTTGAAAAGGTAAAATTCTCATCAAAAATATAAAAAGAGGAAAATAAACACAATACAAACTTATTCTCGATATGTTCCCAACATACTTCTACCACAAGTGGACCGCTATTGTTTCTATAAATAAAGTCGTTTGTCAGCAAAATTGTGCTTGTTTTTACTTATTTCTGTTTGTTGTTGTAATGTAATCAGTAAGTATTCGAGAATGCTTTTAACGTTTCGACAACTTAAATACGCTTTATGACAGATTATTTGACTTAGTTACCTTTTTCAGCAAAAAAAAAGTAAAGATAGTAGAGATATTTTTGTCAAAAATTTATATAACTCACATATATTTAGTTAAAAATAAAAATTTGCAAAATATACGTACCTGCTTCTATATCGAGTATATTTTTTGCTTTTACAAAACATCAAAACGATACACACCCCTACACACTATTCCAAATATTTGTTTCCGAAGTCACTACTCGAAATTGATGTGATAGAAAATATTGATTCACTTGTGAACAATTTTCGTGAGAGGAAACTTTGAATAACGATGACACTTGTGGGGGATTGTATGAAATGTGTAAGTTTTCGTATTTACATAAGTGTCGTTTCCCACTGTAGTGTATCTTAGACAAACGTAGTCGCATGGTGCGCAAAAAATACATTATTTCACAATTTATTGAAGACGCTCCGTGCTGTTTCCGGCTCTTGTTCCGCAGGCGACAGTGAAATATTTTGCATTATGAGCCACTATTTCTCAGCTGCAAGGCATAGTCGTACTCGTAATGTGTACTTAATCTATGTGTACATTTTATACTTTGAAATGGTTTATATTCGTGGGAGATTAATGTTTGTTCTACGTCAGTTTATGTTATTTTGACTTTTAAATGTTGTTTGTTTGTTGGTAGGTTTTTTAAAGACTGGTGCTAAGGGGTCGGCGCAGGGTAACTTCGGTCTGATGGACCTGGTGGCGGGGCTGCACTGGCTGCGGGAGAATCTGCCAGCGTTCGGGGGTGACCCCGAGCGGGTCACCATCATGGGCCACGGCACAGGAGCTGCGCTCGCCAACTTCCTCGCCGTCTCGCCAGTCGCTAGGGGTATGGACTTTTTATTAAGTATTTAATCAAGATGACAACAATTTACATTTTTATATGTTTACGTTATAGTTAGAAGAATATTTTACTTCTGTAGCTATATGTGTCATCATACTCATCATAAATTGATGAAGGAAAACCCTGTGGATTTTTTGTGGTTTTGCGATTGTGATGTAAGGAAGGTAATATTAAAGCCTAAATGAGACTAAATTATTCCGTCCTGTCATGAAATTAAATTAATTAGGGATATTTTTAAATTAACTGTCAGCTGAAACAGGAGTGGTCTCTCTGGGCTCTGGGGTGGCGGAGAGAGGGGGCGCGCGTGGCGGTCCGCTCACGTGCGAGCGTGCGCGCGTGGGACAGTCATTGTGCGTAATTATACCGCTCCGGGCAGATTTCATTATTTCGTGTCACCATCCCGTTTAGATCCTCCGTCACTTAATGCGATTAAAAGGGTCACATTAGACATGCACAAGAGGGCAGCTTCCTCCACGTAATTTTAAAATAAGGTCAACATCGCACTCGAGACTATTTCTGAAAAGTATTTTTTTATAGAATACGAGAAACGGAGGGAGAGAAATAAAAATGTTTTTCTTTGGAAGAGATTTCATTATCTCGGTGATCCTTGTTCAAATTGACAAAATTAAATTAGGTTATCTGTTTCAGAACTACTGAAGCGCGTCATCTTGTTAAGTGGGTCGGGGCTGAGTTCATGGGCGCTGCAGAGGGAACCGCTCACGATAAAAAGAAAGGTACCTTTACGTTTAAGAATATCGGGTGTGGGCTTCCTGTTAAACAGGCGAGAGGACATTGTTTAGAAAAAATAAGGGGAACCTAAATTGGGGACACGGAAAGTTTTCTTGCATTCGACTTATCCAATTTGCGACCGAAAAAATGGAACCTTTTTATTGTTTTTATATTTTCACTTAAGTTTGCGTTTCGTCTCTGTTTCGTACAAATAAAGGTTATATATCTGGAAGAAAAACTTTTATGTGTATATAGCCGCTGATATTTATACGATGTAATATATTTATTGCGATTTGTGAAAAGTCGCTTGAAAACGGGAGTTTCATAAGTGTTTTATGACCAGGTGGCGGAACAGACTGGGTGCCACGGAGACTTGTTGGAAGACGACCTGGCACCATGTCTCAGGAACAAGCCACTCGCAGAGTTACTGGCGGTGCGGCTCGATCCACCGCGGTTTCTGCCAGGATTCGCTCCATTCGTCGACGGCACTGTTATCGTCAATCCTTCCGTGAGTTTCCACGTTTAGGCTCGTTGCCACCACAAATCTCTTAATGCATTAAGCACTATAAGTACATATGTACAACCTCATTCTGTCATCTTTAATGTTATTTTAAATTCGTTTTAAATATTTGTGTTTGCAAAAGTACGCATGTACACACGTATCTTTGTTCTTGAGCTCTACAATTGCATTTTAGCTTTGGAGTAAAGTTACCGTCAAACAATTACAGTTAACGAAAATATTTGTCAAGTTAAAGTAAACGTCAACGAAGTCAATTCAAAACCATTTGTCAGATGATAACGCCGAAGTTTACTTAGTCAATGTGACAATTCCTAAATTAAACTTCTTGGGTTTAAGTGTTATTCTAGAGGTTAAAAATCTCTTTTTCACCTTTTCTACGGCTTTAAAGTCAATGTTCGTCTCTTTGCGCTAATTTCGAACTATAAACTAATCGACTATTCGTAGGATACCTTATTTACGACAAATCAGTCCTTTGTTTGTGTGAAAATTATCCCGTTTACTCAACTTTCAGTAAAGCTCTATTTCGTTCGCTTTCCTTTTGCACCTCATTCGCAAAATCGCTAATTAATGTACCGGCTTCGGACGAACAACCCCTTTGACGAAATTAACAGGATGTTTTCGTTAACAAATTGACGTCGCACCTGTGTCACACTCCATGTTGCGGAAAATATGATGCTTGATTGTACGTTTACTCTTTATTTACTTCCCGTTTACGTGCACAGTCGTAAATTATTACCAACTGATTTTTATTTGCTTTTTTGGATATTGGCGTACTAGTAGATCTGTATGCTAAGGAGCTCGTGGCTAAAAAATAACAGCCGCTCGGTTCAATCTTTAGGTTAAGCCGCGTTTTCCTAGGTTTGTCTGTGAATGAGTGACCATCCATTACATACCGGGTTTCCTCCGTGCCTCGAAACAACGTTAAGACGTTGGTCCCGGCTGTCATTTGTAGATCTTTGACAGTCGTTACAGGTAGTCAGTGGCCCAAGAGTCTAAAAACCAGTCTTACCAAGAGTACTCATGTCAAATACTGCTATTCAGCTGAATCCGGTTAAACTGGAGCATGAGTTCGCTGACTGTAGGCAGTTTTGAAACACGGAAAAGGCATAATCTTACTGCCCTTGTCCCATTGTATTTGCGATCAGAAAAGTCTTCTACTAAAATTATCTCTTACCGACACTGAAAATCAATACACATAAATAGAACCGATAAAATTAAACGAAGCCATTTTGATTCCCCTGTAACGGCTACACAATTGTTGATTTACATTTCAAGTAGATATCGAGAACCAATTAGAATATTGAAGCGTTTAGAATTTCACGTGATTGCCGCAGTTTGCAGGTTAGACTAATAACGGCCTACCTGAATAACATTTGATGCCTAAGTATCGGCCTTGGACTACCAATTTGGGTTCTGTATAATATGTATCAATTAACGATATTAGGGTACCTGGAGGATAGGGTATCCTATCTTGATTTTATGTGAATATAGCCATAATTATTCAGTATCAGACCAAACTCCGGTGATCCTCACTCGAGATAAGTATACTTATTACGCAGCTAAGCTGTCCTAAGTTAAATTTCCAGTAAAAGGTTGGAAAAATTATGTCACTATTTTTATAAAGAAATGGCGTATTTTTAAACTAAACATAAATATTTTTGCAAATCTTTGGTCGTAACCAAGTTTGCCTACTCTGCAATGTTTTCGTTCAAATATGCGAACATTTTTTTCCTCTTTATATTAGTATCGTTTAGCGTTCTTTTTATATCACAAGGAAAAGCTTTTTATTTCTGACTCTTATTAAAGAAAATTAAATTTTATGTTGAGGATTGTTTCAATTAGAACTTTCATTGAATGTGCTGTTTGCATATTGTTGGCTGTACTTTACTTTCACGCCTTTCATTTATTTTTATTAATGTATGGTATTTTCTTAATAAAACAGTATTTTTCATTTGCTTCTACCCATATCCCAATTGTTCTGTTCTGTTCTGTTGAGTTCGGAATGGTGTCGGACGTAAAGAATAGCACCATCCCATATCATCCCGTGGGTGTCGTAAGAGGCGACTAAGGGACTTGCCAGAGAATGGGCAGCAGCGTTCTCTGTACTTTTGTAACAACCGTACTGCGATCGCCAATCCGCCTGCCAAGCGTGGCGATTATGGCAAAACCCCCCTTATGTCAATGTGGCGTTGGGGGAGGCCAATGTCCAGCAGTGGACGTCTTTCAGCTGAAATGATATCCCAATTTATTTAGTTATTGCGGGTGGGTGTTTATGAGCAGACAAATCGGTCTACCCTCTTTCTTGTTCGTTTTTTTGCGCGCCGTACCACTACCACTGTCACTCACAACTCGATTCTGTTCCCGACACATGAAACACACTACAAACGTGTCTACTCGCGAACTTTTTGCGGCACTCTTTCGGTTTCTACACAGTTGAAGCACTGGATTCCAGGCACTTGACAGTTGAAACCCACCCTTCCGATTGAAGTTCTTATATTTAGTAATTTCAATAGCTTCTCTTACCAGTCTGGGTATATAGTGGCGTTCTGTCGAGATGACCTGAGGGTTATGTAACTCAATGCAGTGGTTCGATCCTGGATCGATTCAAGGAGATGTTGGCTATGGACACCCACACGCAATAACTTCAGTTTATCCGTGATCATGGCGTTTCCAACAGCGCTGAAATATCAGGAACTCAAAACAAATAATAAACATGGTAAATATCCCGTTACTAGTGTTATTGATAATTTTAAACTGTATTTATTAAGTACGAGTAAATGATTCGATCGCATGAAATGTTACTCAGGTTAGAATATTTTTAGAATGGATTTGGATAAAATTTCATTAATCAATTACAAAGGGGTTTGAATTAAATGGCCTGCTTAAGCTCCGCCATTTTTTTTTTTTTCAAAGTTGCTGCCATGCATATGATATTGCTACTTGAACTTAACTCGCTACCTCACCATGCACAACTGTGATTGTGACTACACAGGGTGTAAGAGAACATCGACAAGCAAACTGCTCCTATTAATTTTGTACCTACAGGATTCTGGACAACCGCTGAATACATCGATTATTAGAAAAAATAAATCAAGTGTTAATGTTGACCGTATACAAGGTGTAAGTAAGTTGTAACATAATAAACGCACAACGTCTCTTGTGGTGTCTGGGACTATGAAACTGAACAACTTTTGTTCTCCGAGTTCTTGAAATTCGCAATAAATAATTTGGACTATAAGGAAATGACGCGAACAGCTGAACAACATGTATGACAAATATCATAGAACAAAAGTTGTTCAGTATCATGGTCTGAGTCATCACACGAGAGCTTTTGCATTTATTATGATACACTTTATAAATATTGCGTTTTGTATAAAACAGCTGCTTATAAGAAAAAAACCGGCCAAGTGCGAGTCGGACTCGCGCACGAAGGGTTCCGAACCATTATTTGTAAAAACGAGCAAAAAAATCACTTTTTGTATAAATAATATAAATATCAATTTTATTCTGTTTTTAGGGTTCCGTAGTCAACAAGGAACCCTAAAAACAGTTAGTAGTTAATAGTTTCGCCATGTCCGTCTGTCTGTCTGTCTGTTCGCGGTTTAGCTCAAAAACTATTAAGTACTAGAAAGTTGTAATTTGGCATGAGTATACACGTTAACGACGCCAAAAAAGTGGCAAATTAAAATTTTGAAACAAAAAACAATTGTTTAGGGTACCTCCCCTACATGTAAAGTGGGGATGATAATTTTTTTTCGTCATTCCTGTAGTGTGGGATATCAATGGGTAGGTCTTTCAAAAATATTAGGGGTTTGGAAAGATCGTTTTTTGATTAAGTAAACCGTTCGTTTCTTATCAAGCTTTAAAGTAACAATTTTCGTTAGAGTCAAGTTTCCCCCCCCCCCTACCAACTAAACGGTTGTACTTGGAAATTCAAATGTCACGGTAGTAGTACCTATTTATAACGAAGTTAAAGGAAAACTATTACACTTAAGTGGGCTTTACATGTTTACGAGTAATAGTCGACCAATTGTATTTGACTCGAAAATTGCCTGATTTGTTAGAGCACTTGGCTGTTATAAAAACTACGGAACCTTACACTGTGCGTGGCCCGGCACGCGCTTGACCGGTTTTAGTATTTGTTGTTATAGCGGCAACGCAAATACATAATCTGTAGCAATTTCAACTGGCTCACTATCATGGTTCATGAGGTACAGCCTGGTGATAGACGGACGGACGGACGGACAGCGAAGTCTCAGTAATAGGGTCCCGTTTGACCTTTTGGGTACGGAACCCTAAAAACAATGTTCTCTTCGCTGGCGGTCTAGGATCCCGTACTGAATTCCTGGTAATAACAGTTTGCGCGTCCTTAGACAGATGTGGGTCCTAATCTATATCAGCATTCTCTGATACAATAACTATAAGTATGAAATTCAATTATACTAAAAACTGGATATTAATCATGATTACTAATATTAATATGGAGTTCAAAATAAATAGTAAATATCCCGTTATTAGTATTATTGATAGTGTTAGTGACCATGTCAGTTTCTTCTGCTTCTTCTTCTTTCTGCCTTTGTCCCATTCTACTTGGGGTCGGCACAACACGTTTACTTCTACCATTCTCCTCGGTTTATAAACGTATATTATATTCTTTAGGCACCGCCTCCAACGGACAGTTCACGGCTCGGCGCAGGCGCTGCGGCCGTCGCCAACGCAGCTGGACACGAACTTGCGGACTTCTCACATAGAGAGCTGCTGTTTGGACTCACCACCACTGGTAACAGAACTTACAACAAACAACAACCTTTTAACAATTGAATTTTGAAGGTGAAAAACGAAAATACCAAGATATTACACATTTCAATTACGCCACGTGGGTTTACTAGTGTCTTGCAATCGACAACGAGAAATTATCGATGAAAGATAAACTGAAAAGCTGTTCCATTCGGGGCTTTTCATAAATTACGTCACATTGTAAAGGGTGGGGGGGGGGAGCGAAATCCTTAATTGTTTTTCCAACTCATGTGACATCACACTAAGGAGGAGAGAGTCTCACAAATGTGACACAAATGTGACAAGGGCGAGGGGGGGGGGAATAGTGACGTAATTTACGGATGCCTCCTTTACACATGACACACGTAATCAAAAGGATAGTTAAACTAGATTTATCATCGAGAAAGTAAGGAAAACGTACATTTCTAGCTTGGTGACATAAAGAACAACGGTAACCCTTTATAATCATCAAGTATGTCAAGGCTCAAGTATATGTATTACTCTTCCCCTTACTTGTACACGAGGTATTTCTTGTCGTACAAATAAACAGGGCGTAATATACGGTGTTAATATCTGTCTTAATTACATCTCTATTTAAATTTATGAATTAGACTATTTATTTCTATCCTCTCTTTATGTGAGCCGTAGAGCCATATACCGGAACGACATATTATAGAGGTTGTGTTTTAAGGTTCCTAGTATTGAAGTTGTAATTAAGACATAGCGTTAACATACTTCAGAATAAATTGAATGAGGCTTCCGACGCGAATGATAATACATGCAAATGAGAGGCATGCCTTCCTTGCAGAATCCTACCTGGAATTTAACGCCCAAGACTTGGAGTTTGGCTTCAACGAGAGCCGACGGGATCGCATTCTTCGCACATTCGTCCGGAACGCGTACTATTACCATCTCAACGAAATCTACTCGACCTTGAAGAATGAGTACACGGACTGGGACAAGCCCGTGCAGAACCCGCTCAGTGTGCGCGACGCCACGCTCGAGGTGAGTCACGACCCTGACGACGCGTCTGTTCACGCCGCGCGTTATGGATGACAGGTCATCAAGTATGTTCTGTTTACGTTGTTATGTACCGTCATTTGTCTGAGCACAAAAGCTACCTTGACTTTCACTTGTAATTGTTATATAATATCTCAACAGACGCAAGTTGATCCCTTTGATCGCTCTGTTTACAGTTCATTATCCTCGTGAACTGAGATGTTATTGCAAGGAGAGCCTAATGTTATTAGAAATAAGGGGATAATTTAAGAATTCAGCAACACTTAAACGCACTTGTTCCCATAAAGCCGCGTTCACAGACGAAAATACTTGAAATGTCATTAGGAATATAATTGAGAAGATCTTTTAATATTTTTAACACAAATAGAAATAACAGCGTGATATTAGCAGCGTACACTGGCGTGCTTGAATATAAGATCAGCAGTAATGGAAGGAGGATTCTCTGAATATAAATAGGGAAGAGTTTCTTGCCTTTGTTTTGTTTTTTTTTTTCTGTAATATGGAACAAAACACGATTAGCATCATCGATAGTGAAACTGCTGAAAGTTGATAACTGTCGGCCGAGCTGACATTAGCCGAGCGCGGTCGGGCGCGGCGGTGGCTTCGCAGACGATCTCAATTTAAGCCTCAAGTGGTTTTAGCTACTCACCGAAGGCTCCTTGATCGTACAAAGGGAGTTAATGACGCCCGTGCACGCTGAATACACGATGGCATCGTTTATAGGCTTTATTAGAAAATACTTGCTACGCCTAATAACTCGGCGACGTTGTTATGATTCAGATGACTGATTTACTAATAGCGATAGCTTATGTAACAGGTACTGTCGAGAAATGTAAATTGTGATTGTTACGACGTTAGTTAGGTAGAATTATATTTTCTATGAATTATCTATTTAGATAATGAGAAAGATGTGTTGTTGTTTTACATACAACATATAACATGCCTCAATTTTATATTCGGGAATTAACACCGAAACAGTAATTTTTTGGTTGTTGGTACATGCAGTTGTTTAAAAAAAAACAACAAAGAATGCTAAATGTTTTTTGTTGGAAATGCTTTAACAACGTTTTATCAATTATTTCTCTGAAAACTCTTTTGTTCTCGCATTTCCAACAAGCAATTTTCGGGAACTTGTGTGATTCATATTTTCTTGAAATATTAATGTAATGCAGGTTCTAAGTGACGGACGAACGGCGGCGCCATTGATCAGACTGGGCTACCTCCACGCGTTGCGAGGTGGCACCACTTACTTCACGCATTTCCACCATCTTTCACAAGACAAGGATTACCCACAGGTAACTTAAATATCGATTAATCACTTTTCAACAACGAACATATTGAAGCAATCTTTGCATACTATATCAAATAAGATGAGCAGCATTTTTAGTATGCAATCTATGCCATTTTGATATGGGTCACTAAAATATCATATCTTTTTTATTCATCAAAGTTGGCAGAAAATATAACCGACTGCAGAAAATATTTTCATCGTCCAAAAACGTATACGATAGTACTTCATGTAGATATATTAGCCAGTTAGTATGTATATCGGCGACATGCACACTCAACACAACGTGGATCTTGGCAACGGCTTATCAACTGGGATGGTGGCGTAGCGCTTTTCTTCTTCAAAGTTGTTAATCTTCGTTTATGTCGGCCATAAACTCTGTTTGAAATAGATTTCGCAAACTGAATGGACAAACAAACAGCTACATTTTGGAAAGTAACTTCTCTAAGTAAACAGACTAAACTTCTTTTGATTGAAGCGAAACGTCAGCAAGTTTTCTATTGACTTAAGTTTTAAAGCTTTAATTAACAGTTTTTAGTTCAAATTCAAAGCTTAAATTGAACGCAAAAGTATTCAGTCAACGTTTGACAGCAACAAATATTACAGTAATAAATTAAACGTTGACTAGAATTGCTCTGTATGGTGTCTGACGTAAAGAATAGCACCATCCCATATCTTTCCGTGGGTGTCGTAAGAGGCGACTAAAGGACTTACCAGAGAATGGGCAGCAGCGTTCTCTGTGTTTTTGTAACAAACGTACTGCGATCGCCAACCCGCCTGCCAAGCGTGGCGATAATGGCAAAACCCCCCTTTATGTACACTTGGGGGAGGCCTATGTCCAGCAGTGGACGTCTTTTGGGCTGAAATGATGATGATTAAAGATGACTAGAATTTATGACTGTCAGTGACATGATTTCGACTGAGCCTATTCTAGTTCGCAGTTTGAGTTACACCCCTCAAAATATAGTATACAAATCGATAAATTCATTGAAATCCAGCAATATGACAAGTAGTTAGTTGTTATAGCCTTTGACAGGGCTGCGGTTGAAAATTTGTCGACGCACGTGCGGTTGCGTGTTGAACTGGACGATGTCTGTCTATACACCTGTTCGTTATTTCGACAACCCTAGTTCTGCTCTTGAATGGACTCGTTAATAAGGCTATGCGGGCTTTTGGTTTAGACTGGGGTCAAGTTTGATGGTTAGTGCTAAGGGTAATATAGTACGAGACTGTGGTAGTCATTGAGAATTGGAGAATGTACCTACAAATTTCATCCTGCTACATAGTGAAATTAGATCCGGTGTGGGTATGAGTTTACCGAACGATGTTCTGAAATGTACTCCACATTTTAGAATAACGTACTGAAAACTCGAAGAGGATTGTTAAACTTTCTGATGTTGGACTATAATTGGGCCACTAGATAAGGCCCAGTATTAAAACTTTTAACCTTATATTTATTAGTCTATTTTATTTGTATATTGTGTATTAGTATCTATGTTAGAATATAATTGTTTGAGAACTAGTGGTTATTTGTGGATATTTGTTTGTACCCCTATCCTATCACAATGTTGTCGTATTTAACCCAAAGGTTGACTGGTAGAGAATGCCTTGTGGCATTAAGTCCGCCTATGTACCACTATTGTACATGAAGTTTAAATAAATAAATAATAACCTCGGATTGATTAATAACATGTGAACTAGTAAAAACTTATTTCTGATTCACAGAAAAAAAAGGAAATTCATTTAAAACTGTTATTGTACAGAGGCCTGGTTCAGTGCATGGTGAGGAACTTCCTTACTACCTGGGCGTGCCGGTCTCGCTGACGCATCATCAGCAAAACTTCACGCAGCAGGAGCAACGCGTGTCCAAACTCTGCATACATTACATCTCCAATTTCGTCAGATATGGGTAAGAAAACTTTATCATAAAATTTTCTTTTTGTACGAAAGGTGATAAATGTCTTTTATTTCGCAAACTGGTTTCTGCAAATCATTTTAACAAGTAGAAAAAAATAATAAAAGCCTCAAACTTCCAATTGAAAACTACTTAAGTACATAAGTAGTTTTTATTTCTACATCTATGCACATAAGTAGTTTTCATTTGGATGTTTGAGGCTTGATCAGATTTATGGACTTAAAAAAAAATTGTTTAGTAAATATTGATAACAAGGCATAAGATTTTCCAGACAAGGAGAGCAAAAAGCCGTCAATTCTAAAGCAAACAATATTTTTCCTTAAAGAATATCTAGTTAGTCGCAGATGGCTTTTCTAATTCAACGTCAACAACGTAGATGGCTCGAAGCTAAGGAACAGCTGAGGGCTCCCCATAGCGGGCCCTGTTCCCCGGGTTAAAGGAAAGATGGGATTTCAATCCGGTTTGACGGATTGTAATGAAAAAAGTAATGGAAAAGTGAATGCAAACCGGACCGTAAATTCAAACAGAAAAGAACACAGTACTGTATTTCAGTGTCCTGTATTTTTAAGTGGTCATGAACCGTGTTATTTTTAACCGACTTCTAAAAAAGGAGAAGGTTCTCAATTCGGATGTTTGTATTTTTTTTTTTTTTTATGTTTGTTCGTGCATAACTCCGTCGTTTGCCAACCGATTTGAAAAATTCTTTTCTTGTTTGAAAGCGTATACTTTCCAAATGGTCCCATGAAAATTTTATCGAAATCAAATAAGCCGTTTCTGAAAAAATCAACAAAAATTAAATATTTCTAACTTTTAGTTTACTCTGCATTGCCGTTTTTTGTTCGCGCATAACTCAGTCATTTACGAACCGATTTGGGAAATTATTGTTTTATTCCAAAGCCTATGCTTTCCATTTGGTCCCATAGTCACCAAATCGGGATCTGATGATGGAATCTTGGCGAAATCGAGGGAACTCTTCAAGTTTTATAGGAAACGTACAGCGATTTTGGTATTTTCTACAACAAGTGAAGCATTTGCGTTCAATAAGAACCATTCTACCATCAGATCTGATGATGAAGCCAAGAGACAGGCACTGGAACTCCATAATAAGACAATGTATCTTAGCTGTGTTTGGGCTTGTTGGAATTGTAACGGTATGCACTTTCCACGTGTACCACAGACTAACTTTTTGACTTTCCTTATTCAACCTAAGTAACATGTGGGTCCTCTGCTTTGATAGTCTATTTTCGCGATGATCAGGGTTCTTATTCAAAATGCGTTGATCATTTCTTTCCCTTATTTCTTTTAATCGTTTTCCTTTTTCTCAGTTTCATTTCGACGCCTTTTCTCACACGAGAATCATCTTTACTAGGCCTACCCATATTTTATTATTAGATTAAAAATATGTCACTAAAAAGTAACAAATAAAAATATTTTTTACAAAAAAAGAAACCGACTTCAAAAAACACTTAACGCACTAAAAAGTTAAAAATAATACTATAACCTACCTATATTAATAAACCTAACCTAACCTACGATTAACCTATAATAAAATTTAATAATTCTTTAGAGTCGGTGCCAAGCAATATACGATACCTAAATGACTATATACAGACTAAGGCCAGAAAAAAGCAAAACATAAATCTTACAGCTTCTAAATATTAATTCATTCATTAATTCTAATTATATTGCTTGGCACCGACTCCAAAGGATTATTAAATTTTATTATAGGTTAATCGTAGGTTAGGTTAGGTTTATTAATATAGGTAGGTTATAGTATTATTTTTAACTTTTTAGTGCGTTAAGTGTTTTTTGAAGTCGGTTTCTTTTTTTGTAAAAAATATTTTTATAAATGATAATATAAAAACTGGTCAAGTGCGTGTCGGGCCACGCGCAGTGTAGGGTTCCGTAGTTTTTATAACAGCCAAGTGCGGGTCGTATTCGCTGACTGATAGTTTCGTAACATCATTATCATCATTTCAGCCGAAAGATGTCCACTGCTGGACATAAGCCTCCCCCAAGTTTCGCCAAATTGACATATAATGGGGAGTTTTGCCATAATCGCCACGCTTGGCCCGCCTGCCAAGCGTGGCGAATTGGCGATCGCAGTGCGGTTGTCACAAAAGCACAGAGTACGCTGCTGCCCATTCTCTGGCAAGTCCCTTAGTCGCCTCTTACGACACCCACGGGAAGATATTGGATATGTTTTGTACCATGCTCTAACTATAAGCCAAACATGACTACCTACCTAATTTGACTTCCTATACAAACAACAATAACAACTGTTTTTTTTTATCTAATTTATTTAGGAATGACACAGCGCGATACAACTGACGCTTAGCGCCATCTATGGACATTTCTATGGAGTTGTTCGAAATTTTCGAGTCAAATACAATTGGTCGACTATTACTCGTAAACTCGTAAAGCCCGCTTAAGTGTGGTAGTTTTCCTTGAAACTTCGTTATATATAGGTACTATTGCCGTGACATTTAAATTTCTAACTACAACCGTTTAGTCTGTAGAGAGGGGGGGACACTTGATCCTAACGAAAATTGGTACTTTAAAGCTTGATAAGTCACGTACGGTTTACTTAATCGAAAAATAGGTCTGTGCAAACCCCGTTTTAAAATATTTTTGAAAGACCTATCCAACGATATCCCACACTATGGAAAGGACGAAAAAAAAATTATCGTAACCAGTTTACGTGTAGGGGAGGTACCCTAAATAATTGTTTTTTTCAAAATTTTATTTTAACACTTTTTGGCGTCATTAACATGTATACTCATGCCAAATTACAACTTTGTAGTATTAATAGTTTTTGAGCTAAACCGCGGACAGACAGACAGACAGACAGACGGACATGGCGAAACTATAAGAGTTCCTTGTTGACTACGGAACCCTAAAAAAATGTGTAGGTTTACAAAAAAAACTGAATTAGTTATTTGGTAATAGGATTTGCTAAAGTGTCGTCTTGATTATATGAACATTTGCTAATAGGACGTTTCTATACGGAGCCGTTGCTACATTATTTTGTTGACTACTCGTTAAACCCATCAACCATTTTCGTATAAAAACGAGTTCGTGGTTACCAAAATCGTTGCTTCGGAGAAACAAAGTTGTCTCAATGTCAAGAACACACACACACATGTGGGTGGGTAAGCAGATTAACCTCACGTACCTATAGATCAATCGGTATTGAGCCACAAACCACGAGTAAATATGTCGACGTAAAAGGTTTACGTTTACCTAGTACCTACATAGACGACAACTATTTTAGTGGGATAAGACAAGACTGTTGTGGTAATGGAGGCATTCCAAAATTGAATTTGTTGTTTAACAAGATCTTCCAATAAAGGTTTAATCACGTTAACAGTCTGCAGTGAAATATTTAATTAATTATCAACTTTGAAAATTCACGCTGTCTCCATCAAATCGTTACAAAGACTTATTGAAAACATTCTTTAATGTACTTTTCTCTTTAGAAACCCAAATGATCCATCGGCAACGCCACCTCCGAGTCCCATGCTGGGCGAGACGCCCCGACTCGGCCCCGACCAGACGCCGTACTGGGACACGTACGACACCATCAACCAGCTCTATATGGAGATCAGTGCGTATCTCTCTATATAACATATATTTATGTCACTGCTGACGCAAAACTTCCTGATTAGTTTATACGAATTCATATGTAACGGATCCCCCTGTTTACGGACCTGTCCGATTTCCTTTATAGCTCAACTACTCCATGTCGTAGTAATACAGTAAAATAAATGGAACTCGGAAAGTTTCGTAATTCGAGTAGTTGTGAAGATCCGCATCTGTTACCACAACGACGACGTACAAATACAATTAGTATGGATTTCAGCATTGTGCCTCTAGGAATTTGGAGTTGGTCATTTAAAACTTTAGGGTCGCCCCCGTGACCGCTGCGGTTACGGTTGGGGCTCATTTATTTCAATTGTGTGGTGACCGACGCGCAGGTAGCAAGCCAGAGATGCGCAGTCACTACCGCGGACACAAGATGTCGCTGTGGCTGTCACTCATTCCGCAGCTCCACCGGCCCGGCTCCGACCTGCCCGACGCCGCTATGCGCCACCATCATTTCCAGGAGGACAACGCTAACTACTACGAAGGTATGACAATCAAACAATTGACACATAGATATTTTTTATCAGTCAAGGATTTGATCAATGGACACTTGTGGTGCAGGTGCGGTGCGGGCGCAGTCGATGTCACGCGCGCACGTGCCGCACGTGGTGGAGCTAGAGGGGGGCGCCCGAGGAGGTGCGCGCAGCACCGTGCCCCCGCGTGCTGCGCCCCCCCGCCCTGTGCCCGCTGCGCCCCCGTCCACCGAGTGCCCGCCCAATGCCACCGCGCCACCCGTGCACCCGGACGACGCGCTGTTGCGCCGCCTTGCCTCGTCGCATTATCAATCCTACACGGCGGCGCTCACCGTCACCATCGCCGTGGGCTGCTTCCTCCTGCTGCTCAACGTGCTCATCTTTGCCGGTATCTACCACCAACGCGGCTCACGCCCGCGCCGCTCGAAAGATGATCTCGCCGAGGCCGGCAGTTCCTCTTCTTCGGACTATGACGGAAAACTGGACTATGAAGTGCGCGCGTTTGACGGCAAAGGGTTCGGGTTCGAGTGCAAATCGGCCCACGTGCCGCGTGGTGTGGGCTCTAAATTCGACCTGCGGACGTTGTCGGATTGCGGTGAGCCAACGTTCGGCGAGTACAGCTGTTACGACGAGAAGCACCGCGCGGCGCGCAGCTCCATGCCCGACGTGAGTGTGGGCAGCGCCATCGAGGCAGGCAGCGTTGTGTGTATCGACACACAGAAGCCCGACATCCAGAAGCTGGAGCCAGGGCGGGCGGGCGACCCGGTGGGGCGCACCAGCACGTTCGAGCCGCGCGTGGTGGATAGCTCCACGCAGGTGAAGTTCGGGCCAGACGGCGCGGAGTGCGCGGGCGACGTGGGCGCGGAGGGGGAGGGGGGCGGCATCCTGCGCGCGCCCCCCGCGCCCGCCGCGCCCGCGCCGCCCGGCATCATGAAGAAGCGCGTGCAGATACAGGAGATATCAGTATGAGGGTTCCTCGACGCCGCCGCCGAGGTCGTGGTCAACAAGCGGACTAAGTTGTGATGTGTGGTTTCGTTCGAATGTGTACATAGGACTGTGGTAGCACTCATTTCGCGTGCGTGTAAATATAATTGTATCTAATAATAATGATTTGTGAGTGCGCGCTAAATAGAACCGAGGCCGTGTGACTAGTCCGTTGAGTCCTGCGGTACAGTGTTGTGACGTTGTGCGGCCACGTCTTCATTTTCCGCTCTATTCCCCGTTGGATTGTGTATGTAAGAATATTAAAATCGGGTACAGTGAGTGTCGATGTGATTCGTAATGGAGGAACGTTTCCACATTCTGGCATGAATAGATACCGCCAGGTGTTACACGAATATTTTTCAGCTGAATGTGAATATCGCTGCCACACTATCTGAAACTCATTTGGCTAAAAAATATTATTTACTGCCGGGAATATCTTAAAAAAATATTCTAATGAGCTACTTACCTGATGATTGGATATATATGGATAATGATGAAGCTGTGGAAGGCAAACTTGGCTCGAGTCCTACTCCCTGATCTTTGTCTTGTTTATATGACTCGGCAGAGATATTATATACTTGCAAGTTGCCTTTTATGGTAATAAAATGTCAGTTATAATTTATTTCTACTGTCGGGTATAGAATGAAGGAATTGTAGGCTCTTGTGAATATATACGTATTTAATAAATGTGAATATAACAATAAATTAGTGACAAAAGACTTAACAACAAACCGACATTAGCTGTACATACTTATATCAAACGAAGTGTTTCAGGTATGTAGGGTTAAATAACTATTAATAAAACATTGTTTAAAAAACATCGCATATGTTGTAATTTTTTGTAAAGTTACTTTTAAGTGAAGTGTATTGATTTTGAGTAGTTTTTGATAAGTAAATATTGAAAACTTATTACTTAATGGACGAGTACGCAGAGAGCTCTGAAACATTGGTCCACGCTTGTTTGCAATAAAGTCTCAAAAAGGTAATCAGGGTAATAGACGACACAGTCAACTCTTCGGTCCTCCAATAAACCCCATTGAATATCTCTGCTGAGATTCATATAAAAAGATATAAGCATAAGTATTCATATCGCAAGGGTTTCTTTTTATAAATCGAATATTTTTCCTTTGAGTCATACAAAAATGGAATCAGCAAGCTGTCTATTCAGCAAATCAGCAATTAGTCCCTCATTGTGCGTGAAATATGTCTCTTTTATATTACTCTGTTACCAGCGATCGTTCTTTATCTTCGTAAAATATTTTTATTGAAACTTACTGAAATGTCAGAAGATTTTCTCTTATGACTACATCTTAGAGACAATGGATAAAAAAGCGCTGATTCTTTAAAATATCAGGTATTATAGTCTCATCTCGATCCACAGTAGATAAATTCCCAGTACTCGTCCATATTTTTATCTTGACAGGAATTGATGACGATTAACTAATGGTGAGTAATATTTAATACTTACACCATTTTCCACATTGTGACAAAATGGAAATCAACTGGAACTATAATAAATCTAATTTATTTACCACGTTATTGTACTTATAATTACTTATTATAATTGATGAAATGTAAAACAATTTTAAATGTAGGTAAACTGGAATTGACTATTAGTGTAGTACGACGGTTTATTAAATTGCATGACCCATTTTTTTTTTAAATCTACTTAATAAAATTTATATCTACCTGCCTCATTTATACATTGTTAATTAAATTTATATTTTAATTTTTAAATAATACATGCCAAAACTTTTCCACGTGCCAAACTATTGTGTAGAAAAATATTTATCAAATATTTAATTTGAGGCTTCGAGTGGAAGAGTCAATTTATAAATAAATAATCGCCAATAAGGTTCTTACAAACCTAATAGGCACTGTTTTCAAATAAATGGAAATTGCACTGAAATTAAATATTTAGTTAATTTGTCAAGGATTTTTGTAAGATAATTATATCGATTCGACATTTATTAAAAATAAAAATATTTATGTTAAACACTAAATTCTTTATTATCTAACATCCATAATGATTTGGAGTCCCTCATAATACTCTTAAGTAGTGACTGATGTGATTGATGGCTTAGAAAGATATTGAGTTTTTACATCAATAAATGAAAACATTTATAAACGAAATTATGTATTAAATATTTATAGATGAAATCTCATTTGACATCCTTAGAGGAATTGTTTAATTAAATTGTTATAGATTACTGATATTTTTATGATTGTTACACTATAATTTACAGATATGTTAAAAACAACTAAGGTTAAGTAAATCATTTCAAAATATTTCGAAATGCTGAACATAAACATTTTGTTACAATTTGGTGTTTAATGGAATGCATAAAATATGGTGTCGAATAAAGAATTGAAATTTAATTGTTTTTTATTCCAACAATCTATAACAATAAGATGAATAGCTGGGTACATATCTGAATTTCGAAAGTTAAAATACCTACGGTTGAAATATCAATGTTCAAAACATCGAAAATTTAAATATCAAATGACCTTCCGACCGTTCTAAACGCATAATCTCGATTTGATGAAATCGGAGTTTGGCTAGTCAAAACTAAATTATTGAATTAGTAGGTATACAGGAGCCTCGACGACGGAGCTCCGCTACGCGGGGCTCTTATTTTTGTCTGCAGGGTTTAAAGGCACCTATCGTGAATGGCATACTAACATACCATTCGAACCTAACCTATCCATTTCGGGGTGCCCTAAGTTCTCTGTGCCCTATGTTTGGCTTCTTGGCTTGTTCGATATTAAGTAGTAGGTATTTTTAACGCAAATATAAACTTAGGTGTATATGTTGACATTTTGAAGTTAGGTATAGTGACTATCGATATTTTTAATCATTCGGTATTTGAATCACTCGGCATTTCATCGTGGACATTTTAAGCTTCGGTATAACATTTTTAGATATTTTGTTACAATCGGTATTTAAATTTTCGATGTTTTGAACGTTGACATTTTAAGCGTAGGTAGGTATTTTAATTTTCGTAATTCAAACAAGTACCCAAATAGATTTATGAATTGTATTTCTATGAACACAACTGACAAATGTTGCAGTGAGTGCTGCTCTTGCGTTCTTCCTGAAACGAAAACAAACCATGGAACAAGCACGATATTCAAAGAGTATTTTAATTATTTTGATAAGTTCATGCCGGCCGTACCTGGAATGAAATTCTGAAATTCGCTGCTGAGTTAACATAAGCCGGTAGTTGAATTTATATCAAAACTCCCGTTTTAAGTATTTCATTCATTTTGAGCTAAACCCTCGGGGCTTACTTTCATGCAATCCACAAGGATTAATAATAAATTGGACTAGGAATAAATGAAATGCCGAGAGTACTACAAGGTAGAAAGTTAATGAAAGTGCTGATTCCCGAGCTACCGCCACGTGATAATTCATTTAGTTCGTTCAGTTATTTTGCGACAAATCGAGGTGGTGTGTTTGGAATCGCAGCGGTCTAATTTGCCTCGACACACACCCAAGGTGATTAATTCACGGCGAACCAACTAAATCCATTTCCACTATTCAGAGAGATGTATGACGAGAGGAATCCGAGGTCATTAATTCCGGACGCACCATCACTTGTTGCTTATTCAAACACATAAATTATCCCTTGGATTAAAAATATCCGCACTCGCTTCAGAACGGTAATATGAATAAATTACTTCATCTTGTGGAATCTCCATGCAGTCCCTCGTTGCTTGGATGTTCTCGGATTAGGCGCACATGTAAGCTTGTTATGCTCGCAATATTGGAAAAGTTTACCGAAGAATACAGGATTAGAAAAGTTCTAGACGGCACTGAGACGACGGAACATCAACGTATAACTTCGTAGCTATTTAAGACTAGCCTATATCTCTCTTTTAAGTTTGTCAACGCTTATTTTATTGAGTCATGAAACCATTTGAGTTTCGGTAACTGTAACACCGTACTGCTGAAAGTCCCGGATGGATTTATTGCTATTATGCTAATTCAAATTATGCCGGTTATATTTAAATTCATAGAAGTACTCATCAATTTTCAGCTTGAGGAAACTTGAATTTATTCCGAAAACTTTCGTAAATCTGAAGAAGGGAAACTTCGTCTAGTAGTTATTTCAACTTCAAATTCTTCTCGGGATAGTACCCACCACAGTCCCGCTTTATTTTAAGAGCTCGTTTAGTTTTGTTTTGTTGTTCAAGATTCTATACCAACACAGCGATTTTAAGTACGACAATGCGGTGACGTTTACTTTTAGGGAAGTTTAAGTAATTGAATTGGAGACAGGATTTTTTTGACAAAACCTTATAGTTTCCATCATTAAACATAGCACCTGCCTTTGCCTGGAGTGGAAACTAAGGACAGGAGTTGGAAAAAAATACATTTATAATCAAACTCAAATTCTTTATTGCATTCATGTGTTTACAATTAGTTGTTACATATGTCGTAGTTGCCTTGATTTATTTCGTTAGAATCGGTCATCATGTGGGTAGAACATGGGTTTCGTGCTATGAAAAACACACACTACACGCGGTACACTGCTTTTGTCGAACTCACAAATTACTTGAAATTACAATCCAACACAATAACACTAGGCACCGTGAATCGGGGAACAGTTTCGGGACGTCTTGACTCCGCCGCGATCAGACGCTGACTGTCCGCCTCACAGCGAGCTCGAAACATCACGACTCTGTAGAAGCGCGCTTAGGTGTGGGTAGACTGGTAAGTAGGTCGCGTGATGCTACCTTTGGCGCGCTTGCCGATTCATTTTCTGTCCGTACTAATGACCGGATCCTACACATATATGGCAAAGTTCCAACATGAAATCCGGTTAGGGCAAGGCAACATAATAGATTGGACAAAACAAGCATCCTGTTAGTATGTATACTGGATTGCAAGTTTGTTATACAATTAATATAATTACTATCGGAAATATTACTAGTATCTAGGTTTATGTAGTTATTGTAATAAATATCATGACTATACAAGGTGTTGTTTTGCATCCTCGTCAAATTTCAGGAGGTTGTCATAAAACACATAAATAATCAATTTAAAGTTCGGTACCGGTCTATAATTAATAAGCGTTGCTTTTTTTACTGTTGAAATTTAACAGTATTTCAGAATAAAACCCTTGATTCAAAACACTTAAAACAGAATCACCCAACTACGCACACAGCGACAATGCAGCTGCTCTGTGTGCGTGAGAGTCGACAGTCGACGTCTTACCTACGAAATGCAACAGTGTTGCGACCGTGCGATGACCTACGGCGACCGGTACCTAGCAATTTTGCCTAATTTTATTTCGAAAATCACCTACATTATTGTCATAAATTTCGCTTGATACTAAACTAATTTTTAAGCATCATTGGAATACGGAAATCTTACTAACGACAACAATACTAGTGTGCCAAAGAAAACTTCACTGACCTGTACTTACCTAAGTTCGGTAGTTATCAGATGATTAATAAAATGTTAGTTTTGCTTTATTGCTATCTACACTAACACTCTGAACATTGTACGTAGGTAGTTTTCGTAATGATTTTGTTTGAATTTGTGTATTGAATTTATTTGTGCTTAGAACCTTAGTTGGTGTACCGATTTACTAAATCTAAAAATGTTTTTACGTTTGTTGGAATTGGAAAGATGTGCTAGCTAAGTAGGTATGTAGAAATACTTTCGACTGTTAGGTATTATTGGCGTAGTTAAAAATTAGAAATCAACTTATTTACACTAATAAAATTGATTAAGCTAACAACGTATTTACAAAATGATAGTCTATGTACAAATAAATAAATTACCTACTTAAGCTACCTGGAGGTATGTTTAAAGTTGCCACCACCACATTCTTGGCACAGTCGACAACGACGTAGCTGGTTTTCCTTCAGCTTACACACTATCCTTGTATCACTATCACAATCCTTTTTAAAGTGTCGAAAGCACTGATTATCTTTTTAAATTTGTAACACTTGCCACTCCCCCAAGTAAACTAACCTTTTAACGTCTCCCCACAAATAAAAGTCTAGAGACGTCAGGTCCGGAGAACGGGCCAGGCCACAGGTCCTCCGCGACCCATCCAACGGTCACCAAACCTTTCGGTTAAGTACTCGCGTACATGCCGACCATATTGAGGGGAAACACCGTACTGCTCCACGTAGGCTGTCTCCACTGATGGCATACATGCGGACCATCTCTACCAACTCGACGTTTGAGTAATTGTCCGTCATCTTGCACTTTGCACCTACGTCTCAACGATGTACCTAGGAGCGGAATTCGCAACGCGCATGCACACGTCGGCGATATTAAGCACACTATTTGGTTCCGGGACGGCGGGGGGTGGATAGGCGCGCGAGCGAAAGAGTGCGCCCGCGCACCCCGCCGGCATACCCGCACACCCGCGCCGTGCGTGGTAGGGAATAGGTACCTATGAAATTATCGTATGTTCGTTGCGTTTGTGTTGTGTATGTATTGTTAGCGTTTCTTTGTGTGCATGTAAGCGCGGTAACAGACGGGCCGCGTTTTAATACGGCTGGTTCACACTTATGGATTTCCGTAAATAAGAAAAAAAAATAAAAAAAACACCTACCCATTTTATTGTTGATTTGGGTCGAGAATCATTAGCATAATTACCTCCTAGAATTTGACGAGAATGCAAAACAACACCTTGTATATATATATATTTTTGTACGTGTGTTTTTTAATATACTTTATTTATTTGCATCAGTTTTTATAATTTCAATAATTTGTACTTATGAATAATTATATTTTAAAAATTTATATTCTTAAAATATAAAAGGCTGCAATAAGCTCTTACATAGAATGACTCTGTCAGTGAAATCGTCCTAGGTTTACAAAGCTGATTTTGCCGAATTTGGTATCTTTCAAATGGGTACACTACATAAATACGAAAAACTTTATTCCGATAATAACAAGGCCGAATTTCAAAATGCCGATTGACATAATTCCGAAGTGTTCAAAATTCCTAATATAAAAACTCCGACATATCATTACTCCTATTTTTATAATTCCGAAATTCCAATATTCCTAACGTTTATAATGACTATTCTCAAAATAGTGAGTTTCAATAGATCAAATAACAAAAAGTCCGACTTAATGATAATTCGAAACATCAAAAATACGAATTCCGATTATTAAAATACCGATTAATACAATTCCGAAATAAAAACGCGTTGTAAAACTGAATAGCAAGAAAAATAAACACATAATGTATGCACCATGCAAGCAGGCATGCAGCATGCAAGCAGGCAAGCAGCAAGCATGAAGGCATGCAACATGCAGCAAGCATTATTTCTGTCACGGCTCCGGCGCTGCGGGGTTTGGGCGGCCCCACGCGAGCTCATCGTCGCAGATGGTTTTAACGCTCGCCACCGCAGCTTCATCGTGCCGGCCAGCCTCAATTGTGGCGGCTGCTCCTCAGCTCGCGGGCCGCTCTACCCCTCCGCGCCTACGCGGGCTTAAATTACACTCTAAGGGTAGGGCAGACAAGACTGCGTGAAGTCGGTTTTGCAGCGATTCGTTTCTGTCACTAAATTTTGTAGCACAACATGTTGACTTTTAGTTTATTCAAAGTATTGAAAATCGGAATGTCGTTTTTCGGACCGAGAACCCTTCGAGCATCTGATTCTTCGAACGTATGAAAATCGGAAAACTAACAAATCGCATTTACGACTTTCAGTAAATAGACATTATAATTCTTAGGTATTATGAAATTCGGGGCATTGGTATCATTGAAATTCGGAATAATTTCGGAGTATTTGGGTGTTCCCGAACCTACACCTATTTTGAGTAAGCGTTTGTATACCAGTTACATGAAATGAATGTAGAATTTAATAGACCATGAATGTTTTAATCAAATGTAAGCACGTACAGTCAAAGCAATACACATACGCACCACATTAACACATTTACATACACATATACATGCTTGGATTTTAATCTCTCAATTGATTTCGCTGTAAACAAGCCAACTTCCATTATATAAACAAGCAGTGTGCCGACGGCGATAAACATTTAAACATACCAAGTTACTGCAAAAAAAGTGTGTTTCCATTTGGATATGTGAGCGAGTCCAGCTTATAACGAACGGAGAGAGCGAATGAAGCGGACCGCGAAACCTTCAAATTGAATTTTAAGCATCCAATTTGTTTGCGCGGTGGTGCCGCCTGTACCGGGTTATATCAACGCGGCATCGCGCTACCCGGCCCCCCGGTACCCGGCTATCCGGCTGCCCGGCTACCCGGCTGCCTCCCGCGAGTTCCCACACTCGTAAAGCGATTTTTGCAAGCCGCACTGTGACCTCGAACGGGATTTCGATGAATTATTTATGCATCAACTGCGCGCATGTATTATATTAAAATCAGCGAAACTGCTACAAAATATGAGGTTTCATCGGATTCGGTCTAAACTGTATCGGTTCCATTTCATCAGATATTCTATGAACGAGAACGTGTAGATAATAGGGTTTGGGTTTTTGGGATATCTGTGTCGCTAATTGCGTGGGTTCGTTTAAAGATAATTCGGGTTCGTTCGGTAATTTCTAACGATGTAGGTACTCAATCCTGAAGCATAAAATTCTTCCATGTACGCAACTAAGTAAGTAGGTCGCTGAGGTAAGGTTGGTATTTTATATTTCGTGAAACTATTTCACGCCCTCTTGGAATTTCGCTCCAATATCAGTTATCTCCAATTCTCAAAATTCTCTACACCGTCGGGTGCGAGCGAATTATACGAATGTAGATCGGAACCTAAACGATTTTCGCATATATTAATTTATATTTGTTAATTTATAATTTGATAACATAGTGTAGAACTTCGATATGCCTTAGTTCTATCCCATATTCAATAATGATCGATATTGATGATGATAAAGAAGCATGCGAGCCCGTAAGTTTGAAAAAATGTGGTAATTTATAGCAATAGTGTTTGAGAAAGCATTATGTTACAGTAAATAAACGGATTCTACGGAAATATATTATTTACTTAGGTTGTCTAGAGAAGCTGGGTTAAACTTAAATAAATAATCATATATCTTAGCTTTGAACTCTAAAGATTGTTTTATCGGTAGATTTGTTATCCTGACGTTAACCCTTTCATGAAATATAAGAAGGAAATATATATTTTGGAAATGTAAAGGTTTGATAAATGATTTCCATCGTTTCCGATTTGATAGGTGGAGGAAAGAAAATAATAGTTTGTATTTTCCTCTTGCCTTCCGCTACTTGTAAAAAAAACTCAATGAAAGGAAAATCTTTTTTAGTTTTCAGTATTGTATAATAGAAGCAGTGTTAGTTATGTATAAATAGATTTTTGCATATAGAATGATATTTTTATTCCAGAAAAAAAAAAGCCATCTGGAAGTTTTTTGTTATACGCGTTACTTAAATCATAAAAAAATAAAGACTATATTTTTTATGATTTAATTAAAACTGTACCGTTTTCAAATTTTTCTCTGTATTTGTAGTATTAGAAGATATTACTTGCCAAATTTCATAGTTATAGTTCAACGGAAAGTATATATAAATATATATACACACACTATAAATGTAGATTTTGAGACTGTCGAAATATACTTTTTTTGCAGCATAAATGACCGTATCTTTTTTTAGGTTAACTTTGAAGTTTGATTCTTTTCACAGCTTCAAGTGGCTGTAGACTTGAGTATAGGGCTTTAATTTTAACACGATACCTCCATGCGTTCCCGAGATAAACGGTCTTCACAGAAAGTCAGTAATACGGACCACAAAGTGATCCTATTAGGGTTCTTTTTTTTCCTTTTGAGGTACGGAACCCTAAAAAGCGTGAAAATGCTACATAATTATACAATAATTGCTCTGGTTTTCACTTACTTGACTCTGAATATGTTTTTCAGACCAATATAAATGGATTAATATTTTAAAAGCAAATTCAAATTCAAATTGAAGCTGTACTTATACAAAACGCTGCAACGGTCACAATGAGATAAAATGGTAGTGAAGTGCTTCCCAACTTACGGATAAGACCGTCAACGCCTCGAAATAAAGTTCTAAAGACTAGGCGACACATTAGAATTTCAAAAAAGCTTTGCTTTCCAAAGTGTCTAAAGTCTTTTGCTTCCTGGCCAGTGCAGTTCTACTGCTTGAGTTTATTTAGCAATTACGTAAGATAAAATAAGCTCCCTAGTTTTTTGAATAAGTATATACTAGCTGTTGACTCGTTGTTCGAGAGGTCGCAAGCGCGATTACTGAGCATGAGGTCCCAGGTTCGATTCTCCGGTCGGGCAAAGTGTTATTGGGTTATTCCATCAGGAATTTCTCAGTAGCAGCCACGGAGTCTGGATTGAATGCCGGGCCGTGTTCATGGCAATTGGCTCAAAAATATGGATGATTAAGTACACCTAGCTGTGTGTGCATTCGGGAATTACCAGGCGTGATGTTATGTTATGATGTTGTTATGTGTTAGAACTGACGGTCTGATCAAAATGTGATTATTTCGGTGGTGGTGGAACAGGGTGTAAAGTTTCTCAATACTCCATTGAAAAGGGAGGATCCTCCGACCAGTCAGGTGTTACCTCCGGTGGGCAACTGCCCGACAGTTGTTGTCGGGTTTCTCTATATACTCTTAAGTCGAAGTAAACTTTGTTTGCTAGATGTAGGAAATTGATGTCATCTCTTCCGTCGTGTCATATATGGCGCTGTAGTACTTTTGTAGTAAGTTGCTTTTTGTAGCTGGCTACAACTACAAAAGGCGTCCGAGGCCCAAGCACGAGTGTGCGATGTAAACGTTACATAAATAAGTCGTGCTAGAGCCTCTGATATACCTTTTTCTTGAAAGTATTCTTTATAGTTGATGTGTTCTAACTAGAACTAAACTAGTGATGAAAATTAAACTTGAGAAAAAAGATTCAAATAGGTGTGATGTGTTATTCATTTAAGCTCATATTTACTTCACTGAGTGAACGTAACATACATTTATACGTATCTGTTATAGGTATGTGTCACATACCTACATAATTTCGCCAATTTCTTCTTTTGATCCTGTTAATTTGGATAATTTCTACTTACGCAAGGAAAACGAATGAATAAAAAAGGCGGCCATAACGAGTCATTTGCTCACATCAGAGCAAATGAGTCCTGTGTGCAGGTAAGACAGCGAGCAGGCTGAGCGCGTTACATAATTCACGGCTCAACAAACACTCACTTTTATTTTAGTGCTTACGCGCGTCGCTTTTGATGTGCTCGCAAATTTGTGAGAGATCTATTTACAAAGCGCGCCAGACAGTCATTGTATTAGCATTGTGTGCTTTTATTTCACTCTGTCACAACTTTGACACGGTTCTGCAGCCACTGCACCGCACCACCTTCATCTAAATCCATATTTTTTTACAGTGGTAAAGGTACATAACTTGTTTGTTTTTCAGCTCGTAATAAAATTACAGGAACGGGCCAAGTATCATCGTTACTAAGGTTATTCCTACAAATTGTATAAATAAACGGCTAAGTGTAGGTAAGGTAGAATTTCGGCAAAGTTTTAAAAAGGTTTCATAACAACTTTTCGGTTTCACAACAGGACGAAAACATCTGTTTTCTACAGAAATGCTTGTATGAATTCTTTTGATGTCATTTGTCTGACGGAAACATGGCTTATTGATGGTATATCCGATAGCGAATTGTTTGATGATAGATATTTTGTTTGGAGGCGTGATCGATGTTACTCACACACTAATCAAACTATGGGTGGGGGGGTTTTAATAGCCATACGTCGAGAGCTAGTTGCCGATGTCCGCAACGAATGGTGCTCGTCTGCCGAGGACCTGTGGGTTACCTTAACTTTACACCAAAAGAAACCTAAAGTTACCTATAAAATACATGTATGTACTGTGTATATATGTGGCGAACAGTCTGGCAACTCTTTAATGATACAACTCAATAATTTTTCTAGTAATTTAGCTGATATTGTTCTTAAACATCCCGCAGATAAGTTTTTGGTGGTCGGTGACTTTAACCAACCGAATATTGACTGGCAAGCGCCAGTGGACGGTGGAGATCTGTGTCCTGGTAACTTGCATGGTCCCATTCAAACCAGCTTTTGTGATACTCTCACCGCTTGCAATTTGGTTCAGTACAACTCACATCGTAATGTGAACAATAGGATTCTGGATCTCGTCTTGTCTAACAGTGAAGTGGCTGTCTCTTGCAGCATGGATCCCCTAGTGCACGAGGACTCACATCATAAGGCACTCTGCATCTCTGCTGACTTTGTTCAACTTCATCAGCTGTATTCTCTGCCTAGAGTCAAGTTCTTGTATGCTCATGGAAATTATGACGCCATAATTGAAGAAATGATGACAATTGATTGGCCATTAGAGCTAAGTTCTAAGCCTCTTGAAGAAAGTGTTAAATTTTTTTATGACACAATCAACTTCCTTTGTAAAGCACATATTCCATCTAAAATTTTCGCTCCAAGGGGTAAGTATCCTCCTTGGTACAGAAGCCCTCTTATCAAAATTATTAAAGAAAAGTCAAAATTTCATTCAAAATTTAAAACCTATGGTAATATCTCGGACTATCAATCTTTTGTTACCTTACGTCAACGGGCTAAGGATCTGGAGAAGGAAATGTTTGAAGACTATATTGCAAACATTGAATTAGCCATTTCTAAAAATCCTAGGGCTTTTTGGCAATACGTTAAATCCAAACAGCAAACCAACTGTTACCCATCCGTGCTAAAATTTGGTGAATTGTCTTCGGGTGAGGGGGAGGATATCTGCAATATGTTTGGCGACTATTTCTTCTCTAACTTCCAAGAGCGACGCGACGCAAATGAATTCTTAGCCTCTGCGAGAACGGATCAGTCTACTGGTCTCGTATCAGACATCTGCTCTATTAACGTGCGCGAGGAGGAGGTACTTTGTTTGCTAGAGCAGGTGGATATTAACAAATCCGCTGGCCCGGATAACATTGCACCAATTTTTATATCCAAATGTGCCAGGTGTCTATCCATTCCATTGACATTACTATTCAAACGGTCATTCGACTTGGGAGTTGTGCCCACAATCTGGAAGTCAGCATATATAACGCCGATTCATAAAAAAGGACCTAAGGACAGCGTTGAAAATTATAGACCGATCTCCAAACTCTGCGTGTTCGCTAAGATAATGGAGAGAATTGTGCACGTACAACTTTCTTCTTCACTTAAATTAAGTTTCTCTGAACACCAGCATGGATTTTTAAAAGGTCGCTCCACCACATCCAATCTCGTGGTCTGTAGTGATTATCTTTCAGATCATATGTCCAGGAGGTCTCAGGTCGACGTTATATATACTGACTTCAGCAAATGTTTTGATCGAATAGATCATGCGCTTCTAATGCAAAAACTGTTAGGGATTGGTGTGAGGGGTAACTTGTACAGATGGTTTGTATCATATGTTGAGAATAGATGCCAGACTGTAGTCCTCAATGGTTTTACCTCGAGAGTGATGTACATTCCGTCGGGGGTTCCCCAAGGATCTTTATTAGGACCTCTTTTATTTAATATTTTCGTAAATGACATCGCCTCTTGTTTTCATAATTCTAAAATTTTATTGTATGCGGACGATATGAAAATTCTGAGTCAAGTGTCGACCATTGAGGATGCACACCTATTGCAGAAGGATCTGGACCGGTTCCATGATTACTGCGATAGTAACAGGTTGGATTTAAATATTTCAAAATGTTATGTATGTACATTTACTCGTAAGCCAAACCCAATCAGGTATGATTACAAATTTTCGGATACCCCAATTGCCAGAGTCAACATCATCAAGGATCTTGGGGTAACTTTTGACTCAAAGCTTTTGTTTGATGCGCACATTGACAATGTAGTCAACAAGGCTTCTAAAGCGTTGGGTTTTATTTTTAGGGTCTCTGCTGAGTTTAAGAATGTCAAAACGATGAAAATTTTATACTGTGCTTTTGTCCGTAGCCATCTCGAGTATGCTTCTCAAATTTGGAATCCAAATTATAATGTTTATATTAACCGCCTTGAAAGCATACAAAGGCGATTTTTAAGGTACACTCAATATCGCTCAAATTGTTATCTCCCTAACTATACTAGTCGGTGTAAGAAATTTCATATTCTTCCCTTACACGAGCGAAGAAACATTGCAGATCTTGCTTTCCTATTTAATATAATGAACGGATCCACTGACGTCCCTGAGCTGGTGGCCAAGATTGGACTTCGTGTACCGTCTGTGTTTCTTCGGAGACCTCATCTTCTCCATGTACCTATTGTTAAAACTATATACAGACAAAATTCATATATTTTAAGAGCATGCCGTAAGTTCAATATGGTGTGCCGTGATGTTGAGCTTGATTTATTTACAAATAGTGTCCAGAAGCTTAAAAAAAAATTAAGTAACTTTTTCTTTGAGGTTTAGCAACTTTGTTGTGAAATGTATTTTATTTTTGTTTAATCCCTTCAGATGCTTCTATGTTTATGTTTATCTTTGACGCTATCAATGCCGTCGCTTAAATTTTATACATAAGTTTATATAAGTGAAAACTTGTAATTGGCCTTTTTCTATATATTATTTCTTACTACTTGAATGTACTAGCTGTAAGTTTTCTTAAAATTAATAAAATAAAAAATAAAATAAACTCGGATATCGTTGCCAGAAGTTAAAAGTACTTTTCTGCAAAAAACATGATTTAATAACAATATTCTTTTTGATTAGGTAATTAGGTACATCTAAGACGAGACACAATTTGTTGTCAAAGGTAAAACTTACGTAAAATATTATTAAAAGTAACTTTTAGAAAGATTCTATATTGAATCAGTATAATCTATCTCAACTTGGCGAGCAAGAACAATCGGGATAAAATATCTAACAAACTTATTTTTTATCAGTTTCTCCATGAAAATGGGAACTTGTATTGTTGCCTTTTTCGTAACAAAAGAACAAAACAACTGAACAATGGGCGTCCAGGAATTATTTTTATTCAGTAGATAGTTTACAGGTATGTTAATTTTCTCACGTAAAATGAATATTTCTGTGGATTAGTATGCGAGCCGTGGCTGCAGGTGCGCTAGAAACTGATCGCAGCATACGACTCTACGTGATGCGCCTTCGACAGGCAGTGAGGAGCCATGAGGAGCCAAATGACCGCTTTATCGCCTCACTGAATTTCTTAACGATAATCTAAGAATGAAGGAGAGAATCGTGGTTCAATAGCGAACATGCAGAACGGTCTACGAGATTTAGCAATCGCGAAGTTGTCCTATCTATTCTATTTGATACCTAAATCTATTGATTTGCAGACTGGTTGTTATGTGTAGGAATGAATATTGATTCACCTACAACTTACATGACAGGGAAATCTGAGTTATTGATAAAGAAAATTTTAGTAGTGATATAGTAATTTATATACGCATTTAGGCATTGTACCTGTCAATAGCTATCATCTCTCTAAGTTGGCTTAAAGTTAATATTCCAAAAATAACAAGAACTTACCAAAGAGATAATTACTTAATATTTAAGTAATATGAGCTTAATTAGAGCCTAAAATCTCTTGAGATGGTGAAAACTTTTTGTCTAAACTCTTTAACGTTTTGACAGCAACTTTTAAGATTCTGGTCCCAAGTTTACTAAAACAAAAGGCCGAAGAATTACTATTCAATCACTGCTTGTTTTAATGGATTATTGCGATCCTTTTTGGCTCGTTACAAGAATACGAAAAGGATAAAGAAAAGGTAAATATACTTATTCGATCGTACGGAGTAAACTAACAATTTATCTATATTTGTGCGAAACAAACCCGAAATTCTTGCTACTCAAGAATACAAAAACAAATGTACATACATACTTATCTGCAGATTATTCTTTAGAGGTCTAGTTTTTTGCATAAACACAATTCTCATCATTCATTTCTGTAATATTTATTCATTAGAAAATCTCTATCGGGACCATATTACGTGCAAATAATAAAAACTTTATTGTTATCTATCTGTTTTATTCTCTCTGGAAAGGAGAACATATTAATCATGTTGTGGTTTAGAATGGAAAACAATACGCCATTATTATTGTTAAGAAGACTTTTTCCCGCGTGATATTCGTTTGATTTTGGAAGTTTATTTGTTAATTTGGAGTAATATGTTGATTGATGGATCGAAAGGGAGAGGAAGACCAAAGAGAAGATGGATGGATGGTTTGTGTGAGAAATGATATGAAGGAAAAAGAAGTAAATGATAGCGTGACGAATGACAGCGGAGAATGAAAAAAAAAATAGTGCATCCCTCCAGGAGGAAGAAGTGAAACTTCGTAATGTGGAAATGAGTTCTTTCATACCCCCCCCCCTCCACGGTAGCGTTAAACGTTTAACGCAACCTTGTTTGAAGTCGCATAAGAAGTTTCACTTCAAAAAACATGTAGCGCCGACCCCAAATAACATGAGACAAAGGCAGAAAGATGATGATTAGTTGATTTGGAGTCGAGTTTGTTTAAAAAGTTGAGGATTAACACAACGTGTTGGTTGGTCATGACGATCATGGTGGTCAATGACTAATTTGTTTAATTTTTAACATTAATAATCGATGATGAAGTAAATAAATTTAACTTTATTTCAGACCATCCCATAATTTTATTAGTATTTACAATTTAATTATTTATTCAGAAAATAGGTGGGAATCCAGTGTCTTTGTAAGAGCAGTCCGGTCTGGCAGCGATCACCTTCTAAATGTTGCTGTCACTACCATGCAGGCGTAAGCAGGGCTTTTTTCGCATGATGGCGTGGAGGTCATCAGTGCGAGCCTCCGTGAACATGAAGGCAAGTGTCCATATAAATATGTCATAGTGTTGAATGCTTTTTAAAGCCTGGACGCGTTAGCAGAAACATATATGTATTTTGATCGGAGAAGAAAAAAGGTGTTGTTTTTAAAACTTTTGAACAAAACCCGATTGGTAACACACGCCTAACAAACTCGGGGTAAAAAACCCAAACAATCCCAAAAAAAAACACAGTGTAAAGAATTAATATAATCGTGATATGATAAATAGCATCAAGGGCCAAACAATAATTACGGCTGCCAAAATTGCATATACGCGGGATATTCTATTTAGTTCTAGTTTCAGCCAAATAAACACACAATGGCGCATAGTTACACAAAGTGTTATTGAATATATTAATATTTGAACGTTGATTTTGAATTCACAAACAATATGAATATTTGAATTATTGGCAGTCCGTTAACTAAATAGAATATATTTAGTTTGGCTAAGCAACTCAGTAAGTTAATAACAAGATCTTCGAATCTGTTACTATGCAGCATAGTTTTCATTGCTACTGGCAGCTTTGTCTAATAGAATAACGAGAAAGCGGAAAACCTAACTAAGTACTTTTCTGCTTGCTCGTTTCTTTTCCCTAAACTTCAAAACGGCACCATGTAATTGCAATGTAAAACACACATCCAAACACAAATACGTTACAGGTCGATCACTTTTCACCCTTATGCTCTGAGTAATAAAGTTGAAAAGTGGTCGACCGTCACTGGGCGCATAGTTACCTACAAGTACATAGGTACTTTGTTCTACCCGCTGTCTGGTGTCACCGTGTTCGGGTAATAGCAGTATCGTTTGGTTCGGCTGAGTGCATAATTTATTAGGTCTCACATCAAATTTATGTTTTAAACATGGGACATGTGTGTTTTCACAGAAAATACAGTCCTTTATAAACAAACCGTTAAAAAACTCAACTGCGAAAAGGTACATTTCTCTCCAAAAACAGGACGGAATAATCTTGACACAAAAAAAAAACTGATAAACAAGAATATAATTTTTTTATGAAAAAGAAAAAGTTCATCGCGAGAGGATCGCGAACAAGCCAGAGCCCCCGTGATTAATGATGAACACGACACCATTCAATTTAATTCCAGAAATTCCTGTCCAATAAGATAAAAAGAGAAAGTTTTATGCCTTTTTTATTTATTTTTAATGAAATCCACTTTGTCGTGTCGAAAGGTACGTCGCTTCAATTAAGATTTTAGTATTAATGATGGGGCGGCCGCTAGACAAAATTTCCAAAAAGCGTTTTAGAAATCATAACAATTTCTTTATCGACCAGCATAATTTTTACATTAAAAGTTGCGTAACAGAATTATTTAGTAATGGGGGAAATTAATATAATAGTATTATTCTTCTTCCTCATTGGTTTTCCAAGTTAAAGCAGATGCTGCCTTGCGGAGCATGAGACCTTTATGTAAATTCGATCTCACAACTGGGATTAGTAGCTCGTAGTGACTATTTTAATTAACATTGGGCGTAAAAATGAGAAATATTAAAACAATAAATATATATTTTAGAAAAAAGTTAATTACTTCACATAAAATAAACGGCATCATTAAGCCTAGGAAGGTATTACCAGGGCCCAAGCGTTCTCGTGTCCAAACCACGTACAATACGTATTCACGGATCGGCAATCTAATCTACACATTTTCAAGACAAAATAATCGGGTCTCCGCCCAAGATAATCCGACCACGTAGGTACGTAAGCAGGGCACATAATTACGCGTAGGCAATACTACCCATCCCTGTCCTTATAAATGGAGACTGTGACTCAGCTATCTGGCTTCATCAAGTCTACATCAATCTTTTTGCTGGGCGCGGGTTTTTACTTTCAAGAAGTTATTTGGCAGTTCAAATTAAGTAGAAGCAATATAACTAAATTAAAGTACACACAGCTAAACTTTTTATCATGAGATAAGGTAGAAACGACAGAACGCCAGCTGCTACGAGCCAGATATTATTCTCCTATTTGCTTTAACCACTTTCATACTGGCCATGCTTAAGCGCCAAATTAAATTAGGTGATAATTGTGAACTGCAGCTGCATGATATCGTTGCTCATGTGCGCTATTGTACCCTGGACAGCTCTGCTGCAAACTTTAGTGACTGATGTCATATAACGAGAATAAACGTATGATTTATCATCACAACGTATTTTTACTGAGACGCATTTAATACGATTTTCTAACCGGTACGTACGTACGAGGTGACAACGTGTGTAGTTATCACTGTCGGCGACAAAATTCAGTCTTTAAGATACCTTAATTCCATCATAAATGATTTCAAATTTGTATTGCCACATTAAACTCAAATCTCGACTTACCAACATCGGTTTCGATTATAACCAACTCCGAATTTATTTTGAAATACAAACTCTTTCATTTTGTTGCCCAATAAACAGGCGCTCTATTGAAGCGTTTTCATATCAAAGTGTCATTTTTTATATCGTTCACCGTCATTTGGACGCGAAGATAATGCGGACAAATGCGTGGGCTCGGGTTCTTCGAACCTTTTCCTTCGGTAACCACTGAACTGAAACTCTTGTAGATGATGTAGGGATTATGAATAAAAAATGTGATTAAAAGAGTTCGAAAATACTGGATTGGTTTTCTTAACAAGAGCGTAGATTATTCATGCTCTTCTGAAAACTTTGGAAAAAGTCCTAATTAAGCATTTTAATTTTCTTAAGAACAGCTTCACATTTAGGTACTTAAAGTTGCTACCAATTTATTAATAAAGTCTAGTCGTGAACTCTTTAATTTAATTTTGGTTCACTTTAGGGTCGAAACTATTGGGTTTAGTACATAATAAAGAAGACTTTGTATTTTCGCTACTTTCGTATTACTGAAATGCGTTCGGAGAGTTTTAGCTTAACTTCAAACGCATCTTTACGGTCGTCGTTGTGACATTTTATGGGCGTCGATTTCACTTGTCAATTGTGTAATAAACTTCCGTCTTGTGCCTTCCATTCCTATTTGATTTAAGCTCACTCCCTGCGAAGTTATCTCCTACTTATTTTATTGCTTCATATTAAAATAGTACTTTGAAGTACGGTTTCTCGTTTCCAGCGACAAATGTATGCATATGAATGATAATTATGTACATGAATGTTGAAACTGGTAAGAACGGTGCTATCGTTTTGAATTGTAACATGTTCTTTTAATCTACGCCAGGGATAATTACCATTTCAAATGCGGATACCGCAGCGATGTAAACGGAATATGTTGTTGACTTAGTAACAGCGGAGAAGCAAAACATTACGATTAATGTACTTACATACGAATGTATCTAATAAACAAGATTGATAACATTTCCCGAAACTTATCCACTAACAAGTAACAGAAGTTGGTGAACTTTTATGGAAGGACTAAATATGGTCGTCTTAAGTTTCTTTTTAGAATCTATTAGACACCGAAGTTATAATATCGGATCCCGGGGCAGAGCGTCGTTTACTATCACTTAACTCATTTTTATATTCGCCATTTTGGCTTGCTCGCTGTCCCAGATTCGCTATGAATACAGAGTGGAGCCTCCCATAATACGATACATGGCCTACTTTGAGAGGGATCCTCGGAGCCGCGCTACTTGTTTACATTGAACTTACGTGTCTTGTGCGTTTGTAGCGTGTAGCGTCTCCACTCCGATATTTGTGTTTTTCCTTCGGGCTATGTTCGACAAGTAATAACTGTATTCAAAATATTTGTTGAGTGTATCAAATTTGAAACTTCCTGACTAATATACGACATTAGGTCACGGCTCATTCTCTCTCGCAAAGAGGAGTTTTGTGTTCAAGCGTGACCAAGTGTGGGAACGTAACAGGCTTCTTATGATTTACCTACTGTCGTTATATAGATATACTTAAGCATACCGATATACCTAAGGCAAGGGGTTTATAGACATACGTATATGTACAAGTATTAAGATATACCCACAAGGGGTTTATATACCGATATCTATGCGACGTGTAGCGTTAGAATGTTGAGTCTTTTGGTTTGCCGGCGAACCGCATGCCCGTAACCCGATTCCTGTTTCCCTTACTTACAGCGAGACTCGACGGTTTACTATGCATGGGTTATATAGTTGGTGCTACGGGTAGCTCACACATGTACAGGTTTTTATATGAATATATTATTACTTACAGAAACTTCTGTATTTCAAAATTTTAACATAATTTTTATTAATAAATACAATCTTTTGATATGCGCAGAATATCAACAAGCTCTTATCAAATCTGAATAACACATTTTGGAAATAGGGAAAATAAACCTATATCGACCCAGCGACACCTCTAAATCGAAAAATATTACAAGTAGAAGAGCACCAGAGAGCACGTTTCCGGCGACAAGATTTATCAGAAGCGACAGATTACTATCACCAGGAAACTTTGGAGTACTTCCAGGACTGTTGCCTGAAGAAATCGTCATACTTTTGGGTAACTATGAAGATTTGTTAGTTTGAAGTTGTTCAAGGGAGCACCGAACCAATTCAGTGTAATGATCGTTAATATTCAGAATGGTTGTAAAGCAGGGTATATGGTGTGACCTTTCTAAATCCTCATACTTTATAGGTGCTGTTCATTGAATAGTGAATATCTGGGATCCGGTCGGGTAGCAGTGGCGAGTCGACCACAAGCAGAGCAATAAGGCGCGTGAAGCGGTCGGGCCTTGTCTTAATTGTCAATAACCGTGAGTCGGGGCGCGCCGAGCCCGCTCCCGCCGAATAATTAACGAACTTCCGCGATTTTCGAGTTTGTAAATTGCCTCATGGTCTCGTCGACCCGCGTCCTGGTTTGCTGATATAAATTATGTGCGCACAAAATTAATCTTAGTGATTTAAGAACACCCTTTATTCTCAGGCTTCCATTTAAATCTTATTCTTACAAAGTTCTCTAATGGCAAGTTTCTACATTAGGGAAAGTGCCTTTTTGTTATATCGTATAGTTAACGTAGCTATAGCGCGATATTTAGATTAGTATAGGCGTTATTGTGAAACGAACCCGACAGTTATCGGTAATGTCACCTCTCGCTGATTTTCCGGAGAGATTTCGGAATAAAATCCTGATAAAAGGTAACGGAACTCGACATTTCGTATATTATTTCCGTTTTCGAGGAAATTATAATAAGACTTAGCACCGTCGTCGCTCGGCTCCCGTCGTGTTTGTGCGGAAGTGTTTTCAATAATTACGTTATCGGAGTAGGTGCGTCGTTTGTGTTTATGTTAGTCAATAAATACCGGGAGTGTATATTGTATTAATGTACGGAGACATACATGACGTAACTTTAGCACGAGTCTCGGCGAGGAGTCGTGATATCCGGCGCGAGTGCGAGCATAAACAGAGAATTTACAAGCCCACGCCTTTCATTAAAATGTAAACAAGCTTCCATATAATTCGTGGTACGTAAATACATCAGCGGGGATCACAAGGGTGGGCAGCACACAACCTAACTGCGGGAATGTTTTATGGTCAACATTAACCGCAATACGGTTGACCCTGAGAGCTCATCTTCCCGAGACTTAAATGCACTAAAACCATGGCTTTAATACTTTAGAGCGTGCGTATGTGATATTTGTTATGAAGAACGTAAAGTTTACGATTTTGCTGCGTAACCAATGTTTTATCGTCAATTGTACAATAGTTTGCCGGCAGACTTTAACGGCTTTAATATAATAGTAACTCTCGTATCAGCAAAGAGTGTCAGCAATTTAATACAAAACACCGTAATTAATAAATCTCAGACAACAGGATAACGCAAAATGTTTTAAATTAAAATACGTGCTAATTTATCATAGCCTACCTAATTTAGGTACTAAAATCTCAGTGAGTTATTTTACTGATAGAACAAGAAGAAAAAAGGTAAATGAATTTATGTTGCCAGGTATAACATTAATACCTGAAAAGGTACTAGTCGTTCTGTTTCTATGTTATTATTAAATGATTATATTCTTTTAGAAATTCTATTACTATAATCTAAAATTGGGTTACACAACCATTTTGTGCACAAATTGTGTGGAATACAGTAATTGACTACAACAGTGTTTTTATTAGCCGTTATTTTAGTAGCGGGTAGAGGCGCGTTGTTTTAGTATTTTTCATTACCTGCCTAAATAGAAAATTTATTATGATTAGACCGTATTAAAAAAAACTGATATTGAGCGTGGGTTCGATTTTCAGGCATCGCTAATTTTATCGGGTTCTCTACTCGGAGTCGGAGTCGGAGTACAGGTTGGAGTGTGGAGTGAGACAGGGAGGCCTGACTTCACCACGGCTCTTCAACCTGTGCGTTGATGGACTGATAGGTGAGCTCAGCAGGGCCGGTGTCGGCTGTTCAGTGGATGGTTTGTATGAACAACATTAGTTATGCCGACGACATGGTGCTGCTGAGCCCATCTGTCACAGCCCTTAACTACCTCATAGTGATCTGTGAGAGGTACGCGGAGTCACATGGTCTCAGGTACAACTGTAAAAAGAGTGAAATACTTATTTTCAAGGCGGGTAATAAGAGTCCGAAAACTGTTCCACCGGTCAGGCTTGGAGGAATGCCGTTAAGTAGGGTCACCAAGTTTAAGTACCTGGGGCACTGGGTCACCAAGGACCTCTCTGATGACTTAGACCTTGAGCGGGAACGTAGGGCGTTGGCAGTAAGATGCAATATGCTGGCACGCAGGTTTGCACGGTGCACAAAAGAGGTGAAAATTGCTCTTTTTAAAGCATACTGTCAGACATTTTATACCTGCAGCCTGTGCGTTCGCTATACGCGTAGATCTTTCAATGCCCTACGGGTCCTGTACAATAATGGTTTTAGGATGCTGTTAGGGTTGCCTCGCTATTGCAGTGCATCGGGTATGTTTGCTAAGGCCAGCACTGACTGCTTTAAAGCTATAGTCCGGAAAAGAGTGGCTTCCCTGATGTGCCGCGTGCGGGGCAGTTCCAACAGCCTTCTGAATACCATATTGGGAAGGGTTGATTGTCCGGTGGTGAAGCATTGGAATACTGTTCACGGATCTGGAGGGGTCCTTTTCAATGTAAAATAGACTAATGTAATTAATTAATAATTTTATAATGTTGATATTGATTATTATGAATATACTAACATAGTTATAAGTACGATTTACTAACAATGTATGGAATATTTCTTTTGATTCTGAGAATAAATGAATTATTATCCTATATTCATTTTCATTACAAAGTTATTATATTTTTAAATATTTTTACAAAATTATTTAAAAAAAAACATTTAAAAATATAAAAAATAGTAGCCCACCAGCATCGGGAACAGGGTCCGGGCTACCGGTGGTCAGGGCTCTTGAGAGAGGAACCTCCTGACAATACTTGTCCAGAAGTACTGCTTTCTGAATCAAGCCCTTGATCCAGCTGTCAAGCGAAAGACTCCGCAGATGTTGGTCGAAGCTTTTGGCTATCAAGCCATTGGCCGACACGACTATCGGCACAATGACTGCTGTTGTCACGTCCCACATGTCGACAACCTCGCGAGCCAGATCTAGATACTTGAATTGCTTATCTTTCTCTGCTTTCACGAGGTTCTCGTTATTATTACTACCTTACTTAGTAGGCTTCCGGGAAAGAAGTGGTTTCAAACAAATGTTATTGCTACGATCATATAATTATTTACAAAATATAAATACATTAAGTAATAGGTATATTTTTTCGGTTTCCAAGCTTCACCGTAAAACTTGCTCAAGGTGAATCCTTAGATTCCTGAGACATTTTGACTTTTTCTTCAAGATGCCTTACGCTTCTTTGGCAAATCTTTTAATGAAGGTGGCTATAACGTAATAAAATACTTTTCCTCTTAGAAAATACAAGAGTGACTTGTATTTATATTTATTTTAGACAGAGTACCATCCACTACTTCAGCTGCGAAGAAGTTTATACTTCAAGTGATATGAGAAGTTGTAGAAAAACTAAGGAGTTACTGGACCAACGTTTAATCTTCATTGAAAGTTCCTTGTTTTGTCCGTTATAAAGGTGGGAGAACTTATAATGTGATAAAATAACACGAAGTCTTGCTACAGGGAGCTAGCTTGTTTAGAGATGAGAATTAAGGACTGAACGGTGAAATGCATTACCTAGAGTTTTGTTTGTTGAGATATTTTTGAAGAAAATAATGTTTATGTAGTTATTTACTTAATAATGAAACTCGATCTTTGTGCCAAAGTATCAACATTTTTTTTTCAAATGATTTTCGAACTCCGATAATAGTCATCCGCAATCAAATACTCAATTATTCCATATTCAAATTCGTTTCCATTGATGTACATTTTGCGAAAGCGACATTTTGCGCCTGAGCCTCCCTTTTGACAAATATCCACGTTATGTAAGTGATGTTTATTTCAGATAAACTAGTCCTATTGATAACAACGTACCTAAACAAGTTTGAAGTTGTAGCGTGAACTGAACTTTATTGAGTGGGTTTTCAGGTTTTTTTCGAACAACACACATTTTTACATTTTGGGAAACTAAACTGGAATCGCAAGATAACTGATTATAATATTATTAGTCGTAAACCGTTACATTTACCGTTAAATTAACCGTTGCTCTCGTGGTCGCAACCGCGACTGCTGAGCTTGGGGTCCCCCGGGTTCGATTCCCGTGTCGGGCAAATATTGCTATTTGGTTTTCCCATTCGAAATTTCTCAGTAGCAGCACGGAGTTGAGAAGTTGGCGGTAAGATACCCCCATGCCTCGGAAAGCACGTTAAGCCGTTGGCCCTGCGCCTGATATCTCTCTGGTCGCTTCGGATTGCCGTGGCCTCGGACATTGAGAGTAAAGGAATAGAGAAAGCAACTCTGCCTGCTCACACACTAATTGTGCACTAAATATCTCCAGCGCCGATGGCTAATCTCCGCTAGATTACCCGCCGTGACCGAAAGTCAGGAGGAGAATTACTATTAGTCGTATATAAAATAATAAACACATGCTGCCAACTACACCATGGTGCATATTTCTGTTCAACATAACAAAAAAAATATCATTACGCCTGTAATCCCCGAAGGGTTAGGCAAAGATGTACTTAATAGTACACCCATATTTCGCCAGTTATGTTTAAGTTCAATGTTCTGTTCAACGTTTCATTAATTCCGGGAACAATATAATTAGAATTAATGAATGAATTAATATTTAGAAGCTGTAAGATTTGTCTTTTGTTTTTTTCTGGCCTTAGTCTGTATATATTCATTTAAGTATCGTATATTGCTTGGCACCGACTCCAAAGAATTATTAAATTTTATTATAGGTTAATCGTAGGTTAGGTTAGGTTTATTAATATAGGTAGGTTATAGTATTATTTTAAACTTTTTAGTGCGTTAAGTGTTTTTTGAAGTCGGTTTATTTTTTTTCTAAAAAAAAATTTTTATTTGTTAATTTTTAGTGACATATTTTTAATCCATACTAATATTATAAATGCGAAAGTCACTCTGTTTGTATGTTTGTTTGTTACCTTTTCACGACTAAACGGCTGATCGGATCTTAATGAAATTTGGCAAGAAGATAGATTTCAACCTGGGGAAGGACATAGGCTATATATCATCACGCTACGACCAATAGGAGCGGTGCAGCAATGAAAAATGTTGCGAAAACGGGTAAAATGTGACGCAGACGAAGTTGCGCGGGACAGCTAATCTAATAATAAAATATGGGTAGGCCTAGTAAAGATGCTTCTCGTGTGAGAAAGCAGCGTCGAACTGAAACTGTGAAAAAGGAAAACGATTAAAAGAAATTAGGGAAATAAATGATCAACGCATTTTGAATAAGAACCCTGATCATCGCGAAAACAGACTGTCAAAGCAGAGGACCTACATGTTACGTAGGTTGAATAAGGAAAGTCAAGAAGTTAGTCTGTGGTACATCTGGAAAGTGCATACCGTTACAATTCCAACAAGCCCAAACACAGCTAATATACATTGTCTTATTATAGAGTTCCAGTGCCTGTCTCTTGGCTTCATCATCAGATCTGATGGTAGAATGGTTCTTATTGAATGCAAATGCTCCACTTGTTGTAGAAATACCAAAGTCGCCGTACGTTTTCCTATAAAACTTGAAGATCCCTCGATTTCGCCAAGATTCCATCATCAGATCCCGACTTGGTGACTATGGGACCAAATGGAAAGCATAGGCTTTGGAATAAAAAAATAATTTACCAAATCGGTTCATAAATGACTGAGTTATCCGCGAACAAAAACGCAATGCAGGGTAAAGAAAAGTTAGAAATATTTATTTTTTGTAGATTTTTTGATAAACCGCTTGTTTGATTTCGATAAAATTTTCATGGGACCATTTGGGAAGTATACGCTTTCCAACAAAAAAAGAATTTTTCAAATCGGTTGGCAAGCGACGGAGATATGCGCGAACAAACATAAAAAAAAAAAAAAAATACAAACATCCGAATTGAGAACCTCCTCCTTTTTTAGAAGTCGGTTAAAAATTCGAAGACATGTACATCTACCAACCCGCACTGGGCCCGCGTGGTGGATTACAGCCCACTTCCTCTTATAGAGAGGAGGTCTGTGTCCCAGCAGTGGGAACATTATAGGTTGATGATGACGACCAACTTTTCTATGCGGGCGGAAAAACACAGAGCTAAAATAAATGTACCAAGTTTGACAAATGGATGCTAATTTTCTTGACAAGCAACGCGACCTTGAACTGTACACTTTAGGTGGTCATACTATATCGTGATGCTTGGTCTCGGTTGTCACTTGTAGATTTTTGGTATTCGTAAATAATCAGAAATCTGAAAGACTTACAATCAGTCTAACCAAGGTCCCAGTAACTGGGTTCTGGGTGTTAGATACGCAGTTGCTCCTTGTTAAACCTGGTATCCGTAAACATCAAATTTGACCAGCTCGATGACTGGAGGCTTAAGCAAATGTGATGGTACGTGTCATAAATAAATCCAGTATAATTATGTTGCCAACTACCTAATATTGTGGCGAACTAGCTCATCGGCGTGATAACATGGTAACAGTACTATGCAGGGACTTAAAAACACCTTCATAAACGTTACAGAATTATAAGTGTTACATGTTGAATTTGTAACAGAATCAAATATGTAACACTTTTAAATGTGTTTTTACCGTAACGTATCTGTAACAGATATAAAAGTGTTAACACTGTTAATAAGTGTAACAGGTAAACGCAGCGTACTAAAGCTATAATTGATTATTTGAGTTTCACATATTAATACTTATTAACACATATAAAAGGTTACAGTTTGATTCGGTAACATTATTGTATCTGTTACATTTAAAAGAGTTTTTCAGTTAAAACTGGTTTAAAAACCGTGTTAAAACACTTATTACGGTTACAGTTTGAGTCCCTGGTACTATGACCCTATAAAATAGATACACAACTGAAAGAAAGAAGAAATTTCATGATCAATTTTGGTTAATTTTAGAAAAAAAAAATACTCTTTCCGTATAAACAAGGCTATTTTTACAAAAAAAAAAACGGTGTTCATTAGCATGTAATGATGTCCAATATAGTGATGTCACGGCTTATACGCACGCCGCCACGTAACGTGACCATGCTGACCGTCCCTCGTTCCATTGACCGAGATAATACGCCATTTTACAACGCCATACATTTGCTTCTTCCATTTATTAAATTATTCATGTGCTACCTACGCTAGTTATATGAAAATAATACCCTTGTAACTCGTAATAAAGTGTCGGTCGCTATTTATAATGGCTTGTAAACGTAAGGTTTATAACATGAGGTTTAAGTTTTCATTACAGAATGTACCTTCACCTAACCTTGCTGTTAAAGGTATCATAACGACGAATATTTATGAAGTAGAGTACTAGCAGAAAATGTTCTGTAAATGACGTCCTATACACATCGTGAGAAGGTCGATGTTCTGTTGTGAACGTAACATAAACATCACGCGTCTATTACGTGAAAGGCATGCAGCATACCGACATGTTGCCAATATTACGTAATAGGGGACGAGCAGTCATATTATGGTACACTATATAAACTTACACCTTACCTTCTACAATCGTTAGACCCATACATGGGACCATATGATTACTATCATGATGATAAATTAGGCGCAGCCACCTTTACCATCAACATCAGGCAGTTTATCTAATGATCACGAGAACAGGCTATAGAAAACGCAAACAGAATACAACAATAGATGTTTTCCGTCCCGATAAAACGAGAAGATCGAAAACTTCCAAACAAATACAATTGCAAATTACTCTTAACAAGCTTAACAAACAAGATTATTTTTAATTTTATTACAAGCAATTACCAAAACTTGAACCCTCAACAAATAGAATTAACGATGAACTAAAATAATCACGTAATAAATGGGTTTATGGAGGGTATTGTCTGGTACAGTCACGTTTACGTGTAAGCTGTGTTACGCATTACGTCGAAACGTTACTAGATTACCATTAATGAAAAGATATTAATTCGGAGATTAGTAGAAGATAAGTTGAAATATTACGTGATTTGTAAGGATGAAAAGAATCTCTCAGAAATACTGCTAATTGCTGTTCGTGTTGAATCAAAGTACTACTAGTAACTCTGCTATCGGTTTGCTAATCGAGATATCGCGAGTTTGAAACCCAGCGGTTGCACTGCTAGCTTAGACACCATTAGGAACATTCTAGCGTAGTTTAGAGTTCAATATCGATTAAAGATCATCAAGACGGTGGTCCAACAATTATAGAGTTGAATAATGGGCAGATTACATACCCCAGGGCTCACAGCCTTCCAGAACAAGTCACAACAATATTAATTAATTAAGTTCGAAACATTACGAAATTCTTCCAGTTTCTACAAAAATGTATTAAAGAAAACACGGCCAAAGCTAAAAGCATAAATTAACCCCGAAATATCTGTTACGCAAATGTTTGTATACTTGGGTTGTTTGTCTTTTAGACGCAGTAATTTGTTAGGAAGACAATCAAAGCACGTATTGGATATCGCGTCGTTCAGTCCGACAATATTTTTTCTTCAAAATATTTTGGGCATTTGGACAAGGCTCTATTATATTAGGATCCGCATTGTGTGATTGACCCGCATGGCAGTACTGGGTCTCACTAGAGACTGATAACGCAATAATGAGGGTCTGTTTCGCAGTCCACTGACTCTATGACGCGAGTTATAACTACTCCATTGTCCTCAAAGCTCCGACCCCGGGGTAATGTCGGGTGACTCTGAAAAGAATTCAGAAAATATTTCTTCGTTGTACACGTCACAACAAAGACGTTTGTTAAAAGGGTGTGTCTCGGTGTCGCAGATTTATTCTGTGAGCTTCACCTTCGTCTTAATAGTTTAAAGTCCGATGCACACCGTGCATTCGCATTGTGTGCAGTCGGATGTGTATCCGCGCGAGACGAACCGAGTTCCGCTGAATATGGACATCGGCCAACTGCACTATGAAGTTTGTATTTGCATGTGTACTTCACAAATATTCAGTAGGCTCAGCAAGTCTTGCAATGTATAAAATCATTGTTGGTTTGTGAATTCAGAAATGGAATGGAACACCATTAGAGCATTAAAGCAGTCCTCTTCGCAAAGCTGCATCGACAAAGTAACGCGAAATAGAACCGGAACACCAATTAGACTTCACTGCATTTGTTTTTTTTTATTTCGAGCTACTAATAGTCGCTGTTAACGCATGAGCTTTGTTTAATTTACACCGGGCCTTAACGCTCACTGTTAGCACCTAGGTAAACGAAACGAACTTACTTTAGAATTCATTCTTTACACATCATCATCTGCCAAGCCTTTTTCCCAAACTTTGTTAGGGTTGGGGGCTTCCAGTTTAAGAGGATGCAGCTGAGTATCAGTATTTTACATGAAGCGACTGCCTGTCTGACCTCCACAACCTAGAAACGGGATAGTACGAAACTCCTTGGTAAGACTGGATGTCAGACTTTTGGCTTCTAACTAGTCGTAGCGACTGTCAAAGAGCCGGGACTAACGGCATAACTTGCTTTCCGAGGCACGAAGGAAACTCGGTATGTATTTATGGTCACCCATCACGGACTAACCTCGGCAAGCACGGCTTGACCTTAAAAATCGACCCGTGCGGCTGTTATTTAGCTGTGACTATTCTTTTGCTGTTTTAGTTTCTTACACTTGCCACTTATACATATATTTACTTGCCACCACATTCAATACTCAATTATTTATTGCATTCCATAAATATTAAAAAAGATGTTAACTAATTAGAGATCATTAGGACCCTGTCGGGCATAGCAACATTAGGAGAGAGGATAGCCTTCTTTCCCTTAGTAACAATACAATAATATTATTATAAATTATTAGATCAATTTATCAATTAACAAAATTACATTATAAAATTGTCATACATTTATAAAATTATCACACATTTATAAAATTATCACAAATTATCATACATCATTCATAATTATCATTCATATCTGAACTCGTCGAGCAAGGCGGGTCGCGACTGCTTAGATAGACGATACATTTTCAAAAATAAATACTTGGGAATATGATTCACTATAAGTAACTAACATGATTTACTTCGATTTGAATCGAAAACCTGAAAGGAGATACCGTCCTTGCTCTTTCAAAGGAGCAAAGAACTAGTAAAAAAGTCGTTGGTTTGTATTCATCGAGTAATTTGCGTAAGTATCATTGAACTATTTTTGCGGCAGTACCTGTGTGGTTTACTGAGGTAGAACTCCATGAGGGTTCCATGGAAAATCCCCTTATAGCATGAGTATATATGAAAAAGTTATATACGTATGTACATATATTTAACTACGAGTTTTATGCACGTGGAACTTTAGCGAGAAATCGTAATTTATGTACGAAATGTGGGTCTGATATAACTTTTCATTCGGTAGTTATTTATTAACGTTCGGATTCAGCAAGCTATCCCGCTTTTACTTCAGCGTGTCCGTATTTTGTATCATTATAGCGTTGTAACTGATATCATTGGAGCCTTTTGAGAACGACATTTATACGCTTGAGTCTGGTTATTTTAGCAACACGGTGGTCCTCTGAAGAGTTGCAAGTTGTTTATTATTGATCAAGCGGTTGCCCGTGACTTCATCTGTGTGTATTTTGCATTCAGTTACTTTTAAAATACAAATATTCTGGGTGAAAAGTAGCCTACATATCCTGCTCCAGGTGGAAGGTCAGAACCTGTTACTTTATGGCGATCCAAACGGTAGGTGTGAAAAGGTAGCAAACAGACAGATTTAACTTTGTGTTACTATTATTAGAAGGATTTCACATGGTCATTTAATATCACAAAATACATGCTTATAAAAATATGATCTTTACACTATACAGTAATAGTTAAACTAATTTATTGTACACCCACAAAATTCTTACGTAACATCTTCTAAATTAACTCACTCGGCAAATTGTTTTACACACTTGTCGACCCTCGTCAGCCAACAATAAACTGTATCTACTCGTAAGTTTCATTTCGTATCGACACAGTTCCAATCGGACGACCTCGAATCAATACATCACGCAAAATTGCTTCCCTGACGATTACCTGCCTAAATGGAATTGATTTCGTAATTCGTATTACCGGATATACCCGTATACGGAATGTATTATTGTTCCTAATTTACGAGGATAAAGGGATATGCCAGGGATTCTCACGTACATATTACAATATTCATATTTGTATACGCCAAATCAATGTACTCATTATTTGACTTTCCTTTTGTGAGCGTTCTTCAATAATATTGTATGCAATAAAAATGAACTGTTTTTATTTTTTGTAAATGATCTGCAGGTGATATTATTTGTTTTAAAAAAAAACACAAGATTTTTGACAATCTTAAGGCTTAAATTGATCAGCAACAACGAATAATATCACAGACAAGTCGGATGCACTAAAGTCCAGGCAGTTAACTGTCTGCCACGCCAGCAGTTCGCTACGGCGTTACCAATTTGCGATATTTCCACACTTAATTTTCTAGGACAATATATCCTCGCCTTAAAATCTGCTTATTAATTATACCTAGGTAATGGCCCAATACCATTTTATAATTAGAGTTCACTTCAAATTAAATATATACTTATTGGCAGAACCGACGTGGTGTTAGAACTTAAACGACGATATGTAGTATAGATACTTACCTCAAAGACCATCTTAACATAATTTTAATATTATAATATGATCAGCTTTGTCAGTCCATCGCCCTCGGCGAGGTAGGAGGCTCATCAAAGTCAATCCAATGATTGAGCTCAATTACAAAGGCTAATTTAACCATATCAAATTACAAGTTTAACTTTGATAAGTCCTGTTAAGGCTGTTTGTCAATGTTTCTTAATAGCCTTAATAGCTTAACACTTTCTGGAGATATCGACACAACGAATGTATGAGAAAATGAATGGTTTTATAGTCAGTTTAATTCTACGCAAAAAGCCGTTTAACGCCGAATGCATATTGTAAATATTACACCGTATTTAAAGCAGAGCAGTAAATATCTAGCCATTTGGATGTTATGATAAATACGATTCGAGCGCATAACAAAGAGGGTCTTTATGTTTAAATTCGCGTGTGGTTACGCCTGAGTCGGTTAATCTGGTACGGCTTAGTGCCTGTACTCGCTGTGACTCACTATACATTATTGTCTTTGTGCCTCACTTGTATGAGAGAGGATAAACTTACTACTTTCGCCTTTCGCCTCGGAGCTCGAGTGGCTAATAATACCACTATTTTAGTGCGCTCGTTTTGAGAACTACACAGCTATGGGACTGTGTACTCAGTGTACTGTTTGCTCGTGCAAGTGCTTGTAACTTGTAGATTTTTGTTATAATTTTGGATGTTAAAGGGATGATGATAAAATTTTATTTTTTCATCTAAAAAGGTAATAAAAGTACTCACATTAGTGTTCACTTTCCGGAAAGTTTTTCTTTTTCTTTGTTAGCCCAGAAAGCGTATAAGTTGAAAGTCAATAAAGGATAAGTAGAAAAGCCGTAAAATCTATCTTTATCTTGCGAACAAAGGCACAAGTGGGTCGCTACTAGCTAGTTACAAACAGTTAACTTGAGGAGTTTAACGTGATCTAATATTTACCACCTTGGACTCATAAGAGCGAATGGCAGGAGTTCGCAATGTTATCATGATTAATTCATGTAGCAAAGCCTCACCAAGTCGCTGGCGTCGGACGGTTTAAGTATTTGAATTGTTCGTAATGTAAAGACTACCAGAGAATGATGTACGATCTGGTTGAGACTCCAAATTCGTCAAGACTAAAGTACACGCCACTTAGGAAATATGAGAAGGCCATAACTTCAGTAAATGAAGGACGGACGGATCAGAACGACCTCCCGCCTCGGAAACGTAATGGAAGTGACTAGGGTTCCTCAAAATGATGGAAGAAATTCTGAGGGTTGCGCTGAAGAGGTGCGTTTTATGAGTTCCCACTGAAGATATGTATCAGTTGCTGCTCACATCGACATCTGCAATGTTTATATACATCAAAATGAGCTACGAGACGAGCGATCACAATCGCTTCGAATCTCGCTCCTTAGTAATCTTTACGACTCATCTCACTGTGCCTGTTCTCTGCCTGTTCAGCATATTAGGGACGTGACACTTACTTAACTCCCGTGAACACATATAAAATGGACTATACGTACACGTTTATTATAAGCACGTATTGTACCAAGCAACAACGCTGCTCTTAACTTAAAAGGGGTACAGCTATAAACGTCACTTCCAGCTGGCAGGTGATACCTGTGTTCTGTAATTGTTAGAAACGAAGACGTTACTGCCCATCCCTAGTCACCTTAATTGTTCACTTTGAAACCATAACAGCTTCAAGTTACTCCATTCCATTAAAACTTGACACGAAACGGAAAACAGATTTCCAGTAGTTTGTATTTTGCAACAGAATAAATACCTGCTTATTGCAGTCCACGAAAAGTAATTATTCCGTTGTGTTCAACCCGTTAATCCTATAGCCGTAGTTTGTGTCTACGCCTAAGGGAAGGAATAAATGAGCCCATTGTCCCAGGCTCGAGCCCAACCCATTTAAAGATAGACAATACCCATTGTCGTACAGTCAAATAATCCTAAATTTGTTGGGATGTCTTTCTCCGCTTCAAAGTTTCCAGACAAACCGAGCAATGAACAATTCAACGCACATCCTTACGAGTTTATGATTTCGTGATTGATGGTCATAATATTAATGAAGACTTAAGGAATTTCATTTATAAAGATAAGACATAGGTACATACCTATTGATTAAATTGAATGCCTAAATAAAAGTGTTCATCAGATATTACCTAAAACGACGCATCAAAAAGTGACATAAAAAGTGTGAATTGTGTGAGATCGTTGTGACACTATGAACTAACACGTAAAGACGATTTTATAGCGAAGCTGAAACTGCGCTCGTAAACTTGAAAAGACGCGCACTACACGACGCCTAAGTGAATGTTCGGGGGTCAAATCTCGCTCAAAGTACTTAACTTTAACTTCCAGTTAATAACATGAGCGCTGTTAGATCTGAATTTCAGATGAGTTGTATTAAAAATTCGTTTCGGTGACAAAGAAAAAATACACAACAAATAGCTAGGAGGAAAGTTTTACGTGCGTCTTCAAGCCGACGACGTTCTCATTTCTGAAAGTAAGCAGCAGATTGGACGTCAACTTTTCCTCTTTTTCCTCTTGTGACAGACAGTAGGTATACACAAAGAACTCGCATTTTTCGATGAACAGAAGTTTACCCATCTACCTTGGGGCTTCAATATTAAAATTTTACTTACGTTGATAAAGCTAGTACGAGAGTAGCTCCGACGCAAATATGTTTCTATATCTGCTTGCTATTTGTTTCACAATGTGTTTACTTTATTTGAAATAGGTGAATCGTCCTAATGTGATTGGAGTGGCTGTTGCACCGATCTGAAAGGAGAAATACTACCTTACTATGCACTGTTAATTGATTACCTCGCCTGTAGTTATTTGTGGAGTTCGGAACATATGTATTACCTACCAGTGTACCTATGTACACAGATGTTCGGTAAACTGTAGGTAAGCAATAAGCATCAGTGAACTGCGTAGGTACGGTAATAAGATAAAATTACACCCTTCACTGAATTGCCAATAAAACGGAGATGAAATGTACTAGTGATGTTCATTTTGCGACAATTTGATCACGGGCGGTCATTTACCATAATGGATTGCGCCAATTTTCAACACTGTTAAATTTTAATGGTGGTATTATTGCTCGAATTTGTGCTATTACATTCATTTCGTATTAATGACAGTACTTGTAGTGTTGAAAAAGTGTTTGGCACAAAATGGCCAATGAATTTACAGCAGCTCGCGGCAATTGACTTCGACGTCATGTCCAGAGGATTCGCTCGAGGCAATGGGTTGCAGCCACGACGGTGCTGAATAGTTTGCACCCGTCGCCGTCATAGATTTAAAATGAGTGTCTCATTGAAACGGAATTTTTTAAGATTGATTTGATATAAAGTTTGTATGAGAGGATTTTAGTTTGAAAGTTAAGAAGTGTCTAAAGTCGTAAATTGTTTTTTTTTTGTAGATACTGTCCACATTAAAGACTTTTAAATAAAAGTTTCCTTAGAAGACGACAACAACAGCCTGATAAAACTAACAAGTTTGCTGAGCCATTGCAAAAACCCGAACAACTTCTTTTGAAACAGGTAAATGTAACATCAGAAACTATAAACTTGACAACAATGCCTCTCTTAGGATTAAACTTCACCGAGGCTGGCAGACGACAAATTATTGACAAGTGAATTTTGCAGCAAGTGAAGACGCAAAGACTCGGCGGCGGCGCGAGGTCTCGAGGCGCCTCGCAGCGAGGCGCGCGTGCGGCGGCATAAGCCCGAGGCGCACCCCACGCCACTTCGCCACTCGGTGGTACTCGACACGATGTCTACGTGACCGCGCAGACAGCTGCACTAATCTCGTTCCCGACATGTGTAACGGCCGCGGTAAATATGGTTATATACCCGAATACGACCTACATTTTGTAAAACATAGATTTTTCTTGTACCTCACAGCGATAACGCTTGTAGAAACATAAAACCTTATTCCAAGTGTTTACAAACATGTGAGGTCTCTAATATTATACGGAAGTTACGCGACCGTTTTATTTCTAACAACCAAAGTATAGGCTCAAATACTAAATTTGTAAAAGGCCGGCAGAAAGCATTTTTTTTGGTAGAATTTCGCTCCTGGTCACATTCGAAAACACACTAATGCACGAGTTCAACTTTTTTAGTGCCCCTTTATCGATGACAAAAAGACCAGCCGAAGCGCAGAATAAATGGTTTCGGAATGTCCAGGCGTGCTGTTTCTTTAAACAAACTTCGTCAGTAAGTCATGAACTACTTTTTGCACACGCAAGTTCAAGATATTTGGGACATGATTAGTTTACTTTAATAATAGAACTCTTTACCGCAAGACGCAGTAAAATGTTTTATTCCGTGCGTAATAAAATATTTGCGCAGAAGCCGGAGCATTTATTGAGTTCAGACCTTTCGCAAGTCAGGCGTGGCTTCCGGGTGATGAATGATAAATATACAATCATATTCTGTATGAAGGATTGAGCCCTTATTTGTGTTGACGAGCTGCTAATATAAAATGTACATATTTCTCGACATCGTGTTCCGTATCGCGAGTATGTGTAGAGGTACATATGCCTCTTCATTCATTTGTCTTCTCTGCCTCGCCTTGTAATCAGTCTTGAAATAATTCAACGGATCAAACTGTCACTGTACCAAAGAAGCAATATTTACCTTGTTAACTAAAGTTTCGACAGTTAGTAGAAGTAATGGCGTGCAAAGTTTAAGTAAACCAACTAGAATGAATTAGGTTCCCCTTCATTGAATTACTTTGTACTCATAGTCATTAGGACTTGAATAAGACTCGTAATTAATTGAATATGAGGGAAAACTTGTTGTAATTTGTTTTGATGCCTTAAATGTATAATAGTATCATGTAGGGCAGAAAGTATAAACTAAATTAGTATTCTTTATCAGTGTTGTGTTCTCTAGTATTTCCCACTGACTCACTGTGGTTCCCGCCCATACAAAAGGTGCGACAAAAATACAAACTACTTTGTTTCTGGGATATAGTTGTTGAAACATGTTATAGATAAGAAGTAATAACGATTAGTATATTACCAAATTCAAAAATACAAATTTTAATTACAAAAAAACCTTATTCTTAAAGATTCAACATCTGCATGCCAATAGGTTATAGTGCATGTTGTACTATAGCAAATCCATGTTATAAAACCTTGTGGACAGAAGCTATCAGATAAAACCATGGATAGGCTTGGATAATTTGCCAGGCAGTTTCCATATCTTACTCTCCAAACTTGACAGAGTTTATTTTGTAGCAAGAATTTAAAGCTTGCATACTGGTGGCTCTTTTTCCCATGAAGTTTCAGGATTATTAAAGAACTTTCTAGCCGTGAGTCAAGCCAATCGTTCCGACTCGCCAAGAAGCGATCTTTCATATAGTGTTTTTTCCAACTTTCAGTGATTCTTTGAGATATGTCTAAAATTCGGCTTTCTAATTCTTCTCAAAACCAAGTTTTCTTTATCGTTTTTATCTATTGAAAGTGCGTCAAGTTTATCTTGAAATTTGAGCTCAGTCCGTTCAGTAACAGCCAACTTCTTTCTGTTGTCATACTTTTACCAAATTTCAAAGACATGTATGCGTGAAAATAAACAGTTCCGACTTGAACCTGCAAGAGAAACAAAACTTTGAATAGATAAGTGCAAAATAAAATGAGTTCGGTGATATTTAAAAACGCTACGTGTTCGTAGTCAAGTACTACGGAGTGACTACATTCACGTAGCACCTAAATAAAACTTAGGCGGAACAAAATCAAAATATTATATTTTACATAGGCCTACATGGGTACTTATAAAACGTGGTGCACGGTTCGGGTTGGTTGTTTCCTATGGAGAAGAACCGACAGTAAACTCCGTGGTTACTCTTTTAAAATCATTTGGTTTTACAATATTTGAATGTTACAGCGTTAGTACTTAAGTATGGGAGGACATCGTAGGCCTGACAATAAGTCGTTGCTTACCAAAAAAGGTAGAACAAGATATGACAACGCGGAAGTATAAACTAAAAATCAAGAAGTATTTTTCTTCAATTTAAAATGCCCTCGAAAAACAATACATCACGTAGCAGTAAAATTAAAAAAAAAAAAACGAATGTGTTTAAAATTCTGAATAAAATTAAAATACATATAATGTTTTTGGAAATGCATCATGAATATAAATAACTTATGCAGCAGGTTTCCGGGAATCGGTACACTAAAACACATAACAATTGCGTCATTCACTGATAACGTGTTGGAGCACCTGCGTATTCACACTTTCGATGGCGAAATGGGAATGAAATAAATTAGTCAGCACGCATAGCATGACCACTGCAGAAATCAGTTTTGTCTACGGGAGAATCGACATAATGACAGATAGACACTGACAATGTGTCAGTTTGTCGATTCTTCCGTCGACATAGCCCGTTTCTACGGTGGTCATGCCACGCGTGCAGGTACATACTTAATTTATAATTTTGTTAAGTTTGGACAGATGTTATAATGATTATGAACTACTTTTAGAAATTCGCAGAGTAGCCTTGGGTGATTTTTGTCACACAAGGGAACCATAGTGCGTCTGTTACTTTTTGTTCTGTGATTTAATTTGATTTCTAACGGTTTGAAAAGGTTTACCTGACAGTCGGACTTAATTTAAGACTGAAACAGCTCTATACATTTAACAAATACGTATATTTTCTGTATTCTTCGTGAAACAGCCACGCCTCGTTCGATGAACCACACTCTTTAAATGGCGCCTGATTCGATCGCACACTTTACGATCTACCGACACCCGCACCTGAACGAACAATGTCATTTCATTTCTATGACAATATAAAATATGCGATGACTGAACAAAAATTGTGTTACATTGTCTCCAGGATTTATAGCATAAGGGCTGAGGTGGTTTCTTTTTATATTAGAATGTCTTGAACTCAAAGGTCGCACGCAATCTGATTTTAAGTAACAAAAAGTATTTTTACTTGGACCCCACAAATTCGTAGCTTAATGTTTCCGTGGGCGTCCTAGGAGGCGACTTAAAGATTTTATCGCTTCGGTGGGCAACAAAATTTGGGAACTGATAAAAATAAAATTGCCTGATTGTTCTAGTTAAGCAAGTCGCTTACCAAACATGGCAGCTACTGATTTATTATATGGCTGTTGGCTGGATTGTAATAAGGTTTTTCAGTAGAATTTCGGAATAAAATTAAAAACTTTGTTTTACTAAAAGCACGTATCATTGAATTTGACAAGATGAAACGGGTTACAAGTACCTGAATTGTGGTTTTCCCTATGACAAAGAAAACAGTCATATAACTAAACATATCATAAGAGACACAAAGGCATTTTTAATTAAGGGAATAGTTCCTAGTTCTTTATTAGAATTAAAAGTCGTGTAAATCCGATTCAAAGGGCTTCCTTACAATTGAGGGCTTTGTGCAATCACCGCAAATGACTTTCAGAGAAGGAATTTTATCATCGAGCGAGAAAAAAGTGTTTGAATATTAATATGAGAGGAGAGGGAATTTAATATTTCACGTAGGACAAGAATACTGGAGGGAATTTCGGGGGTATTATGAATTGTGTTGTGGTGCATAAGGAGAGGGGTAAGCGCTAGTAATTCTTTATGAGCACCAAGATAGCAAGGCGATAATAGTGGTACATTTAGTGACCAGCCTGCCACTGTGCTTGTTCGCATAACAACTACACTTTCACCACAAATAACCAACCGGTATCTCCTATATCCCGTAAGTACATTCAGAGCATAAATAAAATATTTATACATTTGCTCGCCACAATAAAGACAATAAATATAGAAATTGTAAGTTGTTGGAGAGCATTATTGTAGCTCTCAACACAGCAGGTGAGGCTATTCTTTACTCAAGTATCTACTCACCGTAAGTAACCTTTTACGTGGCCACCATTCGTTCTTATTACACCTCGCCATACGTTTGCCGTCCGCGAGTACTTTAAAATTCTATACCTTTATGTGGAGTTTGAAGACGAAACACAACTTCGTTGATGTGAAACAGAGAGAATGTGTCGAGAAGTTGGCGAGTGCTCGGTTTACAACGTAAGATATCATATTAATTTCACGTTTTCAACTTTGTTAGGAATGAAAACAGTACTCTTGCTCGAAGACTCCGACAACAAACCATTAGTGTGCTCGTTTCTCATCGCAAAGTGTGGAGGACATTAACTGGTGAGTGTAAGTTGTTTGGTAGGTTGGTGCGTCTCCACCGAATTGCTCGCTCTCTAATTTACGTGCCAACTTCGGTGACACGTGTGTTCTATTGATTCGGTCTACTCGACCGGAGTCGGGTGAGTGCGTAGCTTTTTGATTGTCTTCCAATTCGGACGTGATCTAGAGAATGCCATGCTTGAAACACTTCGTTTTGACTGTTTGTGGCCACATATCCCTCTACATTCTACATTATCCTTCATATAGCTCTGTTTTATCAAACAGCTATAAAGTTGATCAAACAGTTTAGCTTTAATGTGTCCTTCTATTTTGTGTGTAGAAAACTGCACTACTTCATCTCATTTTGTTGTTGAAGTATCCGTTTATGTCATGAAGTCCTCGGAAAGATAGTCGGTTCGCGTCGTTCCAAGAACACAGAGTAGATGACATATTTTGTATAGAGAACGTCTGCTAGCAGTTCATATAAATATTGTTTCATGTTACTAAATTATTTTACTAAATAGTGAAACGAAATATCTAAATGCCTCTATTTATGAACTTTGGGTAAGACCCTTAAAAAAGTTTTAACTCTATTGTTTCACTTCTATTTCGGAGCGTACAAATTAGTATAATTTTGTTTATAACTATGGACTATCGAAATGTCTATCAGTATGTGGTGCAGATGGACTAGATTTGCCTGTCACGTTGCGCGAGACTAAAATCAAACAACCGTAAATCGTTGTCACTGCAAACACGCTAGATTTGTACGATAAACTATAAATGAAATGGCAAGGTAATCTGAATAGCTTGTAAAAGCTATTCAGATAAGATAAATATGATGATGTTGATGATGATGATAGATGGTAATGTAAATTACCATTGATAAATATCAATGCAACATATATATTATTTAATGTAAAATAACCTAATACGGTACGGGTAGGTCTTTAGACAGACGACAGTGGAGATCAGATAGGCAATCGCTCCATATAAAATACTGGCATTCTGCTGCATCCGATTAGACTGGAAATCGACCTCAATAGAGCGAAAAGGCCAGGCAGATGACGACGAATTTAATAGTATACTTTAATTAAAAGAAGTAGGGTTCAGTTGAAAATAGCATCACATTCTAATTAAATAAGTGCTTTTTCCATAGAACAATATCGGCTAACTAATTACGTTTTTGACCCCATCCAGTAAGATAGGTATCGTGCAGGCAAGGAATTGCCAGTGGGAGCAGAAAAAGAGTAGGTATCGGAGTGCCAGCATCCAATCAACATGGAGTACATTTAGCTGCGGACTTCAAAATTAAATTGCTCCTCAGTGCGCATACTTTAATTATTATGAGTAATTAGTTAAGTAGGGTGGTACTTATATTTATAATTGTGAGTATGTCTCAGGTGGTTTTTGAAGAGGTTGGTTATTATTTACAGTTTTTCATTATATGTAATTGTGTGAGGTGACATCGTCGTTGAAAGTTGGCGAGTGGACAGAAATTATAAAAGCGATTTTATGGAATTACCAAAGAGGATTTTTCTTTTAACATTTGTAGTTTTGTTTTACCATTAATTTGTAAAGCATAAATATAAAGTTTTGTAAATGGACCATTAGTCTGCGCGTGTAACGTTGTTTGAAAGGTTTCGTTTATTAGCACAGGCAACTCACTAATAGAGCTGTAAATTCTAAAAACCTTCTTCGCCAGTATGCCGAGATAACCCAGCGTTTCAATTTGGCATAATCCTTCATGAGTACCGCACAACCAGTAGCGTAGGAAAGGAACTATGTCTACCTCGTGCAAATATGTTTGCATTTTATTTGTGGGAAATTAAGATTCGCGGCGCAACGCCCCTAGTGCGCCCCGCGTGGGCCCTGCACCCGTTACCTCAACAACGCGGTGCAATTTCCATCTGCTGCAGATAAGCAAAGCAATATTTCACATTACACATGACGTTATTTCCCGAGATAAACTGTACAAGCATCTGTACGTTTTGCGAATGGTCATTAACTATAATTACAGCTGTTTCGTTTCTGCGCTCGCGTCCTCGATTAACAGTAAAAGATGGTGATCTCGTTATATTTCGCGATACTGGGAAAACGGGGAAAAATACGGAAAGTCATACTTAAATGTAGAAGTACAGAATTTGACATAAAGTTAACACTAGCCTTTAGAAATAGCTCGTCCATTAACAGCCGAGAGTGTCTCTGTCGCTATATCTACACACTATAAACTATTTCCTCGGCAGAATGTCGTCAGCTTTCCCGCACGACCGCTGCTCTAATACAAAAGACAATCGCTTGCGGTATCTGTTACGTGTCACAAGGATATAAAAAAACTCAAAATGAATCATTGTCGTCTTGTCGCGTCACTTGAATGCAAGCGGAAAAGATTTTTGTGTTTTAGCGAAACGTCTTTGTTGATAAAAAAAGGGTTGACTTTTATACAAAAACTTATTAGACTTACGGTTCTCTGATCTTTTGAATATAATTCCACAATAAGCGTTGAGTAGGAAAAGATGCTCAGTCTTCGCATAATTAAACCTTTTTTTTTTTTTTTTTTTTTTTTTTTCGGATGGGAAATCATCAAATGACTTCTTCCGCTCTGGGCGGAGCGGAAGGGTGTGTCAGACTTGACTGACTAAAACCCATCCATGTTCCTTCTTAGCCCTTTGCGTTCCAGGGGCACGGTATCTCTTTCGAACAACCCGCAGCCCTGGCAGGCATCGGCCCTCTCGGACCCCTTCCGATTTGCTGACATCTCCTTGAGGCGCGCGTGGAACACGAACGCGCCGTCGGCACGGTCTGTCGTCATATGACGGACGGACGGTGAGCTAGCCCATTACTCACCGTCCACAGGCCCGCGCCTACGGTGGCCGGGGGCCACTGGTTGCCCCCCGACGCCCGGGGCGTCTCCCGCGGCGGCTGGGACGTGAGGTTCTCTCCCTCTCACGTTCCGCCACCTCCTTCGCTAGCATGACTGCTTCGCAGAAGGAGGCGACGGCTTCCCATTCCCTCTCGCTCCGGACCATGGATTGAACCAGGGCCGGACGCGAGAGGTCGCCGCCGCCAATCGCCGCTACGAGGACACGGCGGTGCTCAGCCCAAGCGGGGCATAGCTCCACAGTGTGCTCCACCGTGTCCTCCGGCCGATCCTCGCAGTGGTGACACCCGGGCGTTTCCTCCCGCCCGATTCGGTGCAGGAACCTCCCGAAACAACCGTGTCCGGTGAGGACCTGCGTCAGGCGGAAGGTGAGGGCGCCGTGGCGCCTCTCTAGCCACTCCTCAAAGAGGGGACTTATCGCCACTATTGTGGCGTGCCCTGCACGGGGTTGCGACAGTCGCTCTCTCCATGTCGCCATGAGATCACGCCGGAGGTCTGTCCGCTGAGCGACAATTTGCCGCGGCAGCGGAGTTTCCCCCCGGCGTAGTGCCTCCGCGCGCCATTCGTGCAGGCACGCGAGGACTATCGCCTCCAGATCCCATGGCGGCAATCCGGCCAAGAGGCTCGCCGCCTCGCCGGATCAGCCTTACGGCTACCACCTTCTGGGGCGCGTTCAGGTAATGGGCGGCTCGCCGCCTCAGAGAACGCGCCCACACCGGGGCCCCGTAAAGGGCCATGGACCGCACGACCCCCGCGTAGAGCCTGCGGCAGGAGGCGTTTGGACCCCCCAGGTTGGGCAAGAGCCGCTTGAACGCAGCCCCTGCCCGTTCCAGTTTGGGGGCCAAACGTCGGAAATGCTCCACGAAGTTCCACCGGCTGTCGAGGACAAGCCCTAGGTACCTCAGCGTCGACTCGACGCCGATGGGAACCCCTCCTACCGTCAGTATGGATCCCGACGGTGGCGCATTCCGAGGCCCATGAAAGCACATGGCCTCGGACTTGTGCAATGCCACCTCGAGACCCAGTTGCCGGATTCTCTCCACGACTATCGCAACCCCGCGTGTCATAAGTTCGGCCGCCGCCTCGTGCGACCTCCCTTGTGCCAGCACCAGCGTGTCGTCAGCGTAGCAGACTACACTGACACCGCTAGGGAGGTCGGCGCGCAGCACCCAGTCGTAGCCGATGTTCCACAAGGGCGGCCCCAGAACCGATCCCTGTGGGACACCGCACGACACCTCTCGCCGGTTCCATTCTCCGGTGCGACCGGGGTAGATGACGGCCCTGTCCGTCAGGTAGTCCCCGACCACACGACGAAGGTAGGTCGGCACCCGGTGATACCGGAGTGCCTCCCTAATGCAGCTCCAGGGCATGGTGTTGAAGGCGTTGGCGATGTCAAGAGACACCGCCAAGACAACCCCACCCCTGGACACCGCATCCCCCGTCGTGAGAGCCCTCACGCGCATGATGGCGTCCACCGTCGAGCGCCCTCTGCGGAAACCAAACTGGTGTTCCGCCAGATCCGGCCCCATCCCCACAAGGTGCCCGGCGAGGCGGTTAGCAATGACTCTTTCGAAGAGCTTGCCCACCTCGTCGAGCAACACAATGGGCCGGTATGCGGACGGAGAGTCCGCAGGGCGCCCCGGCTTCCGGATGAGGACCAGCTTCCCCGTCTTCCAACGAAGCGGGAACTGGCCTCTCTCCAAGCATGCGCTTAAGAGCCCTTCCAGTCGGGGCCCGAGAGCCTCCGAGGCCAGGACCCAGGCTTTGCCAGGCAAGCCATCGGGTCCCGGGGCGGTATTTTTGGCTTTAAGCCTGCCTACCGCCGCTCTCAGGTCTACCCCGGTCACTTCCGGAATGTCGTCATCGTCCTCGATGTGGTCCGCTTCCGGCACCGCAAGCGGCGGAGCCATAGTCGGGGGAGGATGTTCCCCTCGCAGAGGGAACAGAGCGCTCACCACGTCCTCCACGAGCTGAGGGCGGAGACTCTGCGTCAGCGGGGGCTCGCCGCCTCAGAGAACGCGCCCACACCGGGGCCCCGTAAAGGGCCATGGACCGCACGACCCCCGCGTAGAGCCTGCGGCAGGAGGCGTTTGGACCCCCCAGGTTGGGCAAGAGCCGCTTGAACGCAGCCCCTGCCCGTTCCAGTTTGGGGGCCAAACGTCGGAAATGCTCCACGAAGTTCCACCGGCTGTCGAGGACAAGCCCTAGGTACCTCAGCGTCGACTCGACGCCGATGGGAACCCCTCCTACCGTCAGTATGGATCCCGACGGTGGCGCATTCCGAGGCCCATGAAAGCACATGGCCTCGGACTTGTGCAATGCCACCTCGAGACCCAGTTGCCGGATTCTCTCCACGACTATCGCAACCCCGCGTGTCATAAGTTCGGCCGCCGCCTCGTGCGACCTCCCTTGTGCCAGCACCAGCGTGTCGTCAGCGTAGCAGACTACACTGACACCGCTAGGGAGGTCGGCGCGCAGCACCCAGTCGTAGCCGATGTTCCACAAGGGCGGCCCCAGAACCGATCCCTGTGGGACACCGCACGACACCTCTCGCCGGTTCCATTCTCCGGTGCGACCGGGGTAGATGACGGCCCTGTCCGTCAGGTAGTCCCCGACCACACGACGAAGGTAGGTCGGCACCCGGTGATACCGGAGTGCCTCCCTAATGCAGCTCCAGGGCATGGTGTTGAAGGCGTTGGCGATGTCAAGAGACACCGCCAAGACAACCCCACCCCTGGACACCGCATCCCCCGTCGTGAGAGCCCTCACGCGCATGATGGCGTCCACCGTCGAGCGCCCTCTGCGGAAACCAAACTGGTGTTCCGCCAGATCCGGCCCCATCCCCACAAGGTGCCCGGCGAGGCGGTTAGCAATGACTCTTTCGAAGAGCTTGCCCACCTCGTCGAGCAACACAATGGGCCGGTATGCGGACGGAGAGTCCGCAGGGCGCCCCGGCTTCCGGATGAGGACCAGCTTCCCCGTCTTCCAACGAAGCGGGAACTGGCCTCTCTCCAAGCATGCGCTTAAGAGCCCTTCCAGTCGGGGCCCGAGAGCCTCCGAGGCCAGGACCCAGGCTTTGCCAGGCAAGCCATCGGGTCCCGGGGCGGTATTTTTGGCTTTAAGCCTGCCTACCGCCGCTCTCAGGTCTACCCCGGTCACTTCCGGAATGTCGTCATCGTCCTCGATGTGGTCCGCTTCCGGCACCGCAAGCGGCGGAGCCATAGTCGGGGGAGGATGTTCCCCTCGCAGAGGGAACAGAGCGCTCACTACGTCCTCCACGAGCTGAGGGCGGAGACTCTGCGTCAGCGGGGGGGCCCAGGTGCGGAGTTTGTCCCGCACCATCTTGTAAGGGCGCCCCCACGGATCTCTGTCGAGAGTCTCCAGCATCTCCTCGCGGCCCAGGTCTCTGGCCCGCTGGACAGCCTCCTGGAGGGCGGTCTTCGCTGCTCTGTATCCCTCGTACAGCTCCGCCTCAATGGCTGCCGCATCCGGAGGGCGGATGCGGAGCCTGCGATGCCTGGCGTACGGGTGCCGCGCAGCTACGCACGCCTTGCGCAGAGACGTCAGCTCTCGCGACCACCAGTACACCTGACGCCGGGCGCTTCTTGGCCGAACTCGGGGCATTGCCACGTCGCAAATGTCGGACATGGCCTCCTGGAACCACCCTGCCTCATTGTTGATGTCGGCAGGCCTGTTCGGTGATGTCACCCAGGCCTGCACTATCGAGGCTTCCAGGAGGAGCTCCCGGTCCAGCTGCTTCAGCGCCCAACGCGGACCACTCGGGGCCTGTAGGACCGGCGCGCTTGAGTCCTGGGCGGAGACATCAAACCGGATGTACCGGTGGTCGGAATAGGTCTCCACCCCCTCCATGACGCGCCAGTCAACGACACGCGGTGACAGAGCGGGGCTAGCGAACGAGATGTCCACCACCGACTCGCCCCGCATCCGCACACACGTGGGGACAGAACCCCGATTTAGGACGACCAGGCCCGCCTCCAGAGCCCAGTCCTCCACCATCCTACCCCGCACATCTGTGCAACGAGAACCCCAGGCCAAGTTTTTGGCATTGAAGTCCCCGAGCACAAGCACGGGGAGGGAATAGCTTTGGATGACGACACTCAACTCCATGAGGGAGTTGTGGAACTCGGCGAGAGTTCGGCTCGGGGAGAAGTAGACTCCGGCCACGACGATCTCCCCGAACCGTGCTGCTACGCAGCCCTGACCACTGAGCCGCTCAGGTCCTCCACCCAGTCTTCCCTGGGCGGGACAAAGTACGGCTCAGCGACCACGGCGACGTTAATCAACCACTCCACCATACTCTGGAGCAACAGATCCTGAGCACAGCGGCAGTGGTTGATGTTCGCCTGGAGAAGGCGTAATGGGGCCATTATTGGCACTCCATTTCAGCCCCCTCCTGGGCCCCCTGTGAGGGCCCCGCAACAGATGTTGCGGCGGCAGTAGTGGCGGCAGCGACAGCGACAGTGGCGGCGGCTGCGGCGGTGGCGACGGTGGAGCTGGTGGCTGGAGGCCTTCCCTTGCCCCTGCCCCTGGTCGTGTTGGGTGGTGCGCAGGCCTTGCCCCCTGCCCGGTGATCGGCCGGTTTGCCCGCCGCCGCACATGCAGTGCAGTGCGGCGTGGCGGAGCAAGCCGCGGCCATGTGACCGGGCTGACCGCATCGGAAGCAGACTCCGCTGCGGTCCACCTCCGAGGTGCACCGACAACTCACATGGTGCCCCACCAGGCACCGGTAACACCTCAGAGGTCGGGGCTCCAGCAGCTTCACCTGCGCTGACACCCAACCCACCAGGAGCCTTCCAGCCTCCACGATTGTTCGCGCCGCCGTCACAGGGCAGCTTACCATAACGGTTCGCATGCCCGAGTGGTCCGGCCTTAGGGTGCCTGCCCTGACCTGCTCGGCAGGGCACCCACCGGTCCTGGCGACGGCGGCGACCACCTCCTCCTGGGTCACAGAGTCGTCCAGACCCAGGATGCGCAGGTCTGCGCATCTGACGGGCCTGGACACTCGGGCCTCGTCCGCACCTAGGGACGCTCTTAGCTTTTCAGCCAGAGCGTCAGCGGACGGGCCACTATTTACACCGGGGATCTCCAGCGCTCTAGCCCCTGTCGCGGTGACTTTAAGCCGGAGGCCCCCGATGATCCCGAGCTCTGCGAGATCCACCGTCGCTTTCGCCTTCGCGAGCACGTCGCGGTAGGACACGCCCCTCTTTTCCGCTTCCGGCTGTAGCGTGATAACTACAGCTGCGGTCTTCGGGGCGCGGAGTCTAGCCGCGACGCTTCGCGCCTTGTGCTGACGTCTGCGCTCATCTTTTCTGGCCTTTTTGGCCGCCTTTCGCCCCTTCTTCTTTTCCCCGACTACCTGCCATTCGGCTTCGGCCGCGGTGGGGTTAGCGGGTGGTGGGGGCGGCGGTGGCTGCAGCCGACTTGCTGCTGGCGCCGGCACATTCGCCGCCTGAGGAGCTGCCTTGCCTTTCTTCTGGGCCGCTGCCGACTTCCCGGGGCCCGGCCTAGTCCTGGTGGAGGGCTGGCCAGACTGCCCTGCTCCGGGAGTGGCAGCCGTAGCAGCTGCATATGATGCCACTTTCGGGCCCGGGACCACCCTCGGGCCCGGGGCTGCATTCGGGCCCGCGGCCGCCTTGTTTGCCGTCAGAGGGGGGCGCAGGACAATGCCCTCCAAGACGGAAAACCGCGCCTGGAAGGCAGCCAGCTCCTGCCGAACCAGGTTCAGGACCTGGTTCTCCACCGGCACGGGGTGGATCTGCCGCTGCTGGGGCACCTCTCGAGAGCCGGACTCACGCAGACCGGCCAGGTCTGCCCGGAGCTTCAGATTCTCCTCGTGGAGAAGCTCCGTGGCGGCCGTCAGGCGGGCTACCTCCGCCCGCAGTTTGGCCACCTCCCCTGGTGGAGGATAGCTAGCCTCCACTGCCGCCATGATGGAGGCAGAAGCCGCAGGTATGGCCCCGAGTTTAGTTGAAGTCAACTTTTTCAAGGCCACGACCCTAATGGCGGCTTCCACCTCCTTCACAAACCTGGCCTTACGCTCCGCATCGGAGCTGCCAGTTTCATCCACCTCCTTTCCGGAGTCTGATCGGGCCTGCTCGCGACCGGCCACCCCCGATCTCTCAGAGGCCGAGAGCCCCCTCCCCTTGCCCCTGAGTCCACCACGCCTGCTGGTGGAAATCTTAGGAGCCGGGACCAGCTCCCCTTCGGAAGACGACTCGTAGTCGCCTTTCGGTCTGGACCGCTTGCGGTCTTCCGCAGCAGCCCCAATCCTCACGCAGCGGGAGCTCTCCGAGCTTCCCGCGCTCACCTCAATGGACGCGGCATCGGAATCCGACGCCGCATCTCTCCTCTCCCTCTCTTTACCGTCACCGGCTTGATTTTGGTTTTTAGGTTTTCCCATATTGTTCCCACGAGTATGGGGGAAGTAAGAGGTCCATCCGGGCAGTGCCCCCTGTACCCGGATAAGCCTTTGACATTTATAACCCGCCAGAGGGTCGGCTGGTACTCTGGCGGGGGTCGCACTAATGACTGATTGTTCCATGGAACACCCGTCAGCCATACATCCCCTCACGGTGCGCCGCCGCTTGAGATTCGGGGTAACTTTTTATAGAGGTTTTCTACCTCGCGGTCCAGGCGGTTAAGCCAAGACCCTCGGTCCCGATCGAAGCCGCGAGACGTGATCCACGACACTCCGATGATGGGATTACGAGAACGACGGGGACAGAGAAGGACTGCGTCCCTCGCTGTCTGCTCGGAGGCAGGGTGAGTGCACTCCGAGCCCGCCCTTGCTCCTCCGCTGTGCCCTCTGCTTTTCAGAGGGTCACGCGGAGAAACGCCGCGTTGGTCCGGGTTGGACCCCACCACGTCAGAATATTCGCCACCGGCAGTGACATTCCCCGGGGAATAGGAATCTCTTCCCACTCCTCGGGGAAGGACACTGCCGGCGCCCAGGGTGCACCGTCCCGACAGCAACTGTTCCCTCCAGACGTATCGAGAGGGACCAGCGCCATCGGGCTCACGAGGAGGTTTTCTGACCCAGCACCCTGCATAATTAAACCTTACGTCACATCATCCTTTAGATAGCATAATCCCATTCATAATATACATTTCAATATATTATGAATAATAAAATAGATTTAAAATAAACCCTCATTGGTACGAATACTAATTTAAACCAAATCTACTTCTGAGGTGATACAATGGAATTATTTAGATGGAAACTTAACACAACCACCTTTTACGCGTAATTCCTGGCCTCGCCACAAAACCCATTTGGATTGGAGTCAATACAAAAAAAATGACCATAATGTGTTCATTATAGTACGCGATTAAAAAAAAGAGTACTAATAAGATTTGCGAGCAATTGAACAAAATTGGTGGCGCGCCCAGATAGTGAGCTTCTTAGCCGCGCCACTATGTACACTGCAATAAATTAAACGAATGCTCGTCTATAGTTCGTTCTACTTATTATTTTTACAAAACATTTTTTTGTATTAACTCCAATCCAAATTGCTTTTGTGGCGCGGCCAGGAAGTACCACGCCTTTTTACGATCTAGTGGTGTTAAAACCGAATATTGAAATCGGGGTTACATAATAATATCCTTTTTGAAATGGTAAAAGTTACCACACGAAGGATCAACGTACGTTCCGCCGATACTTATAAATAAGAAAAACGGTCTAAAATAGTAGAGAGATAACTTCAGGTAAGCGACTCCGAAAGATAGTCATGAATAAACAATTTATGAAGTGTGAACGTTACTCTACGTGCTCGTATTTTATAGCATACGTCTCATCGATCACTATTAATTTAATTTAGACCCTTTCTACGTGAAATTAGGCCCTATTTCAAGTATACAAAAAATATATGAGCTACGCACCTGTATCGAAACCGAACACTCGTTAAAAAGATAAACAGCCTTGCGGTTTTATCCCGAAATGTTAACAAACTACTACTGTGAAAATAGATGAGATTCCGAAACAAGTACTCAAGTTTGCCGTGATTAAAACAATTTAGGTAAAGTATAAGCCTTCGAGTTCTATCAGGGAATTCAACAGCAAATTCTAAGAAAAACCTCTCATACCTACCCAACTAGTTTTTATTTAATCAACTGTGGGGTCGGTTTGCTTTCTCTAACTTATTATTATCATTAGTTTTATAATAATTTATAATGTCTGTGTTTAAATATACCAAGCCAAATTAAACAAGTTTTGTATATAAAGTTGAAATTAGAATTCAGGGTCGTAAAGTAAAATTAGGAATGCTTTCGTTTATTGAACGTGAAAACAGAATAAAATGACGTACCAATTATAATTTTCATTCTAGCAGAGTTTTATAATGTTTTAAAGTAACAGCAAATAGTTTAAGTTGTACAAATATCGTGGCTGATGAGAATAATACGCACAAAAGGTATTTTAAACCATAATGTTCCACATTAAATTCACGTATTACGTGAACAGGCGATAACTTTGCCTAGTATCTCATAAGTACATCTACAATCGCATTATTGTGTGAATGAAATGTGTAATTTATACCAGTTGGATGCGCGGGAAAGCAAATTAAATCAACAAATCAACTTGGTAGTTATTGAAGGGAGGCGATGAAAGACCGCGTGGAGACTCAGGGTAAAATCGGTCTTTCTTAAGGGTTACAGGGGTGCACGGTACCTTTATTTCCTCGTCTGCAGCTCCTCAGCTCGATTCACAGCGGTTTCACGCACAAACACCAAGTTTCAACAGGTTTCAAAGTTTTTCTAGGGAACACACTGTTCTCAACACGAAGGTTTATAGCCAACAACTTAAAAGTCTTGTAACTGCCTAATGATGGCCACACACTTCCGCCGTTCATTCGCCATCTCGCTTCCGCGAGTACGATAGATTCCGTGCAAGGAAGGGATGGGAGATAGGGAAGTATTACCAACCAATTAGTGATGTTGCCAATAATGATATTTTAATCTGCGATTTAAATTAGCGCAACCATCCCCCCGGGCTTGAAGCGATGCCTTCAAGAATTGAAGCAAGAAACTAAACTATACGACAAACTAAGCAATAAACTAAGTACCTAATTACTAATGTTAACCTAACCTAAAATGACGAAATTGCCCAATCTATTGGTTAGGTAGTGGACAAAGACGAACGACGGGGCGCAAGTAAGAGCCAGTGGTTGTCTTAACCCGAACGATGCGAGTGACTCCGGTGGAGTCAGGGAAAACTTCCTCCACGACACCCAACGGCCAGTGTAGTGGAGGCGAATTATCAGTTATAAGAATCACGACCGTGCCGACAGCGACCGGATCGACCGGCGTGTTCCATTTGCGACGCGATTGCAAGGTGTGGAGGTAACCGCTCCTCCAGCGATTCCAAAACGACTGTACTAGTCTATCTAACAATTCATGTCTAGCAATAGTAGTTCTCTCGTCTATTTCCTCGGCAGGCAAATATCTTAAAGGCGTGAGATTTAAAAAGTGCGCTGGAGTTAGAGCTAGCGGTTCCGAAGGATCACTAGAGAGTGTCCTGCAAAGAGGCCTAGTGTTCATTACCGATTCGACTTGGGTAAGAACGGTGCTTAATTCTTCGAATGAGAGAATAGTGTCACCTATGACGCGATGCAAGTGCGACTTTAGACTTTTAATATTGGCCTCCCAATTGCCTCCAAAATGACTAGCAGTCGGGACATTGAGTGACCAATCTATGCGACTTTCAGCTAGCATGTTGCCAAATTCCGTATTATGGTATTTCGAACAAAGAAATTCGTGTAATTCCGAAAGTTTGCGTTTAGCGCCTATGTAGTTAGTCCCGTTATCCGAATAAATCCTACTCACTGGGCCACGCCTTGACAAGAACCGCTTGAAAGCGCCCATAAAATTAGCTGTGCTAAGGTCACCAACTAGTTCAATGTGAACGGCGCGTGTGGTCATGCAAACGAAAAGACACACGTAGGCTTTGGTGGAACGAACACCTCGACCACGAGACATAGTAACCCGAAACGGTCCGGCATAGTCCGTGCCCGTGTGAACGAATGGCTTAGCGGATTGGACGACACGACAAGAGCGATGATCCGCCATTTCCGGGAAACTTGACTTAGGACGAAGGCGAAAGCAAGGAATGCATTTATGGATCCTATTCCTAATTAAATTACGGGCAGAAAGTATCCAATACTTCTGACGTAAAAGTGACATCAGCAGGTCGGGACCTGCGTGACAGTTTAATTTATGATGGTATTCGACGAGTAAATTTAATATGGGATCTTTGCTTGGCAGCAAAATGGGATATTTTCCTTCATAACTTAAATCCGAATTTCTTAAACGGCCTCCGACTCTAATGAGTCCGTCCTTGAGAAACGGCTTTAAGTGTCGTAAAGCAGGACTACAATCCTTGCCTTCCCCGAGTCTAACAATCTCAGTGGAGAAATAAAGGCGTTGAAGCTCACGAAGAACGAGTAATTCAGCGAAGTCGTAATCCGACGCTGACATGCGATATCTAACAGGTAACAACCTGACAAAACGACAGACGTAAATTACTACTCGAAGTAATTTACTCCAAGACGAGATGCGATCGACCAAAGAATGAATAGGAGATCTTTCATTTGGTACAGCGGATAGCAACGAAAGCTTCTTCTCTTCGGGTGCTTCAGGCACCGACGAAGGACTGAAGGGAACGACAGGCCATTTTGAGACGTCCAAATGGGCCCACGGAGGACCACTGAACCAAAGCGGGTGGTCAACAATTTGAGAAGGTGTGAGACCACGTGACAGACAATCTGCAGGATTGTCCGTACCGGCCACGTGATATAAATTTTGTGGCGATAAATCGCTTTGTATTTTCGACACTCTGTTGGCTACAAAGGTGTTCCACCGATGGGGCGACGAATGTACCCAACAGAGCGCGACTGTCGAATCAGAAAATGCGAATATGTTACGAAAAACAATGCGGTGCTGACAAGCGACTATGACATTTTTTATAAGTTGAGCTAGCACTACAATAGCACAAAGCTCCAGACGAGCGAGAGAAACGACCTTTTTAGGTGAAACCTTCGATTTAGCGGTTAGCAAGTAAACGATATTGCCATCGCTATTTTGGACGTGGAAGTAAATCACTCCCCCGTATGCCTTCTCACTGGCGTCTGCAAAAGCCAAGATGGTGACCACACTATCAGCGACGATACCAACGTGACGTGGGATTTTTATATTACAGAGCAACGGGAGCTCTTCCTTGAAGCGAGTCCACAGCCTGACTATATCCTCAGGTGGGGTATCATCCCAGTCACAATCACGCAACCAAAGCTGCTTTATAAGAAGTTTAGCGTACAAGACGACTGGTGCGACAAATCCCATGACGTCCCATAGTTTAGCGACACACGATAATATTGTACGTTTAGTACAATTTTGCGCGGGAGTATTGACTCTCATGCTGAAGTGATCTGACGTAGGCGACCAACACAAGCCTAGTACTTTCTGCTGGTCGGACTCGTCGAATTCCTTGACAGCTAGCAGACGATGTGACGGTGGAATCGACTCTAAAACGGCTTGTGAGTTGCTGGTCCATTTAACCAATTCAAATTGACCAGCTTTCATGAGACCTATCATATCCGAGGCGGTAGAAATACCCTGATCTTCCGTGAGAACGGAGTGGACGAAGTCATCCATATACAAACCTGAAGTGACGATATTTTTAGCCTGAGGGTAGGAGTCACCCTCATCCTCTGCCAGCTGCCTAATAGTTCGCAGCGCATGGAAGGGGCTAGACTTAAGCCCGAAAACAACACGATTAAATTCGTAAACCTGTAAAGGTTCTTGCGGGGAAAAGCGATACAAAATGCGTTGGAAACGCCGATCAGATTCTCGGATTCCAATACTGAGAAACATCTGACGAATGTCTGCGGAGAGTGCAACCGAAAACAAACGAAAACCAACTATAATATTAAACAAATTCCCTTGCAGGTTTTGCCCACCGTACAAGATGTCATTAAGTGAAATGCGGGAGGTGGTCTTACAACTACCATCGAGAACGACACGAAGTTTGGTTGTGACCTTATCATCTCTGATCACCCCATGATGCGGAATAAAATACGAAATTTCTGAAGAATCAGAATTTGCTGGTGAAATATAACCCTTTTCTAGGTATTCGAGGATGACGCTATCATACGCGACCTTTAATTGTGGAGAAGCTTGCATCTTCCTTTCCAAGCAGTGAAACCGACGTTCACTTGCTTGGCGTGAGTTACCAAGGGATTCGACATCACCCTTGAAAGGCAGAGCTACCACGTATCGACCGTCACTATCCCGAGTGGTGGTGCGTGTGTAAAACTCCTCGCACTCCCTGTCATCCGAGCTAATTACAGGGGGAACATCCACCTCCTCCAATTCCCAAAATTTCCGTACCGCAGAGTCCAACGGGTCCGCGGTACAACAATATGAAACGGTCGAGTTGCTATCAACACGGACCGGCGCGTCACCTACTATAACATAGCCAAGGACAGTTTCTAAAGCAAGCGGTGATACATATGGCGGCTGTCCTTGAACTTTATTCGATAAGAGTAAGTGTGGGTAAATCGAAGCACCGATCAATACTTGAATCGGGCCTGGCGAAAAATATGTGTCGTCTGCCAACGGCAAGTTTTTGAAGTTAGACAAGACGGAAGAATTAACCGTGGCAGTTGGTAAATGTTCAGTAATTTTATCTACTACCAAGGACTCGACACTATAATTTATATTACGATCGAAGCGAGAATGAAATTTAAATTCTACGGAACCCTGAATTGTTTTACTTGAACCACCTATTCCTTTCACGGTGGAACAATTAGGTCGATTATTTATGTTCAAACCTAAGCGTTGACAACACTCACGTGTGATAAAATTACTTTGCGAAGCGCTGTCTAACAATGCACGAATAATGTGTTTATTACCATGAGAATCCACGACAATAATACGCGCAGTTGCGATTAAAACCGTCGTGGGGCGTCGAGATAAATGGTCAACTTCATTATTATTGGCTGATAACGCACACAGCGCGACGTCATCGCGAGCGGAGGCAGCGTTAGCGTCACAGCGTGCCGCATTGGCTACGGTAGCAGACGCGGCTTGTTGGCCCCCAAAGCACAATAACGTATGGTGCTTTCGGTGGCACTTTTTACATCTAGAAGTTGACTCACACGCGGAAACACGATGACCACTACTTAAACAATTTATACATAAATTGTTTGACTTTACGACGTTAAAACGCTGATCCGGGTTATAACTATTAAATATCCTACATTTATAAATGTAATCATGTTGCTCACTGCATAGACCACATGTTGTGATTTTCTCGGGACCAGAGGTGCTGGCGTACGCGACGGTAGACTTACGTTCGAGTGGTTTCTTGTTGTTGGTGACCCTAGCAACAGATGATGAAGTACGTTCTAACATTTTTATATGGTCACGAACAAAACAATCCAAATCAGAAAAATGTGGAATTTCTAAACTATTAGATCTTAGTTGATAATTAGTTTCGAAGGCACGCACAGTATCTTGGTCGAGTTTCTTAATAGCGATATGTAACAAAATGAAATCAGCGAGGTCATTGACCTTTGTGTTTTTTAAAGCGGCTACAGACGACGAGAATTTATCGAGAAATGATTCTAAGTTATTTGGGGTTCCAGTCGAAATAGATTTAAATTCAAATAATTGATCTAAGTATGAAGTTGCGGATTGACGCTTATCTTCATACCTTTTACAAAGCGAATCGAAAATAAGGGGGTAGTTATCCGCTGATGGATTTATTCCAGCACATATTGAACGAGCCTTGCCTGTTAACTTTCCTAACAAATAATATAACCTCTCACAGTCTGTCAGAGAAACATTATTATGCACTGCGTTTTTATAGCTAGCGATAAACAATGGCCAATTTCTATGGTCTCCGTTAAATTCGGGGATTTCGATAGGAGGTAATCGAGGCGACCTTTTGACGTCATTACGAGATTGAACCTGTAGTTTTTCTTCTGCTCGCTTTACACGGCCCAAAAGATCTTCGAATGAGGAAAGCGCCTGATAGGAGACAGCGCATTCAGGATTTACTTTGAGCTCATGTGCAACAATTTGGTCTAATACGTTTTCGAAGTCCACACGCAAAGAATCAACTGTTTTAATGTCGCAGAGGAAGGACTCCTTATCGAATCCTTCTAAGTCAATTCGTTTTGCCTGGTCAGATATGGTTTGCATGCGAGAAAATATCCGATCGCGTTTCGATATTAATCTTTTCAGAGTTGCGTCCGCCATATTAGCGGTTTACGACTAACTAGCTACGACAAGTAATTCTGAAAAGACTGTGAACTAATTACACTCCACAAATTACAATAACAGATTTTGTAAACGCACAGGACAAGTTACGAAATGTGGTTCTTTGTTTATTGAACCGGTTTTAACTGAATATTACTAACGAGAAAATTATGAATGAGTATTACGATTTATGCGGTTCGATACGAAACGACAAAGGTGTTATTAAAACGATGTTTGTTATGTTCCTGGGTCGCGAGACGAAATAATTAATTACCTACAATGGTTAAACGATTAATGCCTAACTTATTTGTTAAGCTTGCGAGAAATCTAACTTACTTGCTAGATTACGACGATACGAAACGACGAGACGATACGATAAATGAATAAGAATGCGAATTTACTACTATATTTGCGGGGTTTACGAGAATCTACGATATACCTACCTACTAACTTACCGGCGCGTGCGCGCGGCGCGGTTACGAGTGCGGGTTTTGCGACAAATTGACCCAGGATAGGGGAATGGTTGGCTATTCACTGATTCCAGATGGAATCCGGCTCGAGAAGGACCAAATGGATGCGCGGGAAAGCAAATTAAATCAACAAATCAACTTGGTAGTTATTGAAGGGAGGCGATGAAAGACCGCGTGGAGACTCAGGGTAAAATCGGTCTTTCTTAAGGGTTACAGGGGTGCACGGTACCTTTATTTCCTCGTCTGCAGCTCCTCAGCTCGATTCACAGCGGTTTCACGCACAAACACCAAGTTTCAACAGGTTTCAAAGTTTTTCTAGGGAACACACTGTTCTCAACACGAAGGTTTATAGCCAACAACTTAAAAGTCTTGTAACTGCCTAATGATGGCCACACACTTCCGCCGTTCATTCGCCATCTCGCTTCCGCGAGTACGATAGATTCCGTGCAAGGAAGGGATGGGAGATAGGGAAGTATTACCAACCAATTAGTGATGTTGCCAATAATGATATTTTAATCTGCGATTTAAATTAGCGCAACCACCAGTGTTTTTAAATTCGTAAATGTTTTATATTGTAAAATAAAAATGGAATAGTAAAAACAGATTTTAAATTATGCATTTTGTATTGTATACGTGTTTGTTACATATGTATAACAGCAGCAGTATTAACAGCCGCTCGAATCAATCTTCAAGTAAAACCGCGCTTGCCTAGGTTGGTCTGTGGATGGGTGAGCACCCATTACATACCGAGTTACCTCCGTGCCTCGGAAAGCACGTAAAGCTGTTAGTCCCGGCTGTCATTTGGAGATCTTTGACGGTCGTTACAGGTAGTCACTGACCTGAAAGTCTGACAACCAGGCAGTTGCTCTATCTAAAATACTGGTAATCAGCCTCATCCGGTTAGACTGGAAGCCGACCCCAACATAGCTGGGAAAAGGTTAGGCATATGACATGTAACAAAATATGAGATTTACGGTTATTATTTCGCGTCTATTAAGGGGGAGCCTGACTAATTTTGGAATCGAATTCACCACTAACTTATGCAGGCTCGATTTAAAATCGATTGTAAAACTTCAGTTAACTGGACACAGCTCACGAAAGTTACTTCATGAATTAAAAAGCCTCATTCATTTCAGTAAGTAGGTATTACCAGCATATTGTTGAGCTCGTAATTGTTTTTAATTTGTTGAACATAACACATTTATAAAATTAAACAGAGCATGCAGAATTCGGATTAATGCTGCGTCAATTACACAAGAGCCAACGGCGATACGAAATGTGAAAAAGTATTGGTTAATGGGGCGCAGTCGCGAAGTATGAATTTGTTTCACTTAGCGATGTTAATACACGAACACATTACTGTGAAGCTGGCAGTCAAATACAGCGAGCGGTTTTTGTTTGTTGTTTTTAATTAGATTCTTTAAGGAGCTCGTGGCTAACTGATAATCGATCTTCAAGGTTAAGTAGTGCTTGCCTAGGGAGGTCCGTGGATGGGTGACCATCCATGACATCTCGAGATTCCTTCGTGCCTAGGAAGATCTTTGACAGTTGTTACAACTAGTCAGTGCCACCTCAAACCAGTCTTCGTGATGCACATCCATATCATTTCGCCATCTCTTTCTAGTAATGTAAAGAAATTAAGAAAGAAGACGCGACCCAAAACTTTAAACAGTATAAACAATTTGCTGACTAGTGTTAACAAAGCAAAGCAAGTAGGTTTAGACTTTTAAGTTTTTGTTTAAAGTTAAATGACTTTGAAACTAGTGACAACCACCCGATTTTAGTGGCTAGGATCCAAAAAAACATTCTCCACTTTATATGGCTTGTGGTCACAAATGCGATTACTGGTGAATACCTGCTACCTTCGTTGATTTACAATCAGTGGATGGATAGTAATCAGGGGTGAATGAATGAATAACTAAACGGATTACGTCAGTTTTATACGACGCAATAATAATAAAATTGAAATGTAATTACATTTATCCGGATAAGGAGTGTTTGTTTTCGATACCTTCAGAAAATTTAGTGTCTCCCATAAACTAGAGTAGTTAATGAATGAATAAGATATAGTTTTATTATTCTAGGGCAGACCGTAACTCCTTAGCGATAACGAGACCTCTGTCTCATCGCTATGTTATTTACGCACTTGATTGATACTGATGAATATTCAGGCGGACGGCGCGTCGACAAATCCCGCTGTTTTGTCTACAGAGCCCTGTTTTACTCACACCTTCTGGGATTGCAACATAAATCTTTGTCGAAAATGGATACTTTGCTTCGCATCATTGCCCTTGTAGTCATAAATAATACCCTGTAACAGTATTACGCTGGCCGGATTAATCATTAATCTCCCGCCTTAGTGATCCCGATCCGGACAGATGGCGTTGCTGTTTAATTGTATTTTGGAATTGCCAATATACGAAGTCAACCACTTTTTATTTCGATTTATTAGCGTCATTTGTTATACTGATCTGTTATTCTTTTATTTAGATGTTAATCTGGGAATTGAAGAAAAACAAATGGGCAATCATGAATGCTTTCCATTTCGTACGTCAGGTGCCCGCAGTTCCGGACACAGGCTGGTATCGGTTGTATATGGCGTATAAAGCTGTCCGTACACAATGACGCAACTTGTACATACAATGTCTATCGATGAGCTACATTGATGGGACTACTGTTTGAAACGTGCGATGGATGTGATTCGAGCACCATTGCGCGCTTTCATGTAGACGCAGAGAAACGTAATTTAGCGTATAATGCAATGCAAATTGTTCGCTTGCACGGGAATAAGGGCGCTACATTTAATGTTTGCTCCAAACTTGTGCTGACCATCAGCTGGTTTTTGTGGGTTCACAATGGCGACCATAACGTAACGTTCATTTCGTTGAGCCTGGTACGTATATTTGCTAAAGGGTACTCGCCCGAATTAAGCAAACAATGCAATAAATGCAATATTCGAATTATTGCAGTTGAATTAATTTGGGGTTAAGCATACCTAACTACATAATATCTATTGGCAAAATAATCGTTAATCTTAATACAATGGATCAGTTGAAAAAATATTCGGCAGTCACATAAAATACACTCCAATTCGTGTCTTGTTTATAATCTATGTACAAACAAACGTGTTTGATGAATACACGCGCGTTCATCGATGCGGGTGCCGTGAAAAATGTGGAAATGCTTCTAAAATATAACCTACACACGATTATTTTACCTACGTACATTCACAAGTCACCGTCACCTCGCACTATCCTATCCTCGGCATTCAGTTCACTGTCAGGCCGAGCTCATAAATCCACCCGAGAGAGACTAGAGACCGTTGGCAAGGACTCCTCTTGGAATCCTACCAAATTTAAATATCCTTTTCGAAATCATAAAGAGCACATTCCGTATGACAAAGCGTACTGCATCGTCTACTTTAGACTATCAGCTCATTACTGCATTACACAAAACAGCATCAAGAAAATTAAAAACAACTTGTTAGTAAACAACATTTGCGTAACAGAATGGGGGAAGCAACGTCACCCTTGACAACAGCGTTGCATGTATATTTTATGTGTCCACAGTAAGTTACCGCTCCGAGTTTAGAAAATATTCTCAGTAAGTAAGTTGAATGGTCATTCAGTGCAGACAATACCGTGTCTTGGGACCCCTAACTCGGTTTAGAAGTACACTCCAGATGCAAAATACGGCAACAAGAGATTGGAGGCAGCCTTTGCGGTTTAAGGCGTTTTCTCATAACGTTTTATGTCGACAATTTACCGAGGTTTAGCCGGAGGGATCTGCACAACAATTTGTTTGAACTCCCGCTTTCTGGGCCTCGTAAATAAGACCCGACATAGAACAACGCAAAACTATCTAACACGTACATTCGGTGCAGCATTGCTGTCATAAAATATTTTATTAGAATTTTATATTCAGTTGGTATTACAGTGCCCGGTAAAGCAACTTTCTCATTAGGTAGTATTTTTGTGTTCCACGAACGTGGCGGGTTAATACAAAAAGGAATGCCTAGTTTTATACCTATCATAAAATATCTCATCGCAAGCATTGGTGTATTTTATTTTGCATGGCAGCACCTGATACGTAGCGATGCCGCCCACCTACACGTCTAGACTAAATGGATGATATTTGTTATTAGTAAGTACTAATAATGTAAAGGCGTTAATGAGTTTTCTTGGAAATAGGATAACATGTGTTCCTTCTTGTCGCCGCCCCAAATGCACCGCGGGGAACGGAGCGGGCTGCGAGCTTCGGGCGTATATTTCTATCTTGCGAAGTCAATCCAATTTGCGGTGACAGCTGAGTGGCCGCTACACCGCTAGCTTGATTTGTTCAACGTGTTTCTCCCCGAGCGGTCCAAGAGAGCCAATATTGCCAACTTTCTACCCTATTATATCTGAAGCAATTTAACGCTACAAGTTGTCACGTTACTGTGATATGTTGCTATATGTTATGTCACAGACGAATAAATGTCCCAAACTGTTTCCCAACTTGGAAACAAATTACGATAACTCTCGACTTGAAAACCATAAAGTTAGAATTCGTGCTTGTAACTCCAATGAATGCTAGGCACCTAGCGAGTTTCATTACAATCCCTTGTATTTTCATTAAGTTTATGAAGAAACGCTGTTGGTGTTTGTCTTTGTGAATTTTGTTTTGTCTTTATAAAGTTTTGATCCTTCCCTAGTTATTTGAAAAGACAAATTAAATACGTATATAATTTTGAAATTAATAATGATGCTCTTTGTTCAAATTATTTGAAGTCGTTCGCGTTCCTTAGAGATGGAGTGTAAAACCAGTGCTTATGTAATTTGCTTCAATAGATTCGATGGTAGGTTTCTAGGTACATTACATGGAATCTATTTTTCTAGGAATATTTACTTAAAATTCTATACACTAACTAAACAGTTACATGATCTCACTTAATCTGAGTTGCTAATGGAAAATCAGATGTACATATACATATTAGAACTTTGTGTAGGCGCAACCTATTACCGAATTGTAAATGAAAAATAATGTTGGATTTTCTAATTATACTTTACAATGTTTACCCTTGCAAACAGAGCATTACAAAAAAATAAGAAAATGGTCTGCCTTGTAAAAGAAAGCAGTAAATAAGGATAATAACCTCATATTTTAAAATTAAATCTCGATCTTGGCGAAGTGAAAGTAGTTAAAAAGTTTTATCTTGAGAAGTCAAGAGTCCAGGGTCGTCTGCAGCGGCTCGGTGGCTGGGACGTGTCTCTGGGGCCCGGTTCCAGACCAGCACCACTTCTGAAAGCTATCCGAAGAAAATTGCACTTTCTTGCGAATTGTATAGTTGATACATTTAAACTGCACTTTTATGTAGCGGTTATGACTTTTTTTCATAATGTATAAGATCGTCCTACAGTGTCGCACTCAGGTTCATAGATCGATGGAACGGAAAAAGGGCCTCTCTGCCCCGGAGCTAATGATGTGACAAAATGTACCAAGTTGTCTTAGAAAATTGTCCGCTCCGTGCGGTTATACGTTATTACAACTTATTAACTTTCTTTTCATGTTCGGATAGGTTTCTGCGGTCCGCATCTGGGTCCAACCTTTCTTATATAAAAGCTTGTCCCGGCCTATGAATATACTTTATCTTCTATTGAATGCAAAATCGATTTCAATCAACATTACAGATTCTCATTCTATTTATTTAAGATAAAGTCAAGCCAGTGTATTACTTCGAACTATTTTCATTATAGCCAAAATGTGGATCTATTAGATAGAAAGGTAAGTCAGTACACTAAAGCTATTAAAATAGATAAAGAGACCCTTTTCCACAACGTAGGCATAATTTATCGATTTTTATATGTTGAAATATTCTGCAAGTAGACAATTTAATAGGTTCGTGCCTTCGCTACCAATTATTCTATCTAGGTACTTACAAGTTTACACAAAAACATTTAATTAAAAATTTAACGCTGGAATCGCAAATTCATAATTATCGTTTTCATTAATTTGTATTCTGAAAGCGAATAATCAGAAGCAGTCCCGCTGTTCCAATTATAACAATAATCACGTACAGAATCCAGGCACGAAGGTTCTGTGACAAACCGTTATCAAAATTTGAGTTGACAGAACCATTGACATTGCCTCCTCTGTAGTAATTGTGTATTCATGTTCTAATGACATGCTATGCGTAACTCGAATCAGCTCGATGTTTATTGCTCTATTATGAATGCATAAACTATTTCACCTTGCATATCATCAGTTTAATAGATTTCAAACTGGGGTTATAACTACTTGGTACTGATCCGTGTTTTGTACTGGTAAAACCAATAAATTAGCTTTAGCTTACAAGTTAGTTGCAGACTTATCACTTAAACTTAACAGATGGGCCTACTAATGGTTCGCATGACCATTCAGACAGATACTACTTAGGTCCATTAATGTAAAGAGAAAAAGTCGTGATATCATCGTGTATCATCATCAGCCTATAATGTTCCCACTGCTGGAACACAGGTCTTCTCTCTATGACAGATGGGAGTGGGCTGTAATTCACCACGCGGGCCCAGTGCCCGCACTGGTATTGGTAGATGTCACATGTCTTCAAATTTTTAGTTCTAGGACTTGCGAATGGTTTTCTCACGATGTTTTCCTTCACAGTTTTTGAGAGCAGCTGTGAAGGAATAAATTACACAAAGTAATGTGCCCTTCGAACCCACGGCTTACAGCTCGTAAGTCAGGCCTGCCACCTCTGTGCCACCGCCTCTCTCCCACTGGGCCACCGCTGCTCTCACTGGGCCACCGCTGCTCTCATCGCGTACAAGTAGTCCGATATAATATATGATCTACTTGTTACGTGAGCATATGTATTTTAATTATGTTATTTATCTGTGTCTTGACTGCCTCGTTGGTCTAGTTCTGCTCTTGTGGTATTGGGTTCCATTCTCAGGTTGGGTAAAGTGTTATAGGGTTTTTCCATCAGTGATTTGATGAGTTCATGGCAATAGCCTCGCCTCCTAATACACACAGCTGGCGAAATGTGAGTGTTCAATTAGGTACACCTCTGCCTTACCCTTCGGGGAGTAAAGGCTGTTATGTTATTCTCAAAAATGCCAAAAGCTTGAAAGGTTGTTGACCAAACCTACAATATTATTGTGTTGTGGCCACAATGTATATTCGGTTAACACCTATTAATCTTCATTATAGTTTAGCTTGGCGTGCACACATAATTATACATTATCAATAATGCAGCCTTCATTCGCATAATCCTTACTAATAACAACAACGATATTATTAATGCGAAAATTATTCTGTCTGAACTATCGTCACGCTTCCAGAGCTTATCTAACGAATTATTGCAGGATTTTGATGGATAGGCAGGATACGCTAGATTCAACTCTGTGAAACTAAAATTCAGTGCCCTGAAGTTTTTTGACTGATCATAAAACTATTTATTCACCACACCCAAAGCTTTAAAAGGATGAGAAGTTGATAAAAGTCTATCTATTTTTATTGTTAGGTTGCTAGAATATTTAAGCAGCAGTAAATAGACCAGATTGAAGTATCGGTCCAACAAATGGCTAGGGTCTCCTCTTACCCGAGCCTAAATACCGACTTTACCGAACGGTAGACGAACAACAATACACCTTGGCCCAACACTTCCGAGAATACAGGCCAAACGTGTACTTATAATTTGCATATCTATCATATAAAACTGATGGTATGGAAGGCAAAACAGTTTATTCATTGAACAGGGTCAGGATATAAAGAAAATCGTTTTCACCGCATAAAGGGCCGTTAAAGTGCTTTAAAAATACTGACGTAAGGAAGGTGGAGGGTTTGGGGCCAGATGGCATACCGCATAGGAGGTATAATGTCAATATTACACAAGAGCTTACTTACTTGGGATTTTGAAGTACTGCTTACATGTTACGTCGTTATGCCTTGGCAGCGATTGGTCTTGGAAGGTAGTTTTTTTTTTAAATGTACGCGTGAATGAGGAACACATGGAACACATGTGGCTAAAAGAGTGATGAATATGAATGTGGATGGATGGAGAGGGAGAGGAAGACCAAAGAAAATATGGATGGATTGTGTGAAAAATGATATGAAGGAAAAAGGAGTAAATGATAGCATGGCGAATGACAGAGGAGAATGGAGGAAAGAGACGTGTTGCGCCGACCCCAAATAAAATGGGAGAAGGGCAGGAAGATGATGATGTACCCGAGAATGTGGCATAGTTTCTTTGGCCATTGCTTCGCCCTTCACTCACCCACTTATCGAGGTATTTTGATTTTGGGAATGGTAAATTCTTTCGTTGGAGCACTTCGGTATTCTTTTTTTTACGTGTTTCTATCTAACCTGGTATCAGAGTTTTTATGCTGCCCATGGAATTCTGACTTGGCTATTAGTGCCGTCGAGAAATGTCTCTCAGGCATGCTGGTTTAATTTTCTCACACTGTTTTCCATCATCATCATCAGCCTATAATGTTCCCACTGCTGGGACACAGGTCACCTCTCTATGCGAGGGAGTGGGCTGTAATCCACCACGCGGGCCCAGTGCGGTTTGGATTATGGCTTATTATGCGTAATTATGCGAAACGACTAAAGGCCCGAAAAATAGATGTGACTGTCTTGGTTTCAAAATCAAAATCAAAATCAAAATATTTTTATTTTACATAGGCCTACAGGGGCACTTATAAAACGTCGGCAAAAAGGTGCTCGGTTCGCGTTGGTCGTTTCCTATGGAGAAGAACCGGCAAGAAACTCCATGGTTACTCTTTTAAAATCATTTGGTTTTACAATATTTCTGTTACAGCATTAGTACTAAAGTATGGGAGGACATCGTAGGCCTGACAATAAGTCGTTGCTTACTATGAAACGTAGAACGAAATAAAAAGTTACCAAGGATCTAGGAATCTATAAGGCCTACAATGTCCACACATTTACAAACAATCGGTAAATAAGAAAAAGAGTCTATACAACAAAAAAAAAAAAAAAATTGAAAATATCACAAAATGACTAGATCAAATAAGTGACACAAATGTTGTCATCCATGCTGTAACTATTCTAAACAAAAGGTGTAATGATTTAAAAACTATTGTAAAACATCTGATTAAAAAGAAAGAAGAAAGGTTTCGAGCTAGAGAGTTAGGGCAGTCCAACGGTCACACCACTAGTCTATCACTGCTGAGCATTTCGGAGCTCATCATCATGCATATATATATGGGGTTCTCGTTCTGGCTTTTATGCAATTACGATATATCCTGTAGTATCCTTTAAAAGCTGTCCGAATGACATCTAAAAGGAGTTTTATTTTAAACTGAATTACAAGCTTTACCGCACAATAACGACAGCCTTATGTTTCCCATTTTTACGATTTCCACTTCATTTCTATGACCTTGTCATTGATAGTTGGGTCCCTTCGTGGATGAATTGTAGGGACCTTTGTGCCAATATTGATTCGCAAGATAGAGTTTCGACAAAATATCTGAGCAACGGAGTACGGATTTAGATATCAATCAAATTACTTGGCCAACTCGGAATTATAGAACAGGTAGTATTTGCTGAAACTATTAATGATATCCTTATTCGTCTTACAATCGAATTTGCTTGAGTGTAGGCAGTTTGAGATATTGCGTAACAGGCAGCACATGTACACAAACAAACGCTCGAATTATTACGGTTCGGGCATTCGTCCGGGCCCCCGATTTCCATAAAGTTACCTTAATACATTGTATACGATGGGCACCTGAATAATTTCATATTTGCATGGGGCTCTAATTCCTATTCCGATTGAATTCTGTTGTGAATAAAATACTGTTTTGTTTTAAAAATCTGTCCAACATTTCGCTTCGCGTGTTTGTGTTCAATAAATACAATTATCACGTGTTTCAAATCAGTTGAGTTCTCGCAACTCAAGTTATTTAATACTTTTATCTTTCAAACTACCGTTGGTACAAACCGAAATATTGGTAGCTCTTGTTATCTGAAACAACATGAACAAAGGTGCAGGGGCTTCATGATTTGAAGCTCGGCTTCAAATTTTGTTGGAGTGTTTATAAGAATGTTTTCTGAGCTTTACTTGGATTTATTTTCTAAATATGTTGTCACTTAGGCAGTCCTAAAAAACATGCTTTGAAAAAATTAGGAATTTAATTGAAATACGTACATAGGTAATGTAGCTCCGAAAAAAGTAAATGGAAATGTGCCATTGTACTCAAAATCTAGCCACTCTTACGTACATTCGAAGGTGATAACGACATATTACCCACCATGGTCCGAGGGTCGTTATGGTGCGGAATGGTCACTTTTATGAGCGTATAAAATAAAAAAAATCTTCTCATACTTCACACAGAGCCCTCATGACACTAATAAGAAATTATAACGATTGTGTGATCCGTCGCAGACAACATACGGAAACTGTTAGTGAAATTAGTGACGATAACGTAAATTGACCCTTACATAAGGAGAATAAAATTAAAAATTGGAATGATACGAACTCGTATCATTGCAATTTTTAATTTTGTACCCAACCGGGTACAAATCCTGTATTTTAAAGTCTTTTAGGTGTCTGTCTGTGTGACCACGTAGTTTTTCTAAACTTCGAAGCTTGTTTTTGATGTGGTTTTTATCATCATTCAGAGAATTTATTAAGGAAGTTTTGTATGTATCAAAAAAAAAACAAAATAACGCGAAGCTACATTTACCTATGAAATTGCCGTTTTGTTTGAAAAAAGTTAAAGTATTTTTTTTTTCGAACTTATTTATTTCTTTTATTCAAAGTAATCACCCCTGCAATCAATGCATCTTTGCCAACGCTGTGGCAGTTTATGGATGCCCTTCTTGAAAAAATCAGCTGGACGGGAGACAACAAACTCTTCAAAGGCGTTTTGTACTGCCTCTCGGGAATTGATTTTTTTTCCCGCTAAAAAGTTGTCCAAATTTTGGAAAAAGTAATAGTCGGAAGGCGCAAGATCTGGTGAGTATGGCGGATGAGGGAGAGCTTCCAAACCCAACTCATGCAGCTTAGAGACGGTCTGTTGTGCAGTATGGGGCCGCGCGTTGTCGTGAAGTAGCAGTGGAGACGACCGATTGACCAAAGCTGGTTGCAGACGTGCGAGTTTCGCCAACATTGTGGTCAGTTCTTCAATGTACACATCTGCAGTAATGCTCTCGCCGTTTTGTAAAAAGCTATGATGAATCACACCAGCACTAGACCACCAAACTGTGACCATCACCTTTCTAGGGGTCATTTTTCGTTTTGCACATTGCTTTGGTACCGAACCAGGATCTAACCAACTTGCTGAGCGCTTTCGATTGTCAAAAAGAATCCATTTTTCGTCGCACGTAACAATTCGGTTCAAAATTCCTTAATTTCTGTGCCTGTTAAGCAGCGCAAGGCAAGTCTCGACGCGTACGTTGCGCTGGCGATCGTTAAGTTCGTGGGGCACCCATCTATCAAGCTTTTTTATCTTGCCAATCTGTCGCAAATGGACCAATATTGTTTTAATGCTAACATCAAAAGCTGCTGCCAGCTCAGCTGTAGATTGAGTTTCATCAGCTTCAACAATCACCTTTAATTCATCATTGTTGACCAAAGTTTCCGGACGACCACGAGGTTCATTTTTCAAGTCAAAATTCCCAGAACGGAACCGAGCAAACCAATAACGGGTTGTGCGTTCGTTTGTACAGTTCTCTCCGTAAACGTCGTTGATGTTACGGGTCGTTTGTGCCGCGTTGGTGCCACGACGGAACTCATATTCCATAATTACACGAAATTTCAAAGTATCCATTATGAGGAAAAATGTTGAAATGTAATGAAAATACAACGCTAATCAATAAACAAAAGACTGATTTTGTAAATAGAATGTCATATTTTTAAAACAAAATTAATTTGAATTTAGAACTCATAGCCAATCAAAACTTTTTTTTGTTTGAAAAAGTCTGTACTGCAATACGGCAATTTCATAGGTAAAGACCTATTATTTAACATTGCTATTAAACTTACGCATAAAAAGAAAACGTGAGTCTACTACGAACTAGCGACTAGACCCCGCGGACAGGTCAGTAGTTTTAATATAAACGTAAAAACTGAAAATAAGAGATTTTTTAAACAAAAATCCTTTACGTATCTGAAAATTAATATCTGAAGCACTGTTTTCATAATTATCTACACGTCCATTATATAAATGCTAGTTCGAGAGCGAGACCGGCCGGTATCATAGTTTTCTTTTACAAAGAAAGAACAATTTGGAATTAGGAGTTCTGCGAATCCCAACGGGGCTCCACTGAAAATAATATTTCTGATAACAATACTGTATTGTTTTTATAATGACCGTAATAACAATGCTTTGCCAAAAATAATGAAAACTTTGTCTATAGGTTCCAAGAGTATTTTAGGTTGTGATGATGAAATCGTAATGAATAAATTATCGAAATTCTATACTTACTAAAATAATGCCGAGATTGTTGTGTGTAAATTTGGATGTAGGGATCTTCAGAACCACTGATCCGATTTCTAAAATTGTTTCACTAATAGTAAGCTTGATCCCCGAGATGACCATAGACTATTTAAAACGTTCCCGTGATATAATTCGACCATAATACGAGCGCAATTACGGGAAAAAAATAGTGTCTTATATAGTTCATGATAGGCAGTCTTGTTTCCCTTTTTCTAAGCTTCCTCTCTTTTTAACCGACTTCTAAAAACGGAGGTGGTTATGTATTCGACCAGCACCTTTTTTCTTGTGGCCAGCTTTCCTGGCCTATGAGTGTGCATCAGGATGATGGTCTACCATAATTACTCCCACCTTCTCTTGGCAACTATTTATTTTAAATATTTTGTTTAGTTAGCGACCTTAAATCCTAGTTTGCATACGATGCAGATTTTTGATGTGTCACCAAAAGTGTAGCTGTAGGTAGACTAACTAACAAATTAATTATCTACTTGTAGTTTCACTTTGAATGTGAACCGACTGGTTACCGTCTTGATATTTTTGATTAACTTTACAGCGCTTAATTTACAAAGGTAGTTTTTTTGACAAATTAGGTTTCGATGGATTTATTTATTCATGAGCTATCAGAAATCAATTTGGACGAGGCAAAAGGAATTTGAGAGTATCGTAGCGTGGTTTCTGCTCAGCGCCATGGGGACAAGGCGTGAGTTTATGTTGAAGTTTCAAAAGTCAACTTCATAGACTTTTCTTCTCTTTATTTTCCAGTTTTTAATCCACGTGCTAAAGAAACGGCTCTTAAACCCAGCTAAAGAGATTGCTTATTTACAACACAAGGGAAGAATAATCTCCCTTGGCCTTAAGCAAATAAATTATTTTTATTAACAAAGCCTCGGTAATTGTATTTAATTATAGAAGGGGTGTTGTTTGCAAGTTAAATCTAGTCTACCGCAGACGGGATACAAGGTCTCGCTTTAATATATTTATGTTCCAGCGTACTTATTTCCACTAACTTACTTAAAAATATGTATGAAGAGCGTTGACTTGTTGGCAGCGTCAGCATGTTCGCATCTAACATACATAACATAACATTACGCCTATAATGCCCGAAGGATAAGCAGAGGTTCTGTATGGTGTCGGACGTAAAGAATAGCCATATCTTCCCGTGGGTGTCGTAAGAGGCGACTAAGGGACTTGCCAGAGAATGGGCAGCAGCGTTCTCTGTGCTTTTGTAACAACCGTACTGCGATCGCCAACCCGCCTGCCAAGCGTGGCGATTATGGCAAAACCCCCCCAAAATGTCAATGTGACGACACTTGGGGGAGGCCTATGTCCAGCAGTGGACGTCTTTTGGGCTGAAATGATAATGATGAATGATAGGCAGAGGTGTACCTAAAAGTACCCCACTGACAAAACTGACATGGTCACTAACACTATCAATAACACTTGTAACGGGATTTTTACCATGTTTATTTTTTGTTTTGAGGTCCCAATATTTCGGCGCTGTTGCAAACGCCATGATCAAGGATGAACTATGTATAACTATGTATTAGTGTGTTCATCCGTGATAGACCGGCGCTATTGCAAACGCCATCGTTTGCAACAGCGCCGAAATATCAGGGACTCAAAACAAATAATAAACACGGTAAATATTACGTTACAAGTGTTATTGATAATAATGTTTAAGTCCCAGGGAATAGGGGGCAAGCCTATTGCCATTAACCGGGCACAAATCCACTCGGTGGCTAATACTGAGAAATTCTGATGGAAAAACTCAATAACATTTTGCACGACCCGGGAATCTAACCCAGGACCTCTAGTTCAGCAGTCGCGATTGCAACCACTAGACCAAATAGGCAGTCCGAATCTAGTTGGTGGCAAACATGGCTGCTTGGCGTGGGCTTGTCATGGTATCTCTCAGGAAAAGTGTTATGACAATTTACATAAAGAAATTCGCAATAGCTGATCAAAGTTTGTATTTATACCTCTTTATCGGCAATTTCCTCGCTGCATTTGACAAGCACCTTACAAAATACTGGCAAAATGTGTGTGCGTGTAGACCTCTGCGAAACCTTTCGGGGAATACAAGCATGGTGCAGGCAGATAGGGAGACAAAGCCAAGTAATAGTAAAAGCGGTGCATCACGAGTGTATTTTTTTCCAGCAGCTACCAAACTCAAACTCAAAGCATTTATTTCAATTAGACCATTACAGGCACTTTTCAAAGTCAAAAAACAAAAAAAAAACACGAAGCTGCAGTCCCAGTCACGGGCATCATAACTTGTGAAAGTACTGTAGGTGCGCCCATTCCAAAGCGTAGATCTGTATGGAAAAGAATGGGCAAGAAACTCGATAGACACTCTTTTAAATCAAAATATTGTTACAAAATCTTGGTTACATCATTCATGTTGAGAATTACAAATATGTGAGAACAATGGAGAAATTCAAAACCAAAGTAATTAAAATATACCGGTAGCTAAGACATAACCAGTCACAACTAACAGCACCCATTCACGAACATGACGCATGTATCAGCCATCATTCAACTCAACCGTATTGAAGGGAACTAAATGAGCCGACACACCCAAATGTGGCCCACATGAGCTTTGCATAATACGACAGAATTGTCCGCGGTTTGCTCACGAGGAAGTTTTGAAAATTGGGAAAGTTATCTCATTTGTACGAATAGTAGGTACGAGTACCTCAGTCCTGTATTAATCAAAGGTTTTTTCTTGAAACTTTGTGCGGTTTTTTCGCTGGAGTGTGTTACGTAAATGTGCTTCTTGAATGACATCACCGGATAGGTCCATATCATTATAATAATGTAATTATGCAATATAATGTAACTAGATTATGCCCACGACATCGCACGCGTTTTGTTCGGTAATTGTCCCTCGGCATCGTGCTACCGGAATAAAAGCATCGTGCTACCGGGATAAAAGCATCGTGCTACCGGGATAAAAGCATCGTGCTACCGGGATAAAAGCATCTTATGTGCTATTCCAGACTATTATCTATCCATGTGCCAAATTTCATCCAGATCCATTTTGTCGTTTTTGAAAGAGTAACGAACATCCATACAACATCTCAAACTTTCCCATTTATAGTATTAATAGAGAAGTAGGATTATACACAACTACCCAAAATGTTAATTATTTGGCTTGACATTATACAATTTAAAAGCATGGGTACCGCGGTCGCTAGCTTAGCTTGAAGGGAATATATAGGTTAGTTTCTAAAGAAACTTTATTATTAATGAACACTGTTCACAGCCAGGGCTACAGCATATTTTAAAATTTCTACAAACTGACACTACCAACCTAAATTAAGTTAAATATTTATTCTGTTCTACAGGACTATAAATTAACATTTATAGTTCTAGAAGGTCCATAATGCAAGAACATGAAACGCAAGACCTTTTGCTTGGAAGTTAGCGTAATAGGCTTCGGGCTACGAACACTTTCCGTGATGGTATTTTAGAAGATATAGTATAGGTACCCACAGGTACAGTCGCGAATATGTCGCAAATATGTATTCGCAATACGCGTATAGGTTTTAGGTTCGATTCCAGGGTGTTATTGGGTTTTTACCATCATTATTTTTCAGAAGCAGTCTCGAAGTCTGGACTTGTGCCCTGTTAATGGCAATAAGCTTGCCCCTTATTACATGGGACTTAAACATAACTGCCGAAATATATGTGTACTATTACCAAACCTCTGCCTACGCCTCCGGGGATTACAGGCGTGATGTTATGGTATTACTTTTATTTAAATCCTCGATATTTAATTTAAAACACGCCAGCACAACCTCCGGCCTACAGACAATGGCGTTCACGAAGGCGTGCCACTGGTATTGTGATAAATATTCGCGAAGCACTGCCTTCCTCAAATTCAATTTATCTTCCGGTTATTAAGCTGCCAATCTTTTCACTTGACGAACACATTATTAGCCGCTTTTTCTCATGCGTGATTTACGCGTTTTTCCTTTAAATTTGGGGACGTATTAAAATTTGTCAATAGACGAGATTCAAATTCTATACAGGCTTGATATAGAAAAATAAGGCACAAGTTAATTTTTAAAACGACTTATATGCAATAAGAGAAAGCAAAGTACGGATCAAACTATAGCGTTTGGTCATCCTATAAGGTAAATACAAAACACCGTTAAGGAATATATGTTTGTGTAAAAATTGCCTGAAATCAAATAAATGTTATGTTGTTAATATTCATTAAACTGTAGTGCCTAAAACAGTTTGCTAATAATGGGAATGTTAACCAGCATCTGACGAAAAGCGAAGAACGTCACTAAAACCTTTAAAAAAATGTTATCTGAAGAAAGAAAGAAGGCAAACGTATTTATTTGTCTCGCTAGACAAAGCAAAATGAATAAATCAATAATAAAACAAAATTATACAAATAAACATAAGATTGCTCCAGGATGATGTTAGGACTACCGCGCTATTGTAGTGCGTCCGGTGTGTTCGCATTTGCGCATACTGATGATTTTTACGGAATATTTTTAAAAAAATCCATCTTGTCAAGAGCGCCGTCTAGTTCCAACGGCATCCTAGGTATGCTGATAGAGAAGTTCGACGCACCTTGGTTGTCGCACGCTTTAGAGGTGCTGGTCAGAAAACCCCCCACACCTAACCTTATAATTTTCTTTTTGCTTTCGTTTCGGTGTTTGTTTACTTACTAACTATAGTTTTTAAGAACAATGTTACTAACAATTGGGCCTAGTTGCCATATAAATAAACAAATATTTCTTTTGAATAATGTTTAATAAGAAAACATCTCATCATCAAAGGCCCCTATGCATGGTGCTGGTATACTGATAGGGCCCAAAGTGATGCATCTTAGAAGGAAAAGGCTCAAGGTCAATCTAAATAATAAGCTATTGTGCAGCAAATTTTAAGGATGAAGCAAATAATAAAATCGCTCTAATTTAATGTAACCCTAACACAGTTAATTTCGTCGTTTCAAAATAAAGGCATCCAAAGAAAGCTGGCAACGGTTAGCCGTGCGAATGTGACCCGGTTAGCACTGTCCCAATTGACAAGGATTCCGGGAAAGAAACTGGTTTACTGACCGGACTTGGCAAGCTGCTCTAGTCCGTACTTATTGCACCCGGCCGAATTAACGACACCGCCCATTCTACCGCGAAATAGGTTTTAAACATTGTGTTGTAGTTGAAATGAAAAGAAAATGTATGGCAGGTATTATATGGAAGAACACTTACCATAAAAGCCGTAAAAAAAATCTAATATAGTTATGTCCAGTACCTTTATGATAAGTACATAATTTGTGACGGTATGCTTCGGATCCTCTAAAAGTCTGGTCCACATCAAATAACATAAATTTTGTGGAAGAACAGACCCCTGACTAGCACTGGGACAGCGAGGAAGGCCCCGCGGAAGTGTCGCAAAGTTCTTAAAGCCTTTAAATCATTTCATGCAAATGGGTAATTTTGTTTTTCCTAATTATAAGCCGAAGGTGAATCTCATTACGGTACTTAGATTAATAATGACGGTCGGCCTGTCCCAACTTTGTCTGTTAGTTAACTCTCACTGAGTAAAATTAATTGAGAAAATTTTCACTAAATTCGTGTAGGCGAAACGTGATAAATTTGTGAAAGTTTGAAGCACCTGTTTTGGACAAATATTCAAGTACCTGTCGGTAAGCGGAGATATACGTGGGACACTCAGAAAGTTTTGCGAAACTAAAAAAAATTGTTCTATACGTACATATATTTTTATTAAATCTTTTCAAAGTACTTTCCACCAGCCTCTATACAAAGATTCATGCGCCTAAACCAGTTTTCAAAACACTTTTTCCAGTCCGCCGCAGACACCTCGTTTACAGCCTGCTCGAACCCAGCCAGCGCATCTTCCGGCGACGAAAATTGTATCCCTTTGAGCTGATTTTTTATTTTTGGGAATAAAAAGAAGTCACACGGTGCTAGATCAGGGCTGTAAGGAGGGTGACCCAGGAGTTTGACTGGCGTGCTGTCCAGGAAGTCCCTCGTTTTGAGTGCGGTGTGCGCAGGTGCATTGTCGTGGTGGAGCAGTAGCCCGCGGAGCCCTGTGTTTGGTCGCTTGTTGCTTATAACAGAGAAAACTTCTGGCAAACATTTGGAAGTATACCATTCGGCATTAATGCTTCTTTGATCCCGTAAGGGAATTGATACCAAGTGGCCAGTCAAATTAAAAAAGCTAGCGATCAAAATCTTACCCCCGCTTCTAGATCGCTTCACTTTGGTAGGCGTTGGCTCATTTTGAAACACCCAAACAGTCGACTGGCGCTTGGTTTCTGGGTCGTATTGATAAATCCAGGACTCATCACCTGTAACGATGTCGTAAACACGCCGAGACGAGCCTGCTTCAAATTTGTTAAGCATATCACGGCACCATTCCACCCAGGCCTGCTTCTGAGCATCGGTGAGGTTGTGCGGCACCCAGCGTGATACTATCCTCCTCACGCGAAGATGGCTGTGTAGAATCTCGTGAACGCTTCCCGATCCAATCTTCAATATGTGTTGAATCTCCTGATATGTAATTCGCCTATTGTCTTGGATTAAATTTTTCACTGCTAGCACGTTTTCTTCGGTAACAGCCGTCAAAGGGCGACCGCTTCTTTCGTCATCCCCCAAAGTTGGTCGACCGCGCTTGAATTCGTTATACCAACGATACACGGTTGCCTTGGAAGGGCCTTCATCCATGAATGCCATTTGAAGTCTATCGTACGATTCATCCGGTTTCAGGCGACACTTGAAATCGTATAAAATCATAGCTCTAAAATGTTCCCGGCGCAGATCCATATTTCAGTGAGACACAATACTTTGAATTAACTCGCAAAAAATGTGGAGGGAAATTTTGAAATTGGAACTTACTTATTTTTACTTATAAATAATCATATTTTCGAAAAACATAATAACTGGCCAGTCTCCCATATATAAAAACTTTTTTTCGCAATACTTTCTGAGGGGCCTGGTATGTGCCCGATTCATCTCAAGACCACGTTACAATCGCTGCTATGGAAAAATCTATGAAGTGTAATATTAGATTGTTTGTTGGAAATTCGGCAACCCAATGACTCGATCGTTTATGATAACATTATCGAGTTGCTAAATGCTTTCGTAGTTTCTCTCGTTGACGTGAATTTAACATTCTTTGAATAGTAAAGTAAGTAAAATTCTTAGTGTAAAAATATTTCATGGTTATAATTAACTTTAGCGAGATCGTACAACTCTCCTGGAAGTCGAATAGTCTGTTAACCAGCTCTTTTCTCGTTGTTAATTAGTTTATAAAGTCAATCAAAACAATTTTGCCGGCCTTGCAGCAGTTTTCGACAGTGTAATTACTTAACTGATTAAAATAAAAAAGGCACTGTTTATTAATTATCGGCTATTCTTGTTTTCATTGAGTTTCCTTCGTCCTTGTCACCTTCAGCTAATTTCGTCTCATTGGTACCTAAGTAAATTTTCTGTAGAAGCTTAAAATTAAATTATCCGCTATAAACTATCAACGCACACGGTTCAAATCTCGTACCCTCCAGAATTGTATTTTAGGTACGATTACGTAACCAAAACAGAAATACCTTACACTGAATATTTGAGTCAATTCCAATCTGTTCGTCGAGCATCCGATTGATCGGATTTTAGCGTTTAGGAATAGACTCAGAGCGAGGTTTCCACGTGAGTTGATAGAGAGGTCGGAGATACGTCGCCTTGGGTCCTTGCAGGTGTTACCTCGCAACTAGGGCTGTCGCCGACCCAAGTTTGACCTCACTGGGACACAATTTTTTGTTGACACGCTCATGGTTCCGTTTCGAAATATACAACCCAAATCCGTATACCTTTCGTGAGCTTCACAATATAATATCATAGCTCCACGGCATTGGTTTTACTACCCGTGTTACGTGCACAAAAAATAAGTTCCAAATATACCGAAGCCGTTTTGTTTAAGAATGAAAAAAGTGATAAATGAATTGGACACCTAGTAACTTCTCGTGTAACTGATACAGACAAATAAAGATCATTAGTCCCACTTTTTGAACTGTTCATTCTGTATATTGCCTTTCTGACCCAACCCGGGAATCAAACCCAGGGTTTTATGCTCAGGAGTCGCGCTTGGGGCCACTAGACCAACGAGAGAACTTAGTAACTTTTATTTTAGTCATAAATAAACTAGCTGATTAGACTCAGTAAAATATACGTTACAAATTATGTTATTTTCAACTCACCTTAGACTCTAATAGTCCTTTTTTGTTTCGTTTTCTTAGTTAGTCTAGTCGTCGATTCCCGGGTCGGGAAAATTACTATTGGGTTATTCCATCAGGAATTTCTCAGTAGCAGCCACGGAGTCTGGATTTATGGCCGGTTGATGGCAATAGGCTCGCTCCCCATTACATGGGACTTAAAAACATACTGGGGAAATTTGAGTGTACTGCTAGGTATACCTCTACTCTACCTCTCTCTATTTGGGTCTTAGAGGCGTGATGTAACGTTATTCAAACACAAATTCAAAAACTCGTCAAAGTAATCTGTACTTTAAAATCTTGAAAGCGTGACAAAAAATGGCCCACAAAATTTTCTCACCTGAAAAAATAAAAGTAAAATAAGTATTGTAACTTTTATACCAATTACTCACGACCATTCAAATAAATACAAATGTCGCCACTGTAGGTACATAAAAAGCTTAACGTCCCAGCAAATATGTAATTCCAGCGGAAAAATGTTATCCGTCCGGGAAATGCTCATAGCCGCTAAAACTTCTTATATTAAAAGGTTTTTTTAATCTATTCAGCGAGAATTTAGAGGGCCGTTAATGTCAAGGCTTGCCTTCACTCCTTTCAAGTCTTTTCTTGCGATGCTGAGAATGTTATCGGAATTTTTTGGGTATCACCACATTTCATGCGTGATAACAATCACTTTATACATGTACTTTGTACTAGAACGATATTAAATTTTCATAGGTTATATTGTGAACGTAAATCATCTTTATAACGGCCAGATAGCGTAGACAAAAGCAGAAAAAATAATGTGTTCGTGAATGTTTTTTACAAGAAATGAAGAAACAGACGATGTATTTGAATTCAAATATACATACAGTACATGAAAACGTTACACGTGTGCCAAATCATTGAATGAATTCATTGTAAATAAAGTAAAAGGAAATCTGCTTTCCCATACAAGTGCGGTCAGCCGGCTAAAATGTATCTATGAATAGCACACAGGTTTATACTTGAAGGGATATAAGGATAATAATAATGGTATTTCGTAAAATTTCCACTTGTCAGGTCCATTTCAGTACTGTTTGAATAGAAAATAATAACAAAATCCATTCATCATAGCATTATTATGTCTAAAGCTGAAAAAAGGACCCTTTCTAGATCAAATGGGTCACGAAAACAATCCATGAAGTTTTGTAAAGCTCTGGCAGTTATTTCACGAAAGGCTAATCATACAAACTAGTCTTACGAGAAAAACATTGCGGTTTATACAGTATGTTGCCTAGCTAATGAACTTTAAAAAGGAGGTCAGTACGTAAAGAATGAGACGAGTGTGGATTTAATTAAACTAATAAATGACCTCAGTCCGTGTGGAAACACTAATCTGTCTGCAGCGCACAAGTCCGCAAAGTGAATCCTCTTAATTGCACCCTGAAGTAATTGGAAATCTTCGCCACATAATATTGAACTGCCCTCTCAAAGAAACTACCCATGATCCGTTCATTAAGATTTCAACTTCTGATTAAATTAAAAGTTTTTTTTTAAACTTTGCCACTTATTTTTTTATCCATTCTTGTTAAAGAAGTGTCTTCGTTTCTCAAGAAAAAATTCGATCTATCGATATTTTTTTATGAAAAGCTCGCTCAAGCCGAAAATAATTTTTTAACAACTTTTTCTAAGTTACTTGAAAAATACTTTTAATTCTTTTTGTGAACTTTATTTTAAACATAATACACTATACAATTTACAAAGAGCAAAGTCCATTAAAAAGGAAATCTGTTTCACCGTCAAAAGCAGGTCAGTCAATGATATCCATTCCCAGCTCAACGGTTTAAAATAGGATATTATTTATTTCGATGGCCAACAGTTTCTAGAGATGGTGTAGCCGGATATCGGCTTATAAATCAGGCGATGTGCATCCGGGCGTGAGTCGGCACGGCACTACGGGACGCGGCGCGGGTTGAATGCGGCGCGGGTTGAATGCGGCGCGGGCGGCATGCGGCTCGGCAGGTCCTGGTACAGCAGGGTGCGGCGCGAGCGAGCCAACTGTTTTTAGCCGCACCGGAACTGCCACTACAATATTTTGTATTCGTTTACAAAATACACGCAGTGCAAATACAATCACTATATCTTTCGTATTTTCAAGCAGATTATATGACACATTAAACACAGCAAAAAAATAACCAAATCTTTTCATATTTTTAGGTACGGTATTAATTAAATTGTTTTGTGTTCATCGTGATAATGTTATTTGAATCTGTTGTTATTGAACATAAAATGGACAACAACCGTCCAAAATGGTGGGAACCAAATTATAATTGTGTAAAGTTAACAGACAGAATTGTTCATTTCGAACTGATGGGTTCTATTTCAATAGACCTTTAAAATGAGTTTCACATTGTGTTCAGTTAAATGCTAATTAGACCTTGTTTTCAATTCGTATGTTCAATATAGATCCTACGAACCAGAATTCATTGAAAGGAAAAATATGCAATTAAATGAGTACAATACAATGTAATTGACTTTCCACTTTGTTTGATAAAACAGAACTGGAAAGAATGAAAACGGCGTCATATGTTGAGCGATGGTAAGTGAGGAATGCAAAATAAGTTAACAAAGAAAAGCGAGCACCATGTAATATGCAGACGTGCGCAACACAAATTGCGCTAACTTGAGAATGAAATGCAAAACTTGAACGTAGCGGAGGCCAAGCGCGAGTCAAGTGTGCGCGGCTCTGTAAATAGGACGGACAGACTTGGGCGAGTGCGCCGCTAACTCGCCTACAATATTATTGTGTGCTAACTAACTTGTTTGTCATTTCAGACACAGGCATGACTAGTGTGCCACGGTCCGCACGGAATGCCTCGAGGAGCTATTCGCTCGGTTTACTCGTAGCCGCTATCCTTGCGGAATACAATGTAAATCACTTTGATTTATGTGCTCTAAACGATAGTGCGGCGGCAAGAGTCGCTTCTTTTCTTTGTTGGCGTATGTCTTGCATTTACTTCATTTATGTAAAACGTATCACTCTGCGCAGAGGGGTTAGCAAACACTCAGGGGAAGATACTCAGCTCGCATGATTTATTTATCTTCGCACTAAAACCTTTAAACCTTTCATTACGATTATTAGATGTCGACTCTTAGGTTCAGCATCAGCATAAAACAGTTCAGTGCATACATACAGACATAGACATAGGTTTCTCCAATCGCACGCCACTTGACTCTATTCTCAGCAACTCCCATCCAGTTGCTACTACCAGCCACCCTGCGAAGATCATCGTATCTTAGATTAAGGTTAGTTAACTATGAAAACACTATTCACTCCTGCATCTACGTTTCTGTAACATTATAATCTACATAATACGTAAACAAATAATACTAATTCGAATAATAAAAGCCAGCTTTCAAAAAGCGTCAGACTCAACGGATGCGGTCGGATACGACACATAATTGCGAAGTTCAAACATTTCATATCTCCCACCCGTCGTCGGTCATATTTCAACAATCTTGTTGTTCGTTGCAGTGCAAGTAAATCTTTTCAGATGCGGGCGTGTTTCACTTTTTTAACGTTGTAGTAATGGCGTCGACTTGAGAGACTTTTATTGGAGTCCATTCGGTTAGGATTTAGGGGCTGTTAGCGTCATATAACAGCAATTTTGCCGTCACCGCAATGTTTTCAAATAATGTTAAAATTACCACATTTCCCGTGTTATGTTATGAGTCTCTTTCTTGACCTTATTGTCAGAGTGTTTTAGTGGATCCGCTGAGAGCTAGTATCTAATTCTTTTGTTTGATATTTCAAAGAGCATTCTGTGACTGCTAAGATGGCTCAGCAAAAATCTATGTGAGCTCAATTCTAAACAGAGTTTTGGCACTGACACGGCAAATACAAAGGTGAGTATATAAAGAATAGCCTGACAAAACCGATGAAGGTAATCCCAGGGTGAGTGAACGTCAAAAATATGTGCATGTCAAATTCAGTGCTTCGGAGTTTTCTATTTCGCCGCCTGCCGAAAAATATACTCAAAATAGGACCTTATTTTGTTGCTGCTTAAGATAGAGTATAAGTTTTAAAATAATGATACTTTGGTTGAAATAGTAAAATTTTAAGCCTAGTCCCTTTGTTAACAAAAAACCCTGAAGTTTCTATAATAGAGTCTATGACGTACGCAGCGACTGTAAGTTAATACTCAGATATAAATCAGACTGCCTATGCCTTTGTTACATTATCTTGTTCTAGGAGCCTTTTCAAGTCCTCTGTTAATTAAAAATCCAGCATCTCATTTATGATGCGGTCTATCTCATCTCGGGTGTAGAATTTTAATACCCATATATTGCGGCTGCTGCGACTGCGTGAGACGATACACCAGTACACCTATGTATTTCTATAACATTTTAGTTATACATAGGTGTAGGGTATATTGACTCACGCAGCAGTTCATCAACGCAGGCTTCAAGATGTAACCTCATGCAGAAGCTCTCCGCGACATTATCCGAGCGTCATATTCGCATTGTGACGTCACCCGCCCCCCGTAAAATCTCGCCGGCGCCGTGCCGCTCATTGTACCCGGCCCACTTTTTAATCTGGAGACGTCGAATAAAAGCACAATACTAAGATACATCTTGCTCGGTATTTGTTCCTCTTTTAATCAACGAGTACTCAAATGTTTATTTCATAAAAAAATATTGGTAGGTACATATTCTGTGTCATCTATCCGCCATTCCATTCGATTGTCATTGCCGATACATATCTAGTGGGGAGCACATAATAAATGACGTCACTAGGAAGAAAAACTACACGTCCAATATTAGCGACGCAATATTAATCTAAGGACGGTGGCAGCGCCGTGACGACAACACGTCTTCTGGTGTAGGATTGTCTGCGACGGGGGGATAAATCATAGCTATATTACCAAGTCAGGATGTGGCGGCTCGTAATATATCAAGAAGCATAAAGGAGCAGGCTCGCGGCCGTGTGCTGCTGGAGCTCCCACCTTGGCGTACAGTCGCGTGAGGGGAATGCGCTGCCGTCGCGAGCCGCCGAAGACAATTGAGATGAATGTTGCAGCGACTCGGCTCAGCGCTGAGCGCTATTCACCCACTTCGTCATTTCATTTCGTATTCTCAAATTATTGGTATAGTCACTAGCTTCAGTTTTTCCACAAACGTCGATCGTAACCATCCGCAGTGACACACAGCTGAATTATTAACATGTAAGAGAAACTGCGATGAGACAAAGTTTTTGCAAAACCATCTGTATGTGAGCGAGCGCTTTGTATTAGCAACAAAGCCACACCGGGACTTGCATCGCTGGAGCTTTTAGGCGGGCAGATATCGTGCCAGCCACAAATGCGAATTTACGCTTTGCATTTTGAAAAATTAAAAGCGACATTTTCAATGCAATTGCGAGCGTTCTTTCCGCAGTCGGCGCGGGTAATGGCCACTCCAATCCGAAATTGCGCGGTCTTTTTTGTTGCCGACGCTTTCGTAAACACTCATTTGTACCTACTGTTTACAGAGCTCTTCACTTTTACTTAATCACAAGTAAATCACTCGATTTTCAATCAATCAATGAATAATGCCCAACTCGGCTGAAATGTTTGTCATTTTAAGCAAGGCTTCAAATTGTATTGGATTAGTCAATATGAGAAGCAGTTAATCTTTGTGTCTTATTTTTGATATACTGATTTGGTCGTATAAGTTTAGTTAACTAAACAAGCTTTGTTGGTATAGCAAAAAAGCACAGATGTAAAGGCAACAAACCGTTGCTACTGCCGAAGAGTAATTCAAAACATTTGCAGAGTTAAATTAGTAATTAACGTAATGTAAACAGAACTTACTTCGATTTTTAACTGTTATTTTCATCATAAAATTAAAGTACAATCCATTTTGAGGCAACCTTTCAATAGCTACAGTGTAATGATGGCAATCAGCTTAAATACTCAATTCGAATAGCCAGATGTTGGATGGGGTTGTAAGTGCGTCGACGGGCACTGCGCAGCTGGGTCGCTGCTCTGCGCTGCGCCACCGCTGCCGCTGCCCTGCCGCGCCACTCCACGTACCACTGCCGCCGAGAGCTACTGCCTCCTTAATAGCCACTAATAATAAAAGCAAACGAGCGAACGACTTGTAACAAATTGCATTATCTGCCGAAATGGCCCTTGGAAAGCATTCGTGTCGCCTCTCCGTTACGTTAACTCTTTTCCGTTTTGATCTTCGCAAAATTGAGTTTGGAAAAGCGGATCACGCCGCTGTGTTTCTAAGAAAATTAAGTAGATTTATCTTGTTACTTATTGGATTAACATTTCTGTAGTACTTTCCGCCACGCACACAGAAGTTAATTTACACAAAATGCTGCATTAGCGCCAGTAACTGAGATAATGTAAGTATTTAAGCGAATAAACCACCGACTATTTTTCCGTTTGTGACAATTAAAAACTACTCAGCTCTTTTTATAGTGGACACATTAAATTTATCTTCTTAATTTTTCGCAAAGGGGAAACCTTCAGTGGGGCAAGAGATTAAATTAAAAAATGGTATAAAAAGTTGACTTTCCGGGCGAGGCAGGATTGCAACGACATTAATTCAAAAGTCGCCTAGAGCAAATTGTCAAGCTGAGTGCAGACACGCTGCGCCTTATCCGCAGCCAAGTTTAGAAAGCTAGATAATGTAGGTGGCAGTCTGAACCTTATTTCAAAGTTACTATTAATGTTAAGTAATAAACTAGCATAATATCTAGTGCCGAGTTGAGCACTCCAATAATAGTGCGCTATGTGGCTTCTATGTGCACTATTATGGAGCTGTAAATTCAGTAGTTTAATTCTAGTGCTGCAAATAAGAAGTAATAGAGCAATAAATGAAGCTAACAAGGAGCGAATGAACCGAATGTCGATACATTCGGTTCATTATTATCGGCGGTGCACGTACCGACAGCCCGGCAAATACATACTGTATGATGTCGTGCACCGAACGGCACAATAGATGTTTTAATACGAATTCCTCTTTCTTGTAAGCGGATTGTAGGTCCCTCACAACCTGAAGAAAATGGTGTGATAAAAAATAGGTAGATAAAAGTACAAATTGATGCAGTTATTTAAAATTGAATATACCATGATATTTCATCGCTGATTTTAATAAATATAGTATGTTCTGTATACTTGACAACAAATTAGTTTATAGGACCACTTATTATTGGTATAAATTCGATTTTTTGCGTCTTCAAACGCTTTTCATGATAATACGTAATAAGTCATATACTAACGTACATGCCTTTTTTCATTTGACTAATTTTACATTCTTTAATCCAAATGGAACGTTAAGATTCACATAAAAACTCAAAACCCTTGAAAAAGTCCTTGAAATATCTTTTGTCTTTTGATCCTTTATTTATATTCGAAATAAATATATTTACTAATATTTCACAGCTGAGATAACTCTCTTTGATCCGATGCCCATCCTTCCGACTACAATTTTTAACATCTAAATTTTATAAGCAGCGTCATCGGTCAAAGAGTGGGGAGAAGTGGCACTCTGTTCTCTTTGATTGATGCAAGACCATGATTTGAAAACCATGTCTCTTTTATGTCTTTCAATGACCAGGAAAAATCCTTATTTATATTATAAATGCAAACGTCTGTCCGTCTGGCAACTTTTCACGACTTCGCGGTTGAACGAGTTTAAATGATTTGGATGATGCCAGGATCTGTATGAACTCTGATCTCACCCTCGCCTTTGGACTACCAAGCAAGCACGACTGCTGAGCAGGAGGAACTGTGTTCGATTCTCGAGTCGGGCAAAGTGTTATTGGGTTTTCCATCAGGAATCAGGAATTTCCACGGAGTCTGGATTTGTGCCCGGTTGGTAACCATAGGCTCGCCGCCTTTTACATGGGACTTTAACATAACTGGTGAAATGTGAGTGTACTATTAAGTGCACCTCTGTATAATCCTTCTATAATTATGTGTTTTTATTCCTCATGTTATGTTATGGTCCCGCCCTGCAATAGCTACTTGTAATACATCGTTGGATAGGTATTTTAAGCTGAATAAAAGTTACTGTGCCCAAATTCTGAATTTTATTCCTCCATTAGATTATGTTATTAAACGTGTCCGTCTAACAATAGAGAAAAATAATGTTGGTATGAAATTAATTAAAAATCAAGAATCCCTTTTTGTTTTGAATTATTACGATACGTATTGGTGACTATTTCTGAGGTGTGTTTATCACTATTTCAGTAGTAATATACCAATGCATGATGAGGCAGCTGGCCTAGAAGTAGAAAACCTTTTCACTTAAGCCTTGAATACTCTTTATCTTACTTATCATCTTTCTGCCCATAGAGAATATTTACTTTTCAAACCAGCCAGCCCTGCACTACTAGAAAACTAGCACAGCACTATGTAGATATCTACCTACTACCGTTATCATCAGCGTCGTAATAAGAAATAAAAACACAACAATTATTTTATGTTGTATTTACTTGAATCATTTATCATTTTGGCACATCGATTAAGCTTGTCCTTAAGTTAGAACATATGATTTTATTTCACAAGAACGTTCCCGATGACTAATTTTCGACCATGACGTGAGCGAAGCCGCAGGAAAGGCAGTGCGAATAAAAAAAGTGAAGCTAAAAGAAGTGGGTATTCCTTTTTACCTTAATCAGTATAGAACTTTCACTGCCTCAAATCAATCAGAATTAACATAACATAACATCCCGCCTGTAATCCCCGAAGGGTAAGGCAGAGGTGTGCCTAATAGCACACCCATATTTCGCCAGTTATGTTTTAAGTCACACTTTATAGGGGGCGAGCCCCCTCAACCGGGCATGAATCCAGACTCCGTGGTTGCTACTGAGAAATTCCAGATGGAAAAACCCAATAACAATTGCCCAACCCGGGAATTGAATCCAGGACCTTATACTCTGCAGTCGTTCTTGCGATCACTAGACACATGAGGCAGTCCAGATCAATCAGAATTCTTTGAAGATTTCTTGTCGGCAACTTCTAGGTACCACACCACACACCTCACATAAAGGAAACGGGTGAAGAAAACTAAATTCTATTTGGTCCGTCAGACAGGTAATACAAAAATATTAGCCACGAATTTTTTGTTTTATCTAATTATCTAAAAATTACTTAGTTAAAACTCATTAAAGTTGGAGAGTGGGGGCTCACTACGTCACAAGTAGGTATAATAATTACCTACACGTGACGTCATGCACCGTTTCAACTCAATATATCTCCGTAATTTTATGACCACGTGAAAAAAGAAAAAAATACGTGTCCAATACTTTTCAATAATCTACCCGAAAGACAAAGAAAAAAAAAATAGTGATCATCCACTATTGTGTTGACCTTTGCAGTAGTACAGAGAAATAAAAAAATTGATTGCTGTCTGATCGCAGAAGAAAGTGCAAAATAAGATACAAACCATGAGTGCATTAACAGCTATGAATAAAAATACAGGAGAACTCTCATCATCATGCCCTTATCCCAATTTATTTGGGGTCGGCGCAGCATGTCTTCTTCTCCCATTCTTCTCTATTATTCGTCATCTCATCAGACACCTCCTATCTTGCAATATCATTAGCCAACTCACAGGAGAACTCTATTTGAAACTATTCGCGTTCCCTAAAACATCGTTATGTATAAAGCCTAAGTAGCAACTAACAACCAGATTTACGTTGGCTAGAGAAAGTCGTGGAATTTCCTCTAGTTAGATAACTCGGTTTATTCCTACATTCTAAAGGGAAGTGAAAGAAGAAACATCGCCGGTGCTTATCGGGAAATCTAGTTATTGTCGCGCTCCAACGCTGCGCTGGTTAACTATATTTTACGTTTTATTATTTCTTCTGTAGATAACGATCACTGTAACTTGTAGATTTGTGCCAATGTTATTTTGTAGCACAATATTTTTGCACGAAAAATACAAATACCTTATTTTTTTTAGCTACAACCACAATACAGATATGTACGTGAAATATCTATTTGCACAGTGTTCATTTTGCTACCTACGGCTTTTATAACTATGGCGCAAGGTTCAAATTGCAAAATACAAACATGCGAGAATGTGGATCCGATACAATGCGGGGTAACAACTCTAAAAACAAAAAAGATCGCTAAAAGCGTGTGAAATCCGCGGGTGCTGTTTAGTTTCATTTTGGGAAGCTTTCGTAGCGCCTCGCAAACGTAGCGTGCAGCAACCGTAGCAACCGCGTAGGACCTGTAGCGACGTAGCGTAGAGATAATTTTATAGAAGTTCTTCTCAATGACTGTAAAATAGCAGTGCCAATCTCATTGATTTTTAATTACAATATACAATTTGCATGCTAAAATAAGTTTACATGTATTTATATTTTTATATTCAGTTTTTTTTTAAGTTCTTTACTTAACTCTGCACTATTCAAATGTTTTTTATAATGTTTTTAAATTGTCACTCATATTTATTTTTATTCTCAAAACCATATAGTACGAATTTCAGTTCACCTGAACTATGTGTTACATCCTCCATAGCCGATCCTTGAACAATTCAGAAATAACATACGAGAGCGCACAGGGTCCAATTTTACTGTGGGTGAATCCCGACTAATGCCTTCCGTACACTGAGTAAAGCACAGATCAGCTATGCACCCCAGGACCGCCACAAGAAATGGTTCCGTACTTAGCACCGTCTTACATATACCTACCCCCTTAAGCCGCTGTAAACTTTACGGACAACGATCTGTGGATTAAAACGCGTGATAGTGTTTTGTTTTCTTCTAGATATGCGTTGTATAAGGCCTTTCCATTCATTGACTTTTAGTTTATTAACATAACATCATGCCAGTACATTCCGAAGGGTTGGGCGTACATATTAGTACACCCACATTTCGCCAGTTATGTTTTAGGGAGCGAACCTAAGCCATCAATCGGGCACAAAATCAGACTCCGCGGCTACTACTGCGAAACTATTGATGAAAAAACCCAGAAACAATTTGCCTGACCCGGGAATCGAACCCAAGACCTCATGCTCTGTGGTTGCGATCGTGAACACCAGACCAACGAGGCACTCACTTGGCGGCTTGACCACGACGGCTTGTCGGTGTACTTTAATTACAATCAGCCAATAATGAAGTGTCATAGTCTCACTATAGAGACACAGGCCTCCTCTCTATGACAGGGAGTGGGCCGTAATCCGCTATGTGAGCCTAGGGCGTGTTTCTAGATTTTGCATGCCCTCAAATGATTGGGTCTAGAGTACGACGGAAAAGTAGAGATCCAATCAAAATCATTAAAATAAGGACTCTCTTCTTTATAGTCGGAAAATCAAGCATTAGGTCCAAAAGAACTTTAAAGATTCCGGAAACGAGGACGAATGCAATTTATCAGAATCTGCTTATGATCAAAATAAATCGAATAAAGCGATTGCAATTCAGCTTTCGCTATTACTAATATCTTCTACTGAAAATGAAGGTGCTACTTATAGTTTCATATCATTAGTCGATTATCATGTACATGTACATATATCGCTATTATTAATTATTAATAGAAAACAAACCAATTAATTTCAAGTATAGAACACACATATGCTTTGTCATGCTAACTATGTGGGTGAATGTCGTATTTGTCTCTTACCAACATAGAACCCAGTTACGACTGTAGGGAGTGTGTACTGTAAGGGAGATTTTGCTTTGCGTGGGGCAAATCAAAATCTCCCTTATCCAAAAAAAGAACGAGCTTTAATCTTTACCATCGCGACCTAATTGTATAAATACCTAGACCTAAACTAATTCTGTCCATTATTGGCCCAAACGGCTGAACGGATTTCACATAGACCATGATCTGGGCTAGAATATAATACACTTTTATCCCGGTAGACTCATTGACGCAGGATCCTTCATCATAACTTAAAGTAGAGTGTTAATCACGTGTGAGGTTTTTAGGCCACTTTTGTAGGCCCCTCTCTTCACGCTGGTGCCGTGAGGTTTTAAACTACCCCTCATCGCCCCTCCCAGCATCACGAGTATTTTTCATTATTGAAGATGAAACATAGTTTTAGAATCTGATCTAATAAAAAATATTTTCTATCGGATTCTTTAGACAAAAAAAAAATTTTCAAATCGTTTGGTAAGCGACAGAGTGATGCCCGAACAAACAAAAAAAAAATATACAAACATCCGAATTGAGAACCTCCTCCTTTTTTAGGAGTCGGTTAAAAAATACGCTTGCTTGCTTTAACACGTCACACATTAAATTCATTTTCTTCGTCACTCAAAAAAATACACGCACATACAATGGTCACGTCCCCTCCCCCCTCATCATGATTTAATTTTCTTGCTGACTCCCTCCCATTTTCAAACCTCACATGATTAAAGGTCGACCCCTTATCGTAAAATAGAAACTCGAAAAGTGCGTTTCGAAATATCATTTTAATACTCCACGAGCTCGGTATTACACTGCATGTCAAAATTACTATCACCGAACAGTGGTATTATGTATAATTGTAAAACAGTTGGTGGGTGAGTTGTAATGATCGGACGTGTCATCGCGCAGTCACTCACCGGTTTTGCGGATAAAGCAATGAACGCGATGACATAATTGCTTAATTAATTATCACTTTCGGTAATGCATCACCCGTTTATTGGATCGTCACGGTAATTTGTTATTATTGGTAGTGTGCTAATTTCCACTTTCTTATTGGAATGTGTCCTTGGAAATTATTTCGCCATTATTATTAGCTACTACCTTTTTGGTCTAGTGCTCGCAATCGCGTCTGCTGACCATGAGGCCCTGGGTTTGATTCCCGGGTCGAGCAAATTGCTATTGGGTTTACATCAGGAATTTCTCAGTAGCAGACACGAACTCTGGAGTTGTGCCCCGTTGGTGGCAATAGGCTCGCCCCCTATTACATGGGACATTAAACATAACTAGCGAAACGTGTGTGTACTATCAAGTACACCTCTGCCCTTCGGTTATAACAGGCGTGATGTTGTGATATTTTATTTTTAGTTATTGTAATCGGGTTGTACAATCTCGCTGAGACATTCCGAGGCAGGTCGAGTGCGAGAGTTTATAGGAGCTATCGTCTAGCCTCGGTGTTCCTCGCTTGGCTGTATGCTCTCGCACTTGCCCTCTCTCACCTTACAAGTTATTCCCAGAAATGTGAATGTATCCCCCATTCATATTTCTCGGAATATGCAATTAGGTTGGTGTTATGTCTCGTAGCTATATTCTTTTGAAATACAGGATACATCCGACATATTCCATTTGAAACAAAGAGATAAAATGGCTTCCGCTTTGCTGTTTTAAAACTGCTAAACGATGTTATGATAAAGTATGTTACTCTGCGTAGCTATAAATTAATTTGGCAGAGTTCCAACTGGGTTTAACAGAACCTCCTATAATAGCAGTTTTCATTTTAATTCAAATCTGACTTCAAATCGAGTGGTAATTGAATAATATTGCACGGACTGCCTCGTTGTTCGAGTGGTCGCAGGCGCGACTGCTAAGCAAGAGGTCTTGGTCTCGATTCCCGGGTTGGCCAAAGAGTTATTGGGTTTGTCCATCAGGAATTTCTCAGTAGTAGTCTGGATTTGACACTGGCTGTTGGCAATAGGCTCGCCCCTTACAACATGGGACTTCAACATAACTGTCAAAATGTAGATGTTCAGAACCACATATACATAATGAACTGATGAACCATTGAAGGAACAGCTCAATGGTTTATTAGTTATTTATTATTTTATTGTTTTTAATTCAACCTAATTTGATACTCACGTTATAGTAAGTTTTATTACTACTAACACTAAATGAATTTTGAAGAAAAATGAATTTGAAGAAGGTACACCTCTGCACAACCCTTTGGAGATTACAGGCTTAATATATGTTTACTGCACGTCAATAAATACCTCAAACCGATTTTCCCATCGACGTCACTGCGTCTTAAATGTTTTTCCTGGTTCTTATAATAACGCTACGAAACAGGTGCATTATTTTGTATTAATAAGTCTCCTCAGGAGTCCCGGTACCGTATTTTCCTATTTCGGCTTTTTATGGTGTGTGACGGTTTTTGTTATTTGATTTGAGTAACAGCAACACCAAACATACAGTTACCGATGTTGTCTTCCATTGCAAGTCCATGATATTTCAGTTGAAAAAAGAAAGATAGTCATGGGTACCTACGTGACATGACCAAAATCAGTAAAATATTGGTGATAAGCGGCATATTTTGTTTAAAAATAACATTTTTATTTTATCTTATAACTAATAGAATGGGTTGCGCTCGGTATTTGAAGCCGTTTCTTAGATAAAATCTTTTATCCATTCTCTGCTATATCACTTGTGGTAATTCTCGAACAGTAAGCAAATAGAAAAGCTCTCACGACAAAATTAAATTCCATACTTGTCGCCAGCATTCAGCTGCACCATCTGAACCGCTTTCGGCGCGCATAAATCTCTTCTAATAAAAATATTCTCATTCCACGTCGCATTGCAAGAGAAATATTAAAATATTAGCAATTTATAAGATTACGTTGAAGGTTTTTTGGCCTCAACTCTCAATATTCTCAATACCGAAATTGAACGACAGAAAACTTATTTACTAAGTAGTTAAAAAAAACTCATAAAGGTCTTGGTCTAAAATGGATCATATTTTTGGAGTAAACTTTGAATATTGTAAAAGCAATTTTCTAAGAATGTATTTTTATAGTTGTCCCGACGAAAATAAATTTTGGTGGATATTTTGAGCTTTTAGATTAAAGAATTTAATTTACCAGTGAATGTAATGCTATTTATCAAGCGATCGCATATCAATTTGTCACAGTGCATACAGTGACAAATAGAGATAAAACTCAATTAGATATACGAGTACATTTTAATGTCAGAATATTTGGCAGCTCAATGCATTATTCGATAAGTTAAATTTAAAACGGCGAACCATTTGTCCCAAACCCTCGTTAGTAGTAAATTAGACTAATTAACCCCAGTGAGAGTAATAACTGTTTACCAACTCCAATTACAGCATTCGGTTCAAATTATTGAATTGGTAACATATTAAACGTAACACAATTGTTTTGATCGTTTACTTGAACGAGCTCTGCGATTTTCATCCCCTACATGTTAAACGAGTTCCTATCTCCTTAAATATCTTCATTTGTTGGAAACATAGCAAATGTTTTACAACGAAAAATGATAATGTTCCACTAAAAGCACTTAGATCATCTGAAGCTACCAGGATTTAGAATGTTGGTTCAACTAATAGAATCCGGCTTGAATGCTACCTGAGTTTATAAGAATAATATCATTTGTTTTTGTAAGGCTCTGATTTCTCTGTTGGCATAACATTATCTATGTACTAGCTTCTGCCCGCGGCTTCGCCCGCGTGGAGTTCGGCAATTGCCCACGAGTGCGTTACCCCCGCATAATAATGTCGAAAATAGTCATTTAAATGTTATAGATAATGGTAGTTGCCTGCGGCTTAGCTCGCGCGTAAGTGTAAGTATAGGTTAAATATGTGTAAAAATCTGTGATTTTCAAACAACGAATTTTCTGGCTTCCTTCAAACCAGAAAATTCATTCTGTTTAGAAAAAGTATATTTTAGGTTAGTGACCTAAATGGGTTGAACCAGAATTTATTTTATACATGTGCATATGGCATTTGAGCTACGGTGCCGTAGCTCAAATGCCCCGGTTGTCTATTCACGCCTTTCGATATAGTCAATAGTGTGAATGAGCTAGCTTACAATTTCTTTTAATTCAATAACACTAAATAAACAATAAAAATTAACCTGATAAATACAACTATTTAACTTACGGAAAACTTCAAGGTGTTCTTTTGCATCCTCGTCAAAATTGAGGGTGTTGTCACAAAATACATAAATAATCAATACAAATTACGGTACCTAGTTGATTAAAAAAAAACAGCTTTCGACAGTTTTTCACAATAACTTCCTTAACGTGGTTTAGGGAATAAGAAATTATCGAATAAACGTTTGAGATTTTTTTATGTGTGTAATCGTGGTTATAAGGCGAGGAACAGTCGGGCCGCGTTTAAGACACGGGTGGTTCACACTTACCAATTACCGTAAATAAAAAAATAAAAAAAATACCTACATTTTAGTATTGATTCGGGTTGAGAATCATTAGCATAGTTACTTCCTTGAATTTAACGAGGATGCAGAACAACACCTTGTATATCAATTATTCTAGCACCTCTTTGTAAATAACGTTTGCAGTATTTCCTTTTGGGGCTAAAATTACTAAGTTACTCGCAGAGCTCACTCCGGAGCTTGCAACATAAAACTGCTCATGTGAGAAGCAGTTCTCACTTAAATCAATGCCTGCCATAGCATAGGGGAGGAAATTTAAAAATTGTATATTTTAAATTTTATTATTTGCACTTATTAAATGAGGTCAAAATGAAAATGCACTGTATCGCCGAAGAAAATTTTGTTATCAGTGACCCGGAAATCCACGAAAACGACACTCCTTAAGGAAAAACCGAAAGATTTCCTCGGCGCCATCTTGGATTTTCATTTTGACCTCATTTTCGTTATCATTGACCCAGAAAACCACGGTAACGCCACCCATGAAACCATTGAGTCGCGCAAGTGTCCAGTCGCGCGTGTGTCTGTCGCGCAAATGGGTTCCCACAAGTGTTCCCAGAAATTTTAGAGAATTTGCGAAACAAACGTGCTTCAAAACGAAAATAAAAAATGGCAACCCCTTTTGTCGTCTGAGGGGTGTAATTTCCAAAACGTTGAAAAACATGTGGTTTGTGTTTTTTTACCAATATATCCACCCCTTTTCTGCCGTTTGGGGCTGAATTTCCAAAAACTACCAAATACGTCTTCATTTAATTTGCTGACAAACTACAAAAAAAATACGGCTTCTGCATATAAACTTTTAACCCATATCTAACCCTCTTAGGGGGTAGATTCTCAAAAACGCTAAAATACGTATTTACTTATTTCTAACCAGAAGCTTGTAAATGTATATGTCATATGTTTAGGCTGTGCGTTGATATCTCAGTCAGTCAGTCAGGACTTTGAATTTTAAATAAATACTAGCTGTCCCGCGCAACTTCGTCTGTGGCCCATTATTCCCGTTTTCGCAACACTTTTCATTGCTGCTCCGCTTCTATTGGTCGTAGCGTGATGATATATAGATCTAAACCGTCCAGGGCGCAACCCAAACGCATACAAAAAAATTGAATGAATTTTTTGCCGTTTTGGAGGAGTTCAGTGACATACACACGTACAGTAGAAATATATATATAAATTAGATGCGTAAAATAGGTCGACACTTAACGGGGAGCGGATGGTAACAGTAGGTACCTATTGCTTTATTATAATATCAAATATTCTACTACGCATACTGCTTGTTTTTTTTTCAGAATGCATTTTTGATTATAATTTTTTCAGAGTTGGGTACTTGGTGGTATACTTTTGAATATTATAAAGTGAATAATGAATTTTCAAAGAGAAAAACATACGTTAAATGTAGGAACGAATATTTCACAACAAATAATAGGTATCTAGTATCTTAGTACTTAGTCTTCGTAGTTAATACCTAACCAGCTGAAATAACATTAGAATTCTATATTATGATTTCTCGTCACGTTGTCTTTAATTTGTGGATAGGTACTATGTATCTATGATCACTTGACTGTCTTAAAAAGTAGAGGAAACCCTAACTCTATACTTAAAAGATGCGTCTGTCGCCCCCACATGTGTTGCAACCAAGTGGCAATCGAGCATAAAATTCCACTGTATCCACTGGGTCTTTTTTGTTAACATTTTATTTATTCACAAAATTCACGTCTCTAAAAATTTTACATAAAATAAATAAACTAATGTTACAAGCCAATTTCAGATTTGCAATTTTTTATTTTTACTTTTGGTTTTATATCTTTGATCATTTTAAAATAAAAACTAGTTGCGTTTCCGAAACCGAATGTGGTAGTTTCTAATTAAGGATCTACAAACAGTTTTGAATATTCATTAAAAAATGCTCGCTTCTAAAATATTTCAGTGTGACTGATGTCAATCACGGGTGGACAGGTCGAATACTCGGTGAAACAGTGAGATTAATTGAATTCTATTGCCGCTAAAAAATATCTGCCACCTATAAAAAATATTCAATAAGGTTTTTGAATGACCGAACCGACACTATGTTGAAAATAGTGCAAAGCATTTTCACAAAATCAGATGCCAATGGTTCTATTTTAATTAAACAAAAATATTCAAACTGTTTAAATTGTACCTCATACAAATATTTGACGAAGGTTTGCCAGATCCGTAATTAGATTAGCTCATATTAGCATTTATACGAGGTTTTGTAGTATACGGATAGGTAAAGTACCTACGTACATACATACTTGTAACAGCTAACGACAGTTCAGTGTCAGTTGTAACAAAACATCAGCCAACAGTACTTAGGTCCTCTGTTATAAAATCTAATTTGCATTACCAACGTAACAACCTGTTTTTAGCAGTTTCGCCTGGTGACGTCACAAAGAAGTCGACTAATTACTTTATAGTTTTATGTAAATTGCGACATTATTTACTGAAGTACTCTAGTTACTCATGAATATTACAGTTATTTTACTTGAACATTTAAAGTGTAATTGGTAAAGTTTTGTAAGCAAAAATACTTTTGGTGGCTTTGTGAAATAGAACTTGGTATAAAGTCTAGATGGAAGACAACTACGTTTGAAGTTGTCTAACTTTCTGATTTTAGTTCAATTTTGTATAAACGTACAAATATTTATAACTGTTCTCAAAATAATCTGTATGTGCAAGAATCATTAGTAAATACAGATGTTAATCCAAGGATAACCAAAGGGATAGTGGTTGAGCTCTTATCTCTGGTGAAAGTAACAACAGCCGTCACACTTAACTTGTACTACGATTAAGATGGATTAATTGCGGCCGGAGGGAAGTATTACTGATTGATAGGCCAACAGCAATGTTTCATAAAAGTCACGGTTGACTGGCCATTATACTAAATACCAATACCTATTGTAATAATGTGGCTTTGGACGACCGAGCTTGGACACAAGCAAGTCTTCCCATTCGCATGGGAGGACTCGGCGTCCGCAAAATTTCTAGTATTAGTTTACCGGCTTTCATATCCTCGGTCCACGGCACTGAGAAATTAATCAGGAATATCCTGGCTTCCACACTGATTGATTTTGATGTGCCGTGCCTCTCCGAGGCCATCGATGCTTGGAAACTCGCTTGCCCGAATACTGAAAAACCCGACAATCCATTTTCCCAGAGACGGTGGGACGAGCCGCTCTGCAGAGTAGTTCAGGACAATTTACTTCACACAGCTGCTACTACTGCTGAGCGTGCACGACTGCTTGCTGTGGGTGAATGGGAGTCGGGTCTTTGGCTTCACGCACTCCCGTCGTCGAGCATAGGCACTTTGTTCGACGACACGACCTTCCGCCTCGCTGCTTCCTTACGTCTTGGTGCCGCCTGCTGCACTCCTCATCGCTGTCACTGTGGTGAAGCTGTCAACAGCCTCGGACACCACGGCCTGTCATGCAGCCGAAGTGCGGGCCGTTTTGCGCGGCACGCGAACATAAATGACATCATCCGTCGAGCTCTTGTTACCGTCGGCGTTCCAGCTATCTTAGAGCCCAATGGCTTGGCACGCGACGATGGCAAAAGACCGGACGGCATGTCGTTGTTTCCTTGGAAGATGGGTAGGCCTTTAGTGTGGGACGCAACATGCGTCGATACTCTTGCGCCATCACATCTTCCAAGCTCATCGTGCTGTGCTGGCGCTGCCGCTGCGGCTGCGGAGAACCTCAAGCGGCGTAAATATAGTAACCTTTGTGGTAACTATATTTTCGAGCCGTTTGGGGTTGAAACTCTGGGGCCGTGGGGTCCGAGTGCTCACAGCCTTTTTAAGGAAATCTCCAAACGCTTAGTTGACGCTTCACGTGACCCAAGGGCTGGCTTTTACTTTGGCCAGAGGCTAAGTGTTGCTATTCAACGTGGCAACGCCGCCAGTCTCTTGGGCACGTTACCAGCTGACAGCGTTGAGGAGGAGTTTTTTGACGCCCTTTTATAATTTGTTGTTATTTTAGTTTTAATTATCTAGTTTTATGTTTAGTATTTAATTTAGATTTAGAAATTAGTATTTTAATAAGTATGAAATACTTTATTAATCATTTCACATTTAATGTTTTCTGCTATTAACAAACTTCTTACTACTTCAGATTGCTCATAACACCAATAAAAAATTGTTATGAGGTTCTTTTCTTTAGAAACGTGACCGGTAGCTACCTCGGCTTTGTGCCTCATATTGGTGGATACTTTTGCATAGCATATTTTTGTAATTAAAAAAAAATACATGTGTTTTTTTCCAAATATATACACAGCAAGCAATCCCAATATACCTTTTTTCTTGCATTTTGATATAATACCCGTCCCTACTTTGCATTAAACGGACAATGGTCATGTAGATGTATCCGCCATTTTCCTTCCATCCGTTTTTGTTTTTCCAGAAGAAGGAAGTTAGGGATCGCCTCTGGCCTTCGGTATTGTCTGTCTACCTTGAAATAAATATGGCGGCAGGATTTTTAGTAAGTCAAGATTGGATATTTTATTAGTTGGATGGGATTTCTTATTGATTTCTTTTTCTTATATCTCGCTCTTTAAAAATGTTGATATAGTCTACTTTTTTTTAGAGTTTCTTCGTCTCTTATTTTAAAATTCATTGCATGTAAAAATACTTCCCGTCTAAAACTTTTCCGCCATATCACATAGAAAGCAGCACAAAAATGAATTGGATAATGCGCAACTCAAATGGCTGCCAAATCGTGATATTAAGTCGCCAAGAGGTTTTAATAGCGTTATAAAAACGGATTTCAGCACCAGACCCAATTGAATTTTGCATACGGCTAATTAAAAGATCCTGGAGATAATCCAAACGGTGGCCAAAAGAGGGTTTATTAATATTAGGCCCGTTTTACACATGAAAGGGGTTCTGTATAGAACGATGTAGTTGGCTATCTTTCGGAGCAAAATGGCTTACTTCGCGCCCCTATTGAGGAGAGGATCCTGGAGGCAACATCTTTACAAATTTCGTGTCGTATCGCCGAGGGACGGAACAGTTCTCGATGTAGCCGGGTCGGCTTCCCGAATACGAAACTCCAACTTGAATAGAAATCCAGTTTGTGAATATACGATAGACTTGACTAGCGGACGTACGCCGTACGGTTATCGACATCAGTCAATAAAATGTTTTATTTACCTTCGTGTCAGGTTTATTTCGTGATTGAATCGGTTTTGGAATGTAAAAATTAGTGCCTTCGTACTACTTTAGTACTTTTATACAAGTTCAAATCGAATTATTTTGATATTGTTCTTTGCTTAGAAACTAATGATAAAGCAATCTACAAGTTTAATTAAATTCTCCTTAAATCCCATTTATATTGAAACTCTAATCAAGCAATCTTATTGAGTAGAAAACTTTTGTAAATGAATGTAGTACATGAGTAGGCATGTAGTCAAGTAACGCTTCGGGATTAAATGAATAGCTATTAGACAAGCAGAATAAATTCGTGTTAAAATTCGGAAAACGTTGAGATTAGAAAGAACTAAAGACGTTCCTTTATCATATTCCTTTGACCTTAACTAAGAATTGAGTTGTATGTATATCTTTAATAGTAGGTACCAATGACTTATACTGGAACTGGAAACAACTGGAATGAGTACGAGCAACTCAAAAATGTTCTGAGCAAGACAAATTTTAAGAGTGGATGCCATCTCTTTCTAATAGGGTATCTATTATTTTATACTTACATTTGGGACAGTTATTATCTAAATCTAAACTAACATTTTAGAGAGGAAAAATTTGATTGTTCGTTTGTTTGTTTGTTTGCATTGAATAGGCTCTGAAACTACTGGTCCGATTTGAAAAATTCTTTCAGTGGTATATAGCCCATTTATCGAGGAAGGCTATAGGCGATATATCTTTACGCTACGCCAATAGGAGTGGAGCAGCAATGAAAAATGTTGCGAAAACGGGGAAAATGTGACGCAAACGAAGTTGCGCCGGATAGCTAGTTGTGTTATAACTTGCTGGCAGCTGGTAGTCTATTCAAAATTACGGGGTGTAAAAATACTTGATAGAGCCGACGTCTACTTATTAGGGTTATAAGAGGATACTATAGGATCACCTACGTGGTAACAAGGGGTCTTTAAAGATCTAGAGGACTGTCACCCTAGTCGAGATTTGTAAACAAAGTTAAAAGAATTTACCTGAAGAAAGAAATTCTACATCCAGCAAACTCCTCACTATTACACCCCTTCACACAACACAATTTTGCCATATTTTAAGTGGAATTATGTACTTATATACAAAAAAGCACTTGAGGATGTTGCCATTCAAAAATTATTTAGTTCATAAATATTTTACAAGTAATTGAACAATTTTGAAAGAAATGATTATTTTTGTATTAGAATTTGAATATTAAATTAATCCTGTTACGATTTGTGTGCCAGTTTAGGTATCAACGTGATTTACGATTTCTATTTACTTTTAATTTTCTTTTACTAGCAATTGCAAGACAAGGACACAATCCACCCTCGTAAGTTATCTCATTCTGACATTTTTTCTCCCTGTCTCCATAGAGTTCATATTAATTAAAGTAATACGAACTCTACGTGTTTGAGATAAAGTTAATTTTTATCCGGTTTTTTGAAATTGACATTTTGTTTGTACACATTCCAATTTAGTATATAAGTTCCTTGGTAGGTACATGTTAGTCTGGAGACGGTCGGCAGGCCTCTTGTACACCCAAATAGTTTGTAATTATAACTTCTGAACTAGTGATTACCCTAAAGAAGTTAAGTCTAATTTGTGTTTAAACGGTTTATTAATGTCGATGGAGAAATTACATTTACTAGTATACAGGGTGTAACAGAAAGTCATATTCTGGGGAAACTGCAGTGAGAGAGAAAGAATATTTAGGGCCCAAAAACGTTGCCTTCGATCAATGACAGGTCTTAAAACTACAGAAAGCTGTCAACCTGTTTTTAAATCTCTAAGAATACTCACATTGCCATCTTTGTATATACTAAAAGTTGCTTTATTCGTTAGAATGAACAAGCACCTGTTTACTTCAGTAATGGATAAAAGAAAACGCGCAGGACCAATACGATCACAATATAAAGATCAACTTTACACAGGCGGTTACCAAACGTCTTTACTTAAAAACAATATTTTAACCATGGGTCCTATTATATATAATAAAATACCGATACAATTAAAAGAGTTACCCATCAAAGTTTAAAAAAAAAAGCTAACAAAACTGCTACTGGACAAGTGTTATTACGCAATTAAAGATTTTGTTAATGACAAAACTTTCTGTTAAATGGGGGGTGTATGCTGCTTCCGTGTGATTTAATTTAGTGACATTTCGATCTTTACTTTTTGTTGCAATTCTAATGTTATTTCTTTTTTTTTTGCTATATGTTCTATTATTGATATTTGTAATTGAATTTATTATTTGAATGTTCTGACATTTAAAACTTAATCTGTTGACCTTTTTGTAGTTTAATTTATTGTGTTTTTTTTTATTATTTAATTTATTGACATTTGTACTTAGTTTTCTGTTATCGACATTTGTGTTTGATATTTCTACCATTTTTTTAATTTTAATTTATTGAAATTTGTGTTTGATATTTCTGCCATTCTTTATTTTAATTTATTGAAATTTGTATTTAATGTTTCTGGCATTTTTTATTTAATTCATTGACATTTGTAAAAACTTGATTTTTGTGCCATTTTCTAATTTAATTTATTGATATTTTGTATTTGATTTTTCTGCCATTTGTCAATTTAATTTATTGACATCTGATAATTTTGCATGCCGTAAGGCAAAATGTATTGGGACGCTCATCAAAATTACCATCATATTCTGTATAACCTACATTATTGGCAAATAAACGATTTCTATTATATTCTATTCTATTCTAAAGGGTGTATACATACTTAAGGGTGTGCCACGATGTTCATCTGATGGAAAAACATGTTCAGTTTGATGGTCTGTAGCACACTCTTAAGTATGTATATACCCTTTCCGTTACACCCTGTATATTTATAGCACTCTTAAAAAGTTCAGACACAAACCGCCGTCTTTCCGACCTCGCCGTCGAGGTCCGTCGCGACGTTCCGGTCCATGCCCTCCCCGACCCTCGCTCGAGCCAGCCCCCGATGCTGTGCCAGTAGTTTTAAATCAGCCCCTAAATAATGATATCATTCAGATCCAGCCTGTCCCCATGCAGTCCTCCCCCAGCGACGCCCTGAGCCGAGGCTCGTACCCCACAGAGGGTGCCCTCAGCGTGTAGTCGCTTAGTTTGTAAGTTTCTATGCCCTGGCTGGAGGCCTTACTCTTAACGCACCCACAGGATAGTCCGGTTAAGCAGACGACAACCTCCTAGGTTGAACTGCGAGACGCCATTCCAAAAAAAAAAACCTGTATATTTATTATACACAGAGTCGAAAATTTTAGGCAGTCGTTTGCAGTCCTATTATAATATTAAAATAACAAGTATACTCGTATTTAAGGTATAAAGTACCTTTTATAAAGCTTTTCTACAAATAACGACAAAACTTTTTCAAAATAAAGGTTCATAACTTTATATTATGTTCACTCCCATGCCTCTGAAATATGAAAATAAAATGCTGCAAACTAAAATATAGGTATGTCATGTTCATCCAATGACGCATTCGTTTGCTTTTTTTAGTTTAGCTGGTTTCGAAATGTCCAATGAAAAAAAATCTGGCTAGCCAGTAGCCACACAAAAATGCAAAGCCAGAGCTACAAAAAACTTTTGAGATTGACGTTCTCAGTTCATGTGAAAAGGAATTCCATGAAAAAATATCATTCAATTTTGATAAAAACCGCTGGAAAATTTTGGGAAAAAACATTGGATTATTTTAGTGAAAAATATTGGACTTGTCTAAGATTGTTTTGCGATGGTTCAATATTGTTCTAACCCACAAAGTTTCATTAATATTCATCGTAAAAAGCGCAAATTTCATTTTTGACATTGATTTATGTGCGGTGCTGGCAATGCATGCACCACTGTGCCCAGATAATAGCCCTAACATCAACATTGTACTAAAAGTTACGCACATATTTAAATAATCTTCGTTATTGGCAGGTTGTAATAACACTGTGCTAATATTTTACAAGTTATAGCATCATTAATCATTAGCATTCCAGTTTCAGACCCATTCACACTCTTTCACGTAGGTCATCATTTTCTTGCCTTTATCTAAATTGATTTGGGATCGGCGCAGCATGTCTTCTTCCATACTTCTTTATTACTTGTCATCTCGTCAGATACCGACTTTCTTGCCAAATCCTTCTCACAGTCCATCCATCGTTTTTTGGTCTTCCTCTTCTCTTGTACCCATCCACATTCATACTCAAAACTTTCCTTACGACATTTTCCTCATTCCTCGGCATCACATGCCCATACCACAACAACCGATTACCACACATCTTTTCAGTCAACGGCGCCACTTTCAGATTTCCCCTTATGTAGGTACTCTTTTTTTATCCATTCGCGTAACACCACCAGGTCTCTTAGTATTCTCATCTCAGCCACATGCAAATGCCTTTTATTCATCCCTTTTCTGGCCCAACATTCTGATTGATACAAGACAGCAGGTCTAACCACAATCAAAAAATAATAATAATATATATATATATATTAATCTTCCCCTGAACTTTAAGGGCAATGCAGGGGTCGCAGATAGATCCCGTGAGCTGCCGCCATTTCATCCATACAATGTCTATTCTGTGCTTAACACTACGATCTATTTCGCCATCTCTTTGCACGAGTAAACCGAGATACCAAAATTTGGAGCACTGTATGACCTAGGCAAGCAAAATATTTTTACGAAAATGTTTAGTTTAAAAAAAAAATTGTATACCTATACCAGAGATGAAATATATTTTCATATGTGGTCACTATGACGTCTGTGGAAGTAATTACCCGTAACATTTATCTTTTGACAATGCAGAATTTCGCGATACAATGGGGTTGTATTCGAATATGTGTCGCTTTTTTTAATAGTAACTCGCCAACCGCTTTCGTTATTTTACTGAAAATTTTTATTGGATGTTTTCATTTGCTTTTAATAAATATTTTGTTGGTCGTAATCTGATGTAAAGAGTAGAATATTTAAGCAATTTTTATTGCAATGAAGTCTAGAATACGTTTTATAGTCTAAGTCGACCGTAAAACTGTAAAAATATTTGTTTTTTATTTGAGATGGGTTTGCTCTTGAGTCTAGTATAGGTCAGAGATGACATAGACAAAGTCGACGATGGTACGGTTTACCCAGAAGAAACCTGTTCAATCTGAAATCGTAAAATATTTTTTTTATGATTCCTTCAATTAAAGGGTTCTTAAAAACTGCAAAGTACCTTCCAACAATGTAACGCAAACCAAACATACTCCTTTCCTTATAAGTAGGTACACTTACCTATAAATCCGACTTAATTACCAAACTCTTTGCAGTAAATACAGTTGGCAATCAAGTTGAACTTAAGATTGCCGCTTGTAGTTAAACTAATGTAACTTGTGTGCGTCTCCGAAGGCAAAGAGGTGGCAAATTTCCTCGTATGCGACTTAACTTACTTCCTCTGAATGATTTTCCAAGTTCCCTCATAAATACCAGTGCCCGTCTTCAAACTACTCGGGATTTATGAAATACTGTTACACGTTTAAACTAATGTCATGACATCGCGGTTGCTTTCATGTCTCCCAACAGGCCAGGCATGTAATTGTGTACGTGATTATACTATTTATGTTAGGTTTTTTTGCGGGAGGAAAGAGTTATGAGACTAATTTGCATGGGATGAATGCCATTTGCAAATAAGCTGTGTAATGCGTGCTGCTTATTTCAACTTCAGAATTACATGAATGAGTGCATAATCCATACTCCTTTGATTGCGAAAGTAAGTGTCAGTCTTTTACTTTTTTATCTCTCATCGAATTTCAGCGGAAATACAGGCAGTCGGTGACCTACATTAGGACATACTATAGTTTCAAGGGCGTCGCCGCTTGAGCTAGGAGGTGCAGGAGATTGAGAAAAAAGAACCACTATTTTTAGAGTGTTATTTACTATTTACGGATACAACTGTAGTTCTTCAAAGAAACTAAAATGTAAGATCTCAAAAAAGGCATTGGTTACTTTCTTAAAACATTTTTTTCTGCAACTTTGTGCCTGCCTAATTTGCCTATTTAAGAGCCTAGCTACTAGGGGCTCCTTATTTATTTCAGCCTCTGTCAAATTTTTTAAATCGATCATGCCAAAATCCTATAGGTGCTCCAAACTAGAGGCAGAAAAAGGGTGCTAAAATACAATTTTTTTGACGACTTTTGGGTTGTGCACGTTGCAGCGTTGGTTCAAAGAAACGAAATTTGTAAGTTTGTAGCAGTAATATGAGTACCTACATAGCTCATGATTCTACTGCACTAAAACCTATTAGTTACGCTCTTACTTAATCTGTGAAGGCGGGAAAAAGCACAATTTCAAATGTCTCGACGCCATGATTCTTATCTGATTGATTATAAATCTGTTGAATGATTGTACCTACGCAAGATAATTTCTGACCACCATGCGAGCTCAGCAGGTTACAGTTAGTATCTATATTAGAACCTGTTTTGTTTAATTTTAATGTAGTAAATTATGCATCGATAATTTGTAATTCGAAATCAAATGTGTCAATTCAGGTATGATAGGAAAGTGTAATGAATGATTTATTACTCATAATGCTTTCATTTGGTAACAATATTTAGGTATGTGGGTAATATAGTGATACTGCAAAGTGAATTAACAATAGTTGGTCAATAACATAAATGTTTTTGATTTATGTAGGTACAGATTTTATCTAATTGCGGTTTTTGGACAAATAGCTTTGAAATTATGTTTTTTTATTTTCCAACCCACATTTCATCAGCTCTTGTTTAATTAATTGCATTAAGTTCATTTTGTGTTCTTATAACACTGCAGAGGCACTTATTTACGAAATCCAAATGATCTCTAATTGCAGGTTTTCGGTGAACGCATTCTCATTAATCCTGCATCCGGTGCTATCGAAAAAAAATCCAAATTAATAGGGTTGCACCATGCATATTTTCACACATGGTAGTAGGTTTTTTCTTAATCTTCTTTTGCTGTTGATTCTAATCATACCACTTAAATCTCAATAATATACTATGTATGTTTGTGTTTCTTTTTATTAGTTCAAACTTTATACAGGGTGGAAAGGACAATGACGCTAAAACGGTTTGGACTACGTCACGAAATTTTGTTATTCAAAACGAAACAAAGTTTCCTACAAAACTGCAATACCTACACTTTCAAAATTTTTGAAACAGCTGTTTTTAGGGTTCCGTAGCCGAATGGCAAAAAACGGAACCCTTATAGATTCGTCATGTCTGTCTGTCTGTCTGTCTGTCTGTCTGTCCGTCTGTATGTCACAGCCACTTTTTTCCGAAACTATAAGAACTATACTGTTGAAACTTGGTAAGTAGATGTATTCTGTGAACCGCATTAAGATTTTCACACAAAAATAGAAAAAAACCATAAATTTTGGGGTTCCCCATACATAGAACTAAAAACCAACATTTTTTTTTTCATTATACCCATACGTGTGGGGTATCTATGGATAGGTCTTCAAAAATGATATTTAGGTTTCTAATATCATTTTTTTCTAAACTGAATAGTTTGCGCAAGAGCCACTTCCAAAGTGGTAAAATGTGTGTCCTCTAATTTCTAAAGTAAGAGGAGGAAAATTCTGATAATATTCAGAATTGTAGAACGTAAAAAAAACTATCAACGAAAATTGGTTTCAATAAGATATGATGTTTAGTTTTTGAGATATGGGACTTTTTCATCAAACTGCAGCAGTAACTTTGTTTTTGATTAACATACTATGAAAAACCAATTTAGTTTTGCGGTTGACTTGAAGTTTACTAACTAATACTACTAACTAATGAATGACAGTTCAAAATATTGTTTGGGGCTATGGAACCCTGTGTGTGAGTAAGACTCGCACTTGGCCGCTTTTTTTTTTAAATTACCGATGTAAAGTTTCTATGTGGGGTACTGAATGATGTTTTGAATATGTAGTAACCGCTTCAGCGTCAGGGCCTTCCACCTTGTATAGATATTCTAAATAAGGCATGACTTCCATAAAGATTTATTTGCCATCACGTAGCTTGTGAATTTTATACTGTTAATGCAGAAAATTTTAGAACAAAAAATACGGTCATCGAAAAAAGAAACTCCACGTTCAACTTACAGAGTTACTTTCAGAGTTCCGCAATCAAAAAAAGGAAACCGGGACTGTAACAAGATCACTCGTTTTTCTGTCATGTCATAGTCGATTTTCTCTAGCTTGATAAGGGTTGTTGCGCCGAAACGTTGGCGCACCCCCACGTAGTTATAGAGATAGCGACCACATTTCAACAAGTTGCGGCAAGAAATATTATGGTCCGATTGAGCGTTGAAACTAGTAGAACATTTATTGCTTGAAATAAACGTTTTTATGTATTTTTTTTTGTTTCCTTTTTTGTTCTACTTCATGCCATCATCATATACCTAGTCTTTTCAGAGATCTGACGCCTATACTTCAAGGAAGTAAATAAAAATATAGCTCATTTAGTAGTACAGGATTATAGGACCCCTACCTACCTTAAATATTGTAATCCCTAATCGAATCAATCTCAACTGTCATGTTTACCTGAATTTTCTCAATTCCTGTTATTTTTATTAAAATCGTTTCATTTAATAAATAACATAATATTTATATTTCACACTAACACACACATCGTTTCTAGCACAATAACCAGCTGTATAAACATAACTGCACCACAAACTTATGCAGTACGCAGTTGAATATTAATTCCTCACTTAGTTAATTTCATAGTCATGATTGCCAGACTCCGGTGTCAAACGCTTGCAACAATTTAGTTTAATTACAAGCCTAACTAACAACTTGCAAGTTATTTAAACTGTCTCCCCTTCAAACGATACTCCAACTACACGCCTAAGAAAACTGTTGTTATTTTAAAATTACTGTTGATACAGTAAGTATACTTATTTACATTTTTATATTTTAAGCCGACTTCCAAAAAGGAGGAGGTTCTGAATTCAACTGTTTGTATTTAATATATAAATATATAGATACATTTGTGACCTTGGTGTGTTCAACATGACTTTGGGTGAAAGCAAATCAATTAATGTTGAATGTTGATACTCTTAGGATTTGTTTTTTAGATAAAAAGAGGACCGCTTTGATGCTTTGCTACCATATTCTCAAAGCCCCATTTTTTATGTCTAGAAAATGTCAAACAATCAAGATTCGTATAACGTTTCATCATTATTTGTAAAGAAAACAATGTGTCAGACATTGCTTTTGTTGAAGTACGGTGCTACGAAACATGTAGCTTCTCTACGGTTTCGTAGCACCGTAGCGTGCTACGACGAGTTGCAAGCTTTACTACGCTCAAAATTCGTGGTTTATTTTGAGCGTTAAGCTTGGGACAAGCCTGTGTGTTGTGTTTTAGTAAATATGGCTCTTTTTCTAGTACCGGATCATAATAGCCTATAGTCACGTCGAATATAATTTATCATAGCCAATCACAAACAAAAGTTCGATTAATCAGCAAACGATTATTAAAGATAAGAAATATCCAAAATAATGGAATACACACCAATCGACTGTTGATATAAGAAAAATAAGAACATAAATAATAATAATGAAACGGGAACGAGAGATAAAACGTAATAGGTGTATATTAGCTCGGCAATTTGTAAGAGTCAACAGTGGTAAATGAATTACAAGGGTACTGTTATACGATGGTAAGTAACTACTACCTTCGACTTTGTCATAGCTTTCCGGTTCAGATTAGAAGCTTTTGTTGAATCATCTGCCTAACCTTTTCCCAAACTATCTTGGGGTCGGCTTCCAGTCTAACTGGATGCAGCTGAGTACCAGTATTTTACATGAATGACTGCCTATCTGACCTTCACAACCCAGTAACTGGGTAATACCCATACCCCTTAGTAACACTGGATGTCAGACTTTTGGCTTCTGAGTGTCGTAACGACTGTCAAAGATCTACAAATGACAGCCGGGACCAACGGTTTAACATGCTTTCCGGGGCACGGAGGAAACTCGGTATGTAATTATGGTCACCCATCCACGGACCAACCTCGGCAAGCACGGCTTAACCTTAAATATCGACTGTTATTATTTAGCCACGAACCTCTTCCTTTTAGAAGTTTTTGTTGAAAAGGTTCTTTAAAGCTTTGCTTTAGGATTTGCTCGAATGAAAGAGAGCGCATAGTTTACGTTAGAAACATCCGTAGACTAACAAAATACCTAAGAGATTACTAGCTTCTGTCCGTGGCTTCATCCGCGTAAATTCATTTTTTTACACAATATCATCATAAATTACAGCCTGTGTTATTTTGATGTGTCTATACTTAATATATAATCTAAACTAATATTATAAAGAGGAAAGATTTGATTGTTTGTTTGTTTGTATGTTTGTTTGCATTGAATAGGCTCCGAAACTACTGGTCCGATTTGGAAAATTCTTTCAGTGGTATATAGCCCATTTATTGAGGAATGCTATAGGCTATATATCATCACGCTACGACCAATAGGAGTGGAGCAGCAATGAAAAATGTTGCGAAAACGGGGAAAATGTGACGCAAACGAAGTTACGCCGGACAGCTAGTATTATTATAAAGCTGAAGAGTTTATTTGTTTGCTTGAACGCGCTAATCTCAGGAACTACTAGTCTGATTATAAAATTTATTTCAGTGTTAGATAGCCCATTTATCGATCTATATATCATCACGCTGCGATCAATAGGAGCGCAGTAGCAAAGAAAAGTGTTGCGAAAACATGAAAAATGTGACGCAGACGAAGTTGCGCGGGACATCTAGTAAACTATAATACTGTAAACTTTCATAAAAATCCGTTCAGTAGCTTTTGCATTAAAATAGCAGCAAGATTTATAAGTATAACAGTGGTAAAATACTTAGTAAGAACCTTTTTTATCAGTACTAAAATATGTACTTAGTAACAACCTTTTATGTGTTACACAATACATGTGTCAGAAATCAATTACTTGGACGCACGAACCACTAGCATAAAAGTGTGAGTAAAATGGTACATAATTAGTTAATCAGAGCATACACAACTAATCAAAGAAGCACGCGTACAGTTAGTGCGCAATATTACCAGACCTCTTTTCTGCTATTCTTCTTTGTAAGAGGGGTCAAGCTACGCAGGACACTAATTGCACAGTAGGCCACATGTCAGTAGATACTAAACCAGTGTAAGCTGACCACTTAATCTTTTGAAATTCTATACTACACAATGGCAGTTCACAGTCAAAGAGCCACCACCGACGTGCAACGGTAATACATTTTTTTTATTCTATATTTGTATTATTATAAAATTTTACCTACCAACCCGCACTGGGCCCGCGTGGTGGATTACAGCCTACTCCCTCTCATCGAGAGGAGGCCAGTGTCCCAGCAGTGGGAACATTATAGGCTGATGATGATGATGATGATGAATATTAAATTTGCTGAGCATGAGGTCCAGGGTTCGATTCCTGAGTCGGGCAAAGTATAATTGGGTATTATTTCCATCAGGAATTTCTTAGTAGCAGCCATGGAATCTGGATTCGTGCCCGGTTGATGGCAAAAGGCTCGCTCCCTATTACATGGGACTTTAATATTACTGTCGAAATGTGGGTACACCTCTGCTTTACCCTTTGTGGATTACAGTAGTGATGTTATTTTAATAAAACCTCTTCCTACTTACTGGTACTATGATTTTCGGAATTTCTGATCAGGCTCCTTATTCACAAACGCTCGGATTAGATTTCAATTCGATAAGTCGTATGTCTATCTTGTTTTGGCATTACGAAAGCGTGATAGACATACGACTTTCCGAATCGAAATAGAATCCGAGCGTTTGTGAGTACGGGAGCAGGTTCCGAAAATTCTCACTAATGCGAAGCTTCATTATCCCCGAGCGTTATGTGCATTTTATTATATTTAAAACGTACCTGTGGAGTAATTCCCGCGAGTTTAGCCGCGAGCGAACACTAGAAGTAAACACAAAGTTTGACTACTGAATGCATTTATTTCATGGTCTCCTCTCCTGATAATTAAGTCGTACATACAGGAGAACTTAATTCCACGAGGCGGCCGTGTCTGTTTTAAGTAGGAGTTGGAGCAAGTAATACCGGCACGGCTTTCCACAAACGTCATTAACAAACAGAGAACGAATATTAGTTCAAACTTACTCGGAACCATATTTATAGCAGTAAATGAAGGAAAACAGGTTTTCAACTCCTGGCAGTTGGGATACAGTTTACATTAGTACGGTTATCACGGTTGACCTTATTGTCTGTTGTATAACAACGGTGTCTCATACAACCTGTATAGGTGGTCTGAGACACGTGTTCAGTACATCATTCTGAACAACATAGACTGCATTTTACAATAGTGAAAAAAAAAGAATGGTAATTTTATTAAAAATCTGCTGTTTGATACTTTTTGACGTAAATTGCTTTTTTGTAGGATATAGAATTTTTATGTAATTGCATTTGTCTTTAGTTATTGGTTATAAACAGCGAAAACGAAAAAAACTAAAAATCTTTTACTAAGATTTGCGCCAAGGTGAAACTTTTAACACGCGAATCAAACTTCTTAACCATTTTAACTGTGATACTAAAATATTATAACTCGAGTTAATTACCTGCGATTCGAGCTCGTTATCACTCCACCGTCGTTAATTTCTTATTCGATTCCGAACGTTAATAATGGAACGTAAAACATGCAAACTTCGACTCACAAACGTTCGCATCGAAACGAAAAATCTATTATAAAGCACTTAACGTTAGGAAGTAGTTGGTAGTTGGAGCACTACTCCGCCATCACTTCACTTCACATTTATTTTAACGATTAAACTCCAATTATAGAACCTTTGTAAAACCCTTGTATAGCGTAGTTTTTGATTTTCACGTTTAGAGGAGTTTTGGCGAGCATTCATTACAAACGAAACGCCACAGGTAAAGTTTAATCGCGAAAAAATCCAGCTAACAATATTTCAGCTTTATGAATTATATTTTTCAATCTGTGCTTATGCGTGCCCGTTTGCGAAGCACTTAGCATTCAGCCGACCCGACCGGTTACTTTATAGACAAATATTTCACTGTAACATACGAGCAGCGCAAATAAAGCCGAGCATTTTTTCTCCACATTTATATTTCCCTCTGTCCTTTGAAGTTGGCACTTTATTTAATACCGTGTTAGTTCTTATTTTTCCACTCGATACAATGGCCACCTTAGTGCTTTACACTATACACTTAAAAATGAAATTATTGTCGTACGTGACCACTTTAAAAATATATTTTTAACCACTTTCAACTCTACTCGTTTCGTTTTATTGGTTGAAGTAGTGACAGCCCTAGAAGACTAAATAAGACTTAAGCGCTCTTATAATAGTACCGCTATTTGTCTCAACACTAAACAAGCACAATTTAGCGTTCGACTTACAACTTAGTCCGCGAGTTAATATTCTAACAAAAACAAAGACGTGATTTCCTCGTCTTTGACTGAGAACTTAAGTACGACACACTGTACCATCCGTCTCTCGAAATACTGACACTCTATTAAATACAACGGAGTGTCTTAAATGGAACTAACAGCTGGACCTTGTATTTTAAATGAAAAGTTTTTGTGTTCAGTGCCTCCTACCATTTATTATTTACGCGATAGGCATTTAATATGATTATTTTAAATATTTATGCATATATAACTATTCAGTCTCATGTCAATCATTTAAAGCGCAATTCCTAACTCAGAATACCAGGCCAATGAATTGAATCCAGCTGTTGCACTTGCATTCGCGCTACAGCTTTGTAAACTGAGTCGCGATGAGGTGATCATTTATTTATTTGTAAGTGTATGTTCAAAGAAGGTTATGAAAGATACGAAATGAAATCATCACTTTAAAATGTCACCCTGTCCAGATTTAAAACATCTACCATCATAAATTGAACCTCAAAAACTATACCCCGATTAGAAGACAAGTGACGTGTCAAATTAGCGGTTTTAGCACAAGTGTCGTTGTTATCGCTCATTATAAACACAATGATACGACAACCACAATTATGAGCATCTGTCTATGAAGGATGATGTTATGTGCCGTCAAATGGATGCTCCTACCGGATGCCGAGGGCCCTTCACCCACAATTTACACAGAACAGTGATGCTCAGACTACTTGTCTCCAACCACTTAGTACCAAACTCAATTGAGCGAAAGAGAATTTAAATGTATTTAACTCTCAATACTACCCCCTTTTAAGCGATAATTTGTGAACAAAAATGTTCAGTCAGAGCTCTAAACGATAGCTGTTACTTGCTTACCATTTAAGTGTTTTTTGCTTTGCGAACTCGTTTCGTTGGAGTTATTTTCCCATTTAAAAAGTCCTGAGTGAATCTGAGGGATCTGAAAATTAATCTAGTTTATATAAAATAAATATTAATTTTATTATATTATTATTTTTATTAATTAAATATAATAAAGAGGAAAGATGTGATTGTTTGTTTGTTTGCATTGAATATGCTCCGAAACTACTGGTCCGATTTCAAAAATTCTTTCAGTTTTGGATAGCCCATTTATCGAGGAAGGCTATAGAATATACTGCCGCTACTGCTGTGCTGTCTCATCAATAAAGCTGTGGAACGCGCTGCCTCTCGGTATTAAAAAATCTGAAAGTAAATTTATTTTTAAAAGCGTAAGCACTATTTAAATCAAACGAAGTAGCTCGCAGTTGAAGTCTAGTCACAGTAATTATTATTAGTATTCTCGTTTTTTATTTTGGTATTTGTTAAAATATTTATTAGTCTATTTTATGTGTATTTGTGTATTAGTATCTATGTAATTTATAGACAATTTCGAAATTAATTACATATTGTTAGATATTGTTTTTGTACCTTACCACAATGTTGTCCTTTTTAACCCAATGGTTGACTGGTAGAGAATGCCTTGTGGCATTAAGTCCGCCTATGTACCACTATTGTACATGAAGTTTAAGTAAATAAATAATAAATAATATATATCATCACGCTATGACCAATAGGAGTGGAGCAGCAATGAAAACTGTTGTGAAAACGGGGAAAATGTGACGCAAACGAAGTTGCGCTGGACAGCTAGTTTAAAATATTATAGTTGTTTAGACTACAGTTGGAAATTTATAATACTGCTATAAAACAATAAGCTTTTATTATGCACTACGAGCTGTGGGCCAATATAACCACGATGTGGAGCCCTGACACAGCCAGAAGGCGACGCGGTAGACCTCGCAGGAGATGGCGAGACGAGCTGGACAGAACCAACGACCAGTGGTCCATATTGGCCCTGGATCGAAGGATTTGGAAATTATCGGGAGAGGCCTTTGCCCAGCAGTGGGATGACATAGGCTAACAGTAACAGTAACGGTATGCACTACATTAACGCCACATCCCACATCGTTAATTACATGAACAACCGTCAATTAAAAACTCAATCAAGTTATGTTTATTCATAATACCTACTAACTGAAGGAAATCTAATTTTACCAATGACATTTTTTGGTAATACAGTCACTAGACTGTTGAGTTTTACTCAGTAGGTATCAACGAGAAACAAATGATTAAAAAAAAAACTTGGTGCATTGTTCACATTGCGATGCATCGAGCTTTTTGCTACGCCTGCAGGCAGAGCAGTCAATCCGTGACCGCAAGCATTGTAACGCTTCCCGGGAAATAAATACAAATAAAAGAGGAATAATGTTTTATTTCAGCGCTGACAATGCATCCGCAAAAAATTTGTTGGGGAAGTGATGTGGTGGTGTTTGGGGCTGTTGACCCGTAACGTTCACTTTTTTGCGTTCATAATTATGTAGGTTCTGGGAAATAAATGCCATACAGCTCTGTGCGCTACTTTTTTGACATGCAGCGAATTTGATGCCTCGCCTTAATCATGCAATAAATATTTCTAACAAAAAACGACCCCATCATATAAGCAATCAACTGCACACGAGACACTTATAAAAGACATACACATCAAGTGCTCACAAACTGTAGATATAGCACATATGACACAAAAACGGAAGATATTACTTCATAACATTTCTATCCTCTCTTATACGAGGTGCTTACTCGTTGTTAAAGAATGCTTGAGGCAGCGAGTATTGAGGACACGCCTTTATGTCTCTGAGGTCCTAGCGTGATACATGGCGCTCCCTGACACCGTAAATAATAGTAAGTGTTCGTATAAATATCCGCAATCAAAGAGGGACACCCGCAAATATATTCTTAGAACTTTAGCATTAACCAAACAGGAAAATTTGCTGATGTACTTTGCGAATAGTTTTAATTTGTCTTTACCTTGCTCTTGGCGAGGGAGCGAGCAAATAACAAAAGAAAATTGGTTAGAAACACAAAAGATTGAAGCGGTTCGAATGAACAATTTGACGTTTAAGGTTGTGTGAAGTTAATTGATTGAAACCGTATGTTGGTACACTGTATAACATTGTATTTTTGGTATGGCACAAAAGCATTTGCAATGTATCGATTAAAGTGATCGGAAATTGTGAATATTTTTTAATTCAGATTGACTTGACTCGAAATTACTTCGAAACCTTTTTTTTAAAGAGATTTCCACCATTCGTAACACTCACAGAATATTAAGGAAACCACAGTCATCAAAACTCGTTCAGCAGGTCGTGCGCGTGGGTACCAACAAACAATTTAAGGGCACTTCCTTTTATGTCTCAAGGTGGAGTCACGAAGAGGTAAACTTACATAAATATAAATAAGAGTATACATCGACCACCTCTTTCTTGCTTTTATTATTTGTAATATTATTATTTGTAGTAGTCTTATGTTTTAAAACGCTTACTTTTGACGTGACATCGTCATATAAGTCGAGGAACGCCGGCTGCATGCACGAAAAATGATGACCCATTGTAACGTTACGCTCATTGTACGATCGGAGCGAGAGAACTGCACGAGCGACCGAAAGGCACGATTGGCTTGAGCGTTCGGCTTGCTATTCATAAAAGTATGCAATCATTTCAATTTTTTTTTATTATGACGTTTCCGTAAACTGACTTTACAGACAATCAATTTTTCTCTTTAGCCCTTAATACTAAATCTGTCGCCATAAAGTTGTTTATGTCATAATATCACGCCTGTAATCCCCGAAGGGTTACGTAAAGGTGAAAAAGGAAAGTTTGTTTTCGTTAAAATATGGAGACTTTAATGGACGGTAAAACTCTATTTTCAGATTAGATATATAAACCAGACCTTCTCGGTCCAGGCTGTCCGTTTATGGAACGAATTGCCGATATCGGTAAGACAAAAAAAAACTTTAAAAGCTTAGTTACAAATCATTTTTAGTCTCTGCAATGTCATTCAGTCAAAATGTCACCCTTCTAGTTTTATTTTTGCCATTCAATGTTAAAAAAACACATATATCTATATACTAGCTGTCCCGCGCAACTTCGTATGCGTAACATTTCCCCCGATTTTGAAACATTATTAATTGCTGCTCCGCTCCTATTTGTCGTAGCGTAATGATATATAGCCTATAGCCTACCTCGATAAATGGGCTACATCGGATCAGTAGTTCCTGAGATTAGCGCGTTCAAGCAAACAAACAAACTCTTCAGCTTTATAATATTAGTATAGATTTATGTATTATATTTATATTATACATGTATGTATATTATACATGTACGAAGTAGATAACTTTACTTTTGTTAATTAAAAATGTTGTATAGTACACCACTGACTACCCCCTTTTTTATTTTAATTTCATAATGTCCATCCAAAGGTTGTCTGGAAGATATCGCTATCAGCGATAAGACCGCCGTTGTAACCATAAAATTAGCAGTTTTGTAAGCTCGTTATGTGTAATTTCTGGTGTACAATAAAGTTTTATTCCATTCTAAAGAATGAAAAAAAAAATATTAAAGAAAAATCAGATTTCCAAACAAATCTTAACTTGCCTTTTTTAAATTACATTTCATTCACCCTTTCCATAATTGGAAAAGTACTTACACCTACGTATGTTTACTCACTCTTCGACGTTTCTTTATTTACGTGGCCCTACCTTTCCTCACAATAGAGAAGTTCTCACAGACGAAAGCTGATTTAATTAGTGTTGTTGGTACAGTTGCGCGGTGCTTGCAAATAATCTGAGTTTAGATCCGCGTAGGGTCACCATTTCGAAGTTAGAAAAATACTGACAAAAAGCCGGAGCTTTGAAAAAAAGTTTGGGATATTTATTTTTTCAGTACTCCATCAACTACATGTTTGATGAGCTGTGTTACAATTTTGGTGTGAGATAAAGTTTACTCGATGTATCGATTTGTATTTATTACCTGTCGTACTGTATGAATCGGAATGCTTGACTGTAAAGATGTGGATGAAAAAGATTCCATGTAGTGGAGATGAGAATGTTGAGGTGGATCTGAGGTTTGACAAGAATGGACAAAGTAAGAAATGAGGTTATTAAAGAAAGTTTAAAAGCGGCCCCGGTTACACAAAAGTTGAAAGGGAATCGTCTGTCTTTGTATGGGCATGCAATGAGGAGGGACGAATCGCATGTGACTAAAAGAGTGATGCTTATAAATGTTGATGGATGGAAAGGGAGAGGAAGACCAAGGAAACGATGGACGGATTGTGTGTGAAATTATATGAAAGAAAAAGCAAAAGCGATATATGATAGCGTGACTGGTAACAGAGGAGAATGTAAGAAAAAAAACGTGTTTTGCTGACCCCAAGTAACATGGGACAAAGGCAGAAATATGTAATTTTATATTTATATTTGTTTAACAAGTAACAGGACTCAAAATTAGGTTAGTAACAATATTTCTTAACAACTACGTTAGTAAACTTAACCTACACACTTAACCTATACTGCCTTATAGATATGCAAATCCCTGCTACAAGCTAAACACTGATGTAGATAGCTTGCAGCAACGATTCACACACAAACAGTCCAGTCTGCTCGCAACACACTGCGGTATAATGTTGGGGCTGGCCCGCATCCGGCGCACCAGCGAAGCGCATGTTTTTCGCATCGTGGTGTAGAAACAATCGACACGAGCATCAGCAAACATCCCTGATGCGCTACAGAAGCGGAACAGCCCCATCAATACGCGGAACGCATTATTATATTGAACACGAAGGGCGCTGTACGATTTTTGAGTATAATCTACCCACAGGCTGCATGTGTAAAATGAGGTGCAATAAGCACGAAATAAGGTTCAATAGGTAAGGTTCAATAAGGTAATGATGATCTATTTCTACTATCTGCAAAACTCCTTTATTTGAATAGTCTGGACAAATGTCATGGCTGGACAAATCTAGTTTCTAGTTTATATGTGTATAGTATAGTACCTTAGTAGTAACCCTAGCTCCGAGAGGTGACTCCACCGCACTAGGTACACTTTTTTCTCTGAAACTCCTGCCTTTTTCTTTACAGCTAATAGACTCGTAACTGTTAACTCTTTACTTAAAAGTAGGCGTTAATTAATTATCAAGCACTGTTCTGTGAAAACTGCTTTTCATTAATTAATTTGGCTTTCCATTTCAAAGTCTGAAATAACTACCTCGATATTCAGTTCTAAACCTGAACAGTGCTTTCAGGGTTCTGGTGCGATAAGGGCGGTTACACAAAAGTTTGTAGAGTAAATCATTTAGTAAGATTTTAGGAAATATCGTAGCATGGCCGCCGTAGAAACGGGCTATGTCGACGGAAGAATAGCAAAATCCACATTGTCATTGTCTATCTGTCATTATGTCGATTCTTCCGTAGCCAAAACTCGTTTCTACAGTGGTCATGCTACCGTGCTGTAAATAGCTTATGACTTTTATCCACTACATATGAGCTGGCAGGCTACTGATGGACTGCCTCGTTGGTCTAGTAGCGACTGCTGAGCATCAGGTCCTGGGTTCGATTCCCGGGTCGGGCAAAGTGTTTTTATGTTTTACCATCAGGAATTTATAAGTATCAGTCACGGAGTCTGGAATTGTACCCGGTTGACGGCAATAGGCTCGCCCCCTATTTTTTTTTAATGCTTTGCCTCACTAGGAATTTGTCCTGTATCGTGGGTGCGTTTTACAAACATTTAAACTCACATACACAAACAGCCTGACCCGGAACAACTATCTGTAGGCCATACAAATATTTGTTCCGTGCGGGGATCGAACCCGCGACACGCAGCGCAGCAGTCGATCGCTCAACCACTGCGCCAACCTTGCCGTCAGCCGTATTACATGGGACTTCAACATAACTGGCGAAATGTGGGGGTAATATTAGGTACACCTCTGCTTAACCCTTTGGGGTTTACAGGTGTGATGTTATGAGCTACCATAATACCACGTGAATCTACTCATAAACCACAAGTTTTCTTACTTAAAAGAGGCTTTACAACCTTTTCAGGCAGAAAACTTTCTTCATTGCACCCTGAACACAATAAGTATCGTAGCTCTCCCCTCGGTCGGAATTTAAAATACCTGATAACAGAGCTTTGAGAATAAAGTTACTTTATCGATAATAACCGCATTTCCTACTTTTACCTTGCAAGCCACTCTAGTTAAGTAGACATTTATGACAATGGCACGGGCGTAATAGGTACTCCTGTCACATTACGGTTTCACTTCATGAAATATATCCGCAACCCTATCGCGGGCAACACACATCGACTTCTTTTCAAAGTAAATTGACTGTTTGTTTAGGTACCACCCTACTAGGCGCTGAAATAAAACAAATGACAAAAAAAGTTAAACTTATGCCTCATTATACCTGTTTCTTAAATATAGAGCTATGCAACCAAGACGACATTTTTTTAAAACACACGTCTCTTTTGTGATTCAACATGAAAAAAACTAAGAAAAAATCTGTAATTTTATTGTATTTTTTTCCATCGGTTTATCTCGACGACTATAACAATGTTATCTTTGACATTTCTTGAATGACAAAGCGGGGCGGCTCAATAACCATCCAATTTGCATAACCTAATTTCTCGTGGCTGCGTCAAATTGCTGACAGATCTCAGAGGCCGCACTTGGATCATAATGGATGGGACGTCGATCCCGATAAGACCGTAAACTGACAAGAATATATCTGGTCATTAACGTACGCTTGATGTTAGGTACTAGCCGTATATCGGTAACTGCCCGTACCAGATTAAATTGCTAGTTTATACGTAGGTACGGCCCCATTTTGTGATTAAGCTTGGTTTCAACAAAACTTGAGAACGAACCAAACACAAAATAAAAATCAAAATAGGTATTTTACTAAACACGGCTTACATCAAACGTCGACAAAAGGTGCAATGTTCGGGGTGGTCGATTCATATGGAGAAGAACCGGCACGAAACTCTTTTAAAATGATTTGGTTTTACTATATTATCATGTTACAGCATTAGTGCTTAAATATGGGGGACTGTGTGAACACATATAGACGTGATTTCACTACACACGCATAACATTTTAAACGGTCGGCTAGCGTTAAAATTAGTTTATGCCTAGTATTTAAGCTGCTTACTTGCTGCTATCCCTTTCGGTACTATATTTTTATTATCTTACAAGACTAAAAATTGGGCATTCGTTGTGACCACAGTATCTGACCACTAAACTTTTTGTCCCGGACTCCCGGCAGCCCGCCCTATTTACAGCCTAATGCGAACGCGAGATTGTTGTTATGGCTACATCTTATTCTTCTCGAATAATGTATAAAAAGTTAAGAATCTTTTTCATGTTAAATGCTTATCTACGTGTTTTATTGTCTCCTGGTACCGAGGATTTTTGAGAAATTGGACGCTAGCTTTGAATATTTTTTTTTTCATTCGTACTGATGATTATTAGATTCTTCAAGGCTATGTACTTTTAAAATACTTTAGTTTCACCCCTGTTTTAAAAGAGAACGTAAATTAACCTAGAAATGATACAGTAAAAAAAATCTAAAGAGATGTAAGTATACTTCGACAATAAAGTAATAGAATATAAAGCAAACAAAAATACCCTTTCTATTATTTGCCCAAATCACTCGTGTGTTTTGTTTGATGTTTCGAGCACGTTGTGTGGCTCTATAAAGCTAAATTGTTGCCCATAATATCTCACAGACGGAGAAGGATGGATATGTTTTTTTTTATTCATCTGACGAGCCCGCCACACTTTCCCAAACCACTGCAAGTCCTGAAAGCCGGAGTCAACACATGGTGGCGGTAGAGAATGAATATTGACGAAGTCCCTGAGAAACAATTTAGATGCGGGATCTAAGACAGTTCTTAGATCATCATCTGCCTAGCGTTTTCCCAAACTATCTTGGGGTCGGCTTTCAGTCTAACCGGATGCAGCTGAGTACCAGTATTTTTCATGAAGCGACTGCCTATCTGACCTTCACAACCCAGTAACTGGGTACTACGCTAAGACCCTTGGTAAGACTGGATGTCAGACTACTCGTAACGACTGTTAAAGATCTACAAATGACAGCCGGGACCAACGGCTTAACCTGCTTTCGGAGGCACGGAGGAAATTCGGTATGTAATTATGGTCACCCATCCACGGACCAACCTCGGCAAGCACGGCTTAACCTTAAAGTTATTATTTAGCCATGAGCTCCTCCTAAGACATTTCTTAGATCCTGCAACTAAAATAATCAGAAAATGATAGCGAAGAAGTTGGAAAAACACATTTCCACAAAGCTCGATATGTGTCAGTTGAAAAATCAAAACAAGAGTTTTATCAACCTTATGCAATTTACCTAATCATATAAAGATATAAGTTGAATGTGTACCTAAAACGTTAAACTGAAGAGTTTGTTTGATTTTTTGTTTGAATGCGCCAATCTCTGGAACTAACACTTGGACTTGAAAAATCTCTTTTGCATTTATATCTCCTATTTAACATCACGCTACTGCCCTTAGGAGCTGTTCTACCGTTTCATTGCTGCACCGCGCAGATACATACCGCCCTATAAGTCCTACCAACATAAATGTAACTGTAATCTCTGATGAATTAATTGCAATGGTGGTCCTTAACATCGGAATTTGCAATTTCAATCTTTGTCCTTTTCACTTATTTTGTGCGATTCTTCACGTGATATTGCCGGCAATAGATTGCATGTCGTATATCGGGTTTAATTTTATGGTAACAGATATTTATTTATACTACCCCCTTGTTTCGCACGGTTTTAGGAATGAAAAAATTTCAAGATTTCTTTAAATTTTCATGATAGTAAAAACTGTATCAAAATTCGTTGTCATGTTTAGAAGATCAACGCAGTCATACAGACATACACGAATAACTACTATCTTTTATAATATTTGTACCAATAGATAATATTTTTATTCAGAAATGTTTCGGTAATACCAAAAGGCTCAATTCGAAGCTGGTGTGGCAATGCCGATAAAACGTACTTGAGTAAAGCCGTTAACGACCCTTAAATAATACGAATGTTACTAACGAAACATATTATACGGAGTTTCGGATAGTAAGCTATTGTTCGATTAGTTAGTTTAGACTTTAAATGAAGCAAAGTGGAGTAACAACTTTGCTTGATTATTAGTGATAAACTAACCGTTTTATTCCTGGGCTACCTGTCATGCGTTTTATTCTGTAATTTAGTTCTTCTGGGTTTTAATGTAGGAGCTCGTCGTTAAGTAATAACAGACGCAAGTATTGATCTTCTAGCGACGCCTAGCTTGCCAAGGTCGGTCCGTGGATGGATGACCACCCATTCAATTCTGAGTTTCCTCCGTGCCTCGGAAAGCATGTAAAGCAGTTGGTCCCAGCTGTCATTTGTAGATCTTTGACAGTGCGTACAGGTAGTCAGTGACCCGAAAGTTTGACACACAGTCTTACTAAGAGGTATTGTAGTGCCCAGTGCTAACTGGGTTTTGGAGGTCGAATAGGCTATCAATCCATGTAAAATACCGGTATTGATTTAAGTTAGACTGGAAGCCAACCCAAACATAAAAAACTGTGAAAAGGCTTGCCAGATGGTAATGAATATGTGTCTAAATTTGAAACGAACCACAATAAAACATGGACGCAGCTATTTATGCCTCCAATAATAAAAGTCCTCCAAAATAAAAATATCTTTCGCTTTTCATTTGTTTTACGTTTTCTAAATAAAATAATGCAAAGATGCTTTCTTTAACGTCTAGAGCTATAACGTGAAAAATCTATTTTCTCTAAGAGATATTCAGCTGAGAATGTTTCACAGCTCGTATCATGGAAGTAGGTGCAAGTCTCAGAAGGATTTAGTTTCGGACTTCGGCTCTGTTCGAATCTTCATGTTTGCGCTTAACTCGACTGCTTGAAGGTAATTCGCAGCATCTACAAAATGGCTGCTTAAGTAATATTGTTCAAGATCAGGATTCCGTTTCCGCCCACACTTGAAACACGCAGTTAGGAAGTAAGTTTCTATGAAACTTAACCTTTCAGCTTCTGTTGAGTTGGGTTAGATATAACGTTGGAGTTACAAAGTTATAGTAAGGGGCTGTAATTAACCGCGTAGTAATGAATTAGGAAACGAGGTATTACAGACATGGTATATTGCTGTTACTTTTACCTCTTAAATGAAGGTATTGTTTCACATAAACAACAACTGCAATCTGTTAGAACTATACTTTCCTGGTCAAAAATGTATAGGTATGGAGGCCCTAGCACGAGCCCGCGTTGTAAACGTGCCGTAAATTTCCATTTAAAAATTAAAAATACTCGTTTTACATATTATTATTTATTTATAACATTAGGAATTTATTCATATCTATACAAACAATCCATCCATGTTGCTAAAAATTGAACTAAAATGCTATAAGTAGTATTATTGTACTTTCAACTAGCTGTGCCCGCGACTTCGTTCGCGCGGAATTTAAGAAAAAAGTTATTTAGTTTTATTTTTTATAATAGTTTTAGACTTTTTCTAAAATAGAAGTAGCCTAAGTATACGCTGATGTACTTAGGAGTACATAGCTGATGTACTCCTTAGTACATCAGCTATTTGCCAGTGAAAGTCCCGTCAAATCGGTCCAGCCGTTCCAGAGATTAGCCGGAACAAACAGACAGACAGACAAAAATTAAAAAAAATATTTTGGTATATGTACCGTATATACATTCATATGCATGTAGTAAAAAGCGGTTACTTTAATATTACAAACGGACACTTCAATTTTATTTATTTGTTTAGATTCAAATTGATGTTACAACGCGCGCTCGTGCAAGAGCCTTGGTTCAGTACAAGGCTTTGCAAAAGTATGTAGTTCGACAATCCCGAAATACGACACGAGTAAAACTCATACATACCTGACTTTGTCCGGGCCACCGCTGGATATTCACAAAAATGACAGTTACAAAAGTATGTCCTTAAACAAAATAACTGCCAGGTTACAGTAACTATTCGCAATTTATAGAAAAGCATTTAGTTTGAGCACAGCGAGATATTATCTGACATTTCAATAGTCAAAATTCGGCACATTTGCGGTTGGACGCAACTCGGATTACACGCGGTAATTCAACTCCTAAATGAAGCTATCAATTGCTATTGATTTCGAACATTTCGTATCACGAATGGACATTTAAAAGCAAAACTGCCTCTAAACTATTAAATTCTTGTGGATGAATTAATATTGTATAATCTAATGCGAGTGGAGTGACCTATTACAAATTTTATTACTGAAATAGCTGTGTTCAATGTCGAATTACAACACAATTTTGATTTAGTGTTTTGGATGCTACTTGTAACTCTTATACCTACAGTGTTGCATGATTCCAAAATTCTACTGCCATACACAGAAAAGTCTATATTGTAAACGAGCGTGACTTCACAAAACCACCATTCAAGCTTTTCTAACTAAACGCATTTTCAGTTCTAGCAAAATATGGGACAATCGTACATAGCAAGCACTATTGAATATCGTCGGACAAGAAATCTATATTCGTGTGTTAGGTAGCAGTAAATTGAATAGGTCGTGACTCTGCAGGCTCAGTCAGGAATCCGAGAGGAAAAATTAAATTCCTATAGACGAGTAGCGTGCCCAATGCGTGCACTCACGTGCTAGCCGACACAGTGTGGCCACAGATAACGAACATAAAGAGGTGGCTAAACGGTTCTACACAAAAAAATATAGTCAAAATGTTTACGACTTTAAGGTTATACTTTAAGGTTATTTACTGAGCATTAAAATAGACTCTTACGTTTTCCTTTTATAAAAACAGTCACCTACAAAAAATTACATTAAAAGCCAGCCAGCTTGATCAAAAGATAAAACCCAATTAGATACCAAACAGAATAGTTACCTTACCCCGAAATATAATTCAAAGAACAATTCTCAAAGCCAAGTAAACCGCAAATCGCTTTAGCATCAGAACTTTTTGTAGCTTTTCAAGAAATATCGTAATAAGCTAAAAGGTAATCTATTAACTCGGTCTGTTCAAAATAAGGACGTAAAGCTTAAAAGATTGAAATGTTCAGCAAAGGGAGCAACATGAGGAGAGGCTCAAGGCGAAGGCGACTCATTGTAATCCGGCTCCGTTGTTCAGACACTTCATAATATTCTTTTTGTAATGCAGTCAAAGTGGGGCGGCGGCTTAGCGTCCGCTGTAACTTGTAAGGCGCTGAACAAAATTAATGGCTTCCCAGCCTCACTCCTGGGCTCTGCAGGCTTAATCCCGGCAACACGTGATGCAGTGCCGACCGTCGTCTTCGATCACGGCAGAAAAAGTGTTCCACAAGTTTTCCGTTAAGAACTTCTTGAACTTACAAGTTTTTAGCAAAAAGGCAACGTCTTACGTCAGCGAAGAATTCATTCGTTTTTTGATCGATGGAGGCGGAAGTATTGTAAATCTTTTGAGTTGCGGCTTTGTTTAAAGAGGCTATACTAGTAGAAGATTTATAAAATCAGGGCAAGGTAACAGTAAAGTTTCTGTACTACAAGGTGGTCTTAAGTTCGGAACACAGTACCTGGTCTCGACAGCCTGTACCTGTGCTGCTTTATTTTATTCATAGTGTTCCTTAAAAATACTACAAATTAGAATAAATAATACTGCACCGTAATACTCATAGCTAAAAACTAAAACAAACAGCTATTTAGTTCCTTACATTATACTAACACGTACTTGCACCTCGTTGGCCAAGTTTTAATAGATCTTAGACTGTAAATCTATGCAGCCATATACATTACTCGGAAACGTTCAGTAACTCTGCCCTGGATTGAACTAAACACGTAAACACTATCATTCATTTGAATCCAACACGGAATATACCGTAAGTAGTCCTTGCAACGCAACAATATGGACATAAATATGCAATTACTAGAGGATAAATACCAAAAGCACATTAAAATATATATCGGCGCAACTACAACAATTCGTCTAGAAAAACCTAGAATAACTAAGTTTAATCATTTAATTGTCCTTTAAATTAGTTTAAAAACCATAAGTTGATTACTTTGAATTTATTACGATGTAAAATTAATGTCATCATTGTAATTTCAATACTTAACCTAAAATGAAACGTGCACGTACGTCGAGCCCTATAAATACGGCCGCACTGTAGGCGATCGAAGCAGTCTTGCTTGAGCCGCCGAACTGTACGGATCTATGTAAATAAGTCGTTACGCTGTCGGTTGAATAAACGAGTCATACAGTGTACTTGTGGTGTTTTACTTGGAAGATCGAAGATGAGTGATCACCCTGAACATAGTCAGTGACGTCAGCTATGCTGACGTCACGCTTTTTAAAAACGGAACGGAGACATTTTCTCCGTCATCAGAAGTGGGATCGCAAGAGATTTCTACTCAAGCCACTTCCTCATCAGCTCGTTTACCACCTGAGCAACTGGAACCACCCAACATTCGGCGTCAGGAGCCTGGACTGGTCTCCAATACATCAATGGAAGCCATGAATCAATCAAGACCGCTTACATACCCTGATGAAGGAATGCGGATGGACGGAATACCACCACAATTCCTTATGCAGATGATGGAAATGATGCAGAGAATGTCAGAGCGTTTGTGTGCTCCGCCTACCGAATCAAAAATAAGGATCAAAGGCATTTACCTGCCACCTTTCGACCCGGATACCCATGTCGGAGTACGTGAGTGGTGTCAACATATTGATCAAGCCATTGAGGCATATAAGTTGAGTGATTTCGACGTTCGTATGAAAGTCTGCAGTCTGCTGAAGGGACGTGCGAAAATGTGGATCGATGATTGGATGGTGACCAGTAGTACCTGGGAAGAGTTACAAATGAACATCACCACATTTGAACCTGAGAACAGATACTCCCGAGACATTATGTTCAGGAAACATTTTTATGATTCCTCAAAGGATATTACCGAGTTCTGGTTACGGGCATGGATTTTATGGAGAAGGGTCACCAAGGACAAGTTGGAAGATGAGCACGCCGTGGAGGCAGTGATTGGATGTGTTAATGATGAGCGATTACGCATCGATTTACTGACTACCAGAGCAACCACTGTTCCTGAACTGATTTCAGTAGCAACATCTATACGGAAGAAACGTTCTCATCCAAACTCAAGTTCCACAATACCTAACAAGACAGACAACGATTTAATCAACATAAAGCCAAAATTCATCAGTTCCAAAGAGGAGACTATGTGTTGATTAAGAATAACCCGCGCAATCAAACATCACTCGATCTTAAGTTTAGTGAACCTTATGAAGTGTGTAGTTCTAGAAAATGACCGATATTTGGTGAAGAAGGTAGTCGGCAGGGGGCGACTTCGCAAGGTGGCTCATGATCAGCTGCGCCGCGCGCCACAACCAGGTGAACAGGTGACCGTATCGGCGGGAAATGCATCACCTGGTTATCAGGAGTCTGCTGCAATTAAGCCCATCCCTTCGACTTCACGAGACCCAGAAAACCACCAGCTACAGGGTGAAAATAATTCATCAGAATAAAACCGTGAGTAACTTAATTCAAATATTCTAAATATCCCTCCGATAACTCTTCGAGAACCTCCGAGAACTCTACGAGAACCTCCGAGAACTCTACGAGAACCTCCGAGAACTCTACGAGAACCTCCGAGAACTCTACGAGAACCTCCGAGAACTCTACGAGAACCCTTTAATAAAATCTCCGAGAACCTACTAACCTTATCAGAATCGATATTCTCAAAAGACAAAACAACGCAAGTTGTTTACAGATGTACTACTCAGAGGAAGTTTTGTTTCTATTCTTTCAGGTCTACGAGAATCCACAAAAATCGACGAGAACCAACGAGGCTGGTGCAGAGCGCGCACCGCCTGTCAGTGTGGCCGTATCGGAATCGGAAAACCGTAATTCATCAGAATAAAACCGTAAGTAACTTAATTCAAATATTCTAAATATCCCTCAGATAGCTCTACGAGAACCTCCGAGAACTCTACGAGAACCTCCGAGAACTCTACGAGAACCTCCGAGAACCCTTTAATAAAATCTCCGAGAACCTACTAACCTTATCAGAATCGATATTCTCAAAAGACAAAACAACGCAAGTTGTTAACAGATGTACTACTCAGAGGAAGTTTTGTTTCTATTCTTTCAGGTCTACGAGAATCCACAAAAATCGACGAGAACCAACGAGGCTGGTGCAGAGCGCGCACCGCCTGTCAGTATGGCCGTATCGGCGCAACTACAACAATTCGTCTAGAAAAACCTAGAATAACTAAGTTTAATCATTTAATTGTCCTTTAAATTAGTTTAAAAACCATAAGTTGATTACTTTGAATTTATTACGATGTAAAATTAATGTCATCATTGTAATTTCAATACTTAACCTAAAATGAAACGTGCACGTACGTCGAGCCCTATAAATACGGCCGCACTGTAGGCGATCGAAGCAGTCTTGCTTGAGCCGCCGAACTGTACGGATCTATGTAAATAAGTCGTTACGCTGTCGGTTGAATAAACGAGTCATACAGTGTACTTGTGGTGTTTTACTTGGAAGATCGAAGATGAGTGATCACCCTGAACATAGTCAGTGACGTCAGCTATGCTGACGTCACGCTTTTTAAAAACGGAACGGAGACATTTTCTCCGTCATATATCATTAACAGCATTAAATCAATGCAGCAATTAACAGAGTGACTCCCGGGATCTCACTGTTTGCGAATCATAAGCTCGTATTTATTTAAATTGAATAAATCACAACTGAATAATGAAACGAACTACTTTCATTAATAATTAATAGGAAGTAAAGATAATTCGAAATTATCGCATTATGTAACTGAATGTGCATTTTAGTAGTCGCGCTACGCTTGCTACGCCGCTACAGCTACACCGCCACGCACGGTGCTACGGTATCCCGCATGCACTTAGGGCTAATTTACGGAGCCGCATTGTGCAGCGGGGCCCGCAGTAAGTTTTAGATAAGTAAGTTTGAAATCAGCTAATTTAGATCGCCTGCGGCGTTGAGGCCAGCTGGTTTTACACATACCGCGTCCCGCCTCGCGTCTTCGAAACAACATTGTAAATTGCCATAATTATGTTTGTGTTTGTGCGTATGATAACAAGAGCCGCTGCATGCGTTGCCTCTCCGTAAACGGAAAAAAGTACAACGCGAAACTAGACGCAAAGTTTTAACCGCAAATATGTTGAGTCTTTCCATCTAAAAGATTATTTGCAAAAGTCGTTGTGTTGCAGGTTTTGCACGTAATACGGGCGAAGCCAGTGTCGCAAGTGATGTTATAAAACCGCGCCGTTGTGCGTAGGAGGCAGCTGTAGAAGTTGTGGCTTTACACTAATTACGCACAAAGGCGACGAACGCGACATTTTGTTTCTTCATTCTCAGTATAAATAACGTAGGAAATTACGGCTAGGTAAACCACCTTTTCACTCATTAAATTTAATGAAATAAAGTTTACTTAAATAAAAAATATGTGTGTAGTACAGACTGCTAGTTCGGTAAGTGCAGGTGGAACAGGGGCAAATCGGCGATTTTCCTGCCATTTCCTTTACTAAGAAAACGCTGTGTAGCTCAAAAAGAGCGATAGCTTGCAAACGAATAAAATTCTCCAAATATATGTGACAGACTTTTTCAAAGTAAGATATTATTGCTTTATAAGACCAACTACTGTAAAACTTTTCAGGTTGACATGCGCCCCATTTTTTTAAACGTTTAATCTGTAGAATTTTTAGGTTAACCCAAGCCCAGATCACAAACTAACAAAAAAAAACGGGTTGCACTCCGAGAGTGCCGGCAGAAGTGAACAGTTGAATATTAACGTTGTGCATTTTTGATATTTTGGAATGGTTAGGGAATAATTTTGCACGAATTTCGTTAATTATCAGTATTAAAGTACTATCATTTATGTGGTAAAATACAATATTCATTTATTGCGCTATCGTACACAAACATGACAATATATTACATAAAAAAATATAACACTTCAGAACGATTACAATCCGTCTTACGAATTTTACCTCTTTGGAGAAACCGAAGGTTTTGTTTGTGCATAAGATAATTATTCCGTTTTGAAAACCCAAACTCAATGACACATGTCATAAAGTCAAATTCCTTCGTAACCTAATGTCAATCCGTCTCACGAATTTTCGATCGTGACGCCAGTTTAACATTTTTTACCCATCACAAAAGTGCACAACGCCGCTAAACAAGTTTTCACTTAAAAAAAAAAAAAAACGATCCCTGTATGTAGAAGCCAGCAACAAAGAGTAACAATACTGCCCCGGATCAGCATCACATCACGTAAGGTGAGGCGAGGTGATGACGTTGTTTTTTTTCTGTAGATACTGCTATCTACAGAGTATCATAGAAAGAATTGCGACTTACTCGAGTTGCGGAGATGCTGGTCCAGTGCAGTTCATATGTGTGAGGATGTTGGGCTTAAGTGTATCACTTCACTTTGTGACAACGTGTTGTAGTAGCAATCATCTTATGTGAAAACACTCATTCACAACTACATAGAACAATGGCACTCGGTCGTTCTATCATTAACATAATCAGCTTAGTATCGTTCAACCACTTCACGATTATTGTTTAATTTCTTTCATGACTGCAACAATAACTACTAACATTTGTATTGAACGGGAAAGGCTTTCTGGGAACGGCTAATGTAAACAATAATAAAAAATAATACAATGATCTTTATGACAATCTTTCAAGGTGTGGGAATTCGATTTGATTTCAAAACATGTTCTTTTCTATTTAGACTTTCTATTATGAGATACTTTGTAAACATCTAGATGAACCTACATACTTTGAAGTCAGAAACATGACATTGACTGGCTAATATTTTAGATCATGCTAATTCGAGAGAGGAACTTTAAACTAAGTTATTAAGACTTGTAGTCACGAGTGACGGGCACGAGAGATTAAAACTATTCTCCGATTAGAGACCTATTCAGATCCGGGAATCTTAAGTTTTACGAGATAATCCATTCAACCTTTTCAGAAATGAGCCTTAAAAGGATTAAAAGTAATTAAAATTTTAACGCTATTTCAAAATGTATATATAATCTTTCACCGTGCAAATTTTCGTTGAAGCACAACCGTTTCTTGTGTCGCGGTTACAGCCAACCAGGTGGCAACCATTTGTTTTTATGGTATAATTAACAAACAACTTGATCCACCACTGGACACAGACATTTTGCAATTTGTTCTTTGGTAGTAAAGCCTAATTATTTAACTAACACTAGGTGTTACCTAAATTAACGCCTATATAAAACTGCACTGTTAGATTTTCGTTCAAAATTCAATAATTTTACTAAATTTCTGATATCGCCTAAAGTGTCCCTTGTGGTATACCAAAATAATTGAGGGAAGCAAAAGATTTGAGCTTAGTTTTGAAAAGTATTAGTTGATTTTACAAACAATGTCGCACAGTGAGAGTGAGAGCGTGAGAGTTATATTACGCTCAATAGAAGTTAGATAACCGTTGACAAGGAAGACTGAATACAATCGCAGGTGAAGCAGCTGCGACAACAATATGTTAGCTTTTTTTTTCTATTAACAAGTTCCTTTATTTATCATTAGTGGTTTCCGATTGCCTCATTGATAGGATATCGAGTTCTCTCACTAAGCAGCACAGCTTCTTCTACGTACATTCGTAATAATTTGTTAGATAACTATGTAATGTAATATTTTTATCCCGAGAGTCCAAACACACATAAATTCAACTGGGGGGGGGGGGGGTTGTAACGGAAACTACAGAACACCACTTGCTAGGATGATTATTTAACTCTTTTCGCCTCTATCACATACACTTACGTTTACTCCATACATTTATGAGTAAATTGTGAAAAACAACAAAAAGAATTCTCGTAATTTTCCTCGGGCTTTTCAAATTGCAAGCATGTCAGATAGGATTGTTTTTGGGATCATTTCCATATTGTTGTGACACGGAAAGTAGAAGAATGTATCTTTTCTTTAGATTATTTCAATTGACATTGCAATTTTCATAAGCTTAGTCACAGGCATAAACACTCTGACACCACTAACCACACGATAAAGAAAGAAGAGTTCAATTGCAGCTGTGATATCAAATCTGTAAAATCTACAAAATGGCCTTAATTTTTTTATGATGACTGCCGAATGCTACCAATAAAGAACGTTAAAGTTTCGTGCCGCTTGACGATTTGATTTTAAAACAGATACGGAGAACTTGTTAGGACGACCAGATAGCGCCATCTATCTTGTGTGATATGAAGTACAGGGGCGGGACCCCGAGGTCACGTTGCGACCACGGAGATTTACATTGAATTAGAACATCTCTGTCTGTCCTTTGGTCTATCCTGTTGGGGATTATAGGGATAATGTTGAACCTAACCTATTATTACTGAAATACGATCGTGGCTTGTTTTTGTAAAGGCCACCCTTTGTTCCAATTAAAAGAATGTAGTTGTTTCTAGGTTTTTGAGGAAATTGAATGAAGTATGTTTAAATTAACTTCATCAGTTTCCCGCTTACTCACAACAGTAGCCCCTCTCATCCAAGATATTAGATTCCCAAGCAATACGCAGTTTCAGACAGAACAGTCTCTTGGTACACTCATTGTGTCAAGTGCTCGAAGCCACGTACAACTGTAATGTATTGTGCAGGGTTGAAAGTCGTCGACTTGCACGTCCGTACTACCCATTCTACCCGTGGGTACAACCCGAGCGGGTAGTTCCTCCCAGTTGACTTCACAACTTGCTACTCTATTTCGAATTAAAATACGTTTCGCCTTACTTCACGGAGCTATGAAACTACTTATGTGAACTTAAAACCAATCCAAGTATTCATGGTGAACTTACAGAAAACGTAAACATAGTTTTTTAGTTTTTGAGGAGGATGTTTGGTCCTTGTGATGGTTGCATATGATAAGCTGAGGACAAAAATATACGGATCCATCAATTATTCAAAACAAGTGGTCACTTATTCATATCTTTATTTGCATTCCAAAATATGTGATGATCTTTCAATGGATTTAAACCTAAGGTACAATTATGGACCCTGCAAGGCACATCGGAATGAGGTATGATAATGTGCTGAAAAGCAGAATTAAACAACTGTCGGTTCTATTAGAGCTACGAACTGAACCAATATGCTCAGCTCGCCCTAACTCGCCAGCCGCGGAACGTCCCCTAAGCCAATCTAGCAATCAAACCAACATTTTCCAAATTAAGTACGCTGAACGTTCTTTTTCCCATCTATGAAACACGGAATTAAATCCATTCAGTATTGGCTCCGAGATTCAAGGGGGACGTCACTACGCCAAGGAGATTTGATTTATTACATCAGGAAATATAAAACGTCTCTCATTGTAATGTTAAAAAGCTTTTTCATTGCTGAAATGCGACACATAAATGCAGACATGGCTTTTCGAATCTTTTCTCCATAATTGATTCTGTCCTGAGATATATTTATTTTATTCGACTACAGCAAAGCTCAAGGGAGCCGCTTTGTTTTCCTAGTTTTTGTTTTGCTACCGAACTTGTGTGTATAGTTATTACAATAAATCAAATATACTGCGAGAATTATTGGGTGTAACTTGTTTAGGTGTTCCGTAACATCGCCAGTTTATTAGAGTTTGGTAATTCTTATAATTAATCGAAGTTCGAAATGACTGAGTGGAGACCTTGCTGTTGGATATTCGTGCTATATTATGCTGACCGAATAATGTTTTGTCTTTGATTAAGAATCAGACTGGGGTGTCTGTCTGAAATTTCAAGCGTGAGGCGTTTCTTATTTATTAGTGGTTTGCAGCATTTATTGTTGTCTTAAAAAATTTTTGCAAATATGCTTGTATTGCAGCTCTCTGTACTTACACCATTACATAATACAATTAGCAGTCTTCCAAGTATGGACGTAGAAAACTATTAAAATATTTTTAAGAAACCCTATGTTGTCGCTAGCAACTCTATTCGGGCGCTAACTAACCAAGGCGTCGACAGAGGGCGATTGCGAGGCGACAACTACACGGCAGAAACGCACCTCGACCCTTTTGCTTTCGACAACGGAGCTGTTCGGTCATTCCTAATATCCCGATTGGCGACCCTGGCTATATTATTATCTGTACAGCATTATTGCACCATCAAAATTTCCAAATCTTTACTTCAGTTTATTTAGTATTAATACAGTTATTTTTATGAACCATAAATAAGTTACAAACTATAGTGTGTGGTTTAGTTTAACATTAAATTTAAGTGGAATTGGGCAACGTTGCTTCCTTTCTTAATAACTATTATTATAACCTAACTAAGTATATTCGTCTCAAAATCTATCTATCTACCTCAAACAAAATGAACAAACACAAATTATTACAATCCATCGGTTGGTAATAGTGGCAAATACAAGCAAAGTAGTTCTAAGGCGTGCGGGAGTTAACAAACTTCTGCCGCTACGTTCTATTGGAACATTTGATTACTTAGTTTGGCTGGTCCTGGCTGTTTGTACTATGACTTAGCAACTTCATCTTTATTTTAAAAAAATGTGTTTGAACGTAGAAGGTAGTACGGATCCACAGTTTGTTGCAATTGGAAAATGTTGGTAGCTTGACCGTCGCTGCGTCGTGTATTTTATGTGGTAGTTAATGGGTCGGTTAGAGAAGAACCTTCTCAACTCATCTCAAAGCATTTATTTCAATTAGACCATTACAGGCACTTTAGAAAGTCAAAAAACAGAACAAAACGAAAAGCTACAGACACAGACCCAAGGCATAATAACTTGTGAAAGTACTGTAGTTGCCCTTCCAAAGCGTAGATCTCTATGGAGAAAATTGGGTAAGAAACTCCATGGACACTCTTTTAAATCAAAATATTGTTATAAAATCTTGGTTACATCATTCATGTTGAGAATTTTAAATATGTGAGAATATGTGAAACACGTGCAAGTTAAGAGCCAGATTTTCAAAAACCAATTATTGTTACCGAACCTCAAAAGATTTTATATTCGCCTTAAAAGCGTAGTCGACGTAGCTGTAGCCCCGCTACGCGGGGCTCTTATTTCTGTCTGCAGGGCTTACAGTAACCTAACACGAAGGGGATGTCGAACCACTATAATAATAATACCACATAACCATAAAATAAAGGGAATAATAATTCTACCAAATAAAACGTTGTCATACAAAAATTTGCTAATCGTTAGTTGTCAAAGTGAAACATTTGGTTGGCAAGTAAAAATCTGGCAAAAAAAATTCGGCGAAAAGGCAGGACACCGTGTAAAGTATTTTTGTCATATTTTGGAATGAGAAAATATACCTATAATTGGCACATTTTAAGCTTTGTAGTCAGACTACGCCTTGTAGACTAGGGTAGAAGCCTTTCAAACTTATAAAAAATGAAAAATAAATAGTAGGATGAAACCCATTGGAAAAGGAGGAGAATATTATAAAAAATGATAGGAAAAATAATTTACGGGTGATCTGAGTTCGGGAAGGGGAAAAGGGGGGTTTAAGGGTAAAAAACGGTTTATCTCGATTTCCGGCAAAATTACAAGTCATAGGGAAAAGATAAAGATAAAGATATATTTATTGCTTAACTGTGTACATTAAGTTCTTATCAATACACATTACATTTTTGGTTTCAACAGTCTACCCGAATCGGATATGCAAAAGTAAAAAGTCAAATGGTAAAGTTGTAGGTAATAAAAAGATCTACAACTTATGCATTTACACTTTTTTCAAATTACAGTGTATTTGGGACATAAAAAGGTAAGTTTTCACTAAATTTCGTGTTTATTTTTTTTTGTAAAAGATAAAAATAAAAAACCAAAAACTTGGTTTTTTGAATGTTTCACATACCTCTTGAGGTTATGTGAAAAAAGTGTCAATGCAAAAGTTCTAGATCTTTTTATTACCTACAACTTTGCCATTTGACTTTTTCCCCTATAACTTGTAGTTTTGCCTTTCCCCTTCCCGAACTCAGATCACCCGTAAATTATTTTTCCTATCATTTTTATAATATTGTCCTCCTTTTCCTATGGGTTTCATCCTACTATAATTTTTTTTCGTTTCAAAAATTATCGACCCTGGTCTATGGTAGTAAACCTTTTTACAAATTTGATAAAAATTAATGCATCGAATATTTCATTTTATGACAAATCTGTTACATAAAGGGATCGAGGAAACCGCCGGCCGGGTCCCACCCAAGCGTCCGAATTCGGTTTCAGTGGTATTTATGGGCGATGATAAATAAAACCGCTCAGAAATAATAACTACTTTACCAGTCCTGTACGGAACGACTTTTATTAATTTTCGGGCACGCATTTTTGGTAATTTTTACCACAATATCCGCTTACCGTGGACGTTTTGACCTAGTTTTATCAATTCCTTTTATCATTTTGTGATAATCGCACATTTTCAGTGACTGTAGTGCTATTTAATTTTATGTAAGTAAAAACTCACTATGCAGCTCAATTTTGTTTGGGCTGCAGAAAAGCCTAGCAAGTATTCTACAAGAAAAAATCGAAAACTCAAATTAGGAGAGTAAAGCCTAATTATAAATATATAACCAGATCATGTAGGAGGTCCAACAATTCTGTGGCATATAAATTAAAAATAAAACATTGTGACTACAAACAAACGTCACGTTTTGCTACATTTGTAAAATAGTGAGCTTGAACGTGAAGTGCGCGGGGTTTACGATGCGCCGCGACAGATCAGGCCGCCCGTAAATTACCCGGTTTCGGAACGACGGACGTGCCTCCGCCGTGTGAATAATTGTGTGTACTCGTGCCCCTACCTGCGTGTGCTGCACCCCTGGCTTATTCACTAGAACTACGACTAAATGTAAGCCCGCAAATATTTGCGGAATGCCCAACAATGGTTTTTTCGATAATTGTTCTAGACAACAATGTATTCGCGGACACATTGTTGCATTATAGAAAACATGATTTTTTTATCCAAAACAACTGAGTAGTCCAAGCAATAACTACATTGATGAAACTGAATTGACTCTTTACAAAGTCATGGAAAATTTCACAACAAAAATACTTATCTACTGCAACTCGGAAACAGGTTTAAAAGTTTTGAAGTCTTAACAAAATTCAGAATAGAGCACTAAAATATGTTTGTATTTACATCGGCATTGTACTTACAACGTAAACCGTTTGAGCAAACTCTGTTAGCTAGATCTGCGCAGAAGTTTGCGGTAATAGGGCAACTCTTTCCTCCGTGTTACGATTTCGTCCGCACAGTTTTTAAAGTCACTTTGGTAAAGCAGTTTCGAAATTACACTCGTAACTCTCATTTATACTGCTAAGAATAGGAACGGACTTCAAATCGTGTAATGAAGACTTTACTAAATTAATGAAATGTAACGATTATCTCGGCTTAGTCCGTATTTGAATTGTCTACCGAGGCAGATTTATTAAATTAATTTGGTTCCCGGCCACTAATTGTCTTTTGTATCAATTCAATTTGAATTGATACAAAAGACAATTACTGCCAAATAGTTCTAAAGATATATAGATAATAATATGAAATGTGGATAATATTATGTCGATTACATAATCATAGGGTTGGTATGCATTTTAACAATGAGAGTTTACAAAGCAGTATTGCTTATAATTTGCAATGTATAAATACAAAATATTAATTCTTTACAAAAAGTGGAACTGATGAACAATATCGAGCGGTGTTCAGCAGACCCTACAATTGCTGTAGTAGTTAGAGGACTTAGTTTGACTAGTCGTTAAATTCAGGCAAGAGCTTTGTTTCACGGAGAAAACTAAGTCTGACTAAGGGTTGTTTCTAGGTACTTGACTTGAAGGCGTCAAATTTCCGAGTAAACTTGAGAGCTACTTGACAATGCCGCAGTGCAGTGACTTTATCATGTGAGCATGTGAACAGTTTACGAGATTAATATTTTATTACTCACATTCACAAAAAACTGTGTTCTTTTGTTGCTCGGAACATTAAAAGATACGTAATGTCTTAGCGTTCCGTTTCTGAAGATAGATTTATGGTTTTATATGTAAATGTTTCATAGCAGTCACTCGGAGATAACTCACATCATACCCGAAACGTGTTTGTTCTGCTATACATAACAAAACAATTGATGGCCGATTTCTGTGTATAGAAATGTTTTACTTTCTTGTCTTGCCCCGAAGAACTTTTATTTCATCAATTTAAACTTTTGGTTTTTGAAAGTATAATATTTAACGTAATTTCCAGAGGTTTTGCAGTTAGGTGAACCATGGATACATTATTTTGTATTAATACCCATGGTTCACTCGAGGTGACTCATGGTTCATGGAGGAGCTCGTGGCTAAATAATAACAGCCGCCCAGGTCGATCTTTAAAGTTAAGCCGTGTTTGCCGAGGTTGGTCTGTGGATGGGTGACCATAATTACATATCGAGTTTCCTCCGTGCCTCGGAAAGCACGTTAAGCCGTTGGTCCCGGCTGTCATTTGTAGATCTTTGACAGTAGTTACGAGTAGTCAGAAGCTAAAAGTCTGACATCGAGTCTTACCAAAGGGTATCGTATTACCCAGTTACTGGGTTGTGAAATACTGGTACTCAGCTGCATCCGGTTAGACTGGAAGCCGACCTCAAGATAGTTTGGGAAAAGGCTAGGCAGATGATGATGTCCCATGGTTCACTCATTAGTTGAACCAAGAGTACAGAAAGTTAACTGTGGAACACCTAGGTGACCCACTTTTGTGTTCCACGGGTCAGAAAGGTCCAAATCTAGTCGTAGGTATTGGTAGATGACTCTAAGATTTAGAATGCAATCGTTCATAAACATACTGAAACTACCTCTGAAAATCTTCTTAAAATGTGTTAGTTTACGTCATAACAGTACTCAAACTTACGCATTTCAAGATATTAATCACCAACTATTTCATTAGTGGTTATATGAATTCCTAGTAAACAAATTAATTAATTATATCTGTCGCCAAACAAGTTTGTAATAACTGCTGCACGTGTGACGTCACAGCTTTCCCTCATGTAACTTGCCTTTCAGAAGTTGCGTGACAAACTGACCGCTAGTTGGTACTTTTATATATTTTTACATGTTATATGTACATTGTACACAAAGCTCGGGCGTAGTGCCCAGTTTGTCTTAGATTTATAACTGCAGTTATGTCATTTTGACTGACTCCGTATAAATGGTATATTTAGGTTTTTGTATTACTACGCATCTTTAATCAAACAAACTAAAATGACCTCTTGGACAGTCAACATTGCTAAAACTTAAGCTTAAAGTTAGTATAAACTAACTTTACTAACCAGCTGAGATTTTTCACAGCTTGAATTATTTCTACATAGCTCGTTACTACGCGAGAGTACCAGTAATGTACGAACTTAAAAGTGGTGTTTCGTTATTTGTAGCCATTGTTAAAACTGTAGTTTTACGAGTACTTTTACGAACGAACACCCATTTTCTTTCATTCCATTTACCTACATTTGACTGTCTAAGTCTATCTGTCAGCAAGCGAAATGATTTTTCTGAAAAAAAAAACAAGTCAATAATCTTTATTACACAATAAAGTGCTTACGAAATTGTGAGAAGTCCCTAATTTGTGTGCTAGATGTGTGAACCTGTGTTACAAGAACAATGCCTTCTCCCAGGAGGAGATCAGACAGAATCTTAATCAAAAAGAATAACAAAAAAAAACTATGGTAACAACAAAAACAAAGCGGTTAAAGAAAGCCTGTGTTGATGGTTAAAGTGTTTGTGTGTGTGTGTGTGTGAGTGTGAATTGAATGATTAAGAAGGGTTTTCAGCAATCGCATCGAAATTTGTTTTTTTTTACGGATTTGTAATTATCGAATGACCCCCGCTCTGGGCGGAGCGGAAGGGAGTGTCAGACTTGTACTGACTAAAACCCATCCATGTTCCTTCTTAGCCCTTTGTGTTCCAGGGCCACGGTATCTCTTTCGAACAGTCCCGCAGCCCTGGCAGGCATCGGCCCTCTCGGACCCCTTCCCATTTTGCTGACATCTCCTTGAGGCGCGCGTGGAACACGAACGCGCCGTCGACACGGCCTGTCGTCATAAGAGGGACGGACGGTGAGCTAGCCCATTACACACCGTCCTATGGCCCGCGCCTACGGTGGCCGGGGCTACTGGTGGCACCCGATGCCCGGGGCGTCTCCCGCGGCGGCTGGGACAGGCTCTCTCCCTCTCACGTTCCGCTACCTCCTTCGCTAGCATGACTGCTTCGCAGAAGGTGGCAACGGCTTCCCATTTCCTCTCGCTACGGACCATGGATTGAACTAGGGCCGGACGCGAGAGGTCGCCGCTGCTAATCGCCGCTACGAGGACACGGTGCTCAGACCAAGCGGAGCAGAGGTCCACGGTGAGCTAGACCGTGTCCTCCGGGCGATCCTCGCAGTGCATCCGGGTGATCCTTGCATTGGAATTTTGGTACCTTGAAATTCTTTTCAAAATATTTCTTTACTCCGTTCTCGTCAAAACCGTCGCCCGCAAATTATTCTTATTTTTATTTATTTATTTTACTATTTATGTACACACAGTAGAAATCACAGGAAAAAACATAAAATATTTGAGTACAAAGGTACTGCTTATTTCATACGAAATTTCTGCCAGCAGACCTGCGAAAGGAAAAATGAAAAAGAAATGTAGACGATAGTGTGTGAGAGAATGAAGAGAAAAATGTGTTTATGTGCCTTAACTAACTTAACCTATACTATTTTAAATATAAATACATATATAACTAAATATAAATACATAATGCTAGGATATAAAAATACATATATATATATAAATCAGAATTGAGAGGAAAGGTAATGCTCTTTCACTCGGGTTTTGAACAACGAAATGGTCTTTAAATCACGAATGCTAGGCGGAAGTGAGTTCCACAGCCTTACAGCATGAACAGAGAAGGAATAGGAGTAATAGCTGGATTTATGAGGATGGGATTTAAGGATGGATCTAAGGTGCGATCTACATGGTACGTCACTGGGACGAGCGTAAGAAAAACGCTCGCGCAGGTAAGAAGGATAGGACGGGTTGTGTAGGATATTGAAGAGGAGACATAGGATCCTAGTGTTCCTGCGAAGGCGGATTGGGAGCCACTTGAGTTCTTTGCGAAGGTGAGAAACGTGGTCATATTTACGGATACCAAAAATAAAGCGAATACATAAATTTTGCAAGCGCTCAAGCTTATTTAATAGCTCCTCAGTAGCATCCAGGTAGCAGGCGTCGGCATAATCTATTATCGGCTGAATAAGCGTTTGTGCTAAAGAAATTTTAGTCTTCAAAGGCAGGAGGTTCTGAAGGCATTTCAACGAGTGTAGAGAAAAGTGTACCTTACGGCTGACCTCGCTGACTTGAGCTCGCCACGACAGATTCGAATCAACAGTTACACCCAGATCTTTGGCAGTATCTGTATATTCGATGCGAACACCATCGAGGTACAAAGGCATCAAAGATGCAACAACAGCCGCAGTTCGGACAAATCTGCTGCCTATAATCATGGCCTGAGATTTTGTTGGGTTAATTTGCAGACCAAATGACTTAGCCCAGGCGCTGATACAAGCCAGGTCATGATTCATAGCAGCAATGGCGGAATCCGCATCAGCTACATTAAAATGCCGGTAGAGCTGCAGGTCATCTGCATAAAGATGGAAATTAGAAGCGATTACACAGGTAACCATGTTAATGAAAATTGAAAAAAGAAGAGGAGAGAGAACGCTACCCTGAGGGACACCTTCGGTGAGGCTACACCAATCAGAGAAGGTCTCATCAAGGCGAACGCACTGAGAACGTCCCCGAAGATAAGAATTGAACCAGGCTAAAGTAGAAGAGGAAAAATTTAAAGATTTGAGGATACCTAGCAAAATGTCGAAATCCAATGAGTTGAAGGCACTACTGAAGTCAAGCAATACAAGTACGGTAAGTGACTTACTCTCCATTGCCCAGCGGATATCGTCAGTTACCTTCAAAAGAGCAGTGACAGTACTATGACCCGAGCGGAAACCCGATTGGAAAGGGGATATTAAAGAGTTTGACGTCAAGAAAAATGTTAATTGTTTATGGACTAAGTGCTCAAAAACTTTGGAAAGAAATGGGAGAATAGAGATAGGTCTAAAGTGGGATAGCGAGGATGGATTGTTAGTTTTAGGTAAAGGTATAATGTGAGCCTGCTTCCAAACTAAAGGAAAAGAGCAACTAGAAAAAGAGTTATTAAAGATATAAGTCAGAACAGAAAGTAAAGAGGGCAGGATAAGAGTAATCATTCTTGAACACAACTTATCGTTACCGACTGCTGAAGATGTAATCGCAAGGACAGATTTCTTAACGTCATCCTCAGAAACATCGCTAAGGTTAAAAAGAGAACATTGTGGCAAAGGTAATCTGGAAAGCTTCTCCAGGGTTGCAGCTTTGGCAGACGAATCGAGAGAAAAGGGAAGAAAAGAGAAGTGTTTATTAAGATCGTCGAGGTTCACATCCTTGCACTGATTGGTAGGTGATTTGCCTATGCCTACAGACTTTAGAAATTTCCAAACATCAGAAGAATTACGGTTGTCGAGTTGATCGCGGAAATAGCGTCTCTTGGCATCTTGACACAGATGGCTGCAGCGATTACGTAGCGATTTGTAATAAGAGAGATTAAGCTCTGAAGGTCTGCGCTTATATCTGCACTTGGCTTTGTCCCTTCGTGCCATAAGTTCTTTAATTTGTGCAGTCATCCATGGTGCAGGGTTATGTTTTACTTTGACACGTCGGATGGGTGCATGCATATCATACAAGTCGAGAACTGTTTTGGTAAAATAACTCACTTTTTCCTCGATACCGTCCTTCTCGAGCAGAGGGGACCAGTCGAGATTGCCGGCATCACGCTGCAATGCCTCCAAATCTATGCCTTTGCCTTGCCTGCCATGCCTTTTTTATTCTTCTCCTCTTCCCTTTTGATTCCTCCTGGTAACTAAATGAGCTTCAATCTCGTTACGAATCTCGTTGTTTTATTACTACGGATTGTATCATTATCAGGTTTGGTCACTCTAAAAGTCATTTTTGACATTATTGTATCCACAGTATTCATCTCAGTTTTGTAATCAAATAATTAACCTTAAAAGTAATACATAATATATCTAAACTTTATCGGCTTTACAAAATCTGTTCCATTTTATGGTAAAATCTGCAGTCTTACGGTAAAATTTTAATTTTGCTACGAGGTTTCTCCGAAATGGATTTAGCTAAACTGAATTTCTTGTTAAAAGACTCTCGGTCGAATTTCTCTGGAACGGATAAAGATATAAATCTAAGCTGTTTGTAGTTTCCAATTCGTCTTTCTGTGATTCTAGGCGAACCTTGCATGACCCTACCCAAGGGAGAGGTACCTACTTAATATTTGGTGGCATTTTCGAATAAGGATTTTGGAATTTTACGCAATCAAAGATTAGGCTTGCTTTAACTAGTAACTGCGATGGTAATAGTGGAAAAGAAAAGTAGTGGTTTTGGATACTCTTTATTATCCCCACACTAATACCATTTGTGTGGAAAAAATAAAACCAATTATAGCATAAATGACTCCTCCAATGTTTGGTTTATCACTGACTGTGCAAAGGCTGAATGATTTTCATTCTTACCTTCAAGAAATAATACAAAAGATGGACGTACTTCCGCACATACTTGAAAAATAGTAAAAGTTTAAATGAATACAAAGACAAAGCATAAATTCTTCAAGAATATCCCTCGGCCTGAAAGATTCTTATAAATCTTTCATTCCGAAGTTCGTGACCGTCTTTAAACCAACTTTGATTTGCTGGCATTAAACAGACTGATGGCGTAATGTACCGTAATTGTACGACTGTTAAAGAAACACATTTAGAAAAGAAAAGTAAAGAGAAAATAACTTTATAAAATTCCACTAGAAATTGCTATATTTCTAAACAACAGAAACAATTCTCGATTGAAATTCAGATTTTCCATACAGTGTACACATGGTGACACATCAAGTATATATATTTCCAGTAAAACATGGCCTCGCTTCAGATTTCCAATATAATAGGAGATCCGCATTAACTAGTTTTTAGCCGACTTCAAAAAAGGAGGAGGTTCTCAATTCGACGGTATGTTTTTGTTTTGTGTGTTTGTTACGCGATTACTCCGCCAATTGTGGACCGATTTTCAAAATTCTTTTTTTGTTCAAAAGGAGATACTTCTGAAGTGGTCCCATAGTCACCAAGTCAGGATCTGATGATTGGATCCCGGAGAAAACGAGGGCAACCCTCAAATGTTATGCGCCCACACATCGTTTTTCGCAAATGTTATGAATACATGAGATGATGATTACCATACTTGCGTATGGTAATCATCATCTCATGTAGCTGAGCTGATGATGGAAGGTACAACTCCCTAACAGTAAGGAGTAGGCATCGACTGATTTAGTAAATATTTTTTTTGATGTTTGAAAGGGCGTTTACCATTTTGGTCTCGTAATCATCAGGTCAGGAGGTGATGAATTAACCATAGACGATAGAAATCTTCAAAAAACGATAGCACATGTCTCGCGATTGCTGCGATTGTTTGTGTATGCATAGTTTACGCCATACCATAACATTACGCCAGTTCGCTTTTAAGGGCGCTTTTAAATTGTAACAATAATACAGTAAAGGTGTAATTTATCATTGTTACATCTACAAAATCTTCACGCCTTTGTTCTTCATCGCCATCGTCTTCATCACATGTAAAGCTAGACACCACCGTTTCGAAGCGCACAGCGAAATCAGCGAGGCTTAAGTCTTCTAGTTCGTCTGGGCGTAATTTATACCGGTCAAAAATGTTGTTGTAAACTGATGTACATACCTATCATCACTGTCGTATCGTAGAAGTCGAAAACGTTCAGTTGGCTTATAACTGTTAATAGACTGTTTTACGGGAAGACATTTTGAGCGGTAAGTGACACAGTCTATATGCGCATTCTGGAGCACTTACAAGGCGTTGAGATAGAATGGCCATTGAGACTACAAATAACTGTTTTCATATAGGACCACCTTGCCTCTTAGCCTTCGTAATGTCTTCTCGTACAACTTCACCTGTATCATGGGGCTCGCTGCTCATAACTCTCATTTGAAATGTTTATAGTATTTAGTTTTTTTCCCTTTCGTCGTTACTTTCTTCCAAACGGCGCTGTCTCATTTGAGCAGCGCGTTTAGTAGGCCTACCTATGGGTAAAATTCATTTTGTTTATTAAGTTAAACAAAATGAATTTTCTTTCTATTAAAAATTGAAAAAGAAACTTCAAAACTATGAATTATGTACAAACTTAAACTAAAAACTAGAAAATAAAAAACAAAAACCGACTTCAAAAACCTAATAAACACTAAAAACTTAAAATTAATATTAAATTGAATAACTATAATCAAGAATTATAAACCTTAATAACCTTACCTAACTCTAATCTACACTATATTTACAATTTAACCGTTTTTGGAGTCGGTGCCAAGCCCGCACTCACAAAATATTAACCTCAAAGAGGTATTATAGCAGAAAAAAAAATAAAAGACTCAACACCACAAACTGAAAAAAAAATACAACACAAAACAGAATATCAACAGAAGAATACGGAGTTGTTTTTGTTCGGATAGTGGGGCGCTCTTGCGGACGAAATGTGAAACTCCAAAGTAATACAATTAGATCTTCATAGGTTTCTCGGTAACGAAAATATATCGCGATTCAGAATTCGGTACAACGCCATCTATCGAGCGCTGACTAAAACTTTTAACCGCTTTGTAAAAATATCAGTACCTATTAATAAGGGTATGATTTTATCAATACCCTAATAAATGCATTTTCATTGACCTAATAAATAATATTTGTTCCCAAAATAGTAGATCTGTCACCTAAATTGAATCATCAAATAATATCAAAACGCTTACGTAAATATTAATTAAGAATTACTTGGAAATAATATCAATCATCAAGTAATTTTATTACGTTTAAAAATAATAAAAGTGTCACGAAAATTGAATCATCAAACAATGTAAAAATGTTTACATAAAAACTCCAAACCACACAGGTCCAAACCAAGGCGTTGTTGACGTAGCCCCGCTACGCGGGGCTCCTATTTCTGTCTGCAGGGTTTACAGTAACCTAACACGAAGGGGATGTCGGGGTCTTAGTTCGCTCGCTCCGCTCGCTCACTAGACCCCGCCATCCTCTTCGAACCTAACCTGTCCGAGTCGGTGTGCCCAATGCCGAGGTTAAGCTCAGCTGCCTATGCAGTTAGGAAAATAAGGCAGTTGACTGATGTAGCCACAGCTAGGTTAGTATACTACGCGTATTTCCACAGTAATATGTCTTATGGAATTCTGCTGTGCGGATCGGCAGCAGACGTTGATTCAATTTTTATATTGCAAAAGAGGGCAGTCCGCGCGATCTATAAAATGGGTCCTCGCGAGTCCCTCAGAGAAAAATTTAAAGAGATCGATATACTGACTCTGCCTTCACTTTATATCTTAGAATGTATTTTATATGTCCGCAAAAACCGAGGGCTTTTCAAAATTAGAAGCGTCTTCCATAATATAAACACACGATGTAAACACGAAATTGTAATAATAACCCAAATATAGATTAACAAAAACTAGCAAGTCATTTCTTATAAACAGTATACGCTTTTATAATAAGTTGCCAAAGTCAGCTAGAGAACTGACCGATGGAAAGTTTAAAAATTGCATCAAACGTGTCCTTATTAAAAAAGCATATTACAAAATTAAGGACTACGTTGAAGATAAAGAAGTTTGGTTGTAGTTCTTTCTGCTCATGCGGCTTCCCTGGTAGCTCATAAACGACACAAATATGTGGATGTCTATAACTATTCCGAATTTTATTTATTCCGTTCTTTTTTTTTCAGATGTTTTACAATAGTTTACAAATCATTGCAACGTTTATTCATTGTGCAGAATAGTTAAAGTACTCAGATGACTACATATTTGTCAATTGTTTAATTAATTGTTCTTATGTTTTATTCTTACTTTTGTATAGATTCTTTTTCATTCATATTATTTGTGAATGTGTGGACATTGTAGGCTTTATAAATTTTTTTTTCACTATTATTTTTTTCTAGCTTTTGTAGTAAGCGATGACTTATTGTCGGGCCTACGCTGTAATCTCATACTTAGGTACTAACACTGTAACATCTGTAAAATCATTTGGTTCTACAATATTTGGAATATTGTAGAACCAAATGATTTTATAAGAGAAACCATGGAGTTTCTTGCCGGTTCTTCTCAATAGGAAACGACCAACCCGAACCGTGCCTCTTCCGTCGACGTTTTATAAGTGCCCATGTAGGCTTATCTATAATAAATTATTTTGATTTTGATTGATTTGATTTTGACATGCCCCTATTATTTCCCTTTTTTCAAAACATAACTACTAAAAGAATTATTACAACCAAAAACCCGAAAAAAGCCCGTTTTTACCGCCATGTTCAGACGACTATCAGATAAATTAGATAAGTTTTTTTAACAAAAAACAAAATAATAGAAGCATAGATATCCTTTTTCTCTAAATTTTGGTATAAGAATTATTTAGATCAATTTAGTTTTGTAGAAGAAAATAGCGGAATACAAAACGTCTTTTGGTCAAGATTTTTGTAGGTAATATCAGCCTGAGCTGCAGTTGTCCCTTTCGCACTTTACGGAGGCTTGGTCGAGCTCGACGGCAATAGTTTCTTTAAATACCTATTCTTCAAATTCCTATGGGCTAGAGTCCCTTCTTAAGGGCTCATTTACGAGACGCGGCGCATCGGGCGGTGGGTGCGCGGTGAGTCGCGTGGCTTTCTGGCGTATTTTCCGTTCACGGAGACGCGGCGACCGTCCTCGGCGGATCTTGTAGCCCAACATGGGACCATGTTCTTCAAGTGTTTGACAACTGTCACAGCATGCATTAGAATAGAATATCTATTTTAGACTAAGTGGAAGTGAAGAAAGTAGCCTGGTGGTACTGCAACTGGACAGGATCAAATCTCATTCTGTAAGAATTTTCGTGTTTTTTTTTTGATGCTGTAAAATATAACTTTTTGTACCTAGGTACATTGTTTTATTTTAAAGCATTATGATTTCAAATCATCAAAAATATATAGTTCAATAATATACTTTTAGTTTTTGAACCATTCAAAAGATCGTAAATAACAAGTAAAGATTGACCAATTAACGAAAAAAAAAACACTATAAAATTTAAAATGAAAACAAAATGATTATTATCGGATAAAACTACGATGTTGTAAATTTGTTTCGTGTGGGAATTGAACCCGGGCACTGCCGTGTGCTTGTATTTATCAGTGTGACATAACGCCGCGCCGGCCGCATAAATCTCAAGCAAACGGGTGTCAAACCGCTTCTCCGTAAATGCTCTCATGCCTCGCCATATGTTTGAGTTTAAAGCGTTAATGAGGACTTATTGTTGGGTAAGTAATATATGATATTGTTAGGAATTAGGAGTGAAATACGTTTAAAAAAGAATAAACAATCTGTAATTTCTTAGAATTAGCACTTTTCCAAAAATTATAAAAATATCAAAAGGAACACTGTAAATATTAATCAAATATAGATTACACAAGCAAAATGGAATAATCAGTACACGAACAAAACACCACCAAAAAATAACTAAGCACACGATAATGATAAGCACGTAGCACGTCCGTTCCGATCGCCGTCCAAGCAAAAAGTGCCCGTTGCCGCACTGCGCGCCTCGTTTTATAGGTTACCGGCAGATGGCGTGACTTTAAGTTGTCACCCCGCCTTCGATAACCAACACGGCCTCTCCTGATACTCTGACGTCCTCGTCAGCTCCTGAGGATGGTCCTGCCTGATCTGTAGCAGTGTCTCCCAAGACTCCTGTGGACTCCTGTGGCCTCACTGTCTCCTGCAATCAGACAGTCACATTACGTAAAAAGATAACAGACGTAGAAGCAAAAACATACGAGTTGCTTAAAAGGTAATGCGCATTACACGTAAAATGTCGTGACACATCAAAATCTTAGTTAAGAATACATCAAATACGTAATTGATCGCGTTGCAGACAGAGGCACTTAGTTAGCGTGTCTCACAACGGCTGTCGGCATAGGCACCTAGTTAGCATACCACCCAGACTTCTACAACACCGTAGGCATAGGCTCTCAGTTTGCATACCTCCCAGTGGCTGTTGACATAGGCACATTGTTAGCGTATCACCCAGACTTTTACAAACACCGTAGGCATAGGCTCTCAGTTTGCATACCTCCCAGTGGCTGTTGACATAGGCACATTGTTAGCGTATCACCCAGACTTTTACAAACACCGTAGGCATAGGCTCTCAGTTTGCATACCTCCCAGTGGCTGTTGACATAGGCACATTGTTAGCATATCACCCAGACTTCAAGACAATACTTGCCCTCAAAAAATGCGGCGCATGTCTCAGGAGTCTATTCGCCCCTCCATGGTACCATGAACTGTGCAGCAGCATATGTGGTCTTCCCGTGGCCACCAGCCAGAAGTTGCAGCTCATAGTGGTCATGGTCCAGGACTCCAGTTACGCGATAAGGTCCGTGCATACCAGGATCTAGTTTCCCCGTGGACTGGGAATACTTGATAACGATGACCTGGTCATCTTTGCTGTAGGCACGTGGAGGCTGTCGGTCTTCATTAGCACGCCTGTCTTGGTCGGCTTGATTTTTGCACAACCGTTCGGCCGTCCTTTATCTCATCTCCCGTGGCGGTTCACGGTTCTCACCAGACAATTCGATGACAATGTCCCGGATTAGTGTGCGAATGACTGGTGTAGCTCCTTCGGTACCGTTAAGCAGTTTTAGCGGGGACTGCTGGGTGGTCTTCTGCTTTGTCGTGTTGAGTATCAGCTGTCCTCAACAAGTTAAGGAGGGTGCAAACGTAACGTTCCACCTGACCATTGGCGTGGTGCATCTCAGGGGTGAATCTGACAACTTAAATCATTCATTAGTGTCACAAAACCAGGTGATTGAAACATCCTACCTCTATCGCATACAATTGTCTTCGGTGTTCCAAACAGAAACATCATTTTGCATAAGACGTTTTAACTCATTTAAGTCCCAATTACAAATAGTAACTGCATACTAGAAATCATAAATGTGGAATATTTATCAAGAAGTCTTGTGAGTTTCTCAAGGTCTATTACAAATGTGACGTAAGAATCAACAAAATAATGGCATTACTTATTTCTTTTAATTGTTAACTAATAGCTTTCTTAGAACAAGATAATGATTGACCACGGATGATGAAATCAACGAGACTTATACTACAGGTAAACCCTGAACTGTTCCAACTATTATGTCACTGGACTTACTTTTATTAAGTTCAGAACAGAAATTGTCGTTACTTTTATTTAGGCTTATTATCCGTACGCTGCTTAGCGAAACAAACACTAATATCATGACCAGTCTTTTTACAGTATGCACATACTGTCTTACTTGGGGTAAAATTCGATTCAGATTTAGTTTGTTCAGTTACATTGTTTGATTTGGGCTTAGGACAACCCGCTTGTTTATGCCCTGTCTGACCGCAAGTGAAACATTTGGGACCCTGACCCTTATATGAACACTTAGGGCTATTATTATGAGGGCTCTTGTTATCATTAGATCGCGGACTGTCACTATTCTGCTTAGAAGTGGACTTTACGAAGGTAGATAGGTAATTAACGAGATTGTCAGGCGTCAGACCTGCATTAGTTGCAGTTGCTTTGATTTGAGGGTCTTTAATCCCTCTAATAACAATCGCCGTTATCAACTCTTGTGATAGGCCTTTTACGATCCGTAATCGTAGTAAACCTCTACGTGCATATTCCGCGTAGGTTGGGTAACTGTCTGAACTAGAGTTCATTACTTCATACAGAATACTTGCTTCATCAATTTTCTTGACACAAAGTGACCGAAAATCTTTTTTTTTAAATTGCTCCATGAACGGTCATTTGTGACCCATTCACTAAGCCATGTCTTAGCATCTCCCTTCAAACAGCTCCCAACGCGGGAAAGACACTCAGTTTGTGACCACTTATTCAACACTACAGCACTGTCAACCTCGTCAAACCACTGCTCAACATTATGCACATTTGGGTCAAAATTAGAAATATAAAAATGCTGGGTGCTTACTGACTTTAACGACTGTATTGCCTCCACTATTTTCTCTGAGGCTGCAGTCGAAACGTCAGTAGCTGTACCTGTGGTTTCCGGCGTAGCTATTACCCGTGAACGTTCTTCTAAAGCCTTCAACCGCGAGACAATAGTCTCAAGCGATCGTTGGTAAGGCGGTGACGCAGGGCTTCGCGTCCTCACGCGGCTCCCACGACGATCTCGTTCGCGCCTGGAACGGCGATCGCAATCCCGAGACTTGCTACGTGACCTTCTACTCCGCTTATGGCGGCTACGAGAACGCGAGGCACTAGTTTTGGAACGTGAACGACTCGATCTATCCATTGGAAACTACCCGCTTTTATCTAAAATTAAAAACCTAAGAACTAGTTTTAACTTTGTGGGCGAAATGAATCTTTATCCCACTTCTGATGTTAGGAATTAGGAGTGAAATACGTTTAAAAAAGAATAAACAATCTGTAATTTCTTAGAATTAGCACTTTTCCAAAAATTATAAAAATATCAAAAGGAACACTGTAAATATTAATCAAATATAGATTACACAAGCAAAATGGAATAATCAGTACACGAACAAAACACCACCAAAAAATAACTAAGCACACGATAATGATAAGCACGTAGCACGTCCGTTCCGATCGCCGTCCAAGCAAAAAGTGCCCGTTGCCGCACTGCGCGCCTCGTTTTATAGGTTACCGGCAGATGGCGTGACTTTAAGTTGTCACCCCGCCTTCGATAACCAACAATATAATTACAAAATCTCTAATATTTACAAGATATAACTACTGAATCTATAATTTTATTCGATATAATGATCAGTTAATATAATAAACATTGATGTAATTTTAAAGTAACTAATTTTTATAAGCATAACATACATTGAATATAAAATCGTTTGATATACCACTCAAAAGACAAAAAACCTATTTAGTCTAATATGATAAAACGCCTAGTAAAAAACACAAAACAAATTTTCATTGTCTAGCAAGCAGCATGCAAGCAAGCATGCAACATGCAGGTGGTTTCTGTTACAGCTCCGGCGCTGCGGGGCTCCGGCGGCCCCATGCGAGCTTATCGTCGCAGATGTTTTTCACCACCGCGGATTCGGCATGCTGGCCGGCCTCGCCGGCCAACCCCCGCCGCGGTCAAGGCTGTTAAAACCACCTGTTCCTCTGATCGCGGGCCGCCTCGCCCCTCCGCGCCTACGTGATTTTAAATAACACTCTAAGGGTAGGGCAGACAGTGGCCCCCGGCCACCGTAGGCGCGGGCCTGTGGACGGTGAGTAATGGGCTAGCTCACCGTCCGTCCGTCTAATGACGACAGGCCGTGCCGACGGCGCGTTTGTGTTCCACGCGCGCCTCAAGGAGATGTCAGCAAATCGGAAGGGGTCCGAGAGGGCCGATGCCTGCCAGGGCTGTGGGTTGTTCGAAAGAGATACCGTAGCCCTGGAACACAAAGGGCTAAGAAGGAACATGGATGGGTTTTAGTCAGTCAAGTCTGACACTCCCTTCCGCTCCGCCCAGAGCGGGAGAAGTCATTTGATGATTTCCCTTCCTTAAAAAAAAAGGGTAGGTCAGACAAGACTACGTGGAGTCGGTTTTGCAGCGATTCGTTTCGGTCATGCCGCTCCCGCAGCAGCTCGCTTCACTCGTTCGCCTTCGCGTGTTAATGGTCACTGTTATAACCAAACCTAATCCAAATGATTCACCAACATAGAGGGGACCTGGCACTCAGCTCCGATCCCACCTTAACCTTCTAACCTCGGATATAAGCCATCCGAGTCGCATGCTTTGAATCGGGATGTTAACTGTGGTTAACACCCCGATGCAATCAAAGCAAAGCAATCTTTATGAAGATGGTATCAGTATTATATATTTTAAACGATTGATGATCTAATGATTTTCGATTAAATAAACGTTTTATCCAATAACGTTATACGAAATAAGTTTTTGAGTATATAAATGTTGTATCTAAAGAAATGATATCATCAGGTATAACTCACGTTTATTGTATCTTGTGAACGTTATTGAAATGAAGATATACCAAATAACTTTATATGATATGAGACCTTTTTTGTTTCAAAGCGCATTTAAGAATTCGTACAATTTTATCCCCTTATTCGGACACAACGCGCAATTTAATTTTACTTTACTGTACACATTTCATCCCAGCACCGTCATCATACTAAAATGGCTGCCTTTTCATATATAAAACTTCACAAATCGACTACTGAATTTTAATGCTTAAACCTTAAAGTTCACATTTTATTAGTATACCGAGGGAAATTAAAATATTTACTTTGTCATGATAGGTACACAAGCGGTGTTGCGCTTCCCCGGCGTCAGGTGGGCCTAAACAAAATGTAAATAGGCCTGATTATTCGCTCTCGCCATTTTGTATTCGCTAAAGTCAGCGAAATAAAAGGCTAAGTACGTTTTACGCTTAATTTCAGGTCTTTGTGAATATGGCAGTAGAGCTGTCAGCTGATATACTGGAAACAATACTTTCTATAACAAATCCGAGTTATGAAAAATTTTAAGTTTCTTCGTTTGCGTGGGCGAAAAGAATCATCTAACTTCTTCTTACGTCAAGGCGAACAAAAGTATAGTGAAATAAAAAGGGCGGACCTGTTGTAATGACTACAATTGATTATTATTCAAATAGGTTAACGGTTTAAAGATTCATAATGTAGTAACAGTCCTTTGAGTTCCTGAATGCAATCATTGCGTAATGTTTTTTTTTCTAAAATATTATGATTTTGCAATAAAATATAATATAATACTAAAATACGTTATTCAATTCGTCATATATTAATTGGTCGTACAACAAAATCAGCGAATTGTAGGATATCTTAACTAATAAGGGTGTAGTTTTAAAGTCGGTTGGTTACCTGCGACTCCTGTGATTATCAGTTTACAAATTGCAACTACTGTACGGGTATTAATTTATTTTGCAGGTAGATGTTAAACGTTTGTGTTTCGTATGTTAGTGGCGTATGAAATTAAATTTTGTTTAGCTGTTTGTTACAAAGAAAAAGAGTACTATATACTTAGAGTAGTATGCTAAGTTTAAATATCAAAGTTCATGTGAAAAGTTCAAAAATATTTTCAAGTAAATGAAATCCTTATAATTTCTTATCGAGAAATAAATTTATTTAACCATAAATCGTAGTTATATAATAGTTATATAAGACTCCAAAGTAATTACAAAGCATAACGCCTTTAATCCCCGAAGGGTTAATCATAGGTGTGGCCCATTATTACACACAATTCGCCTGTTGTTGAAGTCAGATGGCGAGCCTATTGCCATCAACAGGCAAAAATCCCAACTTAGTTGCTGCTACTGAGAAGGTCCTTAATGAGAAACCTAATAACAATTTGCCCGACCCGGGAATCGAACCCAGGACCTCATGCTCAGCTGTCGCGCTTGCGATCACTTGACCAACGAACAGTGATTAGTATCATCTTCAAAAAAAGAAGTCAGTTCGGACAGCGGGCAAATGATGGATATATCAAAACAGTCGTAAAATTACTTATTTATTCAGAATCAAACTGTTTTCGTAAGTGGTTAAAAGTATTCGTACCTCTTTAAATATCAAAATCAAAAGTCATTTATTCAGATTAGGCTGATAATCAGCACTTTTTGAACGTCAAAATTACAAGAGACAGTCCCCCAAAACGCCCGCCCTTCGCCACTTCCTAGTGTTTTAGATGGGAAGAAGAAGTGGCGGAACAAACTCCCCAGCAACACATCTGTCTGCTATGTTAGAAGAACCAAATTCTACACAATAGTGTTCAAGTTTATATAAACAAAGAATCCATTACATCAAATGAATGTCACATGTCAGCTAGCAAACACCAATAATAAAATATAAAAAAAAAACTCAAGAATAATTAAAGCCTCCAGACATAAAGGGCGTGCCCGCTTACACGTGCACACAGACGAAAAAAAAATTCAAATAAAAAAGGAAAATAAAATAATTATGTCGAAAATCTATGCATGAACTTATATAACATATCAGTAAGCTAATTTGGAGAAAGAACATAAACATTGTCTTGGGTAGCTAATTTGGAGAAAGAACATAAACATTGTCTTGGATAGCTAATTTGGAGAAAGAACATAAACATTGTCATGGGTAGCTAATTTGGAGAAAGAACATAAACATTGTCTTGGGTAGCTAATTTGGAGAAAGAACATAAACATTGTGTTGGGTAGCTAATTTGGAGAAAGAACATAAACATTGTCTTGGGTAGCTAATTTGAAGAAAGAACATAAACATTGTGTTGGGTAGCTAATTTGGAGAAAGAACATAAACATTGTCTTGGGTAGCTAATTTGGAGAAAGAACATAAACATTGTCTTGGGTAGCTAATTTGGAGAAAGAACATAAACATTGTCTTGGATAGCTAATTTGGAGAAAGAACATAAACATTGTCTTGGGTAGCTAATTTGGAGAAAGAACATAAACATTGTCTTGGGTAGCTAATTTGGAGAAAGAACATAAACATTGTGTTGGGTAGCTAATTTGGAGAAAGAACATAAACATTGTCTTGGGTAGCTAATTTGGAGAAAGAACATAAACATTGTGTTGGGTAGCTAATTTGGAGAAAGAACATAAACATTGTCTTGGGTAGCTAATTTGGAGAAAGAACATAAACATTGTCTTGAGCCAAAACTGGTCAGTTGGTTGGTTGGTTGGTTGACTAGTTAAACTGGTCAGTTTTATACTTAGGCTGGAACGAAAGCAGACAAAAGCTAAAACTTTATAGAATACCCTAATACAGGTATTTAATTGCCTTTTTTCACCTCTAAATAAAACAATTATTAGCTAGATTGTATGGTACACTATTCTGAATAAATAAAGGTGAAATTATGTGCATAAAGTATTAAGTTGTTAAAATTAGCATAATAATATGAGAAGACTGGGGAGGGATTCTAAAGAATAAAGTATTTATTTCAAGAATGTTATTCTGTGACTTTCAAAGAGGCGTAAAGACATAACATGCTATGTTATTTAGACTAGACATGCTATAGTATTAATATTTTAACATATTTATGTTTCGTATTAAAATTCACGTTTAACATGTTCAAATATTTGTAAGCCATTTTATGGCAAAACATGTAAGTTCACAATCCAATAGAGTTATAAAATAAAATTTAATTAACATTTAGGTCTTATAAATATCTAAGACATAGTTGTACTATGTTTTTACGCAAATAAAAATTATTCTATTCTATATTTTATTCTATGAGGAGCTCGTGGCTGAATAATAACAGCCGCCCAGGTCGATCTTTAAGGTTAAGCCGTGCTTGCCGAGGTTGGTCTGTGGATGGATGACCATAATTACATACCTAGTTTCCTCCGTGCCTCGGAAAGCACGTTAAGCCGTTGGTCCCGGCTGTCATTTGTAGATCTTTGACAGTCGTTACGAGTAGTCAGAAGCTAAAAGTCTGACATCCAGTCTTACCAAGGGGTGTCGTATTACCCGGGTACTGGGTTGTGGAGGTCAGATAGGCAGTCGCTTCATGTAAAATACTGGTACTCAGCTGCATCCGGTTAGACTGGAAGCCGACCCCAAGATAGTTTGGGAAAAGGCTAGGCAGATGATAGACTGGAAGCCAACTTCAACATAGTTGGGAAAAGGCAAGGCAGATGATGAGGTTGTCTTGCTTAATCCACCTACACCCCATTTTTATAAAATTGATCAGTAATGCGATTATTTGTGTATTGCTATGTGTATATATGTGTGTGTTATGTTGCTAACTTTACACCTAAAAGATCTGTTAGAAGTTTTTTGTTATTCTTCTCATAAATATTGTTAATTATATTTTACCTTCCTGCTAAAGTAGCCAGCATAAATCTCCCTTAAGCCACTCGTTCCTTAATGCATTAGGTAAGTGTTGGCTAACACGGAATTAACATCATGCCCTAATTTTGGACTTTATATAAATTCTTGCACCTACTGCGGTACGAAATTAAAATATAACCTATCCAGTGTTATTTTACGTTAACATCAATCTTTCAGATTAACTTTAAATGTTTTATCGACTGAAATTTCCAGTTTCCAACAAGCTTTTAATGCAATACTGACAAATAGCCTCCCATAAAAATAAAATATTATTTTACGAGTTATTCCTATAGTATTTCTTGGCTATGGATTGGCTGCCCAGTTTTATTTGTGTTGTTGGGTCACGGGGTTCGAGGGCCGGGAGTTGGATGCGGAAGGTTTAGCGCGATGAAACATTGAATGAACTGGTAGATGCACTTGTAATTGGCAGCATCCGCAGCACGCCGCCACGTCGGCGACTGCATCCTGGGACTTATCAGCAAATAGCTTTCGTTTATTAAATAAACTTCTAAAGCCTTGACAATTATTTTAAAAGCACGTTCTCTAATCTAGTTTTTAAAAGATTAGCTAGTTACGTTTGTACAATCAATAAAGATGTGCGGTAATCGGAACTGAATGAATGTTCCGCACGTAAATATTATGTATTTATGTTATAACGCAGATTGATATCATCATAACAAAAATCACGTAAATAAAAATCCAATAAACGTGTTTTCGTTTATTTTTAAAACGCATTATTCATCGATTTCAATAAACACCAGTGAGAAAAGTCGGTCATTCTTGTTAATAATGACCTCGGACAATAAGTTTCCTGGACCGATGTTTGATATAACTAGAGTTTGAAGTATTTATTTTGAAGCATTTTCGAAGCATCAACAAAAGACTGGCTTGTCTTGCAGTAAGCCCATGTAAATATGACTGGGAAATTAAACCTAGTGATTAGGAGTCCCAATTTTGGTAAAGGAAACTTGTTCAAGTTAGGAGGTCAAAAACGTGAAGAAATTAATTTAGGCCTAGTCAGTTATTGCAGAAATCTGGTAGAAACAAAGAAATAAAAACCATAAATTACACTTTTAAAAGAAACAACATATGTATGTTCCCCAAAATGTAATAGGCTGGCATGAGCTCAAGGTCGTGTATTTGGAGAGAACCTCACGTCCCAGCCGCCGCGGAAGACGCTCCGGGCGTCGGGGGGCAACCAGTGGCCCCCTGCCACCGTAGGCGCGGGCCTGTGGACGGTGAGTAATGGGCTAGCTCACCGTCCGCGTCCGTCCGTCTTATGACGACAGACCGTGCCGACGGCGCGTCCGTGTTCCACGCGCGCCTCAAGGAGATGTCAGCAAATCAGAAGGGGTCCGAGAGGGCCGATGCCTGCCAGGACTGCGGGTTGTTCGAAAGAGATACCGTGGCCCTGGAACACAAAGGGCTAAGAAGGAACATGGATGGGTTTTAGTCAGTCAAGTCTGACACTCCCTTCCGCTCCGCCCAGTGCGGGAGAAGTTATTTTAAGATTTCCCATCCAAAAAAAAAAAAGGTGGTGTATTTTAATAATTCTGTGTAGGTACGGTCTTCTAGGGCTCCACGCTTATCTGCCCAGTCGTCCTGTACTGTAGTTTGTATTTTCAATTTAACCGTTATCACAATGTAAGCGACTGTCGTTTTAAATTGATTTTGAAATCATTCTTTCACCGGTCCTTAGGAACGTAGACAGTTTTTGATTACGGTCGAATGGCCCGCGGTCTATTTGTTTTGGGTCGTTCAGACTAAATACCCAAAAAATAGTGATGATTTTTATTTTGATCTGTTTGTCTTGTATCCCCGTCTGTAATTCCCGTTCACACATTTCCCACATACCAGTAATATTTAAGAGTCATGTAATTGGGGGCGAGTCTATTGCAAACAACCGGCTACAAGTCCAGTCTGTGGGACTTCTATTGAAAATATTTTTGATAGAAAACCAAATACCACTTGGCTCGACCGGGAATTTAGTACTGCGCAAGGCCTAAAGGCCCCGATCTTAGCAGGATCCGACGCGCGAAGGGTGGAACTAAAAGGCGACACCAACGTGAGTGAGGGACCAAACAAATAATGAATAACCGATATATTCCCATTCACATCAATCAAAGTGAGATTATCCTCTGATAGATAGGCGGCAACCTCATTGTCACCATAAGTTATAACCACCATGAGAAGCGACCAAAATATCTCTCGTTCCAAAGCAATAAAGATACCTAAATACAATAGTTATTATCAAAAAACCCTGGGTTGCAATGCTGAAGGCGACCTTGCTTGTAATGCAATCAACAACTACGAAGGTTATTTTACCTTCAAACCATCGTCAAACCTTACCTCGTTGACTTAATAATGTTTTATTTCTACAGAACTATTTTTCAGTTCTAGTTCCATGAAGAGATAAAAAGTACCTTGAAAAACTGCAAGAAACAATCTCCGGAGTATTCTATAAAAAAAACATGCTGCTGAAAACTTCACCATACATTTATGTTTAAAACAATCAACTGCTTGACGAATAATTTCGAGAGCACTTCAAAAGTTACAAATAATACACTTTCGGCAGCTAACTACGAAAGCTTTGTTAACCCTGCTCTGAGTTTATATTCATTAACGCAGTCCATCCCCTTCCAGCGTCTGCCCTCATACATAAGCTCGGTCACTCAAAATCATTGAGAACAATGCTCAAACTTCCCCTAGAGTAATAAAACACGGTAAGGGAAAAATTGGTAAAAGAACCAAAGTTACCGTCATAGCTCAAAGAATTAGTTAGGCCACATTGCTTGTAGAACCGATAACATCTGTGGAAAGGAAAGTTCTGCATGTCGGTCACAAAAGGGGGAAATATTACGTACTTCTAGAACAAGGAATGAAGGGGCGGGGACTATTAGGGGTCATTCTTTTCTGATTTATTGTACGAGATGTTATGAAACAATGGAATAATGATTGGGTGTTACAAATTGGCTTTGGGGTCAGCGTGCTAGGAATACGTAAAATGTCTAAAGAAACAAACCTTGACATAACATCACGCCATTAAACCCCAAAGGGTTAGGCAGAAGTGCAACTAACAGTACTTCCACATTTCGCCAGTTATGTTTTAAGTCCCATGTAGTAGGGGGCGAGTCTATTGCCATCAACTGAGCACAAATCAAGACTCCGTGGCGGCTACAAAGAAATTCCTGATGGAAAAACCTAATAACACTTGTCCGGGAATCGAACCTGGGATCTTTCGCGCAGCAGTCGCGTTTCCACGACTAGAATAACGAGGCTATTGGAAACAAATAGTGATTTTGACTTTCAAAAGTGCATGTAATGGTCTAATTGAAATAAACGCTTTGAGTTTGAGTTTGAGTTTTGCAAGTTAATTCCAGAACCTAGATATTTGGTTACATTGAATTTCTTGAAAGTCATTCATTCAGTCGCATTGGGAAATAAATTCACAAGAATTCCAATCCGTCTCGAATCGCAATCAGCAAATTGTGAAAACTTACAACATATTTCAAAACCGTAGCGGGATACTACGAGTATTTTCAAAATCAATAACTATTCATACGGCCCGCTCGGTGCCTGTTCAAACATTATTCGAGAGCTGAACTCTTTGATAAATAAGAATATTCCTCAAGTCGACGTCGCGATGTCTTTACGTACCGCATGAGAATCCGTCGGAACAAATCGTGGACCGACCGGGGTTCTATTATACAACCCTAGTAAAATGGTTTACCTCGCTCAAACGTGCCGTTTACTGTAAAAACTTGCGAAGGGTCTAATCGAAATTGTCTTATAAGAAGCTAACGCCATTATTCTATAGAAATAAAGCTGATAGGTTCAAGATTTCCTTCCTATTTACCTTTATCTTTAGGGTTTATTTTAAATCTAGTCTCACTCAATAAAAGACTTTGTTCCTATGTAATAGTTTTTCAGCATTACAATGGGGTTGAGTTTAAGGAAAGTTAATTTTTCGTTAATATATCAAAAGAAACTTGGTTCTATTTGAAGATTTCATTTCAACTCCATTTTCATCAAAAGAATAATAAAATATAATAAATTTTCATAAATAAGGCATGACTTCCATAAGGATTTATTTGCCATCATGTAGCTTGTACATTTCATGCTGATAAGAGCGTTTATACTTTACAGCATTTCATACAAACTTTCAAGTCCTTATTTTCCGAAATTACTAAGCCGATTTTAATGAAACTTAATACGCATAATTAGGATAGGTACGTAGATCTGTAAATCCATTTTCGAAATGTCTTTAAAAAAAAAGATAATTGGAAATTTCTGTTTCTATAGATAATTTATAATCGGTCTCATTTAGCTGTAACACTATTTTTCGAAAATGTTTTTAGTAACTTTTTAGACCTATGTATCCTGCTTATGCGTATGAAATTTCATTAAAATCGGTTTTGTCAGTTCGGAAATTAACTACTTGAAAGGTTGTATGAAATGTCGTAAGGTGTCATCGTCTGCCTAGCCTTTTACTCCAACTATCTTGGGGTCGGCTTCCAGTCTAACCGGATGCAGCTGAGTACCAGTATTTTACATGAAGCGACTGCCTATCTGACCTCCACAACCCAATACGATACCCCTTGGTAAGACTGGATGTCAGACTTTTAGCTTCTGACTACTCGTAACGACTGTCAAAGATCTACAAATGACAGCCGGGACCAACGGCTTAACGTGCTTTCCGAGGCACGGAGGAAACTCGGTATGTAATTATGGTCATCCATCCACAGACCAAACTCGGCAAGCACGGCTTAACCTTAAAGATCGACCTGGGTGGCTGTTATTATTTAGCCACGAGCTCCTCAACTCATTTCAACTCCTTTTTATTTAATGCAAAATCCAAGACGACCACTTTTAGCGCTTACTATACAGGTTGTTTCAGTATAAGCGCAATACTCTTAGGATGTGATTTAGATCATCAAACTGGGCGACTTTCCCAAAGAACATGGATCGAAAAACATCATTTTACTCTTCATATTAATTGCGTCAACCGATACTTATTTTGTATGAGAAGTCCATTTTTTATTCTGTTGCACCCTGTATAAGCTCTAGTTGTAAACTTGTTATAGGGATCGCACATACATATATATATATATACGCCTACAAGTACTAAAACAACATCATGTTTCTAAGCTTTTTTCATTCCAGAAATGAATAGCAAACATTATAGACATTCCTGGGGTTCCTAAAGGCCATTCAGCGAGATGAGTTGAAAAATGTAAACAAGTTGTCTTTCACTGGGTTTGAAGCGAACCAGAAGCATTTGCAAGAGTATGTCCACTCAAACTGAACGCCGTTTGATGTTTCAAAGTAGCTAAAGCTAGGCCGGTTTTACAGAACTGCTTTTAAAAAAAAATCTTGTATGTGTACTTTCTGTTTAAACATTACTTTTTCTTAGAGACGACCTTAATGGTCGAGCGGTTGCAAGCTCGACTTCCGAGCGAGCTAGGTTCCAACTTTGCCTACCCATTTAGTCAATACAAAAAATAACAGCTGCTTCCTACAAAAGTGCGATACTTACACGATTAAAATGTAGGGGACAGCAGATTTTTTTTAAATTACCGATAAAAAATCTTTATACTTACATTCAAACAGCTTAAATACATTAAAAATTGTCATTTGAAAATCATTACAACTTTAGAAAATGGAAGAAATTTCTATCTGATTTGGTACATTTTTGCGGAACTAAGCACATCCTATTATACCTATAACCTGTCAATGTGATTCAGGCATGTTAAACGTTTGGCTTTTGCTAAAACATGTTGTAACATCTTTGAATTGAGCAGTTCACAACAATTCCAAGATATTCTTTACGATCACGAAGCTACTATACTAAGCTAGACAATCCGGCTTTGATATCGAGTTGGGAAAGGATAGACACATTTGTGCGTTTGGCTATCCATGAAATTCGGACCATCCGCCTCCAGCACCACATTTCGAATGCATCTATCCTCTGTCTTTCTCTTGCTCGGATTGTTCACGTCTCAACTCCTCATAGAGGAAAATTGGGAAAACTAGTGCTATGACCAAACGGACCTTCGTTTTGTAGCTTATACCACTATTTTTCCAGATGTTCTGGAGGCGTGTCATACCATCTTTAGCTATGGCTATTCGCCGTTTTATTTCTGGGACAGCTACTTAATGATATTAGAGCCCAGATAAACGAAACTGTCTACAGTATCGTTTCCTTGGATGTGATAGGCGCCTGATAGCTTTCCCGCACGATCTATCACTATAAGTTTTGTTTTCTGCCTATTTATTGTAAGCCCCAATTTGCCACTTTCCACCTCCAATCTGCGCAGTATCTCCTTCATGTCGCCAAATGTTGTAGCAATGAGAACGGTGTCGCCAGCGTACCTCAGATATGAAATGCGCTTTCCACCAACAGCAAACCCTTTTTCCCAGCCCTCAAGAGTCTTCCGAATGATATACTCTCCATAGACATTGAAGAGCAGAGGTGAGACCACCACATACATTCTCAATAGGCTTTGATCGAGGACCACAGCGGTTTAGTTTGCCAAACGGGCAATCATCGTATGTTGGACCACAGAACCTATAAACGGGTGTGTTTGTTCCATTGGAATACGCTAAAATTCGGTGTTACGTCGAACTGAATTGCACAAGGCCTAAGGCTTTTAATCCGTTCTGTGGGCCATATTTGTATCATTCAAACATACTGCCTTTTCAAGTGCAGGATATGCAGTATTGCCGCCAGCCGTTTGGTTTAGGCTTTCAATGAACTACATGTTTCTCTTTGACTTGTAGTTTATACAAGCACCCATGACTGAAATGATGAATCACAACTACGGGTTTGACCACTAAGTCTGAATACGAGCAATGGGTAGGTACTGCATAAGGTAAGTACTTAGAAACATTTTCAACACATAAGTCACAAGTCCAGTCCTTACATAAAATAAAATAACCCAGAAAAACTACTAGGCTAGCATAAGTTTCAGGTAGTACTTATGTATTTTAAGAGTTCTGGGTAGGTAAGTAGAACTTAAACAACATGATCCGACAAGCTCTTTTTACCGTTCGTTCCAGCTGCAGAATGAACGAAGCGATTATTAACCTGACTGTACCTTATTTTGCAAAAAACTGGGTGTGTCCAAGTGGCGATAACATAAAAGTGATTTAATTTAAATTACACTACCTGGACACGCGTAAAAAGCTTTGTGAGTCCAGATGATGAAATAATAAGTGATCCAATTTTAGAATTTCAGCAACTGGACACTCGTGTTCCAGTCTTTTGTGTTGAGTTGGTACTAACCCAAATGATCTTACTACTGCAATACTACTGCAGCCTGTATGGTGTCGGACGGAAAGAATAGCACCATCCAATTTCTTCCTGTCCGTGTCGTAAGAGGCGATTAAGGGACTTGCTAGAGATTGGGCAGCAGCGTTCTCTGTGCTTTTGTAACAACCTGACTGCGATCGCCAACCCGCCTGCCAACTGTGGTGACTATGGCAAAACCCCCCTTATGTCAATGTGGCGACACTTGAGGGAGGCCTATATCCAGCAGTGGACGTCTTTTGGGCTGAAATGATGATGAGTATGATGATGACTGCAATATTTACAACATTAAAGGATGCAAAGACAATCACTAAACTGCTACTGTTCTGAGAGATAAGTATTTTATAGTCAAGTGCAGCCCACAGAAAGTCGTCATTTGAAGATCTGATTAGCCGCGAGCTCTCTGGAGCGCGCGGTAACGTAGGGAGCATTTGTAACCAAAGAGTTCATGCATGTTAAATATGCTAAAGAGGTCTACTATCGCCAAGATAAACGATGCCCCGTCTTTCTTTTTCTTGAAGGAAAAGTACCTAAATTCAGTATGTGAAAACACACGAAAAGGCTCAACTTCACGTAGGTGTGTTTGACCCAAATAAGTTTGTTGTATTTATTTATTCCCAAAATAAAGCTTCTTTACGATCAAGTGTGCAGTTTCCCTAAGGTCAAGTAAACATAACATTCGTGTTGCTTTAACAAGTTTCTTTCTCACCTACATAGCGATAGCAACTACTTGCTAGTAAACCACCCTCTTTGCGTCCTACACAGACCTGTAGATTTCAAAGAGGTTTGCCCTCGGCCTGTCTTTCAAAAGTTTACCACTCCTTTCATATCTCCGCTTCAATTTCGCAGCGCAATTTATATGCACTTTGTAGCGGCGGTCGTTCTAAAGCACCTCACCGCACAGTTTATTCGTGGAGAGTGCTACTGGTAAACGGCGTTTTTTCTGCTGAAGAAGAGTCGTTGATGACGGCGTTCATAGTTAATGAGCAGCTAGTATCCGGCGAGTGTTACCGCGCAAATTGCCCGGTCTTTATAGGCTCGCCGTTTGCCAACTCGACGGAGCCGGTCTAGCGTGAAAGACGTTTCCGACCGTGCGTTATTGTTTACCGCCGGAATGACTTCCTTTTGCCAGCGCACCTAACGAACACACAGATTGCAAGTGGTTGCAACTGCACAAACATATCTCTTTTTTGCGTGACACGAACAAAATATAGCCATCTATGCGGAGCTCTCGACGTTAATAGCCCGTTTTGTGTGGCCAAATAGCTTCAGGCTTTGAATACGTCACGTTTTGCCAATGCACACTATTTTTATCATTTATTAGAGCATGTGGTTGGCAGTTTATACGACATTCCAAATGAAAGTTCTTTGTTGCAATTACTTTATGTTTTAATAAAATTTCGTTCATAAATCTTGTTTGTAACGACACGGAATAACTAAAAATAAAAGTCTACAGAATTTGTGCCAATGCCAACTGGGTTGAATTAACATGGACGAGTATCTTTCTTTAGCAAGGACGTTTTTATTATCTATATAAATACTTAAAACAAAATACATTGGTATCTTGGATACCAATTAGTTTTTTTTTAATTACTAAACGTTTGTAGGTACAATAAGAAGCAGGTATCAATAACACTAATGTATTTTTAAACAACGGAATTGTATGAATAATTGAATATATCATGGGTCTGTGGCACAAAGGGCCGGGCGATAATGAATGATCTCAAGTTCATTCACTATGTAACATGTTTGCTAAGACCATTATAATAGAACCATGAAATGGCAGCCCTGTTTAATTTACTTTCCAGCAAGTCGTCATTCTAGTGGCAAGATAAATAATCGCAGACTTTTCCACATTTTCAAGTACTTTCTAAGAAATTATGAAGTGTTTCGTGCAAGTTAACTACTGCACAATGCAAAATTCCAGAGAATAAACGGTTACATGATAATGTGAACGTTATCAATAACCTATACTGCTGTAATATTTGCTAAAAATTATATACAATTAAAATATATTTGATTTTCTTACTGACTTTTTTTTTTACTCTTATCACTCATCTTACTAACAACCTAAAACTGTAAACATATTAGCCATTCATTCACATTGTGTGAACAATTCTCATTCAACAGAAACAGGATAACGTACTATGGTGACCTAGTATTTTTTATTGCAAATATCGTTTTAAATGACTACATTTAACAGTAGCATTATTGTTAACACCGCCAAGAAAGGAAAAATGTTTTGAAAAAGAAAACTACACGTTTAACTTTTACTGTTACAATAATATTAAGGATTGCAATAAAAAAGCAATAACTTCAATTCCAAACCAAAGAATTGCGAAAAAGCAGGTTCCTATTTATTGTTTAGTTTTAAAAACAGTAGATCAATGACGCCGAATTTTCGTCACCGCGCCTTGCCGACGTTTCATGTTGAATAATTACTACTGGCTTATTTTCAAACCGTGGCGATTATGCGGCACATAATTGTACCATCGCCGGCATATTTCGACGTCCAGTGATTAATGTATTTTCTATTATGGCAATTGAACGCAGTGCGCATGCGACGAATAGTATTATTAGAGGGACGGTAAACGAGATCACACGGGTTCCTCGGTCGCTTTCCGACTCTCGAGTTAAGTGTACGGCGTTCGCAGTGCTATCAACATTATCTATATGTGCGTACGCTGAAGCTCTTTCAAGTTCAGTGTTTGTTAATTAATAGACAAGTCTTAATTACGTGTTTTTAAAAAAACAATTATATGTCATAAACTGTTTGTTGAGTTGTGCTCAGTGCCCCAGGAAGATGACCGCCAATAGTTATGATGTTTGTAAGTCTATTTTGCTTTTTCACGTTTTCTATTTTCGTCATGCATTCTTTCGTGACAGTCTCTACTATTTGTTAAATGTACTTTTCACAAGAATAATACTGTGGTGAATTGAGTTAAATTCCTACTTTATCCTTGTTAGCTAGTGTGAATGGATAAAGTTACCAAAAATAACAGGAAATAGAGTTAACTACTAGCGAAAAAGTTAACGTGGGATCATTATCGAGGACCGTTAACGTCACTCAAGTTATTATAATAGTCCAATTCAGGCGAATATTTTGTTTTATAGCCAGCAACAATGGCCTGTAGATCCTCCCTACGCACGGTACTTAATTATTATAATTGAATTCAGCCTCATACTGATTAAAACTGGCTCTTTTCAGATATTGTTTGGGATTATGGACGAAAAAAATGAACAAACCTAGTGCTACGATTTTTTTTACGATTTTAATGAAATCATATTATACTTTATTATACCATACCTAAAAACTGTGATTGATTCCCATCAGCAATTTTTATTCCCAATATCTAATGCCTTTATAGAAGGAATTTTCAAAAATCTATCCTAAATGCGCGCACCTTTATCAATTACGAAAGTCTTGTGAAAAATTTCATGGTTTTTGCCCCAATTGTTGTTGCTTTTGGCAATAGGCTCGCCCATGGGACTTTAAATATAACTGGCGAAATGTGGGTGTACTATTAGGTACACCTCTGCCTATCTCTGCCGGGATTACAGGTGTGTGTTATGTGTAGACCCAGTTGTTTACAAGCTGACAGGCAACGCTCAGCCAGTTGTTTAGGCTGTTCGTTATCGGTCGTTTGTGAATGATTTAAACTTTTACTGAGTAGATTTATTGCTGTTGCCAAGTGCATGTTACTACTGCATTGAAATTTATTGACAAACATTGTAGGCATAGTACCTACATAAAAATGAAACGGTTTTACGTCCGGTGTAATAATACTGGAGAGTTGATAAGCAGCTGATATTCTCGAAATAAAATCTTTATCATGGAAAAGAAATTACGTAAGTCCTTCAAGATCACTTGAAAAAAAACTATGTTATTAACATAGATCTGAGTAGGTAGATTGAATTGAGGTCATTGATCCGAAACGTTCATATTAATATGGACATTCCTCCGGAATTGGTTTATTTGATTGAAATTTAAGTGCAACAATTTATAAAAAACTGTGGCCAAAAAAGGCTAAAAATAAATTAATGCTTCCATCGGAATTCGATTGTTTCAATTATTCAACAGATAAATAATAAATTAATTTAGTTTTGATACCTTCCTTTAAATTTTGAATTGAGTAGTGAATAATATCACTACCAACATTAACAATATTTAATTGAATCCGGAAATACCGGAATTAATTTCCGGAAAAATGGCTTACCTACCCATGTTATTCTTTCTGTGTGCATTTACGATACAAGTAACAAAAATCAATCAACCTACTCCGATCTATGGTTATTAATTAAGCATTCTGTCTCCGAATAAGTAATAGGCATATAATCTTTTTTTTACCTAGGCATGAATTCCTCATCTTCCTGGCCTTGTCTCATATTACTTAGGGTCGGCATTATTTTGAGTCACAGCATGATGCATTATTTTGATCGACAGGGGTGTCAATACCCACGTAATCATTTACTCCTTTTTCCTTCATATCATTCAAACCACAATCCATCGATATTTTCTTTGGTCTTCCTCTCTCTCTCTCCATACATTAACATTCATATTTATCACTCTTTAAGCCACATGTATTTCATCCCTCCTCATCGCATGTTCATACCAAGACGGATTCCGTTCATCTTGTCGGTAACAACAAACATGGGCCACTTTCGAACTTCTGCTTAAATGCTTATTTCTTACTTTATCCATTTTAGTCACTCCACATATCCATCTCAACATTCTTATCTCTGTAACATGCAGTCTTTTTTCATCTGTCTTCTCCACTCCACAATCAAAAATAGTTACTTCTGCAATTTCTGTAAAGACATCATGACTATTTTGTTCAAAAGCAGTAAAAACTAAAAAAGATTATTTAATGCAGTTTCAGTCTTAGTTTAGACTTTTTTTGTTTTAAATAATTAGTTTATATTTTTTTTTTCAGGTCGTGTACATAATGTTTATATTCAAATAAATGCTAATAGCAAAAAAGAAGAAAAATATTTTGAGATTTTATATAAATTTTAATTTCCCTAATTTATTATTTCACACATTAAATAATTTTTTAAATATTACTATATAAAATAATAAAAAATGGTCTACCAGCATCGGGAACATGGTTCGAGTTACCGGAGGTCAGGGCTCTTGTGAAAGGAACCTCTAAACAATACGGATCGTGTTCAGAAGGACCTACTGGTTTCTGTATCAAGCCCTTTATCCAGGCCATTGACTATTAAGCCATTTAAAATCAATTCTTATTAGTTTCGTAATAAAAACATATTTTTGCAAACTATTATGGTCAAACAAAGTTAGTAATTGATTGTTATAAAGTAAGTGGCAGAATGCGGGCGCGCTAAATAAAAACGAAAATCTTTTATTATCTCAATATTTTCTATGTAAATGAATGATGTCAACGTTCCTAAAACAAAGTCTTTGTTACTGATATATCATCCCGTGCGAAGTATCAATATCTCTAGGTATCTATTGAAACAAAAGAATTCGATAAGTGCAAACGATAACCCACTCTAGTTTGAATTGCTCCACTTTAATTCAGTTTGACGTCATCGGCACCTACAAGGTGTAGTTTTGCATCCTCGCCAAATCAGAAGTAGTCAGAAGGTTGTCATAAAATACATAAATAATCAATTTAAATTACGGTACCTGGTCAATAATTGATTAGCGATGCTTTTTTTAGTTGTTTAAATTTGTCAGTATTTCAGAATAACCCCCATAACGTGGTATAAGAAATTAAAATAAGAAATTATCGAATAAACGTTTGACTTTGCTTTTGTGTGTGAAAGCGTTGTTAAATTACGCGATCATTATACGGGCCTTGTTTACTTATTACACGGGGGGGGGAAAAAATCCAACCCATTTTATTAGGTAAAGACTAGCTGTCCCGCGCAACTTCGCCTGCATCACATTTTCCCCATTTTCGCAACATTTTTCATTGCTGCTCCGCTCCTATTGGTCGTAGCATGACGATATATAGCCTACAGCCTTCCTCGATAAATGGGCTACCTAACACTGATTTTTTTTCCAATCGGAACAGTCGTTTCTGAGATTAGCGCTTTCAAGCAAACAAACTTCAGCTTTAGATTAGATTCGGGTCGAGAATCATAAGCATAGTTACCTCCTAGAATTTGACGACTTTGCAAAATGACAGCCTGTAGGTATAGTTTGATAATTATATAACTTCGTCTACTTATAAGACAAAGTTATTACAATTACACCACTTTCCTTCAGATAGGCAGAAGAAATAGTGTTGTCATCAAAAGAGCAAATGAAACATGTTATACCTACTACATAATAAACATCTAATTGACTAACGGCTATTTTTTCCGGGACACAATCTCGTTTTTTTTTTAGATTATATTCAATTTAATCTAACTAATTTTAATCATAACTGGTTAACTGGGACAAGTTAACCAGTTTTACTAATGGGCATTCATAAATTTAATGCAATTAACGCACATTACCTATTTAAATACCAAAAAAATCATATAACATTTAAATGTAAACTAAAACAAATCTGGCTATGTATTTTAACTAATTTACAAAAGGATAACAAAAAAATCGTATTTTAACTAATTCGATGAATATAAAAAAAAGGTATTCTAGGGTAAGCAAATTAATTTTACTAAAAATGATAATTACTTTTATGGCGTCGAACTGAAATTCAGCAATTCAATTCAGTTTGCTCGTTTTCATGATTTAAACTTTTTAAACTGCATTCCAAGTCCATAGACTCGTACCACCAAGTAATTCAAAATATTTTCCTTCTACAAAAATATAGTTCACAATTTTACCGGAAGCACCGAAAAGATTGTTAGATCCAAGAAGATATGATCACAGTGGGAACTGCGCGGTCCCGCCTCCACGACAGTCACACTGGTGCTGTGCCAACTTCATCGTGATCCTTTGAAGAATTTCACTCACCATACATGGCTGCGATGTGTTTGCCATAAAACTCTCATGTATTATTTTTATTTCTTATAGTAAGAAAAACTCAACCCGGGTTTTGAAAATTCATTCTTTTGTCTTCCATTTGTTGTTTTGTTACTTAAGATCATGCCTTGCGTTTACTCCTTACGATATTTCGTACAAACTTTCAAGTCCTTGTTTTCCGAAATGACTAAAAACATTTAAAATCGGTACCGATTTTAAATGTTTTTAGTAACTTTTTAGACCTACGTATCCTGCTTATGCGTAATAAGATTCACTAAAATCGGTTCAGTTATTTCGTAAAATAGGACTTGAAAGTTTCTATGAAATGCCGTAAGGTGTACCTAATTATGTAGGCAAGGATTTGGAGATACAGTCAAAGCTTTCGTAATCAGTTCAGTCAGTAATGTCAATAATCGAGGGTTACCGGCTGGTGCAATATTCCTAATTAAAACCACAAGATTTTTTTGGTTTGACTATATCAAGCCAAGCAAGGAGTCCATGCATAGTCGCACTTGTGGCCACCTAGAACATTTAATTTTCTGTCTCTAGTGGTTATGAAATATGTTGCATGCAAAGAGTATCGTAAGGATTGTACCTAAAGAATAGACGGAAGTCATACGTCAGGCTATCGCTCGCAGGTGGCACTGTATTAACCGTTAGTTCTTTTTCATTTCTTTAGTCTGAGGCACAACACGTGTGAACTGATTGCCGATAAAACAACACGTGTAATCTCGTTTCAATCAGATGACTACAGCTAATATCAAAGATCTATTGGCATAGCTGCAGACCAAGACAAGAAAGTGGTATTTATAAACAGAAAATTCCAACATAATTTTCCTCGTCTTATATACATATTTCAGCAGCGCCAAGAACGTGTTCGTTGCAAATTCCAATGAGGTTTTATTTTCAATATCTCCATTGTTCTTATTTCAATTGAGTGTCATTGAACGGTAGTTTTATATTTTTAAACACGGTAATCTATTGTATCTCACTTCAGAAACGCACCTAGAATAAATAAAATAAAAGTGAATTCGGAATGTGCTATTTACGTAATCTAGTAAATTAAAAATTTAAAAACCCCCGTACACAAAAAACCTCAAAAAGCCAAAAATAAATTAATCCAAGCGTCGTAGCGTTGGGGGTCCGCTTTGTTCTGAGCTTGTACCAAGCAATCTTCTTAGCGGTCCCCCAACGCTACGACGCTTGTCTTGTTTCGGAGGTTTTTTAAATTTTAAATTTATTTTTTTTATGCTTTTATACTTATAATATTTTTTCTTAGCCTTGACTGTCCCACTCCTGGGTATAGGCCTTCCCCCTTTCCTTCCAATTTTCTCGGTGTTGCGTCTCTTCTCGCTAATTAACGAAACCAAGGAAAGATAAAAAAAATTAAAAAACCTTTTTTTTTTTTTTTATCTTTGGGAAGTTGGGGTGCATCCCCCCCCCCCCCCCGCAATGTCCATGGTAACAAGCGACCATATTTCAAATTTCAAATCGACTAACTGTAAAATTGTTTACGTCCCTTCATCAACTAGAAAAGAGGTGATGATCTTCAAACGACTGAGCAGATTTTCTCGAAACATAGCTAAGAAAAACATAGCTAAGAACACTCTCGATTAAAATACCTTTCAAACGACACTATCTTTATCAAAATCGGTTCATCCGTTTAGGAGCTACGATGCCACAGACAGACACAGATACACAGATACACACGTCAAACTTAGAAGACCCCTCTTTTTTGGTCGGGGGTTAATAAAATGATCATGGCTGGTCAAATGAAGCTAACCTTAAGAAAAGGCAAGAAGAAAACAAAAGAAATTAATACCATAATCCCATTTAATTAAACCCTATATGAATACTAACACGTTTACATTCCAGCAACAATAGAGTAGACATTTAATAGTTTCATGTTCATTATTACGGCTAGCTATTCTCTTTTATGCGCGCTCATATTAAAGTCACAGATGATACATGATACCTACTAATAATCATAAACGCAATTCCCGTTTCAGTGTCATTCGTATAACAACCTAAATAAATGATACACTCCAATACACATTTCTTGCGACCTTTTACATTAATTTTAAAGTTTTCCCGTCGACACCTCGGTAAATTTAATAATATAATTTACAATGCTTTTAACTGGTCATAACATTCGTCCCGCATAACGACTTTTGTTCGAGTTTTTGTAAATAAGTAAACAAAATTAATTTGTTTCGTTCGTTTGATGTACTCATAAGTTGCGTAATCTGTGCCTATTGTAATTGATATAAATTACCTTACTTACTTTTGACGGCACAGATGGCGCAGTGGCTAAGTGATGCGCTGCTACAGCCAGTGACGCGGGTTCGATCCCCGCAAAATTATTCGTATAAAATATGTACTTGTGGTTTTTCTGGTTCTGGTTGTTTGTGTGTGTAAGTTTAAATCTTTATAAACGCACCCACGATACAGAAGAAATTACTGGTGTGGCACAGCATTTATTTATTTTTAAAATTTGCTTAGTTTATTTCATCACATCATTCATCATATCAGCCCAAAAGACGTCCACTGCTGGACATAGGCCAAGGGTCGCCAAATTGACATTTTGGGGGATTTTTCCATAATCGCGACGCTTGGCAGGCGGGTTGGCGATCGCAGTACGGTTGTTACAAAAGCACAGAGAACGCTGCTGCCCATTCTTTGGCAAGTCCCTTAGTCGCCTCTTACGACACCCACGGGATGATATGGGATGGTGCTATTTTTTACGTCCGACACTATACAGAGCGTTTAGTTTATTTAGTTTTTCTAAAATAGAAGAAGCCTAGGTTACTCCTTATTACATCAGTTTTCTGCCAGTGGAAGTCCCGTCAAAATAAGTCCAGCCGTTCCAGAGATTAGCCGGAAAAAACAGACAGACCGACAGACGGCCAAAAATCCAAAAAAAAAATATTTTGGTATATGTACTATTTATACATACTTATGTTCTGTATGGTGTCGGACGTAAAGAATAGCACCAGCCCATGTCTTCCCGTGGGTGTCGTAAGAGGCGACTAAGGGACTTAGCAGAGAATGGGCAGCAGCGTTCTCTGTGCTTTTGTAACAACCATACTGCGATCGCCAACCCTCCTGCCAAGCGTGGCGATTATGGCAAAAGCCCCCTTCTTGGGGGAGGCCTATGTCCAGCAGTGGACGTCTTTCGGCTGAAATGATGATACATACTTATGCATGTAGAAAAAAGCGGTTATTTTAATATTACAGACATTTCTTTATTTATTTGTATGTAGGATGTATGTATAGAAGATTTACCTGTATGATAATAAAGGTAAACATAAAATATAATCAAAATACTTAGACCGAGACTAAAAAAACCCTTTTATACACCTTGTTTTATTTTATTTTTTTGACCGACGAGAGCCAACTTAAAAAACCAAAACAGGTATTAAAAAGAAATGTATAAATACGAAAAACGGGAGGTATAATAACATAAACAGGTTCAGTTTGATTCTTTCGGAAGATTTTTTTTTCTTGATCGTGTCGAACGAAGGGTTCCGTACCATTATTTATAAAAACGAGCAAAAAAATCAGTTTTTTTATTAAATATTTATTTTATTCTGTTTTTAGGGTTCCGTAGCCGAATGGCAAAAAACGAAACCCTTATAGATTCGTCATGTCTGTCTGTCTGTCTGTCCGTATGTCACAGCCATTTTTTTTCCGAAACTATAAGAACTATACTGTTGAAACTTGGTAAGTAGATGTATTCTGTAAACCGCATTAAGATTTTTACACAAAAATAGAAAAAAAACAATAAATTTTGGGGATTCCCCATACTTAGAACTGAAAACCAAAATTATTTTTTTCATCAATCCCATACGTGTGGGGTATCTATGGATATGTCATCAAAAATGATATTGAGGTTTCTAATATCATTTTTTTCCAAACTGAATAGTTTGCGCTAGAGCCACTTCCAAAGTGGTAAAATGTGTGTCCCCTCTAATTTCTAAAGTAAGAAGTGGAATATTGTGAAAATATTTAGGATTGTAGAACACAAAAAAAAACTATCAACGAAAATTGGTTTCAATAAGATATAATGTTTAGTTTTTGAGATATATGGGACTTTTTCATCAAAATGCAGCAGTAACTTTGTTTTTCATAAACATACTATGAAAAATAAAATTTAATTTTGCGGTTTAGTGGAAGTTTACTAAGTAATACTACTAATCAATGACAGTTCAAAATATTGTGTGGGGCTATGGAACCCTGTGTGCGAGTAAGACTCGCACTTGACCGGTTTTATTAGTATTTATTGTTATAGCATCAACAGAAATACACAATCTGTAGAAATTTCAACTCGCTAACTATCACGGTTCATGAGATACTGCCTGGTGACAGACGGACGGACGGACGGACGGACGGACGGACAGGGAAGTCTCAGTAATAGGGTCCCGTTTGACCCTTTGGGTACGGAACCCTAAAAAGAAGAACCAGTTTTTAAGGTTCTGTCACAGGTAAGGTTTGTAATATCTGATTTTAGAAAGTGTAAATAAAAAGGTACAGACTTAAAAAACAGTTTACCATCTTAAAGTAATCAGTTATTTTTACGGAACACAAGATTAAAAAAAAAAAGAAAACTTCATAACAATTTTGTTAAATTCCACGCAGACGGAGTCGCGTGGAATTCAATGTAATATAATTTAATACAATATTTATATAATTTATACTACTAATAAGTTACAGGGTTTCTTTAAATTTAGGAAAGCAGGAATTCATTTATTTTCATTCAATGTCGAACCCTCATAACACAAATTTAGATTTAGATTATACCTGAAAAAGAGTACAATGCTATACAATGTGTTGTTTTGCATCCTCGTCAAATTTCAGGACGTTATCATAAAACACATAAATAATCAATTTAAAGTTCGGTACCGGTCTATAATTAATAAGCGTTGCTTTTTTTTATTGTTGAAATTTAACAGTATTTCAGAATAAAACCCTTGATTCAAAACACTTAAAACAGAATCACCCAAGTACGCACACAGCGACAATGCAGCTGCTCTGTGTGCGTGAGAGTCGACAGTCGACGTCTTACCTACGAAATGCAACAGTGTTGCGACCGTGCGATGACCTACGGCGACCGGTACCTAGCAATTTTACCTAATTTTATTTCGAAAATCACCTACATTATTGTCATAAATTTCGCTTGATACTAAACTAATTTTTAAGCATCATTGGAATACGGAAATCTTACTAACGACGACAATACTAGTGTGCCAAAGAAAAGTTCACTGACCTGTACTTACCTAAGTTCGTTAGTTATCAGATGAGTAATAAAATGTTAGTTTTGCTTTATTGCTATCTACACTAACACTCTGAACATTGTACGTAGGTAAATTCAGCCTAAAGTTTTCGTAATGATTTTGTTTGAATTTGTGGATTGAATTTATTGGTGCTTATTACCTTAGTTGGTGTAGGTACCAAATGGTAGGTTACTAAATCTAAAAATGTTTTTTACTCTTGTTGGAATTGGAAAGATGTGCTAGCTAAGTAGGTATGTAGAAATACTTTCGACTGTTAGGTATTATTGGCGTAGTTAAAAATTTGAAATCAACTTATTTACACTAATAAAATTGATTAAGCTAACAACGTATTTACAAAATGATAGTCTAGTACAAATAAATAAATTACCTACTTAAGTTACCCGGAGGTATGTTCAAAGTTGCCACCACCACATTCTTGGCACAGTCGACAACGACGTAGCTGGTTTTCCTTCAGCTTACGTAGCACTATCACATTCCTTTTTAAAGTGTCGAAAGCACTAATTATCTTTTCACGTAATTCTGTAACACTTGCCACTTTCTCCCAGTAAACTAACCTTTTAACGTCTCCCCACAAATAAAAGTCTAGAGACGTCAGGTCCGGAGAACGGGCCAGGCCACAGGTCCTCCGCGACCCATCCAATGGTCACCAAACCTTTCGGTTAAGTACCTACTCGCGTACATGCCGACCATATTGAGAGGAAACACCGTACTGCTCCACGTAGGCTGTCTCCACTGATGGCATACATGCGGACCATCTCTACCAACTCGACGTTTGAGTAATTGTCCGTCATCTTGCACTTTGCACCTACGTCTCAACGATGTACCTAGGAGCGGAATTCGCAACGCGTATGCACGCGTCGGCGACAAATTCACACTATTTGGTTCCGGGACGGCGGCGGCGGGGCGGCGGGGGTGGATAGGCGCGCGAGCGACAGAGTGCGCCCGCGCACCCCGCCGTGCGTGGTAGGGAATAGGTACCTATGAAATTATCGTATCTTCGTTGCGTTTGCGTTGTGTATGTATTGTTAGCGTTTCTTTGTGTGCGTTTAAGCGCGGTAACAGACGGGCCGCGTTTTAATACGGCTGGTTCACACTTACGGATTTCCGTAAATAAGAAAAAAAATATAAAAAAACACCTACCCATTTTATTGTTGATTTGGGTCGAGAATCATTAGCAGAATTACCTCCTTGAATTTGACGAGAATGCAAAACAACACATTGTATATTAAAGTACGGCGGCAGCCCTAGTCATAGCTGCCGAAAGGGTGCCAACGAGCGCGCGTAATTGAAAACCGTGTTTTTCCGAACACATGTAAACTATAGCTGATATCATAGTTAATTGATAAAAAAAACTACTTATAACAGCCAAGTGTGTATGGTAGCAACGGAACCCTTACTCCGACTCGCACTTTGCCGGTTTTTTCTAAATATTCTCCTCTCCTTCGGGTAATTGGCCACTTAATCGCAGGGCAAAAAGAAATAATTATCTTACGGTTAATCCTTTGTTTGGCAGAACAGTTGTTAGCACATCAACGCTTCTCTATAAGGAAACAACCAACTCGAACCGTGCACCTTTTGTCGACGTTATATAAATGCAAATGTGAAAAAAATACGTTTTGACGTCAATCATACTTATTATTGTAAGCAGTCTTTTTTAAGGTGCGGCCAGATCCGTACGGGCATTACGGAGGTGACTCTGGACACGAGACTATATCAGATTTACATACTACGTATCTGTCAGTGTCCGATACCCGAGGAAGCGTTCGGAATTCGTCCGTAGGAGTTTGAATTAACCTTAATTCGGTACTTTTGACAGAACTCGATATATATTGATAACGAGTCCTGGATATTATTATTTACCAACCGCTCTCAGTCGTCACTGGTAGTGTCATTCGTACTTAAAATAATTTTATTAAAAGAATAAAATGTTTAATTCGGATTGATTTGCGTCAAGTCAGTGCGTTGCGACTTGCGATTTGTCCAGCTTTTAATAGGATTTTGAGTGCACAGCACACCCATGGATTTGATTGTGATTTGATTTGTAAAATGGTTAAATCACTAGTAGAAGGAATACTTTTTCGACCATATTCGCCGGGTAAGTTGTGGTGTTTTTTTTTTAAAATAATAACTGTGTTTGATTTTTCATTATCAATGTTCGTTAAAATGCCAGCTATTTCAGAGCAATTTAGAGTTACGAATATTTGCCTGTTCAAGAGAATTAATTAATACTTCTTAAAAACAAATAATAAGCAAACGACCGATGGTTCAAAAACTTAATAATTATTCTTCCGAGTGGAATTATTAAAAAAAATGTTATAAAATATTACTTCTCTATTTGAATCTGATTTTGTCAACAATTTCAAGGGTTTTTCTTTTGTTCAACCTTAATCTTTTTTCTAAAGTAAAAGTAGCCTAAGTTACTCCTTGTAACATCAGCTATCTGTCAGGAAAGTCTTTACAGCCGTTTCAGGGATTAGCCAGAACAAACAGACAGACAGACCAACAAAAATGTAAAAGAATTATTGTTTTATTCTAGATACCATTATAATTTCAAATCTAAACTAATATTATAAAGAGGAAAGATTTGATTTTTTGTTTGTTTGTTTGCATTGAATAGGCTCCAAAACTACAGAACCGATTTGGGTAATTCTTTCACTGTTGGGAAGCTACACTATCCCCAGGTGACCTCACTATATTATATTTTCAAAAAAATTAGGGGTTCTTACTAAAACTCCAATAATGTAAGCCGAGGTGTAAAAAAATTACCTAAAATATTCTTTACATCGCGTACGCTGCGAAAACTATTGATGATAAAACAAAATAATGTACTACGACTTTGTAGAACACATCACTATTTACAAAAAGTGTCGCGACAGCATATGTCTAACTATTATGCTACTATAAGTGTTCTTTTATTTTAAAAATTCAATTGAAATGCCGCCGGTAGAAAAGGCTCTGCATTTGTATATTGGTATTAATCCTTATCAAAATAAATTACTTCATATTCAAGACTGCTTCAATACCTATAAATAACATTTTAAATTATTAAATTCGAAAATTTCATTCGAAAGATATCACGAGTTCAGCACCTTTTGCGATGTAGGCATCACTGGGGTTACAGGCCGTACGGGAGGGGAATATTCAATTTTTTTTTGAACCCTGACGCAAATATAACGTTTTATGTGTGTGTATTATAATTTTTAAGTTTTTGTTAAATATCCGTGCAAAGCCGGGGCGGGCTGCTAGTAATTCAATAAAAAGCTTCGATTTTATTTATTTGTATAGATAAAACTTATCAATTACTCGTATTATCTATACAAATTAACTAAACTGGATATACAAATAGATTATTATTATGCTGAGTAACTAGCATGTAGTTGTAGGTGTGAACCGCTAATAATTTTATCATGTGACAATCAAGAAACAATGATGAAAATCAAGAAACTATCATGTCCACACGGTACGAAAATTTGCATTATCACCATTTCTGACTATAGACTTTGTGACTCTCAAAGAACCCGAGAACCTGTTGGTACCAACTTTTAACCATGGCCACCATCATCAACACTTTCTCAACCCAAACTAACCCCTAGTCCCCACACAATAGAATTTATCAAGATTGTATAGGCTGTGATGGGGTGTTTCTGGCCCTCAGAAGTTTAAGCAGAATCAACTGTGCCGAATTGTACGATGTCGTATTTTATGTGATAAGATAGATAGGTAGGAACTTTGTTTACTCAGAGAGGTACTTTAAACGTACAGGCGATCTTTTAATGTGTGTGTAACACATAAAAAGATCGCCTGTAATCCCCGAAGGAGTCGGCAGAGGTGTACCTAATAGAACAACCATATTTCACCTGTTATGCTTTTAAGTCCCATGTAATAGGGGGTGAGCCTATTGCCCGACCTTGGAATCGAACCCATGCCCCATGCCCTCATGCTCATGACCACTAGACCAACGAGGCAGTAAATGCAACAACTAATATTAGTAATGTCATAGGAAACTGAAAAGCTGGCACCTATCAAACGTTCCGTTCCGTCTGATTGTGCGTCCACGTGGCTTCATTTAGACCCCACACAAAAATTTGACCGTAGTTTTTTATGGTAATTTAATTCTCAATGGTCAGAAGAGAAGAACTTGGAGTATTTCGTTTAGTTTCACAACATTATTAAATTCTGAAAACACGGTTAGCGTAAGATTGATTTATCCTCCTTCTTTTAAATTTTATAGAATAAGCATAATCAACCTAAAATGTTCCCACTGCTAGGACACAGGCCTCCTTTCTATGAGATGGAATGGGCTGTAATCCACCATGCGGGCCCAGTGCGGGTATGTCACATGTCTTCGAATTTTCCAAATTTAAATCGTTTAATGTGGATCATAGGTTTAAAAGGTGTAGCGTTAAATACAGGTACCTAAGTTTGATATGTCCTGCAATTGAGGCATACAAAATTCATGTCACAAGTTCAGTAAATGTGTGGTTATAAAATACAACACATTCAATTGTCATGCAATACATTACGATTAAATTAGTAAAATATTTATGTCAAATTACAAATTAATCATTCAATGGATTCGCTTCAATATTTTTTGATTTTTCTAGGCTTTATTTTAAGTCCTTTTCATCAAGCTATTTTATAATAGGTGTTAGGGTGCCATAAGTCAAGTTTCTAATCAGTTATGTCATTACCGGTAAACAATTTATATTGTTTACCGGTAATGACACTATTACGATAGCAATATTGCTATCGTCAGCAAATAAGGTCATGTGGTGCATAGTAACTGTCAAAATATCATATATATAAATGAGAAAAAGTGGTGGGCCTAGAATGCAGCCCTGAGGGACACCGATTTCCTCACGATGTTTTCTTTCACCGTTTTTGAAAGCAGTAGTGATAAATTACTTACACAAAGTAATTCGCCTGCCTAAATTGCATGCCTTGTATTAATATCAAAACTTTCTATTTACAGATAAAAATGAAAACATAAGAGCGACAAATGTAACCACTTTCGATCTCGGTTCCGCCAAAACGTGAGTAAGTACTTGTATGTGTATATAATTTTCCATTCAATCGCCTTCCTAATCACATAGAACATTATTCGCACAGTCAGAACAAAAGTGACCGAACTCAAAATAAGGGCGAATTGCGTTAAATGCCTAAAACTATTCTAGTCACTAGACGAAGGCCCATGTTGTTAGGAGTAGTTAGTGAGTAAGTAGTAGCATTAGCCTAGTGAACCAAAAAGTGACGATATCGTGCTACAAAAGCACAAAAATACATAATATATTTTATTGGAAACTCCCTACAACCCGAAACACAATTTTGTTATTTCGCACAAAATGCTAAATTCGTGTTAGGTCACTTTCGTTCTCAAGGTGAATATTATTAAAATATAAATATCACCTCTTTAACATGCTACCAATATTCTTTGTTCCAGTAATCATCCTGAAAAACTAGAAAAATATATATTCCTTAGGAAGTGGTTGGCAGCATTTCCAAATGCTGCGGAATTAAAACAATACCTAGGAGTGTTTCTTTGTGGTGAGTATGTGAACTACGATGACAATATCGTGCAAAACAATATACCAAAGATTTTTTAGAACGGTTGGAAACAATTTCCTTGTTGCGAAGTTTTCTATCAATGACATTGATGATAGAATCAAAGTTATTAATAGTTCGAAATTGAATGTATACGAAATAATTAAATCGAAAAACAGCTATTAGAAATTCATGTCGATTTAGCTGTTTTTAGAAAGATAAACTGTGAACATTGGAAAAGCATCATCTAGGCTGCAGACGACACAAAATTTATTTTTAGTGCGTACTCATTTGCGTCAAATAACTACGGTCTTACAGAGCGCCGTTGTAGAGTTGCGATTTTTCAGCCATAATTTGAATAAACTGAGCTATTTCATCTTTTAAAACTGTACGTGTACTGAGATTTGAGAGGAGCTCGTGGCTAAATAATTACAGTCGCTCGGGCTGATATTCAAAGGTTAAGCCACGCTTGCCTAGGTCGGTCCATGGATGGATGACCATTCACTACCGAGTATAATCCTTGCCTCGGAAAGCATGCTAAGCCGTTGTGGTCCCGGCTATCATTTGTAGATCTTTGACAGTCGTTACAAGTAGTCAGTGGCCCGAATGTTTAACAACCAGTCTTACAAAGGGTATTTTATAACCCAATACTAACAAGATTGTGGACGTCAGATAGCCAGTCACTCCATGTAAAATACTGGTTCTAAGCTACATCAAGTTAAACTGCAAGGCGGCCATAATATACTTGAGAAAAGGCTAGGCAGATGATGACGTGGTGTCACTGACTCTGGCAGGGCCACCATCACGGATTGTAATTTTGAAAACACAAAAAAATTGTCGCTAATTAGTCGAAATTTGTCGCCAAATATCAGAATTTGTCGGTCACTGGTTCAAAAGATATAAGGGTTTATAGGTGGCCGATCTGGAGAGAGTCTCCCCAGCAGGGCCACATTTATATCTCAAAAACTAGGGCACCTAGCAAAGATCTGTTTTCTCCCATATTTTGTCGCCAATTAGTCGGAATCAGTCGCCAAATATCAGAATATGTCGGTCACTGGTTCAAAAGATATAAGGGTTTATAGGTGGCCGATCTGGAGAGAGTCTCCCCAGCAGGGCCACATTTATATCTCTAAAACTAGGGCACGTAGCGAAGATCTGTTTTCTCACATATTTTGTCGCCAATTCGTCGCAATTTGTCGCCAAGTCATAGACTTAATCGGGTCTTAGTCTAGGAGATATAATGAGTTCAATTAGTAAGGTATAGTCCAAGAGCTAGATCGAAGAGTTCACGAAAAATTAACAAGAAAAAAAAATCTATTAATATGTGTAATATACTTCTACTTTTATCGGTCTAAAGTCCTTAGAAATGTCCGAGAGAGATAAATTCTTAATTAAATTCATGTTTTTATGTTTTAAATTGCTAGGTTAGAGTGGCTTAAACTTCTTTGAAAACATTAAACCTTGCTCTTGGTCTATTTGGTGTCAAGATGTACAGTCGCATGCAACTGTTTTACCAGTTTGCAATGTTAAGATCTAATTAACGTTAGAATAATAAAAAAAATACCGTACCTTTAGTAAAATGTTTAAAATACTTAAACGTTGAAAACGTATTGTCAATTGTTATCAAATTTTATTATATGTAATATAAATTTTATTATATCTCGCTCTTTTCTCCGTTTTTGTATTTTCGGAATACCTAGAGATAACAATACTCGAGTTCGTAACTATTCATAATAAGTTCCACTTTAATTAAACTGGCTGACTTAAACTTACGTGACGGGCAACTCGTTCTAAGTAGCTCGTCTGTACAAGCGCATCTATCTCTTTCTTACTTACTGTAAATGAAACGGAGCGTAGCGATCTATCTGCCTGCGACTAAGTGGTAAGTGCACATTGTGTCAGATAAATAATTACGTATATTTACTGTAGATTTGTTTATAGGTAATGAATACAGCTTCCCTATGATGGGTTGAAATTATAGAATAAGTTTATATTTATTTGATTCGAAACAAACATTCCTCCATAAGACGTCATAGATACTGTCCCAGAAACTACATAAAGTATTTTGTACTCGCTTGTACCACTGTATGGGGAAATTGAATTCTTTAATATCTTTTTAATTACACACCGACTAAATCTGTAACTTGGCGACAAATTACGACGAATTGGCGACAAAATATGGGAGAAAACAGATCTTCGCTAGGTGCCCTAGTTTTAGAGATATAAATGTGGTCCTGCTGGGGAGACTCTTTCCAGATCGGCCACCTATAAACCCTTATATCTTTTGAACCAGTGACCGACATATTCTGATATTTGGCGACTGATTCCGACTAATTGGCGACAAAATATGGGAGAAAACAGATCTTTGCTAGGTGCCATAGTTTTTGAGATATAAATGTGGCCCTGCTGGGGAGACTCTCCCCAGATCGGCCACCTTTAAACCCTTATATCTTTTGAACCAGTGACCGACAAATTCTGATATTTGGCGACAAATTTCGACTAATTAGCGACAATTTTTTTGTGTTTTCAAAATTAAAATCCCTGATGGTGGCCCTGCCAGAGTCAGTGACACGATGACGTGTATTGAGATGAGAACCACTATTTAGTAAAATATCAACAACGTTCAATTGCTATCAATACTACCATATTTACTATATAATGTTTCAAAGCAAATAATAAACATGTTATGTATCCTGTTTCCCATTGTAATTGATAGTGTTAGTAACCATTACTGTTTAAAACGACGACAGTTTAAATCGACGTTTTATAAGTGCCCATGTAGGCCAATGTAAAATAAAATATTTTGATTTTGAAAAACTTATAACCAGAGGTCAGAATTACGTAGAGTTATTTTTGTACTTGCATCGAAATGTTGATATTAATATGGATCTTCCCTTGCGTGTGCGCATTGGAATTTTGCAACTTCGGACATCCGATGTCGGATGGTCTAAATTGTGTAAAAGTAAATAACTTTTTTATTTAATAAATCACTGGATTTTTCTGCTCTTTAAAATTAATCTCGGGTTTTTGAGGCATATCCACTTTATTCTTTCGCTGTATGAAATCAGTGTAATTACACAAATAACTCTACCTATTTTTATTTTTTTTTATTTTTTATGAATGGCATCTCGCAGTTCAACCTAAGAGGTTGTCGTCTGCTTAACCGGACTATCCTGTGGGTGCCTTAAGAGTAAGGCCTCCAGCCAGGGCATAAAAACTTACAAACTAAGCGACTATACGCTGAGGGCACCCCCTGTGGGGTACGAGCCTCGGCTCAGGGCGTCGCTGGGGGAGGACTGCATGGGGACAGGCTGGATCTGAATGATATCATTATTTAGGGGCTGATTTAAAACTACTGGCACAGCATCGCGGGCTGGCTCGAGCGAGGGTCGGGGAGGGCATGGACCGGGACGTCGCGACGGACCTCGACGGCGAGGTCGGAAAGACGGCGGTTTGTGTCTGTACTTATTAAGAGTGCTAGTCTCTTTACTACTCTCCTGGAGGAGGGTGATAGCATCATCGGGAGTGACGAGGGTATGCCGAGGACGGCGTACTGTACTAATGCGCGAGGGTTCGTAACGGGCGGCCGCTGCGATCAGGGGATTACGGTGTTTAATGGCGTTATCGAAGAAACGCTTCGAAAGACGTTTCATAAACTGAAGGACGGTGGGCATTCTAAGGTCTACGTGTAGACGGTCGTTACGGACATAAAAAGGGGCTCCCGTGACTCTACGTAAGAACCGGTTCTGCAAGGTTTGCATCCTATGGATGTATTTAGGCTTGGTGTGAGCGTACACGACGCAAGCGTACGTCATAATGGGGCGGATCACCGCGGTATAAAGGCGCAACTTGCACTTGAGTGACAATTTGCTTTTTGCCGAGATCATGAAATGAAGCCTACCCATAGCAAAGGCAGCTCGGTCGCGAGCTGCTTTGATGTGCGCCGCGAAAGACAGGTGGTTGTCAAGTAAGACTCCTAAGTACTTGGCTTGCTTCTCCCAAGGGATAGGCTTACCGTACATAGTGATCGGGCTGAGCGCGGGTGGCTTATTCTTACGCGGTTTAGAGAAAAGAACTGCCTGGCTCTTGTCGGGGTTCACCTCGATTCTCCATTTCCGGAACCAAGCGCCTAAGACGTTGGCTGAGGTTTGGAGGGTGCTGTAAATAGCGTCGTGACTACGGCCAGTGTAATAGATGGCCGTGTCGTCCGCGAACAGGGCTAACTGTGCCTTCTTGCTCTTGGGGATGTCACTGGTGAACAGAGTAAAGATAAGGGGAGAGAGCGGGGAGCCCTGAGGGACTCCGGCTCTAATGGGGTGGGGGGAAGACAGTGCCTTCCCGATGCGATAGCGGAAGGTGCGATCCGACAAAAAGTCTCGTAAGATGAGCACGAGACGGTCTGGCACTCCCAGTTTGTACAGCTTATATAATAAGCCGTTGTGCCAGACTTTGTCGAATGCCTTTGCTATGTCGAAAAACAACACACCCGTCATCGCTCCACGCTGGAAGCCAGCGCTCAAGTGTTCTACGATGCGGTGGGCCTGTTGAATGCAAGAGTGTCCGGTCCTGAAGCCGAACTGTTCGTTGGGGATGAGACTCTTAGCCTCGGCGAAGTCTTTGAGTCGCTTATACATAAGTCTCTCGTAGATTTTACCGAGTGCATTCAGGAGACTGATAGGTCTGTAGCTCGAAGGCTCAGACTTGGGTTTGCCTGGCTTGGCGAAACCGATGACAGTGGCCTCTTTCCATATTTGGGGAAACGCGTTGTTGCTCAGGGCGCCATTGAAGATGGCCGCCATTAACACGACGAGCTGAGCGGGGAGGAGTTTGAACACCCTATTGGTGATTCCGTCGGAGCCGGGTGCTTTCCGCGGTTGAAGTTTGCTAATGATGTCTTGCACTTCGTCAGCTGTGACCGGAGGCAGAGGATCATCAGGGTCTTCTTCGGGGGGCAGGGCGGCTCTACGTTCGACGAATGCGTTCACCTCATCGAGATGTCGCTTGTCTACTGGTTGCGAGCTGGGGGAGCACTGGGACTCCAGGCTGTCGGCTAGGCATTCGGCCTTCTCAGAGTCGTCGAATGCGACGCTCTTATCGGGTTAACTCTACCTAATTCCGACCTCTGCTTATAACATTCTATTGATCCGTGTAATTGATCTCCGATGTAGTTCATGTCTAGATAGGAGTGGGTTGTCACCTCTGATAAGAAGTTATACCGAGTGAGCAGGCAGTGGCCCCGGACTGTAATCTAATAACAATAAGGGAGATCAACACGTTACCCGCCAAGCGTAAGCAAGTGTTTGGAAAGATGTTTCATATCGATCACTTTATAGCGATGTTATACTTTTAACATTCGTGAAATTTTAGACTAAGAGAATCGAGTTCATAATTTTAGACAGTTTATTGGTAGTTATCTTTGCCAGAGCATATTCCTGTTTTTGATTACCAAGGCGTATTACTGACGCAAATGGAACCATTATTCATCAATTTTTCAGATTGTAAGATCAAAAGACATGTGCCTAATCAAAGCAATTACTATGTTGTTTTTTTCGAAATGACGCTAACGTTCCTTAGCGCAGGTAGTGTGCAAACCTAGCAGAAGAGCTAATTACGCCTACATATGCTTTTCGCAAATGAAAAACCTTTTTTAACTTAATCAAACATGTTAATAATTATAATATTGGGTGTTACAAGCGAGGTTATATTTGCTTGGGACAAGTGCTTACTTATTGTGCTTGAAAGTAGGTAAGAGCTTAAAATGTTTCTCCTTACATATTCGTTCATGGGCATTACTATAGTACATTGTGTATTAAGGACGGTAAGTAAGGAATTACGATCGAGGCTCTAGTAGAAGCCCGAAGTCGAAGACTGAGGGTTTTTTGAGTCGAGGTTCGTAATTCCCGTACCGTCCGTGAAACATACAATGTTTTTCATCACATTTGCGAGTAAATAATTCTGAATTAAAGCTTTAATACAACTATTATTACGAAATACGTGAACGTTTTTTTAATTTTTAGCGGATGGGGGTTTTTTGCATACACCACAGATTATACAAAAGTTTCGTTCAGAAACGTTAAGGGCAACTGTTACTTAGGTTAGGCTTGTAGGTATACAGCCATAACGGAGTGTAAAAAAACAAAATAATTTTGAAAAATATTTTATTTGATACATATCTATTATTCAGAACATTAGTTGAATATTTAAGTAACATGTAGCGAGATTGCAATGAAATTCCTGTTTAGATAACATTTAAAGACAATTTTTCAATTGCGTGTAAACTTGCAAGACATGTGTGCTGGCTACAAATTAAAAAAAAATTACTTACCGACCGTGGCTTTCATGGGGCATTACGGCCAAGTTAACCTGTATGTTTAGATACTGTTTACGTGCAAGTGTGATGAAAATTATTTTATAGTTATTTTGCACCCAAAGTACCGAAGCTTTGACTGCAAAGAAAACTTTCGATTTTCATCAGAATTTCAAGAGGAAGCAAACACTTCAATAATGACATACAGGGCTGCACTAATTAAAGACACACATAACCTTTTCAAAATTTGACATGCATATTAATTAATTCCGCCTCGCTGCAAGCTTACCTGACTTCGAACATGCCCAACTACGTCACTATAACGCCAAGCTTAGCCCACAAGATAAACTCAATTGCAAGTGGCGGTAAAGTTAGCTTTGAACACATACGTACATACACTAACATCAGTTTAACGGTCCTAACAGCTAGGTAGCAACCTTCATGCTGCAACCTCATTAAACAAAACGTTACTGTAACCACACGCTGCAACATTACACAGGCATACAGCGCTAACCGCTTTGTCGCGTGTGTTGGGTTTGAGTGGCTTATTCAAGATGCAACTGCATGATAGCGCCTTTTAGTTGGCTAAAATATTGTAAGCAATGTACGGTAGCAACATCAGAGTAAAAAGCGGAGCAGTGAATGTGATATTTAATTATTTTATAAGGGTGTAGTAAGTACCTAAGTACCTTTACATTAAGTCTATGTTTCTTCTTAATATGCAGAAGATTAATGACGGTACTTGATACGGTGATGATTTAGATCAGACTTAATTATCCATACTATAATATTATAAATGCGAAATTCACTCTTTTTGTTTGTTTGTTTGTTACCTTTTCACGACTAAACGGCTGATAAGATCTTAATGAAATTTGGCAAAAAGATAGATTTCAACCTGGGGAAGGACATAAGCTATATATCATCACGCTACGATCAATAGGAGCGGAGCAGCAATGAAAAATTTTGCGAAAACGGGGAAAATGGACAGCTAGTTATTAATAATAATATAAATGAAGAAAGAAAGAAAGAAAGAAAAAATATTTATTTGTCGCAGGGACATGACTTGCATACAAAATGAAAACAGTAAACATAGGTACAAAGCATAAGAAACATTTGTAAGTACAATAACATAAAATATACAACAGTAAGATTTTAAAAATAACAAAATAAAACAGAATTTAAGTAAAAGATTCGTCAGCTTGCACGTCGTGACTGCGACAAACAGGTTCCCACTCAGCATGATGCTGTGCTATGGGGGGCCCACAGCACAGCGCTGGTTTTCAGTGGTCAGCCGTAAAAAAAAAACGTACGGAAATCAAGACAGCGTAAACATTTTAATACATGACTAAGGAAAATAAAACGAACAGTACCTGCATATAAAACAACCATAATGAATATCATAAACACTACAAAAACAATAAAAAATAATAATTGGGAGTATGAGTGCAGGCTAAACAAAAATAGACATAGATGCATGGCGTGATATGTTTTGTCTCGATGTTTTGTCTCAAATGCGTTGTTTGTTTGTTACTTCTTCACGCCGGAACCACTGAACCGATCATTCTGAAATTTTGAACGGACATATGGTACCTTTTATCCCAAAAAAAGTACTGATCCCGAGGAAAACAACAATAACGTTCTTATCATAATAGATAAAGCCACGTGTCCGAGACGGTTTTTGTAAAATTCTATAATTACGCGAGCGAAGCCGCGGGAAAACTCTACGTTATCAATTTGATTAGAAAAAGAACCTTTGACAAATATTCCTACAAATGAAGCGAGTGTTATTGAAAATGCTAGCTAGCTTTTATCCTAAGCCGACTTCGCGGAAACAATAATTTTATTACTTATACCTAGTAGATTATTGATTTTTGTGAAGAAGGTCGCTAGCGAAGTATTACATTTTTCTGCCGTTAAGCAATAAAACGACGGAACTGCCGGTAAAATTAAAAGTAAATTCATGAACAGTTTTGTGCTTTGTTTGATAGTTATGGTATCCACTTCCAAAAGTAACTACATGAAGAACAGTTCAAAAGTACATTATAATAATGTTTATTGTTGTACACTGATTATTGGGCGCGTAGGCAAAATCGGAACTAACGCCAATATCTTGATTTTACAATATAATATTATATAATATTAATTATAACTAGAGATCGGATATTCAGATGCATATTTACCTAAAGTTTGAGTGTTGACTAGTATGGAGCGCGTGTCAGTATGGGAAAAGGAGTTTATTTAAAAAATAAAAACTAGTCTAGTTACATATATACTTACTAAAGAATTATGAAATTTCGCAATCCCGCGACAAAAATTGGCATTTAAATAGCCGCTTCCATACTTTTGTACCTTTTGCCAGGAAATAACGTACTTTAGGTAAATATGCATCCGAATATCCGATCACTAATTATAATACATTTTCACAACCGTTTACCAACAGGACTACGGTCACCTTGTATGTATACGTCATTCAAGCGACACAAGAGGCCCTAGCAAAAGCGCGCGGTGTAAACCTAACGTGAATACGTCGATTTTAAAATTAAAAATACTCGTTTCACATATAATATTAACAGTGGAGTTCTGTGTGGTGTCGGACGTAAAGAATAGCACCATATCTTCCCGTGGGTGTCGTAAGAGGCGACTAAGGGATTTGCCAAAGAATGGGCAGCAGCATTCTCTGTGCTTTTGTAACAACCGTACTGCGATCACCAACCCGCCTGCCAAGCGTGGCGATTATAGCAAAACCCCTCCTTCTTGGAGGAGGCTTATGTCCAGCAGTGGACGTCTTTCAGGCTGAAATGATGATATAATATTGTTTTAATTGATGATACTGATTGTGCTTGTTGCAAACAAATCAACTGAAATGCTATAAGATAATTGTATTTCAGATTCAAAAATCTATTTATGTTACGCTTGCACCCCGTTCGTGCTCTGAGGTTTGTAGTAGTCTGTAGTCTGTAGTAGTTTGAAGTAGTAGTTGTAACGCGACATGGGAAACAAATAAGAGGTGTAAAGTCAATTGGAAACACACTAGAGGCAATTACACCAATTAAACAGAGATACAGAAACTTATTGCTCTCGGTCTCAGACTCACTGATAACTATCCAGTGCCGTTTATATTGAAAATAATTAAAGTCTCGTGAGCACAATATCATGGAGTACCTACATTTTGTCGATGATTAATGAGTTAATTGAAGCACAAGTAGGAAAGATGGTTCAAAGACTTCAGAGACAATATTGAGAGCGTTCCAAGAACTTATATTTTCTGAGTTAAGTTAACGGAGACCTTAGAAAATAAAGGTCACTTCCTCACTTTTAATTACCTTTGAGCATAACTTTGCAAATTGGTTTAATATTCGCTTGGAATTGGCGACAGGACATAGTTTTTACTCGATATTGTTTTTAGAGATGTTTGTGTTTTCCTTCGATGTGCTGATTACCTTAGAGCAGTAGTCGTGAAGTAGGGAGTGTACGTTAAAGTGAACGATGGTTGTTACGAGTTCTAAAAGGATAAAATCAATGGAAATTGTTGGTAAAGTATAAAATTATATATTTTCTGGAGACTGTTTGTAGAAACCTGTCGCTACATTTAAAAAATAATATAAATTGTATGTAAAGATTCAAAATGTAGAAAAAAAAAGACGGGTTGCACTCCGGGAGTGCCGGCAGAAGTGAAAACTTGATTATTAACGTTGAGCATGTTTGATATTTTGGAATGGTTAGGGAATAATTTTGCACCAATTGCTTTATCAGTATAAAAGTACTACACTGCGGTTCGGGGGACGAAGACAATATAGCGGTTGTGATTGGCCGATGCAACAATGTCAGGACGAATGTTCCACACATAGTGATGCACAAGTCAGTTTTGCTACAATACCTAATATCGATAAAATTGAACATTACGACGTCTATTAATTCTACTTTTTTTTTAAACTATACTGATAGGGCGTTAACTGGGTGCAAATAAAACACTTACGTAACACTGTAAATTTCACTTTATTCAAATCAATGCTAAAATAAAATCAAGGTTAACCTCTCCGTCCTGCATTTCTTAACGCGTAACTTCCCTAACGGCCGCGCGCATTACGTCATCGCTGACGTCGTTCGGCCGGCCGACATAAAAACTCTTATCGCCAGAGTTCTAATAAAGCTTATCTTAAACGGTAAACAGTGTCGTGTTCTTAGATAACAAGACCGTGTATTATAATATATACAACTTTTCTATGACTACTTGATAATTATAAACATCCCATAGAAATGCGATTGCTTGCTGCAAATAGACTGTCACCGTATTTTATTTTTGTTTAGTAAAACTACGCAATAAATTTATACGAAACTTTATAACTAACATCACAAATATACAAGTAATCTAATGACAGTGTTTTTTAGGAGTCCTACATACATTATTCACATAAGATTCCAACTCAAACTTCCTATAAGATCGGCCGTTTTCCAACTGCGGAGTTCAATGCATGAAAATACTTGAAATATCAAAAAATATGATTAGATATGCCTCGAATACATAAAATAATGAATTATCACTATTTTTTACGTTGCTATTAAATTAATCGTAAAAAAAATCGAAAAAAATCCAAAGAAAATTTTAATTTTGTGCCTAGGTTGGACGATCCTCCTCAACTTTCCCTGTTAACAGCATTAATCCACTTTTCTTCCACTTCTGGAATATTTGGAAATCTAAAATGTAAACATTAAGTAATGTTACTTTTTTACAGTAAGGGAACACCGTAATTTTTATCTTCAATATTATTTATACTTTGTTTCGAAGTTGACACAACACTACAGCATTACGTCTGTCCCTTTCTATCTACACCTACAGATGGAAAGGGACAGACTTATTGACAATACCTAGTGAGAGAAAGGGACTTTTCAAAAAGACATCAACGCGGTGTACGTTTTTTGTGCCTTAAACGTAAACAACTAGTTTAGCTAGAGCCCTGCAATTATTCATAATTTTATTAAATTATAAATATATTTTACTTACCGATGAAAAGTTATGCCATCTTTTTTATAGCTGGATGTTCTAGACGATTTCCCACACCATTTAATTGAACAAGAACTCATAATTAATTTGATATAAGCAGAAATGTTTGAAAAAGTTATCTAAATAATCGCGTGTGGAGAGATCCAATAACTGGTCAAAAACTCTCCATCCGTCTTACGCTTTTTCGATCAGGTCACGTGTCCTGACGCGAGTTTAAGATTTTATACCCATTACAGAAAAGTGCTCAACGCCGCTAAAGAAGTTTTCACTTCAAAAAATTGGTTTACATGTTCTACTTAACTGTATAATATTAAAATCCATTTAAAAATAAAATTAATAAGTTCAAAAGAAACAGAGTTGTTTGAAGTTAGAAATAAAATCAAACAGTTTAAGGAACGGCCTGAAGCGTTGGTGAGAAAAAGTAGCAAGGGGAAAGAACCATAATTTATTGAAATTTAGAGTTGAGGGCGAATTTTAGAACCATTTTTTTTAAACCTCTGCCAGGCTGAACTCTATTTATTATACCACGAATAAATACTGTGGAAAAGTTGCTATCGGAGAACGTAGGTAAATACTAATAAAATACATGAGTGTTAGACAATTTAAGCTATGGTCCTTGAATTCGAAAATAAACGAATGACCATGAACTTACATTCTAATATGCAGACCAGATGCTGTTATGACATCTAAACTGAATATAATTATTTAATATATTACATAATTATGTACATTATTTACAAACTACAAATAGATTTAAAATAATAATAAAATATGTACAAGTATCAACATTACAGGGCGTCTAAAAATTCGTCCACATCGCTGTCAACAGGAAAAGTGCCCAGAAGGCTGGCCGCATTGCCACGTTGGACGGCAATGCTGATTCTTTGCCAAAAAAGGCCAGCCCTCTAGTCACGTGAAGAGTCGACCAACCGCTTGGCGATATCCCGAAACACAAGGTGGGCACTCGGGCCCCATGGCCCTAGTGTTTCAACCCCAAACAGCTCAAATACATAATTATCAATTAAATTATTGTATTTGCGCCGTTTAAGGTTTTCAGCAACTGCAGCATCCGCCCCAGCGCAGCTCACCGTGCTAGGAAGATGGGATGGCGCAAAGGTGTCGACGTAAGTCGCATCCCATACCAAAGGCCTACCCAACTTCCATGGCATTATGGTCATACCATCTGGTCTCTTCCCATCGTCGCGTGACAAGCCATTGGGTTCCAAAACAACTGGCACCCCGCCGGGTGGCAAGAAAAAGCACGAGGGATGACATCATTTATGCTAGCGTGCCGTGCTACCTGCTCTCTTACTGCAGGAAAGGCCATGGTGTCCGAGGCCGTCGACTGCTTCACCACATCGACAACGATGTAGAGCCCCGCAAGGGGCGCCCAATCGCAGACATGTAGCGAGCCGGAATGTTGTGTCACCTAGCATAGTGCCTATGTTAGGTGACGGTAGTGCCTCAAGCCAGAGACCTGACTTCCAATCACCCACAGGCAGCAGGCGGGCACGCTCACCAATATTGGTAGACGTATTGATAAGGTAATTCCGTACCAACCTGCCGAGCGGCTCATCCCTCTGTCTCTGCGTGTAGATTCTAGACAAACACGCTACGAGTGTGGCCCATACCTAATATAAAGTCGGCCACACACTGAGATCGCCTAAAAACAATCAAAAACTGTTTTTTGATAGCCAATATAATCCTTTCTGTACAATATTCACATTGCACGGAACGGAAAATGGAAACAAGTACTATTTATTTTTATCACAATGCGAATAAAGTTTTTCGGAGAGGTAATTTTTGGTAGCGCTGTGTAAAATAATAGCACCTTCCTTTATGCATTTTGAAATTGGTTAGAAATGAAAATAAAATTCAACTCATAAAACAAGTGTCTGAAAAAGGCTACGAGAGACTAAGACTACGAGAAAGCATAATTACATCACGGATTCAGGTGGCTACAAAACGTTTATGAAACGAACAATCATTGTGAAATTCCTATCCGATAGAACAATGTCGGTCAATTGTTTTAATTGTTTTAAACCACTGTGTGCCGATCCATGGTTTAGTTATACTTGATGATAATCACACATCGCTAATACAAAAACACAATGATGTTTTGGTTATACAATTTAAGTCGTCTGTTTCATCGTAGTTTTATTTTAGTTTTACATTTTTGCCGTCGATTATAAAATTTCATAGCAGGGCACATTTCCTCCTTTGTTGTAAATTAATGGCGTTGTATGCCTTCCACGGCAGCGGATTCCTGAATTAAAACTAGTCCTTTGTCAAAATGATGTCTCTACCTAATAGCAGACAATGTGGTCAATATCTAGTTGTCCTTGTACAGATTCATCTAGCTATTTACCTAGGTACCAAAATATGACATCACTGATCTTAGCGGTGATGATCTACAGGAAGGTCAGGTGCATAGTTTCCGCAACCATAGTTCGTGTATTACCAGATTTTCTACGGCGAATGGAGTATGTCAGGACCGTAGCAGGTGGTGTCTACCTACCTTTATAGGAAAAGGCACCAACTTTTTTAATCTGAGGTTCATTTTAGATTTCAATGCAAGCATAACATGTTTCTATTGAACAATTTGAACAAAGACCTCTCTAGCTCCGTCGACCTGAACTTTGCGGCACGTTAATTACGGGCAAACTCTGACTTTGTGGGTACCATGCCCGGCATCGTAAGTATTTGTTATACAAGCTGTTGTTTTGCTATATGCTAATGATTCTCGACCCGAATCAATAATAAAATGGGAAGGTAATTTTTTTTTCTTAATTACTGAAGTCGGTAAGTATGAACCACCCGTGTTTCAAACGCGGCCCGTCCGATCTTTCACCTCGAGCTTTCACACACACAAACAATGTCAAACGATCATTTTTTATTCCCTAAACCATGTTAAGGGGTTATTTTGAAATACTGACGAATTTAATCAACAAAAAAAGCAGATTTTTTTATTAATTAACTAGGAATCGTAATTTATATTGATTATTTATGTCTTTTCTGACAACTTCCTGAATTTCGACGAGGATGCAAAACAACACCTTGTATTAGCGCTGGATAATTTGGTTGGAGTTACATTATTCTGAGGTAGCCAGTAGGTAGTGGAGTGAAATAAAGCATTAGCCAATTTCTTATATATATTTAAAACACTCTTCTTACCAAGCAAACACGAACAAAAACAACGGTCGCAAAATCCCCAAATGTAAAATGATTGATCGCCAGAACGATTTCATTGCCAATTGTCATTGTTGACAGATTGTCCATGCATTGTTATTAGATACAACTACACACGTTGTACATCAGCATTGGTTTCGTGTTGGCTTCTTATCTAAATAGTCAATAGCCACTGTCTACATAACATTCGTTTGGTTGACAATTTTGTACAAACCGTTAAATAGGAAACGAAGCGTGGTTGCTCATCAGGGCGGGGGCCCCGGGATTTTCTATTTTCCGGAACCCTGAAACCGGGACCCGATATTTCCAAATATACGTTTTTAATAAATCAAGATAAATATGTTCGATAATTTTAAAAACTGAGAAAAGCAAAATGTTTTGTAATGAAGTCTCTAATGGACAAACGTATTCAATGCCCATTAATTTTTTTGTACCTGAAATACACCCTTATCTTAACTGCCTCGACTATCTTTACAAACCAGGTGTGTGAGTGCTGTTCTTATGAACTGAAGTTTATTTCAAATAATAATCGAAGCCAAAGGGCATTTGTTCTCCCCATCACTGCTTTTTTTGTTATATGCCATGCCCGGGAACCTGGAAACTTTTTGTCAACTTTTTTTTTTAAAACCCCTTTTGTTGTTCAATGTTCAATGTTGTAAGTTTACTTTAAATACCTCCATGACTGCAAACTTTGTGCTAAAGGATGCATTGAGACACGTACTACTTTTTCTCAACTTTTTTTTAAATACCCATTTTTAATGTTATAAGTTTACTTTAAATACCTCCATGACTGCAAACTTTGTGCTAAAGGATGCATTGAGTAGTACACGTACTACTTTTTCTCAACTTTTTTTAAATACCCATTTTTAATGTTATAAGTTTACTTTAATTAAATACCTCCATGACTGCAAACATTGTGCTAAAGGATGCATTGAGTAGTACACGTACTACTTTTTCTCAACTTTTTTTTTAAATACCCATTTTTAATGTTATAAGTTTACTTTAATTAAATACCTCCATGACTGCAAACATTGTGCTAAAGGATGCATTGAGTAGTACACGTACTACTTTTTCTCAACTTTTTTTTTAAATACCCATTTTTAATGTTATAAGTTTACTTTAAATACCTCCATGACTGCAAACATTGTGCTAAAGGATGCATTGAGTAGTACACGTACTACTTTTTCTCAACTTTTTTTTTAAATACCCATTTTTAATGTTATAAGTTTACTTTAAATACCTCCATGACTGCAAACTTTGTGCTAAAGGATGCATTGAGTAGTACACGTACTACTTTTTCTCAACTTTTTTTTTTAAAACCCGTTTTTAATGTTATAAGTTTACTTTAAATACCTCCATGACTGCAAACATTGTGCTAAAGGATGCATTGAGTAGTACACGTACTACTTTTTCTCAACTTTTTTTTTAAATACCCATTTTTAATGTTATAAGTTTACTTTAAATACCTCCATGACTGCAAACATTGTGCTAAAGGATGCATTGAGTAGTACACGTACTACTTTTTCTCAACTTTTTTTTAAATACCCATTTTTTATGTTATAAGTTTACTTTAAATACCTCCATGACTGCAAACATTGTACTAATGGATGCATTGAGTAGTACACGTACTACTTTTTCTCAACTTTTTTTTAAATACCCATTTTTAATGTTATAAGTTTACTTTTAATACCTCCATGACTGCAAACATTGTACTCCATTATGGATCCATTAGCACAATGTTATGAGTGCTTAACATTGAGTCGTACCGTAAAACGTAATGTCATTACACCAAAAAAATAGTGGTTTCCCGGCAATATTTTTTTCGTAGATTTACTTAGTTTCACATGTCACAAAACCGTCAACCAAACATTCTACAGGGTGAAATTGAAGTCATGGGCATTATTTTAACCTAAGGCACTACTCATGATACTGATTGCTTTAGAGCTATTAATACGCAAATCAAAAATATTATTAATGCAAGTACGGAATTCGTATTATTTGATGTTTTTACCTATCGTTCCGCGCTGTACTGTGCGCTTTATGGTTTTCATACTTGAAAACTTATTGGCGTTATTGAAGTAGTTTGTTTTAATTACTTTATGTGTTTATTTGCAATAATAAGCGTTGTGCAATATGACTTACTACATTTTTAAGGTTTTCCGTACTTAAATCAATAATATTTTTGATTTTCGTATTAATAGCCCTAAAGCAATCAGTATCATGAGTAGTGCCTTGGGTTAAAATAATGCCCATGACTTCAATTTCACCCTATATATGCTTGGTTGGCGGTTTTGTGAAGGGTGGGTCTGTTTGTGAAGGTTTTACACCTTGTATGGAAACAATAAAATTGTGTCAATCATAGACACAAACAACAAACTTGATGGATACAGCATGTACTTGTACCTTCTCACCACCCTTTCTAGTTAATAAAGTAACTGTTTGAGTAGTAAAATACATCTCTTAAGTCATCTACATATCGCCAGGAACGTAAAGTAATGGAAAAATCTTGAGCACCATATTACATGTAACATTACTTTTATTATTTTTCGTTCCTATTTCATGAAATTGTCCTATTGCTGAAATATTCTTTCAGCTGAGACATAGGCGCGGGTTATAAACAGGGATATAAAACAGGAACGTGGTTTTATTATACGGTTCCCATTTCAATACCTGCTAACATAAAATGCCTAGCTATATAACAAAGTCAAAAAAGGAATATCAAAGGGTTCGGTAATTTGGATATTTCAATAGGCCAATCAAACCGTTTGCAGTCCTCCGCGACAAAGTTGCACTGTTTGAATGTTTTTAATTCATTCGGGCCGTCGCAACGGAACAACTTTATCTGAAAACTGTTGCTGATAGCGCCCGTAGCCTTCGGAAAAAGTACGAATATAATTTTTTAAGGGTTCCGTAGCCGAATGGCAAAAAACGGAACCCTTATAAATTCGTAATGTCTGTCTGTCTGTCCGTCTGTCCGTCTATCTGTCCGTCCGTATGTCACATATTCCGAAACTATTGAGACTGCACAGTTGAAACTTGGTAGGTAGATGTATTCTGTAACCTGCTTTACGATTTGTATACAAAAAAAGAAGAAAAAAAAATGATTAAGGGCGGGCTATTGGTAGAAAAAACCTATACGTGTGTGGTGTCTATAGATAGGGCTTTAAAAATGATATTGAGGTTCTTAAAATCATATTTTCTCAAAGTCAATCGTTTGAAAGATAGACACTTCGAAAGTGGAAATGTGTGTCACCTCTAAATTCTAAAGTAAGAGGAAAAATTCTGAAAAAAAGTAGGTTTCTAAAACGTAAAAAAACTTACAACGAAAATTGGTTTGAATATGATTTGATGCTTCAATTTTGAGATATGGGACTTTTTCACCAAACTACAACAGTAACTTTGTTTTTCATTACCATAATATGAAAACCAAATTTAGTTTTGTTGTTGAGTGTAAATTTACACATCGATGACCGTTCAAAATATTGTTGTTATATTGTTTGGTGCTGAGGATCTTATGTGTGCGAGTAACACTCGCACTTGGCCAGTTTTTTAGACCTTGTTCCTTAATGTACATATTTTTGTTAAGTTTATTCAAACTTCAGTCACGTTTTTGAATTTTTAAAATCTTTATACAGTTACTAAAAAAATCGGCCTAGTGCGTGTCGGATTCGCACACAAAGGTTCCGTAGTGCCAAACAATATGATAATAATATTCGTACAGTTCATTGGTATGTCGATTTACACTCAACAGGAAATCTGTGTTCGTTTTTCATAGTATGTTAATGAAAAACAAAGTTACCGCTGCGGTTTCACGAAAAAGTATCTCGAAAGCTAAAGATCAAATCAAATCCTTATTTAAATTCAATTCTTTGAATGTTTTTTTGACATTCTACAATAATAGCAATACTGCCGACATGAAACAATCTTTGAGGGAACGCTACTTTGGCTGCCTGAATAAGGTGCTAAGCAGTCTTCTGTCAGGCGTGGCAAAGTGCGGTCCTTCAACGGTTGGGTCATGCCGGTTTTGATGTATTCTTTCGGCATACTCAAATGGACTCAGACAGTAGGTACTTGATGCCCTGCCCTAGATAGAAAGGCCCGCGCACTGCTGACCGCTAATCAGATGCAGCACCCACGGTCGTCGATGATGAAACTGTATATCCCGCGGAAGTGTGGGGGTCTTGGCTTCTTAAATGCTAAGACCCTGCACAATCGTGAGGTATGCAATCTCAGGGAATAATTCCTAGAAACCGACGTGGGAATGCACCGAAATGTGGTCTCAGTGGACAAAGACCATACCCCGCTCTTCTTGGCTAACGAGAACTGGCGCAAGCCTATAGTATTAGACACTAATGATCGCAGGGAGGTATGTCAGAGAAAGGACCTTCATGGACGCTTTTACCGAGACCTACATGGACCCGATGTAGACTTCTTAGCGTCCGTATCCTGGCTGCGTTTCGGTGACCTCTTCAGGGAAACCGAAGGTTTTGTCTTTGCAATAATGGACGAAGTTATAATGACGAATAACTAGCGGAAATACATTGTGAAGGATGGCACGGATGACATATGTCGGGCATGCCACCGTCCGGGAGAATCGAACCGACACATTATTTCTGGGTGTTCTCGTCTGGCTAACGGAGAGTACTTGCATAGACACAACCTCGTTGCTAGGAATATCCATCAGCAACTTGCTTTGAAATACAACATTGTGGAATCATAATTAACATACTATAAGTGCGCCTGACAAAGTTCTCGATGATGGTAATATCACGTTGTATTGGGATCGACCTATCGTCACTGACAGGACTATTATTGCCAATATGCCTGACATTGTGTTGGTAGATCGATTGGAGCGTCGCGCAATGATTGTTGATATAACGGTCGCGCATGACGAGAACCTCGTGAAAGCAGAGAAAGATAAGCAATTCAAATATCTAAACCTGGCTCGGGAGGTTGTCGATATGTGGAACGTGAGTACAGCTGTCATGGTGCCGATAGTCGTGTCGGCCAATGGCTTAATAGCCAAAAGCCTCGACCAACACCTTAGGAGGCTTTCGTTTGGCAGCTGGATCAAGGGCTTGATTCAGAAAGCAGTACTTCTAGACATGTTGGGTAGGATTGTTAGGAGATTCCTCTCTCAAGAGCCCTGACCACCGGTAGACCGGACCCTGTTCCCGATACCGGTGGACTACTATTATTTTTTATTATAAGTTTAAAAAATATTTGAAAATGTAAATTATATGTTTTGTAAATGAATAAATTACAACTGTGTGGTGCCAACAGTCTCAGAATAAAATGCCTGTGATATACCTACGGCATCCCCATTTCCCATTTCTTCCCGTGGGTGTCGTAAGAGGCGACTAAGGGACTTTCCAGAGAATGGGCAGCAGCGTTGTCTGTGCTTTTGTAACAACCGTACTGCGATCGCCAACCCGCCTGCCAAGCGTAGCGATTATGGGATAATCCCCCTTATGTCAATGTGGCGTTGGGGGAGGCCTATGTCCAGCAGTGGACGTCTTTCGGCTGAAATGATGATACGGGATGAACATACAGACGGACAGGACGAGTCTATTAGGGTTCCGTGTATGTTATTCGGCAATGGAAACCAAAAAAAAAAAAAAAGGTAAACTAAATATTTTTTAAATAAGTACGTTGGAATCTCGTTACCTTGATTTATTCTACCGAAGAGGATTAGGCCTCCCACGCTCTACCTGCGGTTATTATTAGGGCGCCTAACCCCCGACTCTCAGTGGCTCATCAGTAAATCTGCTGCTCAGTCAAATCTAATTTAATAAGCTTTTGTGTTCGCCGAAATAACAATAGCCAATCAAATCACTTGACAAGAGAAGTTCCAGGGGATTTAACTGAATACTTTATCAGAAATGAGGTGTAAGGGATCATATTAAAATTTACTTCGTTCACCAATCCATCTGGGCAAGGCAATTGTACCAATCCCTCTAAGCGAACTTTAAAAGGTCCATTTTCAACAAGAAACGATTACAGGCAGAGATTACGAACGCAGTTGGTAACTTCAGTCCATATTTTATTTGAGAGATTAATAATATTTCTTGGTTGTTTTCATGTCGCCATAAATTACTTTTCCGACAGTAAATTTGGAAGTCTACAAATGGCATCAGACAGCAGCTGTTTATTATGACCCTCGCTTCTAAAACGTGATATTACCGGACCTTGTTCTAAAATACTGGCTTTTATGAAATTACTGATATTATTACCGTACCTAAACTTACCGTATATTGACTTATGTTAAGTGGGATGCTAGAAGTTATTATAATATTCACGTATCATTCATCATGTTCCCACTACTGGGACACAGGCCTCCTCTCTATGAGAGGGAGGTGGGCTGTTATCCACCACGCGGGCCCAGTGCGGGTTGGTAGATGTCACATGTCTTCGAATTTTCAGTTCTAGGACATGCCGGTTTCCTCACGATGTTTTTCTTCACCGTTTTTGAGGGCAGCGGTGATGAAACAAATTACTCAAAGTAATGCGCCTGCCTGGGTTCGAACTCATGGCTTACTGCTCGTAAGTCGGGGCTGCCACCACTGGGCCACCGCTACTCTCCACGTATGCCACGTGTACACGTATACTTGGTATATTTACTTAAACTTGAAAAGTTACTTTTTCAAAATGTTTGACATTTCCTCCGTACATTGTAGTCTTACCTATTAATGGAATAAAATAAACTAACGAGGTGACTTTGTCCTCTTTTAATTAGGTACTACCTACATATTCGTTTACATTTCCTCCGTTTTCACAAATGTGTAAGTTGTCTTCCAGTGCATTTGCTAGTTTTAATTAAATTAGTCAACTGTGTACTCTATCCTAAGATTGAATGTAAAACAAGCTTGCAGGGATAAGATTTTAACTGGATTTATATCCATTAACATGGTAAGGTAAACTCAAGGAATTTTTTTTATCAGAGTGCGAACACGGCAACGAATCAAGCAAAACCAGTTTTACAGGAAATCTTTACAAAGCGAAAACATTTTATACTGGAAATGTATTGCTTAATGTGTTACCGTATGTACCTTCGTAGGTATATTCAAATAACACTATATTTAATTCTTTTTATAAAATGATTAGTTGTAAAACTGCAAATTCTCGAAAGGTGTCAATTTGCTTACTAATTACTTTAGTTGATCGTATTAAGTTACATATCTAGTTGCGACATCTGGGGTCCAATTTTCGTAAGTTATGAACACTCAAGTTTATTGTTAATGATATTTACTTATCATTCAGCTCAAACACTGAAGTTCGCCGAGAGAAACAAATGGTTCTAGCGTAGTTCGGAGAAGAACTAACAATGTACAAACTGTTACTTATGTAACGAGTAGATACAAACCGTCTTAAAAGCCATTTGTTGTTCTTTTTACTTAGAGTTCGTTTTTTGACCATATAAATCTAAAAACAGATACGATATTAACTCTTATTTGTTGCGCAATAGTTATGCTTTTAGTAGGAAAACCAACGTTTTAATAAAGGTGACTCACAAAAACCAAAATATTAGGTGTAAGGGACATTGACCCGATAACGCTTACCACGTAGTCAGTACATAATTCTGAACCCCCCACATAGAATTTTTTCATCGGAAATCTATAACAATATGTTTGCTTGAACGCGCTAATATCAGGAACTACTGATCCGATTTGAAAAATTCTTTCAGTGTTAAATAGCCTACATATCATCACGCTTTTCACGAGCGGAGCAGCAATTTTATTTATTTATTTGAAAAGACATGTACAATATAACAGAAAATCCAAGTAATTGTACAGTGAAAAGAAACATATTTAGAATAAAGTATGATAAACATTTTAAATAAACTACATACTTAAAATTAGCAATGAAAAATGTTGCGAAAACGGGGACAATTTGACGCAGACGAAGTTGCGCGGGATAGCTAGTTTAAAAATAAATTAGCTGTTCCATACATTTTGACCGTGTAGGTATTGCAATTTGGTAGGAAACAGCAGATTTTTTTTTCCGATTAAAACTTTTTATGCAGGGGGTTTCAGATTAATGTTCTGGGTACGCAGTAAGCGTTTTCGCGGCGGTGTCCCATACACCCCGTATAGATTGTTTCCTTTAGAACACTGTTATATTAACATGTACGTGAACAAGCCATTCAACAATAAGCCATTTTAGAAAAGACGTTTTTAGCAGAACCTGCTTTTCTTTGTGGATGAAACTGATTCTACCTACCTAGATACGTTGAAACACAAAACTTCGTTACTTTATTTTCGGAATAAATTATACTTCAAGTAATCAATTTCTTTGTTGAAAGTTGGTTCTGGAAAGGAGATATTTGATCTATATTTCTACTGACAGAAGTGTCTGATTTCGTTTTCATTGGTACCATGAAAGCAATAAGGCATATGAGCCGTATCAATTTGAATCCAAGGTTGGTGAAAAATCACGTGCCCCTTTGTCCTTACCATCTGCCTTTGCCCAACTGTTGGAGTCAGCTTCCAGTATAACCAGAAGCAGTTGAATACCAGTATTTTACATGGAGCGACTGCCTAACTGACTTCCAAAACCCAGTTAGTACTGGGTAATACGATACCCCTCGGTAAGACTGGTTGTCAGACTTGGGCCACTCACTAGGTACCTGTAACAACTGTCAATGATCTACAAATGACAGTCGGAACCAACGGCTTAACGTGTTTTCCGAGGCACGGAGGAAACTCGATATGTAATGGTCGGTCACCCACCTACAGCCAACCACGAGCTCCTCTTGTATCCCTTTGAATTTCTGTCAAATTTCTGCCAACATACACCATCCAATAAGCTGCTGCTCATCTAATCTTAATATTATAAAGAGAAAAGATTTAATTGTTTGTTTGCTACGATATAACTCAAAAACTATTCGACAAATTTTAAAAATTCTTGCACCTGTATAAAGCTACATCTTTATCGAGTAACATAGGCGATATTATGTCACAATTTTTGCGGACGAAGTCGCGGCCGAAGTGCTAGTTGGATAATACTAAGGCATGTATCTTAATTTCAGGATTAACGCTATGGGGCATTTCATGGTTCCTATTCAAAGATGCTGTTCTGCCGGACGGATACATGTTCAATATGTGTGGAATGGTCATAGCAGGGTACATGCTCGGACACACGATAGAAAGATACACAACCATCAACCCAGTCGTCGGGATGACGTTGGCAGGAGCTCTCTACAGATATTTTGGACCTCCAAACTTTTTGGATAACCCCCCTGCAGATTTGATTGATTTCCATTTAAGGTTAGTGGTAGCCCCATAGGTACTTCCAAAAGTGTACATAACCTACTGTATGGCCTTCCTTCCTCCCTTTTCGGGAAATGTATCCGTGATTTCATGTTATCAATTTCAGATAACTTAAATACAAGATTGACACGAAGCTAAGTATCTTAAACATAAACTCCACAATAACGCAACACCACCTGCACATAGAACTTTGTTAATTAATTAAATAAATTGTTAAAGCCTCAGCTTTCTTGATGACGTAATAAATGACTTTGCTTAATTGATTTGGATCTCGCCACATCGTAATTTTGTTACGTAATTATGTAGTATATTTATAATGAGTTACTGCTTCACAAAACGGTTGATAATTTAATGGGGACTAGACATTAATTTTGCTAATAGAAGTACTACATGATACTAAGGTTGGGGAGCCATTAAATTAATTACTACACGTCGACGTGCCATCCTACGCTCTTGATTTTACGAGTGGAAAATATTATAGAGCCATGAAAAATTTTGGACTGCCATTTTCAGTTTCCAAACTTTATTTTATTATAAAATTTATTTTACATTTTTTTTTTAATAAATGAGCATTATTCACATAAAAATATATGTTTTCGCAGCAAGCACGCGTTAATGGTTTTCGTTTTATTATTTAAATATGGAAATGTTAAAACAATATTTAAAGTGTTTGTAAATATGACGGTTAAGTTATTTCAAACCTGTGAATTATTTTACCAAGCCTGGCCAAATATTCACACAATTTCAGCATTACCGTTAAAATTAAAAAAAAAAACGCGCGTTGGTATGGTACAGGCATGTAATTCTTATAACCCCTGAACAAAATCGAAATATAAGAGTTTTCTTATTTTTTTGTGTTACACCTAATTAAGTTTTTTTTTCCTGTCCGACAACTCAAGTTTTTATATCGTTATAAACAATTCAATAAACAACGTTTATTTTATTCTTTCAGGCGAATCTACCCCGTCATTATCCTGACGAAGGGCCCGCTTACTTGGAACTGGGAATATATAAAAAATAATTCGGTAAAAGTTTTCTCATTGGCCACTCTGCCCTGGATCGTGGAGTGTTTATCTACCGCCTTCTTTGCCCACATACTACTCGAGTATCCTTGGTACTGGGGTGAGTATTTCACACTTTCAACCACCTTATTGAACTTGTAAGTTCGACCTTGTTTACTTGAATTACTTGCTATTATAATTATATTGCAAAGACTAGCTGCCCGTCGCAACTTCGTTTGCGTCACATTTTCACCGTTTTCGCAACAGTTTTCATTACTGCTCCACTCCTATTGATCGCAGCGTGATGATATATAGCTTATAGCCTCGATAAATGGGCTATATACCACTGAAAGAATTTTTCAAATCGGACCAGTAGTTTCGGAGCCTATGCAATGCAAACAAACAATCAAATCTTTCCTCTTTATAATATTAGTTTAGATAAATTCCCAAATAAATTTCCTAGTTATTTTCTTGATCCTGTTTGCGCTGCTTACCAATAGAAAAGCCTCAGGTGAAATACCAGTAGCACCGGTTATTGCTTAGAAACGGCTCAGCGTGTTCATTCATACAAGTCCCCATTCATCCGACGACAATTGAACCTCGTGAGAGTCGAGAATGTTGAATAACATAAAGCTGAATATTTCAAAGAAAGCACCTAAATATTTCAAATCGAAGGAGACCTTATTGACATGTTTTTTTTTGTGGTTCCAGGTCTCCACTTAGGCTCTATTTTAGCGTCGGTATCACCAGCAGTAGTGGTTCCGATCGTCAACAACTTACACGCAAGAGGCTTAGGAACAAAGAATCAAATAGCCCTCCTGGTTGCGAACGCCGGGGGGCTTGATACCGCCTTCACAGAAGGCATATGCGGAGTCATCAACAGTGCTGTATTCTACCCAGCACCTCTGGTATACAGGATTGTAAAGGTAAATTAAAAGTGATAAAATATTTTTTATGTATAGTCAATAAATATTTTACAACGCAATTGTGACGATTTATATTGCATCATTTATTTTTTTATCACTCAAGCTATTAATGTTAATGGACGAACTGAAATTCAGTTCAAATTCATAAAAGCATTACACAAAACCTGAATACGCTAGCAGAATACTAGATATATATAGCACATCTATCTCTAAAACGTTTCTCTTTTATCGAAATGTATTTTTATCTTCAACAATAAATTCAAATTTCGAAATCCGGCCGTACTTATCCACACTTGATATCGTTTCCAAGAAACACTCCAACTACGTTTTCTTTAAAATCAAACCGCTTTCTCTTAAGGTTCAATTTGGATATAGGGCCCTTAACCTTTTTGTTCGTAATTCCACAGGGTTTGCTGGCTATATTCGTCGGTATCGCCCTCGGAATATTCTGGGGAGTGTTATCAGACAGTCTACCGGATCACAGTGACATATATGCGCCAACTGTACGAAGCTTGCTTATTTTCGGCGGAGGTGTGTTGTTGACTTACGCCGGAGGATACATCGGATGGGGTGGCACCTGTGAGTAGCTCCGTTTTCATATATTTTGTGTCGCTAAGCGCTTCGTCAACGAGGAAGTAATTTTACCAAGAGTGGCTTTCTTCAAGATGGTAACTTGTACGAAGCAACGAAATATTTCTACTAGAGCTTTCACATTGTTTCAGCTGATGAAATTCGTGCTAAGCCAATCTTAGAGTTCTCTTTCAATTGCTTTATTAATACGCAGCAGTTGCTTAAGTAAGAAAAAATGGCCTCTCCGTAAAACCTCTTAAGGAAAGCATGTGCGGCGATAAATCAATGGAAATGATTATATAAATGTTATTTAGAGCTCCCATAACGTACTTCAACCGACATATTGCGCCTTACCATTCCATAAATCTAATAATTGCATCAATAAAAAGTGTTTAAGTGCATTATCAAAAATAAAACAGCACTCAAAGCATATCAAAGTTTCCGCTTACTAAACATGTGGTAAAGATAATTATATTTACAGTGCAAAAATACGTCTTTATTACACAGAGCTACTGTATTTTATTAGTTTACCTGAGTAAATACGGTAATACAAGCATGTATGATAAGGAATGTAAATGTGTTGCCTACGTCATCACGGGGGATATGGTATCTAACTTGGTTATGAATTGGTCTCTTAGGCTCTGTAATCAGTCAAGTTGGCAAGGGGAGACACACGACCTCATTTTAATTGAATTAGAAAAAAGTTAAATCTTACACATTTATTTTAATTTACTTATATGGACATTTTTATCCATAATTCCATGTATAAAAAAAAACTATAATGTTATTTCCCGCTTAACTAAAGGATATTTCTAGCAAACAATACAGCTGCGATTTCTATCCTTGAAACGGATATTTGATAAAAGCTCTCGATTTCCCTACTGTCAGCTTATATCATACCACTATCGTGCAAAGACCCAATTTTTCCTGTTGTTTTTCCTATTACCTCGTCTATCGTAGCAAACGAAAAATAGAATACCGAAAACGATCATAATATTTGTACTGATAGTTAATCCTGGAAGCTTAATAAATCTAGGTTGGATTACAACCTAACTTAACTAACAACTTTCAAGTTAAATCTGTCAGAGTCAGTTCAAACTATGTTAGACTAGTGAACGAAACAAACTATTATATAAGCAATGCGATACAGTTACCGTCACACGTGTTAAGCTTACACATACGTAGTATTTGATAGCAAATAATAATGTTTACTTACGCGAGTACAAACATACTCAACGACATACTGATGTTTGTTAGTACATACGACAAAAGAGTTTGGTTAGCAGGCAGCTGTTTTGAGAAGATCGTGCCTAAAAAATAACAGCCACTCGTGTCGATCTTCAGGTTGAGCCGTATTTGCCTACATTTGGTCCGTGGATGTCGGTCGGTCCGTGGACATAAAGCCGTTGTTTCGGGCTGTCATCTATAGATTTTTAACAGTCGTTACGGCTAGTTAGTGACCCGAAAGTCTCATAACCAGTCTTACCAAGGGGTATCGTATTACTAACTGGGTTATGGAGATCAGATAAGCAGTCACTCCATGAAAAAAAAACTGGTATTCAGCTGCATCCAATTTGGCTGGAAGCCGACCCCAACACAGTTGGAAAAGGCTAAGCAGATATTGAAGTTTTCTCCCGTAAATGTTGTTTATATCTAATGATGAAAATAATGACCCCTTGAGAGAGGTATTTATTTGAATTACACCTTGTATTAGACATACTCGGACGAGTAAAGTATAGTAAATTTGACTAATCAACACACGCATAACATTGGTCAATTTTGGTTGAATCTACCTGGACACTAATCTATTTTGCCAACCGTCCCTTTATTCCTAAAATCTCTGCTACTTTTCCTCAAGAGATTTCTCTCTTAACTGAAAATATACACAGTTATTGCAAGATATTGTGCATAAAAATGGACAAGTGCGTGCGGGTTCCGCGTTATTGCAGGGTTCCGCATCGTTATGGGGCGAATAGGTTTTCTTATACAGGTGCTCGGAACATCAAAGGGAAAATGGGACGAAAGAGGGTAACTAAACTTTCTCCTGAAAAGTATGAGAATGAGGTTATGAGATACCAAGTAAAGGTAAAGTTAGGTATTTAAAATAAACATACAAAACTTTACAGGTTTGAAAGAAACACTGATCTGGTACCTACCTCATCTGATAAAAAAGCCACGAAATGAAAAAACTGGTATACTGTACTGGAGATCAAAAATATTTGATTTCTGTAAAACTATAAAGTTTGTTCGTGTGCAAGCGCCTCTTACTTACCTACTAGCAATATCACATTAAGAACGTTGCTGATTGGCGTTTACGCTAGAAGACAGTGGAAGTCCTTTTAAGAACAACAACCTATTGTACCCTTTAGTTATTAAAAATCAAAAGAATACTAATAATTTATTCATTTAATCAAATTACAATGTTAACATTAAAATTTTATCTAATTAAGTGCACTTGACTTAATGCTAGTTAACAAAAACAAGAAGGTGTTGCAACCAGCACCCTAACTAAGTTATTAAATAACTTACTAAGTTACTAAATACTACTGATAAAATTCTTGGTTCGTTTAACCAAACATGAGCATGAGGCAAGGTGTGAGGTCCTAGTAAGCCGTAAAAACCTAATAAGACTTGCCCAACCTGGGAATTGTATTCCCAGGTTGGGCAAGTCATCAGAAATTTCTCAGTAACATCCACTGAGTCTGGATTTGTGTACGGTTGATAGCAACAGGCTCGCCCCATTCTACATGGGTCTTAAACACAACTGGCGAAATGGTGGTGTACTATTAGAAACACCCCTGCCTAATCCTTCGGGGATTACTAGCGAAATGTTATCTTCTTTTAATTGTAGCCTTCAAATGAGAATGGGTGCTTTATTTTTTACTGAGGATCGTTCTGGGTGGGTACAAAATGTTTACACACAAATATTTTATCAGAAATAAAAGTAGTTAATTATAACGTGTAGGTTCAATCAGCCCAGTTATCTTATGTAAACACCTGATATACCTGTGTGCCCTACACCAAAATTTCTGCGAAATTTCATCAAAGTAATGAGAGAACGTGAAGATAGCTTATCCCTAATTTGTATTGTTTGAATTAATTGCATTTAGGCTGTATGTGTCTGTATGTGTGTGCCTAACTACAATATATACCTAAGAGATTATCCTGAAAGCAATTTGTTCTGAACTCAATACAGAATCAAATTCAAAAAATATCGTGTTTTTTTTTTTCTTTAATAAAATGAAATAAGTAAGTAAACTTGAATTACTTAAGGTGGAGACGCCCGCAAAATTCATTTTTTCTTATTATTTTTTTTGCAATTTTGCGTGTCAGTGTCAGACTGTATGTTCCCATCCTAAAATAAAAAAAAAACAAAAAAGGCTGTATGTTGAATAAAATATTATTTGTGGCCTTAATACGCATGTATTTACTAATTGCAAAAAAAGTAAGAAAAATTTAATTTTGCGCGTTACCCTGACGCTTCCCCCTTAAGTAATTAAATACAATAGTATACCTATGTAAGCAAGGTTCTTTGTCCCAATAAGGTTTTAAAAAAAAAAAACCCCTGATTTTGAATTTCTCATAAGTCGTTTTTTATTTATTTAACTTTCAATGTACACAATAGTAGTTACGTGTTTAAGTAATCTTAATATTGTACAAAAGCAGTCTAGAGTGTCCATTTTCCTGCAGAAGAGCTAGTACTGTTAAACTTCAGTTCGATACTAACTACTAGTTTCATAGTATTGCTAAGTTGAAATGTTTCCTCAGCTTAGTTTAGCAAAATAACTAATTATAATCAAAGAAAGTTCCTTATTGGTGATACTACTCAAGTTTCCTACAATTAATATAATTAATGAACGACACAGCATTCAAAAAAATTGTTTCTGTATAAGTACACAACTAAATATTTTGTAAATTGGGAGAGTAAGGGTATACACGGCACACATCAAGCAGTACATTTCCAGTATAACACGGCCTCGCTATATATTTATATAATATATTTCTAAGTGAAACACTGAACACTGTCAGCGTAAACTGGTTTTATATAACCGGATTGGTCGCCGTGCGTACTTTTGAAAATAGGACGTAACAAATTTGTAAAAGTTCTTATACAAAGATTTTACCTGGGTAAAAAATTATTCAGCAGCGAAATTTACTATCAGAATTGATTTTAATTGATTATCGAATGTACTTTAGATAATTCCAAATGATTTCAACCTTAATATTATAATCAGTTCAACTGTACTTACTCTATGAATAAATTATTCATAGAAATATTATTATTTCTTGGCTTTTCCAGTTTTGAAAGAACATCCGATTTTGTAGTGATTAGATAAGGCAGTATTCCATTATTACCGATCAACGTATCGTTGGGTAAGAAAAATCATGTGTACATTTTAGACATCTATATATATGAGCTAATATTAGATTATGGTATAGTCTTGCGGCCTTTGTCCCATTCTACTTGGGGTCGGCACAACACGTTTTCTTCTTCTACATATACAAATCAAATCAAATCAAAATATTTTTATTTTACATAGGCCTACAGGGGCACTTATAAAACGTCGACAAAAAGGTGCTCGGTTCGGGTTGGTCGTTTCCTATGGAGAAGAACCTTCAAGAAACTCCATGATTACTCTTTTAAAATCATTTGGTTTTACAATATTTCTGTTACAGCGTTAGTACTAAAGTATGAGAGGACATCGTAGGCCCGAAAATAAGTCGTTGCTTACTACAAAACGTAGAACGAAATAAAAAGTTACCAAGGATCTAGGAATCTATAAGGCCTACAATGTCCACACATTTACAATAAATCGGTAAATAAGAAAAGATTCTAAACAACAACAAAAAATAAACAGAAAATATCACACAAAGGCTAGATCAAATAAGTGACACAAATGTTGTCATCCGTGCTGTAAATATTCTAAACAAAAGGTGTAATGATTTAAAAACTATTGTAAAACATCTGAATAAAAGGAAAGGTAAAAAAAAAATTGAGAATGGTTAGAGACATTTGTGCCGTTTATGAACTACCAGGGAAGCCGCATGTGCGAAGGGACTAAGGCCAAACTTCTCTATCTTCAACGTGGTCCTTAATTTTGTAATATGCCTTTTTAATTGGGACACGTTTAATATAATTTTTAAACTTTCCATCGGTCAGTTCTGTAGCTGACTTCGGCAACTTATTATAAAAGCGTATACAAGAAAAAACTTGCTAGTTTTGGTTAATCTGAATTTGGGTATTACAATTTCGTGTTTACTGCGTGTATTTATATTATGGAAGTCGCTTCTAATTTTGAAAAGTCCTCGGTTTTTGCGGACATATAAAATACATTCTAAAATATAAAGTGAAGGCAGAGTCAGTATATCGATTTCTTTAAATTTTCCTCTGAGGAATTCACGAGGACCCATTTTGTAGATAGCGCGGACTGCCCCCTTTTGCAGTATGAAAATTGAATCAACGTGCCGATCCCCACAGAAGAATGCCATAGGACATAATACTATGGAAATAAGCGTAGTATACTAACCTAGCTGTGGCTATATCAGTTAAATGCCTTATTTTTCTGATTGTATAGGCAGCTGAGCTTAACCTTCCTGAAAGAGTTCTAATGTGCGCGCCCCACTGCAGTTTTGAATCGATAGTAATCCCCAAGAATACAGTTTCCGCTATAACATCAAGCTTCTTGCCGTCAAGGTTTAAATTTAGGTCACGTTGTGGTACATTTGGTGAAGAAAACTTAAGGCATTTTGTTTTATTCGTATTCAATAAAAGATTGTTGGCTGCGAACCATTTCGAGAGAATAGTTAGGCTTTCGTTAACATGTAAGACGTCCGTATCTTTTCTATCAATTTTAAAGATTAGCGAAGTGTCATCAGCAAATAGAATTATATCCGAAAATTTGGCCATCATATAAGGGAGATCATTAATATAAACAAGAAACTGGAAAGGGCCGAGAATTGAACCTTGGGGCACGCCCATCTTGACTATAGACCCGCAGGACGTCGCCCCATTTACATTTACTTTTTGCAGCCTGTTTGATAAATAAGAGAGAACAAGATCAGCAGCTTGTCCACGAATTCCGTAGTGGTGTAATTTACAGATCAGTGTGTTGTGGTCGACGCAGTCGAACGCTTTTGAGAGATCACAGAAGATGCCAATAGCATCCTGGGACTTTTCCCAGGACTCCAAAATGTGACTGATGAGGTTTACTCCCGCGTCCGTTGTCGACCTACCCTTCGTGAAGCCAAACTGCTGACTATGCATTATCCTATTAGAGTTGAAGTGAGACAACATCTGGACCAGCATGATTTTTTCAAAGATTTTACTCAGTTTTTGCTTTGTATTTCAATCTGTGCTTCCAGAAGCACAGATTGATATATAGGCCTCTAATTAGAGGAATCACTCTTACAACCTGATTTGAAAATTGGTACTTTTACTTCCATTCTCCTCTGTCACACATCAAAGCAATAGATTATTATACAATTCATAAAACAAGACTATTTAACGTTATTTTTTAACGTTTGTATTATAAAGGTATATACAAAACGAATGCACGAATTCTAAAAATTGTTGACGATTTATACAAGACGTTGTTTTGCATCCCCGTTAAATTCAAGGAGGTTACTATCCTAATGATTCTCGACCCGAATCAATAACAAAATCATTACATATTTTTTCTTATATTCGGAAATCGGTAAAAGTATGAACCACCCGTGTTTTCAACGCAGCCCGTCTTATCTTTGCACTATAACCACGCTTTCACACATACGAATTATCTCAAACGTTTGTTCGATAATTTCTTATTCCCTAAACCAAGTTAAGGGGGTTATTTTGAAATACTGAGAAATTTAAACAACAAAAAAGCAACGTTTATTAATAATTAACCAGGTACCGTAATTTAATTTGATTATTTATGTCTGTTCGAGTCTTTTGTGACAACCTCTCTGAATTTGATTTGATGACGATGCAAAACAACACCTTTTATATACCTAGCCTATCGACTAGCTGCGCCCCGCGATGAAACCGCCCGCGTGAAACTATTATAAACATATTACTTCCGTATTCCAGTAGATTTTGTTAAACATTTCAAGGGTTTTATTTCATTTGCACGGAACCCCTAATATTTATTCAAAAATAAAAGTTGCTCCTACTTACTGCTCCAAAATCGATCCAGACGTTTCATAGATTAGCCCGAACAAACAGATAGACAAAATATTTTAACATTGTGTTTTTTATTATACTTAAGTACCGTACATAGTTTCATATGCATTCAATTTGAAAATACAAACAGACACAACAAAAAAAACATTGTAGATTTTTATGCAAACAGGCTTAAATATCATACATCTACGGCTTAATCTATATTGCCAAATGTATTGTTTAAGCAATACCTACCTATCGTAATTGAATTACCAGGCGGCTCTAAGTATATCTAGATTAATATGTTGTCATGTCTGATTATCACATAGGTGCAAAGTCGGTTCACCTAATGTTTCCGTTTAAATTATATTTTAAACCAAGAGCTTCGAAAAGTCACCTACTTGGTAAAATTTGCCTTTTGGGACAAACTTGCCACATAATGCTCAACTGCTAGAAATCCTGTCCTCCAGAATTATCATAAGCAGAGACTAACCAAAAACATTGACATAATTATAATTGTAGCATGATTGACCCATGTCCCAGAAGAAGAAATGAAGATGAACTGTCTTGGCACCAGGAATGGTTAAAAAAAACCAAAGATTTCTCTTTCCTTCATATCCAGTCCCCTGCTGCTTACCATTAATATAATAATCTAATTACGAAAACACAAAGGCTAGATAAAGCTGCGATCTCTCCGAGGCACACAAAGTGAATCTTTGTCGCGAACCCTTGGCCAAATTATTTTTGGGTTCGGCAGTTATGAAGCGGCGCGAGGATTTGGCTCCGGCCGGGTTATGAGCCCGACTCAACTAAATGCGTATAAAAAAGGAATTTCACTCATCGTTTCTGTGCGCTGCGAAGGTTGACGTTAAGAAGTGCCTCCTGGAATTCCAACGTGAAATATTAAGAAGATATTCGTGTGAATACTCATGTGTAGAATGGATTAAAGAATTTTGAAGCTTTATTGGTTATTTAGATTAAAAGTGATGCTTCATTCAAACATGTCGTCACATTGGAATAAGGTGTTTATTTTCGCATTTCGGAAATTATTCTACTGGATTTACTAAACAACAGAAAAGTATGACAATCTAAGCCGTGTCGCAATATTAGTTGTAAATGTATAAATTAAATAAGAACACTCAAAAAAAAATTCTGTGACTTAACACACTGGATGCTCATCATCATCATCATTTCAGCGAAATGACGTCCACTGCTAGACATAGGCCTCCCCAAAGAAGGGGGTGTTTTGCCATAATCGCCACGCTTGGCAGGCGGGTTGGCGATCGCAGTACGGTTGTTACAAAAGCACAGAGAACGCTGCTGCCCATTCTCTTGCAAGTTCCTTAGTCGCCTGTTACGACACCCACGGGAAGATATGGGATTGATGCTCATCTAAACTAATATTATAAAGAGGAAAGATTTGATTGTTTGTTTGTTTGTTTGTTTGTTTGTTTGTTTGCATTGAATAGGCTCCGAAACTACTGAACCGATTTGAAAAATTCTTTCACTGTTGGGAAGCTACACTATCCGTGGGTGACATAGGCTATATTATATTTTCAAAAAAATTAGGGATCCTTACTAAAACTGCAATTATGTAACCCAAGGTGTATAAAAATTACCTAAAATATTCTTTACATCGCGTGCGCTGCGAAAACTATTGATGATAGAATAAAATAATGTATTACGACTTTGCAGAACACATCATTATTTACAAAAAGTGTCGCGACAGCATATGTCTAACTATTATATTTATGCCACAATAAGTGTTCTTTTATTAAAAAAAAAAAATATTTTAATGCCGCCGTTAGAAAAGACTCTGTATTTGTATCTTGGTATTAATCCTTATCAAAATAAATTACTTCATATTCAAGACTGCTTCAATACCTTTATATAACTTTTTGAATTATTCAATTCGGACATTCCATTCGAAAGATATCAGGAGTTTAAAAATGTAAGTATTAGAAAAAAGTTGCGTGGTCGCCGCTCACCCCGCTCAGCTGGCTAGGCATCACCTTATACGATGTAGGCGTCACTGGGGTACGGGCCGTACGGGAGGGGAATATTCAAACTTTGTTTATAATTTTTTTTTAGTTCATCATCATTCATCATTTCAGCCAAAATACGTCCATTGCAGGACTTAGACCTCCCCCAAGTGTCGCCATTGACATAAGGGGGGGGGGTTTTGACATAATCGCCACGCTTGGCAGGCGGGTTGGCGATCGCAGTACAGTTGTTACAAAAGCCCACAGAACGCTGCTGCCCATTCTCTGGCAAGTCCCTTAGTCGCCTCTTACGACACCCACGGGAAGATATGGGATGGTGCTATTCTTTACGTCCGACACCATACAGAACCAGACACCATACAAAATTTCAAACCACAGAGATTTTTTTTTAGTTACCTGACGCAAATAGAAGGGTTTTTAGGGTTCCGTAGCCAAATGGCAAAAAACGGAACCCTTATAGATTCGTCATGTCTGTCTGTCTGTCTGTCCGTCCGTATGTCACAGCCACTTTTTTCCGAAACTATAAGAACTATATTGTTGAAACTTGGTAAGTAGATGTATTCTCTGAACCGCATTCAGATTTTTACACAAAAATAGAAAAAAAAACATAAATTTTGGGGTTCCCCATACATAGAACTGAAAACCAAAATTTTTTTTTAATCATACCCCTACGTGTGGGTTATCTATGGATAGGTCTTCATTTTTTTCTAAACTCATATACAATATCATTTTTTTCTAAACTGAATAGTTTGCGCTAGAGCCACTTCCAAAGTGGTAAAATGTGTCCCCCTCTAATTTCTAAAGTAAGAGGAGGAAAATTCTGAAAATATTTAGGATTGTAGAACGTAAAAAAAACTATCAACGAAAATTGGTTTCAATAAGATATGATGTTTAGTTTTTGAGATATGGGACTTTTTCATCAAACTGCAGCAGTAACTTTGTTTTTCATTAACATACTATGAAAAACCATTTTAGTTTTGCGGTTGAGTAGAAGTTTACCAACTAATACTATTAACTAATGAATGACAGTTCAAAATATTGTTTGGGGCTATGGAACCCTGTGTGCGAGTAAGACTCGCACTTGGCCGGTTTTTTATGTTTGTGTATTGTTAAATACCCGTGCGAAGCCGGGGCGGGCTGCTAGTCCAGTAATAAATACAAATTATCAAGTAACTTTGACTTTTGTAAGTTCGGTTGTTGTTAAGCCTTATTTTGTTGAAAGAAAGTGTCACCTTACTATCAATAATGAAAAGCATTAAAGTATTTATTAATAATATCGTGACGTATAGTGCATATAAACAGTTTATTAATAAAAGTAATGCACTCATATCCTATAAAATATAGGTCATTTATCATTTCCTGTTGTTGATATTCTTACTTTCGCTTTGATCAATGAAAGTGATAATTACTCGTTAGCAATAACATTATGATCTGTTTCTCATCTATATTCAATTTAATGGCGTATGTGTATGTATAATAAACTGGTAATTGGTTAGTCTGAGTACAGGTTACGTCGAATACTGATGTAGCTATTTGGGTAATAAACTAGAAACTGTTGATTAAATAAACACAGTGTATAGGCCAATATTGGGAAAACATTAACCATGAAAACAGTACATCATAATATATATGAATTATATTTTCTTTGGTTATTACAATAACATAGAATTAAATTAAAAAAGATCATCATATAAAATTACACTACAACTCCACCATGCTAAGTTTGCACCACGCTGGAATGCGTATATTTTAATGTACCTATGTATAATATAATGTTAAAAACTGTAAATGCAAAGTAAAATCTAACAAACATTTGTTTACTCTTTTAAAGTCGTAGCGAATCCTTTTTGCAGACTGTACCTAAGCGTCAGTATGACGTAATCGACGCGAGGTGCAAACTTAGCTTGGTCGAGTTGTACCTACAAAATGTATGGAAAAACTAACTTTATAATAACCAACAAAATATGTAAGCCTGAATCATGTACAAACATGGTGTATGACTGTATGTTTGAATAACGTAAACGAGGTCTCAATTCTTAGTGATCTAGTAGTCGAACTGTTTATGATAGATAGCATTTATAATAATTTATTTGCAGTAAGTATTGGTTATTAGAGGTCTTTTTTTTGTATGGGAAATCATCAAATGACTTTTCCCGCTCTGGGCGGCGCGGAAGGGAGTGTCAGACTTCACTGACTAATCCATGTTCCTTCTTAGCCCTTTGTGTTCCAGGGCCACGGTATCTCTTTCGAACAACCCGCAGCCCTATTCTTAGAGGTCTTAAAGTCAGGTTTTGAGGATCCTTATTCATAATCAGATATATGTAGATGACATGCAAAACTTTAGAATATTTTTAATGCTAGAGAATTCAATACATATAATGTCTTTAAATGCCGATTTTTATCACTCATCACATCATTATAAAAACATTCATTTAAAATAAAAGCATTGTTGTGATCCGGCTTTAGTGTCGAAGTAATTACCCCATGAGTAGTTTCAACTTTGCTCTTAGGAAGGCAACGCACCTGCAATGCCTCTGGCATCGAAGGTGTCTATAATAAGCGGCGGATTCCACTTAGTCAATTAAATAATAGTAAAACGTAATATTACCAGCCTATTAACACTAATAAGGTGGTATATAAAATAATAAGACTTATTATTATATGATTGGGACATCCCAATGCAAGCAAGAAGTCGTCATACTAAAATAAATAGACAAACAATCAGAAAAACATTAACGTTGTGATGATACCTTTTGCTAATACTCGCAAGATCCATGCGCATAGATTCACACAAAATAAACTTAGAAAATAAATAAGAAATTAAGTAATGATTTATTTTTGTTCCCCGATTTAAAATCACAACTCACCCACAGAGTCATCACGAGATTTGACAGGCCTGCCGTAAGTGGGTTAGTGAAAAATAAAATGAAGTATTTTAAAACTTTATCATAAACTAGTTGTCCCGCGCAACTTCGTCTGAGTCACATTTTCCCCGTTTTCGCAACATTTTTCTTTGCAGCTCCGCTCCTATTGGTCGTAGCGTGATGATATATAGGCTACAGCCTGCCTCGATAAATGGGCTATCTACGCTGATTTTTTGTTTAAATCGAACCAGTATTTCCCGAGTTCCCATAACGGTGAAGGAAACTTTGTGAGGAAAGAAAAAATACAAAAAAAAAATGTCCTGTAACTAAAAATTCGAAGACATGTGACATCTACCAACCCGCACTGGGCCCGCGTGGTAGATTAAAGCCCACTCCCTCTCATTGAGAGGAGGCCTGTGTCGCAGCAGTGGGAACATTGTAGGGCTGATGATGATGATGATAAATTAAAGCGAAAAAAATACTAAAACTAGTTTTTCATAAAACGTATTATTATTTGCGATATTTCTGTTTATTACAAACAAAAAAAACGGGTTGCACTCCGCGAGTGCCGGCAGAAGTGAAAACTTGAATATTAACGTTGTGCATTTTTGGATATTTTGGAATGGTTAGGGAATAATTTTGCACGAATTGCTTTAATTATCAGTATAAAAGTAGATACTTTCATTTATGTAGTAAAATACAATATTCATTTATTGTGCTATCGTACATAAACATGACAATATAAATTACATTAAAAATTTAACACTTCAGAACTATTACAATCCGCCTTACGAATTTTACCTCTTTGGAGAAACCGAAGGATTTTGTGAAAAGAAGTTTGTGCATACCCAAACTCAATGACTGATGTCATAAAGTACCATCACCAAACTGGGTATCGGAACACGGCAAGGACTATCCTTGCTTGCAGCGTTAAAACAGTTAAAAACTTTCTATTCCTTGATCCCTTTTTTGTTTTATTCCTATTGGTCGAAAAACGGTGGTCAAACATCTGGGATCATTAACAGAGGCTGAGATTTTTTTTAAACAAAACATTTTTTAAAAAAGGGTCGCGTTTTTTTCGGTTAATGTTTTTTTTTGTTTAATTACTATTGGGCCGCAAACTATTTGTGCGGACCAATAGAAGTAAGGGTGTTAAACAGATGTGGTCAACGTGTACACAGGATTTTGTTTTAAAAACAGCCTATTCCCACTTTTTTGACAGTACATCATAAATTTCAAATTCCTTCGTAACCTAATGTCAATCCGTCTTATGAATTTTACAGTTTTGGAAACTCAAACTCAACAACAGATGTTAAAAAAAAGTTCAAATTCCTTCGTAACCTAATGTCAATCAGTTCGATCAGGACACGTGACACCTGACGCGAGTTTAACATTTTTTACCCATCACAAAAGTGCACAAAGCCGCTAAAGAAGATTTCACTTCAAAAAAAATTTCAAGCAGGTACCCTTTTCCAAAGTCTATTTTCAATGGTATAGATACAAATAAGTATTCTAGCTATTCATGCATATTTAGTTAACAAAGTTATAGCAAAACCTGCAAGCTCAGTATCTACAAACATAACATTAGCATTGAATATCTACCACCAATTTTAAAGACCGTTAAACAAGCAAGCACAGTAACAACACTTGAAGTCCAGAACATCACCACATTAATTAACTCGTCTTATATTAACCTTCGTTCCAATTAAACTCAATGAAACAATAATTTTCTTCAAGTATCTCATGATGCGATTTTATTTTAGAAATTCCTTTCTGACCATTCGCCAATAAATGTGTAATGATAGCATGGCTATGACACGCAATTTGAAGAGCATCGTCTTATGCCACACAAAATTCCACTTAAATGCAGTCAACCAATGTCAACCGTGTTTTATGTTAATAAATAATCCTTGATTCTTGAGTGATAGCGGAAATAAAAGAGCAAACAACAATCAAAGAACTCTGTTAAATGCAATTAACGAACAAGGTCTTTTTTTGTTTGCAGTCTGTATCTTAATTCAGGGGATTTACTTTCTATTTTTGTACGGTTTTTACAGAAGACTTACAAAAAACGAAGCAGGAAGTGAAATGGAATTAATTTCTATTTCTGTACCATAGACATATAGAATATTAAAAAAAACTTACCGTCACTTACGGGATATCTTCCGAGATTTTCAGTTATTGTGAGCTCCCAATATTTCGACGCTGTATATGTACACATCGGGGGGTATTGTGTTGTGTTTATCGGGAGCTCACAATAATTGAAAATCACGGATTAAATCTCGAAAATGCTGTAGGTTTAGTTTTTATAACTAAACTTGTGAAAGCTTAAAACAGTAACTACTACTACTACGTCAATATTTGGGTTAAGGTTTTAAAACTAGATAATTTATTTCCATTAACTTGCATTGCATTTCCTTACTGACTGATTCTTGAGATTCAAATTCAGAGTAGGTACTCTGAATGATATTTTACAAAAACCTTACGTCTATTCCTTGTTTCAGCGGGAGTAGCGATCATGGTGTGCGCAGGAGCAGCGGCGACGCGATGGGCGCGCCGTGATTGGCCGCTGGCGAACAACCCCGTGTGGGAGGTCTACAAGCTACTGTGGAGAATATTCGAGCCCATGCTTTTCACCCTCAGCGGGTATTTCTTAGATGTACATATCGCTTTTACCAACATTTTTGTGTTCGTAAAATTTGTTTGTATATAGGTAAAAGTATAATCAGCTCAGGTCAAGTACGTAGTACTCGCAATCGGCGTGTGTGTATGACCAGATGTATGAACACGGACGAGGCAAAAGGAGATGGTAGACTGTACAGGGGCGTATTTACCCTAGGGCCAAAAGGGCCATGACCCGAGGCGGCAGACAGCAGTCGCAGTAGGCGATTCCTAGGTGCCCCAGCACTTAAAAATAGCGCCTAGCGCCTACGCTAGGCGCTATTTTTAGGCACTAGGCGACTCTTCAATCTTTCAGAACAATCAGGTTGTGTATCGAGAGAGTTAATAAAATAACAATAATTTGCAGTATTTATACGAGTAAATATAAGTTATATTTATAAATACGGATATAATGAAAAAACGGGTATACGCGTATAATCTATCCTTATTATTTATTTCTTTAATTTACAATAATAATATTATAATATTATATAATAAGAGCGTGGTATATTTCAGGGTGATAGTCTGAGTCCATTGTGGTTTTGTCTAGCCTTGAACCCTCTTAGCACACTGCTGGAAGGTTCAGGTCTAGGCTATCGGTTGAGGAGAGGTGGTCAGGTCATATCTCACCTTCTTTACATGGATGATCTGAAAATCTTTGCCCCCAACAATTTGCAACTGATGAAGCTACTGAAGGTAACTGAAACTTTCAGTAGCGCCATCAGGATGGAATTTGGTGTGGACAAATGTGCAGTCATGCATGTGAAGCGAGGGGAGATTACGGAATCCGTGGGAACTCAACTCTCGGATTCCGTACACCTTAGATCCCTCTCCTCAACAGAAACCTACAAGTATTTGGGTATGTCGGAAGCATTAGGCATCAATACTGCTGACATGAAACAATCGTTGAGGGAACGTTTCTTTGGCCGCCTGAATAAGGTGCTAAGCAGTCTTTTGTCAGGCGGAAACAAGGTGCGCGCCTTCAACGGTTGGGTCATGCCGGTTTTGATGTATTCTTTCGGCATACTCAAATGGACTCAGACGGAACTTGATGCCCTGGATAGGAGGGTCCGCGTACTGCTGACCGCAAATCGGATGCATCACCCAAGGTCGTCGGTGATGAGACTGTATATCCCGCGGAAGTGTGGTGGTCGTGGCTTCTTAAATGCTAAGACCCTGCACAACCGTGAGGTATGCAGTCTCAGGGAATACTTCTTAGCAGTCGACGTGGGGATGCACCGAGATGTGGTCTCAGTCGACAAGGGCCTTACCCCGCTCTTCTTGGTTAACGAGAACTGGCGCAAGCCTGTAGTATTAGACACTAATGACCGCAAGGAGGTATGGCAGAGCAAGGTGCTTCACGGACGCTTTTACCAGGCCTTACACGGGCCCGATGTAGACTTCTTAGCGTCTGTATCCTGGCTGCGTTTCGGTGACCTCTTCGGGGAAACTGAAGGTTTTGTCTGTGCAATAATGGACGAAGTTATGCTGACGAATAACTACCGGAAACATATTATGAAGGACGGGACGGTGGACGTGTGTCGGGCATGCCACCGTCCGGGTGAGTCCATCAGACATATTATTTCTGGTTGTTCTCGTCTGGCTAACGGAGAGTACTTGCATAGACACAACCTTGTTGCCAGGATTATCCACCAGCAACTTGCTTTGAAATACAACCTTGTGGAATCAGAAGTGCCATACTATAAGTATGCGCCCGACCCAGTTCTCGATAATGGTAATATCACGTTGTATTGGGATCGACCTATCGTCACTGACAGGACTATTGTTGCCAATAAGCCTGACATTGTGGTGATAGATCGATTGGAGCGTCGCGCAATGATTGTTGATATAACGGTTCCACATGACGAGAACCTCGTGAAAGCAGAGAAAGATAAGCAATTCAAATATCTAGATCTGGCTCGCGAGGTTGTCGACATGTGGGATGTGAATACAGCAGCCATTGTGCCGATAGTCGTGTCGGCCAATGGCTTAATTGCCAAAAGCCTCGATCAACATCTTAGTAGGCTTTCGCTTGGCAGCTGGATCAAGGGCTTGATTCAGAAAGCAGTACTTCTGGACACGGCACGTATTGTTAGGAGGTTCCTCTCTCAAGAGCCCTGACCACCGGTAGCCCGGACCCTGTTCCCGATGCTGGTGGGCTACTATTTTTTATATTTTTAAATGTTTTTTATACAATTTTGTAAAAATATTTAAAAATGTAAATTATATGTGATTAAAATGAATAAAGGAGATATTATAAAACAAGTTTAATTTACAATCTTTCTTACATTAATTATTTTCTTAAACTTAATATTTACATCAACAAAAATACTAGCATAAATAAAATAAACTAACTAAATATAAACTAACTTAAAAACAACTGGACGCTTAGGCGACACTATCCTTTACCTTCTATTAACACTAAATACCTGAATGCGTATCTTTACTGTTTTTGTCAGTCCAGACCGAAAGATTTAACCAATAAGTGCTATAGCAAGCACAAGATTAACGACACAGGTTACCAAGAACCATAATTTAATCTTAGTTTTATTTTACTTTCTTGAACGACATAGTAACTGGTTCTCGCATATTTGGTGGTCAAACACGTCCTTTATTTTAATAAGACTAAGAATTTTGCATAAAGTTATCCTTATCCCGTGGTTAAAATTAAGGTCGTAAACCTTTGCTCAAGGTTATTTTTTTATCTGCGTGAGAGTTTGACACACCCTTGATCAGTCGCTTTATAATGATTATGAAATATGATAGGCATAACATCATCACGCCTGTAATCCCCGAAGGGTTAGGCAGAGGTGTACTTACCTAATAGTACACCCACATTTCACCAGTTGTATTTAAGTCCCATGTAATAGGGGTTTAAGTCCCATGTAATAGGGGACGAGCCTATTGACCAACCGGGCACAAATCCAGACTCCGTGGTTGCTACTGAGAATTTCCTGATGGAAAACCCAAAAATACGTTGCCCGACCTGGAAATCGAAACCAGACCTCATGCTTAGCAGTAAATATAAAATATGATAGACATAAAACCAAATAATCTTTTTGAAACATTTCAGCAGTACTACTAAAAAACAAACGATTTCGAGTCGTCATCATCTTCCTGCCCTTGTCCCATTTTATTTGGGGTCGGCGCAACACGTCTCTTTCCTCCATTCTCCTCTGTCATGCTATCATTTACTCCTTTTTCCTTCATATAGAATAGAATAGAATAGAATAAGACTTTATTGTACACCAAAAATTGAACATAACGGGCTTACAAAACTAATAATTTTATGGTTACAACGGCGGTCTTATCGCTGATAGCGATATCTTCCAGACAACCTTTGGATGGACATTATGGAATTAAAATAAAAAGGGGGTAGTCAGTGGTGTACTACACAAAAAAAAAATTACAAAAGTAAAGTTATCTACTTATACTTGTATAATATAAATATTAAAAAAAAGTAAATAAATATTTATTTTGATATTTGTGTTTTTAACATTAAATGGCAAAAATTAAACTAGAATGGTTACAAATTTTGACTGCATTTATTGCATATCATTTTTCACACAATCCATTTTTCATCACCTTCATCCATTTTCTTCATCTTCATTTTTCACAAACCAATTCATATTTCAAATAATTTGGAGTCGTAACTGCATTAATTGCGTGACAAGTCAAAACAGCAATCATTCTCTAGTACGACAAATAAAACGCCAATTTAAAATCTCATTTCTTGCAGGTATCACAAATAAGTGTGAAGGAGCTGTGCCTGATCCTCGGATGCATCTCCTCAGCGCTAGTTCTGCGGCTGCTGACAGCTTTCCTAGTCGCACTCGCTAACGAGCTGTCCGTCAAGGAGAGTCTTTTTATCGCCGTCACTTGGATACCTAAAGCTATTGTAGAGGTGCGTCGTTTATTTCCTTTAGTATTGTTTGCGGTAAAATGTTTCAGGTAAAACATTGTTTGAGCATCATTGATTGTTCTTACGACAGCGGACCCGTGTTTGTCTGTAAATGTTTTGTTTATATCTTCTTTTGTTTACTTTTTTATCAGTCAGTACTTTCTTTGCGTTTTCAACTGATACGTTTTATTTATATTTATGTTCTCATCAATTAAAGCTCTCAACGACGATGCGACGCTGAATTGAACTAAATGTCGGGCAAACCGTAATGAAATTATTAGTCTCTTGATTCAAGGAATATATTTTTCAGTACGCTGATTTTTTTGCGCTCTTTCAAGCGGAGATTCAATTTAAACCTTAATTGGTTAGGAAACTGCAAATTATAATTGTAAATCTTACTTTAAGAAAGTCAAGAAGTTAACTATGTTGGTAGATCCTTTCTTATACATAAAGATGTTTCAGTCTATAACATCAGATTTTGTAAAAAAAAGAACAAACAATATTTATATTTTTTTATTTAATAACGCCTGCCCTTCATAATAGGCACCATCAACGGCATATCCGTAAATTTATTACCACGAATTTAAATATTTCATAATTAAACAGTATGAACATTTCGCAACGTCAAAAAAGGGTTTACACGTGGTTAGCTATAATTAATACAGGCACTCGATCACCATCCATCACCAGAGACCTTGGAACCGCATCCTTACTTCATACTCTTTAATCATGCGTAACATTACACAAAATACACATTAACATTTAATTATTAGCTTAACGTACTGAAAACAAACATTAATTGCTCAATTAAAAAAATAAAACTTTGCCATATAACACTGCCATAAATTGCCTTTTAAAGAGACAATGCTGCTCGCCTTTTGGAAATACCATGAAATTGGCAACGTTATCTTTTCCAGTGTTGTATTGGAATGCAATATTGTCACTCTATGCCAGGTCTACACAAGTGCGTATCCGTACAGTGTGATTGTAGTTTAACCATTTTGTTTTGAAAAGAGTTAAAGTATCACACTTTATCGTAGTCTGCAAGTTGTAACAGTCAGCTTATACTGATGTGGCGAGTAGTAGAATATACCTTCCATTACCAATCCAATATACCAAAGAATTGTATCGCTTCGACATATAAAATACTGCTTACCTCATTACTGAAATACGTGTTGAACATAAACACCATTATTTATTTATACTTTGATTGCGTCGTATTAATAATCAAAGTGGGGATGCGTGTGGACTTGACCATCCCACTGTCCATGTGCCCTCGAAACTACTTAAACAAGTTTTAAGTGATCTTTTCATTAACGAGCTGAAACTACACCGACACTCGACCAACAGAGTCCAGTTTAATTCACTTTGAGTCGTCCCAGAACCAGTTTAGTAATTTCAGGCTTGTTTACATCAAAGCTTTGACAAATATAGACCTTAGTCCTCTTTGTAGAGTAAAGTAATTAAAATGCACCACTTATTACAGCTGGCGTTAAAAATTAGTTCATTGAACTTAGTATTTAGCTCTTACAGTGTGTCTTGGATTACCAGCTGATTTAAAAGTTCTCGGCATAAGTAGTTATTCTTCCTGTAGCAAAAAAAAATACATTATATCGTAAGCCTTATCTGACTAAACTAAAGTTCTTAGCTTTTTCGCGAAGCCTTATCTGAGTAACTAAAGTTCTTAGATTTTCGCGACTTTCTAATCATTACCATTACGTACCAAGGTATAGACGGACCCTTCACAAACAAAATTATTGCTGGGAAACAACATGAAGTTTGATCTCTAATATCTATGACTGTAACTGAAAGGTTCCCAGGACTGTATGGAAGAGAACAAAAAAATTATCACAGTCACGATCGGATGAACAAGTACCTCTAGGATTCGTAGGGTGTATTTAAACCCTTGATAGTCACACAAAATTCCTTATACGCATACCATCACCCTAAATCCAAATAAATGCAAAAAGAATACCAGTGAACTAAGATTTGCAAAAGCCCTTACAATATGCTTTTGAAAACAACTAATGTTATAAATCATTAACTTAATTATTACCTTAAGTAATAAGTTCTTTAAATCTATTGCTGCCATCTTTTTTATTTTAGTCCGAGTCTTCTCATCTTTTATTTAATCATTTCAGTTAAATAAGGAAGCTTTCATGTCATCTAAATTTTTGGTGTACTATTTTATAAGTATGATCGCTGTCATTTGTAGATCTTTGATAGTCGTTACAAGTACCTAGTCAGAAGCTAAAAGTCTGACATCTAGTCTTACCAAGGGGTATCGTATTACTCAGTTACTGGGTTGTGGTGGTCAGATAGGCAGTCGCTTCATGTAAAATACTGGTACTCAGCTGCATCCGGTTAGACTGGAAGCCGACCCAAGATAGTTTGGGAAAAGGCTAGGCAGATGATGATGATGATATTTTATTAGTATGATATAGGCATAGTATTTTAAATATTATTGACAAAAAAGACGTAATATTTACAACAACAAAAAACCTGCATTTTTTTGTTGTTGTAAAGACAGAGAAAGAACCGCTTAAAAAAGCTCTCACCGCAGTCAACGGATGTAATAAAAGAAAAGAAAAAAACAATGACAGGACATCGGCAGAATGGCATTTTCATTCAACATAAGCTATGAATCAACTTTTAACATGCAACATAAGTTACTTGCTATTAGTAAATCCCTAAAGACTGTCTAAAATACTCGAATACACGTGTACTCTGTTCAATTAATTATAATAGGACATATCAGAACATCTTTGTTCATTTCAGGTAATAACCTAAAAGCCCACTCGGCGTAGTAATGAAAATGAATGATTTACGTCAAACAATTGAGAATCGTATTTCCGCTTACTGGAACGATCATAACTCGGTCGATATCATTAGCTCTGCAGACTGCCGAGAGAGATAGGCGAGTCAATGCCGACAATACTGGTATTGTTCTTGTGAAAAAACCTTTGCTTTACTATTCAGATTCATTGCGAACGGTTGAAAACTTTTCATTGAGTTAAATGAAGTTACAATTTTGTTTCCGCTTGCTTTTTTAACTTTGGCAGTTTATTTCAGTACATGGAGGGTGTTGCTAAATAAAACATTACTTCAATTTGGATGCATCGCTTACATAATCATGCACCACAAAAAATGTAGTGTAAGTCGTCTGTAGGGTAACTTCATCATCATCATCATCATCATCATTGCAGCCCAAAAGACGTCCACTGTTGGACATAGGCCTCCCCCAAGTGTCGCCACATTGACGTTTTGGGGGGTTTTGCCATAATCGCCACGCTTGGCAGGTGGGTTGGCGATCGCAGTACGGTTGTTACAAAAGCACAGAGGTCGCTGCTGCCCATTCTCTGGCAAATCCCTTAGTCGCCTCTTACGACACCCACGAGAATATATGGGATGGTGCTATTCTTTACGTCCGACACCCTACAGAACATAGGCTAACTTACTGTGACTATAACCGACTATATAGTAGCCGTACGACCCTGTCAGTACAAAAAACTGCAATCTGTAAAACGTAAATTTGAGAAAAACGGGTTAAAAAGCTGACATTTTAAACTCGTTACCAAATTTAATCCAGTACGGATATTCGTTTACATTGACTCAAACCAGTAGTAAAAATACATGTATTCAAGATATTGTAGATAGTCGACATTGTACAGATTAACACTCCTACTGCTCTGTGGTCTTTCTGACAGGTACTTATTTGTAAGGTAAAACATTAAGCTTGCATTGTTTTACCAAAATACAAAGATGTAAAACCGCTGTATGACGTGTGCACGCCTCACTCACGCGCCCGCAACCTTCTACCTTCCATGGTAAAACGCTGCAATCTAGCTAGATTACAGCGTTTAGCCAAAACACTCATCCGAACTTCAGGTTACAATGAACTAACATAAATTTAATAATTCAATAACATTGAGTTTTTTTGTTAATGGAGACCATTATAAATAAATGCCCAGTAAGGGGGATACATTTAATTCTTTAATAATTTTTTTTGACTATTAATTACAACCATTTATGTGTAACAAAACACAAAAATATTCATTTGCTTTTAGTAATACTGGCTGTTTTTGTGCCTATGCCTTTAAAAAAAGTCCTGATGCGCGCGCATCGCTAATTTGTGCACAAGTAAAAGATTTATTCGTTTAAGAAAGTCGAATCTAATTTATTGCCTCGCAAATATGTTATAAAACGTCGTATGACATACGTGCACTTTGATAAATAGAGCCTCTGCTTTCTTGTAGCAATATCGCCCCGGCTGTAATTTTCAACTTACCGCACTTATATCATAACTTACTATTACAAAACACTTGTTTAAAATAAGATATATAGAATATAGGACAGCGTTTTTTTTAAGTTACAAGACTAAAAATATTTCAATTATATTGACAATAAATATATTTTGCATAGAAACCTTTAAACAAACGATGAAAGGTTTTGTTCCGTATTTCGTTATTTAATTGAATACTTACTTTCGTTTATTTTATACTCAACTACAAACAAAATTGAAAAATCTAAAGGTTTGAGTTATGTCATCCTTGTCGAAGACAACTATAAAAAAATGTCTTGTCGAAATACACTTAAAAATGACGTTTTAAACCTTTTTTTTTTGATGAAGTCGATGATTTCTATCCGACTACTAGGTAAAACATACTCAGACATTATTTTGAACGTAATCTAGAAGTGCCCACATTCACACGTTTCTTAGGCAGAAGTACGGTATCCCTTATAACGCGTCGTCAGCGTGTTCCCTTCATCAGTGAGGAGCTTAAATGGCGAAGTGAATGGCCCCAACACGATTATTAAGAGTGCTCGCTAAGCTATTATAAACTGGCTTCAATCTCAATCCCTTCGCGCTTGTTTATGAAAACGATTTAAAAAGTTTGTTTGTATTCTTTTAAGACTATAAGTATACATATATCCTAAACTTCTAAAAATAAAACAAATGGGCATTTATTTGTGCTAATTCACCTGTACTTACTTTACATACACATTTATTTGAGAATATAAATCAGTTGGTGGGTCCATGTGCATTTTTTTTAAATAACATGCAAATTACCTCTCCTTCCCTTCCACACTACTAAGTCGCTACTGGAAGTGTCGTGGGTATTTTTTCCCCCTTCTGCACTACTGGTGTAATAGGGAACGCATATAATAATATATGTATTTTACAAATACCCACGATACCACTAGACCAGTAGTGCAGAAGGGAAAAAAATACACACTACCAGTAGTGCAGCTTAGTAGTGTGGAAGGAAAGGAGGGCAAATTACAACTAATACCAATCTTTTCAGTTTATAAAAGGGAGGTAGACAATTGTTCCTAATCGTTTGCGAACACAAAACTCAGGTACACAACAATCTAAAGACAAACATAGATCCCTACAAGATCGTAACAGTGAAAGATAATCCAAGATCTAAACGGACCCTACACGAAACCGACAACCAAGCATTCTGTGCTTCAAACTAATTAACTCTACGCAAAAATGATTGCTGGGAAAAGACTTTTTAACGTTTTCGTAAAGCATTCAGAACATTGTGCTGATGGATGCATTGCATAGTTTCGAGATCCTGGAGGTATTTAAAGTAAAATAAAAACTTGTATTTCAAAATAGCTTGTGAAATAGTTGACACTTTGACCCCCAAGAGGCAGGGAGATATCCCTGCCTCTCACTAGAAGGTTTCCCGGTATTTTTGAGAAGAAAAAAAAAATCGCAAAGACAGGGATAACAAGTGCCTTTTGGTACCGTTGAGGGTATTTTTACATCCTTCCCATTTTAATCACAGAACATGACACAAGAAGAAATAAGGCATATAATTAGAAAACAGACAATAAAAAAAATAGTTACTTATTTTCATACCATACTGGTAGTATATTACTGCCAAAATATTTAGAAAGTAGCATTATAGATTTCCGTCGTTGTTTTCTTTCAAGAAAACTGGGCATTGCAAGGGTACACTCCATTATTTATCTAGAACCATACGAAACCAAGAAGTCATCTTAACACAAGGTTATACGTAAAACCATAGAGTACAATTTAGTAGGTAGCTAAGCAATTTATGGAGGTATCTTAAGGGCCCAACCACCGACAATAAACGGCTGAAGGTGAAAGCCACTTACCGACTAACTGACTGACTTATAACCTTATCTTACTAACCTTAGCCCTTACATCTTTGCACTTGACAGTATTATGTGCCATTTACATACTACGTAGAATCTACGTAGAGTCGACGTAGATGGTACGGGCAACTAACTAACTGGAGATGTCACGTTATAAGTTACTTTGTTAATTTTGTTATATTTATTGTACAATTACTTATTACACAATGACGTATACTGCTGGCTGGCGTATTTTTAAATGAAAAAAAAAGATTTACAAATATTAACTTGTTTGATAGGTATATCTACAAACTTAATAAACTGCACATTTCAAGACATTTTGACACTTGTATTAAAAGTCTTTACATAATCAAATATATTATTAAAATCAAACAAATGATTGTCTAAAGTAGCTAATATTGTTTTTCATTTCTAAAAAATAACAAAAATTACCTAGAAACATTATGTTTGGATATGTATGATGTGTACGTAGGAAAATTTCGTTAATAGGCAATACATATAGGTATGATATTTTTCCTAAGAATTGTTAAATTTAATCTGTAATAATTTATTTTTATTATGTTTATTGGCGAGTAGATAAATCTATTTTATCTTAGACAGTACAATTCCATTTGATATCGTTAATATCCTTTTGACGGAAGTTCATTCCGGCAAAATAAGTTGGGAAACGATGATCGCTGAGTGATCGTATCTTGTCTCTTACAATAAATACTCTGTTTAATGTCCATCAGTTTGATATTATATTGTTACCAAAGACATGTATGACACAATAATCTTTTTTTTTCCAGAAACCGAATTTGTTGTAGAAACCGCTACACAATATCGTTGGTTATTATTATTTTTTCACGGTAGTTTTTAAAGTTGGAACATAATAATGAATGCTTTACTCACGTAAAGGAAACTTCTAACCACACTGTTACTAATACAGTTATCTTTTTCACCATAAATCGCCTTGTGAGACAATAACGGAGTACATTACGCGCGTACTTAGTTTGACTAATCATCGGCCAACTGCAGTACCTAGTGTACTACGTGTAATATTCGAAAATGTCGTCTGAACATCCAACGTTAGCTTTGACGGGCTGAAGCCGAGTCGATAACTCGATAGGTGCCTAATTGATTTAACGGTACCGGAGTAAACTACACACTGCACGGGTAGCCAACGTCTTCGGACAGAGCACATTCTGTGGTGGAGCTGACCCGTCGGTTAATCGGCGTTTACGGTTTAATCGGTGAACTCCCGGCCAGGTTATCGCAAACTGTCATACGCTGTAATGGCATGCGGTTGTATAATTACTTGATTGGAACCGCAGCTGAGCAGCATTGATTGATGTAGTATCAGAAACTATTAAGCCTTGCGGACTTCATTTCCGTATATAGGTGTGCACACATATTATATCTTGGCACGTACATAATTATAGGCTACTTATTCTATGCAATCTTACGCCTTATTTAAATATTTTATGCTATTTATCTATCAACAGTTATCTGACCGGAGTTTTTCAGATGGTTGCAATGAACTTTTATGAAGGATTAAGCCAAGGATACACTAGGGGACAAGTGTGCCACGACATGTATCGGCGACATGTCAAGCGAAGCCGGCCGATTTCGCCTGACAAATATGGCGACAACGCGCGACTTATGTCCGCTGCGACGTCAGATGAAGTCGTGCGACTTCGCGAAACTTTGCCTGACATGTCTGGCGACATCACGAAGTTTTGTTTCACAAGGCAGTCGATATCATGACACCCACCGAGGTAGTGTTGTTGGCTGCGGCGTACATAATTATAATTAAAAGTCAAAGAAAAAAGACGAGAAGATGGTGGGTTAGAAAGTACTATGTAAAGTACGATGGCGCGCGATGTTGCCTGACATGACGAGCGAAGTCCGGCAACATCGCGCTACCTCATCTGACGTCGCTGGCGACGTGTGTCGCGCGATGTTGACAGACATGTCGACCGAAGTCCGGCAACGTCGTGCTACTTCACCCAACGTCGCTGGCGACACGTGTCGCACGACATTTGTCCCCTAGTGTATCCTTGGCTTTAAGCCGATTAAAGCTAAATGTAAACAACACGGCACGAACACATAATAAAATATTTTATTTCATTTCAACCTCATTAGCAGCAACAAAATAAATGCCTCAGCTTCAGCCAAGCGGGATACAACATTATTATAAAAATTGTTAATTAACCCCTTAGAGAATAAGCGGAACCCTAAGCTGTTATAATGAGTAGAAGATAATTAAAAAGTCATTAAATAAAAACATTAATTTCAGGCTGTCCTCGTGCGGGTTGCAATGGATTCCCTGTGGGCGGAAGCCACCTCAAAAGACAGGCGGATAGCATCGCAGCACTCGAATATCATCGTTATTGCAATACTTATAACGTCTACTTTGGGATCTGCACTGACGGCCGCGTTAGGCCCTGTTCTCCTCTCGCATGATTCAAGGGTCGCCCCTGAAGGTTGGTATCTCCCTTTTCTATGGGACATTCATGGTGTCATATAAACGTAGATTTTTCGATTAACAAAGTACTCGTGGGAATTCCATGGTATTTGATGGAAACTGATACCTGCCTTTGGCAAATTTTATCAACACAGTACATGTTTCCAAATTTCTACTTAAGTGGAACCTCTGAATAATCGATCGTTTGCTAACGACCTACTTACTGTGTTTTTCTGTTTAATTATTTCACAAACGTATGATTAGATCTTTAAAGATGCAATCATATTGCAGACGATGAACAAATATGTTTTGTTGATTACTGACACTGTTTTCACTGTCTTATCAATGCATTGACTAGATCTACTGGAAAACCCACCAACTGCACGAAAAACAAAAGCTAGCGAACGTTTAGTCAAAGAGGCTCAGGCGCAAAATGTCGCTTTTTCTCTTTCGCAGAATGTCCGGGCTAACTATATTTAGAAAGCTTGATCTTGCGAAGAGATATTTTGTCTTTAGAAACGATCCAATTTAACCAGGATCCATCGCGTACCATGAGGGCTGGTTCGAGGAGGCACGGGAATAGAGTTCAAGAAAGGAATTGGGGGAGGCCTTTGCCCAGCAGTGGGGCACTATAGGCTAAAAAAAAAAACAAAAAAGAAAGAAAAACTAGTAGCTTCTTTTTATTTAGAAGACAAACTAGTTGTTTATCTTTAATATTAATAATAATGTTACACACACATACACATTATACATGATTATATCTTGTTTTTATATTTTGAGATAATAATACCAACAAAAATAAAAACAAAATGTAATCGCCTGATTGACTGACTGACACGCCAGCGATAGCCCAGACAAATTGTACTAGAAACCCTACATTACTCTACAAAGATTGTATTTTGATGTCAATCTTTTTAATTGATAAAATCTTTTGTCGCGTGTACAATTATTTATGATTAAAATTGCTCTTCGTTTATTTAGGTTTCCGTACCCAAAAGGTCATACGGGACCCTATTACTGAGACTTCGCTGTCCGTCCATCGGTCCGTCTGTCACCAGGCTGTATCTCATGAACCGTTATAGTTAGCCAGTTGAAATTTATACCGATTATGTATTTCTGTTGCCGCTCTAACAAATACTAAAAACAGAATAAGATAAATTTTCAGGGGGCTCCCAAAAACAAAAAAGTGATTTTTATAAATAATGGTACCTACGGAACCCTTCGTGTGCGAGTCCGACTCGCACTTGGCCGGTTTTTTTTTTTGGACGAATACAGATATTTTAGGGTGTGACCATTTTTGGAACTGAAGCCGCCATCTCTTGTATTGTCATTACAATTTCACGAAACGACTTCACAAATATTAAACAACTATGTATTTTGCCTTAATGTAATTTAAAACCCAAAAGATCCTTGTATCACTGTATATGTTATTGCAAACCTCAACCCTATAAACTTAATAGTATGTGCAGCGGTCATAACTTTATTCCCATATTGCGACCGCCACACAAACTCGAAACACATGCCATGGAGGCCGCATGTCATGTTAAATTATAATAGTTTCGCCATGCAAATGCCGTGTCGTGTGATAGGATTATTCTGGAAAATACTAGGTTGGCAAACCTTTGAATAATGAAATGATTCTGTTTTATTGATGCGTTACTCATCCCTTAAAGACACTTTTTGAGGGAATTGTTTAAAATGAGACAGGTGAAAGAAGTGATCTTGACTGTCTTGTTCGTTGTGATCTTTGCGAGCACAGACCAGGTCAAGGACAAAGGTCTCAGGTCATGAGGCAAAAGGTCGATAGCGGTGGGTAGAACAAGGCTGCCAATGATGTTGATGATGATGCATTAAATACGAAAACTGAAATAGTATCATAATATACAGAATTCAAAATCTAGAAAATGGTGAATCAGTAAAAACATAGCTTTCAGTAGAAGAATATCACGTAGTTACAGACAGCGTCAGTATGTGCTAACCCTTCTACAGTCCGGCCAAGTACGCCAGGGGGGTAACTACTTAAAGACGCTGTCTGTACGTTGGCTAATGGTCGAAATCGCGACTGCTGGGCATGAGGTGCTGGGTTAGAGTCCAAGTGTTATTCAATGGGTTCGCCCCCTATTACATGGGTCTTAAAAAACATAACTGGCGAAATGTGGGTGTAGTAATGAGTACACCTCAGCCTAACAATGGTAAAAGTAGTTTATGAGGATATTATATTAGCGGCGTAGTGTTGCATTCAAAATCTAGAAAATAGTAAATTAATAGAACACAGCTCTCAGTGGACGAATATCACGTACGACGCTGTGTGTACGTTGGCGACACCAATTTCTTAGTCTTTTCACAGGAACATTTTCATCACCGACAACATTCACTCTTACACTCGTGTGAACATTTGAACAAGTTTCAATTCAATTTGATTACATCACATAATATCAAGTGTAAGTACTAATCTTCGTTCACGGAATCGCCTTATTACTTTTAACATAAAGATTACGTTAAGTCCTCCACTCTGTAATCCAAATTATCTATCAGATAACTTTAATTGCCTAGTCAATTAAGATAAGTTTATAAATCGGTAAAAGCGTAAGTAAGAGTCTAAAAATATTTTATGAGGATATTAATAGTTTTATAGCATGTGTCGTCACATAAGTAAGTTTGATGTATAATAAAGACCTGATACGATACCGCAGAGACAGCAGCGGAAAATGCTAACAAAATATTGAAATATAAAATACTAAATTTTCTCTCCCACATAAATATGTTCATGTTCATTTTTGAAAAGGATATAATTTTGTATTCATGGTGAGTTGGGCTTTATACAATTTCTAGTTTCCGTAACACTACATACTTTTAACCATAGGTATTTAAAGTTGAAATTACAATTGCGGCAAAAAAAAAAGAAATTTGAAAAGGGAACCCCTGTGTTCAATTATTCCATTTGGTATAATACGTTTCAGATAGTATTTTTTTAAAACAATCGATACCATCTTAATGTACTTTAATATAGTTTATAGAGAAGCGGTTTTTCAAAAAAATCAATTCATCCTCAATTTGGATAATACTTATTCACTTCGTTCATAAACGGCTTCTGTTTGAATGGTCTTATTGTGATTTTTTATCGCTGCTACTACACTTCTGTGCTGTTAAGGGCGCACCGAGGAAAATTCGAAATAATTCCGTTCGTTTGATCCCTTGCTGTATCGTTATTACTTAACCTTTAGTTATGAAGTTAATTTGTAAAAAATTCAAGGATTCATTCTATAAATCATACACTTTAGAAACACGATTACTTGTAGTTTTCTCGATAGAAAATAATGCCAAAGTAATCTCTAAAAAAGAAAATAAATCCTCAGTACGGCGTAAAACCTTCACGGAAGATCATCAGCTTTTAAATAATAACAAAACTAGATGTTTTCTATAACGTATACATTGTTGATTTTCAAAATGTGTATTGGTTTTAATAATATGAAGGAAATACCTAAATTAGCGCGCGTTCCGCCCTTTATAACTAGAGGCGCCACTCTTCCCGGAGCGTCGCGTGCGCCTGTCTTACCCACACATACACGGAGCGCATAGATACCTACACGGTGCGCTCTTAGCTCTTAAGATCATGACCTTACCTTACCTTATCATCTAATAAACGCTTAGCTTCAACAACGACAGGAAAGCGATACCAAAACCCAATGTTCGGTACTGTTTTTGGAATGTCGATTAAAGAAGTTTTTCTCGTTTGGAGGCCCGTTCGCTAACTTTATTCATTTTGAGTCTCATCTGTGCTCTTCTTAATGTAACCGTTTTCATTTCAGTTTATCCAAATGGGCAAATTACCAAATGGGATGTATTCGTCAGAGTACTGTCACCTCAAAAAAAAAAAGATCGTTCTATATCATGTAACCACGGTATTGTCTCTTCCCACAAATGTACTTGGCACAAATTCATAATAACGATAACTATTACTTTACATTTCCAGATTTCTACCGCAACCAGACGTTATCACCGCCGGTGTCATCGAACCTCGTCCGACGAAACAACACGACAACCTCACTCCACTATATAGATGTTCAATAAATAATGTATTTATCCAAAACACTGCCTTTATTTTACCCCGCCTGTCTGGACTATGCCCTAGGTTCACCTTGCTATTATCTAAAACATAAGCCATTAATATGTAATAAGCAGCGAACTGTGCTTAATTAGACATTTAATACGAAAAGGGTATTTATTAAAAAACTTCGGATACCTATCAGAATTTTGAACACAATAGGGCAGGCTTTGATTGGCCTCTATTATCTTAGGGCAGCGCTGCTGAGTGAATAGAATTTTTAGAAAAAAATATTAGTGAAATATATTGCGCCGCCGAATATCCATTTTAGATTTGAATCATACAATTTTAAGGTAAATAAAAACCATTTGACCGAGGGTTAAATATCATAGGTAAACGAATATACATATTGAAGGTCAACATACTGTTTTAAATATAGAGTTCCATAGTATAGGCAGACATAGCAAACCAGCACGCGTAGTATGACCACTGTAGAAACGGGTTATGTCGACGGAAGAATCGACAAAATGACACATTGTCATTGTCTATCTGTCATTATGTCAATTCTTCCGTCGACATAACCCGGACCCTTCACGACACCGTCAAGTCCGTCAACCAAGCACTCTGTACAAGCGCCTGTTTTTTTTTGCTGGGATACAACTGAAAAGAACAAGTTTCCTTTCATATTCGTCAAAGGTATCATCTTATATCATCACTATTTCTAAGTCAAGTAAATTTATTATGTTTTCGAGACATCGGTCTTTCTCAAGTGTCTCAAATCTTTTGCCTGAAACCTACCATAGAAAATCTGGAAACTACAACTGTGACAAATATTTTCAGGCACACAGGCACATAGAAGTTAAAAAAATAATCACTGTCATCAAAATAATAGGGGTTGAAGTATGAAATTGCCATTTTATTGTAATAGGTACTTCGAATAGACATAGAACATTCATGGTTTGAGATTTTTGATTGAAAGTTTTTTCACAAGGTCATTCAGATATAAATGAATAGCATACCACGTCTTATAAACCTGTCATTCATATGATCGTCATCCAAAACCAATGAAGATAAAGATCCGTTTATTAGTTGGCTATAGATTTGTAGGTTTTTATATACTAAATAGGCTTGCGTGCAGCGATGATCCTAGAGACTAGGGGCACGCTTGCCAAGAAGAAATCGATTCACTCGAACTTTGAGTAGATTTTCATCATAATAATCCGGGAACAGAGAAGCCGGCATCCAGTATGTGGAACTCACTGCCATGGTGGTTCGCACAATAAATGTGGAAGCATAGTACTTTGTTCGGGTCCGCAGAACTTCAACCACATTATAACGGTGACGCTTCGCCATATCTCTGCTCGTCCTATGGTACGTCAGTTGGACTGGTGATAGAAATGAACACCAGGTCTGTATTCCCCGAAGGGTTATTAGGTAGCCGTAGAGGTCTCGATTACCCAGTTGTCTCTGCATATGTCAATTTCTATGATATAGGAGGCTTGTTTAAAAAAACTCATAAAGTTAAAATACATTTGCGACATTCATCACATTTTTCAATTGATGTTCTTTTAACGTAGGCTAAAAATACAATTTCGTATTAGAAGGTTACGCAAACATTGATTATTTCGTAATAGTGCTGAGCTACCACTAAAAAATGAAGTACATTTAGAAACACAAACGTAGGTGAAATATTTGAGTTATAACGATAAAATTAAAAGTAGGTCGTAGGTACACATCTCTGACGTAACTTTTTAACCCCCGACCAAAAAAGAGGGGTGATATAAGTTTGACGTGCGTATCTGTATTTCTGTGTATCTGTGTGTCTGTCTGTGGCATCGTAGCTCCTAAACGGATAAACCGATTGTGATGAAATTGGTTTCGTTTAAAAGGTATTTTAATCGAGAGTGTTCTTAGCTAGGTTTCGAGAAAATCTGCTCAGCCGTTTGAAGATCATCACATTCTAGTTGATGAAGGGATTTAAACAACTTCCACAGGTCTAGTCGTTTTGAAATCTTGTCACTTGTCACCACAGGAATTGCCGAGGGGAGGGGGCTACTCCTCACAATTATTTTTTTTTTAATTTACGTCTTTCCTTGTCTGCATTAATTAGCGCGAAGAGGCGCAACACCGAGAAAATTGGAAGGAATGGGGGAAGCCTATGCCCAGGAGTGGGACAGTCAAGGCTAAGAAAAAAAAATACTCGTAAGAGAGAATATTGTTGCCTTTGTATACCAACTAATTAATAAAATTAAAGCCCTCTCCCAGTCTCCAACTTTGCTGTGCCCTTACAGGGTCCACATTTATGTACCTAGCTTTTAGCACATTGTAACATCTTTTTTACAATATGGAATGCAAAATAAATGAATATGAATATGAAAAAATAATAAAAGTTTAAAAAGCATGAAAAAAAATTAAAAAAACCCCCGAAACAGAAAACCTTTAAAAAGCCAAAAATAAATTAATCCAAGCGTCGTAGCGTCGGGGGACCGCTAAGAAGACCGCTTAGAGCACAGAACAAAGCGGACCCCCAACGCTACGACGCGACGCTTGGATTAATTTATTTTTGGCTTTTTAGCGGTTTTCTGTGTCGGGGGTATTTTAACTTTAATTTTTTATATACATAATATTAGTAATTAAGTTTTAGAAGATTTTCCTCGTTTATTACTATTTATGAACTGCTATTCAAGAATTTGTAGTTTCCAATTAAACATTAAAATTCCGTGAAGTGCTACAATGAATTAAGTCATATTTTATTTAAGCAAGAAAGATGCAGTCTGGTTTAAATTAATAATCATAACATGATTAAATGAAGAAGATTTCGTAAAAATCCGCCACCCAGGCAGTGGACTGAGAAATTTTGGGACTAAGTACCTACAAAACATAACCGAATGAGATTTCTAAAAATTTTACTCGTTTCTGTTCTAGTTTAAATTCATGAATGAATTACGTTTTAACTGCATGATTTTCAAAGGTATTTTGCAAACAGTAATAGCAATTAAAATTAACGCCAGATACGTTACTAACTGACAGCAATTCAAGATCATGCTCATATTCTATTATTAAAATCAGTATAATGATAAATGGATTTATATAAGATATATTATATATAATATATATAACTGGTATATGATTGATAGAAAATTATAACCAAATTAATGGATGAAGTAAATGCACCAAAAGAAACTAGTTACAATCATCGACAGCTACACAAGTAGAGAAGAAGTCAAGAAGTGTAAGTATGGTGTTTGTCGCATGCCACTGATTAGTCCCCGTCAGTTATGAACTTACGCACTCCACAAAGCTCTGCAAACCACATTGATTCGCTCCTCTCAGAGTAACTGTGACATTTGGGAGGGAGGGACTTCTTAATAGGCCGGCAAGGCTAGCAGCCTATTAAGGAGTCCTTAAAGTAAAACCTTGAAATTAATTTACTAAAAATACGAGTGTAAACTGATAAGAGTGATAGTGTGACATGCATCTTCGTTTTAGCCACACATTATTTAGCATTATCGTACAGTCTGGAATATCAGTTGCAATCTTTATTAAGCAGTGAAAATTACGTAGCTAAATGATAATAATGGGTATTTATTGGTGGTGCGTATGACGTGCTCGCAGGCAGCTCGATCTGCGACCCGCGACGCTCGCCTCGTACTCACTCAGCTGTACTGCATGGACCATGTTCCTGCCCACCATTGTCCGTGAATACTGAATCACAGTTTTTGAAAAGCTTTAAATTTTGGAAAATATTAGTGTTAAAGGATTCCATTTTGTGGGAAATACAAAACAAAAATGACAGAAAGTAAGTTTTTTTTTAAATATTTTTTCCAATTAATAGTGTTATTTATCCTCATTTTATGAATGAAATATAAACAGACACACTAAGGAACTGAATTAATTCCAGTAAGTTCTACCAATATAATACAAACATTATTATACATATTAAAATAACAAACATTTGAAATATTAATATAAATTTTGCCTTGAATTTAGTATAATACTGGTTATACTGGTTGTATTTGTTTTGTTACTAGCTAGTTTAAAATACTTTAAAATGTAATCTTTGGAGAACGTACTGGGTAGCATAAAAGTTAAAAGTGTAATCTATACTTCTATATTAATATTATAAAGCTAAAGAGTTTCTGTGTTTGTTTGCTTGAACGCGCTAATCTCAGGATCTACTGATCCGATTTGAAAAATTCTTTCAGTGTTAGATAGCTCATTTATCGAGGAATGCTATATGCTATATATCATTACGCTATGACAAACAGGAGCGGAGCAGCAATTAATAATGTTTCAAAATCGTGGAAAATGTGACGCATACGAAGTTGCGCGGGACAGCTAATATTTAACATATTTTAACTGAGTTTTACTGTGCTACTGTTTGTTTTCCTTAAATAATTAAAATAAAATAAATGAAGACGACACTGTAATTAATTGCCTTGTCGCCTATATAAAGTGTTCGAAAGTAGAACTATATAGAACAATAATAATATACGCTACGTCTTACATACTCAGCAATTTTGAATCAATATCTTTCAATAACCTCAATGTTTCACACCAACATTGAGAAAGAAAAAGGTATTCAAAGTTAGGAAGAACTAGAATTCATAAGAAAGTGGATGAATCCTCTTCTATTTACTTATATTCTGATAACCAATAGCTTCTTTCAAGAAGACTGGTGACTATTTCCTCAGTTCATCGGTTCGTCTGATTGAGAAGCCTGAAACAATTTTCCCGTTGAACTAAAGTTCGTGACATCTTCACGCTCTAATTAGAATCGATTTATATTACTGCGGTTCTGATAAAATCAATCAATGCATTACTTTGTTTACGTTTGTGATTATGAACAATTTTATTACCAGTCAATAGGATAGGTAGATACTTTTTTGTTTTTTCCTTATTAAGTAATACAAAAATTATCTGCCGAACTAAATCAACGAACTCATTTTGCACGTTCATTAAACTTGTTATGCGCTAAACGAATGTGTTTGTATATAACAATACATCAATCATCATCAAGGCATAAAATCATGTAGTCTCGCAGCCATTGTTTTTTAGGTGTAGCGTGCAAATTGTTGACATCTTCTCTCGTGCCGTCCTCGCCACGAACCGACGTCAACTTATTAATTGGAGGGTTTGCTACTGTCGATCTACCAGACATGTATGTTACAAGGGATTGAAAGAAGCATTTAATACTGCACTTTTACTACGCTGTAATCTCCATCAACTTACTAATCATCATGTTTATGGGTCAGTGGGTCGTCTGATTGAATCAGTGCCTATTTCTCGCCTTTTTGTGCTTTTTAAGATTAGCAATATCTAAACGGACTGGTATCACTGTGGATCATAGTGATCATGTTGAACTCAATCGTCATGATATTTCTTCGTCACCAATCTTTATCATGATAATATCTTTATAATGACCTATAATGTAATGACCAAGATTATCAAGCCTATAGATAACGTAAACTGAAAGTAGGAAATTTTGTTACAGTTATGATTATTAAGTCCATTACCATAATAGCCTGAGGGGTTTACTGATTTACATAAGCTTTTCCATAGATTTTCATAACGAAGGGTTCTGTATTTGGGCACACTATGGCTCCCGTCTACTTTGACCAACATATTTGGCCATCGAGACAAGGGTCCCAACACGGTCAAAATTTCGTTAAACTAACAAAAAAATGTGCTGAATTTTGAGCGATAAAGCCTTCCATTGTTTTTATTTTTGTCGTCACCTAAAATCACGTAGGAACGGCATGAACAATATTTCAAATAGCTCGTTATTCTTTGTTCAAATACCGCTATTGGATTTGCGGAAAACCAATATATGTCCGCTATTTTATTTATTTAAACATAGTCCATTTGCATTTTATTCTGAATCCGTTTTATACCTCGCAGCGGATAAATGTCCAATAGCATTATTAAGGGTGCACGATGAACATGTCCAGGTCTGAAGCGATGGCAAACTGGTGGAGTGATGGCTTACTAACGTCTGTTACCGTTGCGATAAACCTCTCCAGTTATTACGGCACTAGGAATATCTTGAACTCTCTCTGGTTATTGACTAAGAGCATCAAAGACAAAGAGAACTGGATGTAATTTATTTAAGACTCTGTTACCAACGGTTCGTCGGAGAACTAATGAGAACTTGTTGCATTTATTTGTCTCGTTTCGTATCTGTGAAGTGTACTAAGTCAATGCCTAAGAATAGCTGTAGTTTTTGAAATACTGGGTATTTTATGCATCGTTTGCCTAATTAATTGGGCCGAAAGAATCGCTATGGTCGCTGGGTGGGTTGGGTGTCTATCTGAGATACCTTGTTTACGTCAAGTAAAGTAACTTCATAAAATTATTAAAATATCTTAGGTAGGTAAGTTTAATAGTTAATTATATATCCTTACTTAATATCTTCTATCTTCGTAAATATTTAAAATCATTTTTACAATAACCAACTTAAATATAACTTGTTTTTCGATTATATCCAATTTGCTACATTTACCAAGAATCATGGCCGCGGAAAATAATAATTTATATTCAAACCAAAACATATTTCCGTAATTTATTAAGTTTCTTTTGACAACATTCTTTAACATGGGAGACGAAAATTCGAGGTGGTGTAGGAAGCTCGCATTCGGAAAAAGTTCAAACGCTTTCAAAAAATAATTGTCGGCTTCAGAAAGCCGTGTTCCCATTGTATTAAAACTTAATAAAAAGCAGTCAAATGCAAGCGTCGGTGGTTTTTAATTTTAAAATATTTCTGTGCTCATTCTCTTCAAATTAAAGACGCTGTAACTTTCAACAGCGTCTCCAAATAATAATACAAAGCCATCTAGAAGATGAGAATTGGATTGTGGTTCGTTAAGGCCATTTTGCGAGGAATGTGGTGACGAAATGATGAAGCATTGTTAACTAGGTAGTTAGTTTTAATCAGACATAAGTATGTTAAATACTTACTACAATACTATGTTTTATTAAGGAACCTAAACCTGTCCGAAGTTCGGCTATGCAGATAAGACTACGCAGTGTTTTGTTCACACTCACACATTCCCACTGCTGGACAAAGGCCCACCCAGTCTTTTGACTTTTGACTACTAAAAACAAAACCGGCCAAGTGCGAGACTTACTCACACACAGGGCTCCGTAGCCCCAAACAATTTAACAACAATTTTTTGAACGGTCATTCATTACTAAATTTACACTCAACAGCAAAACTAAATTTGTTTTTCATAGCATATTAATGAAAAACAAAGTTACTGCTGCAGTTTGTTGAAAAATTCATTCAAAAAAAAATCTTATTCAAACCAATTTTCATTGAAAGTTTTTATTACAACCTACATTTTTGAGAATTTTCCTCCGCTTACTTTAGAAATTAGAGGTGGGGGGGATTTTACCACTTTGGAAGTGTCTATCTTTCAAAGGTTATTTTTAAAGACCTATCTATAGACACCCCGCACGTATAGGTTTGTGGAAAAAAATCTTAGTTTTATTTCCATGTGAATCTCTAAATTTTTTATTTTTATATAAAATCGTAAAGCGGCTCACAAAATAAATGTACCTACCAAGTTTCAACTGTGTCGTCCTAATAGTTTCGGAATAAAGTGGCTGTGACATACGGACGGACAGACAGACATGACGAATCTATATGGCCTCGAGATCCTAAGCCGGACTCTTTTTGCAGGAAAAGAGTTCTTCAGTGAGTGATTTTATTTACTCTTTTCTTGTATAAAATCGATATCACCTCGGTCCAAATCAGAACGCTGTTCATCTGCAGACACTATTGCAAGGAGAGCATAATCCATAACGCATACTAGAATTAAGAGCGTTTATACCCTACGGCATTTCATACAAACTTTCAAGTCGTTATTTTCCGAAATAACTGAACAGATTTTAATGAAACATCCTACGCATAAGCAGTATACATAGGTCTAAAAAGTTACTAAAAAATATTTTCGAAATGTCTTTTAAAAATGAAGATAATTGGAAATTTCTGTTTCTATAGATAATTAAAAATCGGTCTAATTTAGCTGTTGTTGTTCTAAAACTTTCTAAGACTTTTCGAAAATGTTTTTTAGTAACTTTTTAGACCTATGTATACTGCTTATGCGTAGGATGTTTCATTAAAATCTGTTCAGTCATTATGGAAAATAACGACTTGAAAGTTTGTATGAAATGCCGTAGGGTATAAACGCTCTTAAGACAAACAGTGTATCTAGGAAGTAACAAGAACAATAACTGTTAATAGTTTATTAGATACCATTAGGGTCACACACATTATTTTTTGTATTATACTTAGTAAAGATTAGAAAGACAAATATTAGCACCGAGTAAGTAATTTCTTGATAAATTTTGCTAGATCAATATTGCTGACACTTTCACGTGCTGTTGGTTTACTTAATGATTACACACAAGACTAAGTGTGTATTCATTTTAATCATAATGCCGGTAATCCTCGAAGGGTTAGGCCGAGGTGTACGCATGGCGACCTATCAGGCTATACAAAACCAGTTTATGCGGATCTCTCATTGTACGGGAAATCTAGACATAGCGAGGCCATGTTATACTGGAAATGTATAGCTTGACGTGTCGGTGTGTACCTGATAGTACCTACACCCACGTTTCGCCAGTTATCATCATCATTCATCATTTCAGTCGAAAGACGTCCACTGCTGGACATAGGCCTCACCCAACGCCACATCGAAATTTTGGGGGGTTTTCCCATAATCGCCACGTTTGGCAGGCGGGTTGGCGATCGCAGTTCGGTTGTCACAAAAGCAACAGAGTACGCTGCTGCCCATTGTCTGGCAAGTCCCTTAGTCGCCTCTAACAACACCCACGGAAAGATATGGGATGGTGCTATTCTTTACGTCCGACACCATACAGAACAGTTATGATAAAGGCCAATGTAATAGGGGACGAGGCACAAATCCAGACTCCGTGACTGCTACTGGGTTTTAATAATTAATTCTCAAATCATTAATTCTATCTATTAAACTCTCAAACACCAAATCCAATTAAAACTACTTTTACCTTGAATGTTGTCGGTCAAAACTAGTTTTCAACGGTTAATGGCGCCATGAAAAACAGGATCCAGAACGTGGTATGAATTTTTACGAGGAATTTCTGGGAGACTGAAATTTTCCCGAATAACCAAAAAGTTCTAGTTGACGTTTTTCAAAAGGTCGATGACTCGAAGTTCAATCTAGTCCATGCCATGTTGTGGTGACTATTCTATTCAAAAATCCAGTAGTTTCATTAAACTTTGCACAAGAAAAGAAACACTCATGTTATGATAATAAGGGTAAATATAGCAAAACCATGTTTATAGAACTTTACTTTAAGGGCGATAAGATTATGTACCATTGTTTTAAAATTATACACAAGAGAACTTTGTGGCTACCGTAAATATTTCAAGGGTTATCTAATGCCAAGGTATTAACCTAACGATTCGGTCAACCGGTACGTATGTACAAATTGTAAAACTGGCTCCAGATATCGGATAGTGATAAAACCTACTTCACTGAGATAGCTGTCACTGCAGAAAAAGAAATCAAACAAGAATCTAAACTAACATTATAAAGAGGAAAGATTTGATTGTTTGTTTGTTTGCATTGAATAGGCTCCGAAACTCAGTAGGTTAAGAATCAGAATTTTTCAGTGTTAGATAGATAGAAAAATTCTTTCAGTGTTACATAGCCCATTTATCGAGGAAGGCTATAGGTATATCATCACGGTACGACCAATAGGAGTGGAGCAGCAACGAAAAATGTTGCGAAAACGGGGAAAATGTGACGCAAACGAAGTTGCGCCGGACAGCTAGAAATGAATTAAATAATAGGTGTAATTGATAGCATTCCGGTCTTCTTTTTCGTGTGGTTATTGCCTAATTTAGTGTCAGATTTTTTAGGCCGCTCTTCAGCCTCTGACCTAGCTTTACATCGAGAAATATCTCTAATGCATGCTGGTTTCGTTTCCTATGTGACGGTTGTTTTTTTTTAAACATTGCCCCACACTAGACATTTCTCCTGTATCGTGGGTGCGTTTACAAACATTTAAACACACGTACACAAACAGCCAGACCGGGAACAACTATCTTTATGCAATACAAGTATTTGCTCCTTTCGGGGATCGAATCCACGACACGCAGCGCAGCAGTCAAGCGCTTAGCCACTGCGCCAACCTTGCAGTCAACAGGGTTAACAGGGGAAGAAACCGTGTGACGCCGTTCCTAAGTAACATGGAACAAGGATATGAAGATGACAATGCTGATGATGTAGCCCGGTATCCGCAGCCAGTTGGACTGATCTTTAATTCGTACTCCTCTGTCCAGCTGTAGATCCTTTTATAAAACAGACGTATTTTTTTATTACTCTTTATTATACTTTAGTATTATGGGGATCCGAATCCAGCCCTGCTCCTGTCATGTTATCCCACAATCACAAATAAAGTTATCTTTGACAAAAGGTAAAGGAACGTTAAATATGAAAAAATAGACGTTATTTACAAAGATTTTCCTGTCAGATGTATTTGAATAACGATTTCATTTATTTTATTATATCGTGCTGGTGGTGACATGGCAATGATTTCAGAAACGTTAATAATTACCAAAAAGCGAGATTATTAAACGAAAAATGAGAGAGCCACTATTTAATTTTTAGTGTACCCTGAAATTACACAATCCGGTCCGAATAAATATTTATCCAGTGGTTCAGTAGGCCAATAGACATTAATCCGATTGTTTCAGCTTTGCGTTTAATTTCGGTAATATTTGTTGCTCTGATTATCATCCTTAAGTACTCTGAGATAAGCTTTTGTTTACACTGACGCAAATTGTACTTGTGTTTGACAAATATTTTTTTATACGGTAGCTATAAGATAGGCTCTCGTTATTTGGCGTATGTTTCTTTGATAAATAAATAGCTGTGAAGATTCGTTTGTACATGTTTATGGTAACAGATAGAGACCAATCAAAGCAATCGTTGTGGTATGTTGATTGATGCGTATCGACAATCACAGTTCAGTTTATAGGTACAACGCATTATATACAGGGTGAATGACGACACCCGCAGCCCAGTAATATTAAATTTATGTTCTTATTTCAAATTATTATTTACTCTTCGCTATTAAAGGCAACAGTAAAACAAAGAAAATAATTACGATTGGAATTCACGAGTGAATTGGCGTCAATACTAAATGTTTGCGTATTTTATCAAAAAATAACTATTTTCTTTAGTTTTTTGTAACGTATGTCATTACTTCCCAGAATTTGATCCTTATCAGCAACACGCGAATGGTATAATAATACAGTAAGAATTTTATTTTCATAATCAACGAGTCCTGGCTAGGACTATTCATTTTCAAAAGTCCAATGATATAATTTTAGTTTTAATCAAAATCGGCATCGAGACACCTTTGCGTGTTTCGCTATTCTTTATAGTTTCGGATTTGGCCTTCCACGCCCACTTGAAAAATTCAACCTGTATATAGGATATCGGTATATAGGATATTTTTTTTTAACCATTCTTCTTGCCCCATACTAATTTGTTCCATGTTCTATAAATATCTGCCAGTCTTGATTTATCTTTGATAAAATTGCATGTTTTGTACTTAATAAACAGGCATTATTATTTTAGAGCTGTTTGTTTACCTATGTATTAATGCCAAATTAATTATTTTTGTATAAGCAGGAATTGCATCATGGATTCTTATATTGATCTCGTTTAAACAGTTTTCCCTTATTCATAAACCTTGTCAGTTACTTCAAAAAGATGGTAGCTACAAGTCATATTCAAATTATCATTTTTAAATCACCAGTAGCTAAAATAAATACCAAAAATAAGCAAATGTGATCTTAAGAATACATGAGATGATTAATTTTCAGATAAAAATATACCGTGTGCCATAGATAAGGGCGTCTATCTCATACACAACGAGGACTTTAAAACGTAAGTGAGTACTTTTTAGTGTGCGTGCCTCATTAGCATTGCACTTATTAAACAGAATGAACGAAGACGACTCGTTATTAGCAATAACGAACCGTCAAAGTATAGTTATGAAAGAATCCGAGTGAGTGTGCACCGTGATCAAGTTAATTGAATCGAACAATTTAATTACTTCTATCAATAATGTTCGAATAAACCATGTTCTTTTCCATTTACTTTCAGAACGCCCGAATTAACATTCACTTATAGTTCAGAAAAGAATGCAATTAACGATGTTAACAAGGAAAACACTGCATGCATTGCAGCTACCAGGACTTTTCTTCATTATTTCATCTTAATATTACTAGGTAAGTACCTACTGCGGTGCTTTGTGATTCAATTTTTAAGAAAATTAAAATTACTGATTTTCTGTGAACCTATGTACGGCTAAGTGAATAAACAAGTGAATGGTTTTATGAAACTTTACTACGTAGAAAAAGTTAAATGAATCCTAACTTTTTGAAAACCTATCACTAGACGGGCTTAAGTTTAGAAATACGCAATATTTGAAACCAGCCTTGCTCGTGGCTTTGCCGTGTGGAGGTCGGAAATGGTCACGGGTACGCATTACCGGTGTAAAAAGTACCCCACGTATCCAAACGTTCATTGAAATCGTTCAGCAGTAAAGGCGTATTAAAGCATCAGATAGACAGGCAGAAATATTTTTGCTTTGTATGGTTTACCCTGAATATGTTGATGATTATTTTGCTTTAAAGCCTGCAGCTGTGAGTAGCTTCCTTAAAAACAATACATTTTATCACCTAGACGAAGTGAGAACAACATTCTTCTTCTTCTCTAGCTCCATCCCACTTTAGGTGGGGTCAGTTCTCCTAATTTTCTGTCGCCAGTCGCCAGGTGTGTACTGGATTGTCGGGTCGGGCAATTCTTCCTTCAATAGGAGCTTCGTCATGCTCGTCCATCACGTATACGGAGGTCGTCCTCTACCTCTCCAAATTCAGGCAGCTGCAATGCTGACTTCACCACATATTCCACGTCTCTGCGCATTACATGACCATACCATCTGAGACGAAGTAAGAACCACATTCAATGTTAGAAATTTAACAGGTTTTTACTGTCAAGGATTCCTGTATGCATAAAGGCCATTTTTGTTTGGAGAATGTCCCATCAATCTCTTCTCAAACCACTGATAATACGGCTGTGAACTTGAACCTGCGTCACTGCCGATCTAGATAAATAGATATCTGTTAGACTCTCACATGACTTCTTGTAAACATTTTGTCGCACACAAAGAAAATTTGTGATAACCGTCTAACTAAATGACTACGTACTAATCTTTTCCATAATACATAGTGTGCACAAACGTGTGTATATATGAACAGGTAAATAACATATTGCTTCTGTAAAGATTTGCCATCTTTTTCTATGCACATAATCTATCAGGACGGCCTGTACTGTGGGTACGAATCAGACTAGCCTGTTCAGCATTCTATAGGCACCGCAAAACACAGTAGAAAGACCAAGACTAGGTATAATACTAATTTGATCCTTTATTCATTTTAGAAATCAGTCTTTAGTAATCAACTCTTTAAGTCACGCAGAATAAAAATAATTATTCTTAAACCTTGACAAGAGCCGAATTTGATGCTAGTCCTCAGTAACATAAAATAACATCCGGCGATGTGTAGCTAATAGTACAACGACATTTCTCCAGTTCTGCTTAAGTCCCATGTAATATAGGGGGCACGCCGACTAACCGGTCACAAATCCAGACTCCGAGCTCCATGGCTGCTACTGATAAGTTCCTGATGGAAATACCAACCAAATAGTTGTCCTCATTAAATCATCTGCCTAGCCTTTTCCCAAACTATCTTGGAGTCGGCTTTCAGTCTAACCGGATGCAACTGAGTACCAGTATTTTACCTGAAGCGGCTGCCTGTCTGACCTCCACAACTCAGTAACTGGGTAATACGATCCCCTTGGTAAGACTGGATGTCAGACTTTTTGCTGTCCTCATTAAATATTCTACAATATAGCCCAGTAAATACCTACGGTTAACTATGTTATGGCCAATCCTATTCTCTGTTAAGCCGTTACAAAGCCGCCGTAACAAGTTCAGTAAAAGCTTCAAACTTTATAATTCATGCCTAGCTTTGCCATTAACATCAGGCGTAATAGTATAACACGATTGAAATGTTCCTAAACAATTGAACACACAAAACTCACGCAATATTTTATTGCAATTTTAATACAAAAATATGGAAATATTGCAGAGTAAGTACAATGACAGTCGTTACGGGTAGTCAGTGTCCTGAAAGTCTGACAACCAGTCTTAAAAGAGGTATCTATCGTATTACCCAGTGGGTTTGGAGGTCAGATAGGCAGTCGCTCCATGTAATAAAAAGTGTTAATACTGGTATACATCTGCTTCTGGTTAGACTGGAAACCGACCCAAATATAGTTGGGTAAAGGCTAGGCCGATGATGGGGTTTAAGATTTTATAGTAATTAAGCTTTATCTTTCCTACATTTATAATGTAACTTTCCGTATCCTATAGGGTTAGCGTCATGGGGCATAATATGGTGTGCATTTGGGGAGGAGTGGGGTTGGAACGGGAGGTGGTTCAGGCCAGCGGTGGTGGCCGCGATAGCCTGGGCCACCGGGGAACTGCTGCAGATGACAACGACACTCCCACCTCTGTTGGCGGCCATCCTAACTGGCATCACAGCTCGAAATATCGGTTACCTCGATATGCGACATTACACTGAAATTGACGGGTTTATGAGGTACGAAATAGCATGAATTTATTGAGTGTTATGACCTTAATTCTTGGCTTAATAAGACAGCTCCCGTTTCGGCATAATTTGGAATGTCGGAAGTTAATTATGATAACGACAAAACATGGACTGCAATAGTGATTGTCATATGGCAAGAGCCTAAACGAAAGGCCAAAAGCCGAACAATCGGATAATTATATTTGTAGTAAAGTACGCTGTATCATTATAGAAAGATCAACGAATAAAGGTTTGTTTTTAATCCACGTTCGACCGCCATAATAATAAATAAATCATCATCATATTTCTTACAGAAAAATATACCCAGTAATAATTCTGGGCAAGGGTTCTCTAGGCTGGAACTTGAGCTATATGAAGACTAATTGGAAGCAGGTGGCTTCGCTTGGAGTGCTACCCTGGACTGCTGAGGTCGTGACCCTTGCTGTCTGCATGAATCTACTGCTCGGATACCCATGGCTTTGGGGTAAGATTACCTTTTATTTTTTTCTGAACGACTTGTAAGTCGCTTACCGAAGAAAATGTTGCAAGTAAACTAAATAGGTTCATTGCGAATAACAGTATACAAATTCATAAGTCCCTGCGATAGTCTGTTACGTAGCTGAATCTTAGTAGGATTTTTGCGTAACCGAGTATTATTGTACTTACTGCATTGTGGTATCTACTGAGCATGATCCTTGTCTATGCACATTGTACCTTTTAAAGACAAAGGCGTAAGTAGCTACGCCAAGCGAACCACACTTATCATGTCACTCTATACGGTTTCCTTTAATTAATTAGTTTCCTTTTTAATTGTATGAAATTGTGGGAATTCGAGCACAATGCAGGCCGTTATTAATACTTGTCTTCTTCATAAACTTGTGTAAGTGTGGGTGAAATTAAAGGACAGAGAATCCAAGTGATCTTGAATTAATTATTTACAATATGATTGCAGCATTCCCACAAGCCGTAAGTAAACCAGATACAATGAGATACGTGTATTTGTAGGTAAATAGTGTTTAAATCTATACCAGATAAAATAATAGGAGATTAAACCACAACGAATACCTTTCGTCGAATATGTATAATGTAGAAGTAAATGGTAAAATTATAAATCCAGCCGCAAAATTTTTATTTGGCCACAGAACCCTACCTCTAATTTTATATAATATGTAAGCCACGGGAAAATAGGAAGTATTTTAATAAACTAATTCGTCTTTTTACAACGCCAACTAAATACTACAAAGAAACTTGATGATTTCTTTGAAATATTTAGTAGGCGTTGTATATTGTCTTGTTTTTTTTTATATTTAGTGGCTATAGTTAATTATTTGATGATTATTTTAGGTACATTTTATGACCAATATATTAAAAGACGAGTCATGAATTAGTCATACATAACTAGGTAGGTAGGTACATAGGTAGGTAGGTACACGTACTGAGTTATAAAATTAGAACTCCATAGAATTACTTTATGGACGTCATATGTAGTTATTTTAGAAGCTTACTGCTTGAATACATATCACAAATATAGACCCCAAAAAATAAAAACCATGCTGAGATGTACATATTTATATTAGCTGACATCGATGATATATTGTGGCTGAGATAGAACTTTTTAGATGATCATTTTTTGGACGATCAATGCTGTTAAATAGAAGTTAGTTTAATTACTAACCAAAGTAAATCAACTACCTTCCAACTTGTTTCAAACTTTCAGTACTGTTTAAAACCATCCACAAAAAGAAACCATCTAGTACATTACTAAGCCGGGGACCACACGGCTTTCTATTTTATTCACAGAATATGAAAGATTCAGAAGCGGACATTTTTTTCCAGGAATTCCAACAAGAACCTTTTTTTGTTTATAAAAGGCTTTTGATGGAATTATCTCTTACGGACATACATGTACATATCCGATTTCACAGGGCAAAGTATAAGAAAACTTGAGTCTCGCTGACGACGTTCAATAATGTTCAATAATGCTAAACATTAATGTCTTATAAACTGTTCTATTTATAGAACAACGTGTCACACATTCGTTCTGATAAATCAACGCTCTCATCGCCTGTTATTAAAACGTCCCACAAACCATTTATAAGCAAGCGTCACGTCGACGCGAAAAATAAATTAAAAAATCAACGTATGCTACAAAAATCACGAACAAACATTCGATAAAACACGAAACACCTCAAACCGTGTAATAAAATAAAATTTGTCACGAACGCTTAACACAATGGCGCGCGGTGTGTGCGTGGTACAAAGCCAATTCAATAAATTCTGGTGCGGAACTCGTATTGCAAAAGATTTGAATGCATTTTCGCCGCATGACGTGGAGCGTGCAGTGCACCATTGAGACGCGTTGGCACGCCGTGCGCCCGCAGCCGCCACGCCACCGTCACGCCACTACCACGCCGCCGGGCCGTACACCCAACCCGCTGCGTGCGTACACCTGTAATTACGAGTACACGGCCCGATTTTCCGGACAAAGCATCAAAGCGAAAAAGTTTCCAACAGAGACTTTTTGTTATACTTTCGCGCTCTTATTTACCCAACCCGTATGTACTTCGCGTTACATCGACATGGACATACATTCGCTGATAGTGTAATGATTTAATTATATTGGATTTTTATCGTATGCGCGACTACGTAAAATATGAAATGATATACATGCCTTCAATTTGCATAAGTAAATTATATTTGCTGAATAATATAATATTAACAGTGCTCACTGAAGCCTGACGCAGTAAACATTTAGGCTTCCATGCAATTATTTATCAATGTAGGAAAAAAATTCAAGGTACAGTTTATTTCGATTATTCCCAATAGTCCCCTCTAGCCCTGTCCTCCGGGGTGACAACTGGGAATTGTCTTCCCAGTTGTCATCGGGGTGACAATTTGTGCCGATTGTTCCCTTTGAAAACTGACTAGAGGGGACAAATGGGAAGTCTGTTTCTCAGTTGTCACCGGGGGGGGGGGGGTGACATTTGCTACTATTTCTTTACATAGAATCAAATAAAAAAACAACATTATGTTTCCTTTAATAGGTACAATCCATAACAATATATCCATATAAATAACTTTAATTAATACTAATCGTATAATCACAGATAGATAATCAGTAAGGGTAAAGTTACACGTGCTTATTAGTCGCATGCTTATTTGAAATCTTGCTCATTGATTTTGTGCCTTACGCCGCAGATGTCATGAAACAAAATAGAACGTCCGTTGATCTCATTTGCACTTGCTTATTTCAAGAGTGCTTAGAGAGAGATGGAGGAATGAGATCGATTCGAGTCGTTCGATTTTGTGTCATGCTACCTGCGGCGCAAGGCACAAAATCAATGAGCAAGTTGACAAACAAGCATGCTACTAAATTAGCACGTGTAACTTTACCCTGATATTTAAAATGATGTTTTTTGAAACACTAAGAATTATATACCTACTAATACTACTAATAATGTACTATACTGTAAACATAAACTTAATGTCTAAGTGTTTTCAAAAACTGTCCAACAGACATATTCCCATGCAGAAATTCCATCTGTATTTCTTGGATGAATTCGTCCTTGAGTACATATTTCTTCTGCTTTCTTTAAAAAAAAAATGTTTTTTATCATCGTATGTGGACTGTGACCAATGATGCATCCTTTTGTATAATATTAAGAAAATGTACAATATTCGGCTTCTTTTTCCCTACTTCCCGATTCAATTTGTTGTGTCAGCCCTCCAAACAGTTATTGGTGCGATGCTGACTTCCGCATACATTCCAAGTTTGTATAAAATCTTCTTTTAACCATTGCTTTGTCATATAGGCTCGAAACTTTATCATCTTCTCGTCTTCTGTTTGCTTCCGTGTGATATATGATCAACCGTTCATAACTTCGGGATGGTGGTAATAAAGGAAGTACAGCGCTCAATGCCGCTTCCCTTCACTTCACTTTAGTTATGTTTAGTGGTATATTTACTAATAAACGTTTTTGAAAAAAAAATCTAACCTCGGTGTTGCCGTACAATATAAATTCCGCAATAATATGTAAAAATAATATTAAATTTAAAAACGATTGGTGATAATATAAGTTAATAATCTGTGATTGTACCTAAAAGGAAACATAATGTTGTTTTTTTTTATTTGATTCTATATAACTTTTTTGACATTTTTATTTACTTACTTCATAGTTAATATGTTTCTAATGTTGTAAGCGTGTTGAAATTTTGTTATTTTTTTATTTGATTCTATGTTGCATAAGAAATAGTAGCAAATGTCACCCCGGTGACAACTGAGAAACAGACTTCCCATTTGTCCCCTCTAGTCAGTTTACAAAGGGAACAGTCGGCACAAATTGTCACCCCGGTGACAACTGGGAATACAATTCCCAGCTGTCACCCCGGAGGACAGGGCTAGAGGGGACTATTGGGAATAATCGGTTTATTTGTACCTTTACGATTTATTTTTTGTATTTTGTTGTCGCTACATTTAACTCTTTATTCGCTCATAAAAAGTTTATCTAATGTTGTGTCGGATTAATAACTCTCTTTGTGGCACTTGACCGGTCTACATCATATGAAACATTTTTTTTGAAGTGAAAACTTCTTTAGCGGCGTTGTAACCTTTTCTGGTGGGTAAAAAATGTTAAACTCGCGTCAGGACACGTGACCTACAGTATCGAAAATTGGTAAGACGGATTGACATTAGGTTACGAAGGAATTTGAACTTTATTTTATTTTATTTATTTATTTATTTATTTATATTTAATTCAGGTACAACCCATAGTGTTAGTATTCCTTAACCTATGTTAGTAAAAACACACAATAACAAATAATTCCTAATTGCGCCACCTCACGGACACACCCGGCAACAGTACATGCACTGCGCACAGGTGCCCCATAAGGCGGCCCTCAGTCTTACTAGCAACAACGCTCAGAAGACTGTTGTCGCTGCCCCGCATCCGCCGCAGTAGTGAAGCGGATCTTTTACGAATGATCGCATAGAAGTCGTCAGTACGCGCTGATGCGAACATCCCTGACGCGCTACAGAAACGGGGCAGCGACAGCAGTATCCTAAAAGCATTGTTATATTGCACACGCAGGGCATTGAACGTTTTCTGCGTGTATCTGGTCCACAGACTGCAGGTATAAAAGGTCTGGCAATAAGCCCTAAACAGAGTAATTTTGACATTGCTGTCGCACTTTGCAAATCTGCGGGCCAGCATGTTGCATCTTACGGCCAATGCCCTGCGTTCCCTCTCAATATCACAGTTGTCAGTGCCATCCTCTGTAACCCAGTGACCAAGGTACTTGAACTGTTTGACTCTGTTCAGAGTGGCACCACACAGCGAAACTGGTGGTACCACTTCATAGGTCTTGTTCTGTGCCATAAAAACTAACAGCTCGCTTTTCTTGGCATTATACCTTAGTCCATGGGCTCCAGCATAGCACTCACAAATATTTAACAGCTTCCTAAGACTTTATGACTCCTGTCATTGAGTTTGGGTTTCCAAAACTAGATAATTATCTTATTCACAAACAAAACCTTCGGTTTCTCCAAAGAGGTTAAATTCGTAAGACGGTTTGTAATTGTTCTGAAGTGTTAAATTCTAATTTTTAATGTAATATAAATTGTCATGTTTGTGTACGATAGCGCAATAAATGAATATTGTATTTTACCACATAAATGATAGTACTTTTATACTGATAATTAAAACAATTCGTGCAAAATTATTCCTTAACAATTCCAAAATATCAAAAATGCACAATATTAAATTTCAAGTTTTCACTTCTGCTGGCACTCTCGGAGTGCAACCCGTTTTTTTAACGAGTTATCTTTGAAACAAAAGCTTAGGAACAAAACAAGTAAATATATGTACGTTCCTAGGTAATCATCTAGCATTTGATAAGGAATTATACAAATACATCTCTCTGTTTTCCTAAATGTCATACATATCCTAGAGATTATTATAATTCCTAAAGTTTCAAGGCTCTTACACAAAGCTTTTTTCCCCAGGTTTTCTTTTAGGCTCGGTCTACGCGTCAGTGTCATGTCCTATCCTGATGCCTACGGTGGTACGACTGACCGCCGGCAAGAACTTGGGTCAGAACTGGCCGCAGCTGATCTGTACCGCGGGCGGGACCGATACCGCGCTCAGTGTAGGCGTGTTCGGCGTCATTCACAGCTTTATCATGTACGACGGCGATGATGCCTATCGATATGCTAGGGTAAGTTATACTTACTTTTATAATAGTTATGCAAGGGTTGAACATCATCTCATCTCATCGGAGTTGCACGGCATCGCATTTTTTCATGCTCCTATCTTTTCCTGTCACTCGAACCGTAATTTGCTAGAGCGAGAAACGGAAAGCACGCTTCCGTGCTAGATGAGATTGAACCCCAAAACAAAAAAATCAGTATTTTTTTATTTTCCAATAAATTTACGGTAAACATATGGCCAACTTCACAGGGCAGCCCCTGTAAAGTTGGCCAGAGTCCTAACCGATTCTGGCTCTGCTTTGACTCATCACAAAATGTTGCTCCAAAAAGTTCTCTACCTACCAACCACTCGTCATTTTTTTCAGTTAAGATCTATTTCAATCCAATCATCTGCCTAGCCTTTTCCCAAACTATCTTGGGGTCGGCTTCCAGTCTAACCGGATGCAGCTGAGTACCAGTGTTTTACATGAAGCGACTGCCTATCTGACCTCCACAACCCAGTAACTGGGTAATACGATACCCCTTGGTAAGACTGGATCTATTTCAATCCATCCCACATTATAAAATTCATCTCACATCTTTCACCTACCAAAATCTTCTCAAGACACCGAAGGGCACAAAGTTGTCGCAACAAGTTTCTCAGAACATCGTCTAAGTTTGCGTTGTTGCAGGCGGCGTGCGCGCTTTTCGTGGGCGCAGTTGTTGGTGCCAGCTGGGGCAGCCTGGCCAAATTCATGCCACACTCTCGAGACGCCTACCTCACGGAGTTGAGAGTACTCTTCGTCGTAATTGGCGGGCTGTTCGCCAGCTTCATTACCACGCAGTTCGGGTGGGGTGGTACAGGTTAGTTTACTTATTTTTTTAATGGTGTTATAACGCACCTTAACGTTGAATATACAGTTTAAGTAACGGTATTAGGAGCTTTTTCAATAATTAGCATGTTATTTAACAACTAAGGGCGTTCTCACCTCCTAATGGAGGTGGTGGTGAATATCTTGGATTTTGGAGTGGTATTTCGAATAGACCTAGCGTGTAGTTAAGAATTTTTCAACCTTCAGTTACATGTATGCAGGGCCACCCCTGTTTATTTGTAGGATTCGTAATTTCAGATCACTTTTGTGTAGCGGTTTATAGAAGACACCTCCTCTCCAAATTTAGACGGTGTGGTGCCAACAGTCTCGGAGAAAAATGGCTGTGACACAAGTATGAACGGACAGACAGACCGACAGGACGAATCTATAAGGATTACGTTTTGCCATTTGAAAACGGAACTCTAAAAAGAGAAATCTACATGATACCCGGGTAACCTATTGCTATTTACAAAACTGATAAAGGCTGGGACTTGCCAAAAATTCTAATGAAAAAAACTGACACGAACTTCCGCTGCAGTGGCTGGTCATTTGACCTACAAAAAAGTTTATACGACAATATACAACACAACCACATACACTCCTGTCCATGCACAGTTTATTGTCCGCTAGCTATTAAGTTGCCTAACCTGTGGTATGAGTAAAAAAGAAGTTCTACAGGGGAATCTTTTAAACTTCGGGCAAGCCAACTTTATAATAAGAGGTAAATATACTTTGAAAGGACCATACATAGCGAGGCATTGAAAACTTCGCACATCGCAACAAAAGCCAAACAATTAAAGAATGGAAACTATTTAGTACATAGATTATTTAGGTAGTTACATAAAGTGTGGCTTGCGTTTCCAATCCCCTAAATTAATGTGTTATTTGCTAAAACGTTTAATATTACTGCGTGAGCACAAATGTAGTTAAATCGTGAAATTATAGTTATTTACTGGGGCTTAGAAAGGTTTAGGTTCACATGGACTGAACTAACAGTCTATACCCGGATTAAAGCGTTATTTAAAAACACTACTAAACGGAAACATAATACTTTACAAAACTAAGGAATAATGTAAATGTTGTTTTAGAAGAGTTATGCCACAGTTTTTGTTTTATTATAATAATAAATTATATGCGTAATTTTATATCTCAATAGGACGGTACGAAATATGGCATACCCAACTACCGACTTGTACTTACGAAGACCAACTTCCATGACGACGCGTCATCCTGTTATTGACGGATTGCATCTGGCACCGCTAATTGAATTCAGAAATGAGAAACATTCCTCAAATATGTCAGTTTCAAGTCGACTCAACAGCTGAAATTATTTAAACTAAATAGGAATTTCATGAACGTTTATTGAACTCCAAAACGTCAAAACGTCAGGTACAAACTCATCAAGAATTATACCTAATAAAAAAAAATTAGTTAAAATACTGGCAAGTTATAAAAAAAGTTACTTTAAAAAAACTCTTATGGCTTCACTCAAAATATTTTTGCCATGAAACAGCCAGTAGTGTTGCATTTCAGTTACAATACTTACCAAAAAAGTTACGTTACTTTTTCATGCCACAAAAAAAAAGAATGACCAAGTAAGACAAATGTGTAAACAAATGGAAACAGGCATTTAAATACTTATAAATGAGCTTATCCTGTTACTATCGTAAGTTACATGCTACTGATAGATGTAATATTATTGGAAAAACCTTGCCGGTTCACCGTGTTTTGACGCTCAATGATGCATTAACAACAAACTTGTAGTGCACCCACTGAAGTGCGTAGTCTCAGTGTGTATATTCTTATACATTCTGCACCTTACTTACATCTTTACAACAGTGCGGTGTTAGCCAGTAAGATAAAGAAACCATTCTTTAAGATAGTATTAGACAAATTATGGACCCTAAATTATCTCAGCATTTTTGTAGCACGGATATTCACCGCAGTATGGATCGAGCTTTTAATATAGGTATTCAGGACGAACGAAGAATAAATTAAGCTATAGGTTAAATAAAAAATAGGTGGTGTTCGAAACATGTTTCTTTTTCAAATGCAAATAGCTGCATTAAGGATAGACGAAAACCCGACAGTGTTGCAGCGAGCTTTCAACGAAGCTTTTCAATCATGTGTACAAGCTTTTATCACCGGTTCCATCGTTTTAGCCCAAACTAAATGTAGAAACAGGGAGTAGTCATTCTTTTTTTATTATCATTGACCTTTCTGAAATGTCTCAAATATTTGAGTGCCTCATAAAAGTGATAAAATACTTTGCAATAGTTTCAGTTGAGTTACTGTCTTATTCTCTGTGCGTCGAACAGCTGACTTTTCCCATGCACGCGACCGTGCTTCGCAACATCTTTCATTTCAGTGATTTAATTTCACGAGAAAACATAATATTTAAGGAAACCACGGGTCTCTAGCACGTGCAGTTTTCTGTAAACGTGCATTCCAAATGTTTATTCTTGCTTGCAAATTAAAGAGTACACAGATACGAGATTTTATATTACAAAAAATAAAATGAGTGTGAATCATCAATGTAGGCAATCACTAGATTATTTTGTGATAACGATTGTGTAAATATTGTCTATAAATTCTGGCTTCCCTAATTGAAACGATGAACGAGGCTTTAAATGCTTTTGATTCCTCTAATAAAGTACCAATACCAGTATAGCTTTTATGTTGCGCTAAGACAAAGAGTGTATATGCTTTTTAGGGTTCCGTAGCCGAATGGCAAAAAAAGGAACCCTTATAGATTCGTTATGTCTGTCTGTCTGTCTGTCTGTCCGTCCGTATGTCACAGCCACTTTTTCCCAAAACTATAAGAACTATACCGTTGAAACTTGGTAAGTAGATGTATTTTGTAAACCGCATTAAGATTTTCACACAAATATAGAAAAAAAACAATAAATTTTGGCTCCCCATACTTTGAACTAAAACCAAAAATTTTTTTTTCATCAATCCCATGCGTGTGGGGTATTTATGGATAGGTCTTCAAAAATGATATTGAGGTTTCTAATATCATTTTTTTCTAAACTGAATACTTTGCGCTAGAGCCACTTCCAAAGTGGTAAAATGTGTCCCTCCCCCCTCTAATTTCATAAGTAAAAGGAGGAAAATTCTGAAAATATTTAGGTTTGTAGAACGTAAAAAAAACTATCAACGAAAATTGGTTTCAATAAGATATGATGTTTAGTTATAGTAGTTTTGCGGTTGAGTGGAAGTTTACTAACTAATACTACTAACTAATGAATGACAGTTCAAAATATTGTTATTATATTGTTTGGGGCTATGGAACCCTGTGTGCGAGTAAGACTCGCACTTGGCCGGTTTTTTTCTGAAAAAGTTTTACACATTTAATAACATCACGAAATCCTCGAAGGGTTAGGAAGAGGTCTACAACCAATTGGGACTCCGTGGCTGCTACTGAGAAATTACTGATAGAAAAAAAAAATGTAGTTATGATTATTTCAATTACTTCTAGCTTACTTTATGGCTAGTCTAATTACAAATAAAACCTCTCTTTATGACTCTGTTTATGTTTTCAGGTGGTATAGCAGTATTAGCATGCAACGCAACAGCGGCGCGCCACTGGTCGAAGGCGGGCTGGAAACTAAACAATAACCCTGCGTCCACCGCGTACCGCGTCATGTGGTCGGCGGTCGAGCCGGCCCTCTTCGCCTACACTGGGACCTTTTTCGTGGTACGTATATTGATTATTCACAGAAGATAATTAATTGAAGTAAAGTCCTGGAATGAAAATAAACACAACGTTCAAAATAAACAAATTTATAAGAGCTCTTCTACTGGTGTGATTTCAAAATAGCCAATCGGGTCATGCACGTAGATTATTTTTGGTATAGAAACAGGGTGTTACGGAATTAACGGGCAATGGAATGTTAATACAGATCAGTGGCAGGTCTATAAAACCGGATACAAATACTGAACAAAATAAAGCTATGTTTTTTTTTATGAGACGCTTTATCCTGGCAACTCTTTTGAACATCTTTTAGGCTTGTAGACTTTGACATAATTATGCACTCTATAGATTTCATTTGCAATTTTAAACTTAAATCATCACAGTCCACTAAGGAGTGTTTTTCCGTAAGTAGAGACAAAGTACCAAATGAGATTAAATATAATGACCACCAAAAATACTTTTAGATCCTAAGTTACGTTACCAAAAGAAATGTATTCAAAAACCAAATTTAGTAAATGATTACCAAATCTTGTGACAAGGAGGACTTAGGATGTAAGAGCGAGCTAAGCGAGCTCGGGAAATTCGGCACCCCGACTCGGACAGGTTAGGTTCGAAGGGTATGGCGGGGTCTAGAAAGCGAGCGAAGCGAGTGAACTAACATCCCGCCGTCCTCTTGTTAGGTTTCTTGAAACCCTGCAGACAGAAATAGGAGCCCCGCGTAGGTAGGGGGCTATGTCAACTACGGCGTAGTTTACAGATGTAGTTTGGAATAGGATACCACAATTTACAATTTTTTGTAATAATTTCACAAAATTTTGGTGATCATTTACTATTTTTGGCAGTGTCACAATATTTTATTATGGTTATATTTACTTTATCTGGTGTTATGTTAAACATAAGTCATAATTGTACACGATTTAGCAAGATTGTTTGACAAGCTACGATTATTTTCAAGCCAATAATTTATTAAAACCGTATGACATTATTTTACCAAAATAAAGCCGCAATTGGAACGTTGGTCTCATTTAGTGATAAAAATATTTTCAGATATTATATCATTGTTATAAAGACTAATCTACCTAAATTCTTGGTAAAGAGTAATAATGTCTCTTATTTTATTGCAGATACAGTCAGAAATATCGAAAGTTATGCTTGTGGGTTTCGGAATACTGTTTGTCTGTCTGGCGGTCAGATTGATGGTCGCGTTCCTGGTGTGCTCCAAGTTATCAATAAGGGAGAGGTTGTTCGTCTGCTGTACATGGGTGCCGAAGTCTATTGTAGAGGTATGTATCCAAAAATAAATAAACTTTACAGCCGAAAACTTAAATTAAAGTTAATGAATAGGCTACTGCAGGTTAAAGACCTAAAGAATGAAGGACCAGTCGTGCCGGTGAACGAATAAGAATGATCTATCAATCTTGCTTACCTCATATTGTCTGGTGGTGTTCACTTTCGTAGCCTAGAGTTCTAGAGCCTCGAAAAAAACTGAATCTTTCATCTTTTACTGCTATCATCATCATCATCATTTCAGCCGAAAGACGTCCACTGCTGGACATAAGCCTTCCCCAAGTGACGACACATTGACCGGTCCCGTGCGCCTCGCATCCAGTGGATCCCCGCAACCTTCACCAGGTCATCGGTTCACCTAGTGGGAAGCTTTCCAACGCATCGTCTTCCGGTTCGCGGTCACCATTTCAAAACTTTTCGGCCCCATCGGCCATCCGTTCTGTGAGCAATGTGCCCTACCCACTGCCACTTAAGTTTGGCAATTCTTCGGGCTACGTCGGTAACCTTGGTTCTCTACTGCTATGCCTTTCCCGAATTGCCCCACAACACCCTATCCTCCACCTTCTGCGTCCAGCATATACCATCCAGCTTCAAAAGGTCGCCGGTCAGGCCATCCGGGGGTGTCCCACGCTACGTTTACCCCAGAACAGAACCCAGTTTTTTTTACCTTTCCTTTCAATATTTCAGTTTTAAGTACTGAAAGTCATATTGGCACCTATCCAGTTCCAAACCCCAGGAGTTTCTTCTGCTACTAAGACTTTAAGAAGGTTTTAGTAAACATTAAATCCGCTTTAAATATAGTTTAAATATTGTTTCGGATAATGAACAGTGAGCGGCGACATCGCTTCCAGTTAATCCTTCCTTCCTAATGGATTTAAATGCGAGTCCTTGACCCGTCACCTAAACGTCACACCTAGGTCGATGCTCTCTAATCGTATCTTAGTGAATAATTAAGGTACTACTTTGGAGGTCATTTTTTAGTCAAGTTGTGCCTTGCTAGGGTTGATTTTGAAATAATAAGCGTCTGACTTTCCGTTTTTGAGTAAATATTTCGCAATTTAGTTTTCTTGGCTGTTCCACCTTTCCGTACGGTTGCGCGCTCCAAGTAACCTATTCCTCGGACATTAACCGCTATTAACGCTCTCCTAAACTCAAACACAGATTTTGATATGTTTGCGAATGAATGGGAGGTGATACTGTCAGAATGTTTGAATTTTTGTGAGAAGAATCCATCACTGTGTTAAATAGTGTAATTGGCTGCTGCCGTTCTATATAAATAAATAAATAAGACTAATTTTCCTCTTCGTTTGTATGTGAATATTTTCTAAACCATTTAAGTGGTAAATAGCAACAAAAAGACACACTGAAATGGTATGATCGAGAATTATAGTTATGACATGCTTGTATAGTGACCAACCACAGCTTCAAGCGCTACCGAACTATTTCTGAGAAGGCGTGAGCCGCATACCACCAACCACTGCGTCAAAGGATGGATGATCGATCTCTGTATCACGCACACAAAATAGGAATTCAGCTTTTCGATGGAGAATGGAACGTGTAAAGTACCATCGAGATATTCTTTAGAAAAAAATTACTATTTGATTGTCATACGTATAGGTAGTTAAATGTCCACTCATACTATATTTATATGAGTGGACATGCAACTGAATAGGATATTTATCAAGCATCGATTTAAATGGCGTGATTGGAAAGGCTTTTGTCCAACAGTGGACTAGGCTGATGATGATGATGATTCTAGAGTAGTTACAATTTCCTTGTTAAGTAACCATGGGGACAGACATAGATACTTTAATGATTCAAATGAAATTTTTTCTTCTCTTTTCAGGCTGTGTTATGTCCAGTAGCAATAAACGCGCTGATAGCCCGGGGCGACCCCCGTGACGTACGGATGGAGTACGCAGAACATCTCTTGAGGCTCATCGTGCAAGCCATACTGATAACCACGCCCATCGGTTTCCTACTCACCAACCATTTAGGACCCTTACTACTGAAGGAAAAACATAAAAAAGTTGAAAACGGTAATTAAACTAAAAATTTTAATAATAATGAAATTCCTGTTTCGGCCGGATCGGACGAAAGTTAGCGGCCGAAACACCTACTAAGCCTTTTCTTCTTAGATTTTTAAGACGGCTTTTTGTGGACTGGATAAAAGCAATAATCAAATTGATTAAATAATAAGGGCACCTGAAACTAAGGGCAATCGGAAGAAAATGATGAAAGCTTGTAAAACAAAAGTATAATCAGCCTACCACGTTCCCACTGAGGGATTCTGACCTTCTCTCAAACACACCAAGATTCTAACAAGGCAAGAGCATAAACACAAGAATAATCTTTACGGAATAAGCTTTAAATTATTGAGTCGAGTTAGTTTTTGAATAGTTAAAAGTATATGCAATGCAAATAAACTAATTTTGTGAAAGCAGCCTGGAATTGGGCTATTGCCTAGTTGTTTAAACAGTGTATCGGCCAATTATCTTATGATTCTTTACAAATGGCAAAAGTTAATGAGGAAACGAGTTGTGAACTTGGCAAAGATCCAACAAAAATACTTTTTTAATACAGTTGCTCAAAAAGTGGCGTATTGCAGGGACGTATAGCGTTCGGGATGTGGGCTATTACACACTCGAGCTTTTTCTTTACCTTTCCCGAACTCGTGCGTACTCTTTCCCAACTGTCAAAATAATGTCTATTTAAAAGAAAAAAAAAACAACTACGGAGTTTTTACTAAAAAAAAATCATAGAAGTTTTGATGATTCATGCAAATATTTCTAAAACGAAGCTACTAATTTGTTTCAATATCAGATTTAATGATTTGATTCAATGAGTTAGGTTAGGTTTCATTTCATATCAATAAAAAAAATCTACTGAAGACTTGGCTGTATGGGCATAGTTCCCTTTGCCTACCCAGAATGAGTGAAGAAAACAAAAAAAAAACTCCGCTAATATTCTTTTACTGTTGGCGCCTTTTTCCAAAAATGTTCTTTATTAAATTGTTTCATTTTTTCGCAACTGTATTAAAAATAGTTGTTCAATACACGTGCGGAACCGTCATTGCAACTTGTTCCGACTGTCAACCCTCACCTTCGGCTGCGCCTCGGCTCGGGTAGACATTTGTCGGAACTCTTTGCAATGACAGGCTTTCCGCACTCGCAATGAAATATACTATTGCATTATTGCAATTTTTTAAGCTTTTTCCGTCTAGCTGTTATAGTTTTTTACTTAAGACACATAGCTTCAGAGACTTTTAGGAAGTAATAATACAAATGTACGGTACAATATGGGTAAATGAACTACGAAACTTTTACCCAATTTTCATTGTTAGAAGTAAAAAACTTTCACGTTAATCTCAAAGTAAAAGAAAAGTTTTAAAGTATTACCTACCTAGTTTTCCTTTGTTTGCCCGTCCATGGAAACTCGTACAATAGACTTTAGTTCCAAAATCAAATGCGTAGTCGCACTTTATTTGATGGAAACTTTTTGACAATGCGGGATATTTTGATTTCGAAGATTACATTACATAAAACTAACCACCTTTTAGTATTATGTGTTATCTGTGTTACCATAGCAAATAACAATTTTATTTTTGTTACAGAATCCGAATCATAATAGAAAATAATCAACGAAAGGATCTCATTATTAAATAGTTAATTTATTGCGGATAAGTACGACGCATTGAATGCCATGTGGTCCCGGGAAATAGGCCTCCTCTCATTTCTCGTAGAGAACTTATAGGATCGAAGGTGTATGATATTATAACACAAAGCCTCAAACACTGATGACATTATATCCTCTACTTTTATATCCCGGTTTCCGTCGGATTGCAAACCAAGAGAACACATGTCAGTCGCTTACACGATGATATATTATTAAAACATTCATTATGTTCCATGTTTATGACATATGTATTCCTGGCTTTAGACCCTGTCCACAGCCTCAGGCGATACAACTTGCATCAGGCGACATACGCACACTAATATTGTTATCGTCCCTTCCATGGTAAACTGTTGCTCTTCAAGGAGAGACTGTGAGACTTGTGTCATGCCCAAAGCAACTGCTTTAATCCGCTGTCGTCGTCGCAAGACGTGGCTCGCTTGAGCATTTAGGGCGTGGCCAAGGAGTAAAACAAAAATTGGCCATAATATTACAGATAAAACATTGACATTGACGTTTAGCTAGCAATCGCTTTCATTACACCCGCTTGACAATATTTGTTATAATTTGTTTGAAAAGCGATTGCTAGTGTAAGAAAAACTACTGTATAGATTATTATAGATAAGTTAAAATAAATCTCTATTATTGAAAAGTACTTCACTATATTTTTAGTTATGTACGCTGAATGCAATAACAGGAAATTCTCAATCAAAGTGATTTAGTCAATGATCTTATTTGATAATCTGTTAATTACTTATAAATATTTTAGAATAAGTTTTACATATTGACTTAAGTAAGTGAGATTAATATTGATAATGTACATAAAATTTTTTTTTTTAGAACACTATGTTTTATTTTAGTCCCCAAAAAACAATTTGGTCAATCTACAGTATTACCCGAAGCAGACACAACAGTGAAGAAATCCCCGTGAATCTTAATAAATAAGTATTTGAACACAGGACAGGCAAAGTATTTATTATAACAATTTATTACCTTATAACTTTCTCTTTCCATATTTTAATGTGTGTGTCCCCTTACTATTAGAGAAATGTGAGTGTACGATAGGAACACATTTGCCTACCCTTCTGGGATTACATGCGTAATGTTGTGGTATATAACGTGCTACTATTAACTTAATTATTTCTATTACCTACTTAAATCTCATTTCTATTTGTGAGTATGAATGTATGGATATGTATGTATGTTTGTTACTCTTTCACGCAATACTGAATGAATTTGTATATTTACCACACGGATAATTACGTAGATGTGTAATATGTTTTAGTTGATATTTGATTGTATATAACACATAGGATACTTTTTATCCCACTAATTGTCCCACGTGATCGTACTGCCGACGATCACGTGGGACAATTACCGATCTCCACCCGGGTGACTCCGCGGGAGGAAGCTAGTTTATTGATATTTAATGAACAAGTAACAAAGACTCACCTTGCTAATAACTGCAGTTAACAAGTATGTGCATCATCGTCATCATCAGCCTATTATGTACCCACTACTGGGACGCAGGGCTGTAATCCACCACGCGTGCCCAGTGCGGGTTGGTAGATGTCATAAGTCTTCGAATTTTTAGTTCTAGAAACATGCCCGTTTCCTAACGATGTTTTCCTTCATCGTTTGTGAGAGCAGCGGTGATGAAATAACGCCTGTCTGAGTTCGAACCCACGGCTTACTGCTCGTAAGTCGGGCCTGCCACCACTGGGCCACCGCTGCTCTCTAAAAAGTATGTTACTTAACTTAATCTACACACTTTGCATAACACTGCCATAGTTAAGAGAATTCCAACAAGCTCAACAGCGAGGGAGAAAGCTTGCAGCAGCGATTGACACAGAAGCTTGGGTTGGCCTGAACCCGATGCATCATTTTTTTTTTTTTGGAATGGCATCTCTCAGTTCAACCTAGGAGGTTGTCGTCTGCTTAACCGGACTATCCTGTGGGTGCCTTAAGAGTAAGGCCTCCAGCCAGGGCATAAAAACTTACAAACTAAGCGACTACACGCTAAGGGCACCCCCTATACACTCAGAGGCAGTCAGATTATATAGAACAGTAGTTGTAGTGGGTCAGACCAGATCAAGACGCTAACGGGACCACACTATTACTAATATGTATACTAAGACAAGGTGAAGACAAGTGACAATTGTGACAACTAATATTGAGATTATCTTTGATGTTTTTATTATTTTAACATAGATGATTGACATTTTAAAAATTCCTCATTTAGATCTGACGTAATTGGACCATTAAATAATATTTAATTGTTCAATTAATTTCTAATGTAATACCATAATTATTCTTGATTTTCAAATATTTTAGTAAATAATTGTAATCCTCAGCTAGATTTTCACACCATATTTTTACGCCTTCTGGCATAACACAGCACTCTGTTCATCAAACATAAAATCTGTACTTTTTTACCTATGTTAACAAATACATTATGATTATGACCGTGTGTGGCCGTCTTAGCCTCATCTCAGGACTAGTCTCAGAATATTGGTAAGAGCAGTTTCCGTCAAATAGTTTCAAGACGAAACCTTTACCAATAAGGTAATAATAAGAGAAAGCAACTAAAACCATCGCTATCTTGTGTTACTTCCTGTAACAAAATCTCACAATATGTATAGGTACTATTACTCAAGCACAACTTCTATAGAAAATTTTGACGCTACCGCCATCTGTTGTCATTTTCCGGAACGAACTAGTGGATTTTCTCTTGAAGTGGTTCGCGTACCGGACGATGTAATCGCCTTGATGAGCTGTAAGCGGTTCTTGCAAGATGGCGACACTGTCACTCTGAGATTTTTTTTACGTGGATTCTTTGAATTTTGCGATTCAGACGAAAATAAAACTAGTCCAAAAGGAAACTTTCTAGTGCAATAGACGATAATCAATTTGTGCATGAAGTGCAAACGAAATCTTTTGAATTAAGTTATATAGCAATTGACTAACGCACGAATTTGTGTAAGCAGTTCTATAGGTTTAGGTGATGTAGATACCAGTAGCAAATACTTACAAAATCGAAGGTTCCTTTAAAAGAGCAAGTTCTCAGCATTATTCGTCCTAGTAACCTATTATTTGAAACATTAACAATATATAAAGAAGCCAATTAAACTACTTGACCGTCACTGGAAGCTTTAATATGAGATGGCATTTCCGTTTCCCGTCGATTTCTTACCAGTTTTCGTACTTTTATGCCCTCCATACTTCCGGCTCAGTGGCGCCACCTGGTGGTTGCAGGTACTTTTTAGCTTTCGTAAAAAGTGTCACGCTATTTTAGTTCATTGGCTTTTTATATTCCGTCGAAGCAACTTGTGCGCAGTGTCTGCGTCCGCGACAGTTGCATAATCCGTAAAGTGAATAATAAATAAATTAAGTGTAAAGTGTTCTTCCTAGAGGATAAATCTTGAACTATAAGTACCCTCTTTTGGAGGTAGCACATTCTTTTTTATGAAAAAATTCGTATGTGATCAGAGTTTTAACGGTTTTTCCGTTCGGATCACTACTGTTATTTTTTACTTTTGAATATTATCCAGTAAATTTTCGTATTCAATATTGAGTAAAGTGAAACTGTGTAAAGTGTTATAGATCTGTGAGATCTAACGTAATCGTTCGCAGTGATGGAAAGTAATAACCAGAACACAGATAGCCAGCCGCAGGCTGTAGCGGGTCCAAGTGGAGTGAATCGCAAGCGAGACCGGAGTAGCAGCAGCAGCAGTAGTGCTACTAGTGTTAGTTCTTCAAGTACGTCTACTCCAGGCAGCAAACAAGCGCGGTCCCGCCACCGCCGCCGCCGCCATAAGAAAAGGAAACGTTCTCGACGCTCCAGTCATATGATGGACAAGCTTTTTAAGGAAATGGGTGAGCTACGCAAACAAATTAATACTACAAGTAATGTTGATACAGCTTATGATAATGGTTCTGTTTGTTCTGGAATTAGTGGTAATCTTTATGAACAGATTAGTGACGAGGATTGCTCTAATCAAGAACATCAAAGTGCAAGTTTCGATTTCACTTTTGATATTAATACTACGCTTAAGGAACCATTAGTTCCTAAAACCCCCGATAGTTTTTTGAAGAAGTTGGTAGATATCCAGCGTTTTGGTAGTACTTCTTGGTCAGAAGTGAGATACGCCGATACGCAAAAATTATATAATCATACTCCTGGCTTTATAGACCTGGAAACAAACGAGGAGGTAAAAGCATATGACACCTTACGTCACCTGGCACATGCTGACAAATCCTACGCAGCCTTAACCTACTGCATATTAAAACAAAGAGAATCCTTGCAGGAAGGTATTCGCAATCTTCTCTCCTGGGCAAAAAATACAGAATGTATCAATTTTGATAATTTAAATGGAAAGATAGACGATTTATTTCAGAAGGGCGAATTTCATAAAATATCTTCTGACCTTTTGCAATTAGCCTGCGGCCATAGAGCTGAAAGTCTAGAAATGCGTAGAGAAAGTATAACGAGTCAAGTTAGAGATCCACTAGTGAAAGCATTCCTAAATAAAATACCTCCTTCAAGTACCTACATATTTAATGCCGAGCCCTTTACGTCTACTCTAGAGAAAGCTGGTGGGGTCCGTAAGGCTTTTTGGCCCCCAAAAACGGAAAGGTCTTCACAAAAGGTTTATCAACCTAATAGCCGCCCCTCGCGGGGGCAAGGCGCACGGAAACCAACAGTTCCATCGCGTGGAACTCGATTTTACGAACCAGGATCGCATATGCATACCTGTTATAACTCACCCTCGCGGGGTGAATACCAAGCTCAGTGCCAACATACACGTTCTTCTTCCAGAGGTCACTCCTCGAATAATCAAGGTGATCACTTAAATACTAGAAGTTCATTTCGAAATCGAGGCTCGCGGCCCGAACGTGGAAATACAAGAGGACGTGCAAACTCCTCAAAGAATTCCAGGGGAAAAAGGTACAAGCAATGACATGACTCCGTTTCGGGCGGGTCGATTGATGCACTACCAATCACAATGGGCGGAAATGGGAGCAACAGAAATAGTCCTAAAATTAATTCAAGGGTATCGCATACCTTTCTTTCACAAGCCCCCACTTGTCTATCCAGATGTAAGAAAGGGACCTTTTCAAACTCCTGTTTCAGAACAAATGTCTTCAATTGTAGACAAAATGAAACAGCAAGGGATTCTAGAAAAAGTGCTACCCTCTCCAAGCTTCATTTCCCCTCTATTTCTGGTTCCAAAATCCGATGGAACTGCCCGTCCCATATTCAATCTAAAATCACTAAACGAATATGTGATGACCGAGCAGTTCCATTTAATAAACATGCACCGCATTCCGGATTTTCTTCAATCTCAGGATTGGATGTGCAAAATAGATTTGTCCCAAGCTTATTTTCATCTAAGCGTAAACAAGTCGCACAGACGGTTTTTGCGCCTCATATACAACCAGGAGTTATTAGAAATGACTTGTCTTCCATTCGGTCTCAGCACTGCTCCAAAAACCTTTTCCATGCTCACGAATTGGGTAGCTCAAACATTACGGGAAAAATGGAACATGAGGATCCTGGTATACCTAGACGATTATTTGCTAGTACACCAGAATGTTCACACGCTTCGCGAGCATGTCAAAATAGCGGTAAAAACGTTACAAAAACTAGGTTGGCAAATAAATTTCGAAAAATCTGTTCTGTCTCCTCAAAAGAGTATAATATATTTAGGGATCCTATGGAAACCATGGGAAAATCAAAAAAATCTACCAATAGAAAAGGCTCAAATCATCATCACAAAAATGAATCAGGCTCTCGAACAAAAGCTGTTAACTTTGAAGGAGTTGCAGAAAATAGTAGGACTCCTAAACTTTGCGAGTTTTGTTGTCCCACGGGGACGGCTCAATCATCGACAGTTGCTAATGTTCATGAATTCGCTGCCAGTCCTGCCATCAAAAACCTACCCACTACCACAAGGTGTCTTAGAGGAACTAATTTGGTGGACCCAAAATTGTCACAAATCCACACCCCTTCAGTACCCTCCTCCAATCAATTTCCTAACTACAGATGCATCGGATCAAGCGTGGGGGGCACAACTGAACAATTTGGCACTGTCAGGAACTTGGTCGCAAGAAGAGATAACGCTGCATTGCAATCAAAAAGAAATGCTAGCAATATTATACGCTCTTCAGAACCAAGTGCATTGGCTTCATCAAAGTTCGCTCCTCATACAAAGCGACAACAGAACTGCCGTGACTTACCTACGAAAAGAGGGAGGTACGAGAACGTTACCCCTGTTGGAAATAACCTATCGAATTCTGAATTTGTTAGACCAACATCAGATACACTTCCGCATACACCACATTCCGGGCAGATACAACAATCATGCGGACCACTTATCGCGCCTTCGCCAACCTCCGGAATGGCATTTACTACCGACTTGTGTAGAAACAGTGTTTGCGAAATGGGGAACCCCCATAATAGATCTGTTTGCCTCTGCGACTGCTCACGTAGTGTACAATTATGTGTCCCTAGATCTAACAGATCCTCAAGCCCTGTTCCACGACGCCTTCAGTGTCCCATGGAATTACCAGCTGGCATGGGTATTTCCACCACCGTTCCTAGTCCCGAAAGTCCTGTCTCACTTAAACCAGTCGACAGGAATATTCCTAATAATAGTACCTCGATGGGAGAAGGTATTCTGGCGTGCAGATCTCAAAGCCCGAGCGCTCGCGGCGCCATTAACGCTGAGAAACCTGCAGAGATACCTAATAGACACGTCGACGGGACTCCCACCACCGAAAGTCGAGAACATTGTCCTCGAAGTTTGGAAATGTGGGGGTGGTCCGAGGCGATAAAGACATGGAACGTTCAACAATTATCGCTGCTTAAGAATTCATGGCGAAAATCGACTCTAAAAACCTACGAAGTAGCCTGGAAGCGCTGGACGTCATGGTGTCATAATAAAAACCTCGACCCAAAGAATCCCTCTGGTCCACAACTAGCGCAATTTTTAAGTGATTTATATTTAATTAATAATTTGTCATATAATTCAATACTTTTACATAAATCAGTCGTATCTACACTATGTAACGTTGAAACTTCAAGTCAGTTAAGTTCACACGTCCTGGTAAGACATGTTTTAAAATCAATTGCCCTTAAAAATCCAAAAGGCACTAAGCCTCCAGTTTGGGATGTTGGTAAATTAATTTCATTTTTGGCTAATTACACAGTTGATTCGAATAATTTATTTCAAACGTCGCGTCATACTGCAATTTTATTATTGCTTTGCTCAGGGAGGCGAATACACGATCTTACTCTGCTTAATATTGATCCTAATCATTGCATAAGATCTCATAATAATATAGTATTTTGGCCTCAGTTTGGCTCTAAAACTGACAGCAGTAATTATAGGCAATCCGGCTGGAAATTGCTTTCAAATACCGATAGTTCTAATCTTAATCCCATATTCTGGATAGAAAACATGATTGCAATATTAAACGAAAGACGTAATGCGGCAAAATCAAATAATTTATTTATTACTGTAAGAGGTGTGGCTAAACCTGCTTCACGTACAGTCATAGCAGGGTGGGTTAAAACCTTGTTTGGGGAAGCTGGCATTGCAGCCACTCCAGGTAGTGTTCGATCTGCGGTAGCGTCAAAAAGCTGGTTTCAAAATCACCCTCTAGATGAAATCTTGGCTCGTGGAAATTGGCGATCAGCTAATACTTTCCAACAGTTTTACAGACGAGAAATAATGAGAAGTACTGATTCACAAAACGTCACACAATTGTTCAATCCAATCGATTAACATTTGCTGAATTCTTATATTGGTTGTCTAAGATCAGAATTATGATATTTTATTCAATCAAAACATTATGCTGATTATAATCATTTGTGCTAAGGTACACTTGTACTTTTATTAGAATTATATTTTACATTTATTTTAAATAAATGCATTATTATTAATTACTCCTTTGTTTAATTTCATGCTTTATCACATTGGCCTATTGTATAATACTATATACTTCCCAAAATATACATCAAAGTGGCGTCACCAGGCGATAACAAACAGATCTCATATTAAAGCTTCCAGTGACGGTCAAGTAGTTTAATAGCAGCGTTTTACCTGAAATAAAACGCATATTAAAATACTTACCTCACTGGAAGCTTTACCTTTATTTCTGCCTGGTTATATGAGACAATGAACTAAAATAGCGTGACACTTTTTACGAAAGCTAAAAAGTACCTGCAACCACCAGGTGGCGCCACTGAGCCGGAAGTATGGAGGGCATAAAAGTACGAAAACTGGTAAGAAATCGACGGGAAACGGAAATGCCATCTCATATTAAAGCTTCCAGTGAGGTAAGTATTTTAATATGCGTTTTATTTCAGGTAAAACGCTGCTATTATGAAAATTGTTTTCTAGGTCAGAGACTATTATTGTGATGTGCATTAGTGTTAATGATGTTGTGATAGCGTCTCAACTAATAGTGTCATGCGAGATCCCTTAATTAACAAACGGAGATCAATCGCACGCCACAGGAGGGCGGCGCGCGCGCGCTGCGCCTGCGCCAGTCCGAGCGGACCCCGGCACCGCCACGCGCGACGGCTCGAAGCCTCGACCACTATTCATCTCCACAAACGTAAATACTGAAGCACACGTCCGGCGCAGCGTGCTCCCGCGCCGGTTCAAGGACTTTACGTGACCACCTCGAGGTGCTAACATAAAGGGCCGTTTCCGTCACGTATACAACCACCTGATTTGTGCACAATTTTTTATCTGAGCTCTTTCACCTTCAACACAAATATCTTATCTCAAGCCAGCTTCCGATTGGATTGTATTCGACGTCTGTGAACATATCGGTCAATGTTTGAGTGAAACGTTAGAATGAAATTTAGAAAATTGTTAAGATGAAGACGCGCGATCGTCGAGCGAAACAGGATTTTCGGGGAAAGCAGGACAAAAAGGGAGTAAAGCCGGAGATTTCACGAGGTGGGAAACGACAGACGAACAGTGTTGGTGCTGTCGAGACGGCTGCTGAGGCGCGCGAGCGGACCAAGCGATCCGGTGTGGAGGCCGTCAAACTTCACCTGCAGGTGACCGGTGACGTCGGGAGAACATCTAGATCTGCTACATCAGTAAGTTCATTTAATTTAATACATACTTAAAGTAGTCCCAAAGAAGTGAAGTCATAGGTAATCTAAATTCACTGTCGTGTTTGCACATAATAATAAATATTAATGTGACATTTTATAACTATAAATTAATTCACAAGGAAATATGTACATGTTTCTAGTAGTTAAACGGACGGATTGTTGGCGGTCCTCGTGATTCTGACGTACCTATGTTCAGTGAGAATCGTAGACAAAACAATCAAATTAGCGCTTCCATGTAATACGCTTGTTAACAAGACTACTGCACGCTCATTGATGTACCACAAATTATAATACAATCGAACATGGTGAGGCTGACACACAACGTGGAAGTCAAACTAGGTTCGATCTATTGTACCTTAAGTTTGTAAACTTTCCAGCGTTATTAGGTGATCTATTATTAAGTCCCTAAAAGTGGTAAATGATTCCATACACAAAGAGAATTAAGAGAAGAAGAATAAAGTAGAACATATGTACCTACTGTTATGTTTGAATCAATTTCTGAAAATCTGTATTAAAATTATGAAAATTTGCAAAATTTGGTACCTCTTATACTGACTATATATTATTATTATCTTAATACCTCAGAAAACAGATAAATGCAATTGCTTTAACTTTGACGACAAAACCATGTGATCCATTTATCACATTTATGAGATCGTGACAAACGGAGATTACCTGCCGATGCTGAGGCTTAGCGTTCTTATCACCCGCGGTATGACTGGACATTGTAATATTTTTTTAAACAAATCTCAGTCACCTGTTTACTAAACTTGGACCTTTTACAACAACAGAAGATAATTTATTAGAAAAATAAATAGTTTAAAAATAACCTAACGTTAGTTTTCGTACTTTCAACATTAGAACCGTGAGCAAGTATTTTGTAAAAATATCTGAAACATCAACATTAAGTTACAAGACAGCAAAGGGAACTAATTATAACTTGTACACGCAGACAAATGCTGCTAATAACAGCTGTATATATTATATATAAATAACATACTTGAAAATAAATCGGTAATTCCACTACGTACAAAATTCTTTGATTATCGGTAGCGAACATTGAGATGTCCTCGATTAATCGAGGAAAAGGAAAATACTGGTACTTAAAATAGTTCCGTCCATTCGTACTTAGGGAAAAGTGGTACATCTTATCAATTTTCAAAGTACTTGTAGCTTAATTGTCTTTATTGTTCATTTAACTCATTGATAATACATTAGTACGAATTTTATTGACAGAATTAATTGATTCTTGACCGTGCATTGCTAGGTTTCTCCGAAACGTACCCAACTTTTAATTTATCAAAGTGCTGTATCTTTTGCAAGTGTAGTGCAATGGTGGTTTCCGCAATGTAAGTTAGCAATCGCAGTGCATTTTAATCATACCATACTAGTAAAAGAAAGTGGTGAAACCTGCCTAGCAAGCTAACCAATATGCCTGACCCTAGAAACTCGTTGATTAACGTTAGTATTACGATTATTTATTATGTGGTATTACTTACATTATTACATTACTAGCGACCCGCCCCGGCTTCGCACGGGTGCCATAATGATACTAAATATACTACAGAATGTCTGTCGACCTCACATTGGTAACCTCTAAAATTATCAGTGTTTTTCTACTATATTATGCATGTATTATACCTATAAACCTTCCTCTTGAATCACTCTATCATCATATATTATCATCATCTATTAAAAACAACCGCATCAAAATCCGTTGCGTAGTTTTGAAGATCTAAGCATACATAGGGACAGACTATGTAGTGATTTACATAAGATTGCACTCCCCAGATTTTTTGTTTAAAGGTAGTTTCTATTTATTTACCGGATTTAACATGAAACATTCCATAGTCTTATAAATCAAAAGTAGGTAAATAAGACGCACTATGGAAGAGTCCAACAACAAATACATTAATGATACCTACTCTCATCAAAGATTACGAATAGCATAGTAGACACCTCTCATAGACGTCTACTATGCTATTCGCAAGCTTTCTAGATAGTTGGCTGCAGACTAAGATATTCAGCCATGGTTGAAACGGTCTATATAACAATGACGACACCAGTCCTACATTAATTTTATTTACATTGTCTTCACTGATGTAACGTAATGAGACGTGCCGTCTTTAATTGAAGCGAGGAATGTTTAATTGTCAATTATTCTGAATCTGCAGTGGAATACCCTTGTTGATTGAGTATACCTAACTATTCGTTTCATGACTTGCATTCTATGGCTTTGTGTATGTATAAGATAGTTGAAGGTGGGCAGTGTGAGCAATAGTTAACTTATTCCCACGTAATAATCCTACTTTTTTGCCTCTTGGTCAGAAGTGCGCCTGCTGACTGATTGTTCAATTTACGGTTTGGAACAAGCGTTATTACATTATTTCTCGCCCGGAGTACCATCTGGTTTTGCACCTAAACCCTCCCCGATCATTTCAAATCGCCGTTCCATCGGACAATGTGAGCAAAGTTACAGAGAGTACACGTGTTTTAGCGTCCACATTTGTACCTACATTGTAGGTTTCACAATTGCGAATGCCCGCCGCACCTAACTGAAATTCTGTCGAGGATATTATTATTTTCAACAGCAGCAGCGGCGGCCCAGTGGTGGCAGCCCCGAATTACGAGCAGTAAGTCGTGGGTCCGAACCCAAGCAGGCGCATTCGTTTGTGTAATTTATTTCATCACCGCTGCCCTCAAAAACGGTGAAAGAAAACATCGTGATGAAACTGACATGTCCTGGAACTAAACATTCGAAGACATGTGACATCTACCAACCTGCACTAGGCCCGCGTGGTGGCTTACAGCCCACTCCCTCTCACAGAGAGGAGGCCTGTGCCCCAGCAGTGGGAACATTATATAGGTTGATGATGATGATGATTATTATTATTATTTTACGATACTAATTAAAAAGTATTTGTTACCACAGTAAACTCATTATTTTCATAGAAGAAAAACCATCTTCACAAAATTAACTTTTAATACTAATTTATCTGTAGATGAACTGGGCATACCCGGTAGGTAAACAGACACATTTTCCTCTTTGTCGGTATAAATTTTTAATATTTATCGCTTTCAATTATTCCGTTCTTTAATTAGTCAAGTGTAGATGATCAGTTATATTTTTTTAAAATTGACGTTTGCACATTGGCCTGCTTTTACGTCTTGTGGCTAAAAAACTTCGAAAAAGTTGTCAAAATCATATTATATAGTTAATTTATTATACACCTAATTATCAAACTTTGTTCTGACCACAATGAATAATTGATTTAAGAGAAAAAAATGTTTTTACGTAAAGTCAATACTTGAGTCTAAATAAATTCGATAATAAGCTATAAAATTCATCTACATGCATATACATCTTCTCTATTTTTAATTGGATACAGTTGTAAGCAACAATCTCGAGATGTGATAATTTAGCGTATCTAATACCAATTTTTAGCTAAACTGGATATTAAAGTAAAGTAATCATTTACAAACTTTTGAAAAACTCGTATTTGTTTGAAGCTCAGTGAATGACATATGGTTGACCTCGCCTATACTTATTTAACACAATAATTCAAATCACGGCTTTAAAAATATGTCTTAAGTGGCTTTACCATCGTTTTACTCAGTTGACGAATCTTCTCTCTCTTTGGATAGAAATCGCTGGCCTGTGGAACTGGTTACTGATCACTCTCTCTCTCTCATCTCATAGATTCTCATTTGGAGATTCGTCATCAGACGAGTATGCTCTGGGTAGTCGAGAAATTTGGGCTTCGTTCAGGTTCTTGTTGACGGTTAAATGAAACCAGGTTAGAGAGCCATCGAGACACACGGCGAAGCACTTGCTGTATCGCTTGATATCTCGAAGGCTTTTGACGGGGTCTGGCACTGTAAGTTTCCTGCTTATAGCATCCCAAGTGATTTTTGGAGGTGGATATCAGACTTCCTAAGTAAGCATTCGATCCAAGTAATCGTCTTCGGCTGCTCCTCTGACCTCATGGCTATTGATGCCAGAGTTCGTCAGGGGTCAGTTGAATGAAGCGATACTTCAGGCCTGGACAGCTTTTAACACTATATAAAGCACAAGTCCGATCCTGCATGGAGTATTGCAGCCACCTTTGGGATGGCTCAGCTAAATACCAGCTTGCCGCGCAAAGAGGCTGATTGACGACGTAAAATTGATGGATGCTAAGCTTCACAGCTTGCCTCATCGCCGCAAGGTTGCCTGTTTGTCGGTCTTCTACAGGCTGTACTTCGGTGAGTATGCCCAAGAACTCCACGAACTCATCCCACCGGCCCCCTTCTACCCTCGGACATCTAGACGGACTGCAAGTTTCCATCCCTACCTTATTGCTATTCCACCAATTCGCTTTTACAAGGACAGTTAACAGTACAAAGTAAAGTAAGTAAAAGTAAAAAGTACAACTAAGCATTTTCAAACGTCTTTCATAATGCGCACAGCAAAGGAGTGGAACTCTCTGCTGCGTCTGTGTTTCCGAACGGTTACAACTCTAATCTCTTTAAAGTTAGAGTGAACAGGCTTCTTCTGAGTAAGCTCGTATCGTATCGTAGACTTTGTCTCTGTCATCTCTGACCTAGACTAGAGCCAAGAGCAAACCCATCGCAAATAAAAAAAGAGGGTTAGTCGATTTGAACTGATATTTTCCTCATTTTCATCCTACATGTTAAGATAGCTGTCCAAGAAATATCTTTGAAAAGATATGGCGATAAGAGTGAGCGGTGGAGTGGTCACAGTCTTTAGCCAAAGCACTAACCTTAATCGATGGACCACTTTAGATAATAGAACCTAATCTGATAACATAATATCACGCCTGCAATCTCCGAAGGCTTGGACAGAGGCGTTTTAGTACAGTTTTCGCCAGCGTGGTTAAATCCCAAAGGGGGGCGAGTCTGTTGCCATCCACCGGGCACAAATCTAGACCCCGTGGTTGCTTCTGGGAAATTCCTGATGGAAAAACCCAATAACACTTTGCCCGACCTGCTAATTGAACCCAGATTAGGATATGGAAAAATAGAAACGAGACGAAGACGGTCCATTCGATTTCTAAAACTTCGGGGGTTTTTGTGCTCTTTATTTTATCTAAGTACTCGTAGTGTACATTTTAGTGACTAAAAATCTCTAAATATTCTAATAGTTTTTTATTTCAGTTCATCCATGTTTTTTCCTAAACAATAAATATAAATAATCGCCGAAGGGTATTTCGCAAAGCCATTATATTTTTAAAAATACGAAGTCCAAATAAACATGTGTTGGAAACCCCATCAAGTCCTTATCTGCTATGCGGCTCATAAAACTCGCCTGTAGCAGCCATTCCATACCAACGCAGATTTGTTTTAGAATCTACTCAATTTTGCAAAATTTGTATTTAATTTCTTGAGTACCTAACCACACTGGTAAATTATTAAACTAAACTTGCCTAGATGAGTGAGTAAAAGGTTGACCATCTTCATGTTTCCGGCTGTCATTCGTAGATCCTTGCAAGTCTATGCGCAGACGGAAAAAAACAAGTATCGATACACTTACTTGCTCTTGTAGAGAACCCAGTCTTGCCATGAAGTACCACGTTAACCAAAAACTGGGTTGTGGAGGTTACATGTTCAACTGAAACAGACATGACCAACCCCAACATAGTAGGGAAAAAATAAAGCATTTGTTGTGTTTATTTTTTTCATATTTGTGCCTCGGAAAGCACGTTAAGCCGTTGGTCCCGGCTGTCATTTGTAAATCTTTGACAGTCGTTACGAATAGGCAGACGCCAAAAGTCTGCCATCCAATCTTACCAAGGGGTATCGTATTACCCAGTTACTGGGTTGTGGAGGTCAGATAGGCAATCGCTTCATGTAAAATACTGCTCCTCAGCTGCATCCAATTAGACTGGAAACAACCCCTAGATAGTTTGGGAAAAGATTTGTAGCTTTGCATTTATCGCGTGCCTGAAAAGAAAACCAGGTTATCGATGCATATAGATTGGTAAATAAGGACGCGATAGCTGGTTTAAGATGAGACAAATAGTACTTTATTTTGTTTTCCAGAGCAGATGCTGTGTGCTTTTCTTAGCCCTTACTTTAAATTGACAAATGCCAATGCCTCCAGACCAAGTACCATTGCATTAGCGGTATCGGTGATGGAAACGTGAACTAGATTGATATAAAACTCCTGAAAATCTTATACTGTTCAAAATCTTTCTAGAGATATTCATTAAAAGTAATAGTAAGCTATAGTATTTCCGAGTGTAAAATAGAACACAACAGCTTTTGAATTAGCCCAGGGATGACTAGCGAGCAAAGTTAAGTCTTGCACTACGGAATCCATATTACTCAGAAATCAATCCCAAAAGTGTCAATGAAGTAAACAAACACATTTTGATACGGCATCACTCGGCATATACTCACGTGATAAAAAGACAATGTGACGGCCACTTCAATCTGTCCAGCTGGAAAAAAATAACATCAGATTATCGGCGAGATATAATATTTTAACAAGCACCTTTATTTGTCTAAAACTATCATTCAATCATCCGTAGCAGTAAAGTCAAGTGTCCAGCTACCGATGTGTTCTAGAAATTAAAGTAAATAAATAAGTAAATAGGTAGTAAAGTGAACAAATAACTAGTAATTATGAATTAGTTCAAGTAATTTTCTTGGTGCTAATTGTTTATGGTAACTTAGCTTTGGTAGTGTTAATAAGGTAATTGCTCACTTGGCGGGCGCTTGGAGGATTGTACTAATACTTTGAGTAAAGGTATGTAAATATGCTTGTGTAATTAGTATTGTATTGTTCTAACTAGTCTTTAATTACGTAAGTTTAAAGAACGTCTGTTATTTACATAGATACTTAACTAACAACAGACTGTGAGATTTCGCCTTATATTTGACCCGCACAGCAAAACAGATACTTATTAACTAAAATCCAAAAGTTATCAATTCTTCTGACTTTTACATTAATTTATATTCATAATTATCTATATACAATTTAATTTTGCACATATTAAACTAAAAGAAAAACTTAAAGTGAGCACGTCTGTTTCGAATTAAATGAACAAAAACTGAAGATCATTTTCTAATAAATTGTATCCGGGTAACGTGACAAAATTTAACTAAGTAATGCAAATTCAGACTTTAATCATATTATTTACCTACTTATGTGTTTTGTCGTCATATCTTTACAGAATCGTGAAATTACATTTAGTGAATGTTGAGTTAGGTATTGTTTAGATTAATGCCTGAAAGTCGTGATCCTCGTGTTAGGGGATGAGAGGTTGTATACGCTTAGCAATTGTTTATTTCTTTGTTCGTCTTTAGCATACGCACTTCTTAGGGTCGGCAATATTTGTTGAACGACAAAGCCGACCCAAGCAATTATACGACATTTATTCTGCTTTTAGTGGACTCATATCGGCAGTATGTGCGGCTAAGTGAAGCGGATTTTTTCCCAAATTTCACTATTATTAATATCGTTTACTTACGGCTACTTTTTTATTTGGGGATGATTCGACAGTCAAACTAAAAGTACCTGTATGGTTTCATCAACCATACTATACAGTGGGAACGCAGCAACCTACCTTTATGTCATGCGTGACAAACATTTTACTAGCATTGTAATTATAACTTTTTAAGCAATACATCAATGTCAGACAATAACTGTAGCACTAAATACTTAAATACTTGTATAAAGAAAGAATCACTAATATTTGTAGCTTGTTGACCTTTTACATTTTAATACAACTTTACACTGTCTCGATGGTCTACTGCGGGCCGTGAGGTTCTGGGTTCGATTTCCAGGTCAGACAAATTGTTAATGGAATTTTCTATCATGAATTTCTCAGTAGCAGCCACAGAGTCTGGATTTGTACCCGGTTGATGGCAATAGCCGTCCCCCTTTTTCATGGAACTTAAACATGCCTGGCGAAATATAAGTATACTATTAGATATACTTTTGCTTAACCGTTTGGGGATTACAGGCGTGATGTTATGTATGTATAACTTTATACTCAACTAGCTGTCCGGCGCAAATTCGTTTGAGTCACATTTTCCCCGTTTTCGCAACAATTTTCTTTTCTGCTCCACTCCTATTAGTCGTAGCGTGATGATGTATAGCCTATAGCCTTCCTCGATAAATAGGCTATCTAACACTGAAATAATTTTTCAAATCGGACCAGTAGTTTCGGAGCCTATTCAATGCAAACAAACAAACAAACAATCAAATCTTTCCTCTTTATAATATTAGTTTAGACAAGAAAGTCAGGATTATTTCTGTGTGCTCCAATAACTCAATCAACAAATAATGTGGTAATGTACCCTACAACCATTGGCTCCTACAGTGTCTGCGTACCTAGTTACCTACGAGTGGTTACGTCCGGACATAACAACTGTATTTCATAATTCTCAATCAAGATAAGAAAACGGAATGACAAGTAGTTAAATAGGAACTTAAACAATCAAACACTAATGAGTAAATACGATAATACCATTACAATTAGTTTTGAAGGCTTTTTACGACAACGCTTTAAAATTATAGAAGTAGTTTTCAAGGCGCTGGAAACGATACATCATCACACTCATAGCACAAAGTTCAAGCAATGACACAGTGCATAAAAATAAAATAACTCTGAAGCAAAATGCCGAAACAAAATCGGGCACTGAATTCCAACCATTATCTACAATACTGACCAACTAAAACAACAAAAAAAGCAGTGATTTTTAATAATTACTAGGTACCCTTATATTGATTATTTATGCCTTTTGTGACAATATCCTGAATTTTGACGAGGATTCAAAACAACACCTTGTAATCTTTTATAAAATGCATACCTTGCTTTTCGTGAGTTTCGACCATGTGACTGTGTTGTTCTACTGAGATTCTACGATGGGACAAGGGCAGGAAGATGATGATGACTGCGTCGTTCTACAAATCCGCAATGTACATACTTTAATGCAGTTTTCATCTCCATTTAAAGAATTTATTCCTGAAGGTCTCCATGTTGCGTCAGGTTGTAAAACCGTGCGAAGCAGCGGCAGTTTAATAATAATAATAATAAACCTAAGAAGAGCATAAAGGAAAAGAAAACTGGTTCAACAGCAACATGACGTCTGTCACTACAAAATTCAAAATACATCAAAAACCTAAATACGAGAAAATGGACAGCTGATGGAATGATTACCCGAGCAGCTTCGAGACGCGCACGCCCATCACCCCCGGACTCGTCGCTGAGCTCCGCCTCGCCGCCGCCGGACCCCGGATCACCTGTGTCATCGGCAGCGGCAGTCGCGTCGAGCTCCAGCGACGAATATTTCTCCCCGCCGACGTCGCCAACACCTGTACGTCGGCCGGGGCGAGGCCGGCCACCGTCAAGCTTCGGACCTAGGGGCCAACCGGCCCCGAGCCGGGTCCCCGCTGCCGGTGGTTGTGTGCAGCGCATGAGATGGACTTATTCCATTAATGAGAACGTCATGCGCGCATACTATGGGTCTACAGAGGGGGGAACTAACCTCACTGCGTACCGTGTTAGGATGCTGTCTATGTTTCAGGAACTTGAACCGACTGTCAACGTTTCGGCCCAACGGTTGTCGGATCAGGTGCGGGTCATCCAACGCAATCACATGTTGGACGACGCTGCACTTGATAGGCTGCGCTCAGAGGTACCGAGCAACCACATCGACTTGACTCCGGCGCAAATCGCGGTGCAAGCGTCAACTATTGACGCAATACCACCGCGGTCCAATCTTGGTGCTGTAGAGGAGGATGATAGGGTTGCCACGGTAAGTAGCCAGTGCAACGAACGTTTGAGGAGCGCTCTGGAAGATGCGCTTCACGAATATCGATCCACTCCTGCCCAACTTAGGCCACGATTACCACGGTTACCCATGCATAAGAAAAATAGGGCGCTGGTGTGTGCCTTGGACTCGCAACTCAAAAATATTTTTGAGCGTAGTGAGAACCTCGTTGATACGCACTCGATCTTGTATTGTGGGGCTGTAGCGGCTTGTCGTTTAGCTAACGTCAAATTTCCAAATTTTGACGTAGCTACTCGACCAAAACCAGCCGTACCAGCTTGGCAACGCAGGATCGAGGGCCGTATCGACGGGGCCAGGGTACTCATCGGCAAACTATACTGCTTCAGGGAGGGCAATACACGCCCACGTGTGATGCGCTTTGTGAGGCGGGCATTCTCGGGGACTGGAATCAGCCCTCAAGAATACATGTCCCGAGTCACAGAGCGCATCGACTTCCTGAAGCAGAAAGTTTATGCATGGGCGAACCGTATTCGGCGGTATAAGAAGCGTGTTGATCGGTACTCGCAGAATCGCATGTTCCAGAGTGATGAGAGGTGGGTATATAGAGCTTGGGAGCGACCCGAACAAAGTGTGACGGACGTGTGCCGCCCGGATGATGCTGCCACGAGTTCATTCTGGCGCAGCATCTGGTCGGTGCCCGTCTGTCATACGGAGGCTGACTGGATGCGAGATGTTGAGCGAGTGTGTGAATCAATCCCACAAATGGAAGAAATAACAATAACACCGTTAGATGTTGCCAGGGCAGTTCGTCCGTTACCGAACTGGAAATCTCCGGGACCGGACGGACTGCACAACTTCTGGCTCAAATGGCTAAGTAGTTCACACACTCGCCTGGCATCTCAATTCCAGTCATGCTTAGAGTCTGGGTCGCTACCAGAGTTTCTTACAACGGGTGTTACCCACCTGCTCCATAAGTCAGGTAGTCCTGCGGAACCCAAGAATTATAGACCGATCACGTGTTTGTCGACGGTCTATAAACTTCTTACATCCATTTTGAGAGAGAAAATTAACAAACACATCGATAGTAATTCCATTATGTCGGCCTCTCAGAATGGATGTAGGAACGGGTCCCGTGGAACTAAGGAGCTACTCCTCATCGACATGGCCATTAGCCAACAGGTTCGTCGATCCCGCAAGGATCTGTCGACATGTTGGATAGATTACAAGAAGGCCTATGACTCTGTGCCACATACGTGGCTCATGAGGGTGCTGGAGTTGTACAAGATTGATGCAACTCTACGCGCCTTTCTTGAGTCGTGTATGGGGCAATGGAAGACGGTCCTTCGATATCCAGGATGTCGACAGATTCAGGGGAACGATGAGCCTGTATGGATTAAACGGGGAATATTTCAGGGCGACAGTCTGAGTCCACTTTGGTTCTGTCTAGCCCTGAATCCTCTAAGCACATTGCTGGAGGATTCAGGCCTAGGCTACCGGTTGAGGAGAGGTGGTCAGGTCATATCTCACCTTCTTTACATGGATGATCTGAAACTCTTTGCCCCTAACAAATTGCAACTGATGAAGCTACTGAAAGTAACTGAAACTTTCAGTAGCGCCATCAGGATGGAGTTTGGTGTGGACAAATGTGCAGTCATGTATGTAAAGCGAGGAGAGATTATGGAATCCGAGGGAATCCAACTCTCGGATTCCATACACCTAAGATCCCTTTCCTCATTCGAAAACTATAAGTATTTGGGTATGTCGGAAGCGTTAGGCATTAACGTAGCTGACATGAAGCAGTCGTTGAGGGAGCGCTTCTTCGGTCGCCTGAAGAAGGTATTAAACAGCCTTCTTTCAGGCGGAAACAAGGTGCGCGCCTTCAACGGTTGGGTCATGCCAGTTTTAATGTACTCTTTCGGCATACTCAAATGGACTCAGACCGAACTGGACGCCCTAGACAGGAGAGTCCGTTCATTGCTGACCGCAAACCGGATGCATCACCCACGATCATCGGTGATGAGACTGTACATCCCGCGGAAGTGCGGGGGTCGAGGCTTTTTAAACGCGAAGACCCTCCACAACCGCGAGGTGTGCAGCCTCAGAGAATATTTTTTGAAAGCCGAGGTGGGTATGCACCGAGATGTGGTCGCAGTGGATAAGGTACTCACCCCGCTGTCCATGGCTAAAGAGAACTGGCGCAAACCTGTAGTACTTACTACTGATGACCGCAAGGAAGTATGGCAAGGCAAGGTGCTTCACGGGCGCTTCTACCAGGCTCTTCATGGGCCCGATGTAGATTTTCTAGCGTCCGTGTCCTGGCTACGATTCGGCGACCTCTTTGGGGAAACTGAAGGATTTGTCTGTGCGATTATGGACGAAGTTATGCTGACGAACAACTACCGGAAACATATTATGAAGGACGGGACGGTGGACGTGTGTCGGGCATGCCACCGTCCGGGTGAGTCCATCAGACATATTATTTCTGGTTGTTCTCGTCTGGCTAACGGCGAGTACTTACACAGGCATAACCAAGTAGCCAGGATTATTCACCAGCAACTTGCCTTGAAATATGAACTTGTGGATTCTGAGGTACCGTACTACAAGTATGTGCCCGACCCAGTTCTCGAGAAAGACCATGTCACGCTGTACTGGGATCGGCCTATCATTACTGACAGGACTATTGTCGCCAATAAGCCTGACATAGTGGTGATAGACCGATCAGCGCGCCGCGTAATGATAGTCGATGTTACCATCCCGCATGATGAGAACCTCGTGAAGGCTGAGAAAGAGAAACAAATAAAATATCTCGACTTGGCACACGAGGTTGTCAGCATGTGGAATGTGAACTCGGCTATCATTGTGCCGATTGTCGTAACGGCCAATGGCCTTATGGCTAAAAGCTTCGACGAACATCTGTCAAAGCTCTCACTTGGCAGTTGGATCAAGAGCCAGATTCAGAAGGCAGTACTCCTTGACACGGCCCGCATTGTGAGGAGGTTCCTGTCTCTGCAGCCCTAACCACCGGTAGCTTGGACCCTGTTCCCGATACCGGTGGGCTACTATTTTTATATTTTTAAATGTTTTTTTATATCTTTTTGTAAAAATATTTAAAAATGTAAATGTATGTTAATTTAATGAATAAACGGAATAATAATAATAATAAAGTTTATTTGAAACAACTTAAGTTTACAGATTACACAGAAAAAACGAAGATAGCTACAAAAGTAAAGTACTGTGGCGCAGCTATCAACGCCCAATTCAAAATAAATACAATCTTATATATTGTTTCAGGATTAACCTAAAAGAAGTTAAATTATAAATTAGAAATAATAAAACGAAACGAAAATAGTAGAAAAAAAAAAAAAAATATAAAGTGCATTATGTGGTTACTATGTCGTATATATGTAGTGTGGAGGTGGGGATGAGGTGTGTATTTGCGTGTGTGTGTGTGTGTATGTGTGTGTGTATGTGTGTATGTGTATGTGTGTGTGTGTATGTGTGTGTGTGTCTACCGCGTTTATGACACCATAAGTTGCTCAGTCTCATCGTAGGACAAGCTCTTAAGCCAGTTGGTCACCTTTTTCTTCAGTAAAAACCTAGTATTAGGGTATATTTTAATTCTTATATTTATGGCATTATAAAGTTTAGAGCTGGTGTGAGTAAAGTGGCGACTGACCATGGCTAACCTGCAGTGTTCAGTCTTACAGACTCTGTCGGCACGACGCTTCTTTGGAAGGGACTGAGGTTCGTGTGGGAGAAGTAGGTGCTTCCTAATAAGTGTTTGCAGCACGAACAACTGTCTCACTGAGAGGACCTCGCAAAGTGAGTAAAGCTCACAAGTGGGAAATCTAATCGGTTTCTTAGCGAGTACTTTTAACACTGCTCTCTGAGCCCTCTCTAGCCGCAGCATGGTTGTCTTGTGCGCTCCCCCCCACGTGGTTATGCAGTAACCGAGAATTGATTGAGCGAGGGCAAAGTAGACCATTCTAAGGCATTGGAAATCGGCAGCCGCTCGAAGTTTTTTAAATATGTAAATCAATCTTCTGAATCGAATCACAACTGAGTTAATCTGCTTCTTCCATGTCAATAGATTGTCCAATATTACTCCGAGGTATTTTAAGCTATCAGACCGTTCGATTTGGGCACAGTTACAGGTATTGGCGACTGGGTTAGTACACATATGGGTCCTTATCTCAAACGACAAAGGCGGTTGGCTAAGAATACTCGGGGTGAAGGGGATAAACTTAGTCTTGGAGATGTTGAGTGTGAGCAAGTTCGAGGTTAACCACCTCATAACCGTACTCATTGCCAATTCTGCCTTTTCACGAGCCTCAGACCAGTCCTTGCCATGGGTTATAAGAGCTGTGTCATCCGCATACGTAATAATTTTTGTGTTTGGAAGAGACAACTGACACAGCTCATTGACATATATGAGGAAGAGGGTTGGTCCTAGGACACTGCCCTGAGGGACCCCGTAAAACAAATTTTCTTCATCACTCATAAATGGTCCAACTTTCACAACCTGTTTACGCCCCGATAAATAGCTACGAAAGATTTCGAGGGCAATTCCACGTATGCCAATCTGTTCGAGCTTGTCAATCAATTTGGAAACAGAGACGGTGTCGAACGCCTTCGAGAGGTCTAGGAAGACACCAAGAGACTTCTGGTTGTTGTTAATGTGTGCGACTATTGTACTTGTGAGCTCCAAGGTAGCGTCCTCTGTTGATTTTCCTGCTCTGAAACCATATTGATTTTCGGCCAGGATATTAAATTTAGCTAAAAATTTCCCAAGCCTCGCGTTGATAACTTTCTCAAAGATTTTTGAGATGGTTGAAAGGACGGATATAGGCCTGTAGTTGGAAATAACATCCTTGTCTCCTCCCTTGTAAATAGGGTGGACTATGGCAGTTTTGAAAACATCCGGGAAAATACCAGAGGATAGAGAGAGATTAAATATGTGGACAAGGAGAGGGATAATTGTATCTTTTGTCGCCTTGATAATTTTGGATGGTATTCACACATTCATCTTTCAGAGTTGAAATAATACTTTCAAGTTCGGCGTCATCAACGTCGAACATGACCATCGATTCCTGCGGGGCTGTCATAGAAGAGCTAGCTACGTGCGGTGAAACATGAATGTCTGAACAGTTACTTTGTGATGGGGAATTCGAGAACTGGGATGCGAGGGTACTGCCCACGTTCGCAAAGTAACGGTTAATCTTATTGACAGAGAGAAGAGGGTCGTTTTCACATTTTAGTAACTCTAAAGAAAAAGTTTTACCCTTGTCCAGATGGGATATTTCTTTAATGACTTTCCAGGTAGCCTTTGGGTTCCTATCTGCCTTCTGGAATTCTGACCTTTCATATTCGCGTTTGAGCTTCTTTAGTAAATTATTGCAGAAAGTTCGATAGCGAAGATAAATAGTTTTATGGGTGTCGTTTTCTGGGTGTTTCTTGGAGGTTTTATGTAATTTATCTCTTTGTCGAATACATCTGAGGAGGCCAGGGGTAATCCAAGGCTTGATGATGCGCCTTCTGCTAGGAATGACCGAAGAACTTGTATGGAGGTTTACTGAAGAGGATATTAGGGACACGATAGTTTCGGCAGCAAAATTTGGGTTATTTGAATTAAGTATTATAGAAAAGTCTGCTTTTTCAATGTCAGATTTTACTTTGCCAATATCAGTTTTTGTGACCGTAAGCTTACCTGTCCTTATTGTGATATCAGGATCACAAAATAGTACAACAGGAGAATGGTCAGTTATGTCACATTCTAGTACCAAAGTTGTGGCTGTGTGTGTCGACTTCAGCAATACATGGTCAAGACAATTATCAAGCCTGGTGGGGAAAGAATGTGCGGGAAGCATAGCGTGTGATGCAGCAATGTTTAAATATTCATCATAATTTGGATCCACATTCTTAGGTGCTATATTAATATTTATATCACCGATAAGAGAGATAGTCTTGAATTTTCCTAAGTGGTGGAGCAACGCATCTAGACTGCTGAGAAATGGATTGAGATCTTTAGTCGAGGGTGATCTATATACGGCGACAATTGCAACCTTGTCAGAGATTTTCAGAACCAAACAATTTGCGTCATTTACCAAGGGAGTTTCAAAAGAGTATTGTAAATCGTTTCTGACGTAGGTGACTACTCCATCGTTTTGGTTTTTAAAGGAAGTGGTACAAGTATTGTAGCCTGATAGAGGGGGAATATTCGGACATTTGCTCAGCCAGCATTCAGACAATACAATAACATCCAGCGTATAACTCAATCTGCCTAATAACAATGTCAGGTTGTCAAAGTTACGCTTGATGCTTCGAATGTTGACATGTAAGATTTTAAACGTGCATTCGGGTTTACTCAAATACTTAACACTTGCCTCCGGTGAGCAGACAAAACTTTCAGAGACAGAAAGTTTTTCGATCTCAATATTAATTGTGTTTAGATCATCCATAATAATGGTAATATGAATAAACGAAGTAATAATCAATTACTAACAATAACTTCGAGCACCCGCATATTTATCAATTAATACACTTAGCCCACACCATCAGTGGCCTTATACGCATTCCATATGTGATTGAGTCAAGAAGATGTCTAGTAGTAATCTTGTCTAATAACTACAAGAAGGTGCTATTCCCAGACAAATTGCTTTATCAACTATTGGGAGACTCATATTCACTACTAAACATACGGGATAACATAATGATTGAAACACGCGTAGCACGTTAAGCCATTGGTCCCGGCTGTCATTCTGACGGCTTGATAGTCTCATAGGGGTATCGTATAACCCAGTACTAACTGGGTGCTTGAGGTCAGATAGGCAGGCGCTCCTGTGATAACTAGGACCACACTGCCTCAATTACTTTCTTCAAGTCGTTAGCTGATCGGGGGCAGCCCTTTGTATTTGTTATTTTGCAATCTTGTCATAACAATAGTGTCACATGATGCTTTTTGGCATGGGTGCACTAAAAATGACAGAGACTTTATCTGGGGGAAGATAGCAGTAGCACCAGCCACCTCTTGACTGATAACATAAGGCTCTCAATTCAACATAAGCTCCAGGGATTATGTATCGCAGACAGTGGTTGATTCATGGAAGATATCGGACTTTAGAGAAAATCTTCAGATTGTTTGTCTAAAGGAGAATAGATATCCTACTTGTCAAATAAAAGTATGAAGAAATTGAAAACGTAATTTTTTTTCGAATGTTTTCGAAATGCGAAACGTCCAAATTCTGTTTGCTTTTCTTTTTTTTTTCACCAAACATTTAGTCAATCCGGTATTTTGAGTAGGCCTAAAAACATCATATTAGCTCAGTATAGCGGATCATCGCTCACACTCACTGCGCGCTGGCTGAAATTACGTTCGGCATGAATGTGGCCTTAAACAAATAAATTTGCCTTTGGGTTACTTGCGATCACTCGTGGTATTCGAAGTGAACTTTACAAAAAGGACCAAAAAATGTTTATATTCAAATAATGCACATAATTCAATGACAAAGACAACTCAGCCTAATTGTTCCACTCAGAGATGGAGCACGTGACGTCTCCTTAATTTTCCTCCTTACGCTTTACATATTATTAAACTGGTTGCCATCATGTGATTGTCTGATTGCTTCAGATCTGACTTCCCAATCAAGTTGTTGAAGCATCTGTAATATTTGTGGTTGTAGCTGTAATCATTGAATGTTTGGTGGTTAAGCAATTGTGCATTGGAATCGGAATATGTTACTACGAGTTCCTTTGACCAGAAATACCAGACCACATCAGACATCACCATAGTCCATAGACTTTGTTTATGTGCTCTGAATCCTAACATAAAATATGTTTTGTGAGACTGAGAGGATTCTCTGTCATAAAACATGATTTTCTACATTGTTTTCCACAATGAGGGCAAAATAATTCCATGAAAGTATAAAATAGGTGATTTGTTTAATTTTGCAAAGACCTTATCATCTTTTCTATTAGGATCTAACATGCAAACAGAACATTAAATATGTCTACTTACATGTCCTTCTACAGGGCAACGCATCTTAATGAGGAGCGGTATTTTTCATGACCTATGCTTGTGTCTATGCTTTGACATTCATTGCGCGTCATAGACTATAGATAATGTTCAAAGATTATGACTTAGAGGAAACAGACGGTAAAATAAAAATACCAGATAGCCTTGGCTTGAAACAAGGAGAATAGGAACCTGAATAATATATAGAACTACATATATGTATATAGAACTAGAAAATATTTTTAATCTCACAACTTTATTCAAGCATTTTTATTTGTGTATAAATAAAAAATGCTTCAATAAAATTGCGAGATTAATTAAAAATTAAAAAAAACCACTGACACAAAATCCTCTAAAAATACAAAAATAAATTAATCCAAGCGTCGTAGCGTCGGGGGTCCGCTTTGTTCTGTGCTTGTACTAAACGGTTTTCGAAGCGATCCCCCGACGGTTCGACGCTTGGATTAATTTATTTTTGTTTTTCTAGAGATTTTGTGTCGGTGGTTTTTTTAAATTTTTAATTTAATTTTTTTTCATGCTTTTTTAACTTATATAGTTTTTCTTAGCCTTGACTGTCCCACTCCTGGGCATAGGATTTACCCCATTTCTTCCAATTTTCACGGTGTTGCGCATCATCTCACTAATTAGCGAAAAAAAAGGAAAGTCATAAATTAAAAAAAAAACGTTCATTCAAGGGGGAGGGGGGGTGCAGCCTCCCTCCCCCCCTCGGCAATACCCATGGTGACAAGTGATAAGATTTTAAATTTCAAATCGACTAGACCTATGGAAGTTGTGTATATCCCGTCATCAACTAGAAAAGAGGTGATGATCTTCAAATGGCTGAGCAGATTTTCTCGAAACATAGCTAAGAACACTCTCGATTAAAATACCTTTTAAACGAAAGCAATTTTATCAAAATCGGCTCATCCGTTAAGGAGCTACGATGCCACAGACACACAGATACACACGTCAAACTTATAACACCCCTCTTTTTTAGTCGGGGTTTAAAAATAATTTTATTTATAAGGTTTGGTAAAACTTAGAAATGCGCTTCATCCTAGCGTTTTTCCAACTGTGTTGGGGTTGGCTTCTAGTCCAATCAGATGCAGCTGAATGCCAGTGATCACATGGATTGATTATCTGACCTCCGCAAACCAGTTAGTACTGGGTAATACGGTACCCTTTGGTAAGACTGGTTGTCAGACTTTCGGGCCACTGACCTGACACCTGACCTGTACAAGAGCTCTTCGAGAACATTATAGAGATTAATAAGATTATTTTCTTAGTCATGACTTGTTTAGACAAACCTAATCGTCTCAAAAAAGTAAGTTTATTAGTAGCAATTTGAGCTTTCCAAAACCCACTTTCTAGCTCCATCATCAGACCAACACTTTGCTGACCATATAATATTATTGTATTGGAACACTGCTTTAGGCTTTCGTGGTTTCTAACTAAACTTACACTGTTACTTACGGGATATCTTCCGTAATTTTCACAATAATTGAAATATCGGAGATATCGTAAATGGCCTGTAAAATAATTATATTGAATCAAAGTCAAGTAAATGGACATGACCATAAAAATTAGTTTAATACAGATTCTTACAAACAAAGTCAAGTCGACATAATATGAGTGTGTTAAAAAGAAAACGCATTAACGAAACTAGTCACAATTCCAAGATATAATGAAAAAATCTAGAGGTACTTATAATATCTGAACATGTTTCTTTTGAAAGCACATCTTTATGACCTCCTTGACTCTACTCACATTTTGCAAGTGGCATACTTAGTTCTGGTTGATAATAGTGCAATTTACAAAAAAAAGTGGAACCCACCAAAAGTATCTAAAATGACATACCTTCGATAATACCTTCCTACACCCAAATCATACCATACATGGTTAATAAACAGGTGCAGCTTTGCCCTGATTTTCTAGGTGTCAATTAACCTTAACTTTTTAAATAATTCCATGAAAGGTTCAATTAAAAGTTGGGGCATAATGAATGACTCTCAAACGTAGACCCAAATACAGCCTAAACGCTGATGACAGAATTCAGTAAATGCCTAGTATATTCACAAAGGTTGTTGTAGTCAAGTAACCATCTTACATAAAGTCCCTATTTAGTAATATCTAAGAGCGAGTTTAATATTTCATGAATACTTAGTAATTTCATTTGGCTCTCACTCAGGGAATTTCATATGTTCAAAAGATGAGGACGACGCTCGACGCTCGCTCTTCGCCTTTTAATGTACGTAATGTCACAAGACGAGATTATAAACGACTTTTAGTATGCATAACCTTAGATACATCAGAAGACGTCAATAAATGTAAATAAGGAATAAAAACGTCACATGATTGCAATATATGTAGAAAAATCATGCACTGTAACTGTGCAATAACAACCATTCAATGATTCAAGAAAACGACCCATTACACTATTAAGGGCCACGGACTACTTGAAAATTATAGTGCAACTATGTAAATATAGTCATCATATTTACCATAACACGCTAACGGAACGTTGAGCTTCATCTCTATTGTTTACATGCGTTCCGTATAAAACCAATGCAAGAGGTGGAAATTCAGCAGTAGCGTCCAAGCTTCTATGTTTTTAACTCGTTTTCCGGGTGCTAATCACCGGTGCTAAAAGGCCACCGTCTCGTGACTCGATAGAAGTACCTAACACTAACTTCATAATAAGTGAAACAAAGACAATACTTATATGGTCCATGAAATTGACGTCAGCTTTTGATCGGTATTGTGAACTAGTGATTTATAAGGTGTGAATGCTGGGTAACGACGTGCTCCCTAAAAAACGGAGGTCGTGTAAGAAGTGTGGACGTGAGTTATTGTCGAGTGCCCTTAGTCGGGGCGCGCACGTAGCCAGTCAGCTGACGAGTGCCGACATCCCGTCGCTGCGCTGTGCCGCCGCGGCAGTCCGCCCCGTCCGCGCTGAACTCTCGTCTCGTCCTACCCTTATCGCACAAGGTATGGCCTCGTGATTGGGGGATCACGCCTGTGATCACCCGTCGACTTCGGCGCGAGATATAATGCTATCAACAGTTCGGATCAAATGTTTATTGTGCCTGTTTATTGTTATTTGTATCTGTGATGTAATTTACGACGTTCGACGTTATATACAAAAGCGTTTCGTATCACATCACTATACTTTCAAGTTGAAGTACGTTGGTTGACCATGTGCCTGGCTTGAGTATCCGCGTAAACGGGTGGTATGTGATATTTTTTTGTGAATTTACTCAAAACATTTTTGCCGAAGTGAGCTTTTCGTTATTTATTTACGCTGTGTTTTTTATTTTAATTCTTAAAGTGAATATCAAAAACAATTAAAATATCAAAGCAATCACAGAGCCTGTGCCTGAAAACTAACACTGAAATGCCAACTCTACAATAGAGTTCCTGTCTTGTGTTTAATAAAAGCTTACTAGTACTCCTTGACTAGCCGTATTTAGAACTAGAAGTCATTAGCACATCCTAACTGTCTATTGTAAAAGTGTAGACCATTTAAATAGTTGCACCTGCTTAAACCGTTTAAACTATCAACAATTACATAGTGTTGAATTGCAGCCCACAATTTTAGTTGGATATGTACTTACTAAAAAAACACACAATACTTCTGACTTCCTAAGTAAATATAAAAATCGATTCAGGATGAGACTGTAGTTCCGGTCCTAAGAACAAGCCATTAATAACAATATTATACGTAATATATGCCTATACAATAATGACGAGCTTGCCATGGCGCCTCATAAACTAAGGAATATATTTTGATTGCTATGTAATTTCGTCTAACTGTGGCGAAACAAAGGGTCTTATTGCTATTGCTCGTTTAAAATTAGATGCAAAATTTCCACAAGTATTGTCATAAATCTACTTGGAATGTAGTCATAAAATGTGGTAAGCTAAGTGAAGTCAACAGAATGTATAAACAACAATATGAAGCAAATAATGTCTTATAATCTATATTTTCAGTTAGAATTTTTTTTGCAAAAGAAAACCGACTTCAAAAAGACTTCATCCCATCTGGTAACTTTCCCATTTCGCCAACTAAACAAAATACCATCACAAATTGCCGATTCGTAACTATTTAGATCTTCATACATTGAGTCTCATTTCGTTACCTTTTTAAATATGCATGTATTCGTGTCCATTTGGTTACCTTTTTGTCTGGCAAGTACAGTTAGGACTCAGGAAAACTACAAAAAAAAATACCACACGTTATATGCCGTGCCAGTTACCACACGGGACGTAGCCTTCAAAAACATAAATAGTGGAAAATAACTTTTAGCTTCAGAAGTCTCAATGAATGAACCAGAAGTCGTCGGATTTTTTTTTGGCAAGACTATCTAAGTCGATTTGATTTTTATAACTTTATATTTACCATATATATACTTTATATTTTTTATAGCCCAGAATTTCCCCACTTCTATCGCGTATTATCGTATTAATAAGGTATGCAAATAGGTTCTTTATCATATCAAGTTATAATAACAGATTCAATTCAGTTATTTACATACGTAGGTAAGTACTATTAGTAGGTGAAACAATAGACTTACATATCTGCATAAGCGATTGTCGGTGGATTAGAATAATGTACAATCGTGGATAATCTATACTGGACAACATAATAACTACTTAATATTAATTTTGATTGCTTTAAGGGTTTGTAAGCTATGCTATAATATTATTGTTCGAGAATAATTTATACTGAGATATTAAATATATTTCCCAATAACAAAATGCAGCTAGTGGATCGATCATAAACGAGCGAGATGGGGAAATATAGACCCCACCGATACTCACTCCGAATGCGGTGCTCAAACTCCTAATCAAACCGCGCCATATAGTATAGGCCCTATAAACGGCAATGTTGCCGTCATTGGCGTGGTCAGATGATGAGTAGGTACCGGGCGCAACGCATCATCTGCCAAGCCGTTTTCAAGCTATGTTGAATTCGGTTCTCAATCTAAACAGAAACAGCTGAATACCAGTATTTTACATGAAGCGACTGCCTATCTGACCTCTAAAACCTAGTCAATAAATAATACTTATTAATATTTAACAAAATAATACACTTCACAATACTTTTTTTTTGAAAACAAAAAAAAAGAAACCATGAAAAAAAACAGTATTTTATAGCTGGTAGTTTGGCCTTTATAATTAATTTTAAATGATATACAAATATTCCAAATTTAAAATTAGTTTTGTAGTTGTTTATCCGATAAATGAACAGAAATTGCGAAGCCAGAAAAAAAAAAATGAACTGAAACATATCAATGTTTCAGTTCATTTTTTTTTTATAATGGTCAAATGGGTGTTTATGTAGTACATTTATCGTGCAAAAATTTACGCTTAACTGTAAATTTGTTTGTTAGTTATTTGTTCACTGTGCTTTGTGACGACTGATAAAAGTTAGAAAAAGGCTAGGCAGATGATGATGGTATGGTAACGACGGAGCAAGGTTTAGAGAAGATAATATATATATATACGAGCATATGGTATATATTATCTTCAATTGTACATTTCCCATTCACTCGAAAAGATTAAACAGAAGTAGGTAGATTGATTTCTCGATTAAACAATTTCGAGTGCACATTTGACACATTATTGAGCGGCAACACAGATCGATTCGATAAAGACAAGCAAGGCCCCACCGATCAAACAAAATTGTTCGATAGCATCGATTGTCAACATCAAAATCAGCTGTTGTAGTGATGACAAGCTTTGACCTCTCTTAAGGTTACAGGTGGGTTACATTTGCTGTACAAATCATTTATTTTAGTACAATTAGATAGAAAGCTATAGTTATGCAACCAGTAACCAAAACTGTGTTACTAAATAATGTAAACTACTAGCTTTTGCTTTGGCTTTGCTCCTGTTACACATGGAAAATATTCCACGGGAACGTTTTAAATGTAGCCTATGATAATCGGGGATAATTTAGCTTCCCGTTTGTGAAAGAATTCTCGGAATCTGATCAGTAGTTCCGAACCCGACCCCTACATACAAACTTACAAACAAATTTTACCTCTTTATAATATTAGTATACTTAGATGTGACTTCTTTCGTCAGGAAGCCATAGATCCAGCGTCCAATCATTGTCTTTTTTAGCTATATACTAGTTCTATAAGTTTTGTTGTTTGAGCAATATCAATAGTCAGTTTCCCTTTTTTCCTGATACAGGTCCAAATTACTTTTCTTATCACAACACTCGAGTTGAAAGTGTCCTTAGAGTCCTATATGTAATAACGAAACCATAAGTGACACTATTGCAACGTGTACGCGGATGCACATACTTGATGAATTAATTCAGAATTAAGTCACGCGGCATAAGTTATAATAATTAATAAAATTAGCCTTTGATGAGTTAGTCGGAAAAATACGCGCAAACACGTGATTTCTAAGCAAAGCTTTATAATTTTATAGCTCAATTTTATGTTACAAAATTGTCACAAACTTTAACATGTGTTTGTAACAATTTCCTAAATTTTTACGCCTTTTTCCCATGGAGGTAAAAAGAAACTACAGAACGCAACCTTACATACCATTTCCTTTCGCCTTCTCCACGTTCAAACACGCACGCTGGTTATAAGTACTACACATCTAACCTTTCTGACGACACATCATCAATAAGGTCAGAGTATGTTCTTTTAGGGTGTCCCCTTCAAAATTGTCGCATGAAGTCATTATAAAGAAAATGAAGATCCTATAATACAAGCTGTTGTTTTGCATCCTCGTCAAATTCAAGGAGGTGACTATGCTAATGACTCTCGACCCGAATCAATAGTAAAATAGGTTTTTTTTTTTACCTAAACCGGTAAGTGTGAACCACCCGTGTTTTAAACAACGTGCTTTCACACATACAAACAATCTCAAACCTTTATTCGGTAATTTCGTATCCCCTAAACCATGTTATGGTAGTTATTCTGAAATATTGACATAATAAAACAACAACAAAAAAAGAGCGTTTATACATAATTAACTAGGTTCCGGAATTTAAATTGATCATTTACGTCTTTTGTGACAACCTCCTGAATTTTGACGAGGATGCAAAAGAATTCCTTGTATAACCACGAAGTAATCGTTCTCATATCTGTTGACAGAACGATTCGTTTGCATATATAATCTTTCTACGTCGAGAAAGCAGTGACGCTACGTATACGTCAGCAGCCAGTAGCCAACGTAATCAATAAGTTCGAAAGGATTAAGTCCGTGCGTGCGTCTGGCCATACGTTAGCTGTAAGCTGAACTGGATTGCGATTCCAAATACTGAATTTATTAGTCGGCTTTTTCACCATTTAGTGTAAAATTCATTGGTAAGAGTTTAAAAGTTTATAACCAGCTTGTTACTGACTTATAATATTAAAAACAATGGGAGGTCAAGCTATGTCTGATATGGATAGTTTAAAATGTCTGCTCAATCTGATAGTGTTTTTCATAAAAAACATAGGCTTCGTCAATAAACCACAAGAATCAGTATTGTATTCGATAACTTGACAATTTGATGTAATCTTCTATCTATATAAAAATTAATGTTGGTAAGCGCATAACTGAAAAAAGGCTGGACCAATTCAGCTACTTAATTTTTTTTTGTATGTTCCTTAAAGTCCACGGAAGGTTTTAATACTAAAAAAAAACTTTTAACTTTTGACAGAACGAAGTCTGTCCGGGCAGCTTAATTATAATAATTTTATTGAATTGTTACTGTTACTGAAAGAAAGTGGGCTATCCCTCTCTCCACATGTTCTCTCCTCTCTCCTAATGTTGCTGTGCCTGACAGGGTTCATACTGATCTCTTATTTGATAACACGATCTTTGTAATACATATGGAATGCAGTAAATATTGAGTATAACTCATATTTCTAAATGATTCTACCTTGGGATTGTGACCGTCACGCAAACCAAGTTACGTTTCTCTGAACGGAATAGGAATATTAATTACAAAGGAAAAGTACAAAGTTGTCATCTGTTTCTCATTACTGTCTATGGCGTCTAAACATGTATGCCCAGTCATATCACCAATCATCGTTAAAAAAACGTGGGTTACCCGGTTGATTTAATTAAGAAGTCAGAAGCTGTTGAGTAACAATTTGTTTGCTTTTGGGACAGTGTTCTAGTTCAATAAATTTTCAGAATTCTTTTTCTTATTCTTTGCTATTCTAATAATGTAATAATCTGCCAAAATATCAATTTCTTTCCAGTGATTAGATTTATCTGACAGCTCAAAACTAGGCCCAATATCCTCTAGTCTATTGTCAGTAAGTAAGTATGTCAGTGAACTAGGTACAAAAGATTTAATCTAGTAAGATGCGTATTGTTTCTGACACAAGAAACATCCGTTAGTTGTTCGAACAACTCAACCTAAAGGAAGGACGTCGCAGGAGTCACCTCGACCTCATTACCAATGATAATTCAACGATAATGATCGTTTTGCACTCAAACATATACAAAAATAAATAAATAAAATCTGTATCGTAAATAAATTGACACATGTTTGTGAAATTGTATTGTTAACGCTGTTGCCCTGTTGTGATCCAATTGGCATGGATAGGACGAAGTGAGCCAGTGCGACGACCAAGTGGGTTGGTCGTCAGAGCTCGGTAGTAGTGTCATCACATACCTAATCGACAGGACGCGCCATCGGCCTCATGGCAATAGCCACGCTCAATTAATTGTTGTCTTTCAGACGCTATGAATATCTCGAACTGAATGTGGTTCGCCCTAGTGACAGTGAAACTCATTAAGAAGCAAGATGGTCAGTATTTTGTGTTCCTTTTTGTGATATTTTCAACTACTCATTGTTCTGCGTCCGGTTCATACGAAACGGGACTTCCAAAGGGGAATCGTATAGCTAAGCTAATTGTGATGTGTAGTTTAATTGATGTACGTACGTACCAATTGATGTGCGCGATGTAAACAATAACCATAGACTATGGTTGAACCTATTGGTTTCTATTTTTAAGATAAATGCGCTACAAGGAAACGGCTCGAGGACTATTGTAGAGCACGCATAAAAATAAAAACAATGGAAAATAACTCAAACCGACACATTATAGATGTAATCAGTGTCATACCTCAATCGTCCGGTTGAACAGTTATGCGATACTATGATTGAATACCAAATCTAATTGTAACATAAATTAAAAACTCGACGTCAATTAAAAAAAAAAAACAAAAGGAAGTCCATAGAAGATCCTTATTTCTTAAACGTGTAAGTAATTATTATTTACTATCGGACCTTGCTTAGTTCGTCTTTACGGCTTGAGAAAATATATAGAGATTTATTATTAAACTATCTCCAAAAACTGTGTAGGTTATGAATTCTACAGGCATCTTTTTTTTTTGTTTACATATTATATTGTGTTATATTTTATGTACCTTTGTCCACATAAACCTTCTGAAACCAAGTCTCTAAGTGGTTCCAGAAGTTTAGAAAAATAAGTCGATCAAAGAGACGAAAACAAAAACCTTCTTAATTTAAAATACTAATTAATAATATAGCACTAGATAATTACGTGAATATATAATATAATACTTCGTTTTAATTTTATTAAATTCATTCTTAGTTTAGTTTTTTGTTTGTGTTTCTTAGTTTAGTATAGATGATTAATATATTGGTGGATGGAACACCGACGCGAAAATACTTACCACGTACTCAGTACCTACATCATTCTGAAACCCCCACATAGAAATTACTGTTTGGTATTTTTAATCAGTTGTACAGACAGCGTCAGTATGTGCTAACCCCTCTACAGTCCGGCCGAGTACGCCAGGGGAGTTTCTACTTAATGACGCTGTCTGTACCATACATACTGACCGTGTAGGTATTGCACTTTTGTAGAAAACCGCTGGTTTTTTTTTTAATTATTGATGAAAACGTTCAGAATGATGTAAGGAGTACCTGGTAAGCACCTTCGCGTCGGTTCCCCTTTGCCCAGAATATTAAGATTGTACAGACATCACATAAAAACTGGAAGGAAGTAAGTATCCCAAATTAAATCCTTATTTTACGTCAATGATTAAAAATCTATACTAAACGTTTTAGCAACACAGAATCGTGACCGTTGGAAAGGATGGAGGGAGACCTTTGCCCAGCAATAGGACAATACAGTAATATTTACATATATTATTTTAACGTTTTTAAAATTAACGATGACACGATGTATATTCCTACTCCTAAAAGTCTCACTGTTCTATACGAAACCTTCAGGCTTCATGGAGTAGGCACGTATGTTATATTGCACTTCACGTCAGGAATAAAGGCTTTTATCACATTTTATTTGGAACCCGATACAGGCCAGACTCCCACGAGTGAGATCCCGTTGCGACTTCTAATAAAACTATGTACCAAGCAGTACATAAGGTAATTCTTTAGTTCTCCCTGAGCGATATTAAAAAGCTTTCTATCTTTCTATTTGCTTCTAGTAAAAAAACAACAAGAATAGTTTTTGGTATTTAAACGATTACTAAATACAGGTAGTTCTGTTTGGTGTCGGACGTAAAGAATACCACCATCCCATATCTTCCCGTGGGAGTCGTAAGAGGCGACTAAGGGACTTGCAAGAGAATGGGCAGCAGCATTCTCTGTGCTTTTGTTACAACCGTACTGCGATCGCCAATCCGCCTGCCAAGCGTGGCGATTATGGCAAAACCCCCCATGTTATGTCAATGTGGCAACACTTGGGGGAGGCCTACGTCCAGCAGTGGACGTCTTTCGGCTGAAATGATGATGATGATGAAATACAGGTGTCAACCCCTTCACAAAGCCGTTAACCAAGCATTCTGTACATCAAAGTAACTCAACGCACAAATTATTGCTGGGAAAGTACTTTTTTCTTGTGTTAAAAACCCCATTTCACGGTTGGACTCTATGAAACAAGATTCTCCAAACATTGTGCTGATGGATTCGTTGAATAGTACAGGGGCCGTGGAAGTATTTAAAGTAAAGTTCAAAAGTTATAAAAGTTGTATTTTGAAACTTTGACCCCCAATATCTCTAACAGGTATGGTCTAACAAAAAAAATATCGCAATGCCTTCCGGCTTCGTTGAAGGCATTTTTACACCCATTATAGAAATCGATGAGCAAATGATCCTCATGTAGAGGATTCGATCCCGGGATCCCGGTCAAAGGTTAGACCCGAAAATTCCGGGATTTAATTTATGATTCCCGGGATTTTCGGGGTTGATACATTTTTAACATTTTGAACGCCAGAGCATAAACGCACGCGCGTGCCCTCCACGCCAAGCCACAAATTCACAGCAAATACTTACAAATAAAAAAACGAATATTAAAAGTACTTAATTATATCTTGATAAGACATTTAATTTGAAAAATGATACTATACTTCAAAAATATGTTAAAAGAGAACATGGAAGAGAGCTAATTTACTGCTCGATTGCAAAACGCGTTGGAATAGCATCTTTACAAAGCTGGAGCGATTTGATCTTTTAAAAAATAGCATAAACAAGGCACTTAAATAATCCTGTACAATTTGAGCAATCAGATTTTCAACTCATTAATGAGATAATCAAGGTCTTGGCAACAGTTAAATTATCTGTAGAAGCACTTTGTCGTTCTGACGCCAATTTGAGCACGGCTGATGCGACATTCAAGTTTCTTTTTCAACAACTGCGTGACAATGACTCAATTTTGGCTTCTAGAATAAAGACACATTTATTAACCCGCATAAAAGATCGTCGACGAAATGAGTTAAGTGGTCTTTTTGTTACCACTACAAATACAATCCCGGGACTATCCCGGGATCCCGGGATTAACTTTAACCAGTCCCGTAATCCCGGGATTAGAAATATCGACCGGGATCGAATCCTCTATCCTCATGTCTTAGGCGAAAGTCGCGTACTAAAGTCAACTCGACTCGCCCTCTTTTATTTAAAAGACTGCAATAGTAATTACAGCAATTAATTCGTTAAATAACACCACGCTATTAATGCTACTACTTAATTGTGTGGATTAAATAAATGGAGTCTTGAAACTATGAGTTAAAAAAAATATGTTTTTGGATGGAACTTTATATTATTCGATGTTATTATACAATATTTAAATAAGATGACAGCTCGTGTGCTTTTTTATATTTCATACTTCTTATAAAAATAAAATCTTTCTTATAAAAAAAACGAAAATCTTTTTTATCAAGTTACACGTGTACAACCTCAAAAAATAACTGTATTCCCACGTTAAAGAGTATTTTCTGCGTTTGTTGTTTTACTGTTTTCCCCAAAGTAATACGGAAGATTTTATTAATCAAGGAAAAATAACAAATAAGCTACGTGGCCAGCAGCGGTACAAACCTAAATGCGTATCAGGTTCAAAATATTGCAATTGTTAAGTATTTTCGTATAATATCTGTGTATTTATTTAGTAACAATAAAATACAATGGAGAACAATGATCGTATAAATAGTTTAAATAGAGCACGTTCAAAGATACCCGAGATTGTGTGAAAGCTCATTTAATTTTAAATCTGATCTCGAATTTCATGACAACTATTATGATTGACTATTGTTATTGGACAACTAATCACAAGTTTTGAATTTTGACAGCATAATACTGATCGGAATGTTAATTATGCTTTTCACAGCGTTAAAAAGTTATAATTTTATCAGGGTTTAAAAAAGTAAGCCTATTTAACAATACTTAGAATTAGTAAAATAGTTTTATAACAGCAATCAATTAAGTACTTTCGCCTACAATACAAAAATAAAACAATAAAATTAATTATTTAATCGTTTATTACCCAAATACTATTATTTATTGATTCATTAATCCCACATATGGCCGAAGCACGTCACCTATCGCAAGTAATTAAATGATTAAGTTTTATTATATTACAGTAATACTAATAAACACAAACATATTATACAAATACAAAATAATTTATGAGCTCAACAGATTAGCAGTAAAGCATTGCCGTTTAAGTTAAAAGGCATTTAATGAATGCTTACTTGCAACGGTGCATTTCTAATGCTTATTTATTGAATATATTTGGTTTTGCCATTGTGATAGGATATATACATTTCGTGATGCCGGAGTTACCCGCTGCCCTCAAGCCAAGGCAGTGCTAACCATCTTGATGACTTGGTAAACACACTGAAACTCAGACCTTTATTATTGGCCTTCTGTCACATGAAAGAGATTAGCGCCATAATGTTCACATTGACATTATCTACACAAACGGTTACTTGCATAGCCAATCATTATGAACAGGTACTATTCATCATAGAAATATTATGCTGGTTAATTTATTGTTACGTCACAAATTGTATTTCTTCTTCTTAGCGTGTCAATGGCAATCAAACTTGTGTCGACCCAGAACTGGGCCACTAGTTTGGCGCCTTCAGTAGCGTCCATCAGTTCCTGTTATAAACAAACAACAGGACACGCAGAACACGATATTAAGTGCCCCATCATTTGTGGAACAGCACCACATTTACACTCCAGAGCAGAGTCATTAATGAATCTCCACCTGATCTCCAATCACAAATTGTACTATTTGCGTGTTAGGTACTGTCCTAGTTGTTTTCTAATCAGCATCATCTGCTGTCAATCCTTGATAGCTTTAAGTTGTCATAGGCTGGCCGAAAAAACAACAGCGAATCAAACCACTTAACGTGAGGTTTGACATCATAATTCGAAGAACTCTAGAGAAAATCATACACGAATCTGTTATGGAAAAACGTAACGTAAAATTTATTGAACATTATTGGGTTAAACGTTTTTGTACTTTTTAATAATTTAATTTAATTATTCATTTAAATGACAAAGACTCATAACACATGTCAGTCATTGTGTATTGACATAACACATTTAAACAAACACAATAAATTAAAAACATTCCAATACGTATTTTACATGCGGCTGCATACCTGACCTCCACAACCCAGTCAGTACTGGGTAAAACAATACCCGTTGGTAAGACTGTTTATCATACTTTCGGACCTGTAACCATCGACTACAAATGACGGCCGGGACCAACGGCTTAACGTGTTTTCCGAGGCACGGAGAAAACTTGGTATGTGATGGGTCGATGCGCCCATCCACAGACCAACCTAGGCAAGCACGGCTGTTATTATTTAGCCACGATCCAAGTATTTGTGTAAAATAAATAATGAAAATAAAATCGAATAAAAACCAAGTCAACCAGTCTTAAAACTATATTAGCACAATCATCAAACGTATATTTAATCCAGATTGTTTATGTTGTTTTACATCATAGTTCATCTAAAGAGATATTATTTTTGCACAAATACATAATTCAAACGACTCAGACACTTTATACCTGCAAACGTCTTGTATATTGGCAATAACTCTTGTCTTATTTAAAAGAATGACCACAATATAAGTATTTACTGCTCTTTTAATGGGCTATTAGCGAAAAAAGCGCCTTTTGTTTCTATTCAAAGTGATGATGTTCGGAAACTCATTACTTGTGTAGTTGCGTTGTTAAGGGGCTGAATGCAGCAACACGTCTCAATATGTAATCATCATTTAAACACAAATTTTTACGCTCTTCTCAAAACAAATATATTTTTATCTATGTATATCAAGCTGTCGAGTCCAGATGACCTACATTGATATGAATAAAAGGACAGGAAATTTTCCAATCATAAGATCACGTCATGAGATCTAGACCTGATACATGTACCTATTGTAATCTTTGAACCGTAGCGCTCCGTCGTTTCCTGAACTGAACTGCTGTAGGTATAATGAAAAGTGGAACTCTATTGTATGTTAACAAAAAACTGGACACTAGTAGATTCATTGAGATAACCAACTCAGCTCCGTCAATGACTAAGGAAAATATACCAAGTAACTTCTTACGATTTGTATTCAACACAGGAAACTCATAAACGATATTCATAAAAAAATAAGCCTGAATACTTGACCTCGGTGACCCACAGCGTCTAGAGCCAAGGGCCGCTCACGATGTCTCATGGCTGGTCCACTAAGGCCATTGTCCTTTACCTTTTAATTAAGATCTCATAACACATACGTCACGACGATGATTGGGTGAGCAATCCGTTTAATTGTTTGAAAGCGATAAGCGTTGGAGAGCGCGTGTCGTAGCATACGTTTGTATGAACATGATTGGAAACTCGTGGTCGCCTTCTCGTGAGTGATCATGTGACTGTGATGAGACCACTTAAGCAAATAAACGCCGCTGCTGACACCGCGACCGCTGCCGGCCACCACTCGCCGACAATTAGCTTAAGACACACTCACCTAAATAATTCATTGGATCGCGTTTGAACTATCAAGGCGATGTTAACTCAATCTAGCCAGCAATGCACGACTGTGGTAATCATTCGCGTAATTTCATTACACAAATGTATGGATTTGCTAACCCGTAGGTATATATGCGAGTTATAAAAAGTACAATAATATTATATTAGCGTATGTTATCATCCTTGTGACTTGAGGTAAACACAAATGTCTGTTAAGCAAATACAGATGTTTTGATTAAATGCTTTAAAGATTTACAGTACTAATTGTGGAATGCTATTGATGATATTTTCGTGGGTATTTCCTTGGCAACGAGTACTCGTGATGATTTACAATGATTTATTGTACTTAGACGAAAAGATTTATCTTATAGATTATCTATAATCTAACAAGTGCCTAGATTTGATTTAAACAAGATGTGCCACTTGTTAAAGACTGATATGATGTTTCTATTCATTTGCTGCTCACATGATTGAAACAATCTTGTAAGATGTCATTCCTGAAGGTTAAGGTTTTGATTGTTCTGTTTATCATTGTTTTAAGGCAGATCGAGATTTTATCGCGACTCCTGTATCCGGGTCCAGATTTGTTTTAACCATCGTTTACTTCAAACGCTAAGTAACGGAAATGGAAAAGCTCATTTGCAGCTTTATATAATTAACACACTAATTACCTCACCTGTCGCATGATTTAATAGTTTGTAAAGTCCTAAATACCTACATTAGATTATGAAGAAACGCCTGTACACGTATGTGCTAAGGTTGTAATCTTTGTAAATAGTGAAGACTAATCTTTTCAGCCTTGAAATCAAAGTTTCATAGGTCAAGGATTGAAGGCCATTAGAACCAAACACAGAAACAGCAATTCGATAACCTTACATGTGTTTATTCGTCTAAAAATTATATTTTGGTAATGAGGACGTATGAAATAAGTAAATTACAATAAAAAATGGGCATTAAACCCTGTAATTGGTCCAGCATTGCTTTGGGGAAATCCGTTCATTATCACGATAGAGCTAACACAACATGTCTCAAATTTATTTACATATTTCATAATATTTGCTCAATATTCTACAAGTAGACCCCGTGGTTATGTAGAGTACAAAGGCACAATTATCACCTGGCGTTAAAAATACTCTTGGATACAAATATATGTAAGGCTAGGTAAATATAAAAACAGTAACGTTTTCTATGGCTTCCATTGATCGTGGTTAAACGTAGCCACAGTGTCAGCCTATCAACATCCTCGCTCCTACTGACCGATTGCAGTACAATCACATTTTATTGTGCACGATTTTGCACATACAAGTGCAGTGAGTACCACTATGCACCGGCGCCCAAGAATAGGAACTAAGTGGAGAGCACATCAGCACAACAACCAAGCACAATGTAAACAATAAACACCACTAATATCCTCTATTTGTGATAATGTTAAACATTCATGATGAAACAAGTGATTAGCATCGTTGAGTTTACCATGTCCTCAGTGTTGAGCCATCTTCACTTAGAACTTGTCTGTTAAGTCGCCGGAGGTTTCTTTGCTGACACCCTGAAGCTGAAACATTCAGTCCCGCGATTGTTCAGTCCGGTGTCAGACATTGACCGACGCGGGCGCAGCTTTTTATCCGATTATCGCGCGCTTTCTAAAGTTATCCTATCGGAACATAGATCGTGATTATCAACATGTATCGGACTAAGCGACGACAGACATTGGGTGTGTGAAAAGAACTATTTAAGTATTGTTGAATTAAAATGTTCGATTAGGCTGCTATTATTTTGGATTAGGCTGGAATCGTGTCTTAATTTGAAAAACTAGGTATATTCTCAGTCACCTAGCCACTGTGTTTTAAGATTTGATGCTATTCATATTCATAATCCCAAACTGGGATTGTTATTGTAAAATTTTGCATAATAATTTCTACAGTTGGCTTACCCTTTACGCATCTTTAGTGCTTCTATTGTAAAAATAAAAATCTTCAGTTAAGTCCTAAATTAGTTACTTTTTCGATGCCCTTATTCCAGCCTTTACCTTTTGCTTTTGCCTTTATCCAGGGCCTCTTATTAGACCAGCGTGTCTTTTTAATATTTACAAAGTTTTCTTGCAAGTTTTTAGGATAATATTTGACCAGAATTGGCACAGGTACTAAATAAAAATACATCCTACTGAGTGACAAGCTTTAAAGCTTCATAATGCGCAGGTGTTCGCAGACAATTTATTTGTATTTTTTTTTAGGCAAGCTAGTGCAACCACGCACAAAATACTGTACGATTGTTTCTCACATTTGGTATTTTTGTGGCTTTCCTTATTCGGTTTGTCCGCAAAAAATCATCGGATTTCGATAGATAGCAGCTGTTCGTAACTGGCTAGTGAGATGCGTGCACGCATACAATATCAAAATGGGACCAAGTAATCGGTACTGCCGCCTGCATCCTTTTTAGAATAATAACTTAAGAAAACATCTCTTACAAAATCTTCATTCTTCTAAACTGTTATTTATTGTTTTCCAGGTTCGTAAGACGAGCATCCGAATGACTGCTATAAAGGAATATCCTTTCGACTTGAGTGATTTACAACATCAACCACCGAGTGCCGTCGGTGGAGACCCGCGGCCTGCACAGACGCAGCCTAACCCACCTAACCCTCCTTCTGCGATCAAACAACGTGTCTCAGTGCCCTCACTTGAAGGAAAGAGAAAAGTGTCCATCATGGCCGACGAATCGAGCAAGGATCGAGAAAACTTACCATCAGACAGGTATGTATCGAGTTTAGTTTACTAATTTAAAGTTCCTAGCTCAAATGCACGGTTCGAATATTGTATGGATGATAACCGCGGAGAAGAAATTATTAATCGTCAATATTCTTCTGTTTACCTGCTTAGATTGTAGGGGGTGGAAGGGACATCGACGCACAAACGGTTACCACGTGTTCAGTACATTATACAGCTTGGCAATAAAGAGTGTGGAATAATTGAGGTCGCCAGTATCGCAACTGTGGCAACCCGTAATACTACAACTCAACAGATTTTGATACTTGTTTATTTTTAGGGATATGATCCCAATTCCAAGTGGGTGGTTCAGTCCCTCGGATGCTACGCAAACACCATGGAAGGCTTCAATGTCCAGTACGAATTTTAGTTCCAACTGTCACCGCGTCAGACTCTTTTTTGCCAAGCTGTACCAAACCTTCAAACCCCCCCAAAAATAGAAATTTTTCATCGGTAATTTTAAAAACTTCTATGTTTGTACGTCGATTTCCCTTTTACCCTGTATGATTATACTTTAAAAAAATTATAAGTATACATTTCCTTTTGTGGTAACCAAAGGAAAAGTATACTTCGCTAGGTCATCAACATCATCTGTCCAGCCTTTTCCTAAACTATCTTGACGTCGGCTCTCAGTCCTACCGCCTGCAGCTGAGTGACAGTATTTTACATGAAGCGACAGCCTCTATCCTCTATCTGACCTCCACAACCCAGTAACTGGGTAATACGATACCTCTTATACTTCGCTAGGTATAGCGAAATATTGTCATGTTTGATTTTTTTATCACATCCACAATGTTTTGTCTTCAGCCATCACCAGTGTAAAAAATCCATTATTATATATTTTGTTAATCTCCCACACGTTGGAATTACGTTTTAAACACTAACGTCGAAAATACGTATACATGCCCTAAATTAAACAAACAACAAAAAATAAAACAAAATGAAATGAAAAGTCTGCACAGATTTTCCACAGCAAAACAAATACTTACTATTTTTGTGGCTAACACGATTTCACAAAAAGTTATAAAACGTCCGTTTTTGCATCATTTTTCATGGATGCTCCGCTCATATTGGTAGTAGCTTGATGTTACATAGCCTTCTCGATAAATGGGCTATCCAACACTAAAATCATTGTTCTATTTGAACCAGATGTTCCTGAGATTAGCGCGCTCCAAATGTAGATTAATAAAAAGAAAAACAGTGAGCAATGGTAGCCCAGTAGCCGACAAACCCGACTTACGACTAGTAAGGTAATAGGTTCCAACCCAAACTGTAATTTATTGCATCACCACAGCACTGTCAACGATGCGATGAAGGGAACTGGCAGGTCCGAGAACAAAACCTTCGCAGACTTGTGATCTACCAATCCCATAAGACTCAAGTGGTTTATTACAGGCCACACCCTCTCACAGAGAGGAGGCCTGTATCCCAGTACTGGGATCAAGGTAAATAAATAAAAAATAAAAAAAAAATAACATCTCGCCTTCAATCCCTGAACGGTTGGGCAGAGTTGTACACAGTAGTAGTAGTACACCCACATTTCGCCAGTTATGTTAAAGTCTCCTGTAATAGGGGGCGAGCCTAATACCATCATATCATCATATCATATCATATTTGAAAATCGCAAAACTACGTCCGCGTCTGTGTTAAAGGAGTAGGAAATTGATAAATAATTATATCTAATCAATACCAATACATTGAGTTTTCCTGTTAATCTTTCCTTCTATTCATTTTGTGTGCTTAGAAATCAATGTAAATAAAACAATAAAAAGATTTAAAACGTATAACATAGAAATAATCAACAGATATTTTATCAGTACGTACGCAAGAAGTCATTGAATGAAAATTTGTAGAGGCATATACTTCCTTTTAGTCTATTTGTTTGGTGGCAGTTTTAACTTAAAAAACCTTTCACCTCGGACGTAAAATCAAAACACGCTAACTCTCAACACTCTTATACCTAAACTCTTTAACACCAAGTAATTGTCAAAAACCTGAAATCCTGAAGTACGATACGGTAGCGCCACCTGTAGTTTCGTAACAGAACTACACACAGTGGTTTATGTATTGAGCATTCACAGTAATTGGCATTGAATAAGTACAGAGCAGCTCAGTGCGGTATCGGTACCAACGAGTGTATGATAACTGTTCATAGGTGGCGCTGACTGCTGCTGATCTTTTAAACTTACGAATGCATCGGCCGCGACTGTGCACCTTAAAAATAATATTCCATAGGAAAAAAAAAGCCTGTGTCGTCACGGGCTTGTGTTTAAGATGGTTTCCTTTTTCTTTTTCACAGGATGTTGTGTAATAGAAATTTATAACTAGAAAATTACGGAATATTGGTACATATTGACTCAAAAAAAAGGTGTATATTTTTTTAAAGCAGTGTCAGGATAAATATTCTACTGTTAAAATTACGATCTCATTGCAAAATCTTTACGTGTCCCGGATGAATATGAGTTCATAATTTTAAAATAAAAAAAAAACATATAAAGCCTACTTTCAATTTGTTTCATTGTCCAAACGCGAGCGTTGAAGTCTTTTACTCTTGAAATCTTGAAATATTTAAAGATAATTTACAATACTAGTGCTAAGCTTACGTTATCACACTTATCACGCTTCCTAATTTTATAAACATAGTAATGCATCGTTAAAGTATTTACTAGGTAGATTTATTTCTTTTCTACAAACATAATTATATTTTAAATTATACAATCTGTAGAAATCTATAAAATTATAGAAAATGGTTAAACATGAGCACGTCTGGCATAACAAGATATTTTACGACTCGCAGACGACATTCGATCATGAAGCTTAGCATCAAGTGATTTAAGTGTTTCTAATAACTGCTTACCTTTCACTCAGCAATGACTCGCTCGCACAGCATAGTCCTCCCTCCCAGTACATACACCTATGTATAAGAACAGTTTCTTAAGCTCATCACGTGACGGTGTTTGTGAAAGGCATAGACCGTGCCCAGTTACAAGAGAACCCTGCTGACTCATAACATAACCCTTTGTTGTCTGACACCAGTAGGTACTGGGGGGGATAATAGAGGTCATGTCAATTGGTCGCTTCCAAGACGTGTGTAGGTATCACATGACTGGCGTCCAAACAATATTGTATTGCAATAATATGATTGATAGGCATAGGCGTCACGTGCTTTGACTCTCAATTAAATGTAGGTATGTAATTGCGATTACGTTTTTGTAGGATCCCGTTAGCAAGTTTATTTTTAGATTAAGAATTAAACTTATAGTAATTTGTATGGGTTGTGTTCTAGATTCAATTAAGTTGATCTATTGACAGCTTTTGGAGATGCAAGTTTTTTTTTTTTCAATTTAGGTGTCGTGCCAAACATCCTGTAATTATAAAAAAACCGGCCAAGTGCGAGTCTTACTCGCACACAGGGTTCCATAGCCCCAAACAATATAATAACAATATTTTGAACTCTCATTCATTAGTTAGTAGTATTAGTTAGTAAACTTCCACTCAACCGCAAAACTAAATTTGTTTTTCATAGTATGTTAATGAAAAACAAAGTTACTGCTGCAGTTTGATGAAAAAGTCCTATATCTCAAAAACTAAACATCATATCTTATTGAAACCAATTTTCGTTGATAGTTTTTTTTTACGTTCTACAAACCTAATTATTTTCAGAATTTTCCTTCTCTTACTTTAGAAATTAGGGACACATTTTACCACTTTGGAAGTGGCTCTAGCGCAAACTATTCAGTTTAGAAAAAAAAAAATTAGAAACCTCAATATAATTTTTGAAGACCTATCCATAGATAACCCCCACATGGGATTGATAGAAAAAATATTTTTGGTTTTCCGTTCAAAGTATGGGGAGCCCCCATAATTTATTGTTTTTTTCTATTCTTTTGTGAAAATCTTAATGCGGTTCACAGAATACATCTACTTACCAAGTTTCAACAGTATAGTTCTTATAGTTTCTGAAAAAAGTGGCTGTAACATACGGACGGACAGACAGACAGACAGACAGACATGACGAATCTATAAGGGTTCCGTTTTTTGCCATTCGGCTACGGAACCCTAAAAATCCTACTCGAAACCAACTATGAGAAAGTTATGTTATAAATTCCGAGCCGGTGCCGAAATAGTGTAATGAATATATACAAGATCATCAGCGCCTGTTCACCTCGTCAGTGCAACCGGCAGAGTGGCAAATGGCAACCACATTCATTTTCCCATTTATACATACTAAGTACTGCAGGCGACGTTACATTAGCATAACACCTTTTCATAAAGGCCCACCAACGCAACGATAACGAGGCTAAATTAATCTTGCTTGTTATTCCAAATATCACTCTTTCAAGAAATCATTAAATTCAATGTCAATGTCACCACGAGTTTATGTAGATTAGTGTACGGCATTTTCGTCACCTCTGAGGAAAATAGCAATGAACTTAGTTTAGTAATGACCTCGTTTTCATGCAGATTTTCTTTAAAACGGTACTTTATCTTAAAATAACAAAAGAAGAGTTATCGATGGCTGTGTTTAATCATAGGACGCATAGCTATTGTGTTCTGGACATTATTACGACTGTTGCATACAATGCTTTACGTTAGTCACACATCATTGGCCGTTGCTAAACTAGTAAACTATGATTGTGACCGATATTTTTTTTTGTTACTGCTTGAGCTATGTACAAGCACCAGCACATGAAGCTACCCAAAACTGTCAAATTTTCCCAATCAACATAGAAACGAATTCTTTAACGATAAAGTTGAAAATCTATTAAAGAAATTTGACAGATTGTTGTAGGTTGATGTGCTGGCGTCAGTACTATGGGGGGCAGGGAGAGGTGAAGGGAGGCGTCACGTGCTCGCTTGCCCACGGACTTCTGGCCCCGGGGCCCAGGCAACGCTTAGGGCCCGTGAGCATGACTCATCAAGGTCTTATCAGCTCAGGTTTTTAAGAGCGTTTATACCCTACGGCATTTCATACAAACTTTCAAGTCGTTATTTTCCGAAATGACTGAACAGATTTTATTGAAACTTTCTACGCATAAGCAGTATACATAGGTCTAAAAAGTTACTAAAAAACATTTTCGAAAAGTCTTTTAGAAATGAACATAATTGGAAATTTCTGTTTCTATAGATAATAAAAAATCGGTCTAATTTAGCTGTTACATTATTTTTCGAAAATGTTTTTTAAGTTTCATTAAAATCTGTTCAACCATTTCGGAAAATAACGACTTGAAAGTTTGTATGAAATGCCGTAGGGTATAAACGCTCTTAAATTAATTTAATGGCTTCTATTCTCATCCTGCCTTTGATTAACAAACGTGTGTTGCTGAAAGGCACAATCACCGATCGTGAATAATTGAGTTATCGTTGCAGTACGTCATGTATTTGTAGGTTACACCTTATTACTACGTCGTTTTTACGATTAATCTTGAACTCTGAGACTAATTTTGACTAATTACACATGATTTATTAAAGACTTGATGGTTTTAGCTGAGAAAAATGGTGGGTAATGGACCTGTAAACTAAATAAACTACTTGAAAATTCTTAAAAGAATCTCACCTGTTCCTTAATTATTCGTATAAATTATTAATTGTAACTTTAAATGCGAATCGAATGATAATTGGGACCTTAATAGTAAAATAAACTATTCACAACATTCCGATTCTGTACACTTCATTTTAGTGTATGTAAAGCTTTAGTTTATATTTTCAAAGTTTTAGATTTTTATTCAGAGAAATATCTATATTTTAGCCTACCTCTTCCAAAATAGGCATTTATTACCTAATTATTTATTATTATTATTTATTTATTAAACAATTTTATTACAAATTTTCATTTAAAAACTATGCCCCACAAAATAGAAGTTATATTTATCTATACAGTTTAATTTGAGTACAAAAATTATCATCCATCTAATATATACCATTCAAATTCCTGACTGACTGATTGACTGACCGACTGAAATATCAACGCACCGCCTCGCCTAAACCACTGGTCCTAGCGACCTGAAATTTGGAGGGTGTGTTCTTTGTGAGGAGTAGGTATCCACTAAGGGTTTTTCGAAATTCCACCCCAAAAGGGGTTTAACAAGGAATGAACGACTGTATGGCAATCGGTCATTTAGTTAGAAGCATGAATTTTCTTAGACTAGCTTCTGGTTAGAAATTAATATATAAGTATTTTAGCGTTTCCTTTCGGTGCCATATTGGATTTTTATTTTGACCTCAGTTTTAGGTGCAAATAATGAATATTAAAATACACAATGTCTTAATATCCTCCCCTGGGCTATGGCTGGCATTGATTTAAGTGAGAACTGTTTCTGACAAGGCCATTTTTATGTTGCAAGCTCCGGAGTGAGCTCTGCGAGTAACTTAGTAATTTTAACCCCAAAAGGAAACACCGCAAACGTCATTTACAAAAAGCTGCTAAGATAATTCATACTTAATATAGATTTCCGGGAGTTAAATAGTTTTGTTTAATCGTCTACAAAACCTTTCTCAGTCTTGCCTGCAATATCTAAAATCATTGAAAAGCTAATTAACAAAAGACTAACAAACTACACTAATAAATATAACATTATTTCACAAGCCCAATATGGTTTTAGGCACAAATAATCTACGGAAGATGCAGTGACGGCATTAATCACCCATATTGTCAAACTAGTAGATTCAGGAAACAAATGTATAACTGTATTTCTTGATTTGAAAAAAGCTTTTGATACCGTTTCTGTCCCCATTCTTGTGCGTAGTTTAGAAGATATAGGCGTTAGAGGAAGCCTGTTAGCATAACTCATAGATTATCTACGGGATCAAAGGCAAAAAGTTAAGGTAGGATAGTATATTAGTAAGAAGTCTTACGTGGCCTACGGCGTTCCGCAGGGTAGCGTGCTGGGCCCGAGTCTATTTTTAATGTACATAAATCTCTGCAAAATTATGTCAGATAATGGTCGCATTTTCTCATATGCAGATAACACCGCTATTGTTTTTTTTTTGGAGACACATGGGAATCCGTATAGCAATCTGCTGAAAAGGGTCTGTTTGAAATTGCCAACTGGTTGAACTCACATCTTTTAACACTAAGTATTTGTAAAACAAAATATATTGCATTTTACTACAACAACACTCAGCCCGGACCCAGAACGAAACTCTCAAAATCCACACTTCTAGCACAAATTGTTCTTGTAAAAATATAGAAAAAGTAACTCATGGCCTATGTCCAGCAGTGAACGTCTTTCGGCTGAAATGATGATGATGATGATGAACTCATATAAAATACCTAGGTATTATCGTTTATCAGCGGTTATCTTGGCATACTCACATATATATAGTCATGGCCCGTATGAGAAAACTTATTTGGATATTTAAGAACCTAAGACATGTGACAACAAAAAAAATGTTAACAGTAATCTATGTGTGGGGCGGTGCGACTAAAACGAAGTTTCTTGAACTAGAGCGAGCACAGAGATCTCTTATCGAGGTCATGTAAAACCAAAACCAAACCGTTCAAATTCTCCACCCAATGAGTTTTACTCCCTTAGCGGTATTCTTACAGTTAGAAAATTGTACATATTTCACGCTATCTTAAAATTACACAAAGTCTTGCCAAAAGACCATTTCACTCTCAGGAAAGAAGAAGAAAACACCATGTTGCATCAGTAGAATTCGTCAAAACTAGTTAGTTATGCAAAAAGACAATTCTACAATTCCGCTACCCTCTATAATAAAATAATTAACATCCATCCTATGACTGCTAAATACTGCAAAAAGGCATTAGTTCAATGGCTCAAACTGAAGACCTATAATGACATTGAAATATTGCTGCAAGTATCGTCAATACCAATTGAAAAGTTACACACACGGACTCACACACAAATACACACGCATGCACACACATACATACATACACACAGGTACACACTCACACACACTATCAACGCATTTAGGTCACTAAAAATCAAAAATAAAAAAATACCGTATTATAGGTACTTTTTTTCTAACCAGAATGAATTTTCTGACTTCTTACTTTGAAAATCACAGACTTTGACACAAATATTTATACTATACTTACACTTACGCGGTTAGGCGCGAGCGAAGCCGCGGGCAACTACTCTTATCTATAACATTTATTTATTATTTATTCACATTATTTTTCGGGGGTAACGCACACGTGGGCAATTGCCGAACTCCACGCGGCATCTCCACGCGCATCGAAGCCGTGGGCAAAAGCTAGTCTATGTATATTATTTAATACATATATTTAATTCTAATAGGTTCCCAATATTGATTACCTACTATTTTAGTTCAACACACTGGTTGCAAAATGAAATATTTTTTTTCCTTTATTCCCATTTCCTCCACTACACATAATATATAGCAAACGGGATAACCACACCGCTTCCTCATCGTAACTTTAGTATCGATTTCCTTTTATTTTATTACAGTAGTAACCATGTGCCCAAATTCAATTAGATACTGTTAACTTAATCATTCAAAGTTTCGACTATCTAAACAATTAACAAAAACGCTACGTATTGGAGTTACTGTAGACATGTAATATAATAAGATGACATGCTTACAATATTCCGATTAACCAGACGTGTCCAACAAAAGGTTTCTACCTATGTCATACTGGTGCAATTTGTCTCACTCACATGTTCGATACGGTTTCAGTTTACAGATTTTTTATTGTAATTTGTTAACGCACGAAATATTGTTCACCGTACTCATACATGTTCGAAATAAGCGCAAGTAAACCTAACAAAAGTTATTTTTTCCAACACCGCGACATTCTTCATTAATATCTTTCAACGTAAACTATTGTTCTTTTGCGTATAACTGATATATAAATATCTGCCTACTGATTCAGCTTTAATTAAAATAACAAAGGTGTTTAAAAGGTGATACGTAGAATTAATTATTGTAATTTACACCCGAATTAGCAGCAACAGCGGGGCTATGATACGTAGCCAACGCCGGCGTAGGTAATAATTAGACAGGCAACGGTGCAGATTATATGCCCACGTTAGTTCCGAGTATCCATCACATACCTATGTAGTTATCGTTAGCAGACGACATATAAAACCACATGGAACAAATCACTTGGCTGTTTTTAATCGCGATTGCACACATTGTATCGATGCGTGCGGAAGAATCGGAGGCAGCGGGTTGTGCGGGCGGCGCGGGCGCCGCTGTTATACGAGCGTTGTTTGAAGTGAATAGTATAAACACGGCCGCGACGCCTCGGGCTCATTTAGTCACTCATCACCGAGTCTGCGCCCCGTGCAATAGTTCGCAACGCATTTTTATGGCAGTGGGCCTACTGTTGTACTTTAGGAAAATTTTTGAACGTCGGCCAATGACCGGCCAGCCGGCCGGCGAAACTGAACATACCGAGGCAGTCACGTGCCCGGGGTGAGGCGCGGCGGCCGACTCGCGCGCAGCCGAACCTTCTCTTATAAGATGCACATTCGCCGCGGCATAGGTGTGGAGCGTGCTGAGCCGAGCGGCATGCCACCGCGTAAACCAGTCCTCAAATTCGCCCGCTAATCTAGTTATAGTGAATAAGACTCTCTGAGTACCATGTAGAATGTCTCACAGCAGCTTAAGTTGTCACTACGACAGCTACCTACCGTCAGATTCATCTCTCGAAACAGACGCACTCAACCGTCATTGGTAAGTTTAAAATATATCCTTATTAATTTAATAATATATCGCGATATTTTATTGAAAAGAAACAATTTGCATCTCATAAATAATACAAATAAACTGTGTTTTAATGATGTAAATAATTAAGTGTTAAATAAAACAAAAGATTAAAGCATATCTTTCTAACAATTCCAGAAATAAAATGACTACATAAATTTGTTACATAATATAACAAAGTAACAAATATACACAAAGTAACAAATAATTCCAATTCCGTCCGCAGTTAGTAACCGCAAGAAGGAAATCCGGAATATTGATAAACAAAATAATAATATCCACAAATGTAAATTTTTAACTTCCCACCCCATGTTTATTTAAATGACAAATGTGTGCGGCTTATCATTTGATCGCACGTTACGGGCTATCGAGAACGATGAACGGCTAGTAGGTGTCGGCATCGAATGGTTCTGTTCGCAGTAGCACCGTAGCGCTCATCAAACACCTGAACAAAGATTTACTGAAAACTTCAGCAACATGTTGGCCGAGCGAGCTGTTAGCTGTACGAGCGACGCGCGGCGGTACCAAAGCTCCGTACACATATTTTTTTTCTTTAACATGTGCTATTTAATATCGAAGCCATGGCTAAGGTCGTCGTGGACGCATATTTCTAGTTATATGACCCACATTTCCTATAAACAATCCATCGTATAAAGATTGCTTTACATGTTGGCGGACACCGCGTCACACGTCATGGTAACACACAGACTGCACTACCGACGTGTTTTTATTCATATATGGACATCGGAATGACTCCCTAGAGGGGACGGTCATCATGAGACAGCTATTATCTTTTTAAAACAGAATCAGCCTTATTACAAAAAGCGGTTTAACAAAAAACCCTGGTTTAAACTTCAATAAACTGGGGTCTAAACAAAAATGGTATTACAAATCGTGGTTTTGCGATAAACCATAGACTATTTCATGGTCTAACGCTAAACCTCGGCGACCCCTAGTTTAACGATGGTCTAAATCACTAAATCGAATTTTTCAAAGTTTCGCTTTTAGGTTAAATCATCTTTTTCATTGTGTGGTGTTGGTTTTATCTCGAAAATGGATATTAAAATGATCGATTTAATTGATAATGAGGATATTAAAGCCGCTGAGTTGTTCGAAATGCCACGCCGACTCAACAGAAATCGTGTTCGGGTCAATCCCTTCGTGGGATTATCCGATGAAGATTTCAGGCAAAAGTATAGGTTTAATTAACGTTATGCAATGAAAATAGTGGACCTAATAAGAGAAAATTTTCCCAGAGATGCTTGAGGATGCCCTGTGTCTCCCACAATAACAGTGGCTTTCTGGCTCTTCAAATTATTAAAAGTACTAAAGAAGGTAAACAAAGAGGCAATTGTTCTAATAAATACCTAAAAATTCCAAGGCTAAATAAACTTTGATCAACTTGCGATGGTTTTGTTTAATGTTATGGTTTCATATAACGCGCGAGAATGTTACGTTTCGTTACACGCACTTAGATGTATTTTTAGAAGTTAATAGGTACGACATTAGGTAATGTACTTAAACCTAAACAAAACTGCAATCGACGAAATAACTAAATAATGTGCAAAATAACAGGGTCTCAATATTTTTTACACTCCTAAACATCATCTAATCATTAACGTATTATCAAAACGTTATCTTTTCTAGGCATACGGAACGGTGTAATAGAATGGCATCATGGTGAACGAATGATATTTGTATTAATCTATGGTTGCTGTTTAAACAATGGTTCAAATGACGGTACTAAGAAATCCACGGTTTTTTTAAGTTTTGTAATACAAACAAATTTAAACCATGGTTCTGCAGATAAGCCTGGACTTGATAGTACAGGTTTAAACTCAGGTTTATTTCGTTTTTTGTAATAAGACCTAATAGGTTTATGTTTTCGGTATGCTTTATTATTAATTTCAGCCACGATATACGTCTAAAGAATAATTTACTATCAGCCCTTTGTTAATCTGTCACACTGTATCTTGTAATTACCATCTGAAACGTAATTTCATTGAAAATTTTAATACTTGGAATCAATTATTAATAATAACTCTTAACAACCTCGGTCATGGTGAAAATGGAGGTATTTAATGCCTGTCATGACTGAAAAAATATGGCAAAACAAACTCCTGAAGATTTGGCCTCAACCTTCCAACACGAATAAATATTAATATAGATAAGTGTAAACGTCAGATATTATTTATACGTTTATAAATAGGGAAAAAAATAAATATATCCTATAAATACAGATACTAGGATGTTTTTCTCATAATATAATTTATTTACATTTATTCCTCAAAGGTTTCATAAAAATATGTGCAATTAAAATGTTTACGGTACTTATCAATCATCGTTAAGACTAATTACATTCGGAAATCGCGTTTGAAATCAACGCTTATTAAAGGTAAACATTGCTCACGTAAAGATTAAAGTTTCGATCGCCTGTTACATTTAACTGACTAAACATTGACCCACTGCACTACACGTAATTTGCTGTCGATAAAGCCTTTACCATGAACTCACCTTGTGCCTTGAATTGATTAAACAATACGTTGAGTAGTGAGTACGGTATAATTTCTGTTCTACTGTTATCCACGACACAGTGACACGTGGCTTGGCACAGCATGGCAGCAACAGGTACTTACCACGGGCGGGTTTATTGTCACACACAATAAAGTAAAAAAAAAAATATTCAGAATAAAATCCTGAAAGGTACCTGAAAATTATTCTAAATAATATCGCGTGTATTGAAGTAAGTACGAAAGTTTTCATGACAAACCACATTATGACTAGCTACTCAGAAAAATAGTCTGCATGGTGTCGGACGTAAAGAATAGCACCATCCCATATCTTCCCGTGGGAGTCGTAAGAGGCGACTAAGGAACTTGCCAGAGAATGGGCAGCAGCGTTCTCTGTGCTTTTTTAACAACCGTACATCGATCGCCAACCCGCCTGCCAAGCGTGGCGATTATGGCAAAACCCCTCCTTCTTTGGGCGAGGCCTATGTTCAGCAGTTGACGTCTTTCGGCTGAAATGATGATGATGACTCAGAAAAAACAAACAATAAACATTTTCTTACGTGATTATTTAATGCTATTTATTGATCAACATTCTAGTTTTTACAAATTTATAACTAACGTTAATAAATATGATAAATAAAAGTGCCACTGGCCAGTATTTGCATGTATGTAAAGATATTACCTTCGTCGCATGTGTTAAAATTGTAACGTAACGCAACGGCTTTGAGTCGCTGGTATGAATAGTAAGTAGTAGACTGTTCTTTAAAAAGCCTTGTTTACGATGGAGCGTCTTTCGTCAAACATTTTTTTATTGTTCGTGTTTATTAAAAAAATAATTAATTTTCATAAAGGTCTTGCATTAACAGTATAGTCAAATGGGGTAAAAAGTGACCACAGGGATGAATCAGGACGAAAAGTATTTTCACTGTAATAAAATATTATTGGACGACACTTTGACTGCGATCACATGCAGCGTTGAATACAAATACTTTGTTACCAAAAAAGTATTAGAATTATTGTTGTTTTTAGACTGCCAGTACAAGACAAAATAATGTTGCGATTTCTAAGTTTAAAACCCTAATTAGGAAACCTCATTATTTTATTTCCTGTATATCCAAAAAATATATATTAAATTAGCGTTATAATGAATAATTTCGAATCATGAGGTTGCTTTAAAATCCTGAACGTCTGGAGATAGGAACTAATAGCTAAACGTTATTTTTAATGTATCATTCATCATCATCATTTCAGCCCAAAATACGTCCACTGCCGGACAAAGGCCTCCCCCAAGTGTCCCCACATTGACATTTTGGGGGGTTTTGCCATAATCGCCACGCTTGGCAGGCGGGTTGGCGATCGCAGTACGGTTGCTACAAAGGCACAGAGAAAGCTGCTGCCCATTCTCTGGCAAATCCCTTAGTCGCCTCTTACGACACCCACGGGAAGATATGTGATGGAGCTATTCTTTACGTCCGGCACCATACAGAGCATTACCATTTTTAATGTATAACGCTCATCAATTCATATCCAATAGGAATAACGAAGCCTATCAAAAGTACTGCTAATCTGTGTTGCCAATCTGTACGTGTCGTGAAAACTGTAAAAGCAGTTCCTAAGCGCGAGCTCTTCGCATGAAATATCAGACCGTGGGAAAATATTTACATTCATATAAGCACCACAGAGTCCACAGACCACACGGAAGTTAAAAGTATCGAGATTGTATGGTGCTTCACTACATCGGCCTTTTAAACGTTCTTTTTATAGCAAAACACGTTATACTGAGCAAAATTGCTTGAAGCAAATTTACATCGATTAAATTAAAAGTGTTTCACTTTCGTTTTTATAACATGAATGGCCTAGAATTTGCTAAAAATATACGTTGATAATATTCGGTAGTAACGTAAGTTATAAATGCGTTACTTGTTAACCGCGAATGTAATGAAACGATGTTTATAAATGACGCTGTTAATATTCAAACAATGTGTCGAGCATAAGCACGTGTAGCGTATAATTAGGCATATGGATATAACATACACACGAAATTGTGGGACTGCCTCGTTGGTTAGTGGTTGCAAGCTCGGCTGTTAAGTATGAGGTCCTGGGATCGAAGCCCAGTTCCAGCTAAGTGTTATTGGGTTTTTGCCCCAGGAATTTCTCAGTAGCAGCCACGGAGTCTGGATCTATGGCCGGATCATGGCAATAGGTGATGATAACATCTGGTGAAATGTGGGTGTACTATTGTGGGGTACACCTCTGCCTAACCCTTCGGAGATTATAGTCGTTATGTTATGTGAAATTGTGTGAATTGAATTAACAACACATTTTGAGTGATTCTGTACCAAAATTAATTATAACGATAAACCTAGTTCAGCCTTAAAACAGTTTAATTTACTTTTACCAAAGTCAATTGTTAATGAACCGCGTGACAATGAGTAATCGCTCTATTATAATATATTATTTGTCAAGGTGACACTCGCTTAAATAAACAGACACGTATTAGGATAGACCCGTAACGGCCATATCTTGAAAGCGGTATGTGTCACTTATACTTATTGATATTCATATGGGCAGAAGCTCTTCTTTTATTAAAATAAAGCATGTGCCCATGTGGGCAGACAAGCCGCAATAGAATTGCAATAAAGTTCATTTACCTAGACCACAAATTGTTTATGTTATGGAATTATAAATAAAATGTTTTTATGGAAGGACTAACCTTAAAAAATATTTTATTAGAAATGGTTATCGTTATTTAAATGAATACGCAACGAATTTAGCATTTTTCTTCTTTTAATTTTTTCTTGTTCCGATTCTTAGAATTAAGAAAGGCTCCCCTTTCGACAGAATCGAGATTTGGCCGAATCAAAGGTCGATAAGAAAGCAGGATAAACAGTTTAAAAGATCGCAGTTAAATTTTAATTTAATGTTTATGAGAGGGTAGAAACAATCTAATAAGTACACTGTAACAAGTAACGTATTATATTCGCTTCAAGTTTCTTACTAACTGATCCATTCTTTAATAAATTAAAATTGTTATTTCCACAAAAATGCTTTGAGTATAAGTTTACAGTATCGGGAGTCACTTCTGCATGCTTCTTTACTCCAATTGTTTACTTGATTGTTAAATAAAAAATACTGCTTGCATGTTGTTGGCGGAAAACTGACGTTTATTAAGTAAACTGCAGTTCCTTTCAGACAAAACTCCAGCACGTGATATAAAGGATTCCATTCTTCTTAATAGCGTATTGTAATATAAGCCGTTCACTGGTAACCAGGTGTCAAAACTTGTGGTGACAGTTTAAATATGCATGTGTTACTAACCTGTTGCTGAAACGTATACAATAAAAACTGAATTTGCATAAAAAACAAATAAAACGGTGGTTACTAGTCTACTACACTGTTGGACAAAAAAATTAGGCTACTCCTATTTTCTAAATCTAAACTAATATTATAAAGAAAAAAGATTTGATTGTTTGTTTGTTTGTCTGTTTGTTTGTTTGCATTGAATAGACTCCAAAACTACTGCTCCGATTTGAAAAATTCTTTCAGTGTTAGATAGCTCATTTATCGAGGAAGGCTATAGGCTATATATCATCACGCTACGACTAATAGGAGTGGAGCAGCAATGAAAAATGTTGCGAAAACGGGGAAAATGTGATGCAAACGAAGTTGCGCCGGACAGCTAGTTAAGATGCATTCATTATCACGGTCTGTTTAAAAATTAAAGTAAATAAAACGTTTTTGAACGGTCATTTGCAATCTTAGTAGAGGGGATATTGATAAAATTACCACGTGTAGCAATTTTGTAGGTTCTCTTCATTTTTAGGGTTCCGTAGCCGAATGGCAAAAAACGGAACCCTTATAGATTCGTCATGTCTGTCTGTCTGTCTGTCTGTCTGTCCGTCCGTATGTCACAGCCACTTTTTTCCGAAACTATAAGAACTATACTGTTCAAACTTGGTAAGTAGATGTATTCTGTGAACCGCATTAAGATTTTCACACAAAAATAGAAAAAAAACCATTAATTTTGGGGTTCCCCATACATAGAACTGAAAACCAAAAATTTTTTTTTCATCATAACCATACGTGTGGGGTATCTATGGATAGGTCTTCAAAAATGATATTTAGGTTTCTAATATCATTTTTTTCTAAACTGAATAGTTTGCGCAAGAGCCACTTCCAAAGTGGTAAAATGTGTGTCCCCCCCCCCTCTAATTTCTAAAGTAAGAGGAGGAAAATTCTGAAAATATTCAGGATTGTAGAACGTAAAAAAAACTATCAACGAAAATTGGTTTCAATAAGATATGATGTTTAGTTTTTGAGATATGGGACTTTTTCATCAAACTGCAGCAGTAACTTTGTTTTTGATTAACATACTATGAAAAACCAATTTAGTTTTGCGGTTGAGTGGAAGTTTACTAACCAATACTACTAACTAATGAATGACAGTTCAAAATATTGTTTGGGGCTATGGAACCCTGTGTGCGAGTAAGACTCGCACTTGGCCGGTTTTTTTATAATTACAGGATGTTTGGCACGACATCTAAATTGAAAAAAATACTTGCATCTCCAAAAGCTGTCAATAGATCAACTTAACTGAATCTAGAACACAACCCATACAAATTACTATAAGTTTAATTCTTAATCTAAAAATAAACTTGCTAACGGGATCCTACAAAAACGTAATCGCAATTACATACCTAGATTTAATTGAGAGTCAAAGCACGTGACGCCTATTTTGATGTCTTGTCACTAGGGTGCTACTTAAAACTATCGTTAAATTCCTATTACTGATTTAAGTTTTATGCCTCCCACTTCATTTTCACTGATAATTATGCATCTACGCGAGGCAGAAGTTGTTCGAATCGTAACGTTGTTGCAAACTGGAATGAGCCTGCGAAATGTCGCTCGACAATGTGAAGTTTGTCGATGAACGCTTCAAAATGTCAACAAAAGGTATTTGGAGACCGGTGGCTACATCAGAAAACCTGGATCAGGTCGAAGAAGACAGACATCTGAAAGACTTGATCGATTTGTAGTGTCGGAAATCGTCATCGTCCTGGTGTAGAATTGCAGCACCTGCTCGGAGATGTCCGAGGTGTCTCTGTAAGTAATAGGACAACAAGAAGACGCCTTAAAGAACGGGGTTAAAAACCGTATAGGCAACAGGTCCTAAACTTACCGCAGCTCATAAGACAGCAAGGTTAAATTTTGCTCGTAAACACCGTGACTAGACTTTGGCATAATGGGGGCAAGTACTCTTTTCTGATGAGTCCCGTATGTGTGTTTATGGTGCTGATGGTCGCAAAAGAGTATATCGTAGACCGGTAGAACGATTTGCACAATGTGCCATATCTGAAAGAGTAAGCTTTGGTGGTTCAGTTTTGCTCAGCGGAGGTATAAGCTTAGAAGCCCGTACAGAGCTGGTTATCGTAGAAAGAGGAACTGTGACTGCTGAATCGTACATCACTGACATTCTTGAAGCACATGTAGTGCCATACTCAGGATTTATCAGTCAATAGTTTATATAAATGCACGATAATGCGCGCCCCCACACTGCGATGTGCGTTAGAGATTACTTGCTAGAAGTGGGGATACATGTTCTTGACTGCCCAGCACGAAGTCCAGACCTTAATCCAATAGAACATTCATAGGACGAACTAAAACGGCGAGTAAGGCAGCGAGAACCAGCTCCGGAGAACGTGCTGTTGCACGTTCTCCGGAGCTGAGTTGTTACTCAAAGCGGCTTTATTGGAGGAATGTGAAAAGATACCCTACTATTAAAAATTTGATTAAATCCTAAAACAAAAGGATGTGTCATCAAATTTAATATAGGGCCAATAAATTTTACTAAAGAATGATTGACATCAGCGAAACCATTTTAATTTTTATTTAATCAGTGTGAAGTCGTTGTAAATTTTTCTTCAATTTTGATATTTATTGTGTACTGCAAAAAAAAATAAAGTTGGTTAATTTAAAAATGCATTATTTCGTCTAAGAAATAACAAACAATCCACAAAAAAATTTTTTTTTTTTTAAACAGTCACAACAACATGTTTGATAGGTGGCCTAATTTTATTGTCCAACAGTGTACTTAATAGACTCAAAAAACTAGTTTCTGTTCTCGATGACTAAATACAATTTCCGCCAGATTACTTTTTACTCTGATATAAATAATAATGTGTTTTAATTATCAACAGGAATGGAAGCGTGTCAGCAAAAGCGGAAGGGCCTTCGCGCCGCAAAAGTAACCTCCACAATGCCATGGCAGCAGACATGGACTCTTCTTGGGGTAATTTTCCTTTCATTTACAATGAATACTTGAATGACATTTAGTTAATTTTAAATGCAATTATTTAAGTCATTTAAGTTGCAAGAAACGTGACTGTAGCTGTTTTGCAGTTAACTTGATTTAATCGAGGCTCAATTCAATAAAATATGTCTATCAATTTATGAAATATTTCCACTCCAGCCAGCTTTTCGCACCACTAAGAAGTTAGTGTACCCAAAAAAAATTTGATACTTGAGAACGAACTAACCCACCGCACCGTAACCAATATAACCCAGATTGGTGGAAGGTTCTGAGACCTTGTTACAATTTTCCATAAACTTTACTGCAATTTATACTATAAACACAAATGAAAGCAAATGCAAGGTCAATTCACGGACGGTAATGAGGGTACGATGTAGAAACAGCAGGTGTCTTGTACATGAAGCTGCTGGTTCCCACGATTAGATCGATCGCCACGCTGGCTGACATTCGCCTTTTGACGCTCCACTGTTCCGTCACAGATCGCCAGGCACACATCGAGGGCAGATTTAAGAAATATTCCACGACATCCTCCGTCTACTCGAAGAAGGCGCTATCACAGCAAAGCGAATACATCGAAAGGTATTCAATATGCATGATTTTGACCGTTATGTTATTGTTATTTTGAGAGTTTTCGAAAATCCAATAGAAAGTGGCGCTTTCAACTCAATTAATTGGCCATAGTCTAAAACCAACTAGTTGCTAAAAGTTTCAAAAATAACTTTAACAACCGAGATGTTGTATATTGTGTTGAATATATGGTTAAAGGGTATCTAGGCCAATCTAAGTAGGTCAACCTGTGTTTCAGTTTTCAGCACTGATCTTGTCACAAGTTCTGCCACAATTGGCTTTGCTCAAGTAAAGTGCTGACTTAAGAGCCAGTAGTAACATCATTACTTGCTATGTATGGGTTATAGTAAGCTTCCCTATGTGTATTTGGAAAAGGTATGTGACAAAGTGTATGTAGCAAGTAGTGATGTTTACTTCAAAACCTTGACAAGTATCGACGATGATCGATGAGCTAGTTAGTTTGCACTACTATTTTTTCACAAATAACTACCAGTTCAAGGAATTGTAGTATCAATAAGTAATTTTCCTACTTTTAGTGCAATGCTTGACTAGTGCGAGTGTTGTTTTTTCCCTGAATAATTAGATTATGTTCGATTATTTTTACCAATGATATGCTAGCTAACTTAACTCTTCTGTTTAGATCTTGTTGGTACGCGTGTTGCGCAAAGTGTCATTCAGAGGAATCCGGCATTCCCTCGTGGGAACCACCGAATTGGCAGAAGGTCTGCCCGTACCCACTATGTCCTTCCTACCGACAGTTCGCGCAAAACATCGCAGTATTAATTATTGGTAAGCTACGACTACTTTTATACGCCGTTTAAAAATTCACAACAGGGCGCCCATGAAGCTATCAATTAGAAGGTGCCCATGAAAACGTAGATTAGAAGATGTCCATGAATTAAACTAGTGCTATTTGGGTTATTAATGAGTTTTTGCTAAACTCTTAATTAACTTTCTGGGACATACGATATGACGCCTAACAGAGCACATGGGTATGAGAATTGTTTTTGAGTATCTACGACTGTATTCAAACGCTTATTAATCATAAGCATTTGTAGTTCACAGGCTCAGCAGTATTTGACGATATGCGGATATGTATATACCGTCAAAAACTGTTGATCCTTTTATACTGGACCTGAGTCCTGAGTCAGTCAATTTTATTAGGTATTTTTTTTAGGAATTACCGGTGTCTGGATTTCAGTCCCGAACAGGACTTAAGTTCAGACTCCAGAATTTCCTCATGGAAATACTCTTCACACTAGTGCCTGGTGTGGGTTAACAATATATCTCTGGGGGTTTCCTATACGTTTTCGTAGGTTTCGTTGTGATAATGATGTCATGGTTGTTTGCGCAGGCATATTAGTATGGGTGACGGTATGGATCGTGATGGGAGACACGGCCGCGCCCGGCGGTCAGCTGTTCTCCTTCGCCGTCCTGACCATCGTCGCTTACTTCGGAGGCTGGCTTATGCTGAAGATCACCACCTTGCCTGCGCTTATAGGGATGCTTATAGTGGGCATCATCATGAAAAACGTGGGCCTCGTCAACTTTGACGAGACGTATCAACACGTTGCGTCGTATGTCAGGTAATTAACAAATGATTTTATTTATAAGAACATTTATTACTTGACCATTTGAGTTTGTTTGGAAGAAACCATGATTACTGGTGCTACTGCAAAATTCTATAACAGTTCATAGAATTTTGCAGTAGCACCAGTAATCATGGTTTCTTCCGAATTACTGAAAACTCGAAATTCTGCGTCAATATTACGTTTCCTGTGGTCCTTCAGGCAAGTCGCAATAATTGTCAAAGCGTATTTCGTTTTCCTACAAGTACTTTCAACTAGGTTGACTTGTCCCTCATGGTTTGGCTGATAGAATATAAACCACACCACTATGACTTTTCCATTATCCGTGTCCGCTGTTAGAAATAAACACTTTTTCTTGTTACCGTGGCGTTGTCTATCAAACCATTTATCAATTGATTGATGTGTTCCAGAAAAATTGCTTTAACCATCATCCTAACACGAGCTGGTTTGGACCTGGACCCGACTGCTATGAAGAAATACTTCCTCACTGTCATCAAGCTGGCTCTAATTCCCTGGACCTTTGAGTGTGTGCTGTGCGCCGTTCTTGCTTACTTCTTCCTAGGATTGCCTTGGGATTGGGGTGAGTGGCTAGCAATGACCATTCTTTACTGGTACTATAAATGAGACAGTTTTTAAACATGTTTTTATCTGCATTTTCATAAAAATCATGACGGATTGGTATAAAACTTTAGATGCAAAGCGGCCATTCTATTTCCATGTATTTTTTTCCCAGTCCGTCCTGAATCATAGAATACTTTTTATTTCATGTCGTTTTCCGAACAATATGATTTTAAAATAAATCATGGAGGGTTTGTGTTTTCCCGAAAACTATTTGCAAACCATTAAAATGTCGATTAAGTTCTTCCTGCATATTTACGCCGAAATAGAGAACCCAAATATTGATGTCTTTGGAATTCCACAAGGCAGCACACTCGACCCAACTCTCTTCACCTTCTGCATTAATAATATTTTAAACTCGCAACTAAAACGACGCAGAAATAATATCCTATGCTGATGACGCGGACATAATGTTCCACGCTAAATCCTGGGAACAAGTGTACCGTCTTGCAGAGAACGGACTATTAACTGTATCTAAGTGTCTTGACGCAAATTTCCTGACTCTGAATATAAACAAAAACTAAGTTTATAACCTTCTTCAAAACAATAGCTTCTCGACCTCCATGTCATCTTATACTTAAATACATTACATACATGCTGCAGCTACCAGATATCACCGCGTACACACTCTACCTGTCTAGTCGGGTCATACTGCCTCAATAAAATACCTTGGCATCACAGAAAACCTCACATTCAAATCACATATACACCTGCTCTCTGGCCGCGGTAGGAAGCTGATATACGTGATGAAAAAACTACGTGGCTGTACACCTACTGAAATTCTAAGCACAACTTACCTTTGTCTGTGTCAATCAGTACTTCAATGCGGGATTTCTATTTGGGGTGCAGCCGGGAAAAGCACTGTTATTGAAGTAGAAAGAGCTCAAGGAGCCGATATAAAAGTAGCTTTAAGAAAACCTTTTCGCTACCCAACAGATCTAATCCATAAAGAGTTTGCTGTCTTAAGAGTGCGACAATTATTTATCTTAAACGCAACATTAAATGTTCTCAAAATCTTAAAAAAAAGATCTGATTATAACAATCTTGTCTCTAAACGCCTCTTCAACATTTCCCTTTCCGAAACACATAGCCTCCGCCAGAAGGCCAGATGATGCCCATTTTACTCGTATATCCATATTTATTATAAGATCAGCAAAAGCTGCGACATTAAAGAAAAACAATTTTTCATGCAAGAAAAGTTTAGTAATAAAATTATTTATTTCAAGTAACATGACTCATATACAAACGGTTAGTAACAATATTTACTTAAGACTTTGTTAATATTTTATTACATAATTAACAAAATGGTTAACCAAATTAACATAAATCACAAAACAATTAAACTTAAAAACATAAAATAACTGCAAATAATATACATGTCTGCACAAACACACAACATTCTTTAATATTTGAGTACTTTTTATTTTTTTAATATCATTTAATATCATTTTTTGTTTAAAAATAATCCACAACTACCTACTTATGCCTTGTTACCTATTACTTCCACAAGTATGTGTTTTAATTTTAAGGTATAGCAACTCCGGCCCCCAATTTGTAATAAACTTGTTTAATAAATAAAACATAATAATAAAAAAAAAACACGCGCAACCTAGTTTGAGCACTTCTGTTTTTTTTACCAAATTAAAATATAACTTGTTACTATTACTCATAACGCTAAGTGAGTTAAGAAAGTGTTTGTAACAATGTCATTATCAATTTATTCTTATTATTATGTGACTGGAAAACAATGGAATTACATGATGGACCTAATATTAGATCGAGCAACAATCCGTGAAATCTACATTATTAATGATTTTAAAGATACTGGCTGGAGACTGGTTTTTTGATACATTTGTATTAGATAGGTATTCATAGCACTTTAATAATAGATACTGAATGTGATACAGTGAAGGCTATTTTGATAAGAATGTATCCTAAAAAAACCTACTTTTTATTCACCTGTACGAGCTATGAGCAATCAGAGAGCTCATGCTGTGGTTAAAACATTCTCCATCAGTGCTAAATAGACTGGAAGCGCGGCTGACTATCCAAGATGCGCTGGCAAACCTCGTGAAGACACCTTCAGAAATTGTTCACCTCAACTTTGTCCAAAACCTTAATGATTCGTTTTACCATTCCAGCTTTCCTTCTATCATCAATAGTCGCGGCTGTGTCTCCGGCGGTGATCGTGCCGTGCCTGTTCCGTCTTCGCGAGAAGGGTTACGGGGTGTCCAAGGGTATCCCGACCCTGGTGCTGGCCGTGTCCGGCGTGGACGACGCCGCCAGTGTCGCCATCTTCGGCATCGTATCTTCTATCATGTTCTCCACTGCTTCGCTTACTATGAATCTTGTTCAAGTACGTATGACTTTAATAATGGGATAAAACATGGCTGGCATAAATGATATTAAAATTAATCTGTAATGTTTTTTTATTACTCAGGTGTTTCTTTTAATATTGCCAAATTGTTGCCTCAAGGTAGAAAGGCTGTAGTTTTAAAAGCCTGTTTAAAGACACCCTGATTCCAAGCACGTAGGTTTTCAAGGAATCCTGCGAAAAATGCATTTCGGTAGTTGCAAGATTTTTAACAGCACTTAATTAACTGTAAAACTATGTCACCTGACCAATTAATTGAAATGCGACGATTACATAATACTGCCAATAGATTAATGAACGATTTTGAGCAATGGAACGAGTTTAACGAGTTATCCAATCAAGAGCATTTCTGACGCCGTAATTGACATTTAGAAAATAAATTATTATGCAGAAGTAGACTAGATAGAGGTAGATTTACTGTTATGATCTGTGTCTGATATTGCAAATGAGCAAATGATTGAAATTACATAGCTTTAATTGTGATATTTATAAAATATAGGTACTTAACTATGGCTCTAAATAAATTACAATAATATTATTCCGTATGTTGTTTGTGTTAGGATTGTCGAACGATGGTTTATAGAAATACCTACACGGAAAACGGAAAGGACCACAAATTCAAAAACGATAAATATTTTTGTCTAAATTAAACATGTTAGGTATGTAGATAAGGTCTGCAATATTAGTCATTGTCATTTATTTACTAAAATAGTATTCCTTATAAATGAATATTAAACAACTGTAATCCTTTGCCGAAATGTTCTCTTTTCTAAATAGAAAAAAAAACTGATCGAATACCATACATAACCACCTCCTTTTTTAGATGTCGGTTAAAAATGCACGAATTTTACATTTTCTTTACCCAAAGTTACCTCACAATAAATACCTCTCAGTACTCAGAGTCCTTCACATTTACACAAAGTAATTCACAAGTACGTTAAATCCGCAACAACGGAAACAATTTGCAAAAGATTATGCTTTAGCAATTTTAACATAAAATTGCATGCAAAGCTTACGACATATTTTGTCGTAAAAATATGTCTACAGATGAACTCATCTGTCCCAGAAAGATATTTTAAACAAAACCGGATCCTGTGAAAAACAAATCAAAGTTGCAAAATACGAAGTCATCCTTACTAATATTATAAACTAGCTGATGTCCAGGGCTTCGCCCGCGTTTTATTCGGTAACTGTCCCACGGGATCGTCCTACCGAGATAAAAAGTATCCTATGTGTTATTCCAGACTATTTATCTATCCCTGTGTCAGATAGAATCTAGATCCATTCAGTAGTTTTTGCGTGAAAGAGTAACAAACATCTATACATCCTCACAAACTTTCGCATTTATAATATTAGTAGAATGCGTAACGAAACTCTGTCTTCACGCCTTTACGACTGAATGGCACATAGGATACTTTTTTCCCGATACTAACTTCCCATAGAATAATTCCGACATCTACACGGATGAAGGCGCTGCCGAAAGTTAATCTTATCCAAGTACTAAACGATAGGTACTTAAAACAAAGCATTAAGGGGAGTTTATGAAGTCTTTGTTGTTTTTACTACGAGTACACTACATGTAGCAAGTAGGTGCTGTGTGTATGATTCACAACAATAGACCAAGCGGCGCTATGATTAGCGAACAAACGGACATCCTGTTACATCGATATACTATTGAACCTGCTACTTTACGAGTTACTCGATACTTCTTATACATGTCATCGCTGAATTACCCATGACCACCCATGATTCAGATTCTTGCAAAGATACTGTTATCTTTACTAGGTACCTTATTTGGCAACCTTTAGGTGACATGCACACGCATATCTGTTGAGCACATATTTTGTGGATTACAGTAGGAGATTCTCATGAGGTTCGGTTGGTTTGATCGCGTTCATCTAATACAAATAGAAGCATTGCTCCTTCTGTTGTATCGACTTCAGTAATACTAGAAAGTTCATGCTGATAAAAAGATTACCTAGTCATTACTAACGCCAGCCTTGCTAACTTAAAGTCGACCCTGACAGCACAGGATCTGTCGTTTTATTCATGACATCGCTGTTGTAAGCAACCTCAATTAATTAAATGCATGACGTTTAATTGCAAGGCCGACTTAGTGTGATCATATTAGTGGTGCCCCAGAGGTAATGGCCCCGACATGCTTATCGTAGTTCGTGTGGTGACTGCTCCCAAAAAGGTGAAAGAAAACATCGTAGGGAATCCGGCATATCCTAACACCAAACAACTGTGTGGTGTGGTGCTAACAGTCTCTGAGTAAAATGGCTATGATATATACACAGGACAAATCTAAACGTGTTGCCTTATTTGCCATTTTGCTGTCAGATGTCACATATTATATCTTCGATGAGTTGCGTACTTTAAAAATCGAAGATTTGTGACATCCGATTCGCAATAGGTTCACGTTGTTGATTATGTCTCACACAGAAGTTAGGAATATTATATATTGATGTGCTTTTACATTTAATTTCCAGGGCCCACTTAGTGTGATCGGCGGTATAGTACTGGGCGTGTTATGCGGATACTTGGTGAAGTTCGTTCCTGAGCGCAATGACGCCTTCTTGGTGCCTCTGCGAGTGCTGTTGCTGCTGGCTGGTGGACTGATGATGGTACTGGGTTCCGAGGAGATTGGCTGGGGTGGTGCTGGTAAGCAAATGTTAATTTACGTAAACTGTTTTTTTTATATACATATATCACTGGACCAAAGCTATTGTGAAATAGGTAAACAATAAAAGCGGTTGTCATACCGAATTTAGCACTGAAAGCCTGGCAAAGTGTGCCTTAAGAAAAACTTTCAGACCCACAGTCGGCAACAAACAGTAAATCAAGTTCAGTTCCCCGCCATATAAAACAAAATTCATTATTTCGTTGAATTTACAAACACATAGGTAGTCGTAAAGACGAGCACGTTGGTCGTATTATCTGAGTAATTGTAAAACTGTAGTCAACAACCACGGATGATTGTTTTCCGCGGTGTAGCGCTTGGCTTTCACCGAACAATGCCTTGTTATAAGTCAATGACTGTGTTGACAACCGATAAAGTCAAGGAAACAATGTGAATTGGAAAAGGGTATCATATTATACGCGTGATTTATTTGGTCCACTGTTTAATATAGTATTTACATGTCTATGTCACGTGTTTTGTGTTTGATGTGATTCGAGTTAAGATGATATGATGATGAAATGATTTTCCTAATAAAATAATGTTTCGATGTTTACTGGAACACTGAGAAGCAACTTGCTTAAAACTTCACTCTGCTATAGTAGATTTTAATTGGCATTAAAATGGTGCAGTTACTTCTAAAAGAATAATTATTTCTCACAACAATATTACTTCTTCAGGACCATTGGCCGTCATCGCATTCGCGTTCGTGGCCTGCAAGAACTGGACAGACCTCGGCTGGGAGCTGGAAGACAACCCGGTTGCCACCGCCTTCGAAATCTTCTGGATGTTTTTCGAACCTATGCTGTTTGCAATCACTGGTGCTCAAGTCGTTGTAAGTATACCTAAACGTTACGAATAATTTTGTCTGCAACATAAATGATCTTCATGATCATAATCTTCTCATTAGGGCCTCAAGTCTGCTATTACAATAGTGTCAGAATGGTCTATCATTGATTTCTTAATTGTTGATTTTGACCAGTTTGGTAATCTACTATTATAATGGCGTCATTATGACTTCACAATGGTCAACCACTGACACTCCATTGAAAGAAATGGCATAGAATTTGACAGACCAATGATCGACCATTATGAATTTAGCAGATCACGAACTTTAGCCAAATGACAATGGGATCGTGTTGTAATGACGATGTTTATAAAAATAGCAGACTCGAGGCCCAGGTCGAACTTCTACACTATCCATCTTCTATCTAACCAAAATATAATCTTTCTTAAACACCAACTATCGTTCCTGTGATCTCTTTTCCATGTTATATTGAACATCCACTGCCCAGTATTTACAGGTCTCACCACTTAAGTGCTATGCTTCCCTAGTATGTGTTAGTCTCATTCAGACCTTAGCCGCCATACTTTTTGTTCATCGTCCACTCCATCTGGTTCTGATCTACCTTCTGTCTCCACAGTACAGTTATTTTAGAGATCACGGTCAACAGTGGATCACGATGATTCAAAAGTTAAACCCAGTAACAGAAACGTATTGCAAGAATGTTTATATTCTTCAATTAAATTTTGCCCTGTTTTATCACTATTTATTAAACACTATGCGTAGGTATTTATTAAGGATAATTCTCGTACGCTCGGAATTTATGATTACATCACCGTCTATATCTGATTCAATGCAATATCATTTATGGCGGCCTACTTGTCATGGCTTACTCATGATTAGGATACGATTCATGATAATGGTTTCAAAAAATGGTTGTGGTTTCTGGATTGATTATGAGATGCAATAATATATGTGGAGCTAGAACTGACATCTGTTTTACAGTGATAAACTCGTCATTTTATCAACTACTAGCTGTCCCGCGCAACTTCGTCTGCGTCACATTTTCCCCGTTTTCGCAACACTTTTCATTGCTGCTCCGCTCCTATTGGTCATCCTCAATAAATGGGCTATCTAACACTGAAAGAATCAAATCGGACCTGTAGTTCCTGACATTAGCGCGTTCAAGCAAACAAACAAACAAACGTTTCAGCTTTATTAGTATTAGTATAGCATGAGACTAGTTGTGCCCCACGGTTTCACCCGCCGTTTCTCTTTTTGCTCGGCTCCTAAGGGTCCTCAAAAATTATTGGGCTATTAAATGCAAAAAGTGCTGACAATTCCTGTGATTCTATGTCTTTAATTATGTAGTTTTACTATATTAATATAGATATCGAAAATTTTTGTGAGAGATCTTTTTCTTCAAATCAGTATAATACTTTGTTTCCTTGTTCACACAATCTCGGTCGTCCGCAGGTTTGAGAACTACCCAGTTATTGAAGCTCAAATAAATGAAATAAAAACAAATCCATGTAAAATCTTTTTATTTCAGATTGCAGAACTGGAGCCTCACTTGGTTTTGGTCGGTGGTGGTATATTGGTGGCGTGTGTGGTGCTAAGAGCCATCTTGACCAGCGCTTGTGCAGTGCGCAGTAACCTCAACATGAGGGAGAAGATTTTCGTCGGCCTCGCCTGGATGGCCAAAGCTACAGTACAGGTAAATTAAAAGAGCTGAGAATAATCAACCTGCAGCAGCCTCTACGCATCTGCCTAGGTTTGTCTAAACTATGTTGACGTTGCCTTTATGGGTGACCGGATGCAGCTGATATACCATTAATTAATATGGAGCGACTGACTATTTGATCTACATAACCCATAAGTCACAAGATACACGCCTTAGGGCTGTCTGCCAGACATTTTAACTTCCTGTAATGACCGTCAAAGACATACAAAAGTCTGCCAGTATCAAAGGCTTAACAGCAAAAGCAAACAGTTTTAAGATCTACATCAAAATTAAAACTATCTCACTGGTCGTATTAAAGACAAGTTCTCAAAAAAACATCTAATTTAATACAAACCATTCTAAAAGATACGACCTTTCTTCTTCCAGGCCGCTCTGGGTCCAGTAGCTTTGGATGAAGTGCGCAAGATGGCCGGCGGAGAGCCTGACCCAGTGATGATAAAGTACGCAGAGACCGTCATCACGGTGTGCATCATGTCCATCGTCATCACCGCGCCCATTGGAGCTATCGTCATCACTCTCACAGGGCCCAAACTGCTCTCAAGAACATCTAAGCCACCTGTCATGGAAGGTAAAAAAAAATTGTGCACTTTTTTTACGGTGCGATACGTTTTCAGCCTTGTTTCATGTGACATAGACATCATTATTCAGTGTGATTTAAAGAATGATATTTGTATTCAGAATAGTAGATAGATAAAATGTGTTGCTATACATGCGTTTCTGTGCAAAACTTCGTTTGTTGAAAAGCAGGTTTTACAATGACGACAAGTCGTTTGCAAAAGTGGGCAGAATATTGAAAGATATAATAGCTATGGCTATAGTATGCTTGTCCAATTCCATTCCTTTGACTTTAATTGCATAAAAATAACAAACAGCATTTGTAATTTCATCAATTATTTAATTCCACATTTCTAGATCAAACACATTTACCATTCATTATATCTGCGCAGAGACATAATAACATGATAATAATTGGAAACAAAGATCAAATAGGTTTTTAATTATAGAATAAGCACAAAGATAAAAAGTACAAAATGTTAACAATTTTGAATACAAACGGTTAATGATAAGAGAAGTTCTGCGGTGGAACTCTCCGGGGATCATACGATGCACTGCTATTGTTTTGAGGGTAGAAGAAATTATTTTGACCCTGATTGTTATTCTGAGGAGTATAGTTGGGGATACTAGGATTATAAGCATTACTGGGGAATTTCCCATCAGGTCCTGGGAAGGAAGGAGACACTTGAGGTGTCCTAGTCGAATTATAAGTTCCTTGCCATTGTGCTGCGCCAGGGTTGTTAGGATATTGAGAGTTGGCTGAATTTGGCCACTGGGCTGGATTAGGACGAGAATTGTTGTAAGACGGATACTGACTCGGGTTATAATACGGAGGTCGTTGGCTAGTCGAATTGTACTGTTGGACTGGGTGAATGTTACCAGGTGAGGACGGGTTATTAGGATTGTAAGGCGCTAATGGGGGAGTGAAACTAGAACCTGAAGCGTTCGGAGGTCTGTAGCTCCCTGAGTTAGGATATTGTCCATTTGGTGGTCTGTACGGGCTTCCTGGAGACGAGCTATTATAGGATGGGACGTTAGGGCGAGCATTATACGGATTCTGTCCAGTGTATGGGTTGTAAGCACCTTGATTAGGATTATAATTCTGATTACCAGGTTGCGAAGAGTTGAAACTGTTTGTATTCCATTGAGGAGGCCGCTGCGGGAACTGGTTCTGACCAGGAGGTTTAAAAGTGGGCTGAGTTGCGTTTTGACCGTAAGGATTGTAAGTCGGCAGCGTTGTGTTCTGACCGTAGGGTTTATAAGCAGGTTGCTGTTGGTTTGGGTTTTGGGTATAAGGATTATAACTGGGTTGCTGTTGGTTTGGATTTTGAGTATAAGGATTATAACCTGGTTGTTGCTGGTTTGGGTTTTGCCCAGAGGGATTGTAACCAGGTTGCGGTTAGGTTGCGGTTGATTAGGATTCAGAGTATAAGGATTATAACTTGGTTGCTGTTGGTTCGGGTTAGAAACAGGATTATAACCAGGTTGTGGTTGATATGGGTTTTGACCAGGAAGATTATTGTTTGGTTGTTGGTACGGATTATACGGAGGCCCTGATGGTAGCTGTGGGTACAGCGGTGTATATTGGTGAGTCGCTTGCCGTGTCATCCTCTGTTTGACTTCACCATCTGTCTCTTCCAAAACAGTGTCCTTCTGGAAATCTTCATTCTCATGCTGTTCTTCTTCGAAGGTTTTCAATATTGTGTTGATATAGTCCTCTGGTACAACTTCAACATCATTTTTGTTCGCTATCAAAGGTTCCACGAGTTGGAGAGATTCTAAGTCCAAATTATTGTTTGGAAACTTTTCGGTCACTGCCACTGCATCTTCTCGGTTAAGTCGTAAACCACAAACATCACTGCATAATACTGTCACTATAATAGCTATAAGGGGACCGTGCACTGTCCTTAACATTTTAATGACAATTGAATACCGACATAAGTACAATACTCACAAAATAATAATCTGATAAACTTCGACCTTATTTATCTTACAATTCACGGTATGCGAGATAGACTCAACCGGTCACGAGTCAACCTTGTTTGTAATGAGCTGTATATCTACATGCCTTGGAGTTTTATACTTATTTTCCTGCTATATGTATGGATATGATTTTATGTTTTGCTCATGTGAGTATGTAAAAGTGAATACTTTTGTTCTAGTGGTCTTAAGCGTGACTACTGAGTATGGGGTCCTGGGTTTCATTCCCAGGTTGTGCAAAGTGCTATTGAGTTTTTCCATAAGGAATTCCTCAGGAGCAGCCACGGAGTTTGGATTTGTGACTGTTCATGGCAACAGGCTCGGCCCTTTTATATAGAAATTAAATATAACTGGCGCGATGTGGGTGGACTATTAGTACACCTTTGCCTCACTGTTCGGGGATTCCATGCGTGATGTTAAATATATGTATGTTTTTTGCAGGTTGGCGACGATCCCACCGGCCGTCCATCCGCGACATCTCGATCATCGACGAGGAGGAGGTGGCGGAGCGCGACGCGGAGGCCGAGGCCGAGGATTCGCGGCCGAGCAGCCCTAAGGCACGTGCTGCCGCTGCCACCAGCACGCCGGCACCCATCACCGTGCAGCCGGGACACAACAGCTCTTGACTCCCGTCACCTCCTCCCCACAACGATCCTTGATGCCATTCCATTTGCGACCACGTTCGAACCGACCTACTTTACTATTAGCTGCTTATATTATAATGGTCTCGTATACGTCTTGATACAGGGATTTAGTAAGATGATTCTCACACGAAGCCTGCTAACGATGCCATGAGTCACTTTCTTCAAAGATATTCAAATGCCTTTCTGGCTTACAAACATAAAGACTCGCTTAGTCGGGTCTCATCCATCTTTTTTCAGTTTACGAGATTGGTTACGAACTCGAGCAAGTATTGCCCATAGGTGCTTAACCGATTACATAAGAGACACGTCGTTTTGTGGAGATTGATTTTGTTCTTTATTGTTCTAAAAAAGTTGTTACACTTGATTCAGTGAAATCATGCCTAAAACATTCAAAATTTTGTTGATATTTGATAAGTATCTTAGTATTTATTAATTACTCTCGTGAGTAAAATTATGGACCAGTAAAATATTTCCTAAACAATTTTATCGTTTTCAAATCATTGTTTCTAACAATTTGATTTAGGTACTTAGAGGGTTTAGTGTAAGATATTTGTAGTTGTATAACTTAACGTTCATGTGATAAAGGTGTATACTTAATTATTTGGTGTCTTAAAAACCTCGCTAGTGAAGTTTACTTATTACAATTTATTATGAAATATAACGCTGTAAGAACATATTTAACTTATAAGTACGTTTGTCTACTATATTCCTATAAGTTTTATTTTGCATAGTGGTCATCAGTATTGCTATTATTTATGAAAACAATTTAGTTTAGGTATCAGAACGGATATTGTTAATGTTATTCGGTACAAACAACTATTTAATGTAAGGCTCGATGCAGCATATCCATTGCTCAGTGTTGATATGTATTTTAAATGAATAAGTAGTCTGTATATTATGTGTAAAATATTTCTTCACTTTAACATGTACGTACGGATGCCACTACGTACTGATTAGTTTTGTATTGTATCATTTGTAAATAACACCGCAAGTTACATTGTTATCTAAGTAATTATTATGCATCGTGAAATTCAATTATTTTAGAGTGAACTGTGGGACCAATTTATGTTTAAATAATACCACAAAATAAATAAATCCAAATTATAAATAATATAAAATAGCAGACATCGCCTAACACTAAAGTATTATTAAATAATATTATAAGGTCATCACTGTCTGTTTTCGACACTGTATCACTTTTAAAAAGTCGTTTTATGAAAAGATGTTTAAAATATCATGAAGAAATTATCGAAAAAAGTATAAAAAGCAATAAAATATTTACAAAGATACTCGATTGTTGTATATTTATTTTAGATTGTAAGTATTTACATCAAAATTCCGAGACTTTCGGGTGAAAATGAAAAGTCTATTTGGCTAATAAATGAAGAAACTAGTCAGTGCCGAAATAAAGTTGCTGTGGATGAATCATCAATGTTTAAATGACCGTCCTGTCATGTTTTATTGAGGCTTCAAATATTCTGCTCGAACGATATTTGCAATGCAGCTTTAAAGGTACAGTCAGTAACTAAAATATGATTTTTAAATTAATATTTCAAACACGTTCCATTGCCCCTTACAAAAGCTCTGGCAAACTTGTAAGGGTTCCAAGCCTACTAATTCTAATTGTATTTTTAACGGAACTTAAAAACTGTACGGAAAGATGAGGTCGAATTTGAATTTGACCGATTTTTGTCGCTGATCGTACCATTTGCAGGTCAGGGTCGGGTTGATCGAACACCGAACAAATATTTGTGAGGTCAACACTCATTCAGACGTTTGTGTGCTAGTGGCCCACACAACATACCTAAAATACTTATCTTTACCAACTTAACTCAGTCCTGTGCAGTCAAATCCTATTGTTCATAGGCAGTTATTTTAATGTACAGGAGTGAGAGTACGGGGACATCCAATGGAAACGATGGTAGGACGCTATCTCGAGGCGCCCCAAGGAAAGATCAAAGTAATCAAAGCTATGCAGTCTTTTGGAATGGGTTCGGTACTTTCATAAAAGCTTAAAAGCTTAGCTTGCAGTGATAATCTAACACTATCATGATGTTACAGTTCCTTAACAGTGTACTTGTCTTACGGGCTGGCCCCTACGTACGCCAATGACTTTTGATAAGTTATGATGGAATTAGGTAATTGAGAATAGGTGGACTGCAGTGAAGAGGATGCGGACAGTAAATAAATACCATAGAAATGGAATGAAGAATGTTTTTATTTTTTCGTCTTTTCCTTATCCAGTTTTAATACTTACTTATTAAAAATAAAGATTCGTGAAGGCATTATACATTCTTAATTGTATTTTACAAACGTAATACATGTTTATTTCGTGAATCTAAATATTAAAATTATACATACATTGTGCACGGTAGGTAGCTATACTATACGTACTTAATTGGAACAAACTAATTCTAGTGTCAACATGGTCTCATCATCCACATAATATTTAGTTTAAAAATACATATTTTCATCATTTCGTGAATTCTAGAAGACAGCATAAAACCTCTTCGAACAACGGTTTATAGGTTGATTTTTATTTCACATTAAAAAAAAAACTAAAGCTACTCGTAAATTTCATTGTGTTTTAGTATGGCGTAGGACCAACTCTGAACAAGCGAAATAGAACAATCCATATTCTTCAAAATTGGTCCCGAAGTAAAAGTTGTTTACAGCATGATTAAGTACTTTTAACACCTGAAGGATTGCTAAAAATTTCAACCCTATATTAATTGCACCAGTTTTTTTTGTTTGGTAATAATTAAGGTTTATCATGACCACAGTCATCTTTAGGCTGGTCCTATTAATACATACAAAATCTTACTATTTTCACACATTTCGTAATAAGGCACCTGTTTTGTACATTACATTTCGTTACTTATTTATTTTAATCAATCAATCAGTTACCATTTATATTTTAAGTAGCACCTACACTTAATCTCATTTTTAATATTTAATGATACCAGGTGCACCCATTTGCAACTTTTCAGTCTAATGGTTTTCAGTCATAGTTATAGTCATAGATCCCAGAAAAACATGTCGGGTAACTGGGTAATTTCTAAGAAATACTGTGCTTTCTAAAATTATTAATAATAGGTATATTTTGCATTGATAAAATAAAGTAATATAAACCTTACTTGCTATAATACGGCAGCATTTGTGAATATACTAACGACTGTGATGATTAATTAAACTTACTTTAAGCATTCATATTTCTCTAAAGTAGCTGCGAGAGATAACTTCAGGTGGCTTGTTTAGCGCCTAGAGTCTAGCTAGTGACTTAACATTTTGTTACTTGTAAGCGAAGGTACCAAGCGCGCAATGCGGCCGGATGCGGCAGAATGTTCGTCTCACTTCGCTATTTGCGAGGTGACTCGCTAGCCTCTAGCTAAACGCTAAACAAGCCACCCGTCAGTGCATACGTAACCTTACATAAAACAAAATTAGAGACACAGAGGCAGGTACTTTGTCAAACGAGCTAAAAACTAAAAATATAAAAAAATACTTAAGTTGGTATCAGCGTTATAAGATTAGGAGATAAAAACATATTACTAACATTTTATATATTATTACATGACTAAATAAGTAAATAACTTTACACTTATGTAGCACTGCTATTTATAGCAGTTGACTATAATTTCTATAAGTCGTAAATATTTCTCCATGATCATGAATTAGTGTGAGGAGGTCAATTATTTTTTCGACCCATTTTATTTATGAATCATTTTCCTTTTTTATTATTTGCGATGGGTTTGCTCTTGACTCTAGTATAGGTCAGAGATGACAGATACAAAGTCTACCATGGTACGAGCTTACCCAGAAGGAGCCTGTTCACTCTAACTTTGAAGAGATTAGAGTTGTAAGCGTTCGGAAACACAGACGCAGGCAGAGAGTTCCACTCCATGGTTTCACTCTCTGTTGACAGTGCGAAAAGCTGTAAAAGCAATTGGCACTTGCCTGCGCCCTCAGGACGTCACATAATTCACTACTTCGACCATATTTTCTTTATTCAAAACATTTATTCACAAAACAACAGGCTAGTTAAAACATTTTTCGTTAACAACATTTTCTTTTCTCAATATATAAATTACACAGTGACACCATAAAAGTGGTAAAACTGAATGATTTACACATTTTGTGTCACATTAAAAAACTTAAATGAATAAAAATTACAGCACGGTCTGCCGAGTGTTTAAATGAGTGAAAATCGTCCATTCAATGTTGTTTCAAGGTTTCAGTTGAATCAATAAAGTATTGTCAACAAATTATCTCGCACACCTAGAAAAATTCTTTAAGGAATTAACCAAATCAGTTAAACAGTGTTGCAGTTTGCTATTGAAACGAATATTAAACATTCTACAACAATGAACAGCCTCTATGAATCATATCATCATAGCCACAAAGATACTAAAATATACGCACTTCGTTTAAAACTATATGTTAGAGCCTAGCCTAGCACTCATTCAAAGCAAAATTGCTCAAACGAAACATTTCAAGTAAGTACTAAACATAATGAATGATGACAGTTTATTAATCACTTATTCTATGACTAGACCAATATTAAAATATTTAATTTTGAAAAGTTATTAAAATGCATGTGGTGATATTGAATGCGAACAAGAACATGCTACGGTAAGCGTGTTATTGTTTTGAGAGCTTGTGTTGGAGACACCCTAAGCCGAGGCCGAAATTCAGCTATTTGCAGATTGTTTTATTCATTTCTCTCTGCACTTCCTGCATTTTTGGAAGTGAAAATTTCTTCAGCCACGTTGAGCGATTTTCGGTAGGAAAAAAATTTTTTTGGGTTCGCGTGACCGACATGCTCGTGACATCTTGCGCTAGACTAGCGACGCGTATATAAATTCAAATAAAGAACACAATAATTCCATTGTTTTGAGTTTTCACTTCTGCCGGCAGTCCTCATGACTGCCTATCTTTCTTTTTTTCTTTCATTCCTGCTCCTTAGAATAGGAAGAACGTAAATCATCCAATTACGTTTTCTGTCGATGTCTTTCAAAATAATAAAGATATTTATAAAAAAAATATCCTTTGAAGAAATTGACAAATAACTGCATGAAAACCTAACGCATATGAACATTTGTTTGTGGATTTTTTGCACTAGTTTTGGCCTCAGCATCGACCACAGACTACGCCAGGTATCTGCTAAAATTACGAACAGTCTTTTCACATTTACGTTACCTCTGTTTTAACATCACTGTCAAACTCACGCCAATCTTTATGTTCATAAAAATAAGGTTGCTTTGGCAGCAGCAGTGACAGCAATCAGAGATAAAACCTATGTGAAAGGATTGTAGTGTATCGTGTTCAGTTAGGGTTGTTTGACGTTGTTCTGCAGCGAAAGCCGTGTGTTGTTGCGCTCGTCCGTGCTGAGTGCGCGTGACAGGAACGTTGAAGACGTCCGCCCGGATGACGACGCGCCGTTCTTCTGCGCATCTGGCTTCTCCAACCCTGTCGTATTAGTATAATATTAGTCACCAGTAGCTAGCAAACGTATTAGGTGGGCCAAAATACTCGTCAAAATCTAGCATAGATAAAAAAAAGTGTTTTTCATTTTTAAAAATGAGGTTCGGTCATTGCATTCTTTTGCACTTAAAATAAATATAATGAATGAGTTTTTTTACAAGGAACGATTTCGCACTAACACACTTTGGTCGTGATTGTTTCGAGAACTGTCTTTTTTTTCAATATTCTCACTGATAAACTAAACGAATCAAAGACAATTCTGAGAAAATTATAGATCAGCTTCTGTTTTTCCGAAGTTTAATGACCCACTCTAATAAACATATACATAGGTAATATCATCTACATGGTGTTATTATCTAAACGCAAAAGATATTTTTTTATTTGCAATTAGTATTTGTATTTTTTTAACACCATTTATTTGAAATAACTCGCCAAACAAGAGAAGTCCTAACGACAACATTGAGGGTGCACTTAGAAAGGACATTCATCAGACATTAACTAGGATTAAGTACACAACGCTATCTAAATAAATTAATTAATCATTTACAACAAGTCAACAATGCATATTATAGATACCTAATCTCACTTGGAATGTTAGCTTTGTGAGTTAATCAAGCGAATCGTTCAACACAACGAGCTAGGCGGACCACGTTTAAAGTGGCATTGCTAGTTAATAGAAAAGTGAAGATTACACGACAGACAAAACAACGTTCAAAAATTAATATTTTCACTAATATATACTTGTTTCAATCGGTATCCTTGAACAACCTGAAAACAATAAAATCATCTCTCACTCATTGTAAAACTTTGCAACAATGACAAAATAAAGTTATCATTTTATTGAGTCTGACTCACACTCTTGAGACAAACAGTTCTGTGAATGTAGATAACAGCTGTTCACAATCGCTACTTACTTACACTCAAAATAAATTATGACAAACATATTTGGCGTTCATTGTTCTTGGTATATTGATTGATTATAAGGGGAAACACGTATTTGTAGACCATATTTATTACTGTCTACCTACAAATATATATGTATTTAATCACAAAATAATATTATATGTGATAAAAATATGAATTGTCATATTATGGTTTCTTACTATGATAATTCATATTTCATTATTTGTTACATATTCGCATGGAATGGAATGAATTTGAATCGATCACTACTTGTTTTCTTCCAGACGTAAATACTGCTGCCATAAAATGTTTTACGAGTAAACTACTCGCGAATTTAGGCCTATTTTTGGAACTACATAAAACCCTAATAACTGCCTTACCTAGTCTCTTTCTGATGAGGTAATATAGTTTGGGTTTGATAACTAAAATAAGGAAGATGAAGACTCCTTGAAGCTCGTTGATGAGGTCGATGATGGTCCATAGCCACCACGGCTGCGACACGAGGGTCGACAGCAGCTCGGAGATCCAGCCGGCTCCCATCACCACCCACAGTTTCCCCGTCAACACGTACCTGCGAACACATTGAATATATATTAGACCCAAGTTCTTCCACCTTCCTGGAAACATTCATTATCATTTTCGTGACAAATGAATGTCTAAATATTATTGCTCACTTGGAATTTCAACGCTCGACGCTTAGCTTTGCGTCCAAAATGCCACAGACCGCCTTGTTGTAGCGAAAACAGGCATTATTTCCACACCTTAGTTGGGTGTTTAGTCTAGTTAAATTATGTTGTACGTATCAGTAACTAACAATGGACGTATACAAGGTAACCTCTGAAACCCAATTACTGTGAAACTGTATGATTAGCCAAAAACTAAAATAAAAACTTTTTACTAACTGTTCGGGCGTCTGAACGATACGTTATTGATACTTTTCAGTAAGCCTGGAATTGTTCCCAGTTGGTAGCTATAGGCTTGCACCATATTAGCCCCTATCGCATAGTTATAGCGGGGATTACCCACCTACAAGCGTGATGTAATTGTGTTCAGTTCCTAAAATTAGTTACGCAATCATTGTGCTACAAGACAATTGTACAAGAAACCCATTGCTAAAAACGATCGTCATCAAGCTGATATCATACCCCTAAAATGGTTCTAGTTTTACAGTTCTTTAAGTGGTATCGGTAACGTTAAAATGATTTAATAATAACTACTAAATATTTTTATAGCTTCGAATTAGGCCGTACTGCATGTAAATTACGAATTATCAACCCAGTATTATGGATTAATTGCGTGTCATTGTAATTGAAATGTAGGACTACTGTTGCTTTTGTGTTATTAGAGGCACGAATGACCTCCGTTTCCTCCGTGCCTCGGAAAGCTAGTTTAGCCGTTGGTCCCGGCTGTCATTTGTAGATCTTTGACAGTCGTTACGAGAAGTCAGAAGCCGAAAGTCTGACATCCAGTTTTACCGAGCGGTTTCGTATTACCTAGTTACTGGGTTGTGGAGGTCGGATAGGTAGCTGTTTCATGTAAAATACTGATATCAGCTGCATCCGGTTAGACTGGAAGCCGACGCCAACAAAGTTTGGGAAAAGGCTAGGCAGATGATGAGGAGAGGCACCAAAGAGGTACACATAACATAACATCCCGCCTTTAATCCTCAGAGGGGTATGCAGAATTGTACACCAACATTTCGCCAGTTATGTTTAGGTCCCATGTAGTAGGGGGCGAGCCTATTGCCATCAAACGGGGTTTGATGGGATATATTACTACTATTACGGGCAGTTACTGGTAAATTCCACATATAATGCCTATGAGGTAAAAAAAATCGGACCTAAACATCAAAATTCCACACTGAAAAATTAACACATAGGTGTAAAATAATTCCGATTCGTCTTGACAACAGGTTAGTTCACCTGTTTTCAGGAGTAGGTATCGTTCGGTTGGTAATGAAAGTTGAATTAACACATCCTAGTGCACAAAACATCGCAGCACACTCACACTCTGTTGGAAGATTTTTTTATGAAACGCTTGCCAAACTTCCGCCTGTAGCGACCACGCATAAGACCTGTATTTATCATTACCTGATATCTATACAAACACGTTTTGAATGAGACATTTTATTTATTTATTTATTTATTTAAACTTCATGTACAATAGTGGTACATAGGCGGACTTAATGCCACAAGGCATTCTCTACCAGTCAACCTTTGGGTTAAATACGACAACATTGTGATACAAACAAATATTCACAAAAAACCACTAGTTCTCAAAAATTCATATACTAACAAAGATACTAATACACATTATACAAATAAAATAAACTAATAAATATTATAACAAATACTGAAATAAAAAAACGAGAATCCTAATAATAATTACTATGACAAAACTTTAATTAACTACTTACTTTCTTTTTTTTTAATTTTCTAAAACGTAGACGTTTCTAAACGCCTTTTTACAACAGGATACAGGTTTGGCAGTTGTGACTGATAGAGAGAGAGCTCAGCGACTTTTTCAAGTAATTTTACAACAATCGTAGGTAATCATCATCTGCCTAGCCTTTTCCCAACTATGTTGGGGTCGGCTACCAGTTTAACCGGATGCTGAATACCAGTACTTTACATGGAGCGACTGCCTATCGAGATCTGAACTCCACAACCCAGTTACTAGACAGACTGCTTGCTGACAAGCAGTCGTTGACTGAGAAAGATCTACAGTTGACAGCCAGAACCACTGGCTTAACTTGCTTTCAGATTTCAGAGGAAATTCGGTATGTAATAGGTGGCCAGGGCCACCCATTTACGGACTCACCCACGCAAGCGCGGTTTGACCTAAAAATCAAGCCGAGCGGCTGTTATTATTGAGCCACGAGCTCCTCAACAATAATCGTAGGTATACTCAAATAATTATAAACAAAGCCCAATAAGGAAGTTAAGTACTTGATACGTTTAAGAAAATGACCTCAGTCGATCTCTGCACACTGAAAAAAGAAAGAAGGAAGAAAACATGTTTATTTGTCGCAAGGACATGACTTACAAGTAATGCATTCCCTTTCCCTGAGTCTCCAGGTTTTTTTTATATCATTTACCTGTTCTACGGGAAAACCGACCTCAAACGAAATACAGACAAAACACAACAGCACATAAAGGAAAAAAACTTCAAATAATATCCGCGTCCATTATGCCTATCGAAACCATTCACTATTTAATTGCAAGTCGGGCTAATTAATTGCCTTCCTATAAGTATGTATTTACGTCACAAAAGTAATATGGCCGAATTATATAGATAATAGTTAATGAAATTATAGCGAAGGGTACTAGATAAACGGGGTGTTCAAAAAATAGGACAACTAGACTCACACAAACTTAATATTTAAAATTAACAATAACGTCTAGGACTGACATATGGTTTCTATCAATTTAATCATTTAGTTTTTACAATTTATTTTTCTGTTCAGAAAACTAACAGGCTTGAGTTTCTCCTCCGTGCTGTTGTTGGATTACTACCCCGAAACTAATAATTTTCAGTCGCTACGTTGTGGCTACGGCAATTCGAATGACATCCTAAAGTATCATACCTTTACCTAATGCAATAGTAAATTGAATGGTGTTAATAAAGTACAACTAGCGCTTACAATTGCCATTTACCTACAAACATAAAACATACATAATTACATTTGCTAAAAATAGTATATTATACAACAAGAGAAAAAAAGCTAATTTAATTCGAGGGACTGAACTGGATCCCGAGAGCAGCGTAGGATTCTAGAGTAGAATCCTGAATGGAGCGTGGGATACAAAGACCGATTTTTTTTTCCATTTGTTGTGTACTCTACTTTTTACCACGGACTGCGAGAAAATTAATAGTGGTATACTAAGACACATCTTTTACGACTTTGGAAGCAAATATCTCATCAACCATTGCACAGACAGAAAGACCGACAGACCGACTGACAGACAGACAAAAAGACAGACAGACAGACGGCAGGCAGACAGATAGACAGACAGAAACACAGACAAAAGGCAGACAGATAGACTGAAAGCCAGAAGGCAGACAGACGGGTAGACAGGCAGATAGACAAACCGGCAGACAGACAGGCAGAAAGACAGACAAACAGACGGGTAGACATACAGGCAGACAGACATGCGGATCGACAGACAGTTTTCGAAATTCAGTTTTATATTCTTGTTTGGGAAAAGGCTAGGCCGATGATGATGATAATGCTTGTCAGCACGTTTTATTTATTTTTTGTTTACATAATTCGTACTTAGCATACTGAAAGTTTCTGGATTCTGAAAAATAGGTCTCTGGCAACTCTCTAGTGGATTACCAAAGCGAAAATTAAAAAAAAAAACATTGTACGAAAATGTGAATGTCGTTTTCTACAGTACATAAATGTACAGTAGAAAACACATTTGTTTGTACCTATGCATAAAGTATCTAACACAAACTTCCTGTATAACATGATTGAACAAATAATATCAAAAGACCGGTGTTCCATATACCTAATATTTTTATCTGGTCCCTAACTTCTATTTTAGTACAATAACTAAAAGGTCAAACCAGATAGTGTTTCGCGACATAATAAAAACTAAGTATCATTAATTAGATAAAAGGTACCTACCTACTTCATTATAAAACGCTTTATAACGATGTCCCGATCTCCCTTGGGTCATTAAATTCTTGTCAAACGCATGGACACTGTTATAACAATAAATTGCTGATGACATCGTCTAGTTTGACAATTAACAAAATTATAATAGAACAATTAAGAGGAAAAATCTAAAAAAGCTACTAGGAAAAGGTGAAAGTGCACTTACAGTGATAACAACTAATATTAGTAATCAGTGCTGATAGTTTGTAGCTAATGTGTAGATTTAATGATTCACCAAATTGCTGATAACATATTATCTAACGTGCGCACTTCCCGTAATGGTGAGTCAAAGATTTTTCTCGTATCAATGGTCCATTTTAGAAGCGGAACTGAAGTTTAGGCAATAGAAATGTAAGTATTTACGTAGTACTATTCTGCTTTGTCACTTTACCTAATTTTCTTTAAAGTTCACATAAGATTAACAATGGTCAAAACGAGATAATTAACGGAAAAAGGAGGAGTTTATCGATTCGACTAAATGTTCTTTTTCATACAAGTTCAATTGAATTTAGAATAAAATCGCGAGTTTGACACCGTTTGAATTTCGAAGCAATCTTACGAGAAAAAATAAGCGACAGAAAATAGTCGTAAAGACTCTGCTAAAGACTCCGAACGTGTCAATCATGCTCAAGCAATCCTACTAAGCTACACCAAGTGATTACTCAACGAGGCGGGTAATTGCCCTTCGTGATGTCACACAGTCGTCTACTTCATTCATTAATAACTACCGTGCTCATTTATTACACAGAAACTCGACTTTTAACAAAACATTAAACGTCTGTGATCGGTCAATAAAACTGCTTAGTCTTTATATAAAACACATAAGATCCTCATTTAAAATAAACCTATATTTCCCTTTGGTAAAAGAAATTTAGGTTTATTTAATTACAATTTCTAATATCTATACTTTATCTACACAGAGATTTTAATCTCCGGAAGCCTCAATCAAGTATTTATCTTTACTACAACAATATTACAATGAAGTTATCTATGAAATATATATTTATAGTATAAACAGCTTACCGGTACAAACCCAAACAAACATTGAAAGGTACTTGCGGATACTGAAAACATTGCACGGATTCTGGCTACGGTGACGAATAGCATGAAATTGTTAGCTGTAAAAATAATTCTGGTGGGTTCTCCTTTGATTACCACTTGGTAGTGAGAAATGAACTGGAAAGTTTATCGGCGTCACATGCAAATCATATCTAGTATTTAATGCTTCGGGATCTTTATTATAATGTGTTAATCATCATCTGCCTAGCTTCTTCCCAGCTATCTTGGGGTCGGCTTCCAGTCTAACCGGATGCAACTGAATCCCAATATTATACATGGAGTGACTGCCTAACCCCCACTACCCGGTACGAACTGGGTCATACAATACCATTTGGTAACCCTGGTGCTCCTTATATGTGAGTCAATTTTGAAAAACCACTCCACACTAACTGTCAACTATGCGCAAATAAACTACGATGATAGTCATCAATGACATCAATATTATACACAAAAAACCGAAGTACTTACCGTTTAGTAACGGTATCAACAAAAAACGTACAGGGAAAAGGATTGAAAAAAAAAATAAGAAAATGTCAATAAACTCACTTTGCTCTGTCGACACGGAAGCGTCGCTTTGCGCGTTCGCCGACGGAACCCGCCTGCAGACGATGCACTTCAGACTTGACCCTCGCGCAATGGCGCGCGGTCAGCACCCACAGCACGAAGTTGGTGCACGTCACCAGGCCCATGGGGATCACGAAGAATATGTAATGTGGCCAGTCTGACACTGTGTTCTGAACTGTAAACACAAATAATGACCATAAGGGTACCTACGTCTCTGAATCTAAGTTTTATCTTAGCACTTTAAAAATTGTTGCGGCTTTTCAGCCTTTGCGGCACGAAGATGTTAGTGTGTAAAGGGTGTCTTGCGTCGGAAACCATTTTGGCACTTTCACTAGAGCTTGCCACCGCTCTCCCAACTTCAGGCGGCGCTATGCCTGCCTGGACACGAGTTGCCATGGCTGACTTGGAAGTTTTTGGATAGACTCCGGACACAGGTTGGCCGAAGCAAGGAAAACCTCTTCAGGTGGAAATTCATAGATGACTCTGCTCTGGAGTGTAAAAAATGTCTTGCATAAGGTGCCATGTTATTAGACGTTATTGTTCGGCTCGGCATTGTGTCTCTATTTCTCATGATAAATACCTAAACTAAATAAAAATATCTGAGATTTGGTAAAAAGGTATTTTATTTTGAAAAAGTATTATTTGGTATTTTGCATTTGAAATAGTAAATCTGAAAAGTATTTTGCATTTTGTATTTAAATGCTTTTTTAAAACCATTTTGTGCATCTCTGGTGTTGCCCCACTAACGATGGGACACTTGATATCGTGTCGTGCCTGTCCTGTCGCTTGCACATCACAGAAGCTGATGGACTCTACTGACAATGCCAAACTCGCCGCCAAATTTTGGGCTGATTCAATTTAAAATGTCATCGACACTCTAAGAAGAAGATCGCTCCACCTCATCATCATCTTCTTTATGGGGTTTTGGTTTCCGCACTTAGTCCCTTAAGTGGACCATTGTGCGTGAGCCATAGTGGCCGTTACTCCAACCAGCCCACCTTCCTCCAGAAGCAGATCACACTTCCCGGTCTACTCAGGGCATCCGCAAGGGATCCTGGTGTTCCCAGGGTCGCCTCGCGAATCTTGGTGACACCGGTGCACTCAAGCAACACATGCGCCACCGTTTCCTCCGCATCCATGCATGCTCTGCACAGGGGACATCATGATCATCATCATTTCAGCCCAAAAGACGTCCACTGCTGGACAGAGGCCTCCCCCAAGTGTCGTCCCATTGACATTTTGGGGGGTTTTGCCATAATCGCCACGCTTGGCAGGCGTGTTGGCGATCGCAGTACGGTTGTTACAAAAACACAGAGAACGCTGCTGCCCATTCTTTGGCAAATCCCTTAGTCGCCTCTTACGACACCCACGGAAAGATATGGGATGGTGCTATTCTTTACGTCCGACACCATACAGAACCCACCTAGTCCGAGAGTTATACCACGCTTGCCGATTCGCAGTGTCCACTCAAGAACACTCTTCTAGATTCGTCAAATACTCCTAAAATAATCAACCCCTATTTTAACCTTTTGAATTATCATATATCGGTTGAAATTAACAGGTTCTTAACCTTTTTCATTACCGACAACCGTAAAACCGCAAAAACATTTTAGATTATCTTATTATGAACGGCATTGGCCCTGCCAATGCTAAAAGCTTCGGATTGAAACTAACGTTGGTAACCTTTTCTTTTACAGATGACCGCTACAAAATTATTTCTCGAAGCTTTTAACATAGACCATCGTTCATAGTAAACCCATTTAAAATTTGATGATTGGTTTACAAGGAAAAGATCTGTTTATAGACACTTCTATAGGAGCTGGGCATCGGAATTTTAAACCAAATCGAATTGAGATTGACATGATAAAGAGCAATTGAAATTCAGCACAAAAAATATGTTCACAAAAGACTATGACTGCTCATTATTTAAAAGTTATTGTAGGAACGAAAATTACGTCATAACATAACGTAATCGGAATGATTAGGTTATTTTCTGAACAATAGTTTCGATTGTTTTTAACCGCAATGTTTTTTAGATATTCATTTGGGAAGTTTCCAATTAGGCACTGTCTGAAAACAAACTGTTAACTTGTCAATACCTACTCGTTATGATGTTTTAGTTTATTTTGTTTTTTTTTTTTATCCTGTACCCCTTAATATGCCGTCAAAATAACCTCTATACTGCTACCGCTGAAGCCTCGAAAGTGGTTTAGTTCTGGTTTTGGTGCAATAAGGAAGGTGATTAGATGCTTTTGATCCAATAAAGCAATTTGATTTATTCTCTATCCTTACCGATCAATTATAAAATCGACTGCTAGCATAGCATTGCTAAACGACTTGCCAACACCGCCATTGTTACTATTACAGTCTTGCTCAATATTGGCGAAGCGTTATACTATTGATGATGACGATGAACCGTGACGTTTTCCCTGTTAACTTTATCGCAGACAAATGAATCAACACCTACGTACATATAGACGTCTTTGTCAATTAGACAGATATGTGTACCAATTATTATAAGGCGGGTCACACGTCGTCTAGTCGCCCCATTTTTCTAAGCGTCCAAATATTTGTGCTTAATACAATCCCTGAGTAATATATTGGATACTAGCTTATACTCGTGGCTTCGACTGCGTGACCGGGATGAAAAGTATCCTATGTGTCGATTCAGGTCATAAACTATCTGTGTGTCAAATTTTATCCATATCCGTTCTATCGTTTTTACGTGAAAGAGACAAACATCCACCTTCACAATTTATAAATCTGAGTAACATAAAAATATTGTAACTTTAGTATAGCTATAATTAAGATCTTATACATTTTTCATCATTCCCTCAAGATTTGATTGCGCTTGGTATATGGGGATTTTTGCCATTATGTTTCAAATAAGACATTCATTTAGCACCTGTACGAGGAATAGAAAGTCACTGGAGCGTTCAGTTGAACAATGAACTTCAGGTGATGCGGTTTTTATTAGGTATTATAACTTCATATACCAAGACCATGTTTTATTCATTTTATTAAACTACTAGCTGTCCCGCGCAACTTCGTCTGCGTCCCATTTTCCCCGTTTTCGCAATATTTTTCATTGCTGCTGGACTCCTATACCGCGCCATCTATTGAATACTTACTCAATCCAGTCAACAGATACCGCAATCTGTTAGAATTGTTTGGAGCTTACAGATAATTGTGACTTAATTTGCAATAAAATAATATTGCGACTATAAATTGAGATGTAAGCTATCCTATCTTTCAAGTTAGATGAAACTGCACACGGTGTGCAAATTTGATTAAAATCGGTTAAGTAGTTTAGGAGTCCATCCCCGACAAACAACGTAATTTATATATACTATATATAAATTAGTAAAAGATAATTCATTATTATTTTTTGACAAGTTACTTACCTATACTCAAAATTATTTTCTATAAAGTCATCTCTGATTTGTACCACATTTAATACATTTAGCAAGTTTTACATTTTAATTCCACATTCACACAGTTTATTTTTCAGGGTTTCTTTCCATTACAATTACGAAGTTAATTAGTAATATTTCAAACTCGTATGCATGACTTGTTTATTTCTATAAGTACAGCATGCAATCCACCTACATATTAAACATACATAATGCGGTCATACTCATGACCATGGTCAACCATTATCCTCGGTTGTATATTTACACAAAACTATGTTTCAGGAATCTTAATAAAGGATGAGTTGTAGACGCCCCGTAGCATAGCTGTTGTAGTCATTACTAAGACGAAAATAATCACAAATCTGTCTGGATCATAGCTCAGACAATGCATGAAAACTGTAATTTTCATATAGACATCAAGGTGATAAATGAATGAAAAAACGTGATTCGTGAAATCTGTGTAGTTTTGAGAAAAATGACGTTATAGGTTTGTTTATTATTTTTATTGTACGCAGAACTGGACCGGGAGTTTACTTTAAAAGCGCGGGCGTTTACTGAAACTACACATTTATCAGCTACGGAACATTCTTATGAGAGAAACGCTCACAATATTTTTACTTATATATATATATATATATATTTCTCTATGAGTCACGTATTTCTGCAAGCTAAAGCTTCCTTAATCTGTAGCTTTACTTGATAAACGACTAATAAATCTTAAAAATATTTCTTCAACACATGACTATAATAATTGACACATAAAATAAATTCACGTCCACACATCGTCCACATGACTTTATTTAAGCTTTTGTAAATCTTAACCAAATGTTCAATATTGTCTGTGATATATGTATGTGCGTAGTTTATATAATATTTATACTACGCCCATGCATCGTATGTTTCAGTTTTTTTAAATATCCGATAATTCGATTGTTTATGTACAAACTAACAAATAAAAGATAAACTGAGATTGCGGGAAACAAGTATACGTTGGCTAGAGTGATTTCGTAACGAGTTTATATTGCAAGAAATGTGATGTGTCGATGGAAAGTACACATTTTGGTTACATACGTAAAACCCAACTAACGTTAAAAGAAATATACGTAGAAGCTACAGGTACTTATCTAGATACGTCATGTAGAGCCACCATAATCAACAGGTGTATTGCTAGTATAACACGGCCCACTGTGCAGCCTTTCCCAAAGTGGGCGATAGCGCCCCTTGCGGGCACTGCAGGCCAGAAGGCGGGGAGACCCAGAAAAAAAATCGGGGCCTTGTGTAGAGGCTTAAGGTGCGATTTGTAATTTCATCTACTAGAAGGACTCTTAAGACACCGACTGAGCTCTCGACTCTCGACTACAACTTGTGAACATCTACTAATATTAATTAAGAGATTGCTCGAACTAACTCGGTCGATATTTCTCTCCGCGTAGTTCAAATATCTGTCCTGGTTTATTGAATAAATAAGATAAAAACCATGTCAATCGGCCGCTCCTTTTCGAAATGAAAGTAGACACAAATAAACAAATAAAAGGCAACAGACACACTTTCGCATTTTAATAGTTATTAGTAGATAATAGATCATAATTAATCGTAGATAATAGACCACGGGCAATCATGTTTTAACAAGTTTTTGTTAAATAACCCGATTTGTGTATACCTGTATAAATCGGCTGGTTCATAGAATACACGGAGAAAAAAGTATAGATCTTATGCCTATGTAAAATGGTAACCATTGCTATGTTACATAGTAACAAAATTTTTTGTGAGAATCTTGTGTAAAAAAATTAAATTATTAAGGAAAAAGTCTTTAAAATTGTGGTAAAAATATGACCAATAGCTCATTCGATGCGGGATGAAATTTTGAAAATAATTATCTTATTATCAATAATTATTTACAATTACAACTATTTAAATTACAACTTTTTACTAACAAAAACATAAACAAAATAAAAAAATCTCAGTTTTTCGTCAATAACTCAATAACTATAAGTCATATCATTTAAAACACAAACACATTAAACGAATACTTAGTTGACAAACAAATATATTAAACACAAACAGACACTATACTTTGTTAGTCGTCTAGAATTCACACTCCTCAATATATATATAGATAAATAGTTTATAGTTTTAAGCTTTCTAAATGTATGATATTTTGATAAATTTGTGATATTATAGAATGTATAATAATTTTATTAATTGAGTAAAAAAAAAGATCCTAAAAAGTTATAGTAGTTTTTAAGTAATAAATAAATAATATAATAATTTAAGTAGTAAATGGGGGCGCAAAAAAATATTTTTTTCTCAAATTGGGCAGTACACAAAATAAGTTTGTGAACCCCTGGTGTAGGGACTGGCACGAAGGAAAACCTTACGCACAAATCACGCCTGTTATCCCCGAAGCGTTATTCAGAGGTATACCCACAGTACTCTCACATTTTACTAGTTACGTTTAAGTCGATGTAATAGGGGGTGAGCCTATTGCTATCTAGATACAAATCCAGGAATCTAACCCAGGACATCAAGCTCAGTAGTCTCGCTTGCGACCAACAGACCAAAGGCGAGAGCCAAAAATGATACGTACTAATCACACCTTCTTTAGTCAATAAAAAGCTCCTTACCTGAACCGAACCAACATATGCCATGTCCCATGTTGGCATCGAGGGCTGCAGTGACGGGGTACTTGTCAAAGAGGAACATGACGAGGGTGAGCAGGATGGCCGTGCTCCAGGCGTACAGCGAGTACCACAGGAACCGCCGCAGCTCTGCATCCGCCTTGCGCATCGGCTGCACAGTGCGCACACTCCTGGTGGATCAAAACATTGAGAAATATTTATTATAAACTAATTTTTCCATACGGGTTCGCCCGCTTCATAAGTATAGCATAATCAGCCTATAATTTTCCCACTTTTGGGTCGCAGGCTTCCTCTTTATGAGAGGGAGTGGGCGAAAACCACCACGCGGGCCTAGTGCGGGTTTGTAGATGTCACAAGTCGTGCTACATACTACCCGGATAAAATTCTGCGTTCTGCGTCAAGTTTTGATAAAATCCCTACAGCTGTGTAACAAACATACAGAAAAAGGGTTAACATACTTTAACATCCTTTCGCATTTAGAATATTAGTATGATTGGTGTTTGATAGTAATTAAAACCTTGAAAAAAAATGCCTGTAACCTACTAAAAAACTAGGTAAAACTTTTCAAGGTATACTTCCAATTAAATAGACTCATCTATTTCCCTAATACTCCTCAGCAAAGAAACAATCGGATCATACTTATTTACATAGGTTAATACATCGACAAACACACTTAAGTTTTTTTGCAATGTCTCAGAAATACTCAAAAGATCACATCTATTACTGAGAAGTCTTAACTGACTTTAAATATTAAACAATGTCAGTAAAAAAATACCTATTTATATTACGAGCAAATTCCAACACAGAGAGATTTGATAGACATGTATAGAGCAGTAAGTTACCAGACACATTCATTTTATTCTAAAAATAATAATGCTCCTATGCCCATTACTTTTATGGCGATTACGGCAAACATGGAAGTCGTAACGGCCCTGACGTGAGCTAATAGCGCGTACCTATGGGGTCTTTATTGGTTTTTACTGCTCCCATTAAGTCGACCCGGTCATGGGGATTGACTAGCTAATCACGAGGATAAAGTACTGTGACAAAATATACGATAACAAGCACCCGGCTTCAGATAAAAATTAAGCCGCAGATAACTAAAGCTCCAAACATAATAAGTTCATTATAGTGCACAGATACCCCGGGTGTGCTTCTAATCGTGTAATCATGTATACTTCAGCTGAGCTGCGAAATTGTAAACAACACTGTAACGTGTTAACATTTACCATACGTATGGTTTATGAATGTTATCTTACTCAACCATATTTAAAATAAAATATGATGGAGAACGAGTTCAACTTGCGACCCACAGGTTCCGTAGGATCTGAGGGGATGAGCAAAAATTCAGATATAAATATGGTAAAGTACCATATCGTTAACGACATTCCACCAACCACATTTCGGTTGCAGCAGCAAGAATTTGTTTAAATCTCATAAACTATTTAATTAGAGTCACAAGAGTTTCGTTTAGTTTTCCTGTAAATCATATCTCTAGTTTAATCAAAGCAGTTCAAGACCATCAACAGAGTTATCCTCGGCAAGATTATGATACAGTACCCTAATTATAAAAGTACACGACCTTCTGAGTTTGTTTATAATAAATTTTGTGTTATTTTTATTCTATATTGTAATTATTCGCGGTATTGTGTTGGAGTGGTCGGTGACGCGTCTTAATTAAGCCCCACCCACACGAGCCGGCACATAAAGTGCGTTTTTCTATCCTGTCGGTTTTCATTAACGCGGCCTAATCGTCACCTGCACGCTTGGCTTTCGCAATCCCACATTAGAAACCATCAAATTAAGCTTTAACATTACCTGTAATAAAGTCTAATTAGTTGAAATTCTACAAAATGATCGTAGCTTTTGTTAATGCTGTCTGTATGTCGCGAGCTATATTTGCTAGTTTAATATTCTTGCCCATAATGTTGTCAGATATCTGTGTCATGGTGAAACATTTCGAATTTTCGCAACTTTGTGAAAATGCCCTGAAAATTGTTTAAAAATAAAACGATGTTCTGTTTTTGAAAATAAATTGCTGAGTTTAAAACTTATTTGTTAGCCTATTAGGTGCCTAATACATATGATCGTATGATTAAGTTGCGTGTGTTTCCATTTGACAATGACGTGGTAAAAAAACTCAAGCATCATATCTTATAACCCGGAAGCTTTTGATGATCATTGTATTCAAAGATTCATTAACTAGGTGCCGAAAAGAAGAGAATATAAAAAAAGGTTCCTGATTATTTTCCAAACAAAATTAACCCTATGGTACTTAAAATTAATTCTAGGTGGATTTACAAGTACTTTAGAACTCATTTTTAAGTAGCTTTAGAGTAGCCTCTTAAATCCTCACAACGATAGTGATGGTGATAATCATAATTACTTATCTACTCATAAATCATATTGTTATAAAGAGTTAATGTTAACGCTGCATGCATTGTTTTAATGCGACTTTACTAAGACTGTCTTTAAATAAACTCAAGAAGTGAATGTATTTTAACTGCTATTTATACTTTCTACAATACGCGGCGGTACCTGCTATTGAAAATAGGGAAACCTTCATTATTTCTCAAGAAAGAAAATACTATAAACCATTGAAACGTACAGACTTGCCTAATTATTAATTATTGAACGAATGATTCGCTAGAACAAGATTTAATAATACTACTTTTTGTCCTACATTCTAGATTTTCACAGTTCTGGGAAAGTAACGAAAGAAAAAAACTTGGTTCTAAAAAGAATGGTACCAGATAATTGAATAAATTTATTTTAACCCATTTCCATATCCCTTATCGTCTATTGAATAGGTGCCTACAGTCAGTAAGGCACGTCGACTGAAACTTGCAACACGCCACAGGTTTTCCCAACGGATACAGTCTGGTTTCAAGAAATACATAACAATAGTGTACAAGTACATGCTGAACAAAATCATATGTGAATTGTGAAAAGTCGGTTTCCTAATAACAATATCGATTTTGTTTCCGATTCATCCGATCTTCATTATTTCACATTTTCCGTAAATATCCCAAAAAATTGTAAAGGCCAACGCAATAGCTTAATCCAGAAGCAATAATAATATTTTTACTAGGAATAAAACATGAATGGGCAGAGTACTAATGTATTCAGTCATTTTACACATCCTCTCGAGATAATAACTTATGTATTATCACATCACACCCTATTACGTAAATGCGGCGCTTATCAAATAAAATATACCTACGTATGATAATACATACGTATAACAATAATTTGCTAAAATTATAATATTGTTTAACTTACATTAGATCATTGCGGTATTTGTTATATTTGTATATTTATTTTAAACGTCTTAACGCGGCCCCGGGGATTCTTGCCATGTGCAAATATCAAAGAGCCGGTGTGTAAACTCATCGATAACTAAAAACAAACATTTACCCACATTGCGACAAACGACTGCGAGCAACACTCCAACCATTTGTTTAATCAATGATGACATTAGAGTACCAACAAATCATTTCTTTGTAAACGTAGACTTTAAATCTTAATAGTTTGGAAACGTGTACTTATTCATGAAAACCGAGCAGTTAGTCACGACAGCGCCAGCGTAGGCACTGCGCCGGTATCCCAGCCCAGCTAAACCGCGGCTGGCTCAGATAGCAGCATTACGCATCCGTAAAATCCAGTTTTGTAGACTGTCGGATTGACTTGTTATCACAACCCAATATTTCATTGTAGTATTCGTATTTTTAAGAAATACTATTTTTCAAATAAATAATATCAGCATTTGAAGTGTTTTGAAGCATAAACATCTTCATTCTTTGAACCAGTTTCATTGAAAAGTCTCAATAAAAAGCTGTCAAGCTTTTAAAATATGAGCATTAATTGTGTGAAAAAAACTATTTAGCTATTTACCGTCAACAGTGAGTGAACTTGATTTTGAAACACTTCGGAATATAGTTCAAGAATGAATGCATCGCAGTGTCTGGCGCATTACACGGCCGAATATTTTCCTGAACGTTATGATATAAACAAACTCTAGCTATCTGGGCCCGCGATGTGTACTCAATCTGAAATTAGGAGTTAGAAGTGAGGGTTTTGATCACAGGAAATTATTTGTTTAGCATTTACTATTGTAATAACACCACAGCGTATGCGTGTGATCGAACTTAAAGTAATGGTAATAGAGCCAACAGCCTGTTAAACTTGGTTGAAAACACGGGCAGTGTGCATAACTGTCGAGTCGAGAGACATGATGATACACATAATGTAGGCATCTTCAATTCACACGTCATTTGCATTGTAGCCAGTCTAAATGTTTGCGTTGATTCTTAACCAAACTTACCCAAATGTCCACCAGATGTCGAAGCACATGACGTTGAGCCAGACGAACGCGGCCACGAAGCCGAAGTAGATCCCGTACCCTGTGCAAACAAAGAGCAATCATGTCAGGGATCAAATATGACTGCCAACGTTCCTACTGGACTACTCCGCTTCCCAAATTATCTCACTTACGCACTGCTACGTTAAGGTTGATTAATCACAAGCACAGCCCATAGCTACATCTTAAAACTGTGCATAAATTAGTTGTACAGGATTTTTATAGAAGACGCGGAAATCAAAAAGGTAGAAACTACTGATATCTGATCACGGGAGAAATTTAGTTTAAGATTATGCGGTGTTAAGGCGTGAAAAAATAGATAAAATGCCACTTGTGCCGAAACAAAGGCAAGAGATTCAAAAAGTTTTTTTCAACTTTTCGAAGTGAATTTTCTTGGCTCCATTAATTTGTTTCATACACAGATTTAAACAATCTGTGTAATGATGCTTGGGCAATTTATTTCTTCGATGACGTAAACCAAACTTAAATAGATTTTCTTGATAACACAGGTATGTTATTATGAAGAAATAAACTACAGCACAATATTAAATAGAGCATACCTTGCTTTAGATCACACATTCAATGATTTTTGTGAATGAATCAATCTCTTAGTAGGTACATAACTGTAGTGATGATACTATTAAATACAATGAAGTGCGAGAACAATCAACTATAAATAACTTAACAGCATTCCTAATCATTCAATTTAATGCTCGCCAAGGATTAGAGAATAAAATGTGAATCTAATCGTGTGAATCATCAATCAGTCCGTAAGTGTCTACTTCTAAACACTACTGATTTGAAACAGCTTAATAATATGCTGAAACTTCATGGGAAAATTGACATGACAAAGCAGTTGGTGATCGCTATTGATAAATTGGAATAAACTTGTCAAATCCTCTGACTAAATAAGTACATACAAGGATGACAACATAACTGGTAGAGTTAATTAGTGGCACATTTGCTGATCTTTTAAAGGCCTACGAAAGACTAACCATAGGAAGTCTATACTACTAATTAGACTAAGACAAGACTACTACAGACTAAGTGTGGACAAAGGTAAAGGTTTTCAGTAGTACTGCATTGTACATTTATTACTGTAAAAAAACCACATCAACAGTCGATTAATTAAAAAAGCGATGACTAACTCCCGGGAATTCCACAGCAATTGATTGACAAGTTGAGGGCAGTAAGCGGTATTGAATAAGATTCCCTATCCATTTGTACATAATTATAAGACCTAATATAACTTGGCATACTTTTGTTTCTTCCAATTATGTGTTCGCATAACATTATTAAAGCATAACAGCTTACGCTTAAATATTATAAGCATTATATCTCTAATCATAATAATGATTTAGCATAACATTCTTAAGAATAAATTTCTGTACGCATGATGATATTAAAACATATTTTTTTGGCATAACAAAGAAGGATTATAATTAACTCCTAAATATTAGATACTAATACACGTTTTTATACAATATTGCTGTAATTAAATTTGTAGGCATTTTATATTGTAGGTATTGAGCATAGTTAATTGTGAACATAAGTGGGTTTTTTCCCCGTTAGAAGCATACACCATGCATGCAGCAAGCATGCAGCATGCAAACATGTAAACAAGCATACACCATGCTTGAAGCAAACATGCCACGTGCACACAAATGTAAACAAGCCTACAGCATGCATGCAGCAAGTCTGCAAACAAGCATGCAGCATGCAACATGCAGCAGGCGTGGTTTCTGTCATGGCTCCGGCGCTGCGGGGCTCCGGCGGTCCCACGCGAGCTTATCGTCGCAGATGTGTTTTAAGCTCACCACCGCAGCTTCAGCCACGGAGCGGCGGCGCGCATTAAAACCACCTGCTCCTCAGCCCGCGTCGCCCCTTCACACCTATGCGGGCTTAGATTACTCTCTAGAGATAGGGCAGACAAAACTACGTGGAATCTGTTTTGCAGCGATTCGTTTCTGTCACTAACTTTTGTAGCAACGTAAAAATAACTCAAATTTGTTTCAGTTATTTCGATAATAATATGCCTAAATACAATTATGCTAATAGTCACTATGCCTCATAAAATTATGTGAATTAAATTTATGCCAAAACAAATTAGCCTTCAAGATTATTGCCAACATAAACTGTATGCTACAAAAAAAATTGGCAAAGTATTATTATGACAAAACAACTTATACCAAAATTGTTATGCCAAAGTATATTAGGAAAAAGAACATTATGCGAAAAGAAGGGATTTCATTGAATAATTGGAGTCCCTCAGGGTGGCGTACCAAGACTTCATAATTTGTTAAAGAGCTATAAACATTAAACAGTCAGTTACTAAAAACATGAATAATGGAGTATTATGATGAATTATACTCTATTTACGTTTCAGATAACATTAGATTGATGGCATTGGTCGTATAAATGTGGTAAAATTACCATATATTCCAGGAATCCCAACAACAGATATTGTTCTACCTCTTTATTGAAAAATGACATGAAACGGAAACTGAATTTAAAGAGATTCTCACTAAAAATATGACAAGCTAATTATGCTACATGTCAGTGTTTGGGAATATTAGATATCATTGATGTTATTATTCCATTATATGATAATTAATACAGACGTATGGTACAATTAGAGGAGAATCATTTGCATAATAGTTGTGCAGCGTGCCAATCTCAACATTTGGATACTGTGTAGCTGAGAGTAAATATAGCGATTTACGTAAGTTTCATGCAAAATTATCGTGTATTCATTAACTACATGCAAGTGTATTATGCCTGCAGCATTTTATTTTTAATAATACGTTTTAAAATATGATTTAGATAAGGTCGCCACTTCTATCTTCGATTTTTATTGCAACCAGATGTTATCAAGTACTTACGAGATAAAGCTAATTCAAAACAGACCGAGCTCATATCTATCATTCATCGAAACCGAAACTTAATACAAGTTATCGTTTCGTTTATTAATTTTCCTATTGAGTATAACAATGAAAACCGTCCCACGGTAAAATGAAATAAAGAGTTCGCGCGCCAAGGAAATATGAGATTTTCAGGAAGTGAAACAGTTTTTTTATAGTTTTTTTTTTATAAAATTCAATTAGTTTACTCACGCAATAAATTTTCTCTAATGCTAAAGGAAATATAGTTCCGTCATAAAACAATTTATAGGCTTTTAACCCCAAACTGGAGACAAAATGAATTTGGTTCGAATAACCTCTTTTTCGTATATCTAATCGTTCATCCACTTCATTGTTTTTATTTGCGTGACTGATATTTTCTGTATTTCCTATATTACGATAGAATTAATCGTCTGTCTGACGAGAAAGTAGGTCTGACAAATAGAATCTCGGTGTTTACCTCAAGTTGACAGTTGCAGTTGCAAGACAGAATCATATCATGACTGTACATATAACAAGAAGGTAGGTCAGCTAAAGAACTCGGTGTTTCCCCTAAATTGATAGTTAGAAGCTTGCAAGGATTTAATGTTATCTTCGCTGTATTTTATTAATTCATAATCCTTTTACGTAGGTAATCCTTCCATAATTCCTTACACATAATCCTTTAATTAAATTCAACAAAACTACATTGAATTTTGGTTTCTGAAAATCATGCTGTTTTCTTTCTAGAAGTATGGCTTTAAAAATGTAAGACCTACCGAGAACTGTGCAGGTGGTGTCATTGGGCACCCGGCTGTACTGCACGCGCGCTAGGCAGCTGAAGGCCAGCAGCATCATGCTGACGTGGCAGATGAGCGTGCGGCCATGCAGGTTGCGCAGTTCCGGCAGCGACATGTATACCACCAGCGTCAGCGCCAAGCAGACGCTCGAGATACAGATCAGCTGCCACGGAAATACAAACGTTAAACTTAATGTTCAAGATAGAATAACTGCTTTGGAAGCTTCGATCTTATGAGCTGCTTATGATCAAATGATTGTGTCTGTGAAAAATATCTGCTTATCTTTTATGAATTTGAAGTGGAGGTGGCGGCTTCGAGCCGATTTGCTGGTCTAATGGTACGACACGTCTAGGACATTGTTTACGTCTGTTATGTATTATTGAGCATTTCCAACAATAACTTCCTTGTCACAGCCTAGAGTCAGGTTTTGTGCCTAGTTAGTGGCAATAGGCTCGCACTCTATTAAGTGAATCTTTTAACGCGACTGCTGAAATCTGGATGTACCTTTAGACGCCTTCGGAAGATGCAAGCGTGATGTTATTTTTTGTTATGATATTATGCGCGTGCGTGTAAATTAGGAGTAATAGATTGACGTCTGCTGATCAACAAACAACACACTTGACTTGAAAGATAAATGATTTGTGGTCATTTAGAAATTTCCCAAATTATGGGACATATTATTCTCGGAGTTTAACGTCATCGCCAATATTAGATTGTAGGCGTAAACCACTTTAGCAAATACACAAAAAAATTGAGTGTGTACACCTCGACATACCGTCTTAAAATACGAAATCACGACGACGTAATTAATTTGAATGAATAGAATGATGTATGAAAAATACGCATGCTAGACTACGTAGATTCTGATCTGAAGCTAAATGGACGTTCACCAGCTGGTTATTTCAACCATAGATATCAGATAAGAGCTAGCCCAATTTAGAGCGTTGCACAAAATGTTATTAAAATAACTGACGCCTTTTCAGGTATAAAATTATTTAAATTACTAGCTGTCTGGCGCAACTTCGTTTGCGTCACATTTTCCCCGTTTTCGCAACATTTTTCATTGCTGCTCCACTCCTTTTGGTTGTAGCGTGATGATATATAGCCTATAACCTTCCTCGATAAATGGGCTATCTAACACTGAAAGAATTTTTCAAATCGGACCACTAGTTTCGGAGCCTATTCAATGCAAACAAACAATGAAATCTTTCCTCCTTATAATATATATTAGTTTAGATAAAGCTTTTAGATATTCCCTTGGACGTTTTATTAAATCAAAAATATTTACCGAGTCCGTCATACAACCCCTGATGTTAACACTGTTTTCAAGCTTAATTTAATATAACATTAACAGCTCCCCAATCTGTCAACTCCTATCATATTACAATGTGTGAACAGAGAAATTTACGGAGGGTTATGATTACCCGCTGAGCTATGACGTCACGGGCCGAATCCTCACCACTTTGTATATTTTTCTGTACGATAGTTCCCTCATGGCCCACATCCCCGACATTAACCTAAACATGGACTTATAAACGCTGGGAAAGTCAGGACGTTTACCTTAACGGCTGTGTTAGAGTAAGGAAGTGGAGACACAAATAACAAAAACTTACTAAGAACTGTAGGCGTTGTGTAAACTCATTCTATTTATACAAATGTAATAATCGCTTGTTAAGTAATTTCCACCATCACTACATCTTAGTCACTGATCGGTTGTTTATAAGTAACGAATCAATCCATCCGTGTGATCTATTGACTCGCAGACCAATCTAAACAAACTTTAAGAAATGTATCGCATTCACAAAAAACAACTATTTCCGTCACATAATCTCAACAACTTCAGGAATCTATCATCAATTTTTCGTTTGAAGATATGAAATCAAGAATATCAATGACGTGTGTAATAATCGTGATGAATGAGCACTTACGATGAAGGACATTTGGAAATTCTTCACCAATTCTGGCCCCTTTACGAAACAGTTGACGGCGGTAACGAAGATATTGCCATTAGGGCAGTCGCGGCTGTCGAAGGCTTCGAAACAGTAGGAATCGCCGACGCTGATGGGCGAGATGAGTCGGCCGTCGGAAGTTAAACGGTGCCGGTCCCGCTCCACAGACTTGTTAAGCACCACTCGACCCTCTGGGCAGTGCAAGTCAGTGCGAATCCCGAAGACATCTAAAAGCATAAGCAAATGTTATTATCCTTTTCAAAAAGAACGGTCAAGCTGTAGTTATTGCCTTTTGTGAAAAAGTCTCCGTATAATGTTGGTGCCGTTTTTTGCGGTAATAGGTCACGGCCATCCCGTCTCTTCCTGTATGCCTGTTTCGCACGTACTGGCTAATATTTTGATGAAATAATCCCCTGTTCATCACAATATTTGCCACTCTATGCGTAGGTATGCCTATTTACTTAGTGAGATTTTTAGACATGTTTTTAGTGAAATGTACGTCATACTATTGTATTGTTCGTTCAAATCTTTGTTTTCCGCTTCCATGAACGTACATCATCATAGTATATATTAACGCTAGTTTTGAAGCCTGGGTTTTTATGGGGAACTCTTGGGAGTAATAGTAAGACCGGATGTATTATGCAGTTGATTTTATTAAGATTTCCAGCAATATTTAATTTGGGTTATTTTTTTTCTGCAAAGCTATAAAGATAATGAATGATCGATAGACAGACATTATCTCTAATGAGTACAGTAAACGGGAACAATCTTGTGATAGATTTAGTAATTGTCCTCAAAATAGTTTGTTCGTTTACTTTAGAAAACTAGTACTCCTTTCTTGATAACAGCTCGTGAGGGCGAGAATCAGAACAGTGGTTGTGATTGTACGTAGCGGGAACTGGGGAGAATATGATTGTACGCAGGGGGAACTGGGTAGAATACTAACACCCGTATCTATAATTATGTCAAATTGATTACTTGAGCTAAAGTCATTATTTAAGATACGATTTTAAATCCATTGTGTAGTAATTGCTGTACGCTAGAACTGTCCAAAAGTTAGAATTCTTCGCTTAGCTTTCTTTATCAGTTCTTACTTTGTTTAATCTCTTGTCCACTGCATAAAAACGTTTGCATAAGTAATTACTTAAACTCAAGTAATTGGTTTAACTTGACTATAGATACGAGTGTTAATGTTTTACGATTACAGAATTATTCTCTAATTGTCATGTTGGATTTGAAACCCTTTGTTTACAGTGAAATCACGAGTGTGATTTAAATCGCGAATGTAGAGTGTTCAAGCATGAAATACTTTTGATCGTGAAGTGAACAAAACGGATACTGAATGGGATTGTATCTTTAGTACATAGTAGTCATTGATAAATATCGTCACTGTTTGTAATTCCTAGATCAATAAATAACAGGTGAGTTTGAACTATCAGCTGGATGGTTTGACATCACAACAACCTCAAATTGTTTGTAAACGTTATTCGTTGTTTCCAATTGGCACTTACAGTATTGTGGGAAAGTGATATCTAATGACAGAAAATGCAATGATATTTATGTGATATAAAAACTGCTATTATGTTTTAGGTACCGATGTATTATCAACGTCTGCCAACAGTAGTGGTTAGGGCTACAAGGTATTTACGCACTGCTGATAATTATGTAGCTGATGGACAACATTTTCACTACCCATTTTTTTACAATAGTAATTATTTTAGGGTGCACTAAAACAGCCTCCACTGGTAGATAGGTATTTCAAGTTTGCTGCACCTTGGGCAGCCAGCCATGCCATGCCATGCATGAGCATTCTTATAGTCCTTTTGCAGTAGCATGGTGCAGACACATGTCTGAAAATGTTAGCTAGGTACACCCTGAATACCATCGTCTAATAATACGGAATCAGTAATAACTGTATAGTAAATTGAATTTAACTAAATTCACCAAATGTCACCTGCATCTTGCTACAGCGAAGAGACTATAATAATTCTCAATATATGTGAGAGGAAGAAGAAGAATGAAACATAAGCCAAAAACTTACCTGTTAAATCTTCATCTTTACGCAGCAAAGGCTCCAGATAGTCCGATATGTTAAAAAAGATATCATCATGGTTTGGCATGCACTTGCTAACGAAGCTGCCACAGCGGCGAGGCTTGTAGTGGTGTCCGATGGGGCAGCACTTCCTCACGCAGAAGGCACCGTATTGAGAGCAATCCCGAGAGCACACGCGCGCCACCAGCTCGTCACTATAGTACTCCCGGTCCACGCACCACTCTCCAGGCGGCGTGTCACCACCACCGTCGCCTTTTTTACTTAAAGCCTTTAGGTTACTTCCTTCTACTTCAATTGAAAAGAATTGCTCTTTCAACTCTATACCATACTCATTTATTTTACAATTCAACCCATTATCAACTTCATAAATATCATTATCATTCATTTTCAAGCGCTTTAATAGCCAACCTTCTGAATTGTTCAGGTTAGTATTTCTACACAAATGGAAAATACTATCGTAACTCTGTCCTGTCGGACAACATTTACGGTATTGATGTACAGTTAATTTGTCTCTCGGTGTCTTCAAAGTTTCATTTTTAATACAGCTTAAACCTACAACTTCAGGAATGATTGGTTTCAGAGTGCCGTTTACAACCTCTAGCGCAAGCCGGTCGTAGCAGTTATCTAGAGATTGCAACCGATTATCTAGTTCTGACGATGTCATCTGCACCATTTGTAATTCATCACACTCTGCAGGAATGCCGAGCTGCACCGGTACATTTTCTCCAACAAAAAGGGGTGTAATACTTATGTTGTAACTGTTCTGAGCACTTTCGCGGTCTATGCACTGGTAGGAAGCTTCAAAGTCTTCACCATCTGACACTTTTACTAAACTTTGAGTCTTCGGACAACACTTATGAAACACCTTGTCTTCCTGGACGATTTCGGCACTGGCGTAGACAATTGCACTCACAACAATTAGTAGCCACATTGTTATTAAGAAACCCGGAGCTCGTGGCGCCGATACCAACATCCACATACAAATGTTCACAACAGGTGGTGGGTGTCGATCGGCGTGCTGAACATTGTTTATTTTCGCAGGCAGACGTGCGAACCGTGTGTTGTGGCAAAGCGTCGGCGGCGCAATGATGCGGCTTCGCGGCTCGCCGTGATCAGCGCCGGCCGGTGTGGAGGCTGCTACGCCCTTGAAGTGCGTCCGTCGGTCCGTCGGTCGCGGTGACGCGGACCAGAGCTTTTGTTACACTTGCGGTTTCTTTTTTATTTTTCGAAATCCAGTCACGAAACAATCGAGCACTCACAACACTGACTGACCAGATACAAATCACTACAGACCACTGTACTCACACTATTTATACTTTAACTTTGGAAAACAAAGAACTTAATTGCCTATAATATTGTTGTAAAACGGTAGTCTACTCCTCGGGAATACAAATCGTGTCCGCGTCGCTAGTCACGCGTACAAATTGCACAAAGACGTCGACTCAAATTTTTATCAGATATCTTCCGATAAAAACATGAAACGACTGATTGTATACTTAGAATTTAAAGTGTAAATTGTAAACAAATATTCTATTTGTATCACTGATATTATATTGATAACTGGTTTAATTTCAGCTGAAAGTAGGTAATAAATGATGAAATGAAAACAATTCATGAAACATTTGTAGAGTATTGTTCCTACACGCGCTACTCGTAACAAAAAACGACAATAAATTCTACCTGAGTAGGTATAAATGACACATTTTATACGCCATCACATTCATAATTCAACAATTCAATGCATCACACGCAAAGTATCGTTAAGGACGGTAAATGAATAAATTAATTAAATGCATTTATTACCCACTAAGGACGCGTTGTCGAGCAGTTTGCAAAACATGACAACGTTATATAATGTCCCCATACACTGCGTAATAAAAAAGCTTTCGACCGTTTATTCGCATTGTCGAAATAAAAAAGGCCCTTATTGGTATATCTGTACCAAAACAACTTTAAACTAGGTTGCAATGAATTGAATATCATTATGTCATCGATAAGTTTTGCAAAATTCAATCTTTTCAGGTTTATTCGATAAATGTTTTGACCTCATTCTTATACGGGGATTTCCTCAATTGTAAATTCTTGTCGCTTTTTACAACACTCTACCATCTAGTATCGACATTTATATCGATGATGTAGGTATAGGGGGATACCAAATTGTCTATTGGATATTATCTGCTGTAGGTACCTACGCCTCCTGACCTAAATTCCCACGCCAAACAAACCGGAAGTGGTTTTGCTCTGCTAAAAATGTAAAACCATAAAACCACTTGTACGTCCGGTTGTCAGTGCGATAGTTTTACTGTTAGTAAACAAATTCCAGCTCCTATAAAATAGAAATAATAAGTAATTTTTCTTGCACGTAAATGTCAAAACAAGTGTCATGTAAATCTAAAGTAAAGCAAGTTATTAATGCCTTAGGCTCTAGCCGGGCAGTATTATTGTACAGAATTTCATTAATCAATACCATCCGCTGGTCAATAAATGTGATTAGAGCTTAGACCCGTAAATAAAAATCGTAGGAAAACTTTTACCGAAGAGTTTTCGCTTCGTATGTTTCAGTTTTTCGCTCTGTATGGACGTAAAGAATAGCACCATCCCATATCTTCCCGTGGGTGTCGTAAGAGGCGACTAAGGGATTTGCCAGAGAATGGGCAGCAGCGTTCTCAGTGCTTTTGTGACAACCGTACTGCGATCGCCAACCCGCCTGCCAAGCGTGGCGATTATGGCAAAACCCCCCCAAAAGTCAATGTGGCGACACTTGGGGGAGGCCTATGTCCAGCAGTGGACGTCTTTTGGGCTGAAATGAATGAATGAATGTTTTAGTTGCCGTCAATGAACAAAATTTTAAATTACGCAACTTAACAGTAATATTATGTGTAAGAAGTAATAAAGTAAATTCATTCAATGGATAAAACAAAAATAGTAACAAGAATACAAACAATTGTTTCCTAAACATGTGAACAAAAAAATGTGAATTTAAAAATGATTGAATAATTGACAACGAGTATGTTTTGAAGTGAAAACTTCTTTAGCATCGTTGTGATTTGAAACTCGATGAAACGAAAAAGCGACAGTAAAAGGAGACAGACACATTTTAACGTGGGAGAAAATGAGATAGCGACAGTAAAAAGAGACAGACACATTTTAACGTGGGAGAAAATGAGATAGCGATAGTAAAAAGAGACAGACACATTTTAACGTGGGTTAAAATGAGATAGGAAGCATTATACAGTGTTTCTTTATGTTCGTGGTTCTCTTAGTGCTATAGCCTAAATTATATTTTGTGGATGGGTGATCAAGGTTAAGAGACGGTTGCCCAGGTCAGTATGTGGATGGGTGCTCAACGTAAAGCAACGGTAGCCGAGGTAGGTCTGCGGATGGGTGTTCAAGGTTAAGCAATGGTAGTCGAAGTCAGTATGTGGATGGGTGATCAAGGCTAAGCAACAGTAGCCAAGGTAGGTCTGCGGATGGGTGATAGTTACCATAAGCCTCTTGTATCAATTGTTGTTGTAAGATCTGAGTCTAAATAAATCTACGGGGTGTAAATCACCTCATCACGAAGCCGTCAACCAAGCATTCTGTACATGAAACTAAGTAACTTTACGCTAATAATATTGCTGGGAAACGACTTTTTTTTGGGGGGTGTAAAATCATGTTTTGTGGTAGAACTCAATGTAACGCACTCAAAACATTGTACTGATGGACGAATTGAATAGTACGGGATTCGTGGAGGTGTATAAAGTAAAATCTTCCATTAAAAACTTGTATTTAAAAAAATACTTGTCAAAAAGTTGGAACTTTGACCCCTAATATCTCCGTAACTAGAAGGTTCCCAGGTATGGTGTTGACAAAAAAATGATCGCAATGACAGGGAGAACCAGTGCCTTTCGGCTTCGTTAAGAAGAGTTTTACACCCTTTATGTAATTTATACAAATAAAATGTACCTAATAGTATATTGTTACTCCAGGGGTGAAAGTAATTTATTTAGTCCCGAGACGGGGTTTGGCGCCCGAATGAAGTGCGGGTGCCAATAGTTCGAGGGACTAAATAAGTCTTTAACCCGAGGTTAACACTGCTTTTCATTACGAATACAAGGAAAATAAAAATAAAAACATGAATTAGCTAAAGAAAAAAATAGTAAATTTTATTTCGGATTGCCGTTTTCCCGCCTGTTTTGTTTTTTTTTCTGTGGCTATCCAGCTATTCAGCCATTATTTTTCATTTCCATCATTGAGCACCGAGCACCTTTTGTCGACGTTTTATAAGTGCCCCTGTAGGCCTATGTAAAATAAAAATACTTTTCATCCCACCATCTCGGAAAGAGTATTTTTAATCTTCAATATCTGAGTGGAAAAGCCGTTTTTATTCTCTAGTGGATAAAGTAAATTGAATTTAGAACATCGTGTGCACTAAGTTTCTGAATTAAAAAAACATTAAACCTATTTACTGCTACCTCTATGGTGCCGAATATATCATACAACTTTTTTTTAATTTGTTAAAAACTCAGACTCGGAACCTTCTTGGTGTTCTTTTTTCAATTTGCTTTGTACACGGTTCTTTACGCGGCATTTTTTCACGTCATTGTTAATTATACCGTAATATTATTTTGTTATAATTTAAAGATTATTCTGTAATGCTTACCTGTCATAATGTAGTAATTAATACCTAAACTGAAATAAAAGTGTACCTATCTTGTGATTGTAAACGTTTTTTTTTTGCATTTAGTCATTTCCTCGCTGAGGTGGAATGAAAAGTTACGTGTTGCACTCGAGTTATAATTTAGTTTCAACAATTTATTTAAAATAACATAGAGTTGGGCAAAATACTTACCATTATTTCAAAAAAAAAAAAAAACTACAATAGTTATTTGTTATACAAGAGTGCAAAGTTGCTTTTTAACCGCGTGTTCAATTTTGATGACCGAGCAAGCGAAGGATTCTAAAATTGAATCACGAGCGCAGCGAGTGATTCAAAATTAGAATCCTGAGCGTTAGCGAGGGAATCAAAAGAGCACGAGGTTAAAAAGCAACTTTGCACTCTTGTATAACAAATAACTATTGTAGTTTTTTTTTTTTTTTGAAATAATGGTAAGTATTTTGCCCAACTCTATGTTATTTTAAATAAATTGTTGAAACTAAATTATAATAAAGTTATTTATAAAATATATGTTCTTTAATCAATACTTAACTTTAAGTTATTTCAATTTTACATCGTGGCTGCATAGAAAGTTGGAACATGGTTCAATAAACATGTGTAAATAGAACTAGTTTTTTTTTTTACAATTTGACATCTTTCAGTTAAAAGCGATTCTCCCTAGGGATGAAAAGTATTACTTTCATCCCGCTCCTCAGGCTACTTCAGACCTACTTTCAGAGTATGAGTAATGAAAAATTATTAACAAACTTTGTATCAACATGATCATTACTAAAACCTACACTTGTCCTCTTCCCGAAATTTTACATTAGTCTCATTATCTTCGAGCCAAAATTTTACAAGGTTTCACTTCTACCACGTGTGAATTGCACACATGTTCTTTTTTTCCTGTAGCGGTAAAGGCGGCAAGTATAAACGCGACAACTGCCTAACAGTTATCGCGTTTATACTTGCCGCCTGCTGCTGTGGTGCGCAAAATTGCTAGATAGAGTTTTAGAATTTTCCTCATTTTTCTATCAATGCCCTTTTTCCCAAAAATGATATGTTCTGCAACTATAATCTCCATTAGATTTTTCAAACAGGAAATGAAACAAAAAGACGGATATTTAAAATCATTTTCATTTACAAAAAGAACCACTTGGTAACGAATGTTGTTTCTGCGTTTGGTTTTATTTCCTTCCTCGCGGCAAGTGTGACAAGTATGCTCCTCGAGGATATAGGTATCTTTTTTTTTTGTGAATGGCATCTTGCAGTTCAACCTAGGAGGTTGTCGTCTGCATAACTGGACTATCCTGTGGGTGCCTTAAGAGTAAGGCCTCCAGCCAGGGCATAAAAACTTACAAACTAAGCGACTACACGCTAAGGGCACCCCCTGTGGGGTACAAGCCTCGGCTTAGGGCGTCGCTGGCGGAGGACTGCATGGAGACAGGCTGGATCTGAATGATATCGTTATTTAGGGGCTGATTTAAAACTACTGGCGCAGCATCGCGGGCTGGCTCGAGCGAGGGTCGGGGAGGGTATGGACCGGGACGTCGCGACCGACCTCGACGGCGAGGTCGGAAAGACGGCGGTTGGAGTCGAAACTTTTTAAGAGTGCTATTCTCTTTGCTACTTTCCTGGAGGTGGGTGATAGCATCATCAGGAGTGACGAGGGTATGCCTCGGACGGCGTACTGAACTAATGCGCGAGGATTCGTAATGGGCGGCCGCTGCGATCAGGTGATTACGATGCTTAATATAGCGTTATCGACAAAACGCTTCGAAAGTCGTTCATAAACTGAAGGATGGTGGGCATTCTAAGGTCAATAGGTATCTTCATCTTGGGCGAGCTTAAATCCTGCACCGCTCGCCCTAGGATGGGCGAGCGCATCCTTCGCTACGTTCGGGATTCAATATAGAGCCCATGACGTAAGATACTGATTTATGTCCTTGGTGCATACTCTACTAATAAAGTCTATGATAAATAGTTTAGTTCTAATTTGTAAAGTTACAGCAAATTATTTTTCTGTATTTTTTTATCCATTTCAAATGGGCACACACAACAAACACTCTTAATAGACCCGAGAGGCACTTGTTCGCTCCGTCATTGCGATCTTTTTTTTTGTTCTAGACCTGAGAAACTTCTAGTGACGAAGATTTTGAAGGTCAAGGGTTTACTTAGAACAGTTGGCAGTGGCTAGCTGTGTAAATAGACTAGTTGTCTAGGACTACAAGTGAATAAATGACAATAATTTACTTAGCTTATTAAGTTAAATCGACCTTTTCCAAGGTAGTGTTACACGGGAATCATTAATAAAAACACCGGTTTAAAAAAGTAAACTCCTTTATTTATAAAATTTTACAGCTTATATTTTTAAAATTCATATAAAATTTTACATAATAATTACTCATAAAAAGTGTAAAAATTCATTACAAAAACATACTTATTCGATTGGCACATAAATGACTTAGCTAAAGCGGGTTTCAACGCAAGAACATAATATACAATAACGTAGTAACTCAGTACGTTTATCAATATAGTGAACGAAGATTCACAAAATAAGCTGTCACTTTTCATAAAGATTTTGTGGCATATTAAGCCGACTGCACATTGCATAATTAAAATCAACAGAAACGCGCGTCAGAAACTTTGTGACGCACCCCTGAAGATTATGGCACTCCCCACACCAAAAGAAATGTCCGAGTGCGTTTATCTTTATTATTTCACTATATAGTCCGGGGCTTTTAGATTTGAACCCTGCATTAAATGTAAACAGCGATTTTTTTCTTGAATCGTGTACTTGACCTTAGCTCTTCAAATAATAAAAAAAAATTAAACATTTTCCGAGACCGGATCAAGCTGAAAAAGACGAAAACACGTTTTTGTGAATAAAAACATGGGATAAAATGTTAACAGGACAAATTTAGTTACTTTAGGTAAAGAATTGGTGACAGTAATATATTTTTTCAGAATTAAACATTTTCGTCCACGGAAATTACGGTAAAAAAACATTTACGAAATTTTTGGATTGTACTTAAGGCAAAAATATAAACAGCGGTTTTTTTACATAAAATAACTTAAATTAATATATTACACCTCCAATCAAAAAAATTAAACAAATTGTACTACCGGAAGTTATTATTACCAGTTTTTTTACAATAGCGGTTGTTGCAAAAAGGTAACAGGGTTTAATTTAGTTTAACTTTCATCTAAAGGCTATTTCTCACCTATTTACACGAAAATTAAACACTATAAAGCAAATCGTGAAAAAAAAATCAATTAATGTTTACGTAAAATACGTCTGCAAGCTTTATTCTTGTATTTGGCGCAGCACTTTCATAGGAATTTGATATTTCCGTAATAGAAATAAGGTGTACAATCGCGTAACTCAATAAAACACCGACTCAAACAACAACACAGTCATACGCACACAATGAACGCAGCGCATATCTTGTTTACGCACACTAGCACACGCCGTACGCCGCACGCTGCTTAGCGCTGACACCGTGCATCGTAATTTAATTTTTACTTTGACAATATTATTTATCACTCTAATTTGTTTAATTTTGGGGGATTAAGGTTTGTATTCATATATTTCTCATTATTAAATGAATTTAAATCCTGTTACATTTTTGCCGTAAGTAGTATTTAAGATTTTTTGATTTTCTTGATTTTCTGTGAAGTCCGGAGCAGAATTTGTTTAATTTTCATAATAATAGTTAGACATGGTGATATAAATAATTTTAGCACTATTTTTGTCCTGTTAATATTTTTGCCTTAAGTACGAAGTCAAATTATAAGATTTAAAAAAAAAAACGAGTGTTCCGTAGACGAAAATGTTTAATTTTCTTACCTACTTGTAGTACTCAATCTGTTCTACAAATACTCCAAATAAACATACCTGTTTATATTTTTTTCCACCAAGTTATATACATATTAGACGTTTTCTTAAAAAAAACATATACGCGGAGGTGAACTTTTCGCGGGATACAGCTTAATATACTCTCCTGTCCATACCCTACACATTCAATGAAAAAAATCGCTGTTTTTAATTAATGCAAAGTTAGCCTAATATTCGGCGTAAATTCCCCGGACTAATAAGTCAATGATGATTATAATCGTCTAAAGTATAAGTGCACTTCAACTAGGTAAATGCTTAGCATCGTCAACAAGTCTGTGTTTCATGTTTCATTTACTTTCGCGATGTGCAATATTATCCTAGGTCGAGCACACGTGACGTTATCAATGCCTAAAGTTGACTTGCAACACGTAATAACAGTTCATTAGTTGTAATATTCTTATCAGTCAATCGATTTACTGCAAACACGAAGTTTCTAGGTCTTATACTTAGAGCTATGCCTTAGTAAACAGACCGACATTTATCACGCTTCTAGTAAAGTTAAATATGTAAAGAAAAACCTGCAAAATTTAGACCAGGAAAATACTTAACTTCAGCTTGCCATGTAGGTAATAAAATACGTAAAAAATATTTATCAAAACTTACAGATAACATTATAAAAAATAAATCAGAAATTACTGTCCTAAAATGTGACAGTTTAACTTGTTTGGGACGGAAATTAGAGATTCTTTTTAATCAAGAAAACTTTTGATCAGACCACTAGTCAAGACATATTATGTTACTTCGTTATTATGAGGAGCACTTGGAAGCAAGTTAGAAAAACCCCTTGATGCACCGGCCTGAGCATCTTATGCACGCACCCTGTATACTGAATCAGAAGTACAGGGTCTATATTTCAAATTGTGCTCACGGAAATCGATACTTCACGTTCACACAGTCAATAGTGCATACAAAATATACATAAACATGTTATTAATCTGGATGCTCCATACGTAGGACCTTAGAGTATCGATAAAACTGTAAACGTGGGACACGTGTACCTATCAATTGAATATAAATATTCGCAACAAATAAACAATATTATGTGTACGCACGATGACCAATCCAGCTATAAAAAACTAGTTTAAGCGGATCTCCCATTGAACCGGAAATCTATACAAGGCGAGGCCATGTTACACTGGAAATGTATAGCTTGATGTGTCACCGTATGTACAAATAATATTGTTTATTTGTTGCGAATATTTATAAATCGTCGACAAATCGTAATAATAATTGACTTAAAAAGATAAGCAATTGAAGAGCCCTGACCACCGGTAGCCCGGACCCTGTTCCCGATGCCGGTGGGCTACTACTTTTTAGGGTTCCGTAGCCAAATGGCAAAAAACCGAACCCTTATAGATTCGTCATGTCTGTCTGTCTGTCTGTCTGTCTGTCTGTCTGTCTGTCTGTCCGTCCGTATGTCACAGCCACTTTTTTCCGAAACTATAAGAACTATACTGTTGAAACTTGGTAAGTAGATGTATTCTGTGAACCACATTAAGATTTTCACACAAAAATAGAAAAGAAACCATAAATTTTGGTGTTCCCCATACATAGAACTGAAAACCAAAAATATTTTTTTAATCATACCCATACGTGTGGGGTATCTATATATAGGTCTTCAAAAATGATACTGAGGTTTCTAATATCATTTTTTTCTAAACTAAATAGTTTGCGCTAGAGCCACTTCCAAAGTGGTAAAATGTGTGTCCCCCCCCTCTAATTTCTAAAGTAAGAGGAGGAAAATTCTGAAAATATTTAGAATTGTAGAACGTCAAAAAAACTATCAACGAAAATTGGTTTCAATAAGATATGATGTTTAGTTTTTGAGATATGGGACTTTTTCATCAAACTGCAGCAGTAACATTGTTTTTCATAAACATACTATGAAAAACCAATTTAGTTTTGCGGTTGAGTGTAAGTTTACTAACTAATACTACTAAATAATGAATGACAGTTCAAAATATTGTTTGGGGCTATGGAACCCTGTGTGCGAGTAAGACTCGCACTTGGCCGGTTTTTATATTTTTAAAAGACTTTGATATAGATAATTTTGTAAAAAATATTTTAAAATGTAAATAATATGTATGTAGATGAATAAACGATAAAATTGACATAAAATGGTTCGAATAAAAAAATTGCCGGTCACTATATTTTTAAAAAAACATCTTAGATCCTAGAAGAGTATGTAGTTAAGATCTTTTTTTCACAGTACATCGAATATTGTCAGTTCAAACGTTTATACACAAATATAAGGTCATTATTAAAATTACATTTCTTAATAAAATTACATAAAATGAGAACAATCATTTTGGACACAGAAACAGTGCTACAAAAAAACAACACATTCCGATTTCTTGGTTGACGTAGCGAATGAATGTTTCAGTTATAAAAATGTAAATTTTGTTTCCAAGTAACACGAAAGGCTTATTGCACGGGTTTTAACTCTCTTTCAACTGTCTCAGTGACCTAAATAGATAAAACGATGCAAGTGTCGGTCCTATGATTTAATATGAAATAAATGACATATTTTGAAGTCCAAACTCAAGATTTGCCAGCGGGCAATGGAGCGTAGCATAATAGGTGTGAAGCGTACAGATCGCGTTAGGAACACCACCCTGCGTTCCATAACTCAAGGTGCAGATGTCGGAGAAAAAACAGCCAAGCTAAAGTGGGAGTGGGCTGGCCACGTAGCTCGAATGCACCCAGAGAGGTGGGCAAGGATCGCCACTCACTTGAAGCCTGACGGAGGAAATCGCCGTCGAGGTAGACCGCGGCGAAGGTGGTGTGACGATCTAATCTTGTTCGCCGGGCGATCATGGTCAGATATCGCACAGGATAGAGACGTTTGGAAGGAGAAAGGGGAGGCCTTTGCCCAGCAGTGGGACACATGAGAGGCTAACAAAAAAAAATAAAAAATTTAAGGGAATGTCCATGTAGTTTCGTAATTTGTAACATATTTTGATTTAAAAGAGGGTCCATGGAGTTTCTTGCCCATTCTTCTCCATAGAGATCTACGCTTTGGAATCGGCAACTACAGTACTTTCACAGTTATTATGTCTTGTGACTGGGACTGTAGCTTTGTGTTTTTTTTTTTGACTTTCAGATGTGCCTGTAATGGTCTCATTGAAATAAATGCTTTCAGTTTTGAGTTTGATAATTTATTAATAGCCCAATTTATAAGAGTTCATTCACCTGGCCAAATGTGTGCACCTAATTACACAAGGTAATACGGCACACCTCTGCTCAACGCTCTGGAGTATACACGCGTGATACAAAGTATGTTAATAAATTTATATTTTATTTATTACGGCACGGAAATAAAAAGTAGCTTATCATATTAAACGTAAATGATTGCTATTGTTCAAGTCAACTAATACGTATGCCTTACTTGATGAGTACCAATATTAATACCTGGTTTTAAATAATATCACTGGGTTTAAACATGTGAAATTCATAATTAATAGGTACACCCCTAACTAGTACTACAATTACTATTTATTAACTAAATTAGTTACACATATGGTGCTAAACACAAATTAGTTTAGATTATAATTTATATAATTATGCTGTTCGTGCACTCGCATTAGATAATTATCCTCTTTTGCAAATCTCACTATCACAATGAAATTTGCTGTAAGAGTACACAAATCAGGGTCAATCTAACCTTTGTACACAAGCTATTATATCAATGCCATTTGTGTGTGCAATAAAGAATAAAAATAAGCTAAACTCCGTGATTGTCATAAAAAATAATAAAATGCAAGACGTGGCTCGTAATATTTTTCCATTTTTTTATATTAAAATTAATACACAAACTTATATTAATTACTGAGTAAATTACAGCTTCATCTTAATTTACTTACACCCGAATTGTGAATTTTAAATTAGCACTTATCAAACTCTTCTTTAGCATTACATTAGGTGATTCCTTCAATGCAGCCAAAAATAAATAAGATTAAGTTTCGAAATTTGATAGGAATCATCTTAAGTAGGAGGCCTAAATCCAGCTATGAACTGATAAGCTAAGTTGATTGACCTTAAGAGCGTTTATTACGCCTTACAACATTTCATACAAAGTTTAAGTCCTTATTTTCCGAAATGTTTAAACCGATTTTAATGAGACTTCATACGCATAAGCACATTCAATCTTGTACCTACGTCCGGTCAGCTGCTGGCAACACCGACGAGTTCAGTGTGGCTGTAGGCTTGCATCAAGGGTCGGCTTTGAGTCCTTACCGCTTCCTGTTGATTATGGACGCTTTAACGTCGGAACTCGGACATAAAGGAAGACGCACCCTGTTGCATGCTGTTCGCCGACGACATTGTTCTTGTTAGTGAAGATGGACTAGAGATCCAAAGTAGATTGGAGAAATGGCAACAGAAGCTGGAGAATGTTGGCCTGAAAATCAGCAGAACTAAAACCGAATACATGTTCTGCGATTTCGGCGGTCTCTCCAGTCCTGGAGTCATAGCGCTAGATGGCGCGTTTCTTCCTGTCTGCTCCGACTTTCGCGAATCGCGAATCTCGGTTCATCCGTGCAAAGCGATGGCGAAATAGATCGTAGTGTTAAGCACAGAATAAATATTGGATGGATGAAATGGCGGCAGATCACGGGAACTATCTGCGACTCCCGCATTCCCCTTAAACTTAAGAGGAAGATTTATAAAACAATGGTAAGACCTGGCCCCGTATTCACAAACACTCGGTTTCGACTTCGATTCGGTAAGTCGTATGTCTATCTTGTTTTGGCATTACGAAAGCGAGCGAGATAGACATACGACTTTCCGAACCGAAACCGAAACCGAGCGTTTGTGAATAAGGGGCCTGCTGTCTTGTATCGGTCAGAATGTTGGGCCACAAAAGGGAGGAATGAAAGGCATTTGCATGTGGCTGAGATGAGAATGCTAAGGGGGATATGTGGTGTTACGCGAATGGATATAATAAGGAATGAGTACATTAGAGGAAGTCTGAAAGTAGCGCCGGTGACTGAGATGCGTGGAAATAGGTTGTCGTGGCATGGGCATGTGATGCGGAGGAATGAGGAAAATATCGTGAGGAAAGTTTTGAGTATAAATGTGGATGCGTATAAGGGTAGAGGAAGACCAAAGAAACGATGAATGGACTGTGTGAAGAATGATATGGCAAGAAGATAGCAGAGATGATGGAACACGTACCGCGCCGACCACAAATGAATTGGGATAAGGGCAAGAGAATGATGATGACGCATAAGCAGGATACATAGATCTAAAAAGTACATTTTACCAAAACATTTTCGAAAAATAATGTTACAGCTAAATTAGACCGATTATAAATTATCTATAGAAACAGAAATTTCCAATTATCTTTTTTTGTAAAAGACATTTCGAAAATATTTAAGTAACTTTTTAGGCCTATGTATCCTGCTTATGCGTATTAAGTTTCATTAAAGTCGGTTCAGTCATTTCGGAAAACAAGGACTTGAAAGTTTGTATGAAATGTTTTACGGTGTAAACGCTCTTTAGGCAATTCACAGATTAGTCCTGAAGATGTATGTTGGACAAAATATGATTCGCGACCGCAACACTTACGTACATTCTCTTAATTTAAACCTATTCAGTGACTTCTAGAAAAAGTCATTCAATAGGATTAAACATACAGCCAAACTCCGACCTGCAAATTGCAAAAAACGTAAGAATCGTTGAATTTCGCGGGCTACCCTGCCGCTTCCTCCTTAAGTAGGGTGCGCCAAAGTTCACCTAAATTTTCAACTCCGATAATTGGAAATCCGAAAATGTTCTTCCTAACATTTTTCATCCTAACAATCGCAATTCCTAACTACTCTGTCTCTAATGTTCATAATTCCGAAGCATTCGCACTTCATAATGTCAGTAGCAATAAACATCTATTATACTTTTATTTGTTATCCTATATTTTCTCAACATAACCATCTTTTACACTATTATTCAAAGTCATATCTTTTTTGTTTAGATTTATTTTTATTAATAATAATCAGTATTATATACATTGATTTTGCCTAACTTTTTTATTTATTGCGGTGTGTGCCTGGAAAGATATCCATAGGTTAGGTTAGGTTAGGTTAGAACTGTGACCAACTACGCGCGACCCTCTACCTCGAAATAGGTCGCAAAATTTTTTTTCATAGTGCCCCAAGACCACACTCTGACCCAATCCCCACCCAAATTAAAACTATAAATATCATCTTCTACCCACATATATTTTTATTACACTTGGTAAATGTTTCTATCTGAGTATCAGTGATAATATTATGGTAATTATGTTTAGGGATAAAAGAGTTATGATAAAAAAACAGTAGAAATTTAAATTATTTACATTAATGATATTATTAATTACAATTTTCGGAAACATGAGTGTTATGAACATCGCCGGTAGCACTACAAATAGTATAAATGAAAACTTTAGGATGAAAAATTTTAGGAAGAATGATCATTCGGATTACAAATCGTTAGGAAGAACAATTTCGGGTAAAGAACTTTAGGTGAGCCAATATGGACCCCCTTAAGTAAAGTTAACATAAAAGTAAAGTTTGACAAGCTCTCCAACCTTCTCCCTCTTAAACCTTCACATTCTCTGGTGGATTCTCGCCTACCATGGCGTTTTAACGCTGTATTATTTTACTCTTATTCCAGTGTGTAAAAGAGATGACGCAAGATACCTACTGCTTCAAAACGTCATGGTAGGCCACCTGTTCATAAACCGAGTGTCAGAAGCGTAATGTTAAGAGACTAGTGTTTTGTTGAATACATTTGTTGACCTTCAGTGGCAGCCGCAGCTCTTAACCACCATGTTCTTGTACTTGCGCAGGATCACGTTAGAGTCGTCCGTGTAGTACAGCACCGATATCGGCGACAGCTTGATCGGCGCACACGACGGCTTTGGAACCTGAACAACGTTTAAAGGCTTAATACTGGAACAGAACGGTCGCCCGCTATTACATGAGCTTAGCTTAGCTTTATCTGCCTTTAGTGATCCCACTGCTGGGACACAGGCCTCCTGTCTATGAGGGGAGTGGGTGGAAAGTCTCCACTAGGTCCGGTGCGGGTTGATAGATGTCACATGTCTTCGAGTTTTGACTTGAATTCGTATGAACGTATTCGCAGTGAACTGCGGTGTATGTCATAAATGCGATTAAGACAATTTGACTGTACTTTGCGAATATTATATCTCGAAATCTTGTAGCGTGGAATAGTAGCGTCTAAAAATAGATAGAATAAATTCCCTTTTACGTACAAAGCCATGAATCAGCAACGGCAGTGTCGCCCAAAGGGACACTGCCAGCCGATTTTTGATTCTATGACACTGTTTTCAGAGCATAAGTAATGCTGGTTTAGTTCGACTCTTAAGTTGGGGTCGATACCATGCTGGGCCACTAGTACCACTCCTCTATTACATGAGAGATGAGACTGAAACATGACTGCCGAAACGTGGGTAACCCTTCATGGATTTAAGACCTGACGATAGAAATACTGGCCTTTCCTGTAAATACTTTGAGAGGATTACACTAAATCTCTGCTAACTATAAAGACGGCATGATGACGGCAATTAGAAAAGGTATCACTCAAAGGCTAATAATCATAATCGGCCTATTAGTTCCTACTCAGGGCCGGATTAACCATGTTGGGGACCGTAGATAGGCAATGCAATTTTCGGAGCCCCTTTTAGTCGTCATCCCGCGATCATAGCGTTTGCAACAACTTTGATATATGGGTAGCTCACAATAATTGAAAATTAAATTACGACAGATATCCCGTAAGTGACAGTCTAAGTTTGGTTATATTATAAACCGAGAAAGCAACAAGGGTGTTCCCAGCTTTTGAGCCAGGATGGTGCAAGTAAAAACGGATTTGTAAGGGTTAAGTTTACTAGTTACTGATGCAGCTTAAGTTCTCCTAACAATCTAAAATGCAATAGCTGCTAAAAACTGTTCGCACCTCGCACTGGTTAGATTTTCCATACTTGTTTAAACAGTGTTTTCCAATTTCAAAGTGGGCGTGGATGGCCAAATCCGAAACTATGAAGAATAGCGAAAAATACTCAAAGCAGTCTCGAGCCCGATTTTAATAAAAACTAGAACTGTATCATTATAAGCTAACTTAGCTTTTCTTTAGTTATTTTATTCAGAAAAATATTAATTAATCGACTTATGGAGACAATTTTGAGAGCAGAAGGACGCAAGGGTCCAAGAGCGAGCGTAGCGAGCTCGAAAAATTTAACCCCTTACCTTGGACAGGTTTGAATTGTTTCGACGCTTCATACAGGTGTCGCTTGGTCAATTTACAGACAAAGTCCAGATTCATGAGGAAATAGGTTGCAAAAGCGAGCGAAGGGAGGTTGGAATTTATTTCGCACCTTGCCTTGGACAATTTAGAATTGTTTCGATCCCTTATAAAGGAGTTACTTGGCCGACTTTTAGACAAAGTCAAAATTCAAGAGAAAGTGGTCTAAAAAGCGAGCGAAGTGAGCTCGAATATTTTAACACCCCACCTACATTGAACAGGTTAGAATTGTTTCAGCCAACTGAAGTTACTTGTGCGACTCTTAGACAAAGTTAGATTCAAGAGAATGTACACGAGCTGGCACGGCTGCACGAGTAAGTGACCTCGAAATTCTTTACATCTTGCCTCGAATAAATTCAAGATAGGTACGTACTTTGAGATCAAAATGTCAACAAGCTCCATTTTTTTTTCAACATTCAACATTTATGTCATAATCGCCTATTAAAGCCTCGGGGCATGGGGCTCCTAATTTATTTCAGCCATTGTTGTCTATACATTTGTGAAAATCTGTTCGTCAAAGAAAATGTGTAAGTTTGTGGTGGTAGTAACTACTCAAGAGTACTAAAATACTCAGTAGGTACTCGTAAGTACTGAGTATTTTAGTTTAAGAGTAATTCAATTGATGCTACAATATAATACGCTGGTATTTGCTAATTCTGCTACTACTAATTTGTTAACACATATTGCCATTGAGGATATAAATATTGCAATTAAATTTTCACTATATGAAACAATTTCAATTTCTTATATGCGACCGCGGGGCCCCTAGGCAGTTGCTTACTCTGCCTAATGGTTAATGCGGCCATGTTCCTACTGCGAGTACAAAGGTATCTCTGGAGAAGGAAGTGTATGGCATTTGAAACAAATGTTCAACAGCTCTCACCTTGGTAGGGTTAAGTAGATGCACGAGTGTTTGCACGATGGCGTGGTTGGTGGCGTTCTTGTGCGCGTTCAGAGGGAAGTTGCACTCGCCGCTGCAGTAGAACGCGCCGTACCCGTCCGGGGCTATGATCCAGTCCTGATACACATATTTAATGTTAGCTATAAAACTCTTAAACATTCATATCTACATAAACTTCTACACTATTGTTACGAGCTGGGTATAGGATAAATTAACACACTACCGATACCGATTAAACACTTAAATTCTTTATTTAACACTAAAGAACACAAAAATTAGACAAAGATTATTCTCGAATCTTCTAGACATACTGGATCATTCTAGACTCGAACGTAATCCTAGAATGTTCACGTAAAGCAGACGACGTAACACTATTCAGTATTATAAAGCAGAAGAGTTTGTTTGTTTGAACGCGCTAATATCAGGAACTACCGGTTCGTATTGAAATAGTTATTTGTGCAACAAGAGAGCAAAGTTGGTTTTTGCCGCGAGTGTTGATTTTGAATCCCGAGTAAGCGAAGGATTCTATATTTGAATCACGAGCGTAGCGAGTGATTCTAGGTTAGAATCCTGAGTGCAGCGAGGGATTCAAAGACACGAGATTTGACGAGATGCAAATAACTTTGGTCTCGTGTAGAACATACAACTTTTCACTTCAGCAGCGAGAACACTTTAGGAGATAAAATAATAAACAGGAATAGATTGAAATAACTATTTATCGTGAATCAAAATAATTAACATTGTAGGTAGAGGTACTGTTCTCGTCGCTAGTTTCACTCATATTTTACGATTATTTTAATATTTTTCTAACTTATTCAACTCTTTACGCCAGCCACGAAATTTTATTCCTGCTCTTTTATTTAAATTATGGCGTGTTCCGAAATAGCACCCATGATATTTTATTATTCAAAATATTTTTTTTTTTTTTTTTTTGTTAGCCTCTCATGTGTCCCACTGCTGGGCAAAGGCCTCCCCTTTCTCCTTCCAAATGTCTCTATCCTGTGCGATATCTGGCCATGATCGCCCGGCAAACAAGATTAGATCGTCACACCACCTTCGCCGCGGTCTACCTCGACGGCGATTTCCTCCGTCAGGCTTCCAGTGAGTGACGATCCTTGCCCACCTCTCTGGGTGCATTCGAGCTACGTGGCCAGCCCACTCCCACTTTAGCTTGGCTGTTTTTTCTCCGACATCTGCAACTTGAGTTATGGAACGCAGAGTGGTGTTCCTAACGCGATCTGTACGCTTCACACCTATTATGCTACGCTCCATTGCCCGCTGGCAAATCTTGAGTTTGGACTTCTGTTGTTCAGTTAGTGACCAGCTTTGCGCACCGTAGGTTAGGACGGGCAGGATGCACATATCGATGAGTTTTCTTTTAAGTGTCATTGGGAGACTTCCCTTCAAGTGTTCTTTTAGGGCCCAGAAGGACTTCCAAGCATTTTGGACTCTACGTTCAACTTCCTTGTCTTGCCTATTTTTAAAAGACACTATCTGGCCCAAGTATGTATACTCATCGACATATTGCAGCACATGCCCATCTACCTCGACTCTACGTTTCGTGCTGTTGGTCATGACCTGGGTTTTGGATCTGTTCATTGAAAGTCCAACCTCAAGACTTGCTGTGCTCAGATCTTGGAGCATTTCTTCAAGTTCAGAAGCAGATGTGGAGAACAACACAATGTCATCAGCAAAGCGGAGGTTTGTTAGCTGATGGCCGCTAACATGTACGCCTCGTGACCGCCACGAAGCAGGCAGCTTGTTGAAAACCTCCTGCAGTGCGCTTGTAAACAGTTTAGGTGAGAGTGGGTCGCCTTGTTTGACACCCTTTTCAATGTTGAAGCTCGGACCAGAAATATGTAGCTTGATATTCGCGGAACTACTACGATAGATGGTGTCAATGAGGTCAATGTAGGTGTGCGGTATATTTTGGGACTCTAGGGCATGAATTACTGACTGATGGTCAATGCTATCGAATGCCTTGGCATAGTCTATAAAAGCTAGGTAAAGGGGTTTATTAAATTCACAATATTTTTCGATGACTTGGTTAGTGGTATGGAGATGATCGGTTGTGGAGAAATGGGGACGAAATCCAGCTTGTTCGGGAGGTTGGTGAAGGTCAAGGGTCGAAGCGATACGGTTCTCTATCACCTTAATAAATAGTTTATATAAATGTGAAATTAGGCTTATGGGGCGATAGTTTGAAATGTCAGATTTGTCTCCTTTTTTGTGGAGTAAAATTATGTTGGCGTGGCACATTTCAGAGGGAATCTGACCAGAGTATAACATGGTGTTGAAAAAAGATATGATGTGGGGTGTAAGAACGTTTCTCCCTAGCTTTAAAACTTCTGTTGTTATGCCATCCGCCCCAGGGCTTTTATTGTATTTCATCTCGCGAAGAGCTCGTTGGACTTCGTAGGGGCTGATAGGCTGAACTGAGTCAGGGCAAAAGTAGGCGAAGTGTCTATACTGTTTTTGCTCATCCTGGTACAGATTTTTATAGAATTTGGTCGCTATTTCAATTATTTTGCTTGAACTACTTTGTTTTTTCCCGTTTTCGTCATTTAGGTTAGATATCCAGGTTTTTCCCTTGGTGATCCCTTGTTTGGCATTTCTTAAGGTGGCGTTACTTAATAAAGCTGACTTAATCATGTTGGTATTACAATCCCTTATGTCTTTTCTGATGCTTCGTTTAACCAATCTATCTATTATATTGTATTCTACTTTATTATTCTTTAACATTTCTCTCTTCTCTAGTAATGAAATTGTTTTATTGCTTAGTTTGTTATTGTTTGTTCTTCGATATTTAATTTTCTTGGCTGCTGATGAAATATTTTCTATGATGCTACTGTATTGGCTCTGAGGGCTTTGTTGTGTATCGATCGGCAGTAGATCAAATGAATTGGTTAACTCTAAATTAAACTTCTCCATATTAGTAATTAGAATATCTTTGTTAAGCTTTTTGATCCGGTTTTTAAATACTGCTTTTCGGTTTAATTTTACATTAAGGACAATCTTCGCACGAACTGGTCTATGATCCGAACTAAATTTAAATTTATTTATGATACCAACATCTTTTACAATATTATTGTGACTGGATGAGAGCACAAAGTCGATTTCGTTTTTGGTTCTCCCATCTGGCGAGACCCATGTCCATCGACGCTGTGGCTTTTTAGGGAAGAAACTGTTCATTATTTTGAACCCTTGTCCAAAAGCAAATTGGATAAGAGCATTTCCTCGATCATTTCTAGTTCCAATGCCATGTGGACCGAGAATTTCTGGGTTATCTAGATCTTGTCTAACCCCAATCTTAGCATTGAAGTCACCAGTAATGACATTCCATGTGCCACGGTTTTCATCACACGCTTTGTTAAGAACGTCATAGAAGTCTTCTAGTTCATCATCGCTGTGTGACGATGTAGGTGCATAAGCTTGGACTATGGTCAAACTATGTTGGTCTGTGATGCTTAGTTTGAGAACCGCTACCCTCTCAGAGTATCCAAGAAATTCTATGATGTTGTTCTTCCACTTTTTAGCCACCAAGAAACCAATTCCATAAAGTCCCTTGGTAGCTCCAAAATGATAGAATATAGAGTTTTCTCTTTCCTCTGTATCCTCTCCAATTCTTCTCACTTCTGACAACCCTATCCCATCCCATTTTATATCTTTCAAAGCATTTTCTAGTTCAAGTAATCGCTCATCTTGCATTAATGTGCGTACATTATAAGTCAAGATATTTAGGTTAGTATCGGAGTCCATTTTCGTAGTGCCTGGTTTTGTTGACGGAGGATCGATCTCACCCGGGGATTCTTAGCACCCCTTGCTCTGGGAATCCGTAGACTACCGTCATTGTCGTGAGGTTCTCCAAAATATATTACGTAACATTATTTGAACTAGAAATAAGTATTTACAGGTTAAGAAATAGTTTTATATGCAGTAAAAACTTATTTTCGTTTAAATACAACAATAAGTTAAAAATTCAATAAATTACAAAAACACATAATTATCTTTTTGCAAAATTTCTTTAGTTAGAACGAAATTCCGAACGTGTTTGTCTTTGAGGTCAAATTCAAAATGGAACTTCGAAAGGGCTGGTCTTTGTCTCTCTCTCTTTCTAATGGCGGGAAAGAGATAGAGTGTAAATGTTTCGAATTGTATGATTAATCCAAGGCTGAATAAGATATTCGCGGCTTTCTAAAAAAATAATTAAAAAGTTACTTTGTCTCACTCAGGGAGCAAAATCGTATTTTGCTGATTTCAGGCAGCAAAACCTACATGTTTGAGCTACTGAAGTGAAAAAATTATTTTAGTGTTGGATAGCCCAATTATCGAGAAATATCGAGGCTAAATAACATCACGCTAGGACCAAAATGAGTGGAGCATCATTGAAAAATGATGCTAAAACGCGGAAAATAAACCCTCTCTGTTTTGTATCTAAGATGAAGTTGCGCGGGTCAGCTAGTACATGGATATTATACTTTCTTGTGTATCCTGCCTAAGTAAACCAAATTAAAAGCCGGTGTTTACAGTTCTAAAGAAGTCTTTTTCAGCTGATTCTGAGATGGCCGTAAAAAAAACATTTTTTTTGCAGGATCTATCTGGAATTCAGGACCAATTATTTTTTTCCATCGACTTCACTTCTATAGATTTTGTATTTCAAGTCTTCTAGCACGTTTTATATCATGTAATTCAAATCTGCTGAAGTCAGACAACTGCTCAATCATTTAGCTTGCTAACTGTATGATTTGACCATGATCCTCCCCCCACCCTGCAATGATTGTCGATGCACCTAGCCTGGGAGCTTCTAGGTCCAACACCATTTAATGGGCGCTGTTTAATTCAAATGCCACAACATTAACCTGCCATTCCAAGTCCTTAAAACTGACGTAGAGAGTCTGTATCTCACAGCTTCGCGTCGTCCAATGCGACGTATCTGAAACAATATACAGAACAGTTAGATTATCGTGTTTATAGGTATTTCCCAACATTTATGAGTAACAATAATCATGTCATGATTACATGTGATACGATAGATAACACAATACCGCAGCAAGTGTAACATCAGATGGCATATTTTTTACAAGTACTCTTTCAGTTTCTAAGATGTCAGATTTTGGATTGGCTACAAGAAATCAAAGTTATGGGCTTGCAGCTCAATGGGCCACAATATCTCGTCCTGATCATTCTCCAATAGCCGAGGAAAAGTTACCGGAATCTCTACGAACTGATTCGAGCTCTTGCTGCAGCGTTGAAGAGCCAATTGCGTAAAATTATCTACATCATTAATTGCAATAGTTTGGATTTCCATTATTTCGTATGGACAGTATTGTCTCCCAGATCCTCGACTTTGGAGTTCTCCACTAGTCTCTTTAACGTTGTAGCATGTTTCTTTTTTTTTTGACATGGCCACTCGCAGATCAACCTGCTAAGGTTATTTCTGCTCAACCGGGCAATCCTGTGGTGACCTCAAATGAATTTAAGGCCCCCAGCCAGGGCTTACAAACTAAGTACAATTAAATGACCGCTCGCTAAGGGCACCCCTTGTGGGGTTCGGACCTCGGCTTAGGGCGTCATTGAGGGGTGGGCAGCAAGGGACAGGCTGGGTCATAATATTATTATTTAGGGAATTTAACGTTACATGCTCAGCGGCGCGGGCTGGCTCGTCGAGCAAGGGTCGGGGGGGAAGCATGTTTATGTTAATTTTGAGAGGGATATAATACCCTACAAACCTGTGAGTGGGTTCCTGAGATAGTTCTCGGAGTACCCGTGCGAGCGCCACCGGCGTGCCTCTCGCTTCCTCCGCGCGCCGGCGTCTGCGCCGCCGAGCTTGGGCCCGTTCTTGAAGAACGCCACCAAGAATGGCTGCTTGCCCTCCACGATCACAACACGCGGCTCGTCCAAGCCAATCTCTTCAGGTTTCACGTGACGTTCTGGAAAATAAAATGAAACTCGAAGTCTATATCTACGAGTACATCGGTACTGCACGCGTAGCATGACCACAGTAGAAACGAGTTTTGTCTACGGTAGAATCGACATATTGACAGATAGACAATGACAATGTGTCAGTTTGTCGATTCTTCCGTCGACATAGCCCGTTGCTTCGGCGGTCATACTACGCGTGCTGGTGTTAAGTCATGAGCACTAGGTACTAACTATACACGAGGCAATTTTTGAAAGTCATTATGTCCTACTTTAATGATTAGATGTTTAAGTTTTCACGAGCATAGTATTTTGGAAGCTACACTATTACCAAATAGGTCTTTTCTGAAAGCCGAAACCGTTATTTCTCGAGAATTTTGCTAAGTGCATACATATTAGTGCTCGTGACGGTACATATTTAACTTTTCATCTTAACTAGAAATAAAACATTTTGGGCAACTTTGTTATTGCAGCTGAGGCAGAATTCACTGTTTATTCTGTGAATTCAGGTTTTACGGAGCCATGAATTGCAGTAATAACCATTCGTACGTGACTAAATGACTTTCCAGCAAGTACCTTAATTTCATCTTGATACTACAGAGCGTGGGCAACGTATCTAAAGTTTATATATCATTGGTAATAACTGCCCACGTGCAATTTTCTTTAGGGTTCCGTAAAAAACGGAACCCCTATAGATTCGTCATGTCTATTTGTCTGCCTGTTCGTGTATGTCACAGCCACTTTTTCCCGCGTTTTGCTTTCGGAGGTTAAAGGAGAAGCAAAGGTATGAAGCCTCAAAACAGCCTAAAATGAAAAATAGAAAATTCAAACAGTTTAGAATTTACAACACAAAAAAAATATTAATTTATTCCTAAAAGTGATTTCTGCTTCGGCTGCAATGTCAAAGTTTCCCCACTTGTATCAAAATGTACAATCCCATAGGACAATTACCAAACTTCACGCGGGCGAAGCCACGGGCATAAGCTAGCATACTATAATTTCAATAAGTACATAACATTGCCAATACCAAAGTGAAATTGGTCAACACGCTGGTCTTTTCAATTTGCGGTTACGGAGCTGAAACGTGGAGTTTGAGAAAAGCTGACCGAGCTCGTATAGACGCCTTCGAGATGTGGTGCTGTAGGAAGTTGCTTCGTATACCCTGGACTGCATTCCGCACCAATGACTCCATCCTACGCGAGCTCAAAATAAAGACCAGGCTCTCTACGACCTGTCTCCGCAGAGTTTTGGAATTTTTCGGCCATATAGCAAGAAAAGATGGCAATAACCTCGAACAACTGATGGTTACCGGCAAGGTGGATGGTAAACGACCAAGAGGTCGCAGCCCTTTGCGATGGTCCGACCAGATAAGCTCTGCTCTTGACACGAAAGTCCATGATGCGCTTCACTTGGCCAAGAATAGACGGAGATGGCGAAACATCGTCAAGGAAAAGATGTGTGCTAGGGTGGATCACGACCCTCAGTAATGAGGAGCACGACTTGAGGAGGAGGACATAACATTGCATAAAAACTCACTCGCACTACTTCTAGATTTACAATGCTGTGTACTTATTTGAATCATGTTTTTCATTTTGCAAATATGAAGCAACTTTCGACGTTATAGTGGCCTGGTAACCGTACCAGGTTGTGAGTGAGGATGCAGCGTGATGAAGAAGCCCCTGTTATCAGCCGGCGATGAGAGCCACGCCCCCAGCGCACTGGTGACGTTCAGCTCCAGCCACCCCTCGGCACCTGCGCTCGTGTTCACCGCAGCCACCTGCTCCATTTGCAAACTTCTGGAAACGGAAACATAGACCATGAAAACCATAAAAGATGCAGTTATTGTATTATATAATGACCTACCCTATCTAAAACTACTTAAGTATATACAATAAATATACCTACATGCTGACTCGATAAGAAACTGCAAATTGCATGTTTCGTTTGTATTTGACGAATAAAAAAAAATATTTAATAGAAGGCAAACCTACAATTAATTTCATATTAAAAGCGGTTTCATTTTAGAAAGCCTTTTATTCGAAAATCCTGGCCATTATTTTGTCTCAAAGACGTAACGCCATTAGATATTATTTCTTTTCTTTTTTCTTTTAACAAAATGGTTTTTTGAAAAATATTTTCAGGGAGAGTGGCCAGAGCTATAAAATTAATATAAAAAAAGCTTTTGTTATAATATATGGATAATATTCACATAACATAATTATATTATATACCTAAAAAATGTTTACTGCCTCAGAACGGTCAATTATTATTTTTTAAGCCTGGCCATTTGCGTCGAAGAAATTAGTCAACGCCATTAGATTTTGTTTCTTTTTATTTTTTCTTTTAACAAAAAGGTTTTAGAAAAATATTTTCAGTTAGAGTGGCCAGAGCTATAGAATTTTATATAAAAAAACTATTTAAAAATACTATTATTTCTAATAACGGATGGAACAGCAGATTATTTTTTTATTACCTACTGATGAATCAATTTCAAAACTGGCGGGTTCAAAATATTGTACTAAATACGGGGTAACCGTTTGTGCGTCGAGTCTCTTGCACCCCGTACTGACGCATTTAATGTGAAGAAACTCCTTTTTGGAAACGTTTTAAACATTTGGGGTCTATTCTTACCGAAATGGCAACGCATAGACCGCTGTTAAACCATTTTAAGCTTTATCTCCATTAGGAAAGACAAAAGTACGCTTGAAATACTCGGTTTGAATTCGCACGACGAGCATTCAAGCTCGTTGTGAATTTGAAGCCTTATTAACTGTGTACAAATGCAACCTCACAGATGGGTGGTTGTGGCACAAGGTGGTTTGGAAGGAAAAATACCTCAGCAATGGTACCTGATAGGCTACCAAAAGAAAAACAACTTCTTGGATACGCGCTAAAGAAAACTTACCAATACCTGTAATTTCTTACCCAATGATTTCTTACGACAATGGTTAAAAGGGTTTACAAATATGTAGGTAGTACCGGAGGTTCCTTGGTAAAAAGAAGACGTCTTATGTTAGTAACTGTATTTAGAGAGGATTGTAATCTCAACACGAAATGCACGTGTTTATGTCATGCGTCAGTTGGGAGATAAAAAAAATGTAAACGCATTTCCAATGCCACATTGAAAAACAATAATATCATATAATACAGTCATTTAAAAGTTCATTGTACTTACTTTGAACAGCTGTTTATCTAGACTAGAGAATTAAACTAAAACTAAAGATCTATCGTAGATCTAGTTTTAGTTTAATTGCATCAAAACTTTAAACATAAATACGGGACTCTCTGCCCAAACGACAAACCTTGCTAACAACATGCACGCTTAGTAAGTTCCTTGATTGGGCCAGTAATCACTGAGAAATCAGTGTATACTTCTTACATGAAAAAAAAGATGCTGGTCGAATATATAACCACCTCCTTTTTAAGAAGTCGGTTAAAAAAGAAACAGCGTGTTAAAAGAATCTCAATATTCTCGATCGTACCCCATATTGTCGACGCTGATGACCCTGTGCGCGACGACGGTGTACAGCGCGGTGGGGTCGTCGGTGTGCGTGGGCGCCTGGTGCAGCCTCAGCTCGGCGGAGAGCAGCGCAGACGCATCGCCCGGCGCGCCCGTCACCTCGAACCACACGTGCCGCCCGTGACCGTGGCGTAGCGCGCCCAAGTGGTGCCCTGGAATACAAAACGATTAATTATAGTTGAATTACTAATTATAGTAAAAAAATCGTTGTTTTTTAATCATCACATAACACACCTGTCTGTGATTAGAATTGTCACCTGTATGTGTTTTACAAAATTGTATCTCAGGCGATTAAGAAAACTGTGCATACTCATAAGTTTTTCGTAGCCTACCCAATAGCTAAAGGAAGTGAACTACTCTGTTCTAGTAGGTATCTATTTATTTCCTGTTAGAAACATAAATAAATCTAATATCTACAAAATGTCATAAAAAATATAATACGTCTTTCCTAAACCTCATCCATGCATAACTCCAAGAAGACCGCTTGTTTCAAAATAGTATATTTCATTACGAGTTCGGAAAGCCTGTCATTGCAAAGAGTTCCGACAAATGTCTACCCGAGCCGAGGCGCAGCCGAAGGTGAGGGTTGACAGTCGGAACAAGTTGCAATGACGGTTCCGCACGTGTACTGAACAACTATTTTTAATACAGTTGCGAAAAAATGAAGCAATTTAATAAAGAACATTTTTGGAAAATGGCGCCAACCGTAAAAGAATATAAGCAGAGTTTTTTTTTTTTTCTTTACCCATTCTGGGTAGGCAAAGGGAACTATGCCCATACAGCCAAGTCTTCAGTAGAATTTTTTTAATTGATATGAAATGAAAATGAAATGAAACCTAACCTAACTCATTGAATCAAGCCATTAAATCTAATATTGAAACAAATTAGTAGCTTCTTTTTAGAAATATTTGCATGAATCATAAAAACTTCTATGATTTTTTTTTAGTAAAAACTCCGTGGTTGGTTTTTTTTCATTTTAATAGACATTATTTTGACAGTTGGGAAAGAGAACGCACGAGTTCGGACAAGGTATAGAAAAAGCTCGAGTGTGTAATAGCTCACATCCCGAACGCTATACAATATATATAAAAATAATATATAAAAACGTTTTTTTAATACAGTTGCTCAAAAAGTGGCGTATTGCAGGGACGTATAGCGTTCGGGATGTGAGCTATTACACACTCGAGCTTTTTCTTTACCTTTTCCGAACTCGTGCGTTCTCTTTCCCAACTGTCAAAATAATGTCTAACAACGGAGTTTTTACTAAAAAAAAATCATAGAAGTTTTTATGATTCATGCAAATATTTCTAAAAAGAAGCTACAAATTTTTTTTCAATATCAGATTTAATGATTTGATTCAATGAGTTAGGTTAGGTTTCATTTCATTTAATCTCATTAAATTTCATTTTCATTTCATATCAATAAAAAAAATACTAAAGACTTGGCTGTATGGGCATAGTTCTCTTTACCTACCCAGAATGGGCGAAGAAAACAAAAAAAAACTCTGCTTATATTCTTTTACGGTTGGCGCCATTTTCCAAAAATGTTCTTTATTAAATTGCTCCATTTTTTCGCAACTGTATTAAAAATAGTTGTTCAGTACACGTGCGGAACCGTCATTGCAACTTGTTCCGACTGTCAACCCTCACCTTCGGCTGCGCCTCGGCTCGGGTAGACATTTGTCGGAACTCTTTGCAATGACAGGCTTTCCCCACTCGTAATGAAATATACTATTTTTTTTGCTTATCTACCTTATTGTTACGATGTATACAATACAGGCATTAATAAATCCGCAGATTCCAATATATTTGTCTTATTAAGAAAGGATCGTGAACAGGTGTCCAATGATCCGGTTGTAATTCGACTCCTACTACAGGTGTACATAATAAGCAAGAAGTATAAAGTTTGACGATCAAGTATTATGTTTAATGCATAAGTTATTATGAAATTATGTTTATTCATGAGATTAGAACAAACGTAATAAACACCGATAAACTTTTCTACGATGCAGTGGGTTGCTATTTAAGTCTTTACGTACAAAGCAGGTGCTAATGGAGACCCTCTAGATATTTTTGACCATAAAGATCGTAAGAAACAAGAACTTTATTAAATATCAAACAACATTTTTTTTTTTTAATATGAAGCGAATTTCTGTCGGGAGTCTAAAATCATGCTTTTCTTTTAAGTATATTATTATCTGCATTTTTACAATGATAATTAAATGCACGCAGTCCTCTTGCTTAGTCAGTTAGGTAACTGATTAAACAGCAAACATTCCAAACGCGTGTTGTGTCTACACAAACCTACATATCTACATAAATCTTACTATTTATGTACGCATTTACCTATTCATACATAATATGATAAGTTCGCATTCGCGCCAGTCTGTCTACACAACACAAGTTAAATATAAGAAAAACCAAGTTTACTAACGTTACCTCTTATCTAGAGATTTGCCATTGATCTTAATTTTAACTATATAGTTGTGGCCCTCGACTAAAATGAAAGTAGCATAGGTTACTCCTCATAATATCAGCTATCTGCCAGTGAAAGTTCCTTCAAAATGGGTTCAGCCATTTCGGAGATTATCTGGAACCAACAGATAAACCTACAGTCAGACAAAAAGCTGTTATTTTGAAATTTAAACAGACACTTCTATTTTATTTATTGGTACCTATACCTAGACAGAGATGTATGTGGGTAAGTCGATATGATCTCTTGACTACTGAATAATGTGACATAATACTAGCATTATCACTATTATCAGTTTATTATGTTCCTACTGCTCAATGCTGGGACATAGGCCTCCTTTCTATTCCTTCTCAAATGGTAATGGGCTGTAATCCACCAGCCGGCGTGTCCTGTCCAGTGCGATTGGTAGATGTCACATCTTTGGTTTTGACTATTCGAGGACATGCCAGTATCTTCACAATTTTCTCCTTCACCGTGTGAGATCAGTCATGGTGATGATATGAGGTGCACTAAGCACCGGTCCTGCCTGTGCTTACTCCCGCGACCTGCCACTCCTAAGTCGGCGTCGTAACCACTAAGCCACCCCTGCTCACAAAATTATGCTAATTAGCCCAATTTGAATATAAACCATTAAACAAAGTAAGTATTCGAAACAATTATAATCTGAATATAAACCACCAGTAACGACACAAAACAGCTGAATGCTAAACTGAGTTACCATTGAGAGAGGAGCTATACACAATTTTATTGCACAACGGCATTTGACCATTAGGTACATAGATAACAGGGTAGATGATATTATAAGGACTGTACGTAAGTACATAAACACATATATCGTACCCATAAACCTGCTAAAATCTAGATATATGATGTTATTTACATAGTAAGAATATGTACATACCTAATTATAAAACAATATTGTTTATGTGCGAGCCATTCATTATTTTCCTTGAATAGATAGCACTGCATTGCATTCCAGAAAGAACCGGCGGCCAGCATAATATATCCTACATACAAGTATTTATAATAATATTTAATAAAATTTATCATAACATTCATTCACCTTATTCTATTACTCAAACCCAAGCCAAGCCACTGCACTGCATCTTCAGACGTCTGATTAAAAAGTTCTTAGTTTTCCGGGATAATCCAGAATGGATTCTAGGTCTGTTATACACTAAACAATTCAGCCAATAATAAAATCCATTGCAATAATGATGAGACTATGAGATCAAGGGATTGTGTCCAATGCGACATAAAATAACTAATAACAGTTCTATGGACCGGCGGCGCTGACAACGCGACGACGCGACGATGCGACGACGCGACGGTCAGATCAAAGCGCCATCAGTAAGTCATTATCGAATCCACAATACCAAGAATGTTTACCAAAGTGGTGACTCAACATTTTTGTCTACGAAGTAATCTTTACCTGAGAACCTCCCAGGTAGTTTATAACGGAATGCTTCTGATCTAAAACAAAAGTTGTACAACAGCACAAGGAACATAAAAGTGCCACACTCACAGCTCTCACAGCATGTGTCATTAACTTTTAACAATTTATTTTACCGGCATTGCTTAATTAAGCGATTTAACGCGCTGTAATTTGAAATGATCTGGAGAAGCGGTATGATCCTCTTCATTAATTGGAACAAAAGTTATTTTTCATTTCTTATACTCGGAAAGTAGTGTTTATTTGATCCGAGTAGCGAGTGGAAGATGCTACTTCCCACCTTTGGGCGGGAAAAATTCATAGTAGCGTCCCTCCCTAGGGTAGGAATAAATTTAAAAAAAAGAACTAAATTTGTTTAGGCAGTCGGCTGTAAAAAAAATCTAACATAATTAAGAAAAAAATGCTGCGGTTTTGCGAGTGTATAAAAGGCCAGTGTGAATAAAAAAAACTAAGCGCGTTCGCCCGCTGCAGTGAGGCAGTGTGTTTCATAGTTATTATTATTAAAGCTAGCCTGTATTGTCCCACTGCTGGGCAAAGGCCTCCCTCCATTCTTTCCAACAGTTCCATAGTTAAAATTTTAAATAGACAGAATAGACTATATAATTTGGCGGGATACTAACTTTGAAGCTGTTTCGAAATCTCGGAATAAGACTAATATCTTATTAAAAATGAGTTCAAGTGATTCTGAAATGTTGACCCCAGATTTTGTTAAAGACGAGGCGAATACAGTTATTGAAAATCTTTTGCCAGAAACTAAGGAAAGATACTTAAATACATACAATGACTTTATGAAGTGGCGAGCAGATAAGAAAATAATAAATATTTACAGCTTGGCAAAAAAGAGTGTGGAATAAATGAGGTCGCCAGTATCGCAACCCGTAATACTACAACTCAACAGATTTTGATTGTTGTTATTTTTAGGGATATGATCCCAATTCCAAGAGGGTGGTTAAGTCCCTCGGACGCTACGCAAACACCATGGAAGGCTTCAATGTCCAGTACGAATATTAGTTTCAACTGTCACCGCGTCAGACTCTTTTTTGCCAAGCTGTACAAAACACTACTATTTTTTACTTTCCATAAATTAGAAATGAAAAGTAGAGTGCTTAACACGGGTGAAAGACATCAATTCCTACTCGGACTATAACCGCCCTCGCTGCGCTCGGGCATCTAAATACTTCGTATGGGAATTGATTCCTTTCGACCCTCGTGTAACAATCTAGTATTAATTATTCCGAAATGTTGTAAGTAATTCTTATCGTTATTTATTTGAAGTTTGTGAAAAGATGTGAGATTCTGCTTTGTAATAAGCGGATACGAATATTACACACATCGGACAAACCTAATTGTTTCAGTACATAACTACCAAACAATAATAATTTATGTACAGGATAATACACATTATCTGCCTGTAACATTACGTTTTAAATCCAAACTAAATCATCGAATAAAAAGTAATTCTATTAAATATTTAGAAATTAAACTCACTCTTGCTCTGAAAGGTCATGATGAGGTCGCTTTCGTCGATGGCATGTTGCTCATCTCCGCTGAGAGCCATCTCGGAGCTGCGCGTGGGGCGAGCCTGCTCATGTTCTTCGGCCAGTTGTTTGTAGACGTCCAACAAGAAACTAGGCGCCGAGCGGTCCAGTGGCGGCGCTCGAGCTCGGCGTGGCCTCTCCCCGAGACCCAACAGTTCCAGAATTTCATGTTCCACAACCATCCGTTCATGCCGTGTCATCGAGTGATGTATAACAGTCTGATCAACTCCATTGTCGATGTATAATCCAGAGAGGGCGGCCTCAGCCGCTATGGTAAACAAAATAAAACACGCGCACAAGCACGCCGTCTTCTGGCCAGCCATGTTCGCTGTCGAAGCGCTCACTCGACTGGCGAGAACTGAGCGCAGAGGCGCGCGGCGGGATCAGCCGGTCAACCTGCCCACTCAAGGTGGGTCGCCGCCGCCGCCGCACTTGCCACATTCCTCCCCGCCTTCGCCTTACATACATCGTCCGTTTTAATAACGTAAACACTAAACATTGAGCCGGACACGTCCAGTCAGCCTGACTGCATATTATATGTTCATTTTCCGAAGTGTACGGTGCAAATACACGTAACTCAGTAAGGCGGTAAACAATGTATAACAAATAGGTACTAAGTAGTACCTATATTACCTACCTCGTTTGGGGTCATTGGAATTTAAAGCCCGCTACCGCTACCGTTCTCAAATAAGAACCACACTCGTGTTAATTCCTAAGTTTCTTTTACCTAGATACCACTAAAAGGGCCTAAGCACGCCGCATTCGGGCATTGTTATATCAAGCCCTCACCGCCACGTCATCACCCGTATCACGCTTTAAACACGACGAGTGCTGCTTTCAAAATTGACAACCAACATGTAACCATTGCCTTCTTTTTGTCCTAATTTTTCGGATCGGCTGCGAAAACTGGATATCAGAGATTCAGAGAGAAATAATAGAACATTCGTTTTGCTGGGACGCAGGCAGTGGCGTAGCAAAGAGGGGCGGGCGGCGCGCGGCGGAAAGCCGGACCGGGTGTCACCCATTTTGGGGTGACACCCGGTGACAACTTCAAGAACAAGATACAAACATTACGAAAAGAAAAAAAAAATCGCTGGCACGGCTGTCTTTTTCGGGGAAACTCAGTCAGGGCAATATTTTTTTTTTATGGGCGCTTGCTCAGGGCTCCTCGGTGCAAGGGGGCCCTCTCTAGTTTCCTGAAACCCTCAAAGCTAGAGGTTGTCAAAAGAAACTTAACATATCCCAGGCGTTGGGCATCAAAAACCGGCCATTTTTCAGAGCCGTTATTTTGTGTCGTGTTTTATCAAAAACCTAGGTTCCTGGGTGTTTCGGGTTATTATTAAATAACAATAAACTTTTGCTCTGTTTGTTAATTAACAGCCACAAAGGTATATGATACTGGAGGCCTAAGGAAATTGAATGAAGTTATTATAATATCTTTTATTGTTTGATTTTCCCTTTGGTTTTATCGACTGTCTCAGCATTTTGAGTACTATAGGCGACCTACACAAATGTCATTTATGTGGTATAGTTCGTCATGTAGTTGAGCTCCTTGAGTTATGAGTCGATCTCGTAGTCTACACGATAATAATCCGCATAGTCCTCATGTGAGTGCACCAAGATTATGGCTGTACCTTAAAAGAGACTATGGCCTCTGAGTTTTTTTTCGGCTTCACCTAGTTTAAACAGCCGGTTTTCGTTTTTATTATTAACTGCCTAGAACGTGACATTACCCTTGTATTATCCCTGCTACTAAACACACTAGGCACCTTTATTTAGAACAAAATATTGAGAACCTATTGATCCAAATATACAAAATTATTGTCATGTGAAATCTGTATATTTGTCTTTCTTCAGATTACACTGTTATAATAAAGTTTGTGTGTGGGACTACCCATAAAATTATATTTAATCATCTTAGTAATAATAAAAATTGAAATGTAACCAAATTAAAAGCGTCTAGACTGAACCTACCCGGACTGACGCTTGCAGCAACTTCTGAGCTGCCATTAAGCTTCAACACTTTGATGAAAAAACCAATGTGGCTTATTAATGAGAATAAAATATTTCTATGTTATGGAATAGATAACTCGTGGGACGCGGGTAGTAATAAATTAAATGGGCTTACTCCATGTTTCTACTGTTTAAACGACCTAAGACGTGTCGTATGGCTGATTTGCGAGGTTCACAGGTCAATAATATTATAATCGATTATAAAATATAATACAAAAAAACGAAAAACCCGAAAACCCGGTTTTTAAAGCAACAGTACAGATTTTTGTTACGATGCTAAATACCGGGAATTCCCGGGATTTTTTTTTTAAGGATCACGAGCACCTGTTCTTATGCACTACCCAGTAGGGCATGCAAACCGGATACCCCGAAAAAACCGGTTAACGGACTTTGATTAAAACCGGTTTTTATAGCACATGAGAACCGTTTTTTTTCGGTTTTTATTTATTTTTAAAATAATTTATTAGGGAAATTTAAAAATTACACTATGAATATTGGGTGTGGTGGTACTCTTCTTCAAAAAGGGCGACAATGCCCGGTTGAACAATTATAGGCCCATCTCACTTCTAAGCCATATCTACAAGTTGTTTTCAAACGTCATCACGAATCGCCTCGCACACATGTTTGACGATTTTCAGCCTCCCGAACAACCGGATTCCGAAAAGACTTTAGCACCGTAGACCACATACAGACGCGTTATACAGAACACCTAAGAGTACAAACTGCCTCTCTGTTAACGTTTGTAGACTACGAGAAAGTCTTCGATCGATCGAGAATTGGGCTGTACTGCAGTCTCTTAAACGGTGCCAAATTGACTATCGGTACATCGAGGTGTTGAAAGTTTGTACAAAAACGCCACCATGTCAGTCCGACTTCAGGACCAGACCTCGGAACCTATCCTTCTACAGCGAGGTGTGAGACAGGGAGACATCATATCTTGTGTGTGAGACGAGTACACGCATAAACATAAATAAGAATGACAGATTTATTTTGTTTTGGTATGGTGGTTTTGGAGGAATAAGACATCTATTTTATGCGATATTTTAATAATTCTTTTGAATTTTTGATCTCATTTTACGTACCTACTGTTGATTTTGCCTGTGTGTCTTTTATGACACTTAAATTATTATTTAAAATTCTATGATTTGAATACCTTTGTGTACCTACCAATTGATCCTAATTTTGTATGTTACTCTAAACTTTTTTTTTTTTTTAGTTTGGTAAATCGTCAAATGACTTCTCCCGCCCTGGGCGGAGCGGAAGGGAGTGTCAGACTTGACTGACTAAAACCCATGTATGTTCCTTCTTATCCCTTTGTGTTCCAGGGCCACGGTATCTCTTTCAAACAACCCGCAGCCCTGGCAGGCATCGGCCCTCTCGGACCCCTTCCGATTTGCTGACATCTCCTTGAGGCGCGCGTGGAACACTAACGCGCCGTCGGCACGGCCTGTCGTCATAAGACGGACGGACGGTGAGCTACTCACCGTCCACAGGCCCGCGCCTACGGTGGCCGGGGGCCACTGGTTGCCCCCCGACGCCCGGGGCATCTCCCGCGGCGGCTGGGACGGCTCCTTCTCACGTTCCGCCACCTCCTTCGCTAGCATGACTGCTTTGCAGAAGGAGGCGACGGCTTCCCATTCCCTCTCGCTCCAGACCATGGATTGAACCAAGGCCAGACGCGAGAGGTCGCCGCCGCCAATCGCCGCTACGAGGACACGGCGGTGCTCAGCCCAAGCTGGGCAGAACTCCACGGTGTGCTCCACCGTGTCCTCTGGCCGATCGTCCTAGCGGTGTCAGCGTAGCAAACTATGCTGACACCGCTAGGGAGGTCGGCGCGCAACACCCAGTCGTAGCCAATGTTCCACAAGGGCGGAACCAGAACCAATCCCTGTGGAACACCGCACGACACCTCTCGCCGGTTCCATTCTCCAGTGCGACCGGGGTAGATGACGGCCCTATCCGTCAGGTAGTCCCCGACTACACGACGAAGGTAGGTCGGCACCCGGTGATACCGGAGTGCCTCCCTAATGCAGCTCCAGGGCATGGTGTTGAAGGCGTTGGCGATGTCAAGAGACACCGCCAAGACAATCCCACCCCGAGACACTGCATCCCCCGTCGTGAGAGCCCTCACGCGCACGCGCATGTGTCCACCGTCGAGCGCCCTTTGTGGAAACCAAATTGGTGTTCCGCAAGGTCCGGCCCCATCCCCACAAGGTGCCCGGCGAGGCGGTTTGCAATGACTCTTTCAAAGAGCTTGCCCACCTCGTCGAGTAACTCAATGGGCCGGTATGCGGACGGAGAGTCCGCAGGACGCCCCGGCTTCCGGATGAGGACCAGCTTCCCCGTCTTCCAGCGAAGCGGGAACTGTAATCTCTCCAAGCATGCGCTAAAGAGCCCTTCCAGTCGGGGCCTGAAAGCCTCCGAGGCTAGGACCCAGGCTTTGCCAGGTAAGCCATCAGGTCCCGGGGCGGTATTTTTGGCCTTGAGCCTGCATACCGCTACTCTCAGGTCTACCCCAGTCACCTCCGAAACGTCGTCATCGTCCTCTGTGTGGTCCGCTTCCGGCACCGCAAGCAGCGGAGCCATAGGCGGGGGAGGATGTTCCCCTCGCGAAGGAAACAGAGCGCTCACCACATCCTCCACAAGCTCAGGGCGGAGACTCTGCGTCAGCGGGGGGGCCCAGGTGCGGAGTTTGTCCCGCACCATCTTGTAAGGGCGCCCCCACGGATCTCTGTCGAGAGTCTCCAGCATCTCCTCGCGGCCCAGGTCCCTGGCCCGCTGGACAGCCTCTTGGAGGGCGGTCTTCGCTGCTCTGTATCCCTCGTACAGCTGCGCCTCAATGGCTGCCGCATCCGGAGGGCGGCTGCGGAGTCTGCGATGCCTGGCGTACGGGTGCCGCGCGGCGACGCACGCCTCGCGCAGAGACGTCAGCTCTCGCGACCACCAGTACACCTGACGCCGGGCGCTTCCTGGCCGAACTCGGGGCATTGCCACGTCGCAGATGTCGGACATGGCCTCCTGGAACCACCCTGCCTTGTTGTTGATGTCGGCAGGCCTGTTCGGTGATGTCACCCAGGCCTGCACTATCGAGGCTTCCAGGAGGAGCTCCCGGTCCAGCTGCTTCAACGCCCAACGCGGTCCACTCGGGGCCTGTTGGACCGGCGCGCTTGAGGCCTGAATCAAACTCAAACTCAACTCATAGCGTTTATTTTAATTAGACAATTACAGACACATTTGACAACATATTTTGATTAGACTTTAGCATTTTCATTTCTTTCTACACATATTTTCTATTTTTTTAATAAAAATTGTAAAAAAAACGAAAAAAAACCGGTTTCACCGGTTTTTAAAACAAGAAACCCGAAGAAACTGGTTTTGTAAAACAACCCGGTTTTTGCATGCCCTACTACCCAGGCAGGATACTAAATATTTGAGCTCGCTCCGCTCGCTTTTGCAGCTAGCTTTTCAGCAGAAGTCAATAATTACTTATAAAGGTGTCTTTTAGAGGCGGAGAACTTTAAATTGAAACAAAGAACAGAAAAAAAGTATGAATTTGCAATTTTTTTTTCGAATTTTTCAATGAATACTAGTCTATATACAGTCCAGATAAGTTAAACTTTTCGAGCTCGCTTGTCCTGTCTTAGTCCAGAAAGCACCTTGTATTGATGCCAGCTATTGATAAAATCACTTTTTATGAGTGGCTAATAAAATCAAAGTTGCACTGATGGCGATTACTTAGTATAGCATCACGTTTCCGACATTTTTGGAAACATGACGCTGTAGGTTTTGTCTCATACAAAACTTATTGATTGAATCAATAAGTTTTGTATGAGACACAGGTTTTATAAAGAGCCTTGGATTTCTACACAAACAGCGTTCACACATTTTTGAAACCCAGAGGCCCCAGGACTAACTAACTACCAACGCAGATGCAAAAAAAAAACGCGCTTTTCATGCAACAGCCAACAATCGGAAGTTTTCATTTCAACGGATATGCTGAATGGAGGGCTAATATCAGCCAATAATATTGTAACAGAGAACAAAAAAGGAAAAAATTAAAAATTTAAAAAAACCCCGACACAAAAAACCTCTAAAATGCCAAAAATAAATTAATCCAAGCGTCGTAGCGTCGGGGGTCCGCTTTGTTCTGTGCTTGTACTAAGCGGTCTTCTTAGCGGTCCCCCGACGCTACGACGCTTGGATTAATTTATTTTTGGCTTTTTAGAGGTTTTTTGTCGGGGGTTTTTTAAATTTTTAATTTAATTTTTTTTCATGCTTTTTAAACTTATTTTATTTTTGCCTAGCCTTGACTTTCCTACTCCTGGTTAACGAAACCAAGGAAAGATATAAATTAAACAAAATATAAATTGGGGGGGGGACGCACTCCCCCCCCCTCAGCAATGCCCATGGTGACAAGCGACAACATTTCAAATAGACTACCTGTGAAAGTTTTTAAATCCCTACATCAACTAGAAAAGACGTGATGATCTTCAAACGGCTGAGCAGATTTTCATGAAACATAGCTAAGAACACTCTCGATTAAAATACCTTTCAAACGACACCACTTTTATCCAAATCGGTTCATCCGTTTAGGAGCTACGATGCCACAGACAGACACACAGATACACAGATACACACGTCAAACTTATAACACCCCTCTTTTTTGGTCGGGGGTTAAAAAATAGTGCGTCGAGTCCTTCCGCGCGGAAGAAGTGAAACTTTGTAATGTGGAAATGAGTGCTTTTATACCCCCTCCATGGTAGCGCTAAACGTTTAACGCAACCTTGATCACCCATCCAAATCAAATCAAATCAAATCATTTATTTCAAATAAGCCAGTTACAGGCACTTTTGAATGGTCGAACAACAATAAAAATTAAGCTACAGTCCCAGTCACAAGACATAATAACTGTGAAAGTACTGTAGTTGCCCATTCCAAGGCGTAGATCTCTATGGAGAAGAATGGGCAAGAAACTCCATGGACACTCTTTTAAATCAGAATCTTGTTACAAAAACCTTGGTTACATCATTCATGTTGAGATGGTACATGTAGCAGGACTTCACGTTAAAAGTGTGGGTTATGGGACATCTCGTCCACACAAAAACTGGTCCGCGGACCAGTTCCATAGCAAAAACAAAAAAAAACAATTAAAAGATAAAATAATTAGTTCGAAATAAGCCGTGGCAGCTAAGAGACGACCAGGCACAACTGACAGCGCCCGTTCACGAACATGACGCATGGATCAGCCATCATTCAACTCAACCATTTTGAAGGGAACTAAATGACCCGACACACGCGCCACCATCAGCGTGACATTTAAGTGAGCATGACATACTCTTAACCGCCAGGGCACATTGAAGTCAATAAAAGACGTAGGTTTCCAGTAAATGATAGCTTTCTAGTACATAGTGCTCACACAATATGGGCTGTGCGACTATACAATACTAAATTAATTGAATTTATACAATGCAAAGTTAGTTTATACAATCTTCAGCAGCTCCAACAATACTACACTCAGCGTCACAAAAATCGCACCTCTCCGAAAATAAGTTTCAAGCAAGTCCCGCCATCAACGTATGCATTAAACCCTATTAATATTGGTATCAATTGAAAGTATGTTTAACGACCTTTAAATTAACAACAGTTAGAATTCCTAAACACAACAGATCTCATTAGCGCGTAACGTTAAAGAAAATGTTGTCAAAATACGCATTACAACGGCCACTAATTGCACCTCCCTACAAGGGTATAAAACGGGCGACCCGGGTCAAATGTGAGTCATTCGCTATCCAACCTTTGAAGTGAACACACGTGAACAGCTGCAGCAAGAAAAATACCCCAGAAGATGGATACCACAGCAGATGAAGCCGCTCAAGTCATTGCACTACTGCAATCAGGGATGCGGCAATGTGATGTTGCTCGGCAACTGAACTTGAGTCGTTTTTCCGTTCGACGAGTGTTCCAACGCTTCCAAGAGACTGGTGGCTATATCCGAAGACGTGGATCTGGAAGACAACGGTGCACATCCGAAAGAGACGATCGCTTCATTGTTTCAACGTCTTTACGTAATCGGTTCTCCAATGCTGTTGAGCTGCAACAACAACTGCGATCAGCTCGCAGAACTTCTGTCAGCGTCTCCACGATTAGAAGAAGAATGAAGGAGAAGAAAATTGCAGCTCACAGGGCTGCTACAGGGCCAAAATTGACTGCACAGCATAGGAGAGACCGGTTGCAATTTGCCCGTGACCATGTGGATTGGACAATAGACCAATGGAGGGCTGTACTCTTCTCGGATGAGACGAGGGTGTGTCTTTTCTGCAACGACAGGCGTAGAAGAGTGTACAGGAGGCAAGGGGAACGATTCGCACAAGCCTGTATTCAAGAGACAGTGGAATACGGGGGTGGCTCGTGCATGTTCTGGGGCGGCATGTCAATCGACGGCAAAACGAACCTTGTGTGTGTTTCTCGGACTGGAAGTGCTCGCGGGCAAGGGTCGCTGACTGCTCCTCGGTACATAACAGAGATCTTAGAGGAGCAGGTTGTCCCTTATGCGGGTTTTGTTGGCAGTGGGTTCACGTTAATGCACGATAACGCCCGCTGTCACACCGCATTAATTGTAAGAGACTACCTGCAAGAAGTTGGGATCCCTGTTATGCGCTGGCCGGCGCGAAGTCCAGACCTGAACCCTATCGAGCACCTTTGGGATGAACTGAAACGGCGAGTACGGGCACGTGATCCTGCCCCTACCACTCTCCAAGACCTCCAAGATGCCGTCGTTGCAGAATGGGACAACATTCCTCAAGAGACTGTTGTCACATTAATTAGGTCCATGAGAGAACGCATGGAAGCTGTCATCAGAGCTAGGGGGGGTAACACTAGGTTTTAAGTTGATTTTATGGACTTTTTTAAAATTTTCACTGTTAAAATAAAATTTAAGTTTTTAATCATTTGCATTAGCGTGTTTTTTTTATTCCCTGGCAAACAAAAAACCAAATTTATTGATTTATTCTGAAATTTAAATAAATTGCCTTTCCAATGATACCTTATAGTCATGTGTGTACCATTGATTAATAGGGTTAAAATGACTTTGAAGGGAATTCTTAAAGAGGTGCGATTTTTGTGACGCCGAGTGTATTTAATGCTATCAATTTATGCGAACCTGTCCTTGTGGAGCAGGACCGGCATGGAGCCAAGCATTATTATCAGCGATATAATCGTCCAATTTGTAATAAGCCTGCTTACAAAGTGTGCGTTTAATGCATGTTTTAAATTTCGTCTCACTCAGTTCAAGAATACTCTGTGGAATTTTATTATAGCATCTTAAACAGTACCCCATGAAAGATGAGTCTACTTTAGCGAGTCTGAAACCTGGCTGAACTAATTGGTCTCTATTTCTAGTATTGTAATTGTGTCTGTCACCTCTTTTACTAAAAAGATGCAGATTTTTTCTTACGTACATTATATTTTCGTAAATGTATTGGCAATGTACCGTCATGATGTTAATGTCCTTAAACAGTTCCCTTAGAGAATCGCGCCTACGGAGATTATATATGGCCCTGATGGCTCTTTTTTGCAAAATAAAAATAGACTCAATGTCTGCAGCCCGTCCCCATAACAAAATGCCGTAAGACATTATACTATGAAAGTAACTAAAATAGACCAATCTCGCGGTATCAACATCGGTATATTGACGGATTTTTCTAACAGCATATGCTGCTGAACTTAACCGCCCCGCAAGAGATGTTAAATGAGGACCCCATTGAAGCCTTGAATCAAGCGTAACCCCCAAGAAAACCGTTTTATCGGAAATTCTAGTTTCTCTTTATTCAATATTATATCACAATCACTACATTTAACATTCGGTAATGAAAATCTTATGCATTTAGTCTTATTTTCATTTAATACTAAATTGTTTGCTGTGAACCAATTATGTACCTGAAGTAGTGCATTATTGACGTTATCTAGATTTTGGGCCCGTCTATTTATCTTAAAAATTAAGGAAGTGTCGTCAGCAAATAACACCATATTTTGTGGTTGGCTTTTCAATAAAGAGGGTAGATCGTTAATATATACTAGAAAGAGGAAAGGACCCAATATTGACCCCTGCGGAACCCCCATTTTTACTTTTAAACCCTGTGAATTAACACCATTTATTTGAACTTGCTGTTGTCTATCACTCAAATATGATTTTATCAAACTAAGTGCAAGTTTACCAAGTCCGTAATGCTCAAGTTTCAAAAGCAATGTGTCGTGATTTACGCAGTCAAATGCTTTGGAGAGGTCACAAAATATTCCAATGGCGTCTTGTGACTCTTCCCACGCTGTAAATATGTGCTTTAATAAGTTTACACCGGCGTCAGTTGTACAACGTCCCTTGGTGAAACCATACTGTTGCTCGTGCAAAATTTTGTTGGTGTTAAAATGATTGAGCATTTGATTAAGCATTACCTTTTCAAACACCTTGCTAAAAACTGGCAACACGGATACAGGTCTATAATTATTAGTATCTTTACTGTCTCCGGATTTGAAAAGAGGGATGACTTTACTGTATTTCATTAAATCAGGGAAAACTCCTTGGTCCACACACAAATTAAAAATTAAAGCTAAGTATGGTGCTATAGTCTCAACGATGGATGTACAAACTTTGATAGACATTCCCCATAGATCTTCGGTCAGTTTGATTTTTATTTGCCGGAAAGCTTTAATAACTATCATAGGGTTTATGTGTTTAAATTTAAATTCAGCGGGGCAGCCAGACACGTTCGCCTTTAATAAAGCAAGTGAGACTTCCGGTGAGGAATTTAGAGCCTCCGTAGTTTTAAGCGGAATATCGGTAAAGAAATTTACAAATTCTTGAGCTACTTCCTATCCACATACTGACCTCTGCTACCGTCGCTTAACCTTGATCACCCATCCACATACTGACCTCGGCCATCCACACACTGACCTGGGCAACCGTCGCTTAACCTTGATCACCCATCCACATATTGACCTCGGCTACCGTTGCTTTACGTTGATCACCCATCCACATACTGGCCTGGACGACCGTCGCTTAACCTTGATCACCCATCAACAAAATATAATTTAGGCTATAGCAGAAAGAGAACCACGCTCGCGCTGGCCTGTTACAGGTATACTACGCGCATGCGTTCGAGTGCCACGCATTCACTCTCGCTCTGTCTCTTTCTATTCCCCCCCATGGTAGCGTTAAACGTTTAACGCCACCTTGTTGGAAGTCGCACAAGTTTCACTTCAATATTGTGCAGCAGTCAGGTACAACAGAGTTTCAATTCCCTCATGATTTGAAGCAAGTCTTCCAGCCTGCAGGGGCATCCTGTTCGTACGCGATGAATAATCAGTAGGTATTGTGATAGCATTCAAAAACAAAATAGTAATCAAACATTCTTATTGTGTATTAAAATAAAACTAGGAGCCTTAATTCCTTACTTATACATTATCTTACAGAGGTACTTATAAGTCTAATACAATAAAAACATATGACAATACCAAAAACGGGGTTTTTATTAATGTAAGTTAAATGAAACATCATATTATTATTACCCACAAAACCTAATTGTGTAAAAAAAAACTCAAGAGCCCACACTACTTCAGTGTCACAACATCACACCTTTGAGAGGAACTTGTTTGCACACAGGAATTTTCAATAATAGGGACTCATACAATAAACGGACTACAATGCCTTATTAATTAAAAATATCAAGGAAAAGACACTACCTACTAGTATGTTGGTACACCATTGGCAGGTTTCAAATTAAATGATCAAAAATAAACATTATCATAGCTACTTTACATTTTTAGTAATTTCAGTTTTATTTATTTCACGTACTTTTCCATAAATTTCTTGTGGAATTCTGACCTCAATGAATCATTTATAAAGGTGTTGCCTTTCTTTTCTGGCTCGGAACGAGCGCAGTTCTTGAAAACAACATCATCATCCCATCGTCTTTTCACCTGGAACAAATCATAAATATGCAATGAGATTTTTATTGAGGTGCTTCTATTTAAAATCAATGTTTATTTGTTTATATTGCTACTTTGAAAACTAAAATAATGGTCCATGAAAGATTTTAAATATCCACGTTTTAATCATAATTTTTTCATTAGATTCAAGCTAAAAATTTAGCTTCCAAGATTTCACCGTAACAAACATACATACATACATTGCAAGTTAAATAAAAGCTTTTAAAAATCACATTGATGCAAACAGAATAAACGTCATTGGGATTTTTATTCTGTCCTTTGACCCACGGTGTACAAAAACAAAATAGGACAGACTCTATAGATAACTGTAACACAATTGTAAGGTTTGCATTATTGTAGACTAGCTGTCCGGCGCAACTTCGTTTGCGTCACATTTTCCCCGTTTCCGCAACATTTTTCATTGCTGCTCCACTCCTATTGGTTGTAGCGTGATGATATATAGCCTATAGCCTTCCTCGATAAATGGGCTATCTAACTAACACTGAAAGATTTTTACAAATCTGACCAGTAGTTTCGGAACCTATTCAATGCAAACAAACAAACAATCAAATCTTTCCTCTTTATAATATTAGTTTAGACAATGAGAGAGTCTAAGAAAAAAAGGAAGAAAAATAATCAATAAACATGTAAAATAATGTAGGAAATACAAACTTGTGGGATGCATGGCATCTTTATTGCATGTTCCTATCTGAGGCAGGGTGCTAAAATTTTCGACCTTGCAAACTTCATAAGCTTTTCAAAAAAAAAACAACTATAGTATTACTATTTATGTGTGTATGGATCAATGAAAAAGCCGTATCTGTGCCAGGCGAGATTGATTAAAGTCTTCAAACTCACATCAATCACTCTTGCTTTCTTTGTTCTCATCATTCTAAATATCCAAAATTCGAAAAATTTATTCCTATCCCTGATTGAATGCACAAACAAAACCTATTCCATACATGAGGGGGTGAAAAGAAATGTTATCTTGCTTTGCATCGTAAGAATTAAGAGAATGCAGTATAAAGGTGCAACTGCATACTGCATTCTCTTAGGATTTTTACAGTTACCAAACATTTTAAGAAAGATATTCTAGACTTGGGAGTCCCTACTAAGAAAATAGAGGTTAAAATCCCTGATCTGAGTATCTGGTCAAGAAAAAAATGGGAACCACTACTCTAGCAAAAGATAGATTTAAATAGAACATTTACCTTCAAATCATTTTTCTGTCCTGCTGAAGAATAATTCAATAAAGGATTTCCAGATAAAATATTTTCCATTCGAATTCTTTCTTCTTCCTGCTTTCTTTCAGCTTCCTGAAATAAAAAAGGCATAATCAGTTTAATTGAAGCAAATAAAAATATAAAAAATTGCAACACATTGTGTTATGATTTGTAATTGTTTAAGGCTGCACTTATTATGATTTGAACTAGTTAGCGAGTTCTCGCACAAATTTAAACTCTTACTAAGATGAATTTTGATTTGGGAATTTCATCATTTTGTTTTGCTGTTAATGATTTAAACCCAATATTGTGATAGTGTTGAAAATAGATCTTTCGAGGCCCCTAATTTCAATATTCTTTCAACATTCTATTTCCTTCAATTGGTAATTTTAGATGTGCCCCGCAATGTTTATATGATAAAAGTACCACAATCTATCTTGTGCAGCCTTAAAACAAATAGACATAAGAGTGTACCTTTTTAGATTGCTCTATGGCTCTTTCTTTTTTAATTTTATTTAATTCTGCTAACAGTGCTGCAGTGTCATCATCAGAATCATCGGAATCTGACGAGTCCCCCTCAAGAGGGTCATCAGCATCCAAGCTTGCTGCGGGAACTTGGTCTACTTTAGGCCTTTTAGTAATGGGCTCAGTAAGTCTTCTGGTGCTTGAGCCTTTACCTTCCTTCTCCCTCTCATCTAACTCCTTGCGGAAATCCCTTGAACGTAACTCGTCTGTGGTGCCTTGTCCTTGTTCCCTGGAAATTGGGGATTGTTCACAATTACTACATCTTTTGCAAAATGAGGGCATGAAATTAAAAAGTGGTGGAAATATGGCATATTATTAATCCTACATGTATTTATCTTATTTGTTATTGGACATTCAACTACATAAATGACAGTTCGTTTAATGTCATCAGGCTCAGAATTGAAAAATTACATATTGCCAACCTGTATTTCAACTTAGTATGTCCAGGAAGATCTCGACTAGAATACTGTCGAGATATTGCACTTAGATCCTTTTCACCTCGACCTGTGCCTCCCCGTGCTGGATCAAACGTAGGCCTTGCTGCTGTAGTCATGTTTTATGGTTTAATCTGAAATCAAAACTTTTTTACTAAACACATTACATAGAATGTAGAGAATTAGTGTAATGTTCACAATTTACTACGCAGATTGTAAGATCTACCTATTTATGCAATAAGTTAGGATGCCTTATTTACAAGATCTTCAAGATTTATACAACTTATTGGAGACATGGAGCAAAACAAAAAATCATGATTCTCTCTTTACTTACCTCCTTCTAATAAATATTAGGATTGCAATGAAAAATTATAACTTCTACTGATGGCTGTGTGCCAGTATTCAAACTTTTCTTTCCAGATTTTCAATTTATTATCGTTTCCAAAAACCAAATCCTGAAAAATCCAAAATAGTCTTGCTTGCTTGATTTGATAATGTTACCACAGACTAAAGAGTAGAATACTTCCCTTCCACAGCTAACTGAATTACCACAGAGCATACAAGAAAATATGGAAATGTTTACTAAGTTGAAGGAAAAGATGAAATATAGGCCTTTCAGTTTAAATACCCGCAGCCATTAAGGTGGCTAACTTGAGCTGTGTTAAAATAAAACATTCTTCAGGGTTATCATTCAAACCTCAAATAAACTGTGAAAGGCAGTGGCGTATTTACCCCTGGGCCAAGAAGGCTATAGCCCGGGGCGGCAGTCTGAGAAGCGGCGGCTTGCTCGTGCTCGGCCGCCTCTTATTTACTTGATATATGCACTGTACCCTTTAAAACTGCAGTTCCGTAACTTACAAATCTGGAAAGTTGAAAAGAAATTCTAACAACTTCGAGTTAGGGTTCTAAAAAAATTCGTTGTATATAAAATTCAAAGTTCTGACTGACTGAGATTTTTACGCACAGCCTAAACCGTTGGTCCTAGAGACCTGAAATTTAGAGGGTGTGTTCTTTGTCAAGAAAGGGTTTTTTGAAATTCCACCCCTAAAGGGGTTGACGATTGTATGGAAACCGGTCATTTTGGAAATTAGAAGCATATCTCATATACAAGCTCTGAAGGAAGTTAGAAATAAATAAATAAGTATTTTAGGGTTAAATTAAATAGTTTTGAAAATTGTAAGCCAGCTCATTTCCACCATAACTATACCTATCGAAAGTTGTGTATTGTACACGATGTCTTTCGAGCTACGATTAGCTGGGAAGACATGTAAAAAATAAATTCTGGTCCTTCCCTTCAACCCAATTACGTCGCTAACAATCTAAAATAAAAACAAAACACCGTAATATAATTTTTTCTAACCATCTCCCGTATTCACAAACACGCGGATTCGTTTTCGATTCGATAAGTCGTCTAAAGTCGTATGTCTATCTTGTTTTTTGGCAAAACGAAAGCGACCAAGATAGACATGTGACTTTCCGAATCGAAATCGAAACCGAGAGTTTGTGAGTACGGGGGCAGAATGAATTCTCTGGCTTCTTACTTTAAGAATCACAGACCTACTCAGATATAGAAAAACATGAGAAAACCCTGTGGTAGTATGATAACGCTGTTTTTTCACTACAGTACTTTTACAGCTATTTTGCCTTTGATAGATGCAATCCGATATTTTACTTTCCTATAAGCGTTAGCCTTTCCTTTTTCTGACGGTCAAAAGTTCTGTAGTTTTCTGTTTCGCTCTGTCTCATCTGTCCTGTCTGTCATTTTCAGTGTTGCCAGAAGGTTACATTTCTTACGTTTTTCGTAACTTTTGACCCCCTCGCGTAACTTGTAAGTAATTTTTATATTTAAGGCAATTTTCGTAACTTTTGAGAACAACGAGATTTGTTACACTATATTTTTATTGCAAACAATTTACGAACGCATCCAAATTGAACGCACCTAAAAAGTATTTCACTCCATGTCATACTCAGAGATGGCACTGAATGAAACGTGCCATGACAAAATGAAACTTAAACCGCATTTTTTAAAACATGATTTTGCGTGAGCGTGTGCGCGTACGTTTCCTACTTTGCAAGTTCGCGCAGTTTCGTTTCGTAGGTACTACTTAGCTCAAAAAAGAAAATTTACATGGCTGACTGTGATTTGTTTTGTTGAATGTTGCGTTACGCAAGGTTTTATGGGAGCCCCCTTAAATATTTATTTTATTCTGTTTTTAGTATTTTTTGTTATAGCATCAACAGAAATACATAATCTGTAGAATTTTCAACTGGCTACCTATCACGGTTCATGAGATACAGCCAAGTGACAGACGGACGGACAGCGAAGTCTCAATAATAGGGTCCCGTTTGACCCTTTGGGTACGGAACCCTAGAAACTAGTGCTAGGCTGGTGGATTTGATGTTTTTTTTTTGTCTCCAATTCGCTATATATTTAACAATATTTTTAGTTTTCGTCTTATTATAATAAGCCTGTCGGCGCCTTTGCAAAAAGGCTTCATATGATTCACGTTGCAAACTAATCTGTGACCACAGACGAGAGAGAAGGGGTCTACATTTCTCTCTGGCGGAACGTCAAGTCGTTGCGGGTAGCCATATTGACTTGGGTAGTTGTCAAGGAAGGTGGCGCGTAGCAAGTCGTTGACGGATCGCCGACGTCTGTTTTCTTAATTTAATTAAATCTGGTGCGACATATCATAAGTAATTCCGATGCGCCGGGTAAGAGCCTTTATCATAAGTGGGATAAAGAATCGCGCCCTCCACGAAAGTAAAGCCAAGTGAGGAACATAACCAATGAATTTTTCAAGCAACAAGGAAAGCGTTTAAACCTGCGAGCACAAATCATCAAGAGGGTACCCTCACAACATAATCGGGTGAGACCGTTTCTTTTCTTTTCGATAAGTAGGTCATCTGACTCATTGATTAAACATGGCTTGTTAAATTGGTTTATGGGTGACATCATAATCAGTAAACCTTACTGGCATCGGAGGTTATGATTTAAAATTCACGATGGAGATCGTACCATTAAAATAGGCGATATTTTGATAAAATAGGTTGTCGGCCAATAAGTTCAGGAATTATTAAATGCTGGCGTAATTTGTAAAAATTCTTTGACATCTGGAGTTACGCGCTTGTCTGGTCCACATGTTTCAGTCGAAAAGAAAGTGTGTTTAGTCGAAATGTCACTGTTCCCCGATTCATGGTGCCTAGTGTTATTGTGTTGGATTGTAATTTCAAGTAATTTGTGAGTTCGACAAAAGCAGTGTACCGCGTATAGTGTGTGTTTTCATAGCACGAAACCCATGTTTTGCCCACATGATGACCGAGTCTAACAAAATAAATCATGACAACTACGACATCACGAGGTCTTAATGGAATTAGCTGAAGGCATTATGAATGACGAGGAAATCGTGAAGGCGGTAGATATGCAGTCAGTTATTGATGCCGATTTTGAGACTATGTCGGCTCGCAGTGTTGACACCTTGACTGCAGATTCCGCTACTCTGACTGCATCGTCTGAAACGCTTGCGGCCCCTTCTGGGTCAGTGGGTCATTTTAGGGGCTGAAACAGCTAGTGCTGATTCGGAAGATGAGGGACCTATGACCTTTGACGTAGAAGTAGACGTCCACCGAGCATAATGTTCAGAACCTAAGGTACGTTTAGATTATGTGATGTGATTACGTGTGGGTGTTGTTGGCCGGTTTTGCCCGTTGGTTGGTAACTCGAAAGGACGCAAACCCAAAGACGAGATGTTGTCCGGTCCTGACTAGAGTGCTAGCGGGTTCGTAGGGACGCATGCGTCTGTGTGTCACGAATGGATTGTATTGTCCGGGCTTAGCGGTGCTGGTCGAAGGGACGTACGAATCTAGTTCGTTGACGTGAGTGATGGCGAGTCGAAGGGACGGTGTTGTCCGGTCTTGCACTTGGGGCAAGTCGAAGGGACGCATTTGTCCGGGCTACGCATCATGAGTGAGACGATGGCTAGTCGAAGGGACGGTGTTGTCCGGTCTTGCACTTGGGGCAAGTCGAAGGGACGCATTTGTCCGGGCTACGCATCATGAGTGAGCCGATGGCTAGTCGAAGGGACGGTGTTGTCCGGTCTTGCACTTGGGGCAAGTCGCAGGGACGCATTTGTCCGGGCTACGCATCATGAGTGAGCCGATGGCTAGTCGAAGGGACGGTGTTGTCCGGTCTTGCACTTGGGGCAAGTCGAAGGGACGCATTTTTCCGGGCTACGCATCGTATGAGGAAACAGAGCGGTGCAAATTGCGAGAGTGAGTTCGAAATAGGCTGTGAACTAAAGTAAGAGGCACTGGCTCATGTCAGGGTGGACGAGCGGATGTCTTGGTGATTAGACATTGTTTGTTCCAGGAATACGATAACGCCCGAGGACGGTCGTATGTCAGTCTGGCCGTGTCGGCGCCTTTGCAAAAAGGCTTCATATGATTCACGTTGCAAACTAATCTGTGACCACAGACGAGAGAGAAGGGGTCTACATTTCTCTCTGGCGGAACGTCAAGTCGTTGCGGGTAGCCATATTGACTTGGGTAGTTGTCAAGGAAGGTGGCGCGTAGCAAGTCGTTGACGGATCGCCGACGTCTGTTTTCTTAATTTAATTAAATCTGGTGCGACATATCATAAGTAATTCCGATGCGCCGGGTAAGAGCCTTTAAGCCTATCTAATTGTCATGTTTTGTAATTACAGAAAAAACAAACTTTAAAAAGTATACAGCAAAACTTCAAGAAAGGCTGTCATCAGGCTGTATCTCATGAACCGTGATAGGTAGCTAGTTTAAATTTCTACATATTATGTATATCTGTTGATGCTATAACAATAAATACTAAAAACAGAATAAAATAAATATTAAAGGGGCTCCCATACAGGGGTGCTGGGTCAGAAAACCTCCTCGAGAGCCTGATGGCGCTGGTCCCTCTCGATACGTCTGGAGGGAACAGTGGCTGTTGGGACGGTGCACCCTGGGCGCCGGCAGTGTCCTTTCCCGAGGAGTGGGAAGAGATTCCCATTCTCCGGGGAATGTCACTGTCGGTGGCGAATATTCTGACGTGGTGGGGTCCTTGGACCAACGCGGCGCTTCTCCGCGTGACCCTCTGAAAAGCAGAGGGCACAGCGGAGGAGCAAGGGCGGGCTCGGAGTGCACTCACCCTGCCTCCGAGCAGACAGCGAGGGACGCAGTCCTTCTCTGTCCCCGTCGTTCTCGTAATCCCATCATCGGAGTGTCGTGGATCACGTCTCGCGGCTTCGATCGGGACCGAGGGTCTTGGCTTAACCGCCTGGACCGCGAGGTAGAAAACCTCTATAAAAAGCTACCCCGAATCTCAAGCGGCGGCGCACCGTGAGGGGATGTATGGCTGACGGGTGTTCCCATGGAACAATCAGTCTTTAGTGCGACCCCCGCCAGAGTACCAGCCGACCCTCTGGCGGGTTATAAATGTCCAAGGCTTATCCGGGTACAGGGGGCACTGCCCGGATGGACCTCTTATTTCCCCCACACTCGTGGGACCAAAATGGTAAAACTAAAAAATAAAAACTTAGCCGATGGAGGCGTAGAGAGGGAGAGGAGGGATGCGGGGTCGGAGTCCGACGCCGCATCCAGTGAGGTGAGCGCGGGATGCTCTGAGAGCTCCCGCGTCGAGAGGACTGGGGCTGCTGCGGAGGAACGCAAGCGGTCCAGACCGGAAGGCGACCGCGAGTCGTCTTCCGAAGGGGAGCTTGCCTCGGCCCCTAAAATTTCCACCAGCAGGCGTGGTGGAATAAGGGGCACGGGGAGGGGGCTCTCCGAGAGATCGGGGGTGGCCGGTCGCGGGCAGGCTCGTGTGGGCACCTGTGATGACGCGGCAGGTGAAGTTGGCGGCTCCGATGTGGAGCGTAAGGCCAAGTTCCAAAAGGAGGTGGAAGCTGCGATAAGGGTCGTGGCCTTGAAGAAACTGACTTCTTCAAAACTCGGGGCCATACCTGCGGCTTCCGCCTCCATCATGGCGGCGGTGGAGGCAAGTTATCCTCCACCAGGCGAAGTGGCCAAACTGCGGGCGGAGGTCGCCCGCCTGACGGCCGCAACGGAGCTTCTCCGCGAGGAGAATCTGAAGCTCCGGGCAGACCTGAGTGGTCTGCGAGAGTCCGGCTCCCGCGAGGTGCCCCAGCAGCGGCAGAGCCAGCCCGCGTCTGTGGAGAACCAGGTCCTGAACCTGGTTCGGAAGGAGCTGGCTGCCTTCCAGGCGCGGTTTTCCGTCTTGGAGGGCATTGTCCTGCGCCCCCCCCTAGCGGCAAACAAGGCGGCCCCGGGCCCGGGGGCAAGCTCGGGCCCGAATGCGGTCCCGGGCCCGAGGGTGGTCTCGGGCCCGAAGGCGGCCTCATATGCGGCTGCTGCGGCTGCGTCAGGGACAGGGCAGTCTCAGCCCTCCGGCAGGACTAGACCGGGCCCCGGAAAGTCGGCTCCGCCAAAGCCGACAGCGGCCCAAAAGAAGGGCAAGGCGGCTCCCCAGGCAGCGACGGCGCCTCCGCCAGCAGCAAGCCAGCCGCAGCCACCGCCGCCGCCTCCCCCGCCAGCCATGGCCGAAACCGAGTGGCAGGTGGTCGGAGAAAGGAGGAAGGGGCGAAAGGCGGCTAAAAAGGCCCGAAACGAGGAGAGGAGGCGCCAGCACAAGACGAGAAGCGTCGCGGCTAGACTCCGCGCCCCGAAGACCGCAGCTGTAGTGATTACGCTACAGCCGGATGCGGAAAAGAGGGGCGTATCCTACCGCGACGTGCTCTCGAAGGCGAAAGCGAATGTGGATCTCGCAGAGCTCGGGATCACTGGGGGACTCCGGCTTAAAGTCACCGCAACAGGGGCTCGAGCGCTGGAGATCCCTGGTGCAAATAGCGGCCCGTCCGCTGACGCTCTGGCTGAAAAGCTTAGAGCGTCCCTAGATGCGGACGAGGCCCGAGTGTCCAGGCCCGTCAGATGCGCAGACCTGCGCATCCTGGGTCTGGACGACTCTGTGACCCAGGAGGAGGTGGTCGCCGCCGTCACCAGGACCGGTGGGTGCCCTGCCGAGCAGGTCAGGGCAGGCACCCTACGTCCGGACCACTCGGGCATGCGAACCGTGATGGTAAGCTGCCCTGTGGCGGCGGCGAGAATAATTGTGGAGGCTGGAAGGCTCCTGGTGGGATGGGTGGCAGCGCAGGTGAAGCTCCTGGAGCCCCGACCTCTGAGGTGTTACCGGTGCCTCGTGGGGCAGCACGTGAGTTGTCGGTGCTCCTCGGAGGTGGACCGCAGCGGCGACTGCTTCCGATGCGGTCAGCCCGGTCACATGGCCGTGGCTTGCTCTGCCACGCCGCATTGCACTGCATGTGCGGCAGCGGGCAAACCGGCCGATCACCGGGCAGGGGGCAAGGCCTGCGCACCACCCACCAAGGCCAGGGGCAAGGGAAGGCCTCCAGCCACCGCCTCCACCGTCGCCACCACCGCAGCCACCGGCACTGTCGCTTCCGCCGTTGCCGCCAGTGTTATCGCCACAACACCTGTGGCGGGGCCCTCACAGGGGTCCCGGGAGGGGGCTGAAATGGAGTGCCAATAATGGCCCCATTACGCCTTCTCCAGGCGAACATCAACCACTGCCGCTGTGCTCAGGATCTGTTGCTCCAGAGCATGGCGGAGTGGTTGATTAACGTCGCCGTGGTCGCTGAGCCGTACTTTGTCCCGCCCAGGGAAGACTGGGTGGAGGACCTGAGCGGCTCAGTGGCCATAATTTCGTCGGCCGCCGCCGGTACCCCGACCCTTGAGAGTGTCAGGAAGGGTCAGGGTTGCGTAGCAGCACGGTTCGGGGAGATCGTCGTAGCGGGAGTCTACTTCTCCCCGAGCCGAACTCTCGCCGAGTTCCACAACTCCCTCATGGAGTTGAGTGTCGTCATCCGAAACTATTCCCTCCCCGTGCTTGTGCTCGGGGACTTCAATGCCAAAAACTTGGCTTGGGGTTCTCGTTGCACGGATGTGCGGGGTAGAATGGTGGAGGACTGGGCTCTGGAGGTGGGCCTGGTCGTCCTAAATCGGGGTTCTGTCCCCACGTGTGTGCGGATGCGGGGCGAGTCGGTGGTGGACATCTCGTTCGCTAGCCCCGCTCTGTCACCGCGTGTCATTGACTGGCGCGTCATGGAGGGGGTGGAGACCTATTCCGACCACCGGTACATCCGGTTCGATGTCTCTGCCCCGGACTCAAGCGCGCCGGTCCTACAGGCCCCGAGTGGTCCGCGTTGGGCGCTGAAGCAGCTGGACCGGGAGCTCCTCCTGGAAGCCTCGATAGTGCAGGCCTGGGTGACATCACCGAACAGGCCTGCCGACATCAACAACGAGGCAGGGTGGTTCCAGGAGGCCATGTCCGACATTTGCGACGTGGCAATGCCCCGAGTTCGGCCAGGAAGCGCCCGGCGTCAGGTGTACTGGTGGTCGCGAGAGCTGACGTCTCTGCGCGAGGCGTGCGTCGCCGCGCGGCACCCGTACGCCAGGCATCGCAGGCTCCGCATCCGCCCTCCGGATGCGGCAGCCATTGAGGCAGAGCTGTACGAGGGATACAGAGCAGCGAAGACCGCCCTCCAGGAGGCTGTCCAGCGGGCCAGAGACCTGGGCCGCGAGGAGATGCTGGAGACTCTCGACAGAGATCCGTGGGGGCGCCCTTACAAGATGGTGCGGGACAAACTCCGCACCTGGGCCCCCCCGCTGACGCAGAGTCTCCGCCCTCAGCTCGTGGAGGACGTGGTGAGCGCTCTGTTCCCTCTGCGAGGGGAACATCCTCCCCCGCCTATGGCTCCGCCGCTTGCGGTGCCGGAAGCAGACCACATCGAGGACGATGACGACATTCCGGAAGTGACCGGGGTAGACCTGAGAGCGGCGGTAGGCAGGCTTAAAGCCAAAAATACCGCCCCGGGACCCGATGGCTTGCCTGGCAAAGCCTGGGTCCTGGCCTCGGAGGCTCTCGGGCCCCGACTGGAAGGGCTCTTAAGCGCATGCTTGAAGAGAGGCCAGTTCCCGCTTCGTTGGAAGACGGGGAAGCTGGTCCTCATCCGGAAGCCGGGGCGCCCTGCGGACTCTCCGTCCGCATACCGGCCCATTGTGTTGCTCGACGAGGTGGGCAAGCTCTTTGAAAGAGTCATTGCCAACCGCCTCGCCGGGCACCTTGTGGGGATTGGGCCGGATCTTGCGGAGTACCAGTTTGGTTTCCGCAGAGGGCGCTCGACGGTGGACGCCATCATGCGCGTGAGGGCTCTCACGACGGGGGATGCGGTGTCCAGGGGTGGGGTTGTCTTGGCGGTGTCTCTTGACATCGCCAACGCCTTCAACACCATGCCCTGGAGCTGCATTAGGGAGGCACTCCGGTATCACCGGGTGCCGACCTACCTTCGTCGTGTGGTCGGGGACTACCTGACGGACAGGGCCGTCATATACCCCGGTCGCACCGGAGAATGGAACCGGCGAGAGGTGTCGTGCGGTGTTCCACAGGGATCGGTTCTGGGGCCGCCCTTGTGGAACATCGGCTACGACTGGGTGCTGCGCGCCGACCTCCCTAGCGGTGTCAGTGTAGTCTGCTACGCTGACGACACGCTGGTGCTGGCACAAGGGAGGTCGCACGAGGCGGCGGCCGAACTTATGACACGCGGGGTTGCGATAGTCGTGGATAGAATCCGGCAACTGGGTCTCGAGGTGGCATTGCACAAGTCCGAGGCCATGTGCTTTCATGGGCCTCGGAATGCGCCACCGTCGGGATCCATACTGACGGTAGGAGGGGTTCCCATCGGCGTCGAGTCGACGCTGAGGTACCTAGGCCTTGTCCTCGACAGCCGGTGGAACTTCGTGGAGCATTTCCGACGTTTGGCCCCCAAACTGGAACGGGCAGGGGCTGCGTTCAAGCGGCTCTTGCCCAACCTGGGGGGTCCAAACGCCTCCTGCCGCAGGCTCTACGCGGGGGTCGTGCGGTCCATGGCCCTTTACGGGGCCCCGGTGTGGGCGCGTTCTCTGAGGCGGCGAGCCGCCCATTACCTGAACGCGCCCCAGAAGGTGGTAGCCGTAAGGCTGATCCGGGGGTACCGCACGATCTCCGGCGAGGCGGCGAGCCTCTTGGCCGGATTGCCGCCATGGGATCTGGAGGCGATAGTCCTCGCGTGCCTGCACGAATGGCGCGCGGAGGCACTACGCCGGGGGGAAACTCCGCTGCCGCGGCAAATTGTCGCTCAGCGGACAGACCTCCGGCGCGATCTCATGGCGACATGGAGAGAGCGACTGTCGCAACCCCGTGCAGGGCACGCCACAATAGTGGCGATAAGTCCCCTCTTTGAGGAGTGGCTAGAGAGGCGCCACGGCGCCCTCACCTTCCGCCTGACGCAGGTCCTCACCGGACACGGTTGTTTCGGGAGGTTCCTGCACCGAATCGGGCGGGAGGAAACGCCCGGGTGTCACCACTGCGAGGATCGGCCGGAGGACACGGTGGAGCACACTGTGGAGCTATGCCCCGCTTGGGCTGAGCACCGCCGTGTCCTCGTAGCGGCGATTGGCGGCGGCGACCTCTCGCGTCCGGCCCTGGTTCAATCCATGGTCCGGAGCGAGAGGGAATGGGAAGCCGTCGCCTCCTTCTGCGAAGCAGTCATGCTAGCGAAGGAGGTGGCGGAACGTGAGAGGGAGAGAACCTCACGTCCCAGCCGCCGCGGGAGACGCCCCGGGCGTCGGGGGGCAACCAGTGGCCCCCGGCCACCGTAGGCGCGGGCCTGTGGACGGTGAGTAATGGGCTAGCTCACCGTCCGTCCGTCTTATGACGACAGACCGTGCCGACGGCGCGTTCGTGTTCCACGCGCGCCTCAAGGAGATGTCAGCAAATCGGAAGGGGTCCGAGAGGGCCGATGCCTGCCAGGGCTGCGGGTTGTTCGAAAGAGATACCGTGCCCCTGGAACGCAAAGGGCTAAGAAGGAACATGGATGGGTTTTAGTCAGTCAAGTCTGACACTCCCTTCCGCTCCGCCCAGAGCGGAAGAAGTCATTTGATGATTTCCCATCCGAAAAAAAAAAAAAAAAAAAAGGGGCTCCCATACAAAAAAAGTGTTTTTTTTTTTTGCTCGTTTTTTATAAATAATGGTACGGAACCCTTCGTGCACGAGTCCGACTCGCACTTGGTTTTTTTTTTTTTTTTTGCATTGAGGCGATTTTGGCCTTTATGAACAGTTCTCTACATATTGAATATCAGTAGTTAGTTCAGTGTTAAACTAACAGATGCACCACCTCTAGTGGATTTTGTTAAAACTAATAGAAAAAGTTAGGTGCTACACTAGATAGTAACAACTGTGAAGATGGCGCTGCGAACAAAGTAAACTAGAGTCTGTTTTATCATTACATTAAATACATCATTATACATCACAGATTCCTTCATATTCCGCCATTTTCCTGACATCAATTTGCCTCCGACCTCAAAAATACGAAATTAAAAAAAAATGTAACTTTTGCAGCAAAAATGTAACATTTCAGGAAATGAAACGTAACTTTTGACTTAAGGGCCCTGGCAACACTGGTCATTTTAGACAGACTGTCGGACTTTTTGGCGGGAAGTCAAACGAGGCGGTAATTTTGATTTCACAAAAAGTTTTTAATTTAATAATTATAAGGAAATACCATATAAATAACTTCAAAAAGAACTCAAACCACCATGAGTGTCACCAGTGGCGGTGAAGAGCCGCCAGATCCGGGGGTGAATAAGAAAAGAAGATACAACTATACTCGAAATCCTGACTCAACTAAGTATAACATTTTTACTAAACCCAACTATAAAAGACTTTTCATAGAAAATACAAACTCTGAGTATGTGGTATACGTCGAATCAACAGAGCAGGAGAAGGTAGGGAATAAAAACCCTATCACTCTCACAAACTTAATATCCGACAATGTTAAGGGTGTATTGGGAGTACACAGAATAAATGCGCACAAAATAGGAGTAACATTCCGAAAGGCGGCTGCGGCCAACAATTTTTTGAAGATGGAAGACTTCCTAGGTAAAAATAAGTTAAAAGCCTTTATACCATCGTATTTAACAGAAAGGATTGGTGTATTGAGGTTTGTGCCCAAAGAACTCTCCAATGAAGAAATATATAAAAATATTATGTGTGACTCTGAAGTTATTTCTATTAAAAGATTCATGCGTAAAGTAGAGGGAAAATTAGTGCCTCTTAATACAGTTGCCGTCACATTTGCATCAACAACTTTACCGCAATATGCATATTTAAAACTATTTAGATACGAAGTCAAAGCATACATACCACCATTATTGCAATGTTATAAGTGTCTTAAATTTAATCATTCTGCTAAGGCTTGCAGAGGCGAGCAACATTGCTCTTCTTGTGCTGGCCGTCACTAGACATGGGCACAATGTATCACTAAAAAGAAAAGATTGAAATGTATCTTTCGATCACTGGGATATGTATCACTCTTTTATATCTTTATATCCTTTTGTATCCGCGCACGACTACTACGCTACTTAGCGCGGCTCGTTTCGCTCAATGCATCCAATAAATCAGTAAGAGTGATAGATAAGAATTTGAAGCTGTTTGCACTTTGCTTAGTCGTTACAGTATGTATCTTTCTGATTTCACCAGGCTGTATCTCATGAACCGTGATAGTTAGCCAGTTGTTTTTTTTACAGATTGTGTATTTCTGTTGCCGCTGTAACAACAAATACTAAAAACAGAATAAAATAAATATTTAAAGGGGTTCCCATACAAAAAAGTGTTTTTTTCACTTTTTTAGATAATGGTACAGAACCCTTCGTGCGCGAGTCTGACTCGGTTTTTTTTTCTATCCTGATCCTAATCACGATGGTTTAGGCAATTTAAGCAAAGTGCACTTACAGAAAAAAACTAGTATAATACTAAAAAATGTTCAAGTACCACTTAACGACTTTAAACCCTACGCGCCTGTAATAGAGTTATCAATTTATTTTTTTGTGCCGACGTATGTCAGTTTATAATGGTCACGAAACTCACTCTCTCAGTCTTGCGAAAGCGTGACAGAACATTCAAAATAGTGAAGTGCGAAAGAGACGTCTAGAAGAAGATTGGAGACGCCGAGGTTTTTAAAAATAATCATTTGTGAACGAGTGAGATAAGTGGTTGCGAAACAGATACAAAAAGACGGCGTGAGTGAATGAGTTGTAAAAGATACACTGATACATTCGGATTCGATTGGATATAAAGAGTGATTGATAGAAACGGATTGATACATATCTTTTTTATCTATCACTCCTGAGTTACCCATCTCTAGCCGTCACTCCTACAGAGAATGCGATGTCGAAGAGATCACATGCATCAACTGCGCAGGTAATCATCTTGCCATTTCTCGAGACTGTCCTATTAAGAAGCAAAAAATTGAAGAGAAAAAGGCCAAATTTCTTAAGCAGCAATCGTATGCCACTGTTGTGAACTCACCCCCTACATATAATGAGAAATCTTTCCCTGCTTTACCCAAGGTTACTGATAAGGCTAAAACCAATGATACTTTGGACATTAAACAAGTAGCAAATAATGATATTATAATTAATGCAATTGTCAAATCGTTGGTCGCATTAGGAAACAAGAGTGACTCTGATGGGCCACTCACACATAAGAAAATAAAAGAAATATTTTTATCTAATTTAATTTAAACATGGATTTTTACCTAAATATTTTACAGTATAATATACAGAGTTTACAGAGTAAAAAGAGCCTATTGCAAAATTTATTAATTGAAAAGAACATAGATGTCTGTCTTCTTAATGAGACTTGGTTCAAATCTAATTCTATAATTCCACACTTTCCCTCATATAATTTAATCCACAAGAATTCCATAAATTCTCATAATGGAGTAGCCATTTTGGTGAATCATCGTTTAAAGTACAAAGTAGTTAATACACACTTCTCAGAATCTATTCAAAATTTATGTATCACTATAGAAACACAATTTGGAGCAATGGCAATACTTTGTGTGTATAGCCCTCCCAGTATCAGGTTTGACTCGGCAAAGTTAAAGGACTTAATCAATAACATACCTAAACCTTGTATAGTTATGGGTGACTTTAACGCTCATAACATAGCCTTTGGATGCCATAGTGATAATAATAGAGGTAGATGTTTATATAATATAATTGATGAATTTGACTTATGTATTTTAAATGATGGATCACCAACAACTGTTCCTTATATCCTAATAGACAAGCTTCAGCGATAGATCTTGCGCTTGTTAGCTCCTCAATAGCTCATTTATGTAACTGGTATGTTCATGACGATCCCATGGGTAGCTATCATCTTCCAACCTTACTTGAGATCAACATTCAACCATCAGCGTATGATACATCACCTCCTGTGGATCAAGAGAAATATATTTATAGTAAGGCAGATTGGGACGAATATTATAGACTATCAGAAACTTGTTTTTACAACTTGGACTTAATAAATGATTCCCCTATCAATGCATATAACCATTTTATAGAAACATTAAATGACCTAAGGAATAAAACAATTCCAAAACGAAAATTAGGTGCAAACACAGCTATTAAAAAACCAGTACCATGGTGGAATACAAAATGTAGTGATGCTGTCGCAAAATCAAAAGATGCATTAAAGTATTATTTTTCACAACCGAACATAGAAAACTGGATAAACTATAAAAAATTAGATGCAAAAAAGAAAAGAATTCTGAAGGAAGAAAGTTCTTCTTCTTGGCGTAATTTATGTAGTAGCTTCAATAGGTTAACTCCAGTGTCTAGGATATGGGGATACATTAAAAAAATTAAAAAAATTGGATCAAATCGAAACAAAAACCTCAATGATGAGTGGGTTCCAAGTTTTTTAGATAACTTAGCAGATTCTACTGAAATAGATGATAATAGGCTTGAGTATTTGTTCGAAAATGCTACGGAAAATGATGTAAATGTATTTCTCAAAAACAATTTCACTATTGAAGAGTTGAAAACATCTTTAAATAGCAGGAAAGATACTACACCGGGATTGGATGACATTCCTTACATGTTAATAAAAAAATTACATCTAAATGCTCAAACGACATTACTTTACATTTATAATAAACTATGGGATGAATTAGTAATACCAGAGTCTTGGAAGACACAGTGTGTCATTCCAATTTTAAAACCTAATAAACCTGTAAATAGTGCTTCTTCATATAGACCTATTTCTCTATCATCTTGTTTGGGTAAACTCTTTGAAAATATGCTGAAGTTAAGATTAGATTACTTTGTTGAATCGCAAAGCTTAATTCCTTCTATACAGTATGGCTTCAGAAAAGGTAAAAGTTGCTCTGAAAGCTTTGTATCTTTATTATCAGATGTAAGACAGGTTAAATTAAGTCACTCTAATGCAATCTGCGTGTTTTTAGATGTAAAAGGTGCTTTTGACAATGTAAATATAGAAGAACTCATTCAAGTATCTCACAACATTGGTATACCTGGTCATATTCTAAAATGGCTCTATTCCTTTTTAAATAATAGAACTGTATTTATACATGGACCTAGGACTGTTAACAAAGGCACAATGCAAGGGGCAACTTTGTCTCCTTTACTTTATAACTTGTATACTTCTGAAATATTAAAATATGTAAATGTACCAGGTGTAAATATCCTGCAATTTGCAGATGACTTGCTTTTGTACAGCATTAATCAAAACATAGATATAGCAATGTCTAATATCAATAAGGCTTTGTCTCAATTATACAGTTATTACCATAATAAACTTAAATTAGAAATAAGTCCAGAAAAGAGTTCAGTTTTAATTATTAGTAAAAATGAAAATACTCATAACAATGTTAAAATTTCATACAATGACGTAGAAATTCCTGTTGTTAAGCAACATAAATTTCTAGGCATTATTATTGATGACAAATTAAAGTTTGATGAACATATTAAACATTTATGTAACAAAGCACTGAATGGTATTAATCTATTGAGGCATTTAGCAGGAAGTTTTTGGGGATCTGACCCCAAAGTTATGAGTATGCTGTACAAAAGTATAGTGAGAAGCCATTTTGATTACAGCAGTTTAGCTTACATGAATGCTAATAGCACCTTGTTACGAAAATTAGATGTGATTCAAAATATGGGACTGAGACTTATTTGTGGTGCTATGCGCTCCACACCTATTAATTCGTTAGAAGTTGAGACATGTATACCTCCCTTGACATTACGAAGGTTGTTATTGGCTGAGAGATTTTTATTAAAAGTCATGACATCAAATGATAATCCTTTACTTAAGAAATTAACAATACATCCTGAAATCTCACAGTCAATTGCTTCCAATGCGATCTCTGCTTCTTCTTTGGTTGGTGGAACTCTACCTGAAATGCCAATAATATTTGAACATGTAAATAATAATTCAAAAGACATTGTTAAAAACAATATTTGGCCTATATACAAAATTCCTTATAATGGTATTATTAACAGCTTTGAAATCTATTTAGATGTGGTACACAATGAATTTGATTTGTTACAGTTCAAAGACAATAGACCAGAACATTATGTTATATACACAGATGGATCTAAAACAGATCATAATGTAAATGCAGCTTTCTATGATCCACAGGTAGAGTTCACTAAATGTATTAAATTAAACAGTTTTTACTGCAGAATGCTATGCAATTTATTGTGCACTGCAACATGTAAATAGTCTTGTACATAGGATACATAATATTTTGATAGTTACAGACTCCAGAAGTGTTTTGTCTGCTCTACATAATGTAAATATTTCTTATAAGTTAAATTATATTATTTGTAATATTAGGCATTTAATCAAAAATTTACTTGATAAGGATATAAAAGTAGAATTAGTATGGGTACCTTCACACAGTGGCATTCGTGGAAATGAAGTAGCTGACTCTGTGGCCCGTTCAAACCATGACGAGGATCGATCAGAGTTGATCAAGGTTCCATTCACCGATTACAACAGCCTCTATAAAGAACGTAATAGACAATTATGGAAGGAGTATTGGGAGATAACCTTGGAAACGAAAGGCAGATGGTATGCTGGAATACAAAATGAATTACCGATTAAACCTTGGTACTATAATTTCAAAAACTTCACAAGAAAATTTATAACTATTTTATCACGCATGAGATTGGGACATTGCTTAACTCCAGCTCACCTGAATAGGACTCGCATAATTAACAATAGCCGATGTCATCATTGTGGAACAGAGGATGTTGATTTGGATCATGTTATCCTAAAGTGTTCAAGTTTTAACTTTCAAAGATTGATTTTGGTCAGTGAATTAAGTGCATTAAATGACAAATTGACAATGACGTTAGTGATATTGATCATCAAAGTGTTCCCCGCCGCGTTCAGGATTTATTAATAGATAGGAAATATTTTAGTGTATTGTATAAGTATATTTGTAATACGGTAGAAAAAATATAATTTAATTTGATTGATTTGAATAAATGTATATAAGTTTATTACACCCAACCCGAAAGGGCGGCAAATTGGATTCTGATTGTTAAAATTAAATTTTATGTAGCTATTAGTGAAATATGTATTTTAACATTTTGTGTATTAAAACAACAACATTGTTAAAACCACGGAGCACAACAACCACAACCAGTGGTTGTTGTGCTCCATGGTTAAAACCCATCTATGTTTTCGACTGAAAGACTTGTATCTATGGTCATGAATAAAAAAATTAAAAAAAAAAAAAAAAAAATAGACAGACTGTCATCATTGTCTTGTTGTCGGTGTCGTTACGTGTACGGCTTATTAAAAAACGGGGAATTTTCCATAGAACTTTTTCATTTCTTGAAACACGTATCATATCATCATATGTGCTCTACTTGTCAATAATCTTCCAAAATGTACAAAATCTATACTAGAACAAACAGTTATTTCGGCGGCAATCCATTGGCAAATCCATTGTTTGGTAAGTTTATATTTTTGACCTTGAGGAATGTTTATTGTTTGAAAAGGGACAACCCAAGAACTGAATAATTCATTTTTGATCAACCTTTTCAGGTGGAATTGCTAATAACATTGGCCAAGACATTAACCGTATACACGTCACACCTGGTCTGAGATTCCCCCCGGCCGCAGCATTAAAATTGCCGACGAATGTAGTTGACATAAACGCTTCAGAAATGGGTAGATTTTCGCCACTGAGAGAACGAGATATATCTGGTCCAGTTATCAGTTCTTGTTACAAAAAACAGATTGATTTGGGAAATATTGATATAACTGTACAGTCAGATCCTCATGTCAATAAATATGATTGCCGTGGATCTGTCAGTTTGTCTTCTTCCATGCAAAGCAATGTTCCCAGCCCCTTCAGTGGTAACCATACCCATCTTAATATGCCTGGATCACAGTGGGGTCAAGGGCACAAGTACTTGTCTGATCACCTTCACAGTGCTCATTACTTGACACTTAGAAATGAATACCGTGCAATCCAAAATGGAGTCTCCAAAAACGGTATGTACATAGATACAGTTAAATAATGCCTTGTTTGTTTACTAACAACTGGCACAAGTACATTGACCCACATGGCAATATCCTTTTCTTCCATGCTGGTTTCAAGGTTTATTGTATTATAGCATGGACATACTACTAACTGTATTAATTACAGATATAACATCAGTTTGTTTACACATGTGACTGAGTGTAATGCAGTATCTGTAATGTTGCATGTCAGAGGAATGTATAACATGAAGCATGGGTATAGCCAGCAGCTTCGCCTCTTTATTTAGATTTGTAAGAATCAAATATGTTAGTGACACCAAGTTTGCCTTATTCATATTTCAGACCTAAGATAGAACTTGCATTTTGCCTCTCATACTGCTTAACAATCTGGCTAATCCCATGCACATGGGAACATTTGTCTCCTTAATAATTTAATTTAACATATCAGCATGTTTACCATCCAATTTACACAATGCATTGCTTCACTAATAAAATTAATACCAAAAACAACAATCTGATTGAATTAAACAGCTGTCTTTAACAACTTATGTTTTGTATCTTGCATTGCCAAAACTATGTGGCAGCTCACCACATTTATTTCGGTCAGTTGATTATTTAAATTCATTTTCAGGTGGTCTAAACACCATGACATTGCTGGTTTAGAGCCAAACATTTGAGTAAATTACTAAAAGATTCTCTGGCTTATTGATGATGTTAATATTCTGTTTACCTTTTTTCAAAGCATAGCTGTTGGCACAAGATATATGAGTACAGATACAAAACCTCCACTGAGTGCTAAAGAAAAGTTGAAAAGGGCTGTCACAGAATATGGTTCAACAGTGATTATATTTCATGTTGGCATTTCACTGATATCATTGGGTTCCTGCTATCTTCTAATATCTAGGTATGTTGTACTGCTATAACAATCTCATAATTCACAACTCATTTATATATATACAACTATTATTTAACTTTTTACATTTTCAAATATTTCTTTTTAAAATCAAAATATAAAAACCTCCAAAATGTCAATGTGGTGACACTTGGGGAGGCCTATGTCCAGCAGTGGACATCTTTTGGGCTGAAATGATGATGATGATGATTAAAAGCCTGAGTACACTTTATAAAATAATTTTGCATATGTTGTTTCCAGTGGCGTCGATTTAGTGGCAGTGCTAAAGTATTTCAACATAAGTGAAGGTACTATCTTGAAGGCAGCATCGTCAAATGCAGGCACCTTTGTTGTAGCATATACCGTACACAAGTTTTTTGCGCCTTTCAGGATAGCAATAACACTGACTGCTACGCCTTTTATTGTGCGACATTTAAGAAAAATTGGTTTTATAAAACGCAGTGTAACTACTGGTGGTGGGAAATAAATGTTTAATTAAAGTACCTTTTTTATTATATACGGTTTGTTACGAAGATAGTCCAACGACCTCTGTCCACACATTATTCCTAAAAAACATGATAACCATTCAACAAACGTGTAGGATAATTACATACAAAATGCATCCAAAGGCTGAAACAATTATGTGTTGTAGTTTTCATCAATGGATTACTACTGACTGGTTTTCATTACTGGACTATTTATTCTTATTAAACGTAAAGGGACATCGTATTTCGATATATTTTTTCCTTTTTAGAGGTTTTTTGTGTTTGGTTTTTGAGATATATTTAAATTATTATTATTAAATCTTGCATTCTCCTTCTTAAAATTGCATTTAAAAGAATTGGTTGACTAAGTTAGTCCTGAGATCTTGATTTTGTATAAATACGCAGCAAAATGAACCTAGCCGAAGCGCGGTGTCAAAATTATCGTTCTTGCGTTCATATTGTTTTTTTCATTTGTCATCATTTCAGAAAGTAAATCGGTCGGAAGGAAATAACTATTTAAATCTACGCAGTTAATCCTATATTATTGCGTTAAAGCGTTAGTACTAAGTATGGGAGAACAGCGTAGTAGGCCCGAAAATAAGTCCTTGCTAACTTGACAAAAACGTAAAACATGATAGAAAAGTTAACAAGTATCTAGGAATTTACAAGGCCTAATTTGAATTTCGCGGGCTACCCGTTATAGTACCCTTTTATTGCAATCGTTATAGCTTTGTCAAAAAACACCCCACCATTTCAAATAGGATTCGGCATTGTTGAGTTACGCAGAAAACAATTACTAAGAGAACACAGAAACTAAGAGCTACATTCCGCCTGAGGAAGGTGCAGCCTGCAGCCTCAATGTGGCTCTCGGCCCTTACCTTTCCCTGGCAATAGGGGACGCTCTCAGGTCGGACATGCAGAAAGAAACACCACGTGAACCTATGCTGCCGAGAACTGTGTACAGGCCCACAGAATGGTGGTTTGTTACAAAGACTGGAGAATGTTAGCCTGAAATTGATTTGAACCAAAACGGAATACTTGTTTTGCGATTTTGGCGGTATTTCCAGTCCTGTGCCCGGATAACTCTTGCCGGAACGCCCATACTGATCTGCTCCGACTTTCGGTACTTCGGGACGCTTGTCCAAGGGGATGGCGAAGTAGACCAAGACGTAACGCTCCGGTCCAACTCAGGATGGATGAAATAGCGACAAGTTACTGGAACAACTTGCGACCCACAAGAATATGACCGTCAAATGCTAGTCCGGGGAATTTACGCCGAATATTAGGCTACCTTTGCATTAATTAAACAACCGGCCAAGTGCGAGTCGGACTCGCACACGAAGGGGTCCGTACCATTATTTATAAAAACGAACAAAAAAAAACACTTTTTTGTATGGGAGCCCTCTTTTTTTTTAGGATGGGAAATCATCAAATGACTTCTCCCGCTCTGGGCGGAGCGGAAGAGAGTGTCAGACTTGACTGATAGTCCGGGGCTTTTAGATTTGAACCTTGCATTAAATATAAACAGCAATTTTTTTCTTGAATCGTGTACTTGACCTTAAGTTACCAAATAATAAAAAAAAATTAAACATTTTCCAAGACCGGATCAAGGTGAAAAAGACGAAAACGCGTTTTTGTGAATAAAAACATGGGAAAAAAAGTTAACAGGACAAATTTAGTTACTATACGTAAAGAATTGGTGACAGTAATATATTTTTTCAGAATTAAACATTTTCGTCCACGGAAATTACGGTAAAAAAAGATTTAAGAAATTTTTGGATTGTACTTAAGGCAAAAATATAAATAGCGTTTTTTTTACATAAAATAACTTAAATTAATATATAACACCGCCATTAAACAAATTGTACTACCGGAAGTTATTATTACCACTTTTTTTTCAATAGCGGTTGAGGCAAAAATGTAACAGGGTTTAATTTAGTTTAACTTTCATCTAAAGGCTATTTCTAATCTATTTACACGAAAATTAAACACTTTAAAGCAAATCGTGAAAAAAAATCAAATAATGTTTACGTAAAATACGTCTGCAAGCTTTATTCTTGTATTTGGCGCAGCACTTTCATAGGAATTTGATCTTTCCGAAATAGAAATAAGGTGTACAATCGCGTAACTCAATACAACACCGACTCTCAATCAACAACAGGCATTCGCACACAATGAACGCAGCGCTTGTCTTGTTTAAACACACTAGCACACGCCGTATGCCGCACGCTGCTTAGCGCTGACACCGTGCATCGTAATTTAATTTTTACTTTGACAATATTAATTAACGCTCTAATCGGTTTAATTTTGGGGGATTAAGGTTTGGATTCATATATTTCTCATTATTAAATGAATTTAATCCTGTTACATTTTTGCCGTAAGTAGTATTTAAGATTTTTTGTTTTTCTTGATTTTCTGTGAAGTCCGGAGCAGAATTTGTTTAATTTTCATAATAATAGTTAGACATGGTGACATAAACCATTTTAGCACTATTTTTGTCCTGTTAATATTTTTGGCTTAAGTACGAAGTCAAATTATAAGTTTTAAAAAAAAAAACGAATGTTCCGTGGACGAAAAATGTTTAATTTTCTGACCTACTTGTAGTACTCAATCTGTTCTACAAATACTCCAAATATACCTGTTTATATTTTTTTCCACCAAGTTAAATACATATTAGACGTTTTCTTAAAAAAAACATATACGCGGAGGTGAACTTTTCGCGGGATACAGCTTAATATACTCTCCTGTCCATACCCTACACGTTCAATGAAAAAAATCGCTCATTTTAATTAATGCACAGTAAGCGTAATATTCAGCGTAAATTCCCCGGACTATGACTTAATAATAAACAACTCTTTTAGAACTACTTGAGAATTATACATATCCCATAGATATGAGAGAGGTCGCAGCAAATACGTCTGTTTTCGTTGCTTATTTTTGTTTGGTAAAACTACTCATTAAATTTACACGAAAATTTATATCTAACATCACAAATATACAAGTAATCTAATGACAGTGTTTTTTAGGAGTCCTACATACATTATTCTTATAAGATCCCAACTCAAACTTCTTGTTAGAATCGACCATTTTAGAATTCCGCTGTTCAAAGCATGAAAATACTTGAAATATCAATAAATATGAATAGATATGCCTCGAATACATGAAATAATGAATTATAACAATTTTTTCTTTGCTACTATTGTTTCCAAGATCATTTTACATGGTTAAAGAGTCAAATTTTTTTTTTTAATTTCGACTAACAATCTTCACAACAAAGGATTCTTTGTTGGCTCAAATCATATTTTTTTTGTTATTTTTTCAAGCAAATGACTATCTAAAAAGTTGCATTATACACTTATAACATACTATACATTTACTTACCAAAGTTTTACAACGTATATCTCACTCTGTTCGAGCCGTTCCATAAATGGAACGGCAAGACGCAAGGCAAAGGTCCCGAAACAACCGTGTCCGGTGAGGACCTGCGTCAGGCGGCAGGTGAGGGCGCCATGGCGCCTCTCCAGCCACTCCTCAAAGAGGGGACTTATCGCCACTATTGTGGCGTGCCCTGCACGGGGTTGCGACAGTCGCTCTCTCCATGTCGCCATGAGATCGCGCCGGAGGTCTGTCTGCTGAGCGACAATTTGCCGCGGCAGCGGAGTTTCCCCCCGGCGTAGCGCCATTAGTGCAGGCACGCGAGGACTATCGCCTCCAGATCCCATGGCGGCAATCCGGCCAAGAGGCTCGCCGCCTCGCCGGAGATCGTGTGGTACCTCCGGATCAGCCTTACGGCTACCACCTTCTGGGGCGCGTTCAGGTAATGGGCGGCTCGCCGCCTCAAAGAACGCGCCCACACCGGGGCCCCGTAAAGGGCCATGGACCGCACGACCCCCGCGGAGAGCCTCCGGCAGTAGGCGTTTGGACCCCCAGGTTGGGCAAGAGCCGCTTGAACGCAGCCCCTGCCCGTTCCAGTTTGGGGGCCAAACGTCGGAAATGCTCCACGAAGTTCCACCGGCTGTCGAGGACTAGCCCTAGGTACTTCAGCGTCGACTCGACGCCGATTGGGAACCCCTCTTACCGTCAGCACATGGCCTCGGACTTGTGCAATGCCACCTCGAGACCCAGTTGCCGGATTCTCTCCACGACTATCGCAACCCCGCGTGTCATAAGTTCGGCCGCCGCCTCGTGCGACCTCCCTTGTGCCAGTACCAGCGTGTCGTCAGCGTAGCAAACTACGCTGACACCGCTAGGGAGGTCGGCGCGCAGCACCCAGTCGTAGCCGATGTTCCACAAGGGCGGCCCCAGAACCCATCCCTGCAGAACACCGCACGACACCTCTCGCCAGTTCCATTCTCCGGTGCGACCGGGGTAGATGACGGCCCTATCCGTCAAGTAGTTCCCGACCAGACGACGAAGGTAGGTCGGCACCCGGTGATACCGGAGTGCCTCCCTAATGCAGCTCCAGGGCATGGTGTTGAAAGCGTTGGCGATGTCAAGAGACACCGCCAAGACAACCCCACCCATGGACACCGCATCCCCCTATTCGAAAATGTTTTTTAGTAACTTTTTAGACCTATGTATACTGCTTATGCGTAGAAAGTTTCATTAAAATCTGTTCAGTCATTTCGGAAAATAACGACTTGAAAGTTTATAGCAAGTCCCTTTCATCTACAGTCATGCCCCTCGATAATCATCCCCTTTTTCTAGTCTCCTATGACTCACTGACATACCAACCCAAAGTGATTCTAGAGTTCGGTATACACAAACGGAGCCCCGACCCCAACAATCTATTCAATAGAATTATAAAGAAAAAATGGGCCAATTGGATTTTAATATTTACAGACGTGTCCAAAATACACTCACCGGCACGGAAACTTGGCCACCAATAACATGCCGATAATTTCTATTTAAATATTTAATTTTCACTATATTATGGGTTTATGCACTAAATTAGGGTTTTTTTATGGTTTTGTAACTCAGTTATTGAAAAAATGATGCACCAGCAGTAATCTTTTAAAAAATAAGCAGTTTCACAAAAATATTGATTTTAACACTGTCAATTTAAAAAGAACACAAAATGAAAAATAACCACAAAGTCTTCGTTGTGTTTGCTTTTTAATATCGGGTGTTTCCTCCCCTAGCCCCGATAACAGCTTGCATTCGTTCTGGCATACTTTGGATGATGTTTCTGATCTCAACTTGTGGTATGCTTTCCCAAGCGGTTAGTGCTGCATTTCGAAGCTGGTTCAGAGTTTCAGGCGGGTTGGAGGAGGACTTTATTTTTCTTTTAAGCATGTCCCAGATATGCTCTATTGGATTTAAGTCTGGACTACGAGCTGGCCACTGCAATTTTTGAATACCAACCTCTGTAAGGTATTCCTCCACGCAATGTGCAACGTGTGGGCGCGCGTTATCGTGCATTAGGAGGAATTCGTCAAACCCAATAAACCCTGAATATGGTAACACGTGTTCCTGAAGAATTTCCTCGATGTATCGTGTTGCCGTTAATCGGTTATCGACGATAACTAACTCCGAACGTGCATCGGAACTTATTCCTCCCCAAACCATTATAGAGCCTCCATGAAAACTAACAGTTTGTGTGGTGGTAATGGGTAAAAACCGCTCTCCTCTTCTTCTCCACACTCGCTCCCGACCATCTGGAGCTCGTAAAGCGATTCGACACTCATCTGTGAACAGTACTCGAGCCCACTGCTCATGGGTCCAGTTGACGTTCTCGTGCGAATCGAAGTCGAGCTACTCGGTGACTTCTGAGAAGTTCTGGGCCGCGTGCTGGTCTACGAGCTTTTAAATTCACTTCCTCCATTCGTCTTCTCACTGTACGTTCACTAACATTGACACCTCTTGTGAACTGGAGTCGCTGGCGTATCTCAACAGCGGTGAGGTAGCGGTTTCTCAAAATTTCCAGGACAATAAAGCGGTCATCCCGGGCTGATGTGCATCTGACGCCTCCGCTGCCTGGTCTGCGGGAGTAGCGGCCTGTCTCCTGGTATCGTTTCAGCGCATACTGCATCGATGAACGTGGTACATTCAGTATAACAGCAATTTCTCGCTGTGTCAGCCCTTGTTCGATCAATGCTACAGCTTGTGCAACCTGTGATGGTGTTAATGGCATTTTTATTGGAATTAAATCACCTTTACTTATTGAATTAACAGTACGATATCACAATAATTGCATAACCTAACAATAAACTTTCACAAAACACAAATTTAAAACGGCAACTTAGTCGCTCAGATGACCGGGTTCAACTAAAACTTAAAAATAACGTCATATTGCACTCAAACATGATAAATTACCCTCTTGAACTAAAGGTAAACATTTTTTAGACCAACCTTCATAATAAATAATCATAGGAAACACTTAAAGCTCTTGTTATCGCGAAATACGCGCTTGGCCAAGATTCCGTGCCGGTGAGTGTAGATGACTCTCATGTAGGTTCAGCCGTGTTCATACCTAAGTTTAATGTTGTATTAAGTTTTAAGAGCCCGCCTGAGTGTACTATTTTCACAGGAGAATCCCTAGCTATATTAGAGGCAGTAAAATACATTGATGCCAACCAACAACATTTTGAAAAATCTTTGATTCTTACCGACTCCCATAGTACTCTCCAAGATTTATTGAAAACCCCATTTCGCAGTAAATACAACTCTGTAATTATTCTTGAAATTAAAGATACTCTCTATAGGCTCAGTCAATCTGGCCTAGATATTGTCTCGGCATGGATTCCGGGACATACTGGTATACTGGGTAATGAGGCAGCTGATTTCCATGCTAAGCGGTCCATTCAAATGGGTTGTACGTCTTTGGCCAACATACCGGCTCGGGACGTTCGTTGTTTGGCCAAACCTCGTCTTATGAAATCTTGGGATGAACTGTGGCAAAGATCTAGGTTAATTAAGGGAAAATATTATGGCAATATTCAACCCAACATTCCATCTAAACCCTGGTTTGCGAAAAATAAGAAACTGGATAAATTAACCACGTCAATTATTGTACGCCTCAGACTAGGACATGTTTGCTCCCCAGTGTTTTTAGCTAAATTACGTATTCGGAACCACTCACTTTGCGAATGTGGTGTAGAAGAGGGCACTCTGGAACATATATTTTTCTTTTGTCCTAATCTTTTAGTCCCCCTATATGATTTACTTCCCCCTAATTTTCCCAGACCTATTAATATCCCATACTTACCAACACTCGTCGATTCCCCACTAATTAAAACGCTCCAAAAATTTATTTTATTAAATAACATTAAACTATAATATTTGAATCAGGTATATGTGATCGTCTTTTAATAAAAATTAATCTGTGTTGTCTGTGATCACTTACAATTATATTTACTATATTATTAACAAATATATTGTGTTGTCTTTCTAGGTTAGGTACTTAGGTACACTCACATAGACCCAGTTCAAAAACTGTACCGAAGGCTGTATAACCGGTAAACCTCAACGGATACACTTTGTTTACCTCAACCTTGACATTGGCAGAATCATCGGTAAAACGATGGAGCCATTACCATAAAATTGGAATTGGAATTGGAAAGTTTGTATGAAATGCCGTAGGGTATAAACGCTCTTAATTTTCGTGTAAATAGGTTAGAAATAGCCTTTAGATGAAAGAAATTAAATTAAACCCTGTTACCTTTTTGCCTCAACCGCTATTGTAAAAAAACTGGTTATAATAACTTCCGGTAGTACAATTTGTTTAATGGCGGTGTAATTAATTTAAGTTATTTTATGTAAAAAAAACCGCTGTTTATATTTTTGCTTTAAGTACAATCCAAAAATTTCGTTAATGTTTTTTTGAAAATGTTTAATTCCGAAAAATAGTTATTTGTTATATGTTTATGAGTGCAAAGTTGCTTTTTAACCGCGTGCTCAATTTTGATGACCGAGCAAGCGAAGGATTCTAAAATTGAATCACGAGCGCAGCGCTGCCGCGCTAGCGATAAGAGCAGTAAGTATGTTTTGCATAGTTTTGAGAAATGGGCGCGTAAAGTTTTTGTTACAATTTTGTTTTTCCGGACTTCTCATTTTAAGTTATATTAATTGTAACGATTGAAACGTGTAGCCCAAATAAAGCGCTTTTATATTCTATACTCGTTAAAATTGTACATCTATTAGAATAGTTGTAAATGACGAAAATCCTTTTATATCTAATGTTAGTTGAAGCAACTGAAATATCGATTGCTCAGAATAATAGCAGTAAGTAGTAAGTTACTGCTGTTATTATAAGCAACTCATACTAGGTTTAGGTTATAGCTTAGGAATAAAAACAAAGTGTTAGATAAAAAACCATTTCTGGTTATTTATATTTATTTACTTGCATATTATATTAAATAACGAGAAGTTTCACTAGGTCTAAGTTTATTTGGGGAAATAATCTGAGAAAAATAACATTTTAACAAAATAAATTATTATACAAAAAGTCAGTTACTTTCAAAGCCTTATAAAATAATAATAAATTCTCATTGGGCTCCATTCTACTCCTGAATATTATTACAAAAAAACTTAAAAATATATATAAAATTGGCAAGTTTAGCCTATTTTAACGTAATAAACAAAAAAAAACAGTCTTTCTGCGTTCACAATTAGAGATAAAACTAAGTTAATATACCAGAATTAAAAAAATCAAACCTTTCTTAAGAAATAAAATAACAAGACCGTCTTTGGTGTCATGAAATAACCAAATACATAAAACTATGTAGAAAAATTTCGATAAATTTAACCAAAACCCCTTTCTATTATCTGGCATTAATATTAAATTAATCAAATAGTTTCATTAAAATCTCAGTCTTCGTGTATTTTGGATTTCGTCTGGGTATCAATTTTGAACTGAATTCAGGAAATGTTCTTGATTTCAGTTACTTTAACTGTAAGAAGTCTAAAGTTTGTCTTTGTTCGTCAGCATGGTTAGTTTTGTATTGCAGCGTGAACTGGCCTCGATTTGCAATTTTAACCATAATAACTTTAAGGTACACTCTAGGTTGTACTTTCCTGATTTTATGTTGTGAAGATAGGTCGATATAATTGTAAAAAATATCGCCTTCTATTATTTTTACAAAGGCTTTTCTGCAGTTCGCTTGCTGCACTACATGAACGAAGTCATTACCCCTTTCCACCCCGTCCGAATCCTTTGGTCCCGTTGCGAGAAAATCATACACCTTATTTTTTCTCTGTAAAGCCGGTTCCACCTGATGGTGAAAACTGTCTGCGGATCTCAACTCAAAAGCTAGCCCAGTATTTATTTTGTGCAGATCAATAATCCATCCGTAATACGATATGATCAACATCACATTTATGTAAAAGAAATTCATTTAGTGTCAAGATAATATCTTCCTGTTTTCTTCCAGTTGTACTCTCGTACCCGCTGCAAACGGCACGTTATCTTTTTTAGACCTTCTTAAAGGTAGGAAGGGCTAAAACCTTCCCCCCTAGCATACCTACCCGATTCAAATTCCCGTAGGAGTAGACAAAATAACTCATAAATTAAAATCATTCTTGCATTATACCAGCGGCAATGGCATATCGAGTTAAAAAGCTGATACTTTAAGTAAATTGAAGTCTCAAATTCAATAATATATTTTAGTTACATTATAGTTATAACTGTTTACAGTGTAAGTGATCAGGACCGAATATGAACTAGCCTTGCTTAATATAACCACAGTACGATGATTTACTGCAGATATATTCTAAGTATTTAAGGCATAATAAAAACACACCTTTCTTATTATATCCACAGTATGTTTAGTTACTGCCGATATTCTAAGCAATTAAGTCCTAATAAAAAACAAACTCTACTTATAATATCCACAGTACATTTAGTTACTGTGGATATCCTAGGTGATTAAGGTAAATTAAAAATATGCTTCACTTATTATATCGACAGCATACGCAGTTACTGCACATAATTTAAGTAAAAGTCAAACCTAAATGATAGAACTTTCCTTGCAAACCTAGGGTAACTATACTTACTGTTGTTATCTTATGGAAGATTTCTCATTTATTGGACTTACTGCTATTATCCTTAACGAAATATACCAGTTCCCGATAAGCTATTAAAACAGCTGTCAGCACATCTTGTAGAGCTCATTACGCTGATTCGGGATCAATATTTAACTAATTTTGACAAAAAATGCACTTACTGCTGATATCGCTAGCGCGGCAGCGAGTGATTCAGAATTTAGAATCCTGAGCGTCAGCGAGGACTCTGAACTGACGAGAAGATAACCGAACTCGAAGAGGAATTGAGCAGGTTGCGAATGGAGTATTGTAGGATTATCTGAAGTCCGAAGAGAGGGGGCGAGGACACGATGATCCTGAAATCCGGCAACCTGCTCTATTTCCGAGAGGGTGACCGGCAGTCCCAGGGTGGTGTTGGGTTTATCGTCCACAAGTCCCTTGTGAATAACGTGGTGAAGATCGAGAGTGTGTCGACCAGGGTGGCGTGCCCTATACTCAGAATATCCTCAAGATATTCGCTGAAGGTCATACAGGTCTACGCCCCGACCTCGGCACACCGACTCGACGAAGTGGAGACCATGTATGAGGATATCTCTAAAGCCATGCATGGTTTCAAAACTCACTTCACCGTTGTCATGGGGGACTTCAATGCGAAACTGGGCAAACGAGACGGGGATGAGCTGCAGGTGGGGCAATTTGAGGTTGGACGTCGGAACCACCGGGGACACCAACTGGCTAGTTTTATGGAGAAGGAGGGCCTCTATATGATGAACTCCTTCTTCAGAAAGCGTGAGTACAGGTAGTGGACCTGGCAGAGCCGGCAGCTTAATAGATGGATCTCCAAATCCTTAAAAAGTGACCTCAGCCGCTTTAATACCGAGCGTATTAAAGACGCAATTGAGCGGAATAAAGGCTCAAAGGTATTTGCAAGAGATCTGGCTATTGGGCAGAGCCAGCTCACGAAACTGAAGACCGACGATGGCAGGATCGTATCCGCCAAACCCGAGCTACTGAGGGAGATCGAGAGATTCTATGGGCAGTTGTACACGTCAACCAGGAAACCCGTTGTAAATCCAGCGAATGACCCAAGAGCTAGACTGACCCGACACTATACCGAAGACAGCAGCCTGTACGCACGGGGTGATGATGGAATTACGGCCGAGCTTCTGAAGACGGGTGGAAAACCGTCAGAAGCTGTTTGATTCCGTCATACTCGAGGGGAAAACGCCACAGGCATGGTGCCGGGGTGTGGTGGTACACTTCTTCAAAAAGGGCGACAATGCCCGGTTGAAGAACTATAGGCCCATCTCACTTCTAAGCCATGTCTACAAGTTGTTATCAAGAGTCATCACGAATCGTCTCGCGCGCAGGTTTGACAATTTTCAGCCTCCCGAACAAGCCGGATTCCGAAAAGGCTTTAGCACCGTAGACCTCATACATACGCTGCGACAGGTTATACAGAAGACCGAAGAGTACAACCTGCCTCTCTGTTTAGCGTTTGTGGACTACGAGAAAGCCTTCAATTCGATCGAGACTTGGGCTGTACTGCAGTCTCTGCAACGGTACCGAATTGATTATCGGTACATCGAGGTATTGAAGTGTTTGTACAAAAACGCCAACATGTCAGTCCGACTTCGGGACCAGACCTCGGAACCTATCCTTCTGCAGCGAGGTGTGAGACAGTGAGACGTCATATCTCCGAAACTGTTCACCGCTGCACTGGAAGATGTCTTCAAGGTTCTGGACTGGAGAGGGCTAGGCATCAACGTCAATGGCGAGTACATCTCTCACCTTCGATTTGCCGACGATATAGTGGTCATGGCTGAGACCATGGAGGACCTCAGTACAATGCTCGATGACCTCAGTAGAGCTTCCGAAAGAGTGGGTCTTAAAATGAACATACACAAAACCAAGGGCATGTTGAATCACCGTTCGTCCGTCCGAGCTCACCGTCCGTCCGTCCGTCAGGCCGTGCCGACGGCGCGTTTGTGTTCCACGCGCGCCTCAAGGAGATGTCAGCAAATCGGAAAGGGTCCGAGAGGGCCGATGCCTGCCAGGGCTGCGGATTGTTCGAAAGAGATACCGTGGCCCTGGAACACAAAGGGCTAAGAAGGAACATGGATGGGTTTTAGTCAGTCAAGTCTGACACTCGCTGCCGCCCGGTGCGGAAGAAGTAAGTCATTTGATGATTTCCCATCCTAAAAAAAAAAAGGGCATGTTGAACGCCCATGTAACACCTGAGCTTCCGAATGAGTGGGTCTTAAAATGAACAGGGACAAAACCAGAGTCACGTTGAATGCCCATGTTACACCCACTCCTATCAAGATCGGAGACTCTACTATCGAAGTTGTAGACGATTATGTCTACCTGGGACAAACGGTCCAGTTGGGTAGGTCTAACTTCGAGAAAGAGGTCAATCGTCGAATCCGACTCGGCTGGGCAGCGTTCGGGAAGCTGAGTGGTATCTTCTCGTCCAACTTACCGCAGTGTCTCAAGACGAAAGTCTATGACCAGTGTGTGTTGCCAGTGATTACATACGGGACCGAAACGTGGTCGCTCACAATGGGCCTCATCAGAAGGCTTAAAGTCACCCAAAGGGCAATGGAGAGGGCTATGCTCGGAGTTTCCTTGCGTGATCCAATCAGAAATGAGGACATCCGCAAGAGAACCAAGGTTACCGACGTAGCCCGAAGAATTGCCAAACTTAAGTGGCAATGGGCAGGGCACATTGCTCGCAGAACGGCCGATGGGGCCGAAAAGTTCTGGAATGGCGACAGCGAACCGGAAGACGATGCGTTGGATGGCCTCCCACTAGCAGTCCACCTAGTGGGAGGCCATCCAACGCATCGTCTGGCATGACCTGGTGAAGGTTGCGGGGATCCGCTGGATGCGAGGCGCACGGGACCGGTCAATGTGGCGTCACTTGGGGGAGGCCTATGTCCAGCAGTGGATGTCTTTCGGCTGAAATGATGATGAATTTTTTTCCCTTGTTTTTATTCACAAAAACGCGTTTTCGTCTTTTTCACCTTGATCCGGTCTTGGAAAATGATTTTTTTTATTATTATTATTTGGAGAGCTAAGGTCAAATACACGATACAAGAAAAAAATCGCTGTTAATATTTAATCCAAGGTTCAAAATGCCGTCAAATTAAAAGGGGAAAATACACAAGTCCACGATTAGACCTGTCGTACCCTACCTACTGTAGGTATGGATCGGAATGCTGTGCTGTGAAGAAGATGGATGAAAAACGATCATGTAGCGGAGATGAGAATGTCAAGATGGGTGTGTGGAGTAATTAAGTGACAAGAAAAGAATGATAAAGTAAAGAATAAGTTTAATATAGGAAGTTTGAAAGTGGCACCTGTACAGAGGATTGAAAGGGTCGTAAGGCGTCTGTCTTGGTATGGACATGTGATGAGAAGGAATGAAACGCATGTGACTAAAAAGAGTAATAGGTATGTGTTGATTGATAGAGATGGAGAGGAAGGCCAAAGAAAAGATGGATGGATTGTGCGAGGACTATTCATCCATCCTGAGTTAATCCGGTGCATTACGTCCCGATGTACTTCGCCATCCCCTTGGACAAGCCATCCGAGGTACCGAAACTCGGGAGTTGATCGGTATGGGCCTAAATTCTCCAGTCTTTGCCAACACACCTCCAATCCGCTCTGGCCCTCTAAGCCACTCTCGGCAACAAGCTAACAGCATACACCAGGGGTCTCTTCCTAGATGTTCAACTTAAGACGAGAGCGCCCATTTTCACCAGAAACATAATAGGTAAGGCTTAGAGCCGACCCTTGGTGCAAGCCAACTGCCACAGAAGCTGCCGTTAGCTTCTACTATCCTTGCGCTTCCAGCTTAAACAGAAAGGAGTAAATAATGCCGATGCCTGACGTCTGACACGAGAGAATGGAAGAAGAAAACGTGTTGCACCGACGACGTGACGCAACCCCAAGTAAAATGGGACAAGGGCAGGAAGATGATGAGGTTACACAGGTAAAATTGTATTGTAAATCTCTCGAGAATCTTTTATATCTAGGTAGCTATATATAAATTGTACTTCATCATCATCTGCCTAGCCTTTTCCCAAACTATCTTGGGGTCGGCTTCCAGTCTAACCGGATGCAGCTGAGTACCAGTATTTTACATGAAGCGACTGCCTATCTGACCTCCACAACCCAGTAACTGGGCAATACGATACCCCTTGGTAAGACTGGATGTCAGACTTTTAGCTTCTGACTACTCGTAACGACTGTCAAAGATCTACAAATGACAGCCGGGACCGACGGCTTAACGTGCTTTCCGAGGCACGGAGGAAACTCGATATGTAATTATGGTCACCCATCTACAGACCAACCTCGGTAAGCACGGCTTAACCTTAAAGATCGACCTGGGCGGCTGTTATTATTTAGCCACGAGCTCCTCCTATAAATTGTACTTGTAGGTACCTAAATAATTTATAAATTGATGGGTTTGATTTAATTTAAAGTTTATTTTCTTCTTTTCAGAGCATTAACTTAACTACACCTCTGAATAACATAATGTCCCTACTTATTAAAGTGCTATTCCGCCGGATGCTTTAATTTCTTTCCGCCCATCCCCTGCTGGCATAGCTCTAGGTAAACAGTTTTCAAACACAACATTTAAGTAAACCTATTGTTGACAATCTAAACGAGCTTGTAGCCGGTATTATTATTAAATATAGGTACCCCTCCTACATACCTACCTACGAAACGGTCACATATTGGTGTAAAACCCAAGTCAAGTAAAACTCAAGACGTCAATAACATTTATAAGATAACAGTGTCAAATGTTCATTATTACTATATAAATTAATTTTGTTTAATCAAAAGTATGTATTACCAGATAATTCATACGAGTAGATACTCATTAGTAAGTATTTGATACAGCGTAGTTGTACCAATAACGCTGCGCTTAAAGTTATTTGTATTTTCTATTATCTCAATAATATTAAATTATTTAAAATGTATGGCGGCAAAGTGATATGTGCTATATATTTATTCTTTTGTTTTGTGCTCATTGATGGTGTATGTGATAACAGGTTAGTAGTAGCTACATAGATATATTTATGCAAAGAACTTTCTAAGAAGTAGCTAGGTTAGGTAGGTAGTAGTATAGATGTTACATTCAAAGTTACCGATAGTCGGACAAAACCACTATTGACCGGTCTCAGTCGAAACCCTTAGAAGTTTCAAGTAATGTTTGTAATTGTTAAAATAGTTTTAAAAAGGTTGAAAGTAGTTATGAATAATTAACAGTTTTGACTGTGATTTATACAAGGATTTGGAATGGATGTTTGGATATTTATTATTAAAAAAATACCTATTATTTTATTTGACCCACTTCTACTATTCAAATTATTTTTTTACTATGATACGATCCTCACATGCAACGGAGTCCAGAAGCAAAATAATAAATATAAAATTGAATATTAAAAAAAAGGTCAATTTTACTCTATTTCTTAGGAATACACTTGACCAAAAAAGAGCTTTTCCCTATAATGTTTCCCGGCATCTCATAAAAAAAATTCCCATAGGTACAGTTCCTCTTGAAAGAATCGTTCTGTACAGAGGATATTTTTCTTGTTGCCCACTCCAGACAATAAAAGCGAATTGAACCGATTCTGCCCAATTGAATCAAACCATGCCACCTCGCGCTCAATGCGCTGTTCTACTCTTGTTAACAGCGCATGCTCCTTTCCAATGTTGTGTAGGCAGCTGTATACAAGAAGTTGTGTCCAGGCAAAGCCCATTTGTTGTTGTTCTCACTATCTGTCGTGCCCTTGCACTATCTTTGTTTGCTAAATTAATCGTATTCTTTAGAGGTGCCTTGAAACGGTTTATCGTCAGTGTGTATTCGGTTTGTAGCTTTATTTTTATTTCAATAGGTTAGGTGGAGAAGTACCCCTATAACACTATCACATATATAATGTTAACTAGGTACCAGTAGGCACCTTGTACCTCCCAACTCCTTATATTTTTCTTGTATCTAAATAATGTTTTCGTGTTCCGATTTGCTATCATTTAGAATTAGGTAGTCGTCATTTGTTATGCTAACCTCTTGACTTTGTCAAAATGGCTGCTATCGAAAGTAACACGTGCGGTACAAGTGAAAACGACGTTGACAATATCTCCGATGATGAAAGTTAAGTAAACTAAATTAGAACAGACTTTTTAGATAGATAGCCTACATAATAATAAGTTAGTTTAATGTTTTATCCGTTATTTATTAGTCCAGTCCAGACTTCTGTACCAACTTATTGACCCCATTAATCAAATACTTCGGAATTTTTACGGACTACTACTACTTTCTAAAATCCTTTCACCAGCTGGGGCACCTAGACCGATCACGTCTTTTCGGCGTGCCAGACCTCTTGGCCCGGACATTGATTGGGCCCCATAAAACTACGGGTCTGGGATCTGGGTGGCTCGCACCATTTAGCACTCTAATAGTTACCACTTCCTGCAGCTCTCTAAACATAGGCCACCTTTTTTTAGAAGATTTCACATACACGTACGCTACGTACATAAATGAATACCTAGATACTCTAAGCACCTAATAATAGATTTTGTGTACCGTATGTATCGAATTGATTGATATTTTTATTTTCGTTTTACAGCATTAGCCAAATTGATGACGGGCTGTATCTGTTTGATTTCACAAAGAGCGATGACGTCGACGTTTGGCAAGAACAATCTGATACCGTGCGGGATGTTGGCATGTCCAAGGCCATATTTGTTATTCACAAAAATATTGGCTTTAGACGAGCTATATTTTTTGCACTCTTGAATCCTCAACTAAACGGTGCCGGATTTGCTGGAATACGAGCTATTCAGTCATATAACCTTACTGGCCACACAAAACTTCAAATTAAGTGTAGAGGCCAAGGACAGTTTAATGGGTTCAAAGTTACATTACGACACAAAGGTTTAAATGACGAACCCAACTACTCATTTGAACAATATTTCCAGGTAGGTACATAATTTTCTTAATAATCTAGGGTTAGCAACCCCTTTAGTTCATTTAATCCCAATGAATATTTCATGAAGAAGTCATTCTATGGGGTTAAATTGGGTTTTGTATTCATGATTTTAATGATTATAACTCAGTAAAGGCATATTAGTTACGGCCGCGTATCATATTATATTCAACATAATAACTGACACTGAATTCCGCGGGCCACCCTGTAAAATATTATACTTTAGTTCCTACTAACATTTTTACAATCATCAATTCTTAATTTTAATAAACGTTTACCTAGGTACTGTTTATGGCTACTACGACGGGTCAGCAGAGGCACCGTTGTTTGGTGGTACACATAAATTGTCGACTTTCGTTGATGGCGGGACGAGCTTGCTGCCTACAGACCGGGTCGGTTCTCACTTACTGAAAACTTGAGAGGATAGGCAAACATAAAGGAAGGCCTCTGCCCTGCAGTGGGACAACCCAGGCTGAAATACAAAATTTGTTGCTGACCAATATTTGAACTTTCTCAAGGTCGCATCGCTTCCGCACCGTCTTGTTACGTTCGCTCACCTCCTCACTCAGCTAAAAAAAGGGCCCAGCCAGCGTAACCAGAGCGGACAGTGTCAAACTTTATTTCTTACTCGTTTCGTTTTTCATGGCCGTGTAGTTTCAATAATGCGCACCGCATTATATAGCGGTATCACTAATTTACTTGAAACCCGGGGGGTGGCCCGGGTTTTATATGGATGTGTAGATGTACCTCACACGAGTGGCCTAGAGGTCCAGAGCAGATTGGAGGTGTGGTGGCAAAAACTGGACAATGATAGCCTGAAACTAAGTAGAACCAAAACAGAATAATAGTTGCTTTGTGATTTCGGCGGCCTCTCTAGTCTCGTGTGTAGTCCTTGCCGGAATGCCCATCCCGATCTGCTCCGATTTTCGGTATCTCGGGTCGCTTGTCCAAGGGGATGGCGAGGTAGACCGTGACGTAATGTGCCGGATCAACTCAGGATTAAAGAAATGGCGACAGGTCACTGGAGCAAGTTGCGATCCCCGGATGCCCCTCAAATTAAATTTATAAAAAAAAAGCTTGCGTGCAGCAAAGATGAAAATGATGGATGTGTGAATTTACTTAAATGGATAAAGTTAGAAATGAGCATATAGGAGGAAGAATGAAAGTGGCGCGTGTTACAGAAAATTTGTTGATGGATGGAGAGGGAGAGGAAGACCAAAGAAATGATGGATCGATTTTGTGAGAAATGTGACGAATGACAGAAGAGATTGGAAGAAAAAAAAACGTGTTGCGCCGACCCCAAATAACATGCGACAAGGGCAGGAAGATAATGAGATGTACCACACATACGTGAAACCAGTAGCTCTGCAAAATTCCAAAAGGCGACCTGGGAATCGACCAAGGACTCCACGTTCAGCAGTAGTGCTTGCAACGTATGGTTGCAAGCACTACTGCTGAGCGTGGAGTCCTTGGTCGATTCCCAGGTCGCCTTTTGTGTTTTGTTTCTTCTTGCCCTTTACCCATAATACTTGTCGTGTCGGTGCAGCTTGCCACCACTTAATCAAAAAGGCAGTGTTGTTACTAATTAATTTTAAATATTTTCAGGCTCCAAAGGACGACTTCGCCATCCGTAATCTCAAATTTTCCGAGTTTAAAGCATACTACAGAGGTAAAAGAGTAACCAATAATGAGACATTAGACTTGTCCCAGATAACAAGTCTTGGTATTCAAATGTATGGTGGAGTTTATCAACCAGTGAAGCAGAAAGGTCCAGCAACATTGGAAATTGATTGGATTCGAGCAGTTTAAATAAAAGAACTGAACAAACATTAAAGAAGATTAGTGCTAAAACTGTGTTTTTTTTTATACTGGTCTGACCACAGTAAGCTTAATCGTGGTGATGTGAGCGTCAGTGAGAAAGTAGTATGATTTATAAAATAAGGATATAGATTTAATAGTGTATTGATAACCTAAATGTCAGGTTATGCAAAAAAATCTTATCTTTGTAGACGTCACAGATTTGTAAAAACAGCTTTATCTCATTATACACAATCAAATGGGTTACAAGGTGTGACTATTAAACCCTTAAAATTATACGCAATAATAGTTTACATATTAATAACTTTATTATCTAGAATTAGGTCATCACTAGATATTATAATCAGTATACACTCAAGACCAAAATTATTAAAATAAATGCTTATTGCTGTAGTTTATCGTTGTCGGGTTGGCAACAACAATGTGAGTGCTGTCATAGCATCAGGGAATAGTGAGTGGTAGTTAACAAGCGGCACGTACGCCGCCGTGATGACGCGCCCGGCGAACCACCGGCCATGCAGGGTATTCACTGAAGCCACCGCCGTCGCTATCGTTGGACATTTACAGTAAACATTTCCTTGCGGCGATGCTTTATCTACATAAACGTGCAAGACCCCACCATGTTTATTGCATTCACTTATGACATCGTCTCTTATTTCAATATCCCAGCTAGGATTTGTTTCCCTGAAAATAAAAAGTATATCTTTTAGCCATTACTTATTCATTTTTTTATTTTTATAAATTGATATGACAAGCAACTTTTTAGTTTCATAAATAATTGTTTATGATACTTGTATCCATGTACAGTCAGCTCCAAAAAGATGTTAACACGGACAAGTTATCTTTATATTTTAAACAATCTTTGTTCCTTAACATTGTATGCACGTTAGTACACGGTAAAAAACATTATACAACTAATTTGACCAAAACTAAGGTAACAGGCGAGATACATAATTATTATCTACAAAACCTAAAGTGGTACAAAGCCATACGAGGTGCAACTAATGACATGTCTCGAACTCCGGTAGATAGAAGAACAAGAATTTAATTATCTGTCCTTTTCATTTTATGCATGACGTCAGTGATATCTCATTTATTGTTGAGTTGGAATTAAAAATCTAATGAATGATTTCTTTTAAAGATTATAAACAATGACAGATAGGAATATGTAATGCACCCGATGCACTGACCTGCCCCCGTATTCACAAACGCTCGGACTCGATTTCGATTCGGAAAGTCGTATGTCTATCTCGCTCGCTTTCGTAATGCGTAAGATAGACATACGACTTATCGAATCGAAATCGAATCGGAGCGTTTGTGAATACGGTGGCAGCATTCGCTTTTTTAACCGCACGAACTGTAAACGTAAGTATAAAGTGAGGTTTTTCATACATTGCTGCAATGTTAAAAATAATTGTATCGATTCAGGTGTGCGCAATATAATGCACACCTGTACACCTTCACTGAACACTACCGGAACGGTCCCGTATCAAATCTGAACGTACGTTAATGTTGCCGGTAAGCGACTACCTTAGCATGTTATTGTTATGTTGGTAATGATAATTATGTCAGTCTGAGTAAAAGTAAATGAATAAAGTCTACATTATAGACTATTATAGACTCTATCACTTACCACATTATCAACTAAATATTTATATAAACTCGTACCTTTTGAGTGAACTTTTAGTTTTTTTTTAACCTAGTTTTGGAGTGATTGCTGTAAATATAATTGTGAGACTTATGTTATCTTACTATGTTTTGTAGCTTTACATTATATACACAATTATGTTACTAATGGTTGTGAATAATTTAATGATTCCTTGTCCGCTTTTACATCTGTTTGGAGCTGACTGCACACTTGTATGTATGGACTAACCTCAAATAAGGTTACCTGAACAAAGCATTATGTCAACGCGACTTTACTTCAAATACATATTGTGTAAAATTGACCATTAGCTTTTATGACAAATGCTAATAATAAAAAACCTATTTAAACACTTCTAGTAAAAACTTATTTTCGTTTTAATTATTGCTGGGAAACGAATTCGGGGGGAGGGGGGATCACGTTTTACGGTAAAACTCAATGTAACGGTCTCAAAACATTATGCTGATGGATGGATTGAATAGTAAACGGGTCATAGGCGTATTTGTACAGTTATAAAATTAAAAACTAGTATTTAAAAAAAAAACTTATGAAAAAGTTGGAACTTGACGTCCAATATCTCAGTAACTAGGTATGGTCAGGCACAAAAAAAAAATCGCAATGACGGGGAGAACAAGTGCCTATTGGCTTCTTTAAGGGTCTATTTACACCCTTTATGTTTGACATAAATAACACTTACGAGGCTGGATCAAACATATTGTTGAGCATAAAACACTGCGTGGCGATTGGTGGTGCTACTTGTGGTTGTGGAGCCACCAATGCCGAACCAGCTCCCATCAATACTGATGCTGCAGCCGGTGGAATCTGTAATCAACCCCCTCTTTTGATTAATTTACATGTTGGAGTGATTTATACTTTCGGAATTTATCAATGACAAACAATTCTGCTCAGGTTTTAACAACAACAGACATTTATTACATTTAATCATCTGAGTAAAATTAATAAACACATGCAAGCTTACATAGGAAATGCAATCTCTTTCGGGATTCAGACCATATTGATTGAGATAACGAACTTGATTTCGAGCCTGAGCGCGTGCTACTAAAACACAGCTTAGCTTCTTGAAAAGCAGATATTATTGTATTTGCGTTATGTATGAGTAGGAGCAGATAATTGGGTGGCGACTACAATAAATTAAAGTTTGTTTTGGAACATGATTTTTTTTTATTCTTTTTGTTGAGTAAATTTTTTTTTATTCTTTTTGTTGAGTAAATTTTTTTTTAAATTCTTTTTGTTGAGTAAATAGAAAAGTATTCACGAGAATTAATAATTTAAAATTAATCAAACGGTTCTTTTATAATGTGATTGTTCTTGCAAGCTTAGGGAGTTTCTGATGTCTTATGTTTGATTCATCATCTTCCTGCCCTTGCCCAAAATACAAAATCTATGAAAAAGTGATTTTTATTTTGAAACCATTTTCGATAAAATGTGCACATTTTGCGAAGTGTGCTTAAAAGTTCTAAGTCAGTACTTAGAGATTGCATTCACTACTTACAGCTGAAACCTTAAATAATCTAGTGGCTCAATTCACATTTTCCCACTATAGTGTAGAAATATTACTTGGTAACAGAATTGTTGACATTTTGAACCTGGATTTTGCAATTACAAATAATCCTTTCGAAATTGTTTGCAAATACACTATAGTTTGAAAAGAACCTCACAATATCAATATTATTGTCTAAAAATGTGGTTCAAGTTTTAACTTTACATTACTCAGCAGTGCCGAGAATAGCGTTAAAGACTTCACACTGATCTGTCCTTTTTCTGAAATCTGCATGCTGCTGTAAAACATAATGTTTGTAATATGCCAAGACAGAGAGATAAGAAAACAGGTTGAATTTTGAGCATAGGACTTCAGGGACGAAATCGAAGGTTGATATAGGCACTTGACTGTCCTTCGATAGGTAGTATTAGTCTGTCTGGATTATGCCTATGCTATATTTCAACAGTTCCGAACTTATAGAAAATCTAGGAAATTACAAGTTATGTGGTTTCTTGAGCAAATTTCTCTGCAGTTATAAACTGTGCAGAAAAAAATAAAAATCAAATCTAAAATATACATGTGAGTTTTTCTATTAGTTCATACATATTAGAATGGTTTTTTTTCTCCAGCTGGGTCCTGTCTCATTTTACTGTTATTGTGTGTGTGAGGGTTAGACTCGGATGAAGTAAGTCCTTTGGTTCTCATTAAAATATGAAAGATTACATACATTTTTAGTGCCATTTATAAAAATCTAATTAGTTAGAAACTTTTGAGAAAAAGCAGAAGTTTATACCTGTAATCCAGTGCCTTCTGCAAGTTTAAACATTAATTGTAAACGTCCTGTAGCACCTAGGTCAATACCAGCGCGGTCCAACTCGTCAGCGTCAAATCGGGTGCTAGAACCGCCATCAGTGCGTTCTGTTACATTGCCAACTTTCATAGGTCGTCCAGCTAATTCAAATCCGTTTAATTGTTCCATCGCCTTCTTCGCGTCGGCCGCATGGTGGAACTGAAATTTTACGATTGCCGCTATAAATCTTAACATAAAATGATCACATGCAGTAATATTGTATGGTGTGAGTCCATGTTTGTTTTATAAGTAGCATTATTCAACTTACCGTAAGAAATCCATATCCTTTACTTTTTCCTGTTTCAGGGTCAGTCATAAGCTGAATATGGTCAATTTTTCCGAAAGGTTCAAATATACCGCGTAGCATGTCTTCTGTAATGTTAAAATGCAATGAACCAACATAAAGTCTTGTCGGCCCGTTACTGGTCTTTGGTGCTAAGTTCGGCAATGTATTGCCTACCCTGTTCTTTTCTGCTTGGGTATGTTGTACAATAATAGGAACTCCAAGCAGTTTTTGTCCAGTCAAACCTAAAGCCTGTAAATCCAGTTAAAATTAAAGAATGATTACTTATTAACTCCTAAAAATAATTACTTCTTAAGTATATCTAATTTGTTGAAGAAGCCAAAGACAACATTAAGCACTAATTATGGCAATATTTTGAGGCTGTCCCGGCTTTACAACAGATATTTTTATTGGCATGACCAGCAGCTTACTTACCAAAGGTACAGATTCTGCATCTTTAAATTCGATGTATGCAATGCCTTTAAATCTCCTTGTTTTATTGCAAGTGATAAGCCTCACATCTCTAACTTTGCCAACAGATGAGAAAAATTCTTCAAGATCTTTTGCTCTAATTCGTTGAGATAATTGCATACAGAATACAGTGCGCAAATCCCTTTCTTCAGGAGGTAAATCATCTAATTTTGGCTCAAGTCCCCTAGATTTCGATCGATACTCTTTGGCAGGGTCTCTCTCAACAGTCTTTTCCCTTTTGCTGTTTGAGGTTCGGTCACGACTGCTGCCATCACGTTCTTTACTACGTTCCTTGTCCCTACTCCGTCTTTTATCTTTGTCGCGCTCACGTTCCTTGTCCTTATCCCGGTCTTTATCCCTATTATGAGACCGATCCTTATCTTTGTTATTATCCTTGTCGCGATCTCGCTCGCGCTCACCACGGTCTCGCTCGCGGTCACGGTCGCCGCGGTCACGTTCACCACGGTCCCGTTCACCACGGTCGCGATCTTTGCGGTCCTTGTCCCTTTCCCGATCTTTATCTTTTCTGTCATCTCTTTCTTTTGAACGACGTGTATCTCTTTCCTTAGATCTTCTTCTGTCTCTCGAACGGCTACGTCTAGAAAAAAAGATATATCAACTTAGAGGATTGCATTCTACAGACAATTACAAAAGATACTATTCCCACCGCAGATGAGCGGCAGGTCAATATATCTACATATAATAATTTGTAAATCCTTCAATCTCACAAAATAATTGACCCACAAGGCAATAACGTGGTAAAATACAGCCTTCCATGTAAAAATAAAACAAAATTCTTTAGCAACAAGAATAAAAACCACTTTGACTTCAAACTAGTTGGATCAAACAATGCATTGATACTACTATCCAAGCTTACAAAATTCATTTTTAACATGGTCACATTAATTTCTTCTAAATAGTGTAAGGGCTCACTTAGATATCTTTCAGTCCAGATTCAGTTAAGAAATAAGAGTACAAGTAGTAAAGTCTTACCTTCGACTCCCATCACGGTCTCTATCTTTGTGCTTATCAGAATACTTGTCCGATCGATGCTTTGAAGAGGAAGTGTTATCCTGTCACACAAAGCACAAGGTAGAAGCAGCGCCACAGCAACACACGCCGATTGAATAAATAAAAATTGCATTAGTTAATTCATAACAACAACATGGAGAACATTTGCAGCATTTCAACAATGACATTTTGTTAAAATATCACTGGTGAAATAACACAAATGCTGATGGTTTTTACTTTGCCTAGGCTACTGTTGGTAGCTGGTTAAATAACCAGCCAATGTTCATCCATGTCATGGTAGTCTCGCTGCCCTGGTCTACACTTACCGTTCGTAAAACCACTGACAAAGGATGCACACAGCGCTAACATCACACAGGGATACTTCTGCAAAAGATTTACGACCCATCAGCTCATGGTCCTTTTTTAAAAAATTACGCTCAATGACAATTTTATTTTTGACTTTGTAACTTGTAAGTGAATTAAATAACATTGTTAGATTGTGTTGAATTTTCAAATAATAAAAAATTAGGTAAGTATAGTAGTGGATACCTCTCTGTCTGTTCAGGTCGGTGAAGTATGCTCGACTATTACCACAAAGTTCTATAAATACAAGAAATGATACTCAAATGTAGTTGTTTTAATATTTCTTACCAGATGCTGTTCAAAGATGAAATGAACTAGTAATGATATATAAAAAAACATAAGTCTCCCAAAAAAGTTAGTTTATAACATCTTTAAACAGGTATACCCTCAAAATGTGTTTGGTAAACAATTTTTAAAATGCAAAAATTTATACATATTAAATATGACTATTTATTGATACCATTATTCATTACACATTATAAGAAATCGACTTGGATTACATGATATTTTCACAAAATTGAAATAAAATGAATTTAAGGTTAAAACACATTGTAATTTGAAATTTCAAGTAATTTCTGGGAGACAGCAAAATATTAATTTGTAAGCGCTGTTTGTTGTACTTGCATCAAATAAACACTAATAGATTTATGCAACTTATCAATAATATATTGGTAGATTAATACATAAATATTGTAATGGAACTGGGAATTAGCATCAGCATGAGCTGTTCGACAGTTCGACTGGATACAAGGACTTGAATAATATTTAAAGGTACTTACCGATTTATTATAGGGTGCCTCCAACATAGCTTCTACATCTAAATCTTCAGCCATTCTAAAACAAAAGTCCAAATGGAGATAGAGTCAATTTTGTTCCTAGGCTAGGACTCGCAACAGAAACAGGTGGCTACGTTTCTGATGCTAGTAAATAAAATCTATATGTTGAGGAATTCCACCACAGCCCTTTATGCTCTGTATAAGATGTTACAATTAGTTGTTATATAAATAATTGGAGCAATGATGAAATAGGTAAAATTCACACGAACACAAAATGGCGTCTAGCAATATGGTTTGTTTGTCGCAGATAGTCGGATAAGGATGTTTTTCTGGTGTTTTAGTATTTTAATTGGTATATTTTGATTTCACACCTACCTTGTGTTTTTATTAGCACAATATAAATAATTGAAAGTCTCACAAATGACGAAGTTTATGTATTTTTTTTATTAATTAATTGGGACTGGGAGTCAAATTTTGGTGTCAGTGTTGCCATACCAAGACTTATGTATGTTGCCATAACTCTAATAATAGGAGTCAGATTGTCGATGTCGATTCATACAAGGAGTAACTTTGTCGAATTATACAGAAAAGCCTAGCAATTGAAAAAAAAAACAGCATGGAAAAGCGATCTCGAAAAATTCAGCACCCACACCCACCACAAATTTGATAGGTTTTCTAAATTAACACTAGCTCGGGTAGATTAGTTAAGTTATAGGAGTTTGTGGTTTCGTCGCCGAAAAATGTAGAAAACTAAGAGATTGCAACAACGAGCGAAGCGAGCTAGAAAATTTTGGCACACCTTGGTTAGGTAATTTTTGTTCATTTATGCTCAAATAAGAATGGAAAGGAGAAACTTTTTGCTTTTACAAATTTCAAAGTATAGGATGCACAAGCGAGTGAAGAAGCCAGAAAATATTAGCATCTTGACTTGGATATCTTGGTTTCTCTATAGAACTTCAAGATTTCGGGGAGAATTTCGGTGATCCGCTCTTTGATTTTTCCATAGTTTATTCCTCTATGGCTCAGAGGGCATTGACAAGATTTTTTCCAGAGACGTGCACCTTCAGTTCCATGAAATCAGCTGGTTTTTTTGCATTCTACCTCGGTTATGTTTCTATTTTGAATTTGCAAGACAGTAAGCGGTTCAGCCCCCGTATTCACAAACACTCGGATTAAATTTCGACTCGATAAGTCGTATGTCTATCTTGTTTTGGCATTACGAAAGCGAGCGAGATAGACATACGACTTTCCGAATCGAAATCGAATCGGAGTGTTTGTGAAAACGGGGTCAGATGTATTTATTTATGGTCGCTATTTATGGTCGCTCCTTGTATGCTTCAGTAGTTCAGTTCTTGAAGTGAAAACTTCTTTAGCATCGTTGTGATTTGAAACTCGATGAAACGATAAAACGACAGTAAAAAAAGACAGACACATTTTAATAGCTCTGTATGGTGTCGGACGTAAAGAATAGCACCATCCCATATCTTCCCGTGGGTGTCGTAAGAGGCGACTAAGGGACTTGCCAGAGAATGGGAAGCAGCGTTCTCTGTGTTTTTCTAACAACCATACAACTGCGATCGCCAACCCGCCTGCCAAGCGTGGCGATTAGTGCAAAACTCCCCAAAATCTCAATGTGGCGACATTTGGGGGAGGCCTATGTCTAGCAGTGGACGTCTTTAGGGCTGAATGATGATGATGACATTTTAATGTGAGAGAAAATGAGATAGCGACAGTAAAAAGAGACAGACACATTTTAACGTGGGAGAAACTGAGATATGAAGCATTATACAGTGTTTCCTAAGTTTGTGGTTCTCTATGTGCTACAGTCAGCTATAGCCTAAATTATATTATTTGTGGATGGGTGATCAAGGTTAAGCGACGGTTGCCCAGGTCAGTATGTGGGTGGGTGATCAAGGTTAAGGAACGATAGCCGAGGTCAGTATGTGGATGGGTGATCAAGGTTAAAGCAACGGCAGCCGAGGTCAGTATGTGAATGGGTGATCAAGGTTAAGCAACGGTTGCCCAGGTCAGTATGTGGATGGGTGATCAAGGCTAAGTAACGGTAGCCGAGGTCATTCTGTGGGTGGGTGATTAAGGTTAAGCGACGGTTGCCGACGTCAGTATGTGGATGGGTGATCGAGGTTAAGCACCGGTAGCCGAGGCCAGTATGTGGATGGGTGATCAAGGTTAAGCGACGGTTGCCGAGGTCAGTCTGTGGATGGGTGATCAACGTAAAGCAACGGTAGCCGAGGTCAGTATGTGGATAGGTGATCAAGGTTAAACGACGGTTGCCCAGGTCAGTATGTGGATGGGTGATCAAGGCTAAGCAACGGTAGCCGAGGTCAGTATGTGGATGGATGATCAAGGTCAAGCAACGGTAGCCGAAATCAGTCTGTGGATGGGCGATCAAGGTCAAGCAACGGTAGCTGAAGTCAGTCTGTGGATGGGCGATTCTTATTCTTATTCTTTATTGCAAACAAAAAAAAGAAAAATATACACACAAATTGCAATATAAAAACTTATGTACAACGGCGAGCTTAACCCAGAATTGGGTTTTCTTACAGCAAACCATTTTTCGATTGCGAGATCAAGGTTAAGCAACGGTAGCCGAGCTCAGTCTGTGAATCGAAGTTGAGGAAGTCGTGTGAATTGCACACGTTTTTTCTTCAGTCTGTGGATATAAATTCTTTTCGTAAATACTCAATAATTTTGCGGAATAGTCAGAGAAGTAATAAGTTGAGGCTTGACAGCTTGACAACCACTAAAAAAGTATTTTCTTTTTTTTTTCAATTGAAGCACTGAGTGCATCAAGGGCGTTCGGCACCCAATGCCCGTGTTGATATGTATTAAATTAAGCATTGCGCCATCTAGTTTCATATGGCAAAAACTCATTTTAATTAATTGATTCTAGATAGCGTGATAGACATCTATTGAGACTTTGAGAGGGTTTCGCTACGCCGTTGTTGCAGGGATTTGCGTTTGAATTTCAAACACGTTACGACCTCCAGCCTGCCAAAGTTGTAAAAACATGTCCGAAATCAGTGATTTTGGCTCAGATTATGATAAGGCTATGTTCCCCCAAAAAATGAAGGAAAGAAGAAGAAATATAAAGTTATGGAAGAAAAAATTGCCTGTCTGTAAAGTCGGTTTACGGACGACAGTTTAGCGTGACACCGTCATAACAAAAAAATGCGGCGCAAGCGTATAATGAGCGTAACGGGAGAATGAGCGTAACTGGACAATGAGCGTAACGGGACAATGCGCGTAACGGGACAATGCGCGTAACGGGACAATGCGCGTAACGGGACAATGCGCGTAACGGGACAATGAGTCATCCTTTTTCGTGCGTACAGCCGGCGTACATCGATTTATTAGACGTTGTCACGTCCAAATGTGCGCAAGGCTAGGATAAGTTTGATAACGACGATTGAATGTGACGATTCTGGTGTGTCGAGCGAATTCAGAGAATTTTAAAACTTGAACACAAATATTTTTAAACTTTTAAATAATGAAACCATGCAATAATGCACCTGCTGTGATTTGCTTTTAAATAAAAATGATTATTTTAAGCACCCAAAGCTAGTGATGTAGTTAAGGTTCACTTTTGTGTGTACGGGAAACTTGTTAGAAAATCACAAATGCGTCTGTCTTCAATGGTGTTTATTAGCGACTAAGTAATAAATGGTTCTTACGTAGCTAGTTAAGTATAAAATTAGACTAATGACGCAACATACTGCCCACCAAAGGGACAACAAGGCCCTTTAAATAATGCTTAGTGGACTGTATAACTACTAATTTGAACGATCTAAATTGATAAGCAGTATGTAACGTTACCAATTATCTATATCTAAATTAGAACATAAATTATTACCACTACGTTGTTCTTAATTTGCAATGTTGTAAGTTTATACAGTAAGTACGAATAGACATACATAATGCCTCCATGCAAAATTGAAATGAGGTTTGACAAAGTTATACAATGAAGTAATTACAATAATGTTTAACACTCAGTTAGTGTCAATAGGTAGGGGACACAGTTTCGTGACAGATCTCTTTACAATGTTATTTCCAGATTTAACGCTGTACACTCGTGTGAGTCCATCATGCCCGGAATGCTTGTCTACTATGCGGCCTAGTAACCATTTTCCCGCAGGTATTCCATCTGCTTTGATTAGTATGTACTATGTCACCAATAGTAAATTCTTGTTTTTTCGTATGCCAAACTTGACGCTGTTGTAGACTTGTTAAATATTCGTTTTGCCATCTTCGCCAGATGTCGCCTACGAGCTTTTAAGTGTGTTGCCATCGTGTTAAGTTGTGAATTTTTGTGTCTTTATAATCTGGTGAAGGCACGACTATTGCGGCTTCGTGTATCAAAAAATGACCAGGCGTAAGGGGTTCTATAGAATCTACATCCGAGTCATTAATAGGACATAGAGGTCTTGAATAAAGACACGCTTCGATTTGGCACATTATTGTTGTCATTTCTTCGAAAGTGAGATTTGTTGTCAACACGCGTTTCAGATGAGTCTTCAGGGACTTCACATTAGCCTCGCAGAGGCCTCCAAAGTTAGGACTGTACGCCGGTATAAAATGCCACTGTGTGCCTTCCAAAGCCAACTTGTGCGCAATGTCTTTCTCAACTCAAGTTAGCTTCTTGCCATGCTGCAGCTAAATCCTTTTCTGCACCAACAAAGTTTCTCCCTTGGTCACTCCACATGTGGCTGCATTTACCTCTTCTTGAAACAAAGCGTTTGAATGCAGCTATAAATCCTTCGGCTGTAAGGTCTCCTACTAATTCGAGGTGTATTGCCTTTGTAGACATACAAACAAATAAAGCAATGTACGCCTTTTGAGTTTTCATGCCTCTACCTCTTGACATTAATATTTGGAATGGACCAGCATAATCCACGCCGCTGTGTAAAAAGGCTCTAGTAGGGGTGACTCTTTCCTTTGGCAGGTCTCCCATGATATGAGTTCGTGCACTAGCTCTTTGCTTTGCACACACTAAACATTTGCGGTTGAAGTTTTTTATTAATCCTTTAGCTCGAATGATCCAATATTTAGAGCGTAAAAAGCAGAACATTAATTGAACACCACCGTGTAGTGTTTGAGCATGGGCATCTGCAATGAGTAAAGGAAGTAAGTTGTTGTTATGTCCTAATATTATAGGATGTTTGCTATTCTCATTTAATTTTGCATGTCGAAGACGACCGCCCACCCTGAGGATACCATCTTGGTCCAAGTATGGGGTAAGTGTTTTATGTTAAAGGAGGTTTCATAGGCTGATATTGAAACTATACATTTTTTTTTTTTTTTTTTATTTCTGTTACTTTGACTGTGTCACTCATAAATTTTTTCTCGTTGTGCAAATACATTATATTTTATTGTTTCTATGATCATATTGTTTTGCTTCATAGATTGCGCTCTGGTCACTACCCTTCTCGGAAGTTTGGTTTTTTGATGAAGAAAGTAAATTCTCCCAATTGTGAAACTTGTGGAACGGTTGAAGACGTTCACCATATACTTGTAGAGTGTACTAAGTACAAGAAGGAAAAAGAAACTCTGTTCAGTTTGTTAAAATTAAATAAATATGATACCGGTCCATATGTTCAGGTTCTAGCGCAACCTTCAACGGAGATTGCAATTCTCCTTGCTGAATTTTTTTAGAGAATTATTATTTATATTGTATGTGTAGTTTAGTTTAGAATAGGTTAAGTTATGATGAGGCTGACTTGCCTTTGAGGATAAAAGCCTCCGATAAAATACAAGAATAAAAAAAAAAAAAAAAATTGTTTCTATGATCGTTTCAATAAACAATAAGGATTCTTTAACATGGTAGCAGAGCGTGGTTGAAAAACAATTCATAGAAATGATATAGAATATAAAGTTGTAAGTACCTACTTAAGATTTCCGGAAAATATTTACGTAAAAACAAACTTTTGCAATTTTTTTTGTCGAAAATGTCTTCATCAGGCTCAACCAGCTGTAAGATTGACATCGGGCAACTAAAAGGTAAAGAAAGTTGGGCCACATGGCGCTACAAAGTCACTCAGCTTTTAAGGGGCAGCCAAGGTGGATTGAGTGCTGTCGAGGGCAAACTTGCAAAACCTATTCATCCAGGGTCTACAGCGACTGTAGAGGAAGTGGCTACGTATAAAAAGGAAACACAACACTACAACGAAGTTGACAGCCATGCCGTTTTGTTGTTAACGGCCAACATGACGGACGAGACGCTGCAAAAAATCATGAGGCTTCAAAATGCTCAAGAGATTTGGGATGAGCTACATCGCCTGTTTGACTCATCGTCTGATGACAGGACGTACACGTACTCGCTGGATTTCTACCATTATTGTAAAGATCCGACACATGATATGGCGACACATATCTCCAAGGTGAAAAACCTATGGCATGATTTGAAAACAGAGCTGATAAAGGAGTACAAGTGTGATCTACCGGATGTTCTCCTAATTTGCAAGATTCTTGACTCACTCCCCGAGGAGTACTTCAGTTTCAAATCATCATGGTTGCTAATGTCAAAGTCAGATCGCAGTATAGAAAATCTAGCTTCGCAATTGTGTCATTTTGAAAAATCATTAGCCGGTAATAGTAACGGAAATTCAGATGTATTGAACGTTCAACCAAAAAAAATTAAAAGTTTTCAAAAATAAAATGTGGTTATTGTGGCAAACCAGGCCATAAAGTCAAGAGATGTCAAAAGTGGATCTCAGATGGAAGACCACCGAAAGCTTCTACTACAAGCAAAGCTACCCTGACAATTATTACAGCAGAAAGTCACCAAGCGTTAAAGAAACCCGCTCTTTTTTCAAGACAGATACCGAGAGTTGGTATGTTGACAATGGTGCGACAAACCATGTCACAGGTCGTAGAGACTACTTTACAACTTTCGAAAGTTTTGAAGATTCTACAACGGATTATACGTTGACCACCGCAAATGGTGTTGTTGTAAAAGTGATTGGAAGAGGTACAGTTGACTTGATTGCCTATGTTCATAAAGAAAAGCAAGACATTCAACAAAATAATGTATGGTATGTACCGGGTATTACTAAAAATCTGTTTTCGGTACTTGCGGCACAAGACACATTGGAAAATAGCGAATTTACTTCTGAAAGAGAAACTTGTTGGTTAAAAGAAAAAGGAAGGGTCTTGCTAATGGGAAAACGTTCAAAAAATGGAGGACTCTATGAACTACTTGCGAAGACAATAGTCAATAAAGCTGCTTCCAACATTGAAACCCACGTAATGACCAACCTACAACTTTACCATGAAAGATTTGTCCACCAGTACAAAAGACATGTAAAGAAGGTCATCGAAAAGGAACTCGGTATCAAAGTGAAGCTAGATTCCGAATTATGTGCAGGTTGTGTATATGGAAAGACACATCGTAGTAAATTTGGGACAAGGGCTCAGGCGAAAGAACCTGGTGAAATACTACAAACCGACGTTTGTGGTCCATTCCCACCTTCCTTCGGCAAAAATAGATATTTTGTCCTATTCAAAGATGACTATAGCAAATATCGCTGCGTCCATTTCATGAAAAATAAATCGGAAGTAGCAGATAAACTTGTTCAAGTTCTGAAAGAGATTAAAACAAGGGGACACACTGTAAAAGAAATTTACAGTGACAATGGCGGAGAGTTCGACAATGGTAGAGTAAAGCAAATCTTGCAAAATGCTGGTATTACCCAAAGGCTGAGTATGCCCTACACCCCAGAGCAAAATGGGACAAGTGAACGGGAAAATAGGACGCTTGTAGAAGCCGCACGCAGTATGATGCACTCTCATGAAGAACTTCCGATTGCCTTGTGGTGCGAGCTGATAAGTACAGCCGCATATGTCCTGAATAGGACAGGGCCCACATGCATAGATTGCAAATCACCATACGAACTTTGGTATGGTCGAAAACCAGGAATAAAGCATCTCAGAGTCATTGGCAGTGAATGCTACGCCCATGTGCCAAAACAGAAGCGTAAGAAGCTTGCCAAGAAAGCTCAGAAATGTATCCTAATCGGTTACGAAGGTGATGAAGGGTACCGTTTAGTAAGCTTCGACAAATGTGGAAAGCCAACGATCATCAGATCAAGAGATGTTATATTTAATGAATCCATCATAGAATCGATTGGATTAAATGATGAGATTGAATCAGAAACTGATAATGAAATCGAGTACAAACTTCCCTCAAAGAAAACGGTCAAGTGTCAAGAGCAAGGGAGGATGAGCCTAACGAAGCCATTCAATTGCCTGTTGACATGTCAGGTGCAAGGGAGGATGAGCAAGATGAAGCCGATCGGCCATCTATCTGTATGCCCCAGACAAGTCAAGATTTTCGTGACACAACGGATGAAGAACAGGAAAGGTACGATACTCCATATGATTCTGAGGAAGAAGAAAGTGTAGATAGGGTCCTTCGAGATAGAAGCCAGCTACGACCACCTGCGAGGTACGGTGATTTCGTATTATATTTGAGTTCCTTTGTTGAACCCAAGACTTACAAAGAAGCATTGACAAGCTCACAGAAGGAGAAATGGCTGAAAGCTATGGAAAGCGAGATGAAATCGCTGTCTGAAACTAAGACATGGATTTTGGTGGACTTACCCAAAGGTCGAAAACCAATTTCATGTAAATGGATCTACAAAGTTAAGACAAATGAATTAAGACTAAGAATAGATATATATAGAATTAAGAAAAATTAAGACAATGGAAGTCGCAACAAATTCAAAGCTAGGCTAGTGGCTAGAGGATTCACTCAAAAGGAAGGAGTTGACTTCTACGAAACTTTCAGCCCTGTGGCAAAGCTAGCTACAGTAAAACTGATCATAAAAATCGCAGTTGATGAAGATCTTGCTCTAACACAGTTTGATGTTGCAACGGCATTCCTCAATGGTTCACTCGATGTAGATATTTACATGAACCAACCGGAAGGTTATAGTGACGGAACAAACAAAGTGTGTAAACTTCTGAAAAGCCTGTATGGCTTAAAGCAGTCAGAGGATGTTACAAAAGTAAAGCGTATATTCCGCTACATCAAGGGTACTGTTGACTATAGTCTAATTTACCGAAAAGAAAATAAAGGACTAATATGCTACAGTGATTCTGACCATGGAGGAGATAAACAGACAGGACGCTCTACATCGGGTATCCTCTGCATGTACTCCGGTGGAATTATATCCTGGGCCTGCAGGCGCCAGACCTGCGTAGCAATCTCGAGCACTGAAGCCGAACTAGTAGCGGCCAGTGAAACTGCAAGGGAGATGATCTGGTTGAAAAGGCTGATCATAGAAGTCTCCCAGCTGAATGGGACTCCGAGCCTTCTGGTGGACAATGATGCAGCTATAAAGATATCCCAAAATCCTGAAATGCACAGGAGAACCAAACATATAGCGCTCAGGCACTTCTACATCAGAAATTGGTGACCGATAAGGAAGTCCAAGTGAAATATACTCCAACTGAGTATCAATATGCAGATATGCTGACAAAACCAGTAAGTGGACCAAGGCTTCTGGTACTACTAAAGAAGATTGGCCTGATGAGCACTGATTAGTAACAATGATATCAAAAAGGGAGGATGTTAAAGGAGGTTTCATAGGGTGATATTGAAACTATACTATTTTTTTTTTTTGATAACTGTTACTTTGACTGTGTCACTCATAAATTTTTTCTCGTTGTGCAAATACATTTTAATAGGTCTTTACCTATGAAATTGCCGTTTTGTTTGAAAAAAGTTAAAGTATTTTTTTTTTCGAACTTATTTATTTCTTTTATTCAAAGTAATCACCCTTGCAATCAATGCATCTTTGCCAACGCTGTGGCAGTTTATGGATGCCCTTCTTGAAAAAATCAGCTGGACGGGAGACAACAAACTCTTCAAAGGCGTTTTGTACTGCCTCTCGGGAATTGAATTTTTTTCCCGCTAAAAAGTTGTCCAAATTTTGGAAAAAGTAATAGTCGGAAGGCGCAAGATCTGGTGAGTATGGCGGATGAGGGAGAGCTTCCAAACCCAACTCATGCAGCTTAGAGACGGTCTGTTGTGCAGTATGGGGCCGCGCGTTGTCGTGAAGTAGCAGTGGAGACGACCGATTGACCAAAGCTGGTTGCAGACGTGCGAGTTTCGCCATCATTGTGGTCAGTTCTTCTATGTACACATCTGCAGTAATGCTCTCGCCGTTTTGTAAAAAGCTATGATGAATCACACCAGCACTAGACCACCAAACTGTGACCATAACCTTTCTAGGGGTCATTTTTCGTTTTGCACATTGCTTTGGTACCGAACCAGGATCTAACCAACTTGCTGAGCGCTTTCGATTGTCAAAAAGAATCCATTTTTCGTCGCACGTAACAATTCGGTTCAAAATTCCTTCATTTCTGTGCCTGTTAAGCAGCGCAAGGCAAGTCTCGACGCGTACGTTGCGCTGGCGATCGTTAAGTTCGTGGGGCACCCATCTATCAAGCTTTTTTATCTTGCCAATCTGTCGCAAATGGACCAATATTGTTTTAATGCTAACATCAAAAGCTGCTGCCAGCTCAGCTGTAGATTGAGTTTCATCAGCTTCAACAATCACCTTTAATTCATCATTGTTGACCAAAGTTTCCGGACGACCACGAGGTTCATTTTTCAAGTCAAAATTCCCAGAACGGAACCGAGCAAACCAATAACGGGTTGTGCGTTCGTTTGTACAGTTCTCTCCGTAAACGTCGTTGATGTTACGGGTCGTTTGTGCCGCGTTGGTGCCACGACGGAACTCATATTCCATAATTACACGAAATTTCAAAGTATCCATTATGAGGAAAAATGTTGCATTTCATCAATGATGTATGTAATTCTTCGGTTGTTAAACTTCTGCAATTTTCGTAAGTATCCAATTCTCTTTTGTAATTGGCAAATCTTCGACGGTATGCTAACACCTTTAATAATTCTTGTAAATTATCAAATTGCTTTATTTTGTTGCGGGTGTTCCTTCAGATAAAATAAAATACTTCGAAAATCATTTCCCTTCTTTTATATTTACTCAATCCTTTACAAAATATACATTTTATCAAATACAACACGACATGTCATCGACACAAAACCTGCTAGACTGTTCTGTCATATAATTTTCTTTTGGATAGAACATTCACGACATCCAAACTTCTTAAAATCCCATAAACAATTCAACGTGCCAGTAATCTTCTACATTAAATTACTATTTCCATAACATCCCCTCTTAATTTTATCCCTTTTCTGTTCCAGGTCAGTGACGACTACATCAGGCTGTTTAAATTCTATTTTCTTTTCAGATAACCATTTCTGTCCGGACCCCACCACCATTTTTATTGTTTCAGTCATAGAGGAAAGTAATATATGTTTCAGTTTAGCAAGTAATATGCCTCTCGACGCAATATCCGCAGGATTTTCTTCTGATGCAACGTGGTACCATTGGTTGTTATTAAGATTTTCAGTGATTTCTGCGACTCGATTGGCCACAAATGTTTTCCATCTATGTGGTTCCCCGGATAGCCATGCAATAACGATTGTAGAATCCGTCCACGCGAACATTTGTGCAGTTGATATTCTCATAGCCTTTCCTATTTGATTCAATAATCGTGAAAGAAGTAGTGATCCAGAAAGCTCCAAACGTGGTACCGATACAGTCTTTAGCGGTGCGGGTCTTGTTCTAGCTGCTATTCGTTTTGTTGAAATATGGCCGTCCTGTGATTCGATTTTTACGTAAGCAACTGCTGCATAAGCCTTCATGGACGCATAGCTGAAGCCATGAATTTGTACATTGTTTATTTCCGTGCTAAAGGTTTCAAGCCATCGATCAATGTAAATGATTTTTACATTTCTGAATTCTTCACGAATAGTCATCCATTCTTCTTATAATTCGGGACTTAATGTGTCATCCCAATCGACCCTTTCCAGCCACAGCCTTTGTATAAACATCTTCGCCATCACTACACTTGGGGCAATCCATCCCAAGGGATCAAATAGTTTTTGAACGTCTGACAAGATAGTTCTTTTTGTAATGTTGACAAACATTGTTGGTAGTTTCAATTGGTATTGAAATTGGTCTGCTCCCAAATTCCAAATCAAACCTAGTGTTTTGCAGTGCCATCCATTTTGTTTATTTCTAGGTGTGCTACAGCACTTCGTTTGTTTGTGTCAATGGATTTCATAAATTCCGGACAGTTAGATGACCACTTCGAGAGTGTGAATCCACCCTTCTTCAATACGTGAGATACTTCTTTTGCAGATGTAATGGCTTGATTAGTTGTATCTTCACCCGCTAACAGATCGTCAACGAGGAAATTTTCTAAACTAATATTATAAAGAGGAAAGATTTGATTGTTTGTTTGTTTGCATTGAATAGGCTCGAAACTACTGGTCCGATTTGAAAAAAACTTTCAGTGTTATATAGCCCATTTATCGAGGAAGGCTAATAGGCTATATATCATCACGCTACGACCAATAGGAGTGGAGCAGCAATGAAAAATGTTGCAAAAACGGAGAAAATGTGACGCAAACGAAGTTGCACCGGACAGCTAGTCTTTGATAATTTTGACTACATTCGGGTAATTTTGTCCTTCATCATCAGCAACTTGATGGAGTGTTTTCACCGCGAGATAGGGTGCTGATGCTGTTCTGAATGTAACTCGAAGCAGGCGATATTCATTAATGTTGTCATGTTCTTCTTCTCGCCACAGAATACGCTGATACTTATTTGCGTCTTCTGGGTGAACACATACTTGCAGGTACATTTTTGTTATATCACTGGCTAACAAACACGTTTCATTCTCCATCTCATGAGAATATTTCTGAGATCTTCCTGAAGCTAAGGACCAACCATCAACTCATCGTTGCGCGAGACTTGATTTGAACCTTTCGCCGATGCGTCAAAGACCACGCGAGTCTTCGATGTTTCTTTATCTTCTCGGACGACGGCATGGTGAGGTTAGTATACAACCCTTTCATTTATGACTTCTTTTTCAGGTATTACTTCCATATAGTTTAAATTTAACTATTCTTTCATTACTTTCTGGTAATTTTCTTTCAGGTTGGGTGATCTTCTAAATTTTCTTTCCAATTGTAGCAGTCTGTTTTTGGCTATTTCCTTTGTGTTACCTTGTAGACATGTTGGTTGTGGTGTTTTCAAAGGCAACTTAACCATGTACCTCTTCCGTCTGTGTGTATGTTTCTTCATAAATTGATTCGCACAATTTTTCTTCTTTTGTTAGGTTTCTTTTGTTTTCTGTGTCTATTTTCCACAGAGACTTAAGCATGACATCCATGTCCACTTGGTGATGAAGAACGAGAGCAGAATCGTCTTGTGACCTAGTATTTATTTCACCAAAGAGAATCCATCCAAGGTATGTTTTCTGTGCACATGGTGTACCCGGTGGACCCCTGATAAGTTTTTCTTGTACGATTTGAGAGTACCTACTGTTTGACACAAAACAAACGACGACTTACAAAAGTAAGTCTATCGGGCCTGGTGTGTCGTAGTTCGAGTCAGCCAGGTTGAGTCCTTCTAGATGTGGCCAGTTATCAGCAGTAATTGTTTTAGGAGGGAGTTTAGTGGTAAGTTGTTTTGACATGACGAACGCTTCGACATCTATCTTGAAGTTTGTGTTCCAGCGGGAACCGATTTGCAGCTGTACCACGTGGTTTACATTTGTCTTTGTTGAGCCCACTCCAATGATACTTCCTCTCATTGATCGTTTAGTCAGTCAGTAGTTGAGCATTTAAGACGCTTTCTCACTAATAAGTGCTATCTGCGAACCTTGTTCCACTAATGCGCGTAATACAACAGTGTGATTTTGTTCGTTTCGTACTGTCACTGTTGCCGTAGCTAATAATGCTATGCCTTGTCTGCCGTCTGGTACTGTGGTGTGAGGCGACCTTTGTATTGACAGAAACTTCCTGTTGTGCTTCTACATTGGTTTGAGCAGGCTTCGGTTGCATGGAGGTCTCTTGTACCGAAGTCTCAGGTTCTTTGTTGAGATGTAGAAGGCTATGGTGTCGCCTTTTGCATATACGACAGGACACTGGTAGTCTACATTTTCTTGCCGAATGTCCTGGTACCAAACAGTTGTAGCGTAGGTTGTTGGTTTTTACATAATTAACTCGTTCATTAGGTTGCAGTTTTTTAAATTATTTACAGTGGCATAACGTGTGATTTTCATTGCATAAGACACATGTTTTCCCTGACGGTGGCGATGAGGTACTCGTGGTATGAACAGCGCGATCCTTTGTTGTTTTAATTTGTGTTCCAGGTGTGACAAGCTCCAGTGTTCGGTATGTGGACTGAAGAAACCTTTTCAGATCATTCCATGTGGGTAAGTCATCAACATCTTCTTTGTATACGTATTGTTCCCAGTCCTTGTGTGATTCAATTACTGAACTACCAGAAAAATAATTATAGGATCCCATGAATCCAAGCATATATCTAAGTTCCAAGGTTATTTAAACAATCCGTTTGGTGTCCAATAAACCTTTAATTAGATTAGGTGATTGAGAACTCATTTTCTTTTGATAGACTAACTGTTTTAACACTCAGTTCATGATCAAACGTTTGTTTCCATACCTTGTTTTTAGAACGTCCCAAGCTTGTTCATAATTTTTATGTGTTACCTGGATATGTTTCAATAAGTTCTCTGCCTCTTCAGTAACACTGCACTTCAAATAATGTAACTTTTGTACGTCACTAATAGTTGTGTTCGTATGCACTAACGATGTAAACAAATCTTGAAATGTAGGCCATTCTTCATATTTTCCACTAAAAGATGGCAGCTGTATTCGAGGTAACCTCACGAACGCATTTTGATGATCAGGATTCGTCGCGACACTGGTATTAGTTTGCGATGACGTCGTCGGCGATGTTGTATTCTGTTCATTTAACATATCACGTAAATCAGCTAACAAAATAAGATATAAGTCTTCATAAATATAGAACTCCTCATTAGTAAAATATGGTAAAATAGCTTTTTGTTCCTTCGGCGTTATTTTTACCAAGGAATGATGAGCGTTTTTGAATGTTAACCAATAATCTTCTATCGCCTTAATACGGGTTTCAATATATCCTTTAGTTAATCGTGATTTAGAGCATTTCTTGAGATTAACTAGAGTTTTTTGCAGTAAAGAAGCAGTATCTTCCAATATATTTAATAATTCCTTTGTAGTAGTCATCGTTACAAATCCTTATCTCGTTACAAATCCTTATCGCATTTCAAACATTTTCGAAATGTCTTTTAAAAATGGAGATAATTGGAAATTACTGTTTCTATAGATAATTAAAAATCGGTCTAATTAACCGACTTCAAAAAAGGAGGAGGTTCTCAATTCGACGGTATGTTTTTTTTTTTGTTTTTTAGGTGATTTTTCGAAAATGTTTTTTAGTAACTTTTTAGACCCATGTATACTGCTTATGCGTAGGAAGTTTCATTAAAATATGTTCAGTCATTTCGGAATAAACGCTCTTGTGAGTAAAAAAAAAAAGTTCTGTCTAATTCCTTCGTCGAGCTCTTTATTTTTTTTCTAATAGTCGAGCATTTGTTTTCTTCAGAGAGAGTATGACCTCGAGAACATGTGTATATCCTCGTGGAAAACTGCGGAAGGAAACTGCGACTTTGACCGTGTATGCAGGTTTGTAGGAAACAGCAGTTTCTTTTTTTAATTACCGACGGTGGGCGCGTTCGGGTTCAGAATGATGTATGTACCTACCTACTGACTACGTGGCAACCGTTTTAGCGTCGGTCTCCTTTCTCTATATCTAGGGCTAAGTATGTGGAGATTTTTAAGTGGCAATTCAATGAATAGAATATGGGACAGCAAAATTTATATTTATTAACATAAAAAATAAGTACAATCATTAAAAAAGTTTTACTTAAATCGTAAATCAGACACCAAAGCCACATGATCCGAAGGAAATACTACACTCGGTAATGCTGTGTGTAATTTTAATTCATCAACAGACGGAAGTGGAACCACCTGCAAACATATTAACATTACACATAAATATTATATAATTTTTGTTGTTCACAACCACTGCTTTTAGCGTTGTATTTGTTCACAGAATTAAATATTATTTTATCCTCTAACTAACGATAACCAAAAAATTATTTTCTGGTCAAGGCAAAAGCTTTTAAAAAAAAACTGGCCAAGAGCGAGTCAGACTCGCGCACTAAGGGTTCCGTACCATTATTTATAAAAACGAGCAAAAAAATCACTTGTTTGTATGGGAGCCCCCCTTAAATATTTATTTTATTCTGTTTTTAGTATTTTTTGTTATAGCATCAACAGAGATACATAATCTGTGGAAATTTCAACTGGCTAACTATCACGGTTCATGAGATACAGCCTGGTGACAGACGGACGGACGGACGGACAGCGAAGTCTCAGTAAGAGGGTCCCGTTTGACCCTTTGGGTACGGAACCCTAAAAAGTGCTTATATACCCCTTAACCCTTCACATTTAGAACAGTCGAGTTTTCCTAGCTTATGTTATTCGACTCATGTTGTCGATTTCATCACTAATTTTTACGGTACGTGGTTTTTACTATATATAATTGTGCAGCTATAAAACTAATACAGCAAAGAAATGAAGAACAAGATTGTTTTTAATGAGGTACAATGATTATTGATACTTTACCTGTTCTACTTCTAAGTTAGTTTTGTCATAAAAGATGTAATCCAGACAATCTGCAAACTCGGCTGTATAATTTGTAAAAGGAGGCGTTCCACATGCACTTGCTAAAGAAATATTTTGCTCTAAACTTAAATCATTCACAGCTTCATCTTTGTCTGAAATAAAGAAAAATGTTTATGTATTTTTATTCAGCAACCAACATAGCTAGGTAAAGTAGTTTTGACAGGGACTCAAACTGTAACCGTAATAAGTATTTTTAACACTGTTTTTTAAAACAGTTATAACAGAAAAACACTTTTAAATGTAATAGATACAATAATGTTACCGAATCAAACTGTAACCTTTTATATGTGTGAAGGTTAAGCCGTGCTTGCCGAGGTTGGTCCGTAGATGGGTGACCATCTTTACATACCGAGTTTCCTCCAGCCTCGGAAAGCACGTTAAGCCGTTGGTCCCGGCTGTCATTTGTAGATCTTTGGCAGTCGTTACGAGTAGTCAGAAGCCGAAAGTCTGACATCCAGTCTTACCACGGGGTATCGTATTACCCAGTTACTGGGTTGTGGAGGTCAGATAGGCAGTCGCTCCATGTAAAATGCTGATAGTCAGCTGCATCCGGTTAGACTGGAAGCCGACCCTAAGAAAGTTTGGGAAAAGGCTAGGCAAATGATGATGAGGAATCGTAGCTGTTGGTGGCTTTTCAAATATTGACTATTCTACAAATATACCAGGCCCCTCAGAAAGTATTGCGAAAAAAAGTTTTTATATATGGGAGACTGGCCAGTTATTATGTTTTTCGAAAATATGATTATTTATAAGTAAAAATAAGTAAGTTCCAATTTCAAAATTTCCCTCCACATTTTTTGCGAGTTAATTCAAAGTATTGTGTCTCACTGAAATATGGATCTGCGCCGGGAACATTTTAGAGCTATGATTTTATACGATTTCAAGTGTCGCCTGAAACCGGATGAATCGTACGATAGACTTCAAATGGCATTCATGGATGAAGGCCCTTCCAAGGCAACCGTGTATCGTTGGTATAACGAATTCAAGCGCGGTCGACCAACTTTGGGGGATGACGAAAGAAGCGGTCGCCCTTTGACGGCTGTTACCGAAGAAAACGTGCTAGCAGTGAAAAATTTAATCCAAGACAATAGGCGAATTACATATCAGGAGATTCAACACATATTGAAGATTGGATCGGGAAGCGTTCACGAGATTCTACACAGCCATCTTCGCGTGAGGAGGATAGTATCACGCTGGGTGCCGCACAACCTCACCGATGCTCAGAAGCAGGCCCGGGTGGAATGGTGCCGTGATATGCTTAACAAATTTGAAGCAGGCTCGTCTCGGCGTGTTTACGACATCGTTACAGGTGATGAGTCCTGGATTTATCAATACGACCCAGAAACCAAGCGCCAGTCGACTGTTTGGGTGTTTCAAAATGAGCCAACGCCTACCAAAGTGAAGCGATCTAGAAGCGGGGGTAAGATTTTGATCGCTAGCTTTTTTAATTTGACTGGCCACTTGGTATCAATTCCCTTACGGGATCAAAGAAGCATTAATGCCGAATGGTATACTTCCAAATGTTTGCCAGAAGTTTTCTCTGTTATAAGCAACAAGCGACCAAACACAGGGCTCCGCGGGCTACTGCTCCACCACGACAATGCACCTGCGCACACCGCACTCAAAACGAGGGACTTCCTGGACAGCACGCCAGTCAAACTCCTGGGTCACCCTCCTTACAGCCCTGATCTAGCACCGTGTGACTTCTTTTTATTCCCAAAAATAAAAAATCAGCTCAAAGGGATACAATTTTCGTCGCCGGAAGATGCGCTGGCTGGGTTCGAGCAGGCTGTAAACGAGGTGTCTGCGGCGGACTGGAAAAAGTGTTTTGAAAACTGGTTTAGGCGCATGAATCTTTGTATAGAGGCTGGTGGAAAGTACTTTGAAAAGATTTAATAAAAATATATGTACGTATAGAACAATTTTTTTTAGTTTCGCAAAACTTTCTGAGTGTCCCACGTATGTTATCACTTTGAGTAAAAAATCTATGTGTCGGTCGTCGCGCCTCGACACGTCTTTTTAATACTTTACTTCTATCTAACCATGTTTTATCAGTTGTGTGTTGTATTATCAAACCTAACTGTGATGCCATGGTTACACTTAGTTTTAATATCATGTAAGTACAGTCAAAGAAATTAACTGTTTATCTAATTTACAGACTGCATCAATACTTTCGCTGCTAAGTTCAAATAAATAAATTTTAATAGTACGCTCAAAATTCAGTCATCTTTAGCTACGTGAGAGAACTCGGTAGAGTATGGTGTCGGACATAAAGAATAGCACCATCCGATATCTTCCCGTGGGTGTCGTAAGAGGCGACTAAGGGACTTGCCAGAGAATGGGCAGCAGCATTCTCTGTGCTTTTGCAACAACCGTACTGCGATCACCAACCCGTCTGCCAAGCGTGGCGATTATAGCAAAACCCCCCAAAATGTCAATGTGGCGACACTTGGGTGAGGCCTATGTCCAGCAGTGGACGTCTTTTGGGCTGAAATGATGATGATGATGATAATAAAAAAGATAAGTACAGTATTATTTGCTCTTTCTAAAAAATCACACTCTGGTGGTGCTGGGACCATTTCAGCCCACCCTCCCTGACTATATATTATTTTACTTACTAGATTTCCAGTCTGGTAAAGTACTTGGCGATACACCAGTGGTGTACAACTGATATATACCACATGATGGGACACTGTTGAAATCACCACAAAGAACAACACTTATTCTTTTATGTGGAAGCTGAAATGGAAATATTTTTTTACTAATTAATTATTTGCAATCTAATTCTTCTTAGCATGTAGATGGCAAATATAATTTATTTTTTTCATTAAGGTTGAATTTGATTGGTATTGTAAGTACATTAAAAGTTTTAGTATATGACCAAGATATGGTCCAAGATTTTAAAAATTGTGCTATCCTATTCCCTTTATAATGTTTGGACTTTAAAAGATATCTCTGAATAGATTTAATGATTTCAAAGTTAAAGATATTGATCATAAAATCAATGTGTTAAAGTGTCTTATTGCATAAACAAATACCAATCCATTTATTTGCCCATACTCTTCATAGTGATCATTGCTTTTGAAGTAATAAATTAAATTAAATAACAGATGTGTGTGACTAACATAATCATAATGTAAGTATTAAGATAAATGAAAAACAAATTGTTCCTACCTTTGATCTCATATTCTTTAGAATATCCATTAACCAGTATATGACTATACCTCCCTGTAACAATCTTATATGGTCAGCATCAGGGTGGAAATACAAATGTGTGTTGGCTACTATGAGAACCTCATCACGATTGTCAACTGATTGTAGGAATGTGGCACTTGATATTGTAGATCTAGCCAACAATCGTTGTGTTAGGGGAGCATTATCTTTTATTTTAGTCCAAATAGATTTAAGACATTCTTTAGTTTTCAAAGCATCAGCCAATACTATGCTTTCATCTCCCAAAAATCTAAAATTGTTTAAACATATTAGATAGGTGATAAATCAACCATATTTAGTTTGGTTAATTGTTTTTAAAACCATACATAAATCTATCTCTTCTGTAAAAACAGGCCACTCCTTCTGCAACTTTATTTCCCTTCTTATAAAATAAACCATTTAGACCTTCAGAATCCATAATGGGTGTTAAACAGTGATGAAATATTTTACTATCCACTTCTTGAAGACATATTAAATCGCTGTTATATCCTGAAACATGAATAAAAATTTGAATTTTTAGATGTATCACCAACAACCCCCTCATATATATAATTAGATCTTCTTTCATGTAAATAAAATGATTCATTTTAAGAAGGTATGTGTGTTTAAATGACGTACATTGCATACATATAAACTCACCTAGTAATTCTTTCAATATTAGTTGTTTTCTATAATCAATGTGTAGTGCGTATGAGGGACAGTATGGATACAGAACTGTTCGCGTGTAATCTGAGTCACAGTATAAATCAGCCAAAATGTTGTACGATACACATCTGAAGCTGTGAACAAACAATAATATTTTTATAAGAAATTGAGTTTTATTATCTTTATATATAAAATCAATTGTGGTTCGTGGGTCTCGCTAAAACTCGAGAACGGCTGGGCCGATTTGGCTGATTTTGGTTTTGAAATGTTTGTCGTAGTCCCGGGAAGGTTTAAAAGGTAAGAAAAGTTGGGGTAGGGTATGTAGATAGGGTAGGGTAGGGTATGGTAGGTAGGGTCGGGTAGGTAGGTAGGTCGTGTAGGGTAGGTAGGGTAGGATAGGTAGGCAGGTAGGTAGGGTAGGGTAGGTAGCAAAAAGGGCTTTGGCATTCCGGGTACAGCTAGTTATATATAAAACTCATCATTGTCCAGCCCTTATCCCAATTTATATGGGGTTGGCGCAGCATGTCCTCTTCTACAAAACTTCTCTATTACTAGGCGGCAGGTCAAGAGAACAAAATGCATCAATAGATTAGTCATCCATGGTACAGCCTATGTGACCAATTAAGGTTTAATCTTTATTTATATAAATGCAACTGGCATAAAGGAGTACTCTGCAAAATCAAGAATAGCCTCCCTCACAGTTACTATCTACTAATGAAATCGTACCTGGCAGATACTCTTTCAGGTGAAGGAAGCAGACTTCACTTCCAAATTCCACCAAATAGATGCTGGCGTGCCACAAGGATCAGTCCTGGGACCTGTACTGTATACCATATATATGTCTGACCTGCCAGAAGAGGAGAGTGTCACAACAGCCACATTCGCAGATGACACGGCAATTTTAGCAAGCGACAAAAACCCTGTGCTCGCAACACAAAAACTACAAACAAGCTTTAGCAATATTACCAATTGACTCAAAAAATGGAGAATCAAGGCTAGCGCATCAAAATCCGTACAAGTTACATTACATTCACAGTGCAACAAGGAAATTGCCCTCCAGTGCATCTGGGAAACAATACACTACCTCATCAAGACAGTGTACGATACCTTGGACTACACCTAGACCGACGCCTTACATGGAGGCACCATATAAAAATTAGAGACAAGAACTCAAACTTCGATACACTCGCCTCTCTTGGATACTGGGCCGAAACAGCAAACTAAGTGTAGACAACAAACTACTTGTGTCCTTAAACCAGTCTGGATGTATGGTATACAACTCTGGGGCAGCGCTTGTGACTCCAATATCATAATAATACAGCTAATGCAGAACATGATTCTCAGAACCCTATGCAATGTCCCATGGTACATCAACAACGCAGAAATACACCATCATCTGGGGATGAGCACAGTGAAGGAAGAGATTCATAACACTGCAGAGACATACAAAGGAAAGACACCCCAAAAAACTGGCGGCTAAGCTAACAACTAGAAGCTACAATAAACAGCTAAAGCGGAAAGACATATTGACCATATAATCAACTACTATGGTCTGATGAGGAGATGACCTCACTGGAGGACACACTCAATCTGCCACATCCTACAACACACCTGCTTGTAGCCGAAGCTGATCGTAGATTCGTATAAAAAAAAAAATGCAACAATGTTTGTTAGTCACACTAGAACTCGAGAATGGCTGGACCGATTTGGTTGATTTTAGTTTAGATATATCTGTACAAGCCCAAGGAAGGTTTAAAAGGTAGGTAGGGTAGGGAAGGTAGGTAGGGTAGGGTTGGTAGGGTAGAGTAGGCAATGCATGCGGGGGTACCAGCTTGCTGTAGATAATAGAAATATAAAAACATAGATCTATAAAGTTGAGTCATACCTTTTGTGTTGTAATTTCTGTTTTGTAAACATATGTCGTGTTTCAAATGGGCAGTTTCCAGGTCCTGCTTCAACTAGATTCTTACATATAGCTTGAACAGCAGGGCCAACCATTACATCATTTGCTAAAAGTTTGTTATTATAGTATAACTATAAAGTAATAACAGCACTCAAAAATGTGAAGCTTCGACCTTAAGTATAGATGTAAATATCAATTTTATCACTACTTGCCTGGTATACACTCAAACTTTAATTTCATTCCTACATCTTGTGTTTTAGGAGTGTAAATGAATTTGTTGCCTGTGAGTTCCCATTGTATATGCTGCTCACTTACTGAGTTTCCTTTTTCATTTAATGGTAATCCTTTATACCAATTAAAAGTACACTTGTCATGTTTAGCATATTGGGTTTCGAAATTTTGTGGATGAACTGGAAAACCAGCTAAGATGCTTTGTGGTAAGTTCATACTGACTACCCATGGAGAATTAAAAGCTACTTCATAGAAACTGTCTGACATTTTTAATTTTACTGCCCCTTTCATAGTAAACAGGTCGTTACAAGTAATATTTTCATTAATTAAAACATTATTAGAATCATAAAACTCAATGTGAAGCTTTTCACCATCCTGACTATTTTTTTTCTTTTTATTCCCTTTGTCTATAACTTTCTGAATGTTGGTTTTCATACGAGTGAGCAAAACCTGCAAACTTTCTGTTGGCTTTCGGCTGAAATTAAATTGCCTAGCAGAGCCTTTAACGTCTAATAAAAAGGTGATATCGACTTTTTCATCTTGCTCTACGTATCTAAAATAACATTTATTACTATTCATGATTTTTGATAGTGAAATAACGGTAGAGTATAGTCTGTTGCTTATGTTGTGGAATCGTAAAAGCATAATATATTAACAAAACAAACAAAATATTGTTCATACACGTTAGTAAAACTTGATTATAATTTATTATCAGCGTGAAACAAGAAAAAGACAGTATTGTTTCACCACAATAGTAACTAACTAAAGTATTTTGTAATAGTGACTTGTATTTATAACCTCACAAAGTCACGAACACGAATCGGAACTCTGACAGACTGTCAAACTTGACAGATGGTGTTAGCTTTGAAGTTTGATTCAAGTTGCCACACAAACTGTTTGGTTTCTTGACCAGTTGCAACTTGGCATTATTTTTATTACGTACACATGACGACACATCAAGCAATACTGTTACAATATAACATGGGATTGCCATATGTACATTGCCAATTCAATGAGAGATCCGTAAATAGTGGTTGTTTTATGGCTTGATTGGTCGCGATGCGTACTATTACTCATATTAGGGTCCGTCAATCGAAACCATCGATCAATGCTAGAATGGATTAGTCGACAATTGATCGATAGGTTTACCTAGTAGAAACTATCGATCGACGTCGACAAATCCAATCTACCATCGATCGATGGCACTGACCGACGATCGATCGATTGGTGTGGTAACACCCTTAAAAGTCAAAACCTCATGACTTCCTTGACTTGACCCAACCTTTCTTGTTACTTGTTAGTTGTTGTAACGTATATAGTAGTTATTTAAATGAAAACCAATAATGTATACCATAAGTCGTTTCAAACTTATGTTCATTGGGGAATAAGCTATAGAGACGGCATAGCTGGGCTTACCCCTGTACCAAGTATTTAAAAAATATGGTTTCATTATTTTTGGAAAACAAGTTTTAAAAAAAATACAAAAACTTAATAATATTTAATAAAACTAAGAAACTTACGTTGCAATACAGCGGGGGGGAGGGGTGTCGACGTAGTGACGTGAAAAAGTAATAAACCGATGACGTCTGTCATTGGCTCTGGAAACAACATTTGTCGAGTTTAGATCGTGTGCATACAACGATTATTCGATGAGGGGACGCCAATGCGATGGCTGTTTCTTTGCTTCCTCCATAGCTTATTCTTCAATGATTATTTTACCTCTGACAACAGTAACTCTGACAGCCAAGGAACTTAAATACTAACTGGAATGAGTACGAACAAAGTGTCAATATTACAAAACCGTTTAAAAATGAATTTTATCTCGAACCTGTAAAGAAGAAGAAAGAAAAGAAAGAAAAAATGTTTATTTGACGTCAGTCACGCACACACACAATAATAATATTAAAAAAGTTACAGAAAAAAGGAGAATATACATAGTGTGCTGTGTGCCTCACGGCTGCGCCAAAAAGGTCCATTTCAGCATTCATGCCAGACAGGTAATGCTGTCTGACGCTGGTCTTCCAATGAACCTTGAACCCTGTAGAGTTTGTATTACTTTAATGAATACGAACTCTGTCAAAGGGCGAAAAAAATAAGAGCGAGACAGCTACGAGGGTGGATTGTGTCCTTGTCTTGCAATTGCCAGTAAAAGAAAATTAAAAGTAAATAGAAATCGGAAATCACGTTGATAGCTAAACTAGCACATACATTGTAACGGGAATAAATTAATATTCAAATTCTAAATATAAAAATAATCATTTCTTAGAAAATGGTAATAAATTCAAATTTTTGTGACATATTTATAAATTTAGTTATTTTGGAATGGCAACATATATGACACTAAATTAAAAAAAATGGCCCATAGACTCGCGCGCGAAATTCGTATTTTGGCTTCTTGGAGTGCTTTTTTATTGTATATAAATACATACATACACACGTATGTACATAATTCCATTTAAAATATGATAAAATTGTGCTATGTGATAGGGTGTAATAGTGAAGGGTTTGCTGAATGTGGAATTTCTTTTTCAAGTAAGTTCTGTTATCTTTGTTTACAAATTACGACTAGGCTGACAATGTTCTAAATTTATAAACGGGGATCATGAAAATATTGTAAAGAATACGCCTTGCTACCACGTAGGTGATCCTACTCATCCTACAGTATCCCCTTATCACCCTAATAAGTAGGTGTCGGCTTAGTCAAGTTTTTTTACACCCCGTAATTTTTAAATAAACTACTACCGGGTGCCAGCAAGTTATAACACAACTAGCTGTCCGGCGCAACTTCGTTTGCGTCACATTTTCCCCGTTTTCGCAACATTAGTGCTCGGTTCGGGTTGGTGGTTTCCTATGGAGAAGAACCGACAAGAAACTCCATGGTTACTCTTTTAAAAGCATTTGGTTTTACAATATTTCTATTACAGCGTTAGTACTAAAGTATGGGAGGACATCGTAGGCCTGAAAATAAGTCGTTGCTTACTACAAAACGTAGAACGAAATAAAAAGTTAGCAAGGATCTAGGAATTAAGGCCTACAATGTCCACACATTTACAAACAATCGGTAAATAAGAAAAAGAGTCTACTAATATTATAAATGCGAAATTGTATATCTATGTATGTTCCGTTTTTACGACCGAGTGGTCACCGATAGTGATTAAACTTTATGATTATGAATAGTTTGAATTTAAGGATATTTCATGAATTCTCATTCTTATAAAGACCTCACATGGACATCACACGGTAAGTGAAGCCAGTAGGCGAGCACCGTGTGGCCAAGTGTGCTTTGGGGTCCAAGTGAGGTCCGTGTGAGGTGGGTGTAAAGACCGTGTGAAGTCCATGTGAGGTCTGTATGAGATCCATTTGAGGTTCATATTGGTTCCGACTTTAGACTTTGACAACAAAAAATAAATAGAAAATATCACAAAAAGACTAGATCAAATTTTGGTGACACAAATGTTGTCATCCGTGCTGTAACTATTATAAACAAAAGGTGTAATGATTTAAAAAACTATTGTAAAACATCTGATGAAAAGAAACGAAAAAAAAAAGATTGAGAATAGTTTGAGACATCCACATATTTGTGCCGTTTATGAGCTACCAGGGAAGCCGCATGTGCGAAGGAAACTTCTCTATCTTCAACGTAGTCCTTAATTTTATAATATGCTTTTTTAATTAGGACACGTTTTAAATAATTTTTAAACTTTCCATCGGTCAGTTCTGTAACTGACTTCGGCAACTTATTATAAAAGCGTCTACTGTTTATAAGAAAAGTTAGTTAATGCTAGTTTTGGTTAATCTGAATTTGGGTATTACAATTTCGTGTTTACTGCGTGTATTTATATTATGGAAGTCGCATCTAATTTGAAAAGTCCTCGGTTTTTGCGGACATATAAAATACAGTAAAAAAATATAGAGTGTAGGCAGAGTCATTATATCGATTTCTTTAAATTTTTCTCTGAGGGAACGAGGACCCATTTTGTAGATAGCGCGGACTGCCCTCTTTTGCAGTATGAAAATTGTATCAACGTCTGCTGCTGATCCCCACAGCAGAATGCCATAGGACATAATACTATGGAAATAAGCGTTACATACTAACCTAGCTTTGGCTATATCAGCTAACTGCCTTATTTTTCTGATTGCATAGGCAGCTGAGCTTAACCAAAAATAAAATCATCAAATCTTGATTTGATCTAACGTTTATTGTGTAAAGATTTTTTGCTGTATTAAATCATTCGACTAAATGCCATAATGACATTTACTTTGGTAATATTCTGCCAAGCAAAAATTTACCAAATGAAAAAGTGCGTATTAAAAATCATTCCAAATATTGCATTGGTAAAAAAAAGGTTGCCAAAATTTGTTTGGGTAGTGAAAGTTTGTCAAAATCTTTTCGGCAAAACGGTAGGCTCCCTTTTTATTCATTAACCAGACCGGTGCAAGTTACTAGTATCGATTTACCTGTTTAAACCTGCCTACCCGAGAGTTGTGACGGGAAAAGAAAAGGCAATCTAACGTTTGCATATTCTATGGGCTTTATACCTTCGATTGGTATGGAATTTGTCTATCCAAACCGGAAAAAAAAAAAAAAAAAAAATACTGACTGAAATTTTTTACACAAGCCATATGCAATATATTTATTGACGACTTAAATTTAATATAAAATAAGTTTAATCCATTAACCAGCTCGGTGAAGGTCGTTGTATAGCGGGATCCTATACTATAATATTTCCATGGTTACTGGTTTGTTCTTTTTTTTTTCAACGAAAATGGCTAAATTCAATTCAAATGACTAAATGGTCATTTGAATTGAGTGTGCTGAATAATTATTTTCTTATTAATTCATAATTGAATAGAAATGTTTTGAAATAATAAATAAAATATGTAAATGTTTTCCAAGAAGTGGCAACATTGTTTGTCAACGTGTCAATGCGATTTGTACGCGTTGCATGTTAGTGGCCAACGTAGTTCAGCGCTGTTCTACTTTGTAAATTCGGGAGTTAATTTATTAAGCCTAACAGACATCGCTACATGTGGATAGTTTATACTTTATAATCGAAGCAAACAAGTTTGAATCATGGTGCGTATAATAAATGCATTTGCTAGTTCATTATTTGTGTATAATGGTGAATGGAGACCAATGTTCAGGGACTTAATCTTTGGTATTTTTACTTTTAGCCTCCTTCCCCAAGCTCCACGAATGTAGGATCTGGCGGTCGCTCCCCAAGCAAGGCGACTACAGCACCAAGATCATCTAGCGGTAGCACAGTTCGTCAGCGTAAAACCACAACGACTACCACTGCTGCCAGGAATCGCAGCACTGGTGCCGGATCAGGTGGCATGTGGCGATTCTACACTGATGACTCTCCTGGCGTAAAAGTGTAAGTTACCTTTGTATGTATTTTTGAACAATTCTATTTATTCACAAAGTATACAAGGTGGAACGCATACCGACACTAAAATGGTTACCATGTATTCAGTACATCATTCTGAACTACCCCAATCACTGAATATTATATGGTAAGCGTTTTAGCATTGCTGTCCCTTTCAACCCTGTCCTAATTTTATGGTATGTTTGTGTATCCATATCTCCAAACAAAACCATTACTTACATATAGTGTGGTCTCTTAGCAAGTGTCATAATAAAATTATTAAACTGATTTGTAGAACAATGTTTATCACATTCTAGGCATGCTATAAACAAACAAAAAAAAAAAACAAATACTGCACATCTTAATTTTTTTTAATTTGGTTTTGTTATGATTAACACTTTCAGTGCGAAGCACCAAGCATATGGGTCAAACAATAATTTGTTTGTGTGCCCACAACCCGCCTCCCAAGTTGTTGTTATACATAGCTATAGATTTCAGCATACAAGTAAAAATGGATTATTTGAACTTGGCATTCTTAGCTAGTTTTCAATACTTAGACTATTGTGACAGAACCATAAGAATGACCATAACAGTAATTCCTGCTCTCACTAATAATTAAATAAAAAGTACAACTATGAGTAAATAACCATTGTTTGTTTTATTTTCAGGGGCCCAGTTCCAGTTTTAGTAATGTCTTTGCTCTTCATTGCGTCAGTGTTTATGCTTCACATTTGGGGTAAATACACGAGGGCGTAAATTTCCATTTATTAGAATTTAATTATTGTCCGTTCTGAGCAAGAGTGAAAGTACTAAGTGATTGTTATGGAGTTGGGTGTTAAGATATGATTTTAATAAATTATGTAATTTAATCTTATTCTGCAGTAAAAAATAAGTTGTATACTTTAAAAGTCAATTTTATTTTGAACAATCCTAATATTCCTAAGTATAAGTATTCATTTGTTTTAATTACAGACATGGGCCTGTGTCTAGTATTTATTTTATTTAATACTTTATTGTACACAGCATAAAACAGTTAAAACTTAAATGGCGAAATATGGGTGTACTATATGTAATCTCTACCTAGCCCTTTGAGGCATTACAGGTGTGATGTTTTTTTATGTACACTGAAAGCAGAAACCTATTCAAAATTATTGTACAATGGTTGGTTGTATTGAACAAACCAATTTACTACAGGCAACATAAGGTGGATAGATTCAAAGAAAAGAGACATTTTGGGCTGCTAGGTCACAAAAATACATATAATATTAATTATATAATACTTAAAACAAGAAATATAATTTTAAACACCTCCTAAAATGATGTAGGTTGTCTAGGACTGGAGAAATACATCTAGAGTGAAAGTTAATGCACCAACACCAGTTTCCTACCCTTGGCCCATTTTAGTTGGGGTCCGACGCAACTCGTTTTAACCCCCGACCAAAAAAGAGGGGTGATATAAGTTTGACGTGTGTATCTGTGTGTCTATCTGTGGCATCGTAGCTCCTAAACGGATGAACCGATTTTGATAAAATTGGTTTCGTTTGAAAGGTATTTTAATCGAGAGTATTCTTAGCTATGTTTTGAGAAAATCTGCTCAGCCGTTTGATGATCATCACCATCATCATTTTGATACATCAACTAGAAAAGTCTAGTTAATGAAGGCATTTAAACAACAACACGGAAGGAATGGGGGAAGCCTATGCCCAGGAGTTGGACAGTTAAGGTTAAGAAAAAAAATAAAAGTTTAAAAAGCATGAAAAAAATTAAATTAAAAAACCCCCGACTCAGAAAACCTCTAAAAAGCCAAAAATAAATTAATCCTAGCGTCGCGCGTCGTAGCGTCGGGGGACCGCTAAGAAGACCGCTTAGAGCACAGAACAAAGCGGACTCCCGACGCTACGACGCTTTTAGGGGTTTTCTGAGTCGGGGGTTTTTTAAATTTTTATTTTTATTTATACCAAAAGAAGGCAGAAGAAAATTTCTTTTATTTAAAGAATGGTATTCAAAAGTGAAAGGCATATAATAATGATGGGCTTTTGCACTACAGTACATGAAGATGACTTGTTGAGCAAAGGAACCGTTACAGCCGAGCGGAACTTAGCTTACCATTGAGGTGACTGCAGCCGTAGACTACCAACCTATACGTCGTGCGCTACCGAGTCGGTTGCTAACGTTGTAGGTAGACGGTACCCCAAATGTCCATTTACGCTTTGTGTAACACCCGTATCCAAGTAAATCATCAATCAATGAATTTGAAAAAACATTTATGAAATTTTTGGATTGTACATTATGGCAAAAATATAAACAGCGGTTTTTTTACATAAAATAACTTAAATTAATATATTACACCGCCATTAAACAAAATTAAACAAATTGTACTACCGGAAGTTATTATTACCAGTTTTTTTTCAATGGCGGTTGAGGCAAAAATGTAGCAGGGTTTAGTTTAACTTTCATCTAAAGGCTATTTCTAACCTATTTACACGAAATTAAACACTTTAAAGCAAATTGTGAAAAAAAATCAATTTATGTTTACGTAAAATACGTCTGCAAGCTTTGTTCTTGTATTTGGCGCAGCACTTTCATAGGAATTTGATCTTTCCGAAATAGAAATAAGGTGTACAATCGCGTAACTCAATAAAACACCGAATCTCAATCAACAACAGTCATTCGCACACAATGAACGCAGCGCTTACTTCGATCAAGAGCGCTTATCTTGTTTACATACACTAGCACACGCCGTACGCTGCTTAGCGCTGACACCGTGCATCGTAATTAATTTTTACTTTGACAATATTAATTAACGCTCTAATCTGTTTAATTTTGGGGGATTAAGGTTTGGATTCATATATTTCTCATTATTAAATGAATTTAAATCCTGTTACATTTTTGCCGTACTTACTTCACAGAAAATCAAAAAATCTTAAATACTACTTGTATTTAAGATTTTTTGATTTTCTGTGAAGTCCGGAGCAGAATTTGTTTAATTTTCATAATAATAGTTAGACATGGTGACATAAACCATTTTAGCACTATTTTTGTCCTTGTTAATATTTTTGCCGTAATATTTTGTACGAAGTCAAATTATAAGTTTTTTTTAAAAAAACGAATGTTCCGTGGACGAAAAATGTTTAATTTTCTGACCTAGTTGTAGTACTCAATCTGTTCTACAAATACTCCAAATAAACATAAGTACCTGTTTATATTTTTTTCCACCAAGTTCAATACATATTAGACGTTTTCTTAAAAAAAACATAACTACGCGCAGGTGAACTTTTCGCGGGATACAGCTTAAACTCTCGTGTCCATACCCTACACGTTCAATGAAAAAATCGCTGTTTTTAATTAATGCAAAGTAGGTAAGCCTAATATTCGGCGTAAATTCCCCGGACTATTGCCCTTTTGGGTGACTAAAGCATTCTGATGAGGCCCATTGTGAGCGACCGCCTATTACACGTGTAATGGTGCATAATGATTGATGGGCTTATGTACTCCGTCGACTTTGCTTGTCCACCAAAGGTGGCACTGGTACCAATACAGCTTACACGTTAAGTCTTCTGGAAACTAGGAGCCAAGCCAACTAGTGAAGATTATTGCTACTGAAATGTATTCAACAGACATGCAGTAGATGAAGGAGCCACTGAAGTAGGCAGCCTCATAAGTTTTAAGACTGCAACCCAATAACTTAAAATCATGCTTCTAAAAACCGTGACTGTGTAACAGAAAGACACCAAAGTTGTACCTATTGAAAGTAGTGATTACAGTAACAATAAAAAGCAAAGATAAAAATACAATAACTTTATTTTGATTGATATTTTATTCTTAACATTAATTACAAAAAAATAAAAGATAATCTTATAACTAAGACACAATAATTATAAATGAGAAAAAACTATTTACAATATCAGCCTTATTTTGAATTTCAATAATATTGAAGAGTAATCTCAATGCTAAAGATACAACTGCTTTATTGTTTTAACTGCTTCATCATTTTAGCTGCCTCATTAACGGCGGGAAAGTAACTTTTTCATTTTATTAAAAAAGCTGCAAATGTGACAATATTCGAAGCAATTTACAGTTCACACATATGCTTCCACTCTTCGACCCTTGATTTTATCGAAAAATTGGCGCCAGGAAACTAATGTTTTACCTGACCAAATCCAAAAACTTGAAGTTATTCCAACTATCATAGTCATTAAGTACTTGATCATAAACATTTCAAATTTAGGTCTGTCTGTTTCTCTACGTGTGAAAGGACATGGAATAGAATACAGAGGGATAGAACACATATCACGGTGCCAAGTTACCATCCAATCATCAAAATTAGCTTGTTCATAGAAAAGACATGCAATTACTATTAATGCTGGCACTGTGTATAAAACACCGAACACACCAATACGAATCATTAATTTCTCTAATTTATCTGTTTTTGTTCCATCATGTTTCATAACAGTTCTGATACGGAATAGTGATACAAAGCCTGCAAGCAAGAAAATAGTTCCAAGAACTAGATAGACACAGAGTGGTGCTAAAACAAATCCTCGAAGTGATTCAGCATCCCAAAGTCCAACATAGCAAACACCAGAGAGAACATCACCTGAAACAAAAAAAAATATTATAGTTATTTAGGAAATATAGCATGTTAACTCAATAGCGATAACGCGATTGAGATAACTTGCAGTTGAGTAGATGATGTTTATAAAAGTAACACACATACACTGAAATGAGTTATGCCCCGACTGTTCCGATTCGTCATCAGCATAAATTTGCGTGTCGAAAAGTACAGTTAGTAAGGAAAACATTGTCTGTTAATGTCTTTTAGAGCAATTTATTTACAACACAAAAAAAAAACATACAAACATACTATCTATGTACTTAAATAAAAATGAAATGATGTTTGTTAGTTTCAGTAAAATTCGAGAACGGCCGGACCGATTTGGCTAATTTTGGTTAAGTTTGAAATATTTGTACAAGCCCGAGGAAGGTTTAAAAGGTAAGTAAGGGTATGATAGGTAGGTAGAGTAGGGTAAGTAGGTAGGGAAAAGGGCATTGCAATGCATGGCGGGTACAGCTAGTCTCCAATGGAAATAAAAAAGAAAAGCTTTCGTTGCTAATTGTAAGTATAGAAAATGTCTCATGCCTGTAAAGTAATAGGGCCTCATAATTAAGTATGAGCTAACATCATAATCTGTTATTTATCATTAATTTGACATAAATTCAAGTAAACTACTCAAGCTTATGAATGCCAGGTTGCAGTGGCGAAGGGTCAAAATTTTGTAAGGGGAAGCCGAAGCAAAATATAATTTTTCAATTTTCGTTTTGGTTATCAGTGAACCCGAAAACTCCGAAAATGAAACCCATGACGAAAATACCAGAAATTTACGTCATACGTCGGCGCTATTTTTAATTTTGGCGTCAGTATCGTTATCAGCGACCCCAAAAACCACGAAAATGTCACCCATGATAAAAGTACCAAAAATTTTCGAAGGAAAGAAAAGAGGAAAAAGGAAAATCATAAGTTATGAAAAAAGATCAAGTCAAAGATCAACTTATGATTTGAAACGATTAAATGCACAATAACAATAAACTAATAAAAATAAGTATATGATAAAACCCCATTTTAAAACAAGCTTTTATAAAGATGCACTAAAAAGAAGAAAATAAATCTTTGAATAAATGAAAATGATATAGGATAATTTTCACAAAAGCTTGTCGGCATTAATTTTTTATAGCATTTACCATGACAAGTTTCAGGTATTTTGTTTATTCATAAGTCATTCAAAAGTGAACGCGTATTATACAGGGTTATTAGTAAAACACCAACAACCTCTTAACAGGTCATCATTAAGAACAACTTTTACTATGAGACTAAACCCGAAATCGTAAAATAAAAACCTGCTGTTCCCTACATTTTATGAGTTATGTGAACTAGTACGGAACAGCAGATTTTTTTTTCGCATTTACAGGTTTGGTCCCATATTAAATGCTGTTCATAATGATGAGTACAACAACCTTTTAAGAGGTTGTTGGTGTTTTACCAATAACAGAGTAGGAACAGTGAAGAGTCGGGCATAACTCACTGAAATCATTTAGTATTTAAAATAAAAACAATTACTATCAATGTTAATAAAGTTTTAATCAGTTTTCTGGCCCTGCACGAGTTGGCCAAACTAAATGAAGGTCTTTTAGAACCTGAGGAATGATATCAGGCCTTGTTTTCCAATTGACAGACATCTTAAAAGAAGGGAACAGGCTATTAAATAAGTGGAAATACTCACCATCAACTTTTCCCATGGCCAATATTGATATAGTTTTAATAGCAGGCACAGCCCATGCAGCTAAATGAAAGTATTGAGAATTTGCTTCAATAGCTTCATGTCCCCACTTGAGACCAGCTGCTAAAAACCATGTCAGTGTCAAAATTACCCACCAAATACTTGAGGCCATGCTGAAGAAATAAACCACCATGAAAAGTATTGTACATGGTTCATGCTTAGTTCCCTGTGTAATGACTGATATGTTAGGTAATCTTGCTCCGCTTATGGTGGTAGGGAATGGGCCTTGGCAACTTACACTGTCACCTGCACTCCAGCCCATGACATATGCTGCAGCTACCATCAGGTAACATACTGACAGGAATATTATAGGCCTTTCTGGATATCTGAATCTGTCTGTGTCTATGAGAAATGTCAACACTGTAAACAGGCAACTTACAGTACACATTGTTGCCCAGATACCAATCCATAATCTAGCAAAGTTTTTCTCATCCTGGCTGAAAAACATTCCAGTGCAAGGAGCCCCACAGTCATATTCAATTTTATCTCCAACTTTAAGTGAATACTCCAAGTCCAAGTTCTTAGGAACTTTAAATTGTACAGGACACACAAATCCATAGTCTTTAGCTCCATGAAGTTTGGTTGGATCTCTTTCATTGTTATTCTTAAAGTTCACTTTAGGAAGTTTGGTTTCAGAATGTTTTCGAGATTCATGAGTTATATTGTTATCACCAACACATATCACGTTTTCATCAGTAGCCACAGGAAACTTCGTGCACTCTAAGTGTTCAGGCCAATGAAATCCAAAGGTTATCATAATCTCGTCACAATTTTGCTTGGCCGATTCACATAAATGTCGACAAGGAGGAATAGCCGTGTCTAATATTGTGCATACGGGTGCGTATACAGAACACAAAAAGAATTTCAGATCTGGTGAACAGTTGACTTTTATTAAAGGTGTAAACTGGTGAACTTCGGGTCCAGCGTCTTCTTGTTTAGCGTGATTCAGTAAGTTAGGAAATATCGTTTGATTATATCTGATTTGTTGACAAAACTGAATAGTAATTGGCTCACAACGACCATGGTGAGGTAATGTATCTCCGGGATAAACAGTAACACGTGAAGTTTCAGTCGTTACTACAAAATATAAGACTAAAATAGTAAACGCAAACTCCGCTTTTTCCATTATTATGGCTACCACTTGTAAAACAATTATAAAAACAAAAATAATAACTTAAAACTGTACGTATATCCCATCACAAATTATGAGTAAATAAGACTTTGTCTCCGCATTTTGCCAAAACGTGCGAATATTTAATACAAATTAACAAATAAAATTGTTATCACAACAACATGCATTGTCGCAACTGGAATTGTAATAGACAATGCGTTTTTTTGTTCTTGCATTGAAACCATAGACAAATTAAATTAGTTTTAATACCATAGACAAATTAAAATAGTTTACAAATTATTGTTTGTTCAGACAAAGGTGGCGCGGTGGGTTCAATAGAGTAATAAATAAAAGCTCTAAGTTTTACAGTGACGGAAAGTGGCGCGTTTTGCTGGAGTAAACTGTATCTGTCTGTCTAGTGTCTGTTATACTTGTATTATTATTGTGTATTATTACTTTACAAGTTTTATAGCGATGCGATCTGTCGTGTTTCTGTGATACTGTTTCTTACTTTTCATTACACGTATTCTGAAAGTAGGTCTGAAGTTGCCTCAGGAGCGGGATGAAAGTAACACTTTTCATCCCTAGGGAGAATCGCTTTCAACTGACAGATGTCAAATTATTAAAAAAAACCAGTTCTATTTTCACATTTTTATTGAACCATGTTCCAACTTTCTATGCAGCCACGATGTAAAATTGAAATAACTTAAAGTTAAGTATTGATTAAAGATTTTTTTTTAAATTACTTGATTGTAATTTAGTTTCAACAATTTCTCTAGAATAATAATAATAAATAAAAATAATAAAATCTTTATTCAAAATATTAAAAGGGAAAAATACAATATCAATCCGAAATTAACAATGTAGGTATAATAATGTTAGATGCCTGTACTAGGATAATCCTGTATCACAGGCTGCGGGAGCTCTAACAATATGCTATATGTAGGACAGTAGTTTTAGTTTAATATTTAACATTAGATAATTGCAAACTTATTTTAATTAACTTAAACCCTACTTTTTTAGAACTAAACACATAATTATTACAGGAAAGTATTTGCGTTAGCAGATTAATTATAAACTAGGTTGCAAAAACGCATTCGAGGCACTCTTATTTATATTTGATATTTACACCTGGAGACTATAATAATTTGCTTATACATTAAACCAATGGTATGTCAGCGCAGTGGACTTTGTCTCATTGTTGTGTCAGCAACATGCGTTGAACACAGAAGTCTAACCTACAGTATGACGCTTTACGCGCCCTCGTAGTCAATGGAGTTGATGTACCTATATTCTGCAATCTTCCTAGCAGGGCACTCAACATCTCCAGTTTTATGACTGTTGGGCTTTTTAAAACGCCAGCACGTAGCACATTTCGGTGTGTCCGCTTTTCTCGGGCACTCATTCATCGAATGTCCTGCTTCTCCACAGTGACCACACGAAGAGTGTATCTCTCTGCATGTTTTTGCTGCGTGACCATATTGTTGGCATTTATAGCATCTGGTTACCAAGGTGAAGTCCCTAACTGGGCAGGAATTCCAATTTATAAATAGCCTTGCCTGAGATATTAAGGCTCTACGTATCTTGGCTGGAACTTCGATAACAAAGTTACGAGTAGATGCCTCTTTCTTCCCGGATTTATGGCTAAATTTCACGTCGGCCAAGAAGGTTTCCAGCGACATTGTTGGAAACTTATCGGCGATGTTCTGCTCGTACATGTACCTCAAGACGTCAGCATCAGCCAAAGAAGTCGGCACTCCTACTACCGTGATCCGTGGTTTGCGCTTGTTGGGCTCGTCAGCGGTGAGTCCTTATGTAGACATCTGGACTGCATGCTTGAGTTTATCAGCATCCTGTTTGGTCTCGGTGCTGATAATAACACCTCCATTTTTTGTTTTCCGGACACCACGTACATGAAGTTTCATTTCGTCAGGGCGAATGATGTTTTGCACGAGGTTTTTTGTCTCGTCACTCGACTTCAATTTATCGTTAGGATAAACTGCTACAGAGCTAAAATTGTTTGGACGAACGAATTCACTGGATCCCTTCTTGACCATATCAGCAAACGAAGCGTTTCCCACGGCACCAGAGTCCTTGATTGTCTGCTTGAGCTCCGAAATTTGTTCTGCGAGGTTGCGTTTTTCTTTCAGGTCACCGATTATATTGAGGGCTTGATGGGCTTTCTGCTTCAGAGCCTGATACAGAACTGCCATGTGAGAGGTGTCAGATTCTACTTTACGGCACAAGTTGGTTATCTTCAATTTTTGCTCTGAGTTGAGTTTGCCATCTGTGGCAATAGAGCAAACCTCATTTAACTTCTGCTGAATGCATGACATCCATTTTTGGATGTCGGGCGTAGATACAAATTCTATAGTGAGGTTAGACTGTTGGGTTTTTGCTGGCGAGGCATTGGGTTCCTCTCGACAACTGGATCCATCGGCACCGGGGCTACTATCCATTTCACTGTTTTTATGTTTCCATTATTTAATAAACAACACACTTAGCATAATACTGAAGTAGGTCACTATTATTGCTTTAAATAAATACTGCTAACGAGCACGTCTGTATACTGCGAACGGTCGCAATGCAATCAAAAGAATAACAAAGAGTTGGGCAAAAAATTTACCAAATTTTCAATTATGAAAATGAAAAATAAAGGCTAAATAGCTGGCTTGCCACAGAAAAAAAAAAACAAAATAGTTGGGAAACCGGCAATCCGAAATAAAATATACAATTTTTTTCTTTTTTTTAATTCATGTTTTTATTTTTACTTTCCTTGTATTCGTAATGAAAAGCACAGTTTTATTGTTGTTTACCTCGGGTTTAAAGACTTATTTGGTCCCTCGAACTATAATATAAAAAAACCCCGTCTCGGGACTAAATAAGTTACTTTCGCCCCTAGGGTAACAATGTACTATTGTCTGTGGATTGTCCGTTTGTTTTTATAATTTGACATTTTGAGATACAAATTGAAGAGATAGATACTGGGTGTTATTTTTCTTCAATTAAAAATGGATTTAGGAAGTGAAAATTTAGATTTTATGAAACTAATTAATGTCAAGGGTAATATTGAAAATATAACTCCTCACAAAATAGCAGTAGTAGCTTTTATAAGAGAATATGGCCTGTTGAAAATTGAAGGTAAGCGTTTGCAGATTTATATGTAACTTTATGATTTAAATTATTTATTTACAAAGTAAACTACAAATTCTTCTACTATGGATGCCATCCTTGTGTTTCACAGGACCTGTATTAATTTTCATGTAGTTTATTATCATTGAATTGTGTTTTTTTTTTATTGCAATTTTTCAGCAAACAGGATGATAGATTGCACTGTGGCACCTAAATACAGAAAGGACTTCTGTATGCTTGCGCTCAAACTAATTCAGGTACTGATTGCAATGCTATTTCAATTTATATCTTGAATGATTTATTTTGAATCTGGCATGACGTGATTCTAAATATTATTATTCCCTGTAATCATTTATATATACAAATTTAATACATTTTTAAATATTCCATATAAATAATAAAAAAAAACATTTAAAAATATAAAAAAATTGTAGCCCGCTGGTGTCGGGAACAGGGTCCAAGCTACTGGCGGTCAGAGCTACAGAGAAAGGAACCTCCTAACAATACGAGCCGTGTCCAGGAGTACCGCTTTCTGAATCAAGCCCTTGATCCAGCTGCCTAACGAGAGCCTCATCAGATGTTGGTCGAGGCTCTTTGCAATTAGGCCATTGGCTGATACAACTATCGGTACAATGATTGCTGAGTCAACATCCCACATGTCGACATCCTCGCGAGCCAAGTCAAGATACTTGATTTGCTTATCTTTCTCGGCTCTCACAAGGTTCTCGTCATGTGGAACCGTTATGTCAACAATCATTGCACGCCGCTCTGATCGATCCAACACCACTATATCAGGCTTATTGGCTACAATAGTCCTGTCAGTAATGATGGATTGATCCCAATACAGTGTGATATTGCCATTTTCGAGAACTGGGTGGGGCACATACCTGTAGTACGGCACTTCCGATTCTGCAAGGCTGTATTTCAGAGCAAGTTGCTGATGGATAATCCTGGCTACAAGGTTGTGTCTGTGCAAGTATTCTCCGTTAGCTAGACGAGAACACCCGGAGATAATGTGATGGATCGATTCGCCTGGATGGTGGCATGCCCGACATATGTCAACCGTGCCATCCTTCACAATAAATTTCCGGTAGTTATTCGTCATCATAACTTCATCCATGATTACCTTTATTGTTACAGTGCCCAGATATGGAGTTTAAAGAATTGGAGGCCCTACTCACTGATGGTCGATATAATCTACTGAGTGTCCACCTACAGAACTTTTGTGTCAGGCTTCAGAACATATTTGTTAATGGAGTTAGTGCTCTGACGGACTGTGTTACTTCAACTATCGACAAGCTGATGATTGAGTCGAATCCTTGTATTATGGCTAGATACAGTGTGTTAGGTAAAATATGTTTTATTTATTGTTTGCATTTTGTAATACCATAAATGTTGATGGATGGAGCGGGAAAGGTAGGCCAAAGAAAAAATGAGGGATTTTGTGAGAAATTATATGAAAGAGTAGTAAATAATATTGTGACGTATGCCAGAGGAGAATGGTAGAAAAAAATGTGTTGTGCCAACCCCATAATAATACCATTGATATATTAATTAATGTAACAATCTTAACTTCCAGGACTATATTTAAGAAGAATATTACTACATTTAGATAGATTAACTTTTGTCCAAGTGGTATCATTGTACAAGTCATTTTGTCTGTATTATCAGAGAGGCAGACCTGGCTTGATGGTGAGGTCCTTAAGCAAAGAGGTAACTTCTAATGAATTACCTTTTATTTAATTTTCCTCTTTGTCCTAGTTTATTTATCTTCAAAACTTTATTTTTGCAGAAATTAAACAACATGGAGCAGCAAACTATATCTACATCACCAGTACCTGAAGAATCTAAACCATTGGAGTTATCAATGCGAATGAATTTAATAGACAGAGATAAGTGAGTTACAGTATTGTTAAAATGTTTGTAATATACAGAATATAGTAAAAAGATACAGATGATGAAAATGCCCAAAAATAAAAGTTTTTGGGCATTTGCATCATCTGTATCTTTTTAATGGTTTCAGCAGTTTTGAAGAATGCCAGTGGTCCAGAAAGCAAGCAGAACTTTTCACAGCCCAGCAAGCTAATTTGTTACAAATCAATGAGCAAAAGGCGATGCCACCCAGACAGTTACAGAAGACAATTATACAAATAATTAATGATATCCCTGAATATCCTGATATAGTAAGTATGCAAACTTTGTGTGACATGATAAATATGAGGAACTATGATTAAATATGTGTATATTCAAGCACTAATCACGGTACAATCTGTAATCTGTATTAATATAATGTTTTCAGCATTTCCTCAGTTTCCTTAACTGTATTCGTACAAAGGAGTTCAGCGGTGCCCAGGACTCCTTGTACAATTACTTTGATCGCACCATATTCAACTCGTCGGGAAACAATACAGGCAATGATAGGAACAAGAACTTCCGTTACGCAGCTCTAAACAGGGCGGCGATGCATACTCATTTTGGCCACAGGTGAGAAACAATAGCTCAACAAATATTTTAAAAATTACAGAAACGACTCTGTCCGGAACAGTTGTGCTGAAGTAAAGATTCGAGAAAATAATAAATACCACAATTCTTTTTTTTCTTTCTTTTTTTTTTTCTCTATAAATATTGATGTGTCGCATCTGTGTGTGCATAGGTCGGTGGCGATGGAGGCGGTGCGCGAGGCTCTGGCGCGCGCGCAGGAGGCGGCGGACTACGCGTGCCTGGTGGGCGCCGCCACGTGGGGCGCGCTGGCGGGCGGCCGCGCGCGCCGCGCCGCGCTGCTGACGCGGGCGCCGCGCGACCCGCCGCCCGGCGCGCCCGCCACGCCGCTGGCCGCGCCGCCCGCGCCCGCGCCCTCGCACCCGCGCCACACGGCTGCGGCGGCGCAGCTGCTCGCTCAACACGCCGCTGTCAATGGCGCAAGGCCTGCGTATATATTTCAAGTAAGATACTCCCACAGATTGGAAATATCCAGTAAAACTGGTAATGTTACATAATAATAAAAAGTATTTATTTCCAATCCATCTTAATGCCTAGAAAACGCTGGCGTGACGACTTAAGAGGCGTTTTTGAGAGATTTGCCGGAGAAAACCGCACGGAGAGAAGAGTGGAAGGCTATGGGGGAGGCTTTTTCCCAGCAGTGGAACAATATAGGCAAAGACAAAAAATAATTACATCTTACAATACACGCAGGCATAAGTAAGGAAGACTATTACTGGTGCACAGGCATGTCATAATTACATAGGTAATTATGACATGCCTGTGCACCAGTACTGTAATATTTACAGGTCATCATGAGAGGTGACTCCATTAACTACCTGCACTCGATGACTGACCTCACGATGGCTGGCCTTGCGAACACGGCTGCGTTATGGGCGCTCTACGGGAAGACCGAGATGGCGTCGGTTGCCTGCCAACTTCTACTTGATCTTAACACCAGTATGTGATTTTATTTTGGTGAATTACTAAAAACCTTACACAGCTGAACACTTCCAAATAGCTTTAGAAAAGACAAAAGTTCCAAACCGAGTTGTGATTCAGCAAACTTGATTATGGAGGCAGATTTTTGAAATTGCATCTAAGTGTTTTGAATAAGATATAGGCTGAACATTATGCCTTGTGGTATTTAGTCCTATGTACCACCACTATTGTACAGAGGCCAGCAGGTCAAGCTACCCGAAACTGTTAAATTTTCCTAATCAACCTTGAACCTAATTCTTAAACCATAAAGTTGAAAGTTACAGGAATTTCACAGATTGTTGTAGGTTGATGTGCTGGCGTCTGTACATGATGTTTAAATAAATAAATATTTAGCTTGGTTCGATATAAAATTTTCTCCTGCTTTGTCTTGGATAGCCTGTAAATTTTAAATATTTTAAGTTCTTTGCAATTCGCAGCTCAGTATCAGGATGTATATTGATGATACTAAAGAACTAAGACTATTTCATGAAATTGTTTGAGGCCTTCACTAACTTAGAGAATGATATTGATGATTCATATGACTATAATTATTTATATTCATATGAATCATCAATATTTTAATTATTATTTATCACAACTCAACTCAACAGTAGCAGAAAGTTTGAATTTCGTAGGGTATCGAATTGCGGGCGCTTACAACAATGTACTCGGTCTGTACAGAGTGCAGCGTGGGCAGCGGCAGCGTGTGGCACTCGACGGAGGCGCTGGCGCTGGGCGGCGCGGGCGCGGCCGCGGTGGCGGCGTGGCGCGGCGCGGGCCCGCTGGCGCACGCGCTGGCCTCGCACCTGCGCGGCCGGCGCACGCGCGCGCAGGCCACGCGCTACCACGCCGAGCGCGCCCTCGACGCCGGTCTGTATGACGCGCGACGATCCTATGCTAATTGCGATCTGTACACCTAACGCGTGAAATGATCTTTATGTTCGCTTTACAATATACCGTTACAGGTAAATGGGAGGAAGCAGATCAGAGTATCAGACAGTTGGCGTCTTCAGATAGGTGGGAGAGTCAACTTCTAAAAGCCGAGATGTATTACCTGAAGGGCGACGCGACCGAAGCCCTGGAATCCTTGTACGACATCTTAGATTACTGCAAGACTGAAGATGACAGCCTGCACTTTGTATCTCTGAGAGTTAAAGCCATGATATTGATGTCACAAGTCCAGCACTCGTTTAGTAATATTCAGTCTACAAATATAATGTTGCTGAATGAAGCCTTGTGGTTAGCAAAGGGATACCATTTGCATCATTTAGCAGCTACAGCTGAAATGCATTTAGCTAATGTACAACTGAGCATGGGATGTGCAAAGAACGCCTTAATTCTTGTCAGGAAAGCTTTGCCTCCGATTATGGCAGATGGCAGCGCATACGACATGGCTCGAGGTATGTTGCACACTACAATAATGTCAATAATTTTGGTCTATCGCTTACTTTCTAAGGATTGAATTTAATTCCAGCAATGTTGCTGTACACGAAGTGTCGGATTGCAACTGCGGCACCGTGTGGTGAAGCTCGCCTGCAAGTACTGCAGTCGTGTTGTGAAGCACTAGAATTTGTTAAAAAGAATTTCTCCAAAGTTGGCGCTCATGTTCGATTATTACAAACATGGTATTTACAGGTAAACTAGAAATTTGGCTTGAAATATCACAATGATAAAGTTGTAATCATATGAAGAACTAGCTGATACCCGCGACTTCGTTCGCGCGGAAATTTTAAGGTGTATGTGTGAGACTGCCTCGTTGGTCGAGTGGTCGCAAGCACGACTGCTGAGCTTGAGGTCCTGGGTTCGATTCTCGGATCGGGCATAGTGTTATTGGGTTATTCCATCAGGAATTTCTCAGTAGCAGCCACGAAATCTGGATTTAATGTCGGGCCCGGTTAATGGGGCTCGCCCCCTATTACATAGAGCTTCAACATAACTGGCGAAATGTGGATGTACGATTAGATACACCTTCGGGAATTATAGGTGTGATGTTTTGTTGTTATGTGTGAGAACTGACGGTCTGATCGTAATGTGATTATGTGGGTGATGACTACAAAGGGCGTGCTTTAGGGTGGTGTAATTCTGGGCGGCAGAGGTCCGAAACAAAATTAAAAGGCGTTGAAGCGACACTATAATAATTATGGCTTAAAAGCCGGAACATATTTTTTTCAAAGTGAACAATACGGCGCATTGCTGGGCACTATTTATTTATTTTTTCCAATACAGTTTTGTATACAATAAAAAAATGTCATAATAATGACCGTCACCACGTGCAAATTTTGGCTTCATGAAACACGTGAACAATCAACAAATAATTGACCGTCTGAGAAGCATGGAGTAGGTACCCAAAAGAATGCCTGCCACTTTTTAGGTATGGCCCTGACATTTGTTGATCGTCATTGCAAAGCTACCTGTTAATTAAAATTGGAATGGCAAGTTATTTGGAATATTTGGCATGCGTCGAATTAAAACGCTCTCTCCTTTAGCAATTCCTGTAATAATGGTGGTTTAAGGGTATGAGGAACAGGGTGTAAAGTTCCTCAATACTCCATTGAAAAGGGAGGATCCTCCGACCAGACAGGTGTTGGGTCTGGTGGGCAACTGCCCGACAGTTGTTGTCGGGTTTATCTATATATAGTCCTAAGTCGATGTAAACTTTGCTTGCTAGATGTAGGCCATTGATGTTAGTTCTTTCGTCGCGTCATAAAATCAAAAACAAAATATTTTATTTTACATAGGCCTACATGGGCACTTATAAAACGTCGATAAAAGAGGCACGGTTCGGGTTGGTTGTTTCCTATGGAGAAGAACCGGCAAGAAACTCCATGGTTACTCTTTTAAAATCATTTGGTTCTACAATATTTGGATGTTACAGCGTTAGTACCTAAGCATGAGAGGACAGCGTAGGCCCGGCAATAAGTCGTCGCTTACTACAAAAGGTAGAAAATGATAATAGCGAAAAAAAAATACAAAGCCTACAATGTCCACACATTCACAAAAAATATGAATGAAAAAGAATCAATACAAAAGTAAAAATAAAACATAAGAACAATAGATTAAACAATTGTCAAAGAATGTCATAGATGGCGCTGTAATACTTTTTGTAGTAAGTTGCTTTTTGTAGGTCGTGACACACACAGTACAGTGGCTTTTATAATATTAATACTGCCAAGCTTTGTGATACGAAGCCTGGTGCCGTTGCACAGTCTGGGTACATCAAAGTTTGTGTCCGTTTCAACCACGCGGTCACCTCATAATACTTGATGAAACTTTGCCAGGAATTAGTGCTAATTTGTTCCTATACACACTTCTTTTCGTAAATTTGTTCCAAAAAAAACCAAGGCGCTATGACCAAGAATAGGTGGCCGCTAGAAACGCCACTTGCCGTAATCATCGCCCGTGATTACACAGAAACTATATAATGCAGATAGACGAATTATGCATCAAAAGAAAGGTCTTAATTTGTTCCATTTGTTTCAAAAATATAAAACTTCAAAAAGTAAATAAACGAAAAGTTATGCAATATTTAGTTTTCAGGCTATGAGTAGGTAGGTATCTCACCATAAATATCAAATTATTAGAAGCTCATGTGTATGAACAATTAGTTCCTAATTTGTTACATCGAATAAACAGAAAAAACTACTAGAAAGTAGGTTCAATGATTTGTTAAAGTTGATTTTAGTTGGCCGCTCGGACGGCAATATGCCTAAAATACAATGGCGTTTATCTCGTTATTAAAACCAGGTTTAAGCTTAGTTATAGTACTAATCGACGGGTAACGTAACCTAGTTTGGATAAACATGGAGAATATAACTGCAACATTTATATTTTAGAAGATATTTACAAAAAAGCAGTAGTATGAAACCGTATGAGAGTAGGGTGACCATGATTACATTAGTACGAAGGCATGTTTTTAATGTTGGACTCTGTTTGAACGAATATGCGGTTCGTTTTGCGGCCATTGTCTATTGTTCTTAATTCTTTTAAGTATTTACTGATAAAATTTTCGTTTCATTGACTTTCCGCAGGTATTGTTAAAAATATTTGTCACAAGAGGTTTGAACGATTATTTTTTGTTGTGAATATTGTCATTACTGTGCTGAATTTTGAAGTGTGTGCTCGTACGTATTTAATTCACGAGATTTACAAACTACTAAGTTACTGAGACAACTTCACTAAATCCAGAAGTGTCTAAAAGTGATTAGCTATGAGTTGTGTCACTTATATGTTGGATTTGTTAATGTAGAACTCACCACCAAAAAGTATTGCAAAACCAGCTGCGGGTTCGGTCTCATAGTGAAAGTTGTTCATAATGATGAGTAGAATGACCTCTGAAGAGGTTGCTGGTGTTTTACCAATAACCCTGTATACCTGAGTATTTGATATGAATTTCAATTTAATACCTCTACGAATTCATGAGGAAAGGGGTAGTAAGTTTAAAGTTTTTTGCATGCCCACATTCATTATTTAATCAGCTGTCGCTGGCATAATGATTATGAAATAATATGATTTTCAAAAGGAGATTTTTTCGTTTGGGAGCAGCTAAAAGCAGGCTTGCTTCAAGTCATCATGAAATTATAAAAAATTAACTTACCGCAGTTCATTTGAATCCCTCTGCAATAATTTTAGAAACAAATGGAACAAATTAAGACCTATCTTTTGATGCATAATTCGTCTATCTGCATTATATAGTTTCTGTGTAATCACGGGCAATGACTACGGCAAGTGGCAGTTCTAGCGGCCAACTATTCTTGGTCATAGCGCCTTGGTCTTTTTTGGAACAAATTCACGAAAAGAAGTGTGTATAGAAACAAATTAGCACTAATTCCTGGCAAAGTTTCATCAAGTAGTATGAGGTGGCCGCGTGGATGAAACGGACACTAAAGTTTCGCATCAGCAGAACTGAAACGCCAACTTTAAGCTCCATCTTATGGGAACTGCACGCCCGTTAGCTCCAGGGAGTTCAAAAATTCAACGGGGTGTGCAGGACTACCGTCATTAGCCATCACAGTGTCTACGGATGTGTATAGGTACTTTAAAATCGCCGACGATCATGTCTTAAATTTCGTTTTGTTTATGACCCACTCGTTCTAAAATCACTATTTATTTTGAATGGTTAAAAAATCGAAAACTATTTTGTAAAGATTTGAAAATCTTAAAGCATTAAAATAAAACAAAATACCTAGTTACACAAAGTGAACACCGGTTGGGGACCGAACTCGCGTTGTTTTGGAAAACTTACAGTATTAAAAAATTACCACAAAAAGTGCTTACTGACTGCGGATACGAACTTGAAACCTTTTGCTTGGCAGGGCGGTCATAGAACCGCCAGGCTACTTACTTTGATGACAAATGGTTTTAAATAGCCGGTTTATTGTAATGCTTGTCATGACAGTTGTCAAACAGTTGAGTAATGTGGACTTAATGCAATATTGCTCATCCCCCTAAGTTATTAGCGCGATAGTATATAGCCTATGTTACTCGGTAAAGATGTAGCTTTCTAATCGTGAAAGAATTTTTAAAATCGGTCGAGTAGTTTTTGAGTTTATTCGTTACATACAAAAATACAAATCTTTCCTCTTTATAATATTAGCGTAGATGATTAACACTTCTATTGTTTTGTTTCCAGGCCCAATTATACCACGACATTGGTAACCACGCAGCAAGAAATCAATGCGCTTGGATGTATAGACAGTTGGAATCGCAAAATTCTGTTGAACCTACAAATATGTTGCTTGTAATGTATTAAAATATTTTTAATAATGAGAATTTTATTAAAGGTTCAGAGAAATTAAGATTGAAGAAAATTTGTTTCAGATAAATATCTGGCTTAAATAGTGAAATCATGCAAATAAAGTAAAACTATTATAAAATATATGCTTAAAATATTTATTATTTAAATAATTTTGAACTTACTATTTAATGTGTGGCATAGCCAAAACAAATGGATAGTGGGGGTTTGTTGGATGTCGGCAACTAACCTATAGGCCGTCTTGATTATGGTTCAGAAACATCTTTGGGCAGATATTCAGTTTAATACAACTTATCATTCAAAAGTGCTTTTTCAACAATTTCAGACATAGTTACTTTTATGTCGCGGCATAAAACTTCAGCAACTAGTACCTTTGTTTCTGGTTGCACCTCAGAGGGTACATAGGCTCCTTCACCTAGTATACTGGTATCATTCCAGCAGTGACCAAGAGATGCCTGGGACTCGCATATTCTCCCAAGTTGTAACAACAGGGAAGTTATATCTTCTAATAGAGAAGGAAATGCAGTACAGATCCTCACAAGAGATTTCAGTACCGGCTGAAACAGTTCTAATCGCAGATCACTTGGTAGAACCGATAGAAGTGTCGACAAAGTATTCACGCATAATCTCGCAATAGACATAGCTTTCGGTAAGGCGTACTGTATAGATAAATGCGATACGAGATCTACAGCAAATATTTGCTTTTCGAGAGATGCTTGGCTAAGAAGTTCCGGTATGAAGTCCAAACATATGTGCATTGAAGGTATTCCTTGAACCGTGACTGGAAGCAACTCCCTGGGATACCCTTGGAAGTGTACCAGTTTAGCTAATGATGGTTCCGAGATAAAAATTTGATGTAGGAACGAACAAATTATGCTTCTAACTTCACGAAGGGACCACATTAGCTCAGGTTTAGCCTCGTCTTCTGATGTCTCCAGACAAGCTTCCAGTAATATTTGCAGCGCGGCACTCTCTTGTGCCGCTACTAAAGCATTCTTTAGTTCTTCCCTCTCTGCGTCCGATGTCAGTTGCCCGCTTTTTTCGAGCAGAGGTTTATCTAATAAATGTCGACTTAGTTGGCTCCTTGAAGCAGCCAAACTAGCTTCTAGAATTCTTAGAATTATTTTTAAGATAGGCCCACATCTAAATACACGAATATCACAGCGCAGAACTTGTAGCGGATCTACCAAGACATTCTCTTGGGTAATGGTAACATTTTTGATGCCACCGTTAATGTCCAATAAGGCATTGATTGTCATAATCCACAGACATCGCGGCAACACTGTATTGAGACGTAACCAAACTTCGTGGTACAACTCTTGTATATGTCGCGGCACTTCATCTCCAAGTACGCTTTTAAAATATTTGACAAACGTTTCTGCATAGGGCCATATATCTGTGGGATTTTTATTAAGCATGGCTTTCAAAATCTTTCCCGTCTTGTAAGGATTTTCTTCGATGGTTTGGAATGCATCATTGATAGCTATTTCCGAAAGATTAATATCGATTTGGTGACGATTCAAATCGCCAAAAACTTGGTCGTCCATCCAATCATCCACTAGAGACAGTTGAGGGAAGTGAGTGGCTAACAGACGAAGGAGGGGGCTGAATAAACCACCATAACTCATTTGGTCTTTCTGAGCTTGATGTAATAAATATTTAATCGGCAATTCAGATAGAAAAGCTGCAGAGTAGCTCTTTACTTTACGCCCGTTAGCCATAAGTGTAGCTGTGTTGGACAGTCTTACATCTTCATAGAGTAGAAGGTAGTAAATTAGGAGTAACTGAGATGCTAAAGTTGGCTTTTCTATGTTCTCTATTGACGTTTCTCCATTATCGATTTCCATGGGTGCAAATGGTTTCCTTTGCACGTCGAAATTAGCACCGAATATCGAGTTTCTGAATACTTTTCTGATTTCTTCTTCCATAATTGGTTTGTTTACATATTCGTTGGTGCCTTTGTTGTTAACGATAAGGATCGAGTTGACGTACACTTCAACTAAAGCTGGCATAACTGGGTGCAAGGGTGCAGTGCAGTTACATATCTGTCGATATATCCAATTTTTTATGGGGACTTTATGTTTAGAAAATGCTCGAGATTTTAATAGTTGGTGAATACAGTGAACAGGCAAATATCCTGGTATGTTGCTGTTGAGATTCGCTGTTACCGGCACTTTGACGGCATGGGCTGTGACAACCTGGAATATTTAAAAATAAGAGAATTGTAGTAATTTTCAACAGAATTTTGTTTTTGAAAGTAATCGAGGATTTTATTTTGTACCTGTTCTGTAAATATTTCTTGTGTGAAAGCTTGTTTGATTCTCGCGAGCCCGTTGGGACGTACAGGTACGCGCATTCCCAGGGTTGCGCAAACCAGTTCACCGACAGCAGTTAGCTGCCCAGAGTGGAAATGTATTGCTATTAATAGTAACATTTCGCCAAAGGATGCTGTGACTCCGGAATTGCTGTAAGAAGGAAAAAATAAAATGATAGTTGAGTGAATGAATTAATCAAATATTATGTACTTATAAGTACATGAACACAACCCAGTTTATTGTATTTTATTACCTCTCAAAGTAAGCTTCTTCTTTGACTAACCATTGCACCCATTCTATGGCTTTCTTTTCGTGGTCAGGAGCAGCTGGAAATACATAAAATATTATACATCATCTTCTAATATATATAAATTACGTGTCACGTTGTTTGTCGGGGATGGACTCCTAAACTACTTAACGGATTTTAATCAAATTTGCACACCGTGTGCAGTTCGATCCAACTTGAAAGATAGGATTGCTTACATCTCAATTTATAGTAACAATATTATTTTATTGCAAATTAAGTCACAATTATCTGTTAGTTCAAAACGATTCTAACAGATGGCGGTATGTGTTGACTGGATTGAGTAAGTATTCAATAGATGGCGCTGTGTAGGAGCGCAGCAGTAATTTAAAAAAAATGCGATAACGGGGTAATGTGTGTGACGCAGACGAAATTGCGCGGGAAAGCTAGTGGGCCGGAATTTAGTAGAATTATTTGTGTACTTACACTGATTTCATACAGCGAAAGAATAAAGTGGAAAACCCGAGATTAATTTTAAAGAGCAGAAAAATCCCGTGATTTATTTAATAAAAAAGTTATTTACTTTTACACAATTTAAATCCGACATCGGATGCCCGAAGTTGCAAAATTCCAATGCGCACACGCAAGGGAAGATCCATATCAACGTTTCGATACAAGTACAAAAATAACTCTACCTTATTCCGACCTCTGATTATAATTTATAAGATTGTCTTGCAATACAATGTTTGTTACTTTTAAGTTGAAACATACCCATGAGCGACGGACAGGCAAGAATCATACAAAGACTCAAAGAAACAAATCTGACTCCAGCCGGTGTAGGTGGTGGCTTTTGAGTTACAAGTCTCAAGAGGCCTGCAACTTCATCATCTTGAAACTTTATTCCTGCTATGCCTCTGAGAGCACAGTACAATCTCAGTAACGCCGATGCGTCAACTCCGGCAGTAGCTTCTTTTAGCCTGTTTAGTAACTCTTGGCGAAGTTTTGTTAAGGCTGCATGTCCATCACCTTTGCCTCGCTTGTGAGAGTTACGCAAGAATGTTGCAAACCATGCTCTGGTTGTCTGATCAGAGCCAAGTAAAAGTCCAGACATGAATGAAACCTGTATAGAAAATATTGTATTGTATTGTCATATTTTAACAGAAAGGCATATTTATTTCCAGATATCATTCACATGTGTAGTTTTATGATAATCGCAAAATAATTTGAAGTTCATGCACATACAGGGCGTAACAGAATAAGCGCAATACCTCAAGGAACATCGGACAAAAAAAGAATTGTTATACTCTTCATACTAATTGCGTCAGCTGATGCAATATTCTGCTTAAGAAGTATTTTTTTATCACCCTAAAACTGAAGTAAAAGTACTTCAGATTAAGGGAATGTTGTCCAGTTTGATGGTTTGACTGACTACCTACAATAACAGGTTTTTCGCTTATTCTGCTACACCCTGCATATGCTATGATTGGATCGCAGATGCATGAATGTCATTGAAGCAGAAGGAGTATACAGGGTGTAAATTTTCGATGCCACCTGGAGGGAAAGTACTATAAATACTGGAGATAGAAGATTTTGCTAAAAAGGAAACATTCCTTTATTTATTAAAAGAAGCATATCTGCATTCAAAGAGTTCGAAAATTTGCTTGCCACACTTGGGGATCAAACCAGCTAAAATCCAGAAAAATAACAGCCTGTGATAGGGTCAATCACAACGTTTAAATCTCTCTAACAAACATAAATTAAATGAAAGGAAAACCACAAAATCTTAACTAACTCATCTTGTTTCCTTTTAAAAATAAAGGAATGTTTCCTTTGAGTAACATTTGCTATCTCCAGTATTTACTTTCCCTCAAGGTGGCTTTGAAAAATTCCAGCCTGTATAAGGATTTGAGCATGAGGCATTTTGTTGAGTTTTTGTAAGTATGTTAATCTTATTCTTTGAATATAGAAAAATATATTTATGTAAAAAGTGAAAAGTAGTTTTCACCAAAAAATATGAAAGAACTAGATACCAAAAATATTGAGATACTCGTAAAGCTACTAAAAAGTATCTCACCAAATCATCCTGGTGATGTGTCAAGGTGAGGGTGATAACCAATGAAGGCAACCTGGAAGCTGAAGCTGCTTTAGCTCTAACAGCAGCTGCTAAGTGGGGGCAGGCTGCACACAATACACTCAGAGTTTTAGCTCTAATGCCACCTTCCTCACTTCTATCAGCATTCATTACAAGGCATTCAGCCACTGAAACATAAATACCATAATTACAAGTGGAACAGCATGATGGTGCTTGAGGTTTACCAGTTTTCAATCAAATTCCATCAACTAAGAACAAATAGTAAACATGATAAAATCCTTATTGATAAATTCGATCAATAATTACTGGTATATGTGGGGGAACAAATACCATATTATTATTATATGGGCTGCAATAAGGATGTAAAGCAAAAAATTAACAGATATGATCACCTCTAGAATATTTTACAAACATTTGAGCTTAATGTGTGTTAAAATTATTGTAAAACTCACCTTCCTGTAATGTATCAGGCATATTAGCTACTACCCAAGATATCAATATAGGACCTTTATTGACATACAGTAATACTTCAACAACATCAACAACATTGAGTAAATTGGGCAGCTCTGCAAGGCTGATGTTGATGACATCAGCCACTTCTTCCAAGTACACGGCATTGTCAAACAATTCTGATGGCTTTACACCACAATCAATGTTGGTATGCTTGTTTTGATTGTACTCAACTAGTTGGGCTTGCATGAGCAAGAGTTCTGATATAACCAGGCGAACTCGCCGGGATGAGTCCGACTGTTCAAAATCATTCGTTATTCCATTGGTTATACTTGGTATAAGAAATGTTTCTGTGCACTGTGATCCACTTTTAAGTCTGAAATAGAGAAACTTTAAGTGTTAGAGTACTAGGAACATGGCTAGACCACACAAAAAATAAATTAAACAATACATTACCTCATTTGCTGTTCTTTCTTGACATCCGATTCTAATGCATTAAACTCAATGGACAAGAGGGAAACAATAAAGTTAACCAAGTCAATACCGGAGAGCAAAGTAAGCACATCTTTCTTGGCGTCAGAACAAGCTCTGGTGGAATCTAGCGGAGCAATAAGTGCCATTCGAACTAGACATGGTATGATAGGTCTAAGTTCCTCTAGTGTGAACTTCTTGATGGTAGCAATGTCTAAATCTTTGATCGCTTTGAATACTTTAGGTTGGATAGGTTTCAAAAATGTTATATCCATGATTGATACTGGTAAAATACAATAATTTGTCAATTTTTTAGATGAGAGAACCAACCGAGGGATTAATGTATTAACTTTTAGTATTACATCGTATTCAAGATGATTGAATTCACTGAAATTCAATACGAAATACTTATTTAACAATCTCGAAATCCAAGATTCAACACAACACACAAAATTTCAATTCAATTCAATTCTTGATAAATGGCTTTTGTGGAGATAGGACCACAATATCAAGCCGATTAGCCGATGAACGCAATCTAATTGACAATTGACAGTGACACTGGCAGAAAATGTTATTGTCAAAATTGACAGCGCGGCTAAATATGTTGCCAACCGAAAAAAAATAAGGGCCGGTTTTACTGTGTCCGGATTGACATTACTCTATTTTTGTTAATTGCTTTGCTAACGCATTTTTTGATTCACGGAAATTAGCAAACCAAGGAGCCGTCAGTATTTAAATCCATCGTCTCCACTGATGAACTTCCGAAATCTAACAGAATACCCTAAGGAATGACCTTTAAGATGAAAGCGCCAGGGTAGACCGCATAATTTAAATTTTCTTTATTTTTTTGCAATTTGCAGGCCGCACGTTAACTTTATGCTTGGAAATCCCGAAGGAGTAGGAGGCAGAACTGTTTGTTACACACGAATTGCCAGTGCTCTAGATACCTTTACAACTCCAGCGGAATTTAAAATTGGGGGTTAAGAGCTTGCTGTTCTTTTGCAACTGTCGCCGCGCCGCCGCCGCCCCGCCACTCCACGCCATCTTATCATCCGTGGAACGAGAACGCACCGGCTGGCCAAGCCGGCCGCACTGTTCCCAGACAAGGACGAACGGAGCGCGGCGACGCGGTGACAGAATGTAGTTTTTTGTGTGTGTATAGATAGATATTAATGTACCTGGGGTTAAGTTTGAGATTTGGTTTTCCGAGAAGAATCTTCAGTGATTAGGGAGGTTTGCTTCGCGTTAATCTGCCTTAGTTCTTACTAGCTCGCCCCATGGTTCCGCTCGCATCTGTTGGATAAAATTAAATTGATTCTCACCATTCTATACAATTTGATAAACATAAATAAACATTTCTGGTGTCTCAGGTTAGGTTTTGGAGTCTCAGCACAGAGATGTTTCACAAACACATTTCTTGCTAGTGTTAATTCGGTTACATGCACTACGCGACTCTCTTTAACGTAGTGTACCTGGTAGCAAAGAGGAACTGCAGCCTCGTTCTGCCAGTTAACCCCTTGCAATATCTCTTCTGTATGTACCCCCGATATACATATCTCTGTTGTGTGTACCCTCAATGTTATTCACACAACAGCAGATCACTTTGTGTTAGTGAGACCCTCTATATGTACCCCCGACATACATATCTCTGTTGTGTGTACACTCAATGTTATACACACAACAGCAGATTACTTTGTGTTAGATAGTGAGACCTTCTGTAAGTACCCCCGACCCCCGACATACATATCTCTGTTGTGTGTACCCTCAATGTTATACACACAACAGCAGATCACTTTGTGTTAGTGAGACTTCGTATTACAGTAGCGACTATCTCCTAACAGACTGATCATGGCCTTCCGCCCAGTCTACTTTAATGAGGTTGTGGAGACTTCGTATTACAGCACCGACTATCTCCCAACAGACTGATCATGGCCTTCCGCCCAGTCTACTTTATTGAGGCTTCACGTTGCAACATCCAACGACTTGCTACGCGAAGGCACTCTCATGTAACCGATTTCTGAGATCACCATAAACTCTTGAATAAGTTAGTAACTCTAGAATCTAGATAATTAGATGGGGAATCACTGCACCATTGTCTTGGTGCTACCACTTAGCTTATATCTCTCTCGGATGGGCCGCCACCAGGCTGGACGCCTCCATCATAACACCAACCACTTTACTATTCACTAGTGTAGTGTGATCAGGTCGCTAGGTTGGTAGAGTTGAAATTATAAGTCTGGTTGGTTTCATGGTCCGATTTAATGTGTGTTAAAATACATACAATTTATTATAAAACAGTATTGCTGAAGAAGCACTTTAAATAAGGCTGTCTACATACATGCTTATTTTAACTTACACACTACACTAGTATCAAATAAATTACTTTACATTTGGTGTGAACCCCAAATTCTTTTGTACTGGCAAAAGGCGGCAAACGCCTAAATGTCATAACCATAAACTATAAGTACTCTTTATCTATTGTGATCACTCCATGGGTTCGGTGTTGCCAGCAGATTACCTCATGCTGTTATGTATGACTCGTTAGTTACACGTTTCGCCCTAACAATATTAATTTGACTCTGTTACCTATTTACTTCGCAGACTACACGTCGCGACAGCAATAGCCTTGCCCGCGTAAATTCATTATCTACACAATACTTTGATAAAATAAAGCCTCTGAGTTATTTTGAAGTTGAGGCTATATTACTAAAAGGTTTCATCGAGATCCTTTCAGAACTTTTTGCATGAAAGTCATCCATCCTTACAAAATTTCATATTCATAATAGTAGAATATAAATATTATATAATAAGTACCTACGTACATGAATTGAATAAAAAGTCAATGCATCACGCTAAAGTTTTAACATCACATATGTCAAAAATAACAACATATCAGGAGTGTGAAAACTCTGCATAATTTTACATCGATAGCATTTCAATATATTAAAATAACATCCTGACTTGCATCGATAAGTTGTTCCTGATTTTACTATAATCTAAGAGCGAGCGAGCGGTTTACTGAAAAAGTCCCATATATTCAAAAACTAAACAATCTTACTACTACTGGCTCTGTATGGTGGCGGACGTAAAGAATAGCACCATCCCATATCTTCCCGTGGGTGTCGTAAGAGGCGACTAAGGTACAGTCAACTAATTCGGTATCTGACCCCCGTAAGGACTATCCTTGCTTCCAGCGTTAAAACAGTTAAAAACTTTCTATTCCTTTGTCCCTTTTTTATTTTATTCCTATTGGTCGAAAAACGGTGGTCAAACATCTGGGATCATTAACAGAGACTAAGAATTATTTTTAAACAAAACGTATTTAAAAAAAGGGTCGCGTTTATTGGTCCGCAAACTATTTGTGCGGAGTTGCGGACCAATAGCAGTAAGGGTGTTAAACAGATGTGGTCTTCGTGTGCACGGGATTTGGTTTAAAAAATGTACCTATTGCCACTTTTGCGATAGTACTTGCCAGAGAATGGGCAGCAGCGTTTATTTTTGAAAAATTATTTTAGTGTTAGATAGCCCATTTATTGACGAAGGCTATAGGCTGTATATCATCACGCTACGACAAATAGGAGAGGAGCAGCAATGAATAATGTTTCAAAATCGGGAATTTTATTTTCCTTTTGAGAGCTTCCGCTGCGTGCGCTGCGTAAACGGTTAAATATACCACGGCACCAGAGTCCTTGATTGTCTGCTTGAGCTCCGAAATTTGTTCTGCGAGGTTGCGTTTTTCTTTCAGGTCACCGATTATATTGAGGGCTTGATGGGCTTTCTGCTTCAGAGCCTGATACAGAACTGCCATGTGAGAGGTGTCAGATTCTACTTTACGGCACAAGTTGGTTATCTTCAATTTTTGCTCTGAGTTGAGTTTGCCATCTGTGGCAATAGAGCAAACCTCATTTAACTTCTGCTGAATGCATGACATCCATTTTTGGATGTCGGGCGTAGATACAAATTCTATAGTGAGGTTAGACTGTTGGGTTTTTGCTGGCGAGGCATTGGGTTCCTCTCGACAACTGGATCCATCGGCACCGGGGCTACTATCCATTTCACTGTTTTTATGTTTCCATTATTTAATAAACAACACACTTAGCATAATACTGAAGTAGGTCACTATTATTGCTTTAAATAAATACTGCTAACGAGCACGTCTGTATACTGCGAACGGTCGCAATGCAATCAAAAGAATAACAAAGAGTTGGGCAAAAAATTTACCAAATTTTCAATTATGAAAATGAAAAATAAAGGCTAAATAGCTGGCTTGCCACAGAAAAAAAAAAAACAAAATAGTTGGGAAACCGGCAATCCGAAATAAAATATACAATTTTTTTCTTTTTTTTAATTCATGTTTTTATTTTTACTTTCCTTGTATTCGTAATGAAAAGCACAGTTTTATTGTTGTTTACCTCGGGTTTAAAGACTTATTTGGTCCCTCGAACTATAATATAAAAAAACCCCGTCTCGGGACTAAATAAGTTACTTTCGCCCCTAGGGTAACAATGTACTATTGTCTGTGGATTGTCCGTTTGTTTTTATAATTTGACATTTTGAGATACAAATTGAAGAGATAGATACTGGGTGTTATTTTTCTTCAATTAAAAATGGATTTAGGAAGTGAAAATTTAGATTTTATGAAACTAATTAATGTCAAGGGTAATATTGAAAATATAACTCCTCACAAAATAGCAGTAGTAGCTTTTATAAGAGAATATGGCCTGTTGAAAATTGAAGGTAAGCGTTTGCAGATTTATATGTAACTTTATGATTTAAATTATTTATTTACAAAGTAAACTACAAATTCTTCTACTATGGATGCCATCCTTGTGTTTCACAGGACCTGTATTAATTTTCATGTAGTTTATTATCATTGAATTGTGTTTTTTTTTTATTGCAATTTTTCAGCAAACAGGATGATAGATTGCACTGTGGCACCTAAATACAGAAAGGACTTCTGTATGCTTGCGCTCAAACTAATTCAGGTACTGATTGCAATGCTATTTCAATTTATATCTTGAATGATTTATTTTGAATCTGGCATGACGTGATTCTAAATATTATTATTCCCTGTAATCATTTATATATACAAATTTAATACATTTTTAAATATTCCATATAAATAATAAAAAAAAACATTTAAAAATATAAAAAAATTGTAGCCCGCTGGTGTCGGGAACAGGGTCCAAGCTACTGGCGGTCAGAGCTACAGAGAAAGGAACCTCCTAACAATACGAGCCGTGTCCAGGAGTACCGCTTTCTGAATCAAGCCCTTGATCCAGCTGCCTAACGAGAGCCTCATCAGATGTTGGTCGAGGCTCTTTGCAATTAGGCCATTGGCTGATACAACTATCGGTACAATGATTGCTGAGTCAACATCCCACATGTCGACATCCTCGCGAGCCAAGTCAAGATACTTGATTTGCTTATCTTTCTCGGCTCTCACAAGGTTCTCGTCATGTGGAACCGTTATGTCAACAATCATTGCACGCCGCTCTGATCGATCCAACACCACTATATCAGGCTTATTGGCTACAATAGTCCTGTCAGTAATGATGGATTGATCCCAATACAGTGTGATATTGCCATTTTCGAGAACTGGGTGGGGCACATACCTGTAGTACGGCACTTCCGATTCTGCAAGGCTGTATTTCAGAGCAAGTTGCTGATGGATAATCCTGGCTACAAGGTTGTGTCTGTGCAAGTATTCTCCGTTAGCTAGACGAGAACACCCGGAGATAATGTGATGGATCGATTCGCCTGGATGGTGGCATGCCCGACATATGTCAACCGTGCCATCCTTCACAATAAATTTCCGGTAGTTATTCGTCATCATAACTTCATCCATGATTACCTTTATTGTTACAGTGCCCAGATATGGAGTTTAAAGAATTGGAGGCCCTACTCACTGATGGTCGATATAATCTACTGAGTGTCCACCTACAGAACTTTTGTGTCAGGCTTCAGAACATATTTGTTAATGGAGTTAGTGCTCTGACGGACTGTGTTACTTCAACTATCGACAAGCTGATGATTGAGTCGAATCCTTGTATTATGGCTAGATACAGTGTGTTAGGTAAAATATGTTTTATTTATTGTTTGCATTTTGTAATACCATAAATGTTGATGGATGGAGCGGGAAAGGTAGGCCAAAGAAAAAATGAGGGATTTTGTGAGAAATTATATGAAAGAGTAGTAAATAATATTGTGACGTATGCCAGAGGAGAATGGTAGAAAAAAATGTGTTGTGCCAACCCCATAATAATACCATTGATATATTAATTAATGTAACAATCTTAACTTCCAGGACTATATTTAAGAAGAATATTACTACATTTAGATAGATTAACTTTTGTCCAAGTGGTATCATTGTACAAGTCATTTTGTCTGTATTATCAGAGAGGCAGACCTGGCTTGATGGTGAGGTCCTTAAGCAAAGAGGTAACTTCTAATGAATTACCTTTTATTTAATTTTCCTCTTTGTCCTAGTTTATTTATCTTCAAAACTTTATTTTTGCAGAAATTAAACAACATGGAGCAGCAAACTATATCTACATCACCAGTACCTGAAGAATCTAAACCATTGGAGTTATCAATGCGAATGAATTTAATAGACAGAGATAAGTGAGTTACAGTATTGTTAAAATGTTTGTAATATACAGAATATAGTAAAAAGATACAGATGATGAAAATGCCCAAAAATAAAAGTTTTTGGGCATTTGCATCATCTGTATCTTTTTAATGGTTTCAGCAGTTTTGAAGAATGCCAGTGGTCCAGAAAGCAAGCAGAACTTTTCACAGCCCAGCAAGCTAATTTGTTACAAATCAATGAGCAAAAGGCGATGCCACCCAGACAGTTACAGAAGACAATTATACAAATAATTAATGATATCCCTGAATATCCTGATATAGTAAGTATGCAAACTTTGTGTGACATGATAAATATGAGGAACTATGATTAAATATGTGTATATTCAAGCACTAATCACGGTACAATCTGTAATCTGTATTAATATAATGTTTTCAGCATTTCCTCAGTTTCCTTAACTGTATTCGTACAAAGGAGTTCAGCGGTGCCCAGGACTCCTTGTACAATTACTTTGATCGCACCATATTCAACTCGTCGGGAAACAATACAGGCAATGATAGGAACAAGAACTTCCGTTACGCAGCTCTAAACAGGGCGGCGATGCATACTCATTTTGGCCACAGGTGAGAAACAATAGCTCAACAAATATTTTAAAAATTACAGAAACGACTCTGTCCGGAACAGTTGTGCTGAAGTAAAGATTCGAGAAAATAATAAATACCACAATTCTTTTTTTTCTTTCTTTTTTTTTTTCTCTATAAATATTGATGTGTCGCATCTGTGTGTGCATAGGTCGGTGGCGATGGAGGCGGTGCGCGAGGCTCTGGCGCGCGCGCAGGAGGCGGCGGACTACGCGTGCCTGGTGGGCGCCGCCACGTGGGGCGCGCTGGCGGGCGGCCGCGCGCGCCGCGCCGCGCTGCTGACGCGGGCGCCGCGCGACCCGCCGCCCGGCGCGCCCGCCACGCCGCTGGCCGCGCCGCCCGCGCCCGCGCCCTCGCACCCGCGCCACACGGCTGCGGCGGCGCAGCTGCTCGCTCAACACGCCGCTGTCAATGGCGCAAGGCCTGCGTATATATTTCAAGTAAGATACTCCCACAGATTGGAAATATCCAGTAAAACTGGTAATGTTACATAATAATAAAAAGTATTTATTTCCAATCCATCTTAATGCCTAGAAAACGCTGGCGTGACGACTTAAGAGGCGTTTTTGAGAGATTTGCCGGAGAAAACCGCACGGAGAGAAGAGTGGAAGGCTATGGGGGAGGCTTTTTCCCAGCAGTGGAACAATATAGGCAAAGACAAAAAATAATTACATCTTACAATACACGCAGGCATAAGTAAGGAAGACTATTACTGGTGCACAGGCATGTCATAATTACATAGGTAATTATGACATGCCTGTGCACCAGTACTGTAATATTTACAGGTCATCATGAGAGGTGACTCCATTAACTACCTGCACTCGATGACTGACCTCACGATGGCTGGCCTTGCGAACACGGCTGCGTTATGGGCGCTCTACGGGAAGACCGAGATGGCGTCGGTTGCCTGCCAACTTCTACTTGATCTTAACACCAGTATGTGATTTTATTTTGGTGAATTACTAAAAACCTTACACAGCTGAACACTTCCAAATAGCTTTAGAAAAGACAAAAGTTCCAAACCGAGTTGTGATTCAGCAAACTTGATTATGGAGGCAGATTTTTGAAATTGCATCTAAGTGTTTTGAATAAGATATAGGCTGAACATTATGCCTTGTGGTATTTAGTCCTATGTACCACCACTATTGTACAGAGGCCAGCAGGTCAAGCTACCCGAAACTGTTAAATTTTCCTAATCAACCTTGAACCTAATTCTTAAACCATAAAGTTGAAAGTTACAGGAATTTCACAGATTGTTGTAGGTTGATGTGCTGGCGTCTGTACATGATGTTTAAATAAATAAATATTTAGCTTGGTTCGATATAAAATTTTCTCCTGCTTTGTCTTGGATAGCCTGTAAATTTTAAATATTTTAAGTTCTTTGCAATTCGCAGCTCAGTATCAGGATGTATATTGATGATACTAAAGAACTAAGACTATTTCATGAAATTGTTTGAGGCCTTCACTAACTTAGAGAATGATATTGATGATTCATATGACTATAATTATTTATATTCATATGAATCATCAATATTTTAATTATTATTTATCACAACTCAACTCAACAGTAGCAGAAAGTTTGAATTTCGTAGGGTATCGAATTGCGGGCGCTTACAACAATGTACTCGGTCTGTACAGAGTGCAGCGTGGGCAGCGGCAGCGTGTGGCACTCGACGGAGGCGCTGGCGCTGGGCGGCGCGGGCGCGGCCGCGGTGGCGGCGTGGCGCGGCGCGGGCCCGCTGGCGCACGCGCTGGCCTCGCACCTGCGCGGCCGGCGCACGCGCGCGCAGGCCACGCGCTACCACGCCGAGCGCGCCCTCGACGCCGGTCTGTATGACGCGCGACGATCCTATGCTAATTGCGATCTGTACACCTAACGCGTGAAATGATCTTTATGTTCGCTTTACAATATACCGTTACAGGTAAATGGGAGGAAGCAGATCAGAGTATCAGACAGTTGGCGTCTTCAGATAGGTGGGAGAGTCAACTTCTAAAAGCCGAGATGTATTACCTGAAGGGCGACGCGACCGAAGCCCTGGAATCCTTGTACGACATCTTAGATTACTGCAAGACTGAAGATGACAGCCTGCACTTTGTATCTCTGAGAGTTAAAGCCATGATATTGATGTCACAAGTCCAGCACTCGTTTAGTAATATTCAGTCTACAAATATAATGTTGCTGAATGAAGCCTTGTGGTTAGCAAAGGGATACCATTTGCATCATTTAGCAGCTACAGCTGAAATGCATTTAGCTAATGTACAACTGAGCATGGGATGTGCAAAGAACGCCTTAATTCTTGTCAGGAAAGCTTTGCCTCCGATTATGGCAGATGGCAGCGCATACGACATGGCTCGAGGTATGTTGCACACTACAATAATGTCAATAATTTTGGTCTATCGCTTACTTTCTAAGGATTGAATTTAATTCCAGCAATGTTGCTGTACACGAAGTGTCGGATTGCAACTGCGGCACCGTGTGGTGAAGCTCGCCTGCAAGTACTGCAGTCGTGTTGTGAAGCACTAGAATTTGTTAAAAAGAATTTCTCCAAAGTTGGCGCTCATGTTCGATTATTACAAACATGGTATTTACAGGTAAACTAGAAATTTGGCTTGAAATATCACAATGATAAAGTTGTAATCATATGAAGAACTAGCTGATACCCGCGACTTCGTTCGCGCGGAAATTTTAAGGTGTATGTGTGAGACTGCCTCGTTGGTCGAGTGGTCGCAAGCACGACTGCTGAGCTTGAGGTCCTGGGTTCGATTCTCGGATCGGGCATAGTGTTATTGGGTTATTCCATCAGGAATTTCTCAGTAGCAGCCACGAAATCTGGATTTAATGTCGGGCCCGGTTAATGGGGCTCGCCCCCTATTACATAGAGCTTCAACATAACTGGCGAAATGTGGATGTACGATTAGATACACCTTCGGGAATTATAGGTGTGATGTTTTGTTGTTATGTGTGAGAACTGACGGTCTGATCGTAATGTGATTATGTGGGTGATGACTACAAAGGGCGTGCTTTAGGGTGGTGTAATTCTGGGCGGCAGAGGTCCGAAACAAAATTAAAAGGCGTTGAAGCGACACTATAATAATTATGGCTTAAAAGCCGGAACATATTTTTTTCAAAGTGAACAATACGGCGCATTGCTGGGCACTATTTATTTATTTTTTCCAATACAGTTTTGTATACAATAAAAAAATGTCATAATAATGACCGTCACCACGTGCAAATTTTGGCTTCATGAAACACGTGAACAATCAACAAATAATTGACCGTCTGAGAAGCATGGAGTAGGTACCCAAAAGAATGCCTGCCACTTTTTAGGTATGGCCCTGACATTTGTTGATCGTCATTGCAAAGCTACCTGTTAATTAAAATTGGAATGGCAAGTTATTTGGAATATTTGGCATGCGTCGAATTAAAACGCTCTCTCCTTTAGCAATTCCTGTAATAATGGTGGTTTAAGGGTATGAGGAACAGGGTGTAAAGTTCCTCAATACTCCATTGAAAAGGGAGGATCCTCCGACCAGACAGGTGTTGGGTCTGGTGGGCAACTGCCCGACAGTTGTTGTCGGGTTTATCTATATATAGTCCTAAGTCGATGTAAACTTTGCTTGCTAGATGTAGGCCATTGATGTTAGTTCTTTCGTCGCGTCATAAAATCAAAAACAAAATATTTTATTTTACATAGGCCTACATGGGCACTTATAAAACGTCGATAAAAGAGGCACGGTTCGGGTTGGTTGTTTCCTATGGAGAAGAACCGGCAAGAAACTCCATGGTTACTCTTTTAAAATCATTTGGTTCTACAATATTTGGATGTTACAGCGTTAGTACCTAAGCATGAGAGGACAGCGTAGGCCCGGCAATAAGTCGTCGCTTACTACAAAAGGTAGAAAATGATAATAGCGAAAAAAAAATACAAAGCCTACAATGTCCACACATTCACAAAAAATATGAATGAAAAAGAATCAATACAAAAGTAAAAATAAAACATAAGAACAATAGATTAAACAATTGTCAAAGAATGTCATAGATGGCGCTGTAATACTTTTTGTAGTAAGTTGCTTTTTGTAGGTCGTGACACACACAGTACAGTGGCTTTTATAATATTAATACTGCCAAGCTTTGTGATACGAAGCCTGGTGCCGTTGCACAGTCTGGGTACATCAAAGTTTGTGTCCGTTTCAACCACGCGGTCACCTCATAATACTTGATGAAACTTTGCCAGGAATTAGTGCTAATTTGTTCCTATACACACTTCTTTTCGTAAATTTGTTCCAAAAAAAACCAAGGCGCTATGACCAAGAATAGGTGGCCGCTAGAAACGCCACTTGCCGTAATCATCGCCCGTGATTACACAGAAACTATATAATGCAGATAGACGAATTATGCATCAAAAGAAAGGTCTTAATTTGTTCCATTTGTTTCAAAAATATAAAACTTCAAAAAGTAAATAAACGAAAAGTTATGCAATATTTAGTTTTCAGGCTATGAGTAGGTAGGTATCTCACCATAAATATCAAATTATTAGAAGCTCATGTGTATGAACAATTAGTTCCTAATTTGTTACAGCGAATAAACAGAAAAAACTACTAGAAAGTAGGTTCAATGATTTGTTAAAGTTGATTTTAGTTGGCCGCTCGGACGGCAATATGCCTAAAATACAATGGCGTTTATCTCGTTATTAAAACCAGGTTTAAGCTTAGTTATAGTACTAATCGACGGGTAACGTAACCTAGTTTGGATAAACATGGAGAATATAACTGCAACATTTATATTTTAGAAGATATTTACAAAAAAGCAGTAGTATGAAACCGTATGAGAGTAGGGTGACCATGATTACATTAGTACGAAGGCATGTTTTTAATGTTGGACTCTGTTTGAACGAATATGCGGTTCGTTTTGCGGCCATTGTCTATTGTTCTTAATTCTTTTAAGTATTTACTGATAAAATTTTCGTTTCATTGACTTTCCGCAGGTATTGTTAAAAATATTTGTCACAAGAGGTTTGAACGATTATTTTTTGTTGTGAATATTGTCATTACTGTGCTGAATTTTGAAGTGTGTGCTCGTACGTATTTAATTCACGAGATTTACAAACTACTAAGTTACTGAGACAACTTCACTAAATCCAGAAGTGTCTAAAAGTGATTAGCTATGAGTTGTGTCACTTATATGTTGGATTTGTTAATGTAGAACTCACCACCAAAAAGTATTGCAAAACCAGCTGCGGGTTCGGTCTCATAGTGAAAGTTGTTCATAATGATGAGTAGAATGACCTCTGAAGAGGTTGCTGGTGTTTTACCAATAACCCTGTATACCTGAGTATTTGATATGAATTTCAATTTAATACCTCTACGAATTCATGAGGAAAGGGGTAGTAAGTTTAAAGTTTTTTGCATGCCCACATTCATTATTTAATCAGCTGTCGCTGGCATAATGATTATGAAATAATATGATTTTCAAAAGGAGATTTTTTCGTTTGGGAGCAGCTAAAAGCAGGCTTGCTTCAAGTCATCATGAAATTATAAAAAATTAACTTACCGCAGTTCATTTGAATCCCTCTGCAATAATTTTAGAAACAAATGGAACAAATTAAGACCTATCTTTTGATGCATAATTCGTCTATCTGCATTATATAGTTTCTGTGTAATCACGGGCAATGACTACGGCAAGTGGCAGTTCTAGCGGCCAACTATTCTTGGTCATAGCGCCTTGGTCTTTTTTGGAACAAATTCACGAAAAGAAGTGTGTATAGAAACAAATTAGCACTAATTCCTGGCAAAGTTTCATCAAGTAGTATGAGGTGGCCGCGTGGATGAAACGGACACTAAAGTTTCGCATCAGCAGAACTGAAACGCCAACTTTAAGCTCCATCTTATGGGAACTGCACGCCCGTTAGCTCCAGGGAGTTCAAAAATTCAACGGGGTGTGCAGGACTACCGTCATTAGCCATCACAGTGTCTACGGATGTGTATAGGTACTTTAAAATCGCCGACGATCATGTCTTAAATTTCGTTTTGTTTATGACCCACTCGTTCTAAAATCACTATTTATTTTGAATGGTTAAAAAATCGAAAACTATTTTGTAAAGATTTGAAAATCTTAAAGCATTAAAATAAAACAAAATACCTAGTTACACAAAGTGAACACCGGTTGGGGACCGAACTCGCGTTGTTTTGGAAAACTTACAGTATTAAAAAATTACCACAAAAAGTGCTTACTGACTGCGGATACGAACTTGAAACCTTTTGCTTGGCAGGGCGGTCATAGAACCGCCAGGCTACTTACTTTGATGACAAATGGTTTTAAATAGCCGGTTTATTGTAATGCTTGTCATGACAGTTGTCAAACAGTTGAGTAATGTGGACTTAATGCAATATTGCTCATCCCCCTAAGTTATTAGCGCGATAGTATATAGCCTATGTTACTCGGTAAAGATGTAGCTTTCTAATCGTGAAAGAATTTTTAAAATCGGTCGAGTAGTTTTTGAGTTTATTCGTTACATACAAAAATACAAATCTTTCCTCTTTATAATATTAGCGTAGATGATTAACACTTCTATTGTTTTGTTTCCAGGCCCAATTATACCACGACATTGGTAACCACGCAGCAAGAAATCAATGCGCTTGGATGTATAGACAGTTGGAATCGCAAAATTCTGTTGAACCTACAAATATGTTGCTTGTAATGTATTAAAATATTTTTAATAATGAGAATTTTATTAAAGGTTCAGAGAAATTAAGATTGAAGAAAATTTGTTTCAGATAAATATCTGGCTTAAATAGTGAAATCATGCAAATAAAGTAAAACTATTATAAAATATATGCTTAAAATATTTATTATTTAAATAATTTTGAACTTACTATTTAATGTGTGGCATAGCCAAAACAAATGGATAGTGGGGGTTTGTTGGATGTCGGCAACTAACCTATAGGCCGTCTTGATTATGGTTCAGAAACATCTTTGGGCAGATATTCAGTTTAATACAACTTATCATTCAAAAGTGCTTTTTCAACAATTTCAGACATAGTTACTTTTATGTCGCGGCATAAAACTTCAGCAACTAGTACCTTTGTTTCTGGTTGCACCTCAGAGGGTACATAGGCTCCTTCACCTAGTATACTGGTATCATTCCAGCAGTGACCAAGAGATGCCTGGGACTCGCATATTCTCCCAAGTTGTAACAACAGGGAAGTTATATCTTCTAATAGAGAAGGAAATGCAGTACAGATCCTCACAAGAGATTTCAGTACCGGCTGAAACAGTTCTAATCGCAGATCACTTGGTAGAACCGATAGAAGTGTCGACAAAGTATTCACGCATAATCTCGCAATAGACATAGCTTTCGGTAAGGCGTACTGTATAGATAAATGCGATACGAGATCTACAGCAAATATTTGCTTTTCGAGAGATGCTTGGCTAAGAAGTTCCGGTATGAAGTCCAAACATATGTGCATTGAAGGTATTCCTTGAACCGTGACTGGAAGCAACTCCCTGGGATACCCTTGGAAGTGTACCAGTTTAGCTAATGATGGTTCCGAGATAAAAATTTGATGTAGGAACGAACAAATTATGCTTCTAACTTCACGAAGGGACCACATTAGCTCAGGTTTAGCCTCGTCTTCTGATGTCTCCAGACAAGCTTCCAGTAATATTTGCAGCGCGGCACTCTCTTGTGCCGCTACTAAAGCATTCTTTAGTTCTTCCCTCTCTGCGTCCGATGTCAGTTGCCCGCTTTTTTCGAGCAGAGGTTTATCTAATAAATGTCGACTTAGTTGGCTCCTTGAAGCAGCCAAACTAGCTTCTAGAATTCTTAGAATTATTTTTAAGATAGGCCCACATCTAAATACACGAATATCACAGCGCAGAACTTGTAGCGGATCTACCAAGACATTCTCTTGGGTAATGGTAACATTTTTGATGCCACCGTTAATGTCCAATAAGGCATTGATTGTCATAATCCACAGACATCGCGGCAACACTGTATTGAGACGTAACCAAACTTCGTGGTACAACTCTTGTATATGTCGCGGCACTTCATCTCCAAGTACGCTTTTAAAATATTTGACAAACGTTTCTGCATAGGGCCATATATCTGTGGGATTTTTATTAAGCATGGCTTTCAAAATCTTTCCCGTCTTGTAAGGATTTTCTTCGATGGTTTGGAATGCATCATTGATAGCTATTTCCGAAAGATTAATATCGATTTGGTGACGATTCAAATCGCCAAAAACTTGGTCGTCCATCCAATCATCCACTAGAGACAGTTGAGGGAAGTGAGTGGCTAACAGACGAAGGAGGGGGCTGAATAAACCACCATAACTCATTTGGTCTTTCTGAGCTTGATGTAATAAATATTTAATCGGCAATTCAGATAGAAAAGCTGCAGAGTAGCTCTTTACTTTACGCCCGTTAGCCATAAGTGTAGCTGTGTTGGACAGTCTTACATCTTCATAGAGTAGAAGGTAGTAAATTAGGAGTAACTGAGATGCTAAAGTTGGCTTTTCTATGTTCTCTATTGACGTTTCTCCATTATCGATTTCCATGGGTGCAAATGGTTTCCTTTGCACGTCGAAATTAGCACCGAATATCGAGTTTCTGAATACTTTTCTGATTTCTTCTTCCATAATTGGTTTGTTTACATATTCGTTGGTGCCTTTGTTGTTAACGATAAGGATCGAGTTGACGTACACTTCAACTAAAGCTGGCATAACTGGGTGCAAGGGTGCAGTGCAGTTACATATCTGTCGATATATCCAATTTTTTATGGGGACTTTATGTTTAGAAAATGCTCGAGATTTTAATAGTTGGTGAATACAGTGAACAGGCAAATATCCTGGTATGTTGCTGTTGAGATTCGCTGTTACCGGCACTTTGACGGCATGGGCTGTGACAACCTGGAATATTTAAAAATAAGAGAATTGTAGTAATTTTCAACAGAATTTTGTTTTTGAAAGTAATCGAGGATTTTATTTTGTACCTGTTCTGTAAATATTTCTTGTGTGAAAGCTTGTTTGATTCTCGCGAGCCCGTTGGGACGTACAGGTACGCGCATTCCCAGGGTTGCGCAAACCAGTTCACCGACAGCAGTTAGCTGCCCAGAGTGGAAATGTATTGCTATTAATAGTAACATTTCGCCAAAGGATGCTGTGACTCCGGAATTGCTGTAAGAAGGAAAAAATAAAATGATAGTTGAGTGAATGAATTAATCAAATATTATGTACTTATAAGTACATGAACACAACCCAGTTTATTGTATTTTATTACCTCTCAAAGTAAGCTTCTTCTTTGACTAACCATTGCACCCATTCTATGGCTTTCTTTTCGTGGTCAGGAGCAGCTGGAAATACATAAAATATTATACATCATCTTCTAATATATATAAATTACGTGTCACGTTGTTTGTCGGGGATGGACTCCTAAACTACTTAACGGATTTTAATCAAATTTGCACACCGTGTGCAGTTCGATCCAACTTGAAAGATAGGATTGCTTACATCTCAATTTATAGTAACAATATTATTTTATTGCAAATTAAGTCACAATTATCTGTTAGTTCAAAACGATTCTAACAGATGGCGGTATGTGTTGACTGGATTGAGTAAGTATTCAATAGATGGCGCTGTGTAGGAGCGCAGCAGTAATTTAAAAAAAATGCGATAACGGGGTAATGTGTGTGACGCAGACGAAATTGCGCGGGAAAGCTAGTGGGCCGGAATTTAGTAGAATTATTTGTGTACTTACACTGATTTCATACAGCGAAAGAATAAAGTGGAAAACCCGAGATTAATTTTAAAGAGCAGAAAAATCCCGTGATTTATTTAATAAAAAAGTTATTTACTTTTACACAATTTAAATCCGACATCGGATGCCCGAAGTTGCAAAATTCCAATGCGCACACGCAAGGGAAGATCCATATCAACGTTTCGATACAAGTACAAAAATAACTCTACCTTATTCCGACCTCTGATTATAATTTATAAGATTGTCTTGCAATACAATGTTTGTTACTTTTAAGTTGAAACATACCCATGAGCGACGGACAGGCAAGAATCATACAAAGACTCAAAGAAACAAATCTGACTCCAGCCGGTGTAGGTGGTGGCTTTTGAGTTACAAGTCTCAAGAGGCCTGCAACTTCATCATCTTGAAACTTTATTCCTGCTATGCCTCTGAGAGCACAGTACAATCTCAGTAACGCCGATGCGTCAACTCCGGCAGTAGCTTCTTTTAGCCTGTTTAGTAACTCTTGGCGAAGTTTTGTTAAGGCTGCATGTCCATCACCTTTGCCTCGCTTGTGAGAGTTACGCAAGAATGTTGCAAACCATGCTCTGGTTGTCTGATCAGAGCCAAGTAAAAGTCCAGACATGAATGAAACCTGTATAGAAAATATTGTATTGTATTGTCATATTTTAACAGAAAGGCATATTTATTTCCAGATATCATTCACATGTGTAGTTTTATGATAATCGCAAAATAATTTGAAGTTCATGCACATACAGGGCGTAACAGAATAAGCGCAATACCTCAAGGAACATCGGACAAAAAAAGAATTGTTATACTCTTCATACTAATTGCGTCAGCTGATGCAATATTCTGCTTAAGAAGTATTTTTTTATCACCCTAAAACTGAAGTAAAAGTACTTCAGATTAAGGGAATGTTGTCCAGTTTGATGGTTTGACTGACTACCTACAATAACAGGTTTTTCGCTTATTCTGCTACACCCTGCATATGCTATGATTGGATCGCAGATGCATGAATGTCATTGAAGCAGAAGGAGTATACAGGGTGTAAATTTTCGATGCCACCTGGAGGGAAAGTACTATAAATACTGGAGATAGAAGATTTTGCTAAAAAGGAAACATTCCTTTATTTATTAAAAGAAGCATATCTGCATTCAAAGAGTTCGAAAATTTGCTTGCCACACTTGGGGATCAAACCAGCTAAAATCCAGAAAAATAACAGCCTGTGATAGGGTCAATCACAACGTTTAAATCTCTCTAACAAACATAAATTAAATGAAAGGAAAACCACAAAATCTTAACTAACTCATCTTGTTTCCTTTTAAAAATAAAGGAATGTTTCCTTTGAGTAACATTTGCTATCTCCAGTATTTACTTTCCCTCAAGGTGGCTTTGAAAAATTCCAGCCTGTATAAGGATTTGAGCATGAGGCATTTTGTTGAGTTTTTGTAAGTATGTTAATCTTATTCTTTGAATATAGAAAAATATATTTATGTAAAAAGTGAAAAGTAGTTTTCACCAAAAAATATGAAAGAACTAGATACCAAAAATATTGAGATACTCGTAAAGCTACTAAAAAGTATCTCACCAAATCATCCTGGTGATGTGTCAAGGTGAGGGTGATAACCAATGAAGGCAACCTGGAAGCTGAAGCTGCTTTAGCTCTAACAGCAGCTGCTAAGTGGGGGCAGGCTGCACACAATACACTCAGAGTTTTAGCTCTAATGCCACCTTCCTCACTTCTATCAGCATTCATTACAAGGCATTCAGCCACTGAAACATAAATACCATAATTACAAGTGGAACAGCATGATGGTGCTTGAGGTTTACCAGTTTTCAATCAAATTCCATCAACTAAGAACAAATAGTAAACATGATAAAATCCTTATTGATAAATTCGATCAATAATTACTGGTATATGTGGGGGAACAAATACCATATTATTATTATATGGGCTGCAATAAGGATGTAAAGCAAAAAATTAACAGATATGATCACCTCTAGAATATTTTACAAACATTTGAGCTTAATGTGTGTTAAAATTATTGTAAAACTCACCTTCCTGTAATGTATCAGGCATATTAGCTACTACCCAAGATATCAATATAGGACCTTTATTGACATACAGTAATACTTCAACAACATCAACAACATTGAGTAAATTGGGCAGCTCTGCAAGGCTGATGTTGATGACATCAGCCACTTCTTCCAAGTACACGGCATTGTCAAACAATTCTGATGGCTTTACACCACAATCAATGTTGGTATGCTTGTTTTGATTGTACTCAACTAGTTGGGCTTGCATGAGCAAGAGTTCTGATATAACCAGGCGAACTCGCCGGGATGAGTCCGACTGTTCAAAATCATTCGTTATTCCATTGGTTATACTTGGTATAAGAAATGTTTCTGTGCACTGTGATCCACTTTTAAGTCTGAAATAGAGAAACTTTAAGTGTTAGAGTACTAGGAACATGGCTAGACCACACAAAAAATAAATTAAACAATACATTACCTCATTTGCTGTTCTTTCTTGACATCCGATTCTAATGCATTAAACTCAATGGACAAGAGGGAAACAATAAAGTTAACCAAGTCAATACCGGAGAGCAAAGTAAGCACATCTTTCTTGGCGTCAGAACAAGCTCTGGTGGAATCTAGCGGAGCAATAAGTGCCATTCGAACTAGACATGGTATGATAGGTCTAAGTTCCTCTAGTGTGAACTTCTTGATGGTAGCAATGTCTAAATCTTTGATCGCTTTGAATACTTTAGGTTGGATAGGTTTCAAAAATGTTATATCCATGATTGATACTGGTAAAATACAATAATTTGTCAATTTTTTAGATGAGAGAACCAACCGAGGGATTAATGTATTAACTTTTAGTATTACATCGTATTCAAGATGATTGAATTCACTGAAATTCAATACGAAATACTTATTTAACAATCTCGAAATCCAAGATTCAACACAACACACAAAATTTCAATTCAATTCAATTCTTGATAAATGGCTTTTGTGGAGATAGGACCACAATATCAAGCCGATTAGCCGATGAACGCAATCTAATTGACAATTGACAGTGACACTGGCAGAAAATGTTATTGTCAAAATTGACAGCGCGGCTAAATATGTTGCCAACCGAAAAAAAATAAGGGCCGGTTTTACTGTGTCCGGATTGACATTACTCTATTTTTGTTAATTGCTTTGCTAACGCATTTTTTGATTCACGGAAATTAGCAAACCAAGGAGCCGTCAGTATTTAAATCCATCGTCTCCACTGATGAACTTCCGAAATCTAACAGAATACCCTAAGGAATGACCTTTAAGATGAAAGCGCCAGGGTAGACCGCATAATTTAAATTTTCTTTATTTTTTTGCAATTTGCAGGCCGCACGTTAACTTTATGCTTGGAAATCCCGAAGGAGTAGGAGGCAGAACTGTTTGTTACACACGAATTGCCAGTGCTCTAGATACCTTTACAACTCCAGCGGAATTTAAAATTGGGGGTTAAGAGCTTGCTGTTCTTTTGCAACTGTCGCCGCGCCGCCGCCGCCCCGCCACTCCACGCCATCTTATCATCCGTGGAACGAGAACGCACCGGCTGGCCAAGCCGGCCGCACTGTTCCCAGACAAGGACGAACGGAGCGCGGCGACGCGGTGACAGAATGTAGTTTTTTGTGTGTGTATAGATAGATATTAATGTACCTGGGGTTAAGTTTGAGATTTGGTTTTCCGAGAAGAATCTTCAGTGATTAGGGAGGTTTGCTTCGCGTTAATCTGCCTTAGTTCTTACTAGCTCGCCCCATGGTTCCGCTCGCATCTGTTGGATAAAATTAAATTGATTCTCACCATTCTATACAATTTGATAAACATAAATAAACATTTCTGGTGTCTCAGGTTAGGTTTTGGAGTCTCAGCACAGAGATGTTTCACAAACACATTTCTTGCTAGTGTTAATTCGGTTACATGCACTACGCGACTCTCTTTAACGTAGTGTACCTGGTAGCAAAGAGGAACTGCAGCCTCGTTCTGCCAGTTAACCCCTTGCAATATCTCTTCTGTATGTACCCCCGATATACATATCTCTGTTGTGTGTACCCTCAATGTTATTCACACAACAGCAGATCACTTTGTGTTAGTGAGACCCTCTATATGTACCCCCGACATACATATCTCTGTTGTGTGTACACTCAATGTTATACACACAACAGCAGATTACTTTGTGTTAGATAGTGAGACCTTCTGTAAGTACCCCCGACCCCCGACATACATATCTCTGTTGTGTGTACCCTCAATGTTATACACACAACAGCAGATCACTTTGTGTTAGTGAGACTTCGTATTACAGTAGCGACTATCTCCTAACAGACTGATCATGGCCTTCCGCCCAGTCTACTTTAATGAGGTTGTGGAGACTTCGTATTACAGCACCGACTATCTCCCAACAGACTGATCATGGCCTTCCGCCCAGTCTACTTTATTGAGGCTTCACGTTGCAACATCCAACGACTTGCTACGCGAAGGCACTCTCATGTAACCGATTTCTGAGATCACCATAAACTCTTGAATAAGTTAGTAACTCTAGAATCTAGATAATTAGATGGGGAATCACTGCACCATTGTCTTGGTGCTACCACTTAGCTTATATCTCTCTCGGATGGGCCGCCACCAGGCTGGACGCCTCCATCATAACACCAACCACTTTACTATTCACTAGTGTAGTGTGATCAGGTCGCTAGGTTGGTAGAGTTGAAATTATAAGTCTGGTTGGTTTCATGGTCCGATTTAATGTGTGTTAAAATACATACAATTTATTATAAAACAGTATTGCTGAAGAAGCACTTTAAATAAGGCTGTCTACATACATGCTTATTTTAACTTACACACTACACTAGTATCAAATAAATTACTTTACATTTGGTGTGAACCCCAAATTCTTTTGTACTGGCAAAAGGCGGCAAACGCCTAAATGTCATAACCATAAACTATAAGTACTCTTTATCTATTGTGATCACTCCATGGGTTCGGTGTTGCCAGCAGATTACCTCATGCTGTTATGTATGACTCGTTAGTTACACGTTTCGCCCTAACAATATTAATTTGACTCTGTTACCTATTTACTTCGCAGACTACACGTCGCGACAGCAATAGCCTTGCCCGCGTAAATTCATTATCTACACAATACTTTGATAAAATAAAGCCTCTGAGTTATTTTGAAGTTGAGGCTATATTACTAAAAGGTTTCATCGAGATCCTTTCAGAACTTTTTGCATGAAAGTCATCCATCCTTACAAAATTTCATATTCATAATAGTAGAATATAAATATTATATAATAAGTACCTACGTACATGAATTGAATAAAAAGTCAATGCATCACGCTAAAGTTTTAACATCACATATGTCAAAAATAACAACATATCAGGAGTGTGAAAACTCTGCATAATTTTACATCGATAGCATTTCAATATATTAAAATAACATCCTGACTTGCATCGATAAGTTGTTCCTGATTTTACTATAATCTAAGAGCGAGCGAGCGGTTTACTGAAAAAGTCCCATATATTCAAAAACTAAACAATCTTACTACTACTGGCTCTGTATGGTGGCGGACGTAAAGAATAGCACCATCCCATATCTTCCCGTGGGTGTCGTAAGAGGCGACTAAGGTACAGTCAACTAATTCGGTATCTGACCCCCGTAAGGACTATCCTTGCTTCCAGCGTTAAAACAGTTAAAAACTTTCTATTCCTTTGTCCCTTTTTTATTTTATTCCTATTGGTCGAAAAACGGTGGTCAAACATCTGGGATCATTAACAGAGACTAAGAATTATTTTTAAACAAAACGTATTTAAAAAAAGGGTCGCGTTTATTGGTCCGCAAACTATTTGTGCGGAGTTGCGGACCAATAGCAGTAAGGGTGTTAAACAGATGTGGTCTTCGTGTGCACGGGATTTGGTTTAAAAAATGTACCTATTGCCACTTTTGCGATAGTACTTGCCAGAGAATGGGCAGCAGCGTTTATTTTTGAAAAATTATTTTAGTGTTAGATAGCCCATTTATTGACGAAGGCTATAGGCTGTATATCATCACGCTACGACAAATAGGAGAGGAGCAGCAATGAATAATGTTTCAAAATCGGGAATTTTATTTTCCTTTTGAGAGCTTCCGCTGCGTGCGCTGCGTAAACGGTTAAAGTTTCGCAAAAATAATGTATGACAGAATTGTTTCCCTTTAAAAGTTCAAAAAAAAAGTCCGCGTTAGCATATGTCTATCTATTAAGGTTGACTCACTATAACCTTTTTATAAACATGGTATTATTCCTTATCCAAATAAATACGTTATCCATAACAATATTTAATTTAAAACAAAATTGCCCTTTGCAATTTGCCCTAATCTAAATCTAAACTAATATTATAAAGAGGAAAGATTTGATTGTTTGTTTGTTTGCATTGAATAGGCTCCGAAACTGCTGGTCCGATTTGAAAAATTATTTCAGTGGTATATAGCCCATTTAGCGAGGATGGCTATAGGCTATATATCATCACGCTACGATCAATAGGAGTGGAGCAGCAATGAAAAATGTTGCGAAAACGGGGAAAATGTGACGCAAACGAAGTTGCGCCGGACAGCTAGTATGAAAAATATAAGTAAAATTAAAGTATACACTACATAAATACGAAAAACTTTATTCCGATAGACACAAGTCCGAATTTCAAAATACCGATTGTCATAATTCCGAATGGTTCAAAATTCCTAATATAACAACTCCGACTTATCATTACTCCTATTTTTATAATTCCTAAATTTCAATATTCCTAACGTTTATAATTACTATTCTCATAATACCGAGTTTCAATAGATCGAATAATAAAAAATCCGACTTAATGATAATTCGAAACATCAAAAATACGAATTCCGATATTAAAATACCGATTAATTCAATTCCGAAATAAAACGTCTTGTAAAACTGAATAGCAAGACAAATAAACACCTAATGCATGCAACATGCAAGCAGGCATGCAACATGCAAGCAAGCATGCAAGCAGGCATGCAACATGCAGCAAACATTATTTCGGTCACGGATCCGGCGCTGCCGGGTTTGCCCCACGCGAGCTTATCGTCGCAGATGGTTTTAACGCTCATCACCGCAGCTTCGGCTTGCTGGCCGGCCAAGACGGCCAGCTTCAGCCGCGGCGGCAGGCCTTCAAGCCACCTGCTCCTCAGCTCGCGGGCCGCTCCACCCCTCCGCGCCTACGCGGGCTTAAATTACACTCTAGGGGTAGGGCAGACAAGACTGCGTGAAGTCGGTTTTGGGGCGATTCGTTTCTGTCACTAAATTTTGTAGCACAACATGTTGACTTTTAGTTTATTCGAAGTATTGAAAATCGGAAAATCGTTTTCCGGACCGAGAACCCTTCGAGCATCTAATTCTTCGAACGTATGAAAATCGGAAAACTAACAAATCGCATTTACGACTTTCGGTAAAATAAATTTCGTGATTTTTATTAATAGACATTATAATTAGGTATTATGAAATTCGGACTTTTGGCACTCGGATAATTGAAATTCGGAATAAAATATTTCGGAGTATTTGGGTGTTCCCAAAATTAAATTCTGTGAATTCGTCAATTTATAAATTTTCATTGATACTGACCTTTTTAAAGTCTTTTTTTGTCTTTTCTTCTCAGATGTTTTACAATAGTTTTCAAATCATTTCACCGTTTATTTATTGTGCAGAATAGTTACAGTACTGATGACTACATTTGTGTCAATTGTTTAATTAATTGTTCTTCTACTTATTGTCGGGCCTACGCTGTCCTCTCATACTTAGGGAATAACGCTGTAACATCCAAATATTGTAGAACCAAATGATTTTAAAAGAGTAACAATGGGTTCTTGCCGGTTCTTCTCCATAGGAAACGACCAACCCGAACCGTGCCTCTTCTGTCGAAGTTTTATAAGTGCCCATGTAGGCCTATGTAAAATTAAAGATTTTGATTTTGATTTTGAAAGATCATATTATTATCCTATAAAAGTCTTTTTTTTTAATGTGGTTTTAGGCACAATACTTACACTAAATAGTACATTGTTACCCCAGGGGTGAAAGTAACTTATTTAGTCCCGAGACGGAGTTTGGCGCCCGAATGAAGTGAGGGCGCCAATAGTTCGAGGGACTAAATAACCCTTTAACCCGAGGTAAACACTGTGCTTTTCATTACGAATACAAGGAAAGTAAAAATAAAAACATGAATTAGCCAAAGAAAAAATTAGTACATTTTATTTCGGATTGCCGGATTCCCACCTATTTTGTTTTTTTTTCTGTGGCCAGCCAGCTATACAGCCATTATTTTTCATTTTCACCATTGAAAAATTTGGTAAATATTTTGCCAAACTCAAAGTAATTTTAAAGAAATTTTTGAAACTAAATTATAATAAAGTTATTTAAAAAAATATGTTCTTTAATCAATACTTAACTTTAAGTTATTTCAATTTTACATCGTGGCTGCATAAGAAGTTGGAACATGGTTCAGTAAAAATGTGAAAACAAACCTGTTTTTTTTTAATAATTTGACATCTGTCAGTTGAAAGCGATTCTCCCTAGGGATGAAAAGTATTACTTTCATCCCGCCCCTCAGGCAACTTCAGACATACTTTCAGAGTATGAGTAATGAAAAATTGTTTGTCATCATCTGCCTAGCCTTTTCCCAAACTATCTTGTTGGCGGCTTCCAGTTTAACCGAATGCAGCTGAGTACAAGTATTTTACATGAAGCGACTGCCTATCTGACCTCCATAACCCAGTAACTGGGTAATACGATACTCCTTGGTAAGACTGGATGTCAGACTTTTGGCTTCTGACTACTGGTAACGACTGTCAAAGATCTGAAAATGATAACCCGGACCCACGTTAACGTGCTTTCCGAGGCACGGAGGAAACTCGGTATGTAATTATGGCCACCAATCCACGGACCAACCTCGGCAAGCACGGCTTAACCTTAAATATCGACCCGTGGGGCTGTTTTTGTACAGATCGTTAATTCTGCCTCCGCGCTCAATAGCGTTAAGATATGTATTAATGGATGGATCTCTTCACGAGGAATATTTCTAACTTTGATAACTTTTCTCGATTCAGCGGTTCATTTATTTAATTATTTATTTATTAACACAAAACACAAACAACACAACAACAACCACAACTACTACTCTCCAAATTTCAGATGTATTCTCCAAATGATAACTCTGGCAACTGTGACATACGGACGGACAGACAGAAACAGATGGATAGACCAAATCTATAAGGGTTCCATTTTTTCGTTCAAAAGAACGAAATGCTATACAATAATTCGACTAATGTAAAAATTATAACCCCAAAACAGTTTAAATTAAAAATAAGTTCAAAAACTAAAACTCGACTTTTGATAAATCACGTTTTAAAAAGTATGAAACAAGAGTATATTCAATTTTAATAGCCGTGGTCGTATGCCACCTAGTCATAGGTTGATACAAAAAATACCAAACTTTTTACTTTGAAGGTAAACATGAAATGAAAAAAGGTTTTCATAGGTAACAGTTTCACACCGCCATAGGCGGTGCTACGCAGCGCCTACGGCGTAGAGGCTCTAGCTCGCCCGGGAACAAAGATTGGTTCTATTTTTAACAAAAATGTTTTATTTAAAGTGTTACTTGCCTTTTGTTTTTTTATTCATTCGAAACGTAAAAATAACTGTGTTGTTATTTACATACTCGAAGAATCTACGTATAGCATGCGTAGCACGGAAAATTGTATGGATTCTCTTCATTCTTGTATGATTCTTAATTTGGTTCTTGGGTTTCTGTGTCAAAAGCACATAATAAATGGCTTCTGCGAAATTAGCTGCCTCATGGATGACTGACAATGGCTTCACGTACACGCGTTGCTATAACAATATTATACAAGTGCGTTCACAGCCGAAACGTAGAGCTAAAACGACTGCAAAAATAATAGACTGTATATTTAGATTTCTAGGCAGTTTAGCTATTTTCTTAGATAATATAATACCAAGAAGTGGTGGTGGTGATGAATTTCTGTATGCTTAATTTGAATAAAATAGGAAATAGGTCACAATAGAGATATTTGGATCTGGCTACGGTTCACCCCCCGCTGCTGTATAAGTAAAGCCTTAGATGATGGTGATGAAGAATTTGAAAAAAAAAATAAGTTCATTAGGCATAATCGAGGGTAGGTGGCGTTTTTAGTTTTAACGTTAATTTTATGAAATGACTCATTAGGGCTCTCTCACGCATAGGCTTTCATTGCATGTACAGTTTACTTAGTATGATCTTAGCATATTACATCGCCTGACATCTTATCGTTAGGCTTTTTACGGGTCACGTAAACTTACGTATGTTTAAATGTACGATTAACAGGATTTAATAAGAGTTTGGCCTGCCTGTTACAAGGTGAGAGCAACTTTCCTCTGCAGTACTTAATAAACCTAATCAATTAATTTGAACCTTATATTTTAATGTAGTTAGTTATTAATTATAGCTGTCCCCCACAACTTTGTCCGCGTTACATTTACCCCATTTTTGCAACATTTTTCAATGATATTCCGCTCCAATTGGGTGTAGCGTGATGTTATTTAGGCTATAGCCTCCTCGATAAATGGACTATCTAAGACTAAAACAATTTTTCAATTCAAACCCGTAGTTCCGACAGACCTTGGGTATTAAGAGAACGGAGACGAAAATACAGGAAAAATATTAACACCCATATTCTAAGAGCCAAACCATTTTTGGATTTAGTCGAACTGTATTGTCATGATAACAGTTGAAAACACGCACCAAATGGTATTCCTAGAATTTCTTGGCCGCAATAGGCGGATCTTCGAACAAGGTACGTCCTCCAGCTACCTTTCTTTGTCCACTATGCGTTTGGGTTTTTTTCACCCTGCTTCAATCAATGCTAAAGATTTCATATCTCACTTTAATCAATGTTAAAGATATATATAATTAATAGTTTTCTGGTACTTCCAATTTGACAGAAGAAAAGTAGGCGTTTATATGTCAATTTATAAACAAACTGGGCGGAATGTAGTCGCGGTTTGTCGGACTTAAGTTCAGTTCATGACTAAGAATAACAGTGTACGAGAAGTTACTGACAGTTTTGTTTTGTTAGGCCGCATTTGAAGTACCTCGCCGGTCTTACAATCGCCGGTCTTACAATCGCCGACGAAAACCTATCAATAGTTTTGAATAAGCTATAAAGTTGAAACGCAGATATATGTTCCTCTGCTAATTTAGGATGTTTTCATTGGATGTTCTTCATCATGAAGCGATGTCATTTATCTTAACGACGGATAAAAGTTGAAACTTATGTGTCTGAAATGAATCTAATAGAATCTAGAACACTTTTCACAAACTTACTTCTTAGGCTTATCTTAAGGAATGGAGATACTGTTCAATAAATATTATTTAGAAATTTCTATATACTATTTTCCATCATCCAGATTATCATCATCATCATAATTTCAGCTCGGAATCTCCCACTGCTGGGTTTAGGCCTCCCCTTTTTGCCGCCACACGACCCGGTTGCGTTTCTTATCCAGGTCTTTTCCCGCGACTTTTACGATATCGTCGATCCAACGAGCTTTAGGATTATGGATTACGGATATCTTTCCAAGAATGGTACTCAAGAGACGCTTGTGCGGTGACAAAGACAGATCAAAGGTATGTGAAATTGTGAACGGGGCTTCTCGACCTTGAATATAAGAATGACAAGTATGAAGCCGGTACACCCTCAGTAGATATTGCTTTGGGTAGGAACTTGACACCATCTGGTGAGGTACTGCAGCTTTTCAGGCTTAATGTAGAGCTCTTATCTAAATGGGTCGCAGTCAATTGCTCACTAAGCGCTACAGTCATAAGAGATAATCACATAAGGATAAGGAGGCCAGATATAACGCCAACATAATACTTATTTCAATAGACATTGCTAAATATAATTTTAAGAAGTTTCACTGTTGTTATACTTCCTTAACTTGAGTTAATTTCACTATTGAACAGGAAAGAAAAACAAAATAGTCACTGAAATGTTAGCAAAATACAGCGAGTGGAATCAATGTGTAGTGGAATGGGCTGAAGCGGATGGGTAGCGCTAGCGAGGGGTAGCTGGGGTGCCGGGTGTGGGGGACTGGCGGGCCGGGGGGCTAGGGGGCTCGGGATCGGGCTGCGGGCGGCGGCCGGCGCGCGGCAGTCGCACGCCAGCACGTGCGCGCACCGCCCTCGCGCCGCCCGACTCTGGCGCTCGGCGCCCGCTCCACCCGCGCCCTGTTAACCCAACGCGCTCAATATTTCGGCACCATTTTAATTATTCCTCCAGTTATAATCTATCAAAAACGTACGGTGTTTAGTTTTCATTTGCTGAATTACGCCTGATCTTGTAATATAAGGGTCATCCTCTCGCGATTTAAATATTTATGGGTCAATAGTAAGAGTTTTATTGAGATTGCTTACATCATCGGAACCATCATTTAGGCGGGAAATAGAATTAAATGTAACTTAGTAATCTGTTATGTTATAATGACATCGACAACAAAAGGAAATGATAAAATTTTATTTTTAATGACTGTGGTTTATAACGTACTTTACATTTAATATTTTTTAGCCTATAAAGACACTAAGCATTCGCTCGCCTTCTTCCTAACATAGTATTATATTCTTCTGGTTGACTGTTGGTATACTTCGAAAATTAATCACGAGCGGTTCTCCCTTTGTTGACAATAACCTTGGTTCCAACTAGAGTGTCATCATTAAATGTGTGTGCTTGATAAATTAATAATGTCTTGTTTGACTAGGGACTGTTTTTTGTGTATGAATTTCAATTATTGAATTAGGTTTATGTAATGAATTAGCTTAGGTATACCCACGGTCTAATGCTGTTGTATTGAAGAGGTGTTTTGCTAGTATTCAAAATAAATAAAAAACACCGAAGATGAAGATTTTCTTTTGTTGTATATAGGCATCCTGATTCCTGATTAATTAAATAATTTTTAATTATGTTTCTTATATTTCAAATATATAAATATCGTTTTACTTGGATGGAATTTCTAGTTGAATACCAAACTTGTACCTAGATATTAAGTATGGATATCATTTAGACCCCTTGATCCATTATTTGTAATGGAAAAATGGTATCGCTAGTTCTTATTTGGCCGTAGCTTTAATATAGGAAAGTTTTAGTAGTCTATGTTCTATAATTTTTAATTGCCCATTTAAATTGAAGACAAAGTCTTTGTTTATTTAGTAAAGGAACTTTTTACTAACTATGATGAAAGAGAGTATCTCGTACCTACTGGTTAGGCGGTTCCAATAACAAACTGCTGAAAGAACGAATATTTAGAAATCACAGACAGGTGAAGTTTGCAATAATACACAGCTTAGGTACCTAACTACCTAAGTACCTACTCATCTAGACAACGGGTGCATATATATAGCAACGTAGACTTGAGACCTCAGGATGTTGAATCAAACAAGAACGCCTTTATAAAATGAATTGAGTCCTTTATACTAGTTATTTGGTCAAATGTATCTACCAACTCTAGCAGTATTTTGTCAGGAACTAAGTTCGCCAGTATTATAAAAATCAGAATGGGTTTTCTTTTTGCTACTGAAAACGAACACTCAGGGTTAAGAGTTTCCTACTAATGATTAAATCGGATTTGTGTTAATCAATCACCCTTCATTTAACTGCTGAACGGGTTTAGATGAAACTTGATACACGGGAACACCATGACATAGGATCGTTTTGTTCGATAGTATACAGGGTATAACGGAAAGGGTATATACATATTTAAGGGTGTGCTACAGACCATCAAACTGAACATGTTTCTCCACAAACAAACAACGTTATAGCGAAAATAATATCAGCTGCCCCATACATTTAGGTCGAATAGGTATTGAAATTTTGTATGGGGCAGCAGATATTTTTTTCGTTATTACGATGTTTGTTTATGGAGAAACATGTTCAGTTTGATGGTCTTTAGCACACCCTTAAGTATGTATATACCCTTTCCGTTACACCCTGTTTATCTCCTTTACGTTTCCATGGGTTATACATTTTACTGTATTATAATTTTCTACATTTTGAACCTAATTTGGTTTACATTATACTAGATACTAAACTCTGAAAAGCATTCTGCACAGCTAGTCATAAATACCTAATGAAATGCATATTTAAATAATGATAGAGATATATAAATAAGTGAACTGAAGTAGTGTGTCATTCGCACATACAAGTGGAACGGGAAACTACTGCCATTTAGCACATTTTATTGACTCGTTATGAAAGTGATGACCTAATTCAGAGCTAGCAATATCATAGATCTTATTTAGCACATCGAATGCGGATGATCGGATCTTTGTAACGAATATCTATTTATTTAATTTATTTCGACAGTTTTACTAGACCAGAACAGTAATGAACTTTGTAAAAAAGCCAATTGAAGATGAGGTTAATTTAATTCAAGTGTTATTTTTTTTAAGTTTCGACATTAATTTTCTGACGCGTGACATACTAACTCATAAGCGTTGGCAATGAGTGGGATAAGTGAAACAAATAACTTGTGACTAAGTTTCACGGTCACTTCACTAACATCCATCGCAACAATTGTCAATATTGAAATTAGTACGGACAAAACTATGAGTACGTTATGTGTCTTCAAACGGCCCAGTTAATGAATGGATATCGGAACAATGTTTCAGCGTGTAATTTATTCATTACACAGGCGTCCTCGATCAAGCCGTCTTGCTAGCGGAAAGTCTCCGCCTGATGAGCTCTCTGACGTTCACGTCCGACGAGACACACGTTGTTCAAGTTCACGCTTCTTTATATTTACGAGTTCCCTATTGTTTACAATATTTAACTTTATCGTTTAAAGGATGGCTCGATGGCAATTCTAAGGAATTAACACATTCTTTGTTCAAATTGAATTTCAAGGATCCAAAATATGGCCTATACCTAGCATCGATTTCGGTATGGTATCGTAACCATGGTTAGAGTATCTAGTCTTTTTGAAAAATCTGAACTAAATCTAACTCGCGGTAGACAATATAGGCGTATTGTTATGAACTTATGAAGATACTAGTCTTTCTGTACAATATGCCATACTCATAACCCAGATCACGGTCTACCTGTGTACTTAATTTAATCGAAATCCATTCATGGTCGTAGCGTTTCTTTGTTTGCTTAGTTTTATGAAATAAATTTTTAGTCTAGGAACAGGCTATTCGTAAACCGTCTTACGGATCACCCCTCACCGTACAAGAGAAACAGTTGACACCAAAATCAAATAAATTTAGTTCAGTAATAAATAACGATTTGTCACACACTAAAATTAATAATAAAGTAGATTTGAGAACCAATAATTCCTAAAACCATATTAATCACCTTAGCTGTTTTGTCCAGCTCCTTTGAATAGACAGGAAATCGATAAACAACAATCTATTCTCCAAGACACACACGTTTTCCGTAATTTTCAGCTTAAAATTAACTTTATGAAAACATAGTCATGGTTATAATGGAGAACATTTTTAGCAATAAATGTCTTGAACTGATAAAATTGTGCTTAAGTAAACACTGAAAGCAATGGAGAAACAAATGCAGGCGAGAACGTTGAACAAATCAGCATGTTGGATATGTTTAGTGCCGCCATGGGGATTCACGGATCGAGAAGAAGAGAAGTTGTACTCGGCGTACACTCAGCGACAGCGGCAACGTGCCGTGCCGCGGCTGCTGGCCACCGGCGCGCTGCTGCAGGCGTTTGCGGTGCTGGTGCCCGGCGAGCGAGACCTGTCGTTCGCGTACGCCTCTGTCGCGTTGGCGCTGGTGGCCAACCTGATCCTTGCCTCCGTGTACGTGTGCGTCCGCCCCGCGCGATGCCTGCTCAACCACGTCGCGTGGCTAGTTCTCTGGACTCAACTGCTAGTGAGCGCGTCCCGACGTCTCGGGGATTCCTACAACGAGTTACTTGGATGGGCCGTAGTGCTTCAATATTTTACCCTCGCCACCCTTCCGTTACATCACGTGTTACTCATATTGTACAGCACAATTTCGTTTTGTGGGTATCTCCTGGTGCAGTATTACAACGCTTCTACATCTGAAACCAGACTGGCCGACGACTTTTACTTTCAGGTATTTACATCTTGTAATATATACTCGTATTAGTAACAAAATACCCTAATTATTTATATGTGTCATAACATTCAAACGTTCCAACAGCAAATAGCGAATGGTGCATTACTGCTCGGCGCTACTTTACTGGGTGGAACTGCATACGCTATTAGTGAAAAGCAGCAACGTAGTTCTTTCCAAGAAACCAAGAGAAGCTTACGTGATAAACTTACGATTGAACAACAAAGCAAAGAACAGGTGACTGTTTTCATTAGACATTTTTTCGGTTTTGAAAAGTTACGCTTCCTGATTCTCTTTCATGTTGCTAGTTGCTACCTATACTTAAGTACGAGTATATACTTCTAATTCTATCTACTTTAAATTACCTTTTTGTTTCATTCCATGATAACTCTAAGTCGCAGACAGTAGATTTCTTTCAGAAAATATTCTATGAAACGTTGGAAATCTAAAATATTACATTCTAATAGATCACTCTTAGACTGAAATATGTTCGATGACCCGTTTGTTTTTATTTAATGTTTTAAAATGTTTTGTTTTATTCCGATTATTGCATGCCCTTGATGTTTTCTCGGAGTCCGTGTGACGTTGGAACATGGAAGTAAATGTTCTCGGCTTTACGTAGTACGTAGCGAACGCTGGTCGAACGGAAGTAGTTTATGGATCGAGCTCAATCAACTAATCTGCAACCTAAGAGCCCTTCGCAAGAACTAGGTTACCTGTCGAAATATCACCATTAATGAAACACAATAGTTGTGATTGGGTTATACCTCACTATTCTGATTACTTACAAAGCTAAATGATCTTCTGGTCTTAGCCCATTCGTCTCTTTGTTCCACTTATTTTTAACCCGAGAAATTTTGTTTTATTCCCTAAACACACTTTCTTAATCACAATTACACTCAACATACTCGTAACTAGTGAACGATTTTGCGCCCGGTGTACAACTGTGTTCAGTAGGCAAGCCTCCGGCTGCAATCAAATCGTTTAGGTACCTTCTGTGATCCATGAAATCACCGCGAACGTCAACGAGCTGGCTTCATGCGCAGCGATGTGTGCCGATGATCAATATATCTCACACATAGGTGTGCGTAGTTTTGTTATCTATGAGAGACATATCTCAATCACATCACATCAAATCCTTTTGTCGATATGGGTTGCTGTAGCGGGAACGGCCATTTCTCTAGTTTAAATTTAGTCAAGATTATATTGCGGTTGTCGGTAAAGTCCGAGTACATTAGACAATTATGTCGGAAGTAATCACATTGACCCTCATTCAATTAGAAACCTTCTAAAAATTGTTTATGTAGACGGCCTTTTCTGAAAATTACACGTTCTCGGTTCGCAACTAATCTGGAAGAATGAAATTAAATTTGAGATGAAAATCTGTTACTGCCTTCCTTATTATAATTTGCTTAGGTGATTTCAAAATACACTATGCAATAACATGATAATACAATTTGTAGGAGAGGTTACTTCTATCGGTGCTACCGGAACACGTTGCTGTTCAGATGCGGAAAGAACTGGGACTGATTGACACACAGTTCAAAAAGATTTACATGTCACGCCATGAAAATGTCAGGTATGTCTGCAGCTTAGAACATCATATTCAAATGAAACAAAATTACAACTATGATTAACATTATTATTTGTTCATCATCAGTATTCTGTATGCCGACATCGTAGGCTTTACGGCGATTTCCTCAACGTATTCAGCGCAAGATCTCGTCGCAATATTGAATGAGCTGTTTGCCCGTTTTGATCGACTTGCTGAGGTAAAGAAAATTTAATTTATTATTGCGTCTCCAAGTCTCGTCCACCGTAAATTATTACGCTAAGTCGCGGCTTCCGTAAACTGTGATTTTATTTTGTAGAAATATCAACAACTTCGCATCAAAATTCTCGGCGACTGTTATTATTGCATCAGCGGCGCGCCTGTTGAACGTCCGGACCATGCCGTGCTCTGCGTGCATATGGGACTGTCTATGGTTAAAGCTATCAAGTAAGTTTATGAGACATATCATGTACCGTCCGTTGTATTTCAGGGTAACATGATTGTGGAGGTTTTAACCATAATTTGGACTGTTCAGATACGTTCAGCAGACGACGAACTCTCCGGTGGACATGCGCGTAGGCATCCACACAGGCGCCGTGCTCGCGGGGGTGCTTGGTCAGAGACAATGGCAGTTCGACGTCTACTCACGAGATGTCGAGCTCGCTAATAAGATGGAGAGTAGTGGGATGGCTGGGTTAGTGCTAACTTTCCAGATAATTTTCAGTTCGCTCAAAACAAAATAACTCTGTGAAATACGAAACTAAATTGATTATTATAATGTGACATTTTATCTTTCTTGTTAGACGTTCTCTACCCTAAGGAGGATCGTCTTTCCGGGCCCAGCTGTTGACTAGTCGAAATATTATGTACCAAAAGCTCCGTATTTTTTTTTTCTGAATTTTACTATCTTGGAATTTAGAAAAGAAGCATTAAAGTTTTAAAAATAATAAAAAAAAAACTCATCTCTCTCTAACAGGATAATGGCACAAACTATTTAAATTTTTGCACTGTCATCGGTCCTTGAGAGTACAAAGTTTCAATTTAATTCGATGTTTTGAAGTGGGTCAAAATCGTGTTCGAAGATTCCGTCACATAAATAATAAAAAAACAATAAGTCCACAATTATTCTCGCTGATCGAGAACGAAAGTGCGCGAATGTGTGGTCATATTATACGATACGGTAATCAATATTTTACAAAATAATTTAAGTGTAAGACAGCTGTCGGCACAAACGGATACGACTATCATTGTCAAAGTAGTGGTGGACCTCTGCATGCGAAATTCGCAGGAGATATTGTCGTCACTTCTTCTTTCTTCTGGATTCATTATTATGTGCAAGAGACCAAGTGGCAATCGAAACAATGAGTTTTTCGAAACAAAGCTTAAACGAGAAGGTTATCGCTAAAACAGAAGTCTATTTTGCACAAATCGTATTTTAAGAGGGCAAAAATAGCAGAATCTTTGGGAAAAGTGTATAGACCTCGAAGGGGATTTCATTGAAAAATAAAGAAAATAATTTCTATAAATCTTGCATCTTTATTCATAACACATATTCATATATATTATTACACGTTCTGTATGGTGTCGGACGTAAAGAATAGCACCATCCCATATCTTCCCGTGGGTGTCGTAAGAGGCGACTAAGGGACTTGCCAAAGAATGGGCAGCAGTGTTCTCTGTGGTTTTGTAACAACTGTACTGCAATCGCCAACCCGCCTGCCAAGCGTGGCGATTTTGGCAAAACCCCCCATGTTACGTCAATGTGGTGACACTTGGGGGAGGCCTATGTCCAACAGTGGACGTTAAAAGGGCTGAAATGATGATGATGATGATTCATAACACAGGTACTTATTGACCAACCCACGTACGTACACTTAGTTATCGAGAATGAATAGATCGGTGAAACCTAAGAAGTGAAGAACCTGAGAAGTGTATGGAAATCGAGTGAATAGTACCTACTAATCGATTGAACTTTGCGAATCGAGTTCCTTTAGATTATTTCTTTGTACTTATTATTTATAGTTCCATTATTATTTTACTGTTGACAAGTATGGTCATCAAATGACAAATCACCGCCAGGTGATAACTCAGAAAATCGTCCAAGTGCGCGCCACATACAGTGAAGGGTTCCATAGTTGTGATAAATATTTACGTACGCAATGTTTAATTCAACCCCTGCTTAAAAAACGTATGTATTTAGTAATATTACAAGCTGAAAAAACTATAGCTGCGGTTGGAACAGAAAACATTATATATCACACTTCTTTTTTTAAACTATAATGGTTTCATTTTTGCCATTTGGCTACGGAATCCTAAAAAGCGACACTTAAGCGTTTTCTTTCGTTCTTATCACTTTTACTATATTCTATATAACTCGATTCCTGAATTACTACATTCCACAAAATTTTTAGTAATGGTAATGATTATGTCGTCGCTCAAATGAGCTTACTTTGATTTAATTAACACCTGGGCCCAGGACAGATTGGAGCCGAGCCTTTCTCCTTCCAAGATTTTACTATCCTATAAGGCGACCATATTATCATTCCGTAATACATAGAGTTTATCATCCCACTCAATTTACTCTTTCAAACGTGTTGTTATAACTATAGGTAAAAGAGTTAAAAAAATAAAATCATCCAATGGTAAAGGTAGGTATAATCTTCTATTCTTAGTTCTAAAAGACTTATTTATTCAACGACTTTTGTAGCAGATTCTATTTATGTATACGTAGTTACATTCTATTAATAAGAGTTTTGTTTACAGACGCGTGCATGTTTCCGAAGTAACTCTGAGTTTTCTGAACGACGAGTTTGAGGTAGAGCCCGCTTATGGCGAACGACGCGAGGAAATGCTACGGCAAGCGGGCATCAAGACTTACTTTATTGTGAAAGTTCTCAAACCAGTAAGTTCTTCTTTAATCCGTAGATATTTAATCACATCAACAGACAAACATTGCTCTACTATTTTAATATTATGAAGCTTATTATATCTAGTTATCTACAGACGCTACAACAACATCTGGGTTTACTTGTATGTTTTTTCATGTCATATTTCACTAGTTTTTAGTGTAGGCGTAATTTCGATGCGTTTACTTCAGGAGGTTACCCACGAACGTGTAATGAGAAATAAACATTTACGCTAAACGTGGACGTGCGTATTTCTGAGAATCACTCGTAAGCACTTCACTCTGCAGTTGCTGTTTCCAACGAAAATCTGACAGATTTTCTGTTGTTATAACAAAAGCAGGTGGTTAGAATAATTTTCAAATAAAAAGTTCCAGTAATAGTTTAGTATATTGTATTTGTTTAAAAGTTCAAAATGCATTCCTAATGCTATGCATTCACACTGTGACCTTTGAAGAACGTCTCGCACAACCCTCAGAAATCACGAAACACTTAAACAGAGTCTATAAACATGAATGCTGTTTGGCATCTCGATGAACTAACGAGAAGTGATCAAATCAAAGTCGATGAGTAGCTTACATATCAATACTCATGACTAATCAAGAGGTAAAGTACTCATAACAACTCGCAACTCATAATGTTTGTCTTTGGAGCGAATTCAAATATGAATTGAAGTTAGTTTGTGATCAAACAAAATCAAAGTATTGAACGTAGCGTAACAAGCGTCAAAAGTACTTAATCAGAGATGTGATATTTCGGATCTGGATACGGATATGGATATAGGAATAAAATGATATCGGTTTCGGATACGGTTACGGATATGTAATTATTTCGGATTTTCCGTTAGTTTCGGATAGTTTCGGTTACGGATTGAAGTAAAATATTAACACAAATAGTATGTAATAATTTGGTTTTATTTATAGGTTTTATCTAGTCTAGGTTGTCATTTGGTATTATAATCAGTCATATAGGTAAGTAATTATTTAGAAATTTTAAATAATTACGTGAAACAAAAACCTGTCGAAACATGTCGTTTTATTTAGACTCCGCCCTTATACGAAACTATCCGAAACTTGTGAAACGGAAACGGTTACGGTTACGCAGCTCCATAACATCACTGCTTTAAATATAAATAAGTATTTTTATTCATAAAAGATTATTCATAATAGGCACATGCCTTTTATAAATACAGATTAATAAAAAAACCCTATAATTTTAGATTTTAATGGACCATTCAAATGCCAATAATATGCCAATGTTTTGTGCAATGCCTTAATAATAATTAGCTTGGATAGTCGTGAGTGCGATGTGAAATATGTGTATCGGCCTTCCGCGGTTTGCAGATGCGTAATGGAAACCGTTTTCGATTGATATATAAATTTCTATCAATGTACATACGGAATAAAATCTCGAAAAAGAGAAAGAAAGTAAATGGCTAGCTGTTCTGTACGCGCAGGTTTTTCACAAATAGGTTTGTATTGTGAACAGTACGTTGCATTGTGACCATTTTGTTTGTGCGAGTTTTGCCAATATCCCATTGTATATTTTTAGCTTACATTCCTAAGCATACTTATAGAATTTTCTACCGATTATTTTGTTTTCCGATAAGTATATATATATAAGTATTCGTCGATAATGTTAGGTCACACGGAAAATCGATAAAGTAGTGAACTAGATAGTAAATAAATAACCATGAATGTACATAATTGTACCGTTTATATAATATGCTTAATTTTACTTCCGTTTTACAAGGAAATTCAGAATGTATTATTTAAAGAACTCACTTTGGCGGTCATTTAATCAAAAGCTGTTTATTATGTATACACGACCTCAGCAACTCGACAATTTGCAAGGAGGTAAGTAGCTATTATTTATAGTAGATATACCCGGTTTGAAGTATTCAGAAATATAATAATCCGCGTCTAATATTGTAATAAATGTTTTATAGTATACACACAATACATTCGTGAATTTCATAAAATATTATTGATTCGCTTTGTAATAATGTTAAAAAAGAAACAAATCGTTTGCCAGCCATAAAACCAACCAGCGAGGCCACCCAACAAGTAGGTAGCTATGAGCTTACTGTAAGGCCATCTTTTCCCATTTTCTTAGTTTTCTATTGAACGTGGTTTTGTCTTACTTTATAAACCTAAAAGTAAGTAGGTAAGACACACACATTACCACATATATCTTGTTTTTGAAACTAACGCAAATCAACTGATCAAAAATATCGTTTTAAATACACACATTTCTAGTTATTTTCTATTTTCCGCCTGTCCCTAAAATAATATAGAATATCGAACAACGAAAATATACTAAAACGACTTAATTAATTATGTAGGTATTCCGAGCAAGGCTATTACATAAAACGTCCTTTTACTTTTCTATTTAGAACGGACGACGAAGCGAATTAGGTTGACAAAGTTTAAGAACGAACAAAGTGAAATGAAAAATGTATGATTTTCCTCTTTATCTTGTCGTCCCCTTTAAGCGGAGTTCGTCAAAGTTTATTACTTAACTAGTTGAGCTGTACGACAGGTTATAGTTTTATAATTACAGCGGTGGTAAATATATATGATTATTTATTTACCATCTAAATACTACTACGATATTAATATGATTCCCAATAAATTGCACCTAAACATTGAATAATTTAGGAGCGTTCAATTTTTATGACGTCAATAAATACAGTCACCGTTCTTTTAATTACATAAGGTCCCATTAAAATAGATGGACAAATTTGAACACTTTAATCAACGTTTTTTTTTGTTTGGATATCTTAGGTTAGACATACTGAACACTGGGTTAAAATTTGTCCATCTATTTTAATGGGACCTTATACAAGGTATAAACCAACCCTTCACAAAGCCTGCAACCAAGCATTCTGTACATCACATTAAGTAGCTCTATCTATTTTAATGCGGCCTTATCTATACACCAGTTAATACCATTGATATCTTTCCATGAAGTAAGCTTACGACATAATTATGTTAGGTTCTCTTTTAATAATAAAGATCGTACGTCAAATTACAATAAATGCAGTTCTATCCATGATTTTTTAAAGACGGAAAACGTGTAAAACGTTTGAGATTGTGTTTATTTAAGTTGTCATCTTCACAAGATTCATGAAGATTGTATCGTGCAGTTTCAAGGAGGCGAGGAGAGGAGTGCACCGGAGGGCGAGGCCGCGGAGGGAGGCGACGCAGCCGACTCGCTCTCCGACCTCCGAGACGATGACGAGGACTCGGTGAGTGCACTATTGCGCTTGGCCCACCCCTCCCCCTCCCCCCTCACCGCTCCCTCGCCACCAGCCTAAATAAATAGGACACTAGGGCACTAGGCGGCCTGAGCTAGATAGTTCCTAGTTTAGCTAACGTAGCAGGTCAAAATAATCTCACTCGACTGAATTGCTCATTATGTTCGGACATATTTTGATTATTACTGCTATAAGTACGCCAATCATGAGCTCTCATATTGATTTTTCGCTTGTCAATTACATAGACATGCTTCGTACATTATTCGTAGGTTCTGTCGCCACAAGACGAGAGCAAGGACAACGAAGAACAGAAAATACTTAGCATGTTGCAAGAAGAACTGGTGAATAGAGACGACGACAAGTAAGTTCACAGGAATTGCACAATATTATTGTTATGTTGTATTTGTGACGTTGTTTTGTGTTTTCTTTTGCTTTACTTGTATTTAATAACAACTTAAAATAAAATTAAATTCAGAAAGCAGTCACTACTGCATTGTGATTCCAATAACATGCTCAAAATATTTAGTAGTCTTGGTTTTGAAGGACTAGTTGCCCTTTCTAAACAAAAGGACATTAAATGAGCAGCTTATTTTTATATGCACTTTTATTAAACAATTTGATGGTCACCTATGTTCATGAATGTGTGTATTTTCATAGTTGTTTTTTAAGTCCTTACTTATTTATATTCCATTCTCCTGAAATATCTCTTCAAACAAAACGACCAACGATATTTCTTTTTTGGTTTTATCTTTGAAAGTATCAGTCAGTTATGTGTACGTTTTTCTTGAATTGATTTACGTCTTCTTTGTGGAATAGCGCATCAAAATGTTTGTTTCTTTTTACACGTACGCAGGAATGCGAAGGGCAAAATCATCTCGAGAATAATTGATAGGATCGTTCAACTACTAGCATGTCTGTTTTTCTAGTATTTGCCCATTGAACCAAACTGAATAATTATAATTTAAATATACCGTCCCCCATTGTATTTATGCGCTTTTAATTATAAAATTTGAAGTTTTGTACCTGCTAGCGCTAGGATTCATCTTTTCAAATTGTTGACCAAATATGAAGTACCTAGGTAGTTGTTATATTGTATGAATATTTTTTGTAAATCTGTCCCCTGCGTAACATAACTAAACCAAGTATTAGCGAATATTTGATAAACAAGCAGGCAGGTAGAAACATCACGAAATTCAGTAAATTTCGAGATGTTAACACTTCCGCATTTCATCTAAGCATTTGCAGGAGATTATAAAACGTCTCGAAACTAATTGAATAACAGTTAGTTAAATCAGGTTTATATTGCGTCTTGCGGTAAATGACGATTGACAAGAAAACAGGAACTTCAACTTAAATAACAAAATATGGTAGATAGGTTCCTGTCCTGCGCGGATTAAACTTCAAAGAATACATTCGACGAGGATCATTACGTAACCATAACCAGGGATTAGTAAAGTCCACCTACTCATTGCTTTTTTCTAAGTTCTAGGCGAGCGAAGATCGATCTGTTCGGGCAGAGCGTGTATCGCAAATAGTTACAATATGCTATTTTAGGCGCTTGTAATGGAACCATGTCAATAAACACATTTACCATTCCAGTCCTGGGTATATACAGTGGCACATCGTTTTCTTTACTATTAGGTGTAATTTTATAGGGTTAATAAAACTGATGCTCATTTAATCAAAAGATTTTTCATTTACTTTTTAAGCATAGGCAGAAACAGAGGAAGACTCTGTTAGTAAATGAACAGAAAGTTGTATGGAATCTGAATGTACACATAACGTAACCAGGGAACTAGCAGACGGAACAACGTTGTGCCTGACGTTCAAAGCGTCGGGTGCGGAGGAGGTGTACGCGCGGCGCAGCGAGCCGTGCCCGCTGGCCGTGGCTGCGCCGCCGCTGATGCTGCTGCCTGCTGTGGTCGCGCTCGCCAGCTTCGCCGTGCCTCCCACCTGGTCGCTGCACGCCGTCTACCTCGCGCTCGTGCTCGAGACCGGCCTAATCAATGTGGTTTATTACACCTGCTACCGATATGCACAATATAAGGTCAGCCTCTTCTTTAATACATGGAAACCCATATCTGCAGATGGCCTTATGTAGGTTTCCGGTCTAGTAAATATTCCATCAGTTGTAGTACTTATTCGTAACAAAATAAGACCATGGATAAAATAAAATAAAGAAGTTTTGCTATCGATTGAACAGTAGTACATATCAGTTGTAATTAGTTTCCTGTTATTGTTTGTTTAAGATACACTATGAGATGAACACATAACTCTTGTATATCAAAGAGGTTATTGCCTTATCTTACCCTGCTTGCAGTTTGAACGTATGTTAATGAAACACACTCAATATTCGTTTCAAAAGAAACAACATTGCGTATCCCTAAACGATTAAGAGCAATAACACCTATTGTGTTATTGCTTTTAAACCGGTATCCGTCCCCAAGATATCAATTTGACCGTCCACCGTGTTGAATATTATCCTACTTAATTAATTACTTGGAAGTTTATTCTCTGCTTGACTGCTAAATCTATAAATTCATCACCCAAACTAAGTATTTGTTAATCTTTCAGAAAAAAACAGTCAGTCCTTACTGGAAGCTTACATGCGGAACGTTTAACATCGCGATGTTCGTGGCGGCGAACATTGCGCCACTGGTAAGTGCGCTCATATACTATGTGTGTGTAAGCTATCTTCACTATCGCCTCCACTCTCACTATCATACTTGTTATTTCTATTTCCATTGCGATGATTTTCTGTCACGATTACTATCACTATCGCTACCACTGTCACTATCACTATGAACTTCCTCGAATATCATTGAACCTACACACTTGTAATTTTTTTTATTAGGTTGTTACATTTGCTACTCATAGATATTTCTTGATTTCAATTAGGTACATTGGAGAAACTTTGTCGGTGACGAAATCCTGTTACCAAATCCTTCGATTTTAAATGTACAAGTATGTGTTTGTGCAGATAATTTGCGGTAATTTCGAGACGATGCTGCTGGAGGACGGACTGCGAGACGATGTGCCCGCGCACAGCGGCGCGCGACGCTGCATACATCCTTCTTACTACTATCACGTGAAGTACCTTTTCTACTTTCACATTTTGATGCCGATGGCAAACTAACGACCGATCGACCAATGTAACGATTTGACACACCAGCCTTAAGTTATACAGCTCTTAAAAATTAACAGAAACATGCTAAAATGAGCACTAGAGGTGACTAGACTCTTACATAATTAATTATATATGCTTTCGCAACGATCTAACTTAAGTTTTTAGGTATTCCAGCGCATACTAACAATTTAAAGTTCACAAATAATATGCATTTAGCATGGGTTCCTCTTTCACTATGATGTAAAGGCTAATTTTAGTATGTAGATGTGGAGTTTAGTTCTACCTATGCTATAATTATAAACGCTGCAGACACATAGGTATTATATAAAACAATCTATATACCTAACAAAAAGATTACTTATATATTTTCAGTGGTATGTTGAGGTTGTATAACTCAATTGGCCTTTCAAGCGTCCTAGCTTTCTCACATAGTCGTCGTCGTAGTTTCTGTTACTTACACTTACCGAAGCTCTTTAGGTTAAACGAATGCAACAAAACAACATCGTCAAACTGGTGACAGGTTTCTCATCGTTGTCGCTTTACAAACATCATAGTAACCTATTTCCCCCGTTCGACTTTTTTAATCTCGCATCGTGGGAAGACAAACAGCTGATGTGTGCTATTCAACTTTTTCGTCGGCTGTTCAACATGATAAATCACATATTTAACTCATTTAAAATGCAATCGAACTCCAGCTAGAAAGTAAAACTTGAGATAGATACTTAGAAACGTTCTAGGAAGTAATTTGTATAGTTTCTAATAATAATACTACAGCTATATACGAGTTGTTTATAGTAACTAGGTACTTATTTTCTTGTTTATTCAACTAATTAATAAAAGGTATATATGACAGAAGAAAAACTGTGCCGTATTTTTTCTAATTAGGGTCATTTTCATCACAAACACGTTCCATCTCGACTTAATTACCCACTTGTAATGAGGTCGGGTCAATGTCAACGGTCAAAGAAGTTAACCGAATTCACTTTCCTTTATACTTTATTTTATTGTAAACAAAATAATGATCTTGGTACAGTCACTTAACTAACTGGAAAGCGGATCGCACTACGGACACCGGACTTCGATGTGTGAGTGTGAAGTGTCCGCAGTTCAGTCCGCTCATTATATTTTTTTTATCAAAACAAAGTTTATAAAAATCTTTACTTATGAACTGCTCCATGTTTCAACTGTTTTCTCGGTATGTTTGTGACTTTGTGGGAACGGACTTAACCGTACCCGGGAGTTTGGGTTTTGCCGGATGATCGAAACTCCTTATTACTTAGGTTCGAGGAATTTTGTGTTTGGACTTCGGCAGGTCAACAAATGAGTAAAATGAGTTGTATCTGTTGTCAGGTGGGTGCGGGCGCGGCTTGCGGCGCTCTGTGGGTGTCGCCGCTGGGCGCGTGTGCCCGCGGCGTGCTGCTGGCGCTGCTGGCGGGTGCGCACGCCCTGCCAGCGCTGCTGCACCCCGCGCTGCTGCTGTCGCGCCCTAGTCTCGACCGCGACCCCTACCGCGTGCGCTACAACGCCACCACCGACTACGATGAAGATTTCCTAGCTATACTGTGAGATTCTAGAATGTTTTTCACTTTGCTGCCTTTGTGACCCTTGACCCATTCTACTTGTAGTCTGCGCAACACGTTTTCTTCTTCCATTCTACTCAATATAATGAGTGAGTCTCATAAGATAACCTTATGAGACTCACTCATTATATTATCATAATTCGAAGAATGAGGTAAAAAAAAACAAAACAGTAAAATATTGATCTTTTACTTACAGAGCCCGAATTCATGGCGGACGCAACATAATAATGCTGTTCTTTATCGTACTTGCGCTCCTCATTTTCAATAGATACGTACGTATGATCAGAAATTTTACTAAACAGCAGTAAACAGCTAAGTTGGTACTTGCTTTAGAAATGGAAGTGGATGCAGAATGACTAGAGCCAGATCAGTACCAGAGGCTTTATCGAGAGAACAACCACTTGAATCAGACATTTTCTTTTTCTTAATTAGTTTGGTATAATTCGTGGGTAATGGAATGGAATCTTTATTTCTCTGATATTTATATTGGGATCTAAATTGTGCTGGGACTCGCCAAGAATCAGGTTATGGTCATTAAACAGTAATTACAGGTCAGCTGCACTCTGCCACTGCTTCATGCGTTTTATTTGATTTCGGCATGGGATAGATAATCAGGCAAGTTGTGTGCGCAACGCAGGTGGAGTCCCTGGAGCGAGCACGGCACTCGCGCGGGGAGCGCATGCGCGCACAGGCGGAGCAGGCGGGCGACCTGCGCCGGCGCAACCAGGCGCTCATCCACAACGTGCTGCCGCCGCACGTGGCGCGACACTTCATGGGGGCGCGCCACCACCACCGTGACCTCTACAGCCAGAGCTACGCCGAGGTCGGCGTACTTTTTGCCTCCATGCCCAACTTTTCAGGTAAAATTTTGCTTTGAGTAAGAACTAAGGAGCTTAGTAACCAAGCGTGGTGATAATATGCGTGCTCCGATTCTGTATGGGAACACTACATCTTGCACCACAGCAGGATGAAAAAACGCGGTAGCTAAGTAAGTGAGCGAATATAAACGAACGTGGGTTCGCTTCACTCTGTTCCCGGTGTGGCCTGCCCTTAACACACTGGTGTTATTATTGAGTAAAACTGAACCGATAGTAATATAAGTCGCAATAAGGCTATAACGACTAGATAAATGTGACAACATTTGTTTTTATTCTGTTACTACCTTAACAGTTATGTTAATTGATCATTCTCAAAGGTCGTGTTTCTAATACATGCATCTTCAACAACTATGGAGAATGTCACTTTCTTGTTCGCCTTGAACATTTTCGTCTCTAGAGACATAGCTATGAACTAGTTTAATAATATATTTTTTATTGTTTTATATTAATATTTCCTCCAGTAATTATGTAGGTGGGTATTCAATTATTAATGACTCTTGGACATCCAACTGTTAAAGATGTGAAAAAAAGTTTATTACAATTGTAAACATAAACTTCTCTTTTGTTACAGAGTTCTACTCGGAAGAAACTGTGAATAACCAAGGCCTAGAATGTTTACGGTTTCTCAACGAAGTTATATCAGACTTCGATTTGGTAGGTAATTGTTAGCTTTACGTACAGACAGTTTACCTAACTTATACCTAAAAGTTACGTACGTTGCGACTACGGTTATAAAAGTTTATCACAACTGTTTTTTGAATTTACAATACATTTCGTAATATTATGCATGCTTTAACTTTTGATTCGTTGCTTCATATACATGTAGATGTTACGAAGTTATTGGGACCACTAAACCGAGGTCAGATGTCACTTATAAATAAATAAATACTTAACATTGCCGGCTGTAGCCGTAGGGACATGATTATACTTACTACCAATTAGTTATCCTATTATTTCTTGCAAATATCCGGTTTGAACATTTTCGGTAACACTTCACGACAAAGTAATAAATAAGATGTATCACATCCTTCTATTATTTATTGGACATAAGATTATCTCTATAGTTCTTCCGGGTACCGTACAGTTGCGAGGGAAACTGCTTTCTACTACACAAGTTGTTAGAACGATTGAAGGGCATGGTTACAACAAACAAATCACCAAGCGATAGGTTGGGCTACATACTTGGTGTTAATTTACATACTTAGGTATGTAACTTTCGAACAAATACAAATCGAGTTGGAAATTCGGTACCTCAAGTTAAAAATTTTGATGATAAAATTGTAACAGAAATATCGACATACTTTCTATTTCAATTAAGCTTTAGGTGACAAAAGATAGAATTTGCCGCAGGTAGGGTACGCAGTTGTGTATCTTTAACAACCCCTACGCGTTTTGCTACGGCTAGGGCTACGGCGTAGCACGCACTGGATTGCTGGACGTTTAAATTTTTAGAAACTCATCCATTTATTTTAAGACTTGTTCAGTATTTTTACACGCTTGCATTAATTAAGTCGTGTGTATAATTTAATCGCTAGATTTTTAACATAAATTATACTGCCTATGTTGACTGAGTTCCAAAAACAGTTTCAACATTATAATGACCGTTCGCTGTTTCTTTAAATTATTGTGTAAGGGCCATATTGCACCGCGGGCCTGTGGATGGTGAGTAATTGGCTAGCTCACCGTCCGTCCGTCTCATGACGAAAGGCAAGGAAAGAGATACCGTGGCCCTGGAATATAAAGGGCTCAGAAGGAACGTGGATGGGTTTTAGTCAGTACAAGTCTGACAGTCCCTTCCGCTCCGCCCAGAGCAGGAGGAATCATTTGATGATTTCCCATCCTCAAAAAGAAAAGCGCATTATATTGCACGTAAAAAGCTGATGACGTGCACATGATTATTTTTAACGTAATTTTCACAGTTGCTGGAGGATAACAAGTTCTGTAAGGACATAATTAAAATAAAAACGATCAGCTCTACATACATGGCTGCGTCAGGCCTAAATCCTACTCGACAAATGCAGGTGAGTCAATAATTCATCACTTTTAATTGTAAGAGTTCTTACTCAAAAGGGTACGAAACGAGACTCAATGTATGAAGATCAACATAGTTTTCAATCGCCACTTTTGTGATGGTATTTTGTTTAGTTGTCGAAATGGGAATGTTACCAGATGGGATAAACTCAGTTGGGCGGGCTAGGGCTCTATAGACAGACTGAGATGTATGATTGTTTTATTTATGTTTTTATTTACAAAATTGCCTTAATTGTAGCTAATATATTTTAGTATATTTTTAACATAATTACCGCGTATTGGCTTTTGACGAACGAAAAAAAACGTAATCTAAAGAATTTCGCAGGTTTTGGCGCATTCCCCATAAAAATATCAATTCATTCTATAGTATAGCGTCACTGGATTTTTAATTAATACTAAATCGTGAATATCAATTGCACACTTTTAATTTATAATATAGTGCAGCAATGTTTTACGAGCGTCAATTTATTAACCTTCTAGTTCCTTCCGTCAAGTACGAGTTAGCGCTAATGTTAAATAGATTAATTAAAACATACCGATATGTCATGTCCGCTATGTTGTTTTCGTTTTTACTGCGTTGATCTTTGTGAAACTATCATGGACCCACTTACTGTTATTACGTCTACGAGGCTTACCACACTGTCAAGAGCGAGGTGTGGGTGCAGTGTACTCTGCTTGACCTCTTGCCCTTGAGTGATGCCGAAATCACGCAAATACACATTGTGGTTGACTGCTCGCTTGAATACTGATTGATGTACACAGCACAGTCCTACAGTCAGGGAAATAAAAAGCAAATTGAACACTACGCTAATATTTGCGTTGTCATAGAAATTTCATACGACTGACAAAGTACGACAATTGAGAGTTGTATTTAATAGAGAAAACAGTGTAGTAGTAAACATTAGCCAATCAATCGAGTTCGTTCACTTTACACTGCGTGATTGTTGGTGCAGCCGTCAGACGGGGTGCTGGTGCGCTGGGCACACCTGGCGTGCCTGGTGGAGTTCGCACTGGAGCTGCAGCGTGTGCTGGCCGCCATCAACGAGCAGTCCTTCAACCACTTCGTCCTGCGCATGGGCGTCAACCACGGGCCCATCACCGCCGGCGTCATCGGCGCGCGCAAGCCGCACTACGACATATGGGGCAACACCGTCAACGTCGCCTCTCGGATGGAAAGCACTGGCAAAGCTGGATGTATTCAGGTTTGATACATTCAAGTTCAAAACTAAACTATTATATTACATATGTACATTATTTACAAACTGCAAATAGATATAAAATAAAAATAAAATATGTACAAGTATCAAAATTACAGGGCGTCAAAAAATTCGTCGACATCGCTGTCAACAGGAAAAGTGCCCAGAACGCTGGCCGCATTGCCACGTTGGATGGCAAACTAAACTAAGATAAAACACAAAACTCAGAAATAATACTGGGTTGTATGTCGATGATGCTACAAGGCCTCACAATCTAAGTAGTAACTTATATTTGGAGAGACCTCTCCGAAAATCCTTTTCTGATATTAAGAAATTTTCTCCAAAACGATAACTGTTTTCTGGAGACTTTTTAAAATGTCAATACTTCTGTGTGTCGCAGGTAACAGAGGAGACTTGCGAGATTCTGCAAAGTTTCGGGTACTACTTCGAGCAGCGCGGCCTGGTCGCGGTCAAGGGCAAGGGCCAGCTCATGACCTACTACCTGCAGGGCAAGCGAGGCACGCCCACCGGCCCCACCGCCAAACACACCGTCAGTAACACCTAATGTGTACATACAACAAACTTCATCTAATAAGCTACCAAATACTTATGTTAATAGCACGATGTAGTGGCAAGTACGAATGAGCTGCGCTTGAACTAAAATAGAGACCTCCGAAAATAGTTTTCATTTCAATATTAGCTGTATTAACTGTATTAGTTTAGTTTAACTATTATGAGTGGACTTAATTTTGTCAATTTAAAAAAAATAGCTATGAAATGCAACTTAATTATACTGTTTCTATTGTTGGGCTCTTTGCTACATACCTTTACAAAAAGTGATCGTGAGTTCCAGATGTTTTGGGAATTGGCGTTGTAATTCTAATGTTGTATGTCCGTGCGTGCATAAACATTCGTAAACATAACAGTCAATTAAAATAGCGTAACGAACGGATATTATGACACAATTACACGAGTTATGCCTCCATGACGGATGATGGAAGGCGTGGGGATGCCAGTGCTGGTCAGTACGGGCAAGCCAGGGAAGGGGGGGGGGGGGGTTGGGGCTGCAGTTTGCGGCGCGGTGGACAGTCTACCCGGACAGGGCGATTTGCTCTCGTCGCTCTGGACGAGCAGGCTGCCCATCTCGCACGCAACTCCATCTTTGCCGGACATCAGGTGCTGGACCGAAGAATCTATTATAATTCTATTTGAAATAACCAATCTGGAAATCATCATCTAGGAAGTAATGATAATCAGACTTCAAACTAAATGATTTTACTTAAATAACTTGATAAACTGAATCAGATTTTGAAGTACGTGATCAAAAAAAAATTGAATGATGTATTTAGAAAAAATCACTCCATATGAGAGGTGAAAATGAAACGCATATAAAAGTTTAATATTATACAGGTTGCCGATTAAGTGATAAAGATCCTTCAAGGAGGTGAATCTCCTGCCAGGGCTGCGGGTTGTTCGAAAGAGATACCGTGCCCCTGGAACGCAAAGGGCTAAGAAGGAACATGGATGGGTTTTAGTCAGTACAAGTCTGACACTCCCTTCCGCTCCGCCCAGAGCGGAAGAAGTCATTTGATGATTTCCCATCCGAAAAAAAAAAAAAAAAATAAAAAAAAAAAAAAAAAAAAAAAAAAAAAAAAAAGGAGGTGAATCTACCCGTGTATTAGACAACTTTTCCAAAGAAAATCATAACAAAATCGTAAAAAAATTAGTATTCCATACAACTGCAGACAGACTGTTTCGATGTTTGTAAATTTATGAAAAGCTTATTTTTTTTCATTAATGGAAAAGTGGTTTCTGAAGCAGCAGCAGTGGTGTTCAGAAGCTAAAAGTCTGACATCCAGTCTTACCAAGGGGTATCGTATTACCCAGTTACTGGGTTGTGGAGATCAGATAGACAGTCGCTTCATGTAAAATACTGGTACTCAGCTGCATCCGGTTAGATTGGAAGCCGACCCCAAGATAGTTTGGGAAAAGGCTAGGCAGATGATGATGAATGGAAAAGTGGTTTAATTTAATATGACCTTTTTGAAGTATCCAGGTAAAAAATCGCCAAACTGTTTTTAGCCATGTCAATTTTATTTTGTGTAAGTAATTACCACAGAGCACAAATTAATGGCTGCACCCACAGTCTGTAGCGGGTAAACGGAAATGTTTACTGTCACTCTTGGTTTGTATGAAAAATGTTGACAGAAACGTGTCTAGCAACGGCTGATGAGGCACCTCCGTGCTTTGTAGAAATTACATTGTCAGTCGACTTTAGATCCGTTGTTGATGGAATTTCCTTATTTTAGAATATTCTATGTATTTGCACAAAAACCATCCTACCCATAATCCTTGTGTAAAGTAATGTCCAATGTAACTAAATAAAATAAAAAAATTGCTATCTATAAATCTATTCTTAAAAAAATATATTCAACAGATAGTCTGTTGAATATATTTTTTGTAAGACATTGTAGAATTCCGGTGCATGTTAGCAGCGCACTGTAAAATTAGATTTAATTATAACCGATTTTTTTTCATGTATGTACACCTATTTCTCCGTGGTTACTGGACTGATTTAAGTGATTCTTTATTCATTTGGTAGAGGAAGCTCGCGCGGTGGTCCCATATAAATTTAATTAACTTTGCTTTCGTACTATTTGAGTTATCTTGTTTATTATGCGATTTCTTTTTTTCGTAGTTAAGATGTACTAGTAACTAGTGTCTCAATGTAAAATTGATACTTGGTTATGATTTATATGAGATACTACAATTAAAAAGGGTAAAATAAAATCTTTTTTACAAAACAAAAAACCGACTTCCAAAAAAAACACTAAAAAGTGGAAAATAACTTTCGGAAGTCGGTGGCAGAAGGTCAATGAAACAAATAAAAGTCACCGACTCTCAAAAGTGAAGTTATTTTTCACTTTTTATTAGTGTTTTTTTGTAAGTCGGCTAAACTACGATGTGTACTTCCAATAACATTGGTCAAAAAGAATGTTGGTATAAGATGACGCATATTTAACAGGCCGCGTTGCCTACTATGTTACAGACGGAGCCGCCAGCACCGGAGGCTGGCCCCGGCGACGCGTTGCTGGCCAACGGCGGCACCGCGGACGCTAACGATGCGCGCCCGGGCACCGGCGCTAACCTGCCGCTACTGCCCGCCTGAACACAGCGAACATCACAATAGTTCAAATGTCATTTTCTTCCCGTGTTTTGCAACAATGACATAACTCCTAAAGATTGATTGCTTTATAAAGCGTACTTTTCCTAGATAATGGAAATTTCTATCTTTTTTTGCAGGTATGAAGATTAATCTTTGATAACTTTGCATGTGACCACTGTCTCATCTGAAAGTAAACGATGACATGGGGCGGTAGGCGATGATACCTGTAAGCTATGTTGCTTTTCGCTTGAAGTAAAGTGACCTCTTTACGAGCTTATATAGCTATATAGCTATCGAAATATTTAAGCTCTAACAAATGGTTTCAGTCAGATTAGTACATATTTATTTTTTGAGTTGTGTCGTTGTTGTAAACAGATTCAGTAGAAAGATAATATTTAACGTAGATATATTAATACATGTGCGTCTGCATACATTCATAGTAAGCGGGTTTCAATTTGATACAATATATTGGTCGTAAAGCAATATTAATAATTCAGCTGTTTCATATCGGTACAAATCAGTACAAAATAATGTAGAGGTACTGTCGTCTTTTTTAAAGTGTCCTTCTTGTCTTTGTTGTGCTGATAAAGAGGCAAAATAATATGAATGTTAAGGTAGCGATGCAGACAGCTGATGAAAGAATACATTGTAAGCTTCGTTGTAAGATATTAGTTTTAGTAATTAGTGGCTAACTGAATATATCAGTTTCTCAAGAGGATGAAAAAATATTATATCAGATTTTACAAAATTTAACCTAGATTTCCTTAGAAAAACTATTTTAGGGTATCGGCCAAACTGATATAAACTGTATACTGGGCGGGTTATAAAGAAATGAAAACTGAAAGTTCGGAAACGAGAAGGAAAAATAGACGAGGTAACTAACTATGATATAATAATAAGGAGCACTAGCTTACTTACTAAATGTAGATAGGTATACCTGACCTACACTGAACTAGTTATCCTTAGATCAAGTTTGGCCGGTAACCAAGTAAATACTAAATATTTGCGCCGAATATTTTCCGCACATAGTAAAATCCTAGAAGATAATAAAAATTTTAGACTTGACTGCTTATGTTGCTATCGCGGCATTTTAATTGCTAGTTGCCTTTTATCTTTTCGTTGGATATAATGAGAAAGTGAGTGCTGTCTAATGGTTGTTACGTAAGATTTAATATTATTGCTTAGGCCTGTGACGTTTATCGCATGTCTCCGTACCTACATAACAGTGACTAATTCATACTCGACTGGGAACAATCATCAATTACTTCTTTGTCTTCTAAAGTTCAATCTACACAAGTCATTCAGTTAAGCAATGCCCTTCGGGAATTTATACAAAACGGTCAATACCATCCAACTGTGTTTAGCTCTTTGAAAACAACACAAATTACTTATTACTTAAAGTATTATTAACAATATGAATAATATAATGTGACCATGGCGCGTCAAATGCATGGCTTATTCCCACTAGTTCGATTCATTAGTTCGATCGTCGAACCAGTGAGAATTTTTTTCCTCATTTGTTCGACCGTCGAACTAATTAGATTTAAAAATAGTCTACTCTTTCTTTTTCGATAGGGGTTAACTGGTCCCAGAGAACTTGGATGCAAGAGCGAACGAAGCGAGCTCTGGACTTGGGGCACCCCGACGTCCCCTTCGTGTTAGGTTACTGTAAACCCTGCAGACAGAAATAGGAGCCCCGCGTAGCGAGACTACGTCGAGTATCAGTAAAATAGCTCTGCAAATACCAATAAACTAAATCTAATTAGTTCGACGGTCGAACAAATGAGAAAAAAAGTCTCACTAGTTCGACGATCGACCTAATGAATCGAACTAGTGCGAATAAACGAAATGCATACTCGTATGTATATTTTCAGCAGATACTGGTGGAGTATTTATGTAATAAATTATTATATATTGGAGAAATATAACATCACACCGGCTGGCTTTATGAGAAGGTGGAGTAAAGGCTAACTAAGGCCTGCCTTAACTGGCCTTACTGCCTTTGCTGTCCCGTCACTAAAACCCGGTATAATGTGTTATTTTATCGGTATAAAATAAGAAGCGTAGCAATAATAAATTAAATTTTAAATTATGATTCAGGGTAATTATCATTATCACTTCGGAACCGGTACATAATGTAGTGGATTAGGGGTTCTTCAAATGATCTAGCAATACGCAAAGGAACATAAATAATGTGGTTGGTATATATTATATCCCTGATTAAATACCAAACAGTTCTCGACTATAACGTTAGCTGACGTTAGCAAGGTCGTATTACGTTAATTGGGACTTTTTGTATAATACACGACCATCCAATAGTTTAACTTTTATCTGTTATTTCATCATTTAATTTATGTCCGCTATGACTATACTGTCTATCATAGACTTGTATGAACATTATTTTTCTATAAAACATGTTGTTTGTACACGTATGGAACTACCCAAAACAATTTATTATTTTCTAAAAAGATATCAATTACCCATAAAGTTTATTACAATGTTAAAAATAATGTCATTGTTATAATAAATGAACAAGCTCGTACTATTTATTATTTTTGGCTTAAATATAATTACTCATCAGTCATCACACAATGCATTGCTTTATTAAATACATTTACTGATTTCTAATAAAGACTCTATAAAGACTTCTTAACTATGCTTACAAAAAAGGGGTGCATAATATTTTGCTTCATGATTCTGTGTATGAATCCGTTGTAATTAGGGTAGATAGCTTGGCCCAGATATATGTCTGATTCACAACACATTTTCGTATTGCCAATTGTAACAATGTACAAATTCAGACTGAACAACAAAAATATATTTAGCCATAACGCTTTTCTTTGCCATGATCTCTTTCCTACGTCCTCCCGTTACGCCTTCGCGTTTGCAACCCCTATATTGATAAGGTTGTGTATGGGAAAATAATATTTTAAGTATATATAAACGGTTATTACGTATTCAGTAACCTAAACACATCACAAAAGTCTAAGCAACACGCCAACAATAGCAAACTATTTAAAAAAAACTCGAGAAAGTTAAAAAAAAATGTACGTTGATAGAGTACATCTAATAAAGATTAGAAATTTAAAAAAAAACATTCCCATTACGCTTCTATTGATGTATGACACTTAAGACAAAACATATAAAATAAATTAAATATTTGCAAAAATATAAGAGTTGCTTAGACTTCTGTGATGTGTACTATTTTTGTAGAAACATGGCCAGTGGCAGAGCATAGTGAGAGTTTAGGGTCAGTTTACGAAAACATCAAGAACATCCCAAGTCAAACGAAGATTTTATTGGCTTTATTTTAAAATCGTCTAAGGAATAACTCACAACTCCTTTATGAATATGCCTCCTGTTTTAAAAACACATACACTCTTATACCACTATTAAAATGTATGAACACTTAAAACTCGATATATTTTAGGTTTTACACATTCATCGTGAATAAACTGATACAAATTATAATTCACAATCATACCTGCACGACTAAATACAAGTTTCACAGTTACATAACACCGTTTTTGCAGTAAATCTTATATAGTTGGTGTTGCCTCATCTTTGAATCTTCATGTATTTAAGTAGCTATATTGTGATATTGATTGTTAGGTGCTTAGATCGGTAGTATCAGTGTTGCTTGAATCTCATATAGACAAACGCGTCTGTTGCAGTGTGTAACCAAATAAGTAGATTATTGTGTACTACATACATAATTATTAGTAATAATAGAATTGAAATGTATCATCACTAAAACTGTGCTTTCATGATTCGCCTAGAATATCTTCTTAGCCTAAGTATTTATTGTGTACTTTTGTATTAGATTAAAACGTATGTACTAGGATGTAATCATAGTTGTCGTCTTTGGAGTAGGCCATTACACAGATCTATCATAGATATTTAAAATACAATGTAGGTATCTCAGTGGTGATATTATTACTGTAATTCGTATTTAGGTGTATGTAGAAAGATGATTTTATTTTCTTTCTCTCTAGTGATATTACCTACTTCCTGTGATTTGTGACTATTAATAATTTTATACATGTTCTAGCTCAAACTAAATCCGGAGGTTGAACTTCTCTTGGCTATAATTTTATTAAATAAAGCAATATCTACAAATTGTTTGTTTATTTTCCGGAATGTTATTATTATGTACTTATTTAATACGGTCTACGTCATGATCTTGCGCACGGTGCACCAATCTCTCAATGTACAAAAAAGTTGTGTTTAAAAAAAAAAGTTAATAAATCCACGATGTTCTCTTTATCTCCAAATGGAAAAGTGGATTTTTTTAATTTTTTTGACTATTTTAATTTAATTTTCCTCCGTTACATTCAGTTTATAATACTATTTTACAATAATGTCTACTAATTTTATAACCTTACAACTGTATACAGGACTCATTTAAATTATCAATTTACTTAGCTTCTACTTTTGTTTCACAGATATTGCTTTTACTTTTGATCAGTTCTTCTTTGGGGCTGTTGTCCGCGTGTTCCAAAATCATGGTTGTTCTTAATTGTCTTCTCTTAGAGCCGTTATTAGAAACATATTCATAACAGATTCATAAGTTTTAGTAGCTGGAGTCATTGTACTGACCTCGTGCTGAGTAATTTTCACTAATATAAAGGCAAAGTTTTCAATTGGGCGAAACCACGCCCACTTGAAAAATTCAGCCTGTGTGACAGATCCAAAACTATTATAATGACTACTGACAAGCTTTGAAATAAGATAATGTTGTGGAAATTACTCTGCTGCAGGTGTCACCGATCAAGTACATTAATTTAAAACATGAAAAACATTAAACGTAAAATTTTCCTTGAGTTTATCGTATTTCATTACTTCAAAATCAAGGGGTTCGGTTCCTGGATAGGAATATGGATTTTTAAAAAAGTCAATGATGCAGTTTGTTTCATCAAAATCAGGATCGAGACTCCTTTGAGTGTTTTTCGCTGTTCCTCATAGTTTCAGATTTGTCCATCCACGCCCACTTGAATTTTTAAATTCACTCGGTATAATAAAAAAAAATAACCAACTTAAAAAAGACAAAAGTTTTCTATGTTACATATCACAGAACTTTTTACCATGCATAAAGCTAATCAACACACGCAAAGAATGAAAAATACGTAATTCTAAAAAGGTAATTCATAAACTACTCAAGCAAAGTTTTTTTTTATGTTACAGTTGGTTTATTTCTCAATCTAAATCAATTACTAAACATAAAACAATTAAAACTAGATAATTAAAACTAAAATAACAACTAATTATAAAAGGGCGTCCAAAAACTCCTCTTCAACGCTGTCAGCTGGTAACGTGCCCTAGAGACTGGCGGCGTTGCCACGTTGTATGGCAATACTTAGCCTCTGGCCAAGGTAAAACTCAGCCCTTGGGTCACGGGAAACGTCAACTAGGCGTTTAGAAATTTCCTTAAAAAGGCTGTGAGCACTCGGCCCCACGGCCCCAGAGTTCAGTCAACCCCAAACGGCTCGAAGATATAGTTACCACAAAGGTATATTTACGCCGCTTGAGGTTCTCCGCAGCCGCAGTGGCAGCGCCTGAACAGCACGATGTGCTTGGAAGATGTGATGGCGCAAGAGTATCTCCGCAAGTTGCGTCCCACACTAAGGAAGCATGCGTGCCAGCCGAAATTATCCGTGTGTTTCAGCACTGGTATGGCAATCAGGTGAACCGGGTCAAGTGGAATAACACACTCTCTGCTGCGTATGGGTTGGACTGTGGGGTGAGGCAGGGGGGTTTGACCTCGCCCAAGCTCTTCAACTTGGGTTGACAACGTTTGCTGCAATAATCTCAGCTATGCGGACGATATGGTACTGCTGGGTCCAACGGCCGGCTCTATAAGGAAGTTGTTAGGACAGTGTGAAGATTATGCTGCTCGCCACGGTCTAGTTTATAATGGCAAGAAGAGTGTCTTTATGATATTTAAGGCCCCCGGCACAAAGCTGTCATATGAGCCAATCATAAACCTCAATGGCCAGCCCATACTAAGGGTGAAACAAACAAAATACCTTGGACACTGTGTAACGGAGGACCTTAAAGATCATGAAGACATCGAGCGCGGGCGCAGGGCTCTTGCAGTGAGATGTAATATGTTGGTCCGCAGGTTTGCCTGTTGTAGTAAGGAGGTTAAAGTAACACTATTTAAGGCTTACTGTCAAACCTTCTACACAGGCAGCCTGTGGGCCAACTACACGAGGAAAGCCCTGGATGCTCTTAGGGTCCAATATAATAACGGCTTCAGAATGCTCTTGGGACTACCGCGCTTTTGTAGTGCTTCTGGTATGTTCGCTCAGGCTCATGTTGACGATTTTTACGCGATTGTGAGGAAGAAGACGGCGTCACTGCTAGAGAGAACGCGGTCAAGCATTCTAAAGATGTTAGTGGATAAATTTGACTCGCCGATAGTTAATCACTTCGTGCATGTACTGGTGAGGCAGGAGTGATTTGCTGTGGCGAGTGATTTTGTATGTAGACATAATATTTTTTCATAGTTACACTAACATAGTTTTTTAAGCCTTTGTACACTAACCCATGGACCATTTTGTTGTCTGAGAAAATAAATATTATTATTATTATTACTAAAGGCCTACCCAATCAAAGCCTATCCAAGGAAACAAAGACATGTCGTCCGGTCTTTTGCCATCGTCGCGTGCCAAGCCATTGGTCTCTAAGATAGCTGGAACGTCGACGGTAACAAAAGGTCGACGGATGATGTCATTTATTTATTTATTTATGTACACACAAAACACTTAAAAGAACAAAACATTAAGATACAAGAGCACAAAGGTACTGCGTATTTCAAAAGAAATTTCTTCCAGCAGACCTGCGAATGGAAAGTTGGATTAGAAATGTAGACATAGTGTGTAGAAAAGATAAAACAGGAAAAAAATTAAATTAGAGCTTAAAACAAACAATAAGGCTATATAAAATAAACATACATACAAATAAATACACATAAAAAAAAGTAAGTATATACCTATAATATATATCAGAATATTACAGAATAGAGGAAAAGTAATGTTCTTTGACTTGCTTTTTGAAGAGAAATAAAGTTTTAGATTCTCGAATGTTGGGCGGAAGTGGGTTCCATAGTCGTACTGCATTAACGGAAAAGGAGTAGGAATAGAATTCAGTTTTATGAGATGGGAAATTGAGATGATGCCTAAGGTGGGATCTACACAGCGCATCAGGAGGACGGGTAAAAGAAAAACGGTCGCGTAGCTGGGATACGCAGGATCAAAAAGGATTTTGTATAGGAGACATAATATAATAAATAATATAATATAATTAAATAACCTATAACCTACCTAACCCAACCCTAACCTATATCATAATATAATATAATTTCGAAATTAATTACATATTGTTAGATATTGTTTTTGTACCTTACCACAATGTTGTCCTTTTTAACCTAATGGTTGACTGGTAGAGAATGCCTTGTGGCATTAAGTCCGCCTATGTACCACTATTGTACATGAAGTTTAAATAAATAAATAAATAATAATAATATCCGAGTGTTCCTGCGAAGACGTATAGGGAGCCACTTAAGTTCCTTGCGTAAGTGAGAAACATGGTCACATTTCCTAAGACGAAACACAAAACGAACGACGATTTTTCAAGCGCTCAAGCTTATATAGCAGCTCCTCGGTGGCATCCAAATAGCAGGCATCAGCGTAATCAATGATCGGCTGAATCAGAGTTTGAGCCAAGTAAATTTTGGTTTTAAACGGCACGAAGCTCTGTAAAGATTTAAGTGAGTGGAAGGAAAAGTGCACCTTACGACTATCCTCATTCACTTGAGCTCGCCAAGATAGATTGCTGTCAATTAAGACACCAAGGTCCTTAGCTGTTTCAGCATAGGCAATGGACGAGCAACCTAGAGTTAGTGGAGTCAAAGATGACATGTCAAATTCAGTGCGATAGTATCTGCTGCCTATGATCACTGGGGATCAACTGGGGAGTTTGTTCCGCCACTTCTTCTTCCCAGCTAAAACACTAGGAAGTGGCGAAGGGCGGGCGTTTTGGGGGACCGTCTCTTGTAATTTTGACGTTCAAAAAGTGCTGATTATCAGCCTAATTTGAATAAATGACTTTTGATTTTGATTTTTTGATCATGGCCTACGACTTAGCAGTGTTAATCTGCAAGCCATACGACTTCGCCCATTGATCGATGCAATCCAGGTCATGATTCATGGCATTGATTGCTGATTCAGCATCAGCAAGCAAGAAATGTCTGTACAGCTGCAAATCGTCTGCGTAGAGGTGGAAGCTGGAAATAATGACTTTGGTAACAGTATTAATGAAAATAGAGAAAAGAAGAGGAGAGAGAACGCCACCCTGAGGAACACCAGCAGTTAGATCGCACCAATCAGAGAAGATCTCTTCATGGCGGACACACTGCGAGCGACCCCGAAGATACCAGTCAAACCAGGTTAACGCAGAAGCAGAGAAGATAAAAGATTGAAAGATCCCAAGAAGAATGTCGAAATCCACTGAGTTGAACAAGCAACTAAAATCAAGTAAAACTAAAATAGTCAGAGATTTATTGTCCATAGCCCAGCGGATATCGTCAGTAACTTTCAGGAGTGCAGTAACAGTACTGTGGCCCGTACGGAAGCCAGATTGAAAAGGGGAAATAAGGATATTAGATGATAGATAACTGGAAATTTGACCGTGAACAATGTGTTCGAGAACTTTAGAAAGGAGAGGAAGAATGATGAGATTTGTAACTTTAGGAAGTGGTATTATGTGAGCCTGTTTCCAGGCTGACGGAAATATACCAGAGAATAAAGAAAAATTAACAATATGAGTAAGGATGGGAAGCAGCTCTGAAATAATAGGTAATATCATTCTCGAACACAAATTGTCGTGGCCCGAAGCAGAGGAGGAAATAGAGAGAAGGGACTTTTTGACAACGTCTTCAGAGACAGGACTAAAATTAAAAGATGTACAATGAGGTAACGGCAAGCTAGAGAGCTCAGACAAAGTAGAAGCTTTAACGCTAGGGTCCAGTGAAACTGGTGGAGAAGAAAAGTGCCTGTTAAGAGCGCACAAGTCGACATCTTTACAGGTATTCGTGAGAGATTTGCCGATACCGACAGACTTTAAAAACCTCCATATATCAGAGGAGTTGCGATCAACGAGAGATTCGTGGAAATAGCGTCTCTTGGCATCTCGACACAGACGATTGCAGCGGTTACGCAGAGCTCTAAAGTGAGTGAGATTGAGTTCCGTGGGTCTTCGTCTATATCTAATTTTTGCCTTATCCTTACGAGCAATGGCATTTTTAATTTCAGTAGTCATCCACGGAGCAGGATTATGTTTAATTTTAATACGCCTACAAGGGGCATGTTTATCATAGAGATCCAACGTAATGGCATTGAAGCTGTTTACCTTTTCATCGATACTGGTGCTTTCGATAACGTGAGTCCAATCGATATCACCAGCATCGCATTTCAAAGCATCCAGATCTATGCCATTAAAACTACGAAGAAAACAGTAACGAGGCTTACGTTTCGGAGGTCGCATACGATAAGAGAGGTAAATGAGGTCATGATATGAAAATGTTGCAGTGATCTGCCCAAAATCAGCAACATTGCGAGTTGAAGAAACGATCATTAAGTCAAGAAGAGAAGGCGTGCAATTTGGGAAGTTATGGGTCGCAGCAAGTGGTAGTATTTCAAGGTTAAAAGAAGATAAAAGAGAACGGAGTTTATGTGAACGTGAATCATTTTTAATTAAACATGTGTTCAAATCACCCATTAAAATGACATGCTCGTATGACGGGCAAAGATTATTAAGCGAGGATTCTAAGGAGTCAAAATAGTTAACATGAAGGTTAGGAGAGTAAAACACAGCAAGCAAATGATTCAGCCGACCCAGAGTACTGAGATGGAGACGTCCTCACAATTTTGTGCGGAATATCAGCGCGTATGTAAATGGCGACTCCACCACCACCCTTGCCAGTCCTGTCATTTATGTTCGCGTGCCGCGCAAAACGGCCCGCACTTCGGTTGCATGACAGGCTGTGGTGTCCGAGGCTGTTGACAGCTTCACCACAGTGACAGCGATGAGGAGTGCAGCAGGCGGCACCAAGACGTAAAGAAGCAGCGAGGTGGAAGGTCGTGCGTGAAGCCAAAGACCCGACTCCCACTCACCCACAGCCAGCAGTCGCGCACGCTCAGCAGTAGTAGCAGACATGAAACAAGGAAACATCATATCAAGCAAACATCTATGCAATAGCTCAAGTTATAATATATTGTCCAGGCATTTTTGGATAGAATATTATATCGAATGGTTCTTTACGAAAAGGCCCAATTTTAATAAAAATATTCAGTTTTATTTAAATTGAATATTTTTCACTATTAGTTACATTTTCCTATTAGGAGTATTTTGAACCCCCGACCAAAAAAAGGGGTGTTATAGCGTTATAGTTGCGTGGTTGTATTTAATGTTCCTGAGTTACTGATTCTTATTTAATAATAAAATGTTAAAATGATCCTGACAAGTTTTGTTCCATTTATGGAACATTACTTGTAAAACTCAACGAAGAAAGAGTCCATTAGTAATCAAGCTATATAAACATTATTTTGGCTGCCAACAGACAGCAAGATATATCATGGTTTCTTCACAGCTCACCCAACACCCCACCCCAACCTGACGAAATATTTTTACCACCTTTAGATATAAAACTTGGGCACATTAAAATTTTTGGATAAGACTAGTGATGGCTTTTAATATTTGAAAGAAAATTTAGATAAAATGAGTAAAGCAAAAATCTACGTATATTTAAATTTAAAGTCCTGTCTGACCAACTGAGATATCAACGCACAGCCAAAACCGCTGGTCCTAGAGACATGGAATTTGGAGGGTGTGTTCTTTGTGAGGAGTAGGTCCATCTCTAAAGTGGTAAAAAAGGGATAAACGATTGTTGCTGTTGATGGAAATCCGTAATTTTTAAGTTAGATACCTGAAATTTCATATACAAGCTTCTGGTTAGAAAAAAATAAATACGTACGTGGGACACTCAGAAAGTTTTGCGAAACTAAAAAAAATTGTTCTATACGTACATATATTTTTATTAAATCTTTTCAAAGTACTTTCCACCAGCCTCTATACAAAGATTCATGCGCCTAAACCAGTTTTCAAAACACTTTTTCCAGTCCGCCGCAGACACCTCGTTTACAGCCTGCTCGAACCCAGCCAGCGCATCTTCCGGCGACGAAAATTGTATCCCTTTGAGCTGATTTTTTATTTTTGGGAATAAAAAGAAGTCACACGGTGCTAGATCAGGGCTGTAAGGAGGGTGACCCAGGAGTTTGACTGGCGTGCTGTCCAGGAAGTCCCTCGTTTTGAGTGCGGTGTGCGCAGGTGCATTGTCGTGGTGGAGCAGTAGCCCGCGGAGCCCTGTGTTTGGTCGCTTGTTGCTTATAACAGAGAAAACTTCTGGCAAACATTTGGAAGTATACCATTCGGCATTAATGCTTCTTTGATCCCGTAAGGGAATTGATACCAAGTGGCCAGTCAAATTAAAAAAGCTAGCGATCAAAATCTTACCCCCGCTTCTAGATCGCTTCACTTTGGTAGGCGTTGGCTCATTTTGAAACACCCAAACAGTCGACTGGCGCTTGGTTTCTGGGTCGTATTGATAAATCCAGGACTCATCACCTGTAACGATGTCGTAAACACGCCGAGACGAGCCTGCTTCAAATTTGCTAAGCATATCACGGCACCATTCCACCCGGGCCTGCTTCTGAGCATCGGTGAGGTTGTGCGGCACCCAGCGTGATACTATCCTCCTCACGCGAAGATGGCTGTGTAGAATCTCGTGAACGCTTCCCGATCCAATCTTCAATATGTGTTGAATCTCCTGATATGTAATTCGCCTATTGTCTTGGATTAAATTTTTCACTGCTAGCACGTTTTCTTCGGTAACAGCCGTCAAAGGGCGACCGCTTCTTTCGTCATCCCCCAAAGTTGGTCGACCGCGCTTGAATTCGTTATACCAACGATACACGGTTGCCTTGGAAGGGCCTTCATCCATGAATGCCATTTGAAGTCTATCGTACGATTCATCCGGTTTCAGGCGACACTTGAAATCGTATAAAATCATAGCTCTAAAATGTTCCCGGCGCAGATCCATATTTCAGTGAGACACAATACTTTGAATTAACTCGCAAAAAATGTGGAGGGAAATTTTGAAATTGGAACTTACTTATTTTTACTTATAAATAATCATATTTTCGAAAAACATAATAACTGGCCAGTCTCCCATATATAAAAACTTTTTTTCGCAATACTTTCTGAGGGGCCTGGTATATCAGCGTTTTAGAAAATCTACCCCTAAAAAGAGGGTGTTATAGGAGTTGAAAGTTTATTTTGGGAATCCCGTCATTTTTGAAGTAAGAATAATAAACCTTCTGATCAGAAATAAATGCTGTCGTATTCCGTCGTTTATCGAAATTCTACTCCAGACGGGAAAAAAGGGGTGGAAACATTTGTGTAACAAAAACGGTCTGATCTGCTTGAAATTTACTTATTAGCTATTTGTGTTTCTTCATTGAATTGATAAACACGAATTTTAACGTTTTTGGAAATTCCACTGACCAGACCAGATGACAAAAAGGGTGGCAATTTTTTTATTTTTGTTTTTAAGTGTTAGCACGTTTGTGTGGACAATTACACTAAGAAAACTTCATAAACATAGGTACTTCTAGGGATCTGGGACATTTGCGTGAAAGACATTTGTGCGAAGGACACTTGCGGGAACCCATTTGAGCGACAGAGACTCGCGCGACTGGACTCTGGCGCGACTCAATGGCTTCATGGGTGTCGTTTACGTGGATTTTGGGGTCGCTGATAACAATATGAGGTCATAATGAAAACCCAAGATGGCGCCGAAAACTTTCGGTTCTTCCTTCATAGGTGTCGTTTTCGTGGTTTTCAGGGTCGCTAGGAATGAAAATGAAAATACAAGATAGCGCCGAGGAAACTTTTCAGTTTTTCCTTTATGGGTGTCATTGTCGTGCATTTCGGGGTCACTGAAAACGAAACTGAAGCTAAAATGAAATTCCAAGGTGCCGACGAGGAACGATTTTTCTTTCGTGGGTGTCGTTTTCCTAGTTTTCGGCGTCGCTGGCAATGACTGTGAGGTCAAAACGAAAATCCAAGCAGGCGTCGAGGAAAATTTGCTGTGCAATGTGTGTGCATTCATAAGTGTCGTTTTCGTGGTTTTCCGGGTCGCTGATAACAAAATGAGAAAAATTTCTTTTTGATTTTCAGTTTGACCTCATTTTCTAGGTGCAAATATTTAAATTTAAAATACAGAATGTCTCAAAATCGTCCCTTAGGCTATGGCTGGCATTGATTTAAGCGCGAACTATTTCTGTTTCTGACATGGGCAGTTTTATGTTACATGCTGTGGAGTGAGCTCTGCGAGTAACTTAATAATTTTAGCCCCAAAAGGAAACCAAAGAGGTGCTAGGATAATTCATTACTAATATAGTTTTCCGGGAGTTTTGTAGTTTTGTTTAATCCGAGTATTTTTGATTTAAAAAAAATAAGCTAGCTCATTTACACCATTACCTAAATCGAAATAAGTGGATGGATGATTACAATAAAATCTGGTTCAACTCATTTTGGTTACTAACAATCTAAAAAAAAAAAAAACGCTGTACCGTACTGTTTTCTAACCAGAATGAATTTTCTGGCTTCTTACTTAAAATATATTTTTAATACATGTGGCGAATTTACTTTCAATTTATGGAGTTTTCAAAAATGTGACGAGATTACTTTGTGACGAATGAACAACAACCTAACTATTTATCCTATACTTACATTACGTGTTTACGTACGAGCGAAGCCGCGGGCAACAACTATTATCTATAACATTTAAATGACAATTTTCGACATGATTTTGCGGAGGTAACGCACACGTGGGCAATTGCCGAAGTCCACGCGGGCGAAGCCGCGGGCAGAAGCTAGTTTAAGATAATATTTGTTGGTTGGTGTAGATAGATGAAATCATCATCCGCCTAGCCTTTTCCCAATTATGTTTGGGTCGGCTTCCAGTCTATTACATGGAGTAGCAGTATTTTACCTGGAGTGACTGACTATCTGACCACCACAGCCCAGTTAGTAATGACGAATGATGAATGTAAGACGATACCCCTTGGTAAGACTGGTTGTCAGATTTTCGAGCCACTAACCACCTGCAACGACTGTAAAGATGTACAATTGACAGCCGGGACCAACAACCTTATGTGCTGTCCGAGGCACGAAGGAAACTCGGTATGTAATGGGTGGTCACCCATCCACGGAGCAACCCAGGCAAGCGCGGCTTAACCTGAAGATCAACCCGAGTGGTTGTTATTATTTAGCCACGAGCTCCTCAGTGGATTAATGAAATATTTAAATAAAAACTTATGATTTGGAATTGGTTTTTCTTAACATAACTAGTCAAAAGCTTTTTTGTTGACCAGATATTCCAGTCAATATTGTCCTTAGGATTTGGGCGAGTCTGCAAAGCTCCCAGCAAACCATCAAATGGAATAGTTCACCTGGAAATCTCGAAACCGAATAGCCATGTGGGCCGTTGAAGGTAAAACGAAGTCAAATGGATTCCGAGGAAGCAAAGTTTGAGTGCGGATCCTCGCTATCTACTAACGTAAATAAAAAGGACTTTTTAAAATGCACGAGTTAGCATTTTAAAGAGTGATTTTTTTCGGTGGAACATTTCTTTTCCTTTCATCCTTCCGCTGACGGAGTAAAATTATGAAATAAATAATTTGTGGTCAAAGTATTTATTTTATAATTTCACAATTTACCATTGTTTAACAAGTGCAGGTTCTTCCTTCTAAATAAACATCCATGTATATTTCCGTTTTTGGAAATTAGTTAGGGAAGAGCAATAGGTTCCTAACAACCGGGCTCGGATCCAGCGTCCTGGATATATTGAGAACTTCATGCAAAGAGTCCGTTCAAATTCATGGCCCACATCTTGAGAAAGTACAATTGTTTAGAATCCGTCCGATGGGACTAGGAGTAAAAGCCCTTTTAGAAAAAAGAAAAAAAAATTCTTCCTATTGGATTTGCTCTTTAACATATTCTGACCTAGGAAGCAAACATTCAAACCCAGGGATTAACGATCAGCATTAGCGCCCACTAGAGTGTCGGGATTTATTCATATCCTTAGCTTGACAAAACAACCCCATTTGTTGTTACTTAGCTCATGTACACCCATTGCAGAAAATGCACCTAATCACAAATGATCCTATAATGATTTACTAAATTGTGCTATATTTAATCCACGTATTACGATTAAAATTACATTAATCATAAATTAAAAATTTTGTGTAATTAAGGTTTACACAAAAACAATTAGTAAAAGGAATTGAGTAATTGTCTTGATTGCTATTAATTAGGCCATTACCTCCTAGATAATGTGGTGTTAACATAAAGTCGTTAGCTGGTTATGGATTACGACATATTCACTGAAAAAGTGATTGACTTTCATTATTATTATCTCCGGACTATCTATCAACTTTACAATATTTTTTAGGCGTGTGGTACCAAAGTTCCTCCTGCGTGAATTTCCATTTTGTTAGATTTGTCTTCTTATAAAATTAAGAAACAAAACTATAAATGATTTTCTGAAGGTTAAAATCTCATGACTTATTAAAAAAAAATGTATATGCTTCTGGCGGAGAAAATGGAACAACCTTAATGCCACACACGGCAGAAAATTTTATTATTGTAAATATTATAAATAAAAGGGAAAAATAAGGAATGGTGTTAGGCGACAGGTTATTTAAAATTTCACCATCATCATTCCCCTGCCACTAACAAAAATTGAAATGGAAGTGGGCAGGCCACGTAGCACGTTCAAAGGATGAAAAATGGGCAAAGAAAACAACTATGTGGTCTGGACCGAAATGAAAAAGAAAGCATGGTAGGCCCCAAGAGACATGGGCCGATGAAATTAATAAAACTGCGGGCCAAAACTGGTCTACTATAGCAGGAGATAGAAAGAAGTGGCAACAAATGGAGGAGGCCTTTACCCAAAGAGGGATCCTTAATTAATCTTAAGAAGTTTTAAATTTATCTTGTATATTTTGTATTTTTATATTAAGGAACAAGTAAAGGCTTTTTTATGTTTATTTATTTATTATTCTTCTACCCCTAACACAATTTAGTTGGGGTAGGCGCAGCTTATCTTTTTGAGAATGATCACCAAACCAAAAGAATATAATAATGATACCAGAAGAATGAACTTTCTCTGAAGGGAGATTTGTATTGTTATAAATTATGTAAACCATAGCGTGAGTTTCATAATGGTGTCAAATGAGCAGCAAGCCCTCAGCTAAATTGAAGAATAGGAGGAATCTTTTAAATAGTATTTGGTGTAGCGGTTTTAGATGACTTCAAGATTGATGCGCCGTGCGCCCAATAGGTAATCCCATCGGCAAAAGTAATGACAAAGGATACGAGTTTCATTTTTGTTTTACCCACCTTTTGTTCAAATTTTATTTTGTAGACCTAACGTTTAGGCTGTATGCTGTCTCGGATTAGGTAAAGACAGAACCCACAATTCTACAGGACGGGCGTTATTACTAAAGACCTTCTTTAAATTGAAATAAAACCACATTCTGTTTCTCTACTTCACATGGACCTGGATTAGGTTACGTTCTATCTAAGTAAAAATGCATGTTATTATGACCTACGTTAAATAAGAGAAGATTTAACTAAAAATAAGTTTTTCTCTTCCATTTTTAGGGTTCCGTACCTGGAAAGGAAAAAACGGAACCCTTATAGGATCACTTTGTTGTCCGTCCGCGTCTGTCCGTCTGTCTGTCTGTCAAGGCCCTTTTTCTCAAGAACGCGTGGAGGTATCAAGCTGGAATTTATACCAAATACTCAAGTCTACTGTCTCTTAGAGTTGTGAAAAAATCAAACTTCTAAACCAACGCAATCAAAAGATACAGCCGTTTATAGTGCAAATTTGCGACACTTGCAAGGGAATCAAAACCTACAGGGTACTTCCCGTGAACTCAGAATCTTGAAATTTGGTACGAAGCAACGTCCTAAAGCACAGATAAAGGAAAAATTGCGAAAACCGTAAATTTTTAGTTACATCATATAATAAAAATATTTTTAATATATTTTTTACGGAACCCTCGGTGCGCGAGTCCGACTCGCACTTGGCCGGTTCTTATTAATTTAGAACTGATGAGCTTAGCAGAGAATTGCCGCACCCACGCTTCCACTGTGGTTACATTGTATCTTTCAATCAACCTAGTAATAGCACTCTAAATCGAGATCATCGTGAGAGTTGGCGGGCCTACCAATTCAAATCAACTGTGTTTCCGCAATGTGTATAGACTCAAAAGTATGAGAATCCTCATCATCATCTGCCTAGCCTTTTCCAACTATGTTGGGGTCGGCTTCTAATCTAGCCAAATGTAGCTGAATTCCACTAAATGGAGCGATTACCTATCTGACCTCCACAAGCCAGTTAGTACTGGGTAATATAAAACCCTTTGGGAAGACTGGCTGTCAGAGTTTTAGGACACTGGCTACCTAGATCTTTGGCAGTATGAGAATCCTATGATCCCGAAATCGTTGTTCGTATATATAAAAATGAATCAAAAAAACATGCTAGCTTTTTGTTTTTTGCTGTTTGTTCGCCACGCTCTTCTAAACTGCACATTGGACTTTGCTGCGCTTTTTAACGTATTCAGATAGATAACACTAATAAATATATAATATACATATTATTTGCTTATTTTCAGTACAATAGAGTAACTGAAAACAAAGAATGAAAGAAAGAACAATATTGTGCATTACCTACTTCCTAACTGAAAACATACATGACGTTCACTGCGTTTACTAAATAAATGGGTAAATACGATTTATGAAATTTTTCTTTGTCAACTGTTAGCAAAAACCATAAATAAATTGGTTATTAAATACTTACTAATACATTCCTGAATTCTCTGAGCAAAAACAATGGCTTTGTATTGCAATAGGTGTAATAAAATAATGCATCAACATGAGAGTTTTATGCAGCTGTAGCAGCTTTAGTGATGCGTAAAGCGCTGATTCGTCTTCATTAAATTGTATAACTCTTACATAATGTGTGTTTTATTATATGTTTTCTGGCGCAACTCCGGACAACTAAGAAATATATGAGTGAATAAGAAAATATAGCATGTAGGCCGGGCCCGTACATGCAGATGTGCTGCAAGTCCTGATGATGCAGGTGAATCACAGCTGATGAGTGCGAAGGGTGTTGGCAGAGGTGCGAGCGCAGTAGGCGAGCGGGGCGGGCGGGGCGCAGATTGAGGCCACTATTTAACCGCACGACGGCCGCGCAACGACCTGTTGTGATCCCGTCATGGCGCGCTACGCCCGTGTCGCTACTCTGGCCGCGTGTCTCTTGTTCGCCTGCGGTGAGTCCTAACCTTTATCTTACGCATCCAGACACCGTCCATTTCGCGACGTCACGGGTGGCTCGACGTCACATCCGCACATCTGCCAATAATTTAGTGATTGCGTCAGTACAGTGTCGCACTTAGTGAACAGTGAAGTTGCCCATTCTCGACAATCGCGAGATAGACTGTGTCTCCGCAGAGTTTACCAATGAATGCAGCCGACCGCGATCGCCTTGCACCGAACGACCAAAGGACATCAACGCACAGTGACTCGAACCCTTCAAGGATAGTCACTGACGGCATGTCTCTAACGTGTATCATGTATCTTCTATACATCGGCATCGGTGTTGTGAAAACAAAACATAGAAATTAGCTTATTTTGGTAATGTAAACGTTTGAATGTTGCGAAAACATATAATTAGTTGTATATGAACTTTCCGTAACAGTCGTTGAGCATTCGGTACATCGAGTACCACTTTGATGTTTGTGTACAAGGTTTGAGTAGCAGTCTAGATAACTGTGACCAGATGAGGACAAGGATTTGTGTTTAATTACTTCATCTCAAAGGCTGTCATTAGGACGTGTTTAGTTGAACTATTGGTTAGCACCTGCTGCGGCTGCGCTGCGGTTGCGGAGAACTTTCACATTCGTTCCGTGTTGCGCTACGCCTGCGCCGCCGGTGACGTCACACTCTACATAGTGTCGAGGGCAGCGAGACTACTGCGACGTCGCGACGTTACATGAGCTGGCCCTATTGATTTCTCGAAATTTACATTTAGGCCGACGACTTATACACATGCGAGGCGTGTATCGTAAAGATCGGATATCATCATGAGCGTTATTGTGGCTGGTAGACTCGGCGCCGCTCGTTTCTAGACGAAAAGCTGCATAGTGTCCTTTCTCATTATGTTGTCTCGGTGGAAAATTTAATTCCGTTCCATAGCCTTGTAAAGGCGAATCTTAGTTTAACCTTACAAACAAAGGAACGATTCACGAAAAATGTTTATACGCTGCCTTAGTCCTATCAAACGATGCTTGAAAAATAACGTGCGTCGGAAATATTAAGCAATGAGCTTAGCTCTATTTGATAAAGTTCACTTCTGAAAACTGAAAAGCTCAATTTTTTGTTTCGGGACTCCTACTGGTAGAAAATGATACATATAAAGTCGGTATTTCTTTACAAGTTTTGTCTTTGTGTGCACGAGGTTAAAGTTCTAGTTCAGTAACGATTGTATTTAGATTTTATTACAGTAATTAAAGCAGGGAAACCTTACCACGCTTTAAATTTCATCAGGAGATATTTCATCAGGGACAACGAATTTATTAATCGTAATTTTATACGACCATAAACTTTAGGGCCCATTTCATTATTTATTTAAATGATGGTTTTACTTTGAATATTGCGAAAGAAAAACATAATATGTTATTTTATGTTCACAATGCCAACCAAGCTTGCAAGCTTTAATTTTTTTTTCATTTAACAAATATTATCAATTGGAACTAATTCGTTTTTCAATAGTACAGTATTTTATTTGGGACCTTATTGTACTCATGTTGGTAAAGGTGATCCATCACAGAATTTATACAAAACTACTATTATTATCCGTACTATAACTATGCGGATAAATAAGTTGTCTGATCATTGTTTCCGTTCACACATACCTAGGTGACATACTCGTAGAGCTCAGGTGCGATAGCTTAAATGTCATAGAGTCACACAGTTCACGTGAACTTAGAGCCAAGTGCTCAAGGGCGTTTCCAATAATAGCTTCCTTTCAATTATTATAGAGTAAACAACAAATAATCTCAAATAACCTTGAAGCTGCGAATAAAAAGGTGTAGTTTACTGAATTATGTATGATGATAGATCATGTAAATGTATAGACAATATTAAAATTAAAAATTAAAATTCATTTATTTCGGACAAGAGTAATCCTTATTTCGTTAGTATTACAAACAGCTTATATTCTAATGTTAGTAAGAATGATATAAAACAATAATATTTTAAAAACAAAGAACGTCCAGGCATGAAGACATGTTCCTTACCTAATCAACCTCCTTACAAAATGCCAACTATTTGGAGTATAGCTCTCCGCCACAGCTCTTAGGATGTAGTTACGACTACTCCGCACTCTGGACAGCAGCGTTGCCGTTTTTTTTGCATATTTTATCATGAAAGCCATCTGTATGGGCCTCAGCAATTTCTGAAGCGCTACAGAAACGGGGCAGTAGCAACAACATCCTGAAAGCATTATTATAATTAACGCGGACATCCACCGATCTCTTAGTGTAGTTGATATACTTTATTTGATTATTGATTATACTTTATTTGTTTGCGTTCACTTGATAAAAGAATTATTAAAATGAAAATCCACTTTACAATTGATTAGAAAATTAATTGGAACCGGAACGTGAGCGATCGTTATAAAGTACTTACAAGCGAATTATTTATAATCAATTGTAGTTTGACTTTAATAAATAAATGATTGCTATAATCTTATTGTTCAAGCAGTTCACTGTTTCGTTGACACAATTGAATAGATGAAAGTGTTAATAAACTTGATAACATTTACAGTGTTCATGTTATTTTAAGGTACATAAAATATTAACTTAAACATACCTTCTAGCTCAATTAATAAAAAGCTTTATAACTTTAACATTTTGTGATTAAATAGTTCATTTGTATTAAGACATTTGAAAATCACACATTATGTAACTATTCATAAGGCTCCGTCGTGATACTCTTTATCAGTTACCTACTTGAGTTGGTTTCCAGATCTTTAGGTCTCTAGGTCAGCCAAGTTGCGACACAACCACCACGTGAGATACATAGACAGGCTCCGAACAACTCGATACTGTGTCGAAACAACATCGTATAATACGCCTGCGCGCCGATTAATTTAACATTTGAATGATCTACTTAGCTATTTAACTTATGTCTAATTTTGTAAACGTACACGGTTTACGCTTGTTGAGCAAAAGTAATTTTACTCAAATTTCCTAAAACACAAATTGCACAAATAAGTAAAATAGGGTCACCAGCTCTTTTACGACTTTTTAGTTTATCTCGTTGATCACACATCCTTTAAGCCCGCGGTTCATCCGTCAGCTTATAGTGACTGTAGATAAGTATGCAATCTATTCTGAGCAGTTATATAAAATTTGTTTAAGTGAATGTTGGTGTTGCTTAATTTATTTGCCTATCTCATAACATAAGTTTCATTCGTAGTACTTAATCATTTCACATTATCATGTGCTTAGTGATCGAATTTATATATTCTACTTACCAGCTCAACGACGAAATGTAGTATGTTGCAAACGGATTTCAAAACATTTATAAAGAAATGTGCAATGCGGCAATCACGGCCTCGGTCAAGTTTAAGTACCTTTAGTATAATGTCGTTCACGTTGCAGGTACTACTGTATTTCTAGCACGTTCGGTAGGCTCTTCATAGCTTGGGGTTTCCACGTCACTGTCACATTATAAAAGAGTCATATCTCAAGACAAAGGAGATTGGCGACAACTTATATAATATGTCGAGTTGATTACATAGAGGAGACAAAGTGAAACGTGAATATTGATCGCGAACAGAGAGGTCGTCGTGATCGCATGTGAGTGTCGCCGGCAAGGTGAGCCGCGGTGAGCGCTGTTTACTTCCGCGTACGGAAACGCCAGTCTCCCGTTATCACAAGTTAACTTCGCTTGAAGGGAGTGCCGCAGAAGGAAAGTCGAGTGGTGGTGCTAAATATTCATAAGGTCGGCCGTTGGTATTCCAACAACGCGCCCGGTCGACGCCCGAGCTGCTCGCATACCTAGTTGTTCCCACATTCATGCTTCATTATTCATACAATAGTCAGTTCTGGAGGAACGGTATCGCTCCTCAGTGACAAGTTTGATGAAATTACTGTCTTCCTTTCATGAAAAATGTTAGCAAGACAATCGTTTCGCTTTTTTTTTGTTGATAAAAAAGTCAGTGCAAAAGACATCAACGCGTTGTCTTAGCTATGAACAAAAAGGTGCTAATACTTGGAGTCGGAGAAACTTTAATTTCGACATCGCAATTTTCTTATATCTGTCATTTCTATATTGTAGGGGATAATTTATCAAGTCAACTTATCGATATTTGATAATCATACACGTGGTAGATCCGGGTCAAAGAGAACGAGTTAGCTTTAACAACTCCAACCAGAACCGAACAAATAAAATAATAAATTTGGGCAGGTATCACGTTTGCCTACTTTTAAAACTAAAATTAGATTATAAAACTGGTTCAGATAAAATGTTCTTTTTGCAAATATTTAGATTGTAGGTATAATCCGGGCGCCATTTGTTAAGATAATGGTGTGGATTGACTACTTTATTAAAATAAGCAAAAGTTAAGACCTTGAAACGTAATATTACGAAATCTTATCTAATTTATATTAATTTTAGTAAAATCAGATTTCCTAATCAATTTTGAATAGTCTTTTTAAATAATCAATAAGCAATCGGGCAAAAACGAAGTATAGTTAGTGAAACATTATGTGTTACGTTCACGTTGCAGATGTTGTGCAAAGCTGTTACTATACCAAACAATGAAAATAATATAATTATGTGTGTGTATATACACGCGAGCATGTCGTGTATTAATCGCACTATCGATTGCATTGGCAGCGCGCAATATCTAACCCACATAGCTGGCTTATGAACAATCATGCACCGTAGCCACCGTAAGCGCATGCGCCACTTTAACTCCTTGTGCGTATGATTTTAATCATTGGTGAGGCAGATAAGGGTTATTTTTAGAAATACAGGACTTTCAGATTACGAATGTGCAAAATTGTTATAGTATTTTATGTATAAGATCATATTTCCGCTACTTCAGCTTAGGTGTGTTGCTACCAGCGAGATAGTTAGATAACGTAGCGAGAGCTCTGTTTCCTAGTGTTACGTGCTGCTCGCTGCTCACACGGCTCGCACGCGCTCCTTCTGCCGTTCGCAATTCACGTCTTTCTTATTGCCTTCGCAAACATTACCCAAGCGAAGTACACAGCTCTCAAAAAGCGTCAACGTCGACACCTGACGCATGATCTTATGAGAACGTGTGTTAGAACATCGTTATTATTAAATGTTTCAGCTATTTGTATTTAAAATGCAACGCATTACAGCGTATTACAGTTTTTACAACTTGTTTTATAATAATTGTTGTTTGTTAATAGGCCAGTCGTTAAAATTCCTGGAACACGATGACGATTCAAGGAAATCTACTATTCCGTAACCTTTCTGAATTACAATAATTTCGTCAGCCTAATCGGCACACAAATCAAATGCCATGCATAATGTACAATTTTGTATAGATAGAAGACATAGAAAGAGTCGTCCTTGTCGCTTGCCCAAGCGCTGACATTTCGAAGCGAGTCAAATGTCACGAGCGCTCACCCCACCTTTGGCATTTAGACACTAGTATTTTCCAAGTGACATTTCGGTTCTAATTCCTAAAAACGGTAAATAATGAATGTAAAACGATTCACCACGTGTTTTTATGTAAATCAATTGATTACGTTGAATGATATTTAATGCGAAAAAAAGGTGGAAAATCCTTTACATACTTACTTCCGGATTTTAGTTGAGGAGCAGTTTCTTCAGTTGCTTAGATAGGTATGATTCAATATGAAATGATCAACGATTATTCAACGGATGTATTGTTTGTACAGCTAATGTCGATGCTCACCGATGGCGGCGGCAGGCTGACGATCGTGAAGCGCCGAAGAAAGACGACAGCTTGGAGGTAGAGCTATGCAAGGACAAGGACGCCGGCGAGTGGTTCCGCCTGGTGGCCGGCGACGGCGACAACTGCCGCGACGTCATCCAGTGCACCGCCTCCGTAAGTACCTATACATACGAACTGCACTTTTATACACGCCTTCTCTAGTAAATATATCCTTATAACATCTACTGCCGCAGGTACCAGCCAACACCTGGAATGTACGCTACCTTAAAACTGACTCACATTAAAAACACTAAACGGTTATTATGAAAATATGAGTCTACCATTTTGAAGACTTGATTATTTAATAGTTATTTAGTTTGGTAATTTAATACGAGTACAAATAAGGCAGTATAATTAAATATATGCGAAGCGCAATAAACGTTAGAAATTTGTCCTCAATATAAACAACAGCATTGCGTATCAGTGAGTAGGTACTGGCGTTGCGTTCTTACGACATTCAAGGTAATGTAAGACAAGCTGCGCCGCGTCGCCGGCCGGCTTATACCGCACGTTCATAATCATGAAAATTGCTGTAAATTGTTCAGGTTGTCACAATACATCCAAGGGCCCTACATGGATATCTCCGTCAAACAAACACACATTGGACACCGCTCAACAGAAATAATATACATTAATTTCCTCTGTAGAATCAAACAATATATGAATTTGACAATATTGACCCACTATGTCAATTTCACATATTTTGACTCATAGCTTAAAAAATATCCAGTACTGTATAAATTTTTGAGGTTACAACATAGTTGGGAATTTTCATTTGAACTGTCTCAAGCTGTTGCAAAACTTTAAAGGGGTTTGTTCTGAATACGTAGGTACGAGCTAACGATAGCGAAACGAAGTTAGGTATTAATCATTTATATTTGTCTAACAGGGTATCCAAGCCATTCGTTGTCCAGCTGGTTTATTCTTCGATATTGAGAAGCAGACCTGTGACTGGAAAGACGCCGTCAAAAACTGCAAATTGAAAAATAAGGAGCGCAAAGTAAAACCTTTGTTGTACACTGAAGAACCTTTGTGTCAAGATGGTTTCCTTGCGTGTGGAGACTCCAACTGCATCGAGCGCGGACTCTTCTGTAACGGTGAAAAGGACTGCGCAGACGGCTCCGACGAAAACTCTTGCGGTGAGTAACTCCGCCACTACCAACCAACCACTTTGTGACTATAAACCAGTTGTTCAATATCTAAACATCTAAAACTAAAACACGCAAAATGAACTTGAACGGGCAAATCCTACAAATAAGAACTAGCTCGTGAGGCGTGACGAACGACCTGCCTGAAATGCCAATCACTTGGCCCAAAAAAACATCTCAATGTTATGTCGTAACACAAATGGGTTGTTTATTTAATTACTTAATTAAGATAATGTTTGGCTTTATTTATATTAGATATACCTACACGGAATGTGGGAAATTAGGTAGAAAGCTCAGCATTAAATAAATATCGCTTCACACATCAAGAAGCTAGTCAGTATGCATCGCCTCACTTCAAAACGATTCATACAATACAATTCAATGCTGCGCTATATGACTTGAAATCACTTTGAATTGTAATTATGTACATGACAAGGATACAAAACTCCATTCACCAAACAAACAACCCTGGTCTGTTAGTGTGACATTTATACTCCTAGCTCACGTTTTTGAAGTAAATGTATGTGCATATCAACTTAGACGACTGCCAAGTCGCCGAACCGAGTGTCTTAACTAATAGCGTAATTAATTAAAATCTATAAAATATTCTCGTCTCACGAGATTAAAAATTCTACACAACATGTTGCGTACGTAATGCAGAAGGTGTAGGTATGTACGAATGGTTAATAATATTACTGAATCAAAAGTGAAATCCAACGTGTGTCAGCTGTGTCGAGTGATTTGACCAAGCGAAAGTACCCATACTGGTTCCGAGTCTCGCGCCGCCCGAGATTCATACGCTTCTGCAGCTGTACATGACTTGTAGTTAATATCTCTCAATGACAAACTATATCACAATCAGAACGCCAAAGCTTCTTATCACGTTTGAAACAACAATAGCCATATATTGCATAGACTCGCAAAGAATTGTGACCAAAAATACATTAATTTCTTTACGAGCTTGCATTTCACAATCTCATACTGCAGATCCAACGGTTGCGTAGTTCTAGGTTCTCACGATATTTTTAATTCAAAGTTCAGTATTGCATAGGTATTGGTATATTTAATCGTGTGAATTTTACATTGTCTTTTTATAAATATGGTTTTCTGTTTGTCGTAGACATCGACAACGACCCCAACAGAGCTCCGCCATGCGACCCGTCGCAGTGCGTGCTGCCCGACTGCTTCTGCTCCGAGGACGGCACGGTGATCCCCGGCGACCTGCCCGCCAGAGACGTGCCCCAGATGATCACCATCACCTTCGATGATGCTATCAACAACAACAACATCGAGCTTTACAAAGAAATCTTCAACGGAAAACGTAAAAACCCTAACGGTTGCGACATTAAAGCTACATACTTTGTTTCGCACAAGTACACCAACTACTCAGCCGCTCAGGAAGTCCACAGAAAGGGACACGAAATTGCTGTACATTCAATCACGTAAGTTCAATTTAAATCAACTCTTCCTGAAATTCTAAAATTTGTTTAATTTAATTTGACTAATTGTAATTCTCTTCTGTTTAGGCACAACGATGACGAACGCTTCTGGAGCAACGCTACCGTTGACGACTGGGGCAAGGAAATGGCTGGCATGCGAGTCATCATGGAGAAGTTCGCTAACATCACAGATAACAGTGTAGTAGGTGTGCGCGCTCCTTACCTACGTGTCGGTGGTAACAACCAATTCACTATGATGGAAGAACAAGCATTCTTGTACGATAGTACCATTACTGCTCCCCTCTCCAACCCCCCTCTATGGCCATACACAATGTACTTCAGAATGCCTCACCGCTGCCACGGAAACCTACAGAGTTGCCCCACTAGGAGCCACGCCGTGTGGGAGATGGTGATGAACGAACTTGATCGTCGTGAGGACCCCACCAACGATGAGTATTTGCCAGGCTGTGCCATGGTTGACTCTTGTTCCAACATTTTGACCGGAGATCAGTTCTACAACTTCCTCAACCATAACTTTGACCGTCACTACGAACAAAACCGCGCTCCATTGGGTCTATACTTCCACGCCGCTTGGCTTAAGAACAATCCCGAATTCTTAGAGGCCTTCTTGTACTGGATTGATGAAATTCTTTCAAGTCACAATGACGTATACTTTGTAACAATGACACAAGTAATCCAGTGGATCCAAAACCCCCGTACTGTTACCGAGGCCAAGAACTTCGAGCCATGGAGGGAAAAGTGTGCCGTTGAAGGTTACCAAGCTTGTTGGGTACCCCACTCTTGCAAGCTCACCTCCAAGGAGGTTCCCGGTGAGACCATCAACCTGCAGACGTGCGTGAGATGCCCTGTCAACTACCCCTGGCTGAACGACCCCACGGGTGACGGCCATTACTAAAAGAGCCATGATCTCACGCCTCTCGTGCTCTAAGTAGTTCTTATAAACTCTAACGAGTCAGTTGCATGGATAACATAGACGCAGTGAAGACATATAACAAGACAACTTAAATTAAATTGAACTTTCATAATCTAAGGAACTAAACTTTTATCAACTGCGATTATGTTTTCCAGTAATTCTCAAATGTACCGGGTCATAATCCCGTCCGTAGCCTAAGTACCTACCTTACTGTATGTAATATAGACTCACATAAATGGCATACCTAAACGTACGTTATGCGATACCATTAACATAAATATAAACCCACATACAATATTTATGGCCCCAATTATACCTCAAGATGTAATGCGTATAATTAGAAACCTGAAAAATAAAAAGAGCACTGGCCTCGATGGCATTTCAACAACAGTTATTAAATTTGTTGCACATTGTATAGCTGAACCCCTTGCTCATATTATTAATTTGAGCATACAGTCTGGCGTATTTCCAGAAAGTCTCAAAAGCGTATTAGTCATACCAGTATATAAAAAAAACGATAAAGAAGAAATGGTAAATTATAGGCCAATTGCTCTTATTTCTATATTCTCTTATTTCTATATTCTCTAAGATCATAGAGAAAATTATTTATGAATCTCTTAACAACTTCCTAACTAAATACCACATACTATGTGACGAACAAAAGGGCTTCAGGAAAAACAAAAATATAAACATGGCCATCTTTGATTTTCTTCATGAAATAATGCCTAAAGTAGATTCCAAAATACCGGTATGTGCAATATATGCCGATATGTCGAAAGCTTTTGACTGCGTGGACCACGATATTCTCTTAACCAAACTTGATGCGTACGGTATTCGTGGAAATGCTCTTAATTTAATAAAAACCTACCTCAAAGGCCGTAGACAATGTATAGAGATATCAAGCCTATGTTTAAAATCTAGGAAGGAACTAAAAACTTTATCGTCATTTAAAGAAATAAAATATGGAGTCCCGCAGGGAAGTGTCCTCGGACCTCTACTATTCCTACTATATATTAATGACCTGCCACGTCATATATCTAATCCAATGGTTTTATTTGCAGACGACAGTACTTCTATTGTTTCATGTATCAATAAAGACTCTTACATAAATGACATCAATAACTCAATCAGCAGTTTAATAAAATGGCTTGACAATAATAACCTAGTTATAAATCTACAAAAAACTAAAACTATGCATTTTCACCAACGTATATCTACAGGTGACATGGTTATCAACTACAACGGCCAAACTATCGATAAAGTGAATAGCACAAAATTTTTGGGAATCTTAATTGATAGCCAGTTAACATGGAAGCCGCAAGCAGAAGATATCTGTAAACGTCTGAGCACAACCGCGTTTATGTTATACAACCTATCCAAAAAAGTAAATCTGACAACAATACTAGTGGCCTACCATGGTCTTGTAACTTCTATTTTAAGGTTTGGTGTAATATTTTGGGGTTATTGTAGTGAACGAGAAAGCATTTTTAAAGCTCAAAAGCGCTGTTTGAGAGCTATATTTGGCCTCAAAGTTACTGACAGTTGTGTGCCTATATTTAAGTCTCAGAAACTATTAACTTTCCCATGCCTCTATATCCTCGAATTAGCAATATTTGTAAAAACAAACCGTAATCTATTTGCCACACTAACAGAAACCAGAAAGCGGAGTACATCATTAAGATCACAATATCAGAATTTACTTCACACAGGCACATTTAAAACTAGTTTATTAAAAAAAAGTGTGATCTGTATGGCTCCTGTTGTCTTTAATAAAATTCCTGATCATATGAAAACCTTGCCATTGATGAAATTTAAAAAATGTCTTACAGAACTACTTGTAAATAAATGTTATTATTCTGTTCAGGATTTCCTAAATGATACACTTTAATAACCTGTTTTTATAACTTATATAATAAGTATTGTATTTGCATGCCAACAAGGCAGAATGTACACGGTTCTTTATTATGTTATTTACGATCCTATTTGTATTTACCTGCATTCAAAGCAAATAAAAGTCTATTCTATTCTATTCTATTCTATAAATATTTAATAGGTCTGTTTAATAGTTTATGTGATCTTTCTAATGTAAGTCTGTTTTATAAATTTATAAAAAATAAAAAAACCTTAAAATTTATAGTGTCTTTTTGTTAACCTTAATTAAATACTTCATCGAAAACACAAATTAGGTAATTACTTATTTGTACTAATTGGAACAGTCGTACAAATGTAATCAAGAATATGAAGTAGTTTCATTCTAGAAGATATAAAACAAGTATTAAGGTTGTTACCTTTGATTATTTAGCATGTTAGAAAAACATGCATACCAAACTATTACATTACTTGATGGAGCTCAGAAGTTTACCACAGATCGTGTTAAATGACGTATTTAAGAGTGCACTAACCAAGATGTATGATTCAATTCTTACGAGTTACAAAATTTATTCAATTCCGATGGATATTTCAAACTGCCGACCTGCACCTTCTTGAACATTTGAACAAAGATCAAACACTGCTGGACGGTCAGTGACATGCAACGGCTATATGATCGTATGTGTTCCTACCTAACTGTCTGGTATATCAACAACAACGTGGAGTCTGTTTGAGATTAGGCAGATAGCTCACATGTATTTACTGTAAGCTTTTTACTGAGTTCCGCATATGAGAGTGTAGGTACATTTTATGAACGTGTCTTAGAAGAGAGAAATAAAAAAGTGTAACCTTTATTATGTAACCACTTGATAAATATGATTACTGACCCAAGCTAACTAGAGCAAGAAAACTCGACATTGCGTAGTTATTAGTTAATTTACTTTAACCAAATAATTGAAATGCGAAAATAAGTTTCTCTTGCATTCATAATTCATAGATCTGTAAGTGCAATGATATTACGCGTCTATAAGGACTTTTGTTCCGAGTGAAGGATTTTATAATATTACTAGCGACCCGCCCCGGCTTCGCACGGGTGCAATGCTGATCCTAAATATACTACAGAATGTCTTTCGACATCTAATTAGAAACCTTTAAAATTATCAGTATTTCTCTACTATATTATGCATGTATTATTCCTATAAACCTTCCTCTTGAATCACTCTATCTAATAAAGAAAAACCACATCAAAATCCGTTGCGTAGTTTTAAAGATCTAAGCATACATAGGGACAGACAGCGGTAAGCGACTTTGTTTTAAACTATGTAGTGATACGTCATTAACTTCATTCATATACCATTTATGTATGTCACTGGATGTGGTTAACATTTAGAAACATCTAGGCTTGGGATAGATATCCGTCGGCTATACAGGGTGGAACGACCTCCTCCTGTATGTATTCCTATCTTCGATCAATAATAGTACTAGATTCCCGATGAGCGCTTCAAAAACGGCACGAAAAATAAGACCACAAAAACTTTTGTGGTCTTATTTCAAATTAGTATTGTCCAAGCATAGCCAACGTTAAGACGTCGAGATGCCGTAGTGCGCGTTTTAAAACTGTGTAAACAACCACCGTAACACCACGATTTTGGAAGGTTTTTTTTATTTCGGTAAGTATATATTAAGTGTTTTTTCGCGAAATAAAAACAGGATAAATAGTTAAAATAATTAAATTAGCAAATATTTTTATGTTTGGCCAATGTTTGCAACAACGCACCAACTATTGTTACAAACATCGACTGTTTTGGAACCGGCAATACATGGAGTAGTGTTGTTATTTTATATATTATTTTTGTTTGTAGATTTTCTAGCGAACCATTTCGATGTGCAGAATACATAAACCTTATAAACATTCGAGAATATGTTCAATTTATTTTGATAGTTTGGACATAACTGGAAACACGCAAAGGCGTTGATTACAAAAAAAAATATCGGAAGAAAACTATACCTGTAGGTATTTTCATGAAATACTTTAAAACTGTTTTCAATAAACCGCGCATGTTTCTTTACAGGTTCAACAAGTCTAAGTTCTGATGATACCACAAGAATACGTGACGAGCCTCGTTAGATCATGAAAAACATTGTATGCACCTATTTATAATTTGAGGGTTGCCTCGATTTCTCTAGGACTTGGTGACAACGGGACCACCACAAGAGTATATGCATGCGAATAAAAAAAAAAGATATATAAGAAATATAGTCGAATGGACAACCTCCTTTTTTTAAAGTCGGTTAAACATAGTACCTACTACTTAGTCTATTACTTTTTAAAAAATATTTGCCACCATACAAAAAGAGCCTTGGCCTAAAAAAAATATATTCTGCAACTCCACGTCTTTCAATACTTACTGTGTTCTGAGCATTGAAATGTAATACCAAGAAGTACGTCTAGTTCTAAATTAGTGTAAGCACGACATTGTCAACGTAATGTTTTTAACGTTGTCACTTAGATTTTAAGATACATTTTAGAATAAATATTTTTGTACTCATGACTTTTTATTTTCAAGCGACATTTAAAATTTATTGCCTTTTAGCTTTCTCCGATGAAAGGACTTAAATAAATATCTTTTGCAATTGTTATTAAACTTTATCTGAGAGTGTTAAGGTCTATAATAAATTGAAGTTGTTAATATTATTAAACTTGTTTCTATGAATTATAGATGTTTACGTGTGTGCAAACGTGGACACTTTGGCGATTCATTTTTGTTCCTGATCCTTAATCTACAATGTAGTTCTATTATTGATCGAAGATTCCTATACGGGTGGTGGTGGTGTTCTATATACACATATACCAACGTAGTAAGTTATCTTGAAGAGCCGTACGTACATTCGTACACTGATCGTACCTTGAGAACGCGCGTTCTCGGGGAACTGGCGCTACGTGCTACGCTTGCTACGCGCCCGCGCCGCCGCACGGTGGGTTGATTTATATACGTAGTGGACTTAGGACATTAAAAAAAAAGTCATCTTATTTTTACTGATTAATGATGCAAATTTGTTCTACTATCTAATACAGTAAATTATTGTTCTATGACTTTTTATTTTACGCATTATTTTTAGTACTACAATTTTTTAAATATTTTTTTGTATAGAAAAAATCATAAAATCTAAAGAATCTCAAAAATCTGAAAACATCTCCAACTGCGATGTATATATTAAAATAGTACTATTTATTAGCTTATTTTTACAACTAGTCAGCTACTGCGCTTTGCTGCGATTTAGGAGAATTTTTTTTTTAATTTTTTTTCTTATTAAAATCGCATTTAAGTCTACAAAATCTCAAATTTCTTCCAATTGTTGGATAAGTATTTTAATAGTACAATTTATTTGCATCTAATCGTCTACTGTAGTTTACTGTGACTTAGTAGGTAGTTAGACTTTTTTAGATTTTTTTGAACGAAAATATCTTAAAAGTCACCTAAATCTTAGAATACTTAGCAGTGATAATTATTGTATTCTCTATTCCACACCACCCCAGAGGTAGAGAACTAGGCGCGTTTTTTTTATCAGTGGTCTCCCCAATAGGCCTAATCCACGACTACAAATCTGTGTTCTGTATGTGTGAGACTTACAAAGACAAATTCAAAATTCAAATCATTTACCAATATTTTTAGGAGGGGCCTGCACCATGCTCAACACCATGCTCTGACAATAACGGGTCTTCAGTTAAAACCCCTAAATTTTCTTGATCATCATCGTCAACAAATGTATCCTTAACGATCAACAAAGCTGTTGCTTCTTCTGAAAAGGCTTTGTGTTTTCGCACCAGTTTGTGTCGTATCTTTGAAATATGTGGATCAGAGCTGATTAACAAATTGTTCAAAATATCTTCATTAGTAGCTTTTCTACAGAATTTCCTCGAATTATGAGCACGATATCTCCGAAAATCTTTGTTGCGTGCTTCAGCTGCTTCTTCGGATAATTTTCCAATGGGCACTATACCCAAGCTTTCAATAATAGCTGCTCCGTGAGCTAAAACTTTGTGAACACTTGCAGGCATGTAAAACCAATTATATAATTCAATGTATAGTTCCATGGTGGTTTCGGTATAATCTTTAAACTTCAATATATCAATACGGTGACCCGACGAAATTGCTTCTAATATAGTTTTAAATCTTTTTATTAATTCTTCATTTACTCCTGTGATCGAAGCTGCAATATCGGGGTTTTCGAAAAATCTCCTCGCAGTATTCCCATCATTTGTTGTACCATGACCCTGTTTCACAACATCAATTAAAAGTCCTGTTTCGGATTTAAATGCTTCCTGAATATTTCTCTTTTTGCTCTCCATAATAGCTTTACTGTCACCTTTCACCATCCATGTCTTCAAATCTAATCTGTACGCTATATGAAGAATGCATTCCATGAATCGTATCCAGATGTGTAACGACGATAAACCATATTTATATAAATCGACATCAATTTCTTTTGCCAAAACCAAGGACAAATCATTCATTTCCTTTGGAGTAGCTTTACATATGTCACATCTTTGTGTTGATGTATCGCAAAGAACTGCAGTCGCTTTACCATCTATCATGGTTAGTATTAGGTTGTGCGAGATGGTCAAATCATCAACCACTGTCTTAACTAAATTGTTAATCTCTGCCTCAATCGCATTTTTTTCTTGCAAAATGCTGAATTTGTTTTCCTTCATGAATTTAAAAAACAGCGGACGACACCATAATGAGGAATTTGGGGAATCATTTTCCCATATAACTCTGTCACCAGACACTAATTTGATAGGAATCAAACTACCCATAAATACGCTAGAATCGTCAAAGTCCTCATCTTCTTCATTTTCTCTTCCAACTTTCTGCTTATAATTGGCTTGATTCGAAGCTCCGTCAAATCCCCATTTACTAATCAGTGTCAAATCTTTACAAGTTTCACTAATTTCGTTTGACATTATAATTCTCTTCACAGTAATATCCAATAGTGCCTGCAATTCTATCATAGCCGTTTTATCTGTTACTACAATAGCAGTTTTAGGTGGATAACATTTAATTTTTTCATTTTGCAGTGCGTAGTAAGAGGGATATACGTTGGTACCAGTTACTTCTGCGATACTTTTTCGTAGCGTATTATATTGCCATTTTGACAATTTCAAAGACAAAAACAAGCCTAAAGCTTCATCTGGAGAGAATACTGATTTCTTTTTATTTCCAAAAAGACAATCTTTTACTTTTTGCACGTCCTGTGGATGCTTGAGCAGATGCTGTAATATGTCAGCAACATCTTCCTTTCCTTCTGCTTTTAAGTTAAAAACATGGGCATGTGACAACTCCTCTGAAGCAATAGTTTGCGTAGTAAGTTCCGTACGTCTCTTTTTTTGTTTAGGACCTAATTCTGTAAATGGTTTTCTCGGACTTACTTGAGTTGATGTACCAACAGACACCTTTTCATGAGATGTAGTTGATGTGCTAGGAACTGGTTCGTCGTCGTTTTTTGCAAAATCTTTCATAAACTCAGGCCAAACTATCTCCGATGCCAACCAATCACTGTATTTACTTCTAAATGTATGTTCTTTTCGTTTAGCATTTTCCCATTTTTTATAAGTATTATAACAATACTTTGCGCAGAATTCCTTTAGCAAATTATCATTATCTTGATTTAAATCACACAATTTTGACTTGATAGCACTGTATAAAAAGTTATGATCCTTAATACTACCACTTGATTTCAATTTCACAAACATATCAACATTAGTAACTAAATCACTAAACATTTTCACAAAATTCTCGAAAATCAACTTTTAACAAAAATCAAGTAACGAGCGGGTAGTCCGTATGTAAAGGGTGGTTACAACGAACTGATATCATTGTTTTCAACTTGCTACCCCAAATATTTTTTACCTGCAAATTTACTGCCCTCTGATTGGCGCACGTCACTAATGACGACTCGTCTACTGATAAGAAAACCGGTTTTGGTGTTGTGGAAAGAGTGGTGTGGAATGCAGTTGCACAAAATATTTACAACAAACTAATAATAATAATCCTAATAATATGCACCATGCATCGAATTCTTTGTTTTATTCATACAAATTAAATCTCTGAAATTTTAGGGTAATAACCTACTTTAAAAAAAAGTTCCAAAACATAAAAGTATGGTATAAGTATATACAATGCAAATATATATTTAAAAATCCTTAAGTCCCAACTTCGCGATTTCAGCCCACCGTGCGCCGTTGCGCCGCGCGCCGCCTCTCCGCCACTTGCGGTTCATCTCCGCCTACGCCGTAACTTTTAAAATAGTGATACTAGTCATGCATCAACATCAATTGCAAGATAGAGTTTAAGGACTATATTAGCAAATCAATACTTTTCATGGTACCTAGTGAATCACGCGTGAACCTGACCTTACTACTACTAATTCGTTTTTACCTACAAAATCAATTAAAGCATAATTTAAATCATGTGGAAATGCCAGCAAATATTCATAAAAGTAGTATATCTGAAAATAAAGCGCAGTCTTAAGCATAAAAAAAAATCTATTTGTTAAAAAAATAAACCACATTTCATAAAAAGGTAAAATACTTTTATGTATAGCTGGAACCCTAAAATCTTATAAGTGGTGTGGGTCATTCGAGTTGAACGTCTAAAATTAAACAAGTGCCTACCTGGGTGCAGATGTCATTAGCCTCTCGTGGAAAGTTTTTATGTCTACTTCGGTATCCCAACAACATTTCAAACATGGCAGCCCGTAAAAAATGCAAATTCGATTGAAAGGGGTATTGACCAATTGATTTACACCCGTTATGGCTGCATCATCAAAAAACAAGTAGGTACGTATATACATATACTTTTAAGTAACCAAAGTCCGCATAGTCTTCTGATAAATATCAGTACCTACTTAAAATTCTTGTATGTTAGTACCAGAGATCAACAAAAAAACTTGCACGTTATTACTTTAAATATTCCAGCCGACCTTGCTCGTCTCTTTGTGATGAATATCATGTAAAAAGCTCGCTACATCACACTGTCTCGCCATGAATCCTTGTTCTACGAAGTGTCAGCTCAACCACGCTGTGATGGTGTTACCACATCTGCGCGTCGAAATGTCATAAGTTTGTACGGTTTGACACATGAGCGTGGTATGCGTGCGTGACGGGCGCGAGTGGAACAATAGGCGGCGGGTGGCGTGGCGGCGCCAACAACACGTTAATCTCCCCTGACATCTGTGGGCGGAGGCTGCCATTGCACATCATCACCTCCAACCATGTAGGTACATATCCTCAACTCCATTACCAACTTTCCATTTTGTTTTGCAATGCGCAACGTTTATCGAAGTGGAGAATAAAGGACAATGAAAACAATTGTATTGTTAGCAGCATCTAAATAAATAGAGAGTTGGGGCACGGGCAGCGCTGACGGGTGGTATTAGGCATGACTGCATGGTGGCACGGAGAGCCGCGCTGCAGCCTGGGACAGTGAAAGCAGTGAAAGTGTTACTCAGCATCGACACAGCGCACTCGCTCTCATAGTATTTGTTGGCAACGCTTATTATGAAATGACATTATTTTTAAATACTCCAAATTTGGTTTACCTATTTCAAAAATCAAATCAGCCTCAAATATCAGCTCTGATTATAAAAAAAAACACAAAACCTACAGTTTTTTGTGATTTAATACATAATATTAGTAGTTATACTACTAACTTCAGAAAGAAGGCGTTCTTTCATTAAGTTAACATGATCCGGTATTTTGAAGGGAATGAACTTGTATTGCACGTACCTTACTACCTACCCAGGTTGTACCATAGTTGTTTTAAATACTTTGAGTTCTACTACATATTTAAGAAAATCCACATTAATATGTATTTGACACAATACCACAAGCAGCAGCAATATTCTGATTTGATCAGTGTAGCCCAGTGGCAAGTTTGTCGAATTTGAATACTTGTTCTAAAACTCATTATACTTATAATTTTTATACCCATAGGTACCTAGGCACAGATAATAATTAAGTCACTACTTCTTGCAATATTAATTACTTCTGAGGTTACGAACTTTTTAAAACATTCTAGAAGATTCATGTGTATTCTTTGGTTCCAAATAGTTTATAGGCAACAAACTGTGCGCGGTGCACTCGATGGGATTTCCTATAGGTAAACATGTCTACTACCGAAGGACTAACTAAACCCCTTTAGGCGATGAATATTCAAATACATATATTTCCTTTGTGGTCTCCTTTGTGATAATAGGAACTCTTGCGAATTTCATACATCTAGACGCACTGGTTCATGTTGAGTGTTGTTTATTTGAGAGCGAATGGATGAAAAGTTCACATATCTGTATTTATATGTCCTGAAAAAACGTATTATTTTACTTATATTTTTTGGTTAACTGTATTAAAAACTAATTACTACTACTAATTAAAAACCATAAAATATAAGTAAAATAATACGTTTTTTGGCGGGCCTCGTATGAAGTCATGTCTTTTTCCTGCAGGTTGTTGGTGAGCTTACAACAATAAGGAAAAATCAGTAGATACAGGCTTCGGATTTTATCTTTTCGTAACGTATTCTGCGAAGTAACTAAGGCAAAATCGAATATTTTTTTTGTGATATGTTCTATTTTTTACAAATTTAGTAATTGTATAATATGTTCAGCCAAGTAAAGACAGTTTTTACTGAAAGTAGTCTGAAGTTTCATCAAAACCGATCTAACAAAATAATAATAATATATTAATACAATATTCCCTGACGCATTTGCGTATATGTAAGTACATAGCGTAGTAGAAGGGTGTAACCTGTAGCCTTCAGAATAATAAATATGACGCGCGTATTTATTTAAGTCTATAAATACCCCGGCTAGCTATGTTGTGATGTCGGCACAAGCACGCTATAGCCATACATACCAATACGTATAATATCTATGCATTGTCGCAAGTGAAAGGAAATATCTTGAAGAATCCTTGACTCGTGCGCGCCTACTTGCGACGCAGCGCGCAGTGGCTAACAGCTATGACTCGCTGCCTCTACGTGCTCTCCTCTGAGCATCTTAGGAAAGTTCATGTCCCTTATTACTAAACGAGCCGAGTAATTGTGTCAGCGACATTATTCATTCAACTTTAATATTTAGGCGAAGCACTTAATAGGGTACCTGGTCTAATAAGTAGGTCAAAAATCAAAAAATCAAAATCAAAAGTCATTTATTCAAATTAGGCTGATAATCAGCACTTTTTGAACGTCAAAAAGAGAAAGAGAGAGAGAAGAGGTAATAAGCCACCCATTTTAAATTAGATCATTAATTATACAATGATTACGGTATTTGTTCTGAATGTTATAAATAGATAATAATATTCTTTGAATACTAATGTATTTAACGAATATCAATAAAATATATTATTTCGCAATATTATTCAATAATTAAAATATATTCTTCGAATCACATAAAAGTCTGTTAAGGCAAAAACCTTATTCGAGCTGAGTGTTTGGTCTGAAATCATGCAAAGCCTGTTATCAATATTATCGCAAAAAATTATAATTGGTATTTTAGATATTTGCTGTTATGTTCTGTAGACGAAAGACATAGATTTTAGCAAATAGATTTTAGTTGAACTATCTTCAAGTATCTAATACTCCAATATTTTAAATTCTAAAGTTACTCTATCTATCTGAAATCTTGACAACCAGCAGTAGAACGCATTTTTGGATGAAATTTAGCCCAATGATAGACAGTGACCTGGGTACTGTTTTATGTATGGTATAGATCTCGCAAGTCAACCTACGAGCTTGGCCTGCGAGACTTTTCTTTGTTAGCCGGACTATCCTGTGGATGCCTTGAGTGTAAGGCATCCAGCCATGGCATAAAACTTATATGTCCAGGGTAGACTCTTAAAAAGCACATATAGCTTTTATCCAGATAATACGTTCCCGTGGGATAACTTCTGACACCCATGCGGGCGAGGCAGCGGGCAACAGGTTTAGTATAATAGATAAACAATTGAAAGCAGACGACATAATGTAACGCCAGCATAGTAATTCCAGCTTTAACAAAGTAGGTTTCAAAGTCTAGCTTAAACATCCAGGTCAAATATACACGTAACAGCCGCATCTCGATAAGCAATTGGCAGTTTAAATGTTAAAACTTCAGTATCTTATGCAACAAATAACATATCTCACGAAACTGCAAATGAGTGACTACATATTCGCATCTAATTTGGAATTTATTTTCAGTTGAAGTCAAGAAAATTAATCAAAATCAACCAAAAAACTTCATATATGTATGCAGTTGTGCAATAACAAGACATTTTACACATTTAAGACATTTTTATTTAATCAATACACTAACCTAACTGTGCATTGTATCCATGGATAAGTTGATAAAAAACATCAATTGTCAATCGCTTATATGAATACTACGAAAAAGAATACTACTTACCTACAGACGAATTCAAAGAATTATAAGCTACTTAATAAAATACAAATCCTTGCTGTCTGCTTCCGTGTTTTCAATCTGATAACCCGTGTGGCTGGGTAGACGAGTCTCTATTAATTGTAGCTTTTGTAGTACGAGTCGACCCATCTGTCTGATGGCTGAGTGAATTTTCGCAAATTTTGGATCACTGCGTGCGTACTCACAGTAATTGTCATAGTAGTATCATTTGTTACAGTTAGTCTACAGTCAGTTTGGAAGCATAAAAGGTATGTCAGCATTGTCTGCCACTGACATCCAATCTTGCAGTAGGTACCGACCATAACGTTCCGGTTCGCCAAGAGATCAAAATTTTCTAACATTTAGCCATAATTATTATCTGGTGAGTTAGACACAGTATTGGTACCTAATTAAGGCAAAAGTTCAGCTGATGATGTGGGCCGATTTATTTATTTGATTTGATTGGTCTGTCACATTATATTCAGTACCTACCGATGTGAGACGCAGCCGAGCCATTCACTGGTGCATCAAGTTGACCCGTTGCGAGAAGAGTCGCGCGGAGGTTCGCTGGTGCGCGGTACGGGCGGCGCGGGCACACGCAGGCTTGCGCACGCCGCGCTGACCCCGCCGCGCTCGTGGTACGTCTCGTGAGCCTCGTTCCTCGAACATTACATAACTGTGGTACCCGGATGTTGCCGCAAGGCCATCAATACATCAACTAACATTTAGTTCCAGTCATCTTAAAATAGTTTCATAAATTAATTGAGCCTGTTTATCGGTCCTACTGAGTGTCAATCTAAAAATGTTAGCAGCACTTCGTAAGGGATGATCATTGTGCTGTTAATCCTTTCAGGTACCTGCAACAAACAAATACAGTTCCACTTATACTCAGTATTCCGGGCAGTAACATACCAACGAAATAAATCTATTAGTGACGCATTATGCACATATTAAGTTCTGTAGTTTACTACGGTGTGCAACTTGTGATGTAAGCTTTTAAGTTCCAGATTGTTCCGATATCCTTGTAAACGAAACGACAAACCAAGCACATGAAACGCATTCTAAAGACATGATTCATGCACTGCAAATATAATATCCAGTGATGTTTTGTCTACTTATTTTAATAATTACGCTGTTAGGAGTTCTGTGAATTGAGTTCGCGGCACGAACAAGTACAAAATGCCTGTGGAGTTGAACTTCAAGAATACTGCCGATGAGTGGCTAGTATTGTTTCAAAATCAACACATATATAAACATTTTCTTCATGATTTTCCTGAAGTGTGCCTACCTGTTATATAATTAACAACTTTGGAATACAAATAAATGCTGATACCATAATGAACCGAGTTCAGAAAAGAAGTAATGACCATGTCAGTATCCTTTACACTATTATTATAAGGTAGTAATGTGCTTCCAAATTACCCACAGGCAAATCGATCACTGCATCCGACTTGGTTTTAATTTTTTTTTGTCGCAAATTATGATTAAACTAGTGTTTGCTCAACGCTAGCTAGTAATTATTACGATGACGCAATAATTACTCGTACTCGAACAAACTCTACACATTATGTACTTACATACCGTGTAGTATTTGAATAAAAAAATCTTTTCGGTAAACTTAAACCTAAGTAAGTAAATACATTCAACAAAAAAGAATAGCACTAGACTAGTCTACCTTCAAAATGACCACAAATAGAACGTCTTCTTAGATATCAGACATATTTATTTACCTACATGTAATACTTCAGATATACAACGTACCTAGACGTAACATACTTACTTTTGTTGAACTATCATTTATCATTCGGTAACATAAATAAATGTTATACTTACTTACTTAAAATTCTATTATGATGTAAGGTAATTCGATGCCCTTGACTTTTGACAGATACATTTTCTTAATATGTAGGTATATTAAAATAGATGTGACCTCTGAATATATTGACATTTTCAGATAAACTTTTACATATGTAGACATTTTGAAAGAAATACAGTTGTGCATGACATGACCGCTATTCACAGGACTACACATATAAAATGAATAATGAAAATTAATAAAACAATCCATTCCTACTTAATTTATCAAAATAAATTAACTCGAGTTAAGATTACATATCATGTCCTAATAACATTAAGCCGATCTCATGCTGATTTGCATAATTATTACCTATATATATATATGGGATCTTCTTTCCACCTTTATTTGACATTGACATAAATTTATATAAAACAGGTTCCATCGATAATCGAAAGTGAGTCTCACTCAACAGGTATGCAAAAAAGGAACTTAATACTACACAATCATTATAATTTTTATAAAATGAAAACGATTCATCTCTGAAGGTCTAGTCTAACCTATTAACATATAAAACCTACCTACTACGCTCGGTTGTAAAATATTGAGTAGATTTACGTTACTATAAATAATCTTAAATTATGTCTAAGTTTATATATTTTTATATATTTTAGGATTACCTACGTATCATAAGATATATTAAAGCGTACCTACTTCTTGACGAAAGTTTTCGTAAGTGTTTTGGTGCGGGCTTGATGGCAATTGTCTCGTCCCTTATTGTGTGAGGCCGACCGACTAAAAAATGAGGGTAGTAAAACAAATCTGCTCCTACGGACTAAGTGATCCCTTAGATATTTCATTTATTTTATTTTTTTACAGTGCCCTGGTTTGCCTGACCCTCTTTTTTGCTTAGTAAGATGGGTCAGGGCACTGACCGTACATCGGTAGATATTTTAAAATTTGGGTGGCTGAAATTCATATAGTTTGCTACTAAAAACCGGTAGTCAGACTAAAAAAAATCAGCAAATCCCTCATCAAGTCATCATAGATAGTTCGATTAGATTGGATACACATACACCTTGTCAATCTGGTATTTTCAGTAGTTTTGCTATCCAATGACTGGTAGATAGGTACAAAAGCTCGTGATGAATATTTTCATTTTGGTAGAATTGTTTTCACATGGATGATTTTATTATGAGGTGTCTCTCCGGTTGATTAGGGAACGCTGAACGCTATTTTTTACGAACTGCTCACCATACCCTACTCTACCTGGTCGGAACATTAATCTTTCAGTGGGTAGGTTATTGCATTAAAAAGTATTGCCAAGTTGCTTAGCCTTAAAAGAAAACTGATACATACACATTATCAGATTTCTTACCTTACTGCACCATGGTTATATAGTATTGGTTAGAATAGATAAACAGAATTTCGCTTTAACAAAATTTGTAAGTACCTAATATCTTAAAATCTTGAATGTCATGGATACGCAAGTACAAACTTAACACAAATCTAGTGGCGACGAATAAACCCACAGCGGCCTAGAACGTTGGGATGGTACCTATGTACCTATTAATTTCCCAACCTTCAAAAACAAATCTTAAATTCACTCACTGATTAATACGAACTTGGATCTGAAATGAGCACTAAGTGTGAGTGTAAGAGTTTTGGTAACTTTTAATAGGGGATATAATAAGTTCCTAGGGAAGTTCGTATTTAGACTTTTGTTTTCGAGTTAAAGGTAACGGTTGTTGTATCATAGTTTTTTTGGAAACTCATCGCCCAAGGCCAGATACAGATAGAAAATCTCAGCAGGCTCCCAGTCTATAATAAAAGAAATTTCATTACTTTTAGTATTTCTCTCAAAATAGTACGTTTCTGACCTTTATTAAAAATCTTTACCAATTTAATCAAAGCGATTAAAAATATTCTTAAGCCCAGCAATTCTAAGAAATGTGTTATTGGTAAGTGGACACATCCACATGTGTGCTTATGTATGTAGATACCTACCTAGAATCTTAACTCGAAAAACAAGTTGGTGATGTTGTTAGGGGCCCCGTTATACCCACCCACTACTGCGATCTGTGATCATTATCATTTATTAGTTACAGTATTATTCACACATTATGTTCGCACTTATATAATATTTAAATAATTACTCGGGATCAGTTACGTAACTAAACGCATCAAATGTTTTGTCAATTTTAGATACCTACTTTTGTAGGTACTTGCATTTTCATATTCTGATTTTATACATAACTACTTAAGTACTCACACGGTGACCGGTTTCGTAGTTATCTTTCAACTTAATGAGTTCGTAAAATAATGCAGCTTTCCCTAGTAAACAGCAACTGAAGCTCAGCAGCTCCGAAATCTACCACTATACCTTCAGAAAGTATGAAGGTACAGTGCTATGGGTGTGTTATTGACTTTTATTTCCGTGTAAGCGTAAACGGAAATACAATTATCAATAAAATTTCAGGATGTATGTGTTATATAAGAATAAGATAGATAAATAACAGCTGTGATTTTCTAATACAACTGATGGAAAAATTTCCTTTTCGTATCTACTTGTAAATGGCATAGGCGAAGAACTTTCACTATTTTCTGTTTTCAAAGAATACCTATAGTGATATTCTGTAGATATGAAAATTTAAATGTACCTACGCAGGTTATATTCATTTTCCTAAAGCATTAGGTAAAGGAAGGTGCATGTAATTGAATCAACATAATCTTCCGCTTGCCTAATTGCGTTCACCGTGACTAAAACTTCCCGTCTTGAGATTTTATGCAATATTCAATCAAAACTGCGCACAGAAAATAATATGAATGTTTTTCATTAATTATATTTAGTAAGTAATTCACATAAAAATGTATCAAATACTGGGACTTATTGTGTTCTAAATGGATTGGAAAAATATTATTTAAGCTGCATCTTTATGTAAACTGAACTACATATTAGCAACACTTGAAAAGTTATTTGGTTCGAGTTTGCCAAGGGTACCGAGAGATTGATCGTACTTTATTGTTCATTAACTTCACTATAATAGATAATAATATACCTATTACAAAATAATAGGTGATAATGCAATGTGTGCGTGCTATTTAGGCTGCATTCGTCGAAATGCAAAAGAAAGTTTTTGAAGGTGATTTACTTAAATCATTAGCAATAGCATCATTATCATTTACATGGTTGCCTCGAATGCTTATTAAAAGCTGTGATCTTAGTACAATAGTTTATAACGGCCAGAGGTGTAGTACCTATAGGACGGCTGATGTGTCTGAGCTTGGGTGTCGAGTGTGCGCTGCCAGGTTATATAAATAGGTGAAGAGGGGCAACAGAGACCTCTTGCACTTTCTTGACGGCGAACGTCGCAGCGACCAGTCCTCGCCGAGCATCATGGCTCGACACGCGTGTCTGTGTCTTGGTGTGTTGTTGCTCAGCTGTCTCGGTAAATATTCTTTATTTTTATTCTTAAAATAATGTGCCATAAATCTACAGGATAAATATATGAATTTACGTTAAATATTTGAACATCCTTTACCTAATTTGCTGGATACATAAATTAATTGTATCTATTTAATTTTATTTTATCAGTTTAGTATCTTGTTTTTTTATGTGTGCCGGTAATAGGCGTTATTTACCTTTATTATGACGTTACATAACTCCCATTTTTAGTATAAATCGTTTTTTTTTTTGTTGTAGTATTATTTTATTTTTAATGCATAGCTATCTGAGTGGTTAGTTACGTGTTGCGTTTATTTTATAATGTTAATGGTGATTAAAATAAATAATATTCTTATTTTCGATTTTAGACTTTGCAATAGATACCTTACAATTGTAATGTTTTTTATTTATAAAATTTATTACGCAGTCAACCACTACGTTTACATAAGTTAAAGTTCGCTATAAAGCAACAAAGAAAGAACGCCGGCTACCGACGTGGCTCGTTTACTTCGCTTGACCTCGATTTCTTTTCAACGTTTCAACTTTCAATGCCGACATGGAATAGAACTGCATTTGACTCAGAAGATTAACTTAGAATTCCGGCAAAAAAACCAAACATTTAGTTACAACCCGTAAATATTACAAAACTCACAATAACATTTCCTAGGCATTATTAACTAATCACTTAATTGCGTTAAGCTTTCATTATTCGTATTGCATACAAGTGAACAACATGGCGCATTCAAAGTGAATATAAAAACGATATAAGCCTAGTTAATGCAAATAATGAGCACGGCATGTACCTAACTATACACCTGCATGTACGGCACTGCAATGAAACTGCAGGTACTACATTCCTTTACCCGCTGTGTTGTAATAGCGGCTTACGTTAAGTGGTGTTACCTAACGAGCACGATAAGACTGAAAAGTTGGTACTATGTTTCTGGCTCCTAATATTATATAGGCAGGTACTCAATGGTCGCTGACGATATTTTTTTTTGCTGCAGTGAATGGTGAGACGCGAGTTAAGCGGCAAGAAGATGATGGAGGTGATGAAGTGAACCCTGAACAGTTGTGCGATGGTCGTCCGGCTGACGAATATTTCCGTCTTTCCACCGAAGGGGACTGCCGCGATGTAGTCAGGTAGGTTTTGCACAACTTGGCTTAGCATATTTCGTTTGTTGTAACAACGACTTAATATACCCACGTTGTGAATGTTGTGTTATAGAAGTTTCGAAATGTGACTGAGTTGCAATGTTATTCTGTCGTCATAACTTTGTCATGTATCTATCAGAGTCTAGAGAAAACTGGTTAGTAACCGAACCTGTTCCATGAATCAGTCAGTCGTAATGAAAGCTCACAAGGTTGGCTTACTGCGTAGGTATGGCATGCCTACTCTTAAAACTGATTGAATATATAAACGACCACAACAACTATATAATATAAATGACGTAGGTACCTAGAGCGGAAAGCTAGCACAAAGGCCGTGGCAACACTCTACTATCTACTGCTGATAGTTGACTAAGTTTCCAAATATTTGTCACATGCTAACTTAATTTATGAAAGCTGTGAATGTGGCCAAGGACCGTTGTTTGTCGTTTGATTTATTTATGGACACTGTTTAGTATGCAGTATAGCATTGACTTGATATTCCAGTCTGTGTACAGAACGGTCACCTTCGTGCCGTGAATATTAGAATTAATATTGAACTTGTACAACGACAAAGCTTAAATGCACGTAATGTAACTATTCTTTTGAAAAACTGATTAGTACTACATTTTCAGCCGATGTTTCTGCTGTCTGTTTTAACAAGAACAGTGAACATGTCTACAAGTTAGCTCTTCCGTATATTTTTGCATTACATTTAGGGTTACGCCTCATCTAGCAGCACAGAATCGCTTTTTTTTGTGATGCGAGCGCATCGTCGATGCTGTCGATACCTACTCTCGCTCTAGTAAATGACGGTTCTACTAAGCAACAGAAAAAAAACAGGAGCATGAAAATGGCGATTCTTTGCTGCTAGATGACGCGCAACCTTAATGTTGTATACTAGGTACCCAAAAGGTCACAACTAAGGTACAAGTATTGCCAAGTAGTGCCTACCAGAAAAAGTAAGTTTGTTACTTCTTGCATATCTATCTTAACTGTGCATCTTCACATTAAAAGCTGCGTCTACATTAGTGAAATTTCAATGGATTCATCGCGGCAGATTGTGCCAAACACATAGGCGCTTGCAAAAAACTGTTATAATCTGATGTCACACTACAATCCCTGCCGAAGTCTCGAAAGATAATACATACGACCGTCCTCGAACTTAATACGTGCATGTTGAGCGTAGCTAGTACTACCTACTAGTACCGTGACGTTGTCACGGAGTTTTGTCCGTTGTAGTCACTAAAGTGGACGATGCTTATCACATGTTCATTAATATATTCTTGTTGATTTAATTTAGCTGCTGAGCCGTCTACATGTTATTAATGCGGGTAATAGGTTTACCCACATGATACGTGTATGTGGACAGTTTGCTAAGAGTATCGCTGTGTGCAGGTGCGACAAGGGCGGTGAGAACGGCGTGACTCGGCTCGCCTCAGTGCGCTGCCCCGGTGGTCTCGGGTTCGATATCGACCGTCAAACTTGTGATTGGAAAACAAATGTTAAGAATTGCGATAAACTAGAAAGTAAGTTCCGCCGAATGGCGGAAGTGGACGTGCGGAGGGCTAAGCTTCCGGTATGAACCTGATCCAGTGTCGCAAACCGGTGTACCCGTTAGCCTTCCGAATGCCCACTTCCTGCTATTATGCATTTAATTTAATGTCACATTTCTTGTCAACGCAGGTGCACTAGGTCAGGTCTTAAACAAATCACTTGCCCGTCTGGACTGGCTTTCGATCTTGATAAACAAACCTGCGACTGGAAGGGTAAAGTGGCCAACTGTGACAAACTTGAGAGTAAGTGCCGAAATGAAGCTATTGGCGCGTAGCGAGCAACTAGGCTTGGGTGAAGGGGCCGCGTCGCACTGTAGTTAAGGTGTATTGCATGAGGCCCCGGACAGAGGGAGCGGCCGCCGTGGACCGACCCGAATATTACGCATTAACATTATTTCTACAACAATAAACACACCAAACACAGACTATTAACATGTACACTTCATTGTAATTATGGACATGTAACACGTTGCACAAACACACACTATTCCTACGCACCGCATTAAACAGTAGTAGAGTAGTACATAAGTACCTTATTAATATTATATCAAGAAATAACAATGAAGAACTAAGTTTTATATCTATTTATTTTGATAAAATAAACAAATAATATTATCTACCAAATTATTTATTGTAAAAAAGAATTAAGGTTACTTCGCAAGTTTCAGAGATCACAAATTACCAATAAAATACAATTAAACCACTGAACTGAAAATCTGAAGGCAGATGTAAACAAAAAATGTACAAAACAAATCTACGAATCTGACAATTCTCAATAAATAATAATTGTTAGACACTCTACATTTCTACTGCACACCTCTTAAAATTTTGCTAACTTATGGCTTAAGCTTCATTACCATGACAATGACTAATGACAATATACAAAATATTCTTTTTCGTGGAGGGAACTTAATTATTACTAACCGTTATATAGTGTTCACAACATTAACTTAGCAACGTATGTATTATACACCAAATCTGCTTTAACCGAACTAATTTGCTACATATCAATAAGGTATTTCTAAAGTTACTTATTATTTGAAATATATTATTTCATTTCAAAAGCTAGCATGTAAATATATTTTGTGATAAATCATTTATTATTAAAATTCTGTACTAAATACAGTATCCATGGAATTTAAGCTCGGAAATAAATTCATTTTCGGTGTCAATTAAAATACATTTTCATGCTAGTCTATTCCAATTCCAATATTTTAAATATATAAACGTTGGTTGGAAGGCAAATTCATCACTCAAAATCCGATGATTTCTGTCATCGAAATAAAATATCTTCTTAATACACCATAACATCTTGAACTCATACTACGATATCAACATCTCTATCTTTTACAGTTTAATCATCTAATAAATCTGTAACTTTTTCATAACCAATCAAATATAATTGACAATAAATACCTACCTACTTATTTATCAGCTATCCTATTCCCTACTTTTTGTCTTCCGTTAACTTAATCATTGTTTCATGCTTGATTTTCTTCTATTTTCTTATTGACCCTTAAACACTGTTACAATGAAAACACAAACGAAGCAATTAAGTATATAAGTGGCACCTGCGTATGTGTATAAGCGATACACCGAAACCTCCAATCTAAATAAAAATATGTCAATTCGAGATAGATTTATCATATTCTGAATTTCAGAACCCAGAAAAATATTGCCTATCCTGAAAACGGATGAGCCTATCTGCCCTGAAGGAAAATTAGCCTGCGGAAGCGGTGACTGTATAGAAAAGGAACTGTTCTGTAACGGAAAACCTGACTGCAAAGATGAATCGGACGAAAACGCTTGCAGTGAGTATATGGAACTTTAAAAGAATAGCAAAAAATCTTTGAATTTGGAGACAAATATATGAAAGTTAACTTTTGTTTACAGCGGTCGACGTGGATCCCAACAGAGCCCCTGACTGCGACCCTAACCAGTGCGCACTTCCAGACTGTTTCTGCTCAGCTGACGGAACTCGTATTCCAGGAGGTATTGAGGTTAACCAAGTACCTCAAATGATAACCATTACTTTCAATGGTGCCGTAAACGTCGACAACATTGATTTGTACGAACAAATATTTAACGGAAATCGCCACAATCCTAATGGTTGCCAAGTTCGTGGTACATTCTTCGTATCCCACAAATATACAAACTACGCTGCCGTTCAGGAGTTACACCGTAAAGGTCACGAAATCTCTGTATTTTCTATTACTCATAAGGATGATCCCAACTACTGGAGCAGTGGAAGCTACGACGACTGGCTAGCTGAAATGGCTGGAGCACGTTTGATCGTAGAACGATTTGCTAACATTACTGACTCATCAATCATTGGCGTCCGCGCACCTTACCTTCGTGTTGGTGGAAACAAACAATTCGAAATGATGGCCGACCAGTACTTTGTTTACGATGCGTCGATAACCGCTCCTCTTGGTCGTGTTCCCATCTGGCCATACACACTATACTTCCGTATGCCCCACAAATGTAATGGTAACGCTCACAACTGCCCATCAAGAAGTCATCCGGTTTGGGAAATGGTAATGAACGAACTGGACAGAAGAGACGACCCAACTTTCGATGAGTCTCTTCCAGGTTGTCATGTGGTCGACTCTTGCTCTAACATTCAAACCGGAGACCAGTTTGCCCGTCTTCTGCGTCACAACTTCAACCGCCACTACAGTACCAACCGTGCTCCGCTAGGTTTCCACTTCCATGCTTCATGGCTCAAATCCAAGAAAGAGTTCAGAGACGAGCTTATTAAATTCATCGAAGAGATGTTGGAAAAGAACGACGTTTACTTCACTTCTCTCATTCAAGTTATCCAGTGGATGCAGAACCCTACAGAGTTGTCGTCACTTAGAGACTTCCAAGAGTGGAAACAAGACAAATGTGACGTGAAAGGTCAACCCTTCTGCTCTTTGCCAAATGCATGCCCCCTTACAACTCGGGAGTTACCAGGGGAGACTCTTCGTCTCTTCACTTGCATGGAATGCCCTAACAACTACCCATGGATTCTAGACCCAACGGGTGAAGGCTTCAATGTTAAGAAGTGATCTCTTTAAGATAAATTAAAAGACTGTACACATGTAAATAATACTCAATAATGTTAATAATAATTACAGTAATTATTATGAATGTGACTGGGCGTCATCATGCAGTGAAAATTGTTTTTATTAGATACATTAAATAAAAGTGAAAAAGTGACTATCGCTCAAATAATACCTACTGCCGTTACTTTTTTTGCAAAAGCAAATATAGGTAAAAACTGACATTTCATAATAAGTTAGGTTACCTACATATGGACAATAAATTTTTAATTTTACATAATGTAATTTTATTTGGTCGGCACTTTTTCCTACCCCCCCTACCTTTATAATAAACTTGTTAAGAAGTAAACTTCAGTACGCCTAACTTACACCTTGATCAGCTGCTAGGATTTTATCCTACACAAAACTACATAAAACATAAAATGGAGGGATGGAACCCGAAATGATTGATTTACTATCTGAATAATAATCGCTTTAATATAACACACAAAAACATCACAATACTTATTACAAGACATAGAGAGAGAGGCTAGGCTAATGGACGATGATGAAAAAACACGTACATAATGTCATCATTACCGGATTATATCCAACAGATTCCAACTTAATATGGTCGAAATTTGCATCTTAAATGTTCGAAATAATATGTAAAAATTGCCGAAATATGCATATTAAAAAAAAAAAACAGTTGTAATTTTCAACGAATTATATATTTTTTTCTTGAAAACTAGTAGGTATTTTCCCAAACTCTCAGAAATACGACTAGCACAACTCTACTAACACTACTCGATCCCATAAAATAGCCCACCCACCACCGTACCACCCGTCAATGGAGACAACGGGAACAATTTTAAATGATTTTATTAAGACTCGCTGTCCCGAGTAATGGAAACTGCAGTGGGGACAGTGGGAACAATTTTTTACTATTTTAATCAATTCCCACCAAGGGACACGGGCAGTGGGGAAAAAAGGTGGGAATTCACCCGACTGAGCCTTTTTTTTATTAATATTGAAAAACTATCCTTTAACGCCCACTGAGGTTACTATTTGAATTACACTGCATTGTAATTTTTTGTATATTTCTAGTTCGATACATTTAGAATAAAAGTAAACATGCCCAAATAACGCAAGATCAGCCGATTTTAGCTAAAAACTACAATATCTTCAAAAACACATAGGTACAAAATATGGATTTGCATATAATCCGGTCTCTAGTCATAATCAACCAGCAGCATGGCCCATGGATGCCAACTATTAGGGTTCGACTTCGACAGTATTTAACATGGACCCACTTTCAGACAGCGACTATGTGATTCTGATCTCCACAACCCTGTTACTGAGATACCCGTAACGGGTCACAGATCTACAAATAACAGGATTAACCTTGAAGATCGACACGAGCAGTATTGTGTAAACATCAATTTTTGACCTTAAATACACCCTCGAGAAGGTCCAAAAACCTTTTCCATAAAATATATAGTGCCCTCGAAAACTTAGTTAACTTCACTAGATTTTTGGATAGGGTTGTATTTAAAACCGATCCTACGTTCACATTATTAAAGAATAGACCAGTAGCGGCGTTAGTGTAGGGCGAGGATGGGCGACCGCCCAGGGCGCCGGATATAAAGGGGCGCCGAAGGCGACCTTCAAGTACATCGCAAGATTTTGAGCTAAGGGGCCCCCCCCTTAGCTGACACATGAGAAAAAATACAATTTTTAAGGGTTAAATTTACAATCGGATGAAGCTGAAGTTCTTCTAAGAATCTAAAATGCAAAAGTGAGCAAAGCGAGCACGAACACTTTTACATCATCATCATCATCCACAGCCCGAATTCACCCACTGCTAGGTATAGGCCTCCCTTTTCTTGTGCCAATCTCTACCGCCAAAGGCAATTAAAATTTAAAGTCTCTGCCGCAACCCATTGACACCAATTATTTCTGTTTGAACAGTCACAAAAAAAAATAACCTTTGCGTTCTTCATGAAACATTAATCAGAAAACTACACCACTACGGAATCCGTAACGCCTCTCTGGATCTTCTTACTTCATAATTGAGTGATAGGATTCAGAGAGTTGATTTTAATAGAAAAAGATCTCCCGGATCCGTTGTAAAAATGGTGGTACCCCAGGGCTCAATTCTTGGCCCATTTTTGTTTCTTATTTATATAAATGACTTGCCTTACCTCATAAAGGATAATCATGACATAGTATTGTTTGCAGATGACACTTCTCTTTTATTTAAACTCAAACGTCAGCAGATAGTTACGGACGAGGTTAATAGCGCCCTGGCAAAAGTCGTTAATTGGTTTAATGTTAATAATCTACTCCTAAATGAGAAAAAAACCAAATGTATTAAGTTTACGATACCCCATGTAAGACAAGTAGAAACTAGAGTACTAATCAAGGATGCAGAGTTGAAACCGGAAGATAGCACAGTGTTCTTAGGCATAACTCTGGATGCCAAGCTTCAGTGGGACCCGCATATAGACAAAATGTCAAAAAAACTTAGCTCTGCAGCATACGCTGTTAGAAAAACTCGTGATTTAACTGATTTAGAGACAGCCCGTTTAGTTTACTTTAGTTATTTCCACAGCGTGAGGTCGTACGGTATTCTCTTGTGGGGCAATGCCGCCGATATTCAGACAATATTTGTTTTGCAAAAAAGGGCAATTCGTTCGCCCTCTCAGTTTATTTATGAAAACCTTTTGTACGCACATAAAACATTAATTTGTTTAAAAAATACAGTGATATCCACAACATAAATACGAGGAACAAACACAAATTTGTTGTTCATGCAACGAGGCTCAAAAAAGTAGGGGGTACGTTCAGATGCCAAAGTATACGTTTTTAGAATAAGCTTCCGAGCCATATACAAGCACTAAACCTAAATAAATTCAAATCGTTTATAAAAAGGAAGCTGTGCTTGAAAGCCTACTATCATGTAAATTACTATCGCGAAGATTTAAAAAGGCTTGGGATTAAACTGCTCCAATGAAATTTGCTTTGTGAATGTCGAAATTTCGGACTTCGCTTGTTTATTGTTGATTCCTTTGTTTATTGTTAATTCCTTTATTTTATTTTATACACTGTGACATTTTTAATTTTTTTTTACCTTATTTTTTACACTATTTTTTATTATTTTAGGTGACATTTACCGATTTGACATGAATACTTATTTCAGTATTTGATTATTTTTTTACTTTACTTTTTATTATTTTGATGTGACATTTACTGATTTTACATTTATTGATTTGACATAAATTTTTACTTTTTAATTATTATTGTCACATTTATTGATATTCGAGATTTTTTTAAATTCATTTCGTTAATTATTATTAATTACATTTGATTATTGTGAATGTGAGGACCATGTAGGTCACATTTTATTTTTTCTTAATTTATTGATCTTCTCCCACCACTATCGTGCAGTTTTTTAGCATTAGTTTTAGTTTACTTTAAGCGACCTACCCAAATGTCCTTTCTTTGGTATTGTTCGTCGTTTCGTTGAGCTCCTTGAGTTATAAGTCGAGCTACACGATAACTGACAAATGCTTGCACTGACTGGACAGGTCCACTCAAATCTGTGTGGTTCTTTCTTCAAAAGACCCTTTCAGACATGTATCTGCATAGTCCTCATGTGAGTTTGCCAAGATTTTGTCTGGACCTTAAAAGAGACTGTGACCTCTGAGTTTGTTTCGGCTGTTTCTTCTCAGAGTAGTCAGGTACGAAACACCGGCACCATCTAGTTTAAAAAAAAAAAATTGACGTGTAAAAGTGTTTGTAAAAACCTACTTGCAAAATAAACATCATTCATTCATAACCTACACGAAGTGGGGTACAAAAATCGAGCTCGTTTCGCTCGCTCTTGCAACCTACAAGGGCTCCTTTTTTTTCAAGTTCGCAGGGCCTCAAACTGATTAAAGACGGCCCTGACCAGGGGCGTAGCTACGGCCGTATCAGCCGTACCAAAGATACGGTACCGCCGAGTAAAAAGGAAGGAAAATAACCACAACATTGACCTACAAACTCAAATTCTAATTGAAAAGAGGCTCGCAATGAGTAAATAATGTCAATTTAACTTATCGTGGCGTGGCACAAAAATCTCGAAATTTTCGAGCTCGTTTCTCTCACTCTTCATTAAAGTCTTCATTTATAGACCAGAAGAAAGTTCCCATTTTTTGAATTTTCTCTTTAAAATGAATACTTTGTGCAACTGTAAAAAAATCTTAGTAACCGGCTAAAGAACTTCTTGGATAGATACTGCAGATAATCAGTTTGGTTTCCGTTCAGATGTGTCGACTGAGGATGCAGTACTTGATTTGACGCAGCTGGTTGCTGGGAATCTCGATAGGAAAACCAAATGTCTGAGAATATTTCTAGATAAAGATCTAGAAATATTCTCAGACATTTGGTTTCGAAAGTGAAGGCGTTCGACACAGTTTCTGTTCCCATACTTATTGCCAAATTAGAGATGTTTGGTGTTAGAGGTAAGATTATTTGATCAACTGCATCCAAACAACCAAATTGATAATCACTTCAGTGATAAAGAAACCTTGTCTTACGGAATGCCCCAAGGTAGAATTTTGGGTCTTATTTTGTTTTAAAAAAAGCAACTTACTACAAAAAGTACTACAGCGCCATCTATGACACGACGGAAGAACTAACATCAATTTCCATGACTAGGATTCTCATCATAAATATCAGAATACGAATCACGGTTCTTAGAACGACTTCTTCTTTTATGGCTATTGTTAGACATATTTACACTTTCACCAACTTACAAAGGTAGTAAAAGAATACTTTTATAGCTCGCTCAAGCTTAATAAATTATTAACTGTAGGGTAGGCAGAATAAAAAAAAAAACAAGCAAGCTACAACGCTACGTTATACTCGTAATATGAGTTTTTAAATACATAGCCAATTAACTGTAGGGTAGGCAAAATCGTTAAATAAAATGATCAAGTAAGCTACAAAGCTACGTTCTAAATGAGTTCGAAAACACACTATCGTCTTTGGTAAACAACACACGAGATTTTACCATTGTATACTTTACCACAAAATAACCACTTACAAACCCGCCCGTATTGAATAATTAAAGGCTTCTTACTTACTAAAAAAAAACGTTACACTTTTTTTTTTTTCAAATTGAGTAGCCAGACCGCCTTAATTCAGAGAGCGGAACGGATCAGGGCACGTGAGAGCCGCATCCCAATTCTGATTTTAGCAGTACAGAACCAAATCAATTTTTAAAAAAAGACAACTTTTGAAAATTACCGTTAATTTTTACTATTAAAATTTACAAAACAAAGTAAAAAATCAAACAGACTTAATAATAAAAGAACAAAATTAGAAAAGGCAGAATTGGCTACCCAAACGGGCATAGGTTTAGCATAGTAAATTCACCGCACGGAAAAAAGGAGTTCCAAATTTTTTTTTTTTTTTTGGAATGGCATCTCGCAGTTCAACCTAGGAGGTAGTCGTCTGCTTAACCGGACTATCCTGTGGGTGCTTTAAGAGTTAGGCCTCCAGCCAGGGCATACAAACTTACAAGCTAAGCGACTACACGCTAAGGGCACCCCCTGTGGGGTACGAGCCTCGGCTTAGGGCGTCGCTGGGGGAGGACTGCATGGGGACAGGCTGGATCTGAATGATATCATTATTTAAGGGCTGATTTAAAACTACTGGCACAGCATCGCGGGCTGGCTCGAGCGAGGGTCGGGGAGGGCATGGACCGGGACGTCGCGACGGACCTCGACGGCGAGGTCGGAAAGACGGTGGTTTGTGTCTGAACTTTTTAAGAATGCTAGTCTCTTTGCTACTCTCCAGGAAGAGGGTGATAGCATCATCGGGAGTAACGAGGGTATGCCGAGGACGGCGTACTGTACTAATGCGCGAGGGTTCGTAACGGGCGGCCGCTGCGATGAGGGGATTACGGTGTTTAATGGCGGTATCGAGGAAACGCTTCGAAAGACGTTTCATAAACTGAAGGACGGTGGGCATTCTAAGGTCCACGTGTAGACGGTCATTACGGACATAAAAAGGGGCTCCCGTGACTCTACGTAAGAACCGGTTCTGCAAGGTTTGCATCCTATGGATGTACTTAGGCTTGGTGTGAGCGTACACGACGCAAGCGTACGTCATAATGGGGCGGATCACCGCGGTATAAAGGCGCAACTTGCACTTGAGTGACAACTTGCTTTTTGCCGAAATCATGAAATGAAGCCTACCCATAGCAAAGGCAGCTCGGTCACGAGCTGCTTTGATGTGCGCCGCGAAGGACAGATGGTTGTCAAGTAAGACTCCTAAGTACTTGGCTTGCTTCTCCCAAGGAATAGGCTTACCGTACATAGTGATCGGGCTGAGCGCGGGTGGGGGTTCCAAATGAGCGTGCAGCGTCTTATATAGGCGTGCGGTGAGGCGGCGACTAGCTGCTATCCCTTCCTGTTGACGGTGGTGACATCACTTTTCTGCTACCAATATGTTAATTACTTATGCAGAATGTCCCTCCCCAACTCGACGACTTTTGTATATGCCGATGAGAGCGTGGTTATAATTGCAGGGTCAACATGGGATAGTGTTAAAAGGAGTGCGGAATTGGCACTACATGAAATGATAAAAAATACAAACATCCAACGAAATAAATCAAAAAATCGAAAAAAATCAAATACATACAACGAATTTCATAAAATATCCTCGGACCTCTTGCAATTAGCCTGCAGCCATAGAACTGAAAGTCTAGAAATGCGTAGAGAAAGTATAACGAGTCAAGTTAGAGATCCACTAGTGAAAGCATTCCTAAATAAAATACCTCTTTCAAGTACCTACATATTTAATGTAGAGCCCTTTACGTCTACTCTAGAGAAAGATGGTGGGGTCCGTAAGGCTTTTTGGCCCCAAAAAACTGAAAGGTCTTCACAAAAGGTTTATCAACCTAATAGCCGCCCCTAGCGGGAGCAATGCGCACGGAAACCAATAGTTCCATCGCGTGGAACTCGATTTTACGAACCAGGATCGCATATGCATACCTGTTACAACTCTCCTCGCGAGGAGAATACCAAGCTCAGTGCCAACATACACATTCCTTCTCCTGAGGTCACTCCTCGAATAATCAAGGTGATCACTTAAATACTAGAAGTTCATTTCGCGGCCCGAACGTGGAAATACAAGAGGACGTGCAAACTCCTCAAAAAGTTCCAGGGGAAAAAGGTACAAGCAATGACATGACTCCGTTTCGGGCGGGTCGATTGATTCACTAACAATCACAATGGGCGGAAATGGCAGCAACAGAAATAGTACTAAAATTAATTCAAGGGTATCGCATACCTTTCTTTCACAAGCCCCCACTTGTCTATCCAGATGTAAGAAAGGGACCTTTTCAAACTCCTATTTCAGAACAAATGTCTTCAATTGTAAACAAAATGAAACAGCAGGGGGTTCTAGAAAAAGTGCTACCCTCTCCAAGCTTCATTTCCCCTCTATTTCTGGTTCCAAAATCTGACGAAACTGCCCGTCCTATATTCAATCTAAAATCACTAAACGAATAACGAATATGATGACCGAGCAGTTCCATTTAATAAACATGCACCGCATTCCGGATTTTCTTCAATCTCAGGATTGGATGTGCAAAATAGATTTGTCCCAAGCGTATTTTCATGTAAGCGTAAACAAGTCGCACAGACGGTTTTTGCGCCTCATATACAACCAGGAGTTGTTAGAAATAACTTGTCTTCCATTCGGTCTCAGCACTGCTCCAAAAACCTTTGCCATGCTCACGATTTGGGTAGCCCAAACATTACCGGAAAAATGGAACATGAGGATCCTGGTATACCTAGACGATTATTTGCTAGTACATCAGAATGTTCACACGCTTCGCGAGCATGTCAAAAAACTGTAAAAACGTTACAAAAACTGGGTTGGCAAATAAATTTCGAAAAATCTGTTCTTTCTCCTCAAAAGAGTAAAATATATTTAGGGATCCTATGAAAACCATGGGAAAATCAAAAAATTCTACCAATAGAAAAGGCTCAAATCATCATCACAAAAATGAATCAGGCTCTTGAACAAAAGCTGTTAACTTTGAAGGAGTTGCAGAAAATAGTAGGACTCCTAAACTTTGCTAGTTTTGTTGTCCCACGGGGACGGCTCAATCATCGACAGTTCCTAATGTTTATGAATTCGCTGCCAGTCCTGCCATCAAAAACCTACCCACTACCACAAGGTGTCGTAGAGGAACTAATTTGGTGGACCCAAAATTGTCACAAATCCACACCCCTTCAGTACCCTCCTCCAATAAATTTCCTAACTGAACAATTTGGCTATGTCAGGAACTTGGTCGCAAGAAGAGATAACGCTGCATTGCAATCAAAAAGAAATGCTAGCAATATTATTCGCTCTTTAGAAACAAGTGCATTGGCTTCATCAAAGTTCGCTCCTCATACAAAGCGACAACAGAACTGCCGTGCCCCTGTTGGAAAAAACCTATAAAATTCTGAATTTGTTAGACCAACATAAGATACACTTCCACATACACCACATTCCGGGCAGATACAACAATCATGCGGACCACTTATCGCGCCTTCGCCAACCTCCGGAATGGCACTTACTATATACCGACTTGTGTAGAAACAGTGTTTGCGAAATGGGGAACCCCCATAATCGATCTGTTTGCCTCTACGATTGCTCACGTAGTGTTGTCGCGACGTTTAGTCTGCGAAGTAAATAGGTAACAGAGTCAAATTAATATTGTTAGGGCGAAACGTGTAACTAACTAGTCATACATAACAGCATGAGGTAATCTGCTGGAAACACCGAACCCATAGATTGATCACAATAGATAAAGCGTTTGCCGCCTTTTGCCAGTACATCAGAATTTGGGGTTCACACCAAATGTAAAGTAATTAATTTGATACTAGTGAATAGTAAAGTGGTTGGTGTTGTGACGGACGCGCCCAGCCTGGTGGCGGCCCATCCGAAAGAGATATAAGCTAAGTGGTAGCGCCAAGACAATGGTGCAGTGATTCCCCATCTAATTATCTAGATTCTAAAGTTACTAATTTATTCAAGAGTTTATGGTGATCTCAGAAATCGGTTACATGAGAGGGCCTTCGCGTTGCAAGTCGTTGGATGTTGCAATGTAAAGCCTCATTAAAGTAGACTGGGCGGAAGGCCATGATCAGTCTGTTAGGAGATATGTATGTCGGGGGTACATACAGAATGTCTAACCAACACAAAGTGATCTGCTGTTGTGTGTTTACACAACAGAGATATGTATGTCGGGGGTACATACAGAATGTCTAACCAACACAAAGTGATCTGCTGTTGTGTGTTTACACAACAGAGATATGTATGTCGGGGGTACATACAGAATGTCTAACCAACACAAAGTGATCTGCTGTTGTGTGTTTACACAACAGAGATATGTATGTCGGGGGTACATACAGATAGTCTAACTAACACAAAGTGATCTGCTGTTGTGTGTTTACACAACAGAGATATGTATGTCGGGGGTACACAGAAGAGATATTGCAAGGGGTTAACTGGCAGAACGAGGCTGCAGTTCCTCTCTAACTAGTACACTACGTTAAGGAGAGTCGCGTAGTGCATGTAACTGAATCAATCCTTGCAAGAAATGCGTTTGCGAACTATCTCTGTGCTAAGACTCCAAAGCCTAACCTGAGACACCACAAATGTTTATGTATGTATATCAAATTGCAGATGGTGAGAGTAAGAGAATTTAACTTTAACCAACAGATGCGAGCGGAACCATGGGGCGAGCTAGTAAGAACTAAGGCAGATTAACGCGAAGCAAACCTCCCTAATCACTGAAGATTAGTCTCGGAAAACCAAATCTCAAACTAAACCCCAGGTACATTAATATCTCTCCATACACACAAAAAACTACATATATATATATATATACTCTGTCACCACGTCGTCGCCGCGCTCCGTTCGTCCTTGTCTGGGAACGGTGCGGCCGGCCTGGCCAGCCGGTGCGTTCTCGTTCCACGGATGATAAGATGGCGTGAAGCGCATGTCGGGGCGGCGCGGCGACCAGTGTACAATCCTAGTCCCGAAAGTCCTGTCTCACTTGGTACCTCGATGGGAGAAGGTATTATGGCGTGCAGATCTCAAAGCCCGAGCGCTCGCGGCGCCATTAAGGCTGAGAAACCTGCAGAGATACCTAATAGACAGGTCGACGGGACTCCCACCACCGAAAGTCGAGAACATTGTCCTCGAAGTTTGAAAATGTGGGGGTGGTCCGAGGCGATAAAGACATGGAACGTTAAACAATTATCACTGCTTAAAAATTCATGGCGAAAATAGACTCTAAAAACCTACGAATTAGCCTGGAAGCGCTGGACGTCATGCGGTGTCATAATAAAAACCTCGACCCAAAGAATCCCTCTGGTTCACAACAAGCGCAATTTTTAAGTGATTTATATTTAATTAATAAGTTGTCATATAATTCAATTCAGTCGTATCTACATTAAGTAACGTTGAAACTTCAAGTCGGTTAAGTTCACACGTCCTGGTAAGACATGTTTTAAAATCAATTGCCCTAAAAAATCCAAAAGGCACTAAGCCTCCAGTTTGGGATGATCTAATTTCATTTTTGGCTAATTACACGGTTGATTCGAATAATTTATTTCAAACGTCGCGTCATACTGCAATTTTATAATTGCTTTGCTCAGGTAGGCGAATAGACGATCTTACTCTGCTTAATATTGATCCTAATCATTGCATAAGATCTCATAATATTATAGTATTTTGGCCTCAGTTTGGCTCTAAAACTGACAGCAGTAATTATAGGCAATCCGGCTGGAAATTGCTTTCAAATACCGATAGTTCTAATCTTAATCCCATATTCTGGATAGAAAAAATGATTGAAGACGTAATGCGGCAAAATCAAATAATTTATTTATTACTCTAAGAGGTGTGGCTAAACCTGCTTCACGTACAGTCATAGCAGGGTGGGTTAAACCTTGTTTGGGGGAGGTGGCATTGCAGCCACTCCAGGTAGTGTCCGGTCTGCGGTACCGTCAAAAAGCTGGTTTCAAAATCACCCTCTAGATGAAATCTTGGCTCGTGGAAATTGGCGATCAGCTAATATATTCCAACAGTTTTGCAGACGAGAAATAATGAGAAGTACTGATTCACAAAACGTCACACAATTGTTCCAATCGATTAACATTTGCTGAATTCTTATATTGGTTGTCTAAGATCAGAATTATGATATTTTATTCAATCAAAACATTATGCTGATTATAATCATTTGTATGCTAAGGTATACTTGTACTTTTATTAGAATTATATTTTACATTTATTTTAAATACCTAGCTGTCCGGAGCAACTTCGTTTGCGTCACATTTTCCCCGTTTTTGCAACATTTTTCATTGCTGCTCCACTCCTATTGGTCGTAGCGTGATTATATATAGCCTATAGCCTTCATCGATAAATGGGCTATCTAACACTGAAAGAATTTTTCAAATCGGACCAGTAGTTACGGAGCCTATTCAATGCAAACAAACAAACAAACAAACATACAAACAAACAATCAAATCTTTCCTCTTTATAATATTAGTTTAGAAGTTTAGGTAGATAAATGCATAATGATTAATTACTACTTTGTTTAATTTCATGCTTTATCACATTGGCCTATTGTATAATACTATATACTTCCCAAAATATATTGTACCTACATCAAAGTGACGTCACCAGGCGATAACAAACAGATCTCTTAATAAAGCTTCCAGTGACGGTCAAGTAGTTTCATTCATCATCATCGTTTCAGCCAAAAGACGTCCACTGCTGGACATAGGCCTCCCCCAAGTGTCGCCACATTGTCCGGTCCCGTGCGACTCGCATCCAGCGGATCCCCGAAACCTTCACCAGGTCATCGGTCCACCTAGTGGGAGGCCTTCCAACGCATCGTCTCCCGGTTCGCGGTCGCCATTCCAGAACTTTTCGGCCCCATCGGCCATCTGTTCTGCGAGCAATGTGCCCTGCCCACTGCCACGTAAGTTTGGCAATTCTTCAGGCTACGTCGGTAACCTTGGTTCTCTTGCGGATGTCCTCATTTCTGATTTGATCACGCAAGGAAACTCCGAGCATAGCTCTCTCCATTGCCCTTTGGGTGACTTTGAGCCTTCTGATGAGGCCCATTGTGAGCGGCCACGTTTCGGTCCCGTAAGTAATCACTGGCAACACACACTGGTCATAGACTTTCGTCTTGAGACACTGCGGTAAGTTGGACGAGAAGATACAACGCAGCTTCCCGAACGCTGCCCAGCCGAGTCGGATTCGACGATTGACCTCTTTCTCGAAGTTAGACCTACCCAACTGGACCGTTGGTCCCAGGTAGACATGATCGTCTACAACTTCGGTAGTAGAGTCTCCGATCTTGATACGAGTGGGTGTTACATGGGCAATCAACATGACCTTGGTTTTGTCCATGTTCATTTTAAGACCTACTCTTTCGGAAGCTCTACTGAGGTCATCGAGCATTGTACTGAGGTCCTCCATGGTCTCAGCCATGACCACTATATCGTCGGCAAATCGAAGGTGAGAGATGTACTCGCCATTGATGTTGATGCCTAGCACTCTCCAGTCCAGAACCTTGAAGACATCTTCCAGTGCAGCGGTGAACAGTTTCGGAGATATGACGTCTCCCTGTCTCACACCTCGCTGCAGAAGGATAGGTTCCGAGGTCTGGTCCTGAAGTCGGACTGACATGGTGGCGTTTTTGTACAAACACTTCAATACCTCGATGTACCGATAATCAATTTGGCACCGTTGGAGAGACTGCAGTACAGCCCAAGTCTCGATCGAATCGAAGGCTTTCTCGTAGTCCACAAACGCTAAACAGAGAGGCAGGTTGTACTCTTCGGTCTTCTATATAACCTGTCGCAGCGTATGTATGTGGTCTACGGTGCTAAAACCTTTTCGGAATCCGGCTTGTTCGGGAGGCTGAAAATCGTCAAACCTGCGCGCGAGACGATTCGTGATGACTCTTGAAAACAACTTGTAGATATGGCTCAAAAGTGAGATGGGCCTATAGTTCTTCAACCGGGCGTTGTATCCCTTTTAGAAGAAGAGTACCACCACACCCCTGCACCATGCCTGTGGCGTTTTCCCCTCAAGTATGACGGAATCAAACGGAGTCAAGTAGTTTAATAGCAGCGTTTTACCTGAAATAAAACACATATTAAAATACTTACCTCACTGGCTGGAAGCTTTACCTTTATTTCTGCCTGGTTATATGAGACAATGAACTAAAATAGCGTGACACTTTTTACGAAAGATAAAAAGTACCTGCAACCACCAGGTGGCGCCACTGAGCCGGAAGTATAGAGGGCATAAAAGTACGAAAACTGGTAAGAAATCGACGGGAAACGGAAATGCCATCTCATATTAAAGCTTCCAGTGAGGTAAGTATTTTGATATGCGTTTTATTTCAGGTAAAACGCTGCTATTACGCAAACAATATAGATAATAAATAATCCTGTTCTGCCGTGAAGTACTCAAAACCTTAGAGGATGATAGGGCAGCAAATTGGATTCGGATTGTTAAAATTATACTTTATGTAGCTATTGTGGGATATGGGCCTTAATGTTTTGTTTTGTCTAATAAGTGTAATAAAACAACAAATTTGTTAAAATCACGGAGCACAACAAAGGGAGGTCCCCAGCCCACCCACCCATCACCCATCTATGTATCCGACTGAAAGACTTGTATCTATGGTCATGAATAAAAAAATAAAAAAAAAGGGCTGTGTGGAAATCCACAACGCATACGTTGATTGGTCAGTTGACAAATTTTGCGGCTTGGCCAATTGCTGTTCTTAATGTCAAACATCTAGTATAATTTTGGCAAATGATCGAAAGCAGCGTGTTCATTGTAATACAAGTCAAATTGACAAGTGCCCTCCCTTCAAAGTTTGTTAATTTTTTATGACAGAAATACAGAATTGACTTGACAGCGAGTTTGACGTATTGAGGGAGATTAACACTGTTGTTAGTTAAAAACTTAGAGAAGAAAACAAACGAAGTGTGGAAAGCTGACAATTTATGTAATTGGAAAATACGTGAACAACATGTCATCTCAACTAATTGATAAATTTAAGCAATTAGATGCTTATGCAAAGACACTAGAGGACTTCAGAATAAAAACCACTACCGGCGCAGCAAGTAAAACATTTATTTTTATACTCTTGGCTTTCCTATTACAAAGCGTAACTAATCAAATACTAATTGTAATGTCATCTTCATATTGCAGTTACTGTAAGCGGTGGGCTGATTATGGTGTTATTATTCCTTTCGGAACTGTATACTTACATGTCACCTAATATTTCGGAAGAATTGTTCGTAGACACTTCAAGAGGTCATAAACTACGAATTAATTTAGATATCATTGTTCCAAAAATCTCATGTAATTGTAAGTATTTCCCTTTTATCATTTAAGCACTCTTGCTTTTCTCTTGCGTTTATTAAAACAAAAACCAATCAAGATTGAAAATTGGCAGCTAAAACATGAGTGCACCCTTGGCAATTGTTATGAGATTTTATTTTTATTAATAAAAATAACAATCAGCAGGCAACTTTCTAGAGCTAGACCCAGCAGTTTAGGGTGCAACCTCTGTCAGTGAATGAATTTTAGATTTTTGGTGATATCAAACAATCTGAGCATGTTCTCAAAAAATCTAGTGATATGAGTTGTAATACAGATATTAAAGACATTTGTTGCTACTGTCACTGGAATAATATTATGGGTTTAAGTTTTTAAACTGACATGGTCACTAACACAATCAATAACACTTTTAACGGGATATTTACCATGTTTATTATTATTTTGTTTTGAGTTGTCTGACTCTTGGATAAACTGAAGTTATTGAAGTTATTACTTTCTTACAAAATAAAATACTTATTACTTACATTTACTCTATATCTATTTATTGTAACCATTTATTTATAGAATATGTTTGAAACTGTTTTCTGTTTGTTACCTACCCCTCAAGGTTCATTGGAAGACCAGCGTCAGACAGCATCACCTGTCTGGCATGAATGCTGAAATGGACCTTTTTGGCGCAGCCGTGAGGCACACAGCACACTATGTATATTCTCCTTTTTTCTGTAACTTTTTTAGTATTATTATTGTGTGTGTGCGTGACTGTCGTCAAATAAACATTTTTTCTTTCTTTCTTTCTTTATTGCGGGTGGGTGTTTATAGCAGACAAATTGGTCTACCCTCTTTCTTATTTGTTTTAATACAAACTTACCCACCACTAATAACTTCAGTTTACCCGTGATCACAGCGTTTGCAACAGCGATAAAATATCGGGAACTCAAAACAATTAATAAACATGGTATATATCCCCTTAAAAGTATTATTGATATTATTATGGGTTTCATTATTACTTTGATGATTCATACAGGTTTGCTTCTTCAATGGGCCGTTATCTTGAATGGTTGATTTATTGAATGCTTACAAGCAGTGGTTTATACTTCAAAGGCCCTTTAAGTCAATGGCATAGTACCTAGTCTTTTAAACAGAATCCTTTCTCAAAATTAATAATGACAGAATTAAGCCCTGACATCAGGAATTTCTTAACAATTGCTTACGGCTGTGTATTCTAAAAGTTAGCAATGTTGCAAATAGTTGTTTAGTTTTACTAATATTATAAAGCAGAAGAGTTTATTTGTTTGCTTGAATGCGCTAATCTCAGGAACTACGGATCCGATTTGAAAAATTCTTTCAGTGTTAGATAGCCCATTTATTGAAGAAGGCTATAGGCTATATATCATTACGCTACGACAAATAGGAGCGGAGCAGCAATTAATAATGTTTCAAAATCGGGGAAAATGTGACACATATGAAGTTGCGCGGGACAGCTAGTTGTGAAATAATGCTCTAAGTCCCTGCTTTTTAAAAATATGTGTTTTGTTTTATTTCAGACTTAGTTCTTGATGCTATGGACTCTTCAGGAGAGCAGCATCTGCAAATGGAACAAAATATTCATAAGAGGAGATTAGACTTGAATGGAAATCCTATAGAAGAACCAAAAAAGGAAGAAATTGCAGTTTCTACCACTGTAAGATCATTTAATTTCATTTAAACCGATGCATTGATACCTGCATTAATTCGAATAATCCCAGTCGCCTCCAATGGATTGCCCCGGGTGAGAATCGGAATTGGTGAAATCGCCAACATAGCTGTCTGTCTTACGGCCGCGATTGTTGGCTGTCCGATTTTCCAATGTGGATCCACGCCTCAATGTACAGGGATTTGAACTGGGGGCAATAACTGCCCAGTCGTCACCAGGAGCAACTGCGAATTTTATTCCCGATCGCTACCCGGGGGCAATGTTTAGGGGGCGACTGGGAATAAAAAACCCCACATGCAAGGGAATCGAAATTCTAAATTTAATTTAAAACCATCTTTTGAGGTGCTTACTTTGCATAGAGCAACGAAATTGACGCTGGATCCGTTTGTGTTGTAACTAACTTTTAGTATATTTTATTTTAGGTAAAACAAAACACATCTGAAGTTGCAATTATAACATGTGGAAGTTGTTATGGAGCAGCACTTAATGAATCTCAGTAAGTTATTCTAGTCCGGGGCTTTTAGATTTGAACCCTGCATTAAATATAAACAGCGATTTTTTTCTTGAATCGTGTACTTGAAATAATATTATAAAATTAAACATTTTCCGAGACCGGATCAAGCTGAAAAAGACGAAAACGCGTTTTTGTGAATAAAAACATGGGAAAAAAAGTTAACAGGACAAATTTAGTTACTTTAGGTAAAGAATTGGTGACAGTAATATCTTTTTTCAGAATTAAACATTTTCGTCCACGGAAATTACGGTAAAAAAACATTTACGAAATTTTTGGATTGTACTTAAGGCAAAAATATAAACAGCGGTTTTTTTACATAAAATAACTTAAATTAATATATTACACCGTCAATAAACAAAATTAAACATATTGTACTACCGGAAGCTATTATTACCAGTTTTTATTTACAATAGCGGTTGAGGCCAGGGCTTGTTAACGTTACCAACTAACAAAATAATAACAGTTTCTTAACGTTAATTCCAATGTGATACCTAATTAACGTTACAAAATATAACGTTAATTGATAACATTACCAGTAATTTAACGTTAAATACAGTTAACGTAAAATACGATAATAACGTTATTTTTACCGTTAATTTAGCTACAAGCCTGTCACATTCAAGGTTATGAGTGCGGCGTGGTGAATGCGAAGCGGGAGGAGCATCGCATATTGAAACCAAGGCTTATTTTACTTATTTTTAGTAGTACGCACGGCGACAAAATCAAGCACCCGCATTGTACGAGAAATCTATACAAACGAGATCATGTTTTATTGCAAATGACTTGGTGTGTCGCTGTGTGTAGACTACTACCTATTTTTATATTATAAATATATTTTTGTTCCTTTCATTTAAATCGTTATTACAATTTGATTTTTTTGATTTTTTTTTATTTTTAAAGAAGAACAAGTTCAAATTATGAATAAGGTATTTTTTTTTTACAAAGTTATAAACGAGTGCAATCATGTACCAACGAAGCATATGGGACGTAAATGAATTAAGCTGGGACGCCTCTAATTTACCAAGGATTTTAACCAAGACCAACCATGACCTAGCGACCCACAAAATACAGCGTTCGCAACACTGGTCGCTTTTGAACTGGATCGTGTGCCAGAAGAAAAACGTACAGTAACTTATGTCAATATACTCAACGTTGTTAGAAAAGTACGACATGAAAAGGACTTGGGTAACATAAGTTTGCCAAGTTACGAAGAATCAGAGTAATGAATATAAGACATCATTTCCGCCGAAAGACGTCCACTGCTGGACATAGGCCTCCCCCAAGTGTCGCCACATTGACCGGTCCCGTGCAACTCGCATCCAGCGGATCCCCGCAATCTTCACCAGGTCATCGGTCCACCTAGTGGGAGGCCTTCCAACGCATCGTCTCCGGGTTCACGGTCCTCATTCCAGAACTTTTCGGCCCCATCGGCCATCTGTTCTGCGAGCAATGTGCCCTGCCCACTGCCACTTCAGTTTAGCAATTCTTCGGGCTACGTCGGTAACCTTGGTTCTCTTGCGGATGTACTCATTCCTGATTTGATCACGCAAGAAAACTCCGAGCATAGCCCTCTCCATTGCCCTTTGGGTGACTTTGAGCCTTCTGATGAGGCCCATTGTGAGCGACCACGTTACGGTCCCTTATGTAATCACTGGCAACACACACTGGTCAAAGACTTTCGTGTTGAGACACTGCGGTAACTTGGACGAGAAGATACCACGCAGCTTCCCGAACGCTGCCCAGCCGAGTCGGATTCGATTATTGACCTCTTTCTCGAAGTTAGACCTACCCAACTGGACCGTTTGTCCCAGGTAGACATAATCGTCTACAACGAGTGTACAGTCTCCGATCTTGATAGGAGTGGGTGTTACATGGGCATTCAACATGACCTTGGTTTTGTCCATGTTCATTTTAAGACCCTCTCTTTCGGAAGCTCTACTGAAGTCATCGAATATTGTACTGAGTGCCTTCCATAGTCTCCGCCATGACCACTATATCGTCGGCAAATCGAAGGTACGAGATGTTCTCGCCATCGACGTTGATGCCTAGCCCTCTCCAGTTCCCTATGACGTCTCCCTGTCTCACACCTCGCTGCAGAAGGATAGGTTCCTAGGTCTGGTCCTGAAGTCAGACTGACATGGTGGCGTTTTTGTACAAACACTTCAACACCTCGATGTACCGATGGTCATTTTGGCACCGTTGGAGAGACTGCAGTACAGCCCAAGTCTCGATCGAACCGAAGGCTTTCTCGTAGTCTACAAACGCTAACAGAGAGGCAGGTTGTACTCTTCGGTCTTCTGTATAACCTGTCGCAGCGTATGTATGTGGTCTACGGTGCTAAAGCCTTTTCGGAATCCGGCTTGTTCGGAGGCTGAAAATCGTCAAACCTACGCGCGAGACGATTCGTGATGACTCTTGAAAACAAGTTGTAGACATGGCTTAGAAGTGAGATGGGCCTATAGTTCTTCAACCGGGCATTGTCGCCCTTGTTGAAAAAGAGTACCACCACACCCCTGCACCATGCCTGTGGCGTTTTCCCCTCGAGTATGACGGAATCAAACAGCTTCTGAAGGGCCTTAAGTACCGGTTTTCCACCTGTCTTCAGAAGTTAGGCCGTAATTCCATCATCACCCGGTGCTTTCTTGTTTTTAAGCTGTTTCAGAACCATCCTAATCTCGTACAGGCTTATGTCCGGAATGTCTTCGGTATAGTGTCGGGGCAGTCTAGCTCTTGAGTCATTCGCTAGATTTACAACGGGTTTCCTGGTTGACATGTACAACTGCCCATAGAATCTCTTGATCTCCCTTAGTAGGTCCAGTTTGGCGGATACGATCTTGCCATCGTCGGTCTTCAGTTTCGTGAGCTGGCTCTGCCCAATAGCCATATCTCTTGCAAATACCTTTGAGCCTTTATTCCGCTCAATGGCGTCTTTAATACACTCGGTATTAAAGCAGCGGAGGTCGCTTTTCAAGGATTTGGAGATCCGTCCATTGAGCTGCCGATATATCCACGCCTTGTCTGAAGACTGCAGGATCATATCAAGCCGTTCCGCGTATCACGCCGATCAGAATATGATCGGAGAGTTTTTTGTTCTTCTATGCACGACGCGTCTTCAAGAACTTAAACCCTGTCGTATGGACAGTTTCCACGAATCCATCGTTGCATTCGTCCACTGAGCTTCCTAGGCACTCAAAACGATTCTGGAGTTCAAGCTGAAAGCTCTCGGGGTTTTGGATCTGGATCTGTGCTGGTCGGAGCGTAGACTTTATCAGTCGAGACCTTTCAAGCTTAATCTTGATATTCAATGTACCTCTTACCATGCGGTGATCGCTCCCGGTTTTCACTGAATTGATCACAGAGACATCATTGAACATTTGCTTCTTGGCTGACATGATGAAGTCAATCTCATTTTTAGTTGCACCGTCGGGGCTCTGCCAGGTCCACTTCCCGTGCTCACGCTTTCTGAAGAAGGAGTTCATCATATAGAAGCCCTCCGTCTCCATAAAACTAGCCAGTTGGTGTCCCCGGTGGTTCCGACGTCCAACCGTTGAAGTCCCCCATGACAACGGTGAAGTGAGTTTTGGAACCATGCATGGCTTTAGAGATATCCTCATACATGGTCTACACTTCGTCTTCGGGGTGTGCCGAGGTCAGGGCGTAGACCTGTATGACCTTCAGCGAATATCTTGAGGATATTCTGGGTGAAAGGTACGCCACCCTGGTCGACACACTCTCGATCTTCACCACGTTATTCACAAGGGACTTGTGGACGATAAACCCAACACCGCCCTGGGACTGCCGGTCACCCTCTCGGAAATAGAGCAGGTTGCCGGATTTCAGGATCATCGTGTCCTCCCCCTCTCTTCAGACTTCAGATAATCCTACAATACTCCATCGCAACCTGCTCAACTCCTCTTCGAGTTCGGTTATCTTCTCGTCAGTCCGGAGTGTTCGCGTGTTGTATGTTGCCAGGTCAAGTCATCGGTATAGGCAGCCTGATCCCTTCCGGAGATTCTTCGCAACCCTTGCCACGCCATTACCTCGACCGCTACCATAGTCGAGGGTAGACGGGCTGCCGGGTACTAGGAGCCATTTTTGCATTGCGCTCATTAGAGGGGGTTTTGCCATAATCGCCACGCTAGAACGCTGCACATTCTCTGGCAAGTCCCTTAGTCGCCTCTTACGACACCCACGGGAAGATATGGGATGGTGCTATTCTTAACGTCCGACACCATACAGAACTTATAAGATATAAATAAATAAATTAGTAAATTGATTAAATTGTTTTAAAAACTTTATGATTATTCACTACTAGCAGCCCGCCCCGGCTTCGCACGGGTATTTAACAATACACAAACATAAAAAACCCTTCTATTTGCGTCAGGTAACTAAAAAAATCTCTGTGGTGTGAAATTCTGTATGGTGTCGGGTTCTGTATGGTGTCGTACGTAAAGAATAGCACCATCCCATATCTTCCCGTGGGTGTCGTTAGAGGCGACTAAGGGACTTGCCAGAGAATGGGCAGCAGCGTTCTGTGGGCTTTTGTAACAACTGTACTGTGATCGCCAACCCGCCTGCCAAGCGTGGCGATTATGTCAAAACCCCCCTTATGTCAATGGCGACACTTGGGGGAGGTCTATATCCTGCAGTGGACGTCTTTTGGCTGAAATGATAAATGATGATGAACTAAAAAAAAATTACAAACAAAGTTTGAATATTCCCCTCCCGTACGGCCCGTACCCCAGTGACGCTTACATCGTATAAGGTGATGCCTAGCCAGCTGAGCAGGGTGAGCGGCGACCATGCAACTTTTTTCTAATACTTACATTTTTAAACTTCTGATATCTTTCGAATGGAATGTCCGAATTAAATAATTCATAAAGTTATATAAAGGTATTGAAGCAGTCTTAAATATGAAGTAATTTACTTTGATAAGGATTAATACCAAGATACAAATACAGAGTCTTTTCTAACGGCAGCATTAAAATATATTTTTTTTAAATAAAAGAACACTTATTGTGGCATAAATATAATAGTTAGACATATGCTATCGCGACACTTTTTGTAAATAATGATGTGTTCTGCAAAGTCGTAATACATTATTTTATTTTATCATCAATAGTTTTCGCAGCGCACGCGATGTAAAGAATATTTTATTTTAGATAATTATTATACACCTTGGGTTACATAATTGCAGTTTTAGCAAGGATCCCAAATTTTTTTGAAAATATAATGTATCCTATATCACCCGCGGATAGTGTAGCTTCCCAACAGTGAAAGAATTTTTCAAATCGGTTCAGTAGTTTCGGAGCCTATTCAATGCAAACAAACAAACAAACAATCAATCCCAATCAAGTCCCATCCGTAGGCATGCGAGGAAGTTGGCAAAAGTTTAACCGTTTAAAAATAACGATAAAATTAACGTTATTAAACAATTAACGGTTTTAAAGATTAACGATAAAATGTTGCAAAAATAACGTTATTTCTAATAACGTTATTTTTATATTAACGTTAACTCTGTCAAATGAAGGTAACGTTACGAGATTTTTACCGGTATTTAAAGCCCTGGTTGAGGCAAAAAGGTAACAGGGTTTAATTTAGTTTAATTTTCATCTAAAGGCTATTTCTAACCTATTTACACGAAAATTAAACACTAAAGCAAATCGTGAAAAAAAAACAATGTTTACGTAAAATATGTCTGCAAGCTTTATTCTTGTATTTGGCGCAGCAGTTTCATAGGAATTTGATCTTTCCGAAATAGGAATAAGGTGTACAATCGCGTAACTCAATAAAACACCGACTCAAACAACTACACAGTCATACGCACACAATTAACGCAGCGCTTATCTTGTTTACGCACATTAGCACACGCCGTACGCCGCACGCTGCTTAGCGCTGACACCGTGCATCGTAATTTAATTTTTACTTTGACATTATTAATTATCTTAATTTGTTTAATTTTGGGGAATAAGGTTTGGATTTATATATTTCTCATTATTAAATTATAGGCGGAGGTGAACTTTTCGCGGGATACAGCTGAATATACTCTCCTGTCCATACCCTACACATTCAATGAAAAAATCGCTGTTTTTAATTAATGCAAAGTTAGCCTAATATTCGGCGTAAATTCCCCGGACTATTCTTAGTAATCCCAAAAGAGATTCGCCTCAAATTTGCTACACACTACGCTACTGCAGAATGACTACTTAATTAATTCCTAACTGCTTAAGATTTGTTAATCCAACATATTGAAAAATGGATTATTCCACTTCGCCACTTTGAATAGTATTTAACAGTATTAACAGTATTTAAATAAAACTCAGTTCACTCATTTCCCTCGGTGAACCAGCGATTTATTTAACGTTAGCCAAAAAGACATACGACGAGACGCCGCGAAGGCTGAAAAGCCACCCGTGCATTGATAGGCCCACAAGAAAGACCACTTGTTACGGCAGAGTGTAATACTTCCTCAAAATGGCGTCCTAAAAGTAGGATAAGTATGTTAATATGGGTGTTACATTCTAGTAGTGCTGAAATACTTTGCTTGGTTTTCATTTGGTACCTACTAAGAAAACATTGCTTCGACAGTCTTATTGCGGTATTGGGGAATGTTCTCAAAGTAAAAAAAAAATGTACAGACAGCGTCAGTATGTGCTAACCTCTCAACACTCTGGCCTAGGATGCCGGAGGGGTAACTACTTAATGGAGCTGTGTGTACAAACGGGCTACACAGTAGAATAGGACATCTATTAAGTCAGCATTTTGGAATTGTCCTTTTTTTCCAGAAAATACTATCTTATCCAGTGTACGGGACACTGGATAAGATAGTATTTATTTATCAGGTTGTAGACTTGAAATAATGTGTTGCAGCTTGTGATTTGCAAAGCCTATATTTAGCTAATATTTTTGTACCAGATGTTGCAATACCTGTGATGAGGTGAAAGAAGCATACAGATTAAGAAGGTGGGCCTTACCTGATTTATCCACCGTAGAACAATGTAAAAATGATGACTCCATTGAAAAAACTAATTTGGCTCTCAAAGAGGGCTGTCAAATCTATGGGTACATGGAAGTCAATAGAGTATGTATTAAAAATAAATAAATTATATGAGAGTATGTATAAACATCATTATAAATTACAATCATGTATAAAAACATGGCTGGCTTATTCTGATAGTTCACGAGTCTTTGGCATGTCTGCCACCTATCTGAAACGGTGCTTGCTGAGATGTCTATGGTGTGGTAACATATCGCTTTGCTCAGTCATGAGGTTGACAGGCGTTCCCAGCCACCCTGGACTGGGCTGTCACCTCAGGAACCGTCTCAATTAATATCAGTCTAAAAAAGTATTACTGTGAATATACATGAATTTATCAAGTGGGTGTGGATTGCCAAATTCGAAATTATGAGACTAGCAAAAAATACTCAAAGCATATTTGAGTATTTTTCTTTGGATGCAGCTGTATACCAGTATTTAACATGGAGCGACTGTCTATTTGACCTCCACAACCCAGTTAGTACAGTTAGTACTGGGTAATACAATACCCTTTGGTAAGACTGGTTGTCAGACTTTCGGGCCACTGACTACCTGTAAGTGTAACGACTGTCAAAGATCTGCAATTGATGATAATGAATAGGAACATATATTCAACACAACACAAGTGTTAAAATATATAAGTATGTTATAAGTACCTAAGTAAATGATGACATTAATCATATAATTAAAAACAAAGTAGACAGAAATGAGTAAATATTCAAATTCAATATTTCAGGTAGGAGGAAGCTTTCACATAGCTCCAGGCAAAAGTTTTACAATTAATCATGTACATGTCCATGATGTGCAGCCTTATTCATCATCAGTATTTAATACAACCCATTTCATTCAACATTTATCTTTTGGGACGGACATTGAAGGTACTAACACAGCACCTTTAGATGGAATTAATGGTGTGGCTAAGGAAGGTAAGAGATGATTACAAATCTTGATACTAAATAAAATATAAATAATCAATAAATGTTTTGAGGGCTTCACCTCGCATGCACAAGGTTGTCGGTTCAAAACCGGGCAAGTACCAATGTGACTTTTTCAAATCATAATTATGTATTTTATAAGTTTGTTGTGGTCATCATGAATCAGTGAAGGAAAACTTAACTGGACTTGTTGAGCAGGTGTGGTGATCAAGGATTGTGCCTTCTCTGTTTAAGAAAATGCTTTGCTCAGCAGTTTGACAGTCTTTCTGTTCTTCATGTTGCTAGCACGACATTATAAATATTGTATCAGCCTCAAAACTTTGCTACTTCTACGACTTCCTTGGAAGTGGTGCAGAGTTTACTTTGCTTATATGTTTTGGGGCACAGGAGACAGAATAAGAGGTGGAGCATAGTTTGTGACAGCTCCATACCCATACGCTGCCAGTGGTCTGTTGAGTAGGACACTAAGACTAGTATTAAGTGATGAATTACTGAAAGCATTATTTTAAAATTAAAGCATGTTGACAGTGGGTACAGTATGTGCATAACTGACAACTTTTCTACAGTATTGTAAAGTGCTTTGTATGTTTTTACAGTAATACACAAAGATATAGAAATTTTACAGGCTAATTCAATATATTCAGGATGACTCAAATATCAATATCTGTATTACTGTTTCTAGAGCCACACCAAGGCTGGAATCCATCTAAAATATTTTATACAATCTTTGAACTCAGTTTGTAACACTTCAGAACCTAGTACAGATGAAAAATAAGATAAACATTTTCAATAACAATATTTAATAACAAATTGTTAATGTATTATAATATTAAATCACTATTTAAAAATAATAGACAGGTGCCCACTAAGCACTACTTTAAGTTACTGTATGTACAAAATTAGTATTTGACCACCATAACATTAACAACGGATCCCGGTACCGATGGCCATAAACGTCCCAAAGGTCCCTCCACCTTGAAGCATGACTTTTCCAACGGAATGTACTAATTCCCTTCCTCTTGCTCCATATCTGCAAGGAACGATGAATTAGATAACGGAACATGTTAGATCCAGAAAAATAAAATACCAAGTAGAATGACATTTGTCTCTAACCTCAAAGCTGTAAAACCACCGAATAAGCCGCCGCTCGCCATTCCGACACAAAATCCAATCATAAAGCCCATTTTCATTTTGTCAAAACAAGATGGTCCTTGACTCTGATAGACTCCGCCTGGCACTGGCATCTTTAATTAGTATTTTTCCAGTTTCAGGCGAGTTTTTACTGGATTCTAACAAGCCCTTACGAAATAGTGTAATATTCTATTCTTACGAAAAACGTCTAAACTGTCATAGATTCAGTTTTGTTTTTTTTTTATTGACGTCTAGACGCATTGTTGCCAGTTGTGATTTGTATTTCCGAACTCATTCATAAACAATAGTGTCTAGTGAAGGTCTAGTGTCGGATAATGAGATGGACAGAAAGAGAGCAAATGGTATAGAAAACGTTTTATTCTTATTCCATTACAAATCATCACGTAAATATGCTAGTAATCCAGTAATGAATAGTCTGATTTACGTGATAATTTTTCCATTACAAATTCATGACATATTTTGAAGAGCAATGTGCAGCTATGAAGAGGAAAAATTTCGTGAGGAAAGTTTTGAGTATGAATGAGGATGGCTACGGGGAGACTGTGAAGGATGATATGACTGGAAAAAAGGTGGCTGCTGTGCGCCGACCCCAAATAAATTGGAATAAGGGCAAGAGACTGATGTCGTAGCTTTTAATATAATTAATTTAAATATTAGGTTTTTAGCACTCGTGGGCTGCAAATTAGCGTCAGAGAGGTAACTGGGGTTACAACTTACAATCTGACAATGTACTATTGTTTTATTTTCTAAATAAAAAAGTTGATTTGGAAGGCTGGAAACAGTGTTCTCATAATGTTAATTTTCTTCACCTTCGTGATATTTTTGATTTTCAGGTGCTGTAATGTTTCAATACTATTTAAAAATAGTCCCAACCATGTATGTAAAGTTAGACAGGACTGTGTTACACACAAACCAGTTTTCAGTAACAAGACATCAGAAATCAGTATCCAATATTAATTCAGAATCTGGGATGCCAGGCGCATTTTTCAGTTACGAACTTTCGCCTCTAATGGTCAAGTACACCGAAAAAGAAAGGTAATAATATTAACAGATACAGCTTGGCAAAAAAGAGTGTGGAATAAATGAGGTCGCCAGTATCGCAACTGTGGCAACCCGTAATACTACAACTCAACAGATTTTGATTCTTGTTATTTTTAGGGATATGATCCCAATTCCAAGTGGGTGGTTCAGTTCCTCGGACGCTACGCAAACACCATGGAAGGCTTCAATGTCCAGTACGAATTTTAGTTCCAACTGTCACCGCATCAGACTCTTTTTTGCCAAGCTATACTTGGATCTTTTTGCGCTTGACTGACGAGTCTCATTTTATTGAAAAAAAGACTTAGTTCCGATTATGGCCACGCGCCAAAAGACCCATGTTCAACTATAGTTAACGAGAGTCTGCTAAAACGCGCGGGTGCAGGGGACTAGCACAAGCTCGTGTCTGAATGGAAAAAAGTATGAGCGGCGGGTTTCCAAAAGGTATTTTGACAGTGGGCGCACCCTCGCGAATTTTAGAGTGGACGCCCGAAAAACCTTTAGGTAGTAAAATTAAAAATCATATGACAGTTTATTTTTTTTATTTTCTAGGTCCATTGGTCATTTTGCCACAAACATCTGTGCTATAATCGGAGGAGTTTTCACAGTCGCTGGAATCCTTGATGCCCTTTTGTATCATTCATTGAATGCTTTCCAAAATAAAATTGTGTTAGGTAAAGCTGGTTAAATTATAAGGTCTTTAAAAACATATTAAAGTCATTAACACTGCATTTCGCAAAATTTTTACAGAACTCTGCATCTGTATCTTCAATCAGAGATTTAATTGGAATAAAATTTTCTTTCTTTGGATTATATTGAGCGCGACCTAACTTTTCTAAAAATAAGTGCCGTTGTTTTATTTTGAACTTCCTACACATTAATACCTCCGGAAATTTTAGTATATTTTGGTGTGATATTTTCATTACATTGTGAATGAAATTAAATCTTTCCAGCAGGGTTCTCTGATCTGTAATAAAGAAAAATATTAATTATAGTTTTTTTTTTGTAATAACCCTGTTTGTAAGCTGCATGTTCTTGGATGATAGTTAAATATTAACTTCTGCCTCAAATGCATATGCATTTGAGGCAGAAGTACTCATACATTTAGTTGAATTTGGTTATTAATAACCAGGCAGTGAGGAGCGGTGGGCTGGTGGCATGGCGGTCTCTATTGTTTATAAATATCTTATGTTACAGAAATAAATCCGCAATTAATATTTGTGTAACAAAATATAATTTACCATCTCTTTCACACACTTAGAAATTGCTATCTATTATCTCGCATCCATCGTTTTCTATTGTAAAATGTGAGGGAGTGCATTCCTGAATAATTTTCTTTTGTGTTTGAATGTGTGTGAATTGCTTTTGTGGAACCTCAGTATTGCCCCAGCTTTAATTGAATCGAATTCTGTCTGCTTTGATTAGATATTTTGTTTTTTTTTTGTTCAACTTTCCTTATTTACTACAATCGTTGTCTTTCCAACCTTTTCCATTAGGGTTGGCTTAAATATCAGTAAATTACAAGTGACTGCTATCAGACCTTCATAACCAGTATAAGGCGATGCGGTATTCTTAGTTAGAATAGCTGTTGTGAGTGTTTTCTTAACAACTACCAGGACTAACTGAGGCAATGTTTTGTAAATGTTATAGAATTACTGAACTTGTTATATCAGAATACTTACTTAACATCAACAATCTTGGTTTGTTTATCACTATTTCTTTCACCTCAATGTCTTCAAAGCCCATCTCTTCTTTTAGTACAAACAGGTTGCATTTCACTGCATGTAAATTGTAGGATATTAGGTTTGGTTGCTTAACAGTCAAATCTCTTACTTCTTTGCCAGTTAATGTCAAGCATTTCTGAAAAAAACCTAATCTTTTGTCAATCCTTGTTGTGCTGGAAGTAAAAGAAGATCCTTAATTAAAAGAGTACTGTGAAAGGAAATATTTCATAGACAACAGATATTTATTTTGTCACCATAAGTAGTAACTGTTAATCAAGGTGGTAAGGTAATGGATACTCTTGGAAAAATGGAATAAAACTACAAGCATACCTGAACATCAACCAGAAGGGATTTTTTGTAATAACTCTCTTGATTTCAGTTTCTTTGAAGCCTTTTGAGTATAAATAATTAACTCGAACTTGAAGGTCTTCTAATGGTTCACATAAAATCATAGGATTCTTGGTTAGAAAATTACCAATCTCTTCCATTCCAACATAGTCATTCAAATATAATATATGGTTTTTCATGTCTTTTTCGAAATCTAATTTTAAAATTTTATCTACAATGTAAGTCTTTTTTTCGATTTTACTTAGATTTACATTAAGATTAACTAAATTCTTCAGTGTTTCAGATTGATTTACATAAGCTGCTAAATTGAAAGTATTTGAAAAATAAGGGGTAATAGTGGACAAGTCTTCGGATACAGGCTTTAATGCATTCGCATGGATATCCTCATTTATAACCAGGCTACTACTCGTTGCGTATTGTAAATAACCACAAAATTGCTTGGTGACTTCCCTACTTCTAAAGTTTTTATAAAATTTATAAAAAGCCGAGGACAGTGCCATTGTTGAAGTTATATTTTTTCAGAATTTACTTATTTGGGTTATGAATGTACAGGATAAAACTTCAACATTTACAGTTAATCTATTAAAAAGGATATTCTACGAAGAGTTGAATAGGTACTTTAAGTCTTATAAATAACTTGGCGATTGAATGAAACAAAACAAGGTTCAGTTCAGGTTGTGATTTTCGTAAGTTTGACATTTCAATACTTGACATCGACAGTTTAGAGCATAGACAATAATTGATTAACATGCGAGCAAATTGTTACCACATGCTACGCTATGCATATGCATAATTTTATTAACGTTTCGAGGTAAAAGTATCTTGAATCTCGTTATGATTTTTATTCTGCAGGGCTATTACGTATCTTAGTTAATTAATCAGTGGGTCCAACCAAACATGGAGAGATAGTTTACTATCATCATCTACCACGACGAGATTTGTGGCAGATTTTTGCTAGTTAAGAATAGATAATTTGATTTGGCTTTGCATTATCACTGCTGTCTTTTGTGTGAGTTTTTGCATGCAAAGGAATAATAATAAAATAATGTTTTGATTCAAAAGGGTTTGGGTAAAAGTGGCATGATTTTTTAAGTCTGCGGCCACTAATGAAAATTATTTCATTAGTAAGAACACAATAAGACATTCATTTTCTTCTATGAACAATTATTTCCAAAATGCATCGGAGTCGAGATATACAGGGTGAACTTTTCTAGTGGGTGGAAGGCCAAAACCGAAACCATGACGAATAGCGAAAATCACTCAAAGGAATCACGAGCCTGATTTTGATAAAATGTAAACTGCATCATTGTTTTTTTGAAAAATCAATAAGTATTCCTAGCCAGAATCGAAACAATTAATTTTGAAAAAAACATCCTGTATTATTACACCATTCGATAGTGTCGCTGCTAAGGATCAAATTCTGGGAAGTAATGACATACGGCAAACGATAGGAAATAGTTAATTTTTGTTAAAATACATAACAGTATGCAAACTTAGTAGAAACCACACAACTTTGACATCAGATATTTCAGCTCCTATATAATTTTTAGCAAAATTCTTTTAGGAGTCATTTTTATCATATATTCCACTATACGTTAGCAACAATTATCTTTGTGGCCGCTGAGAAAAAAAAACATGCCACTGGTCCATACAAACTTACCCAATGCCTTTTTAAACCTAGGTGTAAGAAACAAAATTATTTTGCCCACCTTTGCAACTGTGCCATCTCCACAGGTGGAAGCGACAGGGTGGCTCGCGAAACTCAATTTTTCTTACGTTTTAGGCAATTTGCCGATCAGTGACCAATCAGTGACAGTTTTTATTTTGAATAAAACATGATCCGCGGGCGTAAAACGTACGTATTGACATAATTGTAGTCATTAAAATCATTAATACAACCTCTTTAAGTTCATTTAATCCCAATGAATGATTATTTCAGGAAAAAGTAATTCTATGGGGCTAACGGGTTGTATTGATGACTGATGATTATAACTCAGTAAAAGCCATTTTAGTTACGGCCGCGTATCATATTTTGTTCAACATGCAGCCACAGACACTGACTGCCAAATTGCAAAAAAAAATGACAGAAAATTTTAATTTCGCGACCTTCCCTGTCGCTCCCACCTTGGGTGCTTATACAAGCTGTTGTTTTGCATCCTCGTCAAATTAAGGAGGTACGGTAACTATGCTAAATTGCTAATGATTCTCGACCTGAATCAGTAATGAAATAGGCAGGTATTATTTTTATTTATTTACGGAAATCGGTAAATGTGATCCACCCGTGTTTTAAACGCGGCCTGTCCGATCCTCGCCCTCTAGCCATGCTTTCACACATACAAAAAATCAATAGTTTATTCGATAATTTCTTATTCCCACGTTAAGGGGGTTTTCCTGAAATACTGACAAACACAACCAAATAGCAGCGTTTATTAACCTCTTTATCCTTTCGCGCGAACAGTAAAACCCCGCGTGTAGCCCTTCGGGGGCCCCTTGATTACGCCATCGCGTGAGTCATCCGATATCGTAAAGATAAACACTTATAACTCGAGTTATATTAGCTCTAATCTTAAACGGTAAACAGTGTCGGGTTCGTGATGAACGGGGCCATTTATTAATAATAAACAACTCTTTTAGAACTACTTGAGAATTATACATATCCCATATATATGAGAGAGGTCGCAGTAAATACGTCTGTTTTCGTTGCTTATTTTTATTTGGTAAAACTACTCATTCAATTTACACGAAAATTTATATCTAACATCACAAATATACAAGTAATCTAATGACAGTGTTTTTTAGGAGTCCTTCATACATTATTCTTATAAGATCCTAACTCAAACTTCTTGTTAGAATCGGCCATTTTAGAATTCCGCTGTTCAAAGCATGAAAATACTTGAAATATCAATAAATATGAATAGATATGCCTCGAATACATGAAATAATGAATTATCACTATTTTTTCTTTGCTACTATTGTTTCCAAGACCATTTTACATGGTTAAAGAGTCAAATTATTTTTGTTAATTTCGACTAACAAACTTCACAACAAAGGATTTTTTGTTGGCTCAAATCATAATTTTTTGTTATTTTTTCAAGCAAATGACTATCTAAAAAGTTGCGTTATACACTTATAACATACTATACATTTACTTACCAAAGTTTTACAACGTATATCTCACAAAAACAACACTTTTCCGAACATAATAACACGGGTTGCCATTGTCGTTTGACATTCGACATAGACGAGTTTCTATATTTTTTTTAATAATGTTGTGCCGTTTAGTATTACTAACGATTGGTTTTGTTTGAATCGACTACTAGTTGACCATAGAGGTAAATTTTGACAGAACGATTTAGAAATTTACTTTTTTTTATATTAGAGTTTAAGTTTGCTGGTGCGCCGTTGATCCTCGGCGTACCGAATTCGGTACGGCGAGGATCAGCGGTAACGCCCGCGCGTACTCGAATTCGGTACGCGCGGGACGGAAAGGTCTCGATCTCTCGAACGCTCGGAATCTCTAGGTACCGTAATTTAAATTGATTATTGGTGTCTTTTGCGACAACCTCCTGAATTTTGACGAGGATGCAAAAAAACACCTTGTAGAAGCAGGTATCCGCATGAATTTACATTACTATGATAAGAAAATTATATTCTTGTTCATATATCATCATATTCCATGAAAATTTCAAGATGGCGCTGTTAGTTCTGCTTTTTGCCACGTTCGTAAAGATCCTCCTACAACTGTTTTGTTGCACATGTGGTCCGTGTAGGGATGGGCAAGTGAAAAAAATATATCGATATTTATCGAATCGATATTATTAAACAGTATCGATAATTATCGAGTGAAAAATATCGATATATCGTCAGTTTTCGAATGATCACGCTCGAATGTTCGAAAACCACATTTTTTTATGATTTTTAGACTCGATCAGCACTGCCGTCAAAATGACGATGACCATATTTATGCACTTGAAATTTATAAGGGTAAATTAAGAAACTTGCGTGCTATATACAGAAGTTTTAATGGCGTTGTATTATGTAATTTTTCTCCAACTCTCCTATTTAACCCACACTTATAGTATTTGATAATTAGAATATTAAATATTTATATAAATAATGAGGATGACGAATTACATAATTGCTAGCCCCTTTCGGGGTCAATACCAACCCAGCGGAGGTTTGCGCGTCGAGCACATTTGGGGGCCCGTACCGAACTATATTTTTAATAGTATTAGTATTTCCGTGCACGCAGCCAATAGTCTTACTGTTATATTGCATTTCATAAAGATTGTGGCGGGATTTTTTAAACATAACGATACGCGAGGACCATGCAAGGAATATCTAATAACATTAAACACGAAACCAAACTTGCGTTAAAAAAATATCGAAATTGATACGAATTCGATACTCTAAAATAAATATCGAATATCGATATATCGCGTTTAAAAATATCGACGATATAATTATATCGATTATTGTATGAAAAAATTTCGATATATCGATATTTTTTGCCCATGCCTAGGTCCGTGATCGTGGTGGTGTGGTGTAGACATGGGTCGGATTAGGTAAAAACGATACCTAATCCACCTAATCCTAATATTTAAAAATACCTAATCCATTTACCTAATCCTAATATTTATTCAATATGGCCGCTGGCCTGTTACCGATATTATGTATCGTATCGCGGATTGGGTAAGAAATATTCGGATTAGGTAAATGGATCGTATGGACGTTCCGTTTCTGATATATTGTGGAACGGTGGATTATATTTCGTTTTTAATGGGCAAATGGTACTTAAAGTTAACGTGAATACTTTGGTTTTTAACATCTAAAAGAGTGTTCAGTCCAGTAGTATTCTACATAGACGGCGCTGGCGGCAGTGCCAATTAAACTTGAAACTTAAACCCCACATTTTAAGGTACAGAACTACGGAATATCTCCTGCGTAGACTTTGTACGAATATTTTGTGCCATACCTAATCCTCGACGCTTTGGATTAGGTACGGATTCGCATCGAAAAATACCTAATCCACATACCTAATCCAATATTTATGCCTCACGTCTAGTGTGGTGATGTTGACAGCTGAGCTGACTGACTGAGGCATTTCAATTTGTCATTGCTGGCGTAAGTGTAGTTTCAACGCAAGTTTTCTGCACGGTTTAACCGGTAAGTTTTCATGAGAATATAGGTTCATTAAGTCAGGTTTTTCAATTTTAACATATCTTGTGATCGCCCTGTCATTATTCTTCCAAATTGTTTCGAGATTTCTGAGAACCTTTCGAACAATTATTTCACTTACCATATGGTTCGCGTAAGGCATAATTATATGTATTTGTTACTAATAACAATGTACATTATTAAATGAAATAAAGTTTAATAATGCAAGCAAGATATTCTGATTACCTTATGAGAGTTATAGCAGTTATCAGTAGTTAAATAAAATTGTAACCTTTTGGCATTAGCTAGTCGTTGTATTGTATATAAAAAAATACATAATATACATCAGCATGATGCAATTGCAAGATTTTATGATAAAATAACCATTTGATGTCAAACAAGAAAAATAAAAAGTGTTTTTTTGCATAATAATTAAAAAAGCATTACTTAGTTCTATTGATTTTGTTACTAAAGCAGGTACCTTTTCCAGTGAAAGACTTTTATCAGGAAAATGTATAAGATGTATTAAAGTCGTAAACAGAGTTATTTTTAATTAGACACCACTACTAGACAAAACACCACACTGACACAACAACACTTCATAAATTATGTCACTGCAGCTGTAACATGCTAGACAGCTACCAGTATTACTATAGTGCTCTGTCCAAAGAGGCTTTAACAGTTACATTATTAAAAAAAAACATACCTAATAAAAAAAAATGTTAAACAGTTAAATATTAAAATCTGTAAGTGATGAATCTTCGTTAGGTTACAAATCTCTGAATTTAGAAACTAAGTTAAAGCAGTTAAGATAGTATCCAAATCCAATGTACATGGTACCTGTTTTGCTTTGTAATTACATTTGTTATTTTCATTCTGCCTTCATATAATTTAATTCAATGTCTATGAAACATTGTATAGCATTTAAAAAAGTAATTGTAAGGGATTTGTCTAAGCTCCCCCTCCCCTCCATAGTCAACTGTACCTTGTCGCCATATTTGATGAAATAAGGTGAGTTTGGAGAGTGAACATAAAATAAACTACATTTATTTTGTGAATGTGCTATCAATTTTATTCTATTTCATTTTAATGTTTCAAAAGTACGTTTCTGTAATGCCCTTGTCACATATATGTGACAACCAAGCGCATGCCCTGCATGCCAACAACACAAATATGTGACAAAAAATGTGGTGCACTATAACACAAAGTAAGCAATTTAAATCATTACTTTTTTATGGGTTTATGTATATATATGCTTAAAATGTGATCTATTTATCTTAAATTTTTTATTAAGACATTAGTTAATAAATATGAAATGTCTTATTAAGAAATAAGTTAAGAATACTATCCCCTTTTTTTGATCAAGAAATTTCTTTTTTTATTTGTAAGTATTTCCGGTGAATTTGTGACTTGGTGTGGAGGGCACGCGCATGTGTTTTTTCTCTGGCATTCTAAAGGTTAATGGCTTAATTTAATTAAAAATTAAGGTACCTAAGAACAACACCAACATACAATTATTTTCTGGCAACTTTGGCCTATAGATAATTGTTACAAGCTAGGTATAGGATAAATTAACACACTACCAGTTAAACACTGAAAATCTTTATTCAACACTGAACACTTAAAACTTAATCATAAATAAACTTCTGATTACTACTCACTTAGATATTGCATCGCCAGCCTCAAGTTCACCTAAGGCCTTGTTCACACCAGCAATCTGAACTTCGGCTTCGCAGATATGATTCTCATGCTGGTGAACCTGCTCCTTGATCACCTTGAGATCTTTGCAGGCCCGAAGGCAGCTAATAAGCCGATTCCTGCCGGATTCCCTTCGGGAACAAGGCACTATACGTAGTGCCGACTGGTACTTAAATAGTAATTGTAAGCAAATCTGTACATATCACATCACAATACAGATCATTGAATACATCCTAGGATTGAAAACATTACAAAAATGCCAACATTTTTCATGTGAACCAAGAAACCTACAGTTAGCGCCAATAAGCCGGTGCTCGTGTGTCAGAATTCAAAACTAAATCCGGAAGGACGCGGACACGTGACTTCGCGGCTCGCAGCACTGTTTTGTAGGAACTAGGTAAGCCGAAGGTTTTCGAGTTGCGACAGGGAATTTTCAATGTTTGTATGTATAGAAATCTAAATTAGAACCACTCTCCGATGTCTGCTTGAGCTGAAATTTAGCACACACCTTTGGTTCTAAGAACAATACATTCTTATGACAGACATAACTTAATCCTGCAGCCAGGATCGTCTTCTCATAAGGGAACTCGTCAACGGTTAATAGCGTGGACACGAATCTTTGCATACGAGTTCGTATTTGATGGATAATCACGATTTGTATCGTGAACCGTGCAGCCAGGATCGTCTTCTCACGAGGGAACTCTTCAATGGTTAATAGCGCAGACACGAAAATTTGAGTACACGTTCATATTTGATGAATAAACATAAATTCGATCACGATCTCATCCTGCAGCCAGGATCGTCTTCTCACGAGGGAACTCTTCAACGGTTAATAGCGTGGACACGAAAATTTGAGTACACGTTCATATTTGATGAATAAACATAAATTCGATCACGATCTCATCCTGCAGCCAGGATCGTCATCTCACGAGGGAACTCTTCAACGGTTAATAGCGTGGACACGAAACTTTTTACAAGAGTTCATATTTGATGGATACACATGAATTCTATTATGATCTCATCCTGCAGCCAGGGTTGTCTTCTCACGAGAAAACTTCACAACGGTTAAAAGCACGAAAACAAAACGGATATAAAAAAGTGTTGAGATAGTGACGTCAGAAAAGAATACAAGAAAACTAAAAATGTTAAAATTAAATTAAAAGTTGTTCATCATTTCAGCCGAAAGACGTCCACTGCTGGACATAGGCCTCCCCCAAGTGTCGCCACATTGTCCGGTCCCGTGCGACTCGCATCCAGCGGATCCCCGAAACCTTCACCAGGTCATCGGTCCACCTAGTGGGAGGCCTTCCAACGCATCGTCTCCCGGTTCGCGGTCGCCATTCCATAACTTTTCGGCCCCATCGGACATCTGTTCTGCGAGCAATGTGCCCTGCCCACTGCCACTTAAGTTTGGCAATTCTTCAGGCTACGTCGGTAACCTTGGTTCTCTTGCGGATGTCCTCATTTCTGATTTGATCACGCAAGGAAACTCCGAGCATAGCTCTCTCCATTGCCCTTTGGGTGACTTTGAGCCTTCTGATGAGGCCCATTGTGAGCGGCCACGTTTCGGTCCCGTATGTACTCACTGGCAACACACACTGGTCATAGACTTTCGTCTTGAGACACTGCGGTAAGTTGGACGAGAAGATACCACGCAGCTTCCCGAACGCTGCCCAGCCGAGTCGGATTCGACGATTGACCTCTTTCTCGAAGTTAGACCTACCCAACTGGACCGTTGGTCCCAGGTAGACATAATCGTCTACAACTTCGGTAGTAGAGTCTCCGATCTTGATAGGAGTGGGTGTTACATGGGCATTCAACATGACCTTGGTTTTGTCCATGTTCATTTTAAGACCCACTCTTTCGGAAGCTCTACTGAGGTCATCGAGCATTGTACTGAGGTCCTCCATGGTCTCAGCCATGACCACTATATCGTCGGCAAATCGAAGGTGAGAGATGTATTCGCCATTGATGTTGATGCCTAGCCCTCTCCAGTCCAGAACCATGAAGACATCTTCCAGTGCAGCGGTGAACAGTTTCAGAGATATGACGTCTCCCTGTCTCACACCTCGCTGCAGAAGGATAGGTTCCGAGGTCTGGTCCTGAAGTCGGACTGACATGGTGGCGTTTTTGTACAAACACGTCAACACCTCGATGTACCGATAATCAATTTGGCACCGTTGGAGAGACTGCAGTCCAGCCCAAGTCTCGATCGAATCGAAGGCTTTCTCGTAGTCCACAAACGCTAAACAGAGAGGCAGGTTGTACTCTTCGGTCTTCTGTATAACCTGTCGCAGCGTATGTATGTGGTCTACGGTGCTAAAACCTTTTCGGAATCCGGCTTGTTCGGGAGGCTGAAAATCGTCAAACATGCGCGCGAGACGATTCGTGATGACTCTTGAAAACAACTTGTAGATATGGCTCAGAAGTGAGATGGGTCTATAGTGCTTCAACCGGGCGTTGTCGCCCTTTTTGAAGAAGAGTACCACCACACCCCTGCACCATGCCTGTGGCTTTTTCCCCTCGAGTATGACGGAATCAAACAGCTTCTGAAGGGCCGTAAGTACCGGTTTACCACCCGCCTTCAGAAGTTCGGCCGTAATTCCATCATCACCCGGTGCCTTGTTGTTTTTAAGCTGTTTCAGACCCATCCTAATCTCGTACAGGCTGATGTCCGGGATGTCTTCTGTGTAGTGTCGGGTCAGTCTAGCTCTTGGGTCATTCGCTAGATTTACAACGGGTTTCCTGGTTGACGTGTACAACTGCCCATAGAATCTCTCGATCTCCCTCAGTAGCTCCGGTTTGGCGGATACGATTCTGCCATCGTCGGTCTTCAGTTTTGTGAGCTGGCTCTGGCCAATAGCCAGATCTCTTGCAAATACCTTGGAGCCTTTATTCCGCTCAATGGCGTCTTTAATACGCTCGGTATTAAATCGGCGGAGGTCGCTCTTCAAGGATTTAGAGATCTGTCTATTGAGCTGCCGGTATTTCTACGCGTCTTCTGAAGACTGCAGGATCATCTCACGCCGTTCCTTCATGAGCTTGAGATTATGATCAGAGAGATTTTTGTTCTTCTGTGTACGACGCGTCTTGAAGAACTTAGACCCTGTCGTATGGACAGTTTCCACGAATCCATCGTTGCATTCGTCCACTGAGCTTCCTAGGCACTGGAAACGATTCTGGAGATCAAGCTTAAAGCTCTCGGGGTTTTGGATCTGGATCTGTGCTGGTCGGAGCGTAGACTACATCAGTTACCTTTCAAGCTTAATATTGATGTTCAATGTGCCTCTTACCATGCGGTGATCGCTCCCAGTTTTCACCGAATTGATCACAGAGACATCATTGAACATTTGCTTCTTGGTTGACATGATGAAGTCAATCTCATTTTTAGTTGCACCATCGGGGCTCTGCCAGGTCCACTTCCTGTGCTCACGCTTTCTGAAGGAGTTCATCATATAGAGGCCCTCCTTCTCCATAAAACTAGCCAGTTGGTGTCCCCGGTGGTTCCGACATCCAAACCCAAATTGCCCCACCTGCAGCTCATCTCCGTCTCGCTTGCCCAGTTTCGCGTTGAAGTCCCCCATGACAACGGTAAAGTGAGTTTTGAAACCATGGCTCATCATGGCTTTGGAGATATCCTCATACATGGTCTCCACTTCGTCGTCGGGGTGTGCCGAGGTCGGGGCGTAGACCTGTATGATCTTCAGCGAATATCTTGAGGATATTCTGAGTATCAGGTACGCCACCCTGGTCGACACACTCTCGATCTTCACCACGTTATTCACAAGGGACTTGTGGACGATAAACCCAACACCACCCTGGGACTGCCGGTCACCCTCTCGGAAATAGAGTAGGTTGCCGGATTTCAGCATAATCGTGTCCTCCCCCTCTCTTCGGACTTCAGATAATCCTACAATACTCCATCGCAACTTGCTCAATTCCTCCTCGAGTTCCGTTATCTTCTCGTCGGTCCGGAGTGTTCGCGTGTTATATGTTGCCAGGTCAAGTCGTCTGTATATATATATTAGGTCTTTACCTATGAAATTGCCGTTTTGTTTGAAAAAAGTTAAAGTATTTTTTTTTCGAACTTATTTATTTCTTTTATTCAAAGTAATCACCCCTGCAATCAATGCATCTTTGCCAACGCTGTGGCAGTTTATGGATGCCCTTCTTGAAAAAATCAGCACGGACGGGAGGACGGGAGACAACAAACTCTTCAAAGGCGTTTTGTACTGCCTCTCGGGAATTGAATTTTTTTCCCGCTAAAAAGTTGTCCAAATTTTGGAAAAAGTAATAGTCGGAAGGCGCAAGATCTGGTGAGTATGGCGAATGAGGGAGAGCTTCCAAACCCAACTCATGCAGCTTAGAGACGGTCTGTTGTGCAGTATGGGGCCGCGCGTTGTCGTGAAGTAGCAGTGGAGACGACCGATTGACCAAAGCTGGTTGCAGACGTGCGAGTTTCGCCATCATTGTGGTCAGTTCTTCAATGTACACATCTGCAGTAATGCTCTCGCCATTTTGTAAAAAGCTATGATGAATCACACCAGCACTAGACCACCAAACTGTGACCATCACCTTTCTAGGGGTCATTTTTTGTTTTGCACATTGCTTTGGTACCGAACCAGGATCTAACCAACTTGCTGAGCGCTTTCGATTGTCAAAAAGAATCCATTTTTCGTCGCACGTAACAATTCGGTTCAAAATTCCTTCATTTCTGTGCCTGTTAAGCAGCGCAAGGCAAGTCTCGACGCGTACGTTGCGCTGGCGATCGTTAAGTTCGTGGGGCACCCATCTATCAAGCTTTTTTATCTTGCCAATCTGTCGCAAATGGACCAATATTGTTTTAATGCTAACATCAAAAGCTGCTGCCAGCTCAGCTGTGGATTGAGTTTCATCAGCTTCAACAATCACCTTTAATTCATCATTGTTGACCAAAGTTTCCGGACGACCACGTGGTTCATTTTTCAAGTCAAAATTCCCAGAACGGAACCGAGCAAACCAATAACGGGTTGTGCGTTCGTTTGTACAGTTCTCTCCGTAAACGTCGTTGATGTTACGGGTCGTTTGTGCCGCGTTGGTGCCACGACGGAACTCATATTCCATAATTACACGAAATTTCAAAGTATCCACTAAGAGGAAAAATGTTGAAATGTAATGAAAATACAACGCTAATCAATAAACAAAAGACTGATTTTGTAAATAGAATGTCATATTTTTAAAACAAAATTAATTTGAATTTAGAACTCATAGCCAATCAAAACTTTTTTTTGTTTGAAAAAGTCTGTACTGCAATACGGCAATTTCATAGGTAAAGACCTATGAAAGTATTATATATGTTATTAGCGACCTCGAAACCACGAAAACAGCGTATCTTTGTAAACACTTGTTTTTAAAAAGGTAACAACTTTTATATATATATATATATCAAATAAAATTATAAAATAAATAAGTTAATTTAATTAATTTTAATTTAAATAGATTTTTTTTATATATATATAAAAAAGTTGTTACCTTTTTAAAAACAAGTGTTTACAAAGATACGCTGTTTTCGTGGTTTCGAGGTCGCTAATAACGAAACTGAGGCCAAAATTAAAAATGGCGCCGACGTATATTTCTGTATATTTTTGTCATGGGTGTCGTTTACGGGGTTTTCGGGTTCGCTGATAATTAAAATGAAAATTGAAAAATGCGATGACGAATAACAAAATTTAAATTTTCATTTCTTTATCTTCGGCCTTCCCTTGCGCAAATTTGACCCTTCGCCACTGGATCTTTGCCAAAGGTTGCATGAAGATCCTTTATGAGGAGCATCTGTTCTTCTTGGCGACGGACCTTCTCTTTATCTCGCTGTAACTGCCTCCAACCGGCGAGCCTGCTCCTCTTTGTCCCGTTGCAACTGCTCTTCTAACCGGCGAGCTTGCTCCTCTTGACGACCAGCTTGCTCTTCTTGACGATGAGTTTGCACTTCTTGATGACGAGCGTGGTCCTGCAGCAGTGCCATTAAAGCAGACAAGTCTGGCGCCGCTGATGCTGGAGAAACTTTGGATGAGCCAGCAACTGGCTCTGGACAGCAGCCGGTGTCTGTGTCGGAGAATCTCCAATCCTCCTTTGGTCCATGTCTTGATGTCGATGACTTCAGGCCCCGTATTCACAAACGCTCGGATTCGATTTCGATTCGATAAGTGATGTGTCTATATTGTTTTGGCATTACGAAAGCGAGCGAGATAGACATACGACATTCCGAATCGAAATCGAATCGCAGCGTTTGTGAATACGGGGCTGGTACGGATACCATCCGTGTCGTCCTTTGGTAGAATCGGCATAACTTATTTCACTTCTGTTACCAAATTATTACGACCTGGGTATAGGATAAATGGATAAATTAACACACTAACAATTAAACACTAAACATCTTTATTCAACACTAAACACTGCAAACTTGATCACAAATACAGTCATCATCATCATCAGCCTATAATGTTCCCACTGCTGGGACACAGGCCTCCTCTCAATGAGAGGGAGTGCGCTGTAAATGCTGTAATCTACCACGCGGGCCCAGTGAGGGTTGGTAGATGTCACATGTCTTTGAATTTTTAGTTCTAGAACATGCCGGTTTCCTCACGATGTTTTCCTTCACCGTTTTGAGGGCAGCGGTGATGAATTAATTACACAAAGTAATATGCGCCTGCCTGGGTTCGAACCCACGGCTTACTACTCGTAAGTCGTGGCTGCCACCACTGGGCCACCGCTGCTCTCACAAATACAGTACTGATCACTATTCACTTAAAAATCGCACTAGTAGTTCACTTTGATCGCTTCGTTCCGTAACCAAAATCAGACTGACTCTCCTGCAAACCCGTTGACTATTTATAAGGCCGACCCATCTTCGAGAAACTTCCACAAAACAATTTTCATCGTTTCGTATTTGAAATGTAATTATTTTGTGTTTACAAAATAATTACATTTCAAATACAACAGAACAACCAGAACAGAAGCAATAATAAAATATAAAACAAACCAAAATTATTTAAAAAAATGTTAGTATGTCATCCATCATCATCAATCAAAAACGGTTTAAATGTCAAACCCTAAAAAGCACAAAAACAACTATGTCTACTTCATTTTTTACGTAAATCAACTGAGAATTAAATGACAATGAAATCACTGTTTTATATTATATGTCCAACCATAAAAAGCTCAAACACTACCATGTCCATTCCATATTAGGTAAACTTAATGAAAATTAAATGTCAATTAAATTTAATTAAATGAATATTAAAATGCCAAATAGGTATAAATTAAATGTCATTAAATTACAATTTACATTATTATCCAACAAAATAAGCTCAAAAACAACCATGTCTATTCCATGTTGCGTAAATTAAAAGAGAATTGTCAATGTCAATCAAAAAACTCATACACTAGTTATCTGGAATCATTCAACTTCAAATCTGATACAGAATATAATCATTTTTCTAATAGGAAGGCTTTCAGTTGTGCCTTAAATAAGTTTGTGTTAGAGAGCAAACTTTTTAAATCGGTAGGTAACTTATTATACAGGGTGTGGTGCATCGTGTGCCAAATTGAAATGGTCGACTAGAGGGGTCATTTGCTATCCTTTCAGACCTCCTAAACAATTGTCATGTCCTGTGGATTTTTTCATCGACTTTTTATTGTTTTATTAAAAAAATACCCAAATTTTACATTCAAATACAAATTAAAAAAAAAAAAGTATAAGTTGTAGACCCTGAATTTTAATTTTATTTTGATATATATTGTATTCCAGTACTTCTTAATTCAAAATTAGTGACATTAGCCATCTAGTTTTTTTTAATTAACTTGCAAAGTTTCGGACTTCAATTAAAGCTGTCCATGTTGCAGCTATTTACATGGCTATAAAAAAAAACCAAAAGCGACCGGGATCTTCCAACTCCCTCAAAAATTCTCTAGTCTATCCTCTTGCTAGTGATGTACCACGTGCCATAAAAATCTTTTTATAACTTTGTGAATTCGCTAGAATTGTGAATCGAGTCACAAAATATTAAATTCCAAATTACGATTTAATTTTTTTTTTGCTTAAATGATACCTGAAAAACTTATTAAATCTGTTGCGCCTTCCGACTATTACTTTTTCCAAAATTTGGACAACTTTTTAGCGGGAAAAAAATTCAATTCCCGAGAGGCAGTACAAAACGCCTTTGAAGAGTTTGTTGTCTCCCGTCCAGCTGATTTTTTCAAGAAGGGCATCCATAAACTGCCACAGCGTTGGCAAAGATGCATTGATTGCAGGGGTGATTACTTTGAATAAAAGAAATAAATAAGTTCGAAAAAAAAAATACTTTAACTTTTTTCAAACAAAACGGCAATTTCATAGGTAAAGACCTAATATATTTCTCATTATTAAATGAATTTAAATCCTGTTACATTTTTGCCGTAAGTAGTATTTAAGGTTTTTTGATTTTCTTGATTTTCTGTGAAGTCCGGAGCAGAATTTGTTTAATTTTCTTAATAATAGTGAGACATGGTGATATAAATCATTTTAGCACTATTTTTGTCCTGTTAATATTTTTGCCTTAAGTACGAAGTCAGATTATAAGATTTAAAAAAAAAAACGAATGTTCCTTGGACGAAAATGTTTAATTTTCTGACCTACTTGTAGTACTCAATCTGTTCTACAAATACTCCAAATAAACATACCTGTTTATATTTTTTTCCACCAAGTTAAATACATATTAGACGTTTTCTTAAAAAAAACATATACGCGGAGGTGAACTTTTCGCGGGATACAGCTTAATATACTCTCCTGTCCATACCCTACACATTCAATGAAAAATATCGCTGTTTTTAATTAATGCAAAGTTAGCCTAATATTCGGCGTAAATTCCCCGGACTACAATACATCAATATGGCGGCATTTAATGGTATCTACGGTAATGCTATTTCAAAAAAACATTGCCGAATGGAAGTTTTTAATATTTTACATGTTTAAAATGGGTAACAAAAACTGAAATCCATTTTTGGAACTTCTCTGGGACAAGTTTAAAATTCATTAAATAACCGTACAAATTTAACCAAATTAGCAAAAAGGCATTACAACGTGGACCTTTTACCTTGTAATACGATTTAAATCAAAATCTCAGTATAGTTTCTTTGAACCTTATCAAAATAATTGAGTTTGAAATTGCGAGTGGTAGACTGGGACATACAAATTTTCGTACATTACAATTTTCGACAGCTTATATTTAGTTGATTTTTTATTTAAATACTCTGTAAACTTAAGTAACAATTATGCTGCTAAGCAAAACAGTATCAGTAATATATAGATTACACCAAAGTTATTCATCTACAGTGTCATGGGACATTCCACAAATGAGTAATGGCAAAAAAAAAGAGAAATGCTCATGATCTAGACTCTTATCTACTTTTGCGGACAATTTTTTAAGATCATGCGCTCCATTTATTGCGTTTGTGTAATCACCAAAAACAACACGATGCGTCAGGCTGAGCAGTGTTCATGAAATTTAATAATCGTTTGTGAAGACAAGATACAATATTGGACCTAAAATTGAGCCTTGAAGGACCTCGCTTCTAATGTATAACATCTTTGATTTATATGCTATTTCATGATTTTTGATTTTTTTCATCGTGGCACATTCTAGGATTATTCTCGAATCTTCTAGACATACTAGACTCGAAAGTAATCCTAGAAAGTTCTCGTAGTCCAAGCGACATAACAATATATATCTTACATACAAACATATGATAAAATACACGTTCTGTTAGTAAATAAAACCTTAAACTACATAATATGTAATGACACTTGTGCACTATGTCGTTGCGATTAAGATTCCTTATTTCTCAAAAAAAATATAAGTCTTTTTCTCAGTCAGTCTTTCCTTACTTGTGTTAAAAACTGTAAATAACTGGTTGATTTTGTGGTTAAATAGGAAATAAAATGTTTGACTAAAACCATCTATTTTGATGCAGTTCATCCAATTTGCAAAAAGAAGAGTTGAAAAAAATCCCAATACCAGAATTTACAAAATTGATGATTTGTAAAAGATACTAAAAAGAGAGATAAAAATACTAATACTGCTTTATAAATTGGTTTAAGCATGTTTTCCGGAAATAGACTATCTACATGCATCTATTTATTGTATGTCTATTCAAACAAAATAATTATGTATTGATTTTTATACTTCCCAGATATTTTCATGTATGAATATATAAATATCAAATACCTACCAATTTTGTAATAATTAAAGGAATATGATTCCAGGCTAAACAAACAATGACAAGAGTTTAAACATAATCATTTCTTCTATTTCAGATTCACCCAAAAATGGATACTGCAATGAACGGCAACCAGATAAGAAAAACCTTTATCGATTTTTTTATTAATAAGGGGCATAGATATGTGCATTCGTCTTCTACAATACCTTTGGACGATCCAACGCTATTATTTACCAATGCTGGTATGAACCAATTCAAACCTGTCTTTTTAGGGTCTGTGGATCCTAACTCTGATATGGCTTCGTATGTACGAGTTGTTAATACCCAGAAATGTATAAGAGCTGGTGGTAAACACAATGATCTAGATGATGTGGGTAAAGATGTTTACCATCATACATTTTTTGAGATGATGGGTAACTGGTCTTTCGGTGATTACTTCAAAAAAGAAATATGTGGATGGGCCTGGGAACTTCTTACTGAAGTTTATAAGTTGCCTGGAGATCGTTTGTATGTTACTTACTTTGGAGGAGATGCTTCTTCAGGCCTGGAACCAGATCTAGAATGCAAAGAAATCTGGCTGAAATTAGGTCTGCCTGAATCACACATTCTACCTGGGAGTATGAAAGATAACTTTTGGGAAATGGGAGAAACAGGTCCATGTGGTCCATGCTCAGAGTTGCATTTTGACAGAATTGGAGGACGTGATGCAGCTCATCTCGTCAATATGGATGACCCTGATGTACTGGAAATTTGGAATTTGGTGTTTATTCAATACAACAGAGAAACAGATGGGTCATTAAAGCCGTTACCGAAAAAACATATCGACTGTGGATTAGGTCTGGAAAGGTTAGTGTCTGTTATTCAAAATAAGAGAGCTAATTATGATACAGATTTTTTTACGCCTATATTTAAAGCAATAGAAATTGGCACTGGAGTGAGACCTTACTCTGGAAAAGTTGGATCTGAAGATGTCGATGGAATCGACATGGCATATAGAGTTTTAGCTGATCATGCAAGAACATTAACTATTGCTTTATCAGATGGTGGGTGTCCAGACAATACTGGTAGAGGTTATGTACTTCGACGAGTCTTGAGGAGAGCTGTACGTTACGCTTCCGAAAAACTTAATGCCAAACCAGGCTTTTTTGGATCTTTAGTTCATACTGTTGTTGAGTTGTTGGGAGATGTTTTTCCTGAAATAACAAAAGATCCTGTATCTCTGATTCAACTTATAAATGAAGAAGAAGTGCAATTCTTGAAAACACTTTCACGTGGAAGAAATTTGCTTAATAGAACTGTTGAGAAACTAAGCGGTAAAGTTATACCTGGTGATGTTGCCTGGCGTCTTTATGATACTTACGGTTTTCCGATTGATCTAACACAATTAATGTGTGAAGAAAACGGTCTTACGATAGACATGGATGCCTATGAAAAAGCAAAGAAGGAATCCCAGCTAATTTCACAAGGAAAAGTTGCTGGCCAAGAAGATTTATTGGCTCTTGACGTACATGCTATAAGTCATTTGCAAGAATCTGGTGTGCCTCCAACAGATGATTCACCTAAATATAACTATGTGCCATCATCTGCCGAAAGTGAAGCAGTTTATAATTTTACTCCTTGTACTGGAACTATAGTTGCCTTACGAAAAGACAAACAATTTGTTAAAGAAGTCTTATCTGGAGAATGTGGCATTATACTGGACAAGACAAATTTTTATGCTGAACAAGGTGGACAAATTTATGACGAAGGTTATATGGTAAAAGTGGATGATGAGAGTATTGAGTTCATGGTAAATAATGTACAAGTTAAGGGAGGATATGTACTGCATACTGGTAAACTAGAAGGCTCTTTAAAGATAGGAGATAAGTTGTTACTGCATATTGATACTGAAAGGCGAAGACTTGTAATGAACAACCACACGGGTACCCATATACTTAATAATGTGTTAAGAAAAGTTCTTGGAAATGATTCTGATCAACGTGGTTCCCTTGTCATGCCAGACCGTCTTAGGTTTGATTTTACCAACAAGGGCCCTATGTCTTTAAAACAAATTAAAGACACAGAAGATCAGATTAAAGAAATCATAAATAAAAATATGACTGTTTATGCTAAACATACGAACTTAACTGATGCTAAAAAAATAAAAGGTCTAAGAGCTATGTTTGATGAACACTATCCAGATCCAGTTCGTGTTGTATCTGTTGGTATACCTGTTGAAGACTTAGAGAAAAATCCAGATGGACCAGCTGCCTTCGAGACATCTGTAGAATTTTGTGGTGGATCTCATTTACATCAGACAGGCCACATTGGAGATTATGTCATTGTAAGCGAAGAAGGCATAGCTAAAGGAATTCGGCGAATTGTTGCTTTGACTGGACCAGAGGCAATGAAAGCTATAAGTAAATCGAGTACATTAGAAAACGAAGTCAATAATGTTGCCAATTTCATTAAAGATCAGAGTGACAATGTGAATCAGAAGGAAATTCTTAGAAAAATTGTCGATCTTACAAATGACATTTCTCAAGCTCAGATTTCGTATTGGAAAAAAGAAGAACTAAGAACTATGCTTAAAAATTTGAAAAAACAACTTGATGATAAAGAGAGAGCTGCAAAAGCTGTGACAATTACACTGGTTGCAGATAAGGCCAAAGCAATCTGCGAAGAGAAGAAGGAAAGCAAAGTTATTGTTTCAGAGTTAAAGGCTTTTGGTAACACTAAAGCTTTAGATGGTGCCTTAAAGCAAGTAAAGCTTCTGTGCCCAACTACAGCAGCTATGTTCTTCTCCGTGGACGCTGAAACAAACAAGATATTTTGTCTTGCTGTTGTGCCTAAAAACGCAATTGAAAAAGGTTTGTTGGCTTCTGAATGGATTCAGTCTGTTGTCCCAGTTATAGGTGGAAAGGGAGGTGGCAAAGCAGAATCTGGCCAGGCTTCCGGAAATAATTACACCAATCTTGTAGAAGCAATGAAAATTGCAGAAGAATTTGCTAATCTGAAACTTTGCTAAATTTAATATCAGTTCATAACTCATTTCTATTAATGTAATACACATTAACATTATTGCTTAAAATAATTGTTTTCTTCATTATTATTCTATTTAATTAAATACTCTTAATATTAATATAACTGTTTCTTTTTAGCCAAAAACAGAGTGACCCCAATTCCCCAATACACCCATGTATGGGTGCGTGTTCAAAGATACAGGTTCCCAGTACAGACGTGTGCTGTATCGATTGGTTTGAGTGATATTGTCAAAGACCTGTTCTTATTTTATCAGCACCAATCGGAGCCATCCTTGCCGACTTTGCCGTACTGCAAATTTGTATTCTATATGCATGTAAGCACCCATGTATACTAAATGTACATAGGTATATCTATTATCCACATATTTATCAAGCCTTGAATATCAGAATGGGTACTTGTTATTTAATTATGAGTGAAAGTATCTAAATATTAGAAAGCGGATGTAGTCAATACGTATCCACATAATTATAAAGCCTCGAGTGTCAGAATGATACTTGTTATTTACTATGGTCTATGTGAAGGTATTTTATTTCCAACGATAACTCATACTTTAGGTAACAACTCAGCTCGAAGGGAAACGCTTTTTTTCCAATTTATGAGACACTAGCTTCTGCCCGCGACTTCGTCCGCGCGGAATAGTTACTTTGGGCTAACGCTAACTTTAACCCGCGACTTTGTTTACGGAAAAGGTGAAAATCTATATATATATATATATAAATTACGTGTCACGTTGTCTGTCGGGGATGGACTTCTAAACTACTTAACCGATTTTAATCAAATTTGCACACTGTGTGCAGTTTGATCCAACTTGAAAGATAGGACAGCTTACATCTCAATTTATAGTCGCAATATTATTTTATTGCAAATTAAGTCACAATTATCTGTTAACTCCAAACGATTGTAACAGATGGCGGTATCTGTTGACTGGATTGAGTAAGTATTATTACTGTTGGATTGTGAATAAAAGCTTCGTTTTTATTCGTACATGTAAAATATATTTGGCTTAGCAGTTTTACAACGGTGACATAAGTGACACGACTTATTTTATAAAAGGCATCCGAACACTACCAAAAGATTATGACGTCGGAGTAAAACCTCTTCCATAACACCTCCCCTCGAAGTCATAAGCTTCTTACACTGTTTATCTTCGCAATCATGTCGTCATGCCTAGGTTACGCAAGCATTCGTGATGTTTCATCCCATTCAAACCTTTGGTCAAAACATCTGCTGGCATCTTGTCTGTACTCATATACTTTAGATCAATCACGCTTCGTTCCAACATATCTCGAATGAAGTGGTGTCTCACATCTATATGTTTCGTTCTTGCGTGATAACACCTGCTTTGAGCAAGCTTAATTGCACTCTGACTGTCATCGAATAATGTCACACATTCACACATAACACCAACATTATTCCATAAGTCACGCAGATATATAGCTTCTTTGGTAGCTTCCGAAAGTGCCATATATTCTGCTTCCGTGCTGGATAAAGCTATTGATCTTTGCTTTCGTGCCTCCCAGTTTATAGGGGCACCTGCCAAAATAAATGCAAACCCAGAATAAGATTTGCGATCGATTACGTCTGATCCCCAATCAGCATCAACCACACCATACAACGGTTTGCCTGTCCTCTCATAGACTAAGCCAAACTTTGATGTGCCTTTTAAATATCTCAATACGCGTTTTGCCGCCTTCCAATGTTCAATTCCGTAATTATTATTTAATTGACTTAAATAATTTACAGAATACGCTATATCTGGTCTTGTCGATACAGCACGATACATTAGGGCACCTATCAAGCTTTGGTAAGGATATGTACTCATAACATCCTCATTAACGCACTCAGGTTTCTGTAACTTTAGATTTAAATCGATAGGGGTTCTTGCAGGTTTACACTCGGACATTCCAAAGCGTTCTAAAACTTTATCTAAATACACACTTTGGTTCATGTAAACTCTATCTTCTGCATCACGAGTAAATTCAATACCCAAGCAAACATCAATTTTTCCCATATCTTTCATCTCAAATGCGCTAGATAACTTTTTTTTTACATCACACAACCACTGAGTGTTATTCGTAGCCAGAATAATATCATCGACGTAAATAGCAATCAACATCAATTGCTCACCTTTTCGTGCAACAAACATACAAGGATCTTGTGGTAAAGCTGCAAAACCAATACTCGTCAACTTACTCATCCATTCCTTATGCCACTGCAGCCCTGACTGACGCAGACCATACAAAGACTTCTTCAACAAACATACACTATTCTCGCATTCACTCAATGCTTTGTTCCAGCGTTTAGCTGTTTGAAGTACTTTCTTGTCTCTAACGACGTTCTTCTTTGAGCCGATCTTTTGATTTGCGAGTATTTTCTCCAAAACATCGCAAAGTTGATCGGGTACTCCCATGAATACCTCCTCATCTAGTGACCCATTTAAGTAAGCGGTCACGACATCCATTTGATGGATCCCTAATCCCAACTCCGCCGATATTGCAGCTATAAGCCTTACTGATGAAGTCGGATACGTAGAACACTTTTTCTATATTAATCTGGCGTTCTTCACTGCCCGTGTCTACATAAATCTTGACCTTACCAGTCCCGGTAATTTGTGTTCTATCGCTATTAGCTAAATTTAGCTCTGAATCTAGCGGCGTAAAATCCTCGATCATTTGCTTCTCATTGCACATATGACCTGTGCATCCACTGTCAATGCACCAAATAGGATTTACTTTCTCACCTTGCATAACCTCTTCGGTAGTACTCAATAACATTGTTGTCTTTTGCTCTTTGTCCTCTTTATTTTCCGAGCCCTGTGCACTTTGTTTATGCTTGTTGATATGCTTAGTTCTGCAGTCTCTCGCTAAATGCCCATGACGACCACAACGATGACATTCGAAATTATTTTTATAACTGTTGTTGTCCTTGTCATGATTCTTCTTCAGATTGGCATTTTTATTTTTATTGATACGTTTGACGAACATAGCCCCCTGATCAGCTGTCTTGGACTTACGAGCTTCATGATCCTCGATAATCTTCACTTTTAACGTTTCCGTTAATGGTAAATCATCACGTGATTCCATTGCTGTTCTAAACATAGCGAATGAATCCGGTAAACTGTACAACAATAATATGGCTAATAGTTCGTCTATGACAATCAAACCGATTTCTCTCAATTTCTTAACTGCATCAAAAAAATCAGAGATGTGTTTCTTCAAATCATCATCTTCTTGCATACGAGTCAGTACCAGTTTCTTCAACAAAGAGGCTTTTCTAGCAGGACCGCTGGACTGATACATAGATCTCAGTTTTTCCCAAATGGCTTTGGAACTTTCCAAACCATCCAATGCGGCCAATTCACTTGGACTTACCGCTAACAGTATGTCGGCTTCGGCTTTTCTGTCCATTTTCAACCATTCAGCATATTTCGGATCATTTAACTGCGGTTTGGGCAATAATCCCGAAACAAACTCCCATAGGTCATTTTTAATTAATATAGCCCGCATGTGAATTTTCCATGTATCATAGTTATCACCAGTAAGTCGATCAATCTTTACAGATGTAGCCATAATGAAGTTTCTTCAACTCCAAAAACAAAAATTTATTTTCGGTTTACGAAAAAAAAAATACTTATTGCTGCCTACCCATAATTTTATTCACTGTAGCACATTAGGTCGTTTTTTTTACGCACCTGGGCCCATAACCAGTTGGATTGTGAATAAAAGCTTCGTTTTTATTCGTACATGTAAAATATATTTGGCTTAGCAGTTTTACAACGGTGACATAAGTGACACGACTTATTTTATAAAAGCATCCGAACACTACCAAAAGATTATGACGTCGGAGTAAAACCTCTTCCATAACAATTACAATAGATGACGCTGTATAGGAGCGCAGCAGCAATGAAAAATATTGCGAAAACGGGGAAAATGTGACGCAGACGAAGTTGCGCGGGACAGCTAGTATATTTAAATAGTTATTTTAGGTACCTACATCACGCTTTTATAAGTACGGGCCTGCGCAGACGACGGATTTTTCTCCGCGTCGGAGAAAAAAATTAGGCTCCGCGAATAAAAAGTCCGCCGCGGATTTACCGCAAACCAACGCTCACGGTGTGCGATCATCACCACAACTTTTTGCTTTAAATTTTGGTCGTAATACTCTTAATTTGAAGTATCATATAAAGAAGTTAAAAATAGTCCGCGGACAAAAATCCGTCGTCTGCGCAGACTATAAGAGTGGAACTGTAAAATGTTAGGTAAAGTAATGGGTCTTATAACCTTATAGGCCTGCGCAGACGACGGACTTTTCTCCGTGGCGGAGAAGAAAGTACGCTCCGCGAATAAAAAGTCCACCGCGGATTTACCGCGGGCTCAACGCACACGGTGTACGATCATGTGTTGCCCGGAAAGGTAGAGAAGTGCACGCTATGGAAGCAAATATTCAGAGGTTACGTTGTGACGCAATTTACATGAAGTTTAAGAAAAAGAGAAGACATTTTAAAAGAAAATACTGAGTCCATCCCCTTATATCGGGTCTCATTACTCGCGAGCGTACAACGCGGATTAAAGGCCGCCATGTGCGTTGCTTCGCCTAGCCACACGAGTTCTATTTTATTCGGGGACTCCCCCGTACTTTTGTCCGGTCCGCTCTCTGCATGTCCTCGGTTATTCGGGGGACTTTTTGTACGCGGTACTTTTAATCCCTCATTTGCGTTACTCGATACAGTTGTAAGCGATCTATTTTAGCGGACATAAAAATCCGCGGACAAAACTCCGTCGTCTGCGCAGGCTATATATCACGTAGATATATAGCCTGCGCAGTACTTCTGTGTAGGTGAGGTGTTCAACAGTGAGCCAGTGGTACTCAGTGAACCAATCATCTTAACTTTATAAGCGCGACGTTGCCAACTCGTGCAACAAGCGCGAAAATGCTTGACTTTGACCCCCCCCCCCCCGCCCGGTCCCCAGTCGCGAGCGATCCTGGGCCACAGACGCCCGCGCAGTGCAACGTGTCGCGATTCTGTACGAAAAAACAAAATAAAATGTGAGTCCTATTTTTTCGCTTATTACGACTAGTTTATTACTTTCAGAGTCCAATTTTTTTCTACCTCTGTTGTGACTGTCTGTTTACCGTTTACGAATACTGTGTCTACTCTAAATATTTCCGTTTTTTTTTTAACATAACCTAAAATATCGCATGGTGGATGTAGTACACAGTGAACCACAGGGGTAGCTTGAACAGTGAACCGGTTCACTGTGTACGACCTTCGTGTTGCAATGTTATGTTCGTACGTATTTTTAATTTTAAATCAAATATATTAGACTTATTTATCTTTCGTATATTTATTAAAATATATTTTTATGCACTGTGGACTATGTTAAGACATTTACGTTACTATTGCTTCAGAATGGGGCGAAACAAAACTGCAATGCGAAAAATCGGTAACCATACCAAAGAAGACATGCTACGGGCTATTATGCTGGTAAAAAATGGACATTCCATTCGAAGAGCTGCAAAAGAATGCGGTTTAGCTTACCCAACTTTAAGAAGATATTTTAAAAAATTTGAGGTTGATGAAACTATTAATTTAGTTCCAAACTATGAAGCAAATGCTGTGTTTAACGCGTACCAAGAAAATGAGTTAAAGAAGTATATGTCGCGAAAGATGAAATCGCGATGTTCCAAACTTATAAATGTAAATATTTAATTACACAACACTAATAAGATAGCAACACTAAATCAGTATGAGCAACCTGACGACGCAAACCCAAGCCATTCTTTTCCCGCCTTTTTGCCATCACACAGTTTGGCTAACAGCTAACTTAAATTAAGTAAATTCAGTGCAAGAAGAGTATATGGAGATTCTTGTCATCCGTGAGGCGCGCCACCTCGAAAGCTAAGTACCTAGATATTAACTTTCTGTTTATGTACGGTTTAGAGATTTGATATGTTCAATAATGTTCTATGAAATTATGTTTACCAGTTTGAATAACTTATACCTAATTAAAACACCTGAAGTGATGGTCGTGTCTTAAGCCGCGGTCCTAGTTTAATAAGATGTTTCATAATCGCGGCTTAAGGTGTAACTTACGACCCTCACGCGCAATAAGTCTGGCCGGACACGCGCGCTAGGTTTGTGAGAAAGTCCAAGGGCCAACTTCTCTTGCAAACCTTATAACATAATCCCCACAGGCCCAAGTAAGCGTCGACGGGCGCTGGCGTCGACGGACGCTATAAATGTTGAGGGGGGACATTCCAGACGTGAAGGCTGCAAGCCGTATCAGTCTGGAATGGGTGCTTCTGCAAATGAGGTTAATCCGGAATTTGATTAGCACAAAGGTGTTCGTTCCAGATGCGGAGGCTATATGCTAAATATGAGCCGAAACAGTCTGGAACACTTGATATAACGGAGGAAGTGAAACTCCAGAATCCGTTTGACACGGAGGTGTCCTAAATGTTAAAACGATGAAATATAACCTGCTTGTGAGAAAGCAGAGACGATTAATATATTAATCATAAACAGATAGGTAATAGGTACCAACCCAGAGATTCATGGGTACATAATCTTACAGGTGTCCTAGCCGGACCTGAGGAAATGGATAAACTGATGGTCGACCTGATGATAACCACTTCGGTGCCTTTGAGGACCGAAGCATAAGAGACTGGATTGAGAGACGCTCCGTATCGGTGTGTGATCCGTATCTGTGAGTATCTCAGACGTTTCGTGGGGGCGTGGGTTTCTCTTCACATCAAAGCGAAGCAGTAAAATCCTATAATATTACAATAAAATAAGTCACATTGTAGTCTAGAGCATAACTTGAATATAACATGAGAAAGAAGAGAATTACACGCCGTCGCGACATGGTGGAGATGCTGGGATCTGAAAACATTCCAAAAAGTATCCCAAGGCATAAAATCAATCCAGACTCTTATCTTGGTAAATTGTAAACATTGAGTATGAATAAGGTTGTCAGCGACCTCTATATAATCTGATTGGAACTAATGTTCAATAAGCAGATGTCCATAAAATTCACTTACAGGCGCCAAAATTCGAACGTTACGTTAATGATGAGTAAACGTTCATTTATCTAAGTATAATGAGATAAATGGCAGGATGATATGAAAGATTATCGAAGTTACTGCAAATTGAATAAGTATATAACATGTGTACGTGTAATGTGCAATGTTATGAGCTAGTTAAATATTCAACTTTGAATTTGGCGCGAATACGATATGAGTGTCGTATTGGCAAATTCAAAAAATGATTTACGCTTTCCTTAACCGGAAGTAAGAAATAATAGGCGGTATGAAAGCTCAAATGAATGTAATATTATCCTACTTTTAACGAGTTAAAACTTGTAAATCTATTCAAGTCAAGTAAAATTCAAAATAAAATGACTGAATGACATAATAATCACTTTTACACTAAACGGTTGACAAGATTCCGATATTCGAGAGATGGCGAACAAACCGCGGCGATTCAGGAGTTCATACTGACCTTCGAAAAGTGAAACTTAGTTCGTTGAATTCTTTTACAAGAATAAAACCACAAAAAGGGAAAAGTGATTTTGTTAGAAACCTGTTACGAATTGTATATTTAGTAAACGTGATTCGATCAACTGTGAAAGATGCTCATAATCTAAATACGAAGTTCACAACTTGTTTTGGTTGAAATAACCCCAGTGGAAGTTATACCTACCTATAAAGTGCAGGAAAGGAAGCATATCATAACCTGGGAGTGATTAAGAAGATCATCAGGTAAAATATTTTATGATTTACAAGCTATAAAACCACTTTTAAGTCTCCGACTGGGGAGCAAAGTCGACACGATAGTTTAATAATTGACAACAGCCACTGTGGTCATCGTTCACAAATGAAAGGGTCACTAAATAGATGACCCAGGCTAATATTCAGTACCACGGAGTCACGTCACTATGTGCCCACTCGTTATTTAAAATTGCATTTTACCTAATGTGTACTTTGGTAAAGTTGTAATATGTACCTAACCACCAGGTGTTAAAATTTACCTAGAGATAGTATTACTAGGTATGAGTTTGCATAAAACTGTTTATTTATGCCTAATATTCTCCAAACAGATGGACAAATGAAAGCAGATGTGCGCTGCCGATACTGCATATCTAACATTTTATGTGTAGATCACTACTATTAAAACAAAAGTACATCAACATTCACAGTAAGTTCATCTTACCTGTCACTTTGAAAACTGAGCATAAAATTGATAAATTCCTATAAAAACTAAAATAAAATATTAATAAATCATGCTGGCGGAGGAAATTGGGTTGTATAGTTTAACTTGTGTCTGAACTTCTGTAATGTTATACATGTCGTCCCTAACTGACTGCATTGTTTCATGTAGCTACTAAAGTGTACTATGTTGATGTATGTGAAACTATGTACTGGGTACTTAGTTGACATATGTGCAGCCAGGTACTAAGTTGGTGTAGGTAAAACCTAACATCATTTGTGGATGCATACACAAACGGTGTTGGTACCTCACTTGTTTATTAATAAGTAATGAAATAGCGTAGAATTCTTTAGTAATGTTTTATTAGTAGTCAAGAGGGGATAATTGTATGACATAGAAATTATTTAAATAAAATTCATACTAATGAAACAAACCAGTTTTACCCGTCAGTCAGTAAGGATAATATCTGGTAACGTTAGAAATATATCTGAATAATAATAAATACTGATTTAATACTAAAACCTCTTAAGTACAAAAGAATTTTCCTTGCACACATAGTTCAAAGGTTGAGTTTATCACGCTGAATGTAGTATCCTATATACACATAGTAGAATATTCCTTGCTTTTAACTTGGAATTTTTTTTTGTTATACAGGGTGTATATAAAATTTTCCTGTTTTATACAGGGTGTTAATAAAATATTATTCCATTATATGCCAGGTGTTAAGAAAACTCTTTATTCTTACGAAATATTGGAAAAATTATTGGTCATACAGGGTGTTACCAAATTTTTATTTGGAAATTTTTTTTCTTCTAATACTACTTAACTTAGAAATCTAACGATACAGGATGTAAATCCTTAACGTATGATATAGAAGTAGAGAAGTAGAAGTACTGCTACGCGGTGAGGAGGTACTTACAGAAATGAATATCAAATTGGAAAGGATAAAAGAAAACTCTGCACCAACTGTATTACCGGGTAGGAATACTGCACTAATGGGGAAATTACCCAAGTTAAGTTTGCCAGAATTTTCCGGAGACATTCTGGAATGGCGTCAATTTTGGGACCAATTCTGCTCCAACGTAGGAAATAGAGACCTATCAGAGGTAGACAAACTTTTATACCTTAAAGGTTCTTTAAAAGGCGAAGCAAAAAAGGTCATCAAAATAGAAATTGTAAAAGCTCAATTCATTGTGCATACTGTAACAAAATTAACCACCATAACAGAGCACTTTGTTATAAGAATTGCATTAATAAAACCGAGGATGTCACGACGTTACACGTCAACTCTATAAGCTCCACCGTATTACAAACAGCAATAGTTAAGGCTCTACGTAAAGACGATGATTCTGATGGAACGGTCTGTCGAGTACTGTTGGACTCGGGTAGTCAACGTACTTACAAAACGCGAGAAGTAGCTTCAAAATTGAACCTTCCTATCGAAGAGGAAATTACCTTATCAGTTTTCACGTTTGGATCGAAAACTCCCCAAGTAATAGAAAGCCCCGTAGTCAGGTTACAGATACGTACAAGGACAAATTATACTTTACAAATAGAAGCAAACGTTGTTCCTCATATTTCACATGAAGTTCCTTTCCCTGGTATTGACATAGGTAAATACAAAGATGATCTGATTTTGGCTGACGACGGCTCATTGTCACCCACAATAGACATATTGATCGGCAATGACTTCTACTTTTCATTCATCCTTGAAGACAGAATTCAACTGGAAAGTAACTTATTCTTGATTGACTCTAAATTCGGTTATTTACTGACTGGAAAAACTAATACAAAAACCACGGACACATTGTCAGTATTAACTTACTTTCAAGGAGTAGAAAACAAATTGACACCACCGGATCTCCCGTTATACAATGAAAACCTCAAATGCTTATGGGAACTAGAATCCATTGGAATATGCGATTCGCCAAAATTGACTAGAGACGAACAAGTAATCAACCAATTCAATGATACCATAAAACTAGTAAAGGATAGATACACTGTTAGTTGGCCATGGATAGATTACCCACCTAATTTAGAAACTAATTACGGTCTAGCCAAAGGCAGACTAGTCAACTTACTCAAACGATTAGATTCCGATTCACTAACAGCGTACGATAATACATTGAAAGAACAACTAGCAAAAGAAATAATTGAAAATGTACCAGACAATGAAAGGAGAATCGAAGATATGGATCATCCTATACACTACCTGCCGCACCACGGTGTTATTCATCCAGGCAAGCCAACTCGCATAGTCTACGACGCCTCGGCAAAGACCAAACATAGCAAAAGTTTAAATGAATGTTTACATTGCGGTCCACTTATGCTAGAAGACTTAACCGGAATGTTGTTAAGGTTTAGGTCACATCAGATAGGAATAACAGCAGACGTAGAAAAGGCTTTTCTACAGATAGCATTACACGAAAAGGACAAAGACGTAACTCGATTCTTATGGTTGAAAGACATAAAAAGGGCGGCCACGGAAGACAACATTCTGCACTTACGATTCTGTCGGGTACCGTTTGGAGTGATATCGAGTCCATTTCTTCTAAATGCTACTTTGAAACATCATCTACTGCGTTCCAATGAGGAAAGTCTAAAAGGCATAGTAAATGACATCTACGTCGATAACCTTGTCACAGGAGCAGAATCTGTACAAGAAGCAACAGCAATGTACGAGTCGTGCAAGATCACATTTGAAGAGATTTCAATGAATCTTCGAGAATGGAGTTCGAATTCCAAACAATTCTCCGAGAACATTTCTTCATCAGATGTCTGCAGAGATGTAGAAGTTAAAGTATTAGGTCTGAATTGGAACACAGACGAAGATACGATCAGATTGAGACCAAGAAAGACTAAAGAGGCCACCACCAAGAGAGAAATACTTAAAAACATAGCATCAGTTTACGATCCATGTGGATATGCCGCACCAGATTTATTACCAGCAAAACTTTTATTACAAAATCTGTGGATACATAAATTCAAATGGGATACCCCATTACCAGAAGAATTGACCAATGAGTGGCAAATCATTAGAGAACAGTTAGAAGAAACCAAAAACATTATTTTACCAAGGAAATATTTCGAACAAAATGGTGGTGACAATATCCAACTGCACGTTTTCACAGATGCATCAACCAAAGCATATGCTGCAGTTGTATACATTTCTAATGAAAAAGAATTGAATTTTGTAATAGGAAAATCACGGTTAGTACCCATCAAGGATCAAGACAATTTAAAAATCCCAAGACTTGAACTATTAGGTGTTTTAATAGGTAGTCGGTTGCTGAAGTACGTAACCAAATTCCTAAAATTTGAATTTAGAGAAAATATTATATGGACAGATAGTCAAATAGTGATTGATTGGTATTACAGCAACAAACTACTACCACCATTCGTTGCAAGGAGGATAGAAGAAATAAAGGGAAATACACCAGCTACAATAAGATATGTTCCAACAGGATTAAATCCAGCAGACGTGGCTACTAGACCCACAAGTTCTAAGGAAGACAAGCAGATATGGTTATCCGGACCAAGTTTTCTACTGGGAGACTCCAGAACTTGGCCGAAAGGTTGTAGAACCGAAATTTCTTTACTTAACGAAACTGAAGTCACTGTAAATCCCACATGTTCTTCTGCTGAACAAGACTTTTCTTTTCCTGTTGGGGAGGATCTCACGAGTGGTGAAAAGGTCTTAAAAGAGCAGGAACCCAGAAATCAATTAGATGAGGAATCAGGAAACAACTCCACAGATAACTGTGAGGACAATACACTATCACAAACACATAGGATTAAAAGGATTCAAAAGGAACATTTCCCTGAGGAAGTAGAGGGTAAACATACTAGTTTACAACGAAACTTAGGCGTATTCACCGACATAGACGGTATCCTACGTTGCAAAGGAAGACTACAAAACGCTGATTGGTCTTATGACAAAAGATATCCAATATTAATTCCAAAAGATTGTGATTTCACTAACACAATGATCCTAGAAACACATAAGAAAAACTATCATGTAGGAGTCAACCACACTTTAAGCTTGATCAGATTATCGTACTGGATTCCTCAAGGAAGAAGCCAAGTAAAGAAAATATTAGGAAAATGCACAAATTGTGTCAAACATGGAGGAGGTCCATTCAAATTACCAACCACTCCAGCGCTTCCTAAGGAAAGAGTAAACTATAGTTCACCTTTTACGTATACCGGAATAGATTATTTGGGTCCTCTTCAAGTAAAGACAAATAATAAATTAGAAAAAAGATGGATATGTCTGTATACATGTCTAGCAGTACGGGCTATACACTTGGAAGTAGTTAAGGATCTTACGGCTTAGGAATGTCTCTTAGCACTAAGAAGATTTATATCTTGCAGAGGAATACCAACACGAATAGTTTCAGATAACGCACTACAATTTAAATTAACTGCAGAAATACTGTCAAGCAACTATTGCATCACTAATAAAATAGAATGGAAATTCATACCACAGTTAGCACCGTGGCATGGAGGATTCTATGAACGACTTGTTGGACTAGTTAAACACTGTCTCAAGAGAACTCTGACGAAAAGTTTACTATCAGATAATCAACTAAGTACAATCACAAAAGAAATAGAATCAGTATTAAACACACGCCCACTGACGTGTGTAGGTTTTGAACTAGAAGATATTCTCAAACCTTCAGATTTTCTAACCTTGAGTAAATGCATCGAGACAACACCTTCAGATGCAGAATTTCCACAAGAAGGCACAGTAACAAAACAGAATCTAGTGGAAGGTTGGAAACGTGGACAGAACATGCTGAAAGAGTTTAAAAGAATGTTCATCGATCAGTATCTACCAAGTCTAAGGGAGAGATATCGACACTCTCCCAAAGAACCAAGGATAACAAAATTAAAAATTCCAAAACTGGGAGATATCGTCCAGATTAAAGGAGATACGAAGAACCGAGAGAACTGGAAAGTCGGAAAAATTATATCTTTGTTGAAAGGAGCCGACGGTCAATGCAGAGTGGCACGAGTAAAGGTGAATGATACGGAATTCACTCGTTCCATCGCACATCTTTATCCGTTGGAGGCTGAAGAAGATATATCTGGAAAAGATAAAGTAATGTTTGAGTTTGAAGGAGATGTCACACCAAAATTGGATGACTTACCTCTGCTAGAAGAACTCGACTCAACTATTCTTACCGAAGAAATATCCACAACTCCACAAACCGCTGTAGAAACCGCTGACAAACTTGAAACAGAAAAACACATAAGTAGTGAAGAAATAGAAAAGGAAATAACTCAAAGAATACTTACCACAGAAAATGATGAACCAACAATTCTTGACGAAGAACACAATAATGATAGCATACCTAAAAGCACTGATACAAATGAGTTAATACAAACACCTGAAGTGAGAGATGTGAGAGACGCGTCCATGAAAGCTCGAGAAAAGATACGAGAGTGGACGCGAGACTTGATGGAACACATATAGCTTCTGTCGCCGTCGGGAGTGTCGCGAAAGATGAAATCGCGATGTTCCAAACTTATAAATGTAAATATTTAATTACACAACACTAATAAGATAGCAACACTAAATCAGTATGAGCAACCTGACGACGCAAACCCAAGCCATTCTTTTCCCGCCTTTTTGCCATCACACAGTTTGGCTAACAGCTAACTTAAATTAAGTAAATTCAGTGCAAGAAGAGTATATGGAGATTCTTGTCATCCGTGAGGCGCGCCACCTCGAAAGCTAAGTACCTAGATATTAACTTTCTGTTTATGTACGGTTTAGAGATTTGATATGTTCAATAATGTTCTATGAAATTATGTTTACCAGTTTGAATAACTTATACCTAATTAAAACACCTGAAGTGATGGTCGTGTCTTAAGCCGCGGTCCTAGTTTAATAAGATGTTTCATAATCGCGGCTTAAGGTGTAACTTACGACCCTCACGCGCAATAAGTCTGGCCGGACACGCGCGCTAGGTTTGTGAGAAAGTCCAAGGGCCAACTTCTCTTGCAAACCTTATAACATAATCCCCACAGGCCCAAGTAAGCGTCGACGGGCGCTGGCGTCGACGGACGCTATAAATGTTGAGGGGGGACATTCCAGACGTGAAGGCTGCAAGCCGTATCAGTCTGGAATGGGTGCTTCTGCAAATGAGGTTAATCCGGAATTTGATTAGCACAAAGGTGTTCGTTCCAGATGCGGAGGCTATATGCTAAATATGAGCCGAAACAGTCTGGAACACTTGATATAACGGAGGAAGTGAAACTCCAGAATCCGTTTGACACGGAGGTGTCCTAAATGTTAAAACGATGAAATATAACCTGCTTGTGAGAAAGCAGAGACGATTAATATATTAATCATAAACAGATAGGTAATAGGTACCAACCCAGAGATTCATGGGTACATAATCTTACAGGTGTCCTAGCCGGACCTGAGGAAATGGATAAACTGATGGTCGACCTGATGATAACCACTTCGGTGCCTTTGAGGACCGAAGCATAAGAGACTGGATTGAGAGACGCTCCGTATCGGTGTGTGATCCGTATCTGTGAGTATCTCAGACGTTTCGTGGGGGGGTGGGTTTCTCTTCACATCAAAGCGAAGCAGTAAAATCCTATAATATTACAATAAAATAAGTCACATTGTAGTCTAGAGCATAACTTGAATATAACATGAGAAAGAAGAGAATTACACGCCGTCGCGACAGTATTAAAGTTCCTCCGTCATGGGAAGACCAAAAAATGGCGGGAAAGGAATGGTTGAGGTCATTCCGAAGAAAGCACCAAGACTTAAGTCTTAAAAAACCTGAACCGTGCAGCTTAGCGCGAGCTTCAGCGTTCAATAAGATGAATGTTGAATCATTTTTCAAAAACTTAAAAGAAGCAATGCAACGGTCGCCTAATTTCGGCAACGGAACTCGTGTTTATAATTTGGACGAGACCGCCACTACAACGGTACAACGCCCGCAAAAGGTTCTAGCTATTAGAGGTAGCAACGTCTCAAAAGTTATTAGCGGCGAAAGAGGCATATTAGTCACAACATGCTGCATTGTGTCAGCTTCTGGTCAAGCTTTACCACCAGCGATGGTGTTTCCGCGAAAGAAATTTAAAACACACATGCTTCATGGTGCTCCTCCGGGAACCCTTGGCTTAGCTGCATCAACCGGATGGATGAATGCCGAGATCTTTGTAGACGTCATGAAGCATTTTATAAAACACACCTCCGCATCAATAGACAATCCGGCACTTTTGATTCTGGACAATCACGAGAGCCATTTGTCATTAGAAGCATTGAATCTAGCTAAGTCTGCCGGTGTAACATTACTTACGCTGCCTCCTCACACAACGGCAAAACTACAACCGTTAGATGTGGGGTTAAATGGTCCATTTAGAACCTATTACAACGCTGCTGTTGATTCATGGCTACTTCGAAACCCTGGACAGACGGTAACTATCTAGCACGTAGCTGAATGCGCTGGAGAGGCCTATCTTAAAGCTATGACTCCAATAAATATCACTAATGCATTTAGAAAATGCGGTATTTATCCATACAATGAATCGGTATTTACAGAAGAGGATTTTATACCGAGTACTGTGACAGATAGACCAGAACCGGGACAAGACATTGATGAAACAGATGCAGAGATTGAAATTGAGAAACATGATTCACATCCTACTCCCCCTACCTCTCCTTCTATTTTAGTGGAAGAGCCCTCTCAGCAAATTCGATCTGCTGAGTTTAACTCACCACAAGTAGAACTATCAGAAGAAGTTCATAACCTGACCACTGTAAACTTTGATGAGATACCTCAACAACAGCAACCTTCCACTTCTAAATTCGTTAACAGTTTTATTTCACCACAACATTTTAGACCACCTCTAAAAGCTGGCCCTAGGAAAACCAAGAAACGAAACAGACCCTTGGGAAGAAGCATGATAGCCACTGATACTCCTGAGAAAGATTTAATAGCGACAAGAAAAAAGAAAGACAAAGTTAAAGCAAAAAAAGTGAAGACAGGAGATCTATTTAAAGAAAACAAGAAATCTAAGAAAAAAACCACCTTAATCATTGGTGATGATTCTAGCGCAGACGACTCTTTTAACGCAAGTGGATCTTCGTCTGGTGGGACCCAGTTCATAAGTGATAGTGAAGATGATGATATTATATTGACCGAAGACTTTCCACCTCTATCTAGAAACCCAAAGTCAGGAGATTTTGTTATAATTTTGATTGAATCAGAGATAAAAAAGAATAAATGCTATTACGTGGCCAAAATTTTAGAAGAGTCTTCCGAAGACGATTTTGATTATTCCGTTTCTTTTTTGAAATTAAAAAGTAAAGTGTATCACAGCTTTGCTGAGCCCGTGGAACCAGATATGGCAATGGTTACAAAAAATGATATCAAATATATATTAATGGACCCCAAAGTAGAAGGCAGTAGTCGCCGAACTGCTACGTTTAAATTTCCAGTAAACCTGTCACTTTTGAACTTTCCTTTTTAATTTTATAGTAGGTGCTAAAACCAATTGTTGATTAATAATGAATACTGAATAGGCACGATGAAAAAAATTTATTTAGTTATTGATACTGCAAGTACCTGTACCTAAAGCTAGTCTGATTAGTTAGTTGATTTAGTATGGGACATTGTCAAAGGCTAGACTGAATAGTATTAAGTTGATTTAGATACGAGTACTGAAAGCCATAGGCTAGACTGAATAGTATTAAGTTGATTTAGATACGAGTACTGAAAGCCATAGGCTAGACTGATGTAGTTATGGATACTGTATACCACAGGCTAGACTGAATTGTAATAAGTTGGTCGAGTGATGGATCTCTGTAAACCTACTGATGATTACTAATAAATAAGTACTTAGTCTTCTTTGAATTTTCTACTATGATTTAAGACGGTATGTACACAGTGAATCAATGGGATGATTCACTGTGTACATACCGGTTCACTGTTGACCTACCCCCCGGTTCACTGAGTCCCATCGGGTGGACAGAGTGAACCATTTCCCATTTTTTTTAAAAGCTGAAATAAACTCAATCCTGTAACAATAAGGTCTAAAATGAAAATACACTTTAGAAGTCAGATAGACTGCGAGTCTATTATTCAAAATTAAACTTTATTTTATCAAGAATGAGTTGAGTTTCGAATGTTTAACTTTTTTGTGGTTCACTGTTGAACACCTCACCCTACTCTATATTTTTAGTTTTGTTTCCTTTCGGCAGAAGTAGACATTGAATTTCACCAGAACCAGATCTCGGTAGGGCAACATATAGTTGCCCGTGCGCAAAAACACTCTTGATCATTATTTTGCTGCGATGTAATTTTAAAACTGCGATACTTCCTAAGTTGATTATTGAAATCTAATGATGCAAAGGGCAATTTTGTTATGAATTAAATATTTGTGATGGATAACGTATTTATTTGGATAAGGATTAATATCATGTTTATTAAAACACCTTCGAAAATAATGCATTTTATTACAAATATTAGATTATATTTTAGAACAAATTTGGTTAGCCTAAAAAATGTTTTAGTGATTTAACCTTTAAAGGAACAATTCAGTCATACATGATTTTTGCAAAACTTTAACCGTTTACGCAGCGCATGCAGCGGAAGCTCTCAAAAGGAAATAAAAAACCCGTTTTTGATACATTTTTCATTGGTGCTCGCTCCTTTTTGTCCTAGCATGATGATATATAGCTTACTAGCTTCTGGCCGCAGCTTCGCTCGCTTGGATTTCGGTAATTGCCTACATATGTGTTACCCCCGCAAAATAATGTCGAAATCAGTCATTTAAATGTTATATTTACTTAATATTTGTTGTCCGCTGGTTCGCTTGCACTTTTTACTAACTACCTCCTACCCTACCAACTTATCCTACCTACCTACCTACCCTACCGAACCCTACCTACTCTACCCAACCCTACCTACCTACACTACCCAACCCTACCTGCCTACCCTACCTATCTACTCTGCCCTAGCCTACCTACCCCACCTTATCCTACCGACCCTACCCAACCTACCTAACTACCCTACCCTATTCCTTCATTTTTCTGATATCATAGGGTAGGTAGGTAGGTATAAGGTTACCACGCTCAACTATCTCCGGGTAAGCTATATGCTTCTAGTACCTCAATCCCGACCACGCCGCCCCAGACACGCTCATCATCATCATTTCAGCTGAAAGACGTCCACTGCTGGACATAGACCTTCCCCAAGTGACGCCACATTGACCGGTCTCGTGCGCCTCGCATCCAGCGGATCCCCGCAACCTTCACCAAGTCATCGGTCAGACACGCTCGCCAAGCAAATAACGCGCCAGGGCATCAATCACCAACTCCACGCTCAACTATCTCCTGGTAAGCTATGTGCTCCTAGTACCTCAATCCCAGACACGCTCGCCAAGAACATAACGCGCCCAACTCCACGCTCAACTATCTCCGGCTAAGCTATGTGCTCCTAGTGCCTCAATCCCGACCACGCCGCCTCGGACATGCTCGCCAAGAACATAACGCGCCAGGGCATCACTAAGTCCTCGCTCAACTATCTCCGGGTAAGCTATAATATGTGCTCCTAGTACTCGTACCTCACTCCCGACCACGCCCCAGACGCGCATGGCGCTCGCCAAGAACATTATAACAAACTGCGCCCCGCGGTTTCACCCGCACAGACCGGGATAAAAACCATATGTGTTAATCCAGGGTATAAACTGTCTACATACCAAATTTCATCAAAATCCAATCAATAGTTTTTGCGTGAAAGAGTAACAAACATACATCCATACTTGCAAACTTTCGCGTTTTTATATTAATAAGTAAGTTTAATTATTAGGATTAAACCCAGCGATACAAAGGCATACCAAATGCCGCTTATTCGTAAGATGGGTAAAAAATGTCTGCCTACGGTATAACATCTAATAGATTCCTTGTAGGGAATATTTCTTATTAGGTAAAAACCTCCAAATCATTAGGTGATCGTAGCTTTGAAGTGGAGTTTGGGCTGCCACGGTATATTTTAAATTACTTTATTTTTTAATTATAAGGCGCGTCCACACAGAGCGAGCAGCCTCGCGAGGCATTTGCCGCGCGAGGAAATTACCCTCGAACAAGCGTACAAACGCTACGTACGCTTTTGATGGTTCACTAACCGAGCTGCTTCGCGCAGCAAATGCCTCGCAAGGCTGCTCGCTCTGTGTGGACCCGCCTATTGATTTAATCTGGCGTATTTCTACATCATTCTCCTCACATATTTGTATAAACTCAACATGAGTGATGTAACCAAGAGTTTCTTGCTGATTTATCTCCACAGAGATCTACGCTTCGAAATAGGCAACTACAGTTTACTTTTTTTTTAGATTCGCGTTATTATACTTTCAAAAGTGCCTGCAATGGTCTAATTGAAATAAATGCTTGAGTTTGAAAGGGCTGTGAATTATTTGGCATGCCTAACTTCCGCCATTTTATTTTAAAAAATAACGGTCACGCATTAGGCCCGCAGTACGTCAAAGCAGAGAGGAGAAGAGATGCTTAGGAGCTAGGGTGTATCCACTGAAGCTGTGCGGAGATGCGTACTGGCTAGACTGGAGCAGAGATGTGTGTGCAGGCAGGACTCACGCCCAGTTTAGCAACCGCCGGACACCACGCCGCTCACGTCCTGTGCGCTGCCGACTGCCTAAACAAATATGAAACATCTCCTCTTCTCTGTTTAAAATTTGTGACACTATCCACCTGGGGTAGACAGCAGACAGCAGCAACAGATAATAATCGCCACAATCCAGTTAGTACTGTGTAATAAAACATCCCTTGGTAATATTGGTTATCAGGCTTTCGGGCTTTAACGAGTGGTACAACACATTCCCAGTCGTTAATAGTGTTAACGACGGGGTATCGACAAGCGGGAACCACCAAAAAAGTGTATTAAGGGTCAGTTTAGACAGATGGGAAAGAAGGTTCTCTGCCTTTTCGCCGAAAATAGTTTGCCAGATTTTCACTCGCCAACCAACGTTTCGCAGAATTTTATTTCACCGAATAATCACATTGCCAACTTATCATATAATTTTGTTTTATTTACCAACCTAACACTTACCAACTGTACGTTTGGCCTGCTTTTCATAATGACACTTTTTAAAATGCCAACTTTCTCCCCTGGCACCACTCCTATGAAAAGGTCATGCACAGTTCTTGAGAAAAATCCTAACATCAAAACATTTTATATTCGCCTAAAAACCGTAGTCGTCGTAGCCCCGCTACGCGGGGCTCCTATTTCTGTCTGCAGGATTTACAGTAACCTAACACGAAAGGGATTTTGGGGTCTTAGTTCGCTCGCGCCGCTCGCTCACTAGACCCCGCCATCCCCTTCGAACCTAGCCTGTCCGAGTCGGGGTGCCCCAAGTCCAGAGCTCGCTTCGCTCGCTCTTGCATCCAAATTCTCCTAGTGGCAAAAATAACATTGCCTATTGTACACACATGCAATCAGTGGGGCTACATTGAGGATTTTAGGTTATTATAAAAACGGTGTTTGACAAATGATAAATGTCCCAAACGTTTTGTGTCAATATAATAATCAGTTTAACAATTCTACCAAATGAAACGTTGTCATACAAAAATTTGCTAATCGTTAGTTGTCAAAGTGAAACATCGGCGAAACGTTGGTTGGCAAGTGAAAATCGGGCAAACAATTTTCGGCGAAAAGGCAGGACACCCGTGGTGATACAAAAAAAAATTAAACGCTTTTTTTACAGGTTTTGGTAACAGAAGTCGCTCGGAGCCGACTGAGGTGGGTTCCAAATGTGTGACCGAAACTTCGTCTGAAGAAGAAAAACGAACATACTGTTTAAAAATTATTTAATGAACTTTTAGAAGAACTTTGTTTTAAAGCTAGTTCAAACAAATATTTCTTAAACAACCGACATAATACACTAACAATATCTACATAGTTTTATCATATAGAAGTAATTTATTACAAATATATTCATATAATTATTTGGTTGGTCTTTTTTATGACAGCACCAATTCCATTGGTGATTTATCCTCACTCTGAGGTGGTGCATTCATGTTATAATAATTTACAATACCTATTTTAGTGATTCTAGTAATAATATATAACAATAACATTATTCTTGTCCAAAGCCTTCAGTTTCTTCAATAGCAAAATTCAATTTTTCACACAATTGTTCATAGCTCTTGTAAGGTGGTAAGTCAAGACGATTAAAGCATGTATGCGACCGGGGTAACCAAGTGTCTTTTCCAACCTGCAAAACCATAATGCATCGATTACATATTATGTAATAGATTAAATCAAATAAAAAGGAGGAAAATTTCGTGAGGAAAATTTTGAGTATGAATGTGGATGGGTATATGAGTGGCGAAGACTAAAGCAACGATGGATGGACTGTGGGAACTGTGGGAAGGATGATATGGCAAGAAAGTAGGTATCTGATGTATGAAAAGTAATAGAGAAGTATGGAAGAAGAAAACATGCCGCGCCGACCCTAAATTAATTCGGATAAGGGTAAGAGAATGATGATGAGATTATATTTAATAACAGATCATCAATCAAACAATACAACTGTAATTCGGAATCGCAGATATTTATATCTTTAGGAACAACCAACCAGATGTTCTACTACAAATTCTAAAATTCTACTTTAAACTACAAATAGCATAAAGTTGGTACTTGAATTTAAGTGACACTGACAAATTTAATTTAATTTAATTTCGAATTTAAGTAGATTAGTAACAGTTATTTAGTCAGCGTTACAGTTGCTCAGCCATTGGAGAAGAAACATTTATATGAGCTTTATGAAAGAAAAAAACGTAATTGGGTTTTATCCATTAGTGATTTTTGAGTAGCAGCCCGGAGTTTGGAAGTTGGCGGTGTGACCCAGGTGGCCGTGTAAGCTGTGGTCTTGCGATTGATCTCTCTCCAGCCGCAGAGTCTGTCAGGTTGCCGTTCCTGGGGACTATGAGGGGAAGAGGAAGTGCTCCTGTGCTTGCGCACACACTTGCACTAGGATATCGCCCTGGTCGATGGCATGTCTCCGTTGAGAGATATCGTGACCCTGATTGGCCAGGTGACTACATATTTATATTATGGTGTGCTATTAATCTCTAGTCGGATATCAAGTTATAAGTTACTAATTAAGAAATTACCTTCTCTATACAGAATCTCTGTGGACCGTTTGATCCCATGAGCTCAGCAAATCCACCCACAGGAACTCGACACGTACCAGTCACAAACTGCAGTAATCTTGCTCGTTTCTCGTTATCCATTTGTCGAACAAACTAAAATAAAATTGTATATTATAAAGTTTCGGCACAATCAGTTAAAAAAAAAAAACAATTTAATCAACTGACGCGTATTTATGTCGAACCGAAAAATTTTGTCTGACTGTCTAAGTGATGATGACCAGACAAGAATAAAATAATACAAACCTGCCAAAACCAAAGAACTTGCTTGCTAGTGCGAGTATAATGTCTGTATATAGTATTTTGTTGCCAATCCCCAACATCCACCTCCTGCATTCCACACAGCATCAATTCTAACTCGCGTTCATCGAAATATTTCAGCCACTCCAGAGGTACAACCTGAAGATAAAAATGCAGATAAGTTAATTAATTTTTCAAAGCAGTGTCTTTCAAATTTCAAAATTGGCAATTCTAATGTAAAATGTGAACCCTCATTAGTAATAAAAAAATTATATGTAAGGATGATTGAGAACAAAACGATGTGCACTAACGGCCGTTAAAGATTAGCGTATTTTCAGGGTTTTTGCCACACTTGCAAGTCATATAATTGCGAGCCGCGAGGGAGACTGACTGTCTGACAGACGGACGGACGAGCGCGAGTACGCACATTCGATCTTTGAAGGACAAAATGTGGAGCGCGAGTGTATGCGCGTCAGCCGATAAAACCTATTCGCGCCAAAAAATAGACTACTCTGAAACCGCTGTAATTCATTTCTTTTTGCTATTATCTCAGCATGTAGCATGTGGTGGTGTGTTGACATCGACAGAATCAATAAGTTACTAGGCTTTGTATCCAAAATAATAAATAACTATGTACTTATAATGCAAAATTATATCAGAGCTACACCTTGTGCAGATTTCTAAATTGTTACCGTAGCCCGTTAGGCTGCGGTTCCACTGAGGCGGAGCGGAGCAGAGCGGAGACGAGCTGTGCCACGATTCACAAATCCACATCTCTTTTCCACTCCGCCATGTGATTGGTGAATCACATGGCGGAATGTACAGCTTGCCTCCGCTCGGCCTCAGTGGACAGCCTTAAGATGGAAGCGACAGGGTAGCCCGCGAAATTCAAATATAGTTACGTTACGTTAGTTACGGGATTAAATGAATGTAAAAGGGTTGTTTTGATGATTTAAATTAAATGATTACAACTCTGTAAAGCCATATTTTTTACGGCCGTATTTCATATTTTTATCAACATAAAACATGTCACTGACCTGTTTATTGCAAAAAACTTAAGAAATTTTGAATTTTGCGGGCTACCTTGTCGCTTCCTCCTTAATGAACAAAATTAGTAGTTACAATATTTACTAACATGTCTCAAATCACAGTTCGACTGCTTTATTATGTGTTTGATGATGACGATCAGCTGGGCATTACATGGACTAGTTCGGTTCTTGTCGGGCGAGAAACACTCGTGTGAACTTTTAATTAATGGTTAGTATACATGTCATGATTGTAATATAAATATTATAAATAGACCCTTAACGAAGCCGAAAGGCACTTGTTCCCCCCGTCATTGCATTTTTTGTTCTGGACCATACCTGGGAACCTTATATTATATATTATTTTTCACAGGTTTTTTTTTTATATACTAGTTTTTAATTTTATTACTGTACTTTAAATACCTCCTTGGCCAGTTTACTATTCAATGCATCTATCAGTTCAATGTTTTGAGTGCTTAACATTGAATTTTACCGTAAAACATGATTTTTCCCCCCAAAAACAAAAGTCGATTCCCAGCAATATTTTTTGTCGGGTTATTTAGTTTGATGTTCAGAATGCTTGGTTGACGGCTTCGTGAAGGGTCTGTTTACACCTTGTAGAATCGAACTTAAAGTTTATCAGAAGTAACCTTTTTTCCTCACCTCATTAAACCCATCTAAGAATGCTGAAGTTTGTTCTTCGATTCCTCTAGTCATTCGCCACTGAGTGACTAAGTGAAGATAATTCTCCTTATTTACCTAAAACAAACAAATATAATGAAGTATGCTCACACACAAAATAACAAGGATTATAAGCATCAGCAACTGTAGAGTTACCTCGGTGACGCGCTCTTTATCTCCGGACGGTTTCAACTCGTGGTGTATGACTTGACCTAACACTTCAAAGTCCACACTATGCCACATCTCTAGGCCGCATTCGTCTATATTATTATCTTTGATCCATACTAAAGAATTGTAAAACTCGGGATCTATAGATTCTATGTCTTTCATGGTTAGTTTTTTGTTCAACATTCTTTTATAGAAAGGCATTGTAAATCCTGAATAAATAAATCTACCGTGATACAACGCCATTGCTATAAACCTGCCAATGAATTTGAAGTAAAGGAGATGGTCTGGATTGACGTAACTGGCTGGGTTGATCTGAAGGCTGTAATTGTTTTTGTTGGCGTACTCAAACAAGCAGTACATGGGGTTTAAGACTTCGTGAGATAGTAAGAAGAACCACTCTCTGCTGACGCCGCCATAATCTAACCCCTCTTCACCGCGGAATATTATGTACAATCGTCTGCGCAGCTCGTATGCAGGCAACCTCATTATCTGAAAAAGAAATAATTATTATAATGTGTATGTATAATAAAGTTCTGTTAGTTTTTTGTTATACACCGATTTCTCCGCGATAACTTGGCCGATTGAAATTATTATTTTTTATTTAATAGAAAATGTCTCCAAGTTGGCCGAATTTAAATGTGGTAAGGTAAGGATCTGATGATGGGTTCTAAAGATACTGAGTGGAACTCTTCAACGGATGGCAACAATTGAAATGTGTTTTAAGACATTTGTTGTTGGTAACATTAAAATGGTAAAACAAGTTAAAAGTGTAACAACGATCTGAGGATTTGACGATTTATATGCAAAAACGTCAAACTTATAACACCCCTCTTTTTTGGTCGGGGGTTAAAAATACAATCGATTTTCAAAACACCTTTTAAAAGTGCAAAATAAGAATAAACTTAGCTTCAAAAGACGTATTTTTTTAAAAAAAACCTCCAAAATCAAGATATATCTCAGGAAAGATTGAATTAAATAAATATCAATTAAGTTACTTAGAAGAAATAGACGTAGCAGACATCTACACACATGACGGGTTCCATTTGGCTACAGAACCCTAAGAAGTATGTTGTTTAATCTTTATAAAAAAATCTCAATGTTCCTAGTTCGTCTCCTCCTAAACGCCTTCACCGATTTGGATGTTTTTTTGTACTTATGCGGTGACCTGGATAGTTCTTAGTAATTGGGCGAGGTAGGTGGCGCTGTTATCTGCATCCAGAAAAGGACATGACAGCGTCTGCGGGTCAGTTAGTTTTTACTTATACGGGGTGTAAGGGTCACCGACGCGAAAACGCTTACCACGTTCTCAGTACATCATTCTGAACCAACAAAGAAATTTTTCATCGATATTTTTATTTTAAATCAGCTGTTTCCTACAAAAGTACAATACCTACCTACGCGGTAAAAATTTATGGAACAACTGTTTTTTTTTTGTATATACAGGGAGGGTTGAATGTTGAATGTCATTTATTTCAGTATTTTTTTGTTTACCTGATGATAAGAATCCTCAAAAAGCGATTGTCGAGACAATGTTATTTTAATATGACTGGGTAGGGCATTGCTCTGACAGAGATATCTGAATTGACTAAGTTTCCAGCGGAATGAGCGCTCGTAGGCGCGCGGAACGCCGTAGGCACCCTGCGGGCCCTTGGGCGCGCCGGGCCGCGGGTCCTGGAACGTCGTGGTGCGCGAGTTGTGGTCCACGAAGTAGCGTGTGCCTTCCTCCGTGAATCTGATCTCCCATCCTGGTGGTAGAGCCTCTTCCAGAGCGCTCATTTCCTGGCCCTGTACATAATACAAACAATTATCGTGGTTTACAAAGTCCATATTTGGATAAGGCCGAGTTGTGTGGAATTTTGCTCTTTATGGTGTCGGACGGCTCTGTATGGTGTCGGACGTAAACAATAGCACCATCCCATATCTTCCCATGGGTGTCGTAAGAGGCGACTAAGGGACTTGCCAGAGAAAGGGCAGCAGCGTTCTCTGTGCTTTTGTAACAGCCGTACTGCGATCGCCAACCCGCCTACCAAGCGTGGCGATTATGGCAAAACCCCCCAAAATGCCAATGCAAAATGTGGCGACACTTGGGGGAGGCCTATGTCCAGCAGTGGACGTCTTTTGGGCTGAAATGATGAATGATTATGTGTGGAATTCTTACATCAATAGCTCAATACAACCACCAACAAAAATATTGAGCAGCATTGAAGAGATTATGACAAAAGTTTTTTTTAGTGTTTTTGTTTTGTCGTAACAGATTTCAGTCATAATGGGAGGTATTTAAACTTTTGTTCGTTTAATTTGATTGATAGTATTATTCATTTTATTACAAAAATTTTGAAAATACTCGTTGTGTCCAGGACGCGACAACGGTGAAAAAGGGTCTTTGAAACTCCCTTTCCACGTCACCGCGTTTATTAAATGTTCACATGGGGTATTTCAAAGTTTCTTCAATGTAGTGTTTTAAATGGGCTGGCATAATACTCAAAATAACTCCCTTTTCCATTTTAATTTTGCTTTTTTTTGTCTCCAAAATCTAGTAATAATAGGGTAGTGTGGTGTTAGGTACCTGCGTCCTCGGGTCCTCCCACTGCGTGGTGCGGTTCTTATGGTTGACGTAGTAGACGCGGCCGTCGGGCTGCACGCGGCGCTCCCAGCCCGCCGGCAGCGCGCCCAGCGAGTCGTCGGGCGCGGGCGAGCTGCCGGCGCCCGCGGGGCCCGGTGGCGCGGGCGCGGGGCCCGCTGGGCCCGGCAGGGTGCCGGCGGGGCCCGCAGCAGCCGGCACGGGAGCCGCCAGCGTCCCGCCCGACACCGCCACCGCCACGCTAGTGCCTGCCGCTCCACCGCTACCTGAGATCATTTCTTACCGTATATACAATTGTACCGAACACTCGCTATCACAATTTATTCCCTTTATGTATAACATAATATTAGTAAGCAGATTTGTTTTAAATGAAACATGCCGAACGATTAGAGGCTGCCTCAAACCGGGGGTGGGTTTGAGGCAGCCTCCAGCCAACAGCACAGTATAGCTCCTCCACAGTTTCGAAGATAAGTTGCTAGCGCTTGACACCCACTATTAACCCCGACCCGACTAAAAAACCGGCCAAGTGTGAGTCGGACTCGCGCACTAAGACTTCCGTGCCATTATTTATAAAAACGAGCAAAAAAATCACTTTTTTGTTTGGGTACCTTAATTATTTATTTTATTCTGTTTTTAGTACCTATTTGTTGTTATAGCGGCAACAGAAATACATAATCTGTAGAAATTTCAACTGGCTTACTATCACGGTTCATGAGATACAGCCTGATGACGGACGGACAGACAACAGCGAAGTCTCAGTAATAGGGTCCCGTTTGACCCTTTGCGTATTGAACCCTAAAAATCAGGCAGAGCTTCCAAAATACATACTTCTCTCCTAGAAAACCCGGCAGACGCCCGCTGCAAACTGTGGCAAAATACCTGTCCCACTCACTACCTTCCTAATGCGCCTTTTCTAGCAGGTTTCAACCTCCAGTGGTAAACATAGAAGTCCCTGAACCGCCGGCGCACCCAAGTGGGAAGATGTAACTCCGACCTCGCGAAGTGGTGCTACCTCGACGGATCAGCGGCGGTCTATGAGTGTGGTGCTGTGTCGCAAAACATGCTCGAATCTCCTACCCTGACCACTGAGCCCAAAAAATGCAGTCGTCAGAGCGACCTCTGCGCTGACACCGACGAAGCCGTGGTAGTGGCGAAATTTTGGGCTAATAAAATATGGTTTCGTGACAGCGACACGAAGAAGAAGATATATTAGGTCTTTACCTATGAAATTGCCGTTTTGTTTGAAAAAAGTTAAAGTATTTTTTTTTCGAACTTATTTATTTCTTTTATTCAAAGTAATCACCCCTGCAATCAATGCATCTTTGCCAACGCTGTGGCAGTTTATGGATGCCCTTCTTGAAAAAATCAGCTGGACGGGAGACAACAAACTCTTCAAAGGCGTTTTGTACTGCCTCTCGGGAATTGAATTTTTTTCCCGCTAAAAAGTTGTCCAAATTTTGGAAAAAGTAATAGTCGGAAGGCGCAAGATCTGGTGAGTATGGCGGATGAGGGAGAGCTTCCAAATCCAACTCATGCAGCTTAGAGACGGTCTGTTGTGCAGTATGGGGCCGCGCGTTGTCGTGAAGTAGCAGTGGAGACGACCGATTGACCAAAGCTGGTTGCAGACGTGCGAGTTTCGCCATCATTGTGGTCAGTTCTTCAATGTACACATCTGCAGTAATGCTCTCGGCGTTTTGTAAAAAGCTATGATGAATCACACCAGCACTAGACCACCAAACTGTGACCATCACCTTTCTAGGGGTCATTTTTCGTTTTGCACATTGCTTTGGTACCGAACCAGGATCTAACCAACTTGCTGAGCGCTTTCGATTGTCAAAAAGAATCCATTTTTCGTCGCACGTAACAATTCGGTTCAAAATTCCTTCATTTCTGTGCCTGTTAAGCAGCGCAAGGCAAGTCTCGACGCGTACGTTGCGCTGGCGATCGTTAAGTTCGTGGGGCACCCATCTATCAAGCTTTTTTATCTTGCCAATCTGTCGCAAATGGACCAATATTGTTTTAATGCTAACATCAAAAGCTGCTGCCAGCTCAGCTGTGGATTGAGTTTCATCAGCTTCAACAATCACCTTTAATACATCATTGTTGACCAAAGTTTCCGGACGACCACGTGGTTCATTTTTCAAGTCAAAATTCCCAGAACGGAACCGAGCAAACCAATAACGGGTTGTGCGTTCGTTTGTACAGTTCTCTCCGTAAACGTCGTTGATGTTACGGGTCGTTTGTGCCGCGTTGGTGCCACGACGGAACTCATATTCCATAATTACACGAAATTTCAAAGTATCCACTAAGAGGAAAAATGTTGAAATGTAATGAAAATACAACGCTAATCAATAAACAAAAGACTGATTTTGTAAATAGAATGTCATATTTTTAAAACAAAATTAATTTGAATTTAGAACTCATAGCCAATCAAAACTTTTTTTTGTTTGAAAAAGTCTCAAAATCAAAAAATCAAAAGTCATTTATTCAAATTAGGCTGATAATCAGCACTTTTTGAACGTCAAAATTACAAGAGACAGTCCCCCAAAACGCCCGCCCTTCGCCACTTCCTAGTGTTTGTACTGCAATACGGCAATTTCATAGGTAAAGACCTATTAATATTTATTTATCTTCAGGCAATTTTGTCCCATAGAACTTGACCTTTGAGACCTTGCAGACTAAAATACATATGGTAGGCTCCAAGGAGCGTTTCAGGATCATAAGGCACTAGTCCTACCACCGTCGAGGAATTACTATCGACCATTTTTTAGCTGAAGAAACCCATGATAAATGTAGGTCACGTGGAGGATAATGTATTGTTTAGTACCTATTCCGTCAAAGTGCATGTCATGTGAGGCCAGTAATGTGTAACAGTGTTTGGATTTGGACATCTGCATCACAGTTACGGCACGGTCACGGTGACGTTTGAAAGCTTGCGTAAGGGCCTAATACAAATAGGGATTTGTTAAAGTGCTGCACAAAGCATGTAAATCCACACTACACGACAGACGACAGCCAGAACACCTATTTTTAGACGTTTTATAAGTACCCATGTAGACCTATGTATGTGAAATAAAATATTTTGATTGTGAGCGAGTAGTATTTATACCACTAATTTTAATAGGAAAATATTCAGGTTCTCGAAATAAATAGGTAAGTAACTTATTTTGTTACTAGGACTTCATATCATTAATGTAAGTCAACATAGGAAGAATGGTATTAAGGCGATAAGATTGTTTTACGTAGCTCGTTTGATAACATAAATATGCATGATAGATATCAGTAAGAGAGCCAAATATTCATTATATCATATTTTGAACACAATGAAAAACCAGCAAAAATCATATTAATAACGCTAGATAAAGATAAAAAGTGCCGTATTACATTTGGCCTAATGCCTAGTTGCGAGCAGCTTTATTGAATAATGCTACTCTTTTACCCCTTTTTACCGCAATAACCAATACACGTCGTGGAATGCGTTTCGAACATATTTGTCGAAAACTTTAGTCAGTACTAAGGAATACAATTATGTAGATAAATAAGCAAGGTACCGGTAGCGTTGAGATCGTGCTCAGAGTCGGCCTGGTGGGGCGGCTGCGGGTGCGGGTAGAGGAAGCGTTGGTTGCCCTGCGCGACCACGTGGCGCCGCTCACCGCGCCAGTGCTGGAAGCGCGCCAGGCGCTCCGTGTCGGGGCGCTGCCACGTGGTGGTGCGCGTGTTGTGGTCCACGTAGTACACGCGGCCGCGCGCGTCGCGCCGCACCTCCCAGCCCGGCGGCAGCGGCTGCGGCCGCTCCCACGACGTCGACCGCGTGTTGTGGTCCACGTAGTATCTGCCGGTTGTGATATCCATTTCAACATCTGACTACATAAGCGACCGTCCACCGCTTGCCTTGGATGTAGCCAGGCTGTTCAAGTGTTTTAGTAACGTTCATAACTTAACCAACTATTATAGCTCGTGACACTGCTACGACTGCAAACGTTCGGATCGTTAGATATCATAGATAGATTCAGCAAACTGGTCGATGAGATTAAAGAACAGGCTGATACTAAGAGGAAACAATTCATCGGTACCTTCGTCCATACACGTCGTAGCGCATCTCCCAGCCGGCGGGCAGCGGCTCCTCGGCGGGGTTGGCGTACACCACGGCGAGGCCGGGAGTCGCCGGCTCCGCGTCCGAGTGCGACGGGCCCGCGCCCCCTTCCGGCAGCGTGCCTGCGCCCGCTAGGCCGCCCGCGCCCCCGGGCAATGCCGCGCTTACCGCGCTTCCAGCGCCGATAGCCCCTCCGTGCTGCAGTGTTCCGTTGCTAAGCGGTGGCGGGCCTGGAGGCGGCTGGACATGCACGAATTCATTAACATTTTATTCATTCATATTCAAGTCAAATAAATAATCACACGTGGTGCATTGAATTCTGAATCATCGTAACACTTACTCGTAGGTTTTGTGACCGAACAATAGATCGCATTGCAGCTTCCGCATTGCTCCGTATCCTAATCCGAGCCCGAACCCCGTCATTAAGGCCATTGCTGTTAGTAGATTCTCCAAGTAACTCATGAGACTGACTTAAAATTGATGGATCAACTCTTAGGCCATCTAAAAGAACCACTAATTCAGCTGCTTTTACTTCCCCGGTTACATTCGAAGAGTTTTCTTGGGACACATTTTTCATCAAATCTGAAAAATAGTGTAATACAGAATAGTAAATTATTTTGAGGCATTTTGCCGTATTCGGTTATGGTAAAATACATTCATAAGTTTAAGGATACATTAATTTACATTTTATTATACATTTAGTTTAAGGATAGTCGTTTTTAGGGTTCCGTAGTTTTATGTTGTACTGAAAGTAATAATTTGATAAAAACTTTAAAAAATGTGCCAGTTAATTTACCTAAAGTACAGACAGCGTCATTAAGTAGTGACCCCCCCTGGCGTACTCGGCCGGACTGTAGAGAGGTTAGCACATACTAACGCTGTCTGTACATACAAAGTGATTTTAAAATAGCGTTTCGGGTTTTAAGTATTCAAATAATCAAAGCAAACAACAACACTCAATTTGTAAATGGCACTGATAAAAAAATTGGCATCTACAGATACATTTTCTGGCCCAAAAGTATTAGGCATTGGTCTTCCAAAGTCACCAAGAGATTTTTATATAAAAATATCCTATAGCACTGAGCACTTTCGAAAATATCAAGATCTAGAGCAGAAAACTCGGCAAAGGTACCCATGGAAACAACATCATCATGACTGTGTTACATAACATATAATAATAAGAATGCATAATGGACTTTAGATGAGGAAAGATTTATGCATTAAAAATATAGAAACTTCCTCAAAATTTATTTTGTACCAATTTAATTTTTTTTAAGAGATACCAACCCGCACAAGGCGCGCATAGTGGATTCGCTCTCATATAGTGGAGGCCTTCCTGTATTCTATTATACCTGGTTAAACTAAATTAGCTAGCGAAACATTCTGTGTTTCACTAGCTAATTTAATTTGAGGAGGGTATTTTGACACAATAAAACAAAACAGAAATGGTTTTTCTCATCTCAAAGTCACTACATTACGACTCCATATCAAACTTGCGACAAACAAATGCACGACAAATAAATGTTAGGGCGACAGTACGTTATGTCGACCATTAGTGGTGCGACAGCACATCAGCTCGACGTTCGTTAGCGCTACCGATTGCTTTCTCCACAAATAATCGGACGATGGAACTTTTGATCAACAAATGAAAGTGCGGAACCCTTTACTTGTTGCATCCTTTTTGGATACCAAAAAACCAACTTGTGTAAGTTGAATAATGTTGCTGAATTTGATGATTTCCTTCCTTGCTTTAATGTTTTTTGTAAGTACTATTATAACAACAGTAGTAGTGTAAGTAAAATTTGCTATTTACCTATGATTAGCTCCACATTATCACATTTTCCATTGCAGTATAATAAAACTTTTAATAAATTTACTCGTTTTTCACCAATAACATTATCTTTCCTGAAACTATGATAATCTGCAAGTCGGAACAATAACTGAGACTGTGGTGTTACGAGTACTGTAAGATCCTCTTTCCATTTTGGGTGCAAGGTACTCTTTATGACTTCAGTGCGTCTTGAAATTTTGTCATCAATTATCACTTGTAAATATGGATTTGGTTTAAAGAGTCCAGAATTCTTGATGTTTGCTGATTCAACTAATGAAGAATAAAACATGTATTATTAGGAAAAGCAGTCAATACAATTTAAAGTGATGCACAAAGGTCTTGCTTTAAAATCATAATATTGAAGTAAACAATTTCACAAATCAAGTTGATGCAAACTGGCTTGACATGAAGAATGGTAATTAACTATTACAGAAATAATTGGATTGAAGGTCTAGCATATTCAATCCAATTATTTCTGTGTTTTCCAGGTATTGATTTTATGTTGGTGTTCTCCACATGTATAATGTGGAGAATTCCACATGTATGTAGAAAGTCAAATTATTATGTGTGAGTCAAATATAAAAGTGACTGTCTACTTAGCACTTATTAGATATTTTTTATTAAAACACAAATCCAATCAACTGTGAAGTTGTCACAAGAATTATATGAGAATAAAATGCGTCAATAGATCAGTTTTTGATTTTATTTCTCAAATTCTATCAATAAATAAGATGGCTTTGTCTACTTTCAAATAAATTTACATTGAAATGGAGATTGGTATATCTGTATTTTACCAATTTTGTATCTAAAATGAATAAACTTCTACAGTGAAAATTGGCACATAATTCATATTTTCATACAGAATGTTTTATAGTTTGTTGTCATCCACGCAGTTGTCATGAACTAGTTAATAAATTAAAACCCAACACAAACCATACAAGAACAAAGTAAGAGTGAGATTGGTAATACAAGCCTTTGCCTTTGGGTTATTACTACTTTAGTAAAGTATAATAGAATATGTATTTTCAAATGAAATATTTAATTACCTGTCAGACTTAGTTGGTGGTATGTCGACAAAGAGATTGGAGTTGTTAAAGTTGGTACAGTTTCAGTCATTGTGATGGAGTTTTCAGTTCATATTATTCAGTAGTAGTACTCCTGTTTACAATTTGTTCACCTAAAACCAAAAATAAACAAAATAAATGACTAAATTCATTTTAAAATTAGATAAAAATAATTACCAAATTCAATTAAAAACAATAGAAATCAGTAGGTACTTGAAACATGGTTGTAATGATCATTTGGCTTCTCTGTGTCATGTGTGAATTTGCTGGTCATTAGTTTTACAACTTCAACAAATATAAAACTTAAATACTTGAAGAACAAACAATACTATTTTAACATTTTATTGAGCCCTTTAAAAATTGTTCAAGAAACCATGTTGGAAGTTGTAACACCTCAATGAATAGCTTTTGATGGTCCTCTCAAAATTACACATTGAACAAAAGCAGTAGGTACTAATTACTTATGACTAGGTTAGATATAAAAGATAGGTGATTTCTGCGTTGATAAGGAGGTTCTTGATAGGATTACAAAAATGGAAAGTAAATACATTATCTTCAGAAAATAAAGTATTTTGCAAGTCGTAAAATTCACTAAAGCTTCTTCAATTCAAGATCTTTCTTAACTTAGTTAATAGCTATTGATTTAGACGATGTAGTTCAACGTATTGATTGACGACACTATTGCAAAATAAACAAATTGAAAGTAAGTATGAAATGGACAACGTAAAAATACCATGTTATTAAAGAGTTTCTATGAACAAAACATAAGAAAATACCATTAATGAGGCGATCCAAAGGACAGAAGTCCTTCAAATTATCTCATATCGTTCTTCTTATCTCACTGAAAGGAAATACACAAATAATGTTGTATCGTCACGGACCATTCATAACGCGGATCTAGTCTTCAAATAGTTCACAGTAATATCACAAGGCAAAGTGGGAGGCTCGAAATGTTTATCACGAAAATATGCTTCAAAGGACTAATATTTTAAGGTAAATTTTAAATTGATTTGAAATACTAAAAATCCTGAAATTAGTCACTGCACTGTTGAGTCTTGAGTTGAGTGTTGTGACCACAGAACATATGTTGTGACCACAGAATATAAAATATCGTGAAGAGTCTTGCTTGTCTTTGTTAGTGATGGCCAGCTGACAACAGTGGTTGGTTCCCATCTTTTGTCTTAGCAATTTTTAAAACGTTCAAGGTAGGTTACAATTGGAACTGTTGAAATAGAAGCGTTAGTTTAATGGCCACGTGCCAATATGACTTAGGATCGTAGGCGCTTGTTGGGTCAAGTGGGAACTTATCAAACCATTTTAGTTTAAACAACAACAACAGAGAAAGTGTTACAAGAGGTAAAAGAACCGTAGTAAAATTACAACGGTTCTTTTTGTTTAGGTTATTTTGGGTTGCACTCAACCCAAAATTACCCAAACCGACCATAGCACTCTCCGACTAGTACAATAGTTATCTGTGATGGCACTGTCATGCAAGATGACTGACAGACCGACGACAGTCACCGTCGTGACACTGACATTTAAATAATGAAAAGCAGCAGTGTTTAGTATTGATTTTTAGAAAAATAAATAGTTCTCCGTTTAGCTTCAACTTACATCAGGTGTTTAGACATTTTTAATACCCCAGGTAAGCAAAAGCCATTTGCATGCTTTAACGCCAATTTATTTACAAAATACAAAGGCATATCAAACGTTGTAGGAGGAGATTCTGGTGTAATATTTGGTTGGAAGGATTTATTCAAGACGTTACATATACAAAATTTGATACTTCTAATGTTTAAACTATCTTTAAAGAGTGCCTGGGGCATAAATACTGGCTTCGGTATACAGGATGAGTCCAGTAGAGAGTGTACCAGTTGCTGTATTAAATTGCATTGATGACTATGTGGAATTACTTTACGATGATATACCAGAAAAAATAAAGGGTTCTGCTCTGATACTGCAACTTGCTAGAAACCCTGATAATTTATTAGAGCTAGCACGAAATGGTAAGTTGAATAGTTGTGTAATTAATAAAAAAAATATTCATAATTCATAGCCAAAGCATAGTCTAATTCACTGAGTCTAAGGAGCATCCATTTTTGCACAAGCTTTCCCTTATATGTACAGAGTGTATTTTTAAGATGTGGCATTAAGAGTAGATACTAAACTATTAAACTTGTCGCGAAATTTTGGGCTGACTTGATTTAATTGTTGAGAAGAAGATTTTTGACAAGGAAACACTCTTAGATTGAACATCACATTCTTATCTTTAGCTTCAAGAATAATTTGCATTCCCAGATTTTTAATGAAACAACTCACACATTTTATTTTTCTGATTCTTATCAAAACTCATTTGTACCAACTGAAATTAGAGTACAAAAAAACCACAAATCACAAAAAATCTCCCCATGCAAAAACAATAACTAGGCAGACGTTTTTACCCAAAACTAAAATTGTAGTATAATTTTCCTTTGGAATTTCATTTCTTTATCTACTTTGGTGTATTACCCATACTTTGATTTGGATATAGCACTGAAATGCCATCATAAAAATCAGCCTGTATAAACTGATACAACTCCATTTAGTTGTTTAGATATCACTCTTGTTGATCACATCTACAGTTTTGTTAACTAATTTATTGTATTGTATAACTGGCTGGTTTCCGCAACTCCATGTCCAAAGCGCGTATTTTGCGTATGTTTAGCTTACTTAATTTGATCCTGTGTAAGACTAAGCTTAAAACATAGCAGAAGACATTTTGTTCTTTGTCAGTAGTAAATAGATTTATAAGCCAAAACTCTGCCACCAAGCTTTAAGGTACCAGTCTTCTTAATGGACTACTAGTTGTTCCATGGGAAAGCTGCACCTAAAAGAAACTGGCTACAACTATAATAATGCAGTTTAATTCAGATGTGTGAGAAGAGCCATATTACTACTATCTAATTTTCTGAAAGAAAATATGTTTATTAAAATTTCAGAGGCATTATTAAGTGCTTTGTCAAGGGTTCTGAGAGAAGAATGGAAACGGAGCATCGAACTAAGCACAAACATAGTCTACACTTTTTTTTGTTTCTCTACTTATAATGAATTTCATCCAGTCATTATTCAGTATAAAATTGGATCTCTGTGTATGGATGTAATTGACTATGAATTAAAGAGATATGATCAATGGAAGGAGAAAGTTGAAGGAAAGAAGCAGGTGGTCACACCTGATAAGGTGAGAATAGTGCAATATTCAATTTAGCTAGTTTCAATGATAGGTAGCATTGAAACTAGCTAGTTCAAAAAAAAAATGCTCATTGTAATACATGTGAAATTTATTATTTCAGAATGAGCCACCAAAAAGTCGTATTCCCGAACCAAAGCGTCGTCCAAAATCAGGCACATGGGCTGTAGCCGATGTGAATATGCAAAAATCTAGGTCATTAGTATCCAGCTACCATGAAGACCTATGCAGTGCATCTGATGAATTCTTATCAAAAAGCGATGAAGAGCAAATGAAGCGTAAATTAAAAACTCTGTCAAAGCGACAGGAGCAATTATTGAGGGTCGCATTTTATATGCTACTCAACATAGCAGACAACATTAAAGTTGAAGAAAAAATGCACAAGAAAGATATTGTTGGCCTGCTTATTGGAGCAATGGAGAGACATACAAATATAGATCTCCTCATTCTTATAGTTTCCTTTTTACAAAAACTCTCTATTTTCATAGAAAATAAAACCAGTATGGCATCAAGAGGAATTGTTGAAAAGTTAGCTCCGTTGATGAATTCTACTAATGCGGACCTAGTCAATGTTACTTTGAAACTGTTGTTTAATTTAACTTTTGATACAAAATTACGCAACAAGATGATTAAGTTGGGCTTGCTGCCCAAGTTTATACAATTTACAAGTAAGTTGCTACAATAAATGTTATGTTATATCAGTTTTTGGTTCTTGATTTTTGTAATATCACTAAAATCTATCTATCTATCTTTTTTGTAAATTATTTAAAATTACAGGTGATGACAAACATATTAATTTGGCAATGAAAATTCTATACCATCTGAGCATGGATGATAGAGTCAAACTGATGTTTACGCAATCAGATTGTGTCAAATTGGTAAGAATTTAGCACCAGTAGATACAGATAGATTGTTGGGAGACATTGATTGGGTGCGACTGAATTTGATTTTATTGAAAACAATACGTAAAGTAATATTTTGACAGCTTACAGACATGTTACTGCTGAATTTGAACGGGGAGAGTGTGGGCACGAAGGTCGGCGGCGGCGGCGCGGGCACGACGGACGTGCTGCTGGCGCTGTGCATCAACCTGGCGTGGTGCGAGCGCGCCGCCAACCAGATGGCGGCCGAGGGACGCTTGCGCGACCTGCTAGCGCGCGCCTTCCGACACCGCAATGCTATGCTCATGAAACTCGTGCGCAATCTATCACACCATCCCCAGAATAAAACGCTTTTTGTTGTAAGGTTTACGACATCTTTATCTTATTTCTTGCTGACATCTTTGGTTGATTGATAATAATATAAAGTAACTGTACTTGGATATTATGGCACATTGAGTTTAAGTAAGTATTCATCAACTGCCCTTAACTGCACTGCTGCTCACTGTTCATAACAACTACAGAACAGAACAAAACAGAAACAAAAATATAACTACATACTTTTGTATGTAGTTAAAACTATACAAAAAATATTTAAAAACGAAAAATAAAGAAATACTTAAATAAAAAAAAATAAAATGAAGAAATAGTTTTCTAAAATATTAAATTTGCAGGAATTTGTTGGAGACATAGCTGGAGCTGTAACAAATGGTGACGCAACTGAAGAATTCATGGTGGAATGTCTGGGAACTCTCAATAATATACTGAACACTAGTAACAACATCGATATATTTGCAGTTGTCGAACGATACAACTTAATTCCTTGCATAATGAAGATTCTTGATCCAGGTAATCTATAAGTACTAAACAAAGAAGTAAAGTTCGTAAGTAAAGTTTGTAATGGTGTAGTAGTGTACATTTCAAGTCAAGACCATAATATTATGTCGATCGTTAAAGCAAAACCGTCAGGGTAGCCCGCAAAATTTATATTTTGGTCCAAAAAAGAACTGCGACCGTAGCAAAAATGTATTCACAGAATTACAATCATAAATATCTTAATTTCGCGGGCTACCTTAGAGCTTGAAAACATCCCTGCGGATTCGACTATGCCTGCCGATCGTACCATATTCTAACAAATAAACATTTATTTTATTTGATTGGATGCTTGCGGCGTCGTGTGCAGACAGCTCGGTGGAGCTGGAGCTGGTGCTGGAGGGCGTGGTGGCGACGGGCGCGCTGAGCGGCGACGAGCGCTCGGCGGCGGCGCTGCTGCGCGCGGGCGCGGCGCACGCGCTCGTGGCGCTGCTGCGCTTGCGCCAGGCTGACGACGACCACGTGCTGCAGACCGTGTTCGCCTTCCGGCAGCTGCTGTCGCACCCGCGCGCCGCTGACTACTTGGTTTCGCGCACAGGTACCAGAGATAGATACTTTTGATCTTTGCATTCCTCTGCAGGATTATTTGGTGCAATATCCTGTTACAGCCAGCAAACCAGTTTTACCAAGGGAATTATCGTAATTCCCAGTACTAACTGGATTGTGGAGGTCTGATAGGCAGTCGCTCAACGTAAAATACTGGTATTCAGCTGCATCCGGTAAGGCTGGAAGCCAACCCCGATAAAGTTGGGAAAAGGCTAAGCTATGATGGTGTTGTGTTATACGACAATTTACCGTCATGTCATTCGGCACTGGCTATTCCTAGGACACAGGGATCCTAGGGCAAATGTTTTTAAAAAAAATTGTGTGGATCATTGTGTAATGGATTTTTTAATACAGTTGCTCAAAAAGTGGCGTATTGCAGGGACGTATAGCGTTCGGGATGTGGGCTATTACACACTCGAGCTTTTTCTTTACCTTTTCCGAACTCGTACGTTCTCTTTCCCAACTGTCAAAATAATGCCTATTAAAAAGAAAAAAAACCAACCACGGAGTTTTTACTAAAAAAAAATCATAGAAGTTTTTATGATACATGCAAATATTTCTAAAAAGAAGCAACTAATTTGTTTCAATATCAGATTTAATGATTTGATTCAATGAGTTAGGTTAGGTTTCATTTCATTCTCATTTCATATCAATAAAAAAAAATTACTGAAGACTTGGCTGTATGGGCATAGTTCCCTTTGCCTACCCAGAATGGGTTAAGAAAACAAAAAAAATATCTGCTTATATTCTTTTACGGTTGGCGCCATTTTCCAAAAATGTTCTTTATTAAATTGCTTCATTTTTTCGCAACTTTATTAAAAATAGTTGTTCAGTACACGTGCGGAACCGTCATTGCAACTTGTTCCGACTGTCAACCCTCACCTTCGGCTGCGCCTCGGCTCGGATAGACATTTGTCGGAACTCTTTGCAATGACAGGCTTTCCGCAATCGTAATGAAATATATACTATTGCGCTGTTTTCTTTTTAAGGCCACACCCTAAACAAAGGTTTCGTACAATCTTGACTCAACCAAGACCTTTTTGAAAACCTAAAATCTGCAATACCTCCATTGCCAGGTTTCTACAAAGTTGAGCGCTTTGTTCTCTTGGCCACTTAACCTCTCTTACTTAAGTCTCGATTTGTAAACATATCCTGCTTTGATTCGGTTTTGCATAACTAGATACGCAAGATCAATATCCCACTTCAAAAATTCTGCTCCAGCAATGAATGAAGGCGAGGTAGTTCACTTAGATATTTCGTGTTGCAGAAGCTCCAGCCTATCTTATTGACCTGATGCAAGATAAGAATGCGGAGATAAGAAAAATGTGCGACAATTGCCTTGACATTATATCACAGATGCAAAATGAGTGGGCAGTCAGAATAAAGGTACGGTACTTGAAAAGTTATAGGCCATCCATGTAAAATACTGGTATTCAGCTGCATCAGGTTAGACTGGAAGCCGATTCCAACATAGTTGGAAAAAGGCTAGGCTTATAATGGTGGCTTGAAAAGTTAAAAACAAAATAAATTTTGTATTGCAGTTACGTATGGTCCGCCGCAAAACATTTTGACTATGTAAACTACTTACTTACTGCTGTGACCCTAAAGACACCTCACACTGAGGTGTCTTTAGGGTCACAGCAGTAAGTAGTTTCAGACAGTCTCAACTGTCTGTGTTGAATCTGAACTTTGGATATAAAGACGATGCAAATTCAAGTGTGTGTGGTTGTATGGCAGACTTTAGCTGGGAGTTCCACTCCTTAGCTAAACGCATATTGATCGTGATCCCGGAACCTTAAATTCAAAAGTGGATTACTTTTATTATTTTAGGTAGAAAGATTCCGCTGCCACAACGGCCAGTGGCTGTCGGTGGTAGAGACTCTTGGCGCTGAGGGCGGGACAGGCGATGCTACTGACGACTTGCCTCCATATTTGTCCGCCGAGTACCTAACAACTCATCGCCTTACTACTTCAGGTATTTATGATAAATTAACGCCAGATTTTAATATCAAACTCTATCCCGATCATGATCTGCGGTCTTTTAAAGCTGTGTGTTTCACCCTCCGAAAGTTGCACTCCCAAGCTGGCAAACGGGGCCATTTTTGGTTACAAAGATGGGGGACATTTTAGTACTTACTGGCGTAAATCCATCTATTTAATTGAGGGTAGTTAAATGTCTATTGTACCGCTACCAACCGATTGTATAACTGATTATTTTTTATATTCTAGATTCGCAAACATCGTTAAATGACGACTCCGATAGCTTTTCTGGAGAAGTTAGCTTGCATCGCGTTAATAGCAAGTAAGTTGGAGTTTATTCCTAGCGTCTTTTTTTTTCATTGTGGCGGCCTTATATTGTGAAATGGAAATCGAATAAGTTCGGGAGTTTACAATATTTCATATTATTTTATGCTAATACATACAAAATGATATCACGTGATTTTCTTTTTTTTTTTCAAAGACAATTATACTGATAATGTAGTGTGTTAAATCATTATCTTTCTGCCCTTGTCCCATGTTACTTGGGGATCGGCACAATAAGTTTTTTTCTTCCGTTCTCTCCTGCTGCGCTAATAAAAACAATATCGATGTAAGTCGATCTTCGGACTGATGGAGTTGATACACGATGGTATAGTTTTAATGAGCTAATTCGAAGTCGAACCGACGATTGGTACCTATACAATGTGTAAACGGACTGTTCACGAAGTCGTTAAACAAGCAATCGAAATAAGTAATTCTATGCGAAAATATTGTATAATTATAAGATTAAAAATAAAACTTACAACTTTGACCCCCAATATCTCCGTAACTAGAAGGTAATCAGGTATAGACTAGAAAAAAAAATATATTATTATTTTCCTTTATTTATTTAAATATCTTATTTCATACATTTTTAAATATTTCATAAAAAAACAAAAAAAAGTAGAAAAGAAATAGGTTTCCGCTGGTGTTGGGAGCAGGTTCCCAGCTACCGGTGGTTAGGCCTGCAAAGACAGGAACCTCCTCACAATGCGGGCCGTATCGAGGAGTACTGCCTTCTGAATCAGGCCAACCGCCAAGTGAGAGCCTCGACAGATGTTCGTCGAGGCTTTTAGCCATCAGACCATTGGCCGTAACGACAATCGGCACAATGATAGCCGAGTTCACATTCCACATGCTGACAACCTCGTGTGCCAAGTCGAGATATTGAATTTTGTTTCTCTTTCTCACCTTTCACGAGGTTTCCGTCATGCCCCAACTAGCAAAAAGTGGTTTTTAAACTATCCTAGAACCATAATTTATCGAGGACTATATGAGACTTATATCCGCATATAAGTCGCGAAAAGGGCCCACTTTATAAGTCTACTTTTACTTATAACGTATTTATATTAGACCGCTGAAATGCCATATACGCCTATATTGCTCCTGTAATTGAATTACGTCAATGCAATTACTCCTGTAAATCTCAATATAAGTAAATTTTAGTAAAAAGTGAGATTAATACGCGCCTAGAAATGCTTCTGTAAGCTCATATATTGTGAACAGTCAAAGTGAGTGTATCGCACATTGCTGTACTCTGTAAAAAAAAATTAACATCTTGAGATTAAGTGTTTATATGAATCAGAATTTATTAATGTCAACCTTATACAAAATTTTATTGTTGTCAAATTGTTAGTCTTTTATAGCTTATTCGTAGGGGAACTTGAATTTTCTGTAAAATCTATCATGGGTTTGATCAAAATTTTAAAGCGCCTCTTGAAATTTGCTTATTTACATTTTAGTTTTAATTAATATTAAATAAATATTATGTAGGCAGCTGCCATTTTCTTGGTCAGCATTTCCAAGTGCGATATAGTGCTAAAATAAGTACTTTTAGCATTTACAAGTGTGATATAGTACCAATATTAGTATATTGGTTCTATATTGGGTTATCACAAAACCGAGGAAGATTCGCCATTGTAACCGATTAGGGTTCCGCAATGCCCAGATGAAAATCGATTGATATTTATGGATAAGTAAGTTAAAGTAATATTTTAAGAGTTTGTTCTACGTGCTAGGTTAAACATTAGTTAAAACATTGTTCTTATTTGACTTAATTATATTACACATTTGACATGCAACTTTATACACATTTTTGACCTTGTTAAGTTCCCTGAAATCGCATTTGCAAATACATGTCATAGGCAAAACATTTTTAATTCTCATGAAATATTTAAAATTTCAAGTAAAGATTTCAATGCAGCCTGTGAAATATTGAAGTCTAAAGCCCAGTGTTTAATAGATTCTGCAGTTGGAAATTTTTGTTATAATCCGAAAGTTCTTCCTGATTATCGCTTTCAATATCGCTCACAGTACTTTTGTGGTACTTTCATAGTCCAAACCTCTTCCATCTAAAGCAGTACTATAATTATCTTGTCCGGAACGCTCGCTAGAATTCGCGTTACGGTCTTAACCAATTTAATTTAAAAAATCCGGTGCTCACTGCGGTTAACATTTCTTTAGATTTTTGTTACTTTTCTTTTGCAAGATCTAGTTTTTTAAACCGCTTCCACTTATTTAAATCCATTTTCAATATTTGTAGACAAAACCAGTTTTCGCCTATACTGGTCGTTACAAGCAAAAGTGGCTTCATAAAAGATTTAATCAGGATTGTTTGAGATTACTTAGACAATAACAGTACTATGGAATGCCTATATAAATCAGTCTAGGTTTAAAACGGCACACGATAAATCGATATAGAGAAACTTTTATCCTACCGAGTGCTATTATAATCTTGGTGATTAATTATTTTTAAAAAGTGGATGTGAAATTCATTTAACACTTACTTTTAAGCTTATGTAAAACCAAACCAGATATATAAATGATTTACAGTAATTTAACTTAAATTTACTTATATTGGCCATAAAATATTAGCTTATATGAGGTTATAAGTAAAAATAACAAGAGTAATTGCTCCTCAGTGCATATATTCTTGGTACATGCTCCTACGGGAGTGTTAAGATTTAAATGGTCTGCAGATGTTATCTTATAGGCGCATATAAGTCTGCGTTACCGGAGTAATTACTCTTGAGTGCAATTACTCTTGTTTCATGCTTTTATAGGAGTCTTGGTCCTATATTGGCCAGAAAATACGGTCCTATATACCGATATAAGTACAAATTATAGAATTAAACGTACTTGAGTAAAAACAGCATGTATTTATGCTGTTAAAAGCGCAGTAGCAACCACCAAAACCATCATCGGAGCTATATAAGACCACGTAGCATTATATAATCGCATTCCAGGATTATTTTGCTTGTTGGGGCGTGATGGTAACATCGACTATCATTATGCGGCGCGCTGATGGTCTCCAGTCTACCACCACTATGTCAGGCTTATTGGCGACAATAAATGATAGACCGACCCCAGTACAGCGTGACATGGTCTTTCTCGAGAACTGGGCACATACTTGTAGTACGGTACCTCAGCTTCCACAAGTTATTATTATTATTCCCTTGATTGATTGATTGAGTTTATGAAGTTACCCAAAAGACTTCAATTCTTACACGGTTATTTTACTTGTGATATTGCATCACTGTCAAAATCCTAGTGATCTTTATTTTTGTAAAAATAAGGTTTGATTGCTGCTGACCAAGATTTAAAAACTGTAACAATGTGTGTATTTTGGATTAAACCCTTTTACTATCTTTTTTTCAGAAACACTTTAGATGATCGTACGGATGATTTTTACGGCGGAACAGAAAATTCTTTGGCCAAGTCTACTGAGAATGATGGTTTTTCGAAGGATATTTTTGCCTAATTTTAATTTCATTTTCAATGCCTTGTATTTATTATAAAATGTATTGTAGACTCACTAATATGAAATAAACCTATATCATTTAAGTATTGTGTAGTGCATTTCCGTATCTTGTATTCATATTATTATGTTTATGTCTCTTACGGACAAACGAGTATCGAAAGACTGAAAAGTTAATATGAAAGCAAGCACAAAAAAAAAACTTGCTTTCATCTTAACTTTTCAGTTTATATTTAATTTTAAATGTCATTTAAAATTAAATATAATGTGGCGAAATTTGTTTGTTTTGAGCTTCTCAGCTTTTGTACGGCAGTCGGGTTTTTCCTTTTTTAATAACTTATTTTTATAACCTTTTTTTTAGTTTAATAATGTGAAAGCTTTCGCGGACGGTTTAACATTTTATTAATATACGTTTTTTATTTTATTTTAATATTATTTGTCATTTCTAATAACTTTGAAACTTTTATTTGTAATCACCGTTTAAAACACCTAATTTTGATACCCCACACGTTTGGTTTGAAAAATAAAAAACCGAACCCCACAATAAGGCGCCCAAAAATCGCCATGTATCTTTTTAGGGTTCCGTAGCCGAATGGCAAAAAACGGAACCCTTATAGATTCGTCATGTCTGTCTGTCTGTCTGTCTGTCTGTCTGTCTGTCCGTCTGTATGTCACAGCCACTTATTTCCGAAACTATAAGAACTATACTGTTGAAACTTGGTAAGTAGATGTATTCTGTAAACCGCATTAGGATTTTCACACAAAAGTAGAAAAAAAACAATAAATTAAGGGGGTCCCCATACTTAGAACTGAAAACCAAAAAAAATTTTTTCATCAAACCCATTCGTGTGGGGTATCTATGGATAGGTCTTCAAAAATGATATTGATGTTTCTAATACCATTTTTTTCTAAACTGAATAGTTTGCGCTAGAGCCACTTCCAAAGTGGTAAAATGTGTGTCCCCCCCCCTCTAATTTCTAAAGTAAGAGGAGGAAAATTCTGAAAATATTTAGGATTGTAGAACGTAAAAAAAACTATCAACGAAAATTGGTTTCAATAAGATATGATGTTTAGTTTTTCAGATATGGGACTTTTTCATCAAACTGCAGCAGTAACTTTGTTTTTCATAAACATACTATGAAAAACAAATTTAGTTTTGCGGTTGTGTGGAAGTTTACTGACTAATACTACTAACTAATGAATGACAGTTCAAAATATTGTTATTAATAGTTTGGAGCTATGGAACCCTGTGTGCGAGTAAGACTCGCACTTGGCCGGTTTTTTTCTAAATTTAATGTAACCAGTGACACTTGCGCCACATCAGTTCATCCGTTTAGGAGTTACGAGAAGCAATGGACATACATGCATACTAACACACATAATATGTACATCCATACAGGTAAAAACACAACCCTCATTTTGGGCTTCGCCGCAGTCGTGTTAAAAGAACAATTTACACGGCGACGGTGGCGGCGCCTTGAAAATACGATCGTTACCAGCAACTTGATGCATCAACTTGGATACTGCGTTAGCCGATTCAGTGGGATAATAATAATATTATTATCCCACTGAATCGGCTAACGCAGTATATAGTATTATATATATATTATTCCAAAAGACACACCCAGAGGAAGTACAATAATAATTAGTATGGTTGTTTACCAACGGTCTATAAAGTTCTTACATTCATTTTGAGAGCTAAAATTAACCAACATATTCAGAGTAATTCAAAACATCATGTCTCCCACTCAGAATGGATTTAGGAACGGGTCCCGTGGTACTAAGGAGCTGCTCCTCATTGTATGGCTATTAGCCAACAGGTTCGCCGCTCCCGAAGGCATCTCTACATGATGGATAGATTATAAGAAGGCCTACGACTCAGTTCCGCATACATGGCTCATGAGGGTGCTTTAGTTGTACAAGATAGATGCAACTCTACGCGCCTTCCTTGTGTCGTGTATGGGGCAATGGAGGACGGTCCTTCGCTATCCAGAATGTCGACAGATGCAGGGGAACAGCAAACCGATAAGGATCGAGCGTGGTATACCACGCTCGATCATTATCGGAACTATAGTTCAGGGTGATAGTCGTGAGTCCATTATGGTTTTGTCGAGCCTTGAACCCTCTTAGCACACTGCTGGAGGGTTCAGGTCTAGGCTATCGGTTTAGGAGAGGTCATCATCATCATCATCATTTCAGCCGAAAGAAGTCCACTGCTGAACATAGGCCTCCCCCAAGTGTCACCACATTGACATAACATGGGGGGTTTTGCCATAATCGCCACGCTTGGCAGGCGGGTTGGCGATCGCAATACGGTTGTTACAAAAGCACAGAGAACGCTGCTGCCCATTCTCTGGCAAGGTATAGGAGAGGTGGTCAGGTCATATCTCACCTTCTTTAAATGGATGATCTGAAAATCTTTGCCCCCAACAATTTGCAACTGATGAAGCTACTGAAGGTAACAGAAACTTTCAGTAGCGCCATCAGGATGGAATTTGGCGTAGACATATGTGCAGTCATGCATGTGAAGCGAGGGGAGATTACGGAATCCGTGGGAACTCAACTCTCGGATTCCGTACACCCTAGATCCCTTTCATCGACAGAAACCTACAAGTATTTGGGTATGTCGGAAGCATTAGGTATCAATACTGCTGACATGAAACAATCGTTGAGGGAACGTTTCTTTGGCCGCCTGAATAAGGTGCTAATCAGTCTTCTGTCGGGCGGAAACAAGGTGCGCGCCTTCAACGGTTGGGTCATGCCGGTTTTGATGTATTCTTTCAGCATACTCAAATGGACTCAGACCGAACTTAATGCCCTAGATAGGAAGGTCCGTGTACTGCTGACCGCAAATCGGATGCATAACCCACGGTCGTCGGTGATGAGACTGTATATCCCGCGGCTTATTGGCAACAATAGTCCTGTCAGTGATGATAGGTCGATCCCAATACAAGGGATCGACCTATAATCACTGACAGGACTATTGTTGCCAATAAGCCTGACATTGTGTTGATAGATCGATTGGAGCGTCGCGCAATGATTGTTGATATAACGGTCCCCCATGACGAGAACCTCGTGAAAGCAGAGAAAGATAAGCAATTCAAATATCTTGATCTGGCTCGCGAGGTTGTCGACATGTGGGATGTGAGTACAGCAGTCATTGTGCCGATAGTCGTGTCGGCACTTGGTTTAATAGCCAAAAGCCTCGACCAACATCTGAGGAGTCTTTCGCTTGGCAGCTGGATCAAGGGCTTGTTCGAGAAAGCACTTCTGGACACGGCGCGTATTGTTAGCTCGGACCCTGTTCCCAATGCCCCGGTGGGCTACTATTTTTTACATTTTTAAATGTTTTTTGTTATTTTTTTAAGGATTTTTTAAAAAGTTATAATAAAAGAGGACAAAATGAATATAGGAATTAGTATGGAATTTCTCTATTATTTTTCCGCAGCCCTGAGTCTGGATTTGTGCCTGGAAACATAACTGGCGAAAAGTTATTGTACAGATGCCAGCATTGCAGCAAGTCAAGCTACTCGAAACTGTCAAATTCTTCCAATCAACCTTGAACATAATTCTTTAAATATAAAGTTGAAAATCTATTAAAGATTGTACAGATTGTTGTAGCTTGTCGTTACTATTAAGTCTTAGGTAATATTTATTACTATATCTGTCTGCCTAACCTTTCGGGGATAACAGGCTTGATCTTTCGTTATGGGATGTATAGATTAGCTAATTTCCCAAATTAAGAATATTAGATTACTCCTACGGAATCTTGCTGCCGAGAGCAGCGTCGATGCTGCCGCGTGCGATATCACTCTAGCCCTTTTTGTTGCTAGCAAATGATGGTTCTGAGTGACGGAAGAGGTCTATACATTTCCAGTATAACATGGTCTCGCTTTGCATAGGTTTCCCGTACAATGATAATGAGAACTATTTTTTATTAAAATGACTAAGTAAACATAATATATCGAACTGTCTAACATAATCCTTACTTTGACGTGTGTGTCTAAAAGTAGTGTGAAATATAAGTGATGAAGAAGTTGCGGGCAGAATAAGCTAGTCGTTAAGCCATGTCATTTACCGAGATAAAAATTATACGCTATGTGGCAGGCGCTAAACTATCTCTGTGTGCCAACATCCAAATCTGTTCTAAGTCTCTTTTGCGTTATTGAGCAAAGAATTCCTTAATATATCAAGTTGTAGAAGTAAGGAGGCGATTACCTATAATAGGTGTTTTAGACTTCCATACCTCAAAAGGAAAAACCGAACCCTTATCCAGTTTACTTTTTGAGGTGGACTTCTTTAAATTGAAATAAAACACGCAAACATGTTTTTTTAAAGTCTATGAGATTGACTTTATTCGTCTGATAATTTAACGGCATTCATTTTTGAAAATTCTTTCTGCCGAATTTGATTACTTCCATTAGTATGTTGTGTACTTGATAATTCCATAGGTGACAAAAATAGGAAATTACCACTTATTATAGTCGGGGAATTTGAGTTGACACCAAAGAGAGTTCCAATTCCAATTCCAATTTTATGGTAATGGCTCCATCGTTTTACCGATGATTCTGCCAATGTCAAGGTTGAGGTAAACAAAGTGTATCCGTTGAGGTTGACCGGTTATACAGCCTTCGGTACAGTTTTTGAACTGGGTCTATGTGAGTGAGTACCTAACCTAGAAAGACAACACAATATATTTGTTAATAATATAGTAAATATAATTGTTAGTGATCACAGACAACACAGATTAATTTTTATTAAAAGACGAACACACGACGAACCTGATTCAAATATTATAGTTTAATGTTATTTAATAAAATAAATTTTTGGAGCGTTTTAATTAGTGGGGAATCGACGAGTGTTAGTAAGTATGGGGTATTAATAGGTCTGGGAAAATTAGGGGGAAGTAAATCATATAGGGGGACTAAAAGATTAGGACAAAAGAAAAATATATGTTCCAGAGTGCCCTCTTCTACACCACATTCGCAAAGTGTGAGTGGTTCCGAATACGTAATTTAGCTAAAAACACTGGGGAGCAAACGTGTCCTAGTCCAAAGAGAGTTGACACTTTACTCCTTGTTGACACCTGACAGTGACATTGACAGGGTAACAAAAATTCGGACATTTTTGGGAAATTTGTGGACGATTTGTGCACATTTAAACGTGTAATAGTAATCTAATTTAAATTAAAGAATCATGAATAATACGGTATCACGATTCCCTGTGAAACAATGTATCAGGTTGAGAACAATTAATGTTACTCGACGTTGTGTGGCTTCCAAAATTGAAGATGTTCCTACCCATACTGGCCAAGTACATAATTATTTTTATATTTCGTCTTTTTGGAGATAACTGATTAATAAAATAGTCGATTGTATTTTTATATATTCTTACAATTTTTAAAAATTAAGTTTATTATAATTGTATGCAGAAGACTATTAAAATCGGTTCTTACATAATAGTAAACATTGGAATGAAATCCGCTATGTGAATAAAATTTTGGCACTATTTTTAAAATCCAACCATACCATCTATTTCATCTAGGCCAGTTACAGGCACTTTAAAATTGTCGAACTTATTGACACAAATGTTTTATTGCACATTTATTAACAATTACTTTGATCACATAGCATATCTAATGTGAAAGCATTGGGCATGCAATGGAAGTAACCTCTATTGTTGTTATATTGGATGATAAAAGCTTCAAGGTAATGATATGATTTAATGGTATGTATATATTACCAGTGTAAGCCTTCATTTTTCTTTACAGAAATGGCAATCTGATGACTACAGGTTGGCACGATTTATGACTGCCCCTAAGCAAGTCAATCCAAACTGGGCAGTTAATTTGATAGCAGAAGTGCCACCAAAAGAAGTTGCAACAAGGGTAGTTTGGTGTGATGGAGGCAGTGGCCCTGAAGGACACCCTCGTGTTTACATCAATTTGGTATGATTCAAGTTATTTTAAAAAATATACTGGTACGACTTTCCTTTGTCTGACATCGAATTAAGGGGGTTGAGGGTAGAGGGGGGGAAGGGTACAACCGCCCCTTAAAAGGAAAAGTTGCGACACCCCCCCTTTTTCGAGATTTTTAAATTTTTGTTTCTGAGGAAATTTGGCAAAAATCTAGAATTCTTTGGCAGGCGGAGGGAGGTGGAAGGGGGTGGGGGGAGAGGGGGGTGAAGCCCTTCTCCCTTGGCCTCACTCCCATTAAAAGGTAATGCACCGTTCTTGAGAAAAACCAATAATTATAACATAACCTCAAAACATTTTTATATCCCTAAAAAGAATAGTCGACGTAGCCCCGCTACGCGGTGCTCCTATTTCTGTCTGCAGGGTTTAAAGTAACCTAACACGAAGGGCGCCATCCCCTTCGAACCTAACCTGATCGAGTCGTCCGATGCCTACGATTTGTTACAGCGGGCGGAGGTTGCTCCACCTACGCGCCTCCAGCTCTTCAAAAACACTAGGGGTAGGACAGACTCGTAACACTGGAGTCGGGGTCAATTAATTCGGTTCTTTGACATTAGTTGTGACAGATCTATTTCATTTGTTATCTGCCTTAATAGGTACTGTTAAAATAAAATATAATTATTTACGTAAATTTATATAAAATATAATGTTGCCGAACGTATGACAACTTAACCAGATAAAACGAAACGTTCAATGGCCAGAATTCTTTACATATAATCTGTGGTAGGGATTGACTTAAATATTGCAAAAATAATTAATTTTCAATATTTTTTTTCTCAAAAACTGCGAGTTTTCGCATATTGAAACTTTGCGTGTTTGCTAATAATAATGTAACCTTTTTGTAAAAAAATATCAACCCCGAACTTGATGTCAGACAAAGGAAAACTGACCCAAAAAAAATAATTTTCAATATTTTTTTCTCAAAAACTGCGCGTTTTCGCATATTTAAACTTTGCATGGGTGCTAATAATAATGTAACCTTTCTGTAAAAAAATATCAACCCCCACCTCGATGTCAGACAATGGAAAACTGACCCAATATACTATAAATAGCCTATTTTATTTATTGCTTAAATAGAGAATTTATGAAAGGAAACCATTTGTTTTAGAGCAAACAGTAGAAAAAAAAATTGACATGAAAATCATAAATTACAATGAAGCTGTTTTTAGGGTTCCTTACCCAAAGGGTTAAATGGGACCTTATTACTGAGACTTTGCTCTCCGTCTTTCTGTCACCAGGCTGAATCTCATGAACCGTGATAGTAAGCCAGTTGAAATTTCTACAGATTATGTATTTCTGTTGATGCTACAACAACAAATACTAAAAACAGAATAAAATAAATATTTAAGAGGGGCTCCCATACAAAAAAGTGTTTTTTTTTGTTCGTTTTTATAAATAATGGTAAACGGAACCCTTCGTGCGCGAGTCCTACTCTTGGCCGGTTTTTATAAATAACTAGCTGTTCTGCGCAACATCGTCTGCGCTACATTTTCCCCGTTTTCGCAACATTTTTCATTGCTGCTCCGCTCCTATTGGTCGTAGCGTGCTGATTTGTGAATCTAAACCATCCAGGGTGCCACACAAACGCATAAAAAAATTCATTCAAATCGGTCCAGCCGTTTAGGAGGAGTTCAGTGACATACACACGTACAGTATAATTATATATATAAAGATGGTACAGAACCCTTCATGCGCGAGTCTGACTCGCACTTGGCCGGTTTTTCATATTTTTTTGATATTTATAAATGCATAAACCTACAACCGGTAAGAGACCTGCCATTGTGGCCTTACTGTCTCATCTCAAAAATCCACCCAACCCAATAATATGTTAAGTTGTTGTAATAAATGTGTTAAGCTGTTTTTGTATAGGTTTAGGCCCACTTGCACATGGAAATCATCATTCTGTCTCTGTCATCTTTAAATTATTTACGAAAACATATCAATATAAATATTTGTTTAGCACTGAATGTGTTTAGTGATATGCAGGCTTCAGTAGGTATTTTAATGTATGTAAATATATTTTACAGGACAAGCCCGGTGATCATTCTTGTGGATATTGTGGTCTGCGATTTGTCAAAAAGGATAGCCACTAAATATGTTGATATTCTAAATACACCTTATAAAAGCTTTCTCAACCGTTTGTTTTCCTAGGAATTGTTATGTTGTAGTAATGTTGAAAATAAAATACTAGCAGGAATTGCAGCCGTTTTATTATTATTTCTAAAGTAATTCAGTATTAGTTTTTCAAATATTCTTTTGTTCTCTTAACTTGTTAGGTGATCAAACTGCCTCTGAGTCATACAGGTTGGAGTGGGGAGTTAGGCAGGGAGGGTTGTCCTCTCCAAAGCTGTTTAACTTGTATATAAATGACCTCATAGTCGAGCTCAGCAGCATGCGTGTCGGTTGCCGGGTGGGGGTGGGTGGTGAAAAACATCAGCTACGCGGACGATATGGTGCTGCTAGGCCCGACTGCGAGGTCAATCAGGAAGATGCTGAAGATCTGTGAAAAGTACGCTGCAAGACATGGCTTTATCTATAATGTAACGAAAACCGGGATAATATAACAGAATGGACAAAAAAAGTCCTATTTGTTATACCTCGCGGCGAAGAGCCAAGCTGTGAAGCTTGGCATCCGCCAATTTTACGTCGCCAAATACGCCTCTTTGCTCTGCGTTCCACCGAGTCAAGCGCGGCAAGCTGGTATTTTGCTGAGCCATCACAAAGATAGGTGCAAAACTCCATGCAGAATCGGACTTGTGCTTTATATAGTGTTAAAAGCTGTCCAGGCCTGAAGTATCGCTTCACTCTATTTAGGATGTCCTGCTTTTTGGGCTTTGTACTCAATGGTGGCGCCGAAGTTGAGACTGGACGTCAACTCCATGCCTAGGAGCGCAAGTCGATCAGTCACAGGAACAGATGTACCACGAAAAGTAGGGGTAAAATGACACTACTGTGTTTTGGTGGCATTAAAATAGACCAGATTGTCATCACCCTACTGGGAGGTTGAACAGGCAGACAAAAATGACCTTAAGCCTTGTAGATTAAGGTCATATTTGTCTGCCTGTTCACTCTAACTTCGAAGAGATTAAGGTTGTAAGCATTCGGAAACAGACGCAGGCAGAGTTCCACTCCTTTATTATTTGTTGTTTAGTTTGTAGCTGTTTATATGTAAGTATAACTACATCAGCTATACTCAACCTGCGGCCCTACAGGCCTTTATGATTGGCCCACTTGCAGTTGGCTTTAAATTTTGGCTTTTTTAAATTGTAATTACTCACAGCTGTTTGATGAGTTAATCGATTTTAAAAAGACACCAACCTAGAATTTATGTGTAAAGGAAAAAAGCATTGTTCTCCAAAAATTAAATAGTGTCCAAAAATTACCCAAATCCTAATAACATTCTTTGGGTTTATGTACGTCTGTGTAGAAAGTTTACAAACCTACAGGCTTTCATCAGGTGACAAAATAAGCACAGTTTTAATTTACTAACGATAATTATATTAATAAATAATTTAGATACATTTGATTATTACATCTGTTAAGCAATCCTAACTTCTTACATCCCAATTTTATTCAAAACAAATAATACTTTTTGGAATATTGGCTGGTTTGAATTAATTCTTTCCAGTTGGTTCTGTATTTTCATTGCGTAGTTCTTGTCTAATATCAATATTCGACTGCAGCAATTCCTTCAACCTTTCATGTATATCATCATTTTTTTGCTCCAAATAGTCCAATGCAGAATTCAACTCATCTAATTTAGAATCCAACATGATGTATTCTGAAAACAAAAAGTAAATAGATGGGATTTAATAGTTACAAACGGATTTAATAGTTTCATACCCATTTCATAAAACTTATAAGCAAAGAAGACATTAGCAATAGCATACAGTATTTCCGACTAGAAAGAAATGGTTGGTAACAGCTTTCACATATGTGTTGAGTGGAGTGTTTCCGTTACACTAATTCCGAGCATGCTTCAGGTAACAGGTTACTCGTAAGTCTTTTGGGGCATTACTGATAAGTTTTGTATACAAAATATTTGTAAAATACAATCATATTTTATGCCTTGGTATAAACTCAAGTTCACACGCATAGCAGGTAAAAACTTGTTAGGGCCTATAGATTTTTATAAAGTTATTTTATATCGATACCTTTTTTGTTGTCACCCTACGCAACAAAAATGGGCATACAAACTAGGTGACAAACTTACCTTCTACGACATTTTCATCTGTCTGTTCTGTAGGTTCAATCCCATTGGTATCTATAATGCCATTTTGGTTACCGTTGTTCTGATCTTTGCCAGCCATGCTAAAATATTAGCTGTTGGATATTGATACTCGTTAAATTGCGTATTCGCTATCCTTCACAAATCACACTTCACACACTGACATCAATCAAGATTCAAGCAAAAGTAAGTAAATATAAATAAATTCGTTTCTTCTAGTGACAGGAAGTGTTGCTACATCCGATTTTGAAAAGTCCCCAGAGTGCAGAGCGACTACGCAGGAAGATCTTCGCTTGCGAGAAAAACCGTAGATTTTATCGACGAAAATTCATAAATATGCAGACAAGGTTTTTTAAAGCCATATAAATGACTATATGGATTTTATGTTTTCCTACTCCTCTATTATTCTTTTCTGAATAGTTTCATTGCGGGATCCAAAACAGTTAAATTCTTTCTCTGGGACTTCGTCGAGCTCCATTTTCTCGCGGATGGTTATATCACGTTGTATTTCGATCGACCTATCTTCACTGCCAATAAGCACGACTTTACGTTATTTATTTATTTGAAAAGACATGTACAATATAACAGAAAATCCAAGCAATTGTACAGTGAAAAGAAACATATTTAGAATAAAGTATGATAAACATATTATAAAGTCCTTAATATTACAACAAAAAAAGTCGTCTTTCATGCATCCTCCCAATTAATTAATTAATATTAATTGTACAGTGAAAGTGAGGAGCTCGTGGCTAAATAATAACAGCCACCCAGGTCGATCTTTAAGGTTAAGCCGTGTTTGCCGAGGTTGGTCTGTGGATGGGTGACCATAATTACATATCGAGTTTCCTCCGTGCCTCGGAAAGCACGTTAAGCCGTTGGTCTCGGCTGTCATTTGTAGATCTTTGACAGTCGTTACGAGTAGTCAGAAGCTAAAAGTCTGACATCCAGTCTTACCAAGGGGTATCGTATTACCCAGTTACTGGGTTGTGGAGGTCAGATAGGCAGTCGCTTCATGTAAAATACTGGTACTCAGCTGCATCCGGTTAGACTGGAAGCCGACCCCAAGATAGTTTGCGAAAAGGCTAGGCAGATGATGAGTGAAAAGAAACATATTTAGAGTAAAGTATGGTAAACATATTAAATAAAGTACTTAAAAATTACAACATAAAAAGTCATCTTTCATGCATCCTCCCACAGAACTAACACAAGAAAAAATCATCTTTCGTTCATCTTCTCACAGAAGCTCAAACATCCACGACATACGTCTACCCATCTCGAGGCAAATAAATCACACTCCGGTGTCGATGTCAGAAGAGCATTCAGTATTTCCAGGGCGCGAACCAAGGGAGAATTAGATCGATTGGAGCGACGCGCAATGATGTTGATATAACGGCCCCGTATGACGACAACCTCGTCAAAGCAGTAAAAGATAAGCAATTCAAGTATCTAGATCTGCCCCCGTATTCACAAACGCTCGGATTCGATTTCGATTCGGAAAGTCGTATGTCTATCTCGCTCGCTTTCGTAATGCCAAAATAAGATAGACATACGACTTATCGAATCGAAATCGAATCTGAGCGTTTGTGAATAGGGGGCCTGGCTCGCGAGGTTGTCGACATGTGGAACGTGAGTTCAGCAGTCATCCTGCCGATACTCGTGTTGGCCAATGGCTTAATAGCCGACCAATTCGACCAACATCTAAGGAGTCTTTCGCTTGGCAACTGGATCAAGGGCTTAATTCAGAAATCAGTACTTCTGGACACGGCGCGTATTGTTAGGAGGTTCCTCTCTCAAGAAGGCCCACAAGCCACTTGTGTAGAAGGTCTGGTAGTAAGCCTTAAACGTCGTAATTTTAACCTCCTTACTACAACAATTAACATTGTTGACGCAAATGTTGTCAATCCAATCCGTTTAATGCTGAGTCCATCGATTAGTTCATTCATGTAAAGGTTGAAAAGCTTGGATAAGGTCATGTAACGTTATTGTCATAAAAGTTAAGATCAATATAATTTTGAAATACTTGTCAGTGATAGCCACCTACAAAAAACTTTATTGATACTTACATAAAGATCACTAGGATTTAGACAGTGATAGAAAAGATAAGGTAAAATAACTGTAAAGAAAGGTCCAATCAAGACAAAACCAATCACAAAAAAAAAATTGTTTGCTTTCTTCTTATTGTTTGTGGATGGCGTGGATGCAATGGATATCGAAGATGCAATTTAACGGTTTTTTGACGGAATCACGTACATGACGCTATCGCGTACTATTAGTGGTTTGTTTAGTTAGATTTAAGTTGGCTCGACACTTGTCGGGCTACTTAGTAGGTGCGTTGCATTTCACTCAAACTTACGTACCTATAGCCATTTCTTTTTACACTCTAAAACGAGGAATTCGTGGCCTCACATAATATGTGATTCCGTGGGTGAGTCCAAAAAACCATTGATCTCTGGACAACTGCATTAGTCTGGCAACCTTAACGAAAAGACTCCGGACCACAGACTAAGTAATTCAGAACAATGGGCATGTGATATATCAGTGAATTATTATTGTCTATGGAAGGTAAAATTTATCAAGAATCTTTTCTTTCTTCAGACAATATTGTAACATGCATAGATAGATTCACGCCTTTTCCCATGGGGGTAGGTAGTAAACACAGAACGCCACCTAATTAGTGTTGGGATTTTATCCGGATAAATACTCAAAATGGATAAATACTCAATAAATGTCCGTTTTTACTCGAGTATTTATCCAAAAAGCGGATAAAAACTACCTATAGTTTTAGTTACGTTATCTTACGTAAATGTTGTTATTTTACAAGCATAAGGATTGAAATAAAAGAAAATCGGAAAATATAGTTTTGTACCGTGCTTTATTAATCACTTTAATAATAACAAAAAGCCTGTAATACTCAATCATGGATATTTTCGTCAAGCACTGTCTAAGTTAGATAAAGTTATTCATTTATGATAAAGTTATTAATCACAAAATTTGTTACTTAAATCAGTGTAATATTAAGAAAATGACATAATAAATAGAGAAAAATACTAAAATAACAACAGACCCATACAATCATAATCTTTTTCGTGATAAAATATAGATCACTTTAACAATAAGACAATTTTGTAATAACAATGGCTTCACTGCACTTATGAATATTCTGCCAATTACTGATATTTCCTTAAATTAACTACTATCCATATTAGACGGTTGTTCACCATTATCAGAAAAGCAGTTTACAAACTGGAATTCACTTCTCGATTCTCTCAAATCCAATGATTCTTCATCAGTATCTGTCTGTACTGGACATGGTGATGGAAAGTCTTCATCGCCACTGTCGCTGTCTGCACTCTCTTGGATAAAAATAAACATGCAACTATCTACGCTGATTGACACAACTGTAAATTGTATTGTCATCTAATTCTAAGTTATGTTCGAATTTACAAGTTTCTAGCTCATCGGGAATAAAGCAGGTTACAAATTCGTAAGAGTTTGTAAAAGTATTTTTAATTACACAGTAAACATTGGTTTTCAATCACTATAACTCTACCCAAGTAACCATTTGGATTAGCACAATTCAAATTATTTACCTTACCTTGAAACGTTATAACACAACTTCAAAAACAATAAACAAGCCCGTAGATATTATGTTGTTGTAAAACTTACATGCGTGTGCGCTCTTTATGACGCAAACCTGGGTGCGTATTGCCAAAATGTATGTTACCACAGACATCCATAGTCTGTGCTGGACCGCTTAGTGCTCGTTACACTAAAGAGCCAAATGTATTTCAACACAGACATTCTATGTATTAGTGTACATTATGCTCGTCCTTTTCAAAGAAAACTACGTACGAGTGCAGAGCAAAGGATTTGGCAGTTTAGTGAAACACATTAAGGAGAACTTAGGATGCAAGAGCGAGCGAAGCGAGCTCGGGACATTGGGCAGTTGGGCACCCCGACTCGGACAGGTTATTTTTGAAGGGGATGGCGGGGTCTAGTGAGCGAGCGGAGCGAGCGAACTAAGACCCCGACATCCCCTTCGTGTTAGGTTACTGTAAACCCTGCAAACAGGAATAGGAGCCCCGCGTAGCGGGGCTACGTCGACAACGCCCTAGTTTGGAGCTGTGGTTTGGAGTTTGCTTTAATAGGATAGCGTAATGTACAATTTTTGGTTTTAGTTTCACATTAAAATGACATTGTGGTTGTCTGTACTCGTATGTATTGCGCTCTAATACTCTTAAGCAAAATTTCTTTCAACACAGACATTGTCTGTGCCAGTATGTACTATGCTTTTCATTCATTAAAGCAAACTACCTGCGAGCACAGAGCAACCCGTGTCTGTGGTAAAATACAGTTTGGCAATACGCAAGCGGTCCAGCACAGACTGTGGATGTCTGTGGTAACATAGTTTGGCATTACGCAACCTGGGCACTACACGGACACTATGCGGCGCGGGGGTGGAGGGCAAGATAAGCAAAAAAAAAGAAACGGGACAAAAGGTGGCTGGGATAGGGTATAATAAGAACCACGTTGTTTCGTTTTGACATCAAAAGTAATAATGTAATAGTGTAGTATTTTGGAAAGCCCAAATAACAATACTAGTCATTAAATTTTAAAAAATAACCATCCGATTCGCAAAAAATATAAATATCCATCATTTTGAGTAAATATCCGATAAAAATTGTTGAAAACGAGTATTTATCCATTTCGGATAAATACTCGAGTAATTATCTTCCGAGAATTTATCCACTGCCCATCACTACACCTAATACGTTCCTTACATACTCCTGGCCTGGCCCCTTATTCACAAACGCTTGGTTTCAATTTCGATTCGGAAAGTCGTATGTCTATCTCGCTTGCTTTCGTAATGCCAAAACAAGATAGACATACGACTTATCGAATCGAAATTGATACCGAGTGTTTGTGAATACGGAGGCTGAACAACTTGAGGAAACCAGCATGTCTGAAAGATAAATCTTGACGTCGACGGCCTGTAAAGCCAAGTCATAGCGACCAACAAAAAGCAACTTACTAAGACAAAAAGTACTACAGCGCCATCTATGACATGACGGAAGAACTAACATCAATTTCCTACATCTCACATGCAAAGTTTACATCGACTTAAGAGTATATAGAAAAACCCGACTACAACTATCGGGCAGTTGCCCGCCAGACATAACACCTGTCTGGCCGGAGGATCCTCCCTTTACTACGGGGATGAGGAACTTTACACCCTGTTCCTCTTACTCCCAAAGGCCGCACAATAACTAACCGTATGATAAAGAAAGACTTCTAATGACAAACAGTCGTCGCCTGGCATTGATGATTTCATATCGAATCATAATTAAACCAACTATTCGGTTTCAGTTCTAAGAATAGCGATTAGATGACTTTTTCCACGGAACGGAAAAAACAGTGGAAGTGAAAGTAGGCGTGGCATGTGTTACGCTTACTTGATCCCAGTCGTGTTCTATAACCACGAAAAAGCTTGAAATTGACGTTTTTCCTATAATCGGAAAGCACTATTTCATTTATCTAAGTATAAAAACTTAGTTTATAACAATAAACATTTTTTTTTGAATTTCTAGTAAAATCAAACTTTTCCCTGTTTTGGATCGATCGATAGTTGAATTCTTTCTAATTTAAACTACTCAATTAGTGATGTGGTTAGGTCGGATACAGTACAGATTTCATCGATGGAAATCAATAAAAGATGAAGTCTTATTTCAATGGCAATAAATAAAAAGTCAAATTAACGTTTCTTTTATTCTAAGTTTCTAACTCCTTAGCGTTTTCTCATAGAAAACCTGTAAATCTTAGTGTAAGTTTTTGTTAGTTATTTAATTAATTAATTTATGACAGACTTAAGTAACACATTGTGGCTTTTTAGTTTGCGCATAAATATTGCCATTATCGCGTTGTTACCACAGGTTGTTACTATATTCTAATGATGACAAAATAAAGGAGGCGGTTCTCAAGTCGACCCATATCAACGATTCTGTTTTTACTAAAGCATAGGTATACCTAGAAACTGGTCCTATTTTATATTGAAAAGTAAAAACAATTCCTAAGAATAAGGTGAGCCAGTGAGGAATCGGCTTTCTGGTGTACATCCATGGAACGACACTGAGGAGACACTCACCCACCCATGAACTTTTTTTTTTTACAAAAGCTTTAATATATATGGCAACAACTGATCAAAATACGTCATATTTGACGAAGGAGGAAGCCTTTGTTTTGCATTGCGAAAAAGAATAGGATTCATTATATTATTTTATATTTCATACGTTGAGTTGTGGTTGTTTAACAAAGTAAGATATCCATCGTGCATTGGTCTCATAATACTAAACGTTCTACATATTGATCTGCAAGTGTTTTTAATCTACAGCTGACGGACATAATTGAACGCAATCACTGCGTGCATAGTTACAAATAAACTTCACAGTTTTTCCAATAAGCATTGCTACGTACGTAATTACTTTGTAATTTTGTGTGAATACATATTCTAGATGAAAAAAAAGAAATACTGTTACGCTTCGTAACATAGATTCGGCAAATTCAATGTGTGATGACTCATACGCCAGTATTAAACGGAAAGTTAAAATCTTTTCAGCAAACCACATCAAGGTTGCAGATATTTGGACATCCGTAGACACTTGATTGATCTAATACAGGTACATTGACCCTTTAATCCCATATACCCTGGAGCTAAGTAATAAGTTAGCGATGGAAACATCAAGCTAACAGATAATAAGAAGTGCCAAAATAATTGCTAAAATAGGAAATTAAAAATATTAAATTCAGTGTTATTTTCGGGTTTGAAAAATAACAATAAAATATTTAAAATTGTGTGGCTTTTTGTGTTGTGACAGCTTGCTTAGTCAATTCAATGTGGTGCATGGTTGTATTGGTACTAGTGCTGCAATAATAATCTAGAATGGTGAAGCAAAAATGCACAGGTCGTTCCTAGGATGGGTGGCCATCTCACTCACACTGAACCTTCTTGGGCCTAAGAGTGAATGCTAAGCCATTGGTACTGACTGGCTGTTGTTCATATAACTTTGACAGTGGTAATGGATATTTCATAGTTTGAAAATCAGACAACCAGTTATTGGTATTGTGATTCTCATTAATTGAATGGAAAAGGTCAGGAAAGCATTCTCTCTGAATAAATACTGGTATTCAGATTGGAAGCAGACTTATCATAGTTTGGTAAAGGCTAGGCAAATGATAATGAGTTACAATAATTCTTATTAACTCAATAATTTATATGAGTCATCTGCCTAAATTATAAAAGATGTCATGCAAAAGATATGTAATCCCGCCCCTGTGCTCTATTTTATTAACACCTTGTAAATTTAAAATCAAAGGAAATCCCAGTTTTTTTATATTTTATTTTTATTACTGGAACTTGATTGGTAGTCACAGTTGTGCCGCACTTCAGTGTGGAAATATTATATATTCTAATATAAAAATATTAAATATGAAAAATATATCTAAAAATCCTGTCCACCTCCAATTCCCAGGTTCCATCTGTCAAACTTAATAACGGATCACTGGTTTGAGAAAGAGACTGACTTTCGTATTTATTATACTTATGGAAATTGGTACTTTATGTATTCAAGCTTTTCAATTAGGCAATTCTCAAACATCCATCCTTATGTAATAAATACAATAGTAACTTTGTCAGAGACCATGACCTGGGATAGGACATTCAATACTTTTTATCCCTATTGTTTGTTACCATGGGATAATTTCCGACTACAACCCTGGCAAAGATACAATAAACATGACTATTTTTACAAATATTTGGTTTTGATGTAGTTTGTACATATATGTGTTAGTTGATCCTAGCCTCATAGGTAATATAATCCATGTGATTAGTTCTATATCTGTATTATATTACTTTCAGAATCAAAATGACGTCAGGACCATACAACTACTCCTACATATTTAAATATATTATCATTGGAGATATGGGAGTTGGCAAATCATGCCTATTGCACCAGTTTACGGACAAGAAATGTTAGTATATTATTATTTTACTTATTAAGGTACTACTCATAAGCATGTTGGTTATCTGTGGAACTTACTACTTGAATTTGTCCTATCAATTAATAACATTAGACATTCTAGCAAGCTACAAAGATGGATGTTAACGTATTTAGGCTTAAACCATAGTTACTTATTTATGTATCACAATTAATTGCAGATGAAATATTAAATAGTATCTACAGTTTTATACAAGTATGAAATGTGTGTATGTCACCGCGCCAGCCGAGAGTATTCTAAAACATGAAAATGTGCCAACCAATGCACCAATGTTACACGGACCAAATGGCTGGGAGTGATTCGCACACTTAAAAATGGGCATCTAGAAATTGTTGCGGGTACACAGGGTGAATTTTTCAAGTGGGCTTGGAAGGCCAAATCCGAAACTATGAGGAATATCGAAAAACACTCTAAATGACTTTCAAGCCCAATTTTGATGAAAACTGAAACTGCATCATTGGCTTTTGAAAAATCAATAATCGTAGCCAGGAATAGAAACAGTTGATTTTGAAAAAAAAAGCCATACTGTATTATTACACCATTCGACAGTGTTGCTACTAAGGATCTAATTCTGGAAAATGCAAATTTAAGGAAAATTACATTTTGTGTTTTTCATATTTTAAATGAATGTACTTCATTGATAACACCCGCATCGCAGTAATTTTATAATTTATGTTATAATTTTGAAATTATTATTAACTCTTCGAAAATATAGGCAAAAGTAAACAAAAGAAATTGTAAATAAGACAATTGGAACTTATTGGAACTACTTAGTGAGTCGGCGTCAATAGTGGTTTTGTTCGAGGATTCGTTGATTAATACTAAATTTATAGCGTAATTTATCAAAAATTAACTATTTCCTTTAATTTGCCGTATGTCATTACTTCCCAGAATTTGATCCTTAATAGCATCACTGTCGAATGGTGTAATAATACAGTGTTCTTTTTTTTTTTACAAAATGAACAGGTTCGATTCCGGGCTAGAAAAAATGTTTTTTCAAAAATCCAATGCTGCTGTTTTGTTTTCTTCAAAATCGGACTCAAGATTCCTTTGAGATTTTTTCGCTATTCCTCATAGTTTCGGATTTGGCCATCCACGCCCACTTGAAAAATTAATTCTGTATGCTGACTTAGCTTGAAGGAAGCAACAAATTCTGAGGTGCTCGAGGAACGGAGAGGTATTCCGCGGCTGTTGAGGACAATCTCGGCCTGTAAAGGCAAGAAAAGGTGATAGTTTCTCGTCAGTGATCAGGATCACTCTTCTCACTAGACTTTCTGGGACAGATCTCCCAGCAAAAGTCTTGTTCCTCTTCTGTCTGTGGGGCTCTGTGGGGTGCGCCAAATAGGTCAAATAGGGTCTTCAGCTGGAACTGAATCTTTATTCATCATATAATAATCGTAAATAGGCTTAGAACCGCAGCAGTAGCACACAATGTGACGCAATTCAAGTTAGCCTTTTAGGGCGACGGCGGCGTACGACTCGTGCGTGCGTATTACTAGTGGGCTTGTGTGTGCCGTTTATCCACACATTCGTTATTTTGTTGCTTCAACATATAACGGATTATTGAATGAAACTAACACTCTGATATTTGAGTCTACAACTACTCTTAAGCTTATGCAGTTTTATTTGCTTTTGAGACAAATAACACGAATGTTACTTTTCACATAAATGGGTACCTAGCATCAATGTTTAAGCTATCTGTCCTCCAGGGCACGCTTCAACTGTATACCCGGTGTAGTTATCTTTGGCGCACCGCGTACTTTGCCGTAGTGCGGCACATGGAACTGCACCTATTAAGTAAAAATTACTATGGGAAATACAAATACAAATATTTTATTTTCTTTAACAGGTTTCTACTACATAACTAGTGATAGAAGTGTCCTTTTAAGCAAGTAGATGCCTGTATTAGGACACTCCACTCTTCCGTAACTTAAATTTACGTAATGTACGTTTGTAATGTATGTTTCTCATACTACTAGTATGAGAAACTGGTTACTTATCTCCTTTGGAGACTGTACATACATATTAAATTACATTATGTTAACTACAACTAATATTATCAGTAAGGAGGAGGAAGCGAAAGCCACCGAGAGGGGTTGCGAACGCCATACAACGCAGTGCTCGGGGCCCCTCTTAGAAGCGGGAAGTTGGCAAAGACGGCGGAGTTTTTAGTGAGTGCATGCGAGCCTCACATAACCACTCACACTGCCCCCGGACGGTATGAGGATAGTTTTTTATCCCGGTAGGATGTCCCCGTGGGATTATATTTTCGCTAAGCTTAAGCTAGTTTTGGTGAATTAAACCAGTACAAACCAAGATAGGGCCGCATACAAAGCTTCCGCGGGCCGACTGTTGGTAACGTACCCCAAAATTTATAAGATTATTATAAATAACTGTAACTTTTTGTTTTCAGTCATGGCTGATTGTCCGCACACAATTGGCGTAGAGTTCGGGACCCGCATTATCGAAGTTGCGGGGCAAAAAATCAAACTGCAAATATGGGACACAGCAGGACAAGAGAGATTTAGAGCCGTTACTCGGTCTTACTATAGAGGAGCTGCTGGAGCTCTTATGGTTTATGACATAACTAGAAGGTAAATATTCCATAATTTTAACGTACGGTTGAACATTCCCCATTGTATCTCAATCAACGGTAGTCATACTATTCTGGTCAAGTGCCTCAAAGGACAAAGTGGTATAGCACTGCGGCGGCCCAGTTATGAATTCGAAGTGAAGTGTTTCAGTGACCTGTTGCCATTTCATTGTATTCACTTGCATCAATACTTTCTCAATCTGATGAAATTAATTGTGCTTGCCCAAATGAAAACCTGTTATTATTGTCTTAATTTTGAAACATCCTCACATCTAGAGCTGCTTCCAGGCAAACGTTCGATCTTTGGGGGCGTGCCGATCTTTCATAATTTTCACAAACCAAAGGCTACTCTTTTTAAAACAATAGACGCGTCCTTGCTAACCGATCGTTTGCCTCGCGGATGAAAAGGCGGTAGTTCTGGTTGCGCATATTGAGGTGATTTTTCTAATTTGTTCAAATCATTTTGAACATTCTAACGGTTCTTTTATTTTTATTCCTGATTGTGCCATCTAATTGGCGCAACTTAATACTAGGTTACAGTGCGCTTCAGATACAAAAAATATGATAGTGTATATCATCAGCACATTTTTTTTTTGTTTTTTAACTATTTATAAAAATTTGCTAATTGTTGGTGGTTCTGATACCGCCTTATTAACGAAAAGTATTAAATATATTGGTCCGATGATACTTAACAAAATACCCGATGGAACATAAAATGAGACATATCCAAAAAAAAATTACGGTTAAATGTTATTATTATTATTACACAGTTTGCGAATTTCTGACCGATAAGAATTTAAATTGATATTAGGACATCTCTATATTCCCGATTTTTCATACTTGACATTATGCTTATATCCTATTGTATCCTATATTGCCTATTTCAAATTATTTACTGAATTTCATCTTTACAATGTAAACTTATATTGATTTGATTGAAGATGTTAATAATATTATATTAAATGAGTTTTTATATCTAAAACTGTTGTTGGTAGTTAGTAAAAGAATCATTTTAAATTTAACATAACTTGTACCTACTTTCTGTGCATATAAAGAACTATTCTGTTCTAGCAGGCCTGCATACAAACAAGTATTGTATGTGACAAAAGCGTCACGTTTCTGAATAAGCTATCAAAGTAAGAATGTTTTCTATTCAACACTCAGTCTACGGTACTCGACACTCGACAGACTATTGCATAGAAAACATTCTTCTGATTTTTCAAAGTTGTGTGATCAAGTACATCACCGATAGATCTGTTTTGATTGTACATATTCCATTTACATAATTGCTTTATTATTAAACATCAGTGTAACCATACGTTTTTGACGTTGTTATAGTCATAGTTATATTTTGACTGTTTATGTTTTGCTGTTTCAGATCTACTTATAATCATCTAAGTAGCTGGCTCACAGATACACGTAACTTGACAAACCCCAGCACTGTGATATTTTTAATTGGCAACAAATCAGATTTAGATGGCCAAAGAGATGTTACATATGAAGAAGCAAAACAATTTGCTGATGAAAATGGACTTATGTTTGTCGAAGCTAGTGCCAAGACGTAAGTTTTTTAGGGTGAATTTACTATTCGATCAACCCCAGCTCTCCGAGAAAGGCCAGCAAAGCCTTGGTGTTACTGAAGATCTTGCGAAGATTACTTTTGTTACCGAAATACTTTGCTCTGTATGTTTCAACCTCTGGGCAGTTTAAAAGCACACGGGCTTCCGTCTCTTATTTATCCATTCAGGCTTTGTACAATGGGCTGTGTCAGTCTGTAGTATCCTGTAGAACCTTCGGCTTCGATTTTGACTTTGGTTCTGGTCCTTAGGTCTGGTACCTTTGGTCAAACCTTAGGCTTCTGTCAAAATGGGCCGAGATGGTGGAAAGCAACCGTCGAAATTCAATGAACTGTTACGAATACGCGAGAACATACATTTCGTGGTGTAATATTTCACAAGTTGCAAGGTATTTTTAAACATCTCGTTAAGTCGTTTATATGCAGTTAATATAAACTTTTCATTTAGATCAATCATTATATTATTCTCTTTTAACCAATCTTGAAAGATTTTTTTAGGTTTATTATACCTATGTATAGCATAGGCTTATCGGTCAATGACCGAAGCCGTTTCTGTGATTCCTATGGCATAGTTGTGTTTATTAAAAAGAGACGTGGCCAATAATGGGGCTGTGGCTAAGCGCAGCAGTTGTTTAGTCAGCCGGAGCGGCTGCTTAGCGAAGCGGCAGTCGATAGATTTTAAAATTGCAAACAGGCACTTAAATTTTATTTATTTGTATAGATTGCGCACTACATCTAACATTGTTGCTTTTATTTCGGCAGGCATATGTGAAACCTTTTAAATTAGGTAGGTTTCTATAATTCATGAATCGGAGTGGCTTAAAAATACAGGCTGAAAAATTAAGTGCAATATTTTTGTTGATACTCCACATTATTAGTAGTTACCTCATGATCATGTTGTTCAATTCCAGTGGTCAAAATGTGGAGGAAGCTTTTCTTGAGACGGCTAAGAAGATATATCAGAGCATTCAAGATGGCCGCCTGGACCTGAACGCGGCGGAGTCTGGCGTGCAGCACAAGCCGGCGTCGCCGGGCCGCCCGCTGGCCGCGCCGCCCGCCGCGCGGGACAACTGCGCTTGCTAACCGATCTCGCGATACATAGAGTTAAAAAGAAATCATACTTAATGGTTAAGAATTATTATCCTAGTAATAAATTCAATTGTCATAAATTTTGTTTTGTTTTGACATAATTTATATTAGTGTACATTCCACGTTATATTTGTGATTAGAATGTTATGGGTGTCTAATGGGGAGCGCACGAAAACAATTTACAATTAAATAAAACTTTTATTTAATGTAATTGGTAGTATTATTATTTTAAAATACGTGTGATATTTGCGAACGATGGGACTATTAATTAACGATTGCTTTTTAAACTTGTGTTACTTTCTCACAACCTCAGACAGCACCATCTCGATAGGTTTTTGTTTTTTGCCTATGTCACGTTTTAATATATCAACAATTTCCGAGTTATCAATGTCGATCAGAGAGATCGAGATCGTTGGAAAATCCTATTTATTTGTATTCCTCTTTTTTTAATTTTCCGCAGGTGAACCACAAAAATTCCAGTTCTTCTACATATATTTACATGAGAAAATCTTATATACGACCGATTTGTTAAAAATTGCCGATGGTTCCGGAAAAACGGAATACTTGTCGGATCATTTTTCGGGAAAGAGTAGAGATATAAAGTTGGAATGAAGCGGGTGATAGTTTCAAGCTATAAATACGCAACTTCCATCCGATCATGAGATTAATATGTTTTTATGTTTGTCCACATCGGTAAAGGGGAAAATAAGACAATTCATAATTTGTAGCAACACATGAAAAGGCATTTTGTTTGTGGATTAAATAAAAACCTACCCTACCTACCTTATCTACCTACCTACCCTACTTACCCTACCCTACCCGTACCCGGGACTACGACAAACATTTCTAACCAAAATCAACCAAATCGGCCCAGCCGTTCTCGAGTTATAAAATTACAACGAAAAGTGGCATTGATTTTTATATATAAATATGTATATTTTTATGTCATTTTTTCAACTGAAAAGTTGAAATGGTTATCACTCAATGCGGAATTGGGGTCGCGATAAGAATTTCTCAAGCATAGAGGAACTGGAATATACAGATTTTGTAAGAAGCGACATAATAAATTATCTACTGTAACGTTACAACCGGGAGTCACACGTAAATAAATAAATAAATTCTTTATTTCACCAAAAGCCATTACAGTACAAGATCCACAAATGTACAGTTATAGTTAAATAGCAACATTTAAGAGAACCGCTTTGCATGCAAATTGTAGCGGCCATTAAAACGTGCGGTCCCGATGGAACACCCTTACATGCGCTAAGTACTAAAATGTAATAAGTCATTTGGTAATGACTAGGTCTGTTTGACAAATGTAAGTTGGGCTTGTCCATATTGTAAATGTATTATTATTTATGATCTATAATTATTATACCGTTAGTAATTCTTTATAAGTAAATTTTTGAACACTGCAGAGAAATTAGAAGAATTTTATAAATCACAAGTAATAAGAAAAACAGATTAGACTTAATTGAAAGGAATAAAAGAAAGTTAATGTAAACCAAATACTTCTTACTTTCCATTATCGCTTTTCTATTGTATTCCAAAACCTGGTAACGATGGTGATGTATTGAAACGAACTCCTGATTTCTAAAAGCTTTTTGAATTTCATCCGTGTCAAATTGTCATTTCGACTATGGTTATTTCGACCAACATATCACCGAGCTGTAGTCCATGTGATGATTAGCTTTTCCAAAGCATGGTGCGAATCATTTTTTTTTTTGTCAAAATTTATCTTAACTAGAGTTTCAGGGTCTGGGTTATCATGCAGTACCTACCTTATTAAAACCTCGAAAGTGTTTTTTGTTGTTGTTTAAATGATATTGTTATCAATTTCAAAATGTTTATCTGCAGCCATAGTGCATAAACGTAACACACCTCTCGGTACTCTGTTCCAAAATTATTTGACGAAAATGCATACAAATGGATTATAAAACGTTCGTGTGGAAGCCAGTTTGTATTGCCACTTACAAATTGAGTGCCTTAATTTGATTATTTAAACCGAAAATTCTAGTTCATTGTTGTAAAATGGAGGTAGTTTACACTTTCGTCAAATAGGTATTTTTGGAACAGCTTATACAATGACAATACCTTTCATTTTGACATTTAAACAATACCAGCAGACAAACAAACGATGCACCAAATCATGATCATACTTCATAACCCTTCGGATTTTGAAACGTTTGTGATCAGCAGAGATCGGAATAGGTGGAGCTTATTAAAGTTCGAGAAAGGCAGTAATATAGAGTTGATAATACCTCGTCTAAAATCCCGAAATCATAAACTTGACGATTTAATCCCGAGATTTGATTAGCTTTTTTATACTTGATTAGTGTTTATATTGTAATAAAAAGGGTCTCAAAGGTTAAAGGCATAACTTAAAATTTATCTGATATCCACGTAAACAAAGCCAACTTAGTTTTAATTTACCTATTTAAAACAAATTATTTGAATCTGACACAATTTTAATACAGAATTCTAAAAAAATTGTATTTTTAATTTGATTTGAAAGATCATATTCCATGATCCTTCGAATCAAATAATTAGTGACTATACTCAAAGTCCAGTTCATGTTTTTATAATCCCGGGTTTTAATTGTCATGTTTATAATTCTGTGATTTTAGATGAGGTATTATCAACTATATGTTACTTCCTTCCTCGAACTTTAGGTTAATAAGCTCTACCTTTTCCGATCTCTGGAAATCCGCTGTAAGGGCTCGATCAAACGGGAACGGTCAAGTTCCGGATCGGCAGCTGACACCGGATACTGACTGATACTTCAGTAATTTCAGTACGGTGTCCGGAGCCGCGTGGACCATAAAATTTCATTATAATTATCCTGTTTTCTGTCGGAAGCAATATGTGATGTACCAACTGTTACTTATGAGTAAATAACAATATGTTCAATTGTACTTCCTAAACAAGCATCACTTCAACAATATTTAAAAAAAACTGTAATAAGAATGTAATGCATTTTTAAGCTTTTGCTTTTTTGTCATTCCTGCGTGCAATATACTATGTTAAATCTGGTTTTATTTCTATTAGTGTCCGTATAGCGGGTTGACTTAACACAAGTTCTGTTCAGTTAACTTTTAAATATGTTTGTTATATTCTATTCGCACAGGGAAGGTTTAACATATCACAAAATAAAAAATTAAATTAAAATCCTTATTTAATATTTGAGCATGTTGTTCTAGGTTTACCTAGAGACCGCCTTGCCCACAAGATTATTCGCAAGATAACCAGCTCACGATAGTCTACTCCATCGTGATGATACATATCGGCGAATAACATGGCGTCTACAGGACGATAACCCTTGCAGTAGACCAATGTCCAATGCCAAGGCACCTTTCCGTAGGTGTAGACACGCACCGAAATGCCCTCAACATTGTTCTGTTTCTATATTTCTTACCTTTCTATGAACAATTGCACAATCGCACTTGGTCGTTCGCCCGAATTCGATTGCCTATGCCTAGCCTATAATTCGGGCAAACGATCAAGTGTAAAAGAACAGTGTCGGGTACGCCCGTCTCCGGACGATCTCATACGGCTTCGTTTCGCGTCCCTAAATCAGACATTCGACGCCAATTTTCTTTTCACCTCGCCGGGCGCAAATGATGCATAATAGTCCACTAACTTTATACATCAGGGCGTGCGTCAAATCCAGTAGTTCTGATTTTGTTTAGGCTTGTTTATGATGTTGGCCCTATGAATAATCTAAGTTTGAGACCTCGAGCGCCGACCACAACGTTGTCCAAAATCGAAAAAACCGCTAAAATGTCGGTCTTTTTTCAGATTTTGACGATTATAACCCTAAAGGACTAGTTTTTGATAGTATCTTCTTTTTAAGACGATTTTAAAGAAGACTAAATTTGCTACAAAATGAGACTAACGTTGTTTCTGCAGACTATACTAGTTTCCGACATAAAGCCTATTTCTTAAAATATTCGCATTTTTTTTTTGTTTTTTGGCAAAGTTGCGGTATTGTTGTGTATTTTTGCGTCAACGTACTCCCTCCAAATCAAAAAACATAGCACCGCTTTTAAGGTTCGAAATGCAGTGTGCCTGTTTAACGTGTGCTTCGCCACAGATTAAGAGGTAGATTTAGGGAAAATGTCCGGTTCACATTATTCCAGTAGTATTCCAATCCAGCGAACTAGGTAATTCAGCGCTGGATTGCAATTTTTTTTTTAAATAATAGCCTTACGTTTTGCCGCAACTCGCCTGATGTGAAGCGATAATGCGGCCTAGGGTGGATTATATACATATAATAATAATCTGAAACGTCCCCGGAATGCACTGGACCCAACTGTTCCTTTAGACAACCTGCACCTAGACTAATCAGAGATAAGTGATTTTTTAAATCATAGATAGGATGTTCCTAGAAATTATGTGAATGTACTGTGTTACAAATAAATAAATTAATTAAATTTATTTATTTATAAATTTGTTTAAATAATTTAATTTACATTATATTTCATCAAATTATTATTTTTGTCGACAAATTTACATAAATAAGTGTTCTATAAATAAAATGTGTCGGTTTTATTGCTGCACGGTAGTCTCTCCTTTAAAAACCGCTCGGCGCTCGGATAAAAATACAAGTAAATATCACAGTTAGTATTTGTTAGCAAATATTGAGTTTATTAAAGCTGTTGGAAGATTTTTTTATGAAATAAAACATATTGTATAGCGGTCACGCATAAAACCTGTATTTATAAATTGCTGACTTCAATACTATCATGTTCATGGTACAGACAGCGTCAGTTTGTGCTAACCCCTCAAGTTTTTAAACGCTACAACATTGAATTCGTTTCGAATAATCTAAACTAAAGAATACTTTCAAAAATAACTCAATGTTTCCACCCGGAATCGAACCATTGCTTCACCGAGCTGCGTCTTACGAATATTTATATAATAAAACATGTATAGCCGAATAGCGGTTATGATAACTGCAAATTATCAAAACAAATTGTAAAATGTAATATAAATCTTGGTAGGTAGTAAAATAAGATCAAAGTTTTGTTAAATAATAGCAATAATAAATATTATTAAAGTATATAATTTATTTTTCATAAATATTACTAAAACAAAATAGAAACACACTTTAACATAAAATTAAAAAATATTATTTATGTCATGACAAGAAGCAAATGTCACGCCTAGGATGTGAACCTCCAACCTCAAGCACGTCAAGTGGTCTTCAAACCTCCGGACTATTTATACGTTGAAAATATTTGTGTACATGCTAAGTTATTGCTAGTCGTTACCCAATAATAGAAGTATTGGGTAACGTACTATTAACGAATTATTGAAAAAAAAAAACAATATTAAAAACAGAGTTTAAAAGAAAAATACAAACTTATTTATTCACTAAAACAATAAATTTATTATAAAATATATTTTTGCAAAATACAAAAACCCACTAGGCCTAACACGGATTTACTGCATATATTATTGAACGCACATGTCTTTTGGGGGGGGGGTAAGAATTAATGGAGCTATGTGTACCTATATGACAAAATCTTCTAAATCGTCACGTTTCCGAGATATAAGCTAGAAAGTTAGGACCTATTTACTGATAGCGCCATCCGTACAAATTTCGAGTTTATAAGCCATGTATAAAACCTGTTTGTCCTGTGTGTGTTACAACGCGTTCCTCGCCCCTCCCCGCCCTGTCTCGCATGTATATATACTCTGTGTGGCATTCCATGGATATCTGTATGTAAAACGCCTGAGCTACACCGCTTCGGCCGTTCGAGCAACGTGTCGTGTGCATCAGCACTTCAAGTTTTTGTCATCGATCAACATTTGAAGAGTTGGGAATAATATGCTCATGCGCGTAGCGGTATGTATGCACTCATCATCTATTTACTAACCTTCGAGAGCCAATTGTTTAGGCAAGAAGAAGTCGGTTAGACAATTATAGACCAATGTCTTCCACATCCACCACCATCAGCCCTGATTTTTGAAACCAGCCCTTTTTTTATTGATCCAGCAGTTGCTTGGGCAACACCATCATAACGCTGTTTCAGTCAGATGGTGCCTTTTCTTTTCTTTTTTTTAGAATGGGAAATCATCAAATGACTTCTCCCGCTCTGGGCGGAGCGGAAGGGAGTGTCAGACTTGACTGACTAAAACCCATCCATGTTCCTTCTTAGCCCTTTGTGTTCCAGGGCCACTGTATCTCTTTCGAACAATCCGCAGCCCTGGCAGGCATCGGCCCTCTCGGACCCCTTCCGATTTGCTGACATTTCCTTGAGGCGCGCGTGGAACACAAACGCGCCGTCGTCGGCACGGCCTGTCGTCATTAGACGGACGGACGGTGAGCTAAGTCAGATGGTGCCTTCCACGCACAACTAAGTAGAATCTCAGTTGAGGGATTAAGATCATTGAGAGTAATTTTAGAGTTGCCATTTTCTTAATATGCCCTTACTGTTTAGGGTGCAGATAGTGTCGCAGCTGCGCCCACCCCCAATCGCGTAAACTATGCGACGGCGTCGTCACGCCGCAGAAGTGTGATTTTGCTAGCTGTAAGTTATTTCAGTTACTACTTTATAAAAACCTTGAAGGGACACCGACTCTAAAACGGTTACCACGTATTCAGTACATCATTCAGAAGCACCAGATAAAAAATTTCGTCTTTAATTAAAAAAAGGACAAGTGCGAGTGGGACTCGCCCACCGAGGTTTCCGTACATATTTGCAGGTACTTGTTATAAATAATTCTACTGCAAAGATTATATTTTTTATGATTTAATTATAACTGTATAGTTTTTAAACTTTTCCCTGTACCAAAGTACGAAAGCCTCGGTGGGCGAGTCTGACTCGCACTTGTCCAGTTGTTTTACATTACTGATGAAATATTTCTCGGTCGGTAGTCGGTGTATTCTCCGTACTTAGCGCGAAGGCCGACCGACCTCGAGTGACGCGTTTAGCGATGGCTACTCGCGATAGGGGCGCGCGACTTCGTCCACTTCCCATGCCACGAGTCCACGATTTATGACGCCCCCACGCCGCGTAATAAGCGATCATCACGCGAATATGCGAAGATTTCATTGCTTTCCTATATTTAGGAGCTGGGTAAAACAGATTTTCATTAATGGGGTGAATAGAAACTGTAAATCAAATTAAACATGTTTTTAGGTAGTATTTTATTTTAGTAAAAAAAGAATACATTTGACTATACATTGTCATAAAATATATCTATCTTGGTCCAGTCATCCTGACGCAGACTAATAACTCGTATAAAAATTTGTATACCTACTTACTGGATCCAATTTAATTAGCTAGGGAAATTCCGCATAATTAATTGGTATATTCATCAAAACACGATAAAAGAAAGAAGAAAAACATTTTATGGCTCCTTATTTAGGGTCAAGGACCGAACGCCGTGTATTAATTTGAAATATCAGTAGTCACATTTCCGTAAGCTGCATCCGGTTGACTGGAAGTCGCCCCAAAGTTACCGTGACCGTAGCTCGGAAAGGTTAGGAAGATGTGGAATTTTTCGTTTTATCATGTTTTGTTATGATCTATGACGTCTGCGTAGATTTACTAGCTAATTAATTTTGACCTTGCATATTATATATTATCCGCCACCTTTTAGTATTAAACATCCCATAACCATACATTCAATCTTTGTAGAAGGTACATAACATAGACAGTTGTGATGTGTGTTTTTGTGTTAAATAAAGTTTGTACAAAAAATTCACCTAGTATCAATGTACAAAATTAATGTCGCTTATTCCTGCGGTTTAACCCGCGTAGAGTTCGGTTATTGTCTCACGGAATCGTACTACCGGAATAAAAAGTAAACAAACATCCATACATCCAAACTTTCGCATTTATAATAGTAGTAAGATTTTAGTATTGATAAATGTATACACACGGTGACAAAACTGGTAGATATGTATACTTATTTAAGGGATAAAATACTTGTATGTAGCCTAGGAATATCTGATAGTTCCTGCGAAAAAAATGCTTGTGAGGAATTCTCACCATTATATTTACCACCAGTTACTGATAGTCAAGTAGAAAATACTGGTTTAAATATAGCTGAGCAGTGAGCAATATATATCGAATACAGATGTTTTAAAGTTTGGAAGGAACATTCTTTAAGAGAACATCATGCATGTCTTGCAGTGATTGTTCCAAAGCACTTCTGTATTTGTTGCAATCCGTGTCTGGATGTTCGACGAATGCGGAGGTACCGAAATTTATATCGTTATCTCTGGGATTGTAACACGTTGCATACCCATCAGGCACCAATGGTCCGTAACACATGAATCCATCAGCCTTGCAAGCGACCTGAAACAAACGGTTATAATAATTCAATAAAGGTATTAAAGAAGGAGAACCGCCGGCTCCGAAATTATTCATGGTAGGTCAGATACGCGTTAAAAATAACACTGGCAGATAATTGGTCGATCCCTTAACTATGTAAAAAGATTGTGATGTAATAGATGTTCGAGGAGCCGTTGCATGCGAGTCGCACGGGACCGGTCAATGTGCCGCACTTGGGGGAGGCCTATGTCTAGCAGTAGACGTCTCTTGGCTAAAATGATGAGATATTCGAGATTTATTATAGACGTTACCTATAATAAGTCTCGAACATCATCATCTGAGAGCAGCCGTGGCCCAGTGGTGGTAGCCCAGACTTACGAGCAGTAAGCCATGGGTTCGAACCCAGGCAGGCGCATTACTTTGTGTAATTTATTTCATCACCGCTGCCCTCAAAAACGGTGAAGGAAAACATCGTGAGGAAACCGACATGTCCTAGAAATAAAAATTCGAAGACATGTGACATCTACCAACCCGCACTGGGCCCTCGTGGTGGATTACAGCCCACTCCCTCTCATAGAGAGGAGGCCTGTGTCCCAGCAGTGGGAACATTATAGGCTGATGATGCCTATAACTGCCTAGCCTTTTCCCAAATATGTTGGTGTCGGCTTCCAGTCTAACCGGATGCATCATTACAACATGGTCATATTTCCTTTGAATTTCGCGGTAATTTTTCAACACCACTTGGAGGGAATGTACTCTAAATACTGGAAAATAGCAAATTTTACTTAAAAGAAACATTCCAATATTTTTAAAAACTTTTTTACAAAAATACTGAATCCATGAAACAAAAGCCACCGAATTCTGAAGCTAGTTATTTTTTACTTTTGTTTGTGTTTTTCAAGTCGGTTTCATTATTTTGCAAAAGTTTTTATTTTTCCATCTTTTGTCGTAATACCATTTGCTATGCACTTATTTTATATGAGTCACAATGCTAGCCATTAATAGGCTTATCCCCAATAAAACGGAACTTAAATACCTTACTAACTAATTGTGGGTGTAGGTACTGTAGGTACACATCTGCGTACACTCAGAGCATCAACATCTAAACGATTGCAGAAATCACTACAAGAGTTCCAATGACCACCGCGGAATAATATTCTTCCAAACAAAAAAAAACAGCGAAGTTGGTTCATAATTGGCAAAGATGTCGCTGAACATACACACAAAACGCAGAAGCTAGATTCAGAGAAAATATGACCAGTTGTAATGAGTACTTACTACTTTTCTCTTCATCCTGCACAACCACCTGTGCGAATCCAACGATAAAACTGAGCAGGTGACTAAATATACCAATTTGAGTCCAAACAAAAGTAAAGAAGAAGTGAGTTCTTAACAAATTATAAAACTTACCTGACTAGTAGATATCCTCATATGGGCGCTTTTTGTAAATCCAGGATCAGAATATAATTTTGGTAATTCTACGCCATTTTCGATAGCAGTTAATTTTAATCCCAGTAAATGTCTATCGACACCGAATCCTTGAAGGGCCTGTAACCAAAAAATAACGAGATAGACATTGGAATAAGTTGTGCCAAAAATAAGCAAAAAACGTACCTAAGAAGTTTTATTCTAAATTTTGGCCATAAGCTACTGAACTTAATATTATTTTTACCTGAACTGTGTAGTTTTTATGAGAATTGATAGCAGCTTTTAATGCAGAAATCTTCTCTTTTGGGTTGCTTTGAGAATTCAACATCGTTTTTGCAAATTCTATGGATTCGATTGAGCATGATCTTATAGTTTCTGTTCGCCCACCGATATACATCCTTGTTGCTGCAGATTCATAATGAGCTCCAGGTACTTTGTGTAACCTAAAAAAAAGTGTTTTAGATGAGCTAAAAGCCTTAACTTAGGACTGTGTACCTACATTACCTGAGGTTTATAGCTGCGTGGGTTTACACAATTGTCGTTACATTATTCTTGTGAATAAACATCAATCAAATTAAATTAGCTAGCGAAACTCCACCCGCAGCGAAAATATGTATAAGCACGTAAAAAATTGCAATTGTTATCAACAAATTAAGATGAAAAAAAAGATATCATTTCGTTTTTCGTTAATAACTCAAAAACTATTATTAATTAACGATTTTTGAAAAAAGATACTTAAAGAGGAGAACAGTTCCAATAAAAAAGTTCCGACTCCCGAACTTTTATCTCTGTTATTTATAATGTTAATTCAACGCCGAAAATGGGGCTCCACCCAACCGTAACAACAGCGGCGCACTACCGCTCAAGTCAGTGTACCAACCATCTTCCGAGTATCTGTTGGCTGTTTATTGGGCGTGGGCCGACCAAACGAAATCAACAGAATTTTTGTCGAAAATATTGGTTTTTATTTTCATCGTGCGATGCATCGCTTTCAGATTCTTACCCGTGCTTGACTGCTTGAAAGTATAATTATTTTAATTTAACCATAATATTGAAAATAAGCATGGATAATTCATACCTGTAGAAGGCTAGTTGCATAGCCATTTGTAGATAGCTATCTGGGCTCAACTTTTGCGACTTGATGAAGTTCTTTCCATAATTGTCGTACTGGAAGCAGTTCAACTCTAAGTTTCGTACTAAACTGAAACATAAGTAGGTATACTTAGTTGCATAGAAGTTAGCAATATACCGGCCGATATTAATATCACAACTGCGAAAATTTACCCCTACACATAATATATCTGACTGCTTTTCTCCGTGTCTCTGGAACGACATTACCTATAATTTTGTATTGGCCCAAAACTTTTCCACGTAACGTCGTCGGTTCCACGAAGTTCTCTAACCATGAAATATACACGGGTATTGCTAAAGCACGTTTACAACTCTATGTATTTATTAACAAGTAGTGTTTTTTTCTAGAACATTGCAAAGCTAGCGTGCACTCAACGCGCGCTTCACTATTGGCCCTGCCGTAGGCTTAAAAAAAACTTACCCGTCTAAATTCTTTTTGGCATTTTCTATCATGCTACTAACATCTGGGGTCACATTAAATTTCAACGGAGTCGGTTGTTTAGGGCTCGATGAAGGCGTTCCGGAAGCATTATTTTGTGCACTGCAAATAAAAAAATAGTACCTACTTATGTTGTTTTATTGCAAGTGCTCGTAACTTCAGCTTGAATAAAGCACCATAAAATAATTGAATTCATTTAATTGTGGGCAGAAAATTAGATGTAGGTAGGTTCAATGTAAACAAAACATTATGGTCTATCATTATCTCTTTGTATGGCTCTGTATGGTGTCGAACGTAAAGAATAACACCATCCCATATCTTCCCGTGGGTGTCGTAAGAGGCGACTAAGGGATTTGCCAGAGAATGGGCAGCAGCGTTCTCTGTGCTTAGGTAACAATCGTACTGCGATCGCCAAACCGTCTGCCAAGCGTGGCGATTATGGCAAAACCCCCCAAAATGTCAATGTGGCGACACTTGGGGGAGGCCTATGTCTAGCAGTTGGCGTCTTTTGGGCGAAATGATGAATTATGATGATGACGATTATCTCTCTCATCGCCTAATCCATAATGTAATGATGAAAATACATATTGAAATCAAATCATCATCATTAACTTGCCCTTATCCTAATTCATTTGGGATCGGCGCATCATGTCTGCATCTTGCATACCAATTGCATTATCAAATATCTATATAAATTACGCGTCACGTTGTTTGTCCGGGATGGACTCCTAAACTACTTAACCGATTTTAATCAAATTTGCACAGTGTGTGCAGTTTGATCCACCTTGAAAGATGGGATGGATAGCTTACATCTCAATTTATGGTCGCAATATTATTTTATTGCAAATTAAGTCACAATTTTCTGTTAGCTCCAAACGATTCTAACAGATGGCGGTATCTGTTGACTGGATTGAGTAAGTATTCAATAGATGGCGCTGTATAGGAGCGGAGCAGCAATGAAAAATATTGCGAAAACGGGGAAAATGTGACGCAGACGAAGTTGCGCGGGACAGCTAGTAAAAATATTAATAAATAACTTACATATATTTGATAATGAAATCCGTTAATACAGCTATAGGCTGTCCTTCTGCAGGTGAATGTTCATATGTAAGGCCCGTTACTCCGTCAGCACCAACAATAAACTGCAAGAACAGTTTTAGAATTTTTAAATTTTTCCTTAAATTCACTGTAAGGCCAAGCACGCGATATTTGATGTTATGAGGTATTCTTTGGTTTACCTTTAATACGGAACATAACACAAGCCTGTTGCCAACAATGCAACATTCCATTTGGCCAGCATCATTGTTTCCCAAAACGGGGACGTGGCCTACGGGGACAACGGGAAGTAATTTTAATTATTTTATTAAATTCCCTTTGTCCCCTTTAACGGGGACACGGCCTACGGGGACAACGGGAATACACGACCTAAACAATGTTAGGTAACTTTGAGTTGAGGAAGACTGGTACTAAACTTTATCGATGTCGCCGGCACCATTGCAAAATATCATGTTACGAGTGCCTCTAGTTGGTCTAGAGGTCGCAATCGCGACTGCAGAGCATGAGGTCCCGGGTTCGATTCAAATGGGTTCGGCAAATTGTTATTAGGTTTTTTCATCAGGAATTTCTTAGTAGCAACCACTGAGTCTGCATTTGTGCCCGGTTGATGTCAATAGGCTTGCCGCCTATTACATGGGGCTTAAAACACAATTGGCGAAATGTGGGTGTAGGTACACCTGTGTCTAACCCTTGCGGCATTACAGGCGTGATGTTATGTTATGTAGTATGGTAACGGTATGGAAACACCAGCCCCGTCAAGTATAAAATAAAAAGTGTAAAAGTGTTTAAAAAATCAATCAATATCTCCACACGTTCAATTTGCACAGTACCTTTTTGTTTTCCTCATTCAGAGAAAGTCTTCTCTGCCGATCGTATTATGTATGTTATTTTATGACAGTCTTAATAGAACAACTCGAGATCTATTCTAAAATTCCCCTATTTTTTTTTATTTGACAAACTGTTCAATGTTCGAATACTAAAAGATCACAGCATGAAACATAATACCTACCCTCTTTGGATCGACGATCTTTTATATACTTAATGCGTACTTACTTGTATTGTTTTGTCAAACCACCGGTTGGCGCCGTTACTGTGTGAGCCACCGCCATGGATTGTCTGCGCTCCAGCTATGGTTCTGCGGGCGTTCGCATCTTTACTCTTCCACAAGTCAACAGCACTATCCAAACATAGAACAAACAGACTTCTCTCTACGTCTCCTAAAGATTCTCTGTTTGTTTTGTCTGAAATAATGATTAAGATTGTTTTCTAATTTTAGTTTCCACCATTAATTGTCGGCCTACGTAGTCAAAAGTAAAATAATATAACTTGAAAATGGCTTACTCTTGGCTAAATAAAAGCCGCGTCACGGCATGCTACAATAGATCAAGTTTATGGTACGCTTGCTAGGGTAGGCTAGCTGAAACAGTTCGTGGAAATGGTCATCTGTCAATCGGCTGTCGGGGTCGACTTGTCGTGATATCGACTGAGGTAGACTATACAGGGTGTAAGGAAAACCGCCGGCAATCCGAAAGCGGTTACCACGTATTTAAGTAGTAGGTACATAATTCTGAGACGCGGGCCCCCGAAATGTTTCATCGGTAATTACTAAAAAAAACAGCTGGTCCATACATTTTGACCGTGTAGGTATTGCACTTTTGTAGGAAATAGCTGTTTATTGAAAAATTTCTACGGGTCAGAATTGTGTACTGAATACGTGGTAACCTCTTTCGGGTCGGTGTCTCTTCCATTCTGTAAGCATCAAAGAGTACAATACTTATACCAAACGGATAAAACTGTGCGTGCGTAGGTACCTTTAGCAAGGAGTTGATAAGCTTTTGCCCAAGAGTCACGGTTTTCAGATGTAAGAATTCCAACGCCTTCATTATTTGGTGAGTTAGAAAGATTAGTTACTGTTTTCAACTGTTCAGTAATTTGATCTTCATTCAGCGGTACGTTGTCTTCGCCCCAGAGGTCAACATGAAATATCTAACAACAAACAAAAACAAATGAGGTAGCTAGTACAACTACAAAGCAAATAAGCAAAACCAGACGATCGAAATGAACAAAAAGTTTTTATTTTTAATTATTAATAATATGTTATTTTTACCGACTGTATAGCCCTGTTTGTATTTAAAATTATGTTAGTGAACTTTTCGACAAGGCCAACATCACTTGGTAAGAAAAGGTCAACAACTATCACGGATGACGGAATAGTCCGGTCAAGATAGACATTCAACACTCGGATCGAACTGAATTTTGGTAGAGACCTTGAGTACACCAGTAGAAATAAAGGGCCAAAAGCCCCATCGATCCAATATGTGCAAAAAAAAGTTTTTGCGCCAAATTTTTCGGTTTTTTGGATTTTTCTCGAAAACAGTACCTAAGTTTTATCAAAAGGCAAGGCGCCCCTCTATGCAAAGGCATAGAGGGGAGTGCAACGTAGTTATTTATGAATTATAGGCCTTATTATTTATGAGCAATATTTCGATGCTAGTGACAACTCGCACTTTTAAGTTTTTCAGGAAAACAAAAACGAAAAAAAAAAAAAAAGTACTTGTTGTCCGGAGGTAATTTTCCAAAAATAAAAACTGGAAAATATGCGCCCAATGATGCTTCATCAGACTATCCTAATCCTAACATCCTAATCCTAATATATCTATATATAATACTAGCTTCTGCCCGCGGCTTCGCCCGCGTGGAGTTCGGAAATGAAAATGCCTACATATAGAAATAGAAATAAATTTATCTAAAAAGTATTACAAAAGAATGTACATTTAGGCGCAGTAGTATTATTTCTCATACAATGGTATAGTTAGTACTTATAACTAAAACATACTAAAAAGTTGCAAGTAATCATAGTTCAATTCAGATGTTTGGCAGCAATATGTGTTACCCCCACAATATAATGTCGAAAATAGTCAGTTAAATGTTATATTTACTTAATATTTGTTGTCCGCTGGTTCGCTCGCACTTTTTACTAACTACCTCCTACCCTACCCAACCCTACCTACCTACACTACCCAACCCTACGTACCAACCCTACCAAACTATCTACCCTGCCCTAGCCTACCTACCCCACCCTATCCTACCTACCTACCTACCCTACCCAACCTACCTACCCTACCCAACCTACCTAACTACCCTACCCAACCCTACCTTCCTCTACCCTACCCTATTCCTTCATTTTTCTGGTATCAAAAGGAAGGTAGGTAAGGATACCACGCTCAACTATCTCTGGGTAAGCTATGTGCTTCTAGTACCTCAATCCCGACCACACCGCCCCAGACACGCTCGCCAAGAACATAACGCGCCAGGGCATCAAACACCAACTCCACGCTCAACTATCTCCGGTAAGCTATGTGCTCCTACTAGTACCTCAATCCCAACTACGCCGCCCAGACACGCTCGCCAAGAACATTATAACGCGCCAAGGCATCACCAACGCCACGCTCAACTATTTCCGTGTGAGCTATGTGCTCCTAGTTTCTCAATCCCGACCACGCCGCCTCGGACACGCTCGCCAAGAACATAACGCGCCAGGGCATCACCAACTCCACGCTCAACTATCTCCGAGTAAGCTATGTGCTCCTAGTACCTCAATCCCGACCATGCCGCCTCGGACACGCTCGCCAAGAACATAACGCGCCAGGGCATCAATCATCAACTCCACGCCCAACTATCACCGGGTAAGCTATGTGCTCCGGGTTAGCTATTTGTGCCTCACTCCCGACCACGCCGCCACAGACGCGGTCGCCAAGAACATTATAACAAACTGCGCCCCGCGGTTTCACCCGCGCAGACCGGGATAAAAAGTAGCCTATGTGTTGTTAATCCAGGGTAAAAGCTATCTACATACCAAAGGGGTTTGCGTAAAAGTGGCATGATTTTGCTAAGTCTGCGGCCACTAATGAAAAATATTTCATTAGTAAGAACACAATAAATAAGACATTCATTTTCTTCTATGAACAATTATTTCCAAAATGCATCGGAGCCGAGATATCCAAGGTGAATTTTTCAAGTGGGTTGGAAAGCCAAATCTGAAACTATGAGGAATAGTCCGGGGCTTTTAGAGTTGAACCTTGCATAAAATAAAAACAGCGATTTTTTTCTTGAATCGTGTACTTGAACTTACCTCTCCAAATAATAAAAAAAAAATAAACATTTTCCAAGACCGGATGGATCAAGGTGAAAAAGACGAAAACGCTTTTTTGTGAATAAAAACATGGGAAAAAATGTTAACAGGACAAATTTAGTTACTTAGGTAAAGAATTGGTGACAGTAATATATTTTTTCAGAATTAAACATTTTCGTCCACGGAAATTACGGTAAAAAAACATTTACGAAATTTTTGGATTGTACTTAAGGCAAAAATATAAACAGCGGTTTTTTTTAACATAAAATAACTTAAATTAATATATTACACCGCCAATAAACAAAATTAAACAAATTGTACTACCGGAAGTTATTATTACCAGTTTTTTTACAATAGCGGTTGAGGCAAAAAGGTAACAGGGTTTAATTTAGTTTAATTTTCATCTAAAGGCTATTTCTAACCTATTTACACGAAAATTAAACACTTTAAAGCAAATCGTGAAAAAAAAACAATTAATGTTAACGTAAAATACGTCTGCAAGCTTTATTCTTGTATTTGGCGCATCACTTTCATAGAAATTTGAACTTTCTGAAATAGAAATAAGGTGTACAATCGCGTAACTCAATAAAACACCGACTCTCAAACAACAACACAGGCATTCGCGCACAATGAACGCAGCGCTTATCGTGTTTACGCACACTAGCACACGCCGTACGCCGCACGCTGCTTAGCGCTGACACCGTGCATCGTAATTTAATTTTTGCTTTGACAATATTAATTAACGCTCTAATCTGTTTAATTTTTGGGGATTAAGGTTTGGATTTATATATTTCTCATTATTAAATGAATTTAAATCCTGTTACATTTTTGCCGTAAGTAGTATTTAAGATATTTTATTTTCTTGATTTTCTGTGAAGTCCCGAGCAGAATTTGTTTAATTTTCATAATAATAGTTAGACATGGTGATATAAACCATTTTAGCACTATTTTTGTGCTGTTAATATTTTTGCCTTTACATAAATGTGTTGAAAAACTGCCAAACCGAGAAACAAACAATAAAAATGCTTCACTCGTGATAACCGAAGACATATTAAAATTAATTAATGAACGAGAGCTCCTTAAGAAACTACCTAATAGAACATTTAAACAAAGAAAACGACTACGAATACTCTACAAACAAATTAAAAATAAACTAAAGGAAAGACAAAAACAATACAGACTAAATACATTACGAGCAGAATTGGAGTTGACAGGGTCAAGCAAAAGAGCATATAAAAAATTAAACGATTCAAACAAATGGATTATGGATTTAAAACAAACAAATAATAAATCAGTTACATCAAGACAGGAAATATTGGAAGTAGCTACACATTTTTTTAGAGACCTTTACAAAAATAAAGATGCAAGAACTGAACCCCTTTATTTGGCGTATGAAACAGACCTCATACCACCCTTCATACATTCAGAAGTGAGAACTGCCATAAATAAATTGAAGACCAACAAGAGCCCAGGCGAAGATTATATTACAAACGATATTATTAAAGCATTTGATGAGGCAATAGTACCAATTCTTACAAATCTCTTCAACCAAGTTATGATACAACAATACATACCTAAGCCATGGAAAACATGTAAAATCTCTCTTATCTACAAAAAAGGAGACCCAAAAAATATCAACAACTACAGACCTATAAGCCTACTGTCAAGCCTATACAAAACATTTACAACAGTACTGTTAAACAGAATATCAAAGCAAATTGATGAAAACCAATCTAGAGAACAAGCGGGCTTCAGAAAGCATTATTCACCTACTGACCACATATTTACACTCACTCAAACAATGGAAAAATACATAGAATACGGAAAAACAATGTACATGGCATTCATCGACTATAGTAAAGCCTTCGACTCCATAAAACATGAATCCCTCTGGACTGCTCTAGCTGAACAAGGAATCAACCAACAATATATAACTATAATACAAGAAATTTACAAGGATTGCATAGCTCGAGTGAAATTAGAAAAAGAAGGGGACGTATTCTATATAGAGAAAGGTGTGAGACAAGGTGACACTATATCACCCAAAATATTCATAGCTCTACTGGAACATATATTTAAAAAACTAACATGGGACAAAAGGGGTATCAACATTAACGGTGAGTATATGTCACACTTACGATTCGCAGACGACATAATCATACTTTCAGAAAGCCACTCAGAATTACAAGAACTAATCAAAGATCTCAATACAGAAAGTATGAAGTGTGGACTGAAAATGAATTACGAAAAAACGAAAGCAATGACCAACGGAGAACAAATACCGCTAATTGTTGATAACCATACATACTCATCATACTACATCATACCATCATACTCTCAAGCTCATGAAGGAACGGCGTGAGATGATCCTGCAGTCTTCAGAAGACGCGTGGAAATACCGGCAGCTCAATAGACAGATCTCTAAATCCTTGAAGAGCGACCTCCGCCGCTTTAATACCGAGCGTATTAAAGACGCCATTGAGCGGAATAAAGGCTCAAAGGTATTTGCAAGAGATCTGGCTATTGGGCAGAGCCAGCTCACGAAACTGAAGACCGACGATGGCAGAATCGTATCCGCCAAACCGGAGCTACTGAGGGAGATCGAGAGTTTTTATGGGCAGTTGTACACGTCAACCAGGAAACCCGTTGTAAATCTAGCGAATGACCCAAGAGCTAGACTGACCCGACACTACACCGAAGACATCCCGGACATCAGCCTGTACGAGATTAGGATGGCTCTGAAACAGCTTAAAAACAACAAGGCACCGGGTGATGATGGAATTACGGCCGAACTTCTGAAGGCGGGTGGAAAACCGGTACTTAAGGCCCTTCAGAAGCTGTTTGGTTCCGTCATACTCGAGGGCAAAACGCCTCAGGCATGGTGCAGGGGTGTGGTGGTACTCTTCTTCAAAAAGGGCGACAATGCCCGGTTGAAGAACTATAGGCCCATCTCACTTCTAAGCCATGTCTACAAGTTGTTTTTTCAAGAGTCATCATGAATCGTCTCGCGCGCAGGTTTGACGATTTTCAGCCTCCCGAACAAGCCGGATTCCGTAAAGGCTTTAGCACCATAGACCACATACATACGCTGCGACAGGTTATACAGAAGACCAAAGAGTACAACCTGCCTCTCTGTTTAGCGTTTGTGGACTATGAGAAAGCCTTCGATTCGATCGAGACTTGGGCTGTACTGCAGTCTCTCCAACGGTGCCAAATTGATTATCGGTACATCGAGGTGCTGAAGTGTTTGTACAAAAACGCCACCATGTCAGTCCGACTTCAGGACCAGACCTCGGAACCTATCCTTCTGCAGCGAGGTGTGAGACAACAACGTCATATCTCCGAAACTGTTCACCGCTGCACTGGAAGATATCTTCAAGGTTCTAGACTGGAGAGGGCTAGGCATCAACATCAATGGCGAGTACATCTCTCACCTTCGATTTGCCGACGATATAGTGGTCATGGCTGAGACCATGGAGGACCTCAGTACAATGCTCGATGACCTCAGTAGAGCTTCCGAAAGAATGGGTCTTAAAATGAACATGGACAAAACCAAGGTCATGTTGAATGCCCATGTAACACCCACTCCTATCAAGATCGGAGACTCTACTATCGAAGTTGTAGACGATTATGTCTACCTGGGACAAACGGTCCAGTTGGGTAGGTCTAACTTCGAGAAAGAGGTCAATCGTCGAATCCGACTCGGCTGGGCAGCGTTCGGGAAGCTGCGTGGTATCTTCTCGTCCAACTTACCGCAGTGTCTCAAGACAAAGGTTTATGACCAGTGTGTGTTGCCAGTGATTACATACGGGACCGAAACGTGGCCGCTCACAATGGGCCTCATCAGAAGGCTCAAAGTCACCCAGAGGGCAATGGAGAGAGCTATGCTCGGAGTTTCCTTGCGTGATCAAATCAGAAATGAGGACATCCGCAAGAGAACCAAGGTTACCGACGTTGCCCGAAGAATTGCCAGACTTAAGTGGCAGTGGGCAGGGCACATTGCTCGCAGAACAGATGGCCGATGGGGCCGAAAAGTTCTGGAATGGCGACCGCGAACCGGGAGACGATGCGTTGGAAGGCCTCCCACTAGGTGGACCGATGACCTGGTGAAGGTTTCGGGGATCCGCTGGATGCGAGTCGCACGGGACCGATCAATGTGGCGACACTTGGGGGAGGCCTATGTCCAGCAGTGGACGTCTTTCGGCTGAAATGATGATGATGATGTTGATAACCAACAAGTCGAATACGTAGAAAACTATGTTTACCTGGGACAAAATATATGTTTTATCGATAGGACTATGAAAGAGATCAAACGAAGGATAACCATTGCATGGAAGAAGTATTGGTCACTTAAAGAAATATTTAAAGGAAATTTCTCTAACGACATCAAAAGAAAACTATTTGACTCAATTATACTACCAACTCTTCTATACGGATGTCAAACTTGGACTACAACAGATGCCATGAAAACTAAATTAAGGTCATTTCAAAGAGCTGTAGAGAGAAGCATGCTTGGCTTAAAAATAAGCGACCGCATAAAGAGCAGCGACATCAGAGCGAAGACCAAAGTAACTGATGCTTTGTTTATGGCCGAGAAACTGAAGTGGAATTGGGCAGGCCACATCGCGAGAACAGCAGACAACAGATAGAGCGAGCGCGTCTTGCACTGGTATCCACGAAACGGAAACGGACGTCGCGGAAGACCATTGCAACGATGGCGAGACGATATCGTTGCACTGGCAGGGATAGAGTGGACTAGAACGGCCCAAGATAGAAATAAATGGAAACAGATGGAGGAGGCCTTCGTCCAGAGATGGATGACCCCTTAATAGGTTAAGTTTTGTGAAATTATTTATATTATGTAAATTATAGGGAAATAAAGGCTATTTTTATTTTTTATTTATTTAATATTTTTGCCTTAAGTACGAAGTCAAATAATAAGTTTAAAAAAAAAACGAATGTTCCGTGACTGACTTCCCTTCAAGTGTTATTTTAGGTCCCAAAAAGATTTCCAAGCATTTTGGACTCTACGTTCAACTTCTTTGTCTTGCCTATTTTTAAAAGACACTATCTGGCCCAAGTATGTATACTCATCGACATAATGCAGCACATGCCCGGTCTACCTCGACCCTACGTTTCGTGCTGTTGGTCATAAGCTGGGTTTGAGATCGATTCATAAGAGGTCCCACCCTGAAGCTGGCTGTGCTCAGCACGCGTAGCCAGGTCGGTTTTGGATCTGTTCATTGAAAGTCCAACCTCAAGACTTGCTGTGCTCAGATTTTGGAGCATTTCTTCAAGTTCGGAAGCAGATTTGGAGAACAACACAATATCATCAGCAAAGCGGAGGTTTGTTAGCTGATGGCCGCTAACATGTACGCCTCTTGACTGCCACGCAGGTAGCGTGGAAAAAAGTATAAGACCATTTTTGTAGATAATTTTATAATCTACAATTTTGTCTATGCATTTTTTTTTCATAAAAGAACCGAACATTTTGATCTTTGACCTCGAATAACTTTTTTAGCATACATGGGATCGATGGGGACTTTTAAGACTTTATTTCTACTGGTGTACTAAAGGTATCTACCAAACTCAGCTTGATCCGAATTTTATTATTTGATCACTATTTTATGTCTAATTTGACCAGGCTAGAAGTATTGTATGCAAACTTAATAGTTCTTGTAATTTTATACATTTACACATGCTTTAAAAGACATTTAGAAATCATGAGGGATTCCTTATTAATGCAATGATTAGGTATATTACACATTATTATTACCCTTATGTACCTAAGATGTTCTGAATCTGATGTCTCCTACAAAAACTTACACGGTCAAAAAGTATCCGTAACCGTTTGTTTGTCGGTGTCACTTCCACCCTGTACAATTACTAATGATAGTTGTGGCTGAGCGCAGACTTGAGTCACGACATTTTTAAGACAGACTTTCCTTACATAGACAAGTCACAATTAAAACGAAACAGTTTTGTGTGCGACACGTCGCGGCGTAATATCTTATCAATATTATAATAAGCTATAGACTTTCAACCTTATCTTTAAAGAATAGGTTTCAAGGTTGATTGAGAAAATGTGTCAGTTTCGGGTAGCTGGACCTGCTGGCGTCTGTACGTCGCTAGACTGTTTTGTCGTTGATGTGCGGGCCAGCATACGTTTGTTACGTCGTCTGCTTTACGAGAACATTCTAGGATTACGTTCGAGTCTAGAATTATCCAGTATGTCTCGAAGATTCGAGAATAATCCTCGAATATTCCACAATAGAAATGTCTAGAAAGTTCTGGACCTTTCTAGAACTTTCTAGAAGGATTGGTTCCACTATGGAGCTATCTGGAAGGTTCAAGAAGGTTGTAGAACTTTCTCGAAGGATGGGTTTCCCCTAAGGAACTACCTAGACATTCACGGAAGTTGTGGAAGTTTCTCGAATGTGGGTCGGCCAAATAAATAGTCAGTCTGTTTTTGGTTACGGAACGAAGCGATCGAAGTGAACTACTAGTGCGATCTCTTCTTCGTCGTTCCCTCACTGCTGAGGATCGCGACCACATATGATACGTCTCCAAGCCATGCGGTCTCCTGCAGTGTGAACCGCTCGGTACAAGCTCCCTCCAGCAACCTTCTTGATTGCGTCTGCCCATCTTGCCGGTGCCTTGCCTTGCGCGCGTTTACCTTCTGCCCGGCCCAGTATTATAAGCCTCTCCAGACAATGCCGAGGTGAACGCATAATATGTCCGAAAAAGCTGAAGGTACGCTCCAGGCAGATTGTGGAAAGCCGTTTGGTGATGTTGAGCTCCCAGTATGGATTCATTGGTTCTCATCGCGGTAGTTTCCGCCAGCACCACATTTCGAAGGCATCGATTTTACTGCTTTCACGACTTTTAATGCACCATGTTTCAGCGCTATACAAAAAGATTTAGAACACAAGTACGAGTACACGGACTAATCGAACAGATTTTAATGAAACTTCCTACGCATAAGCAGTATACATAGGTCTAAAAAGTTACTAAAAACATTTACAAAATGTCTTTTAAAAATGAAGATAATTGGAAATTTCCGTTTCTATAGATAATCAAAAATGGGTCTAATTTAGCTGTAACATTATTTTTCGAAAATGTTTTTTTGTAACTTTTTAGACCTATGTATACTTACTGCTTATGCGTAGGAAGTTTCATTAAAATCTGTTCAGTCATTTCGGAAAATAACGACTTGAGAGTTTGTATGAAATGCCGTAGGGTATAAACGCTCTTAAAACTGTTGTGACTCAAGTCTGCGCTCAGCCTTATAATACATTTATCTTTATACATTTAGTAGCGTGAAGATTGTCTTATAAGATTGAAATGACTTACATGGTTGTTATGTATGACGGTTACGTACTTGCTATTATTAAATGATAATTTGTCTCGTTTTTCGTGAGGTATTCTGCATGTTCCAAAAACCTTATTATATTGTGCCATATCTAGTGGATTCTTACCCATCATATCAAGGGGGATTTTGTCGCTAAAAAAAACAAAACTTTGCATAAAGATTAACCTTACCCTCTGAATTGATAAAATAACTATTAGGTACCTCATATCATAAGGTACACCGTACCCTAACAAGGGTTAAGTTAGAGATGCAAAGTTGGTAAATGCAGTTTTAAGGGAAACTTACTTATCTAATAAGCTCTTGTAATCCAATGCAGCCAGTAAAGTTTTGGCAGCATACTTTAATTGATCATTTTGGCTTTCAAACTTTCTGAAAGGAAAGACTAGGCCTGGGCTGGAATACACAACTACTGGATCACGGTATTCTAGATATGCTGTGTTTAACCACCAATCCTCAAGCCAGTTCAGATGTTCTTGTGCCCGTTTTTCTAACAAAACCTGAAACAAATAGTACTTTATTATGCAAGTGTTCAAAGTCCGTCATTGCATTCGAGGAGGGAGATTATTGGAAAATAGGTACCTACTTGAGCAAAACCCGCCGCGCAATTTCGACGTTCGAGGGTAAGCGCACTCGTACGATTCGGGATGGATTGGTGTGAAAGGTTTTATAGGGTTCCTCAAACAGAATCCTAAAATTCAATTCGTTCGGCGCAGGCATGATTTGTGCGTCCAACATAATCCTATTTTACGTATGGAGGTTCTTTTTAAAGCAATTTTACGTCTGATATTAAATGACCGCCGTTAAAACACATTGATATTTATTCTCGTTAGAATAAGATAGCTGTGGCTTGGCTTTCTGCCACTGAAACGTTAAAAAACAACAGTAGGTAATCTTCACTCACGCAATGATAAGGTTGCTCTGCTGTCAGACGTATAGTAACTGTGAAAGGACTACAACGTTTCGCCGATGTTTCACTTTGACAACTAACGATTAGCAAATTTTTGTATGACAACGTTTCATTTGGTAGAATTATTGTTAAGCTGATTATTATAATGACACAAAACGTTAATCATTTGTCAAACATACCGTTTTTATAACAACCTAAAAATCCCCACTCATAGTATGTGTGTACAACAGGCAATGTTACTTTTGCTACCAGGAGAATTTGGATGCAAGAGCGAGCGAAGCGAGCTCTGGACTTGGGGCACCCCGACATCCCCTTCGTGTAAGGTTACTGTAAACGCTGCAGACAGAAATAGGGGCCCTGCGTAGCGGGGCTACGTCGACTACGCTTTTTATGCGAATATAAAATGTTTTGAGGCTAGGTTACAATAATTGGTTTTTCTCAAGAACGATTCATTACCCTTTTTTATTTTCATGGAAGTGGTGCCAGGGGAGAAAGTTGGCATTTTAAAAAGTGTCATTATGAAAAGCAGACCAAACGTACAGTTGGAAACTGTGAGGTTCGAAAATAAAACAAAATTATATGATAAGTTGGCAAATGATTGTTCGGCGAAATAAAATTCTGCGAAACGTTGGTCGGCAAGTGAAAATCTGGCAAACAATTTTCGCGAAAAGGCAGAGAACCCTACTTACGATCTATTTAATACTTTAAGAAGAACTAGATTGCACTGTAATTCACGATGTTCAAAGCAAAATGGCATTACTAGTTAACAATCGCATTATGCACCAGTTATTAGCTCACTGTGCTGACCAACGTCTTAGCTTCCCCGAAGAACGTTTTTCAGAATAAAAAGTACTTAAAATATATTATTTTGTTTGTTTATGCACTGATGAATCATTAGTGCTTAATCATTGGTAATGATTAATGTATCTTATAAACCCTTCCCAGTCTCAGGAAGGGGGCTCAGGGCGGGAGCTATAATACGGTGGTCACAGTTAAAGTGCCTTAGTCATTAATTTGCCGCCAACTGTGTTTTGTAGCTTATTTTATGTGCAAAGAATAAGAATAAAGATATTTCTTACTTGGAGTTGTTTTCCTGGTCCTTTTTCGAAATCGTTTACCACAGCTGTAGTCCTTGCGAACTCTTCATCATTTAAAATTGGACGAACAGTGAGAAGATACTTCTTCAAAGTATCATTAAGTTTTGGTACCGGTAATCTTGGCAGCTTCTGGGCATTTCTTTGCAAATTAGCAGTGGTAGCATTGCAAGATATTTGCATAGACGTGACATAGGGTTCTAAGAAATAGCCTTTGTGTCCAAACTGAAATTTCCAATTTAAATATTGTTTAGATTTAGATAATAAAACGCCAAAGGCATGATTTGATTAAAGTGGCATTTGCTTTTGGGCAGCTCCATCCTCTAAAAACACCAATTACCCAAACTAGTCTGTATAATCTGGGTACATCAGGATAGCAAAGCTAGTGTCGAGTTGACGGCCGCATTCGGTCTAGCGCCGTCACTGCCGCCATAATCTAGTATACACATATATAGTATATAAAAAAACCGGCCAAGTGCGAGTCGGACTCGCGCACAAAGGGTTCCGTACCATTTTATATAAAAACGAGCAAAAAAATCACTTTTTGTATGGGAGCCCCCCTTAAATATTTTTTTATTCTGTTTTTAGTATTTGTTGTCATAGCATCAACAGAAATACACAATCTGTAGAAATTTCAACTCGCTAACTATTATGGTTCATGAGATACAGCCTGGTGACAGACGGACGGACAGCGAAGTCTCAGTAATAGGATCCCGTTTGACCCTTTGGGTACGGAACCCTAAAAACTCGCATCTGGCTACAGCCAGCACTGGAGATTATAGTTTACTGTTTGTAAATGGATATTCAAAGTAAGTTCAAATTCGAACAATCGAATTAAACGGTATTTGGAACAAAATACACAAAAAAAAATGTACTCACAAATTTATTGATCCCACGTAACATGTTATTATTTTCCTGGAAATTAATCCAATTATCAAAATGATGATATTAAAGAATACAAAGATAAGATACTGTTACACTAAGATACTACTCACACAGTTTACCTTAGCAATTCATAAATGATTTGCTCAGTCAAAACATTTAACCAAATTGTTTTGAACAAACACACCTCAATAGATCAGGCAGCTTAGCCACAATAAAAGTACAGTCTTATCTAGAAACTGTTTTGCTTCTGATGTATTCTAAAACTGGTTGAGCCTGCATTTTTGCCTATGTGGATACTTAATTTAATGTGAAATTTAATCATGTATTTGTAGTGTGTAGTGTTATGCTTAGTTAATAATGTGTACAATACTCTATTTCTAACTGTGGAGGCTTCTATAATATTAAAAACACAAATATCTATATATATTTATTTAAGTATTATATTTATATTATACATGTATATGTACATATATGAAGTGATACCTTAACTTTTGTTATTTAACATTTTTGTGTAATAGGTACACCAGTGACTACCCCCTTTTTTATTTTTATTCCATAACGTCCATCCAAAGGTTGTCTGGAAGATATCGCTATCAGCGATAAGACCGCCGTTGTAACCATAAGATTAGCAGTTTTGTAAGCCCATTATTTTTCATTTTTGGTGTACACTAAAGTTTTATTCTATTCTATTCTTGTAAATAGCTTGTCATGACTACCTCACTATTACAATAAAATAAAAGTTCAAAACCATCTAAGTTCAAACTCTCTGTAATGAGTACTTATGTGACAAGTTAACATAAAGAGGGTAACACTATCATCTTTCATCATAATTTATACTTTTGGAACTAGTCCAAAATTAAAAATGTAATACATGGAATTAACTAGACAAAAAGTCTAAAAAAAAATGTTTTTCCTTCTTAAAATATTAGCTATAATTTTACTGTAAAATCTTGCTAAATTTCTAATAAAGCTGCCAAAATAATTATTTCCGCATTAGAAACTTAGGAGATAAAGGTCACAGTAAAGATATCAGCCATATTTTCTATATGTAATATTAGAGAGGCCGCTAAATAAAATTCAATCTTTTGTGAGAGCAATTTTAAATGATTCTGATACCATGTTAAATTACTTGAAAGTTTTTTTTCTTAGAATCAAGCCCGCCCAATATTAAATGTAAAAAAAAAATATTATACAAATGTTTATCTCATGCAAACTGTGTGACTCTGTATCATTCATCAACAAAAAATATTTGCCTGTGTGGCAGGTCTAGCAAACACCTGCCATACACACTACAAAAGAGTACTCAAAACAAACATGCCTGTTATTTTTTTCTGCCAGTAATTATTTTCTTTAAAAATTATAAGCTGAGCTAACTTTTCGTGTGCCTATATTTTAACAAACCTTTCATATCTATTAATAAATAATATAAATTGTTTTAATATTGGGAAAGTTTGCTAAACTTTTAGCATGAATACCTCAGAACAAAGCAAATAAAAAGATCTTCATCTGGTATATTATAGTGGGCTGGGTCCTGCAACTCCATGTCTAAAGCGCGTATTTGCCTACGAATATATTTAATGATCTTAATAATATTTTAAATTTATTTTAACTACACTGACCCTGCATTTAAAACTTGACTTTTTATTATTTTTAAATAAGTAATGTTTATTCTGTAAGGATAATGTGCACCCATGAAAGTTCCTACCCAAAACAAGATTTCAATTCCATTAAGAAAAAGAAGTCATACAGACATACACAGCATTTTAATACTCTTTAACTACAGAATAATATTCCGTCTTCAGAAGTTTTCTTTGAAATGTACTTACAGCTGCTAAGTCAAAGTTCAACGAATAAGCACTATCAATAAACTTACTTCACAATCTTGATATCGAGTCTCCTGTACTTTGACACTGCTCAACATCTGTTTAACTATCATCGATATATGTCACAACAGTTATGTGAAGAAAGCTATAGCAGCTATAACTACTACTAATAGATCCACTCCACAGTCACAGTATGTAATTAATTTTTGCTCTACAGTCCCTGGAGTATCATTTGTTCTGTCTGTCACTCAGTGCTCTTGTTTGACGGCATAAGATACGAAGTTATTATAATACGACTATATTAATTACGGGTGGGACAATTTTATACATTGACAGATTATACGACACAGGTGCAGGGGGGAGACAGTTAGAACAAGCTCAACTTCAGTAAAGAAAGAGTCGCCATCTACTTTACTTAACCAAGAAACTATTACTATATTAGTTTCACAATTATCGTTAGATGTCTCTGTAAATCCAATGCAAAAAAGAAAATCAAATAATTAGGTTCTCTAATTTAGTTTATGGATTTTTCTAGAAAATATTAATTGTGATATTTTTAACAAAATAATTACATTATATAATTCGAACCTGTCTAGCTTTATCAATTATGGCAACTTTGTCACCGAAATCCTTGTATTTTGACAACATCAAATCACACAATATGGTCGCCCGTCACCGCAACTTGCGTTTGCGCTTGTTTTTATGGCGAGTGTTCATTTTGTGTTTAAATATTGGTTTTTGAGTGTTTTATCTACATCAGACGTCGAGTTGAGTTTCTCCTCCGTGCTGTTTTTGGATTACTACCCAGAAACTAATAATTTTCAGTCACAACGTTGTGGCTAGCAATTTGAATGATTACCTAAAGTATCATACCTAATGCAAAGAGTATAATATACAGTAGCTATACTAGCTAGCTATAGCTACCTATAAAGCCTTAGTTCCCGTTAAGATTTGTAGATGGCGCTTTAAATCAGTATGCTTCAAAATGGCACAAGAGGGCTCTCTTCTCGCGTATTATTATTATACTCTTTGATACGACATCTGTTATCTCCATCCAAAACAATTAATTACTTTATGTCCCTAAGAAAAGAAAGCGTCACTATCGATACACATGGAATTTGTGACCAAAAAATAAAATACTAATTTCTTTTTATAACCATTAACACGCATAAAATTAAATAATTTGAAAATATTTGTGTAGCTTACAAGTTGCGTAATAATTACGATAGCAACACTGAATTATTGATTTCATATAGATTGTCAAATGTCAAGTTATCTTGTCAGGATGTCAGGATTGTCAGTTAAGTAAGGAATGCACCAACGTTTGAAAATGATGCTTCCTTACTATTTTACTTGTTATTCAATTTCATAATGTTTTACTATGATTTTGAAAATAAAGAGAAAAAATAAAATTAAGTAAAACTTTAGCTACTTGAAAACAAGTAAAATAGTAAGAAAGCTAAGGCTAGACATTATTGCATAGTGGTGGTACCTATAGCTAAGCTATAAAGCTATACATTGTATGTCATGAGTTTGTTGATGGCGATGACAGATGGCGCTATTTGTCCGATCAATTAACATTAGCGGTCTTCAATAAATTCTGCGAGGGGGCTCTCTATACCCGATATATTACTTTCCTCTATGGCTGTGACCTTAAACACAAGATGTTGGACATGGATGATTCTGCGGTAGTCGCGGCATTGCCCTTAAAATTAAGTGGAAGATTTATAAAACAACTAGCTGTCCCTCACAACTTCGTCTGCGTCACATTTTCCCCGTTTTAGTAATATTTTTCATTGCTGCTCCGCTGACGCTCATATACAGCGCCATCTATTGAATACTTACTCAATCCAGTCAACAGATACCATCATCTGTTAGAGTGGTTTGGAGCTAACAGATAATTTTATTGTGACTTAATTTGCAATAAAATAATATAGCGACTATAAATTGAGATGTAAGCTATCCTATCTTTCAAGTTGGATCGAACTGCACATGGTGTGCAAATTCGATTAAAATCGGTTAAGTAGTGTATGAGTCCATCCCCGACAAACAACGTGACACGTAACTTATCTAAATGGTTAGACCTGAAAAGACATGGTATATAGATGACTGGACTGAATAGACCTAATGTTGTGTATGGATCATATGCATGATCCATACACAACATTAGGTCTACCACCATTACCACATATTTAAAAATAAAAGCCATTATAAGAATTTTAATCAGTTTTTAATAGTGTCTAACAATTATTAAACACTTCCAAATGGTTTTAGTTAGGAATGTTTCCATTCTAAAATTGACATGCAGAATATATTTAATACGTTTAAATCTGAGCAAGACATATTGTACCTACTGTAGAGCTATGTTTAGATGACAAGTATGTGGATTAAGATTTCACCTACAAATTGTATAATTAATTGCAATAATTAATTGGAATGAAAACTATTTAAATGCATATACTAGGGTTCTAATATACTTATCCATAATGTATGGATGTATTACTTATGATAAACCTATTGTTTTTAATAAATAGGTTGATCCTTAACCTTTTGACAACCAGTCATGTATAGGGTGATGAACCAAAATATGCCCAGCATGCCACGGTCAAAACTACATGACATTTAGTTTTGAAGGATGAAATCCATAGCTTGGTGCCGAGGGCATGTTTTTTTATTTTTTTGATGTAGCGGTCAAAAGATTTAACCAATTGATCAAAAACCTGAATAAGTATAAAGTCACAACTATTATTTATCCAATACAATTATTTAGTTACATACACATCAATAAAAATTAAAAAAGACAAACTCTTAGTCTTCATGCTATTTTTAAAAATATTCTCACCAACAAGGGTAGAAACACAGTCCAAATTCATAACTCACTCCCAATTCCATTATTCTAAAGGGGATACATTACCGATGATTCAATCAAAATGTGTTTGTTCTACAAAGTAAGCAATACAATGAATACTGTTATATATCAGAGTGAAAGGAATTGTGACTGAGATAAGCAATTAGACTGCTACTAATTTTACTACAAATACATAAACCACTTCTAAATGATTTTCATTAATATATAATCATCTTCAGCTATCAAAGTCTGCTTATTTCATGGTGATTGATATTGATTCAAAATGTTATTTATTATTATGATGATGGGCATATAAAACATATGTTACTTAGAAACAGGTGATGGTGTGTGTGCATGTGGTTCTTTTAAAGATTTTTTGTACACTCCATTTTAATGGTATTTACTGTTTATTCATGTAAATAGTTACAGTTGTTTTTGTAAGTTTACTATTTTATATCAATCATCATCATGAAATTAACAGAGAACAGTGTTCCTTCTAGTAGGTTTAAATTGTAAACTTTGCAAGTTCATTATCAGTGATGGATGACATAAATTTCTTAGAGAACAGTTGATACTAAGAATTATTATTAAACATCATCTAATGTAGGTAACCAAAATGCCATGTTCGTACAAGCAGAGGCCAGCATCATAAACTTAGGGTTGAATTGTACACATTGTATTGGAGCAGGATGATCACCATTCAAGACACACACTTTATAACCCGTATCAGCATTCCAGACATGAACTCTTCCATCTGTTGAGCCACTGAAGATATATTGTGAGTCAGGACTAAATGATGCTTCTATAGGTATGCCTTTATTATTAAGATGACCAGTAAAGGTTTGCAATGGAGTGCCATGGTACGCATCTACTAATCTAATAATGGATCCATTTGTACTAATTAACATTGTTTTGCCATCTCGGGAAAACTTTAATCCCGTCCAGTCACATTCCTTTTCTTGATTCAGTTTGAATGTTACAAAGGGACCTTTGTCAAATGATCTTAAATCATACAGTTTGATACTTTCAGAATTAACCCCAGCTGCAAATATGAGACCTTCTGGATCATAAGCTGCTACTGGTCTTCCTGACAAGTGCATTAATCCTTGACAGTTGGGTGAACGCAGATCCCATAAACGTAACGTTTTGTCTAGAGATCCAGAGAGAAAAGTGTCTTCAACAGGTGACAAACAAAGAGTCACAACTTTCTTTGCATGTCCAGGAAAGTATCTTATGTATTTGTTGTCATGAAGTGACAAATATCTTATGGTATCATCAACTTTGGTTGAACTGTGAATAGCAGTGTTCTTGGCATGTGTAAAATGTATAAGATCGACACCATATTTTTTACTGTTTACTGTGATCATCTGGGTGCCTTTTTCACAATCATAAATGACGATTTGATCATCTTCACTGCAAGATATTAACGTTTCCCCACTTGGAGAAAAGTCTATACTGTTTATTTTGTCCGTGTTTTCTCGAAACACTTTTGCCACTTTAAAACTTCGAACAACTGGATCGACTAATTTCATCATTTGTAATTTTTTTTTTTTGTCGTTTGGCTCAAAGTCAGTAGGTATTTATTCTTGTAAAAACATACAATCAAAATTGTAAATTGTAATCACAATAATTATAAAGAGCGAAGCGCGCACCGCTGTCACTGCTAGTGCTGCCAACTTTTAGCCATAGATAACTATAAAATAGTCGGCATTCGGCAACCAGCATGGCTTTTAGGTTACCAACCTACAAAATAATTTGTAGGGGATTTACAAGTCGTGCTGTTGCAATAATACAAAAGTTGAAAGGGAATCGTCTCGTCTGTCTTCGTATGGATAAACATGTGTTGAGGAGGGATTATAATGCAGATGCTATTATTTCCAAAACCTGTACTTTAGATAAAAATAAATTGTGCTGTGCTGGTTTTGATTTAGAATAAATTGTTATAGCAACATTTGTCGAAAGCGCACATGTAAAAAAAACTCATTTTGGAAACAAAATGGACGGTGTCTAAATGGCGTTTCTCGTATTTGTTAGTGATGTGAGATATTATGCTTAATTGGGCATTTAATCTCAGTAATTTGGAAGATATACGGTAAAAATCACCTCCACCGTTATAATATTCCTAAAACCGTGACCGTCTTTCATTGATCGTTTTATGGACCTAGATTTTTGGAGAATGGTATCCATTTTGTGAACAACTTGTTGTGTGGCGTTTATTGTAAGTATTGTCTAATTTATTTTAAATGTAATTTATTTAATAGTAATGTATGTGCTCTTTCTTCCGTTTAAAGTGTAAATTATAGTTCATTAATGACTATCAAAACACATCGTATTTATTCTGTAATAACTTAACATTTAATTTTTCACATGTATTGTATACATACCTAGTATTGATGTTTCTACCTGGTGTCGTCGCGTAGTGTATTAAGGTATATACTCGATGGTAGTTTATGTTGTAGATATAATGTGTTTTAGTACTAAGCTTCAAGTAATACAGAGTTGATGAGGCCTACTTTTACATAAGAATACAACGACGTTCTCATCTAGCCAGTGAGTTTGGTATACATGGTCTAGGTTCTGCGATTAACTTGTAGTTAACCTGTACCGGTAGAATGAAAATCGATACTTAGCTTGACATAGACGAATATTTGCTATAATTATTTGATTTTAAACTGAATTAGTATTCGACTTTCATTGATGACCCCCTACTTCAATTTAAAAACACAGTACAGTTCTTTCATGTTGGTTATGTTAGACCCAAATTCAACTGTCTGCTGAATAATAAATTACATGGCAATGTTTTACCATGGTTTCCTTTTCAAAAATAGATTGTGGAATGCAAGTGAAAAAGGTCCATGACCTAACCCAAATGTTGAAAAACAATCAGTTCAAATGTTTACTTGTCTGATGAAGATCATCTTTTATTGTGTGAGTATAGAAACAAAAATGCAGTAGGTTCCCAGAGGTAAAACATATGCCAAATTCTGGATCTCATTTTCATTATCATCCGTTTTTTAGTAAAGTTATTTTAATGTTTTTTTGGAAGACAGTTTCTTTTTGCAAAAAGTTTTCTATTTCCTCTAGGGTTGATTTTTATTTTAATTACCCTTTGTAATATTGTAGTATTAGTATACCAAACAAATTCTTGTCACAAATCAATTTTACATTGTAACTAGAAGTTAGATGTAAATACGCAATTTCGTTTTCTTGGATGACATTTTTTTTTCCACCTATTTTGATTTACAAACACGGCCATCTTTTCCACTGAGCACATTGGGCACTTGCCCAGGGCCCCACAATCCAAAGGGACCACAAATTCCTGTATCTGTCAATCTAGAGCCTGTAAAAAGAAACTTAACTTATCCGAGGAAGGACCACAGGATACTAAAATTTGCAGCCTGCAAAAAAAATGGAGCTCGCTCCTCTCGCCCTTGCATCAAACAAAATCCACATTATTCTCAAGTGCCCAGGGCCCCAATTAGTTTAAGACAGCGCTGTTTACAAAACCAAACTACGGAACCGTTTTTGATGAAACTTGCACTGTTCCCTAAGTTGAAATATACCTAAACCCAACAAAAAAAATATTCACAATCTGACTTATACTTTTTGAGATGCGTGGACAAACATACAAATACACTCATGAATAAAATTTGGCACACATGTTTAGAAGCTGGTATAGACTAACATTATACAAAAACTGTGCATTTCTGACAATATTACATACATACAGGTTGAATTGATAACCTCCTTTTTTTAAGTCAGTTAAAAATGTGTTTTTTTTAAGGGTTAATTTAAAAAAAAAAATCTAAGACTATTTTTCACAGTAGGTTTATCAATTGTCAGGGCTTTTGACTTTATTCTGAAAAAATAATGGCGTAGAAGAAACTGAATGAAAATAGAATAACAAAGATTGTGAATATGAAAAGCTAAACATTTGTTGTAGGGAAATTGTTTAAAATTGGTCTTAATTGAGTACAAGTATGCTAATTAATTCTACAGAGTTCTCCTTCTCTGAACTCCTTTTTTAGGGTTCCGTACCCAAAGGGTCAAACGGGACCCTATTACTGAGACTTCACTGTCCGTCCGTCTGTCTGTCACCAGGCTGTATCTCATGAACCGTGGTAGTTAGCCTGTCGAAATTTCTACAGATTATGTATTTCTGTTGCCGCTATAACATCATATCATATATATTGTCTGCCAGACAATAGACACAGTCGAAAATGTATTGTTTGAGGTCACGGGTGACCGGCAAAAAAGTGATTTTTTTGCTCGTTTTTATAAATAATGTACGCAAACCCTTCGTGCGCGAGTCCGACTCGCACTTGGCCGGTTTTTATTTCTTTACTAGCTGTGCCCCGCGGTTCCAGGCGCTATCGCTCGGCTCTTAAAGGTCGTAGCGTGATGTTAAAAAGTCGATCTCCCTCAAGAATTGGGTTATCAAATGCAAAAAGAATTTTTCAAATCCGATTGGTAGTTTCAGAGATAAGTGCGTTCAAACACAAACTCTTCACCTTTTGTTAGATGAATATACGACGCGGCGGGGGGACTTTGTTTTTGTAAAGTAGTACTTTACAAACCAAAGTTCTATCCCCCCCGCGTCTATCTGTCTGAACGCGATAATCTTCTAAACTACCGAACGATTTTCATATGGGTTTCACTAATAGTCGGAGTAATTCATGAGGCAGATACGTTTTAGTGTATAATTAATTAATATTTTGTGTAAATTGGCTGAAATGTGACGATAAATATTGAAGACGTTCAGAAAAAAATCATGCCGACTAGGAGCTTTACTGGCACACGCCGCGTAAAGCAGGTTCCCTACTCGAAATCGAATGACGTTAAAACGAATAACACTTGCTCGAAAACATTAGCTCGATAGTACTTGAAATCGATAAATTATGAGCGCGACAATTCACTACCTCGATGCATCAAAATCTCGAAAAACTATAAGGTCGAATCATCGGCAGCGTCACATTCGATTTCGAGTAGGGAATCCGCATACCACTATAGTTATTTGAAAACAATAAATTATACGGAATTAATCCTTTTAAAAAGATCTATTAAACTGTAGCAACGTTTTATGTCTATCTTCTAAGGTTAACTCGCAATAACGAAAACAAGTTCCTCGTTTAGCTTTAAATTAAATTAAGCGATTTTAATATTAATAGAGTAATTATTTTTAATTAAATTAGACCATTATTATTTTTGGATCTTAATATGATATGATAATCATGAGTCACTGTGTCTGTACACGCTAATCTCTGTAACCACCCAATTGATTTCAATTTTGAATGAGTATGGTTGATGGTTCCAGATTGAAAGATAGGAGTCGTTCGCCCCATAGGAGGTGCTGGTCTTAGTAAATTGCACCCGTGCTAAGTCGGGGCTGGTCGCTAGTTAAGTATAGATAGATTTCACCTTGGGCGTTCTAAGTTGTTTTCTTGATGACTGTCACAAATAATGCTCCAGTGGAAAATAAATCCCAAGATCGTTATATGTGAGATTGATGACACTGTCAAAAACCGCGACAACCTACAACTTTGTACGACGATGTCTCACCGGGAGCATTCGTCGTGTAATGTTACAGTTCAGATCAACTTGTTTCTATATAAAATCGAATTGTTACATTACAGGCGAATGCTCCCGGTGAGACAGGGTCTGTCGCGAGAATAAAACCTTAGTGGTTACTTAGTCTAAAGGAGGTACAGATTTGATTTTGCAAACTCCTTTTTAAAGTCTGTTTAAAAAATAAAATATTAATAAATCCCTTTTTACTACCTTGATTTTTTTTTAGTCAATAATAACCCTAGCCTAAAGTTCAACATTTGAAACTAGAATTTTAAAGGATAATGTGACTTTATATCAGAAGTGAATAAATCCAGGTAACTTGGCACTACATTTTTGGCTCCATTTCTTTTTTTTATGTATTTTATTTTATTCCTTTCCTTGTTTATTGTTTGCCTTTGCTCTTTCTTTTGTTTACCTTTTCAGACCAAAGTTAATTGTTTACTTTGACACTGGTATTGCTCCAGTGAAGGATTTCTGTTTGCAGAAAGGATTGTAATCAGTGTTTTTGGTACTTTTTCCGGAACATTTTAGTTTCAAATTGTTTTTATATCCCACTTGGCATTTGTTATTAAGACCTGAACAGTTATCCACTGGAATGGGAGTGAATGAATGAGGAATTCCTATTTTGTAATGAATTTGAGAGAGACTTCTGTGACAGACAGACAAAAAAGCTTTAAGGAAGGCATCAAAAACCTTCTTACAACTAAAATATATGTATGTTGGCAAAATAAAAGCGAATGTGATTCTATATATGATATGGGTTGCGACATGTTACTAGTTTGCTAGTCAGTTCAGTCAGAAGGCTAAGTGCAAGTTTTTATAGCTATTGGGTCGCGTTTCATAGCTATTGGAATTATACTTCATTTGTACTGAAACTAAACTAAAGCCGTCTGGTGGTCAAAACGGAAAGCACCATACCTACAAATAAATGTTTTCTTTAACGCCAACGAGTACGTTTTAAAATGAAGAAAAAAAATCGCATTAGGCCCACAGTTGATGTTTTAAGGACTGTTTCTTAATAATTGATCTTATTACGAACACGTTCGAACTTCGAAGACAGTTAGTAGTCAGCGGCACAAACAGTTGGAACTGACCCGCAGATTGAATTTTTTAGGATGTTAGTCTTCAACTTCAACAAATGTGTCACTAGTCAACAATAACGAGTTGTTTTAGTTTCACACTTTCTTGAAGACTAAGGGTTGCTGCGCCTCATCTTGCACGGAATCGCATTTGCCCTGCTCCTAAACTTCGAAGGATTAAATTAATTATCATCAGTTTGAAGATGCTGTGTAACTGAACGGGATAAGTTGTACTGCTATATGTTAATATTTATGTCATAAGCGTATAGCTTTTCCCCTTGGTTATACAAGCCAGAACCATCGCCAGGAAGATATGGAAGAAGTGAAAATTGGAAGAAACTTTTGTTTTCATGCTTATTACAATTAGTTTATTAGAGTGCATTTAGACAATAAGGTGGATCGAAGTTTATAGTGGTTGGATTTAATGGGACGTTTTATTGAGTTCTTAGAAAAACTTAATTTCGACGAATATACAGGGTGGAAATGCAATACCTACACGGCCAAAATGTATGGAACGGCTGATTATTTTTAAATTACTGATAAAAAAGTGATTACGTGGTAATCGTTTGTGCATCGGTGTCCCTTCCACCCTGTATAGTTGTGGCGTAATAGTGTGACCTGAACAGTTTCGGAGATATGACGTCTCCCAGTCTCACACTTCGCTGCAGAAAGATAGGTTCCGTACTTCCGTGGTCTGGTGCTGAAGTCGGACTGACACATTAATACGCCACAATAATATTCGTCGAGAACAAAAACATCGCGAGTGGCGATTTTTTGTCCTAACCTGTTCCTCACTTCTAGGAATTCTATAAAAACCTCCCATGATAAACTGACCACTATAAACTTATTTCCACCTTTTGACTCGGTTATGTAATTCGTTATATACTTATAAATTATAATAGTTTTAAAATTATTGTTAGAATTATTTATTGCTATTGCCTGTAAGTATCTATGTTATGTTTTAATTATTATTGTTATCTTAAATAAACAAAATAAGGTGTCAAAGTCGCAACATCTTTTTATGAACTTTTGTTGACCGAGAGCTATACAGAATGATGTTTTATGGTTAGCGGTAAATGTATTTAAAGATTTGTGGTGCAAGCGAGCCTAAGTGACACGATAAGCTGACAATTATACAGCAGATACATAAAATGCAGAACAAGTGTACAAGTGTTGTAGTGTACAATGGTATCGTTAAATGTCTAAAGTTAATGATTATGGGAAAATAAAATTGTATTTAAAGAGAGTTGTATGGTCTCAGGACATTGCATGTTATGTTACACCGGTTTTCTGAATGGACAATTTGAACCTCAAAACTTTTCAACCCGACTTAACGCCTGCGTGTCCAGACTATATTATCAAAAATGATAAATAATAGTATCTATATTTTTGTGAATTTATTGGATTACAAATACATAATATGCTAGCAAATATTTGTCAAAGTAACTTGTTTCAACAAAATGAGTCCAAAAGTATTCGTAAGGTTTGTGGGTATATAGGTGATGTTTTAAAGTGGGTGTGGATGGCCGAATCCAAAACTTTGGATTCGGCCATATAGAAAAATACTCGAGAGGAGTATTGAGCCCGATTTTGATAAAAAAACTAAAAAAATGTAATGATACAGCATTCGATTTTTGGAAACAAATATTCCTAGCTAGGAATCGAACGCATTGATTTAGAAAAAAAAACACTGTATTCTTACACCTTTCCAAAGTGTCGTTAATAATGTCGTCAGTAAAGACAAAAGCAAACTAAATTAAAGAGTTCATTTTTGATAATAAACATAACAGTATGCAAACAGTTTAGTAATATACGACGCCAACGCGGGCGCTAACTCGGGTAAATTCTAAATTCAATTGTGACGATTTTTTTTTCTTTTACTGTTGCATTTAAACGCGTAGACAATAAAAAAAAATTAGAACTTTGCCAAACCAAAGTGCGACGAAAAATGGATTCTTTTTGACAATCGAAAGCGCTCAGCAAGTTGGTTAGATCCTGGTTCGGTACCAAAGCAATGTGCAAAACGAAAAATGACCCCTAGAAAGGTGATGGTCACAGTTTGGTGGTCTAGTGCTGGTGTGATTCATCATAGCTTTTTACAAAACGGCGAGAGCATTACTGCAGATGTGTACATTGAAGAACTGACCACAATGATGGCGAAACTCGCACGTCTGCAACCAGCTTTGGTCAATCGGTCGTCTCCACTGCTACTTCACGACAACGCGCGGCCCCATACTGCACAACAGACCGTCTCTAAGCTGCATGATTTGGGTTTGGAAGCTCTCCCTCATCCGCCATACTCACCAGATCTTGCGCCTTCCGACTATTACTTTTTCCAAAATTTGGACAACTTTTTAGCGGGTCAAAAATTCAATTCCCGAGAGGCAGTACAAAACGCCTTTGAAGAGTTTGTTGTCTCCCGTCCAGCTGATTTTTTCAAGAAGGGCATCCATAAACTGCCACAGCGTTGGCAAAGATGCATTGATTGCAGGGGTGATTACTTTGAATAAAAGAAATAAATAAGTTCGAAAAAAAAATACTTTAACTTTTTTCAAACAAAACGGCAATTTCATAGGTAAAGACCTAATATATATCCAATATAACCTATTGTAATATATATAAGTACATCCATGTACTACACTGAAGGTGTTTCTCTCTTTCTGGGACAGTCAGTTCACAATGCAAAACAAGATATCGCAGACTTAGGCAAACCATATCTCGAACCAAAACATGTAGTAAGTTTTTCGTTATTTCAATAGGGATTTTAAATTTTCCTAGACTTCCTTCTTTCCAATTCATTTGTTAAGAGCGTTTATACCCTACCGCATTTCATACAAACTTTCAAGTCGTTATTTTCCGAAATGACTGAACAGATTTTAATGAAACTTCCTACGCATAAGCAGTATACATGGGTCTAAAAAGTTACTAAAAAACGTTTTCGAAATGTCTTTTAAAAATGAAGATAATTGGAAATTTCTGTTTCTATATTAAAAATCGGTCTAATTTAGCTGTAACATTATTTTTCGACAATGTTTTTTAGTAACTTTTTAGACCTATGCTGCTTATGCGTAGGAAGTTTCATTGAAATCTGTTCAGTCATTACGGAAAATAACGACTTGAAAGTTTGTATGAAATGCCGTAGGGTATAAACGCTCTTAAGGCTAAAATAACGCGCCAATAAAATAACCACTGCCGTAGGAACAATAGCGATTCATACTCTCACATTTGCGACGAATTTAACGACACCTGATTCATTAAAATCCATCAAGTGGATTAAGTTCAGAGCTTGCCATAGAAATAGTCATACAATATAAACATATAAGGGTGGAAGGGACATCGTTTTTTTATTATTAATTATTAAAAAAAATCCATATCGTGTGGTGTTTACAATGATGTTCTAAAAACGTGGGTAACTGTTTGTGTGTTGATGTATTTTCCATCATGTATGTCGCCTATGTACGTTATCGCCCATTACTTGCTTTCTGGCACAGTTGGCAAATTAGTAAAATTCCGGTTTTTATTATTATTTTGCAGGATAAAATGGACGTATCCAATATTCATTGGATACTTCTTGAAGGTAAAGGAACCATAATTCACTCTTAATAGAGTGATGGACTCATATAATTTATTTGATGATGGAAGCGGTATGTTGGAAGGACTTACTGATCTTGGTGGATCAGACAGCTTTGCTGGTGGCGCGTCAGCTGGAGTAGCTGGAGATAGCAAAGACACTCCTGATAACAGGTGACTATGAACACCACAACTAACTACTCAAAAACGCGATAAGTACTTATATATTCTAACCAAACTCTTTTAGTTACAGGCAGCCTTATAGTCAAAATACTGTACCACAAGAAGGATCAATTCAGAAACTGGCTTCGTTTGGAGGGCCTCCTGCTGGCAGTGCTCAACCTGTGCCTAATCCGGGTACAGGTCCTCCTGCGCCTGATTACCATGACTACGGAAACTACCCGCCACGACCTCGCTTGCCTCAGCCGCCTCATGGCCCCCTTCATCCATCACATCATGTGCATCCTTCGCACGCATATCCAGGATATCATCCTGGTCCAGAGCCTATGTATGCCATGCCTGACCAACCAGGTAAATAATACATAGTTTGTTTTATTGAGGTTTTGGTTAAGTTGAAGTTTGGCGGACAATAGTTATTTAGCAATTAACTGCTTTCGCAACTTGTGTTGCGCCGACCCAATTAACATGGGGAAAGAGCAGTAAGATGAAAATGAATAGGTTAGTTGAAATGAATAGGTTAGTTGGAAGTTAAAAAAAAAAACAACTTACAAATTTCTTGAGGTCTGTGTCTAAACGGCAAAAGGGATCCTTTAGTTTTATCATGTCAGTCTCGGATGGCAAACAGCCTTTTTAATCGGAGAAAATGTATACTGTATCAATGAACATAGGAAAGGTTAAAGGTTAAGCTTAATCCTACAAGCAAGCAAGACTAGGCAGTTGTTTAGAGGAGTTCGCCTCTAAACAACTGCCTATTTTTGCTTATCCAGATTTTTGATTTATGGTTGGGGCAGCTGTCTTTTTTCCGATTTCAGGGCTGATCCTGTAGTAAAAGTTGTTAATAAGGATGAGCACAATGTCCCCTTAAGAGTTTTATAGTATACTATAACTAAGATTCATCATCATCATCATTTCAGCCGAAAAACGTCCACTGCTGAACATAGGCCTCCCCCAAGTGTCGCCACATTGGCATTACTTGGGGGGTTTAACACAACTATCACAACAAGATTGTAACAGCGGAAATAATTATTAAAAATATATATCTAATAATTAATTTCATTATTTAAATAATATTTTTTAGGTATTGGAGAAATGGGTGTATGGTCTGGTCCCCCAGGTGCGAATAGGTATACTCCTATTACACCAAGCTACAGACATAGCTATGAACACCAACAAAAAATGCATCAGTATCCCCCTCAACAGGTTAGTATATTTTTTTGTCTGTTGGTATAGAATAAAGGAAAATAGACTTTAAAAAAATAATAATAATGCACTGTGTGATAATAACCAAATAAGGCAAAAATCTAATTCTAAGCATTTAATTTCAAGTTGGCCAGTCACTTGAAGTGTCGAAAGAAAGACAAATAAAATGAAGCTACAGTCCCAGGCTCTGATAATAAAGGCGAATTCCACGCTAGTTTGAACACAATCTTTGTGAGTGAATTCAATACAGGAACTTAGCTCAGGCCAAACAGAGTGACTCCATTTATTTAAATGAAAATGTATTGATAGCTTTGGAGAAATGTAAAATAAAAGTTAAGGGTAACAATTTGTTAGCGCGAGTTCACTACTTCAGACTTAACGTGAAAAACCAAAAAACTTATATCTCAAATAGGTTATCACATGGAAAAGGAAAATTGACACACACATTTTTTTTACTGTAATTATTTCGTTCACATTCATTCAGCATAACAGAAATGTCTGCTAAAATCAACTGATTCATGTTGTATTACAATTTTTTTTGCAGTTTATATAAATGAAGTAAGGTACTGGCTTGTTGTTAAAGTAGAAACCGGTAGTCCAGGACATAACATAGGATTTGACTCATTCTAGGACATAACATACGATTTGACCCACTAACTGATGATCTATGTGCTGTAGTATTTTATTAGCGTTTTCATACATATTTATAGGAAATACAAAAATAAATTATATGGGGTTTTGATAAATAACAAGAATTTTTGGTATGTATATTGACAATAGGTATTTTTACTTTAGGTGTGATACAGGTTTTGGGAAGAAGTTTTAATAAAATCAGAGATGTAGAGTTTATTTGCCTAAACTTCAAGGGACAAACATGTGGATAGTACCTCCCTCTAATTTAACAACTGTATTTTGGACTTTAAAAATCATTCTGGGTTTTTGTAAGGAGGAATGATCCACATATTACTTCCTTGAAGCTTAAGCAAGCCTATTTAGCGTAAAAAATAACACTATTTCGATCTTTGTTAGGAAGATTTCAAATGACATTTGTCTACTCAAATCTAAAATGGCAACAGATAAAATAATCTTAGTACACAAATACAAAGCAGGTGCCCCTTGCCTTGCACCTGCTTGCTGCACTTGGAACTGTTTTAGTTTATAAATTAGTTTTAAATTATAATAACTTCAATATAAAATCGAGATATTAAGTAAAACTGTTTCATAGAATGTTCAGTGGTCCTATAACAGTGTTTTTTGTTGTCTTTAAACAGGGTGCTAATTTAGGAAGTCTGCAGGCACAGAATGGGACATACCTACCAAGGCAACCTCATTTTGCACAACCAACATCACAGCAAATATATGGACAACAGCAGGTAAATATTTTCATGTATTTCGATTATGATTATAAAGTTGATATACAATGTATCGCTTAATAAAGTGGGTCAGTATGGGCCAGCACTTTCCATATTAGCTTAAAATTATGAGCTGATCAATTCTAACATTTTATCCTACGGCAGCCTAAATTAATCAATTAAAAAAGTGGCTTTCAGTTAAACAATTTAATACTTTAACCAGTCATTTGTAAACTGAACGTACCTAACGCCATTTGGCATGTATAATTAATATGACAACTGTGTGATGATCAATTGCAGCACAAAATCTTGGTATTACATAATGTAGAGCTATGAGCTCTGGTGGCCCACCATGACTCATTGAGCAGTATTGTTTTAATATTATTCTAGAAAGGGGAAAGAGATGGTGCTAGACGTCCTCTATAGCTCCGTCTCTGTCCCACACTGGAGTTACATTAAAACAATACTGCTTTATGAGGTCATGGTAGGGCCCCTGAACGTGTATAGGTACAAGACGGCAACTCAGTTTTATGAACCTATTAGTAGCGTCTCCGCACGGAGGCGATCGTGATTGCTACTGTTTTTTTAAAGAATTTTTGTGTCAAGCAAGTACCACATTTAGTTACTATGCTCAATTTCCAAAGTACTGGGTCATTCAGTCGTTCATAAGTTTGAGTTAAAAAAATATCTGTTTAATGCCCAGATCGGGGTATCTCACAATCACAGTTTTGGTCGCGAAAATTTCTAACACAAAAAAAAACTGTTCGGACCCCGTGTTACTGGTCGGTCACCAATGCAGATTAACTTTAGTGTCACATATTTCACGGAATGCAGCGAATTACCAAACAATTGATGTAGTGTTATTCCTAGTCTGGGGTGTATGTTTGACAGATTTATATCGCTGTCTCTGAATATTATATTCTCAAATTATCATGATCTCAAGACAAAGTACAGTCCTCACCATAGTGGTAAATTCTCAAAATAAAATTTTGGATTTTCAGTATTATTTTTTTCATAACGGAATATTAAAACATACTATGAATTTACTCTTAAACAAAAAAAAAAATTAGAAGATAGTATTTTTTTTTAGTCCAAACTTTATAATATATACTAATTGCACATAACCGTTTCAAACACACTTGAATGCAGATTGTTTTTTTTTGCGCAATCGTTGACTATGGATACTTCTACTTTTTATATGTTTTTCTTTTTATATTTTGGCTTCTTTCTTTAGTAGTGATTTAAACTGGTATATACTGGGTTTTGATGGAATTCTGTGGAGTTGATCCGGCGATACCAACCCTCAACACTATTTGTTGTTCTGTTTTTTTTTGTCATAACAGTTTAATATAATTATGTCACTGCTAATCTTTTTCATCCATTGACTGTTGAAATAATCAAGAAATTTGTCGACACGTGGTGATATCATCATTTCAATGATGGTGTTGTAAGTTGGATTCGGGTATTAACTTTGGAGGCAGCAAGGGCAAGAGTGAACAGTAATTTGCTACTTTTGATCTTAAGGTTCCTCGAGATTTAACCTCATTTCCTTCCTTTAACCGCTATATGTGGACAAACCTCTTTTACGTCTATCACTACTGCTAATTCATATTCGGATTTGTACATATTTAATTTTATTCGAAATTGTTTTTTTTAGTATTTAAAACAATCTTTTGTGTGTATTCTGTTTTATAATGGGTAAGAGAGCACAAATAGTTGGTAATAATCCGACCAGGATGATTTTTTTAAAAGAGTTTACACAAAGAATTTTGTTGATAACAGTACACATAGGTAAGAGAACGTAATAAAATACGAATATGATGTGTTACGAATGTTGTGTTTTGCGAATTTGGTGTCTTGGGGTCATAATATTTTGAGCATATGATTTTTGGGAATATGATGATTTGATAATTATGTAATGATTTGAGATTGTGGTGTTTTGAGATTATGATATTTTAAGAATATGATATTTAGAGACAGCGATTTATATTAGTTAACGTACTAATACAGGAGAGATTCATAGAATGTCACATACAAAAATAAACATTTTAGGGTTCCGTAACTTAATGGCAAAAACGAAAGCCTAGTAAAATATCGCTGGCAATAGTAAACCGTAAAACTGCAAAAGGCGGCATCTATGGAAGCGTTTTCATGGAATTACATACAAACTAGTAGAGGTACTGCGGTCACCCGTCACGAGATGGGGCGGCTAGCCGCTGCGTTCGGAATTGTATCTTTTATCAATTTCTCCATCCGTCTGAATGTTACATATCCATTGCACTCAGAGACTATTGACGTTATCGATGTTTGGATCAAGGGTGCATACTAGGAACCGTCTGTTAGCCACCTCTTTAGTCTTATGTAGGTATCAGTGTTAGAGCTTTATAATTTGTTAACCTGTGCAACCTGTTTTTTGCAAAATCTAATTAGAGTTAGGAAGGGTGGAACTTTTTATACATAGAGTCTAACTTTGGAGATGAAATATGTGTATTGTGATGTGTTTTTTCATTATTTCAGAACTATCCTAATTACACGCAGATGCATCCACCAACTGCATCCAGAATAAGTCAACATCCTACTTATCATCAACAAATGGATGTTAATCCACATCAGTATGGTATACCTCATGGTCAACAAAGCCATGCACCAATTCCACAACACCAATCTCATCAAAGTATGGGTGGTCATTCAGGTGGTATGACACCAGGAATTCAAAACCATCCCAGTGTGCACCTTCATCACCCGGGTGCGCCACCTCTACATCATGTACCTCGTCAGTCACCAGTGCCGCCATCCTCAGTGGCGCCGTCCCACTCCTCAGTATCGGCTCAAATGCCATATGCATCACCTCATCACTCTGTATCAATGAATTATCAATCTCATCAAATACAGCACCCCTTAGATGTCAATGTTTCAAATCAGTATGGTTCTGTCAAACCATCAGGATTAGAAACTGGGAGTCCACAGTATCGCCCACCATTTCCTCAGCTTTCTCCTCAAATGTCTCCTAGGGCCCAAATATCACCCAGACAGCAATCACAATCTCAGCTATCGCCTCGACCTGTTATGTCGCCGGTTAAAGGTCCTAGTGCATCACCACATGGCGCTCGCAATATGGTGCAGTCACCAGTTTCTACAGGTACACCACCTACTCCGGGATCTTTTCCATCGCAGAATACTCTACAAGCACTCGAACAAATGGTGTTACCGTCTGGAACAGAATACCCATACCAACGTAACCCATCTTCCCCAGCTGTGACACATGTTGTTTCTACGCCATCTCAATGGAACCAAAACAAAATAGCTCCAGCAAGTAGCTTAACACAAATTGAGAACAGCGAACAACCACCTAAATCTTCTGAGGCTACAGTAATGGTACCACTGAAATCAGATTTGGTTAAAAATATACCTTTGACCAACACAAGTTCTGATACAAAACCCACTGATAAAACTGAAACAGAAAGTGCACGGTCAGCTGAAAATGTTAATTTGCCTCGAAGTTTTCTACCTCAGCCTATTGGAACCAGCACTCTTAAAGAAAGTGTACCTGGAATTGCATCAACAAGTAATAGTTCTTTAGTAGCTAATGTAGAAACTGCTGAACACAATGAAAATTTGGCTGGATCTCATCATTCTGTAGATAATAAAATGGAAACAAATTTAGCGAAGGAAGACGAAAATGTTGATATTAGTTTGCAAAAAACATATAACAGTGACCAAAAGTTAGATCCTAAACAAAAATCAACTGAAAATCCTATTATACAAGAAAACAAAACTGTTCCCGGAACAGGACTATCTATACCTGCGATGCCAAACACAAATCCTTCAGTCGGTGATATTTCACAACAAATAAGACCATCTCAACAAATGCAAATACCACCAATGACAAATGCTAACACAACTAGCCAATATGAAAGTTTGCCGAGTATGAATGTTAGTAGAAACCCAGGATATTCAGTAAGCAACCTTCAAAACGTTCCAGGAAATATGCCTAGTGTAACACAAGGTTTATCAGCAAGTCTTCCTACTAGTATTCCATCTTCTGGTCACACCAGTGCTGCTCATAATGTATCTTCTACTTTCCAAAGTGGTCCTACCTCTGTTACACAAGCAGTACCTAACGTACAAGCAAATTTACCATCAAATCATACAAACCAACTTGCAAACCTTACTAATACTGTAACATCCAGTATACCGGTTCATAATCAGCCAAGTAATATGCCACTAATTCCCCCCATCCAAGGTAATATTCAGACAAATATGCCTAATGTGACCAGCAATATGCCACCAATTGCTCAGTCAAATGTACCATCAAGTGTTCCTAATGTTGCAGTGGGATTACCAATGAGTGTTCCCAATTTACTTGCACCAATACCACCAAACCAACCAACCATTATCCCAGGTATGTCTCACAACTTGAATCCAACGATGATGATGTTAGGGCCTAATCCTATGCCCCACCCTAATATTCCAAACATATACCCAGGGTCTCATCAACAAGAGAGGATATCATTACAGCAACAAATACAAGATATCTACTGCTTGCCACCTTCTAATGAAAACCAAGAAAAAGTGAGGTGCCTACAAGAACGATTAGCCTTAATTCAGCAACATGAATCAAGCGATAAGTGTAATGGGGGCCCAAATTGTACTTTACAAAATTCTGTATATGGAACAAAGATGGTGGAAAGTCCTCAAGTTACCAGTACAACTGGCCGAGGTCGTGGCAAAGGACCTGCCAAACCCAGAAAGCCAAGAGCTAAGAAGGAGAAATTTGCTGCTACCATGCAACCATTAGATCAGTTACCTGTTTCTGAAGATTGTGTAACTGCTGGGACTGGATTACAAAGTACTTCGGAACTTGACTTGGAATTGAATGAAGATATAACTAACTTGGATAGCAGTGCAATTTCAATAGATGAAATAAATGGTGGTAAAGTAAGAAAACAAAGAGGACCTCGGAAAAACAAAGAACGAAAGCCACGCACCCCTAAAGAGCCTAAAGTTAAAGAATTAGGAGAGAAACCAGTGAAAGAACGGAAAAAACGTGAACCGAGAGATCCAAACGCACCTAGAAAGAAAAGAACATCGAAAAAAGACGCTTTAGAGGTACAGGCTGACACTACAACGTCTTATGAATTATTAGAAACTGATAAGGACACTACCCCAAGTGAATTATCAATGTCACAAAATATGTCTAACGTTGAAACTCCCAATGTATCAAACATGCCAGAACTTAACTTAGATGAATCCAACGTAACGGATTTTGATGATATTCCCGTTTCTAAAATAGCTATCAAAGATTTGTTGGAAGAGGCTGAGGCTAAACGGGAGCAAGACGATGATATGGATTCAATAACCCAGAAAAGAAAGTCTTCTAAAAAGCGGGCTTCTGCTGGGGGAAGTAGCAAGAAGCTAAATCTTAGAAAATCACTAGGTGGAAGGAGAAAGAAACGTGGTGGGCTTGTTCCCGATTCTGATGGCGAACCAGATGACATGATGTCTACACCTCCACCGTCACCGCCACCAGAAGGTGACGATAGTTTGAAAAGAAGATCTGCTAGAAACACGCAACGTAAAAAATACACTGATGATGTCATGTTACGTTTATCTGATGATGAATTTACACTGGCCACTCCCAAGCTTGAAAAAGAATGTAAGTCTGAAGACATAGATACCAAAGAGAACAGCAGATCTGAAGGTGTTCCTAAGCCTAACTATATTTACGTAAATACAACAGAAGAAGATGCCATGATAGTTCAACATGTGTTAGCTTGTCGTATGGGAAAAAGAGAATTTAAAATTGAACCGTCGACTAGTGAAATTATACCTAAACCAGAAATTAGCAATAGTGAGCCGTCGGGTGATAATTCCAATCATGAAGCGCAAACGGTTGTTCAAGATACCACTGATGATATTGAACAGATAACAAGTGATGAAGTCAAAAAGGAAAACAATGAAGAGAACATACGAGACAAAATAGAGCTCCCACAAGAAGTGAAACCGGAAATTACTGTGGATAGCAATAAAGATAATCAAGAAACCAAAAACACAAAGCCAGTTATGGTTGACGTAGAGGAATATTTTGTAAAATATAGAAACTTTTCATATTTACATTGTGAATGGAAAACTGAAGAAGAACTTTACAAAGGGGATAAACGAATATTTTCAAAAATAAAACGATTTAAGCAGAAACAGGCTCAACAATTGAATATATTTGAGTTGCTAGATGACGAACCTTTCAATCCTGACTATGTTGAGGCGGAGAGAATTCTAGATATGTCTGAAAATCAAGACCCTGCAAATAATACTGTTGTAAAACATTATTTAGTCAAATGGAAAAGTTTACAATATGAAGATAGTACATGGGAATTGGAAGAGGACATTGATGTCGATAAGATAAGACAATACAAGATATTTAGTGAAATACCCCCCAAAGAAAAGTGGAGGTTTAAGAAAAGACCTTCTGCAGATCAGTGGGTTCAGTTAAAAGAATCACCTATGTATAAAGGAGGAAACACATTAAGGCCTTATCAACTTGAAGGGCTTAACTGGTTGTTATTCTCTTGGCATAATAATCGTAACTGCATCTTAGCGGATGAAATGGGATTAGGAAAAACTATACAGAGCCTAACATTTGTGAATTCTGCTTGGGAATATGGTGTAAGAGGACCTTTTCTAATTATAGCTCCTTTATCTACTATACCTAATTGGCAGAGAGAATTTGAAGGATGGACTGAAATGAACGTTGTCGTTTATCATGGTTCACAACAGAGTAAGAGTATGCTGCAGGAATATGAATTTTATTATAAGAACGAACTAGGCGAGCCAATCAAAGAAATTACTAAATTCAACGTTCTGATAACAACATTCGAAATAATTGTAACCGACTTTCAGGAATTAAAGTCGTTTAACTGGCGAATATGTGTGATAGATGAGGCTCATAGACTGAAAAATCGCAATTGTAAGTTGTTGGAGGGATTACGCCAGCTTCATTTAGAGCATAGGGTCTTATTATCTGGCACTCCACTGCAGAACAATGTCAATGAACTGTTCTCTCTGCTTAATTTCCTTGAACCATCACAATTTTCTAGTAGTGATGCATTTTTAAACGAATTTGGTCAACTTAAGACTGAATCGGAAGTGCTCAAATTGCAAGCACTTTTAAAACCGATGATGTTAAGGAGATTAAAAGAAGATGTTGAAAAAACCTTGGCTCCAAAGGAAGAAACGATCATTGAAGTTGAATTAACCAACATACAGAAAAAGTATTATAGAGCCATACTTGAGAGAAATTTCAGTTTTTTACAAAAAGGTACTGCTTCAGCAGCTAACATTCCCAATTTGATGAATACTATGATGGAACTTAGGAAATGTTGCATTCATCCTTATCTGCTAAACGGAGCAGAAGATCAAATACAATTTGACTATAAGCAAGCCAATGGGGAAGATAAACAAGCTTATTATAAAGCACTCATTGACTCATCAGGTAAAATGGTATTGGTTGATAAATTACTTCCAAAATTAAAAGCAGGTGGTCACAGAGTTTTGATATTTAGTCAAATGGTGAGATGCTTAGATATCTTAGAAGATTACCTTCTATTTAGAAAATATCCCTTTGAAAGGATTGATGGACGTATAAGGGGTAATTTGAGACAAGAAGCTATAGACAGATTTTCCAAACCAGATTCTGATAGGTTTGTATTTTTGTTGTGTACGAAAGCTGGTGGATTAGGCATAAACCTTACAGCTGCGGATACTGTGATAATTTATGACAGCGATTGGAATCCACAGAATGATTTACAAGCACAGGCTCGATGCCATCGTATAGGCCAACAAAAAATGGTTAAAATATATCGATTAATTTGTCGAAATACATACGAAAGAGAGATGTTTGATAAAGCTTCACTAAAGCTCGGTTTAGATAAAGCAATATTACAGAGTATGAATACTCAAGGAAAAGAAGCAGGCGTAAAGCAATTGTCCAAAAAAGAAATTGAAGATTTGCTTAAAAAAGGTGCATATGGCGCTGTGATGGACGAAGATAATGCTGGTGACAAGTTTTGTGAGGAAGATATTGAAATGATATTAGCACGCAGAACTCAAGTTATTCAGATGGAGTCAGAAAAAGGCTCAACATTCTCTAAAGCTAGTTTTGCTGCGGCAGACCAACGATCAGATATTGACATTAGAGATCCCGATTTCTGGAATAAATGGGCCAAGAGAGCAGAAATTGATACTACAGAGAAAAAAGAAGACGAAGATTTGATAGTTACAGAGCCCAGGAAGCGAACAGTCATCAAAAGATATGGCCATGATGATGGTCCAATGGAAATGTCTGATATGGAGGTCACTCCTGATTCCGACGAGGATGAGGAAGGTGAGATTTTTTTTATAAAGTTCAGAAAGTTTTGGTCCATACTATCGGTAATGATGGTTTGGTTATATTTTTTTAAGTACACACACTGTTATTTCTTATTTTATGTGCTTTGTTTGAAATCGACTACTAGGTCTGTATAAAAAAATGAGTCTTTCCTGATGCATTTTAATAACTCGTCAAATAATGCTAGTCTAGGTTTTCTCCTATATATTCCAGAAGCAGGAAATACACGACTTACGTTGGACTTCCATTTCTTTCTAAAATGACGTATTTTAAGCACATCTGGAATTTTTATTAGGAAGACAATAATAAAATAATTAAAATGTTTAAGGCTGCAAATTGGTCTGGAAAAATATTAACTCACGATTTCATTAATTCTAAATCAATCTAAACATTATTTTTTATCCCTGTGAGGGATTGCTTTTAGAAACTTACTAGCTGCTGCCCGCGACTTCGTTCGCGGGTTTTTTTTATGGACAGGAAAAATAGATGTTGGCCGATTCTCAGACCTACCCGATATATACACAAAATTTCATACAAATCGGTTCAGCCGTTTCGGAGGAGAATGGTAACTAACATTGTGACACGAGAATTTTATAATAAGAAAAGTTATTAACATAAGGAATAAGCACTCCACCCTCGACTTTGTCTACTCGGATTCCATGCTTTTCCATAGGGACTGCAATGGTAATGTGTATTTAATATATTAATTATTTTTCTAAAAAAGTGGACTAAGTTTCTAAACCAAAAGAATGTAATTAAATTTTTAATACTAACTGTTTTCGTCCGGTCACAGATTGATTTTAGAAAAATCGTTTGGTATATTTGCATTATTTGGATTCATACATTTTTTTTTAATAAAATGATGCAAGCAGTAAAATCCTCCCTTTAGTTAGGATTATTAGGCGATCACTTAACTGCGTTTATTTTCGGAAAATCCATAGACACGACACATTTTAATTCTCTGAACATTTTATACAAAGTTGAATGTATTACAGGAATAAGTTTAAGAAGTAAAAGAAAGAAAGAAAAACTTGGTAAAAAAGGACGCAGATATGCAAGCGATGACTATATACCCCGTCATGAAGGTGTTCCTGTGGATGAAGAGGTTGTATATGGGTCTTGGACAAGATCTGAATGTTTTAAAATTGAAAGAGGTCTACTTACATTTGGGTGAGTTGGACTTTATAAGATAAAATACATAAAATAAAGCTGTAGGTTGCTTTAAGTTTTGTGGACATCAAGAAGTGCTGTTTGGCTCTTTGACACACATCCAAATGGGTATGCTCTTTGTTTTCATCAATCCTGTTGGGTACTTAATACGACTCAATAACCATTGTCAGTGAGTGCTGGGTTTCTTATATACAATGCCAATATAATTAAATAATGAAGCTGCAGACGAAGGGTATGGTACTGATAAAACAAAGACCACATTTATTTGGTTATATTTTTCGGCATCAATGTGCTAGTTTAGTTGTATGCGTATTAGTTTACAAAACCATTTTATTCTGCTTTATCGTGTAAAGATAAAAAAAAAAAAACAAAGAACAAATTCCAGAGAAAAGAAAACGAATTCCATTATCGCGTGGTATTTTTTTTTTGGAAACGCGTGGTTACCACTACGCCATATTTAGTTTTTTTTTCAAAGTTAAGGCGAAGAGGATAGTTAAAAAAATAATTAATGCCAGAGCTATTAATTGCCCTAAGGTAACGCGCATTTTTGTTTGTTTTAAGAGTCAGATACAGAAAGAAGGGGTGCTGAAATAGTTACCACGTATTATTATTTAATCAAATTAACATTATTAAAAGTAATATATTTAAGTGCACTTAACTTAATGCTAGTTAACAAAAACAGGAAAGTGTTGCAACCAGCACCCTTACTAGTTATGGAATAACGTGTATTAAGGGCAGTGGACCACTGGTACAAGCCCAAACATACTTTAGTATCACAAAAGAATTGCAGGCAGAACAAGACAAGTGTTGAAACATTACTGTTTTAAAACACAAGTTAAAATAATTGTAGAATTAAAAAAATATATTATTTATTTGATATTTTGATTATTCGTCTATGTGTGTGTGTGAGTATTTGTGTAATGGTGATAGTGTGTTGCGTGGATGCATTATGTGTTAGGTTCTCGATGGAAGGGTTAATTTGGGTTATTATCAGAGAAGAGCAGGCATTCTGTATCTGGGCAGTTATTTGCAAGTAGAAAGTTTGTCACCAATTTCTTGACGGAGGAGTTCGAAAGAGAGTAATGTCTTACTGTCCTATTGAGTTTAATATATCATTGTGGCCCTTGGAAGCAAGGAAACCGTTAGGTGAATGAGTATTTACATCTATAGTAATGCCAAACAATATCTTTACGTATTTTAGTGATAGTCACTTAAAGGGTATTTTTGTGTTGAAATATAAATACATATATTAGCTGTCCCGCGCAACTTCGTCTGCGTCACTTTTTTCGCGTTTTTGCAATATTTTTCATTATTGCTCCGCTCCTATACAGCGCCATCTATTGAATACTTACTCAATCCAGTCAACAGATACCGCCATCTGTTAGAATCGTTTGGAGCTAACAGATAAGTGTGACTTAATTTGCAATAAAATAATATTGCGATTATAAATTGAGATGTAAGCTATCGTTATATTTCAGTTGGATCAAACTGCAGACGGTGTGCAAATTTGATTAAAATCGGTTAAGTAGTTTAGGAGTCTATCCCGGACGCGTAATTTATATAAAAATGTAATAGATAATAGATAGATGGTGCTATGTGGGCTGAGAATGGTTGCAAGAGAATGGGCAGCAGCGTTTTCTGTGCTTTTGTAACGATCGTACTGCGATCGCCAACCCGCCTGCCAAGCGGTGCGATTATGGCAAAACTCCCCTAAATGTCAATATGGCGACACTTGGGGGAGGCCTATGTCCAGCAGTGGACGTCTTTTGGGCTGAAATGATGATGATGTGGGCTGAGAAGCTCAGATTGTCTTCAAAGAGTCACTCTGAGGTATTTGACTGTGGGGGTACGGGCGAGTTAAGGGTTATTATATTAGTACATCATTCTGAACCCGGTTATTTAAATGTCCCATACATGTTGACCGTGTATGAAATGCAGTTTTGCAGGAAACAGCTGCTTTTTTTTTAATAACCGACGAAAATTTTCTGTATTCAGAAATTTCGGGTTCAGAATGTATGTATTGTAGTAAGCGTTTTACCCGTATAATCGAACGCCGCAAATTTTGAAAATGGCAATATTGTAACTATGCCATGCTACTAACTTTTTATTCTGTGATACTACTTCGGTTCTGTACCCTTTTTAAGTAACCACATAAAAACCGATCATTGACCCCTATGTTTAATTTTGTCAGTCATATCTACGGAGATTAGCTAGCTAATTAATTATTGGTGACTAAATCTAAAAAAATGTCCTTAATAACTTTAACTTTTTGTTTTGTATTACGCTATAATATACAAGGTGTAACATAATAAACGCAAGACCTTTCGTGTGATGTCTCGGGCCATGAGACTGAACAGCTTGTTCTATGAGTACATGAAATTCGCAAAGACAAAGTACTTCATAGGAATCGACGCAATCAGCTGATCAACATGTATGGTAAAACAAAAGAAAGTATTGAATTTCCAAAACTCATAGAACGAAAATTCATTTCTATTCATTATTATGGTCTCGGTCACCACGCGAGAGGTCTTGCGTTTATTCTGTTACACCTTGCATATTGGTTATACCTATAGGCATACCCTTTATGTATAACCAATATGCAAGGACAAGCAAAAACCCTATTTATTTAAGGCTTCAAATGTTGATTGCTTGAAATTTTTGTGCAGGTGGGCGCGGTGGGAAGAAATTGTAGAGAAAAATCAATTTAGAAAAGGTTGGACGATTCCTGTTATAGAAGACTGTGCGCGAATAATAGTGAGTTTTTTAAGATGTTTACTTGAGAATAGTAGGTTTAGGGCCGCACCTAAAGTTACAAACTTATCAAACTTTATTTGCTATAGAAGTATACATTAATAGCATCTGGGCCGAAAATAGGGAACTACATTTGTTTGGTAGGAAAACCGCCCACATTTCCTTTTATATTACACGGTGTCGTTGTTTTTATGTAACGTTTATTTAGTTTCTCTCGTAGTGTGCGTTCGGATTCATCACTATAAAAAAAGCATAAGTACATGGTATCATGGAACTGATAAATAATGGAACCAGGGTGTGGTATCCACTGTAAGTAGCAAATCCCTCCAGTTTCGGGTTATATGATTCGTTTTGATCAAGCCACTATTTCGCCAGGAGGTGGATAACTGGATAGTGGAACCTCAAATGTATAATTTTAGTGGGCGATAAAAGCTTTTTTGAAACTGTTATTGTTAATTGATTCAGAAAGGAGAATATGAGTAATTCTGTTAACTTACCGCACAAAGTGTAAGGGACCAGATCGAGCTCGTAAATTTGAGTATTCTACCTCGTATAGAATAGTTAATGGTTCCTCAATAGTTGTCCGAGATTTAGTGGGGGTGGTTTGAACTTCCAACCCCCCCCCCCCCCCCCGCCTACGTCCCTAAATACGTTTAATGTAAATTTATACTTATTTTCTTTTTATTTTTCTTATGATGATTTGCCATGCTAATACCGAAAAAGTTTAAGACTTTGACTGAGTTGAATTTTTTACTGATTGTAATTTTACGTATTTTTGCAGATGCTTCATACATTGGTTGTTTTGGTTAAATGTGTCGTTTCAATTTCAGGTTTTATATTGTTTACGTCATTATAAAGGCGATGAGAAAATAAGAAATTTTATATGGGACCTTATAGAACCTTGTGAAAACGGAGAAGTAACCATCTCTAGAAATCATAGCGGACTTCATAATCCCGTGCCTCGAGGTAGAAACGCAAAAAAGAAAAACAGACCGAAGGATTTGCCTAAATCCAATGATGTTCAAAAATGGGAGGATCCGATTCATTGGAGCTCGACAGAAAAATATGACTGTGAATTGTATCTGGAAAACAGTTACAAAAAGCATTTATTTAGACATGCCAATAAGTAAGTACATATTTTTCCCCCACTACAAATCCCATTTTCATTGTGCATCGCATTTTAAAGAAAAATTAGTGTGCGATGCTGTGGTGACTAACTTACTATGCCGTTTCCGTTCTTTATTCATTATCATTGTATAAATGGCGAAAATAAGGGTGGTTCCTTTTGCCTCCCCACCCCCCTAAGAATTACTATCGGAAACTCATGTGCGAAAAATAAATTTAAGGTTTTAATGGAATGTGACGTAACACTGTTATTGTAGTTTTACTTGCAAACGCAAAGTTGAACATGACTGTTTTTCTTTCTCTAGGGTTTTGCTACGAGTACGAATGATGTATTACATCAAACATGAGGTTATAGGTGACTACGCGACACAAATCGAGAGTGGAGTTCATGCCAGGTAAAATGATTAATGTTCTATTTTAAATGAGTAAGTTCATCTTTCATCTTATTTACAGTCTTTATTGGTAACAAAAGCATATACTACATCAGTCAATTTACTTTACCAAAAATGTAGACAATGACGTAGATATTATTTTTATTTTGTTGCGATGATTTCATGGCGGTATACCAGTAGTAAGCCGTGGGTTCAAACCCAGGCAGGCGCAATACTTTGTGTAATTTATTTCATCACCGCTGCCCTCAAAAACGGTGAAGGAAAACATCGTGAGGAAACATGTCATAGAACTAAAAATTCGAAGATATGTGACATTTACCAATCCGCACGGGCCCGCGTGGTGGATTACAGCCCACTCCCTCTCATAGAGAGGAGGCCTGCGTCCCAGCAGTGGGAACATTATAGGCTGATGATGATGATGATACCAGATGTTTATTTACACATAGAAATTATGAAAAAATAATACTAGAATAAGAGAGATATTTAAAAACATGAAAAGCGTTTTATATTTTTAGTGTTTCCAAGTTTTTTTCCTATTACTTTTTGTCCTACACCTTTTTTTTTTGTTAGCCTCTCATGTGTCCCACTGCTGGGCAAAGGCCTCCCCATTTTCCTTCCAAACGTCTCTATCCTGTGCGATATCTGGCCATGAGTGCCCGGGAAACAAGATTAGATCGTCACACCATCTACGCCGCGGTCTACCTCGACAGCGATATCCTCCGTCAGGCATCCAGTGAGTGACGATCTTTGCCCACCCCTCTGGGTGCATTCGTGCTACGTGACCAGCCCACTCCCACTTAGCTTGGCTGTTTTTTCTCCGACATCTGCAACTGGAGTTATGGAACGCAGGGTGGTGTTCCTAACGCGATCTGTACGCTTCACACCTATTATGCTACGCTCCATTGCCCGCTGGCAAATCTTGCGTTTGGATTTCTCACAATAGCCTGCAAGACCTTGCGGGCACGTATCGACTGCCCAGAACTCCATAGTCTTCTCTGCCGGCTATTTGTGCCCGACAAATACATCGGACACCGTCTGAGCCGCCGGCACAATCTGTTTGCCCAACCTTTCTCCAAAACTGTCGCCAGAGCGAATTCGCCGGTGTGTCGTATTCTCCAAATGCTCTACGCCCTTCTGACTACCAACCCTGAATGTGATGTGTTTGCGGATGGATGGAATAAAGTAACGCTTATATGTCTGGTGTTCTGTGAGAAAAAGTATGCAAGAGTGTCCACTGTTCCGTGTTAGTTTTAGTTTAACTCAGTGAATGTCGTCAATTTTAGATTTTATCTTCTTATGTTTCTATGTTAATTAATGTAATTGGTGTTATACCGTTTTAATTACCTATAAATAAATAAAAAAATAAATGTTCTATTGTTCAGTTAGTGACCAGCTTTGCGCACCGTAGGTTAGGACGGGCAGGATGCACATGTCGATGAGTTTTCTTTCTTCTTTTGAGTTCTAAACCTACCAAAATAAAAATAAAACCCACATTGATGGGAATCCTGAGTAATGGAAAATAAGATGAAAAAGTCATAGGTTTTTTTTTTGCCTACTGATATTTCGAAATCTGTACAAGACATAAATTTTTCGAGTCCGACCAAATTTGACACACGTCAGTTTTACAATGAAAAAAAAATACAGATCGAATAATAAATAATCAGTAATAGGGTCCCGTTTGACCCTTTGGGTGCGGAACCTTAAAAACGAGGTCCCAGAGGACCACGTGTTTGGTCAAAAAACATATTGTGCGACGGGTTCTAATAAAGTGTTTGTTCGTTGTTGCAGTGTCTTGGGAATGCGTGTACCTCGTGGTGTGGACAGCACACCTCCACGCCTGTGGTGGGATAGTGAGTGTGACGTGTCCTTGCTTGTTGGCACATACGTCCATGGTTACGAAAATTATTTGGCTATGCGTTCAGATCCACAACTTTGCTTTGTAGACAAACTGGGGCCACCAGATGATGCTGAATGTACAGATATCAAGTGAGTATTTAAGTTATTCTTTTCTTTGACTTTAATTGAGGATTACGCACACTATCCAGCGTATGTAAATCGTAATGTTATAAAATATCAGAAGCAAAATAATCAATCTTCAATACTTTCTGCATTATATTATTGGAATTATATATAGAACTCGAAATGTCTTGATATTCATAGGACAACTCTATACCAACTCGTCTCAAATCAAAACCAAGTTCCATAAAAAATAAATATTTGATTGGTTAGTCGAGTCTTTTATCCGTTCGTGAACTTACGTGCATATCTGTTAATTGCGCTATTCAATCTTCTTTTCCGACTCGGCTTATTCCATTGCATCGTTATGTTAATAACACAAACTGCCATGCAACCTTCCTAACACGCCAGACCATATCTACTAAAAATTAACAATGACAGAAACTGACACTTTAATTTATGGACACGACAATTTCATACATTATTTAAGTAATTTTTAAGTGATATAACACTTTACAAGACAGCATTATAATAACATAAAACTATGGATTGGTCGCGGCGTTCACCGTTTCATTTGGCTAACAAATCTGATTACATATACAGTGTGGAAGGGAAACCGACCCTAAAACGCTTACGAGCGCGGTCAAACTATGTCGTGACGGCAGAATATCGTGTCGATAAGAGCAGTGTTCCACAAACTTTTTGTGCTCAAGGTACACCTAGAAAAGCGGAAAATGTTGGAGGTACATGTATTGTAATTGTATTGTAAAATATATTGCGTGTTTTGGGGCTGTTTAAGTAGGTATTTAGAATAGAATATAAAAATATTTATTTGCATAAAAACATGGTATAAAAAGATGGTAAAATACAAACAATAACAAGAGCAAACATGTTTTTGCTCAACAGTGATTAGCGTACAAATTTTCCTCCCGTCTGTCTATTTAACTAAAAAACTAACTATAAAACTAAAATTTAACTGTAAAAAGTAACCTTATTTATCTGAGGGATAGGCACACTAACTAATGCCCACGGTACACCAGTGTGCCACGGCACACACTTTTCGGAACACTGGTTTAGAGCGTCGTGGCTTGTGAATTTAAATGGAGGTGTTCACATATAGGACGACACAATAAATTGTCCTCCACGACTTTTTTTGCAGTGACGACATATTGTCAAGTCAATCGATATATTGGGAACAGCTAGAGACGACAGTCTTCCGATGATAAATTAATCGTCACGACATAGTGAGTGGGAACGCGCTCTACTACGTATTCAGTACTTCATTCTGAACCATTTTTCGTCGGTTATTTAAAATCGTCGGTTAAAATTTATGGAACAGTAGGTTTTTTTATAATTACCGATGAAAAATTGATGCAGAATGATGTACGGAATACGTGGTAACGGTTTTAGCATCGTCGTTGTCCCTTGCACATTGTATATATGAAAAGAAAAAAAAAACAGTTTAGAAATTTGTATTAACTGTGTCATATAATTTACAGGAGTGAAGAAAGAAAGGTGAGAGGTAGTGTAGTTGGAGACGAAGATTGCACAGACGATGTATCTAGTGGAGCTGGAGCAACATCCCCCGCAGCTTCTCCTCGGCCTGATGATGACAGCACTCAAAGCAGTAGTGGTGGACATTTATGGCCGTCAATGCAAGATTTGAATACTAGACTCCGCAGACTTATCACTGCATATCAAAGAAACTACAAACGAGAAGAGCTGAAAATGCAACAAAGAGCTAAGGTGCGTAATGTAAAAGACTTGGCGTTTACAAGCGAGTTTTGTTGGTGACTTGAATGATTGTAATTCAGTAACAACATAATATATCTTTTACGATTGCAAATCATATTTTGGTTAAGATAAAAAACTACATGACACTTGAATTGCTTCGTCGGTATAGTGGTCGCAAACGCCACTACTGAGCATGACGACTTGGGTTAGTTTCCCAGGTCGGGCAGTGTCATTGGGTTTTTCCTACTACTGAGTACTGCTACTGAGGAAACAGACTTCGTGACTGCCCACGGAGCCTGAATTGGTGCCCAGTTGCCCAGAGTCGTTAATCGATTTCAAAAACAAGAAGGACGTTCTCTTATTCAGGTAAAGAACTGGAGTGGGTCCGCCTCATGCTTCCGTTTCCCAGAATGGCCAAAACTTGCTGTCTCTTTTTTTATCTTTTGTTTGTTACTAGTAAACAATGACAAAAGGGTTGCGGGGTAGAGGGGTGTTTCGCAATGTAGAAGTAGTGTAGTTCCTTAAGTTGTATACGCACATTTGACTCGTGTTTTTACCTGACGTCTAATAAATCGATGAACGCCGGGTGCACGCACGAAAAAGGATGGCTCGTTGTAACGTTACGATCGGAGCGAGAGCGAAAGGCACGATTAGCTTGAGCGTTCGGCTTGCTATTCATAAAATTATGCAATAATTTTATCAATATTTTGTTATGATGTTGTCACGTTAAACTATGGTCCGTAAACCGACTTTACAGAAAACCCTTTTTTTTACGTGACATTTTAGATGTACTTAAGTAAGTTCAGAAATCCGGGACATAAATCCCGATAATTTTTTTTTTGTAAGGCGTCTCCACTTTGTCTCTGTTCTTTTTCGAGAAATAAAACAACCTTTTTTTAAACCTGTCAAAATTTTTATCGAAGTTACTAACGCGAAATTTTGCGAAAGAGATATTCTGCGAAAGAGGCATTGTGAGAAAGCTACCTTTTAGGAAGGAGTCATTCTGCGAAAGCGACATTATGAGAAAGAGACTTTTTACTCCCAATAGACATTTTGCGAAAGAGACGTTTAGCGCTTGAGCCCACCTTTTTCCGATCACTGCTAACAACATCCGCGCAACCAATAACTTTAAAAGTTTTATCGCAATCAGATGAATGGTATGGCAGCGCATAAAATAAGAATTAACTGAGAAACATTAATTGTAATACTGGGTGGTCCAATTAGCGACGTCATAAAATTAAAAAAGATTCCTCATTTGGGGTACTCGAAAATAACCAATGTATGTTTCGCAAGTCTAGATGGTTGTCGATTTATAGTTTCTTGAAAATTGTATGGGAATTGCTTAAACAATTTTGTTTTACACTCTTTGATTATTCTCGGTAACTAGAGTCCTATTCTATTAGCATTAAAAGTAACTTATAGCAGAGCCATGGGGTGACTGCCATTATAACTCGGCCACTGGGTAATATGATACTGACGCCCTTAGCGGTTGTCAACGAATCTACATGCGACTGCAAGGACCTACTTTTAAACGTGCTCTCCATGGTCTCGATATGTAATGGTTGTAAAATTTATGGTTACGGCGACGTCTAGCCATTAATTATCTTTATATATATAATTCTACTGTACGTGTGTATGTCACTGAACTCCTCCTAAGCAGCTGAACCGGTTTGAATGAATTTTTTGTATGCGTTTGGGTGGCGCCCTGGATGGTTTAGATTCACAAATCAGCACGCTACGACCAATAGGAGCGGGGCAGCAATGAAAAATGTTGCGAAATCGGGGAAAGTGTGACGCAGACGAAGTTGCGCGGGACAGCTAGTATAATCATAAAACTTGAAACTTACTAAATACGGAGGAGTCAAATACAAAGTGTATACAGACCCTTCACGAAGCCGTCAACCAAGCATTCTCTACATCAAACTAAGTAACGCTACGCAAAAATTATTGTTGGGAATCAACTTTTGTTTTTGGGGGGAAAAGTCATGTTTTACGGTAAAACTCAATGTAACGCACTCAAAACATTGTGCTGATAGATGCACTGAATAGTAAACGGGTATTGAAGGTATTTAAAGTACAGTTTAAAAATAAAAAACTAGTATTTCAAAAAAAAACTTGTGCAAAAGATGGAACTATGACGTTCAATATCTCAGTAACTAGAAGTTTCCCAGGTATGGTCCAGAACAAAAAAAAAAATATCGCAATGACGGGGAGTAAAAGTGCCTTTCGGCTTCGTTAAGGGTCTATTTACACCATTTATTATGTCAAGATTATTAAGTGAGAATTTCATTCAGAAGATGGAGCGCCGAGAGCGGATGGACCAGCTGGCCAGAGATGAGGTGTCACAATGGCGTTGGACGCGCGCTGACGAAGAAGCATTCCGTCGTACTGTTGCTTCCTATGGAGTGGAGTTCGACCCAACCACTAAAAGCCTTCGCTGGAGTCGATTTAGAACGCTTGCACGATTGGACAGTAAAAGCGATGATGCTCTAACTGATTATTTAAAAGCATTTATGGCGATGTGCAAACGACAGTGTGGACTCTCTGTGGGAGAAGCTGAGTTACCGACAAGAGCAGATTTAAAAGCTGAGCCTATAGGTGAAGAGAGAGCCATCGCTACTCTTGAAAGGTACTGCTTTATATAACACTAGTTTACGTATAAATAACAATATTTCATCTTGTCTGAAATCAAGTAATAACTTAAAGATTAGAACTGGAACAAACGTTTCTCATATGGATTCGGACTTCCGCATAGGGAAGTCCGAATCCATAGGAGAAACGTTTCGTTCTACTTAATACTTTGTCCGTTTTGATTAGTACTTTATTTTAAAGCAATAATAAAAGAAAAGACGTCGGAGGTCCTGCGAAACAGACATTATGCGCCATATACGTTTTTAATTTATTACCTTTCAACAGGATTGATCTGCTACGAGTATTACGTGAAGAAGTCGCTCCTCATCCCGCACTAGATACTCGATTGGCTTTATGTGAGCGCTCACCAGACACTCCTCCGTGGTGGCAGCCGGCTAGACACGACAAACTGTTGGTTTTAGGAGTCTGCAAGTAAGTTTTTGTTTTGCTTTTAACCCGATGCACTTCAACTGTTGTCCAAAATGACTATTTTTTTTTTAAATTTATCTTAGCCAGTAGCGACACACACGATCAATTTCGTTAAAAATAATCCTCTGTTTTTATTTAGAGTAGTGTCGCTGATAAGGATCAAATACTGCAAATAAACATTTTGTGTAAATAAAAGAAAGTGCTGCTTTATGCGATTTTAAAAATATATATAAAAACAAATTGAAAAGGCTTCTTTTATGTGACACATTCATAACATTTGTTCACAGCATTTGATCTTTACCAGCTACACTATCGGTAAGTGCAATAATAGAGGGTGTTTTTTTTATATTATTGGGTTCGATTTCTCAGACAGAAAAAATTAAAAAGAAATGCAGTTTTATTTTCTTTCGAATCCGAGGTCATCGATTCTCGAACCACTTTGGAACATTCAACGTTCATTCATATCGAAACATTGATGTACTTACATGTTTCTATGACAAAGTAACGGCGCGATTTGGTTAACTCGAAAATCGATTGAGAGGCTCAGGAATCGAACCTGAGTTTTATCGCAAAATCAGTTTCGTTTTCTTTTAACGACAGTGACAATCTACAAGATTCTTATCTCCTAACCAAAAATACATATTGCAGGCACGGATTGGGAGATACATACAGTAAACTGTTCTGTGATCCCAAAATGCCATTCGCTGATTGCGCTAGCAAGTGGTATGCGAGTCACAAGAGCAGCACTAGGACCGAAACACAAAAGATATCTTCCGACGAGGAAGACGCGGCTGTCTCCGAAGAGGCTGCCGGCGAGATGCGCATGTCGCTGAGACGAAGCAAGAGAACCTCCAATAATTGCGATCGGACCACCGAAGACGACACAGACGCCCTATCCGAACTAGAGACTCTAGCCAAGCTCGGCCGGATCGAAGAGACACTGCCCCCGGAGCGATGGTTCTCAGAGCGCGCGCTCGAGACCCGGCTGCATCACATCGCGCATGCCGTGCAGAACCGCGAGTGGCCCGCCGCCGCCAAGCAGGAAGCGCGCACCGCGCCCGACGCGCCCGACGAGCGCAAGCAGGGGCCCAAGCGACACATCGCCATCGACGTGGAGACCGACCGCGCCAAGCTGCACGCGCTGCTGTCCGTGCCCGTGGCGGCGCACTCGGGCGGCGGCGCGGGCGCGGCGCCGGGCGAGGCGGGCGCGCCGCCGCCGGCGCACCAGCGCGCCGCGCCCGCGCCCGCGCCCACAGCCGCGCCCGTGGACCTGTCGGCGCCGCTGGACCTGAGCGACGTGCACGACTTCTCCGTGGCGCGCCGCACGCAGAGCCCCGACGCGGCGCCCGCCTCGCAGCCTTCGCGCAGCCGACTCGATGACACTCTTTCGAGACTCATGAAACGTAAAAATGTGGTGAGTTGAAGCTCTATTGTTATGAAAATAAGTTACACCTGCTATATAAAACGGTGTCAAATGATCTACTATGTTAGAGTTGTTTCGTTTTAATCCGCATCATTTTCAGTATGTCTTGTAATAATATCGGCAAGCAAATTACATAATACTAAAACAGTTTCTCTGGGTCACATTACTATAATCTTATCAAAAATCGAAATCAAACAAAAACAATATATATTATTTTAGTTTACGTAGACCTACATGGGCACTTATAAACCGACGAAAAAGTTGCACGGGTCGGGTTGGTCGTTACCTATAGAGAAGAACCGACAAGAAACTCCTTGGTTACTTTTTTTAAATGATTACGATGTGGACACATAACCGCGGCGACGGTGTAACGGAACGACGCCGCTCCACGGTACTGCGAACGGTGCACCGCGCCGGCTCACGGCGCATTGCTTTTGTATACGAGTTGCTATCTTGGTTAGTAGTTCCTCTGAAAATATGTGGTTATGAGAATTTTTACGAATATTTTAGAATGTCCGTATCAAATATTGAATGAAAAAGCAATGCGCCGTGAGCCAGCGCGGCATTGCGTCGTACGGTTTAACGGTGGTGGACTGTTACACCCGCACTGTTATACCGTGACGTGTTGATGTGTCCACACCGTTACTTAAGTATAGGAAGACAGCGTAGGCCTGACAATAAGCCGTTGCTTATTTCACGAAAACAAGATAGAAAAGTTAACAAACATCTATGTATCTACAAGGCTTACCAATGTTCACACATTCACAAATAATCAGTTAAAAGTATAATAAAAAGACTATTAAACAAGTGACACAAATGTTATCAGTCCTGAACTACACTGAAGTCTATTTAAGTTCCCTTATGGTGTATTTTAACTCACTATCCGAATCAAATCCTCCTTTCCTGTGACAGGTCGGCCATAAGAAATGTATAATGCAATGAGCAAGTTCGTTTGTGCTCTTATATCTTTAACATCAACCAAACATCTTTGAATGTACAATCACTTGTAACTTCGTCTATGATGTTCCCATAAAGATAACAAAACAATATTGATAATTTTGATAAATCTATAACTAAGTAACTTTTATTAATTTTGCAGCCAGCGCCGGAACAAATAGTTGGAAAAGAAAAGAAAAGAAAGAAGTTGGACGAAATAGTACTAGGCTTATCAGCGGCTAAATGTAAAAGCCCTAGCACGTCGTCAGACAGCGTGCGCGGACGTAGTGCCAGCGTGCTGCCCGACGTTACCGTGACTCCAGCAGCGCCTCCTACTTCCTCAGTGGCTTCTTCAATCCAGAAACCATTTTCAGTCACGGTGACCAATGTGCCGTCTCCACAGGCTTCTTCCAAAGAGTTGTCTTCATTTTTGCAGCAGTCTTTAGAACAAGCTAAGATTCCTAAAGCTCCGGTCGTACCTCCAATGAAATCTTATTCTCATGAAGCAAAGGTAAACAAGTGGTTAGCTGAACAGGCTAGCGTGGATACGCGTCGCAGAGGTGCAGCACCTCGGCTTGCTCCTGAAGAACACGTACCAGTAGTACACCGCGTAACTGGAAAGCGAATAGTTGGCCCGAAGGCACCTCAGCTTAAGCATCTAGCTCAATGGATTGCTGAAAATCCTATGTATGACATAGATTCCAAGTGGACTGAAGGTATAAAAGAACACATAAAGTTACCTCAAGACGTCCGCAGTCAAAGACATTCCCCAATGCAATCCAGTGGTGGAATGAGTGAACGCAAAAAAGGACGACCACCCACACTTGATTCTCCATCTCCCAGTGTAATGTCGTCGAATTCTCATATGAATCAAAGCTTAGCTGGTTTAAACCCCGCTATTTTGGCAAGTCTCTCTAGCCTTAGTGCATTTGATCCTAAAACATTAGCTGCAACACTTTCTAATTTAACTGGATTTGATCCAAAATTGTTGAACACATTCGACCCAAAGTTACTTTCCAGCTTAGGAAGTTTTGATCCTAAAAATAATCCTTTGCTAAACTCGTTCAATAGTATGCCAAATTTGTTAGGTAATATAGCTGGTGGAAATATATTTGCGAATTTAGCTGGATTAGGACTTCCTGGATTTTCTTCTTTAGACTTAAATAATCTATCTGGGTCCAGTGTTTCAAATGAAATAAAATCAAAATCTCGTAAAACTACAGAAAGCGGAAATCCCTCTAGTTCTAAATCAACTAACTCACAGTTTCCATTTGTTTTTCCTAGTCCAAATATGTTGTATCCTCAATTAGGGCTAAGTGGTCTAAATCCATTTGGTATGCATTCTGGAATGTCATCGGCATATGATGCATTAGGGTTATTGAGTAACAATATAGCAGCAAGTTCAGGTGCTTCAACATTACAAGGTTCAAGCCATAGCGCTTCACGTAGTACTGCAAAAACAACTACACCACGTTCGTCAACTATTGTTACTAATTCGTCCACCTCCCGACAACAAAAAGTGTCTGATCGGCAGCAATCAAGTCAACTCCAACAAATACATTTGCCACCAGATCCCTATCTCTTAGAATCTTTGTCAAAACAATCTATGAATTACGAATCTTTAATGAGACCAGAAAAGAGACAGCGGGACAATGATAGCCACGAAACAATTGCAACCGATCTCTCTAAGACCGATAAAAAGAAACTGCCATTTGAAACAATGAGGTCACAAGTCCCTCCGGAATTTGCGGCTGTGCAGGAAAAACTTTTAAAAGGTGATAAAAAAGATATTGACATAAGTAAAATGTTATTAGAACAAATGGCTTCTGGCGCACTTAGCGCTAGCCTCGTGAGTTCGGCAGAGTCTAAAAAAGGAAAAGATGACAAGGATGTGTCTGATAAATTAATCAAAAATTCTTCAGAATATGTTTCTAGAACAATATTGTCTGAAGACGGAGCATTAGGTGCTTCTTTGGCTCACAAACGACCCCATGACGAAGTTATGAATGAACCAGAAAACTTAGCGCTATCGTCAGCAGAATTAAATCCCACTAAAAAAGTAAAAGACAGTTCTACATCGGAGAAAAAAACATCCATGGAAAAGCAACCCGATCACTCCACGCATACAGGCGAAATGGACCTTGAAGATTTAATAGCGCCTTCAACTGTAATTAAAACTGGTATGAAACCTGATTTTGATACTACTGTTCCTAAATTGACTCCTACGGAAATGACTTCTTCAACATCTGGGTTAGGCAAGGAAGAAAAATCACAAATAAAGCTCATAAGTTCCTATCCTGATGATTCTACCATTCTAAATCAAGACATTGCATTCACTGAAGACTGCAATGCAAAAGTAGAAAATGAGATAAAAGACAACTGCTCCAATGACGATGACACGAATATTGGAGATTTGTCTTCTCATGATGGGGGACGCAGATGCAATAAAAAGAAAAACCGAAAGTCGTCTGAAGAAATGCCAGCGTCATGCCCGCGGCGTGAATTAAGATCAAGCTCTGGACGCCAATCGACAGAGTCAAATACAAACCATTAAAATGTAGAATGGCTTGAACAATGTTATTTAACCAATCATCATGATTCAAAATGTATTAAAGTATAACTGTGTTTTTTTTTAAGATCATAGCAGCCAATTGCTGTTTTTAAAAAAAGTATCTTTGAAGTTTTATATTAGGTACTCGAATCATTTGTTTTGGATAGATTAATCTATTTCCAGTTTTTCGAATTCCAGCTGTTGCTACATTATGAATTATTAGTAAATTAGATTAGTTATAAGAATAATATTCTTATTTATAACTTGTATAATAACATAAGACTGGATATTCCACATACACAGATCCACAGTTATACTAAAATTTCTTAGACGGTACATTATTGTGTTACATAAGAAAGATGTTAATGTAATCGGAACAAAGTAAAATATACATTAATCCTTAGCGATCACTTCTGGAATGGATTACAATAATTTAGAAATGTGGTTTAGAATTTCATAATGTAGTTTATACGATAAACTATTGACACTATAGAGATCTCTTGCAAATACAGTAGCTCAGTTTCTTTTTGACTACTATTTGTTTTAAAAGTAAGTTAGTAATGTCAAGTAAATATTAAAACTTAAATGACGAGTGAAATTGTGTTAAAATTATTCCTGGTTTTATTATTGTTCTCATTTTTTTTTTATTTAGTAATTTTTTAAGATTTAAGTCAAACACTGAATGTGATAAAATTATTTATTACATGTATTCTTATTATTTTACACTGCTATATCGATGAAATGTATTATATAATTATGTGACAAATCATAAATAAACATAGAACTAAAAAATTCGTTTTATTTTTCTGAAATCATAAAATTGGCTAAATTTGCTCAGTATAAAAAAAAACCGGCCAAGTGCGAGTTGGACTCCCGCATGAAGGGTTCCATACCATTATAAAAATGAACAAAAAAATCACTTTTTACTATGGGAGCCCGCCTTAAATATTTATTTTATGCTGTTTTTAGTATTTGTTGTTATAGCATCAGCAGAAATACATAATCTGTAGAAATTTCAACTGGCTAACTATCACGGTTCATGAGATACAGCCTGGTGACAGACGGACGGACGGACGGACAGCGAAGTCTAAGTAATAGGGTCCCGTTTGACCCTTTGGGTACGGAACCCTAAAAACCAGCCAAGTGCGATTCGGACTCGCGCACGAAGGGTTCCGTAACATTATTAATAAAAACGAGCAAAAAAATCACTTTTTTTTGTATGGGGAACTTAAATATTTATGTTATTCTGTTTTTAGTATTTGTCGTTATAACGGCAATAGAAATACTCTTTTATTCCCGGTTGTCCCCACCTCTTCGTCCCCACTGGGTATTAATAGAAAAAATTAAACTGAAATTAAAAAAAAAAAACAAACTCAGCAGATTAAGTTACTCAATTAAATAGGTAGGTACCTACTAGTTTATTTACACAAGTTAGGGAGAAGCCACACGGTGCAGTGCGGCGACGCACCGCAAACATTTTGCCGCATCACTGTACACATGTGGTATGCGGCGCCGCAATACTGTGCCGTAGTATGCGGAGCGGGGACCTAGCCTTCTTCCCCCCCACGCGTCTCGCTCAATCGAAGTGCGGTGCGGCGCCGGAACGCACCGTCTGGCATATCATTGATATTTATATACAGGCCGCCGCAGCAACATCGCTTCGGCGCCGCGCCGCGACCGCACCGCACTGTGTGGCTTCTCCCTAAACCTCGCGACAAGCTTTTATGATCATATAAATTGTGTATGAGGTTTTATAAGTTGAAAGTTCAAAAATTAAAAGAAACTTTTATTTTTCTTCTTTTTAGAGCATTTAAATAAAACCTTTTTTTTTAAAGGTTTTTTTACTTATAATTTTATTTTAACATTTTTGTTTTGCCGTAATCCTTTCTGAACACATTATTATCTCAATCTCAATACTTTTTTCATATCCAAGCTATTAACCGTTGAGGAGTTCCATCGTGAGAAGACGATCCTCACTGCAGGTTGAGTTCATAATACAAATCGTGATTATCCATCAAATATGATATGAGCTAAAAAGTTTCGTGTCCACGCTATTTACCGTTGAGGAGTTCCCTCGTGAGGAGACGATCCTGGCTGCAGGTCGAGTTCATGATACAAATCGTGACTATCCATCAAATATGAACCCGTATGTAAAGTTTCGTGTCCACGCTATTCGCCGTTGAGGAGTTCCCTCGTAAGAAGACGATCCTATCCTGGCTACAGGTTGAGTTCATGATACAAATCGTGATTATCCATCAAATGTGAGCTCGAATACAAAGTTTCGTGTCCACGCTATTTACCGTTGAGAAGTAAAATAACTATAATGTACAGTCTGTCTATAAAGTCATGAAATTAATGTTTGAGGAACTAACATTATTTAAAAGTAGGGCAACACTAAATCAAAGTACATACATCTAATGTCATTGGCTGTCATCGACTTGTTTTGTAACTCGTTATTTATTGCATTTTTATTGCTTTTCAAATCTAAGTGGATTAAACCTAGAAGAAACGTGTTAAATATGAAGAAAACCAATCGGAGTGGAGCTCAGGAAATTATTTTTAAAGTGTATCAGCGATGTTTGTTTATAACACCAAGCTGGACAAATTTTATCAAATTTGGATGATGTTTATGCTCGAACAGCAGCTATGACAGGTATGTAATCGTGTTACTGTTTGGTTTTATCCACCAGAAGTTACAAATATATTAAATATACGATTTTAAGACTAAAATACGGATTGTTTACATTGCGCATTATTAGGTTAGATTGTAAATTTATGTAGGCCATATTGTAGTGCGACCAAAATTTTTTATACTTTTTGGTGATCAAATTTACAGCTGATTTTAAATCTCAAATTTAAAATAGTATCTATTTTCTGTTAGTACAATTATTAATTATTTAAAACTTTCTTTCAGGAAAATTTGAGAGTACAGTAAAGCGTATTGTAGATGAAGGCTACAAAAACGATGGTGAATTCGGAACCCCTGGCAAACACAGATCACGTATAAGCAAACTAATTACGGTCGCATCTTTGGTTTCTGTAGTTTTTTAAATAAGATCTACGGATTTTACGATTTAACCTTTTCTTCTATCCAGTTTAAAAAAGCATCTACGAGTAAAAATTGTTTTCATTAAAATCAGGTTTGCTTCTAGTACAAAATAATGTGCTAGTATCAAAATCAATTTAGTCACACTATACAGGGTTGCTAGCTGCACGACCGCAGCGCCCTCAATTTTTTTCATGACTTTATAGACAGACTGTACGCTACGTACTAAAGGTACGTGTGTTTTATCGACCCGACTAAGACGTCTTGACAGTCGTGAGCATAATTATTTAATTTTTTAATATCTTGTCTTATCATGCTGAGAAACCCTGACTGCCAGCCGTTTCAACGGGGTAAGATCAATATATTTTATTTGATAAATTATTTTTTCTTGCATTTAGAATGCCATTTTTGAATGTAACTGATTTTCAAGCTAGTTAGGTTATTGGAGCAGAAGGTTTTTTGATCACCACACATGCATAATGACCATGAATACGATTTTAGTAACTTTAACCCCTTCGGCATTCCATCTTTCCCCTACAAACTTTTTTCTTAACGCCAATTTAAGTAACGTTTTATTCATAAAATATTGCTTCAAAAAGATTTCTGTCAACATTATACAAACAAGTCGACTATACTTTTTTACCCAAAACATGTTTTTATGCATTTGACTTGAATCCCTTTGGTTCACAACAATTTCGTGTCCGTTGCGACCGCGCGGCAATGACGTTTTTTTTTTTAAAAAATCTGCCATGAATTTGTAAAAATTTGTAAAAGTCGATTCCCAAAACCATAAAGGAGATGGTGTCATAGTTCACCCAAAAATCTATGTGCAATCGATACGGGCAAACTGTGTCCACAAAAATTCCCTAGAACTATGTAAATAAACGTACCTAAGTTGCAACATCCTAATCCGTGGGATATCGGAGATATGGGCTGTCAAAGTATGTAAATAATTCATTTTTGGACTTGGGATTTTCACAGCTGTGGTGCCAAAATAGTCATGCTATCGATTGTATAATGTACCAACGACGTCATTCGGCACGGCGTTATTACACTAAAATAATATCGATGTACAGTTGACAATAGTAAGTAAAAGTAGTTAAAGTACTCATTGATGATTTATTGTATTGTCATTGACAGTATTAAGGTGTGTAAATGAATATTTATTTCGATTGTCTATTTTGCAATTCAAAATACCTCTTCCAAGAAACCTCGATTGGTAGTAGGTTAAATGTTGATAGAAGACGTTGTGTTGCTATTATCAATAGGTATGATAATATGAGAAAAAAAAACACACACAGTTATTTTTTGCATACTTTGTCAGCCTATAGCTCCGATATCCCACGGATTAGGATATTGCAACTTAGGTACGTTTATTCAGATCGTTCTAGGGATTTTTTGTGCACACAGTTTGACCGTATCGATTACGTTTTGTTTTTGGGTTTTTGGTCCATACATTTTGGACCATATCCTTTGTCAAAGATAAGGTTAAAAAGTTATAAGGGTTTGAACGTGGCCGCGCCATCGAAACGTGGAGAACCGCGCGGCCACGGAGATCTTTAAAACTACGCGTTGCAGAGACCTGAAATTCAGGTAAATAACAGATTGAGTTTGTAAAATTTATTGATTACAGAAAACTTTTTGCCTATTTTAATAGAAATTATATAAGTATATAATACGATAACACAAAAAAAAAATGTTTATTTCTTCAAAAATCACATAAATCGCAGATTCTTTACTTACACTATAATATCTATTCCTTTCAAAATCACAGGTTATTTACTTACACTAAGATATATTTTTTATTATTACGACCTCATACATTTCACGCAAACCAAAACTATAAAACGAAGTATCTAGTAAGAAACGTCAATATTTTTGAAATTTTTTTAGCTCAAAAATAAACCCAAACATGATTTTACGTGCACTGCACGTAAAATTTAATTGAGTTTGCGCGACGGGCAAATTGCTGGATTGTAAAAATAATCTAGGGCATGAAAATTGTACAGGCAAGGGCGGCAAAAACTTTAGAGTCTATACCTTGAAAATTCGTAAATCCGCCTCTGGTCCTCGATTATCTCTACATTCCGTATCTTCATCGAAGCTCTTCGTCTTCACTCCCATATATTATATACTTCTACACTGATATTATAAAGCTAAAGCTTGGTTTTCTTGAACGCGGTAATCTCAGGAACTACTGGTCCGATTTGAAAAATTATTTCAGTTAGATAGCCCATTTATAGAGGAAGGCTATATATCATCAAGCTACAACCAAAAGGAGCGGAGCAGCAAAGAAAAATTTTGCGAAAACGGGGAAAATGTGACGCAGACGAAATATCGCGGAACAGCTTGTCTGAAATATTGATTACATGCACATGTTTCCGTCTCGGCATTGTTCTTCATAAACTGTTGGGGGAAAAGGCATCGTAAGGTGCAATATAAAACAAGCTAGAAAGCCTAATCAAACCAAGGAAACACAAAAAAGTTTGTAGCTACTTCTTCAAAATATTTCTTAAAATCGACAGAATTGCACACCTACTATCCCAAATATAATTAACTCATTTCTGTTGTCATTCTGTATACAATCCTATATCTGCCAAACAATTCTTCCTGCGACTGCATGCTAACCCATATGTGGGCAGGCAGGGCACTAATTTCAGCAACAAAAATATAAGCAATCATTCATGCGAATCTAGTTTTTTTCCTCCTTTTAACAAATGCTTTTTGTATGCTAATTAATTATCGCAGCTATATATCGTGAAAATCAATACAAAAACACCCCGAATGCGCAGTCCACTTACCGGGGGTCTACTCTATAACTCTCAACGAAGATACGGGCCCGTACTAAAGTAGTCCGTTAAAGAATAAATCCGATGACATTTCATACAAACTTTCAAGTGCTAATTTTCCGAAATGACTGAACCGATAGAAACAAGAAACTTCATACGTACGCATAAATGACGTGACAAAAATCCCTGATGCCCGATATGCCATACATGCAGTAAGGGGTTGAGTCTCCCGTAGCACTAATGACGAGTTGACGATACCGTTTGACGTGTGTTCCCGACTCGCACAGAAAAATATAATAGTCTCAAAAACGCTCTAAAACGCGGGTAAAGCTATCGCAAAAAGCCAAGAAGCACATAAATCCTCATATTTTATGGCTTATTTAATTGTTAGCGAACGAAAACTCCTACACCCACTATGCCAGATCACTAAATGGCCTAGTGTAGTCGATGTTCCAATATTAGTCATCGATGTTTACATGAAATCGTCTTATACATCCATCGCACATCACTAACTGACAGTGACAAGTGACAATTTAGAAAAATGTTTATGTGGCGATCCAAGTTATAATTACTGATAGTCTTCTACTGAGTAATTTTTAATTTCCATTGTGTTGTGGCGATTAGTGATGGACAGGCGATCGACTTTTACATTTTATGTAATATTTCTTCTGTAGTCCTTTTGGAAAACAGAAGTGTTCAACTATCATTATAATGGAAGATCGAGCAGCCAAATTAGCCTTGGCACGAAAGAAGGTACTTATTAATTATAGTTATTTTGTTTGATAAAATAACTACGAATCACTTGAAATTTCGTCTAGTATCGTTTGTGCTGTATGATTTATTGGCCTAAGTTGTCCAAATGACACGTCATACCATCATTTTTGAGTACATACTTATATTCATACACACGGCTCGGGTGTTTCAGACCTTTCGGTTTTGTTTGTTTTTACCTCTCTTAGCCCCATGTCAGAAACATAGAGACTATTAATTAGATTGTAGTCCCCATCATCTTTAATAAGTATCAAGATGAATTTAACATTATTATCCTCTTCATTATCTGCATGCGCTTGTCTTAATCTTCTTGGGGCCGGCGAAACAGCTTTTTTTCTTCCGTGCTCCCCTGTTAGACATCACGGGACACGGCATCATTTACTCCTATCTCTTTAATATCGTTTTTTAGGGTTCCGTACCCAAAAGGTCAAACGGGACCCTATTACTTTGTAAGCTGCTCATTTGTATAAACGAGCTGTCTTACCATGGTTGCCTCGATTTTGTCACTTTTATGTATAGGGTCCAGGGAGGTTACCATGATCTCCAATGTCACTTCCGTGTGTGAAGATGAGCTATCTCTCTAGCACCATCTCTTTCCCACATTAAACTAAGATTAAAACAATACTGCTATGAATAAATCTTTATGGTAAGCCACAATAAGAATCAGATTTGTACAAGTCACAGTACCACACACACAGTAGTATCACAGTAGGTACGAAATGATTCATAGCAATCTAATAGCTGGTGATCCAAGGTATTTCTAAAGTTCGGTTATCTTTCACTTCAGGATTTCATACTCGGTGCTAAAAGTATACCATTTATTACATCCATAGATCTATTATTCCGTGCATCTATCTAAGTACCCATTGTCTGCAGCCCAGTCATGCAAAGTCATCTAAGATCCCTACTCTGTAAACAGGCCTCATGTGGTTTTTGTTTTTTTTTTTTTAATTAACAGTATTAGCCACTGTGTCGGGCCATGCTCCTGTTGGCCACAGTATTAGTCTAGTTGCAGTATGTATCAAAAAATGGTTTTTGAAAACTACATATATATGAAAACAAATAAAATGCATTGTGAATGAACCAACAGAAATCGTTCTAATATTATGATTGTCGTGTTGCAGCTGAAAGATCACCAGGAAAAGAAACAATTTTCTGGACAAAAAGATGATACTGTTTATAAATCAGAAGGTTTCATAGTGAATGATAACGAGAATCATGTGCCTTCAGTATTGAAATCTGATGAAGGTTTTGTCATTGAAAGTACACAGGATACTCTAGACAGTCAGCACAATGATGTTTTTGAAACAAGTAAAACAAGCAATGTGACATCACCAGTGAGCAATACAAGCCATATAAAAACTACAAATATGCATGAAAATAATTTAATACCAGAAACGGATGTGAACATAACAGAAATTTTGATTTCAAATAAAAGAAATCTGGAAATGCAAGTCCATCATTTACAGACAATGTTGGGTCAACTAGAACAGAAACATGATGTAGTAGTCAGTGATTATACAAAATGCAACCAAAAACTGAATGAATTAGAAATTGAAATTGTAAATATAAACAACAAGTACTTGAATGCTACTGAAGATATAATGATAAAAGATGCAAAACTCAATGAACTTAGTTCAGTAAATTCATTATTATTGGAAGAAAATGGTAATTTGGCTGAACAACTAGAATTTACAAAGAGTGTATTAAATGCTAAAGAAGCAGAAAATGGTTCCCTTAATAATCAAATATTTAATCTTCAAAACCAATATGATCTTATACACTTGCAGCTGCAACAACTAACAAATGGTTCACCAACTAGTACAGCAACTGCTCAAGTCAATAACAGTGATAAATCAGAAGCCATGTTACAAAAGATTTCTAGTTTAGAACAACAATTACATTCATTACAAAAAGAAAGAGATCAGATTAATCAGCATTATGAACACTATGTTGCTGAATTGAATGAACAATTAAGATCAGTTATTAAGAAAAATGATGAACTTACTCGAGAAGTTGAAAGTCTTTCAAATAGAGAAAACAGTTTAATTGAGCAAATAAGTGATATGGAAATCAGAATACAGAATTATAATCATGATAAAAAAAAGTTTGAGGTGGATCGTAACACAAGCATTGTGAGAGACATGCAAGATAATTTAAGAAAAGCTCAGGTAAATATGAAATGGTTTGTATATAATTTGTAATGTCCACTGCCAAGGTACACAAAGCTAGTATTGGTGCTACAATATCATCATAGTGCTAGTAAGCTAGTCACTCTGACCTTGTTTATGCACAATTACCCTCAATCCAAACTCCTATTTTACTCCTAATTGTGGTATGGAGAGAGAGAGAGAGATGGCAAAAACCGAACAAGAAAGAAGGTAGACTGATTTGTCTGCTCATAAACACCCACCTGCAATAAACTCAAACTCAAAGCATTTATTTCAATTAGACCATTGCAGGCACATCTAAAAGTTAAAAAAAAAACGGGTTGCACTCCGGGAGTGCCGGCAGAAGTGAAAACTTGAATAGTAACGTTGTGCATTTTTGGATATGGTTAGGAAATAATTTTGAACGAATTGCTTTAATTATCTAGTTCTATCATTTATGTGGTAAAATACAATATTCATTTATTGCGCTATCATACACAAACATGACAACTTACATTACGTAACAAATTTAACACAGAAATATTACGATACGTTTTACGAATTTTACCTCTTTGGAGAAATCAAAGGTTTTGTTTGTGCATAAGATAATTATCCAGTTTTGGAAAACCAAACTCAATGACAGATGTCATAAAGTTCAAATTCCTTCGCAACCTAATGTCAATTCGTCTTACGAATTTTCGATCAGGACACGTGACCTGACGCGAGTTTAAGATTTTATACCCATTACAGAAAAAGTGCTCAACGCCGCTAAAGAAGTTTTCACTTCAAAAAAAAATGTGTAGCTTCGGTCCCAGTCACAAGGCATAATAACTTGTGAAAGTACTGTAGTCTCATTCCAAAGCGTAGATCTCTATGGAGAAGAATGGGCAAGAAACTCCATGGACACTCATTTAAATCAAAATATTGTTACATCTTGGTTATATCCTTCATGTTAAGAATTACAAATATGTGAGAACAATATGAATATGTAGAAGCATAATAAATACGTGCAAGTTAAGAGCGCACAGTGGAACGAATGTATGGGAGCGGTTGGACGTAGACATGTCCGAAAAATAAGAGTAAAATTATGACAAACTAATGATGCCATCTTATTCGATTACTTAATGCCTTCATAAATTGTGGTGATGAATTTCTTCATAACTCCCATATTTCGGGAGTAATTTGAGAAAATGTGAAATTTTACTATGAAAATGAGTGTATCGAGCTCTCTCCCTCCTGATTCCGGGCTTGTTTCAAGTAGCGGTCTCTAATATCGTAATGCTATTACTAAGAGCTATATTTAATACTAAGACACATAGTGCGCCAAATGTGCACTTTCTGGGATAAAAGGAAATGAAAATTTAAAAAAAAAAACGTTTTTTCCCCATTTGTATTTACTTTAAACCGCAGACAGACTTATTAAGAGGTCTATAAATATATTATATATATACAGAAATATATATTAACAAAAATATTCACAAGAACTGATGAGAGTATGACTTTTAAGTAAGTTGATAATAAATTACCTAGTTTCATTAAAAGTACAATAAATAATTAAGATGTAAGCTCTAATTTACTAAGTTACACATTTTAAAACAATAACATCATTTAATTATCTTCGTCATCATCATCATCATCAATTAATTCAAATTCAGAATCGATGTCCGCTAAATCATTTATGTTAACAAATTCGATATCACTTTTCTCAGAATCCGTAAGCTCATAAAATTCCTTAAAAGAAGATTTTTTTACAAACTTATTTCCTTTTGGACGGATACTTGTAACAAGTGGATCAGAAGACAGTAAAAGATTGTGCATAATATCTTCATTGCATGAGATACTGCTATGCTTTCGAGAATGCCCCTCTCTATATTTTCTAAAATCTTTATTTCTAGCCTCAGATGCCTCTTCGGATAGAAAACCAATGGGCACAATTGACATGTTCTGAACTATGTCTGGCCCATGCATTAAAATTTTATGAAGTGAAGAAGGCATATAATACCATGGGTATAACTCCACGTAAAGCTTAGCAGTATCAAAGCAGAACTCTCGGAATTTAGTTACGTTGATCTTCTCTCCTGATGAAATACACTGCAAGATCACACAGATTTTTCTTAAAAGCATAGCAACTATTCCGGTCAGTTCAGCAGATTTAGTGTAGTTTTCAAAAAATCTCCTTGCCGAGTTGCCATTGTTGGTGGATCCACTGCCTTGTTTCACAACATCGAGAAGTAAGCCCGTTTCTCTTCTTACAGCCTCTTGAACTCTTTTCTTCCTGTCATCAACTTGCCTTTTTGCTATATCACCCCTTACTTGCCATGATTTTATGTCTAATTTGTAGGAAATGTGTAATAAGCATTCCATTGAGCGAATCCAAGCGTGAAGGGTGCTTAAGCTATATTTATACATGTCCTCGTTTGCGTGTTTATCTTTGATTAACTCTAAATTATTCATTTCTTTAGGACAAGCCTTGCATATGTCACACACTGAAGCTGCTGTATTGGATATAATGGAATGAATTTTACCATCAATCATTGTCAACAGCAGTTGGTGTTTGACACTAATTCCATCAGTGATGGTGGATGGAGTTAAGGCTTCAATCTCTGCTTCGATTTCAGCCATCTCTCTCTGCACATTTTCTTTGGTTTCCTTTATAAACTTAAACAATATTGGCCGGCAAAATGAAGTGGAAGATGGTCGCTCGTTTTCCCAAATTGTTACACCTTTTGAGACGAGCCGCAGTGGTACAAGACTAATCATAAAATTACTAGCAAGATCGATTTGCTCATCTTCACTCGTCCTTTGATGATAAATGCTTTGGCTAGATGATCCGTCAAAACCCCATTTGCTGGTCAATACGAGCTGTTGATTGGGATCAACAGGGGTTTCTAACGACCTAATAAGTCTTCTTGAGGTTAAATCCATCAAGGCTTGTAATTTGATTTTTGCAGAGCTCTCTGTAACTGTGAGATCTTCTTTGGCCGGATAGCACTTAATTTTTTCTTTAACCAACATGTAGTAACTCGGGTATTGAAGAGCTCCTTCTTGAGTGTTGAAATCCCGAAGAGTGTTATAGCGCCATTTCGATAAGTTCATCGATACATAAAGAGCCAATGCCTTCAAAGGGGATATTTCCCGTACCTGAATTGATTTACCTTCAATGAAGGCTTTGATTTTTGAGGCCTCTTCTGGATTCTCCGTCAAGTATTTCATAACATAAGCTGTATCGCTTTGTCCTGCCTTTTGAAGCGCCCTTTCGGCCGAAAACATAATTTCAGCGCTGCTACTGCTGCATGAAAGACTATCTTCAGTGCGTCTTCTTTTTTGCCGGTTACTAAGGTCCTCAAAAGATTTACGAGGACTAGGATGTGTACAAGTTGAAGCATCAGATTTAGCAGGAGAAATTATGGGCTCGATGACGTCACTTATATTTTCTGTAGAAGGTTCCATATTTTCATTCTGTAATTCCGGCCATTGAATTGCAGCCTGTAGCCAAACCTCATGTTTCTTCCGAAACTTATCTGTGCTTCTTCCAGACTGTGTCCATTTTGCATAAATGCGGTAGCAAAATCGACGACACCAGTCTTTTAAACTTGTTTCAGCACTTTCACATAACTGAACACAACTGTTATCTTTTAAAACACTGAACAAATAGTTAAAGTCGCGTAAATCTTTATGTGCGCGTGCGCATAAAGCAACGTGAATATCAAGATTTGTATTAAAATTTGGAAAATACATTGCGAGATTAGCTTGGATACAACGAGGTGTAAATCAACACTGATTTTAAAGTTACTAATAGTGACCTATTTATATAAAATCCAGGTATCCCAGGTATCCTTTGTTAAATATTGCAAGGTAATTAGTTATTGTGATAATTAGTAAATGATGCATGCTAAATTAGTGTATTAAGAGCCATTTAGTAATTAAATAATAGCAATGTTCTTATCAGTAATCATTAGTGCATCAGTTTTATATGTAAACCTTAAGTCCCTAATTATATATCCTAATTAGTTTATATCTTCTCTAATTGGCTGCTCAGAAATGTTATTGTAATAAGGTAAACCTTTAGAAAAACGGTTTTAATCAACAAAATAAACAAAAAATAAAAAAATTGTGTTATAAAATAAACATCACTCTTTATCCCAGAAAGTGCACATTTGGCGCACTATGTGTCTTAGTATTAAATATAGCTCTTAGTATTAGCATTATGATATTAGAGACCGCTACTTGAAACAAGCCCGGAATCAGGAGGGAGAGAGCTCGATACACTCATTTTCATAGTAAAATTTCACATTTTCTCAAATTACTCCCGAAATATGGGAGTTATGAAGAAATTCATCACCACAAGTTATGAAGGCATTAAGTAATCGAATAAGATGGCATCATTAGTTTGGCATAATTTTACTCTTTTTTTTCGGACATGTCTACGTCCAACCGCTCCCATACATTCGTTCCACTGTGGAGCGTCCAGAGTAAAGATTAAATCAATAATTCAAAAATAAAGTAAAATAAGTACTTACCCAGCTTTTTAATTCGCCACAATTTTAATTCGATTAAGTTACTTAGGAAACAACTTATTTCCAAATCGGCGTAAAACATGCGGATTGCATATTTATAAATAATCGACAATGGAAAAACAAACAGTAAACGGGTACTCCCACACTCACTAGTCACTACTGTTATGTTAGAAATTGCGTGCTGTAAGTAATGCTCCTTTCTCCTCACTTACTGATGTAGTGCTCGAATCTTAACAGGCGTATGCTCCCGGAGCAGGAGCGCCTTGATAGTTTGTGGTGTGGCCATCCACAAGTATTTTGAAAATTCACCTTGTATTAAATGTACTTAATTAGAATATTGTTTTTGTAGGAAGATTTGGGCGAATTGCAGAACAAGCATAAAGAACTTCAAAATCAATATACCGAAAGTGTAGCCAAAATTAAGGAACTATCAGAAGTAAAAGAAGCAGAATGTAATCATGACAATATTAGTCTGTCCAAATTAAATGCTGATATGACAAGTGACAAAGTTGCCGCACAAAGAGCTACCGAACAAAACAAGAAATTGAAAGAAGATATTCAGGGATTGGAAGATGCATTTGTGAAAATGGTAAATAAGAGTTTCAATCGTCAGCTTTTTTAAATTACTTGCATTGTTTTTTTTTTCGAGTAATACCATAAGGTTACAATTCCCAAGGCAACTGCAGACCACAGATGGCGGTGGTGTGGTGGTTGACAATAAACGCAGGTGCCGCTGCAGTTATGATTCCGAACACTAAATCTTCAGTATTGCGAAACTCATTTATCAAACAAAAAAACGTTCCGAACGGACAGTTTTTGTACGCAGTTTGGATGCGCTAATCGGTTTCAGTTTCATTTGTGAAATTCAACCTCATGCCAACATGCGCAAGAGTTTTTCGCGAATGCCACAATTAATTGATAGGCACGTCTTGTATAGTGCATCAACTTGTACAGTACTATCAATCATGAATTCTATCAACACTAAAGTAAATACATTTTAAAATATTTCAGACAAAAGATAAATTGGAGTTGACTGAAAAAATATCAGCTGAGAAGTATCTTAATAGGGAACTTACAATTAAACTATCTGAAGTAGAAGAAAAAGCAAAAGAAATGCAAATTAAATTGAAAGCCAAAGATGAAGAGATGATAAGATTACAATCAAACTATCGAGAAATCGAAAAACAGTGTGAAGAGTTAATGAATCAGCAGAGAAACGGAAATGAGATAGTCCCAGAAGTTGTAAATCCAGATAGGGAAATAAATAATGGCGTTGAAGGCGAGTCGGATAAACATTTGGAAACCGAATACAAACCTTTAATGGAGGAAATAGATGAGAAAACCAACCATAGCCATAGCCTCCAGAGAGGAGATGCTATGATGAAACTACAGGACCGCTTCCTAAAAATAATGGGAGAAGTAGCTGATTTATCTGATGAAAAGCACAGGCTAGAACACATCATTTTACAGCTTCAGAACGAAACTGATACCATTTGTGAATATGTTGCATTGTACCAGCAGCAACGGAGTTTACTGAAACGGCGAGATGAGGAAAGAAGTGCCCAGTTAAAGGTTTTCCAACAAGAATGTGGAAAGCTCAAACGTGAGTTGGAAGAGTTAGCTGGACTTCTCGCTCGATTTGCTGAAGATAAAGAATTATCATTATATTTTGAAACTGAGTCGAAGCGAATGGATATGGAGAAAGTTATGCATTTACTTTCCAATCTTAAAAATAATTCTTTAATTGATACTAACAAGAAAAATATTGAGTTCAAAAACTTTTACCCTTGTAACTGTTGTTCTGGTAAACTAATTGATGTGTAGTTAGACCATTTTAACGCTAATATACTTGATAACTGACTGCAAATATGGTCTTTCAATATACGTGGGCGTTGCTAGTCAGCTAGTGAGAAATATGTAAATGTCTTTCACCGAAAAATACCCCTTTCCTGTGGATTCAATCAAACTGAATCAAAATATCAAAGCTACTTACAACTGGATGGATTGACCACTGAACGAACATAAAATTACCTAGAAAGGCGATAGTCAAGTAAACATACGCTTTGAGCTGTCAAAAAGGCGTAATTTAGCGATCGTGCTAAACAACGTGTCCAGAACTCAAGGTGTCGATTCAACATTCACTGCATCCCATTGTGTTCAACACACACACACAATCCCCTGCATTTTGACAATATAACATAACCCATTATTTATAAGAAAAAAATACTGGTCGTTAACATTAATATCATAATAAATGTTGTTGAATCGACAATATGAAAGGTATTGAGGAAAAAATGTACTATAGTTTGCTAGTGTGTTGATTTTACGGAACTAATCTACTGCATACAAACCTATAGCATCGACCTTCCCTCATATGTTGCTAATTAGGACTACCAAACAAAAAAATAAAGAAGGTACGGCTGCCCGTGGCTTTACTGAAAAGGCAATCATTAATAAATTCAACGAAAGCTCCTGGGAATCTCCATATTCGATTCCCACGTCGCGCAGTTTCGTTGGTTTTTTCGGTCAGGAATTTTACTTGGATTCAGATTCGTGCTCAGTTGATGCCTCACCTCCTATTATACAGGGTGTTTCTTTTAAGTTAACCACCAAGGGGAAATCCGAATCCATAAAAGACCGGGAACGTCGGTACGCCGCCAGATTTCGATGAGAGTGCTGTCGTATGTAGGGGTTGGTATTGATGACTGGACTATGACTGGATATTTGTTGAGAAACTGAACAGAGTACCTAAAGAAAAATATGACTCTCCTGACCAAGTATCTCAAGGCTATTGTTAACGGAACTTGAGCTGGTATAGCACTTTTCCAATTAGTGTTCGCTTTCGATATAATGGGTCCACTTAAGCATAATAATGTTTCAAAATCTTCACAAGAAACCCTCAGAAACCAAATTCTAGCAAACAGTTCTTCGCTTTATGTCGTCCACTCTCTTCCACTCTTGCAAAATTGAAGCATCTGGGAACATCACGCCTATTTTGTGGAAGAGTTATTACGCCTATTTTGTCCGCAGCTTTGCCCCCTGTCCGGCGGCAAATGGGATTTTTTCCAAAAATATATCCCGTTCGCCACCGGTGTGCGTTTCAACCGAGCGGCCACAGAGTTAAAGAAAAAACTGCCATGATTTTGTAATAATTTGTAAAAGTTGATTCCCAAAACACAAACATTTTGTCAAAGTTATGGTTAAAAAGGTATAAGGGTTTGAACGTGGCCGCGCCATTGAAACGCGGAGAACCGCGTGGCCACGGAGATTATTAAAACTACGCGTTGCAGAGACCTGAAATTTAGGTAAATGAACAGATTGCATTTGTAAAAAAATTGTAACAATAAATAAAAAAATCCTAGGTTTATATTTTAGTTTACATTCTCGCGCCATCGAAACGTTGACAAACACGTTATGGCCGACGTCTCGCTGAAAAAACATCGCAGACGTCTGAAGTGTTTGTTAAACCCATGTTTGAATTTGTAAAAATACAACAAACAATTCTAGGTTTATAGTTCAGGAGCTGTAAGCCTAAAACCCCATGGCCGTGCCAACGAAACGGTGAAAAAGACGTTATCGCTGATATCTCGCTGACAAAAAAGCTACGTATATAGGGTGCAACGGAAAGGGTATATACCTAGATACTTAAGGGTGTGCTACAGACCATCAAACTGAACATGTATCTTCATCGGAAAAACATCGTAATGGCGAAAAAAATTATCAGCTGCCCCCCATACATTTGGGTCGAATAGGTATTTAAATTTTGTACTTGCTACATATGTATAAAAGTATAAGTTGTAAGAGCTGTGGAATCATTATTACATCATTTTATTTACACGATGTTATTTTGATACCAAAGTACCAAAAATGGCTTTAAATGGCTAAGAGAAAACAATATCACAGTGAAACTAAATACTAAATAAATAGTCATGACTAGGTACTCTATTAGTGGGACAGAGGACGTTAAAATATTAAACATCACCTTGGTGGGAAAGAGCGGAATTATATCTATTTTAAAACTTAACATCGTTTGCAGTATTGCATGTGCTGCAGATATACACAGTTTCATCTGAATCGTTTATTACATTGTACGCATATTGCACTATATAATATTGTAAAATGTTGACTGGGGCTGTGGTTAGTGCATTGCACTAAGAACGATGCACCAGACTTCTTTGATCTTGACTGGACCGGCAGCTGATCAGATTCCGAGCAGCAAATGGCAGTGGCCAGCAAACGCTGGTACCCCTGCTTCTCATACGCTTCTGCACCTAGCGTACTCTATTCAACCTTTGTACTAAAGATATTGATAGTTTTTGATACTTGAGTCATTTCAGAAGAGTAAACCTGTTACATTTACATTTTTTTTTTTACACACTCGCACACATAATTCACTAAGACCAGTCATCTTGCTGATTTATGAAATGGTCACACAAATCACAGAATAAACTAATGAAAATCTTCTTATTTACATCCAAGACATCAGTTCTGAAACAAAGATACAAAAAAGGAATTATATTTGATGCCACTACATTTTTATGTTTTAATTTTATACAGGGTGATTTTATTACGTGGGCGTGGTTGGCCAAATCCGAAACTTTAAGGAAAAGCGAAAAATACTCAAAGGAGTCTCGCGCCTGATTTTAATGAAAACGAAAACTACATAATTAGATTTTTTAAATCAATATTCCTAGCTAGGAATCAGACCCAATAATTTTGCAAAAAAATATTACACCATTCGATAGTGTCGCTGATAAGGATAACATTCTGAGAAGTAATAACATACGATAGGTAAATTTATATCTAAACTAGCTGTCCCGCGAAACTTCGTCTGCGTCGCATTTTTCCCGTTTTCGCAATATTTTTCATTGCTGCTCCGCTCCTATACAGCCCCATCTATTGAATACTTACTCAATCCAGTCAACAGATACCGCCATCTGTTAGAATCGTTTGGAGCTAACAGATAATTGTGACTTAATTTGCAATCAAATAATATTGCGACTATAAATTGAGATGTAAGCTATCCTGTCTTTCAAGTTGGATCAAACTGCACACGGTGTGCAAATTTCATTAAAATCGGTTAAGTAGTTTAGGAGTCCATCCCGGGCAAACAACGTGACACGTAATTTATATATACAACCTGTTTTTTTTTATATCCCATAACTCTAGGATATGATTGACATATCAAAGAATCAACAGACATATGAATTATGTTTCAATCATACTTTTTTTTGTTTTTTTCGCATCTTCTTAGCTTTAAATATGAATTATTGGCTCGAATAAAAATAAATAACTCATATTTATCAATGAAACTACTACTATTTTACTACACTACTGCGAAGTTTGGCAACCTCGCAAAAGTAAAGATTCGTTATACTGGTGCCAATTTTTTACCTAATTTAATTATGATTGATGACTTCTCCGAAACTATCCGAATTATGATTGATGACTTCTCCGAAACTCCGAAACTATCCGGAGATATCATCAAAATAATACTAAAACTCCTAGAATAGGTGGTCCTATTCTAGGAGTTTTAGTATTATTTATACCTACAGAATATAACCCTAGAGTTATGAGATATAAAAAAAACAGGTTAGATAAAAAATAAAAAACAGTGCAATAATGAGATTTCATATAACATTACTGCACTGATTTGGTTCTAAGCAAAAAATACATCCTTTGTGACCTGTTTTGTAGTGATTAATGATAACATTACTACGTAGTTGAAAGAAAATTTTATTTCGTAGCGGGATTTTCGGTGTTAGGAGCAGTTCGAAGTCTAATAATTCTATTGACGTGCCGTTGACGGTGTACCTCTTGTTTATTAAAAGCAGGTAGTTAAAAGTTGTCCATTTTATGAGTGCGCAATTTATTTATTTATTTCCATAGTTTCTTTATTTTATATCACTACTATAATGAATGACGCGTGAATTTGCAGCTTGCAAAAAATATATTTAGTATCTACTTACCGACTTTTAATCAACTTTCTTTGGACTCTCTGCATTGGACTCACTATTTGGCTGTAAATTGATAAAACAGTTAAAATAAATAAACATTCCTGACAATGAGACTAGTTGGAAACAATATATTACGAATCATATCTCAAAATAAGTAGGTACTTCATACTTTGCAGCAACTACGCATGACGAGCTTTAAAAACTAGTGTGTGCGGATCTCTCATTGTAAGAGATATCTACAAAGGGTCACCATGCTTTACTGTTTTTATAGCTTGACAATTTCCTGTATATTATCGAACACCTGGCTACTTCTGGTATGTTGAAAAATATATAATTTGTTTTTTTTTTGCTGTGGTAAAATTTTTGTGTGCAACATGTCGAGCTCCAAATGTTGCCTAGTGGATACGAAGCTTTATGCTTAGTTTATAAATTGTATTGATGCTCATTGTAGTTTTAATACATATTACAAATATGTATTTATCGCGTAATTTTTCAGTAATCGATTCAATCTAAATTCAAAGTAGCTTAAAAAAAAAACTCACCTCAAAATATCTTTGGTATAAAACTACACCATACACACAGCCAATTGAGACTAAAATTTGAATGACTAGCCACACAATTACATTGCACACTTGAGCTTGCCCAAATAGCTCTTTGCCATTCTTGATGCATAACATCGATTCAGTGACCATAATAGCTCCATATACCCAACACTGGGTACCTACTCGCTTGCAATTTGGATCCGTAACGTAAGTGTAATATTGTCTGAAATCAATGAATATATATAAATATCAGTTTAGTTCAACCTACATGCATAATAAACAGAGGTCGGAATTAGGTAGAGTTATTTTTGTACTTACACTGATTTCATACAGCGAAAGAATAAAGTGGATATGCCTCAAATCCCGAGATTAATTTTAATTAGTAGAAAAATCCCGTGATTTATTAAATAAAAAAGTTATTTTACTTTTACACAACTTAGCCCATCCGAAATCATCAGATTCCGAAGTTTCAAATTTCCAATGCGGCACACGCACGATGTTACAAAAAAAATTGTATGATAATCTTTGTTTTATTTGTCTAATCTATCTCTGAGATTTTTATTATTATTTATTTGTAATATTGTTGGCCACACGGGATTGTGTTATACTTATAAATCCCGGGAAATCCCTGGAAGACCCTTAGTAATATCAACATTTCTATTCAAGTACATAAATAACTCTACCTAATTCCGACCTTTGATAATACATAATGGGGACTAATCGAGATATCAGTAATAGGCAAACAGCAGGGGGGCTCATTTAGTACTGTTCATATAATGACATGTCTCATTAATTTGATATCTGTTTTTGATAATTTGACCTACCTACACAACCGGAATTTAAACTACTAAAGCTGTACTGAAGGCGCTTAGATTTTAACTTTGATATCTTATATTTCGGAAAAGTGACACTTTAATGTAATTGTTTTTTAAAACAAATAGTAAACATGAGAAAGAAACCGATTCTAATGTTATTGATAAAGTCAGTGACCATGTCAGTTTAAAACTTATATCTTCAAAATATAAGTTTTACCACAACCGAAATTTTTGTCGTAATTGTATGTCAAAAAAAATCCAAAGCGTTTCCGAAATATAAACTACTAAAGCAGTACCTACTGAAGGCGCATAGATTCTAACTTTGATATCTTATATTTCGGAAACGTGAAGCTTTAATATAATTGCTTTTTAAAAGAAACGGTAAATATCCCATTTCTAGTGTTATTGATAATGTCAGTGACCATGTCTGTTTCAAACTTATATTTTGAATGGTTCAGATAGTTTTATTTTTGAAAGATTATATATGTATGATACACATTTTACCGATTAGTTCTCAATTTTAAATACCTGTGATAGACTACTTTCATTACGAACTTGTAAATGAAACATTTACTCTTTAATATTTCGTATGCCGGTTGCATGTGGACAATTAGCTACCTTGAATCAAAGTTTTTTTCCCGTACGAGACGGGAAGCCATGTCCTGGTCCTGATATTATTCGGCACGTAATTTTCCTGGACGAAGGATAGTACCTACCTGTTTACAATTGAATTATAGAACTAAAACATTATCACGATCATAACTGGTTTTATGTTTGAATATTTGGATACGGTCATGCAGAAGTCACAAAGACCATTGTATTGAACGACATAAACAATAAAATAAACGGACAATAACAATAAAGTAAATTACCTTACAGAGGGAGCTACAATAACTCCTATTAGACAAAGTCGTGCCATGACCAAAGGATGTGAAGGTGGCATTTCAAATATATGTTTTAAGAAAAAGGTATTCAATTCAGATATTTGCCAAAACACTACCAATTGGCTTAATGCGCAGAATCTCATATAGGTGCTTGTAGGATCCAACCAGCGGACCGGTGTCCACTGCACAGGAGTGAATTGTAATATAGCTCGCTTGATTTTTCCAGTAGTAGATGTAATGTCCCTTAAATAAAAAATCCAACAGTTTATTTAGGTACAGAATAAAACTCCGAAAAATGCAACGATAAAAATCATGGAATGTGTAATTGCTAATTTAAGAACGATCAATCGTGTTATTACACTAAGGTTGAATGTCACTTGCAGTTGAACGTCATAATAAACAACAAGGTCCGTCTACTATTACAATTTACACAAGGGTAAATAATTTTTTTACTTGATACTACGACATTCTGACCAATGCATAGTTTTCGTTTGCTAATACGGTAATAATGGCAGCGATAGACATCTGTGAAGTATCGCTAGCTAATTTAATTTGACCTTTGGCTCTTTTGGCAGGATGCAAAGACAACAAATCAAGACTGACCAGGAATGTGGTGCTTAAATTTGCATCAAAAAGATCTTTCTCTCTCGACTAGCTAGATATTTTAGACTGGGCAAGTCATTTTCGGTCAAGTTAATAAGGTAGAACAGTTTATTTTAAGTTCTAATAATATAACACCATCTATTAGTTTAGTTTGTAAAATAATTCTACTAGTAACGCCACATTACTTACTATTAATATATTATTAGTTTTATACCACATAGAAAATTATTTCATTTTACCAACACCAGAACGTCATATACGTACTGTTATTTCAGATTACAGCTATTAAATCGGTTAAAATGAAGTATGTGTCGCCTTTTCCGAGTCGTCCCTCCTCCTACATGTGATAAGTCGCATGCAGGAGGAGGGTCTACTCGGGTGACTAAAAGGAAGAAACTCTGTATGTAATTGGTGGTCACCCATCCATGGACCAACCTAGGGGGGCACGGCTAGAGCCGAAGATCGACCCGACCGGCTGATAATATTTAGCCACGAGCACTTCATTAAAAAATATATATCCGTGACCTTATGTTATTATATTACAGGGGAATCATTGAAACCTCATGTTAGCCAATTTTAATAGTAAGCGGAAAATAAACTTTGAAAGGTCTTTACGGTTCTGAGCGACTGGAAAAGATAGGAACATGAGAAATAGATGACTTTCAACACCTTAGCGAGCCAGCGAGGTGTCTTCGTGGGCTGTGATTGAATTTGATAAAATCTAAGCTTCTTATCAACATTGATAAGGGCAGGAGAATAATGAATTAGAATATTGGGGCATATCTAAAAAGAAACCAAAAATTGTTATGTTCTACTTGAAGTAGGTACAGTCAGTCTATTCTCTTATTTAAGTCAGAAAAACCTAATTCATGAAAAGAAGTTTGCAATCCTATTCTTAACTATGAAGTTAAGGACTAGTGCCCATCCCGTGATGCAACACCACCTTAGTTAAGTAGATACCTCATACCATCACTTCACTCGCCAATTCTATTTCTTTTTAAATTCATTGTCAACATTAAAATTACTTTCTAGTTTTAACTCCAAAATTGTTATTGTGTCTGAACTCAAAAATAAGAGTTAGATGACTAACTCGCTCTGCACAGTGCAGTCTTTTGATGGGAAATGAGACCAAAATTACATATAAGTCTTACCTTATGCTAACCCATTTGTATTCCCGCATTTCTAAGGCTTTGCATAGCTTAAGCCCACACCATATTCCTAGACCATTGCAAACTAAAACATCCAATATAACTGAGTCCCACCAACATTCTAAGAAGTTAGGAAGCAAATGTGCAAATGCTATTTCGGTTATTTCCCACATTATAGAGATAGCCCATAACAATCCTGCATGCCTGAATAATATGGCTTTAAACATCCACCCTAAAAAGTGTCCCCAAGCAAATACGTCCACATGAGACCAGACTTTTGCCAAGCTTATATCTGAGCAATTAACTGCATACTCCTGAAAAATATAAAATCTAACTTAGATATTTGTACATTATTTCTTATAAAGTTTCTGAGGTAATTATTTCTCAATATCGTTAAAAATTATGCTGACTTAATAAAATTACTATAGAAGCTAACTTAGAATTAATCATATAGCCCGTACCTAGTACAAGCTATAGTAATAAGAAAGGTCAGCGCTTTTTTCCAAAACAATTATTCATAAAAATTTCTTTCACTTCTACTCTAAGCAATTAAATGATGACATAGATTAAAGTTTACTTAGCTTATTAACATTTGTTCAGGGTATAGTAAAAAGTAATGTGTTTGAAAGAACATACCTTATCCATATCAATGTGGAAGTTGCGGAGGTTTGGGTCTATCCAATACATTACTTCATAAACAGTAGAATAACTTTGGAATAGAAGAAACAATAGAGCCAATAAGTATAGTACTGATGTACCAAATACAATCCTCCAAACAGCTGGGTGTGGTCGTGTGAATGGTCCATTGGGGAATGTAAGTACTGATATTATGAGAAAAAAAAATACTACACAGCATATTCCTGACCATATATTATCTTGAATACTGGTTTCATCCCTGAAATTATAGGAAAATGTGTATTGTACAATAAATGGAGCACACTACAATCTTAAAGTATTTTTCATAACTCTAATATCCCTTACTTAAATATTCTTGTATGGTTGGTATCTACTATTATTAAATTAGGGCACTTTTTCAAATATAAACTCACAGCTTTTTTATAAGGTAGGCAGAAACTAAAGTTTGCCACCTGCTGTGATCTTTTTAAAACTCCAATTGACAATCACATTTGGCAATGGTTAAAAAATAAATAGGTTGCTTTGCACACACCACAGAATCTCTGGACCCTAATTATTTCACAGCCAACTTAGATAAAAATACAAATTACATGGAGGGCCAACAAAAACATAAATAAAATATTCGTTATTGTTCCAAATAATTAGTTTTGAAGTATCTGAAGAAGTATGGTTTTATCCTTAGTCTAAGGTTACATCACAAGTTAGCATCGTAACTTAATTATATAAAACAAAATAAGCTATGTTTTGCATAGTACCTTACAAATGCTGTGTAGATTACTGATGCGATAGATACTGCCAACAGCGTTATAGTATGAGGTTTATAGAAAAATTCTAGTGAAATATCGTCCACCGGTCTCTCATTTATAGAACTAAAAGCGACCGTATATTCATTACTAAGCATTGTGCTGCTACCAGACATTGTCCTTTCCTTTGTGTCCTTCATGTTTTTATTCTGTCTGTATTGGAACACAACACTCAATAAATAATATCACAATATGACCATGATCAAAACTGTGGACTCTGCGGAGTGTGGTTTCCGTAGCAGTCGCAATGTCACGAAACTCACAAGTCACAATCACATTGAAAGAATGAATGATTGAATGATGAAATGAAAACAGAATTTTCACTGACAATCAGTGTTGCCAACTTTATTTTTTTTAGAGGTACCTCATTACCACTAGAAAAAAGCGTATTTTGCTAAGAACACTGGAAAAAAATTTGTGCGCATTGTTTTTTAATAAAACAATAATTATTTTAATGATTGTTTTAATGTTCGAATCAATAAGAATATTTACTCAAAAATGCAGGTAAAGTGGTCATTATTTTGACAACCTTGTTTGAGCAAAGTCGACCTTGCCGTTCTGTTTCAAGGAGCGGCCGGCAAAGTTTTGCTGGCCGCTCTAACAGGCCGGCAATGATTTGCGGCCGCTATTTTGACGTTTCAACGTTTAAAAAAATAAAATAATAAAATCAAATCCAAAAAGATTTTATTTAGAACACAGCTGTTTGTATCTATAGAGACGGGTACAAAAAAAATTATTCCATATTAGGCTGTATTGTTCCAACTACCATTACTCAAAAAAAAAAAAAAAGAATTAACAAAAGCGCGGTTCAGCGAAAATTTTTATTAATATATTTTTTATTTAAATTACATGCTGGTTTTATTTAGATTAGGTACTTGCATTTTGGAGTAAAGCACTATACAAACCTTGGCCCACAATGACGGCTTCGCTGGTCACGCTATTATTGCCTTGAGCTAGCCTAGCTACGCTCTAGGCCTTTCAGCTTGGCCATCATTGCAGCCCTTGCTGTCCTCGCTGTAAATGTGTTTATCTCAGCTCGTCCATCAAGTGCTGCACGCTGACCGCGCTGTGTCAGCCTGGAGCTGCGCTACGCTGCGCTACGCTGCGCTGTCGGCCATAATCAGCGCGACCAGCAAAGTAGTCATTATAGACCGCGGTAGTAATGCACTAATAATAAAATCCTTATCTTCTTTACTGGTGCCTTAAGTCCCACATTAACAAGTATTATTTGAAGATGGGCCACTGTCCGACTCTAACAGCCTGAGTGACCGAGAGCCAAAGAACTTATAAACTAACTGGAATGAGTACGAGCAACTCAAAAGCGTTCTGAGGGAGAATACTTCAAGAGTGGATGCCGTCTCTTTCTAATAGGGTATCCATGATTTTGTACTTACATTTGAGACTGTTATTATTGTGTTCTATGTTGCTGGCTCCTGGTTCAAAATTACGGGTGGTAAAAAAACTTGATGAAGCCGACAACTACTTATTAGGGTGATAAGGGGATACTGTAACCTACGTACGGCGCATTCTTTACAATAATGTCATGATTCCCGTTTATAGATCTAGAGCACTGTCACCCTAGTCATAATTTGTAAACAAAATTAAAAGAACTTACCTGAAAAGGAAACCCCTCACTATTACACCCCTTCACACACTACAATTATACCATATTTTAAATATTTGTAGTGTAGTGTCATAGTTGAATGAAGGCTATTTCTCTAAACTGCCAGGATTTTGCTTAGGTATTCTTTTACCAATACCTACCTGACTTCTGTAATCCCAATATTATTTGACTGCTGTACACCACCCTGTTTTGAAGCAAACTGGAGTCGTGCCTGTGTCGGGGGGCACCCCTACACCGCCACCCCAACACTGATGCCCGAAAAGGACCAGGAAACCTTTCTGAAATGCTATTTCCAAAGCCTATACTAATTTTTCCCCTTAAGTACCCTAGCTTAACCTTAACTCAGCAGGTGAGAAGAGGGTTCGATCAACTCACGGTAGCGTGTAAAATCCTACGGGGACTAATCGACTGCCCAGAACTCCACGGCCTTTTCTGCCGGCTATTTGTGCCCGATAATTACATTGGACTACGTCAGAGCCACCGGCACAATCTGTTCGCCCCATCGTCATCCAAAACTGTTGCCAGTGCTGAATCTCCTGTGTGTCGTACTCTTATGACGCTCAACGCCCTTCTGACTGCCAACCCTGAGTGTGATGTGTTTGCGGATGATTAATGCGTATTTGTCTGGCGTTCTGTGAGAAAAATTAGGTATACAATAGTGTCTACTGTTCTGTGTTAGTTTTAATTTAACCTTTTGAACGCCATTGTCACATATACGCGACAAGCAAGCGCGTGCCCTGTACGCCGACGGCACAAATATGTGACAAAAAATGTGGTGCATTATAACAAGAAATAAGCAATTTAAATCATTAATTTTACGCGTATTTATATACTTATCTTTAAAATGTAATCTATACATCTTAAATTAAATGTCTTATCAAGAACTAGGTAAAGTAATACTTTTGAAATCCCTTTTTTTATTTTAAGTATTTGCTATGAATTTGTGGCTTGGCGTGGAGGTCACGCGCGTGCTATTATGCTCTGGCGTTCAAAAGTAACCTGTTTTACTTTTGTTTCTATGTTAATTATTGTAATTAGTGTTATAGCGTTTTAATCAACTTTAATAAATACTAGCTGTCCGGCGCAACTTCGTTTCCGTCACATTTTCCCCGCTTTCGCAACATTTTTCATTGCTGCTCCACTCCTTTTGGTCGTAGCGTAATGATATATAGCTAGCCTTTTTTGATAAATGGGCTATCTAACACTGAAATAATTTTTCAAACCGGACCAGTAGTTTCGGAGCCTATTCAATGCAAACAATCAAATTTTTCCTCTTTATAATATTAGTTTAGGAAATAAAAAATTTAGATGTCGCCCAGGGTTTGTAAAAACTGGTACCTATTTATTAATTAAGACGCTCCTTTACCGGGAGAATTCACCTGTAATGTAAAAGTTCAGAATCGAACATTACATCAGTGAGTGAGGAGAACCAACCATTACAATGCGCAACTTGTAAACAGCGACTTGTTTTTCTATACAAAATCGAGTCTGATTGTTACATTACAATAGGCGCTACATGCTCCGTTAAGGAACTAAGAATAAAGGACCTCCCCGCCATTATTCTTAGTTCACTTTGTTGCCATGGGAATCGAACCGGAACTTGGAACCAGGCTGTTCTAATGTTTGCAAAAGCGACTCCTAGTCGAGGTTAATAAAACAACGAATTTTTTTTTTAATATTTATAATTATCATAACGTAACATTAATTCTGTGTAAAGAATACATAATTCATTAAAGTAGGTACCTACTTATTAAAGCATTGCATAACATTTCTTTCATTGCTCGTTTAGCCCTAAATTAATTCTAATTTGTGTAAGTAGGTATTTTTAAAATGCACGAGAGCAAAATATAATTGTGTATATTTAAAAAAATACATTTAAAATAGTTTTTACTTATTATTCTTAAATAAAATAGCTACCTAAAAGGCCCCGTTACATACGCTCTTTCGCGAGCGCACAATTGCGCGCGCGCGCCGCGCCGTCTTTCATTTCCCCTTTGGGGTCGAAACCGTCGATCTATGTGTCGTGACTTCGTGAACCTTATCACGTACGATTGCTGATTCAAGTAAAATCCAGCTTGTAAAACCGGCTTATCAGACTACCAGTGTAGTGTGCACGATTTATTAAAGGTAAAGAAATTAATTTATGTGAATGAAAAACATTACCCTACTGCTGGTATTAGCACTGTACTACTGCTAGTATTTTTCCCGACAGCCCCACGCTGTCGGGAAAAATACTAATAAATATTTAAATAAATGTCGGCATAAATAATATATTTGTAACTAGTCACTTCCATCGTTTTGTTTGAAGAAAGTAGTTATTTTAATAAAACGAAAGTATAACTTATTTTGAGCTTTTCATGACAATATTACCTATCAGGCATAAGATTAACAAAAATACCTCATAGTTCAAACTCAAACTCAAACTCAAAGCGTTTATTTCAATTAGACCATTACAGGCACTTTTGAAAGTCAAAAACAATAAAAAACGCTAAGCTAAAGCTACAGTCCCAGTCACAAGGCATAATAACTTGTGAAAGTACTGTAGTTGCCCATTCCAAAGCGTAGATCTCTATGAAGAAGAATGGGCAAGAAACTCCATGGACACTCTTTTAAATCAGTCAGTTGTAGTCGAATATACTTAAATCGAAGATCGCAGTGGTCAACTGATCTGGTTGCCTACCATGACGTCTTAAAACATTATTGTTTCATTATTATTCCAGATTGGGAAAGATGCTGAGCTATACAGGTCGTCTAGCTACATCTCTTTCCCAGTATGGAATAAGGATGAAACAATAATGTTTTAAGGCGTCATAGTAACCCCCCTGGGCCCTGTTTAATAAACACACACGCTACAAATTGTAAATGTATGTTACAAGTTACATGTCTACAAGTTTCTGTTTAATAGAGTACAACTTACAAATTTACCATGGTGGAAAACTGTCAAAATTGTAAAATAGTACTTACAATTTTACATATTTATATTTAATAAACATTTTCTCTTTACAGGTGACAATTTACATATTTGTAGGAAAAACTGCTTTATTGAACGCACAATTGTAATTACAAATTTACATATTTTGTAAATTGTGGAACAATTCCGACAGGTGGACTCGCCTTGTGTCAGAACTTTACAATTTTGTACCTCAATTTAATAAGTGAAGAAATTGAATTTTTGTACATTGAAAAATGGTTCTTACAACTAGTAGTGGAAGTAGTGACAGTAGTGATGATGAATATATGAGTGAACGGCAACGGCGAGTTTTTCGTAAAAGAATAAACTTTACAACGAATTGTCTCGATATCCCTAGATTTACGAAATTTAATATACCTAGAATAGCAGGCATTTTTTAAATCTTTCGATTTAAGAATCTTCAACAAAAATTTACATTTTATGTAATTTTTAGCTTACAATAACAAAGGGCATTGGGTAAGTTTGTATGGACCAGTAGCATGATTTTTTTTCACAGCGGTCACAAAGATAATTGTTGCTAACGTATAGTGGTATATATGATAATAATTACTCTTCCCAATCTTGACATAAAATACAATAATAAACAAATTGACACAGTTATTACAACCAAGTTCTTAGGAGTTACGATAGATCGAAATTTAAATTGGAAGGCACATATAGAGACCTTGACTAAAAGAATAAGCAGTAGTGCATATGCCTTATACAGTTTGTCACGAAAGGTAAACATAGATGCCTTACTAACTGCATATTACGGGCTAACCGAATCTGTTCTCAGATATGGGGTTATCTTTTGGGGTAATTCAACCGACAAAGAAGCCGCCTTTAAAGCACAAAAGAGATGTCTCAGAGCTATGTTCAAGTTGAAAACCACCGATAGCTGTAAACCTTATTTCATACGTTATAAAATATTGACACTGACCTCCCTTTATATTCTAGAAACAGTAATGTTTATTAGGAATAATAAAATCTTATTTTCGCGAATGGCAGATAAATTTCCCAGACCCAGGCGTGATCAAAACCAGCTGTGTCTGCATAGGAGTAGGACTGCACTTATGCGCAAAAGTGTTTTCTGCATGGCTCCCATTATTTATAATAAGTTACCCAAAAGTTGGAGAGAGCTTAATAACGTACAATTGAAGAAACAACTAAAATCATTCCTAAACGACAAAGCATACTATAATATTAATGAATTTCTGACGGCACGAATTAATGTAACATAGGTTTATTCATGATTTTATTAATTATTACTTTTGACATGTGTAGACGTTGACATTTATTATTTTGACATTTATTATTATTTGCTAAATCCACAGAATTGATTAAATTATAATTTTGACATGTATAATTTTGATATTAATTATTTTTAAATTGGATTGAAATGATTAACTAAAAGCACAATTATTATTCAAAACATTTGCACGCCATAGTATGTGGCAAACATGTCTGAACTATTTTCTATTATTTTATGTTACCTTGCATGCACTTTTATTATTGTATGTAAACACATGTTTGGGCAAATAAAATATATCTTATCTTATTACTCCCAAAAGAATTTTGCCGAAAATTATATCGGAGCTGAAATATCTGATGTCAAAGTTGTGCTGTTCCTACTAAAAATTAGCATACTGTTATGTATTGTATCAAAAAATAACTTGTTTCTATCGTTTGCCGTATGTCATTACTACCCAGAATTTGATCCTTAGCTGCGACCTGCGACACTATCGAATGGTGTAATAATACGGGGTGGTTTTTTTTTTCAAATTTAACGGTTCGATTCCTGGCTAGGAATATTGATTTTTCAAAAAACCAATGATGCAGTTGTAGGTTTTATTAAAATCAGGCTCGTGACTCCTTTGATTGTTTTTCGCTATTCCTCATAGTTTCGGATTTGGCCTTCCACCCACTTGAAAAGATCACCCTCTATTTCCCGGCTCCGATGCCTTTTGGAAATAATTGTTCATAGAAGAAAATGAATGTCTTATTGTGTTTTCTTTAATAAAATATTTTTCATTAGTGGCCACAGACTTAAAAAAATCATGCCACTTTTACCCAAACTCCTTTGTAGATACAATATTGTCATCGAAATCTACAGGTGTTTCTACACTTGTAAACGTTTATTAAACAGCATTTGTAATGGTATATTTGTAATGTTTTTACTTGTAAAATTCTTACATACTTGTAAGGTTTATTAAATAGCACTTGTCATACAATTTTACAAATATGTCACTTATTTACAAAATTGTCGGATTGTAACGTTTATTAAACAGGGCCCTGGACTAAAAGTTATTACACGAAACTTTTTAGTGATAAACGGCACACATTTTGTGATTGGGTTACCTACTTAGTTACGGACGTAGTCCTACAACCTTGAGTTTACACTCTTACCCCTTGAAAATCTTACTTGTCCAGTCGTAATTTTTCTTAGACAAAAATCAAGTTAAAAATAGGCTTTCAATATGGTATATGTATAGTTTGTATATGGAACCCCGTCAGCTTTCATAGGAATGTTGCCATCATTCTTTGACTCACTTCTGCTGTCCAAATTTTCTTCCGACACAATGATAAATGATCCTTATCTACATGAAACAGAGGAGAACCACATTTAGAGGAAAAATGGTAAAAGGGATTTGGGTAATTTTGTATGAACCAGTGGCATGTTTTCTTTTTCACAGCGCCCACAAAGATAATTGTTGCTAACGTATAGTGTAATATAATCATAATAAAAATGACTCCTAAAATAATTTTGCCGAAAATCATATCGGAGCTTAAATATCTGATGTCAAAGTTCTGTTGTTCGTTGATGCTAACTGTTTGTACATATTGTTTTATCAAAAATGAACTCTTTCCTATCGTTTGCCGTTTGTCATTACTTCCCAGAATTTGGTCTTCGGCGCCACTATCGAATGGTGTAATACAATACAACAGGTTCGATTCCTTTGTATTAAAAAAAAAACAATGAAGCAGTTTTAGTTTTTAATCTAAATCGGGATCGACACTCCATTTAAAGTTTTTCGCTATTCCTCATAGTTTCGGATTTGGCCTTCGACCGACTTAAAAAAATCACCTTGTATACAAGGTGTTGTTTTGCATCCTCGTCAAAATTCAGGACGTTGTCACTAAAGACATAAATAATCAATATAAATTACGGTACCTAGTAAATTATTAAAAAACACTGCGTTTTTTTGTTGTTTAAATTTGTCAATATTTCAGAATAACCCCCTTAACGTGGTTTAGGGATTATAAAATTATCGAAAAAACGTTTAGAGGTTTTTTGTTTGTGTGTAAGCGACGTTATAAAGCGGGGATCAGATGGCCCGTGTTTAAAACACGGGTGGTTCACAGTTACCGATTTCAGTAAATAAATAAAAAAAAGAAAATTACCAACTCATTTTATCATTGATTCGGGTCGAGAATCATTAGCATAGTTACCTCCTAGAATTTGACGAGGTTGCAAAACAACACCTTGTATATCTCGGCTCCAATGCATTTTCGAAATAATATTTCATAGAAGAAAATGAATGTCTTATTGTGTTCTTAATAATGAAATATTTTACATTAGTGGCCGCATACTTAAAAAACTCATGCCACTTTTACCTAAAGCCCTGTACTCATTTTAACACACAGTTGTACACATTTGGGCTACCTAAGGCTTTTTTTTCATTTAACAACAGTTCCTACGTCACTTTCCTCGTATCTAAGAGGGTTCTGCTTTTACCACATCCCTATCACAGTTTCACAACACACTGTAAGGTCTGCAGCGAACTTTACGACACCAGTGTAGAAATGTAAAGTGGAAAGTATGTGTGGTAAATTCACAGCATTGTGAACCTAAAAGCAGAGCAATAAGGGACACTTTACAAGCAATTGTGTTGAAACAAAGTTTTTTTTACATACGTTATTTCAGCAAATCGAAATCTATCCGTTATTCCCCCAGCCCGATAGTTTAGTGAATGTACCTAAAATAACACTAAGTTAGTCATTTTGAAAAAGGGACCTTATTTCGTAACATTATAAATATTCAGGGGGCCTAAAATGGCCGCTTTATCAGAATCATAATAGTGTAATTATATGAATTACATTATATTTCAAAATAAAAAATGATGACAAAGTGACAGTTCATAATATTAACTGCGTCTTTGACGATTTTAAGAATTTAAATGTGATTCGTATTAATATCATGGATTCTGCTAAAGCGGCCATTTTAGGCCCCCTAGTCACAATAAAATATAACATTAGTACAAATATTATTGTCTATCCTTTATTAAATAAATTAAATATTGTTTATTCCTGAAAATTGTACAGTCGAGAGTAATAAGACCAAAAAATACTCAAAATGTAGATCGAATTTTATTGTGCTCAGATTTTTACAGGGTTTTTTCGCTGGGTGTCTACAGTTGATGAAAACAAAGTTGAAAAATCATCGCGAAGCCGCTGTTCACTAGTTTATTAACAAAATGTTTTATCGTTTTTACGAGTAGATAATTATTATCGATACACGTCACGTCTGCGAAGTTTGGCTGGCTAATATAATTTGACCCTGTAGTGCAAACTAATTCTCACCTCGACACTATGTTAATAATTTAGCGCGTTTTTATTGGGTAGTAATAAAACTTCAATTTAATAGCAGTTTTGCCATTCAAAAAAATAACTTGTCCTCTAAATTAATAACTCAGCCACCACTAATGCGCATCTAAAAAGTACTATTTCAGCCACCATAAATCATCGATGTCAGCTACTGTAAATACATTTCAACATGGTTTTTATTTTGTGGCATTAAGCTTCTAAAATAACTATATGTATATGACGTCCATAAAGTAATTTTATCGATTTCCAACTTTATAACTTAATACTTTTAAAACCTAGTTATGTATGACTAATTCATAACTCGTCCTATAATGTATTAATCATAAAATGAATATGAATGTACCTAAAATAATCATCAAATAATTATCTATAACCACTTAATCTAAGAAACGAGACAATAGTAGTATTTTTTTTGGGTAGAATAGACTTTTTTTAGTGTTAAATTACCCTAAAGTTTTAATGTCATGCATGGTAAACATTCATATTCGGTGATAGGCTTAGTCGTTGTAGCCCCGCTGTACGGGGCTCCTCTTTCTGTCTGCAAGGTTTAGTAACCTAACACGAAGTGGATGGAGGGGTCTTAGTTCGTGCACTTCGAATTAAAGAATCATCATCATCATCATCTGCCTAGCCTTTTCCCAAACTATCTTGGGGTCGGCTTCCAGTCTAACCGGATGCAGCTGAGTACCGGTATTTTACATGAAGCGACTGCCTATCTGACCTCCACAACCCAGTAACTGGGTAATACGATACCCCTTGGTAAGACTGGATGTCAGACTTTTAGCTTCTGACTACTCGTAACGACTGTCAAAGATCTACAAATGACAGCCGGGACCAACGGCTTAACGTGCTTTCCGAGGCACGGAGGAAAGAATACGATGTATTATTTTACATGCTAAGTTATTTTAATTAAGTTTTCCAGTTGACGCCTGAATTTTTTTTTTAAAAGAAACATACGTTTAAGTTTCGTGGCTGAGTTAGTAATTTAGATGGTGATGTATAAATCAAAGAGACAAGTAAAAATAATTGTTGCTCTTTATTCACGCTTTCTTTGAAACATTTAGTTAATATATTAGAAGGCAACTTATTTTTGGGTGTCTTACATATAAAATTAGAGAACACTACCCTGTGTTCTGGGGCCAAATAAAAATTTTGGGAGGTAGATTTATAATATCAAGTTTTTATTAAGTACGTCTAAGTCAGCAGACCAACAAGTTATCTTTAGACCCAGGTTTAAACGATACAGCAATGTTTTTTTTTTCGGAGCTTTATTCTGAAATGTTCAAATAGGTACAAGTTGTAATACTAAAGGACGATGCGTCAAAACGGCCCCCCAAATCCTTACACCGACCAACGGATTTAAAATGTGTCTAAGTATGGATTTTGAAGTTAAAACTAGTTGTTAGCCCACTAACACATAAGAAAGATCTGCTGGAAGAGGGAACCGGTCTCATACAAATTTGGCCATCGTCCGTTGGTACAAAAACCCGAGTTTACGTTGTGAATTTTTAAAAAGAACATCATTTCTTTCCGCATAAGGGAGCTCGCGTACTACGAAGCCACGACCACGACTTGTCGTTAACCGGAAGCTATCTCGAACAAAACTGGTCGGACACCCGGTCGTGCGACCAAACTGCGAAATACAAAAACTGGCCCAAAGGTTAAAACTTATTTTCTAATGAAACAGAACTATAACTGACTGACTAATTGTGAAGAGTTTGTGAGTGGTGGTATGCAACTGGCTTTGCAAAAAAACAAAGTAAATAGTTTATTTGAATTACGTAGGTATAATATAATATCGGTATGCGATATCCAAATACACTGTATAAATACATTTAAGAAAAGTTAATAATTATGCTAGCTTAAAATTTAGCACCGGTTTTTAGTATTATAGCATGTATAGCAGATACACCCTTTGCCGGAATCTAATTTTGAAAGAAAAGGTACCTGTACATTATTACTAAGAATTCTTCAGCAAATATTATTGTTAAAGTTTAGGCTTAGTCGTATCATCAGTCATTGCTAAGATTCAAATAATAACTTCTTTCTTACCGAACTTTGCTGGGGAGGTCCGCAGTTATTACATTTGAGCCAGCAATAGGTAATTACTGGCACACACATTTGATACCAAGTGATATTGGAAATTTGGAATACATGTTATTGCAAGGAATTAAATCTCTTTTTTTGATTTCTCTGTTTGAGGAGACCTTTGCTCAGCACTGGGGCAGTTAAAAGCCTGGTGACGTCCAGGGGCTTATTATGTAACTCGAAAATTACGCTTTGTTATCATACTTAGCATGATTGTCATATTTACTAATCATATAAAATAAAGGCGCTCCTTAGCCCTTGGCCTATTGAATTAATGGTTATTGCAAGATTGGTGTTTCTTAAATTAAAGATAGAAGATTACACTGTGTTTATTGGAGAGAGGTGACCCTTTCGAACGTATTATGAAAATAAAGGATGTTATTTTTGTCACTCGTGTTGATTCGATATCCAGGTGATGTAACTACTATTTATAGGCTCTGTTGAAATTGTAACCACCGATGTTTGACTGACTGAAACATTAGCGTAAATACCTCCGACTAAAGGACACCGCCCACAACACCGTACCATACCACGACCGTGCCATGAACGTTACGTTACGTTAAATGATAAGTGGGCAGACTCTTTTAATCGTGGGACACCTAGTTAAGTGCTCAATCAAAGAAGTACATACATACTTATATTTTCTATGACATTTTATATTTGTAGAACATGGACAATACGTTACGTAGATATAATAAAATAGAAAAATATTTGTGTCATCAAAATAGGAAAGTTGCAAAAAGAGAATGGGCACCACAGTGTGGAAATTTACTCACCCGCCAATAGCCATTAGATATACAATTGAATAGGCACCAGTAGAAATATCTCACTAAGGTTTTTTTTAATACTTTACTTGACTCATTTATTACGCCTTTCCAGGTTACATGAAGCGCTCTAAATGTAACAAGTATCCTATCTAAACACACTATCTATACCTTAATTATCTAATTATAATTCAATTCGTCTAATTGATATTGGCGGGTATTATTTACTGCATTTCCTTTAATCTAGCAATATCAAAATAAGCAACTTAGTACTTATTCTATTATGTAACTCACAATTGCTTTTATCTTTCATAGCAAAATGTTAAACCTAAGTATTTTTATTAATTGATTTAGTAGATGTGGACGAGTGTTAGTTGTACTTATAAAAAATTTATACCATTATTATTTATACCATTTAGCATATTACGTTCTAGGAACGTTTCTGTGCCCACTTCATGTCGTCAGCTCGGGGTTTACAACCAGTGACTGCTTCGATCATAGTCTCGAGTATAGACCAGAAGTGAAGTATTTCCAAGGGCCAGTTGAGCCAGCCAGTGGTGATGCAGAAGTAAGTCTCGTGCGGCGCTACGTGGTGAATACGGTGATGACGTCGCGGCAACACTATGTGCCATTCTTGTAACCACACCACCCATATTGGTAGACCGAAATATGTATGCGACCATTTATGGATCTGAAAAACAGTTTGTGTAAATGTTAAAATACGAACGATGTCTAAATTTACTTAAGTACTTACCATTCAAAAAGGTAAAACAATTTAAAGTTACCTGATTAGTCATTGCTACGAAAATACAGCACAAGTACCAATAAGCAATCCAGTGAAATTGTGAATTGATGCTTGAATCTTCATAGGTAAGGAGACGCCACACAATTGTCGCTAAAACAGGAATGGTAACCGCGAAGTTATCGCCATTAGTCTCGATAAAGTCGTGCCGAGTTATTGATGTTGGATCGATGTGATGTTCACGAAATGGGCGCAGGAAATTCTGTAACAGGTAAAGCAAGGATAAGAGAATTACCTACCTACGACGTATTTTTGCGAAAAATGGACCAAAAACTCAAAAATCTATCAGCATCAGTCACCTGGACCTATGCCAATTAAAGAGCAATAAAAGTCATTATATCACTGGAAGTGGCACTGATTTAATTTGTTGAAATGTTATTTTCGCTATTAATCATAGAATCGTTGATAACTCAATCACAATTTATTGAGTTAAATGTTTTATATTATACTTTTTAATGTTTGGGACCTATAAGAAACAAAGGATAAAATATCTTGTGTAGTAGGGGTCATAAGCTCGATTTATCTGAAACCGTCAATCACCCAGCCATTTTTAGAAAGCGAGTTTCAGTTAACGTGGAAGCGACAGGGTTGACCGCGAGATTCAAATTCGCATTTAATCACAGAATTTGAAACCATCCTCTCAATCTCTTGAAGTTCATTTAAAACAAAACACACACAGACACATTCACGTACCTGCACCCACTATTCCTAATTTAATTTGTTTCCTGGCTGTATTGTAATTTGCTCTAATTTTATTTTACTACAATCTTTAATTAAAAATTAATATTGTTTTAAAATTAATCCTGATTTCATTCGAATATTGTTTTAGATTTAATAAGATTATTTAACTTGCTTTTGTAATTTCATTTAATAATTATATTAATTTATTTTATTAATTTATTTAATAATACATTAAAATTAATTCTATTAATTTATTAAAATTAATTCTATTAATTTATTAAAATTAATTCTATTAATTTATTAAAATTAATTCTATTAATTTTAATGTATAATTAAATATAATGTTTAACTAATAAACTTAACTTTAAGTAATATTATTTTGTCAACTTTTGCTGCATAAAACTTGCCCAACTGTGACCTAATGGAAGAAGTCACTGGCTTCTGAAATACAGGTACTCTAGCCTAGCTCTTGAGCCAGGGTCTCACAAAACTGTAAGCTGTTTTTGTGGCAATAAAGAAATTTATTATTTAAAAAAATAAATTAATCCAATTAAATGACTATTTCATGAAAAAGTTCAATAAGATTAAATGCACTTAAGAGTATTAATGATTTTAATTACTATAATTCTGTAAAACCACATTTGTTACGGCCACGAATGCCCGTGAATTATATTTTAATCAACATACAACCTGACACTGCCGTTTGCGAACTGCAAAAAATATAAGGAAAATGAAATTTCCCGGGCCACCCTTGCGTTTCCACCTTAAGCACGAAACATTTAAAAACACTGTATTTGTTTTAAATTTTTATTACTCATACTCCGAAAGAAGGTCTGAAGTTGCCTGAGGAGCGGGATGAAAGTAATACTTTTCATCCCTAGGGAGAATCGCTTTCAACTGACAGATGTCAAATTATAAAAAAGACACTAGTTCTATTTTCACTTTTTCCAACCAAGTTCCAACTTTCTATGCAGCCACGATGTAAAATTGAAATAACTTAAAGTTAAGTATTGATTAAAGAATACATATTTTTGAAATCACTTTATTATAATTTGGTTTCAACAATTTCTTTAAAATAACATAGAGTTGGGCAAAATATTTACCACTTTTTCAATGATGAAAATGAAAAATAATGCCAGGCCACAAAAAAAAAAAATAGGTGGGAAAGCGGCAATCCGAAATAAAATTTACTATTTTTTTCTTTAGCTAATTCATGTTTTTATTTTTACTTTCCTTGTATTCGTAATGAAAAGCACAGTGTTTACCTCGGGTTAAAGACTTATTTAGTCCCTCGAACTATTGGCACCCTCACTTCATTCGGGCGCCAAACCCCGTCTCGGGACTAAATAAGTTACTTTCACTCCTGGAGTAACAATGTACTATTTCGTTTCCGGCACCCTCTGTGGAATACGAACCTCGGACTATGGCATCGCTGGGAGAGGGCAGCAAGGGACAAGCTCGAATATTTAGGGTTAAAGATACAGGCTCAATGGCGCTAGCTGGCTCGAGCAAGGGCCGGGATAGGAAAGAAACATGGCAGTGTTTAGTATAAATAGTTATTTACTGAGTCTAAACCGTATAAACTGTTATTTACCGGCAAGGATTTATACTTAAGAAAATATTGACTTACTAGATTTTACAATATAGCTTTTGTTGCCGCATTCAGAGAGGACAAACAAAAGTCGAATTTGCGTTAGGCACGAGAGACCTTTTGCAACGCCTGATTAAAAAATACGCGGGTTACTAAGTCTTAAAAAAAAGCGAAATGTGAAATTATTTAATATCGTTATAGGTTTCGGTAAAATAACCTTCATCATCATCATCTGCTTAGCCTTTTCCCAACTTTATTGGATCTTACCGGATGCAGGTGAATACCAATATTTTACATGGGGCCACTGCCTATCTGACCTCCACAACCCAGTTAGTACTGGGTAATATACGATACCCCTTTCAAAAACCTTTAACTTATTCAACATAACTATTTAGATATAGACGTCATGCATAGTAGCGGGCGATGGTGACGCCTCCGACCAGCTACACATGTGTCGTATTGACAGGAAGCAAAGCATCGCAGTGCCTGGTCCATACACACTTTTGATATTCCTACATGGGCTGTGGTTGGTGAGTGCTTTATTTTTACATGACTTAGCATTTAAGTACCTACGTTTAAGAGCAGTTATTTGAAATTCATGTATTTTTATTTCGCTATCTCAGTTATATTTATCTTATCTTTGATAGCAACGGTACTTACTTCTATAAGTAAGTCATTTCTTGTTACAACCTAATTACTATTAATTAGGTTGTAACAAGAAATGACTAGTGATTTATAAAGAACACGAAATGTCTGCAACGAGTGACATAGATGTAGACAAGCATTTGTGAATATGTATAGATATAGCACAATAACAAGAACAAAGCCAACAATTAATTATCTACATAAAGGTTTAAATGTGAATATTATTACTTTGCCTATGACAGGTAGATCAACTGCTCCCCAAGTGTCAGCAGCCCAATGCACTACGCCTGAAGCAAAATCTGCTGTTAGAACACCAGAAATTGCTGCTAAAAATAATGAGGCATCCGCTTGTACGTGTCTGGCCATGAGAACACCAGCTAAGACACACAACGTGCAACAAACCACCACACAGACCCATTCTTGTAGTCTTTTGCCTGTTAAAACAAAAATTTCAATCTCAATTCTTAAATTAAAATTTTAATTTCTCATACAAGTATAACGTAGCAACATGACCTTATGGTGAATCAACACTTACATTTTGTAAAATCATTGTTCTCTGTTTTACAGCAGCATAATGATAAATAATTTATGTGCTGTAAAAATTAACACATTCAAAGTATTATTTTATGTATATACGTAAACACATCAACAATGTCTAGACAATTTCACATGAACATAGTTGATTTCCTTGTTGTTGAACGTAATATGAATGTACCTATTTATTTTTAACAGAATTCTAAAAAAGGAGTTTATGTATTCCACCAGCATCCTATTTTTGTCATGTATGTACAACGATTTCTCTGTGATTATTGGTCCGATTTTCGTTATTATTTTTTCATTTTGTAGAGGAAGCTCGCGGTGGTCCCGTGTAAAGGAGATCACCCATCATCAGTCATATCATCAGATCAGTCCATACATTTTTGGGTTATTTCCAAAAGTCAAGAACAAGGTCCAGGCTGCCGGTGGTCAGGGCTCCACAGAGAGGAACCACCTCACTGTGCGTGCCGTGTCCAGGAGTTCTGCTTTTTTTGAATCAAGCTCTTGATCAAGTTGCCAAGCGAGAGCCTCATCAGATGTTGGTCGAGAATATTATTGTAATCATCCTTTATAATTTGTATTTCTGTACAAATTACTTTACATTTTTAAATATTCCATAAAAATAAAAATTGTAATCATTATTATTTACTTAAATATTATACCTATCAAATATATATTATACTACAATATGGTGGCATAATAAAATAATTATGTTTATAACTATATATATAAACATATAACTAGAAAACACAATAATAGATAACTTATAAGTTATCTATTTAAATATTGCGTTTATTTTAGTTGACCAGCATAAAATAATATGCCCAATCTGGGTGATCTCAGATATTATGTGGTTGAATAACTTCGACGATTGAATACGACGTGAATTGACTTACGATTATTATGTTATGCTCTATTTAAATAATAGGGGTTAAAGTATGAAATTGCCGTTTTATTGTAAGAGGTACTTCGAATTGACATAGAACCTTCATGGTTTGAGATTTTTGAGTAAAACTTTGATTGATGATTGTTATGAGTGATCTTAAATAATACGTACTTTTTCCTTTATAGGGTTCCGTAGACAAATGGCAAAAACGGAACCCTTATGGATTCGTCATGTCTGTCTGTCTATCCGTCCGTATGTCACAGCCACATAGAATAAAAGAAGAAAAAATATAATAAATTTTGGGGGTTCCCCATACTTAGAACTGAAACTCAAAAATCGTTTTTTCATCAACCCCCCCCCCCCCCCCTCTAATTTCTTAAGTAACAGGACGAAAATTCTGAAAAAAATAGGTTTGTAGAACGTAAAAAAACTTTCAACGAAAATTGGTTTGAATAAGATTTGATATTTAGTTTTTGAGATATGGGACTTTTTGACCAAACTGCAGCTGTAACTTTGTTTTTCATTAACATACTATGAAACACAAATTTAGTTTTGCTGTTGAGTGTAAATTTACTTATGAATGACCGTTCAAAACATTGTTATTACATTGTTTGGGGCTATGGAACCCTGTGTGCGAGTAAGCCTCGCACTTGACCGGTTTTTTTTCTATGTTGATGAAATTATGATATCATAGTAACCTCTCGTTACCAAGTTAAAAATGCCCGATATGTCATGCTATGCAGTAAGGGGACCGGCTCCCGGGACTTTGGGGCAATAGGCTCGCCCCCTATTATACTCATGTATAATAGGGGGCGAGCCTATTGCCCCAAAGTGACTTAAACATAACTGGCGAAATGTGGGTGTAGGTAAACCTCTGTATAACCCTTCGGGGATTACAGTAGTGATGTCATGTTTATGTTAAGGTATTGCTTAGTATTACTGAAAAGCTGGCATCAAAAACGTATTGATATAGTTTAATTAACCATAAAGAACATAATGGAACCTTAAAAGGAACATTTTCTTCTTGTCAAGACCTTCTTACCCCTTATAACTTGTATCTTTCTAACTATTTTAGCAATTTCTTATTCAGTTAAATTTAATGACAGTAAAATTATAACAAATTAATTTTAAAAAAACATTTATTTGCTGTCTAAACTTACAATCCAAAACTAGGAACATTAATTTCATTTTTGATCCTCTCACAGAATAAATATTTTTATTGTAATTAAAAAATATATATATATATACTAAATCTATATGAGATCCCAATAGAACAATCTAACATAAAATTTGGATCAATCATCAAGTATATTAAAAATCCAGAATTATTAAGACACTGTAGGATGCAAGAGCAAGCGAAGCGAAGTCAAAATTATTTTTGCCCCACCTTGGAGATGTTAGATTTTCCTTTAATCATTTATCTAAGTGTATTTGCCAAATGATGCATAAATTTTCAGAACAACTTAGATCTTGCTGGCTCTTGTGAGCCGGCAAGAGTATAGTGCTTCATGCACTATACTCTTGCCGCCCCGCGACCCTCCATCTCTCTCCTATAGATATGAACTATAGTCCAGTCATTTTAACATAAAAAATTCGGAAGCTTCGGAATGAAGAGATAATAAGGTGAATTTTCGTATATACCTTTATTTTGGGGTCTATAAGTTGTCTCAAAAGTCTGATAAAATCTGGTCTGCGTATTAAGTTATCCAAGTTCAATCCTCAAAAACTGTTTTTCTATTGCTCCAATGATGTTAACATCTTTCATAAAATTGTAGAGCATAATATTTGCGACAAATTTTATTTGGAACATTTTCTTATGCACTCTAGCGTTTCTGCGATAAAGGGCGGTGAGCGCGCAGCGCCCAGACACCACCAATTATACGCGCAAAAATACGGCAATTCATTGTTATTTTATTAATTCTTTCGATACACAACTTCAATCGAGGTCACCTAGAAGTTGCCTAGCACCGAGGAATCGCCTAACACCTCTAACTGCTACCAATCCCCTAGGGCGGACTAATAGGTGCGGCATTCGCCGCCCCGAGCGGACTGCCTCCCCGCGCCATGGCCCTTTTGGCCCTAGGGTAAATACGCCATTGCTGAATATGCTAGCTGAAAAACCCTCTGGGCTCCCCTACCCCTACTATTACCTATTTCAATCTCAGGTTGTGAAATATCAAATTACACCTTTAACTTAAATTTGGATTGCCTCATGTCCCCCATCTTTTCCGTAGGCACACATTAGCACAGTTTATATACCTGAGTTACATTGCGCATCCATGTATTCCGAAATAAGTACGAAAAATTTAAATTCAACATTTTTGTACATTACACTTTAGTGTAAACCAAACAAAGGTATATATGCAAGACAAAACTTTTATTTGTCCTTTTGAATTACATACATGTTTATTATCAAAATCTAGTTTTTTGCCACTTGTTTTCACCTCAGTAAAAGATTTTATTAAGTGACACTTAGATGAAATTATGACATTGTTCTTAAACATTGTTGATGTGAATTATGTAAGTGTCAAGTCCCATTTAAAAAAAAAACTTTTCTCATAAACAAAAACAACTGACCTGGGCTATAAAGTTCAGCTAGTTCTTGAGCTCCACGATGTCGCGGACCCCAACGAGGTTGCCTGCCCACCACACTCGGCAATTGCGTATTTGCATTGGGGTCGTCTTCTGACATAGAATGCTCAAGAATTTCACGTTCTGTTTTGACCGGTGCCATTAACGTTGTAGCCATAGTACTAGCATAATCGAAATGTTCACAACTTAAGCCTCCCATGCCATCTCTTTTAGCACACGGTGCTATAGGTAACGGCAAAGCCATGACTTATGTTGCCAATGCAGAAGAGAACTGAAACAATTTTATGACACTATGAAAAAAACTTGATTTACTATGTTTTTCCATGTAATTAACGCATTGTCATCAAGACAAAATATCTAGGAGCACCAATTTATTAGTGCAAGTTTAAATACAGGGCAACAACTAATTTCAAGAATTTAAACTAAATCCTTACAAGATCACTGTTACGAATAAATAAAACTGCAGGCAAATTATACAATAATAAACTCATAAAACTTAATGATTCAACGACGAACCAGACAATCAAGAAATGTCACATCGAGTGTCAATGTCACAAACAGAATGACACACAACTTTTATAGTAGACATGGAACTATGCAGTACGGTACTTAAAATATGGTGTTTTAGTTTGACTACTTTCTATTTAAATAAACACAGTCATAACAACATAGATATGTCCGACATCATAGGGTTGCCGATTTTTCGTTGACAGGACTGATCTCAAGTTTGTTTGAAGGTCGTAGCCAGCAAATTAAACCACTGACCTAAGGTGGAAGCGCCAGGGTAGCGAGCGGAATTCAAATTTTCTTAATTTTTTTGTAATTTGTAGGTCAGTGTTGGGTTGTATGTTGATAAAAATATGATACGCGCGGCCGTAACACGTATGTATTTACAGTATTATATTAGCGTGACTGTCCTCAAAAATTTGGCGCACATTTATAATCGTCGCCTTTTAGATGATTGTAACGCAGAGCAAAATTCGCAGGTGATATCGATATTTTAACCAATGTGAATTTGTTCATAAATCATTTATTTGGATTTGTTGCTTTCTTACTCTATTTCGTAGAAAAATATATATACGACGTCTACTGCTGAAGCATCGCCACAATCTAAGTAACAGTAATTTACGTCGCCAGATACTTGAAGCCTTCTTCATACAAAAAGCTTGTAAAAAGGCATAAAGTCTTTTGACAAGCCTTTGATATACTTTATTCATAAGTTTTCAAATTGCAATAAATAAAATAAGATTTATTATAGGTAATGTTTTAATTACTTAGTTCATAAACATAAATAGGCAAAAACAAAACAAAAAAATCCGGCCAAGTGTTAGTCGGACTCCCGCATCGAGGGTTCCGTACAAAATTATTAAAACTATTTTTATTATATGATGTAACTAAAAATTTACGGTGATCGCAATTTTTTCTTAATCTGTGCTATAAGACGTTGCGTACTAAATTTCAAGATTCTGAGTTCACGGGAAGTACCCTGTAGGTTTTGATTCCCTTGCGAGTTTCGAAAATTTGCGACATAAACGGCTGTATCTTTTGATTGCGTTGGCTTGGAAGTTTGTTTTTTCACAGCTCCAAGGGACAGTAGACCTAGAGTATTCGATATAAATTCCAGCCTGATACCACCTCGCGTTCCTGAGAAAAAGGGTATTGACAGACAAACAGACGGACAGACGACGGACGGACAACAAAGTACCTAATCCTATAAAGGTTCCGTTTTTTTTCTTTTCGAGGTACGGAACCCTAAAAAAGGATTTTGTATAATTAAATAGCAAATGATTTGAAATAATTAACATTTTGTTTGATACAAGTATATTATATTGTCAATGTTGGTGTACCTATTATTACGTAAAAACAATTTTGTCAATAATTGTTTTTGTGTGGTTTTTACAATAAATTAGTTCAAGGTCCCGCCACTGAAACAGTCGTTCCGTAATCGAATAAGTTCACTAAACTTGTGTTGAGAACTTGAGACTGAGAGTGCGCCATTCACTCGAGCAATTTGTGAAATGTGCTTATTACTGCAGTCTATAACTTGCTAATCGTTAATATTTTATTCACGACCTAATTTTAGTAAGACACAATTATTCTCCTTTATCGTACTCGTATAAATCGTAATATTACATATTATATATCGTAATAAGCACATTTCACTTATTGCTATATTAGCATACACCAACACCTATCAGATATTCAAATGTAGATCAACAACAAAATCGGGTTGGCCCGTAGGCTGTATGGGACCTAACGTAACGGAACAAAGAAGACAGTTTTTTTTCTGTTCCACGTTTTACTGTAAAATGCTTAGTGGAAACCGTGAAAACCCTTACCTTGTAAGTAGGTATGTATATTTATGAGAAATGAGACTCCGGTGTTGAACTGTTAGGTACATAATCATACTTACATATAATTACTTTTTAAAGCACCTGTCCCACTACCCACAAGGATTAGATATCTATGTATTTTCTATCATAAGAAACGTCTTTGCGTACAATTGATTTACGTCCCGTCATCACATGTCAGTAAAAGACAAAAGACGAAATACATATTAATATTAGGTAATAGTTGACCGCTGACTGTTCCACCGCCGCGCCGGTGCCTGCGATAACTTTCACTCCATTAAGAGGGATCTCTAGTGGGCCTTTCTCCATACAAACGTATTCCGCTGTTTTCTTCGTGGTCTAGAGCAATGATTTTTTTCCAAAAAATTTTTGGTTCTTATTAATACATGCCCATATCCTTCTTTAAAAAAAAAACATAATCACTAAATGAATTATGACACTCCAAAAACCCGAATTAAAGCCCGTTTTTACCGCCATGTTCAGACGACTATCAGACAAATTAGAGAAGTTTTTAACAAAAAAGAAAGTATAGATAATAGTAGCATAGATATAGGCTTTTCCTCTAAATTTTTATATTTGAATTATTTAGATCAGTTTAGTTTTGAAGAAGAAAACAGCGGAATACAAAACGTCTTTTGTTCAAGATTTTTGTAGGTAAAATCAACCTGAGCTGTAGTTGTCCCTTTCGCACTTTACGGGGGCTTGGTCAGGCGCAGCGCGACGGCAATAGTTTCTTCAAATTCCTCGGGACTAGAGTCCCCTCTGAAGTAGTCGCGATAGGATCTATCAGAGCATTTCTCTTTTTTTTGCCATTCCACTTTTGTGGAATGTCCCATGATATTGTAGATGAATAACTTTGGTGTAATCTATATATTACTGATACTGTTTTGCTTAGCAGCATAATTGTTACTTAAATTTACAGAAGATAATTTACCAAATAATAAATACATAGTATTTAAATAAAAAATCAACTAAATATAAGCTGTCCAAAATTGTAATGTATGAAAATTCGTATGTCCCAGTCTACCACTCGCAATTTCAAACTCAATTATTTTGATAAGGTTCAATGAAATTATACTGAGATTTTGATTTAACGTATTACAAGGTAAAAAGGTCCACGTTGTAATGCCTTTTTGCTAATTTGGTTAAATTTGTACGGTTATTTAATGAATTTTAAACTTGTCCCAGAGAAAGTTCCAAAAATGGATTTCAGTTTTTGTTACGTTTTTGTCACACATGTGAAATATTAAAAACTTCCATTCGGCAAACTGTCAATTGCCGTTCCGAAGTTTGTAGTGTGCGGATGTACTCGATTTTGAGGAAATCTCATTCCGGTTTTTGTTATTGCTGTTTAAAGGAAAGTTGATAATATTTACTCACTCTTGTTATCTTATTACAATAGTTAATACTAATACTAATATATATACTAATACTTATATACTAATAGACATAACTGCAATTTTAACTACCACAAAAATATTAAAAAAAAATGAAACACTTGTTTCGTTACTTTTTTTTGTTACTTTGGGGTAGTAACGTATAAGCGGAAAATTTAAGTAACAAAAACGGAATTACAAAGCTATGTTTACAATTCAACAGCACAAGAAAAGGCCACTAACTGCGGCAGAAAAGATTAAACGTTATAGAGATAAATAAAAACAAAACCCGGATAAGTTGGTGTCTGATTAAATTATAGTTTATTAAGCGTTGATTACGATTTGGCACAAATCCGTCTTTTTAGGGTTCCGTAGCCGAATGGCAAAAAACGGAACCCTTATAGATTCGTCATGTCTGTCTGTCCGTCCGTATGTCACAGCCACTTTTTTCCTAAACTATAAGAATTATACTGTTGAAACTTGGTAAGTAGTAAGTAGTCTGTAAACCGCATTAAGATTTTCACACAAAAATAGAAAAAAAAACAATAAATTTTGGGGTTCCCCATACTTAGAACTGAGTTTTTTTTTTCATCAATCCCGTACCGTACGTGTGGGGTATTTATGAATAGTTCTTCAAAAATGATATTGAGGTTGCTAAAATATTTTTTTTTAAACTGAATAGTTTGGGCTAGAGCCACTTCCAAAGTGATAAAATGTATCGCACACCAGGTGCAATAACGTCATAAATGCTAAAATTGCTAAAATGAGTTATTGATCACAAATGATGTCAAACATGCGTCTACATCCGGTGCAGCAATATCATAAATGTAACTCCTAAAATGACCCACTGAGGGCGTAAGTGTCGTTGTGGTTTTGGCGGGTTTTTGTGAACGCTAGTGCGACAACGTTCTAATTGGTCAGTTGCGCGTGTTAGAATATTATTGTTTTAGTTATATTTTGATTCAAAACATACACAATTATTATTTAAAGTTAATTTGTTAATTAATATACGTATTTTTAAAGTACACTGTCGATTTGTATAAATTTAGTTCGGTGTTTAAAGTTTACTCTAAAACCGTTATTTTATGAATTTATTTATATTGTCAACATACTCAATTAATATAATTTAAAAGTAATTCGTTATTTTAGACTTAGTCATGTATTTTTAAGCAAAACTGTGATTTTAATAGCCGTTATTGATAAATCTTCATATAAATAGTTTATCCGTCTGTACTTTTGAGTAGTGGGGATTCTGGTATAATAAGACGTTGCCTCGCCTGGGCGGGGGCACTTCTTGGGTATCTATCGTCGAGGACAGACATCACTTTGTACTACAAGCTGAATAAACTATAGATAAGTATACTTGTTTACTATATTCGTGTTATTATTTGTAAACTCATAAGGTTATTTTAGATATTATGTAAAAATAAACTAAATGGTATAAATCAAATTGGTATTATTAACATAACCTATTTAATCTGTAAAAACTTTGACTTGACACAAATCTTATTAAATAATAATACCTATTTCTTCTAACATCAGAAGTGGGATAAAAGAGAACCTTTTGCCATGAAATATAGTTGTTAATTTTTTATAGATTATGGAGCCGTCTCAGTTATTGGAAAGTATGGTGCAAGCCATCCGCGATGCAGTAACAGCAAATCAGCGCCATGATGACATCGCACTACCGCTCTTCGATCCCGATAAAAATGACAACGGAGCAGAGACGTGGTGCAGAAGCATCGAGAAACTTGGTGCTGAATTCAAGTGGAGCAGTATTCAACAAGCCGCTAGAGCAGGTAAGGCCCTTCGGGGTTCTGCATTAGCATGGTTCAAACCTGGGAACCAGAGTCCGAACGTTCTTGGGAAACTCTCCGCAAAGATCTGGTAGATTTGTACCCAGAACAAAAAGAAAAGTTTTCAAAAAGCCGTGCTGTATACTTCTGACTCTGCTGACACTTACTGCGAGTTTGCTAGAAAAAGGTTAGATTGTTATGTAGTACAAGAGTAGCATTTACGCAACCACAATTGATTGAGCTTGTATGCGGAGGAATAACTGAAGTTAACGTTAGAATAGGTCTGTTGGTACAATTCCCGAATTGATCGCCTTATTTTCCACATATGAAAAGGTTGCAAACAAAAGATCTTTAGAGGTAGCTATAAACTCTTTAAGTCGAATAACGAGTTAAAACCTAAAGATGAAAAAAAAAAACTTGTTACACATGTTATACATAAAATAAATATTAATGGCGTCGAAAATTAATTCTCTGTTTGATACCGGTGCAGATTGTAGCTATAATAAAAGAATATATAGCAAGGCCCCTGGGATGTAACTTCTATCCATGTTCATTATATTTAGATGGCATTGGTAACGGAAAGCTCCATGTTTTTGCTAAAATATTAGTCTCAGTCCATTTTCGGGACTTATGCAAAGACATAGAATTATATGTAGCAAAAGACTCAGACTTCCGTTACGATTGTATTATTGGACGTAACGTAGTCAAATATCCTGATGTAGCTATTGTATTAGATTCTGAGGGCACTAAATTAGTTAAAATAAAAAATTATGAATTAACGGTTGCGTCACTTTAAAAACTTCATGGAGTCTCTGTCACTTAGATGGATGTTTGCAAACGATATAATCAACATTTTTCAAAAGTATTCTATCACGAAGTAGTGTATAGAAAGGGGCAGTTTGTTAATCATGTCGATTATTTTAGTTGTAATCCAGAAGTAGACCACTCTTTAAATAATACATCTCATGCCTTGTATAACGTACCAGTCCCTCTTAAAGCAGACCATATATTATCTATCAATTTAATAAATTCACCACCACCTCGATCTTGGTTAGAAACTGCTCAGGACAGGGATCCGGAAACTCAAATCCTAATAGAAAAAGTAAGAGCTAGACATTTAGATATTAACCAATACATGGTTCGAAATAATTTACTGCATTACAAAATGGATCCATCAGCCGCACCTAAATTATATATTCCAAAAGGAAGTAGGCTGAGTATTCTTAGTTTGTTTCATGATGAAAATTGCCATGTGGGTTTAGATAAAACTTATCAAAAAATACTTGAATACTTTTGGTTCCCTGGAATTATATATAAATTCATAAAAAACTATATTACTCACTGCCTAATTTGTGTGGAAAAGAAAACTCATCATGGACCAAAGCAAGGAATGCTCCATCCCATAGACAAGATACCTATACCTTTCCATACAGTCCATTTAGACTGTACAGGACCATTTCCACAATCTCCTGACGGTTATAAACATTTACTTAATATGCTAGACGGTTTCACAAAATTCTGTGTTTTAAAGCCACTAAAAACAATGGGGGCCCAAGAACTGGTTGATATTTTATGTAATTCTCTCACTGATTTTGGTACACCATCCTTAATTATTACTGATCTTGGAACCAATTTTGGTTCAAGACAATTACAGGAGCTATTTGATATCTGACAGGTTAGACACCACATGATACTCGTAGCTACCGGTACCCCACGTGGTAACAGCCAAGTAGAACGATATGTTTCCACAATTACAAATATGATTAGCACCCCTTGTACTGACGTGTCAGACTGGCCGAGCGTTTTGTGGAAAGTCCAACTGTCTCTTAATACCACAATGATAATATAGAATTTAACATAGGCGACTGTTTACGTAAATCAGGAACATAGTCGACATGACAAATTAAAGGCAAAATTTAAGGGATATACATATATGAGATAATCAACATATTAGAAAATAACAGGTTTTTATTAAGGGGTGTTGGAAATTTGAGAAATATAACTGTTGTTAAAGAGAAACTTCTGTCTTTGGCCTGGTAATTGGGTTGAACAAAACGATAACGCAGATTATACTGGCGTATAATGGTGTATAAGTTGTAATTTTATTATTATAAAAATGATTGTAAAAAAAAAAAAACATTGTGATAAATGAGAATAAAAGAAGATATTATGAAACAAATGTAAAAATTAAAAATTTAAAAAATGAATGGAACAGTGTAAAAATGAATGGAAAAATGTAAAAATGAATGGAAAAATGTAAAAATGAATAGAAAAGTGTAAAAATGAATGGAAAATTGTAAAAATGAATGGAAAAGTGTAAAAATGAATGGAAAATTGTAAAAATGAATGGAAAATTGTAAAAATGAATGGAAAATTGTAAAAATGAATGGATTATTGTACTATGAGCTTCGTCTTGACTGTACTTGCGGCGGGTTTCGCCACATACAGTAACATGTGATTATGTTTATATGATTATGTAACGAAAGTGAATGGTAAAATTAAGTTTTGGCTACACTTGTTTTGGTTTGGTTACACTTTGTTTTTATGTAACTATGATTATCTTGTACTTCGAGAACGAAGTACATGTCAGTTTGGCCGTGTTAGAATATTATTGTTTTAGTTATATTTTGATTCAAAACATACACAATTATTATTTAAAGTTAATTTGTTAATTAATATACGTATTTTTAAAGTACACTGTCGATTTGTATAAATTTAGTTCGGTGTTTAAAGTTTACTCTAAAACCGTTATTTTATGAATTTATTTATATTGTCAACATACTCAATTAATATAATTTAAAAGTAATTCGTTATTTTAGACTTAGTCATGTATTTTTAAGCAAAACTGTGATTTTAATAGCCGTTATTGATAAATCTTCATATAAATAGTTTATCCGTCTGTACTTTTGAGTAGTGGGGATTCTGGTATAATAAGACGTTGCCTCGCCTGGGCGGGGGCACTTCTTGGGTATCTATCGTCGAGGACAGACATCACTTTGTACTACAAGCTGAATAAACTATAGATAAGTATACTTGTTTACTATATTCGTGTTATTATTTGTAAACTCATAAGGTTATTTTAGATATTATGTAAAAATAAACTAAATGGTATAAATCAAATTGGTATTATTAACATAACCTATTTAATCTGTAAAAACTTTGACTTGACACAAATCTTATTAAATAATAATACCTATTTCTTCTAACACGCGCGGCCTTCGATCAATAATAGAACTAGATTAAGGATCAGGAACAAAAATGAATCGCTAAAGTGTCCACGTTTGCACACACGTAAACATCTATATTTCATAGAAAAAAGTTTAATAATATTAACAACTTCAGTTTATTATAAACCATAACACCCTCACATAAAGTTTAATTACAATTGCAAAAGATATTTATTTAAGTCCTTTCATCGGAGAAAGCTAAAAGGCAATAAATTTAAAACGTCGCTTGAAAATAAAAAGTCATGAGTACAAAAATATTTATTCTAAAATGTATCTTAAAATCTAAGTGACAAGGTTAAAAACATTACGTTGACAATTTCGTGCTTACACTAATTTAGAACTAGACGTATTTCTTGGTATTACATTTCAATGCTCAGAACACAGTAAGTATTGAAAGACGTAGAGTCGCAGAATATATTTTTTTTAGGCCAAGGCTCGTTTTGTATGGTGGCAATTTTTTTTTTAAAGTAGTAGATTAAGTAGTAGGTACTATATTTAACCGACTTTAAAAAAAGGAGGTTGTCCATTCGACTATATTTTGTTTATTTGTCCACCTATTTCTCCACCAATAATTGTAAACCGGTGTTAAAAATTCATTTTTTTATTCTAAAGCATATACTCTTGTGGTGGTCCCGTTGTCACCAAGTCCTAGAGAAATCGAGGCAACCCTCTAATTATATAGGTGCATACAATGTTTTTCATGATCTAACGAGGCTCGTCACGTATTCCTGTGGTATCATCAGAACTTAAACTTGTTGAACCTGTAAAGAAACAGGCGCGGTTTATTGAATACAGTTTTAAAGTATTTCAAGAAAATACCTACAGGTACTTATAGTTTTCTTCCGATAAAGATTTTTGTAATCTATTTGCGTGTTCCCAGTTATGTCCAAACTATCAAAATAAATTGAACATATTCTCGAATGTTTATAAGGTTTATGTATTCTGCACATCGAAATGGTTCGCTAGAAAATCTATAAACAAAAATAATATATAAAATAACAACACTACTCCATGTATTGCTGGTTCCAAAACAGTCGATGTTTGTAACAATAGTTGGTGCGTTGTTGCAAACATTGGCCAAACATCAAAATATTAGCTAACTTAATTATTTTTACTATTTATACTGTTTTTATTTCACAAAAAAACACTTAAATAATATAAACTTACCGAAATAAAAAAATCCTTCCAAAATCGTGGATTTACGGTGGTTATTTTCACAGTTTTAAAACGCGCACTACGGCATCTCGACGTCTTTACGTTGGCTATGCTTGGACAATACTAATTTGAAATAAGACCACAAAATTATTTGTGGTCTAATTTTTCGTGCCGTTTTTGAAGCGCTCATCGGGAATCTAGTACTATTATTGATCGAAGCGCGCGGCCCCCCGCAGGAAATGTTTGTGAGTAGGAGCAACAACGTCATAAAGGTAATTGTGACAAATATTTCATACAATTTTGGGGCAAGAATGTTAGACTTATTTTAAACTGCTACATAACTGTACCAGTATAATAAGCCTGTTATGGTAAAAAAATCCTTTAACTGTTTTTCTACCAATTTTATTTATAGCCTGTTAGTTCCTCGAAACTCTGATTATGAGTACTTAAATGTAAGAAATTATTCATTTTTTTTTAGATTTTGTATTCCCATTTATTTTAATAATAATATTGATTATTTTTTACCAGTGAAAAAGTCAATTATAAGTGCTATTTAAGACATTTAGAATTTTGAATTTTTGTTTTGTTCGGCCTTTATGACGTTATTGCACAGAAAAGTTATACTTTCAATTTAACTTTCTGCGCAATAACGTCATAAATGTAGGTATCGTTTTTAAAAACATTAAAGATGTACCACTTATATAACATTTTTATTTATGAAACAACCTTAATTTTAAAATATGGAGTATAAACAATATCTTGGTAATCGATACATAATAGTAATGTAAATACATTTCACTTTATCAAAACAACAACATTTAAATCGATCTCCTGAAAAAACGTCATTTGTTACTTATGACGTTGTTGCACCTGGTGTGCGGTATGTCCCCCCCCTCTAATTTCTAAAGTAAGAAGAGGAAAATTCTGAAAATATTTAGGATTGTAGAACGTAAAAAAAACTATCATCGAAAATTGGTTTCAATAAGATGTGATTTTCAGTTTTTCAGATATGGGACTTTTTCATCAAACTGTAGCAGTAACTTTGTTTTTCATAAAAATACTATGAAAAACAAATTTAGTGTTGTGGTTGAGTGGAAGTTTACTAACTAATTACTACTAACTAATGAATGACAGTTCAAAATATTGTTATTATATTGTTTGGGGCTATGGAACCCTGTGTGCGAGTAAGACTCGCACTTGGCCGGTTTTTTATTTATTCACATCTTTAATCCTTTTATTACGCACTATAGACCCAGCTTTGTGTTTTTATTTTGTTACCGTTACTTCCTTTTTTGTTACTGTCCCAAAAATCACCCGTCTCTAGACTCACTTTTATGTATTTACTAGCTGACCCGGCGAACTTCGTACCGCCTTAGCGTAGCAATGATGCACTACTTTATTTTGTATAGCTGACCTATCTTAGGTATGAGTCACGTTTCCGAATAAACAATGCTCTTTCAATTTAGTCTATGGCTGTGAATGACATTGACATTCGTTACGCGCGTTTTTTTAAATATGCAAAATTAAATGTATATTTTTCAATCTTTCTGAGAGATTTTCTTAATATTTTTTTCCGTAAGAACCTTCTCCTAATAATAACAAATACAACAAAAAAAGAATTAGTGAAATCGGTCCAGCCATTCACGCGTGATGCCGTGACCAAGGAAAACGGGTTTCATTTTTATATATATAAGATAGATTTACTAAAACAAAAAAAAAAAATGTACAGAAAATCAATTTTGCCCAACATTTTTATAAGCAATAAGCAAAATCTTTCAATTTTGTTTATTTTTCATATAATCCAAACTTTAAATTGACTTTGAAAGCAAAAAAAAATAAAAGCACCTAAATTGGATTTTTCAGTTTTCTTATTAATCCTTTGCAATAGTTTTTTTTTTTAATTTATCATTAAGTTTAAAAAAAAATAACGTTTTAGCCACAGAATTTGCGACATTACTTTATTTTACCAAATAAGGAGTAACAAAAAATTAAATTTAAAAAACCCCCGACACAAAAAACCTCTAAAAAGCCCAAAATGCGTTGTTGGGGGTTTATATCCAGAATTATTTAAATAAAAGGCTTCCGATGATTTTAGAGCTGTATTCCGTGCAAAGACAAGATAAAGAAGAAAAAACAAAAAAGTTGTACAAAGTGGTAGGTACTTATAAAATTAATTCTTAAAATCTAAGCGTTCCCGCAATGAGACATGTTTGTGCATAATTGCTAACTAAAGTTGACTAGGCGTTACAGTAGTAACGTGAGTATTCTAAACATCCCCCCGGGCGTTGAGAGATCGTCTCTCAACCAGAATCCTCTGTGTGCGTTAGAGGTAACGGGCATATCTTGCTGAAAGCTCGCCGAACCACTCCACATGTCGTCTTGATATCAGCGACGCGACTGATGCCGTCCTGTCCAGGGAAAACTGCCGTGACTCGGCCCAATCGCCACTTCAAAGGAGGTAGTTTCTCATCCTTAATGAGCACAAGAGTGTCCTTTTCTAATGGCCTAGTGCAGGATCTCCATTTCACTCGCTGTTGTAGCTCTGAGACGTATTCTTTGCTCCATCGGGACCAGAAATGTTGACGGAGTTGCTCTATTCTCTGGTATCTGGTCAAATAAGTCACGGATCGGTCCTCGAGGTTAGGTACAGGTAGTGCTGTCAGTGGCCGTCCTATTAGGAAGTGTCCAGGCGTTAGCGGCGACAAATCGTTGGGATCCGATGAGAGTGGTGTGAGTGGGCGAGAATTGAGTAAAGCTTCTATTTGAACTAACGCAGCGTTCAGCTCCTCAAATGTAAGATTACAATTTCCCAGTACTCTTTTTAAATGGTACTTGGTAGATTTAATACCGGCCTCCCAAAGACCTCCAAAGTGGGGGGAATAAGGGGGGATAAAATGAAAATTAATTTCTTCGTTTGCTAAGTCACTGGACAACGAATTGCAATTACTCTTTATAAACTGGCCGAGTTCGTTATATGCGCCAATAAACGAGGTCCCATTATCAGAGTAGATGTGCTTAGGTTTTCCTCTTCGCGAAACGAATCTACGGAGAACTGATAAAAAATTGTTGCTTGTTAAATCACCTGCCAACTCGATGTGGACTGCCTTAGTCGTGAAACATACAAAAAGAACTACGTATACTTTAGTAAGACGACAACCACGTCCTTGTCTAGTGGCTGACATAATCGGTCCAGCATAATCCACACCTACTGTTTCAAAAGGGTAACCCCCGGGAATCAAACGCTGCTGTGGCAAGTTACCCATGAGAGGAGAGACTACCTGTCCTTTCATACGACAACATAAAATACATTTACTATAAATTGATTTAGCTAAACGTCTACCACCAATTGGCCAATAATTTTCTCTAATTGACGCTAGTAACAGTTGCGGCCCAGCGTGCATAAGTTTTTTGTGCATAAATTCAAACAACAATTTTGTGACAATATGAGTGGACTGTAATAATAATGGGTGTTTTTTGTCGTAACAAAATTGTGAATTTTCGAGTCGACCTCCGACACGCATTAATTTATGTTCATCTAGAAAAACTTGAAATTTAATCAATGGACTCTTTTTCGGTAAATCTTTTTTATTTAACAAAAGTGTGTATTCTGGAAATGAGTCCTTTTGCGAGAGCCTTATAATAATATTTAATGAGTGTTTTAATTCATCAGTGCTGAGAAATTGTTTTTTAGGTGATTCTTTTTTAGTACAATTAATTATAAATCTGAGAACATATGCCACCGACCGTTTAAGAGTAGTGAAATTTGAAAATCTATTAAATTCTATAACTGGTCGGGGACTTGCATTGGTAACAAGTAAAGAAATTTCGGAACGAATTTCAGGAAGGTTTTCCTTTGTTACTATTGGATTACTAGGCCATTTCGAGATATCGTATCTCAAGAATTCAGGGCCTGACCACCACAAATCTAAAGATTGCAAAAGACTTATATCTATTCCGCGTGATATATGGTCAGCTGGGTTTAAATTTGTAGGGACGTGCCTCCAGGAGCATGCAGTTGTCTTGTCCAATATCTCTGCGATACGATTGCGCACAAACGGCTGTAATTTATTAGGTAACATTTTAAGCCAGCCTAATACAACCGTCGAGTCAGTCCAAAAGGTGACACTTCTGACTTGAGCTCTAAGAGCGTAAATCACCTTTTCGTAAAGACGAACACCAACCAACACTGCGCAAAGCTCAAGCCTCGGTATCGTAATTGGTTTAATTGGAGCTACTCGGCTTTTGGCAGTAAGCAAACGTACTAGGACATTAGTATCATGACTTGTACTTCTAACATATAGACATGCACCGTATGCAATTTGCGATGCATCACTAAATATGTGCAGGTCTATATCTTCATACGAATCACAAAGTACAATCCGTGGAATACTTAACGTATTTAACAGTGGTAAGTCTCGTATTATATTGGACCAAATTTTACAAATATCGGTTGGCAACTGATCGTCCCATGCCAATTTCTGTACCCAAAGTTTTTGTATGATGGTTTTCATAATAATAATGTAAGGAGCTAATAGGCCTAGCGGATCAAAAATCTGAGAAATTGTAGAAAGTATCCCGCGTTTTGTTATTGCATTAGTAATATTGGGATTAATTGAATAACATAACACGTCGGACTCAGTACGCCAGCTCAGACCTAAAGTTTTGCAAGGTTCTATTGAACCAATGTTCAAATTTAATGAAGAATGATCTGTTTGATCAGACACTACTTGAGAATTATTTGATTTCCATTTACGTAACGGCATGCCAGCTGAAGCCAGCTCTGCGGTTACCTTATGACGTATTTCAAGGACCTCTTTAATTGTATCCCCTCCCGAAAGCAAATCATCGACATAAAAATCATGTTTTATGATAACAGCAATTTTTTTGTCGGTGCAATCGAGCCCTACCTGTCTAAGACACCTAGTGGCAAGATACGGTGCGCTAGCGGTACCGTACGTAACCGTATTTAACTGGTAGGCAACCATAGGCTTCGAGGGATCATCCCGCCAGAGTATCTGCTGTAGATGCCTGTCATCTGGGTGTACTGTTATTTGGCGGTACATTTTCTCCACATCTGCGGAGAGGACATATTTATATTTCCTAAACCGAAGAAGAATTGACACCAAGTCATCTTGTACAGTAGGTCCCGTCATTTGTAAATGATTAAATGATACTCCTGAGGTGGTGGGACTACTAGCGTTGAACACCACCCTGAGTTTTGTAGTTAAACTACTTTCACGCACCACGCCATGGTGAGGTATAAAATATGCAACCTTCTGTGGATCAGGTACACATTTAGACATATGTTTTAACTCAATATATTCTTTCATGAAATCACAATAACGTGCTTTAAATGTTGGTTGACCCTTAAATCTGCGCTCTAACGACAGCAGACAGTGCTTAGCTCTATGAACAGAGTCACCTAAGTTATGATGTGATTGTTTTAAAGGTATTCTCACACAGAAACGGCCGTCCTCCAGACGCGTTGTGTTTTGAACAAAATGCTCTTCACACATTTTCTCCTCTTGAGAATATACTGATGACTGATGGCTAACTTCTTCAAGCTGCCAAAAACGCATTAAAAGGTTTTGGATGTCATCAGTACTTGAGCTGTGTACTAAAACATTAGTTTTGGGATTATTAATATTTGTAAAATTACATAGAGGAAGCGAACACGGCACTTGGCCACTATGTAGCATAGGGCCTGAAGCTATCCAACCAAGTCTAGTTTCATATAGCACCGGTTTGCCAATACCGAGGTTTATCTTTTCTGTACCCAAGAGGTCCCAGAAAACATCTGCACCTATAATAAAGTCCACAGGAGATGGTGCATAAAAGTGAGGATCAGCTAGACATAAATTACTCGGAATATTTAATTCATTAAGATCCAATTGACGACAAGGCACTTCATCAGTAATAGAAGGTAAGATAAAACAGCAAATATTTTTAGAAATGACTTTATTTGAACACAACACATTTTACCTATTGGTGACTTAGAATTGTTTATACCCATCAGTGACTCGCTAACTTTGATAGTCGGTAAATTTAATAAATTACAGAATTTTTCTGTTATAAGGCACGACGTACTGCCACTGTCAAGAATGGCACGACCGAGATATTCGCAGTTATTGCTATCATAAACTTTTAATAATGAAGTGGCTAAAAGAACTTCTCCTTTATTTTGTACATTCGTCGTGACTTGTGCCGATAATGTTACGTTATTGTTAGCCAATGGTTCAGTAGCGTCACCGCTGTCATCACGGTCACCAATGGTAGTAGACGGTTTAATTGTTGACTTAGCTTTGACATCTGTAACATGAACAAGTGTGTTGTGCTTGCGCTTACACACTTTGCAACCACTTGATTTGCAATGATTGGCATAGTGGCCTGTGCGGAAACAATTAAAACATATTTTATATTGTGGCAGTAACTCTAACCTCTGTTCATTACTAAGCCCTAAAAATTGTGAACAATTAGTGAGGTTATGTTCACCTCGACATTTCGGGCACGGTTTTAATGAATTAGAACCAGAATTAGTCCGACTAGTTGTTGTGTTGGTCACAGACACCATGCTTTTATGTTTATTGTTGGAATTGGAAGAATTATTATTTGAATTATTTTGCGACATTTCGATAGTTTCTAACAAATCTGAACGATTTCGCAAAAAACCAAGAACCATGTCTAATGTGATAGACTTTTCTTTATTTATACCACCTTTAAATTCTTCCCATTCGCGAAAGGTTTTACAATCCAGCTTGTTTGTAACTAAATAAATTAAGAGTGTGTCCCAATGATCGGTTGGTTCCCCTAATGATTCCAACGAACGCAAGTTTTTATTTACAGAATCAATGATACGTTTTAAATTAACAGATGACTCCTTCTTAATTGTTTCGAGACTAAATAATGCTGTTACATGATTTTGTATTAAAATCCGCTTATTGTCGAAACGTTCACACAATATTTTCCATGCGACGGAGTAGTTACTGGCAGAAAACTCAATAGATTGAATCACCACAGCAGCTGAACCCTCGAGAGAAGCCCTTAGGTAATGGAATTTGTTGACGTCATCTATTTCATCATTAAAATGTATCAAACTAGAGAACGTGTCATGGAACTCCAACCATTTTTCATAGGAACCACAGTACTTTGGCAATTGTATGGTAGGTAATTTAACAAGCCTACGATTACGTGTTCGTGATGAACAATTATCATTTTCCAAAGGATCATCATCCTTAGTTGTTTTTAAATTACGTGTAAGTAACTCTTGAGCCTTTGAAAATATCTTGTAATATATTGATTCAAACTCGTTTCGCTCCTGTATTTGACTATTGACGTCATCAACTAAACACTCCAATCTTAATTGAACCTCGTCAAATTGTACAAATAAATTTTCTATCTTACCCAATCGTAGTTGCAATTCGCACACCTGTGATGGATTCAACGAATCTTCCAATTCATTAACATAATTAGAGAAAGCTGTCAAACGTCCCTTATAACTTGCCCTTCTTTTAATTAACTCCTTGTCAGTCATTTTGAGACACCGGTATTACACTGAAATATACAAAGTTTACAATTAAATAACGTACCTACAAATGCCTCACAATAACAATATGTTTTGCAACTGAAATACAACAAGTTAAAATACAATAATTAAAATAGTAATCTACCTAACAGATTGTTTAATACCAACTTACACTGATAACAACTTAGCTGTAAAACTGCAACAATGATTAATGATATATTGATATAATTACCTACTTTATAAACAATACACCTAGTTTCTGCTAAGTTTAAACAATGTAATCAGTTAACTGCAAATAAAATAATTATCTGGTTATAACAATCTAAGTAAAATAAAGTAGGTAGTACTAACCTTAACAATTTTCGGAAACTTACTCGAAATTTTACCTTAGAACAAACCTAATTAAGAGTACTGGGTATTTTCCTTAATATTATCCACTGAACACTGTATTTATCCACATCCAGCTATCCAATATATCCAAATTTTGCAATATTTCCAAGTCGAAGTTCGCATTGGCCTTTGGACTCCTTGTACCGGGCTGCTTCAATAATCTTCAATACTTTAATTCCAGTATAAATCCGTATTTTTGTTATTTCCGCTGATTATTATTGAATCTTCGTTAATATCCGCTCGTTAGGACCATGTTGGGGGTTTATATCCAGAATTATTTAAATAAAAGGCTTCCGATGATTTTAGAGCTGTATTCCGTGCAAAGACAAGATAAAGAAGAAAAAACAAAAAAGTTGTACAAAGTGGTAGGTACTTATAAAATTAATTCTTAAAATCTAAGCGTTCCCGCAATGAGACATGTTTGTGCATAATTGCTAACTAAAGTTGACTAGGCGTTACAGTAGTAACGTGAGTATTCTAAACATGCGTCGTAGCGTCGGGGGTCCGCTTTGTTCTGTGTTTGTACTAAACGGTCCCCCGACGCTACTTTACCGACGCGACGCGGCTTTTTAGAAGTTTTTTGTGTCGGGGGTTTTTTTTTTAATTTTTTTTAATGCTTTTTAAACTTATATAATTTTTTCTTAGCCTTGACTGTCCTACTCCTGGGCATAGGCCTCACCCCTTTTCTTTCAATTTTCTCGGTGTTGCATGTCTTCTCGCTAAACCAAGGAAAGAAACCAAGGAAAGATATAAATTAAAAAAAAAAATTATTTTGGGGGAGGGGTTGCACCCCCTCCCCTCATTAATGCCCATGGTGACAAGCGACAACATTTCAAATTTCAAATAGACTACCTGTGAAAGTTGTTTATATCTCTTCATCAACTAGAAAAGAGGTGATGATCTTCAAACGGCAGAGCAGATTTTCTCGAAACATAGCTAAGAATAACACTCTCGATTAAAATACCTTTCTAACGACACCACTTTTATCAAAATCAGTTCATCCGTTTAGGAGCTACGATGCCACAGACAGACACACAGATACACACGTCAAACTTATAACACCTCTCTTTTTTGGTCGGGGGTTAAAAATAGGAACGTTTAGCCTACCTTCATTTAGATTTTAATAATATTTTTACAAAAATCTTAAAATAAATAGAATTCCGTTTGAAAAATTAAAATATTCATGAAATAAACTATCTGATGTCAAGACAAAAAAGCGATTTACTGATATTTTTATTTTTGGCGACTTTGAAAACATGGCAAAAAAAAGAGAAATGCTTATCACAGAAAAATCTCGTTCAGCGATGCTACGATGTTGCGCTTGCGCTTGTGATGTTTGCTTGGCGACTGAACACTAGCTGACGTCATAATTGATTGAAAAAACATGTTGATATGCTCGACACTGTTTGTTTTTACTTTATACCTTTTCGCTAATCTTGTGCTGTGTCAAGTACCTAATTTAAAAGGTATTTTTCTAATAATAAATGACAAGACAATGATGTAAATTTGTGATTATGAATTATGTTAATTGTTATTTCTGAATGTGACTTGCGTCATCCGCCTTTCCTCAACTATGTTGAGGTCGGCTTGCGGTCTAACCGAATACAGCTAAATAACGTGTAGGTAATTACTTACTTAGGTTTATGAAACTGTCGAAACTGACCATATACAAGGTGTAAGGGACACCGACGCGAATACGCTTACCATGTACCTGCTGAGTACAGTACCTACATAGATTTTTTTCTTCGGTTAAGTATTAAAAAAATATCAGCTGTTTCTACAAAAGTGCAATAGGTACCTATCCGGTCAAAATGTATGGGACAGCAGTTTTTTTTAAAATTACCGATGAATATTTTCAGTTCAGAATATTATGATGTACTGAGTACGTATGTGGTAAGCGTTTTGGCTTTGGCGTCCCTTACACCCTGCATCAGCAGACCAGACAGTTGCTCTACAAGCCAATTACTGGGTAATAGTAAAGCTGGGCAGAATAGTATTTCGAACTCACCTAAGGAACATCCGTAACGGCTGTCAATGTTCTATAAATCACAGCTAGGATTTACCAACTTTTTATCCAAGAGTCGATGCGTCTGGATACCGCTAAGATATTTTATATTTTCTACTATTTTATATGTAAGTACTAACTTACAGGTAGACACGCTTCAATCATCGCATCGACTCTATGTCGATGATATGGCCAACTGCGTTTGGCCATAATTATCATTAATGAGGCTAAGGAGCAACTCGTCCCACTTGAAACTGGGACCAAGGACCAATTCTACCCTTTCTTTTTCGATAGGGGTTAACTGGACCCAGAGAATTTAGATGCAAGAGCGAGCAAAGCGAGCTCTGGACTTGGGGCACCCCGACTCGGACAGGTTACGTTCGAAGGGGGTGGCGGGGTCTAGTGAACAAGCGGAGCGAGCGAACTATGACCCCGAAATCCCCTTCGTGTTAGGTTACTGTAAACCCTGCAAACTGAAATAGGAGCCCTGCGTAGCGGTGCTACGTCGACTACGCTTTAAAAAAAATCCTATTATCAAATAAGAAAAGGTGGTATTAGTTACTGATCGCAGTGTAGATTTAAATCATTCAATTAACGTATTATTATTCGATTTAATAACAGAACACTTGTCCGCCGCCATGATGCACAACAAAAACTAAACGATATCAGCGCCTCTAACGGTGGATAATGTAACTATTTTACGATATGATCACTAATGTTTGGCCATATCATGAAGTAGCCGTGCGTTTAGCTATTCATAATATCGTTAAACGCTGGTTATTCATTGATTACAACTATAGAAATACAACCATTTCATGAAATGGGTGGCCACATCATGAAGTGTTGTGTTGTTTGATCGAGTTTCTGAATTGTCCCGATTTTTGTCTTTTTTTACCCCAAAATGATACGTTTAGCATCCTTTTCCCCGTTATTTTCTTCAAAATATAGGTAAGGGGATAGAACTTGGATAGAACCGATGTGGCATATCGACCCGCCGCCATTTAGATTTTTTTCGAAATAGCGGTCCATGATGAAAGTGGTATGTATGGGTAGAGGTCACTTAAACGGAAAAATGTCAAGTAACATGGTATTCCTAGAAACCCGTACTACTTTCAGGATTCAAAACAGCGTTCGTGACGTCTGATTTTTACCCTTCTTGCGCAATCTACTTACCAATGTTACCAAAATTTTAATATTATAAACATATCCAAAAAAAGTTAATAAAAAATAAATAAAAAATGTACTTGTCACACTAGCGATTATTTAACTGTTTTGTATCCTTTATTTAATCTGTGTACAGCGTTGTGGGCTGCAATATTATCTTTAAGTTTTGTGTATTTCTTGTTCCTATACTTTATATTGTAGCCAATTTGTAGCTGTTTGTTGTAACTCTTGAACAAAAAAAAAAAAAGTGTTCACTTTGTTTACGGATATAAGTAGGTAATTTAGCATTCATAGCTTTCTATCCTTTAATTTTTGTCGATTCTGTTACATCTTTGCAGTTTGGTAAACCTACATAAACCATATACCTGCTCTGTATGGTGTCGGACGTAAAGAATAGCACCATCCCATATCTTCCCGTGGGTGTCGTAAGAGGCGACTAACGGACTTGCCAGAGAATGGGCAGCAGCTTTCTCTGTGCTTTTGTAACAACCGTACTGAGATCGCCAACCCGCCTGCCAAGCGTGGCGATTATGGCAAAACCCCCCAAAATGTCAATGTGTAGGATCTATGCAACACATAATTGGTTCAAGCTGAGACGAGGAATAGGCGAACATACACTTTTGGTGCACTGTGAGCTGATAGTTGAGCTGGCGAAGATTAGGTCAGGGTAGTAGTACCTGCGTTTCCAACGACCACTGTTAAAAGAGGCCGGTTGTTTGGCGTCATGGATTAGTGCCAGTTCATTCGACTCTCATCCATTCTTCGACTGCATCTCCACTTATATCCGTGTCGTTTTAACCCCAGCTGTTCAACTTTAATTGGCTGGCTGCTAAGATCTCTGGCGGAACGAAATTAAATGCGGTACCGGGTGGTTTATAAATGGAGGTGATGGAGCAATTATAAACAAGTACTGCTTCGATCAATAATAGTACTGTGATAATTTCTATGTTATTCTCGTTTGGTGGAAACTAAGCTTCGGAGTGACAGATCTCGGCTTTAAGCGGCAGTCCATCGATGTGTGGCCGGCTTTGGGTTTCATATCGATGGTTCTCTTGAACGCAACGAATGTCGCAGTGAGTTTTACGGCACTAATTGGAAATAATTTCCGATTTGTCTTGAGAGAACCATTCGATGTTACTCGAGACTACGCCCAGTGCCGGTTTTATGGGAGGACTTGGGATTGTTCATAATAAATTTACATATACAATATCCACTATTTAAAGACGTAAAAACCGCCTGCCAAGCGTGGCGATTATGGCAAAACCCCCCAAAATGTCAATGACCAATGACACTTGGGGGAGGCCTATTTCCAGCAGTGGACGTCTTTGGGGGCTGAAATGATGATGATGAAACCTACATTATTAGGTATTGGTACGCCCTCGCGCGCCACGCCTCGCGCCGTTTACGCGACCAAGCAAAGAGATAGAATCTACAATTCTACATTGTAAATAGCTTTTCACACCACCTGCTCGAAAATGTCAAATTATATGTCAAGCAACCTTAACCTAAAGTGAGTCATTAGTGGCCGGGGGCACAGCCGGTCAATAATGTTGTACTGGATTTCATTATGACCCGCTGGTCAATAATGTGATTTGAATTTGGAATCTCACATGCTCAGCTAAATTGGCAGTATAGTACTAACAAACACCCTTTGGTGCCAGAAAGAGAAAAGCTATTCTCGATACCCTTACTACACGTGGATGATATTCTCGATTTCCTACAAAATCATAACAACTGCTTCTTCATATCGTTGCCATGTTTTCGAAGACAAAAATTATAAGAATAATTAGATAACTACGAACCATTTTTTTTAAAGTAATGGATTCACATAAAAACTGGCATTAAAAATAACAAATACCGTACCGCGCCGTAATACCGTAATAGTAATTGGCTGAAACATTAGTTAATTTATTTTAAGTAAACTGCGCAAAGATTGCTGTGGATTTTGTGATTTAATAAATAAATAATAAAACCGTTCTGTACTACAGTCGATTTATCACATTTTATCAAAAATACTCTATTTTCACGAGCGTCTCCAATGACGTTCTAAATTCAAAATTCATACAGTCAATCATCCAAAACCATTCTACCAGCCCTGTATAAAGCTTAGTTTACACAAACGCCACTTCCATGAGAGTGATATCAATAGACACACACAACAAAACCGTAGAAGAGACTTTTTTTTTTGAAAATCGAATTGATCGTGTCTTGGCTACTTATTGGTAGACGCAATAAAGGCGCGAACTTTTGGCATTTGAACTTTAAATTTATCAACAAAGTATTATAAAATGTCGAGTGATGAAAGTGATTGTACTCCTAAATTCATTACAACCGAAGCTAATAATATTTCCAATGATTTACTGCCGGAAAAGTCAAAGGAAACTTATATAAATGCCTACGACAATTTCCAAAAATGGAAAAGTACGAAAGGCGTCAAGTCCATTTCGGAACCAGTTCTATTAGTGTATTTTCAGCATTTATCTTGTACTCAGAAGTCAAGTAGCCTATGGTGTACTTATTCAATGCTTAGGTCAACAATAAGCATGAAACACAATATAGACATCAAGACATACGCTAAGCTATTAGCATTTTTAAAGAGGATATCGGAAAGTCACCAATCAAAGAAATCGAAAGTTTTCACACCTTTGAATGTTGAAACTTTAAATTATTAATTTAAAGTGCATATAACTAACTAGTTCTAAATAACTTATTCTTACTTTTTGTTTATTTAATAAATACTTTGTTTTTCGTACTATGGCTATTATTTTCTCACAGTAGGTGTAAAAAGTAGAGTATCCTCCTCTGGGCTAAAGGTGTCTTTGCCTTGGGCTAACTTGAATCCCTCGCTGCATTCAGGATTCTTGTATTAACTCCCTCGCTTTGCTCGTGAGTTAAATCCCGAATCCTTCATTGCGCTCGAGATTCAATATGACGCCCGTGACATAAGACACAACTTTAGCCCCTCGGTGCATAATCTACTATTATACCAGAGTCATTCGCGTAAGATAAGTACTCCGTGAAAAAAGCCGATCTTGGGTAATTCATTGAATACGTGATAGGTAGGTTACAATACGTCACATCAGCCTCACATCTATAGATACAGCCGAGCGTTCTGTTTCAAAGCTAAAATTAGCAACACCATGCGCATGCGCATATGTCGCTCACTCGACTCATAATAACACTGTATGGTTTTTTTGAAGATAGCAAAAATAAAAGCTCTGATTGTCATGGTTTGATCTGTTAGCTAGTGCTTGTGGTAAAAACGTCTTATTACAACTAGATATTATCATTTTACCGGACACATTGGCGTCTTTATTCATTGGAAGAACTAAATTATGTCGGTAAGTAGGTACTACGTACCCTTCCTTAATACAAATAAGCACTATAGAAGTGCCGTACATCATTCAGCAAGGATTTTATTTTTAATACCTATACAGACAAAGATACCCGGCCGCGTACGTACCTACTTCATCTCAATATTTTAACAAACGTAATAAACGCGAAAAAAAATCATAATGATGATTACAATGACCCCTTCCGTAACGGCTTAGGGTAAACAAAAACTACGTATCTACTTATTCTTGTAGCAATAATATCTATCACCTTCTGTATTAGGGTAACGCATTAATATCCAGAATTCAAGACGTAAAACTAAAAAACTGAATTGAAATTTATCCTACATGTGATACTTTTCCCAAATGATTGCTTATTTTACCCCCATTAAACCTACTGCATGTCATGCTGTTGATAGCGTACCGATAGCATACTATCTATACTCTATATGTATACTAACTCTCTAACATTTTTTACAATTTTTGTCTGTCTGTCGGTCTGTCTATCTGTCTGTTTGTTCCAATCTGTCTGTATTGTCTGTTTGTGGCTAATCTCTGGAACGGCTGGACCGATTTTGACGGTACTTTCACCGGCAGATAGCTGATGTAACAAGGAGTAACTTAGGCTACTTCTATTTTAGAAAAATCTAAATCTTTACAAATAAATAAAGGTGAAGAGGATGTTTGTAATACTAAATGAACCGGTTTTTATCACATGCATATGAATGTATATACGGTACATATACCAAAAAAATACATTTTTAATACAGTTGCTCAAAAAGTGGCGTATTGCAGGGACGTATAGCGTTCGGGATGTGAGCTATTACACACTCGAGCTTTTTCTTTACCTTGTCCGAACTCGTGCGTTCTCTTTCCCAACTGTCAAAATAATGTCTATTAAAAAGAAAAAAAACCAACCACGGAGTTTTTACTAAATAAAAATCATAGAAGTTTTTATGATTCATGCAAATATTTCTAAAACGAAGCTACTAAGTTGTTTCAATATTAGATTTAATGGCTTGATTCAATGAGTTAGGTTAGGTTTCATTTCATTTTCATTTCATATCAATTAAAAAAATTCTACTGAAGACTTGGCTGTATGGGCATAGTTCCCATTACCTACCCAGAATGGGTAAAGAAAACAAAAAAAAAAACTCTGCTTATATTCTTTTACGGTTGGCGCCATTTTCCAAAAATGTTCTTTATTAGATTGCTTCATTTTTTCGCAACTGTATTAAAAATAGTTGTTCAGTACACGTGCGGAACCGTCATTGCAACTTGTTCCGACTGTCAACCCTCACCTTCGGCTGCGCCTCGGCTCGGGTAGACATTTGTCGGAACTCTTTGCAATGACAGGCTTTCCGAACTCGTAATGAAATATACTATTTTACAATTTTTGTCCGTCCGGTCTGTCTGTCTGTTTGTTCCAGCTAATCTCTGGAACGGCTGGACCGATTGTGACGGGACTTTCACTGGCAGATAGCTGATGTAATAACTTAAAATACTTCTATTTTAGAAAACTTCAAAAAATATTATAAAAAAATAAAAATGCAAAAACGAAAAAATAAACTAAATAACTTTTATTAAGTTCCATGCGGACAAAGTCGCGGGCACAGCTATTTACTAATAGGTTGAAAAGCTGGCGTCGCATACCAAATTACTAGGTATACAGAGTAAAAGGGACACCTACGTTAAAACGGTAACTAATATTCAGTATTTTTATAGTGCGTACCGCTAAGGAGTGGAATTCCCTGCCGGAGTCTGTGTTTCCCGATAGCTACAATCTAAGGGTCTTTAAGTCAAGAGTGAATAGGGTTTTTCTAGGCAAGCGTGCTTCACCGTCGACCACATCATCGCTTACCATCACGTGAGATAGTGGTCAAGCGCGGGCCTATAGATAATAATAAAAAAAAACATCATTGCTAACACGCACACAGATGATTTTTGCCGGTTATAAAAAAAAACAGCTGTTTCCTACAAGACTGCAATACCTTGGCAAGTAGGCACAGTCAAAATGTATGGAACAACTGTTTTTTTTTTTAAATTACCCATTTAATTTCTAGGTGTAGGTATTCAGGATGATGTACTAAACACTTCGGTGTCCCTTCCACCTTGTAAACAGAGTGAATTTTTCAAGTGGAAGTAGATGGCTGGAACTACTAGAGAATTATAATTGAGAAAACGACACAATCCCATCGATTGATTTGGGCTCGTTTGATTCGTCTTGACGGTCCTAGATTAAGCTGAAATTTTGCACACACCTTTTGTTCTAACCACAATACATTCTTATGACAGCGATAACTTAATCCTGCAGCCAGGGTATCTCCTTACGAGGGAACTCCTCAACGGTTAATAGCGTGGACACGAAACTTTGCATACTAGTTCATATTTGATGGATAATCACGATAGGATATATAACCCAAGTAACACGTAATCTGTATAATCACTGAATTAAAGACTTATTTACGTTTTAAAGTCAGACTGTCACTTTAAATCAGTTTTGACTTAGTTTAAATGCTTTTGAGTAGAATGTGGTAAAATTTATAATGCATGAAGCTATTCTATGGTCTAAAAAATAAAGTTAATTGGCTTATAATCATACTAAAACATTAATTACTTTTAATATACAGCACCTAAAACAGCATTTACACTAACACAAAGGTTAAGACCTTATATTAGTAAATAAGAAATCCTAATACATTAAATAAACGTTGTCGACATATTTTATAGTGAACTTAGATTTATAAACACATTTTTAAGATTAAACGCATTATTATGATCTTTTCTTATGTTTATTTACAGCTAAGCATTAGCCAAACATTTACTAAAGTTTTAGCTCTGTTATCTTCTTATTTTATTGTTACTTTAAAGCTTTCATCACTATTTAGATAAATAAAAATGTAATTTTATTACTATAGGTCATAATTTGGCCATAAAACAATGAGTAGTATGATTATTTTCATTTGTGCGTTAGTATATACTCATTAGTAAATTTATGTCGCACGTGTCACGTTGTTGTCATGAATAAACAGTGGAAAAAGACTAAGAGAACAGGTGGAGTAAAGAGAAAGATAAAAACGGAATATTCAAACTTTATATCTGGTTTAAGTAATAAAAAACGTGTTCCAAACAATGATACTCTTGATACTCAAAATACAGAACAATCGGTAGTTGTGTGTGAGCCAAGCACTAGTCAAGAAGTTCCATCAAGTGGTTCCGTAGTACATTTAAGATTTGAAAATGAAAATTATTTTGCAGAAGTGTTATCAGATGGTACTACTTTCTATAAATATATATAAAATAAAATAACTTATTATTTAAAATATGTATATCTAAAATAAAATAATCAGTTATTTAAAAAGGAGGAGGTTCTCAATTCGTCGGAATGTTTTTTTTATGTATGTTACTCGATTACTCGAAGACGGCTTGACCGATTTCAAAAATTCATTTTGTGTTTGAAAGGTTGTAAGTCCTAGTTGGTCTCATTGTCACCAGGCCAGGATCTGATGGTGGGATCCTGGAGAAATCAAGGAAACTCCTCAAATATTATAAAAAGAAAACTCCCAAATCCCTATAGGCACACCTATAGGGATTTGGGAGTTTTCTTTTGAAACTGGTGCATTGCCTGCATGATGAACTAAAAAGAGTTAAATAAAAATATTTTTATAAAAAAATAAAGCAACTTCAAAAAAAACCACCAAAAAGTAGTGCTTACATTATTTGGTGTGAATGCAGTATTAGAGGCATTATTTCTTACATTTTGGTGGTTTTTTTTTTAAGTAGGTTTTTTGTGTAAGGAATATTGTTTATTTAGGTGTTTTTAGTATTTTGTTACAATTGTTCAAATTATATAAGTTTACAGAATCTGTATCTCGAATTAGGTATAAACGTGTCACTTTAATATTTTTAGATGATAGTTCTACTGATGACGAAGAAATTTGTACCGAATACACGAAAAATATCATTTTAAAAGATAAAATAAGAGAATGGGCTCTTGTTAAAAACATACCTTAAAGTGCTTTAAAAGACTTATTAACAATATTGAATGATATATACCCGGATACTTTGCCCAATGATCCGAGAACAATACTTAAAACCCCGAGGGAAGTACACATTGAAGTGGTGGAACCTGGTCTATACTGGCACAATGGCATTACAGGTCCACTTGAAAGAATATTGGCGTCCGAAACTCTTGAGCATGTTGTGATCAGAAGGATGGCGCAAAATAAAACTTGTGATATCGTAGGGAATTATTTCTGATTTTTTTTTTTTTTTTTTTTTTTTTTTTTTTTTTTTTTTTTTTGTGAATGGCATCTCGCAGTTCAGCCTCTGAGGCTGGCTACTGCTTAACCGGACAAACCTGTGGATGCCTCGAATTTAAGGCCTCCAGCCAGGCAAAAAGCTTATAAACTAAGCGACAGCGCTAAGGGCACCCCCTGTGGGGTACGAGCCTCGGCTTAGGGCGTCGCTGAGAGAGGGCAGCAAAGGGACAGGCTGGATCTGATTATCATTATTTAGGGGCTGATTTATAACTACTGGCTCAGCATCGCGGGCTGGCTCGAGCAAGGGTCGGGGGGGGGTTATTTCTGATTTATTGGTTCCTGCCTTATATTACAATTTTGGTCATACAACTAGCACTAGGTTCACTTATATTAAATATTTAATTGACCAATAGGAGCACACTGATTTCCAACATTTAAAACAATCTGTTGACAATGGATCTACGATGAACGCGCACCTATCTCGCTCTGGCGCGTGCGCTTCGTATAGCGTCGTCTGCTCGCACCATATAAAATACTATGGCACCGGCGCGCATCTCATCAGTACGTATTTGCTTGCGAGGCTGCTGCTGAAGTTGTGTTACAGCGGATGAATTTAGTTGTGAATGGATTATCTGAAAACAAAGAAAGAGCAGTTTGATACATTTATTTTTTATATTTAAGTTGATTTTAAAAGCGAATGTCTGTCGCCCTTATTTCTTTATTCATAGAATATAAGTATTGCAAGAATAATAAGTTCAAGTGCTTTGATATAAATAACAACCCTAAGTGCAAAAAGAACTGATTTGTCGTAAAACAATTTTTTTTTTATAGTTTTTTGTATAAGTAATGTACCTCATTCGACATACGGACTGTAAGAAAAACAGTACCAAATATTTAGGAGGTTATTGTACAGTCAGCGTTAAATTCATGTTAGCTAATAAAGTCAAAATGATTTGAAAAACACTAAATCAACTTCATATACGCAGTTCGAATTATATTGTTGTAAATTGTGTTCAAAATTATCTTTTTATCATTACATGTAACCTGCCAGGGTAAATGCTTAGATATATTGACTACTCTGAACACATACAACATTATGCATACTGTAACTGCCAATATTTATATGATATTTCGTCCATTAGATATTTTTTTCTACGATGCTTACATCTATGTGATGTTTTCTTGAGTTATATTCCTTTAGCGTAAGGTATATTTTTATTTGCATAAATGAACTGTCAAATGTTACCTACCTATTAAAATGACTCCACGAACGTCCCGTTCGTTCTATTCGGGCACATGATTCAGGGAATTCCCCAACTCATTTATTGTGATAATGATTTTATTATACTTACACTTGTCAAATTACCTAACAACATCATGGCATCAGGGCATCATGTGATTAAGGGATTCTAAGTTATTGTTTCGGTACCCTGATTAACACTATAGCAATCAATTTTTATGACGTTTAAGGGTAATGAACATTATAACATGCCTAAAAAGTGTTACAATAATGCTAAAGATATCACTTAGATATTTTATATGTATGTTGAATGACTTAAGCTATTTTTTTAAACTATAATAAGATTGACAACATTAATATACACTAGTTGAAAGTTTAAAACATTAATATTATATGACGCCATTTGCTTTCTGTTTTCTCTAACATAAAAAAGGAAATTATAGCACACATATGAATGAAATACTACTTATTATGTTTTTCTTATAAGCGAAGTATCGATAGAAGCAATTTTATAAACTAAAATTAATCAAATCGTTACAAAAATTACAAAAGGTGTCAGATGTCGATTCTAAATTTGTCCCTATTTTTATTAAAAAAGCATTTCTGTGAGGGCGCGTGAATTATAAGCCACAAACATATATATATTTTCACATAAGACTAATACCCCCAGCTCATTTGCATTCAAAACAAAATAAAATTGATGATTGACTTACCTTATGATAAATTATTTTCCATGAAGACACATAAAAACATCTCCACACAACACCAATGCACTGTAATGCACTAAACGAAATAATCAAATCGGACATAAGTTTCGATAAGTTTTTTCAAATACTTTTATACAAAGAAGATAAAACGTTCAGCCTTAGAATAAAACGTAACTTTGGCATAGTAATTCAAAAAGCTGTTTAAAAGCCGTACTAACGTCTAAAAAAATGCTTTTTACATTAGAATATGCTGTCTCACAACTTTACTAATGTCTGTCTTCAATAACATTATAAGCGCTGGTTAGCAGCACTAATAATATTTAATAATGCTCAATGCCGTATTATTTGGGGCCCAAATTGAGCTTACAAGACACTTATAAACTTTTATACGGCTAATATAGTGCAACATATGCTGCTCATATACTGCTTTGCACGTAAGTCCATGCTGTTGTACGCTTCTTATAATGTTGTTTTGTGTTACTTGGGAAGTAACTCCTCAACGGTTAATAGCACAGACATGAGACTTTGTATAGATACGCGTTCAATTTTGATGAATAAACAATCATAATTCCTATCGTTACCAGCTGATCCTATAGCCAGGATTGTTTTCTCACGAGGAAACTCCTAAACGGTTTGGCACGGATTTGAAAAAAGTGTTGAGATAATGATGTGTGGTCAGAAACAATTACGACAAAACTAAAAATGTTAAAATAAAATTATAAGTAAAAAAACCTTTTTAAAAACAAGCTTTTCTAGAGATGCACTGAAGATAAGAAAATAAATCTTGGAGCATTTACCATTCACGCGTTTTTTACAACCCAGTTAGTTTTCTTGATTTTTGGTAGTTACGGTACCAACAATACGACTTTTTAAACAGATTATTTTTTTACTTTTTCAGGTGACCATGTCAAGATACAAACAACCTAAAAAGCTGGAGACCCTAGCATTAGGTAGACTTGGAGATTGGGTAGCTAAACAGGCTGAAAACCAAATGTTGCCAATAGCAATGCTCACGCAGCAAGATACTAACATAGCCCAAACAACACTGGCGCGCAATGTTGAGACCATACGGACGTTTTTAGATATTAACGTTCCTTGGATGCTTCATGACTTATTAGTTCAAGAAACAATAAGAGCATTGTCAGAACTCATAGAGAAAACAAAGGAACACAAGGGATTTCGAAGTAGCATGGGGAAATTCGTCACTCAGATGAATGTAATTATAAAACTGGCAGAAGTGGTGTTTACCAACAATTTAACTGTGGTTTCTATTGACTCCATTCCGAAGATATTGCGGTCTATATTTTATTCGAGGTTAAACATGCTAAAAGGACTCGTTTACCTAAATCTAGGTTCACTATCCGGAGGTTGGAAAACTGCAGATATGGAAGATGCCATAATTAAATCTTTAAAGGAACTGCACCGCTTAAAATATTTAACTATGAATTATGATTGTACTAATAACATATTACAATGTATAAGCGACAATTGTAAGTTATTAGAAAAATTGGACGTGTCTTGTTCGAAATGCGTTGCTAATGAAAGTATTGATATCATTGCAAAAATTCAAAACCTGAGAAGCCTTCAATTATACAGAACACAAGTGACATCTGAAGGCTTCCTTAACGTACTTTTGAAGTGTAAAAACATTGAAGATATTGGTAGATGTGACGAAATTGGAAGACTTTTAGAACACATTGATTTAAATTACTCAGAAGTGTTAACATTTAATTTGAAAACATATGTTAGTCGTTACGCGACAAACAATCAATTACAGCTAGCAGTACAAATGTGTCCCTATATAAGAAGTATGACCGTTTTTCACAACAGAGACTTGCAAAATGATTTGTCGGTTCTTATGGGTCTACGGGATCTTAGAGAACTTAAATTGTTATCATGCGACTTCTACGCAGATCAGATTAAACAAGTTCTACAGGTTAAGGGCTGTAACATTGTCAATTTACACCTGGAACATGTCGATCAAATTGATTTAAATGCTCTGATGTATATAAGTCAAATGTGCCCCTTTTTAGAAACCTTAACTTTATACAATTGCACCTTAATACAGCACACGTCCTTGTATACAAAAAAACTAGAAATAACACCATTTCGTAACCTTAAAAAGATTACTTGTGTATCTACCTGTACAGAAGAGCAATTGTTATTCATTTTTACAAATTGCTTGAATATACAATTCATTCACATTGGTACCGCAATACAACTTACCGATGACGTAATATTTAAAATACTAGACAAAAATCCACTCATTTATTTAAAAGAATTGCGTATAATGCAGTCTGATTTCTTAACAATGATTTCCATAGAGAGAATAATACAAAGCTGTATGAGTTTAGAGATATTAGTCGAGTTAGAAAGTTGGTCGCTGTTAAATGAAAATGATCGTGATTATGTTAGAAATTATATCAAAATTAACAATTATAACATAGACACATCTCCGATCAGAAGATATGATTCATAGTTATTTGTCAAGGCCCTACACCAACATCACATACCGTTACCTAGTAAGAAATAAAGCTTCCCTATAGTAATATCAATTAATATTTATATAAATGTATCCTGATTTTACCCTACACTCGAACATTTAGGCTAACGATTGCGTATTTTTACCCCTTTATCAGGATGAATTTTAATTTTAGGTATCAGCGTGTAGTCGAGTGCAATTAGACAGTCCGATTTTCATGGGACTTTTCATGATCTTTTGAATATTTTTTGGCTAATTGCACTCTGGTAGTGGCGTAGACGACGCATCTTCTTGACTGTATAGTATTTAATAACGCGTAGACCGTCTCTCGCAGCTAACTTCCGAGCCGCCATAAAATTTATACAGAAAGTGAGCCACAGAAAAATAGTTTGAGATGTGCGTTTATTTTGAAATCCGAGCACAGAGCCTTCATACATTGTGGTTGAGTGTAAAAAAAAAAGGGTAAATGTTCTTTACCAATAAATAAAATTCACTTTTCACGGTTCACTTGGTTGGTTCTTAGCTATTCTTGGATCCGGTAGGTGGCGCTGTTGTTGACATCCAGAAAAATATACTTAATTAGGCCAGAAGACAGAACGGATGTCGGATCAGCTAAGTAGTAATTTATAAACTTAAACTGTAAGTAAAAAATAAACATTTTATTTCATTAAAAAATTGTTTTTGTCATTAAAACATTGTGTTCTAGAGGTGCGTATCAGATGTGATCATCATATTTAGGCTAGTATGTACAGCAGACTTATGGTACGTACTAATAACCGGAAATCTTTCTGTATGGGACCAACATAACGTACCTAATTTGATGGACTGGTTCAGTTTAATGGTCTTTACCATGGGTACCTTTAGGGGCTGCACAAACGTAGACACTTTTTGTTACCGACACGGCACACCGTCACAGGCGACCGGATACAGTTTACGTCTGCGCAGGGAGTGGCTGATTTCATACTACATAGTTAGTTATATAGAAATCAAACTTTCATTGGTAGTTTAGAGACACGTTTTCGCAGCGCCTTAATATGACCGCCCATTCTGGTCACAGTGTTGAGACTCCCTATGTCATCATGCTCTTGCCCTTATCCCAATTTATTAGGGGTCGGCGCAGCATGTTGTCCATACTTCTCTATTACTTGTCATCTCATCAGATACCTCCTTCTTGCCAAATCATTCTTCACACAGTCCATCCATCGTTTCTTTGGTCTTCTCTTATCTTATACCCATGTCCCGTCCACATTTATACTCAAACCTTTCCGCACCGCTCACAACTCTAGGAAGAGAACTGTGACCTGAAATACAGGCTCAGCCTAGCTCGGGCGCAGTTGCTCATTTATATTTTTTTTGTGCTTAATTCTAACTGCTTTCAAATCTGTTCAACATGTTATATTTTTTAGGAGAAATAAACTTATTATTATTATTATTTCCTCACGACATTTTCCTCATTCCTCCGCATCTCATGCCCATACCACGACAACCGATTACCAAACAACTTTTCAGTCACCGGCGCCACTTTCAGACTTCCTCATATGTACTCAGTACTTATTCTATCTATTCGCTTAACACCACACATCCCCCTTAGCATTCTAATCTCAGCCACATGCAAATGCCTTTCATTCATCCCTTTTGTGGCCCAACATTCTGATCCATACAAGACAGCAGGTCTAAACATGGTTATAAATCTTCCCCTTAATTTTAACGGGAATTCATCATTCATTTCATCCATCCAATGTTTCATCATCATCATCAGCCTATAATGTTCCCACTGCTGGGACACAGGCCTACTCTCTATGAGAGGGAGTGGGCTGTAATCCACCACGCGGGCCCAGTGCGGATTGGCAGATGTCACATGTCTGCGAATTTTTTGTTCTAGGACATGCCGGTTTTCTCACGATGTTTCCTTTACCGTTTTTGAGAGCAGCGGTTATGGAATAAATTACGCAAAGTAATGTGCCTGCCTGGGTTCGAACCTACGGCTTACTGCTTGTAAGTCGGGGCTGCTGGGCCACCGCTGCTCTCCATCCACTGTTTATTCTGTATTAACTCTACGATCCATTTTGCCATCGCTTTACACGAGTGATCCGAGATACAGAAAGTCGGAGCAGTCAGGCATGTATTCCGTTTGAGTTTTGGTGATTTTCAGACCAACATTCTCTAGCTTCTAATGCGATTTCTCCTATCTGCTCTGGATATCTGGTCCATCCTCACTAAAAAGAACAATGTCGTCGGCAAACAGCATGCACCAGGGTGCTTCTTCCTGTATGTTCGGCGACAGAGCGTCCATAATCATCAGTAAGGAGTCAAAGCCGACCCTTGATTCAAGGCTATAGCCACACTGAACTCGTCGGTGTTATCAGCTGTTGACTGGATGTGGGAACAAGATTGGCTGTACATAGCACGAATTAACTCTACATACTTCCCAGTCATACCTTTCGATTTCAAGACCCACCACAACACATCCCGAGGTACCCTATCATACGCTTTCTCTAGAACACCATGTGCAAGTTCTTGTGCGCACGACTGTTCTTCTCTCCTAATCGGCGAAAGGCAAAAGTGGCGTCCATTATTCCTCGACCTGGCATAAACCCAAACTGATCGGCTAATCTCATCTTTTTACCTCTCGCAATATTTTCTCTATTGCTTTCTCCTAAACTTTTTCATAATAAATGACATGAGCTTTATCCCTCGATAGATGTTGCAGTCCTACACAAGTACACACCACCTTTATTTTAAAAAAACGAGCACTAGCGATGTATTCCACGATTTTTGGGGGATCGCTTCTGCGCTCGACAAGTTATTGAAAAATAAAGTCAGCTACATACATCCGTCTTCTTTTAAACACTTCCTTACTTCTACTGGTATTTCATCAGGGTCGATGGCCTTTCCATTTTTCATACTTCGTACTGCATTCCTCACTTCGTCCATGCTTATTTCCGTCACCATACCTATATTTACTTGTACCTCATTAAGCACACCGCTCCATTCATTCTCTAACTTTTCAAAATAAACCTTCCATTTCCCTTTTACTTCATCATCTTTAGACAGAACCTTAACAGCGCCATCTTTTATACACTTTATATGATTTATATCTCTCGTTCTCCTTTCTCTTGCTTTTGTAATTCGGTAAAGCTCCTTCTGGCCTCTAGGACTATCCAGTGAGTCATATAACTTCTCCTGCGCCTTAGCCCTGGTAACTGCTACCGCCTTTTTGCTTTTCTCATCCATTCTTTATAATTCTTCTTCTTTTCTTTTTCAAACGGTCGTTCCCAATTGCTACACCCTGCCATTCTGTAAACGCAACCTTTTTTTCTTTCAGACTCTTTTGTACCTCTTCATTCCACCACCATGTAATCTTATCTATCATACCTTTCCTTTACGATTCTCCAAACACATCTTTTGCTACTCTTCTACACAGGGTGCACTAAAACTATCGGGAATGGAATATTTCTCCACTGTTTCTGTCACATTAAAATCTTTTTAATTGAAAACTCCTTGGTTTTAAAAATCGAATACCATTTATTAATTTAAAAAAAGATTCTCGGTCTTGTCACAAGGTTTTGTCAAACTTGTTTAGTCGTTGAGAAAATGGAATTGACTCGAGAAAATTCAAGAGCGATGATTTATTATGATTTTCGAAGTGGTTTAACACAGAAACAGTGTGTTGTCCGGATGATTTCTGCATTTGGTGATGAAGCCCCATCCAAAACCACAATATATCGCAGGTTTGCTGAATTTCAACGTGGACGTGTCAAGCTCAGTAATGATCCCCGTCTAGGTCGTCCAAAAACTGCAGTCACCCAAGAAAACGTTGATACTGTCGTAAGCTGATTGAGGAAGATCGACATGTGACATACCGCGAAATTCAGGCAACTTTAGACATTGGCATGAGTCAAATACAAATAATCATGCATGAACAATTAGGTGTAAAAAAGTTGTTTTTTAATACAGTTGCTCAAAAAGTGGCGTATTGCAGGGACGTATAGCGTTCGGGATGTGGGCTATTACACACTCGAACTTTTTCTTTACCTTTTCCGAACTCGTGCGTTCTCTTTCCCAACTGTCAAAATAATGTCTATTAAAAAGAAAAAAACAACCACGGAGTTTTTACTAGAAAAAAACATAGAAGTTTTTATGATTCATGCAAATATTTGTAAAAAGAAGCTACTAATTTGTTTCAATATCAGATTAATGATTTGATTCAATGAGTTAGGTTAGGTTTCATTTCATTTTCATTTCATATCAATAAAAAAGTTCTACTGAAGACTTGGCTGTATGGGCATAGTTCCCTTTGCCTACCCAGAATGGGTTAAAAAACAAAAAAATCTCTGCTTATATTCTTTTACGGTTGGCGCCATTTTCCAAAAATGTTTTTTATTAAATTGCTTCATTTTTTCGCAACTGTATTAAAAATAGTTGTTCAGTACACGTGCGGAACCGTCATTGCAACTTGTTCCGACTGTCGACTCTCACCTTCGGCTGAGCCTCGGCTCGGGTAGACATTTGTCGGAACTCTTTGCAATGACAGGCTTTCCGCACTCGTAATGAAATATACTATTCCCGATGGATACCGCATTCGCTCTGTGAAGAGCAAAAAGCGACTCGCGTTACTTGGTACGTCAGAACTCTCGAAAGATTCCACGCAGGATCCTCAAATGCTGTATACAACATCGTATCAGGTGACGAATCCTAGATATACGCGTACGAACCCGAAACAAAAAACCAGTCACGAGATTGGGTGTTCGAAAATGAGTTAAAGCCAACAAAAATTGTTCGTTCACGGAGTGTGGCAAAAAAAATGGTGGCCACGTTTTTCTCCAAAACCGGCCATGTTGCGACTATTCCTCTTGAGGGACAAAGAACGGTTAATACAGAATGGTATGCTAGCATTTGTTTGCCACAGGTCGTTTCTGAACTCCGTAAAGAGAACTGCAACCGCCGCATCAACCTCCATCACGACAATGCGAGTTCTCACACCGCGCACAGTACAAAACAGTTTTTAGAACAAGAAAAAATAGAATTATTATTAGACCATCCGCCGTACAGCCCCGATCTAAGCCCTAACGATTTCTATACTTTTCCTAAAATAAAGAATAAATTGCGTGGTCAGAGATTTTCATCACCTGAAGAAGCTGTGGACGCCTACAAAACAGCCATTTTGGAGACCCCAACTTCCGAATGGAATGGTTGCTTCAATGATTGGTTCCACCGTATGGAAAAATGTGTCAAATTTCGCGGAGAATACTTCGAAAAGCAAAAAATACATTTTTAAACAGTAATGTTGTGTCACTTCCTTGATTCCCGAAATTTTCAGTGCAGCCCTCGTAATACAGTCCGCTATCTCTTTCCAACATTCATTCACAGATTTTCCTTCCATATCCTTCATTTCAATCATCTTATCTACTAAAATGGCTCAACATACTTGCACATTCTTCTTTTTCTATCATACGCCATCTTGTTTGAGACTGCCTATGTGACATCACATATTTTGCAATTTTACCGACATGTTCGTTCATGTAGAGTTGCAAATAATAAGTTTTTTGGACGTGGTAAAAATTTCGTGTTTTAATACTTAGACATACTTATTAGATTTTAAAATGTGTCGTCACGAATTTTAGGACCCCTCCCACCCCTTCTCACATTTCGTGGAGCCCTCCCCTCCTGTTATCGTGTGAGTATGACGTAATTTAAAGATGGCCCATAGGTTTACAAACTTGATTAGGAGCCTGCAGCAATAGTTTGTATTTGCTTAATGCAGTTTTTTTGGTAATAGTCGGCAATAAAAAAGTTGTTACTTTTTACCAAACAACATTTCGGCCAATCATTTTGAGCGAATGATTCGAAAACGTGATGCTTTAGATGATTTCGTCTCATAAAAGTTAATACTTGTTTGTGATGCCAGCTATCGGCATTCGGAGGCCCAGTGGTGGCAACCCCGACTTACGAGCAGTAAGGGCGCCTTCAAATTAGCCGCAAAGAGCCGCGCGGTGGCAGCGCGGCTGCAGCGCTGCCGCCGCGCTGCAACCGCTAGGTTCGTGCATCACAGTGTTGTACCTACATGAAGTTTCACGATGCACTCTGACGACGAAACACTGCTGTTAGTGTTACAATTAAAATAAAAAAAGTTTTGGAAACCTATGAAAACGTTGCCGTTATTTTGTATAAGTCAACGAACTGAATTTCATAAAGTAAAAGGGCTACTGTGACCAAAAATTTCAAAATTCCAATTATCAAGAAACAATTTTACAAATTGCTATCGTATCGCACCGTCGCTAGTCGATCGATGAACTGTTGCGCGGCCGCAGCGCGGTGTAGCGCTGCAGTCGCGCGTTTTTTATTTAATATGGATTAACAAAGCAGCGCGGCGGCAGCGCTGCGCCCTAAGCCGTGGGTTCGAACCCAGGCAGGCGCATTACTTTGTGTAATTTATTTCATCACCGCAGTCCTAAAAAACGGTAAAAGGAAAACATCGTGAGGAAACCGGCATGGTCCTAGAACTAAAAATTCGAAGACATGTGACATCTACCAACACGCATTGGACCTGCGTGGTGGTAATAAATCCCACTCCCTCTCATAGAGAGGAGGCCTGTGTCCCAGCAGTGGGAACATTATAGGATGATGATGATGCCAGCTATTGATTAATATAGTTTTATGCACGGCCGCAATTTTTATAGGAAATTAAAGTGACAAACGAAGAAGGCAGAGGATAAAAAAATGGCATTTTAGAACCTCCCCCGACAGCGGTTCCATTACAGTATAACAGTATAGGTATTATAATTTTATTTAAGTATATTAGTTAATTATTTTTATTATATTTATTGCGATTGAAATTTAAAATTTTTATATTTGCTAATTTAATTGAATTATATATTTAATTTTAGTTATGGGCAGTGTACATTTTATTCCACATAAAAAATTATTGTTACTTAATTTTTTATATATAATTTGATGGTAAATTTATAATAATACTATTGTGTGGTGTGTATTTATTTCTCTTTTTTTTTGAGTTACTAGTGTGCTTACTAACAAAATTATGGATCATTGTGTCTGAAAATAAATGATTTGATTAACTGAATTGAATTGTAGTTTTGTAGGAAAGCGCAGTTTTTTTTGTTTTAATCTGACAACAAATTTCTATGTGTCTGAATGATGTAAGTACTAAATACTTGGTATTTACCTGTTTTAGTGTTGGTGTCCTTTCCACCTTGTATAAAAACAACCCTTATTTAAACAAGTTGTTAAATTTCTCATAGGTGTTAGTGTTTTATTACCACAGCTTTTTGAACACACGCAATATTGCTTGTTTATCAAAAGTGACGGAAGAATCGACAAACTGAAAAATTGTCATTGTCTATCTGTCAGTTTATTGATTCTCACTCTGTATTACAACAGTTCCCCATGACACAGCGAGGCCATTTCTTGATTGTATTGTGCAAGGAATTATAGTGTGGATACATGCTTGGTACAGTTGGTGCTCTGCAGAATTATAGACATCCAATACAAACAAATCACTTAGATTTTATTTCATAACTCCATTTTATTTTGTATAATTACACAAGAATTCTCTAGTGCGCCATTTGCCTCAGTTATTGACCTGTCTAGTTCTTTGTGATTAGGTACTAGAGCAAACATATATACAGGATATATGCCATTAGGAAAGTTAGCTTGTTTACATTGTTTGATTCTCTTCAAATTACACTTTTTAAATATTCTAATGTATTGCTTGAATGTTCGTGTGACTGATGAATCAGTAGGATCCTTTTCTATTTTTCCAGATGAAGTAACATTTTCTTTTACAACAATGATACCACCAGCAGACAGAGAATCCCTGAAATAAAAAAAAAACATTAGATTTATTAACCAAAACCTAATTAAAAGTTATTAATGATGTAATACAAAAACATCATCTTCCTGATCTTGTCCCATTTTGCTTGGCATTGGCACCACACATTTTCTTCTTCGATTCCCTCTGTCAGACATCACTGCATCATTCACTCCTTTCTCTTTCATATCATTCCTCACACAATCCATCCAATTTGTCTTTAGCCTCCCTCCATCTCCATAAATCAACATGCGTATCTTCCCTCCTAATTATATACATGTCCATACCAAGACAATCAACTTACTTTCATTTTTTCTGTAATAGGTGCCACTTTCAAACTTCCTCTTATATACCTACTCATTAGTTACTTTATCCATTCTCAATTCTCAATTCTCAATTCTCAATTCTTTATTGCGTACCATAATGTATTTACATAGGTGGAAAGGAAGTAATTATATAAGTCACAATTATGGACCCTGTCGGGCACAGCAAGATCAAGTAGGAGAGAGGAGGAAGAACACTGGGTGCTTAATGAGATAAATTATATATATATATATATATATTTATTTTTAAGATAAACTGTTTAATATTACTGAATGGAATGTTAGAATTATTATTATTGTATAGATTATATGCATTTATTTAGTCAATTACTAACATTTTTAAAATCATATATTTTTTAAATTATTAATTGTAGTTTTAATTACTATTATAATTTATTGTGTACTTAATACTTGTTTTTTTTTATCCATGGTAAGATATTTAATTAGATGCTCCATAATCCATATTTATTGTAATAAGAAATAAAAAAAAATAAAAAATAATTTTGTGCATTATAAGTAGGTAGGCGTATGTTATTGAGTTACTTATAATTTATCATTTAAGTATTCGTTTAAACTATAGTAACATTTGTTTAACAGGAAAAACTTCAATTTATTGATAAAGATGTTGTATTTCGTTAGATTCTTTATTACTTCGGGCAACTTATTATATATTTTTATGGCCATGACAAACGTACTATTCGAATGCATTTTTAGACGCGATATTGGTAAGTTTAGTCTATTTTTATGTCTTAAGGTAATTTTCGTTTGTATGTCCTCTCTTTTTGTAAAGAATTCGGGGTACTTACGCACAAACTTACAAACTTCAAATATATAAAGACACGGTAGGGATAGAATCTTTAGTTCCTGGAAGTGGGGTTTACAACTATCGGTGACTTCAATATTTACTAAGATTCTAATGAGCTTTTTTTGTAGGGTAAATAGCGTGGGCGCGTCAGTACTGTTGCCCCATAATATGACACCGTATTTGAGCCATGCGTAGGCGTACGCGTAATAAGTTACTAATGCAGTTTTAAGGTCTGTAGTTTTTTTGATCTCGCGGAGGGCGTATGAAAATTTAGATATTTTTGCTGTTATTTTCCGAATGTGTGACTTCCAATCTATATGAGTATCAATGTTCAAGCCTAGTAGGGTGAAGTTATCAACTACTTCTAATTTATTATTTTTAAAGCTAAAGTTTATATCTATTGGTATTTTTTGGCGAGGGTGGAATGAGATTATTTTAGTTTTATTGAAGTTAATTTCTAGATTGTGTTCAGTCATCCAGTTTATAGTAGAATCTAGTATGGAATTTAATTTATCGTTTAAATTGGTGTTATTTTCACATGAGGTCAGTATGGATATGTCATCAGCAAACAGGACACATGGCTCATTTATATTATCAGGAAGGTCGTTTACGTAAACAAGAAATAAGAAACATCCTATTACGCTTCCTTGCGGGATTGAGGCGGTGATTTTTTTGCTGTCGGATCTGATTAATTCTATTTCGTTTTTGCTATTGTTGTAATGTTCAATTTCAACTATTTGTTCCCTATGTTCCAAATATGATACAAACCAGTCATAGCATTTGCCGCGGAGTCCTATACTATATAATTTATTTAATAATATTTCAAATTTAACTTTATCATATGCTTTAGTCATATCAAGGAGAAGTCCTATCGCGTACTTTTTATTATTAATGATGTCAAGGGCTTTTTGGATAAATTTGTAAACGGCTAAGGTAGTGGAACGGTTTTTTCGAAAGCCGTTTTGGCAGTCATTAAATATATGATATTTTTCACAAAAAGCATATACTCGATTACACATAGCTTTTTCGAATATTTTGGAAGCCGTCGGTAAGAGGGCAATTGGGCGGTAATTATTCGGATCAGTTTTACATTTCTTTTTGTGAATAGGTTTTATAAGAGCTTTTTTTAAGAGATTGGGAAAAGCTCCTTCTTCAAATGATTGATTTAATAATATATATATTCTTGCCACTCCGCACATACATCTCAACATTCTCGCCTCCGCGACATGCAATCGTTTATCATTCATCTTCTCCACAGCCCTAGCCTCAAGTCTGTTCTTTTTTTTTTACAGATACATTAGAAAAAAAATATGTTACCTGCATCGTATTAAATAAGCTTCTAAATCCTCATCCTTAAGATATCCTAATACCCATTGATTCCAAATAACATCATATTTCCTTACAGGTGTAAACTCTTGCAAGCCAACTTTATGCAATGTGCCTAATTTCGATCGGAGTTCTCCCACATGCTCTTTAATGGAATTGATAAATTTCTCATCAGGTTCCACAACATCAACTAGTTCAAAATGAGGTAATAGTAACTGTTTCGTTATTCTACCAATGCCAGCACCGCAGTCTAATGCCGTATTCGTACAAGGGGGATTGTCAGAAGAAAGTAAAGACTTTAGGAACAATTCGGATCCTTCAATGTCTGCATTTGAAATAAATCCAAAGCCTCCAAGTACTCCATCGACCGTAGGTGGTATGTCTGCCCAGTATTGTAAGGATTTTTTGTAATTAATACTGAAGACTTCATCGCTCTCGTTCATACTGATGCACAGAATTAGTGTATTATTTTATATGGACGATCAACGATGATTTAATTACAAATTTTATCAATTATATAGATACCCTTGTCATTAGCCATTCCTGACAATAGTGACAATGACATTAGTGATTTAGTGATTATTGGCGATGCGCGATAGCGAGAGGTTTTATTCGATTGTTTCGATTGTTCGAACATCTCGATTGTTCTCGATTGTTTCGACTTGGAGACGAGTCCGACTCGGTCTGTTATTGCGACTGGCGCATGGCGCGTTCATTCGCGAAATGTTCCTCGATGGTCTAGTTAGAGTTTCGCGAGTTATTGACTTGCGTTGTGATTGCGAATCTAAACTAATTCTTTCAACAAGAGCAATAAAAAATAATCATTTTAAGTAGGTATATTTTGTCACGGTAGTTGAAAGAAAAGTAGATTACGCACAATCTACTATTATTTTACACCAAGTCAGTTTTATTCAGCCGATTTTTACTTTCAGGCTGTAATATTTTTGATCTAATGCATACATTTTATGATTTTATCAAACTTTCTAAGAGGCATTAAACCTCTGTTGTAAATTTAATTCCAAATTTAAATTTAAAACAGTGCAGTTATGAAAAACAGTGCAATAATGAGATTTCATATAACTTTTCTTCACTGTTTTGGTTCTAAGCAAAAAAGACATCCTTTGTGATCGGTTTTGTAGTGATGATAACATTACTGCGTAGTTGAAAGAAAACAAATTTTAAAACTTAAAAATAAACAAGAAATACTGTGTGACTCACGGCAGCGCCAAATTGAAATAGGCCCAGATATTCAAAGGTCAAAGATAAAAATATCGATTTTTTACACATTTACTTATTGCAAATATCTCGTTTCGTATGGGTTTTATGCTATTTGTATTTATTTTAAATCTTGTAGAGTTTAAATTCTCCACAACTTTTGTTTTAAACATTTTGTTTATATCTTGAACCATTTTCGAGATAGAGGCGCGCAGTGTTTAACTATTTAGAGTATCATTTGAAAGACTGCTGAAAGACGATGATGAAGAAGAAGAAGAAAATTGAAATTAGAACTTGTAGTTCTTATTATTATTCAATTTTTAAAATTTCAACGTTCATAAATGTAAGTAATGTTTTTTTCAATAAAAACAATAATTCAAAATTTAATTCTTTTCTTTTTATTTAGTTAGGTTGTAATGTGTGTAAATAATATTAGAATTAAAAAAATAAATAAACGTATTTTCCTTTATAATTTTATCTTTATAATTACACGTAGGTAAGTGTTATTATATGAATAGATACTGAATTAATGAAAAAAAAATATTAGTTTTAACGTAATAGTAATAAAAATGCAATTATATATTTGTCAATATTTTTTATACTATATACGGCGTGTTTTAATCGGGACTACGGTTTACAGGTTGACCTCGAATAATACTCTAAATAGCTAAACACTGTGCGTGCTCGGTGCTCTGCCCTCTATCACAAAAATGGTTCAAGACGTAATTAAAATATGCACAGTATCAAATAAGATAATTAGCAAATAAGATATTTTTTGGCTACTTTGCAGAAAAATAATTATGGTAGACTTTTGGCTTATTATTTTAACGTTTTTTCTGGCTACTTGGAGGCAGTAGGCTCTAGGCTCCCTCATCTGGCAACACTGGTTCTTTTCTATACGTCAAGTCGCGAGTCGAGACGTTTTCAAAATGGTTTGTAAAAATATTTCTCATCTTTAAAGTTACAACCAATCTTACTAAAATGAAAGTTTGTCTCAGGTTAAAACTGATTTGTGAAATGAATTACTTACTTAAATTCATATATTTTTTTGACGGAATGCTGTGTAGAAATTCCATTTAAGACCGGCCGTAGGCCATACTGGAATGTTGTTTTGGTGCAAAATGTGACTATGTGTTTCTAATGTAGTATTCTGACTTAATCATTTGTAATCTACCAAATGTACGTGTATATTTTGTGGAGTGAAATGACTATTATGATTCAGTGATATTGTTTTTATTATTTCAGGGTAAGGTTAAGTGCTCTGAGTTACGCACTAAAGACAAGAAGGAGCTGTTCAAACAGCTCGAGGAGTTGAAAACAGAATTAACCAATCTTCGTGTTGCTAAAGTAACCGGAGGCGTTGCATCCAAGCTCTCCAAAATGTAAGTTTTAATAAAATGTTATTTTAATTGCGAGAATGCTGGATAGTTACCAGTATCTATCTCTATTTGTACATTTTTCTTGAAATTTTATGCTGTGATGAAAAAAAAATGATAATAAATGAACCTTTGTTGCCATACCTATCATCATATCAGCCCGGAGTCACCCACTGCTTGGTGTAGGCCTCCCCTTTTTTCTGCCACACTTCCTGGTTCTGTGCACAATTAATATTATCCTTGCATACTTATCTTTTCCTTCACTTTACCAGTACTATTATTGCATGACAGTATTTTTTTCAGACTATGATGATAACTCTTTCTTTGTTTACACACAACTCTAATTAAGTTAAATCCTTACTAGTAGTAGCTAAAATTATGCAATCACAAATGCATGGACAAAATAGGTCTGAGAGTTATCGTGTGATTTTCTCTAAATTACTTTATTTAGTATTTCTTTAATAACCATAGGAGTATTGTTAAATTTTTTAAATCAAAGTATTGTATTTGTAACAGGCTGGTGAATTTGAGTATGGGTGGAATAGTGAACCCAACTCCTCTGACTAAGAGGTGTTTATTAAACAACCTGTAGCTAGTCAAGGCGGCTGTTATTTAGTTTCAGTCTGCGAGCCTGATTTGTAAAGTGGTGGACTATTATGAAAAGCCCCTCCTGAGCTGCTTGCACTGCACTCAATTTAAGTCTAACCAAAGCCTTATTATTAAATTGATCCCTGCTGTTTCCTCTCTATAGTGCATTGTTTCCTAACAGTGTCACTGCTACCAAACCTGATCTCCTTCTGACAAGTTCATCAGCTGCAGGTTTGCCTAGCGAACCACAGTCCTGCATGAATGTTTTGTTCAGATTTAGGAATTGGTGAAGGCTGCATTAGCAGTTAAGTGCTTGTAGAGTACCCATGCTGCCTCTCACATAGCACACTGAGAGGTCCTTAAACTACCTGGTACACAATAACTGACCAAAACGATTAATTAGTGTCTCTTAGTCTTAGTACAGTGTTCTGCAAACTTTTTGTGGTCAAAGTATAGATGCCAGTAGGTAAAGATACCCAAAACTGTCAACTTTTCTTAATCAACCTTGAATTTGTATTCTTTAACTATGAGATTGAAAATCTATTATAGGAATTTGACAGATTGTTGTAGCTTGATATGCTGGCCCCTGTACATCTAGGAAATAGAACATTTTGGAGGTTCACCATAAATGAAAAATGTCGCGTGTTTTGCCGCTATTTTATTAGGTATTTTCCTTCACTCTGTCTATTTATCTATAAAAGATACCATAAATATTACTTAATTTTATGAGTCGCACCAACTAATGACCACGGTACAACAATATGCTGCAGCATATACTTTGTGGAACACTATCTTATATTGAATTAACATGTTTTGTATGTTTAACTCACACATTTGTGCTAGAATGTCAGAACATGTTGTGCTTATAGTTGTCTTCTTCATGGGGTTTTTTGGTTTCCGCACTTAGTCCCTTAAGTGGACCATTGTGCGTGCGACTTATCATTGTCTTTTACCACTTTGTTTTCCTAATCTGTTCACAAAATAGCTGCTCTAACGTGGACCTACAGGTGCTGTCCTGATATAATACAACATGAAAACTTGCTTTTTTTGTTATGATTTTATCACAATACTAGCTGCACCCGACATTCATTGCAATGCACTTTTTCCTACCTACCCTACCCTACCTACCTACCTACTCTACCTTACCTACCTACCCACTAATTGCAGTTCCTGCAGAGTTAAAACGGTTCCTCGTGTTGTAAGAGGTCTCGCGTTATCATGGAGCAATAATGGTGAAGATCGATTCATGAGTTGGGCTGTTTCACTGCTAGTTTTTCATTGTTCGGAGTTCGGCACAGTAGACATCTGCCATTATTGCTTGACCAGATCGGAGAAAGCTATAGTGAATAACACCATGCTGAGACCACCTAACAATTACCATTACATTTTTATTGGTAAGTTTTGCCTTAGGACACTGTTGCGACGTTTGACCTGGGGTCTTTTCGCTTACGGTTATCGTAAAACATCCACTTTTCATCACATGTCACAATTCGATCCAATATTCCTTCATTTCTGTATCGATTCAACAATGCAACACAAGTTTAAACACGCGTTTCTTTCTGCAGATTAGTCAAATCATAAGGCACCCATTTTCCTTTTTATTTTATTGATTTGTCGCAAATGAGTCAATATTGTTGGTAAGGTAACGTTAAACCATGCCGCTAATTCCTGGGTAGTTTGGCGCGGATCGGCTTCCACCATGTCTTTCAATTCATTGTTATTCACCTGTGTGTGTGTATCCAAGTTTCCATCACGAAAGCGTTTAAACCAAAATCACATGGTGCATTAATTAGCAGTCCCCTCTCCAAACGCAACATTGATATTGCGAGCTGTTTCTGCAGCGTTAGTTTCGCGTCGGAACTCGTATTCTAAAAACACTCGAATTTTCGAAGTATCCATCTTTCTTGTCTAAGCTGAATAAAAAAAACAACTGGAAGTCGATAATCGAATGTTGCAAATTTGATTAAAGAAGAACTTCATAGGTATACCATGTGAAAAAAGTTTCACTCAATAATCTCAAACCATGAAGGTTCTATGTCAATTCGAAGTACCTGTTACAATAAAACGGAAATGTAACATACTTTAACTTTTATTATATAGATTGTCCTGCCCTTATCCCAATTTATTCAGGGTTTGTGTCAGCTGCAACAGTGAATGTCAAAACTCAGATATAAGCACTGCACTACTGCGGGTGAGCCATCTCACCTCAATCTCATCGGCTTAGCACCTCCCAGGCGCCGTCGCCGCGCTTAGGGTCAGGTGACGGTGTTTTTGACCCGACTTAAGCGTGACAACGGTTCGGGTGGTTAACCCTCTGTGAGCTTGGGCGACTGCTAACCATAACTGGGCGTCGGCCCATAGTAAGCTCTGAGACTACCGTTTACTAGATACTGATACCATTGCTGAATAGAAAAGGTACCATTACAAATGAATGCATTAAAGTTTACTTTGAACTAAGGGTTTGGCGCCATAACAGAGATTTTACTTGTGCATTGAATGTGAAAGAACAAAATTGATGTCAGATTCGTAATCTGTACTACACCTAACGTAATGCATAAAATTGTCATATTCAAATTTATTTTACTAATATTCTTTTTTTTTGCTTTGTTATAGACGTGTCGTGAGGAAAGCGATCGCACGAGTATACATCGTGTACCACCAGAAAATGAAAGTTAATCTGAGAAACCATTACAAAAACAAAAAGTACAAGCCCTTAGACTTGAGGACCAAGAGGACACGTGCTATGCGTAAAGCTCTTAGCAAGCACGAATCTAAAATCAAGACCAGGAAAGAGATCAGAAAGAAGTCTCTTTTCCCTCCTCGTGTTTACGCTGTTAAGGCTTGAAATAAATAACTAACTTAAATTTTGGTTTTCATTTTTATTTATGTAGCACCTATGATATCAGAGCCATTGTTTTGAATATCTCTGAACCTTAGCCAGTCACAAAGCGTTGATTTTGAGGTTCCGACCCGAAGAGAAAACACGGAACCTGTATCATTTTGTTTACACGTTACTTTTCTCGAGAATTAAGTTTTTTTTTTAAATCTTTGTTTATTTTAAAGGGTTTTGTCACTTAGTGATAATGTCACCCCCATAGCAGATACATACAAAAACTTAACCGTCTGCGAAAGCACTAGCTTAATAACAGAATAAGGTATGAATGGGGTTTATTCTGCTGTGAAGCAAGGTTGCTGCGTTACGTTCTAACTAAACAATGGGTATCACACAGTTATTAGGTATTATAATAATGACCTCCTAAGTGCCTATTAGTTTTGGTATAGTATATTTCATTGCGAGTGCGGGAAGCCTGTCATTGCAAAGAGTTCCGACAAATGTCTACCCGAGCCGAGGCGCAGCCGAAGGTGAGGGTTGACAGTCGGAACAAGTTGCAATGACGGTTCCGCACGTGTACTGAACAACTATTTTTAATACAGTTGTGAAAAAATGAAGCAATTTAATAAAGAACATTTTTGGAAAATGGCACCATCCGTAAAAGGATATAAGCAGCGATTTTTTTTGTTTTCTTCACCCATTCTGGGTAGGCAAAGGGAACTATGCCCATACAGCCAAGTCACCACTAGATTTTTTTTATTGATATGAAATGAAAATGAAATGAAACCTAACCTAACTCATTGAATCAAATCATTAAATCTGATATTGAAACAAATTAGTAGCTTCTTTTTAGAAATATTTGCATGGATCATATTTGAACTTCTATGATTTTTTTTTAGTAAAAACTCCGTAGTTGGTTTTTTTTTCTTTTTAATAGACTTTATTTTGACAGTTGGGAATGAGAACGCACGAGTTCGGGAAAGGTAAAGAAAAAGCTCGAGTGTGTAATAGCCCACATCCCGAACGCTGTGCGTCCCTGCAATACGCCACTTTTTGAGCAACTGTATTAAAAAATAATGTCCAATAGTCGACAATAACTAAGCTTCCTCCGACAAAGGGGACGCTAAAATGCTGTTACATGCCCCCACTTCAAATCCCACACCAAATGAATATTGTCTTTCATGTATGTTCCGGTCACATTCCATCACGTCACACTCAGGACGTGATAAATATCCTCAATCACTCCACAAACTTGGCAGTTTGGGGAGGAACTTTTACTCATTAAATATTTAAATTTATTGGATGGGTTGTGGCCCGAACGCATCCTCAACAAAGATACCACATATTTCCTATCTATCCATCTTCCTTCAAAGCATGGGTAACGAAGCTGTTCAGATTGTATAGTTTTACTCCAAATTCCCTTTACCTTATTTGCCTTTGTCGCCAGCTGTGCAACTATAGCCCAGGAAGTTTCACTTCCAATCCACTCTTCCTGTCGTCATGAAAAAACATCTAACGCCATCTACCGGCATTGAACTCTACTTTTGACTTAATAGCGCCATCTATCAATTTGCAAAGTCACTTCCTTAAGGTGGAAGCGACGCTAGAGGCTATAGCTCGCTAGAGTATATAATTATGTTCTGTGGGCTATAGCCACCTACACAGTGGCGTAGCGTGCCTTGGCGGGACACCGTATTAAAATTTGTTTGGTGGCCCTTATGAAAGGTAGAGATTTTTCACAAAAGAAAAAAAAATGTTTGCATAAAAGAAGTATTTATTCATCATAATTTTCTCTATGTCACTTTTTCCAAAACTTTTACAAACAATTCAAATTAAATATTATACTCTCCTTACCTTTTCCTCGGCAAACTGATTTATTAAATCATTTAGAGCTGATAATGACTTTAGTTTTGCTAAAGTTTTTATAAATTTTTGCTTACGCACGTCGGGGGCCCCCTTGGCCCAGGGGCCCCGTATAATGGATACGGCAGCTACGCCCCTGCATCTAAACTAACATACTCCATACCCTACAGTACGGCCGCTTTACCAACGTACGTGTATTCGGTATTTTCGGCTCAACGCGCCACCACCTCCCCGCCCGCGAGTTGCGCTATTCGGGCAGTCCGCGCCAACCAACGAAACTTATCGGTCCGAACGAATTTTATTCACGCCGCGCACCAGTATTCAAACTTGTTATCCACTTTACGTTGTATTATTATTCTAATAAACTTTTACTAATAGTTAGAGCTGTGTTTATTTGAATAGTTCTCTCTCATTACCACAATAACACATACACTCTACTCAGTTACGAACTTGGGTTGTGTTGTTGATTATAACTAAGTTCATTTAATCTCAAGAAAAAAGTTATTCAATTAATTCAATAAAAAAGAGATTAAATGAACTTAGAGGGTTGTATTGATGATTTTATTATAATTCTGTAAAGCCATAACTGTTGCGCACACAACCTGACAACCGAACTGTTTGCCGGTCAGGGGCAGTGTCTGTTGAAAAATAATATAATTCCGAGATCGAAAAACGTTTGTATTTTTACATAACTGTAGTATTTAAAATTATAAATACAACCACGAGTTTAATTAAGTTGATTTAATCCGATTGAATGACAGTTACATGAAAAAGTCATTCGCTGGGATTAAATTAACTTGGAGAGTTGTATTGGTGATGTTAGTGATTGTAAATTAGTAAAGCCATATTTGTTACAGCCCCAAATCATATTTGAATCATCACACAACCTGACATTGTCCTGCAAATTGCAAAAAACGTAAGATTTGAATTTTGCGGGCTATCCAATCCGGTCTGGTGGCGCTGCTGTCTCTTTAAAAAAAACTTGACTCAAAGGCCTAAGTAGCAGGTAAAAATTCAAAAAAAATCGTTAGGAGATGACATGACAATGACATTACTTGACAGCAGGATTTGACTTTTGACAGTTTACTTGTAAGTAAATAACAACGAGCGTGGTGTGGTGTGGCCGTGTGGCATCGGCTTTCCCGGTGCTATATTTCGATTTCGCATAGTTTCGTAAGAAATAAATACCTACATAATTATCTTTTTTGAAAATGCTTAGGCAGTATATCTTCATATTATTACATATTCTTAATATCGAAACTGGTTTCTGTTATCATCAAAATGGCTTCATTCTGTACTGTCCCTGTATGGGTAAGTTTAACACAAGTTAAGTATTCCATTTATAAAATAAACCTTTACTTACTTCCACTTGCTGAATTTCATATGAACGAATCTTTGAACTTCTACTACAATTTATGTTATTTTTTAGGCAGATTCGGCAATCAAGCTGATCACTTTTTGGGAGCATTTGCATTTAGTAAAGCTTTGAATAGAACTTTAGTTCTTCCTCCATGGGTGGAATACAGATTTGGTGAACCTAAATCGGTACAAGTACCTTTTGACACATACTTTAAAGTCGAAGGTTTATCTTTATATCATAATGTCATCACAATGGAGAACTTCATGAAGGATTTGGCCCCTGTTGTTTGGCCAGTTTCAAAACGAATCTCTTTTTGTTACACCCAAAGAATGGGTGAACATGAAAACAGTTGTAATGCAAAATCAGGAAACCCATTTGGTCCATTCTGGGATACATTCGATATTGATTTTGAAAAGTCTGAATTTTATGGGCCTTTGAATTATGACATATTTAACAAAGCAATGATAGATAAATGGAAACATAAGTATCCTCCAAAAGAGTGGCCTGTTCTGGCTTTTACTGGTGAGTTTAAACTTATCATTTATGTTTATTATTCTCATAGTGTTCTCTCACTTCAAAGCTTCCAGCATGAATGGAACTGGAATATGAAACACCTACATAGTTCACATTAAATACAATCAAAGTTATTTTATCTACCTCCTTGGAACTCGTAGACGAGCCTGCATAGTTCTGCCATTGTCTTCCAGTTTACGTGCAAGCAACGCGTTCATTTAAATATAAATGGACCAACTGGACGGCACAACTAGTTGTGTGGTGGGGAACACTATCATATTAGATCCAGCGCACACAAAAAGTGTAACACGAATAATTGAAATGCTATCTTGAATTAATGCAAGCCTAGTACTTTTGTGAAGAACAGGACATGTAAAAACATTTTGAGACAGCCTGCAATTTTTTTAAACTTTAGTTATTTTTCAATAATCAATGTCTCTAACTAATAGAGTAGTTGGTCAGAAAGGATTCAACAGAAAAAAAATCTGTAAAACGACACAACTAGTATTTTATTTCAATATACATAGTGACTCACTGCTGGGCAAATGCCTCACCTTCCTTCCGCTTTTCCAAACTCTATGAGTTGGGGCAAGTGTTGATCAGTGAGTAAGACAACATGTTGGGGGCACAATATGCATCCTGCCCATCATGTATTGTTTCATTTATCTTTGGATTGTGTTTACAGGGGCCCCTGCAAGTTTCCCAGTACAAAAAGAAAATGTCCATTTACAAAAGCATGTATGGTGGAGTGAGGATATAGCCAATAAGACAAGATTATTTATCAAGAAAAATATGAGTGGAGGTGGTTTCCTAGGTATACATTTGAGAAACGGACAGGATTGGGTAAAAGCTTGTCAGCATGTTAAAGACAGCACTATGTTATTTGCCGCCCCGCAGTGTGTGGGATATAAAAATGAAAGAGGACCATTAACATTATCCATGTGTCTACCACAACCTGCTGCTATAATCAAGTAAGAACTTATAATTAGTATGACCTGCATTAAACAGCTAAGCTGTAATAAAATTTTACTTTTGGAATTAAAACTTTGTAATACTAATCAAAGATAAAAATTACAGGCAAGTGAAGAGGGCCATCAAGAAACTGGACAACATTAAATACATTTTTGTGGCATCAGACTCAAATCATATGATAAGTGATTTAAAAAAAGGACTACATCATGCTGAAATATCAGTTATCAGATTACAGCCAATGAGTCCACATCTAGACTTGGCAATTCTTGGTCAGGCTAACTATTTTATTGGCAACTGTGTGTCATCATATTCAGCATTTGTGAAGAGAGAAAGAGATGCGAGAGGTTTACCTTCAGAATTTTGGTCTTTCCCACACAGAAAAAAAAGTAAACATGAAGAGTTGTAATGTTAAAGATTATTGCCATTTCTCGGAAATAATGATGGAGTAGTGACTATATGTGACTCGTGCTTTAAAAGATCGCATAATACGAAAGAAACCCGATAATTCGAACAGTACAACAACAACCACAAATCGCGTATGTACGGGCGAGCTACTATTGGACTAAGATGACGTCATGGAGTAGGTACTGCGATATATTATAATTTATGAAACTCATGAACAAACGGAAGAAAATGTGCTAGGGTTAGTGTGTGTACGCGCCCCGTACTTAAATTAATAAAAGATAAAATGTATTTTTTTATATTTACCTTACCCTCGGCCTCGTAGCCAACCTCTATAAAAGGGGTTTGAATATTTTACTTTACTATGGAGACTGGACTGCCTAACTTTCCGCCATTTTATTTTCAAAATAGCACCCACACAAGACCGTGGCTAAATAATAACAGCCGCTTAGGTCGATCTCAGGCTAAGCCGCGCTTGCCAAGTTCAGTTTGGTTGGTGCGAATATTCCCAGTCCAGCTCCCACGATTTGCCCACGGGTGACAATCGGGATAAATACCCAGTTTGCCCCGTGTGGCGACTGGGAAGTTATTGCCCCCACTTCAAATCGCTATACTTTACGGCGTGGATCGCGAACATCCGTGTCTATGATACGGCCGTGAATGTTGGTTGGCGAGTCTAGACTTTTCCAATGTGGTTTGGCGGGGTCAACTAGGAATTTTGACGACAGGGTTGGCGCAGTGGCAGAGCGAGCGTGCTGCAGTGCGTTTCGCGGGTTCCATCCCCGCACGGATCAAATATTTGTATGGCCTACAGTTAGTTGTTCCGGGTCTGGCTGTTTGTGTATGTGAGTATAAATGTTTGTAAAAACACCCACGATACAGGAGAAATTCCTATTATGGGGCAACGTTTTTTTTAATAAAATATATATATATATATATTCCCGATTGCCATCCGGGGACAATCCATTGGGGCGACTGGGAATATTCCTTTGCCCCCGGGTGGCAATCGGGAATAAAATACAAAATGTAAAAAGTGGTAATTTTATACCACACACATGACAATAAATTAACCTTTCTGTTACTCGCACAGTTACAGCTGTCTGTCTGTCTATTGTAGTGTCGGTATTTTTAGGGTTCCGTAGCCGAATGGCAAAAAACGGAACCCTTATAGATTCGTCATGTCTGTCTGTCCGTCTGTATGTCACAGCCACTTTTTTCCGAAACTATAAGAACTATACTGTTGAAACTTGGTAAGTAGATGTATTCTGTGAACCGCATTAAGATTTTCACACAAACATAGAAAAAAAAACATAAATTTTGGGGTTCCCCATACACAGAACTGAAAACCAAAATTTTTTTTTTTATCATACCCATCCCTGTGGGGTATCTATGGATAGGTCTTCAAAAATGATATTGAGGTTTCTAATATCATTTTTTTCTAAACTGAATTGTTTGCGCTAGAGCCACTTCCAAAGTGGTAAAATGTGTGTCCCCCCCCCCCTCTAATTTCTAAAGTAAGAGGAGGAAAATTCTGAAAATATTTAGGATTATAGAACGTAAAAAAAACTATCAACGAAAATTGGTTTCAATAAGACATGATGTTTAGTTTTTGAGATATGGGACTTTATCATCAAACTGCAGCAGTAACTTTGTTTTTCATTAAGATACTATGAAAAACCAATTTAGTTTTGCGGTTGAGTGGAAGTTTACTAACTAATACTACTAACTAATGAATAATAATACATTTATTTCTATAACTTCATTAAACATTACATCAGTGCGGTCTCAACCCCTGAACTAGGACAACCTGTATGACAGGGGTTGAGGAATACGCCGGTTACATTGATCTGTATGTGGAAGCTTAGACAGTGCTTATTGCAACTACTATAGAAAACTATTATAAAAAGCTTAAAAAAAAACTATCAGTAATATATGTTATAATAAGATAAGATAGAAATCAAGGTACACGATTTTAGAACAGAGGTAGCGTGTGTGTGGTGATGTGTGTTTGAAGTGTGTGGTATGAGTATTTATGTCGCTAGGTTAGAGCACTGATAAGGGTTTCAGTGTCATCGTAGCTATAGTTTTCCAGTTTTTAATATTTTGAATGACAGTTCAAAATATTGTTTGGGGCTATGGAACCCTGTGTGCGAGTAAGATTCGCACTTGGCCGGTTTTTTTATGCTAGGGCTACATTGCCAGGATTCGGAGGTTTGCGTTATCGCGACTTGTCTGGCTTAAGGGACTCATTACATAGACGCTGCGCGTGATGCGGTGCGTGAGGAGCAAAGGCACGCCAGCGGCGGATCTTGTAGCGTGTATAATGTATACTTAATAATATGTATTCTTTCTTGGAGGTTCTATAGGGTTTATGCTTGACCGATCTCCATACGGTGCGATGCCGCGGCCATTAAAGAATAATTTTGTTATTTTTCTCTACCAAGTCGGGTGCTCTGAATTTGATCTTGGAATATCTTGCAATTAAGAAAAAAAAAAAATACAAATGCTTAACTGTTTATTAAACCAATCCAGAAAAGAAATCTGATGCATTCTTTAAACTACTTGATGGTAAATTATTGCTCAAGTCTCGTCTTTTATTTTGCTTTTGAGTAACGTCGATAATAGAATCAATTGATTCAAAGTATGAAATATTCCAAAATTTAACGTCATTGTCATGAGAGCATGAAGCAACATATTGGCCATCGTGACTTATGTCGAGGTGTTCCACAGGAAGTCTATGTTGGCCCACCACACCTAATTGACGTTGTGGGAACATATGTGCGGCTCTCAAAATGCCATCTTCACCTGACGTCACCACAATATTCTGGGTGATAGGTATCATGCACTGAATGGCATGTTTTTGTCCAATATATTCGTCGCTGTGCAGTCCAAACTCTTTCCAATTAAATAAGTATAATTTCCCTGTTGATGAAGCTACCAGAAGTTTAGTGTCTGATCGAAATAATCCCAAGCAAGTTAACTCTGCATCATATTCTTCAGATGTTGTGTAAATTTTACTGAAACAATAGATAATTATGAAACGATAATTATACTAAATAAAATAAAAACACTAACAATATATACTTCACGAATTCTTTTCATGAAGTATTATTAGTGTTTTATTATACACCGTGGCATTTTAATCGTCTTACAAAGGTGGTCCACTCAATGTATCCGACATAAAATACCTCCAGACACGATTTTTTTTTTTTTATTTGCAATAGTAATTTCTTATTATTGCAATAGTAAGAAACACATTTTTGCAATAGGGGGAATGAACTCTGTTAAAGATGCCGCCGCTTCAGTCCGTGCCGCCTTTGGAACGCAATGCTCGGACCGCACTCATAACAGGGTGTTTCAAACTACGTCATGCGTCATAATAATAAATAATATTTTCATTTTTTTAATTATTCAAATGTTCATAAATATGTTTTTTTTTATTATGAATGTTTACTAATCATTGGATACATGAAGTGGGCTGCTGTTGTAAGACGATTAAAATGCCACGGTGTATAAATTAATAAATATTAATATAATAATTATGATAAATATTAATATATTTTTAAAGAATGGGTACCAATTATGGATGCCTACGATACCGATATATCGGCGATATCGCGAGTTTTCCGGTATATCTGAATCAGCGATATTTAATTTACCGATACTTTTTAGGGTTCCGAAGCCGAATGGCAAAAGACGGAACCCTTATAGATTCGTCATGTCTGTCTGTCCGTCCGTATGTCACAGGCACTTTTTTCCTAAACTATAAGAACTATACTGTTGAAACTTGGTAAGTAGATGTATTCTGGGAACCGCATTAAGATTTTCACACAAAAATAGAAAAAAAAAACAATAAATTCTGGGGTTCCCCATACTTAGAACTGAAAACCAAAATTTTTTTTTCTTCAAACCCGTACGTGTGGGGTATCTATGGATAGGTCTTCAAAAATGATATTGAGGTTTCTAATATCATTTTTTTATAAACTGAACAGTTTGCGCTAGGGCCACTTCCAAAGTGGTAAAATGTGTCCCCCCCCAATTTCTAAAGTAAGAGGAGGAAAATTCTGAAAATATTTATGATTGTAGAACATAAAAAAAAACTATCACCGAAAATTGGTTTCAATAAGATTTGATTTTTAGTTTTTGAGATATGGGACTTTTTCATCAAACTGCAGCAGTACTTTGTTTTTCATAAAAATACTATACAGTGATGTCACGACAAAAAACAAATTTAGTTTTGCGGTTGAGTGGAAGTTTACTAACTATTACTAACTAATGAATGACAGTTAAAAATATTGTTATTATATTGTTTGGGGCTATGGAACCCTGTGTGCGAGTAAGACTCGCACTTGGCCGGTTTTTTCTTAGTTCTGAAAGATTATTCTCAACAGCAGATCTCGTCCAAACAGACTTACGAAATCAACTTTTACCGAATTATTAATTTAAGAATGTAGGAAACACATTTCCTGAGTAAAAATCTCGTAACTGTGTAAGTGCAAGTAATTTTGTCTGTTTCTAAAGCCACAGCTTTTTATAGCTTTCTTTGAATCTTTACTATTGGTATCGGCAATACGTTTTTAGGGTCCCGTACCCAAAAGGGTCAAACGGGACCCTATTACTGAGACTTCGTTGTCCGTCCGTCCGTCTGTCACCAGGCTGTCTCATGGACCGTGATAGTTAGCCAGTCGAAATGTCTATAGATTATGTGTTATGTATATTTTAGATTATGATTATGTATTGTATGTTGGTGCTATAACAACAAATAAGTATTAAAAACTATATAAATAAAATAAATATTTAAGGGGGCTCCCATACAAAAAGTGATTTTGTTGCTCGTTTTTATAAATAATGGTATGGAACCCTTCGTGCGCGAGTCCGACTCGCACTTGGCCGGTTTTTTATAAATATCGGTATCGTATCGGTTGAAATGCGTAACTATCGATGCATCGCTAGTACCATAATCTATTTTTGTTTTATCATGTTTAAATGTCGAAAACCATCTGTCTGTCAAGTTTCGCTAGCTAATTTATTTTCTCTTTCTTTCGGGGGTTTAATATTGATATTTAGAATAATATATAATAAATATAAACACGGTATTTTCCCACGGGTAATACTTGTTTGTATTGCTGCCAGCTATTGATAACACTGGTTTTACGCGTGGCTGCAATTTTGTAAATTAAATAAAATGGCGTCGGCCATTTTATATAATAATAGGCATAATATATAATAGGCAGGCCAGGCACCATACTAAAGTATTGAAATCCCCTTTATTGTCGGTCCTGTGGTTCGCAGTGGCGAAACATTCATATAAAACTTGTTATAATGTTTCTTTTCTTTATTATTTTAGTCCAGTAACCTTGTCGGCCAAAAGTACGGGATAGTTTGCCTCAAATCTGGTAGTTATGATTTTTTGCAGACTTGTTTATGATGTTGGCCCAATAAATAATCCAAGTTTGTGACCTCGAGCGCCGAACCGAACGCAACTTTGTCAAACTTAATAAAAAACTGCGAAAATTTAGTTTTTTTTTATTCAGATTTTTGCGATTATAACCCTAACGGACTAGATTTTGATAGTACCTTCTCAGGATGTTTTTAAAGTAGGCAAAATTTGCTACAATATGAGACTAAAACTTGTATCTGTAGACTCAATAGTTTCAGAGATAAAGCCTTTCAAAGTTTTTTATTCTATTTCCCACATAACCATAAGATATCTGATTGCCGAGTGTGCGATTTGGTAGCCCTTGATGCCAGATATCATCGATTTTGTCAAACAAAGTTCTACCAGGCACCACTACATAGGTAGTTGGTCTCGCTCGTTCATCCTTTGTTCTTCCAATGACCTTTGTGCAATATTCTTTAGATAACGCCGACTTTAATGTCCACACTTTAGATGGGACGGGTACATTTCACGCAATGGGAGGTATAATAATTGTGACTCCTCATGATTCCTCATGTCTCGAAAATAAAATAGCCCGTCTGACGAAATGCACTGCTTCTGAACTTGTACAGAGAAATCCTCCTATTCAGCTGGAAACTTTCCAAACAGTGCCATCCAATCAGGGTTTGTTGGCAATTAATATTGTTAACTGATACAATATTCATTCGCTACCTGAAGGAATCCTAATCCTTCAGATATCTTAAGGTTATATGAGAAATAGAATATTGGAAACAATAGCGAACTTCGAAAAAAGGCTTTACGAGTATCATGGAAACTTTCTAACAGAGACAATTTAGTCTAGGTACTCTAAAAACGTTTTAAAAAGGTAGGTACTATCAAAAACTCGTCCTATAAGGTTATAACCGCCAAAATCTGAAAAAAAATACGAAATTTTCGCAGTTTTTAACAAAGTTGCGTTTGGCGCTCGAGGTCACAAACTTGGATTATTCATTTGACCAACATCATAACAAGTCTGCGAAAAATCAGAACTACCGGATTTGAGGCAAGCACAGACATATAAAGTTACTGGACTAATTCTATAAAACAACATGTTTTTTTGAAAATGGTCTATATGGTTGTATAATTTAAGAGATTTACCTTCCCTTGAGATCAATTGATGTTAGAACACCATCACCACTTGCACACACTAGATACTTTTGAGCATCATTTGTTATCATATCACTGACATGTTCTTCACCAATTTTAATAGTAAAAACAGGATCTGGCTTTCTCATGTCCCATAATTTGACTGTCCCGCCATCATCACCTGATTGGGAAAAAATATGTAAAAATTAACATGTTCTTTTAGATTACCTCGTGATAAAGCCCTCTCTTTGGGGTGGTATCATGGGTCATCCTTTTTTCGGGAATCACTAGGTCTTCTGAGCGTTTTCCATGTGAAATGCAAATTCTATGTCTTGTTCCACCTAGAGACTGAGACTGACTTGGCCCAAGTTGACTTAACTTTGGATATTGTATAATTTCTCCCTATTCACAAGCACCTTTATGGATGAGTGTAGATTGAAAAATCTATGCTTCAAGAAGGGTACCTGTCTGTCTCACCTCACCGAGACAGATACCATCTTTTTCCAGGGGGTCGCCAACTTACTACAGACTTCTTCTAGAGTGCTGGTACAAGACAGAGGGTAACCCTGTTAAATCCCTTTAGGATTTTGGACGTATTTGTTCTAATTTAATAGCAACTGTAATACTTAACATACCAGTAACAATTTTATCCTTGTCTAGATTCAAAAGTCGGTAAACTGGTTCATCATGTGCATTTTCATAGCACTTCTTTAGCTTCCCCGTTTCAACATCAACAGACATAATTGTCTTATCCTGAAAAAAAAAAAAGATTATCATTACATCTACCTACAATAACACATTGTAAAACATTGAATCTAACTAAAATGATGAAATAATTTCCAACTGATAGTGATAATCAACATAATCAGGTGCATTGTATCATTCACCAATTTCAGACAGTAATAATTAAAGTTTTTTTTTTAATGAATTGTATTTGTCATTATACACTCTAGTATGTCTAGTGTAATCCCATTCCAAGCACCAATTTAACAATCACCTAAAAAATAAAATAAAAAAGTAACAAACTTTAGCAGTTGAGTATAAAGTGGTTCCCTCATCATCAAATTCTATGTCTCGACAGGCTTTTAAATGCAATTCTAATGTATTCACTAGTTTTGTTTCCTCATTGTTATATTCATACAGTAACACATCTCCTACAATGTTGGCAATTGCTATTAAATTCTTGGAAGGATGAAGTGAGATATCAACAATGAAATCTTCACATATTATGGATGGAGGATGATCCCGGGGTTTAGTTTTTTCAGCTTTTATAGCTCTAACAACATCATCCTCATCTTCATCTTCCTCCTCAATTTTATTTTCACCTGTCTCATCTTCACTCATTTCATTTTCATCTGGATCTGTAAATAAGAGATACTAACCGTTATTTTCATACTAGCACACCTATGTAGTACACATTTTTAAGCACTATAGGCATCAAGAAAACAATATTTTTTCTTGAATACCGTGGTGTGAGTCTCATCTCATACAGATGTAAATCTAAAAATATTGTAAATCGTAAAATTCACAGTTGTTTCAGTAAAATTACGTATTGATACGTGTGGGGTGATTCGGGCATTGTTTTCAGAGCCCGTGATATTACGGTGTCGGCGCTAGCTATGAAAACAAAATGTGTGTTACCTACCATTAGTATCTGTTAAAGCAATGTCATCCTCATCGTCACTGGAATCATTAAAGATGCTAGATGAACTGTCCTCATCCGATGAATCTTTATCAAATTTCTTAAAATTCCTCGTCATGTTTAATTTTGATAGTACAATATTATTAAGATAACCACATTTCAGAGCGAATCAGCATGTGATAAGAAAGACTGACTGACACTGACTGACAGTAAGAGTCAAGGAAGCATCGAGTCGTGTTGCCAACCAACCAACTAAAGCAGGGCTGCGCCTAGATAGACACCGTCATGGAACTAATTTAACAAAGCAAAATTAACCGTGATTATACAATTGAATAACGTATTTTGTTCAAGTTTACTATTTCAAGAAAACAAAGAACAATCAAAAATTGTCTGGCCAGTTTAGAGCATTGAGACTTTCACTCTTATGTTCGGAGTGTTCGGACACTGAAAATGGTACTTTTTTTTTTTTTTTTGAATGGCATCTCGCAGTTCAGCCTCTGAGGCTGGCTACTGCTTAACCGGACAAAGCTGAAAATGGTACGGTCCTGCTGATTATTTTATCTGTTTTGAGCCATGGAGCCGAGAGTGCACTATAAATTAGTTATGTCGAAAGAAAAACTTTCGAAGAAAATGAATTGATTTCATTTGTAATTTACCAACAAATCAATGTTTCGCTAACATTTTGTAAGACTGTTAGTGTACCTACCTAAATTAAAAGTAAAGTTCAACAAGTAAGAAAAAAAAAATTGTTATTTTCCAAAAAAAAATAACAACATTGCAAGTTACAAAATAATGTACAGACGTGGTTACAATATTTGTTTGCTGTGTCGATGTCAGTACTTATTTTGGTTTCTACCATCTATATTACTATACTCTTTGGGTTGTTAACAGAATAATGATTCACCCTGTTCCCCGTACTAGTTAAACTGTATTACGGTTTACGATCGAACAGTTTTCGTCCTCTGTGATTGTACTTATAGAACGGTCATTCATTACACACAGACACAATATTCAATAACTAGTGGTATCTTTTGCGATTTAACTTAATTTTATATCACTCCGCTTGTTTCATTTCCCGTTTGGAAAATAAAATGGTAATAAAGAAGTTGCAAAACGGATCAAATTGGAGGAAAAAAATGAAATATGGGGAAAAATCAAAAACTCGATGTAGCAACCCTGCCTGCCATCGGTGTCAGTGTCATTAGGGATGGGCTTGTGATATGTATCATATCGATATTTTTAAACACTATCGATAATTATCGAGTAAAAAATATCGATATACCGTCAGTTTTTGCATGATTACTCATACAAATTCCCAAAGCATTCAAACTTCTTAAAAAAAAATAGACGAAAATAGTATTTTCTATTAATGCTCGAGCCTAAACAATTATAATTAATCAAACCTATAACTGACGAGTTGATTATTGTCCATAAAGTGGAGCTCGAATGTTTGAAAACCACAAAATTATGATTTTTTGCTTGGATCAGCACTGCCGCTCAAAATGTCGATGACCGTATTTATGCACTTGAATGTTATATATGATGCTCTGAATGACATAATGGCTAGCCCCTTTCGGGGTCGATTCCAAGCCAGCGGCGGTTTTCGCGTCGAGCCCCTTTGGGGACCCGTACCGAACTATATGGTTAATAGTATTAGTATTTTCGTGCACGCAGCCAATAGTCTTACTTGTTATATTGCATTTCATAAAGATTGTGGCGGGAATTTTTAAAGATAACGATACGCGAGGAGCATACAAGGAGTATCTAATAACTTTAAACACGAAACCAACGTTGCGTTAAAAAAAATCGAAATTGATACGTATTCGATACTCTAAAATTTATATCGAAAATCGATATAACGCGATTAAAAATATTGACGATATTAGGCGATAATTGTATGGAAAAATATCGATAGTTTGATTTATCGAAATGTTTTGCCCATGTCTAAGTGTCATTCATACATGTTCCTATTTAATCTGTGTACTGTTTACAGTGAATTATACTAAAGCATATGTTTATGTTTATCATTTGAAAGACAAGGCACGACACTTGACGTTGACTCTGCGTCCGTGATTTACGTATTACAGTTAAATCTAACTGGAAGTACTTTTGCGCGTATGGTTCAGCCTCAAAGCACAGCATACACTTTATAAAATTTTAAAGCAGTACCAGTGTTGAATAAAATCAATTCAGAACGTTTCTATAATCTACTATTTCTGTAATGAGGATCTATTAAAAAGGTAAGAGATGTACAACATCACTTTAATTTATTTCTTTATCATTTTACTAGCGACCCGCCCCGGCTTCGCACGGGTGCAATGCTGATACTAAATATATTAGAATGTCTGTCGAAATCATATTAGAAACCTCTAAAATTATCAGAGTTTCTCTACTATATTATGCATGTATGATACCTATAAACCTTTCTCTTGAATCACTCTATCTATTAAAAAAAAACGCATCAAAATCCGTTGCGTAGTTTTAAAGATCTAAGCATACATAGGGACAGACAGCGGGAAGCGACTTTGTTTTATACTATCTATTGATTACTTAAGCAGATTCCCCATCTAAGCATCGTTTCTAGATAATACCTCTTTTAAGTTTTGCTTTGTGGCAAATTTTATTTAAATTCCATTAGCTGTTATGGAATTAAAAGGTAAGATTGAGACAGACAAATTTTTCTATACCTTTATTATCCATACAATCAAAATTATATTCTTAGTGTGTTCAACAAAATATGTATTTTTGTATGGCAAAAGATCTTTTTCCTTTTTTGTTTGTCTTGGGCAGAGTTGATCCAGTGGGACCTAGCCACTTTGTTGTTTGTAATGTCCATCTGTTTATCCTGGTACATGCCATGTGGCCACTTCCACTTCAGTGCCACGGCTTGTTGCAGTACATCCTCAAATTTTGTTTTGTTGCGTATACCAGCATTTCTTGTTTTATCTTCTCTTCTTAGTTTCAGGATACATATACATATGTTTCCTAACATACATGATGTTTTCATGGATGTATTGTGAAGGTACCATCATGATGTTAATTTCTTTTTCGGTTTTTATATATTTTTAATTAAGTTATTAGGGAAATTTAAAAATTGTACTATAATTATTAGGTAGGGTGGTACTCTTCTTCAAAAAGGGCGACAATGCCCGGTTGAAGAATTATAGGTCCATAGAACAAGTTGTTTTCAAGTCTCGCGCGCATGTTTGACGATTTTTAGCCTCCCAAAAATACCCTGATTCCGAAAAGGCTTTAGCACCGTAGACCACATACAGACGCCGCGACGGGTTATACAGAACACAGAAGAGTACAACCTGCCTCTCTGTTTAGCGTTTGTAGACTACGAGAAAGTCTTCGATTCGATCGAGACTGCAGTCTCTCCAACGGTGCCAAATTGACTATCGGTACATGGAGGTGTTGATGTGTTTGTACAAAAACGCCACCATGTCAGTCTGACTTCAGGACCAGACCTCGGAACCTATCCTTCTGCAGCGAGGTGTGAGACAGGGAGACGTCATATCTCGTGTGTGAGACGAGTACACGCATAAACATAAATGAGAGATGACAGTTTTTTTTTTGTTTAATAAGGAATACTATGTTGTTGAATAATTTGTCGTGGCGTGCCGGCTTAAGAATAGCTCTCCCCCAATTCTTCTCGTGGGTGGCGTAAAAGGTGACAAAGAGACTTCTGGGGCCTATCACATATCGGTCCCACCGGTGTCGGGCAGCAGCGATACCGGTGTGAATCTACTGCGATTGCCAACCCGCCTGCTCAGCGTGGCAATTAGAACAAACCCTACCAATGGCAAGTCAACATGGACCACGGCCCCCAGTTCCCGGCCGCTCTGCTATTCCTGATCAAGGTGGCGGTCACGGTAACGGCAGGGCAGGGGGTGCGAAGAATCCCCCGGTTACGGAAGGCCGCCAAAAACAACTGCCTTTGGTGACGTACAACGGACGCACGTCACGGCTCGACGAGCACCTGGCACAACTCGAAGTCGAACTCGAGAAAATAAGGTGGCACGTTCTTGGGTAGGGCGAAGTCCGAAGAGAGGGGGAGGACACGGTAACTCTTGAATCAGGCCACCTTCTATCCTTTCGTGAGGGAGACCAGCTGTCCCAGGGTGGCGTAGGATTTCTGGTGAATTCTACGCCACCGCTCTCTCCACGCTCTCTGTGACAACGTTGTAGAAGTGTCGAGTGTGCGAACAGGGTCGCGTACCTCGTAATTAAACTAATCGAGGTTGTGCAGGTTTATGCACCGACCTCGACGCACTCGGATGATGAGATGGAAGATGTGTTTGGTGATATATCGAAGGCCTTACATTTCACCACCAGGGCCCACTACAACGTTGTCATGGGAGACTTCAACGCCAAAGTGGGAGTACAGAACTACAACGAATCGGTAGTAGGATCCCATGTTTATGGTAGCAGGAATCATAGGGGGCAAATGCTTGTCAACTTCCTCGAAAGGGAGGGGCTTTTCTTAATGAATTCATTTTTCAAGAAACAGCTCCAAAGGAAGTGGACATGGCAGATCCCCGACACTATGACTAAAAACGAGATCGATTTCATCATAACGGACAAGAAGCGTATATTCAGAGACGTCTCAGTGACCAATAGGTTTAATACTGGAAGTGATCACAGACTCGTGCGAGGGTCTCTGAATATCGATTTCAAGCTTGAACGTGTCCGTTTGATGAAAATCAGGCTCCGACCAACCCTGCTCCAAACTATAGTGGGATCTGAAAAGTTCCAATCTAACTTGGATTACTTTGATTCGCTGCCGTGGAAACCACAAATAGCGTTGACATTGACCAGGCCCTCGAGAATGTGGTCGGAATCCTCAGGGAGGAAGGTGAGTTTGCGAATTGCGGCGTAGGGACAGGAAGTAGAAGTTTTCGGAAGAAACGCTCAAGCTCATGGAGAAACGACGTGAACACCACTTCGCCAGAGTGGCATGCTCAAAACAAGAGAATTGGCAAAGTTGTACGAAACGATCTCCGATGCTCTATCACTCGTTCAATAGAACGAGCGATCGAGCAAAATCGGGGATCCAAAGTGTTTGTTCATTCTCTTGGGAGAAGTCATCTGACGAAGCTGACCACTACAAGTGGAGTAGTCGTTTCTTCCGGGCCGGGGGTTCTTTCGGAAATTGAAAGCTTCTATAGTCAGCTGTACGCTACGCATGCATCTCAACCTGATCCCGAAAATGAGCAGTTCCGAGCTACATTAACACGCCACTTTACGGAAGACTTGCCAGAAGTCAGCCTGGACGAAATTGCGATGGCTCTCAAACAGCTCAAAAACGGAAAAGCCCCTGGAGAAGACGGTATTACGACTGAGCTCCTGAAATCTGGTGGTAAACCTGTAATGAAGGAGCTCCAGAGCATTTTCAATACTGTTCTTTTTGATGGGAGAACTCCAGAGGCGTGGAGTAAGAGTGTTGTCGTGCTGTTTTTCAAAAAGGGTGATAAAACTCTTTTGAAAAACTACCGACCCATTTCACTCTTGAGCCACGTCTATAAGCTGTTTTCGGGAGTCATCACAAACCGACTTGCGCGAAGACTCGACGAGTTCCAGCCTCCCGAACAGGCCGGGTTTCGATCGGGATACGGCACCATAGACCACATCCATACAGTGCGGCAGATTATACAGAAAACAGAAGAGTATAATCGGCTCCTGTGCTTAGCGTTTGTGGACTATGAAAAGGCCTTTGACTCGATCGAAACCTGGTCTGTTCCGGAATCTTTGCAGCGATGCCAAGTCGATTGGCGATACATCCAAGTGTTGAGAGGTCTTTACAACGCCGCTTCTATGGCCGTCCAAGTCCAGAACCAGCAGCAGCAAACCTATTCCCTTGCATCGTGGTGTGAGACAAGGGGACGTTATATCCCCCAAATTGTACACAAACGCATTGGAGGATATATTCAAGACGCTGGACTGGAAGGGGCGCGGCATTAATATAAACGGCGAGTACCTCTCACACTTACGATTTGCAGATGATATCGTTATCGTGGCGGAAATGCTGCAAGATTTGCAGCATATGCTGAATGGCCTAGCTGATTCTTCTCAACGCGTTGGTCTCCGGATGAACCTGGATAAAACCAAGGTTATGTTCAATGAACATGTAAGTCCGGAACCAATTGCAGTTCAAGGCAATATTCTCGAAGTTGTTAAGGAGTATGTTTACCTCGGGCAAACTGTGCAGTTAGGTAAAAACAACTTCGAGAAAGAAGCCAACAGAAGAATACGGCTGGGTTGGGCAGCGTATAGAAAACTGCGTCTTGTCTTCACATTGCCAATTCCACAGAGTCTAAAGACGAAAGTCTATAATCAGTGCGTCCTACCCGTCATGTCGTACGGTGCCGAAACGTGGACACTCGCGGTTGGGTTGGTCTACAAATTTAAAGTCGCTCAACGTGCTATGGAAAGAGCTATGCTCGGGGTTTCTCTGAAAGATTGAGTTCGTAACGAGGTGATTCGACAGAGAACCAAGGTTATCGACATAGCCCACCGCCTTAGCACGCTGAAGTGGCAATGGGCCGGCCATATAACCCGAAGAACCGATAACCGTTGGGGTAGACGAGTTCTTGAGTGGAGACCATGGATCGGTAAACGTAGCGTAGGACGTCCTCAGACTCGGTGGAGCGAAGATCTGCGCAAGGCAGCTGGCAAGAGCTGGATGAGAGTGGCCGAGGATCGTGCTCAGTGGCGTGTCATGGGAGAGGCCTATGTCCAGAGTGGACGAATACAAGCTGATGATGAAGGAATAATACGTCTATTCTATGCGATATTTTAATAACTATTTTGATTTTTTTATCTCATTTTACGTACTGTTGATTTTGCCTGTTTGTCTTTTATGATAGTTAAATTGTTATTTAATATTCTGTGATTTGAAACCTTTGTATACCTACCTATAGATCCTAATTTTGTATGTTAGTGTTACCTTACATTTTACGAGTCAAACCCAAACTCAACTCAAAGCGTTTATTTCAATTAGACCATTACAGACAGTTTTGAAAGTAAAAAAAAAAAACAGACCAGACACAAGGTATAATAAAAAATGTGAAAATACTGTAGTATGTTGTTTACCTAAATAATAAGCTTTATTCTATGTCATGCATAAAGAAAAGCTAGTGTAGTAGTAGCTTATTGAAATCCAAAATAATGCTCATTATTATAAACATAGGTAAGACAAACGTAAAAAAAAACATATTTTGATTAGACTTTAGCATTTTCATTTCTTTCTACACAAACTTTTTATTTTTTTCTAAAGATCGAACAAAACGAAAAAACCGGTTTAACCGGTTTTGCCGGTTTTGAAAACAAGAAACCCGAAAAAGCAGGTTTTGTAAAACAACCCGGTTTTTGCATGCCCTAAATTACAGAGCACGTCTTAGAAATAAATATAATATTTTCAAAGGACAAGTGTTCTTACGTTATAATATCTTCAGTCTATTAGCTGGACATAGGGGACTTTGTCTTTTGTGTAAAGAATGCCTTCTAAATTTGCAAAATTAATTTTATTGATAAAGTGTTCTATGACAATAAACATATTTTCATGCCCCTTCAAACTAAACATATTTAATATTTGTTTATTCGATGATAATCAACAAATACTTAAGCCGCCATTGGATTTAGAACACGTGCCGTAATGTAGCATTATCAAATTTTTTATAAAACCATTTAGTCAAAGTTAAGACTGCTACAAGATATACCTACTTCGCCACCATATTTAAGTTTTAGGGTTCTTTTAGAGAAATACAACAGAAAGAACCCTGCATGCATAATGTTTTAATCAGAACTAATATTTACAGAATAGTGTCAAAATTATTTTGAAACGCTTTTACATTTCTCTTTAAAATTGATTTCGACATTAAATCAAGACAGGGACCGTGTTTGGACGCGAAACGGTAACATTTTATATTATGTCATTAGAGCTTTATAGTTATTTTTAGGGTTTTTTGGCATAACCGTATTTTTTTTGCGTTCAGATATGATTATTAAGAGAATGGAATTAAACACGTGATGTTTTTTTTAACATTGCAAGGATCCCCACGACTTCCACGACCACTCTCTCTGAGCAGGATATTCTCTTCGAAATCGCGAAAGTTCAGTTAAGGCTGAATGTAATATATTATTCAATAGCCCACTGTCTTACATTCTCCCAAAATTCTTTTTTTTTCTAAGTCAGTTTTGTTCATTATCCTACAGCAGTCCACTGCTGAAAATAGGCCTCTTCAATCGCAGTCAGTATGGTTGTCGTCATCAAATTCACTATCACTGATTCCGCTATTGTTTCATTATTTTCTTAATTATAACAACTATCACAAGAGTTACTTTGCAGTCTTCTAGGGTTATTTTGATATCACGTTGTACGGAACCATCACAAACTTCCGTAGTCTATTTTTTATTTAAGAAGAGTATCGACCGGTACTCCGATCCCGATTTTATTTCAAGGCACTTTTTCAAAACTATACTTCTAAAACTGCCACTACGCTTAAATCGTTTCCATTTGTTTAAATCCACTTTTGTTTTTTCTTGCTTTTTATAACAAATACAGAATGAAAACAAAATGGCTGATTACTCCAGTAATGGCAAATGTAGGACACATATAAGTAGAATTTTACCAATAAAATCGGAGGGTATGCTAGTTTGGTGCTAACTATCCATTAGAAGTCAACACTAAGACAAATTAATCCTATAGTATCCTTGCCTTGACCTATATCAGCTAAATCTATAACGCTTTTAGAAGTGTATGTCTTATAGTAGAATGAAAAAAGACGTTAACAAGAGCAAATAATCATACTCTACTGGAAAATATTAAGGGACCAAAAAAATAACAAATTTTTGGGCAATTTTCAACAGGCCGTAACTTCGAGAGAAATGGTCGTACAAAAAAAAGGAAAGCTCCTAGTGTCTTGTTTTGGATTGGAACTTGAAATTTTTGTAGCGTCAGCGGATTTTGAGTAATCTTAGAAAACCCAGCAACAACTTTTTTTTTGCTTAACCACTATAAGGATCGTATACTTTGTTCATTTAGCTTTAATTTCTTGTTTTATAGACCTTGATACGTTCACTTCTCGCCGAGATATCGGTCTTCAAATGGAAAAGGATCCTTTTGTCTTTGATTATCGATATCTCAGCAACCAATGATTGCACAGAAACTTAAAGGTGGGTTTCAAGAACTTGAATGGATTCCCTTTAACGACTAGCTACTGCAGTATATATTTAACTAAAGGTACGTTGCTTTACCCATGGGCAACCATGCGTGGCATGTTCACGTGCGAGGAATGCCAGTAGTGCTGTTGTTTTAGCCCAAAAAAATCGAACACCAAATATTGTATATAAAGAAATTTTTCAAAAAAGCTAATACGAAAAACTGAAAATTAATAATAATTAAATTAAAAAATGCAAAAACGAAAAAGAAATTTGTAGCGACTTACAAAAAAGCAAATTTCTACAAAAAGTACTACAGCGCCATCTATGACATGACGGAAGAACCGTCGTGTCATAGATGGCGCTGTAGTACTTTTTTACATCAATTTCCTACATCGCACAAGCAAAGTTTACATCGACTTAAGACATTACCTTTTTCAACAAGCTACCATCTTCCTTTCTAGATTTGCCATTTAATGCGTTTAAAGCCAAAGTAAAATCTAACCTTTGTTCAAAGGCCTACTATTCCATTAACGACTATTTAAATGATAAGAATAGTTGGTCGCTGGGTTGAACTCAAGACAATGTTTGTGTTCTTTCTCCAAATTAGCTTACTGAAATGTGATATAACTTCATGAATGGACTCTTTTTTTTATTTTTTTATTTATATACATTTTTTTTTACTTTATTTTATTTTATTTTTTTTCGTCGGTATGCACGTGTAAGCGGGCACGCCCTTTAGTCTGGAGGCTTTATTTTTTTTTCTTTATTTTTTAATATTTTATTATTGGTGTGTTCTAGCTGACATGTGACATTAATTAGATTCTTTGTTTATATGAACTTGAACACTATTGTGTAGAATCTGGTTCTTCTAACCTAACAGACAGATGTGTTGCTGGGGAGTTTGTTCCGCCACTTCTTCTTCCCAGCTAAAACACTAGGAAGTGGCGAAGGGCGGGCGTTTTGGGGGACTGTCTCTTGTAATTTTGACGTTCAAAAAGTGCTGATTATCAGCCTAATTTGAATAAATGACTTTTGATTTTGATTTTTAAGAATATATAGAGAAACCCGACAAAAACTGTCGGGCAGTTGCCCACCAGACACAACACCTGTCTGGTCGGAGGATCCTCCCTTTACTTCGGGGGATGAGGAACTTTACACCCTGTTCCTCCTCCCCTATAAATTATATAACTTTTTGTTAAATTCCACGCGGACGAAGTCGCGGGCACAGTTAGTTGTAACATAAAATGCAGTGACTTATGAAATATGAATAATTAGACTGAAAGAAAAATGTGAACGTCAAATCATGTATTTAATTAATTTTGTCGATAATGCTCTTGTACATAGTGTAGGTTGGTATAAGATTTTCAATTGTTGTAGAGTCAATCTTTGGTTCCCTGAAAAACTTAGTAGGAAAATCGTTTTCACCATTCATTGTTTTCCGTGGGCCGCCAGGTCCCGTGGCGTTGAACAATACATATAATAGCGAACCAACGTCACCGGAGGCACGTGGACTGGGAGGAGTACGTAACTACGTAGGCGGCACCTCGTTGAGCTGGCGACGACCTCGCACGTGCAGTGTACACGCGACCGCGTGAGCGTGACCTACTATTGGCGCTTTGGATAACGTTGTTTTCCTCACGTGGGGTACCTACCTAGCTGTTCATACTGATCCCTGAATTAAAGGCGTACCTAATTGTTTTAGTGTACAGTAATGATAATTTGAAAGGACTTGGTGTTAACTACCAGCAAAAAAAAAACTGAAACAATAATAAAAGTGCATAGGTACTTTTGTGTGTTTGTGTTTATGTACAGTGTGTCAGTGTACATTACTCTTGTTGTGTGTTTATAATTTCATTCGGACACTCAGTGGGAATTAAATCTACTACTAATTATATTCCTTCACCCATGAGTAAGTAGTAACTTATATGGAACATAGATAATCAAGGCACAAAGGTTTCACTAAGTAAGTACAATCTGTACTTAGTGAAACCTTTGTGAGCCTTGATCATGACTAACCTAACATAACCATACGTAAAAGAATATTTCTTGAAAACGTTAATCTAGTCTTAATAATTAATTTGTAGGAACTTGTAAAGCTGAATAATTTTTTGGAACATAAAAAGGTACAGATAAAAAAACGGGCCTAAACCAGAGCCTTGGCAAATTCTTTGCTCACAATCAAATGATAAATCCAGTTAAATCGTCCTCTCCATCTTGGTACTCTCATCCGACACAAAACTTCTGTGAGGATCTTATAGGGGTTGGAATATTTTTGTATGAAGCCTGGTCTGCCTAACATCCCCTTTTTATTTTATTTTCAAAATAGTAGCCACGCATAAAATCTGTATATATACAGATTTTATAGCTGGTAGCAAAACATCCCACATCTCAGAAACGTGACTCTTTCGAAGTTTTTGTCTCATATAACAATGTTAGTGTTGGTACCAGCTGTTGATTATAATATAATTAATGCAGAGTTCTAATGAATATTCCTATAGGAGATGAGCCCTTGCAGTGGAATATCGCTCGTTTACAGTACAGGCAACATTAAATTAAAATCATGTTTGTTTTTGCAGATACGAGATGGAGTGGGTTCTACGTAGTCCGCAAATTCACAGCACGTTCAGCAACCTTGGATTTCTACATCCAGATGGATATCACGTGAACGAAAACTGCAATGGTATTTATTCTGCTTCAACTGTTTAATATTAGCATTTATTTTCACTCACTAAGTAATACCATTGTTTTATGTGTTTTAGCTGCTCTGGAGACAATTCTTCACAGTATCTTAACAGAAGATAAATACTTGCGTACATATCGTAGGAGTATAAGCTTTGGACAAAATATCAAGAAGGATATAATACCCCTATTAATTCACGCGAAAGAAGATGCAACGATAGAGCTGTTGATACAAATACTTGTAAACTTGACGATTCCCATAGAGTGTCTGCTATCCGTAGACGTCATTTCCAGAAATGATTTTGGAAGACATACAATATTCGAAATAAATAATTTGCTTTCATCCACCAAAGTAGCATTTACGGATCAGCGTGCTACTAAAGTGGTTGTAGAGTTTTTAAAGAAAAACACTGATAGCGATCATAAAGCTAAGTTAACTTCCGACCAATGCACAAATATTAGTAACAGCCTTTTATTATTGCGGAACATCTTACACATACCGGAGGAGCCTACAAGTCCAAGTTACAATGGGCTTCCTCATGCCATACAGAATCAAATTCTCTGGAACATATTTAGCCAAAGTATTGATAAAATTCTCATTAAGTTAATGATTATTCCTGATGCGGTAAGTGATGCAAAACTATGTACATAATATATTATAACTATAAGGTAAACATATAGTTTTTAATATTATTTAATGTGAAATAAATGAAGTATTTAAGGTTATTTTTATTTGTATTAGTCTGTTTTAGATTGCTTGTGTGTAGATGCAACAGTGTGGCTGTGATATAAGTAATATAATATTTACAAGTAAGGTACAAGGCTGAAAGAGTCGAGAACTCGAGATGTGTGTTTTGTATTTATTTTTCTTTCCAGAATAAATGGGCAGTAACAATGGTTCAACTAATAGCATTGTTGTACAAAGACCAACATGTTGTTACCCTCCATAAACTACTCAATTTTTGGATTGAAGCCTCTTTGTCTGAGAGTTCAGAAGATAATGAGAGTAATACTTCTCCACCAGGTGGAGGTATGTTTCTTCATATTTATTAATATTTAAATAGACGAATAGTATAGTTGGGGTAGACGAGTTCTAATGAAAATGATGAGACGATTTCTAGAGTGGAGACCACGGATCGGTAAACGTAGCGTAGGACGTCCTCAGACTCGGTGGAGCGATGATCGTCGCAAGGTGGCTGGCAAGAGCTGGATGAGGGTGGCCGAGGATCGTGCTCAGTGGCGTGTCATGGGAGAGGCCTATGTCCAGCAGTGGACGAGAATAGGCTGATGATGATGATGATGATATTTAAATAACATTCAGCTTAATCCGATATTAAAAGAAATACCTTATTAGAGCTCGGGTACATTTTTCATTTTTCTATTTGATCGCCAGAAAATGTCAACGAGTACTAATAACTTTAGCCCTATAGCTCACAGATATCTGTGATATAGCTCAAACGTAACCGCGCTGGCAAATTATTATAATCGTAAATTATTAAAGGATAAAAAACATAATAGCTGTGATATAGCATCTATTTTATTCACGTTATATAGATTATCTGCCTGGACTTTATTCACCAAGGACCAAGCTTCAGCTCATACTTTGAGTACAAGTCTACCCATTAATTACGCGTTGTACCTACTCTGTTTTAAAGTGCGGACGTTGCTCTGTAGTATTTTGTAAATAACATTTTGTTGTGAATACTTATTTCGCGTCCGCTAAATATCAGGGTAGTTGTCATTAACATATCCGTGGATTTGAATAACGACAAAATACGTTTTGATGACAGGTAGCGACTCCTCACCGATGTGTACCTCTGAACCGACGTCCGACTCATCAGACACAGGTGGCAGCGGCAAGAGTAACGATGATCCCAATTCTATATATAAGGATTGGGATGCGTCCTCTCAAATGAACAACACCAGTGAAAATTATAATGCACCATTCAAGACATCTCAAGAAAAGGAATCAGATAACTCTATAGAAAGCCCCAACGATAGTATTGTGCAATCCGTTAATGTACGCAGTATTTTTTATATATTGTCGTTGATTCTCAATCCATTCAGTATTTCAATGGCAAGTTATTTATACCAGTTTTTAAATTATAGGGAATAGCAATGTCTTGCAGCACAGGCGTAAAGTCTAATAGAAAAAGTCAGGGGCAGTACCGTGGCAACACTGAAAATAAACATGTTATTTCGGGAACTTCTGATTGCGGTTATGGTACACAAATTGAAAATCAAGCATCCATTTCTACATCAAGCAATGAGGATGAGTTACCGTCAAAGAAACCTGTACACCAGAAGCCACATAACCCTAAACAGAGAGTCAACACTAAGGCGCGCATCGGAATATCCATACAGGATCGGAAGCGAAAGAAAATTGCCAAGAGAGGCAAATCTAACATGTAAGTTCATCCAACAATATTGTTGTAAGTACATATAGCAAATAATGATCTTGTTATTATACTGATGTTTGTTATTCCAGAATTAATGTTCAAGGATTATCACATAAAACACCGACGGATGATGACATTTCTAACGTTTTAAAGGAGTTTACTGTGGATTTTCTTTTGAAGGGATACAATTCATTAGTGCAGACGCTTCATAATCAAATTCTATCTAATCTTCAACTAGAGATAGACACATCGCACTTCTTCTGGCTGGTCACTTATTTTCTGAAGTTTGCGACACAAATCGAACTTGACTTGGATAATGTTGGGTCGGTCCTGTCTATCGATATCGTGTCGTATTTGACTGCAGAGGGGGTTAACCTATGTGAGCAGTTTGAACTAGCCGTAAAACTCGATGGTAATGACTTGAAGCCTAACATTCGGCGTCTTCATTTGGTAAGTCTTTAACGCTGCTTAATTTATTATTACTAGTACTGCCCTCTTTGTAGTAAATCAGAAATCGTCATTGTGACGAATTTCTTCTTTTACGAAAAATTACATTAAAACAAATAATCGCTTTTTTTCTCGAAATTGTCATTTTGCAAGTACTGCGTTTGCTATTAGGAGGATAGAACAGGTATATGAACGAAGACCAATCAAGCTATGCAATACCAATATAAGCGGATCTCTGATTGTACGGGAAATCTATAAAGAGCGAGGTCACGTTCCACTGGAAATGTATAGCTTGATGTGTCGCCGTGTGTACGTATGGACCACCCATAATGATGCCGTGAGTCACTTATGCCTCCCGTCTGCAACGGACAGCGCAACTTTTCGTGTCCCACTCTTAAATAGCGGACCAACTTTAACAGAAAATAAAGCAGGCTGTATGCAGACAATTTTTTTGTTTTTTTTTGTTTATTTATTTCAACAAAGTTAATTACTTAGGATTAGTTTACAAAACTTCTGCCAAACTGCAGGACAGTTTGTCGGCAGTGTTCTCGTGGACACAGCTCATATTATAAAACTATGTGAACAAAAATAATTTTACTACGTACGCATCACACCACGCACAGCTGCACACATGCTCGAGCTGCCCAGTGTTTATTTCAAATGAAACGTAGGTAAGTAATTATACTGTTCGACAGCTCGAGCATCTGTACATCTTACACTGGCGTCTATACACATCGGCACATAGCGACTTGCCCGCCACCCCAGCATGCGCGGCGAAAGAACTTGCTACTAGCGCCCCGACCACCGCCGCATTTTTCATAAACAATATCCGTTTTCAGGTTGTTACGGCCATAAGGGAAATAATACAAGCTATTGATGTGTACAAAAAACTTCCACACCTATGCAAGGAGGATCAAGATGCACTTTTCAAGTTACAACTAAAAATGTGTGAAACTGAAGAACTCAGATCACTTCTAGTTCTGCTATTGCGTCATTACAACCCGAAGTATCATTCTAAACAATATCTACAGGTAAAACCATGAAATTAACTTAAGCTTAAAGCTTAACAGCTTACTTATTTTCAACTTAATTTTTATTTCCGCAAGGGCCCCAACAGTGAACACTGTGTAAGCTCTTGCAAAAATACAAAAGCAAGCAATCGCTATGTTACACCTGACTATGATAATATATTTGGTTTTACCGTGTTTCAGGATGTCATAGTTACAAACCATATATTGCTGCTATTCTTGGATAGTGCCATGAAGTTGCCGGAATACAAGGGTTCCACGAATATGACTGATCATATCAGACAGTATGTATTTTTAAAAGTGTTATAATTAAAATAGGCATATCAGTTATAAAATATTTCTAAGATTAATCATGAATTTCCTAACATCATTTGTGCAGTTATAAATAAGCACGTAGAAAGCTCGACATTACCATGTCCATGTGGAGTTTTCGGAAATAAATGATTTTTTATTTCATTCGTTCATTCATACATAATTATTTAAAAATAGGGAATTATGATAATTAAAAGTGATGGTTTCTAATAGGTTTGCTTCGTCTGAGATAATGTATCAGTACGGGCTGCTGCTGGAGGACTACATCAGTAACGGAGAGTTCGTCAACGACTGTATATTTACTGTGATGCACCATGTTGGGGGAGAGCTCGAAAGCTTGATCACTTTATTCCAACCAAAGATTTTAAAGACATTTACTTCCATTTGGAAAACAGAATTCGAGATTTGTGACGTAAGTTTTAAAACGCATATTTTTGTAATCTTAAATATTACAGAAGTGAAGTTATAACTTGAATTTATTATAGAATGCGTCTACTAATACTAATAGACTAATACTAATAGAGTGGTATAGAAAATTACGTTACAAGTTTTTTCAAAGAGGTACAAATTCAAGAGTACAATCTCAATACAAAGCTTGTAAAATAGACTTGCTGCCTTATGACCGTCTCTTTTAACTTTTTAAGCAAGTCTTACTTTGTTTTTTTTTTGTGTTTCAGGATTGGTCAGATCTCATTGAATATGTGATAAACACTTTCATAAAAAAACCCAATTCTTTACAAAGTACGGCGAATATCCGTTTTGATATTGAGAATTTCGATGAAATCAAGATCGTACCAAAGCCAATAATGAGCACAGCGGCAGGAATTAATCCAGACACCACTGAGGCTGAGTCTAACGATAAGAAAAAACCTGCTGACAGTAGTGCAAGCTATACCTCCAAAGGAATGGCGGAATCGAGGTAATATCTTGATTTCAAATATTAACACGCTGATTTATAAATTTAGCGTTGGAAGTCTATGACTGTTGCTTGCTTATAGAAACTTTTTTAGTTTATGGTACCCCACACCAAATCTTTACACGTCTTCTACTTCGTCTCTTAATCTAGTACACGTCTTTAATTTCGTCTACGTCGTGATCTCGTAATCGTCACTTTATATTGTTGTATATTGCAGCAGGTGGACGGAAGATGAACTATCATCGTTGAGTTGGAATTACATGCAGTGCAGTGCTCTACCTGACGTAGTCGGGGAAATCATCACGCTGTATAAGGAAGATGGGATAGTTAAATCGAGAGATTCCGTAATCAAAGAGCTTTACACTCAGAATCTGATAAACAAAGAAGATTACGATAAATATGTAAAAGGTGAAACCGACAGGAATATCAAATCTGTACAGGTTATAAAAGAGATGAGAGATGATGAAATTAATAAGCTGTGTGAACAGCTTACACAAGATGGAAAATCAAAGTTTTTAGATTGGGTGCAAAAAGTATTATTGGAAACTTGTTTCGCTAAAATATATTTGGATAAATTGTCCAGAAATAGTGAGACTGAAACTGCTACAGAAAATGAAACAAAATTAACCACATTGAAGAAATCGAATGAGTCACACATACTGTCCCCGGTATCCTATCACTCTCTTCGTAAGTGTTGTTTTTCGATTTTTAAATTTCCGATTCAACAACTTCTTTTTGCTACTTTCTTAATTCTTACGGACAGTTGCAGACTAAAAAGTATTACTTATTTATATTTCTAGTTCTCAATCAATCCGTGCCACTAGTGCCGTGGAACTGCAAGCAAGCGTATATTTGTAAGGATCTGAAGTTTCTGCAGCTGCTGCATAAGTTGGGATTCCACATGCCTGTGGACTCTGGGAAAGTTTTCATTCGGATACCCCAGTTTTGGTCTGCTGATTTTCTGTATGACGTCGCAGGAAAAATCGCGCCGATAGACAAATGTGAGTGACTGCATTCGTAGCTGAGTAATTTTTACTTAACGATTTGTGACATAATACCCATGGTTTTAATATCGAAATGTATTTTGCAGCTAAACTTAAGTTCTCTATAAATGACATATCGGACAGCAGCATTTCGAACTCAATGCAAAAAGAAAGTTTACTATTGTTGCCTGATGAAACGAAAGATATCACTATGATGGAAAATCCAGAAAATTTCTATCAAATTCACAAACAAAATCACCTTGCCACAATGGTTAACTTCACACCAATGTGAGTATAAATGGTCTAATGGTCTATAAAGAAAGAGTAAGGGCAGTTTCGTAGTTTAAAATGTTACCACTAATGTGCGGTTGCCTGTACCTAATCACCCGCTTAGCACGAAACTGCGTAGTGTTTCGTGGAGAATCAAAATACCTAGTTATTTGTACATTTTAATTTTATGAAGGTCTGTTGTAAGTTGGTTGTTTAGCGTGAATTACGGATGACTCAATTTGCACTTGGTGTTTTTTGTAGCATTCTTTTCGCTTAAGTAACCAAGAAGTTAATATTTTAAGACTGCCTTATTAAAAAAACATCGTTTATCTAGAACTTAAGGCTTATCTATCATACTTCTTACTGTACCCACTCACTATTATACATGCGTAATTTTGGATGGATCGATGTTTGTTACTCTCACGCCAGAAAAGCGCAAAGGATCTAAATAGGGATAGATTATAGTCTGGAGTTTTCTCCCACATACAGATCAAAATTGCCATGCGATAGAAGTCGCCGCAAACATTCAGTATTTTCATATAATTTCTGTTTTAGGCCTGGCTCTTCGTTCAACTCGGACGGTGGTGATCTCGATAAGCAAAACTGGTTGGAAGTTGTGCAAAAATCACAAGAGTACAAAATAAGACTGAACTTGGGAAGGTAAAGAGATACTTATGTTTATTAAATAATTTAGCGAAAGTGAAAAAATATGTAGTATGGCGGAACATTTAGAATAGTAACAAGTAAAATAATTGGGTATAAAAATTAATTACAAAGAAACTAAGCAAGATATTCATAACAATACCAGCTAATATCAGATAAAAATAACCAAATGTTATTACGGCGTTACCCAAGAAGTACTATGCAACAAATGACGGCGACAGAGTGGAATTGTTGCCTATGATTCTACCGAACGAACAGCATCGTTATAAAGAAAACTCATTAAATGCAACTAAATATAGTACCTTCTAATAACAAAGTTCGTATCTCGTTAGTATAATTGTTTTATATCTGAAATGTCGTTGAGTAGACGTAAGTTCCGAAATATGTACTATCCTATACTTACTAAACACGTTTCCTATCTTTTTAGTACTATCATAAAAAGCGACGAAGACGCTCAGTCGGACATCGTAATGCAACTGCCTGTGAAAGATGTGGACGCGTCGGTGCCGCCGTTGCTGCGGGGCGCAGGCCTGGCGCCCGCCAGCGCCTCGCTCACCAGCGTCACGTTCCCGGGCCCCTCCCTCATGATGCCCACCATCATTAGCATCAAACAAGAAACCACGCACTTCGTTGTGCCAGTTCCTGACACCGAACATTATAGGTATGATAATGAAAATATTAATTATCTTATTGCAAAAACATGTTAAGGACATGTTTAGTTTCCTAGACTTAATAATTTTTCATGTGATACAGTAAATACAGATTCGAGCACATCAAGCTACAATAATCTGTCAAATTTATTTAATAGATTATCAACTTTATCTTTAAATATTTAGGTTCACGGTTGCTTGGGAAAATTTCACGGTTTCGGGTAGCTTGATGTGCTGGCGTCTACCTTGAAATACAAGAACATGAAATACGTAGTTAAGTAAATAATTAATTTATGAATTGTCCCCAGTGTGTGCGAGACGGCATCGGTTGCTTCCGACCTGACCCGCATGTATGTGTCGGACGAGGACGAGAAGCCGGAAGTGTTGCGACCCATCATTAAACTCGACCCTATCTTTGATGAACTTTGAGTATATTTTAGTCCTATTCAAATTAAGTTGTCAAACTTATTTTATTGTTATTTTTGAATATTATTTGATTACAAATCAAATTTGGAACCGTATTTACGTAATCGTCTAACGTACAGTTGAGTAACCATTAATAAATTGATAATATTATATACTAGCTGACCCACGCAACTTCGCCTGCGTCATATGTTCCCCGTTTTTGCAACATTTTTCATTGATGCTCCTCACCTATTCTATTAGTCGTAGCCTGGTGTTATATAGCCTATTCCTCGATAAATGGGCTATCTGGTTCCTGGGATTAGCTCGTTCAAACAATCAAACAAACTCTTCAGCTTTATCTTTACATAGTTAAAAAGGCGCTTCCCGCCGTATTTAGCGCTTAGATATTTGAAACTGCGCAACAGATTTTGATGCGATTTTCATCAAAAGACAAAGACTCAAGCTGATGGTTTATACATATAATAATTTGTCCCTGAAAAACACATTAAAATTTCCACGCGAACGAAGTTGCGGGCAGCAGCTAGTAATATTATATTATATATTAATTAATATATGAATGTTAATGATTAATATAGTATAGATATGTTACGTAAATTTAAGATACCGAGTACCTATATCTAGATCGTATATTAGCATAGTTATAGTGATATTTTTACAAGAGAATGGATTCAAAATATGTTTGATGCTTTCAAGTTTTAGGAATTATTCAACTTCAGTTGTGTAACATTTTAGTAACACCTTCACATCACACACATTTAGTACCTTATGCGTTTCTAAGTTTTAAGTGAATTAATTAGAGTTTTTAAGATGATATTTAAAGAAAGATGTATTTGTTATTAGTGTTGTCATGTTTTGCAAGGTATTCACATACGCTGTCTATGCATAAGTCCTTTTAGGGTAACATTTTTATAACATTATTATTAAATGTGATAATTATGGCGATGAAAAATAAATGGATTTTGTTTATATTTACTTTGTAATAATTTATTGAAAAATTAACATCTTTATTCGATACACATCTAGCAACAACAATAGAATAAACAATAATACTTATTACTGTTTGAACACGCCGCACATACAAGTCACACTCACCATACAAAATTACGTATGTACAGGAAATAAACGTAAAACTAATTATATAACAATCCAGTCAGGTACTTTCCTACAAACTTTTATGTGAAACTGATTTAGTGGTAGTTAAAAGTTTTGAGCCCAGCGCTATCTCCACTTGGGTTCGTTTTATGAAGGTAATCTACTATAGCTTGATCATAATTTTTGGATTCAAATGATTCTGCATCATTCCCGCCCGTATTTCCATAATAGCTGCTTGACGGTGCGCCGTAACTACCAGAGGATCCCTCCGAAGAATATTCATCACCGTATGGTGCAAAACTTTGGCTGTGGCCAGAGTTATCTCCGTTGTAGGATTGAAGTTCAGGTCCGTAGGAGTCACCGTTTGAAGGTCCGTCTCGGGAATGTGCTTCTTGCACCTGGTAAGAATTTCCAGGATAGTGACTCTGGCTTCCTTGGCTACCGAGCGCTTCGTGTGCGTGCACGTTCGGAGGTGATGCAGCATGAGGAACCTTTACTATCTGCGGCACGGGCACGGGGTAAGGCTTATTAATGTGTACGGGGTAGGGTACTTTTTCTATCACTTTCACTGGATATGGCACTGGTATCTTGACAGCTACAGTTTTCGTGATTTTTACCACTCTGACGGGAGTTTCAGGTATTTCGACGTGCTCACCGAGAACTTGTAATTCTGTTTCATAATTTTCTATAGGTATTGTTTGGTAATTGTGTGAATGGTGTGATGCAAACCCATAGTACGAGCAGCACAGCAATATTATTAATTTCTGAAAAAGAAAAAAAACTTTAAACCTGGCTTACTTGGAATACCGACAGTCTTTTTCTGAAACGTAGGTATCTTTCTTTGTAGCACAATATCCTAATTGTAAAGAATCAAGCCAAATGTATTTTCGGATTGAGCAAAGTGCTGTTGCGTTTTTCCATCACGAATTTCTCAATAGTCACCGAGTTTGGATTTGTGCCCGGTTGATGGCAAAAGGCTCGTATGGGACTCAAACATAATTAGCACTAGGTACTATTAGGTTCACGTCTGCATAACCCTTCAGGGATTACAGGCGTGATGTTATATTATGTGTTATGTATTCCCATTGATTTACCCATATCCTAAATTGAAGAACTTTCACAAAAAAAAAACGTTCCTTAGTGCTGATCGCTACGATGTAGGTCTTCTGTGAAAAATTTCATGCATCCTAAACCTTTTTAGGCTTAGGCGCATTTTCTGTCAGTGAATTCAATACTTTTCAAGTAGATCCTGTCGTGAATGTAAGTAGATATAACCTACACTTATGAAAGCAATACACCAGAATTATAAAATATATCAAAGACATTTGCTTTCATAAGTTATGCATAACATCACACCTATTTTCCTCGAAGGGTCAGGCAGGCAGATGCAAACCCTCAATTTGTCAGTTATGTAAGTAACACTATAGCTATCAACCGGCCACAAACCAACACTGAATCTAGCTAATAAGAACCACATGGAAAACAACACTTGTAATTCATTAACAGAGGATATAGAACTCGTAACAGTTGAGTGTTAGTGTTGCACTATATTGTCAACTGTAATCATTTTTTTCCTGACCTACGTAACACTTAGCTAGTGTAAAAACAGGAAGTAGGTATTTGTTATATAAGAAGTTACACAAGATCGACAACTGACTGTTCGCAAAAAAAGCAAAAACAAAATTATTCAGCGCAATCGTGGTAGTGCAATGAGAGCAATTGAATTGTTTACTAACCGGTATTTCCATTGTCGTACAAGTGTGCGTCTGCGGTGCAGTTAAAAAACTACCGAATGGCGAGTCAGCTTGGTGGCTTATATATCGCACATTCTCTCTGAGCGAGAGACAGGCTTACGTTCGACGCTGCGACCGTCCAATTACTTTCTTCAGCAGGTTAGAGAAGTGGTCATACTCGCAATAATTGTGACCGTGTTCAGTGCTATTCATAATCTTAAACATTATTGAGGTGTATAGACTTCTCATACGTAGGTAAATATTGCTATAAAACTTCTGTAGAACTACCAAATTAAAATAAGGTAGCACGTCCTCAAAAAAATGTCGTAACACAAAAATAGACGCTTTGAGACATGCGTACTTAGGGTACTTTTTGTGCTTTTCGTAAAAAACTGTAGCTTCGCATCAGTAACTGAGAGCAGCGGTGGCCCAGTGGTGGCAGCCCCGACTTACGAGCAGTAAGCCGTGGGTTCGAACCCAGGCAGGCGCATTACTTTGTGTAATTTATTTCATCACCGTTTTTGCATGTCCTAGAACTAAAAATTCGAAGAGATTCGAAGACATGTGACATCTATTTACCAAGCCGCACTGGGCGCGCGTGGTGGATTACAGCCCACTCCCTCTCATAGAGAGTGGACATGTGTCCCAGCAGTGGGAACATAGGCTGATGATGATGATGTTGATCATCAGGATAATTATTATCCTTCATCCATAATTGAAAAAAAACCTAAAAAGTATTTTTGAGTTAGGTATGGCAGTTTATAAAGTACCTATGCGACATGCGAGATGTTTTCGCAGGCAAACATTTTTACCAGCACGCGTAGCATGACCGCCGTAGAAACGGGCTATGTCGACGGAAGAATCGACAAACTAACACATTGTCATTGTGTATCTGTCATTATGTCGATTCTTCCGTAGACAAAACTCGTTTCTACAGTGGTCGTGCTTCGCGTGCAGAGATCGAAATAGGCAGAAGGAAGGAACATGTGGATAATTGGTCCGCAAAACATCACGGAACGATTTTTAAATCTAAACTAATATTTTATAGAGGAAAGATTTGATTGTTTGTTTGCATTGAATAGGCTCTGAAACTACTGGTCCGATTTGAAAAATTCTTTCAGTGTTAGATAGCCCATTTATCGAGGAAGGCTATAGGCTAAATATCATCACGCTACGACCAATAGGAGTGGAGCAGCAATGAAAAATGTTGCGAAAACGGGGAAATTGTGACGCAAACGAAGTTGCGCCGGACAGCTAGTACCGAAATAAAGCTGTTAAATCAGAGGGAGGTATTATCCACAAGTTACTTAGCTCCTCGAAGTTTAGGCAAATATACGGCCCCCTTTGATCCCTGTTTATCACATACATTATCTAGACTTTTTGCGTATACGTACCTATATCTAGAAACGCTGCCAGTAGCAATAAAGTTGATAAACTTAAAAATGTGTCAATTTCGGCAATCAAAAAAGATTGCGCGAGGGGGTTGCAAAAAAGCACCATTCCGAGATGAAATTGCATAGGCTAGGTAGAACGATTATCACAGTAGGTCAGTTTTCATACCTGGGGTAGGTATGAAAAGTGACCTACTGTGATAATCGTTCATCAACACATGAAGAAAACTCAGAAATGTGGGTGGAAAATAATATCTCAGCTGTACCCATACAATTGGGCCGAATTGGGCAATTGAGATAATTACCGTATCGAAAGGTCCTATTAGCAAAACGACACTTTGATGTCGCATGAGCGTAATGGTCCTAAAACAAAGGAATGGGAATTGTAATCAAACCACACAAAATTGAAGTTTTTGAAGGATTTAATAAATTTATGATCTGTTTGAGACAATAAACTAAACCAAATAAAAGTACGGGTTGGCGGATGTATGTATTTTCGAATATTTGGTTCTGAGGACAGTTCAAAATTTCAATTTATAGTGGAGTGGTGTTTAAATAATTTACGCAAAGTACCTTTGCCCAGGTCAAACAGGCCATGTCCTAGTAGTTCTTCACCGACCGTTGGTGCGTCCGTGGTCTTAAAATTAGTGAAGGAGACTTCATCATCATCATTTCAGCCGAAAGACGTCCACTGCTGGACATAGGCCTCCCCCAAGTGACGCCACATTGACCGGTCCCGTGCGCCTCGCATCCAGCGGATCTCCGCAACCTTCACCAGGTCATCGGTCCACCTAGTGGGATGCCTTCCAACGCATCGTCTTCCGGTTCGCGGTCGCCATTCCAGAACTTTTCGGCCCCAGCGGCCATCCGTTCTGCGAGCAATGTGCCCTGCCCATTGCCACTTAAGTTTGGCAATTCTTCGGGCTACGTCGGTGACCTAGGTTCTCTTGCGAATGTCCTCATTTCTGATTCAATCACGCAAGGAAACTCCGAGCATAGCCCTCTCCATTGCCCTTTGGGTGACTTTAAGCCTTCTGATGAGGCCCATTGTGAGCGACCACGTTTCGGTCCCGTATGTAATCACTGGCAACACACACTGGTCAAAGACTTTCGTCTTGAGACACTGCGGTAAGTTGGACGAGAAGATACCACGCAGCTTCCCGAGCGCTGCCCAGCCGAGTCGGATTCGACGATTGACCTCTTTCTCGAAGTTAGACCTACCCAACTGGACCGTTTGTCCCAGGTAGACATAATCGTCTACAACTTCGATAATAGAGTCTCCGATCTTGATAGGAGTGGGTGTTACATGGGCATTCAACATGACCTTGGTTTTGTCCATGTTCATTTTAAGACCCACTCTTTCGGAAGCTTTACTGAGGTCATCGAGGATTGTACTGAGGTCCTCCATGGTCTCAGCCATGACCACTATATCGTCGGCAAATCGAAGGTGAGAGATGTACTCGCCATTGACGTTGATCCTAACCCTCTCCAGTCCAGAACCTTGAAGACATCTTCCAGTGCAGCGGTGAACAGTTTCGGAGATATGACGTCTCCCTGTCTCACACCTCGCTGCAGAAGGATAGGTTCCGAGGTCTGGTCCTGAAGTCAGACTGACATGGTGGCGTTTTTATACAAACACTTCAACACCTCGATGTACCGATAATCAATTTGGCACCGTTGGAGAGACTGCAGTACAGCCCAAGTCTCGATCGAATCGAAGGCTTTCTCGTAGTCCACAAACGCTAAACAGAGAGGCAGGTTGTACTCTTCGGTCACACATACGCAAAAGCCTTTGGTTTTTTTTTAGCTTTTGGTGCTAAAGCCTTTTCGGAATCCGGCTTGTTCGGGAGGCTGAAAAACGTCAAACCTGCGCGCGAGACGATTTGTGATGACTCTTGAAAACAATTTGTAGACATAGCTTAGAAGTGAGATGGGCCTATAGTTCTTCAACCGGGCATTGTCGCCCTTTTTGAAGAAGAGTACCACCACACCTGCACCATGCCTGAGGCGTTTTGCCCTCGAGTATGACGGAATCAAACAGCTTCTGAAGGGCCTTAAGTACCGGTTTTCCACCCGCCTTCAGAAGTTCGGCCGTAATTCCATCATCACCCGGTGTCTTGTTGTTTATAAGCTGTTTCAGAGCCATCCTAATCTCGTACACTGTACTGATGTCCGGGATGTCTTCCGTATAGTGTGGGGTCAGTCTAGCTCTTGGGTCATTCGCTAGATTTACAACGGGTTTCCTGGTTGACGTGTACAACTGCCCATAGAATCTCTCGATCTCCCTCAGTAGCTCCGGTTTGGCGGATACGATCCTGCCATCGTCGGTCTTCAGTTTCGTGAGCTGGCTTTGCCCAATAGCCAGATCTCTTGCAAATACCTTTGAGCCTTTATTTCGCTCAATTGCGTCTTTAATACGCTCGGTATTAAAGCGGCGGAGATCGCTTTTTAAGGATTTGGAGATCCGTCTATTGAGCTGCCGGTATTTCCACGCCTCGTCTGAAGACTGCAGGATCATCTCACGCCGTTCCTTCATGAGCTTGAGAGTATGATCGGAGAGTTTTTTGTTCTTCTGTGCACGACGCGTCTTGTAGAACTTAGACCCCGTCGTATGGACAGTTTCCACGAATCCATTGTTGCATTCGTCCACTGAGCTTCCTAGGCACTCGAAACGATTCTGGAGTTCCAGCTAAAAGCTTTCGGGGTTTTGGATCTGGTTCTGTGCTGGTCGGAGCGTAGACTTCATCAGTCGAGACCTTTCAAGCTTAATATTAATGTTCAATGTGCCTCTTACCATGCGGTGATCGCTCCCTGTTTACACTGAATTGATCACAGAGACATCATTGGACATTTGCTTCTTGGTTGACATGATGAATGAAAATCTCATTTTTTGTTGCACCGTCGGGGCTCTGCCAGGTCCACTTCCTGTGCTCATGCTTTCTGAAGAAGGAGTTCATCATATAGAGGCCGTCCTTCTCCATAAAACTAGCCAGTTGGTGTCCCCGGTGGTTCCGACGTCCAACCCCAAATTGCCCCACCTGCAGCTCATCCACGTCTCGTTTGCCCAGTTTCGCGTTGAAGTCCCCCATGACAACGGTGCAGTGAGTTTTGAAACCATGCATGGCTTTAGAGATATCCTCATACATGGTCTCCACTTCGTCGTCGGGGTGTGCCGAGGTCGGGGCGTAGACCTGTATGACCTTCAGCGAATATCTTGAGGATATTCTGAGTATAAGGCACGCCACTTGTCACTTTTGACTTGTGGACGATAAACCCAACACCACCCTGGGACTGCCGGTCACCCTCTCGGAAATCCGGCAAGGATTTCAGGATCATCGTGTCCTCCCCCTCTCTTCGGACTTCAGATAATCCTACAATACTCCATCGCAACCTGCTCAATTCCTCTTCGAGTTCGGTTATCTTCTCGTCAGTTCGGAGTGTTCGCGTGTTGTAAGTTGACAGGTCTAGTCCAGTATGGGCAGCCGGATCCCTTCCGGAGATTCTTCGCACCCCTTGCCACGTCATTACCTCGACCGCTACCGTAGTCGAGGGTAGACGGGCTGCCGGGTACTAGGGGCCATTTTCCAGACTTTACATTACATTTACCAGACAGGTGTTGTGTCTGGCGGGCAACTGCCCGACAGTTGTAGTCGGGTTTTTCTATATACTCTTAAGTCGATGTAAACTTTGCTTGTGAGATGTAGGCAATTGATGTTAGTTCTTCCGTCGTGTCATAGATGGCGCTGTAGTACTTTTTGTAGTAAGTTGCTTTTTGTTGGTCGCTACACGCTCATTAGCTGGGGTTTTACCATAATCGCCACGCTTGGCGATTATAGTTGGCGATCGCAGTACGGTTGTTACAAAAAGCACAGAGAGCGCTGCTGCCCATTCTCTGGCAAGTCCCTTAGTCGCCTCTTACGACACCCACAGGAAGATATGGGATTATGATAAAAAATAATCATAATCAAAATGTCTTGTAATCCATAAACTCAGCTGTGGAGTAGTAGCTTTTATTAATTAAAAATTGTTTTAATTTTGTTTTGAAACATAAGGTTCTTTAAATGTCGTGGAATTTTATTTAAAATAATTGGAGCCATTCTATAAAAGCTTTTACTTAGGAGTGCTGTTTTACTGCTATCAACACAAAGAATGTTCGATTCCCTTTTTTTCAACCGTGGATCGGCTGGGGCTTTAACTTCGAAAAGCTGTGGGTTTGTCTTAACGAACACTGCCACTTCAAAGATGTATAATGACGGCAATGTAAGAAGCTTCAAAGATTTAAAATATGGCTTACAACTAGCCCTTGACTGCAAAATAACATATAGCGCGTACATATAGCACCAAGATATAGAATATTTCAGCTATGTATAAAATACCTATTGCTTCAAATCTTTAATTTGTTGGTTATTAATTTGTACCCTATAAACACCTTCACTTTTCGTTAATAATTCCTTAATTCGCACTGGATTGCTGCGTGCTGGATTTTAAGGCCAATGAATAATCAGGATCAATGTTTTGTAATAAGTAGTCGACGTAGTAAGTATTTCTGTTTGCAACGTCTAAAGTGACCTAACACGAAGGGGATGGCGGGGTGTAGTGAGCGAGCGAAGCGACAGCGAGTGAATTAAGACCCCACCATCCACTTTGTGTCCGTGTCGGGGTGCTCCATATCCCGAGCTTGCTTCGCTCGCCCTTGAAGCCTTTGTTTTTAAAAGAACCCCGAGAGTACACATAAAGAATTATTGCAAGCTGTTGCTTCAAATTTTTTGTTGGTTAGTTATTATTTTGTATCCTACAAACACCTTTATTTTTCTTGAATAATTCTTGTTTTGACATAGGTAATGACTTTATTATACTTATGTAAATAAACTATGATCTAACTTTTTTTTGTGTTCATTACTTTCTTTGTTTGGCTACAAATATTGACCACAGATATTTCAACAGTACAAGGTAAATCGTCCGTTACTTCAATCATTAATTGTAGTTGAATAAACCGCATCTGAATTCTATTTTATGGATTTCGTCCATTAGTTATTTATAACAAAAATCTGTGAAACGATCTTTAGGTAGGTACCTATTTCAAGAATAGGTCTTTTGACCGTAGATAACTCGAAAATAGTTATATTAGTTTAGATAATATAATACGTAACCAAATTATATCATCATCACCACTGCTTTCAAAATAGAAAAATCTTTGACTTTCCGCAAAACCAAATATTTATTCAAATATTTATTATTATTCGAAGATATGTCATCTGCCAACCCATATAAATTATTTGGTTTAGTTTATTGTCTCGCACAGATATGTAACACGTATGTAGTTACAGAGTAATAATCATTAAAATGTTCAAAACAACCCTTTAAGTTCATTTAATACAGTTGAGTGACTTTTTCACGAAATAGTCGATTTGATTACCGGTCATCCAAGCCCAGATCAACCGTCAAGTCAAAGGCCTACGAGCGGTAAGGGAAATAAATAATGACTAAACACATAAATCCTCTTACCTGCTATAATCTCCTACCCTGGTGCGCAGGGTATGGGGCATCACCAAAAGTATCCTAACTAAGTATGATTGCAAGAAGCCTTTTTTTATTTTTTCGGATGTGAAATCAGCAAATGACTCCTCCCGCTCTGGACGGAGCGGAAGGGAGTGTCAGACTTGCACTGACTAAAAACCATCCATGTTCCTTCTTAGCCCTTTGTGTTCCAGGGCCACGGTATCTCTTTCGAACAGTCCCGGGCCGCAGTCCTAGCAGGGCCTCAAGTCTGCTATTTTTATAAATATCGTCATTCCAACACGATCCCATTGTCATTTTGCTAAAAGTTCGTAATCTGCTAATTCATAATGATCGATCATTGGTCGGTCAGTGGTTGGTCAGTGGTCTCGTAATAGAATGGTGTTATAATGACATAGTTGTATTGCCATTATTATAAAACCCGTTAGTAGAAATGATTTTCGAAAAACTACTACTAAATTTGAACATTTATTCATGCCAGATTTCAATTATATATATTTTTACATATTATTTATTGGTGTTATGAGCAATCTGAAGTAGTAAGAAGTTTGTTAATAGCAGAAAACATGTGAAATTGGAAAACTCAATATTTTATCTGTTTAGCTGTCAAAGTCAAATATGACATTACTGTTTACTGTACTGACGTTTATTTGTTTTTATTATTTCTAGCGGCCGGTGTTTTGGTTTAGTTTCAAGTGTTCTAAATGATCTCTAAAAGATTTATTGCAATACAAAATGGTGCTAATTGAGAAAATTTCGGCTCTAATTGACTTTTTAGAAAACCACCAAGACCTGCTTGGCTACTGCAGCCGCACCAATGAAGGGCGAAGTTTATTAAAACGATATTGGATGGAGTGCGCCCAAATTTTATACTCGTATCGGTGGACTTCCCAGTGCCCCAATAAAACGCCGGCAGCACAGTAAGTACATAAATCAGTATAATATTCTACGCATTATAAAATGATAAATGTATCATTATTGTGATTTTTGCACTTTTTTAGTTCTACAATGAATGTTAAAGTAAAATATACTTTTTTTTATAGGTAGAGACCATGCAGCTCTTGAAGCTGGTCAATCAAGGCTGGACACTATTGAAGCCAGGAATGCCGAGGCAACTTTAAAACAAGCTCAGGCCATCAACACTGGCTGAAGCCATTGATCGACTGAGCTCCACCGCAGAAAAAATGGCGCACCTTATGGATACTGTGTGCCAAAAAAGGTAATTACTGTGGATTTACAGATTATTCACTGATACGAAATGGTTTTACCCAAAAGCGGAACTTCTACTCATTGTGTGTTCAACAAACATACCCACAATAAGTATTAAAGAGCATTGAAAGCAATACAATATAAATTATAATAATTTTATTATAACCCCTCCAGTTAAGCTTAAAAGCTTGTGTTAGGTGTAGGCTCACATCAGTAGTAGTACATCGGCCAGAATTTGACATCTTTATGTCTGACTAAAGTTTTCTGAAGTATGCAAGAGGTAATTTTGTCAGATTATTTAAAGATAAATGAAATCTATATTAGGAGGAGTCTATGTCCAGCAGTGGATTCCAAATGGCTGTAATGATAAATAATTAAATGAAACAATGTTTTTTAAAAAGAGTATTCATTTATTTTAAATCATATTTTGTGCAATACTGTGGATCTGTAACAGAGTTAAATCATTTTAATAATAATTAAAGCATTTTCGCACTCCACTAGAATATTGAGGTGGGTTTAAATTACATACCTACTAATTTAATTTATGCATTTCTCCACAGTTTGTCAACAAGAGCCTGCTGCAGTGCCCAACCTTCAAGAAGATACCGATTCACCCTTCGATGGTCTTGATAATTAGGTGCTGCATAATTAATTTCCTCCTAAATTAAAAGACTGATTAGTTAAATGTAAGGTAAAATTTGATTTGTTATTCAAATGATAATTAAAATATTGAAGATCTTTTTATTTTGTATGAAGACTGATTTTGATTTGTTATTAATATTACATTAGATATTGTAACTTGGAATTGTTTTACTAGATATATGACAAAATGTCTTTTAGTTTTACGTACTATATTTACATTTCAGATTTTAAGTCAAGTTTAACATTGTTAAATAAATATTTAGTTATGAGAAATAAAGAGTACCTAATTTAACTGTTGTTTTTTTAACATACTAGTATTATTTAAAATTCCAACTCCATTAAATTCCAAAATAGTGGAATATAAATCACATATCTGTTGCAAGCCAAGTTATTCTGCATAAACTTCGTCAGGTGGCAATGGTGCTCTTATTCTGCATAAACTTCGTCAGGTGGCAATGGTGCTCTTGCCATGTTTGCAATATGCAACATTCATTCACAATCTTGCCTGCAGTTGTTGGACTATAATGTAAAGCACGTGCTGCAAGCAAACACCTGCAAAAAAACAATTTACTTTTATACAGCCCCATTAAACTAAACGTCTTAACTTTTATATACTTACTGTTCTTCAATTAACCCCCTTACTGAGTCCTTTCCAAGGCAAAACGTTTTTACAAATTCCGCCTCGGGAATATCAATTATAAAGGTATTCATTCTCGTTCTCGTCATGCGACGGGCTTGACGACGTCTTCTGCAGTTCTGCATTGTGCCAACCAATCTTCTTTCTCTAACATCCACTGCGTTGGCTAGCTCGAGAATCGAAAATATTTGCTCGTAATGAATACATAGGTAGTCTCCATTCAATATCCCACAAACACTTGAAACACGATACTCGTAACGATAATAACTATAACCAAAGTATTTAGAAGCCGCTTGTTAGTAAACAATTCAAATTGACACTGCGAACAGTCTGAGATAAATGTGAGGGAAGCAATGACTGCACAATGGCGTTCTAATGGTAGTTCAGTGGTCAAAGGAACTGTCAAAATTTTAGCAGATTACCGCTAAAGTCAGTCATTCATTTGTCATTAAGTACGAGATTACCATTCTATGCCATGTCTTTCAATGGATTGTCAGTGGTTGTCCATTGGAAAGTCATAATGACGCCATTATATTAGTAGATTACCAAACTTGTCAAAATCAACAATTATGAAATCAGTGATAGGCCATTCTGACACGATTGTAATAGCAGACTTGAGGCCCAGGCATCAGCCCTCTCGGACCCCTTCCGATTTGCTGAAATCTCCTTGAGACGCGCGTGAAACACGAACGCGCCGTCGACAGGGCCTGTCGTCATAAGACGGTAAGTAATCTTACCGACCACAGGCCCGCGCCTACGCTGGCAGGGGGCCATTGGGTGGCCCCCGACGCCCGGGGCGTCTCCCACGGCGGCTGGGACGTGAGATTCTCTCCCTATCACGTTCCGCCACCTCCTTCGCTAGCATGACTGCTTCGCAATCTACTGCTTCGCAGATGGAGGCGACGGCTTCCCATTCCCTCCCACTCCGGACCATGGATTGAACCAGGGCCGGACGCGAGAGGTCGACGCCGCCAATCGCCACTACGAGAACACGGTGGTGCTCAGACCAAGCGGAGCACAGCACAACGGTGTGCTCCACCGTGTCCTCCAGGCAATCCTCGCAGTGGTAACACCCGGGCTTCCTCCCGCCCGATTCGGTGCAGGAATCTTCCGAAACAACCGTGTCCTGTGAGGACCTGCGACAGGCGGAAGGTGAGGGCGCCGTGGCACCTCTCCAGCCCCTCCTCAAAGAGGGGACTTGCCTGACTTATCGCCACTATTGTGACGTGCCCTGCACGGGGTTGCGACAGTCCCTCTCTCCATGTCGCCATGAGATCGCGCCGGAGGTTCGTCAGCGGAGTTTCCCCCCGGCGTAGTGCCTCCGCGCATCATTCGTGCAGGCGCGCGAGGACTATCGCCTCCAGATACCATGGCGGCAATCCGGCAAAGAGGTTCGCCGCCTCGCCGGAGATCGTGCGGTACCCCCGGACTAGCCTTACGGCTACCACCTTCTGGGGCGCGTTCAGGTTGTGGGCGGCTCGCCGCCTTAAACAACGCACCCACACCGGGGCCCCGTAAAGGGCCATGGACCGCACGCCCCCGCTTGGAGCCTCCGGCAGGAGGCGTTTGGAGTAAATTGCAAGTAGCCTAGACTGTGTTTATGTAGGTCGCTGTTGTGCGACCCATGATAAATTTATCATGGGTTGTCGCAGCATTGATCCATTGTTATTTGTTTTTATCAGTACTATGAATGCCGTAGAAACGGGCTATGTCGACGGAAGAATCGACAAACTGACACATTGTCATTGTCTATCTGTCATTATGTCGATTCTTCCGTAGACAAAACTCGTTTCTACAGTGGTCATGCTACGCGTGCTGGTGTTACCATCGCAAATCATATCTTGTTTAACATACAGCCTGACACTGATTTGAAAATAGCGAAAAATTCAATTTCACGGGCTACCCTGGCGCTTCCACCTTAAAATACGTGAAAAATAAAGATAAACATTCATTATTTTTATAGTTTTTTATTAAGTTTTACTATTAGGTAAGTGTGTCTATAGTTAGTTTATTATGTGCAATTTGTTATCATAATCAATTCACTTTATCTAGTTACATGCAGACAAGAGGGCTTTTGCATAAATTACAGCAAAAATGGTTCCATTTATGCTTTTAATAGAAATATAAAAACACAAGAAATACAAGTATTGTGTCAAAAAAAGAACAATTTATATTTCATACAATAAACCATTAATTAATAAGTTTTGAACATAAATAAAATATAATCAAACTCTCATTCGATCAGACAGTACTCTGACTATGGAACCTGATCCACCAACATTGAATGCCTTTTCATGCCACAGCAACAGATGGCCACTTGATCCTTCAGTAGGGAATTCAAATCCTCTGTAGATATATTTCATCAGAATGTCTACATCATCCAAACACAGGTTTCCCACTGCTTCTTCAATTTGAGTGGACTTTATTGCAAGCAGGACTTTCAAAGTTAGTTGCAATGCATTATCCTGAAAAGAGAACATACATTTTATGAAATTCAAATAAGATAACAATCAATGTATGTGTGTGTATTGTTGCTGTATAATACCACATTAAAATTATACACACATTATTTAAAATATTAACTTTGTTGCCTTTCTTTGGAGTGAAATTACAAGAACATAAGTAAACATAGAACTCGTCAAATTTGATTAATAACTTTTCAAATATAATTAATTTAAGTACAGTCACAGACTTTAATTGATGAGCCACTTGCTACTGATCGTATTTTAGCCGTGTTATGCAAATCGGCTTTAGTAGGTTATATTCGTGTACAGAGTGACTACCCAAAGTCAACCAATTGCAGGTCTAGCAACCATTACTTAGCGACAATTTGTTTTAGCGTAGCCATGGTAACGCTTAGAGTACGAAGAAATTTTGATTGGTATAGTATAGGATCCCGCTATATAACGACCTTCACCGAGCTGGTTATTGGATGAAACTTATTTTATATTAAATTTAATATGTCAATAAATATATTGCATATGGGTTGCCTAAAAAATTTCAGTCAGGACATTTTTTTTTTTTTTAAACTTTTCACCGGTTTGGTTAATAGACAAATTCCATACCAATCGAAGGTATAAAGCCCATAGAATATGCAAACGTTAGGTTGCCTTTTCTTTTCCCGTCACAACTCTCGGGTAGGCAGGTATAAACAGGTAAATCGATACTAGTAACTTGCACCGGTCTGGTTAATGAATTAAAAAAGGCAACCTAACGTTTGCATATTTTATGGGCTTTACACTTTCGATTTATATGGAATTTGTTAATTAACCAAACCGGTGAAATGTTTCAAAAATTTTTGTTCAAAAAAATTTTTTTAATCATATCCTGGACTGAAATTTTTTAGACAACCCATATGCAATATATTTATTGACATATTAAATTTAATATAAAATAAGTTTCATCCAATAACCAGCTCGGTGAAGGTCCTTGTATGGCGGGATCTTCGGCCATAATTTCACCATAAGAAAAAGCGAGAGATATTTTTTACAATTTATATCTTTGACTTCAGATCCAGTCTTTCACACTTATGTTAGAAATTATTCAAAAATATTCAAAAGTGTCTGCGCTCAAGCAAAATCTAAAATAATAAGTAATAAAATCGGTATTTCTAAGAATAAAATAAAAACTGTGTGACAGGTAATTAACAGAGAAACAGGAACGACGCAACAACGAGATAAGAATGAATTGTCTTTGAAAATAGATAGTAAAACAATTTGTGATAAGTTAGAAGTCGCTGAGTCTCTAGACAATTTCTTTACCAATATTCCGTTAGACTGTTAGAGGTTACGAAATCTATTCGCTCTTCAGCTAAATTAGCTGAAGTTCTTCTTAAAGAGAAGTTTACAAAGGACTTGCCAAACTTTAAATTTAAACCAGCATCTATTGCTACGATTAAAAACGCATTCAAAAGTCTCAATATAAAGAATACTGAAGACTTATGGGGGATATCCGTCAAGGTTCTTGGAGATATCATGCGGGATCAGATTTTTTCTCACTTCAACTCTAATAGGATACTGCATAGTCAGCAGTTTGGTTTCACGAAGGGTAGGTCGACAGCAGACGCGGGAGTAAAACTCATCAGTCGCATTTTGGAATGCTGGGAGAAGTCCCAGGATGCTATTGGCATCTTCTGTGATCTCTCAAAAACGTTCGACTGCGTCGACCACAATAGTGATGGGTCGAAAAAATATTCTCTCACGGAGAATGTTCTCGGATCGAGAATATTCTGCAATATTCTTTACGACGGAGAATTTACGAGAATTTAAAATTGGGTTTACTGACTGCTCTAACTTTTTTTTTCGGATCTGAATTCATCAAGTAACTCCTCCCTCTCTGGGCGGAGCGAAAGGGAGTGTCAGACTAATACTGACTAAAACCGCACCCATGTTCCTTCTTAGCCCTTTGTGTTCCAGGGCCACGGTATCTTTTTCGAACAGTCCCGCAGCCCTGGCAGGCATCGGCCCTCTCGGACCCCTCCCGATTTGCTGTCATCTCCTTGAGGCGCGCGTGGAACACGAACGCACCGTCGGCACGGCCTGTCGTCATAAGATGGACGGACGGTGAGCTAGCCCATTACTCACCATCCACAGGCCCGCACTATGGTGGCCGGGGGCTACTGGTTGCCCCCCGACGCCCGGGGCGTCTCCCACGGCGGCTGGGACGTGAGGCTCTCTCCCTCTCACCTTCCGCCACCTCCTTCGCTAGCATGACTGTTTCGCAGAAGGAGGCGACGGCTTTCCATTCCCTCTCGCTCTGGACCATGGATTGAACCAGGGCCGGACGCGAGAGGACGCCGCCGCCGCCACTCGCCGCTACGAGCACACGGCTGCGCTCAACCCAAGCGGTGCAGAGGTCCACGGTGTGCTCTTCCGTGTCCTCCGGCCGGTCCTCGCAGTGGTAACACCCGGGCGTTTCTTCCCGCCCGATTCGGTGCAGGAACCTCCCGAAACAACCGTGTCCGGTGAGGATCTGCGTCAGGCGGAAGGTGAGCGCGCCGAGGCGCCTCTGCCACTCCTCAAAGAGGGGACTTATCGCCACTATTGTGGCGTGCCCTGCACGGGGTTGCGACAGTCGCTCCCTCCATGTCACCATGAGATCGCGAGACTGCTCTACCTGACGTTCGGCTGAAATCCAAATTTTATCGGATTGCTCACAATTGGAACATTATGAACAAACCACAACGTTTAAACATAGAGTCTGAAGAACCAAATCCAACTACCTCTGCCACAAGCGATAGAGAAGAGCCTACAATCAATTTAGACAACGAATCTGAAGAGAGCTCATCAGAAGAAGAGGCAGAGGATAAGCCAGTAATCTTGGCAGAAACAGACCACATAAACTTAGATAGCATGGATCAATCGTTATCAATACCTAGACGAATAGCATTACTGCATTAGCAATTTGATTGGATTTCAAGAAATGTTAAGATTGTGGTTGTTACTTTGTTTTTAATTATTTAGGTACACCATACACCGTTCTTAGAATGTTATTTTTTAAATTTTACTAAAGCTGATTATTTGTATAACTCATAAAGTTTGTTCTGAAACAGAAATCCTAATTTAACATTAATACCTTAGGAACTTTAAGAGAATATATGAAAATGTTCTTGGAAGTATTCTTGCTCAAGAAAATTTACTGAGAATTTAAGTTGTTGAGTAGATTATTTTAACGTAGACTTCGTAAAAGTTTAAAATGCACTAAAAACTATAACTTTTAAAAAAGATCGACACAAAAAAGTCATTCATATTTTAAATTCTCGTAAATTCCCTGCCAAAAGAATATTCTCGAGAACTTAACAGCAAAGTTCTCGCAAGGAGAATATTCTCGGGAATTTACCATCACTAACCACAACACACTGATCTGTAAATTACACCACTACGGAATTCGTGGATAAGCTGCTGAACTTGTTATTTCTTATTTATCAAACAGGCTGCAAAAAGTTAATGTAAATGGGGTGACGTCCTGCGGGTCTATAGTCAAGATGGGCGTGCCCCAAGGTTCAATTCTCGGCCCTTTCCTGTTTCTTGTTTATATTAATGATCTCCCTTATATGATGGCCAAATTTATATATTTCTATTTGCTGATGACACTTCGCTAATTTTTAAAATTGATAGAAAAGATACGGACGTCTTACATGTCAACGAAAGCCTAACTATTCTCTCGAAATGGTTCGCAGCCAACAATCTTTTACTGAATACGAATAAAACAAAATCTAAGTTTTCTCTGCCAAATGTGCCGCAACGTGACCTAAATGTAAATCTTGACGGCAATAAACTTGATGTTATAGCCGAAACGGTACTCTTGGGGATTACTATCGATTCAAAACTGCAGTGGGCGCGCACATTAGAACTCTTTCGGGAAGGTTAAGCTCAGCTACCTATGCAGTTAGGAGAATAAGGCAGTTAACTGATGTAGTCACAGCTAGGTTAGTATACTACGCTTATTTCCATAGTATTATGTCCTATGGCATTCTGCTATGGGGATCGGCAGAAGACGTTGATTCAATTTTCATACTACAAAAGAGGGCAATCCGTGCCATCAATAAAAAGGGTCCTCGTGAGTCCCTCAGAGAAATTTTTTAAGAAATTGTTATACTGACTGTGCCTTCACTTTATATTTTAGCATGTATTTTATACGTCCGAAAAAACCGAGGACTTTTCAAAATTAGAAGCGACTTCCATAATATAAATACACGCAGTAAACACGAAATTGTAATACCCAAATTCAGATTACCTAAAATTAGTAAGTCATCCATACTATCTATACTATCTATATAATATTATAAATGCGAAAGTCACTCTGTTTGTTTGTTACCTTTTCACGACTAAACGGCTGATCGAATCTTAATGAAATTTGGCAAGAAGATAGATTTCAACATGGGGAAGGACATAGACTATATATCATCACGCTACGACCAATAGGAGCGGAGCAGCAATGAAAAATATTGCGAAAACGGGGAAAATGTGACGCAGACGAAGTTGCGCGGGACAGCTAGTTTCTTATAAACAGTATATGCTTTTATAATAAGTTAGAAGTCAGTTACAGAACTGACCGATGGAAAGTTAAAAAATTATATTAAACGTGTCCTTATCAAAAAAGCATACTACAAAATTAAGGACTATGTTGAAGATAGAGAAGTTTGGCCTTAGCCCCTTCGCACATGCGGCTTCCCTGGTAGCTCATAAACGGCACAAATGTGTGGATGTCTACTAACTAACTTGTAACTATTCTCAATCTTATTTATTTTTTGCCCATTATTTTGAATCAGATATTTTTCAATTATTTTTAAATCATTACACCTTTTGTTTAGTTACATCACGGATGACATCATTTCTGTCACTTGTTTGATCTAGTTTTTATATCATTCTACGATTTAAGCAACGACTTATTGTCGGGCCTACGATGTCCTCCCATACTTAAGTACTAAAGCTGTAACAGAGATATTATTGTAAAACCAAATGATTTACCATGGAGTTTCTTGCCAGTTCTTTCTCATAGGAAACGACCAACCCGAAACAAGCACCTTTTTGTCGACGTTTAATAAGTTCCCATGTAGGCCTATGTAAAATAAAAATATTTCGATTTCATGGGAAAAAACTCAAACCTACGATTTTATCCGAATGGATGGCGTACAAGATGACCAAAATTCAGAATAATCGTCTCTGACATCAACACTACAACTGTCTGAAAACCTATCCAAGATTTTCAGAAATGAAGAGTATTTAATGAGCTCTAATTCAAAGGTATGGGTCAGTATGAAATACTTAATAGGTTGGATAATCATTTGTAAAATTTTATGGATTTTTCATTGACATTTTTTTAGTCATTCTTCAACCTCTATGGATAAGACTAATTCCGATTATTAGTAACTAGCTGTCCCGCGCAACTTCGTCTGCGTCACATTTTCCCCGTTTTCGCAACATTTTTCATTGCTGCTCCGCTCCTATTGGTCGTAGCGTGATGATATATAGTCTATGTCCTTTTCCATGTTGAAATCTATCTTCTTGCCAAATTTCATTAAGATCCGATCAGCCGTTTAGTCGTGAAAAGGTAACAAACAAACAGAGTGACTTTCACATATATAATATTAGTATGGATATGACATCTTGTTTACGAGCATGCGGTTTGAGTTCGTGGTTAATCATGTAATCCCATGAATGTACAAAACTGCAAAATTGTAAAGTTGAAAGTGGCTCGTTAATTAAAGTCCATGACTGTACTTGTTGTATAGAAGTTTTAAAACCTGTACAAAAAAATACAAGAAAAGCAACTTACTTTAATTTGCTGATTAGTTGATCCCACTGGTGCATTATTCAGTACAACTTTCAATGCATCAATAAACCGGCCTGTATTGTAGAGTTAAGGATATCAAATATTATAATGGCCAAAGCATATAACATATAATACTTCCACTAGCTAGTATTAAAAGTTTTCCTGCTTTATTACAAGGTTTATATTTAGACACAGGTTTCAACTATTGAACAATATTGAAAGAATTTTGAACTATCATCCAATGCAATTTAATTTCTAAATTCAAACACTGATGTTCAAACAATTTTGGGTGAATGTGAACAGACTTTACATCAGTCAGAGTAAAGTTTGAAATATAGAAATTGGCTTGATGGTTAAACTTTGGATTTTAGTTTTAAGTTTTGTTAGGATCAAAGATTTTTTGGATTTGTATTTTAAAAATAAATGATGCATGTGATGATCTTATGATTGCCTAAGTGAATAACCATATACACACAAAACGTAGACACACTGATAAAATAGGATGATTCATTTCCATCGTAAGTCGTTTTACAAGGAAAATGAACGTTTTCACGATGCAAAGTGCTACCAGTGCCAGAATATGGTTTTGATCTTAAGCTTATTCTTATGTTAGATCACAGGATAATGTATAGTTTAATAAAAAGGATATTGATTCAGTAGAGCGCAAACTTCTCCCTCATCCGGCCCAGTGGGTATAGATTGTTCCGCTTCATCTTCTCTAAAGTTATCTTCATTGTATTGGTCGATATCGATCTTACGAAACGCAGAACTAGAAGTATTTTTCGCCATTTGAAACGTTTAACTCAGTTCAAATCACAAAATATGACAATATAATAATGACATTGACAAGTGAACTTGACACAGGTGGTTATGAGTGCGTTCTGAGTCACGTCAAAATTACTGTCGCGATCACAGCCCCAAAAGCCGTTCTGATTAATCATATCACGGACGTGGCAGTCTCAGTTTATTTTGAATTGAAACTTAACTTTTTTATGTATGATGTAATAAATCCAATTACACTTTGCTCGAGCTGGGAATCGAACCGTTGACCAGCAAATTGTCAGCTCGCTAGACTTATTCCAGTTGCACAATATACTTTCTTTTGCATCGGGGTATGACTTTTCAAAGGCTCAGCTGGTGGCTATATTAACACGGTGTCCAAATGTTTGTTTTTGCAATGTTCAGGAGACATTCCAACAAGTGCTTTCAGACTGAGTGTCGGAAAGATCTTTAATCTTTCATTTTGCCAAATAGTGTTTTTATTGCATTGATTTACTTTATCTATCTATATATAAATTACGTGTCACGTTGTTTGTCGGGGAGAACTACTTAAACGATTTTAATCTTGCACACCGTGTGCAGTTTGATCCAACTTGAAAGATAGGATAGCCTACATCTCAATTTATAGTCGCAATATTATTTTATTGAAAAAGTCACAATTATCTGTTAGCTCCAAATGATTCTAACTGATGGCGGTATCTGTTGACTGGATTGAGTAAGTATTCAATAGATGGCGCTGTATAGGAGCGCAACAGCAATGAAAAACATTGCGAAAACAGGGAGATTGTGACACAGACGAAGTTTCGCGGGACAGCTAGTTGTATGTAATTATTCCATGTTTTACTAAAACCAAAGACAAAGGCTCTCGCAGACAGGCGCGACGTGGCATGCGGCGACAAAACTCTGTAGAACAATTTCTATGAACGTAAAGCTACTGTTCAAGCTGGCGCGACGCGACAACATCAACAGCAAAAAAAACAACTTATACAAAAAAATACTACAATGCCATATATAATAGAACAATTAATGTTATGACTATATAGAGAAACCATATATTACTTTCCTCTATGAGAGAAACCCAACAACAACTGTCAAGCTTTTCCGACCTCGCCGATTAGATCCGTCGACGACGCGCTACGTCCCGGTCCATGCCCTCCCCGACCCTCGCTCGAGCCAGCCCGCGATGCTGTGCCAGTAGTTTTAAATCAGTCCCTTAACCACTATGCACGACAAGATTTTGACACATGACACATCAGCTGAATCGGCGGGGTGATGCGAATTGTCACGAATTTCACGAAATTTTCATCAACTTTCAGCGTTCGATATTATTGTGAAAAATATGTCACGGGATCTGTTCAAAACGATACATTTGAGGTTAATATCTTCAGTATCGTGTTCAGGTCGGTAAAACGGAGTCAATCTATTGCCAAATATGCGTAAAATACATATTACTACACCCTTCCAAAAAGTAGGTACCTTATATGCGCTGGAAATAATGTACATAGGAATGCTTATCGTTTGCTAAAACAATTCGGAAGGGCAAAATAAACACAGTAACATTCTATCTGCGTTCTTATTTTTGCCATTATTCACACACAATTTCATATAAAAACACAATCAAAGTCTAGACAAATATTACTGAAAACTAGAGATGAGACGTATATACTGGTAGAGGTATATATACCAAGTATGTGCTTCCCAGTACATAGACCGGGTACGGACCGAAATACTGGGTAAATACCTTGAAGGTAGACCGTCAGACGCATAGTACGATACGAAGCGCTACCACAAGGTAGCGCCCAGTTTTATCGGTAGTTCGGTACGCCGAAGCAACCCGAAGCTACCCGACAGCTTACGAAGGGACCCGAAACGTCATTCGTGCTTTATGAACATTCGGTTGATTTAATTTAGTTATATATAGAAATAACTAGAATTCATTAATAACCATCGTCATACTCTTAGCCGACAGTCCTAAGCCTGGTAAAGTAGGAAGGAAAGATTTGATATCTCATAATGCATAATTACGTATAGGTACTTGAAACATCGTACCTACATTATATTGGAGGTATACCATACTTATCGCATACGTTTACTTATCGAAATCCTGCCACACCCAAATACTTAGAAGTATTTTGATACCTTGTATTTGTACCAGGTATTTAGTGATACCCATACCTTAAAGGCCGGGTATGGAGAATGGCAGGTATATCTCATCTCTACTGAAAACTATGTTGTAACATAACACTTCTTAGTGCTGACCGAAAACCCGGGTTTCTTATTTACGATTAATTAGTTGCATTCAGCCTAATCGATAATCGCAATTAAATCGAGTTTGAAGATAAAAGTTGAGGCTGAATAAAAACTCGTAAGTATAATTTTAAATAATTATTTAATTTTGAAATTGGTCATAATAACCATCTTTTTAAATAATTTCATTAAGTAATTATTAGATCAAAAGCATCTTATAATTAATTCATGAACGTTGACTTCATGGGAAGGAAATTTATTACTAAGTAATAAGAACGACAGAAGACAGTAATCCAAAAAAAAAAACAAGTCAACATTTTAATGATTAGGCTTAATTCCCGCCGATGTTTTTCGATTTCAAAATTTAAATAAAGAATGCGCTCGCAATTCTCATTATTTAAAATAAGTATTTTAATTTTACTAGATAACATTTTAAGAATTTTATTGTGTAATATCTGAAGGTTGGTTAAAGAATGCCCAGGATCTTGGAAAGCATAGTAAATAATTATTATGATCCAACAAGATAAATTATATTTATTCTTCCAAGATGTGTATCGTATGATGGGGTTATTGTAATGTTACAGCTAGTCAGTGGCCCGAAAGTATGACAGCCAGTCTTACCAAGGGGTATCTTACTACCCGATACTAACTGGTTTGAGGAGGTCAGATAGGCAGTCGCAGGTCGCTCTATTTAAAATACGGTTATGCAGCTGTATCTGGGTAGACTGGAAGCCGACCCCAACAGTTGATGATGATGGTTGACAATCGGCAATTCATAAGCCGTTTCAAGGAACATTAGTTTATTGTTTCAAAGCGGTTCACTATCCAGTCTAAAAAGGTTTTTGAAGTGATAACTTCTTATGGGAGGGTAAACCGCTTCGTAACGTAACGCGTTACGGCACCACTCTGTGTGGCTTCCTTTTCTCACGCATACGGCAGCTGGTTAGATTAGTTTAAGTTATCACTTCTGTCGAGCGTCCCGAGACGCACACGTTTTTTTTTTTAAAATCTGCCATTTTTAGGTTATCCATCAAAGGCCGAGGCCCGAGTCACTTGAATGAAGCCATGAACAGCAATAGATATGAACCAGAACCATCAAGAGTCTACAAAATATACGAGTAAGACTCTTACTCGAGAGTCTTATCGTATACTTTGGATAGTTTTGTTTTAAATGGTTTCTTTTTCATTTTTGGGGTAGCTATCCCTAAACCTAGCCTATCTCAGTAGGTGTAAAAAAATATTGTCGATTAAAAGTATTGGACGGTGAAGGCAAAAGATAAACTAAATTGGAAAGACATGGGCAGGCCTTTACCCGCAGTGGGACAGAACAGGCTGATAAATAAAGTAAAGAGTAAATACCCATTAAATCATCCCAACCTCCTAACCATAATCAAACTACATAATTCTTTTTTACTATTCCTACCGAGATCCTGTGCATTCTATCAATCTTCAGATAGTTCAAAACAAAATTCCTAATAAATTATCTATAATAGTAAATTTGAATGTCTACAATTAAATTGGAACAGCGAACGAATTCCAAATTTAAATTTTGAGATCGATAATAAAATTGGCGCGAATTTAGTTATAATATCAGTCCGTGCTGTTTATTGTTGGGTCGGAATGTACGAAAAACAATTAAGATTACCATTATAAAAACCTAAAAAACATTATAATAAATATTTACTGTATTTTACGGTTAAAATAAGTTTATTTTAATTTTCATCAATCGATTTCTTAAATTTCTCAATTTAATTACTCGAGTTGATCGAAGATTACAAAAAAAATAATCGATTGGAATAATCGCTTTCACACATCACAATAATTTAAAAAAAAAATGGTCGTCTTTTTCAAAATACAAATTGAGCGGTGGTAATGAATATTTTGTGTTATTGGTCCCGTATTAGTAAATAACGCTAAGATCTGGGCATTTTCATGCGGTTTATAATATTTGGAATGATATTTGTCATGTTTGTTACCGAATCTATACGCGTGTGTGTGTGATATGTGAAAAATAAAAATGTAAACACGCACGATTGGCGCGAAACTTCGACTTTAGATTTCAAAATTCATCATTACCACTGCTTATTTAAATTGAACTATGGATGAATTAGCCGCATAATTAAATGACGAGTTGATTATTGTCCATATAGTGGAGCTCGAATGTTCGAAAACCACATTTTTTATGATTTTTAGCCTCGACCAGCACAGCCGTCAAAATGGCGATAACTGTATTTATGCACTTGAATTTTATAAGGGTAAATTAAGATACTTGCACGCTATTCACAGAAGTTGTAATGGCGTTGATTTATGAAATTTTTATCCAACTTTCTTAATTAACGCAAACTCATAGTATTTGATAATCAGAAAATTAAATATTTGCATAAAATATGAGGATGACGAATGACTTCATTGCTAGCCCCTTTCGGGGCCGATACCAACCCAGCGGAGGTTTGTTCGTCGAGCCCCTTTGGGGGCCCGCGCGGCGCCCGTACCGAACTATATGGTTAATAATGATATCATTCAGTTTCTTTCCCCATGCTGTCTTCCCCCAGCGACGCTATATGAGTGGAACGTATATTTAGTGCGTAATCTACTATAAATGTGCACTACTTATAGAATTTGCACCTACTTTTTTTCTTCCTTTGAGTGGCTTGTGGCTAAGCACTACACTTTTCTACTGCAGTGTACTCGGGCACAATACGTTTCAATCGATTCGTCAGAAGGTCACCGTAATGTATGAGTCCACCGCTTTTTTGTCATCATCATCATTTCAGCCGAAAGACGTCCACTGCTGGACATAGGCCTCCCCTAAGTGACGCCACATTGACCGGTCCCGTGCGCCTCGCATCCAGCGGATCCCCGCAACCTTCACCAGGTCATCGGTCCACCTAGTGGGAGGCCAACGCATCGACTTCCGGTTCGCGGTCACCATTCCAGAACTTTTCAGCCCCATCGGCCATCCGTTCTACGAGCAATGTGCCCTGCCCATTGCCACTTAAGTTTGGCAATTCTTCGGGCTACGTCGGTAACCTTGGTTCTCTTGCGGATGTCCTCATTTCTGATTCGATCACGCAAGGAAGCTCCGAGCATAGCCCTCTCCATTGCCCCTTGGGTGACCTTAAGCCTTCTGATGAGGCCCATTGTGAGCGACCACGTTTCGGTCCCGTATGTAATCACTGGCAACACACACTGGTCATAGACTTTCGTCTTGAGACACTGCTGTAAGTTGGACGAGAAGATACCACGCAGCTTCCCGAACGCTGCCCAGCCTAGTCGGATTCGACGATTGACCTCTTTCTCGAAGTCAGACATACCCAACTGCACCGTTTGTCTGAGGTAGACATAATCGTCTACAACTTGTGGTGTTACATGGGCATTCAACATGACCTTGGTTTTGTCCATGTTCATTTTAAGACCCACTCTTTCGGAAGGTCTACTGAGGTCATCGATCATTGTACTGAGGTCCTCCATGGTCTCAGCCATGACCACTATATCGTCGGCAAATCGAAGGTGAGAGATGTACTCGCCATTGATGTTGATGCCTAGCACTCTCCAGTCCAGAACCTTGAAGACATCTTCCAGTGCAGCGGTGAACAGTTCCGGAGATATGACGTATCCCTGTCTTACACCTCGCTGCAGAAGGATAGGTTCCGAGGTCAGGTCCTGAAGTCGGACTGACATGGTGGCGTTTTTGTACAAACACTTCAACACTTCGATGTACCGATAATCAATTTGGCACCGTTGGAGAGACTGCAGTACAGCCCAAGTCTCGATCGAATCGAAGGCTTTCTCGTAGTCCACAAACGCTAAAGAGAGAGGCAGGTTGTACTTTTCGGTCTTCTGTATAACCTGTCACAGCGTATGTATGTGATCTACGGTGCTAAAGCCATTTCGGAATCCGGCTTGTTTGGGAGGCTGAAAATCGTCAAACCTGCGTGTGAGACGATTCGTGATGACTCTTGAAAACAATTTGTAGACATGGCTTAGAAGTGAGATGGGCCTATAGTTCTTCAACCGGGCATTGTCGCCCTTTTTGAAGAAGAGTACCACACCCCTGCACCATGCCTGTGCCCTGTGGCGTTTTCCCCTCGAGTATGACGGAATCAAACAGCTTCAAGGGCCTTAAGTACTGGTTTTCCACCCGCCTTCAGAAGTTCAGCCTTAATTCCATCATCACCCGGTGCCTTGTTGTTTGTAAGCTGTTTCAGAGCCATCCTAATCTCGTACAGGCTGATGTCCGGGATGTCTTCGGTATAGTGTCGGGTCAGTCTAGCTGGTTGACGTGTACAACTGCCCATAGAATCTCCCTCAGTAGCTCCGGTTTGGCGGATACGATCCTGCCATCGTCGGTCTTCAGTTTCGTGAGCTGGCTCTGTCCAATAGCCAGATCTCTTGCAAATACCTTGGAGCCTTTATTCCGCTCAATTGCGTCTTTAATACGCTCGGTATTAAAGCGGCGGAGGCCGCTTTTCAAGGGTTTGGAGATCCGTCTATTGAGCTGCCGGTATTTCCACGCCTCGTCTGAAGACTGAAGGATCATCTCACGCCGTTCCTTCATGAGCTTGAGAGTATGATCGGAGTTTTTTATTCTTCGGTGCACGTCGCGTCTTGAAGAACTTAGACCCCTTCGTATGGACAGTTTCCACGAATCCATCGATGCATTCGTCCACTGAGCTTTTTAGGCACTCGAAACGATTCTGGAGTTCAAGCTGAAACCTCTCGGGGTTTTGGATCTGGATCTGTGTTGGTCGGAGCGTAGACTTCATCAGTCGAGACCGTTCAAGCTTAATATTGATGTTCAATGTGCCTCTTACCATGCGGTGATCGCTCCCGGTTTTCACTGAATTGATCACAGAGACATCATTGAACATTTGCTTCTTGGTTGACATGATAAAGTCAATCTCATTTTTTGTTGCACCGTCGGGGCTCTGCACTTCCTGTGCTCACGCTTTCTGACGAAGGAGTTCATCATATAGAGGCCCTCCTTCTCCATTAAACTTGCTAGTTGGTGTCCCCGGTGCAGCGGTGGTCCAGACGTCCAACCCCAAATTGCCCCACCTGCAGCTCATCCCCGTCTCGTTTGCCCAGTTTCGCGTTGAAGTCCCCCATGACAACGGTGAAGTGAGTTTTGAAACCATGCATGGCTTTAGAGATATCTTCATGCATGGTCTCCACTTCGTCGTCGGGGTGTGCCGAGGTCGGGGCGTAGACCTGTATGACCTTCAGCGAATATCTTGAGGATATTCTGAGTATAAGGCACGCCACCCTGGTCGACACACTCTCGATCTTCACCACGTTATTGACAAGGGACTTGTGGACGATAAACCCAACACCATCCTGGGAATGCCGATCACCCTCTCGAAAATTCAGGATCATCGTGTCCTCCCTCTCTCTTCGGACTTCAGATAATCCTACAATACTCCATCGCAACCTGCTCAATTTCTCTTCGAGTTCGCTTATCTTCTCGTCAGTTCGGAGTGTCCGCGTGTTGTATGTTGCCAGGTCAAGTCGTCGGTATAGGCAGCTGGATCCCTTCCGGAGATTCTTCGCGCCCCTTGCCACGTCATTACCTCGACCGCCACCATAGTCGAGGGTAGATGGGCTGCCGGGTACTAGGGGCCATTTTTGTATTGCGCTCATTAGGGGGGGGGGGGGTTGCTATAATCGCCACGCTTGGCAGACAAGATAAAGATAAAGATAAAGATCATTTTATTTGTCTAAACAAGCGTATACATGCAAATTAAGCATGCAGGATGTCACAATATTAATAGAACGTACATGTTTCACCCGCAAGGCGTACAAATTTATAAAATTTACAAAATAAAAAATACAAAATTAGATTACAAAATTAAACGAAATAACAAAGGCACTTCAAAACGTACATAATAGTCAGTAATACATTGATAGGTCATAATTATAAAATAAATAAATCCAAAAATGTCAAATAGATGTAAATGTGAAAATAAGAAAAATAATATGTCAAATAGTGTCATTCAAAAAGTCATTTATATTATAATAACACTTATCTGTTAATAAATCTCGAACCTTTTTTTTAAACAAATTTACTGGCAATGCTTTATATGACTTTGGTATTTTATTATAAATTTTAGGAGCCATACAGAAAACGCTTTTTCCCATTAATGCAGTCTTTGACGTATGCGAACACAGTTGAGTATTGTCACGTCTATTACGGGGGAAGGTGTCTGCTAGTCGTGGAAATAGAGATTGATTTACCCTAACAAATGCTACAATTTCAAAAATATACAAAGACGGTAAAGGTAATAATTTGTGTTTTTTAAATAATGGCATACAGCTGTCGGTCGATTTCAAATTAAACATAGCACGAATGCATCTCTTTTGGGCCTTAAACGCTATTGCTTTGTCTGTGGAATTCCCCCAAAACATAATACCGTAGCGCAATAATGATGCTACCAGACCATGATACGCTGTTACTAATGCATCTGTGTTTAGCTCTGGGGCCAGTTTATATAAGGCGTACGCAGCGGAGCTCAGCCGTTTACTTAGGTATTCAATGTGTGCCTTCCAGTTCAATTTCGAATCAATCATAATTCCCAGAAATTTTGTGGCGTCAACTTTATTAAGTACAGTGTCCTTGTAAATTGCGTTAAGGTCAAATACAGTCTGGGTTCGTTGTCTAAAATGCATGATAGTTGTCTTATCTAGATTTATTTTTAAGTTGTTCCTATTTAACCATGAAATTATTGATGTCAAAGATTTATTTATGTCACTTTCATATATGTCTTTATTTTTACATGCTATAGTCATAGTGCTGTCGTCGGCAAAGAGAGTCATGGGGTGTTCAATAGCACTAGGCAGGTCATTAATGTATATTATGAATAATAAAGATCCGAGTACGCCGCCTTGAGGAACACCGTATATAGGCGTGCGTATGCTTGATACATAAATTTCCTCTTTCTTAGTCTTAAGATTAATTCTCTCAATTTCTGTGTATTGCTTTCTATTAGATAGGTATGACTGGATAAGATACAGTATGTTTCCCCTTATGCCGTAAGCTTCTAATTTCTGTAGCAAGGTGCTATGGTCTACGTAGTCGAAAGCTTGCGTCATGTCGCAGTATATAGCACACACCGGGATTCTCCTGTCCATATTCGTCATAACGGTATTTAAAAAGTCATAAATGGCCATACTGGTTGACATGTTTTGTCTAAAACCCCTTTGCTCTTGACTAAAGATATTTTTCTTTTCAAGGTATGAGTACAGTACTTTATAGAGGTATTTTTCAAAAATTTTGGACATTATAGGAATTAAAGCAATTGGCCTATAGTTCGCCATGTGTGCCTTATTGTTTTTTTTAAACAATGGTTTTACTCTAGACACTTTTAGGGCATCCGGATATACACCTGAGCTGATACAGAGATTTATTAGGTAGCTTAAGTGGGTACAAATGGTTTCAGAAACATACTTAACAACCTTTGTTGAAATACCATCATAACCTGTACTATTTGTGGCATTTAACGATTTAATTATGTTTAGTATGTCAGCAGGAATACAGGGTGCAACAAAGATTGAGTCTTTCCGTTTTATGATATTCTTTGTTACATTGCTTCCCGACTTTTGACTAGGTTGAATTTTATCTACGAAAAAATTGTTAAACGCGTTAGCTATTTCTAGAGGGTCATTTACTATTTTGTCATCGACATTTATGTAGCTAATGGATTCTTTAGGTAAAAACGGTTTCGATTTATTTATTATGTTCCATGTCGTTTTAGATTTATTTGTTGCAGTTTTAATTGAGTAATTGTTTTGGGCACGTCGAGTCAATCTCAAAACTTTTTTAAACCTCTTTGTGTAATTTCTAAAAATGTTTTTATTCGTTATATTTGGTTTTAATCTGTAATGCCAGAGCAGTTGACGTTTCTTTTTACTGCATAATTTAATGCCATGTGAGATCCATTTTGATTTTTTAATTACATTTATCGTTGTCAGCTTATATGGAAAACAAAGGTCATAAAATAGTTTAAAATTGTCCATAAACATGTCAAAAGCGATATTTGGATTGTCAGTTTCATATATTTCCGAAAAAGTCAAATGTTTTAAGCAGTCCCTAAATTTTACCATATTCTCTACGCTAAAGTCCCGTTGTTTTCTACGCCAGTATTTTAACATAAAATTTTTTTTCACCGGACATTTTATTATTTGCGCTGTGTGGTCTGACAGCGCAAATTCAATAACGTCTGTTTTACATTTGGCTCTAAAATTATGTGCGAAATTGTCAATGCAAGTTTTGCTATGAATTCTGGTAGGTTGCTTTAAAGCTAACTTAAGATTGAAATTTAGTAACAGACATTCGAAATCCAACACTACATTATTTTTCTTCATTAAATCAATGTTAAAGTCTCCAGCCATAATAATATGTTCATACTTTTTTTTACATATGTTTTGTAATATTTTTTCTATTGTTTCATAGAATACATTTAGGTTATTTCGTTTCGGTACTCTGTAGACACATATAATAATCATATTGTATTGTATGAGCTCCACACCGCAGCATTCAACTACACCAGTTATAGATGCCCTAGCTATATGTGGAACTTCTTTCCATTGATGCCCGTTTTTAATCAAAATACAAGTCCCACCTCGTTTACTCTCTTTCCTACAGAAAAATGATGCTAAAGAATAATTAGGTATATTTAAATGGTTTTCGTACCCTGACATCATGAAGTGCTCGGTGACACACAGCGCGTCAACACTAACGTCCTTTTCTGACAATTCATCTAGGCAAACATTTAGAGCATCGACCTTATTTAAAAGCCCAGCCATGTTTTGATGCATCACGTAAAGGCTTTTAGTGACGAAAAAACTGCTTTTCTGTTTCTAATACATGTGTGGGATTATGAGAAGTTAATGTTATTAGGGGAGTATTGACAGTCGTATTATTATAAATGTTGATGCATTGAATGTCATTAATTAACTCTAGGAGATTAACAAAAATAGAATGGAACCCAAAATTATTTAGTTGGCCAGAATGCCTGAAGAAAGTATTATAATCATAGTCGACATTTGCATTTGAATCTAATACGTGGGCATATTTGTGTATCCATATATCTTGACATAAAATATAGTTAAAGTTCATGACTCGCCAATTATACATATTTGAATTTATGTTATATTTATATGTGGGTAGACAGATAATAATATTAGTATACGTTATTTCACTAAGAGTCTTCCTTATGTCTAAAATGAGTTTCGAATAATTGTTAGCTATTTTAAAGTCTTGTTCACCTATCAAAAGACGGCTTGGGGATCGCAGTACGTTTGTTGCAAAAAGCACAGACTACACTGCTGCCCATTCTCTGGCAAGTCCCTTAGTCGCCTCTTACGACAGCCACGAGAAGATATGGGATGGTGCTATTCTTAACGTCCGACACCATACAGAACCGCTTTTTTGTGGTCATTGTATTTGGTCGGATAACCAGCCGTTGTTTACAAGTTTTGTTTTTTGTTTATAAATATAAACAAAACAACAAAACTTCGTCCAATTTCGTCTACCAATACAATTATACAATATATCTATTTATTTTTTTCATATTGTCTTTATGAAAACTGTTCCATATAACTATCGACAACATTTTTGTAACAACATCATAATAAACAAGCGAACATGTCAAATAGTTCAATAAACGAATTGTCAGACATGTAAGCAACGTACTTTCAACTTTGGCCGGGTATTTAGAACCAAATGACAATTCATCTGGTGACAACCTAAAAAAACTAAAACAAAGAGAAAATCATTTTATCTCATTCCCACATCCTCTTTAGTGCCATAAGACAGAGCGAGTAAAGAGATAGTCACAATGTTCTTTTTTTAGCGCTCCTTCTACGCTGTAGTAAGAGATAATTGTGACGTCACATTACTCTTGTCACCAATGAAATGTCACTTTGACGTGTGTATCTACAGTAGTGGTTTAAAGTACGTCATGGTTCTTTTGACTTGTGGCCAAAGTTAGAACTACTGCCACTACATTGCTTTTTCCATACAACTTCACAAATGTTTACCAACAGCGCCCTCCTGACAATGTCATATATGCGCCAAAAGAATCATGTTCCACTGTTCTAACTAGATGAATGTCAACTTCTGTCAATATGTGTCATTACTGATTGCTAAATATTTGGTGGATTCCTTTCTTTTGATTTCTCCATTATTAGCCAAAAACTAGTAGCACTATCTTTGTACATTGATAAATCACATTTTCGTAACCACAATGACAATGGGTGATGAACTACCTGTTACTTCTTTAGTTTTACCCGTTCTCATACGTCCCGTTTTAACTCAGGTATGTTGTCAAGTTCTTGTCGCTTTGTAGGTGTATTACATTATATTTTTGAAATAAATAGAAAAGGGTCATAACATAACCGATTTTGTTGGGTTTTTAGTTGCCAAAGCAAATAGGTGTCGTTTCTAAAGTTCAGCAATCTTAGTAGGAAGTGATAGTTATACCTTTTGATTATGTGAATCTTGTTGCGAAATTTGACACATTAGAGAGATAATTTGTCAATAATCCATTTTTTCATGCCTGCAATCTTAGCAATGTATTTGTGTGTAAAACAATGTGTATGTTGGTACATAATACATACATTATCAAAAGTGATAAGATTGTAATACTCATGATTTGATTGTAAGTACCTACTTAACATACAAAAATTACAGATAAATAGACATTCTATATTGTACGCTGAGGGGAAGAACATCAGGACACAATAAATATATTACAGTGGTACAAGACGTGGTGATCTAATTAAAAAACAACTGTTCTTTTCAGTTAGAGAAGTATGATCTGGGGGCTTCTCAGACACTCCGTGCAGCTCTGACGAAGGCAGAAGCAGCCGTCCCAGGCTTAAACTATGACTTGGTGGCCGGTATTATGCGAAGAGCGGATATACCTGTCAACATGAATGAAAGCTTGTTACGGCTTCAAGGGACCTTGACAGAGGCTGAGTGTTAGTAGTCTTGTCAGTATTTCATGGTTATTCTTGTGACAAAACTTAAAGATAAAGAAAAGATAAGTGGGTTCTCCTGTGTCATCAATAATGTGACAAGTATGGAAAAGAACTCAAAGATTATTTTAAGCACTTAAAAACAACCAACACTAAAAAAACAAACAACTTTTTAAATTAGCATTTATTTAATTTGATATTTGTGGTGTTGTTTCTTTTCTTAAGTGTGCATTGAATAAATTACAGGTGCAGATTTAAGACTGAACAGAACTGAAGAAGCATTCCAAGAATTGAACAAAAAGTCAACTGCTTTGAAAAAAATCCTGAGTCGCATTCCAGATGAAATAACTGACCGAAAGACATTTTTGGAGACTATTAAGTGAGTGTGTATTTGACTAAAACATCATCATTATAGTTGGGAAAGGGATGTGCAGATGATGATCTGCCTAGCTCCTTCTCAAGTATGTTTGGGTGGCTTCTTCTTCTTCTTCTTCTTTATGGGGTTTTGGTTTCCGCACTTAGTCCCTTAAGTGACCATTGTGCGTGTTGGGTGGCTTCTATTCTAACAGTAAGTAGCTAAATACCAGTATTTTACGTGCCTAACTGACCTACTTAACACTTTCAGTGCTAAGCATTAACACCAACAAATTATTGTTTGACCCGGGTCTCAGGAGACCCCGGTCATACCACATCATTTGTTTGTGGGCGCACATACTAGTAAAAATCATTTGTTTGAACTTAGTAGCGAAAGTGTTAGTACTGAGTAATATGATACCTCTGAGTAGTCTTACCACGAGGTATCATCAGTTGCCCGAAAGTCTGACAACCTGTGTTGGTTATTCAAGTAAAATGATCTGTCCACAGAGAAATTGCTTCAGCAATCAAGAAACTGCTGGATGCTGTAAATGAAGTATCCACGTACACACCAGGAACAGGCAAACAGGTTCTAGAACAAAGGAAGCGGGAATTTGTGAAATATTCCAAAAGATTCTCCAACACTTTGAAGGAGTACTTCAAGGAGGGACAGTAAGTATACTTTATTTACTCTTAAGAGCGGCCAACCCATCATACTTTTCATACAAACACTCATACATACGTGATTATGCTTTTGTAACACATCTATCATTATTATTTTTAACTAATAAGTATTTTGTGCACTGCATCTAGGTTTCTATAAAAGCAAGAAAAGCAAATTTGGAGAAACAAATTCAGTATAAGCCTCACTCCTTAAATTCTGCTGTTTTGCACAAACTTTAACCTGAACTTTGGCTGTGCATAATGAACTCGTTAATTGTACAAATAAAGAAAACATATTGATAGAAAACTGCAGATGTCATTGAGATTCTAAAAGACAAATATGTATTCACAAACTTGTAAGGTTTATTAAAATACACGTTTGGAACAAGTTTTATGACATTTTCGAACACTATTTTTCGTTCAGTGTTATCACGGGTCTCAGTTACTCATTAGTAAACAAACATTGTGCTGGATGAAATAATAAGCTTTTCAACCACGCTCGCGTTCATTATAGATGGAGCAGGGAAGAGTAACATTGTTTAACAGTAAGAAGTGTTTTTCAAGTGCTAGTTTGTGGTGTTATGTTCCAGCTTTGTAAGTATGTCACAAGTTCTGCGTTTAGGTTTTATGATCACTAAAATAACATAACATTACAAAGTCTATAAAGTGTAACATAATATCTTCTGTATTTATAAAAATGCGCGCAAAACTTCCGAATGACTGCACCAAACCAAATTAGTTATCTTTTTATTGTGTTCGTTACTGTCGGGACAAGGTTTGTATATAAGAAAGGTAGGTAGGGTAGGGTCGGTAGGTAGGGTAGGGTAGGTAGGTTATGGTAGGTAGGTAGGTTATGGTAGGTAGGGTTGGGTAGGGTAGGTAGGAAAAAGTGCATTGCAAGGGTACAGCTAGTAGTTCCCTAATATTTAATCTAATCACTTCTAGTAATATGTATATTTTGCGTGATTTCAGGGCCAATGCTGTCTTCGTGAGTGCTTTATATCTGATACATCAAACCAATCAAATCTTATACACTGTTAAAAGTAAGTCTGAGTAGAATTCATCAAGGCAGTATTTTAAATTTATCAATTTTAACCAATTATATTGTATTATGTAAATGACTGTCTTAAAAATATATATTGAGCCTGTTACTGTTTTGTTGTTACATAATCTGGACACTCATTATAAATATATTAATATATATTATTAATATATTTTAGACAGTGGGAGGAATTTATTATATTTTTATCATTATAGAAAAACAATATGTAAATAAAATAGCATAATTATTGTTACATAAATTTATCATAGTATTCCAACAATCATATTATGATTATTATTTCCAAACAATATTCTTACCTAACACTATATGGTTTGGGGTCATCCCTTATTATTTTTAAATCATTGATTTATTGTAAAGTACATTCAAGTTACAATCTAATTTTAAATGGTCTGTTGTATTCATATGCATACATCTAAAATGGTAGATAAGAAGGAACCTACGTACCTTACCTAGAGTGTGGATAAATAAGGTTTAAGATGTTTATTTTAAATAAACTCTATTGGTTATCATCAACAAAAAATAATTGAGAATGGTTTACAGTATAAGTATCTTTGTTGGTCATGCTTTTAATCTGTAAGTCACTGCAGAAATGCGACAAGTCTATATGAATAATCTGTTTCATTAATATCGACTTTTCTTATTTCTGCCACAATTTTTAGAGAGTCGTGTAGTGCTTTATTATAGTCGGACAAACTAGGCAAATCAGCCTCATTAAAGTTCGAAATCGAAATTCCATGTCCTTTGATTTGAAAAACGATGATATCACTTCATGGCTTTTTATTCACCAAACTGTGTATCGAATAAAAACACGTAGAAAAAGTAAACAATAACACATTAAGTAGGTCATTATATAATAACTTGACTAACTAAGCGCCTTTGTTAAATTTATGAGGTATTGATTTACTTTGTATATGAAAATATTGTAGTACCTAGTTACAATAATTACGTGTTTTATTTAATTAACAATAAAGTGCAAGAGAAATATATGGTGTTATATGTTAGTAATTAAGGACTTCAGTAAAAACCTAACTTGCATGATACGCATGAAGTTCAAAAACCTAAAAAAGTTACAAGTTATTCATAAACGAAAAAAATAACCAAAAGGAAATTACCATAAACAAATTCGCAAGAGGCGAGTTTTTTTTAACTTCTCCGCAACTCTAGAAACTCGATAAAAAAGTCATGAAAATCCGACCACTGTAAACTTTGTCTCTCTCTCTCTCACTCTTTTGAGTATTTTCTTTTGCTAATTGCAGTCGGCTACTATCAAATCAGTCGATATGATTAATTTGTGTACCTATCCCTAAAATGTTACCATGCATGACAATGCCCAGTTGAATTAGTACCTATTACGGAACTGTACCCGAAAAATGCTAGGGTTGGCCTATATCAGTACATCTAGCGAGAGACGAAGACGAAAGTATCTCAGAGTTGCAATGCGTTCATCTCAAAAGTGTCAAAGGTGCTGATCAGTGGCTTACCGCCATTGCTGCAACCAACATCGTATCCAGTAGGATTGAAAGTTACTGTGAGATGCAAGTAGTGCACCCCAAAAGACTTTCTGTTTTCCAACCTTTCTCGAAACCGGTCTAATTCTTCTGTTGCACTGGATGTAACAGTAAAACCTACATTTGTGCCGCGCAACCGGGCTCTACGAACATTCACGAATCTACCCCGAAGACGAAAGTTAATGAGTTAGTTCGTTGGGTAGTTCGCAGTGAGTTACGAAACTGCTGGCAATCGACGAGCAGTACGCAGATGTATAATACATAGTTATTATTCCTACCTTAGTCTCTTTCTCTTTGAGTTTCCTCCACCATAGCATCAGCTTTACTCTCGGTATTTTGACTGCTTGGCATGTTGGTGCAAGCTACCTACCCCAGTATGTATCCTGGTTGATACCTACAGTAGGTACCTACCATCTTTGCATTGAAACTTAATGCATAACTGTGACGTAATTTATTCTACATTTTATGCGTCTTCTTTTTACTAGAAAAATCGATTCAAAAATTTAAACGTGGATAAATCGAAAATAGTTTCACAGTGAGAGTTCGTGGGAACAAAGCAAGGTTTTTGGCAGTTCAAGTTGGTGGCTGGTGTCAGTGAAAGAGTCTGGTAAAATGATTTCGTGACCGCATTTAATGGGTCATGATGCCTGCGTTGCGATTCGTCTCGTCGTGCGAGCGCGGACAATGGCTGGTCGTGCCTCCTGCCCTCGCCGCCCCGCCGCTCCGCCTGCCCGTGACACTTGACACAGGAACCCACACTCCTCGACCTCCAAATATTTCCGCGTACACCTTTTTTTCCTCCCAGAAATGTGGACTACCTACCTACGCATCAATTTACTGACCCAAGGTAAAAACGATATCATCGACTTTAAAATTAGGAATGAAAAAGCTATCGAATACTTGTTCATAAAATGACTGTTCGGAGTAGTAGGAGTTCGAAATAGTTTTCTTTTTTAACTTATTTTATATTTTTGGTAATCTTAAAATAATAAGGTAGGTATACTAGGTATTATAGCTATGTATGTACAAACGTTGCAACTTATACTACTGTGTAACCCCCACATAGACAAAACTACTGTTGTCCGTTTTCACTAAGACTAGGCGAGACCTACATTTAATGCCTAAATATTAATGCAGTGTCAGATTTTGAACTCACGGCGCTAAGCCCATAGATAAAATCCATCATATTACTAATGTAGGTTTTGAAGTTTTGTAGGAAACCGATGAAAAAATGTTTGGTGGGTGTTTCAGAATAGTGTACCTACTGAATACGTGGTATTCGTTTGTATGTCGTTTTCCCTTCCACCCTGAATATTAGTGTATGTGAATACTCTGTTGGGTTCTCTAGTTTGGCCACACCTTGTCATTATATCACTTGAAGATGAAGGGATTTTTTGGAATTGCATCGACCTATTTATTATACATAATAAAAGCCACACGGAATCGCTCTTCGGGTTAAGCAAGGCATCTTTACATACCGAGTTCCCTCTATGCTTCTAAAAACAAGTAGGTAGATCTTTGACAGTAGTTGCGAGTAGTCAAAACTTCGATGTCTGACAACCAGTCCCACAAAAAAGGAAGCGAGGCCTGTCTGACCACCAGTCACCAGTCGCTCCGTGTAAAATACTGGTATTCAGCCTCATCCGGTTAGACTGGAAGCCGATTCCAACAACTCAATTGGGAAATCGTTAAGCAGGTTTATGATGTTAATTTCCTACGATCGGACCTCTTATAGCCCAATAACAAATTTCCTCGAAGATATACGTAAAATAAAACACATTACTCTAATCGCCTGCCTTTGACCGACAATACTACATAGACTAAGGTCGCGTCTGGAACATATGTATGTAGATAAGGTATCTACCAACCTAGCCTACGGTACAATAGTGAGCTTTCTTTCCGTATCAAATACGAACGTAAGGAAGGTACCTACTGCTTATGACACCGAAACTCAACAATGAGTCAATCACGGATCAGTTAAAATATTCATAGCTTTAAAAGCGGAGGCGTAATCGATTTTAACTTCGACGCATTCGGTCCTGCGCTGGCGCCGCGGTCTCCAGATGAAAGTGTATGATACGACGCTATTTAATATGTACTGAATCATGATTCATAGCATCATGTTGCCTCTAAAGGGTTTACTTAATCTGCAGTGACATGCAGTCAAAGTGACCTCTTCAGTGTCATCGTCGATGCCTTGGAAGAGGCAAAATTATTTGTGGATTATGCCGTGACATCGACACAAAGGAGAAAAAGACTTGTATACTTGTATTCGAACCCAGGCAGGCGCATTACTTTGCATAATTTAATTCATCACCGCTGCCTTAAAAAACGGTGAAGGAAAACATCGTCAGGAAACCGGCATGTCCTAGAATTAAAAATTTTAAGACATGTGACATCTACCAACCCGCACTGGGCCCGCGTGGTGGATTACAGCCTTCGATCAATAATAGTATTGATCGAAGATTACAGCGCACTCCCTCCCTCATATAGAGGAGGCCTGTGTCCCAGCAGTGGGAACATTATAGGCTGATGATGATTACAGACATGAAATACAGGGTGGCAGGGACACCGACGCGAAAACGGTTACCACGTATTCAGTACATCATTCGACATCTTCAGCCACAAAGACATTTTTCATCAGTTATTAAAAAAAAACCGCACAAGTGCGAGTCGGACTCGCCCACCGAGGGTTCCGAACAAATTCACTTTTGTTATGCGCGTTAATTAAATCAATATAAAAAATAATATTTCAAAAATATTGGTTAATTTCTTTTTTAAGATTTCATTACAAATGTATAGTTTTCAGATTTTTTGTATAGTATCAGACGATATAACTTGCCAAATTTCATACTTCTAGGTCAACGGAAAGTACCCTATACATTTTGATTCTTTTAAGACTGCGAAATATAGGTACGTTTTTTGTTGCGGCATAAACGGTCGAATCGTATCTTTTGTTAACGTTAACTTAGAAGTTTAATTTTTTCACATCTTGAAGGGACTGTAAATCTACATAATATATGGTTTTAATTTACACTATTGATACCTCTACACGTTCCCGAGACAAAGGGTCTTGACAGACAGACGGACAACAAACTGATCCTATAAGGATTCCGTTTTTTCCGTTTGAGGTACGGAACCCTAAAAATCTGTTGGGTCCTACAAAAGTGCAATACCTACACGGACAAAATGTATAGAACAACTGATTTTCATAAAACGGGATATTTCCCCTCAAAAAAAAAGGCGAATCTCAGAATGCTTGTTAACCAAACCCCTTGCTTTTTTGGAACATAGCTGAGTTATAGGAAGCGTCATGCATTACAATAAACATTCTGAATGTTAGCATATTAAAGTTAAAACAAATCATAAAGATCGCATTCGATATAAATGTAGACACCCGATAAAGCAGATAAAATGTAAAGTGGGACGATGGATTGATCCTGTGAGTGTGACCATTTATTTCCACTTACATATTAGCATCGCAGACTTTAAAAAAGCTGTTTGTCGATGCAACACATTTTGAATGTATGCTTCAGGAGCATCCCGTAATTGTTGCACATCAATCTCCGTTCGTAGTTGCAAAAACAAAACATTTATTATTGAACACATTATGATTCTGGTTACCGAAACTGTTATCATGATTTATACTGACCATTCAAGTTGGTACATTATTCAGAACAAAATGCATGAAAGTTCAACGTCGACTCGAGTGCTTAATTCAGGACGAATAAGACTAATGTTCACAGAGTACCTACCTTCCAGAGAATTATACACATTCGACCATCACTAGCCTGTTTTCCTTTATACCTGTCGACTGAAATAAATATAGGTAATGAAATAATTAAATCTGTAGCCAAATACTTATTGCTAAACAACGCATTACTAAAATGTATACCTACCTACAAATAAATAGGTCCATTGTTCAATAAAATCGTACCAGCTGAATTAAAGAGTCGTGAAACGAATGTCAAATTATTCAGCACAATATGTCCAGTGAATATCTACGCATGTACAAGTGAGAGCGTGTTTTGGGAATCATAGATGCATCTTCATCATTTAAAAACGGTTGTTGACTGTATACCAGACGTGTGCATGCATAATTTATGTGTCCATGTCTAGATTTCCCGTTTAATGAATAGAAGATCTAGGAAGATATTGATAGACACCAGTAGGTACTACATAAATTACCCTAAATGTTTTCAGGAGATGATAAATTACCATGTTTCAGTAGACAGATGTGTCGATGAAAAGTATGACGGTATAGCAACCGGACTTTAAATTGATGTTGGATGTTATGCCTGATACAATATTAATGGAGCATCTGCTGGGTGGCAAGCGGGCAGGCGGGCGTCGGGGCGCGGGCGCGGCGGCGTCGCATATGCAATGGCGTCTCATGCCCTCGGCAGCCGATCATGAATATACGACACACACTCAATAATGTGCTGTTTTGACGGGTCAAGTGTCTGATTGTTGTATCACTTGTATTACAGTTCATTTTCCCGAAAACCCCTTTTCCTTTATTTTATAAATATTTACATCGTTATGTTCTAAGTAGCATAAGGTTTCCTGGGGATGCAGTGTGCTCGTTCACGTTGTGTTAAGATATTGATTATTTAATTTAATTTATTATGATCTATCAATGTTTATTGTAGAGTCTCCGATCTTGATAGGAGTCGAAGTAGTAGACGATTAGTATGTCTACGGTCTACCTAGGGCAAACGGTTCAGTTGGGTAGGTCTAACTTCGAGAAAGAGGTCAATCGTCGAATTCGACTCGGCTGGGCAGCGTTCGGGAAGTTACTTAGTACCTTCTCGTCCAACTTACCGCAGTGTCTCAAGACGAAAGTCTATGACCAGTGTGTGTTGCCAGTAATTACATATGGGACCGAATGTGGCCGCTCACAATGGGCCACATGGAATTACCCAAAGGGCAATGGAGAGGGCTATGCTCGGAGTTTCCTTGCGTGATCAAATCAGAAATGAAGACATCTGCAAGAGAACCAAGGTTACCGACGTAGCCCGAAGAATTGCCAAACTTAAGTGGCAGTGGGCAGGGCACATTGCTCGCAGAACGGATGGGCGATGGGGCCGAAACGTCCTGGAATGGCGACCGCAAACCGGAAGACGATGCGTTGAAAGGCCTCCCGCTAGGTGGACCGATGACCTGGTGAAGGTTGCGGGGATCCGCTGGATGCGAGGCGCACGGAACCGGTCAATGTGGCGACACTTGAGGGAGGCCTATGTCCAGCAGTGGACGTCTTTCGGCTGAAATGATGATGATGATGATAAATGTTTATTACAAATTGTGGTTGCATATTGTATTCTACTTAGGTTTTCACTTAATTATTATCTGCCTAGCCTTTTCGCAAAAATGTTGGGGTCGGCTTCCAGTATAACCGGCAGCTGAATACCAGTATTTTACATGGAGCGACTGCCTATCTGACCACCACAACTTATTTAGTACTGGGTAATACGATACCCTTTGGTAAGGCTGGTTGTCAGAGTTTCGGGCTACTGACTACCTGTAACGCCAGTCAAAGATCTACAAATCACAGCCGTGACCAACGTGCTTTCCGAAATACAGAAAAAACTCGGCATGTAATGGATGGTCACCCATACCCGGACGGACCTTAGCAAGGGTGGCTTAACCTGAAGATCGACTTGCGCGGATATTATTATGAAGCCACGAGCGACTCAATATTATTAATAAATATAAAATAACAGATTACGCTATGGGTTGACAAGTACTCAGCATAATTGTGCAACAGGGATGAGCATTGTTATTCCCACAGGCGGCTTCATTTCCCACAGCTCCCACGGGGGTCACTGGTGAGACAACAATGTGAGTGACAGTGGCTGCGCGGGCGCCGGCCGGCATCTGCTCCCTGTCGTGGGAGTGCGTGCGGAAACCGATCGCACCACCGCGCCAACAATAACACACAAATCAACGAGCCGCCGCCATGCCAGCTCACCCCTCTGGAAGCTGTGGGAACCACGCAATTAATAATATCATTCGCAAATCCCCATCTAAATCTAAACAAACCGTCCTCGAGTGCGATGTGGGGTGGGATAATGGGTAAACTTTTGTATACAAGTACACTGACCGGAAGCAGCTTTATGTGTGACGCTTCCATGAACAATATGCTTTACTTAACGGGATTACAATAAAACATTTTTTTGTTATGAATAAAACTATACCTACGTATCTAAATAAAGTAGCTATAATATGCTACCATACCTACTACCTGGTAGATACCAGGTGTCTATCTAGTTCTACGCAACGAACAACAGACAACTCGTCACCTAAAACACGGACGTAAGTAGTAGTTTCATGATCTTTTCAGTATGGTCACCCATATCTCTTCTAAAATTCTGAGGTTGTCCGATTTAATGATTAGTTTATTCATTAATATCCGAAATCTTTATGAACTTCTGCAGGTTTCAGTCTTGATATCCGAGAGTATCTACAAACGAGCTGTGCGTTTTAGGCACTGGTTTGTTTTTTTGTCACCACCTTTGATCGTAAGATCACAGTCGAAAGTGTATCCTCTACCATGATTCAGCATTTAAGACTTGGGTCAAGAATCACATGTCGAATTCATGGTAACCGTTTGCCATCGCTTACGCTGTCACCATGTAGAAGGAGCAACAAGAGGTCTTCATCCATGGAATACATAAAAATAAAAGTGTTACCATTTGGCATTTGTCAGCAATTAAATAAGTACTGTGTTATTTATTATTACTTCGAAATTGTGTACCAAAAAAATTTATTAATTAATTAACAGACATAATATGCATTCGAGTTTGCACTGCAGGGGTGGCCAACCACCACCTGACGCCCGTGATGAGCTGTGCGTGACCACAATAAACGCGTGCGCATGCACGATATTATCAAATTCGGTAAGTAACATGTGTTTAGGGACGTAATTTAGAACTCATCATTTGACTCATGGTGCATCTCTGAGGAACAGTAATCGTAATCACATAATTTTATAGCTTAATTCAGCAGTTCCTCAGAGTAGGTAACTGCCGCGTTGTTTTTTATGGTATTACGCTATTGGGTTCCGGGAAAGGTTAGTCTTTGCATTCGGAATTAAAGCAAAATATAATCTAAATCAGTGCACTTATGTATGTTGTATCATATCTTTTTTAAATTCCTGCGCGTATTGTGATACGCACCTTGTTCGTTTTCTTTATTTTTTAATGAATTGAAACGATGAGCTAATCAAAAATTGCCCTTGTAATCACGAGTCTAAAGTAAGGGTTGAGAAATTATCTTCCATGTAGTTGGACTAGCTAGCAACAATAGGAGCATCAATGTAGAAATTACGAGTAAATAAATATACAAGTGAATTGACTAGTGTTACGGACCATAAGTTTTTCGATTAGATCGGGCGCGTGCTGGCGGGGCGCAACTGTCATCGGTCGCGTGCCCGCTTAATAAGCTCTTAATGAAATTAACGACTGTGCCATATTGATGGGGATGACCAACAAAAACGTAACAATTACAAATGTACTGCGTTGTTTGATACGCTACCCTCTGTTATCGTATAAATTACTGTTAATGTTACCTGCATGCTTGTTGCACCACATCGGAAATGAAAACGTATTATCGAATTAAACAATATGTAATTTTCTTTATGGGTCTTTACATTATTTTTTTAGTGTGATTAGTAACTAAAGACGTATTTTTATACGACTAACTACCCGAATAAACTTATGCCTTTTAGCAAAGTCTGTCCGGCTGACCCAGGCACAAACTACAAAACGCCATGTTATAAGATGCTGATGGAATATACCTAAAGTTAACTTGCTTTTTGATGTGTATAGGTAGAGGGTGAGGGTATTAACCTTTGCGCCCTCATTGTGCTTAGCAAATAAAGATAAATAATGATAAAAATATTATTTACGAAATACGATCATGGTATTTCCCATTCCAAACCATGGATACCTCGTTTCTATTATCAGATTTCCACGCTCTACATACAAATCATAAGTAGGTATGGTTAGTACACCGAGGGAGCACAAAGATTTTCTTTATAAACATTATCAAGGGCCGCACATGGGTGGTGTTTATCTATGGGTTGCTTAATGTCTCTTAGCCAGTATGCGAGCCCTTGCAAGACGGGGGACGGGTACCTACGTGAATGAACACGTGCGGCTAAACACAAGTGGGCCAGTGTTCACACTGACTCCTTTCAGAACCTGATTAGATAAGCAAAAGCTCTGAGGTAATTAAGTGAAGCGATTGAAAGTTGACAGACTCTGTTGCTACCTTGTAGCTCAGCAGCACATTTGACACCATTCGGCGAATCTGTTTAAATGAGTCTTTAAAGATTGTACAGTCACACAGCAATGGTAATATTTGCACTAAGACAAGTGCGACTAGACTCGTTAGCGCCCTAAGTGTAGCTGTGCCCGGCTGCCCATTCAAAGTTAACTTTGCAGTTATAAAAATCTTTTGAATACCGATTTGAATTAAATAAACGTTACTTTTAGATATGGCAACTGGATTTCTAAATCCGGATACCACACTCCACTTTACAAACATCGTTATATCACGGTCGGTGCTCCAACTGCAAATGTACCCACCATGGAATAGTTTTGAAAATTGACAATGTGTATGTGATGAGTGATGACCGTATCTCATTGCGTTGACTCGATTTTTCACTTTAGTAGGTAGATGCCTATTGGATATTCATTTCACTGGTCCCTTGATAGACGGACCACAAGGTACGCAAATAACGTCACCGTAATCGGATTAACGTCGCCGTGGTCGCTGAGCCGTACTTTGTCCCGCCCAGGGAAGACTGGGTGGAGGACCTGAGCGGCTCAGTGGCCATAATTTCGTCGGCCGCCGCCGGTACCCCGACCCTTGAGAGTGTCAGGAAGGGTCAGGGTTGCGTAGCAGCACGGTTTGGGGAGATCGTCGTAGCGGGCGTCTACTTCTCCCCGAGCTGAACTCTCGCCGAGTTCCACAACTCCCTCATGGAGTTGAGTGTCGTCATCCGAAACTATTCCCTCCCCGTGCTTGTGCTCGGGGACTTCAATGCCAAAAACTTGGCTTGGGGTTCTCGTTGCACGGATGTGCGGGGTAGGATGGTGGAGGACTGGGCTCTGGAGGTGGGCCTGGTCGTCTTAAATCGGGGTTCTGTCCCCACGTGTGTGCGGATGCGGGGCGATTCGGTGGTGGACATCTCGTTCGCTAGCCCCGCTCTGTCACCGCGTGTCATTGACTGGCGCGTCATGGAGGGGGTGGAGACCTATTCCGACCACCGGTACATCCGGTTCGATGTCTCTGCCCCGGACTCAAGCGCGCCGGTCCTACAGGCCCCGAGTGGTCCGCGTTGGGCGCTGAAGCAGCTGGACCGGGAGCTCCTCCTGGAAGCCTCGATAGTGCAGGCCTGGGTGTCATCACCGAACAGGCCTGCCGACATCAACAACGAGGCAGGGTGGTTCCAGGAGGCCATGTCCGACATTTGCGACGTGGCAATGCCCCGAGTTCGGCCAGGAAGCGCCCGGCGTCAGGTGTACTGGTGGTCGCGAGAGCTGACGTCTCTGCGCGAGGCGTGCATCGCCGCGCGGCACCCGTACGCCAGGCATCGCAGCCTCCGCATCCGCCCTCCGGATGCGGCAGCCATTGAGGCGGAGCTGTACGAGGGATACAGAGCAGCGAAGACTGCCCTCCAGGAGGCTGTCCAGCGGGCCAGAGACCTGGGCCGCGAGGAGATGCTGGAGACTCTCGACAGAGATCCGTGGGGGCGCCCTTACAAGATGGTGCGGGACAAACTCCGCACCTGGGCCCCCCCGCTGACGCAGAGTCTCCGCCCTCAGCTCGTGGAGGACGTGGTGAGCGCTCTGTTCCCTCTGCGAGGGGAACATCCTCCCCCGCCTATGGCTCCGCCGCTTGCGGTGCCGGAAGCGGACCACATCGAGGACGATGACGACATTCCGGAAGTGACCGGGGTAGACCTGAGAGCGGCGGTAGGCAGGCTTAAAGCCAAAAATACCGCCCCGGGACCCGATGGCTTGCCTGGCAAAGCTCTCGGGCCCCGACTGGAAGGGCTCTTAAGCGCATGCTTGGAGAGAGGCCAGTTCCCGCTTCGTTGGAAGACGGGGAAGCTGGTCCTCATCCGGAAGCCGGGGCGCCCTGCGGACTCTCCGTCCGCATACCGGCCCATTGTGTTGCTCGACGAGGTGGGCAAGCTCTTCGAAAGAGTCATTGCTAACCGCCTCGCCGGGCACCTTGTGGGGATGGGGCCGGATCTGGCGGAACACCAGTTTGGTTTCCGCAGAGGGCGCTCGACGGTGGACGCCATCATGCGCGTGAGGGCTCTCACGACGGGGGATGCGGTGCCCAGGGGTGGGGTTGTCTTGGCGGTGTCTCTTGACATCGCCAACGCCTTCAACACCATGCCCTGGAGCTGCATTAGGGAGGTACTCCGGTATCACCGGGTGCCGACCTACCTTCGTCGTGTGGTCGGGGACTACCTGACGGATAGGGCCGTCATCTACCCCGGTCGCACCGGAGAATGGAACCGGCGAGAGATGTCGTGCGGTGTTCCACAGGGATCGGTTCTGGGGCCGCCCTTGTGGAACATCGGCTACGACTGGGTGCTGCGCGCCGACCTCCCTAGCGGTGTCAGTGTAGTTTGCTACGCTGACGACACGCTGGTGCTGGCACAAGGGAGGTCGCACGAGGCGGCGGCCGAACTTATGACACGCGGGGTTGCGATAGTCGTGGAGAGAATCCGGCAACTGGGTCTCGAGGTGGCATTGCACAAGTCCGAGGCCATGTGCTTTCATGGGCCTCGGAATGCGCCACCGTCGGGATCCATACTGACGGTAGGAGGGGTTCCCATCGGCGTCGAGTCGACGCTGAGGTACCTAGGGCTTGTCCTCGACAGCCGGTGGAACTTCGTGGAGCATTTCCGACGTTTGGCCCCCAAACTGGAACGGGCAGGGGCTGCGTTCAAGCGGCTCTTGCCCAACCTGGGGGGTCCAAACGCCTCCTGCCGCAGGCTCTACGCGGGGGTCGTGCGGTCCATGGCCCTTTACGGGGCCCCGGTGTGGGCGCGTTCTCTGAGGCGGCGAGCCGCCCATTACCTGAACGCGCCCCAGAAGGTGGTAGCCGTAAGGCTGATCCGGGGGTACCGCACGATCTCCGGCGAGGCGGCGAGCCTCTTGGCCGGATTGCCGCCATGGGATCTGGAGGCGATAGTCCTCGCGTGCCTGCACGAATGGCGCGCGGAGGCACTACGCCGCGGGGAAACTCCGCTGCCGCGGCAAATTGTCGCTCAGCGGACAGACCTCCGGCGCGATCTCATGGCGACATGGAGAGAGCGACTGTCGCAACCCCGTGCAGGGCACGCCACAATAGTGGCGATAAGTCCCCTCTTTGAGGAGTGGCTAGAGAGGCGCCACGGCGCCCTCACCTTCCGCCTGACGCAGGTCCTCACCGGACACGGTTGTTTCGGGAGGTTTAAGGAAACGCCCGGGTGTCACCACTGCGAGGATCGGCCGGAGGACACGGTGGAGCACACTGTGGAGCACACTGTGGAGCTATGCCCCGCTTGGGCTGAGCACCGCCGTGTCCTCGTAGCGGCGATTGGCGGCGGCGACCTCTCGCGTCCGGCCCTGGTTCAATCCATGGTCCGGAGCGAGAGGGAATGGGAAGCCGTCGCCTCCTTCTGCGAAGCAGTCATGCTAGCGAAGGAGGTGGCGGAACGTGAGAGGGAGAGAACCTCACGTCCCAGCCGCCGCGGGAGACGCCCCGGGCGTCGGGGGGCAACCAGTGGCCCCCGGCCACCGTAGGCGCGGGCCTGTGGACGGTGAGTAATGGGCTAGCTCACCGTCACCGCACAAAATATACAAAAGCACTGAATCTTGCAACTGCACAAACTCACAGTTTATATTTTAATCAGCCAATAATATTGAATAAATGATTACTTCCATGTCATCCTTTAAAGTTTTGTGAGTAAATTCTAGATGGGTATGATCTACCAACCTACAAAGTACTTAAAATAAAATAAAACAGATTAAGACCAGGTGATCAAATTGCCATAAAGCTGTACTGCGATATTTGCGCGATCCTAACTAGCTTACTAGATTTCTCAGACATTGAAATGCATTTAAGTATTTCTTTATCAATGGGGTGGCGCTTGTCAAGTTTCGGTTAGGGGAAGCATACTATATATAAATACTTTTGGGTAACACATCTGGTTCACTGAGTTGTTTCCACTAAGTGGATTCCTCTTTCCACACCGTTGTTTTACATACATTTTCAGTTAGCACGTACTTTAAAAAGTTTTTTTTTTTTCAAAATTGAAACTACCTAGCACTAAACAAATGTGATTGAAGTTTTTATTGTTTTCTTTTTGCCAGATGGAGCAGCCTTTGCTGCGCCTTCCACTTATAGAAGATGGTTCCTCTTCTGCCTTTTTACCACCACTGTCGGGTTCAACAGTTCAGTAACTTGTGGGTTTGGGTGCAAGGAGTAGTGGTGCAAGTCGTTGATTTCATCGTTCCTAGTAAACCAAGGTGCATTATTGCTTTAAGTGTACTATTTTGAACCTTTTGCAGCTAGAGAATATTAGATTTGATAGCTATGCCTCACAATTGGATTCCATACGTCGATATTGGTTTAAGGAACTAGTTGTAGATGAGTATAGCTTGTTGTTTACAGAGAGTACAGAGTTTCTTCACTTGAGCCAATACAGGTTGCGGAACTTATGGTTTATCTACTTCCATTTTTGTTTAACCTCTCGATCCTTTTTTTCCTAATGTGATTTTTCTATCTAAACGGAAGATAAGATATATATCAATCTGTATCTGGTAAGGTATCAGTTCCAAGTCTCACAGGAGGGAGTGTTTCTGTGCCTGAGCGTGAAGGTGATATGGTTAGACTTGGATGCATTGGCGCGTGTCCGTCACTTACAGAACCATTTATGTTTATCGTCTAGCTGATTTTTGAATCTATTGCTGGCTATTTCTGGGTTGTTCTCAACTGATAAGTAGACTATGTCGTCTGCATATGTTGCAATTTCTTTGACGTCCAATATAACTAGATCTGTTGTAAATAGGTCATATAACAATGGGCCATGAACGAACCCTGTGGAATTTCAGTTTTCAATTCAAACAATCTTGAACGTGCTTTGTCCGGATTAACTTGGAAGCAGTGGTCTGATAAATATGACTGGATAATCGAACATTGAGTGTGGAAGTTTTTCCTTCACTTTAGCCAGTAGATAATCTTTTGTACCAGACACGGTCAAAAGCTTGTTGTTCATCAAAAAATGTCGCTGAGCAATACTTTTTGCATTCAAAGGCTGGTTCTCCTGTTTTCGTAAAACTCGGTGAACCTGTTCTATTGTTGAATGGGATTTCCAAAAGCCAAACTAATGAGGTGAGCTCAGCCTATATCGGATTAATACTGTGTACCAGTACCTACATGATCAACTTTAAAAACAAATGCCTGTTGTAGGCAAATCTACGTCAAAATACAAGCAATAACCACATTTTCAATGACCGCAGCTCTGATCCCCGGCTACTTTGGTACTTGTCGCAATATTATGAATTTGAGAAGTTATAATATGATTTACATATGTTTAAATTCTACTGGACTTAACCCATTTTGACAAATAAGAACCCTTTTAAATTAGCCGGCTTAACTTAAGATTAGTTAGCTGCAACCCTTTTAAATAGCTAATCAATAAAGACTTGTTCACGTGAGAGTTTTTCACTCTAGTTTACGTTACGTTATGAATATTCAATTAAACAGATTTATTGAATATTTGTGTTAATTGTTGTGTAACGTACTTTAAGTGCTCCACATCGTGTGATCCCGAAGACGGATTGGGCTCGCTGCACACGGCACACCTGCTTACAGCTTCCGATTGAGTACTTTGAAAGGGAGAGCCCGAACGACCCAACAACCAGTCATCGTTATTCCCACAAACAATGTATACTGGTTTATAATTAATTCAACATAAATATGCACTACTTTTTTATCGAGCTTCTTTTGTTATCTGCCGATCGATTTTGTCGAGGTGTACGAACTAACTTCTTGTCTGAACTAACGTGATATATTGTTACCGGTAAAAATTTCATTGTTACACCAAAGGATATATTCTAAATAAACCGCTATTGTTACGTATAACTTTTATGTAGGTTCTGAATTTACATTTAGCGCACTCGTCTCCAAAAGTTCTGAGTGACACTCAGTGAGTGTCGTTCTAGTTAAAAAGAAAAGGCGCTAGGTTCGGGTTGGTAGTTTCCTATGGAGAAGAACCGGCAGTGAACTCCATGGCTACTCTTTTAAAATCATTTCATATGTAATATTAGTTATATAGCAATTTTCATGTGAAAATTTGGATGATGTTGACCACGTTTAGTGAACACTGACTGTAGTGGACTCACAAACAAGCATAAGTTGAAACAAAAATAGAAATGTCAATAATATCAGTCTGCAAACTCTCTTTCTCTACCTCTTTTTTTTGCCATCGAAGTTAAAGATACTGAAATTAGGCCGTACTTACCACAGGCCATTGTTATAGTGAAAGTTTCTTATATCCCTAACGAATTTTAAATCATATCAGCACTTAACCCAGGATGTCCCAACACAAGTATGTTCCTACTTGCTGCCGAGTGGCCATGCCATGCCATGGACAGTAGATTCCCAACCACACACGGTTATATTGAACAGATCACGTTGCTATGTCAATAAATCATCGGAAGTTGTCGGCAGGTGTGTTTAATGTGTAATATCCTAATGCTTCACTTTACCGAAAAAGTGTGTTTTATCCGTTATCGGTACAATGGCCACACTATGGTCTTCCATATTCAATGTGCGCCTCGGCATATGTACCTATGCAAATAAAATCAAGTTGTAGGTACCGAAGTCGCCGGTACTCGCTCCTACTCCGGATGTAAGGACTTCAAAATACGAATCGTATTTACGTAAGAGGCGAGGGCACATACAACACGTGCTCGGCACATAGGTGTTCAGGTGAAGGGGGAGCGCACAGCCGTACAGCTGTTTCCACAAGAGTAACATTAAACCACGCCCGCCTTGTGCAACGCTTTAAGAGTTAACAGTCATATTTATTGTTGTCGTTTGTAAGAAAAGCGGTTAAAGTATGAAACTTATAGGCAAATTAGATTTATACATAACTAGATACTAATCTTTGGTCATAATGAAACAGCCTGAATCCACCTACGGCTATGAAAATGCGGGGACTACCTATAGGTAGTCCCCGCATTTTCATAGCCGCCGTAATTCCCGTATTTCCCGTAATTTTTAATGCTGTATACAGCATTAGGTAGATTCAGGCTGTTGGTTTTCATTGTTAATTTTTATATTGCAATTTAGACGTGTGCTCTTTACTCGCGTGCCCTTTACTTTTATCACCATCATATTCAACGGTCACATGTTCTGAAAATTATCCGGAATGTCATGATCATATAATTCCAATTTACATCTATTCGATGCCACTCCTGTGCCGTGGTGCATACGTGATGAAGATGTCGTGGTAGGTAGTATAGTACACAAAGACTTTGCGTAGTGAGTCCTATAACTGCGAACCGGTAAGTGTTGTGGGTTTTTCATTTGGAATGTAAACATTCCAAACGAAACGTACGTACGTACGTTTAGTACGTTCCAAATTTGCCATTACTTAACTATAAATAGTTAAGTAATGGCAAATTTGGAACGTACTCTCTCCTTATTACCTACATAAAAGACGTGATGGAATGCGAATGTGGCTCTTATGCGCATCTCACTAACTTTCGGGGACCATACAGGCGTTACGTTATGTAATATATGTTTCTATAACCAATCACCATGCTCTTGAACATTTATTTTTATCATCAAGTGTTGAAAACAAAAATCAAATAACAACGACATTTGTCTTTTGACGACGATTTCAACGATAGCCGACAAAAACATCGATGTTAAACAATCACAGTCGCATATTGTGTGGCTCCTACATCCGAGCGAAGGTGATTTTCTTCGAAAGTGAGACCATTTGCAGCGTTGCAACAACCTGCAAAGAATACATTGTCAGGGAAGGATCAGACACGCAGCTGCCGACCCGCGACGCACGGCGCGCACACTTGCGTCAACCATTGATACTGCAAGATGGATCCCGCAATTGATGTGGATCATGTGGGTAAATATCGATAACTTATCAATTTAACATATAGTTTTACTAAGACTTTTGTGATATATAGTTGCTATCGTTTTATGATACTTTATAACCTGACGATAGCAGATGCCTATTTGCCTATTTTCATTAGTTTTATAAAGACTATAGATGAATGAAGGTCGTTGTGATTTTATTTTACGACATTTTTTGCTCAAGAATTTATATGAGAACGGCTTTTATTTATTTTGTGACATAAAGAATCGATTTCATTGTGCTCACCGTTCTACCTGTGCGTCAGCACATGCCAGTTTTTGTGCGAATGCTTAGGTGAAGAATGCTTTGTGTGCGACTATGCGCCGCTACGACATACCTACTGCATCGGACAATGTTGAAGAATGTAAATTCGTTGCAAAGATTTTTCTATAAATCATGTTTTCTTGGAATTAACATTGGGTTGCGCAAGAGTCGCTCAGATACGTGGCGCAGATAGGCGCGCTCGTAGCTCAGGCGGTCAGTCCCTGAACTCAGCTAACCTAATTGACAAGCGGTGCCCGCGCACGCGCACACATCATCGATCAACTTGACCACCTCACAATCGAGTTACGAAATTCACATTCGTCTAGATATTGATCCTGTACAATTACCGTAACAGCTGAAGCTGGACTAGTTCCACTACGAGGAAGTTTAAAGGCATTTAGATAATGTTTTGTTGCAACAGATATCGACAATTAGGTACCTTAGATAAACCTTGCTACGTACATACGTTTAAGAGCATTATTGCTCCTTTGGGTACTAGTCTAAGGCATCAATAAAGTAGGTACCTGTTTACTAACCAAATTGCGTAGTGACGTAGATTGACTACGTCTATAAGGTCTTTACGTGTTTGTTTCGGTATTGCCGAACAACTGGGACAATCCAGAACTTGTCAGCGCAGACATGAATTAATATGAGTGACCTATCCTATGATAGTTATTGAAAATATATTATTGCCTGGTTATTTATACAGGTAAGTACAACGAGACCAAAAACAGGTAATAAACAAGGATTGGAATATTTTATTATTAGAGTTTATGGTAAACAACCTTATGCAAACACGTAGTTATACCTAGCTGGGCACCAATTCTTGGTAGCGACGACGTAAACTCAATAATAGCAGAATTTATTATTTATTGCGATAGTTATAGGACTAGTTATAGAACTGGCCTCTATTTCCGCAATTTTGCACGGATTACAAACAATGGAACAAGTGGCCAGGGTGGAGTCGGACCGGGCGACCGTTTGCACGTTTAAATCTGCTACAGAATCTACGTAAGTGCTACGAGATGGCGCGTGCGCATACCTGCCGAGTGTAGGCCGGTGCGCCCGCGCAACGCGATCAACACTTTTTTTTCATAAGCTACGTCAGTACCACAGCTGACATTTTGGCGCTAGATAAATCTGTAGTCTGCTGTAAAACTGATTCTCTGAATTGCCTAGATCGCATAATATTAGCATGAAATGATACATTATGATTCATTAATGTAGACAGATGTGGTCTAGAAAAAATCTATCTTCAAATACATCAATTATTTAAACATTGACCGTAAACACCTTTAAAAAAAATAACGGTTGTTTTTCCTGCTTTTATTTGTGAAAAAATTCGGTAAGTAGGTGTAGCTACTTACCGAAATCGTATACCTAGTTTAAAGTTTTAAACTTACAGTAGGTACTACAAATTAAAAAGAATTTTTTGATGCACTTATTAGTAGGTAGATGATGGAAAATAATTTCGTAGTGTAGGTTGTGTTTTCATTTAAAACCGGGTTTGAAATGACAATTATCTTGATAATTATCAATCTTCATAAGTATACCTTGATAATTATCTTGAAAATAACAGCATCATTGTCACTTCACGTCAGGTGTATTCGAACGCAATTTGCTGCTTCAGCAGTCTACACTCAACTCGACTTACATACGAAACGAGTTGAGTTTATACTGCAAAGAAAAACGGCCACAAACATGATTTTTTAGTTAAATTTTGGTTTTTATTTCACCGTCTATGACCAGACTGATATTTAAGAAAATACCGAAAAATAAAAACCTAGTTTGGACCGAATTCGAGTGCGTTAAATCAAAAGAAGCGGTTTGAAAAATTGTCCGATAATTATTTTGAAAATTTCGAACTCTGATTTAGAATCCAGCATTTATTGTAATACGCAAGATTTAGTAGGTACTTAGGGATGCAGTTAAATGCAGTTGGACTGACACTGGAGAGTTATGTCAATATATCTTATTAGCACATAGCAGTGGATGACATGTCGCTCGTCGCGCCGGACGGAGGAACAATCGGCGAGCGGCGCCCGCGCACCGATCTGATCTGCACTCTTGCGCATTGGTGCAAGTCAGAGGCGACACATATTATTTTTTTAATAAACTATTGGAACAAAATAAAAACTTGTAATTTTGTTTCTTTAGCTGGCGTGTATTTAAATTTAATGCTTTTCGTCGCTGGATATTGCTGTCCAGCTAAATCTCATAATTGTTATTTATAGCAAATATACCTAGGTTAACTTTGGCGCACACGATGAAATATTTTTTGTTTTATTAAACTATTGTTGTTGGATGGTTTCAGAACGGAAAATCTAGCTGACAGATACAGCATCCAGTCCGTAGCCACCAGGAATAAACAGTTTCCGACTAATGGATGTATGTAACATGTTAATCAGGTTCTGGTTGTTCTCTTTGAGTAAATGATGATGTAACAGTAAGCATATCCCTTAAAATCCAGCAAGCGAAAGGCACCAGCCTATAACTTGTGGCAGTCCCACAGCGCTATGGTATTGCTTACAATCGTTTCCTGCACGCAATGCGCAATATTATACGTACATCATTATTTCTTGTTACTGACAGCGCTGATAACTGAGTGAAGATGTTAACTGACGCGTCCTCCTTATTATATTGTTACAAACTGCACTTCATTTCTGTTGTACCGTTTTTGCGTGATTTAAACTTGACAATGTTCGTTTGATGGTCGTTAATCGGTGAAAAATGGCTTTAGAAGTCGAGTGAGGAATTTCAAGTTGGAAAGTAGAATAGGATGGCCCACGTACATATTTATTCTTACTAAGATATATGTATAGGTGTAAAAAATGAAATCCCTTCTTTTGAATCGTTAAAGTTAATTTGGTGTTAAAGTCACACAGTGCCAGTAGAGGAAGTACTGCAGCATTTTATTCCATAAGTGCATTAGAGTTCATAATGCCTAGATAATTTCGAGCAGAGCCAGTTTAATATTCAAATGAGAATCGCAAGTGACTACTATGAGTACTAACAGTAGTAAGGAACATGACTAATGAACTGATTACGCTTAAGGCGTCTCGGAGGAAAACCTTAGGCGTCAGCAAGTATTCATTGATCGTGGCTATCAGATTCATTCATAGCTTATTTGTCTGATCGGCGTTCATTCCATGATGTTAATTGCATGACGTTAATGGCCGGTATTGGATCAGCTATCGACAGATACCGGCTGTAAACACGTCGACTGTATCGCAACAATCTATTTATAATCACCGGCCGGCGAGACCACTGTGTGTTAAATGTCTGATATTTACGATTACGAGCCGAGACGCCGGCTCTAGAGCCGTATGACCCACTCCAAAATTGAACATATCGATACTTTTATTATTGGTTAATTTTTGGTCAAAAAAACGCCTGTAAAAGCAAATCGTTCATATGATGTGTCGTAGGTAGTACCTACTCGTAGGGCAACTAAGTCTATCGTTGTAAGAGATCTCGTATCGTTAAAGGCAAATCAAACAACCATCCTTTCAATACAAAAATACCTAGGAATTATTTCTTTGATTACTGCTAATAAATATTTCAGTCAAACAAAATAATTTAAAATGTGAAGATTGCTCGTTGATGTCTTTTTAAGGCAAATAATACGAGTTAAGAAAATGTTGTTAGAACATTGATGATAACGTGTTGCAGCGTGTAATTAGCACTTGTCCATCATTATACATCGAGTAGGAGTTATCGACATGATTGCTAGGTAAGGCACTAATCTGGGAACGATTAGCGCAGCCGCGGCGGCGAGGCGGCGCGCACGTGCGCAGCCAGCCGGTGAGTAAGCTCGCGCTCCCACTTTACACAGATAACTTTGTTTATCAAACCAAACTTTAATACCACCAAATGCTTTAACAACACCACATACGGTTCAAATTCGGCTGACACATTCCTGTGACATATGCAAATATGAACTGGTCGCTGCACTGGCCCTTAGCACAACTATCTCTAGACTGTCACGCAAACAAAATCCAAGTAAACAACTGTTCAGAAAATGTGTCTCGAGTACCTATTGTAATTGTAATAATTGTAAGCAGTGTAGGATAATTGACCACCTGTTTTTGTTAAATTTTGCTAGCGCAATAACACAACATTCTTGCAATAGAAGTGGATTATAAATAGACGTTAGTTGGTTGGTTATATTATTTTTAATTTGGGTGGGTAATTAGGCTTTTTTTTATTTTTTTATTTATATACTTGCAATCAGTCGGTAGACTATGAGCAGATGAGATGAAATAATTTTGTAGCTTTCAGAGCAAAATCCCTTTTGGGAAAAACTCCATGGTGAATTAAGTGCAGCTGTCAATTTCCAAAATATGCCGCCTTTTCAGTCTGCGTATTGATTCGGGAATAGTTAACTGCATTGCTAGTTGGTTCGGATGGATTGCAAGTCGTGCTTTGTATTTGGAAGAGGACGATCTTATCTTTTCCTTTACTGTCTTGATATTTAAATGTTCATGTACTTCCGAGATTCTTAAGAACCATGGTGAGTTGGAAATTTGCTTCAGGATGTAATTTTGAGCCCTCTGTATTATGCTTATGCTGGAGTCACATGCTGAACCCCATAGTTCGATCCCATATGCCCATATAGGTTTGAGCATGGTCTTGTAGATTAAGAGCTTGTTGTCTAGAGATAACTTGGAGTTCCGGCCGAGTAGCCTTTCTTTACTAACATTCCGTTAGAGGTTACGAAATCTCTCTCCTCTTCTGTTGAATTAGCTGAGGGCCTTCTTAAAGAGAACTTCGCAAAAGACATACCAAACTTTAAATTTAAACCAGTATGTATTGCCACAATCAAAAACGCATTCAAAAGTCTTAATATAAAAAATACTGAAGACTTAATGGGGATTTCCGTCAAGGTTCTTGGAAACATTATTGACTCAATTGCTCCTGTCCTAACAGGCATATTCAATCAATGTTTGGACAGCGGCAAGTTCCCTGATTTGATGAAACATAGTAAAGTGGTACCAATTTTCAAATCGGGTTCTAAGAGTGATCCCTCTAATTATAGACCGATATATAATCATGCTGGACCAGATGTTGTCTCACTTCTAATATTCTATTAGGATACTGCATTGTCAGCAGTTTGGTTTCACGAAGGGTAGGTCAACAACAGACGCGGGAGTGAAACTCAGCAGTCACATTCTGGAATCCTGGGAGAACTCCCAGGACGCTATTGGCATTTTTTGTGATCTCTCAAAAGCGTTTGACTGCGTCGACCACAACACACTGATCTGTAAATTACATCACTACGGAATTCGTGGCCAAGCTGCTGATTTTGTTTTTTCCTATTTATCTAACAGGCAGCAGAAAGTGAATGTAAATGGGGCGACATCCTCCGGGTCTTTAGTCAGGATGGGCGTGCCCCAAGGTTCAATTCTTGGCCCTTTCCTATTTCTTGTTTATATTAATGATCTCCCTTATATGATGGCCAAATTATCGGATATAATTCTATTTGCTGATGACACTACGCTAATTTTTAAAATTAATAGAAAAGATACAGAAGTCATACATGTCAACGAAAGTCTAACTGTTCTCTCGAAATGGTTCGCAGCTAATAATCTTTTGCTGAATACGAACAAAACTAAATGTCTAAAGTTCTCTTTACCAAATGTAACACAATGTGACCTTCATCTCAGTCTTGACGGCAAAAAACTCGATGTTGTCGCGGAAACTGTATTCTTAGGGATTACTATCGATTCTAAACTGCAGTGGGGCACACACATTAGAACTCTTTCGGGGAGGTTAAGCTCAGCTCAGCTGCCTATGCAGTTAGGAAAATAAGGCAGTTAACTGATGTAGACACAGCTAGGTTAGTATACTACGCTTATTTCCACAGTATTATGTCTTATGGCATTCTGCTGTGGAGATCGGCAGCAGACGTTGATTCAATTTTTATTATATTGCAAAAGAAGGCAGTCCGCGCGATCTATAAAATGGGTCTTCGCGAGTCCCTCAGAGAAAAATTTAAAGAGATCGATATACTGACTCTGCCCTCACTTTATATCTTAGAATGTATTTTATATGTCCGCAAAAACCGAGGGCTTTTCAAAATTAGAAGCGACTTCCATAACACACACGCAGTAAACACGAAATTGTAATACCCAAATTTAGATTAACAAAAACTAGCAAGTCTTTTCTTATAAACAGTATACGCTTTTATAATAAGTTGCCAAAGTCAGTTACGGAACTGACTGATGGAAAGTTTAAAAATTGCATCAAACGTGTCCTAATTAAAAAAGCATATTACAAAATTAAGGACTACGTTGAAGATAAAGAAGTTTGGCTCTAGTTCCTTCTGCTCATGCGGCTTCCCTGGTAGCTCATAAACGACACAAATGTGTGGTCGTCTCTAACTATTCCCAATTTTATCTTTTCCATTCTTTTTATTATTCAGATGTTTTACAGTAGTTTTCAAATAATTGCACCGTTCATTAATTGTTCAGAATAGTTACAGCACTGATGACAACATCTGTGTCAATTGTTTAATTTAGTGTTCTTATAATGTTTTATTTTTACTTTTGTATAGATTCTTTTTCATTTACCTATTTTTTGTGAATGTATGGACATTGTAGGCCTTGTAAACTAGTTTTTTTTTATTATTTTTTATTATCTTGTTCTACCTTTTGTAGTAAGCAACGACTTATTGTCGGGCCTACGCTGTCCTCCCACAGTTATGTACTAGCGCTGTAACACTCAAATATTGTAAAACCAAATGATTTTAAAAGAGTAACCATGGAGTTTCTTGCCGGTTCTTCTCCATAGGAAACGACCAACCCGAACCGTGCATCTTTTGTCGACGTTTTATAAGTGCCCATATAGGCCTATGTAAAATAAAATATTTTGATTTTGATTTTGAGTTACCAGTGAAGTTCCCTGTATTTTAGATTTATTTCATCCCTTTTCTTTTCCATGTGTCTCCTCCATGTAAGTCTGCGGTCTAGGTGCATTCCCAAGTATTTAGCTGAATCACATTGAGGAAGAAGATTATTACGCATCGAGACAGGTGGGCAGTTTCACCTGCGTAAAGCGACACATGTACCGATTTATTGGCACTAGCTCTTATACTCCATTTGGTCAGCCACTTGACAACGTTATTCAAAGCGCCCTGCAGGATTACGGAAGCTTCGGTAGGACAACTGCTGCATGCAAGAATTGCTTTATCATCCGCGTATGTCGCTATTGTAACATTGTCATCCTGTGGTAGATCGGAGGTTTATAAAGTGTACAGCAATGGGCCCAGAACGGATCCCTGAGGCACTCTAGCTAAGATAGGGTGAAATCTTGATGTGCACTCATCCTCGTTTATTTGGAATATTCTATCCCTCAGATATGATTCTATGATATTAAAGAAGGAAGATGGCAGAAGGGCTTTTATCTTGCATAGCAAACCCCTATGCCAAACTCTATCAAAGGCCTGCTGGATATCAAGGAATGCAGAAGAGCAGTATTCTTTCCTTTCGAGTGCTTGCCGGACCGTTCTGCAAACTATGGATCTGTTCCACAGTGCCATGTTGCTGTCTGAAGCCAAACTGGTGGTCAGGGATTATAGATATCTGGCCAATTTCATATAGCATTCTGGTTAACAATATTTTCTCAAAGACTTGAACTAGGTAGGTTGGGTAGGTAGGTTGGTATAGGTATTTAGGCTTAAAAAAAAGATTTTATGATTTTTCTATAAAAGCTAACAACGCTAAGCTAACTCGTAGTTTAGTAAGTTTTACTAGTTACGTAGTCCTTTGCGGTTTCCGCTAATTCAGAACTGACTTTATGACCAGTAGATTGTTTTTCTTTTAATAGTTTCAGGCTTGGCATATGAAATCTGGCAAAAGCCTGCAGCCTGTTGAAAGTAATGCGTTATTTCGAGGATCATCTGTGTGACCATGACGCACAGAATAAGCAAACTGAAGAAGCCAATGGGCCGGCTATAGTATCCGTAGAACCGATAACAGATGGGGTAGAGCTAGACCTGTTCTTGAGTGGTGACCACAAATGGGTAAGCGTAGTGTGAGAGGCCCTGAAGCTAGATGGAACGATGATCTTCGTTGGATGGCTAAAAGCAGCTGGTGTCAGCAGTAAAGCAGCTTGATTCTCGGCAACCTCACCTAGGTTGCCGAGAAACAAGCTGACTTTCGTTCAATTGGAGAGGTCGGTGTCCAGCAGTGAACTTCTGTAGCCCGATGACGACGATGTGTGTTAACTTAATAATAATACCGATCATATTCTTGTAGGTAAAGTGACTAAGTTATGTATATCCTTCGATCCGACCCCAGCGACGGCTGCTACGGTTACAATTTACAAGTAACACAATGAATCAAAGGTTAGCAGAAAAAAATGCGATAGATAGATGTACAAAGCGCCACAGATGCGTGGCGCGGCGCGCTGGTACTGTCACCTGCGCGCACGCACGTGCGCTGCGCCGCAACAAACACACTGTGACGTCAGAGCTGCCAATAACAGACAAACATACAGTGTAAAGCTACGCAGTGTTTGTTATTTTTGCAAATATGGGAGCTTGTTACAAGAAAACTGTTTTTATTTTTATTTTTAAAATTGAAAGCTATATGTTGAGATCTTTGTACCAGATTAGTATGAAAAAATGCATTCCAATTTCTGCAAATTAAGATGTACGTAAACCAAAAGCAATTGAATTGTAATAAGTTTACGCTAAGTATAGTACCGAACGGTACTGTTGACTGCTTCTTGCTTCATGAGCATGATCCTTCAAAATGAAAGTGGGTGGTCTTTGCTTTATTCGCCGAGTACCTAAGTTACATTGTAATTAACGAATCAAGCTTTTACCGTACAACCGATGATTGGATGCTCCTGGCTAATTAATACTTAGACAGATAGACTTAACAGTGTGGACTTTTTTTTACTAAAAGTAACAAAAAGTGATAAATAACGTGTAGTTCCAGTCTTCCATCACGGTGTTACCTGCACGGACGCATTAGTCTCGCTCATCACATCACTGTTGCGACCACCCCTTCACTCCAAGCGTGCTAGGACTCGATTAATTTTCATTAACCAATATCCATTTGTGCTCCCTAATGAATTTAAGATGATTCCACGCTATTTTGTTAGTCCCAAGTGAATTAATAAATATTTAATTAAAATGTTGTTGATCAATTCGTGTTTTTGCTTTCTCTTTCTGAGAAACAACAACTATATAATTCATCCTTAGTTCTAAGGAAATATTTCTTTGTTAATGTTGTTACTATGGTAATGTATATTGTACTTTTTCTTTTGTAACTTTACCTTTATTTCTTCAACGGTAAAGTTAATATTGTGTCCTTTGTTACACCTCGGTCCGATTAAAGAGTTATATATCCAAATCGTTTTAATATTGTAGGTTTATATTATAAAATGCATTTAATGTAAGCGCTACCCGTTATTACAATTTTGATCCCCTCATTAAGGAACAATCGGAAATTTGAATAATAATATACCAAATAAAAATATTCTCATGGGTGTACCAGATTCAGAATTGCTTCATTTCAAGTTCACAGGGGAGAGCGATTAGGTATCGACAAAACATTCACTCGAGACGAACAAAAGGAAATTGCACCCATTATTATACAGAGCTGTTATAATTTTGTGTGCCCGCAAATTATTTTATAAACGGGTTCGAAATAAATTGCTTCCCATGTAATATGATCAAAAGAACAAATAGGAATCCATTATATATGTCTTTTTGTTCATGAATTTCCTTGGGTTTGTGTCGGGATTTTCCCGAGTAGTACATATGTAAAACATAAACAAAAATAAATAAGTACAATCTAGTTCCGAACAAAATTAATGCATAGGTAATAATAAAACTAAAAAATGACTAAGATGCAAAAGTAAAGTAACATCTATTTAACGCGAATATTTCACGATTTAAAGAAAGTTACAATGTTAAAACTTCGGATTATTTATAGAAGAGATACTTAGCCTTAATATTTAAATAGTTTTATCAAGTTTTAATGAAATCCCTGGCGGAGTACGAATGGCAATTACCCGCCTCTTTGTCAAGCGAGATAAAGGGCTTGGCAGCGCGACACTAAATAAAAGATAGAAAGTGGCTTTATTTCACTACAAGAATAGATTCAAGGAGCTAATTTACCACTCGTTTATATCGTGCAAACTAGTTAGAATACAGTTTTGGTCTTATTGTGGTGCTAGTGTCTGTTTCCCGAGGTGTAGGAAACAATGTAGTTGGTAGTTTAGCTTCATTAGTAAAAAGTTTTACTGTGTGTGTTTTATATGTGATGGCTGTTGTCATACAAAGTTCTATGGAGGAAGATGAGACTTAACACCAGGCTGCCTGTGGAGATCATCAATTTATTTAGATACTGGTATGGTAACCAAAACAATTTTGTCAGGTGGATGGGCGAATGCTCCGATGAATGTAGGATGGAGTGTGGAGTAAGGCAGGGGGCATTAACTTCACCTACTCTATTTAATTTATATGTACCTAAATGGACTCATTAAGGAGCTCAGCAGTGCTGGTGTCGGTTGTTCAGTGGATGGTGTTTTTACGAACAATATTAGCTATGCTGATGACATGGTGCTGCTGGGCCCCTCAATCAGTTCCGTGAGGTCACTATTGACCATATGTGAAGGGAATGCAATGGCTCATGGGCTCAAGTACAATCAGATTTCATTCGGAAGAGCGAGCTGCTAGTTTTTAAGGCTGGGTCGAAAACCTACCCTGTTCCTCCAATGACACTAATATATGTGTGTGTGTGTGTGTGTGGTCGTGGACAAAGTGTCTAATTCTTTCATTAGACAATCTTTGCTAGACCACGGTAGACTTTCCTCGTTTATTTTTGCAATTCTTCTGCAAAGACGTGAGTTGAATACTTGATATTAATTTAGTCGAGATTGAGTTAAGTGAATGTTGGAAGAGCAGGCGGCGGCGGCTTCGCAGCGCTACGATAAAGCCTGCGCCAGCGCCACGTTAGCGCTAAGTGAACCCCGATAGCCGCTGACGAGTCAATCGCGCCCACGCAAACTGTCGCCGCCGCTGTCTTTAATAACGTACCCCGGTCCGAAACAAACCTTATAACGATTTAATTTAAAACAGCTTCATTGTTCTTCAAGTCTTGTAACAAAATAAGGTTGGACTTGGTTAGGTCTGCGATACACTGATTTTTAGCAAACATTGCAAAAATTCAATCATTCAATAACTAAGTTTAATGGAATTACGTTGGTACCTATCTATTATGGCTTGGTTATACTAATATATTTCATTATATCTGTATGGTGTCGGACGTACAGAATAGCACCATCCCATATCTTCCCGTGGGTGTCGTAAGAGGCGACTAAGGGACTTGCCAGAGAATGGGCAGCAGCGTTCTCTGTGCTTTTGTAACAACCGTACTGCGATCGCCAACCCGCCTGCCAAGCGTGGCGATTATGGCAAAACCCCCCAAAATGTCAATGTGGCGACACTTGAGGGAGGCCTATGTCCAGCAGTGGACGTCTTTTGGGCTGAAATGATGATGATGATGATTTCATTATAATTACAGCCAGAGTGAGACATCATATTCTAGAGCCCACAAGAAAATCACATCAAAAAGTTAAATGAGTTTCAACACCTGTTTTACTGCATTTAAACAAAGAATCATAATTCGCTAAGAAAACTTTCAGCTGTGCGGTGCACAATAGTAAAGTACGGCGGCATGCATAAATCTCAGCTGACCTTATCTGTAATATCTAAAAGCAAGCGCTAAAAACTTATTCCATATTTACATGTATATTGCGACGAAGCTTAAATAATTAACTGCCTTTTAAGTTATTCTTTTAGTCTTTATTTGTGCACACAAAAGAGAAATGCAAGCGCGATTACATGTTAAATGCGCTTATGGCGGCAAAGGAGCCGCCGGGCGGGCGTAGGAGCCCTAATGCAGTGTCTATGTACGCGGATAGCCGGCGGCTATCTCCGTCGCCGCCTGCGCCCGCGCCGCCGCCGGCGCACCGCGCAGCGCTACTCACACAGAATTACAATCGATAACCCTTACGACGATGCTCCGAAGATCTTATTTAAAAGCCTCACTAATCACGCCTGCTACCTTACGAGGTTTCTAGAAGATTATGGCTCTGCAAATAAGTTTTGTTAGAAAAAGATTGTGATTGTAAGTTTAGGACCAACCTGAAAGATTTTAAATTGAAACAAATTGATTCAGGTACCTATTACCAGTCAGACTGCATAGAATTTATAAAAAAAAACGCAATCGTATTACATTGCAACTTGCAAGCGAAACATAGTACTTAGTGTCAGACGATACTCCATCGTTAGAGCGCTAAAACAATTGAAATATAAAAGACTCGTTCGAACAAAACGTTGTTTCACAACGCGATGATAGGCGAAGTGTGATGGCGAAGTGGATACCTACGTATTCATTAATTGAAAACCGTCTGCAAGATGGCGTGTGGCAATAACGCCAGCAAGCCACAATTATCTCGTCACAGTTCTGAGATCAATCAAACCATATCACGTAATGTGGGTCATTAATTACTGTAAACAGTAATTACTTTAATTATTCTTGACAGTCTTTGTGTAAAGTCGTGAAGTCGCCGCACGCCGTCGAAGGTCGGCGTGGTATCTATTACAAAGAGTACTCGAGAAAGGTGATCATACTGCGGTCCTGTCAAATGCAAGAGATCCAGAATGAGTATTATTTATTGTTGCACAATTGAAGTTATTGCAAGCGACCACCAGTGTCTGTCTGAACACCTGGAAAGTTCAGAGCGTTCGTCTTCTATTAAGAAAGATTTCGCGTCTCCGTCTCCTGAAAAAAACAATATACAATAATCTTATAAACATGATTACATAAATTATTCTCTTCAGTTATAATAAGAGCACTAACCTTTCAGACTTCTAAACTTGTGATTTTTATTACTATTTTGACCCATCGGTGAAAGACCGCTGGTTTTTTACACAAATTAATCATATGAAATCCGAATTTAAGTATAAAAACTCAGTTTTTATAATTATAATATAATTTCCGAGTAATAATGGCTATTTTCAAAGTTTGTTGCACACTTCTTCTTTTTTTTGCTGCTCACACTTTTTTCTTTGGCGGGTAAACGCTAAATTGCTACCTTTTTGATTATAGAGGCAGTACCCTACTGGATGCAGTAACAAGGTGCTAATTTCGATGTTTTGTTAAAACTTTCAACACGTAATTTGATGATACGAACATAGTGTTACAAAAAACATAAACTGTGATGATTCACTTGGAGCATTATTTTTTCTGAAGCTTTGGCGGTAGAGCGCGGATGTAATATGTGATTCATAGTATTTAGTGCTTACAGTACATTAGTCTAGATACAGTTTAGTGGTCGGTGCGTGGAGTGTGTTGCGCAGCGTAGGTTCGCGCGCGCGTGCTAGCTGGTTCGCGCGCTGTCAAAGCACCCCGTCAGGTGATCTTTGGGTCCGTGACTCAACAGTTACACTAACGAACCGGTGCACGGTGCGGCGCGTGCTTCATTGTGCCGTATTATCTATCATTATCTCGGTTAGCCTAGATACAGACGTATTCAATAACGCATGTAGCAATATGAAATGTAAAACAATAAACTTTTAATAAAGAGAATGCTTACCGCAACTTCTTGTGTTGAACCGGATTAATAAGTTGCGTAACTTTGATCGCGGTGTCATGAAAGGTTGCTCAAAGCGTAGCTGCGGGTCAATGTTAGAATGTCCAATACTTTTAGCATTAATTGTTCGTAGGTGATTGTGCAATTCTAGTATTTTAACAGGCCCAATGTTAAATTGTAATTTATTTCATTGTTCTATGTATTTCTCAGTTGGAACGCGAACCGTATCTGTATGGTTCGTTTAAGGTTCAGTGGCTGAACAATATCGTAGCAGGTGTAAATAAATCACCAGCAGATTAAAGATAGACTCTCACCTAGTCCGGCGAGTTAAACGTTTAAGGTCCGTGATTAATTCCATTATGTTCACTTTATGATACTTATCAACAGTTATTATGTTTCATTAGCGTTGGAAACTATCTATACGGTCAAAACGATCCATCAAGGTGTTAAGTAGACTCATCGGCGGTTTGGGGGCACAAGCCGCACAAGGTACCACCGAGTGCGTTAGAAGCCCGATCTATAACACCTGCCACAGATATCCAATCGTAACATATGAGGCGATCGTATTCATCGCGTCGTTAAATCATCGCTGAAGATACAGGGTGATCACACGGTCACTGATCGACCAGCCAAAAAAAACACGTTTTGAATGTTGATCACAAATTTTGCACGATTCCATATTTCATTTTTTTTTCGGTTCTTGATTCCTCCATTTTGTTTTTAGAGTCGAACATCATGAAAAAATAATCTGGTCACTTTCATTCATTTTAAAGCTCTCACTTGACCATAAACATAAGTATGCAAAAATATTTTCATAAATATAGTGCTACAGTTTCCTCGCTAAGTGTTCCGGTAATTCTCATGAATTTAGATTGCTCCTTGTTTTCCAACTTAAAAACCCAGTATATTAAAATGAGTTAAACAAGGTGTTGTTTTGCATCCTCGTCAAAATTCAAGAGGATGTCACAAACTTAAATAATCAATTATATTTACGGTACCTAGTTAATTATTAATATACGCTGATTTTTTCGTTCTTTAAGTTCATCAGTATTTCAGAATAAACCCCTTAACGTGGTTTAGGGAATAAGAAATTATCGAATGAACGTTTGAGATTGTTTCTATGCATGAAAGCGCGGTTTTAGGGCGGAGATCACACGCGCCGCGTTTAAAAAACGGGTGGTACACACTTACCGATTTTCAAAAAAATATCTACCCATTTTATTATTAAACGGGACAAGAATCTTTAGCACAGTTACCTCCTTGAATTTAACGAGGATGCAAAACAAAACCTTGTATAAACTCTTTGAATTCATCGAACGGCTATAACACTTATAAAATTGTATTTAAGTATAAAATAAGATATGTTCTGAATGAAAATATTTAGTTAAATAATATTTGCGAACCACCCTGTACCGAAACTGTTTGCCGATGGAATTGATGACGTGGTAAAAAGTCAATCTCACACATTATTTAGATAAATATAACTGATACCGGAATCATTTCATATTTTTAATAACTTTAGTTCTACAAATAAAACTATAGCATTGATGTAGTAAAAGTAATATGTACGTAGATCTTTTCGATTGTGAGTCGTGTACTCGTGTGTCTTTTTAAGGTTCCGTAGCCAAATGGCAAAAAAATGGAACACTTATGGATTCGTCATGTCTGTCTGTCTGTCCGTCCGTCCGTATGTCTCAGCCACTTTTTCCGAAACTATAAGAACTATACTGTTGAAACTTGGTAAGTAGATGTATTTTGTGAACCGCATTAAAATAAATAATATAAATACAATAAACAATAAATTTTGCGGGTTCCCCATAAATAGAATTGAAACTCAAAAAAAAAAAATTCATCAGACCCATACCTGTGGGGTATCTATGGATAGGTCTTCAAAAATTATAGGTTTCTAGTATCATTTTTTTCTAAACTGAATAAAGTTTCGGGAGAGACACTTCCAAAGTGGTAATGTGTGTAAAGGAGGCTGGCGTAAATGGACCCAAAGAATCTAAAAATTAACGAAACTCCGTTCAAGTGCAAATATAAAATAATTATAAATAGAAATTTATGAGATATTTATTTTAAAAATATTTAATTTTTGGGACACGGGAATTAAAAGTTATAAATGTTTTCAATTTACTCAAATTAATTAATCGTGCAATCACAAAACGCAACTTTTTTCCGATTACGTTCCAATACATTGACATGTGTTTTTGCTCATGGGTTTTCTAACTATAAAAGGCTCTTTCTCTTTGTTTTTGTACATTCTATAATCTCAAATATTAATTTAAACAACATGTAAACTTGATAACTGCCAATTAACAACGCCAAATCATCTAATAAAAATGAAACTATGGTGATTTTGCAGGGAACACCTGGATAAGGGACGCACAGAACTTATAAAGGAACGTTATGAGTGGTGATCGATTGAGTCCCGTCACCACTGTCACTGTCAGATCGGACCCCCTATTCACAAACGCTACGATTTGATTTCGATTCGGAAAGTGGTATGTTTATCTCGCTCGCTTTCGTTATGCCAAAACAAGATAAATATTCGACTTGTCGAATCGAAATCGAATCGAAGCGTTTATGAATACGGGTGTTGTGATGATCTATTCCACCGTTAATAATCGTTACGTTTGTATCTTTCGTAGGATTTTACGTCTATCATTGCAATTTTGTGGGTTTATTAATTAGGTACAAGCAATTAAGTAAAAATTCGGGTTTTGGCTTAAGACAAGAAGCAACACACGTATCGTCAGAACGAGGGAAATACAGTAGTTTATTCGAATCTTCCTATAAGATTCATCTGAAATATTATTATTTTTTGATTTATCTTGATTACGCAGACATTCCACCATTAAAAACCTTAATCGTCCGATTTTTAGGTTATCTTGTTTAAAGACGTATATCTCTTTTCTCCCAATTTTTCCGTCTTACTTTCCATTTACTTTTCTGTTAGTCTTTAGTCGTTCTACAACTATGTATAAGTTGCCATAATGAACGATACCTCTAAGAGTGGGTCCCAAAATACATGTAGCCTCGCCCGTCTCCTTTTCCTCCTCTTACTTTAGAAATTAGAGCCTCTAATTTCTAAAGTAAGAGGAGGAAAAATCTGAAGAAATTTAGGTTTGTAGAACGTAAAAAAAAACTTTCAATGAAAATTGGTTTGAATTAGATTTGATTTTTAGTTTTTGAGATATGGGACTTTTTGACCAAACTGCAGCGTAACTTTGTTTTCCATTAACATACTATGAAACACAAATTTAGTTTTGCTGTTGAGTGTAAATGTAGTTATTACATTGTTTGGGGCTACGGAACCTTGTGTGCGGGTAAGACTCGCACTTTGCCCGTTTTTTCCATCACAGTTCTCAACTGATTTATGCGATACTTCTGCCATATCATTCGGAGACACGCTGACAGTATGGAAAGTGGCTTTGTCAGTGGAAATAAACCAGGGAAAAGGAAGAGTGAGCTAATCCGGTTCTACAGTCCAATAGTCGTTGGGGCTATATTTCAGGAAGCCTCATAAATAGCCCAGGTCCTACATATCTGACACTAAGTTACAAAAATAACAAAATGGGTCGTCACGATCCTCAGCACTTTTTAGGGTTCCGTACCCAAAAGGGTAAACGGGACCCTATTACTGAGACTTCGCTGTCCGTCCGTCCGTCCGTCTGTCACCAGGCTGTATCTCATGAACCGTGATAGTAAGCCAGTTGAAATTTCAACAGATTATGTATTTCTGTTGCCGCTATAACAACAAATACTAAAAACAGAATAAAATAAATATTTAAAGGCGGCTCCCATACAAAAACGTTAATTTTTTGCTCGGTTTCAACGGAACCCTTATAGATTCGCCGTGTCCGTCTGTCTGTCTGTCTGTCCGCGGTTTAGCTCAAAAACTATTGGTACTAGAAAGTTGTAATTTAGCACGAAAACATAAAAAAATGGGGTACCTCCCCTACATGTAAAGTGGGGATGTTAATGTTTTTTTCGTCCTTCCCATAGTGTGGGATATCATTGGATAGGTCTTTTAAATATTAGGGGTTTGCGAAGACCGTTTTTGGATTAAGTAAACCGTTCGGGACTTATCAAGCTTTAAAGTTCATTAGAGTCAAGTGCCCTCCCCCCCTCTGGCATCTAAACGGTAAAACGGTAAACGGTGTAGTTAGAAATACAAATGCCACGGCAGTAGTACCTATATAACGAAGTTTAAAGGAAAACTATCACACTTAAGTGGGCTTTACAAGTTTACGAGTAATAGTCGACCATTTGTATGTGACTCGAAAATTTGGAACAACTCCATAGAAATGTCGATAGATGGCGCTAAGCGTACTTGTATCGCGCTGTTTCATTCCTAAATAAGTTTTATAAAAAAAAACAGTTGTTGTTGCGGTTGTTGTTTGTGTAGGAAGTCAAATTAGGTAGATAATCATGTTTGGCTATTAGTAAGAGCATGGTTCGAAACTATCAGTCAGCGAATACGACCCGCACTTGGATGTTACAAAAACTACGGAACCCTACACTGCGCGTGGCCCGACACGCACTTGACCTTTTTTTTTAAACTAAGAGAAGATTTTATACGTATTTATTGAAACAAACCATTACTTCACGAGTAAATCATTCCTTCCCTCAAATTATGGTGACACGATGATTGGCAAGGCGTCACCATGTACTATCGCAAAAGTGCCAATAGGTACACTTTTCAAACCAAATCCCGTGCACACGAAGACCACATCTGTTTAACACCCTTACTGCTATTGGTCCGCAACTCCGCACAAATAGTTTGCTGACCAATAAACGCGACCCTTTTTTTTAATACCTTTTGTTTAAAAAAAAAATCTTAGTCACTGTTAATGATCCCAGATGTTTGACCACCGTTTTTCGACCAATAGGAATAAAACAAAAAAAGGGACAAAGAAATAGAAAGTTTTTAACTGTTTTAACGCTGGAAGCAAGGATAGTCCTTACGGGGGTCCGATACAGAATTAGTTGACTGTACTATGTCATTACTACCCAGAATTTGATCCTTTAGAGCGACACTATCGAATGTTACATTAATACAGTGTGTTTTTTTTTCAAAATCGACTGGTTAGATTCCTGGCTGACAATATTGTTTTTTTTTTTTTAGATGCCGTTTAGTTTTCATGAAACTCGGGCTCGAAACTCCTTCGAGTGTTTTTCACTATTCCTCATATTTTCGTATCGCGCTAGTGTTTTATTCCTAAATAAGATTTATACAAAAAAAAATCACTTGTTGTTGTTGTTTGTTTATGAAGTCAAATTAGGTAGGTAGTCATGCTTGGCTTTTAGTTAGAGCATAGTACACTACACACACACACATACTACACTACATAGTACAGTAGTGCGTGTCGGGCACTGCGCGTGGCCCGACACGCACTTGACCGGTTTTTTTAAAATAAATAATCAAAATCAAAATCAAAAGTCATTTATAATGGTACGGAACCTTTAGTGCGCGAGTCCGACTTGCACTTGGCCGGTTTTTCTTTTCTATACACAGTCCGACCGTAATGCGAGAAAGAAAATCTGTCCAATCCTAAGAAAAATAACGCCAGTTGTTTCAGGAATCAGCCACCTTTAAAATAAAATCAATAGACATTTTTTTATAAAATAAAAATTTTATTACAAACATCACATTTGTGCACTTGTACAATACTCGTACAGCTGGTGGTGTAAGCAACGATGCGTGAGTGAACTTCAGCAGAGTGGACGAGCGTGACACTGGCTTGCGCACGCGCATACATTTTGAAAGCTTCGCCGTTGCAAACGATTGCTCCAATATTTGTCTTTCTTTCGTCCCAGCCTCCGCTCATGTAAACGATGATCCGAAACCGTTAGTCACGATCTGAAGATTAATAATATTTTATGCGGTGTCGCAGTTGTTATCGAGGCTTTTTCACAACGCGCTGTGTGTACCGGTGTCCGGCACCAAGAAGGAGGCTAAGTTCGGCATCACGATGTCGCTACTCAACTTTCGACTACGGCTGTCGATTAAGAATCACTTGCGACAACACCGGGTTGATCGATGTAGCCCTTGGCATTTGTGCGACATAACTGTACACTTTATAACAAACAGATGACACAGATAGTACACGGCACAGTTACGAGTGTTGCTCGATTGACACGATGTTTATATTGATTAATCATAGCGCATATACATACATAATGAGAGTCGAGGAACCGAGCCGCAGCGCGCACAGATTACGAGTAGGTGGGCAATCTCACAGACATAACGCGGTACGTGGAATTCGCCAAGTGCTTTTATCCAGATGCCTTTTAAATCTGCAACGTGAAGGCATTTCTTGTCGTACGTATAAACAACCGTAAAACGGGTAGCCTCTTCTTAATAAGCTTAACATGAGAACGGGTTGTGGCGACCGCACGTGGATAACCGCCGTGGTCGGCGGCACATCAAAGCAAACACTCGTTTAAGCCAATTGTGCGTGCCGGCGCGCGCGCAACTACATCGTGTAATTATACGGTTATAGGGCGCGCCCGCGCACCCCCACACCCCCGCTCACAGCGCCCCATCACCGCCACTGATAAAAAACAACCATCTGTTGAACCGCGGCCAGGATAACGCCTGCTGGGTCAGTAATTGACCGCCGACATTGTGTTTTCTATATTAAGTTTTTTTGTATGTAAATGATTACGAATAGTAAACTATCATTAAAATTGAGTCGATTGGCTAAAATACACATTATTATTAGGACACAATTCATTAGCAAGTTCGTCCAAATACGATGATTCGCTTTGTGATTATAATACTTCTTAGTTCTAGTGTGTATTTAAGTTACAATAGTTAATAGTGTGACACGTAAGAAAAAAGGTGATTCAAATAAAAGTCATTAGATTGTTCGTGCAGGTAGGTTCGGTTGAAAAAAAAATCTCAATCAGAGCCTGAATTGCTGTCAATTCTTGTACATATTATTGTTCAAACTAGTTTCGAATAACTGATAACAACAAAAAATCGTATTCATTGTGATTAGGGTTGATTATGTTTTGATCATTTTTTAATGGCCTTTAGTCGTAGACCTCCTCTTACAGGGCAGATTATGAAAAACTGTTTCAAAATTAGAAAAAAAAGTATATTTTCCCAAAACTAAATAAAACCAACTTTAATCACTAGTTTCTTTATTTCTTTACAATCATAAATTTTGTAGATTTAAAATTAATATTTGTTTTCTTAAATTCAATAAATTTTCTTTAAATCAACGTACAATTAATTCAGTTGTCTATAATTAATTTTTTTGTAATGATACAGGGCAGCCTTTTTTGGAAAAAATGCTCCTACTGGAACAAGGTATTAATATTATTAATAGCATAATTTAAATCAATTTCCGCCGCACGGGTTAACCCTTTTAGTGAGGGCGTTACTATCATTTATGTTTCATAATAGTGTGTAATCGCCTTATGATCTGTGGCGCTCGCACCAGCTGTGATTCTAACTGAATTCTATTTTGGTCCACCTTGATGGGTGCTATGATTATAAGAACCGTATCAATTATGAAATAGTCTGCTTCGACGCGCTTCTCATGTTGAATAGCTCATATCATTGTGATTTAGTATTACTTAATAACTTCAGAATTAACCATTATTCGACATTCAGTAGCTTTTCATCGGTTGTTCTTGTTTGTTAGGTAATTGGTCAATTTGTTACTCTTAGGTTTACGCTGCCTAACTAATTTCTAGTCATCATACGTAGAATCTTATCGCATGGTCATGGAGCATAAGGTTACCTAATAATACCTAATATATATATTTTTAACTAAATGTATGCAGGCTGAATTTTTAAAGTGGGCGTGGATGGTCAAATCCGAAAATATGAGGAATAGTGAAAAACACCCAAAGAAGTCTCGAGCCCGAGTTTGATGAAAACTAAAACTGCATCATTGGATTTAAAAACAAAATACAATATTCTCAGCCAGGAATTATTGTATATTATTGTACCATTCGATAGTGTCACTGCTCACTGCTAAGGATTAAATTCTGGGAAGTAATGACATAGTATATAGTGACGCCAATCATCGTGTCACCATAATTTGAGGGAACATGAATGATTTACTCGTGGAGTAATGGTTTGTGTCAATGAATAAGTATAAAATCTTCTCTTATCTTATAAAAATGTGCGAATTCGAGTAAAAAGGCACAGGCAGTGCTGTCGTGTAAATTTTACATCATTCCACATTATGTCAATTCTACAAAAGGAATGTTCCGCTTGCTAAACTGTGTAATAATCAGCTATCACAAAGTGACTCAGCCAAACGAAGGTAAGCCACCTGGAAGAAATCCGGACTTAAACTCTAGAGACCACGCTATTGGCTGTGAGATTAAGCTGTTTCAAGATAACAAACTACGTACTCATATTCCATCAAAATGAAGATAAATGTCAATGGGAATAACATCTGGGATTATACAGAACAATGCAAATGAGTATTCGAGAAATGAACCTGTGAGAATGGTTGAAAAACTTGCGACAGTCGAGTGAATTCAGTGTCAGCGAGCCGATGGAAGAGAGTCTCGTTGTCTTAAAGTCACGTTTAAGGGAATTAAGTAGTAAAGTAATTTAAATCAGGTGGTCGCGAAGCCATTATGCGTACTACATTGGCACCACGTGCTGCAGCCGACAATAGTGTGGCCTTAGGTCCATTGTTCCGGCAGTAAAGCACGGCGGTGCCGCGGTGGAGCCGGCGCGCCCCGCTCTGCGTCTGGCCGCGCCTGGCTCGCAGGTGGCGCAAACATCCTTGTTTTAAAATGAAAGTCGATTGTTTGTATTTTACGATTATTACTCAAGATTTTACAGTGCTTTTCTTAATTATTCATTTGTGAGAAATATATTGGTGGGAAAAAAATATTTTCTATAGTTTTCTCACATCTGCTTAGTTCTCTTTAGACAGTTGTCTGTCGGCAAACTCAGCTCAGTATGCTGCATGTCCAACACGTCTAATTTACGATGTTTTATACAAAAATCAGGTGGCCATAAGACCTGTGAATAAATAGCCCTAAATATGTAAGATAACAAAACCAATCAAATAGGATTTGAGGTCATTTCCTAGTTCTGGTTTAAAATTGAAACAAAAAAGTAATGAGAAGATGACACAGTAAGATTTTTAATATCGATCGCGGTCGCAACTATTACCATCTATTACGTAGATAAACTATTAATAATTCTTGGACCATCAATCACCGTAAGGTCAAAGCTGCACGCGGAAACGGAATGTTCACTGTTAGCAGTTTTTTATGAATTGTTTTTGTGTTAGATATCATTAAGTATGGAAGTGTACCGGCCAACGTTGGTGGGCGCCGCAGTGACACGTAGCAACGGATTATTTCGACGGACTATTTATAATGTGGGGCTCGGAGACGCGGATTGCGGACGATGGAATCTGCTCCTTTGTCATTGGAGCAACCTGTTCTCTCGGGTTGGAGCTCACGGCGAGCACAATGTAATATAACGGGCCACCTGATTAACCACCATTCCGGCCGCATGCAGATATCGAGTGCCGGCGAGCGCGCCACACTACCGCCACCGCGCCGCACCACCATGCCGCGCCGAGCCGCCGATCACTGATCATATTAATTTCAAATGATAGATTGCTTTTATATTGTTAATAATGCCTTATTATGATAAAGATAAGAACATCAAGGTTACTGAACTTTCTACGGCTTAAATGGAGGCGTACACGACATTGTGCTTACAGATGAGGCTCCTATGATCGATAAAGCACTGTGGGAACGGATCTCACAAGTGCACAACTCTAAATATTTTTTTGTCTGATCGGTACGTACTCATCATAACCGGCACCGTTTATGTTTCCTTCTTGTATTTTTTGCTTTGAGTTTTTCAACCGCGACACTGTAGCAGGTGAAGGGAACAGAATTTCACACGAGCTACGACGTTTTGTTTCTATGGATATTTCAGACAGAAATGAGTTTTTTGCAATTTTGGATGATACTTCTCGTGAAGAGGAAGCCATGGAATTAGTTTAGTCGAAAGAGTGTGAGGCTTATGTTTGACGCTTCGACAGTGTTGGGTAAGTAACATGTAAGCATGTAGATACGATATAGGAACATTGTGATCTAATGGTAGAAATGCTACTGTTTCACTTACCATATTGTTCACACACAAATTGAAGAGGAGTTCTCAGGAATGACTAAACAGGAGACGGAATCACCCTTAATCACATTTCATCGATATGTAACACTTAAAAAAAAACGGGGGCACCTTTTGCAACATCCGCTGTCAATTCTCACGAGACAGGTAGCAGCTTCCGTTGAATCTTTTATTAAACACACTGAGGATCATCATTACAGTGTGTGCAATGTAGGATATGGGTAACTGTACCGGTCAGGTAACATTCCCGCCTCGTGATTCAAGTATCACAGTTAATGAGACAAGTCCAATTTGATCGCTCGGCCGCCGCGCGCCGTCCGAGTTTTGATTGTTTTGATATCGATATGACATGAGCTTTACGTATTGATTAACATTTTAAAAATTATGATACAAATCATACATATAAAGGCGATATTAAGTAAAGAACTAAAACTTAATAGTCCTAGGATTTTAGGATTAACACGTAAGCGATTGGCAATAAATACAGTAAGTAGTAGATCGGTAGTGTAGTTGAAGTAGTGGTGGTGGTAAATCAGTCGAATTCGTAGGTTTTATAGGGAAATGAAGCAAGTAAAAAAGAATAATATGTCATACCGAAATAAAAATAATAGACTTTCATATCCATAAAATTTACATACCTACTCATATGAATGCAAATTCCGGGGGTACCTACTACCTAAATTATGCCTAAAAAATTATAATATGCAAAATCTTTTTGAAACTGTAACAACTAAGTATTATTTATTTAAATGATATTCCGACTGACATTAAGAAATATTATGCAGGTAGAAACGAACGGTGAGATGCAATGTTATGCAAAAAATAAAGTGCATAAATTGCATAAATAATCAAGGAAGTAATTTGACAGGTCACGTTAGTTCAGGAACTGGTTCACGGCAACAAGTTGTAGTCAGACGGAACAGGGAGCGCCGGGGAGCCACTACACATGTATACTGGGGTCGCAAAGGATTGGACACTGATGTGAATTATAAAGGAAGGTAATATGTTTCAAGGAAATAAGGACACGTTTGATAGCTGTAGGATTGGAATTTCAGTAAAGTGTTAAAAGCGTTTACACCTTACGGCATTTCATACAAACTTTCAAGGCCTTATTTTCCGAAAGGACTAAACCGATTTTAATTAAACTTCATACGCATAAGCAGGATACATAGGTCTAAAAAGTTACTAAAATACAATTCCGAAACGTCTTTAAAAAAATGAAAATTTCTGATGTACAGAAAATTTATAATCGGTCAAATTTAGCTGTAACACTATTTTTCGAAAATGTTTTTGGTATCTTTTTAGACCTATTTCTGCTTATGCGTATGAAGTTTCATAAAATCGGTTCAGTCATTTCAGAAAATAAGGACTTGAAAGTTTGTATGCAATGTCGTAAGGCGTAAACGCTCTTGAGTCAAGTTTTAAATATTTCGTACAAAGTTTATATTTATTGTTTACTGTTGTAAAATAGTCTAAGTGGAAAATTCGAATCGGGTTACGAGGTAACTATAGATATCTACTTATGATAAACAAAAACCTATCCTAACCAACGAATCCAAACCCAACGAATCGAATTAAGTTTTAAAAGTACTGTTCATGCACCAAGCTTTGGCAAATACTCCTGTTAAATAAGGTTTGCTGTAAGAAAACCCATTTCTGGGTTAAGCTCGCCGTTGTACTTAAGCTACATATTATTTGTGTGTATATTTTTTTAATTTTATGTGCAATAAAGAATAAGAATAAGAATCCTAAAAACGAATGTGTTGTATGTGTTTAGGCCAATACACAACAGCGTCACTGTCAGTACGCAACTACGCACATGAACATTGGTCGGTCGGTGCGGCGAGGTACTTCCAACCCTCTGCATCCGCGCTCGGCGATCTATTGTTTGCCGAGAGCAATGAAACGAGAAAAAACCTCGTTCCCAAACGCATCGTGAGAAATCATTAAATGTGCTCCCGATTCACTGGGAGTCGCGCTACGAGCGGGAATCGATCAAATATCGGGTTACCTTTCGCTGGCCGATACTTTTTGTAAGATGGCCCTTCGAATATTTGCCAATTAGTTAGCTTTTGTATTTTTCTATGAAGTTGCTGTTCAAGCTGCTGCAGGGATTTCTATTGCTTTAAAAATGTTATGTAAAAATACTACGTTTTTTAGGGTTCCGTAGCCGAATGGCAAAAAACGGAACCCTTATAGATTCGTCATGTCTGTCTGTCCGTCCGTATGTCACAGCCACTTTTTTCTGAAACTATAAGAACTATACTGTTTAAACTTGGTTAGTAGATGTATTCTGTGAACCGCATTAAGATTTTCACACAAAAATAGAAAAAGAAAAAAAAAATTGGGGTTCCCCATACTTAGAACTGAAAACCAAAATTTATTTTTTCATCAAACCCATTCGTGTGGGGTATCTATGGATAGGTCTTCAAAAATGATATTGAGGTTTCTAATATCATTGTTTTCTATATTGAATAGTTTGCGCTAGAGCCACTTCCAAAGTGATAAATGTGTCCCCTCCCCCCTCTAATTTCTAAAGTAAGAGGAGGAAAATTCTGAAAATATTTAAGTTTGTAGAACGTACAAAACTATCAACGAAAATTGGTTTCAATAAGATATGATGTTTAGTTTTTGAGATATGGGACTTTTTCACCAAACTGCAGCAGTAACTTTCTTTTTCATTAACATACTATCAAAAACCAATTTAGTTTTGCAGTTGAGTGGCAGTTTACAACTAATCATCATTTCAGCCCAAAAGACGTCCACTGCTGGACATAGGCCTCCCCCAAGTGTCGCCTAATTGACATTTTGGGGGGTTTTGCCATAATCGCCACGCTTGGCAGGCGGGTTGGCGATCGCAGTACGGTTGTTACAAAAGCACCGAGAACGCTGCTGCCCATTCTCTGGCAATTCCCTTAGTCGCCGAGACCCACGGGAAGATATGGGATGGTGCTATTCTTTACGTCCGACACCATACAGAGCCGACACCATACAGAGCAATACAACAAATACTACTAACTAATGAATGACAGTTCAATTATTGTTTGGGGCTATGGGACCCTGTGTGCGAGTACGACTCGCACTTGGCAGGTTTTTTTTGAAAATGGTAACACAACTGATTTTTGCAGATAATTGTATTATGTACCAACTACATCAATATACTCTTCCTCATTACGTAGCCAGTGCTACGCGTTGCGCTACGAGCTACGCATTTTTAAGTAGGAAAGTGTCAAATTAGACGAACAATTGCTACGTACACTACCTAAGTATAAATGTTGCTTGTTAAAAACACTGCAATAGTGAGACGTTGTTCGATGATACAGAATGTAGCTTCACCCAGGAACTACCCTTTTTCAATATTCATATTACCATATCCCATTCCGTTACTTCACAGTTTTTAATGTATTTTTTTGTCAACGTTTGGTCGCATAATTTGTTTGTTTTTGTAAAACACCCGTGGCTTTTTGTTGTTCCGTTACAAGTGTCGTTCCCAACCTTTTTTTACTAGAGTAAGGAAAAGGAAGTTTAATGAATTTCTCCGTTTATGTTTGTGGTATGTAAAATAAACTATGTGTGTGTATTGATCTATGCATAAGAGTGTATGCATCTATGAGTATGCAAGTCGATGTTCAATCGTAACTCAACTAGGTACTATCCTGATTATGACAAAGGAAGGAGGTGTTATTTTATTTTGAGATAGACCTATGACCTGCATTGTGTTTCACTGTTGGACAAAAGACTCCCGTTGTACCGTCCAAATCTCTCTGTCTTATGGGATCTCTAGCCAGGTGTGCCCCGTAAACAAAATTAGTCCTAGAATCTCCAGGAAAAAAATATGGCAGTGGTAGATAAACATATCCGTGTAGCACCGAGACTCTGACGATGCGGGTGTCGGTGGCGGCGGACTGGTGTTGCGCCACGGTGCGCACGCGACGCCGAGCCGCCGCGCCGCCGCCGTCATCGCTCGCTCTCCGCCTGACTCATGCCCAAGGATTCCTGTTTCGTACCAACTACCAGGCTTCCACTGTACTATCACCGTAACATTATGCCCAAACGATCTGCCAACGCATTGTCTTTGAACTTACTGTTTGGCGATAAATGTCAGTGTTGATTTACAGTTGTTAAATCTCGCCGACCGGCGCATTGTGTACCGTTCTCTGACTATTATAATATTCATATTGACTAAGTTATGTTTTAGTAATATTATTCTAGCCACTCTATTAAAATATTGTGGAAAACGACGTATCCTTGAAGATAAAGTCATTCAGTCAGTTAGCCTGAAGCTTAATCATTGGCTACGACCATCAATTAAACTGAAGTTTGTGATAAATACCTTCCTTTCAAAACCAGAACATGAGTGTGTAAGCTAGCAACATGGCCATATATCATAGTAACCTAAGTAGGTTCATCATCATCAAGCTCATCTGCGCCGCCGGATGTAAACTCTGAAAAAATAACCTGGATGAGAGAGAGACAGTGTTACGATAAATGCTGATAATAACTATACAAAGGTTGATAAAAGACAGTTATTTAAAATTGGAAATAATTGCTACTTAACTTATAATACTTTCTATTCTAAAATTTCTGCCATTTACATCCATGTTCAAATCATGGTACGTCACCACGTCTGGTAATACGACAGTATCTTAGGTTTCAGCTATCGTTGGCCGCAGCTGCGTCACTAATAAACAAGCGCCGTCTCTCGGCTGTCATATCGCACCACTACACGATACTTGAGTATCGACCAAAGGTTGTATTACTTCTATTCAATGTTAACCTAAAATTAAAATCACTTTGTTTAGACAATAATCTTTTCTAATAAAGTTGATTGAATTTCGTGATGATCTATGAAAAGTCTTCTCCTTAAATTCGAGCTTCAGGTAGGTAGGTACTTTATTAGGTGATAGCTGACTGCTACAACATCTCCGGGCTACCACTACATAATGCTCGTTACAACCAGCCCCAGTCCCACAAGCATTACATTTCGATCGTTAACCAGCTACGACCCACACGCGCTGCAAATGTCGACTGTTTGTGCCCGGAGCCCATACGCCACGCTCGACATATTGTTTTCTTGACTAGGTATCATTTGTCACAATTAAAAGTTTGTCATTCTGGCAATATATTATACAGATGGATCTTGACTGTGTTCATTAAAAATAATTTATATATAAACGTCGCAAGTGTTGGTAAGTGGGGCTGCTGGCGGGCTGGCCGGCTTGACGCGTGGAGACGCGCGCCCGCGCAGGTTGTACCACGCAGCCGCGCCATACTGATTTTATTGCGATCTTGATTAATATTTATGATTCAATTCTTTGTACCACTCGTGAATTACATATGACAGTACGGTCCGCACAGCTCGCGCTGACCGTAACTTGATAAATCGGTTTAGGCAAAATCTTAAGTATTAGCGATTCGCAACGCATTTCCACGGGTGATGTAGAGGTGTTCAAGACTCGTAAAATCAGCATGAATCACGATTAAGTGTAACAGTAACTAACATGCAAATAAACCTATTTATATTTAAAATTACTTTCACCCTTACATAAGCATTTAAAAATGTTTTCAGCGTTCAGATAATTCAGATGAGCGCAATGCTATGCAAGATAGATGCGTTTGTGTTTTGATTTCTTAGAGCAACTCTCGGGCTTATTGATATGAAAGTAACAATTGTCGCAGGCCGTTGCAGCAGCCCACCCACTTTGCGTCATCTGATAGAACAACTTTCTCGGTTTTTTTGTTCAAATTCAAAGGGTAATCCAATCCGACAAGCACGAATGATTTGCGACAATTGTCAATCATGTACCTACTTACAAATAAATCTGAGATGCGAATAATTACCTAAATACTTATGCTAATTCTCGCACGTGGTGCCATTAGAAAGTTGGAAGAAAATAGTGGGTTGTTCCGAGTGATGGACAGCTGATAGTGGAGTGCGGACATGTCCTCGATGACAACGGGGCGGCGGCGGAGATCGCGGCGGACGCGGCCGACGCGGCTCGGCACACGGTAGCAGCGCGTCTCATAAACAAACGCTCCTGTTTGACAGATACAATCAGCGTCCGCGCGCCGACGATTGTCAGCGGGCCATTCTATTGTGACAGCCACGAACTGTGCCAAAAAGAAAAGTCATTACAATTAACCGGTTACATTTTTAGTTCACTTATCAGTTGAGACGAACTAAGGTGTTCATCTATGTGCATGGTGCTCTCATTCAAGTAACGACAACATTCGGTATAGTAGGTACAGCAGCAGACAGGCATAGCAAGTACCGTTAATTAGACATGTAGACCTAACGCAAAAAACTATTTATTTGTTATCACAGTGATTAATATTATTTGGGACGTTTGAGGTTTTCAGTAATTTCCGAAACTGTGAATTAAATAAAATAAAGTTATATTGAAGTTTAGTTGCTGACTGTACTTTTGAATCTTTGATGAATGAAAGCATTAAAATATCTTTCTAAACGGATTAAATCGTCGTGCCGTTCGAATTGATTGAAGAAACTTCCTTTACTTTTTCCTTTATTCCAAAATCTATGTTTGGGCGAGTAAAGATTAAGGAATATTATTACGGTATTTGCAAAATGAGTCACTAATAACTTGACACTTCTTTACATAACTGTGAATTGTATGGTATTCCTTAGCTTCATTTATTAACTTCTGAACATATAAGAACATGGCTAGGTACGTTATTTTCATTATAAGCGTAAGTAGATAATACCGGTTTCGCGATAGCAGATGCAGAATATGCAGCGGATTATGAGCACACATCTATTTACAAAGAATGCCTGTAAAGCTTTGTTACTAGATAAGTCTAGAAAGTTGATCACACGAACGCACAAAATACCAAGAGATAGGTATGCAGCCAGACTTAGCAAGCTTACCTGATTCTTAGAAATACTGAAAAGGTGAGACCTGTTTTAATTTAATCCTAAATTAAACAGGTCTGCATTAAAACGTTGGGTTCAAAAACAAATTCGCTAGCCGCCAAGTGCTACGCTTGACACCCGGATCCAGGACTGAGCAAAAAACATAGCCTTAATTCACCATTATTATAAATACAATGCAACACTTAATAGCGTCGTGAATTAAAAGGCTCCGTTAGCCTGTTATTTATGAATTGATCGACTTCTGTCCGGTGAGTCGGTGACGAAAGCAGTCCACTTCGTGATCAACGGTGCTCCAAAATCAATGCTAAACACAGTTGTCCCAAGCTTATCTTTACGACTGGATTGTATGGGTACCCACTTACAGCGGAATTTTAATTCGTCATGAATTCTTTGTTTCTTATCTGACCTATTGAGAGCGTATCAAAATATTTTTGGTAATGTGTTTAAATTGCGGTTTAAGGTGTCCTGAACTGAATAGTGGTGGCTGATAGGTGAAATCCGAGAAGGTAACAATTTTTTTTTAAATATATCTACCTTTTTTTCTATCTCCCTTTTTTCACGTTTTTTTTTTCTTAATACAGTTGCGGAGTTTTTAAAGTGATAGAGTAACATCACCGTTAAGTATGACTCAAGATGTAAAACACCCATAACTTAGATATGTCATATAGTATCTATTACTGAGTAGGCTACGAAAGTCACGTAAATACCGCGTAGTCAATAAAGTAGTTTCAAACGCGCAAAATGTAGTTTATAGCAGAGTCGGCAGTCGATAGGCTAATAACCTGTCGCTACTTACGAGTACTTACGAGCTGCGCGTAGTACGTGTTGTCGTGACCTCTGACCTATCATTCATTGCGTTTAATGTCGCTACCAGCCGGTAGCCTAGCAGACATTGGTTCAACATGATCTTTATCTACTCATTAGATAAAGAATTTATAATTACTGATACCTATTTAATTCTTTCATTTAAAAAAATATCAAACAGTATGTTCCAACCTCCCAACTCTTCATCAGAATCATCATGATGAATTCACTTAATTATAGAAGTATAAATAAATATTTAAATTATTTATGTTACTGAAATAAGTATTTTAATTTGCTTGTCGTGTCTCTTTAATTAATTACTCCTATCAGCTTAAGGAGAATATTTAAATAGGACTTATGTCCTAAAAAAATACAACCCATATCCCGACGAGGATGGGATTCGAACCCACGCGTGCAGAGCACATTGGATTAGCAGTCCAACGCCTTAACCTCTCGGCCACCTCGTCTTCTGCATGTACACACAAATATATAAACCGTGTCTGCATACGACATCTCCTTTTGTAACATTTTTTTTCCAGAACTAAAAATGGAAGAAATGAATACGAAATGTGTAAATGTAATTCCTAAAACAGTGTATAGGAATTGATATTCTATTAGCATCGGCACAGTACAATTGCGTGCCGTATTCCCAAAGTACATATTTTATGGTCCTAGTCTATATTATTGCTGATCATTCGATATCCGGACAGGGTTCTTATCTTTATTGCCTTTCTATCTTTGTTCAAGCTGGCCTTCTATCTATATGTCAATTTAAAATCAAAATATACGCATATAAGATGGAATCAATTGTATGGCAATTGTTTACTTTGTTCGTTATCGGCACTTCCGGAGACGTTCAAGATCATTAGTCTTTAAATACGTTTATTTGAACTCTTAGTTTGGTCGTAATGAGATACATAAAGTAATGTGTATTCAAGATTTAAGAGGGTATCATGTGTTGTTATGGTTGGCAATTATGTGTTGTCATGTATCAAAGTTTTTTTTTTCATTTTTATTTAAGACTCTTTTTATCAAGTAAACCTGTGTAGTAAATCAATTCAATGAATCAGTAGGAAGCGATACCATTGAGATGGAACTATTAATAATGATCAAGGGTAGGCAGAGGCAAGTCTGTGTCAAGTAATCTTGTAAAGCGGTGGATGCGTGGCCTTTCGTAATGTGTGTCCACATTCTCGTCAGCTACGCACGTAGCGCTGCCCCGCGGCCCTGTTCTCGCCCGAATATTTTCTCGTAGGTGACAGAAAAAATCAAAGAAGTAATATTGTGTCGGGGGTTGTTCGCGCACGGTCAACAATTTACATTCCTCACGACTTGAGGTCGGGTCGATTTCTACATGTAAAGGATCATAAAAAATCGTGACAAAAGAAATCATTAGGAATTTACAGAAACCTGCGTGGTTCACGGAATGACTGTTAAACTGACCATAGGATTTTTTGAGGAAATGGATATGCATTTTCAATTCCCGAGAGGTTGTTCGGTTGTTCTAATCAGATGAGGGCACGAGTAAAACAAATAGCTGGGAGTAAGGGGGCGGCGGGCGAGCGGTCGGGCAGGATCAGGGGTCACGCAGCGTGCAGCGGCTGCCCGATTAGTTAGTAGTTGAGTACGCCGTCGTGCACCCCCCAGCTGACTACTGGACGTACCTGACTACTGATAGACTACACTAGCTGTAGAAACGACACATTCATTGAAACGGGCAATGCTTGAATGACTGTTGTCGCTGTCGGGAGTTGTTCTAGAGCATTCTTGTTTGTATAATAATTAAAATGGCCTGCAGTAGCTGCAGTGCAGCAATATTTAACGGGTAGTATCTTCCTACCAAATTACTTAAAGGGTGTAAACGATGGGTGTCAGTTAACCGAAGGGCATTTGTTCTCCCAGTCATTGCGATTTTTTTTTCGTTTTGGACCATTCCTGGGAACCTTCTAGTTATGGAGATATTGGAGGTCACAGTTCCAAGTTTTTCACAAGTTTAAAAAAAAATACTAATTTTTAAGGTAAGAAGTTTACTTTAAATGCCTTCATGACCTGTTTCCTAGTTATTGCATCCATCAGGACAGTGTTTTGTGTGCGTTACATTGAGTTTACTGTAAAACGTGATTTTTCACCTAAAAAAATCGATGTTTATATTCGTAAAATTGATGTCGATAATTTTATGACTTAATTTGATGTAGGTACCTACAGAATACTTGTTTGACGGCTTTGTGTAGAGTTTGTTTACACCTTGTATTTATAATAGTCTTTAAATTAGTCGTTTTTAACGGTATTTTATTGGTTTTAAGAAGGTAGTTTGAAAAGGAGTTTTAAAAATGTAAATGATCACGAATTATTAGGTTAAGAGTGTTAATGGTGATACGCTCATTATTTTACTGAACTATTGTGAGACGATTTTTTTCAAAGGTTTCCAAATTACAAATATAAAATAGCACAGTATGTAAAATACTGTGCTTACTGTGCTAATTTTGTAAATGTATATGCCTACAGTTACGTTAAAAAATAAAGTGATTTCAGTAAAAACTCGTTCGATTCTTTCGACGACATGACGTCTTTAATATCGCACAGTACCGCGATCCCGATACCGGTCAGAAAGCGGTTACATCAGGCTATTGTCTCAGTTTATTGACTTTGCTCAGATAAGTGAGCTATTAGCCGACGATCGGCTCTCGACAAATTTGGCAATACATCGGGTCCTTGCGCTTCGTGCAGGATTAATGACGAGATGTCGCAGTAGCCGCCTCAGGCACTCTGACTTACTAAGGCCGTTGCTATAACTGCATTCTCGGGTTTCATTGATTTTGAAAAGGATCGTTGCTGTTTTTTGAATAAAACACATGTTTACTTAAAGCCATTTTGACTTAACACCTTCAATTCATGCCGATCATCACTGTTTCAGTTAGTGTAAATACATACGTTCCGTACTTGAAAAAAAAGTAAGTTTTGCACATAAGAATTATTTCAGTTTTAACTACTCCTTTCTCTGAACCTTCCTTTCTATGTGCTTTAATTGAAGTTTCTTCAGAAGATCTCTTGCTCATGACGCCGCCGTGCCTACGCCGTTGAATTATTTATTGACGTTTGACGCTACATTGTGTGTACTTTTATATTCATCACAATCATTACCGATCATAATGTTTGAAAGCCGATTATTTACTACAACAGCTTCCTTTCTCAGCTTCATGAATACAAAAGAGGTTTTAAAAAAATCGCAAAATGCGAAACATTGTCTACAAAACTACAACTATGTGCTTAGGTAATAATAATCGCCTGAAACAGGATTATCTAGTTCAGGCACAAATCATGAGTGAAGTTGACATAGATTTAAGAAAACTTGTATGTAATATAACGTTATAACTTATATTTCTTGAATACATTATTTATTTATTTATTATTATTATTTTATTATTAGAAACGGTTATTTTTGACGCTACTTTCTTGTGAGTCCGTCTGACATAATACGTAATTACGTACCCTCATATACCTTTATACATACCTATGTCATATTACAATTTATTAAACGTAGTATTCCAAGTAAGTATGTTATAAAAGTAATAATCTTAAAGATTTTACATGAAACAATCGTCATTGTTTCGTCATTAAGTCTCGCCTGTCCGGCCTTAGACCAATCTCACTCAGATAAATGTGACGTAATTTTGGTACCACATGTTAACAGTATGTGGTGTCGTTATTTCAATACTGATATAAGTAGTTCCGGTTTAGGTTTTAGTCGTTTTAACTTCGATACCCCATACACCACTGGCACACTGGCTAGTTTTATGGAGAAGGAGGGCTTCTATATGATGAACTCCTTCTTTAGAAAGCGTGAGCACAGGAAGTGGACCTGGCAGAGCCCTGATGGTGCAACTAAAAGGAGATTGACTTCATATCATGTCAACCAAGAAGCAAATGTTCAATGATGTCTCTGTGATCAATTCGGTGTAAACTGGGAGCGATCACCGCATGGTAAGAGGCACATTGATGATCAATATTAAGCTTGAAAGGTCTCTACTGATGAAGTCTACGCTCCGTCTAGCACAGATCTAGATCCAAACCTCCAAAAACTTTCAGCTTGAACTTCAGAATCGTTTCGAGTGCCTAGGAAGCTCAGTAGATGAATACAACGATGGGTTCGTGAAAACTGTGCGTACGACAGGGTCTAACTTCTAACAAAAAACAAAACAAAGAACAAAAGCTCTCTGATCATACTCTCAAGTTCATGAAGGAGCTACGTGAGATGATCCTGCAGTCTTCAGACGAGGTGTGGAAATACCGGCAGCTCAATAGACGGATCTCTTAATCCTTGAAAAGCGACGCCGCTTTAAAACCGAGGGTATTTAAGATGCAATTGAGCGGAATAAACGCCCCAAGGTATTTGCGAGAGATGTAGCTATTGGACAGAGCCAGCTCACGAAACTGAAAACCGACGATGGCAAGATCGTATCCGCCAAACCCGAGCTACTGAGGGAGATCGAGAGATTCTATGGGCAGTTGTACACGTCACCCAGTAAACCTGCTGTTAATCTAGCGAATGACCCAAGAGATAGACAGGCCCTACACTAAACCGAAGACATCCCGGATATCAGCCCGTACTAGATTAGGATGGCTCTGAAACAGCTTAAAAACAACAAGGCACTGGGTGCTGATGGAATTACGGCCGAACTCCTAAAGGCGGGAGCAAAACCGGTACTTAAGGCCCTTCAGAAGCTGTTCAGCTGTCATACTCGAGGAGAAAACGTCACAGGCATAGTGCAGGGGAGTGGTAGTACTCTTCGTCAAAACGGGCGAGAATGCCCGGTTGAAGAACTATAGACCCATCTCATTTCTAAGCATGTCTACAAGTTGTTTTCAAGAGTCATCACGAATCGTCTCGCGCGCAGGTTTGACGATTTTCAGCCTCCCGAAAAATCCGGATTACGAAAAGGCTTTAGCACCGTCACCAGGCCACATACATACGCTGCGATAGGTTATACAGAAGAACAAAGAGTATGACCTGCCTCTCTGATTAGCGTTTGTGGACTACGTGAAAGATTTCGATTCCATTGAGACTTGGGCTGTACTGCAGTTACTCCAGCGGTGCCAAATTGACTATCGGTACATGGAGGTCTTGAAGTGTTTGTACAAAAACGCCACCATGTCAGTCCGACTTCAGGACCAGACCTCGGAACCTATCCTTCTGCAGCGAGGTGTGAGACAGGGAGACGTCATATCTCCGAAACTGTTCATCGCTTCACTGGAAGATGTCTTCAAGGTTCTGGACTGGACAGGGCTAGGCATCAACGTCAATGGCGAGTACATCTCTCACCTTCGATTTGCCGACGATATAGTGGTCATGGCTGAGACCATCGAGGACCTCAGTAAAATGCTCGATGACCTCAGTAGTGGTTCCGAAAGAGTGGGTCTTAAAATGAACATGGACAAAACCAAAGTCATGTTGTATGCTCATGTATTGCCCACTGCTATCGAGATCGGAGACTACACTCGAAGTTGTAGACGATTATGTATAACTGGGACAAACGGTCCATTTGGGTCTAACTTCGAGAAATACGTCAATCGACGAAACCGACTCGGCTGGGCAGCGTTCGCGAAGTTGCGTGGTATCTTCTCATCGAACTTACTGCAGTGTTTTAAGACGAAAGTCTATAACCAGTGTGTGTTGCCAGTGATTACATACGGGACGGAAACGTCGCGCGCAATGGGCCTCATCAGAAGGCTTAAAGTCACTAAAAGGGCAATGGAGAGGGCTATGTTCGGAGTTTCCTTGCGTGATCAAATTAGAAATGAGGATATCCGCAAGAGGACCAAGGTTACCGACGTAGCCCGAAGAATTGCCAAACTTAAGTGGCAATGGGCAGAGCACATTGCTCTTAGAACTGATGGCCGATGGGGCCAAAAAGTTTTTGAATGGCGACCGCGAACCGGAAGACGATGCGTTGGAAGGCCTCCCACTAGGTGGACCGATGACCTGGTGAAGGTTGCGGGGATGCGAGTCGCACTGGACCGGTCATTGTGGCGACACTTGGGGGAGGATTATGTCCAGCAGTGGACATCATTTGGCTGAAATGATGATGATGATGACCCCATACATCCATAATTTGTAAATACTTCTCCACAACGTGTCGTGGAATAATTAATGACCCATTCTTTTGCATAAATTCGTGAAAATTAACTTTCATCAGTTTCCTAGTGAGTAGCTGAGTGCCTGCTGTAAAGTGCGCGCAATAACTCCGACTTTGACATACATTTTTCAACCCAAATGAACAATAGCCCTCTACTCATTGCTGCCATGTGGTCGCAGCTGGTACAGTAATTATATACTTAGTAAAATATATTAAAGTAAATACTAACATTTTTGTAAGTACGTTTTTCTGTTCAAGTAGGAAACAACTTACCGTTAACCAAAATAAAAATTTAACTGTTTTGAAGAACAACGTCTTTTTTCTTTTTTTTTATGGTTTGTCCCCTTCTTTTGCATACACATGAAATTAAAAGAAAATGATTTAATGATTACATGCACCGAAAATTATTCGGTACGGAATTCATTTTTCATTCGGTTTTTATATTATTTTAAACTTAGAAAAGATCTATTTAAAAAAACCCTGTTTATGTGGGTGCCTAACAGGCTAACATCCTTTTCACAGTTCATTTATTTCCACTTGTTAGATTGGAGCTACGTGTTCTATTGTGAAACTATTAAAAATGTGTTTCATTATAAGGCAGCATACAAAACAAATTTTTAATATACCAAATCATTAAAAAAACACATGAAAATTTGTAGCAAAAAGACTGCTCCAGGTGAGGCTCGAACTCACAACCCCGGCATTGCTCACGAACACTGTCTTATAAGTACCGTGCGCTAACCAATTGCGCCACTGGAGCGATGGTCGGGTCGTCCAAATTACAATATGGGTTCCCCGTGCCCCCTCCTCCCCGCTCCTCCACCCTTGCTACTCCATCCATTCATGAGGAAGTCTAGTTATTGCGTCATAATTTATGCAGATTATTTACGGTGTTATAGAGTTAGTAACGTAGTAACGTATCATGCATGGTGTTTAACACCTTGTTTGATAAATAAATAGCTATATCAAACAATGTTAATAGTTACGGATAGAATCACCGCGCCGATGGAATCACTTCGTTATCTTATGACTAGGTACTATTCTCATATCAGTCGTTTCGTACTCGTTATTACTGTTAATTATTAGCATTTTATCAAACTAACCCATTGTTGTTGTGCGATTGGTATGTAACTTCATAATTCATAATTCATTTATTTATTGTTTGTCACAGGTAAACATAAGATCTTACAATTTAGTGTATTGTATCACTGTAACATACCCATTGGGGTGTACAATATTTATATTAAAAGTCATTCATTGTTGGATAGATGTTAAAAATAAGGAACAATAGCAAATTACACTCTTAGTTGGTTTGTGGTTTTTTCCATTACAACTATGTATGTAGGTACTTACTTACCTAACAAAAGTCAGAAGTACCTAAAGTTACGTATCTACTTAAAAAAATTGTAGGTAGTGTGTTTTTTTTTATATTAGGTAAGTACACCTATTAGCTATGATTTGGAGTTAATCAAACTTAACTATAAAACATACATTGCTGTTTTAGGGTGTCGACTCTGTTGCGAGTACATAAGTACCAATTTTAGGGTACGGTCCCATTGAGAGCTATTTATTAACTATAAGGTAGTTATTGAACTGACGTAGTCACTAACAATATCATTAAGACTAAAAACGTGTTACTTTACCATGATTACTATATGTGTTTATTTTGAGTTCCCGATATTTCGGTACTGTTGCAATGTTGTTGTTTATCCAGGATCATGGTGTTTGCAACAGTGCCGAAATATCGGGAACTCAAAATAAACAGTAAACACAGTAAATATCCACAGTATATAATTTTATTTTAGTGTTAATCATCATTAAACATAAGTACATAGTTGGCTCACTATGTACTTATGTTTGTTAACTATGTATTAGTAAATGACGGGTAAATCTATTACTATGCTACAAATTATAAGATAGCTACCGCAGTTACATTGGCAAGCCATTACCTGGTGAACATTAGTTTGCTAGGTCAACACGACTGTCCACGATCTAGCAAACTAGTATTTAATTCAACTTACGAGCTATTAACTAGTAGTCTGCGCCCTTGCGATACTTTTAGTCTCGAAGTAGACTTCATCCGCGAGCGAGAGACACATATTTACAATAATCGCAGTAGCTGAGCTGGAATTTTAGAAGTTAATAATATGACCCGAAAACTACTACTTAACCTATTTTATCGTCATTGCTGCATTGCAGTTAAGCCTTTCTTGAACTATAAAAATCATCTAGCTACTTGTTAATAGCTCGCAGTGGGACCACGCCCTTAGGTGCGCTTATCTGCCCGTCTCTCTGTCTCAAAGCATAAATGAAAGGTCAGTCAGCTGAAATTTTCCCAAAAAATACTGGAAATCATCTGCATCCGGTTAGACTGGTTCTTCATGACAACTTCAAGAAGAAAATTTAAAAAATAGGAGCAATCAACTGCGCGTTGCATCAGTTTTTAATATTTTGGTCTTTAACTGGTCTCACGTAGTACGGAGTCTCAATAGAATTAGAGGCCAAATATTACTGGTTTGGTTTGTACAAGTGAACTGCAGCATACGGTACCAACTTTATTAAAAATCGCCAGACCACGTCTGGGTCCTTCGATTTTGTACGTTTAAAATTTTTTTACCCATATTTTTATCATATTGTATGATTAATCCATGGATATTTTGCGGATACTGAACTGAGACTCCTCAACACTGCTTCTCGATACCTGGAGTCCATAGCCTCTCCCAGCAGGTACTAACTTTTCGGAATAGGAATTGTTATTCTTTATTGTAATTTGTGTTTATTTAATTAACTATAATTTTTTTTTATTGCATTTATTTTCATTTTAATGCTGGAAAAAATGTTTTGTTTATAAATATTTTATTCTAATACTATTTGCAAAAATGTTGGGTTATTTTATTCTAATGTCTACTATGTTCTTTAATTTTCAATATTGTTTTTTGACTAATTTCATATGGTTTTACTAATTTTTAATGTTCAACCAATAATTTGTACGTGTGGTGAAACTGTTAGTGTAAGTTGGATATATTTAAATAAAAAGAAGTTAAAAATAATATTTTACATTTACTCAGTCGAATAATGAACAATAAAAATCATTATTTACCCAACGTTGTTAGCTGTTTTAGTAAATAGATATTTTTAATACAAAAATGTAGTAACACATCATGACTGATGAAATGATGTTGCAATCGTGGTACCAATGATTCGCATGTTGACGTAGGTCTGTGACGTAGGGAAAATCGATTTCTGTTTAGACGGGAATGTTTACACCTTAATCCCATAACTTTTTCTAATGAACGGGTAGTACTATCAATAACGGGATATTAACCATGTTTATTATTTGTTTTGGGGTCCCGATATTTCGGCGCTGTTGCAAACGCCCTGATCACGGATAAACTAAAGTTACAAATAAAAGAACTAAAAAAACTGAAATGGCTAAAATAATATTAGAACTGCAACCGGGAGGATGGGTTTTTGTCTAGAGCCTGGAATCCAGTGTGGTTCAACTGTGTAAAAACCGAAAAAGTGACGTAAAAATGTTGCGAGTGGACACAGTGAGTCGTGTCCTTTCGTGTGTCGGGAACTGAATCGAGTTGTGAGTGACAGTGGTAGTGGATCGGAGCGCAAAAAACAAGAAAGAGGGTAGACCGATTTGTCTGCTCATAAACACCCACCGACAGTAACGTCAGTTTACCCGTGATCATGGCGTTTTGCAACAGCGCCGAAATATCGGGAACTCAAAACAAATTAATAAACATGTTAAGTATCTCGTTACAAGTGTTATTGATAGTGTTAGTGACCATATCAGTTTAAAAACTTATAAACGGGTAGTAAATAATCCAACTGATGGTTTTGCACTTTTACGAGTAAAGAGTGATGAGTTTATATAACATTTGCGGGATTCCCCTATCTTGCGCATCGGTTTACGGTCTACTGATGGCAAGCTGTTAGTTAAAACTGAAAGTCTATTTGTACCATTTTCACAAATCCTCTACATTAACTGTCTCGTTGGTCTCAACCACTACATGGTTGCAATCGCGACAGCTTAGCATGAGGTCCTGGGTTCAATTCCCAGATTGGGAAAAATGTCATTGGGTTATTACATGAGGAATTTCTCAGTAGTAGTTATCCACGGAGTGTGGATATGTGCTCGGTTGATAGGCTCGCCCCCTATTACATGTGTAGTACTCTATTTGTTTTCGTGAAAAATAAAGATTCATCTCGGTCCTTGTATACTACGCTCGGGATGCTACTCTAGAATCCTTCGCTTCTCTTAGGATCCAACTTAGTCCCTCGAATTAAATTTCCTGTTTTTTCACTTGTTGTATAATCTACTGTTATGTCCTTACTTACCCAGCCATGTCTACCCGTGTGCCAAATGCATTATAAAATAGTGGCATGGATAACAATGTTAATTTGTACATTGTATTTCATTGAACTGTTTAAGTTGTAACGAGTAGCTTCGGTAGTTGTTGGTAGCTGGCAGCGCGGCAGCGGTCAGGCTCCGCCGGGGTACACCCGCGCTTGCGGCCATTCGATTAGCGCACCACAATGATATGTTAATGGCCTATCGAGAAATATAGTTTATTGTTCGTAGGCCTCAACCGCGCATCCTGCCGCGGCTGTTACCAGCTATGCGTCGGCGCAGCTTCAACATCCCTGCAGGCGCAATTAATGATTTGTATTACCTATAATTATTTTGTTTGGTGGTGTGCGGAGAAGCTTAGGCACCTATGGCTATTATATGCGTAGTAAGTTCCATGGTACTTCTGGACTGGAATGAATGGTACCTAAACCTTTCCAGAGTCTGACATCCTACAATGTGAGGGGATGACGTTATCAACGTCTTGCCACTGAAACATGGCATGACGGTGATACGATTAGCACAACGTAGTGTAGTGCAGAATTATATGGAGTTTAGAAGGCACGGATGTAGGAAGAGTTATTATGACAAATCGACCACAATGATCTTAGGCAACAGTACTTTTGCATCAGTAACTTTATGTGAAAATAAAAAGCCAAGTGAGACCAAGGTTGGAAGTTGGCCGCCCTTGTATCCAGTTTTGCGTTAGAGGGCCTACATCCGTCGCCATGGACGATCAGGCAGCCGTAGTGTACCACGTGCGCCTCTCTTAGACGTAACGGGGGAGTTCTACACCACACTCCGCCCAAGACTAGGCACGCGGACCGGTACTAGTCCGGGGCAGCGGAAGTTGCATTAGATCCGCTGCCCGCCGACGCATGTGTGTGAGGGTGATTTTAGTCAGTACGAGGCTGTGATAACGGTGTGGACCGTTCTCCCCAAGGCGTAGGACATCATAGTTATCGAGATACGTACGTATCGGGAAGTCGAGGGTTTGCAAGGTTCAGAAGCACAGTTAGTGGATTACCTATCTATTGAATGTATTCGATTGTATATTTGTATCTATGTCAACATTCTTCAATGTCATGTAAAGGCAAGGGTCAGACATTAACTAGCTCAAATTAATTAAAGCTCAGATAGGCGCATGTAACGCAATTCATGCAAGAGTTCCGTCGTACGAGGCGGGCTATAATGGTATTGAGTAGAAATATCGAGCGGCGGCAAACTGACTGATCAGACCGATTGAGCAGGACAATTGCCCTTAATGAAAGTAATTAACACGACGCGATCGGCCGGCATCGATAGCGAGCCGCCATGCCACGCAACCGACCAGACACCACAATATGCGCCTAAATCAACCTACACACGCTCCGATTTAATTAGAAAATAAATCACTCTTCTATTACACCCAATTCAGTTGGTATAAGGATGCAGAACATCTGTATACCTGGACCTCACCGATGACATGTGAAAGTTACAACTTGGCTGTCTCACTGCTTTACTTATTACTTATCTATTATATTAAGTGCACATTGATATTTCTCCCACAGTAAGGTGCATGTTTCTCAACGCAATTTCAATTCAACAACAGGTAGTTGCGCTGTCGAATATTTTTTCTGTGTTCATTCAAGCCGTTCAAATTCCCAAAATCAGCTGATTCAGGTAAACATATTCCGCAAAGAGAATCGGTTTGTAAAGACGATTCGGAGTCATCGGCTGACTGCGTGAGAAAGTGTGTTACTGCATAGAAGACACACCAAACACCAAAACGTATTCTGCCAAAAATGGACCAGATACTTTTTGAAAGATTTAGCTTTGTTGCTTTGATTATTGCTATTAGTTTCGATTTAATCCCCTTTTTACTGCGATATCTGCAGCATGACACAACACTGGTGTTCTTAATATATTTGTCCAGGGGAAAACGCGTAGAAAGGCATCCCACATTCAACACCACATTGGGTAGGTACTTAATCTTGAAGGTTAATCCATATTATTGTTGACATAAACGTTATATAATTCGTGGAATACGAACTGGCAAGCAACACTAACCCACCTCTGTTTGCTCACATTTTCCAATATCAAGATGTGTGTAGATCAAGGTTACGGCTGCATTTATCTTTTATGGGCACTGTAAATCAAGAACAAATTTATCGATAAAATGGTATAAAGCTAACAGTACGACTTGTTGATCTGTTTGTTTATGATATTCTACAGATAGCTATGCATATGTAAATATATAAAATAAATATTAAGCATGTCCCGGCCGAATTATTCAAGGTTAACTTCATGAGTGTAGGAAAACTGTCGTTATTTAACGTAGATATACCTATTGATAGACAGCAAAATATCTATGTTAAGGAATCAGTAGGTTAAGCGTTATGTTTGCTGAAATAATCATGTAAGATCGTTCTTTAAATATTTTGTCTGGATTTAAAAGTGCGAAGGAATTAAAGTTAAGAGCGCATGCGAGTTGTGTGGAAGTGTCAGGTTTAAATGGGCCATCGGTATGCGACAACGCCCTGCGCGCAATGTGTTGACCAGCACTTTATCAAGGTTACCGCCAGCGCCAGCAGTCAGCTTCAGCACGTGACATGTGCTACTTAAATATTATGGAACTGCAAATTACACCCCGAAAGGTCACGTGTGACAACTAAGGAAATATTTGTTTGAACTGTGATATAATAGGTTCAATGAAATCAATTTCATAACAATGTAATGCTTATGTATTACGACTTACTACCTACTCGCCAATTTCACGTAGTAGGCACCTACCTACTATCTTTGTTTATTTGCGCTTGCGGTGCATTTAATTAATTGTTACACCTGTGTTACGTTGTTGCTGTGCCTCTTTATTATGTTTAAACAAATACAGGTATTGTTTAGGATTTTAAACAGACATTAAACTTGAAAGGTGTCCATGTCATCTAAGTTTTGGTCGATTGACAGAGAAAGACTTTCGATAAGGATAAGGACGGTATTAGTCAAAATTAAATGTCGTTGATCAACATATAAATAAGTATGATCAATATGAAAATCTCTATATCCATCGTCGAGGCACGGCCATATCGTCAATGTGAACGAACGAGACAATAAAAATAAGATCGAGTTCGGCCAGCAAATATAAAAGAAATTCCTCGGCGAACGATGAATGAATCGGGGCATCATTCTCAAACGAGCATGTAGTTCGTTTTGTTTGATTGTATGTCCGTAATGAAAAAGCGCGTCTGGGCTCAGGTGCACACCTGTTGAGGCGCCGAGGCCGTGGGATACGGGCACACGGCTCATGCAGGTAAGGAGACGCGCAAAAACCGACCTATTGTACTTACGATCTGTAATGCCGAACATCTAGACAGTTTGATTAATTTCAACTCGTCGGTACTTAGTCGGTATTCTTCTCTCTTTAGTCACACTATCTACTTAACTAACTTAGCTACACAGTTGTAGAACAAGAACTATCATTTATAACACTAGTCATGTACCTGTGTACGCACGACGGCCAATCAACCCATTCAGTATAAGTGGATCTCTTAAGGTACGGGAAATCTATACAAAGCGAGGTCATGTTATACTGGAAATGTGTCGCTTGATGCGTCGCCGTGTGTACAATTGTACATGTTGGACTCGCGTGCCAAGAGTTCCGTAGCACCAAAACTTTAATATTTTTCCTTACGTATTTTACTTTTTTTTATTATTTTGTTTTAAATAGAGCTCCGTGAGTCTTGTGACAGACAGACAGGCTGGTTTATGTTGCCCATGTTGGCACCGTTTGAGTGCGATACCTCCAAAAACACAAGCTACACTCAAGGTACCATTGCACTTAATAGGTAGCCCGCATTCGGGTAGCTGATTCTAAATGTCTTTTCCCGAATTTGGATGAGCCACACGTTCATAATTGACGACTTCAGGTGTCTAGTGAGTCAGCAACTGCCTCAGGCTATGGATGATGATGCGTGTATTGCTGGACGAATATTGTGCTAGCAATCGTAAGTTCGTTTTATTCGCTTCTGAATGCAGGTAAACGGAAAATGCAAGAACTAAGAAGACGTACGATCCCCAGATATTTTAATGCATGCTCGCTTATATAGGTCAGACATCTACACATTGACAATAAAATAAACAACTAAGCATATAAATAAATTACCGCAGGTATTTAAGTGTTTTAATTGAGGATTGAGTGCTGCTGATAAAGTGGGTACCTGCGTGTTATTTAAAATAGTGCTACTTAAAGGACTTTAACTATTTTCAGTTAAATAGAAATTTGTAGTAAAAAGCCTGCGAAACCTGCGTGATATGCAGATCGTCGACAAGATTTTATTTTCTTCACCATACAGGGGCGGGACATAAAGAAAGCACGAACGCAACGCTTTTATGTGTAGGCAGAGGCCCACTCAGATATGTACGTTCCGTGTTTCAATTTTTGCCCATATCTGGCAGCGGCGGTGTGCCGCCGCGTGTAGACAGATTCAGATATGCTAAGAACGTGCAGATCGGCTCGCGGCAGGCGCGACTGCGCGAGCGCCGCTGCAGCGCCCGATGTAGGCGTGAACAGCGCACCGGCCGCGGCCGCTCGACCTGCAGATTTATGCACACAGCTCCAACACTACCTGCACCCTGCGCAATGCCACATACCTACTGCATAAAGCTTCAAACCCACTCACGAATTTGCTAGCCGTCTATCCCACGCACAAAGCTTCCCGGCTAAACCGAATTTCTCTTTGTAGAGATATTTTATCTTCAACATTTTTTCTTTCCGTGAGGCGTAAATATTCTTTTTACCCCACTATTGTATAATCGGGTATGTGTGATTTAATGCGTTGTTGATTTTATCCACATTCTTCGCCGTTGTACAATACGCCGACTGGCGCAATGCGAAATTCCATTAAGCTTTTTGAATACGAATAAAAGGAGATTTTGGAAAAAATCCGACTCGCACTCGAACAGGTTATTGTTCAAGGTTTAAAGAGGAACAATCGCACTGTTGTGTTTCCAGTTAACCATGACAAATGGTGTTGTTTAGTTTACCTGTGGACTTCTTTGTTATTTCACTCGTTGCGTAATTGTTACAAATGCGATTTGATAAAACGATTGCAAAAGTAACTTCTGCATCTTGTTACATAACATATATAACACTCATGAAGTCATAAGTTCATAACAGATAACTATGTACTAGTTACTGATGTCGTAGTTGTACCAAATAAGAAAACTGGTCAATCATTGATGAATGAGTCTATTAAAAAAATACGAATGATCACTTTTATGGGTTAAATTGGATCAAAGTCCTCTAAACTCTAAACTCACGTGTTCATAATAATAAAACTGCACAGATTAGCACTACGTCTGTGCCGGTAATGCTTAGTCTGCATCATTTCATCTCCTGATTCATTATTGTATTAGTAGTCTAATGAACCGAATGAGATATATCTACTCTCGTTTTTAAAAACGTGTGACAAAGATACGATTAACTGAACTGTAATTTAGCATTTCATCAAAATATACTTATGTTGCTCACGGGACCAAAGAAACACGCGACATTTGGCTGCAACCAACTTCACTTAGTTTATATAATACATAAAATAAGACGCAGATCGAATTCAGATAGGTAGGTCTAGGTCCCTGGGTCTAGTGGCGATTTAGACTTTTACTTTATAAGAAGTCTTTGCAGTCTTGTAGCACTTATATTCCAGATGAGGTAATTGTGATGCCCTGTGACAGCCTGCGCGATGGGTGAAACACTTGTCACTGCTTATTGCTTTAGTGATTGCAATTTTTATTAAACGGTATAGTGCACCATGATGATATCATTCGCATTTGAGCATGACCCATAACGTAAAAGAGAGCAACCTAAGCTTTTATTTTATCTTTTGTTCATCACATTGTCTCCGTTGCCCTTGATATGACACAAACTTCCGTGTTTCAAATACGATGTTGATTTGAAACGAGCATTTTATCACGTGGTCACCGATACGTCGCGTCGATGCGATCGCGATGAAGACGGGGATGCGCGATAATAGAACTGTGTTAGTTGGATAACGCACGTCCGAACAACGTGCGGATGTCCTCGCCAGCAGATAAGCCCCCACAACCTGTCCGAGCCTTATCGACGTACCTAAGTTCAGTCAACAGTGCCTATGCAAATAACACGTAGATACGATTTTTATTATTAACCTTAACGTACAATAACTTGATGCAACCCTGAAGTGTCAATCATATTCAGATACGTTACCGATGTGTATTTTCACATGTAGATAATAAAATTCCCATTGCATTATGGAAAGTGTCAGATTAAATAAACCTTTATTGTAAAATACAAGGTATCTGCCTCACCGACTCTATGTGGACCTCCCAATACCCATGCATTTTGGAAGTCAGTTGTGGTGAACGTTCCAGTTTGCTATTACATCGTAAATCGCGTCTCCATTTGTTTATAGCGACAGGCGGTTTCTGATCTCGGCTGCAGGTATTGACAATGACATTGGCTGGATACGAATGACCGACCACAGCTCTGTTGTAAGCACACGGTGTATTTGGCGCGTGCTCTATTGGGCTGGCGAAAGTAACCAAGTTGTAGTACAAGTAGTGGGATAAAATAGACAGTACAGAAATACGCGGAGGTCGCGTAAGTGGGTCGATGCGAGGCATTTCCGGCCGCTTGGACGGCACGTGCTCGCAGGATGCGCATGTGCGCAGGAGTCGCCCTTCCGACGCGCTGCAATTATGTAGCGAGAGATTCTCCCATGCTGCACTCAGATACATTATCGCATCTATGTAACTATACTATAGCTCACGTCATGTCGTAGTAAAACTAATCTTCTCCTGTTTGATGGGGTTATTCCAGTAATGTGTTCCATTGAATAATGCTGAATTGAATTCAAGCAATTTTAATTTGAATATAAGAAAAAATCCCTTTCTTCGGTGGTACCTACTTCCTCGTCGTGTCACCGAGGTCGCACTCGATGTATTTATGTGTAAGTAAAGGTATTCTATTTTGGGTACGAAAAATAGTCGTAAAACATCACAATTTACAATTGAAAAGCGGTTACGAAAGCGCAACATAAGAAGGAATATTTCTTTCCAGTTGTGATAAACGACGACATTCATAAAGGTGAAGAAAAAAAATTAATTCGTGAATTCCTTAAGTTATTGGCACAAAAAGGGAAAATTTAAGACGTGCCAACTCAGACAATGCGGAGTGGTGTTAATCTTGCCACGATCAATAAACTCTCTGATTACACATTCATGGAATACTTTGTGGCGTGTCCCTCTGGCTCTGGACAGAGCGAACCGTGTTGCGTATAAACATACGTATGTACACGACTACCTACTTACATTGTAATGTCGTGCTGTGCATATGAGCGAATGTAAGTAATTCTTTAAATGGTTATAAATGCTTCTTATTGTTTGTCGACTCTGTTTTTTTATGAAGTTGTTTCGTTTATTTAAAAGCTTTTACATGGATGAAAACTTTAAATATAAAGAATGAATATTGTATTCATTTCAAATTCGTGTTTGATTTATTTTTGAAGCATTTCACTTCTAGATCGGAGGAACCTGTCATTATTTACCTGTTTTCCCAATTTATCAGGTGTTTCCATAATTTTTTCATCAGTTTTTATGTCCACAAAGGCCCGGTTTCCTTTAATTTATATAGCGTATAATTATTATATTGGTGTGTCGAAATTCGTTACGTTTCCGAGACATATGGGTCAGCAGACGCATAAACTTCGACCAACTGATCCAGATTAGTTAAAAAAATATGCCAGCTGACCGTTTCCTATACAGACGAATTTAATAGTAGTAGAGAGGCGGGCGAGGTGACACGGACTAAATTGGCACATCTGTCATTGTTCACCTAGCTGAGGCGGCCGGCCGGCCTGCGGCCCGTGCTGCGAGCGTCATCTGCGGGCCACGGTCAACGGTACTCATGAGATATATCACTTTTTATACTCTTAATAACAAGGCAGACATAAATACGTAATTAAATTGACGTTTGAGTTTAGTTACTTGAGATTTTTAACTTTAATTATAACGCTACGCTGCTACGGTTTTTCAGTTAGAGGAAACTGTGCTAGAAAATACTTGCCCACTCAACATTTTATTTATCATTATTAACTATGTTCTATGTATATCTACGGCTACAGTGAGCTCATGCAGTATTCGCGACATTAGCATATCTCTGTGATGTAATTTATGTTAGCAGACATTAGAAAAGTGACGTGACAAGACAACGCTTACTAAACAGACAATTGTTTATGATTACCGTGGAAACGAATTAAACAGGTTCTAACTTCGTAAAATGAAAAAAAAAACGTCAGTATGGAACCTTAGCTCATTCCCATATGAATGAAGTTAGTAAGCCTTGATATGAATGCCTGGCCACGCAATGCAGCGACGATCTCACGCGCAACAAAGTCCCACATTTGACAACATGTCGCTCTCTATAGTAAAATCCGATGACACATCTCAGCTCTTCATCGCTCATTTTGAAGCGGGTGACCATATAAACGATAATCTCCAATGGCATTTTGTCGTTTCATTATTTCACAATAGCTTACTAACTTCCCTTAATTTTAGTCACTAAATGCTTCCTAGCTACGTTGATATTCCAACCATGATTTACACGATTGTTGTAATAACGTAGATAAGCGATTAGATATTAATGGCTTTTAGCTTTTGTACAGTTCACGCAAACAAGTTTCTACTGTTTGTGCCACAATCAAAGTCGAGATAATAAAGTAATTAATTATTCAGCTGCGTATTTTGGTATTGTTCAATCTGATACCGGACCACGAACTTTCGATCACTTAAAATTGAAAAGACTCAGCTAAAATATGAATAATGTTGAGGTTACAAGACGTCAGAGATCAGCGACCGTAAACCTCCCAAGACACACCTGCTCTCTATTCAGAAAGCCAAACAGCGCGCACAATAAGACCTATTCAAATGTTAAACAAAAATGGCGTTCGATAGACAGCAGCACTATATTGAATTAAGTCGAAGGCGGAACAATGCTTACATCGATATCTCTACCTACTTTCTTTTCGAGAAAGACAACAAAGTTCCTTCTTGCGAGGACGCTGACAAGCAAGCCGCGACACAAAGAAGATCGACGGCGGTTGCCCGTAATGCACAAAGGTCAGCCCGGCTCGAGATCACCTTACACCAGTCGCAGCCGCCCGCGCCGCGCACCGCCGCGCTTCGTGCGCCCGCGCCGCCGCCGCCGCCGCCGCCGCCGCGCCGCTCTATACTTTTGTGACTCGACGACGACGAGTATTATCGCGCGATCTGGGAGCGGAGATGCTTCTCATAATGCGTCCAGATAAACCCGCTTTGTGTCGTGTGCTCTCTATAACAAGAACAATATTCCATGAAAGGAGTGCGCAACGCAACAGGTACATGCCCCCGCGATTATCTTCTAGTTGAGGTGACGTGTGGTCGCCTCTTTTCAATTCTCTAACTGTGTATGCATTTTTTCTTTTGGAACCATAGAAACCACCATGTGTGTTATGTATTACAGGTACAAACTATTTTTTTTTACCTATGATATTAAATTGGAATTAAAAAGGGTAGTTACTCAAGCTTAACGTAACACCATGTTTCTAGAAAAAATCGTAGGGCCCTCTAAAACTCTAAAGCGAAATACCGCTAAATATTAATTTACTAAATACAAAGCAAACTAATATCTGTGCAAGCTTATGAATCAAAGTAGTAGTAGTGACTGGGCGCATGCGCCACGAGCCACGAGCCACGACACGTTTAGAAGCACTGAATTAAACAATCACGGCTGACTCATAATACCGGTTGGCTATAAAGACAACTCAAATAATCTGTGTCTAGTTTATTTCCCAGACAAAACGCCATGTTACTACGATAGCATAATTTAACATTGTTTTATACTTACTCCCAAAGCTTAAACAACATTATCGCTGTTTCATAAATCGCTGCGAACGGTGATTCAAAATCATCCGATTTGTATTGTTGCTGCTTCGGTTTCCTTAGGCCTTGTTTTCACTTCATTACTTAATATGTTACAGTAGTAGTATGGAGGTTATGTGTGTATGACGAGTGATGACTGAGGATCAACAGGAACTAGACCAATTTTGTTCTTCAACAACTTCTACCAGGACTGACATAAAAGCTTTTCTTTTCTTTTCATCAATCCGATACATTTTTAACGCGATATCGCATAGAGAATGTGTACTCTATCAACGTGATGAGATCTTCATGGACAATATCTTGTCAACTAACTTAACCCCTACGATTCATACGAATGAGTGACAAAGGAACCAGAGTCTCGTGATAATCGGCCGTAATCCCGATCTAAGAAAGCGAAACAAATTGCGCAAAACGTATTGCCTGCGTGTTTATGTTCGTGGTGTGTGGTGCGATGCAGCGGTGCAGCGGTGCAGCGCTGGTACACTGGTACCTGCGGCGAGCAATGTGGAGCATGCGATAGAGCGGCCCACCCAGCGCGGTGCACCAACAAAGGCAACGCGACCGTGAAGTGAACGCATTCACGCAATCTGCGAACCAACCCTAATAAGTTATCTACCTACCCGCTGTCCGTAGCGCCCGAGCGCCCGGCACACTCTGACACACTACCTTCATGCTAGTTTATACGTACTGTTCTCTCAAGACTACCGGTCACTCTGATCCTACGTAACTATTCTATAATGTTACATTATGTCTGGATGATGCTGAGATAACAAAATGAGGTTCTTATAATCGCTACACGCGAGGCAGTATCTCCTACATGTTCGGAATTTATTTGATAGCTTGCTATATGGGAGTCATAAACATGGGGCGGATATTGTAGCTGTGTCTCAATTAGTGCGTCTTACAGCTGAATGTTGTGCGAATATTGATCGCTACGCTACATCAGTGCATTTTCATTTTACGTAATTTCTAGTTGTCAATTATTTTAAGAAAATAGTAAAGGTATACTAAGTAACAGCTGATTTACACTTAACTTTAATATAAATAGACTATTAATCACCTTAAGATATCGATCTAATTAACTCTATCTAATGCTAATGGCGTTTTACGAGCAAGCGGCTGTAGGCAAATTGAAGTGATTGAATGTGACATGCAAATAGTATAGGTTCGCATACACTTGTAGCTGCCAAGTGGCGAGAAATTGTGCGGCGAGTCGAAACGGGCCAGTTGCGAGTCACAGTCTATGTGGTACAATTAAATCACGAGAAACAACAGCGCTTGCGCAGCTCCCGAGGGTGCGCCCGGCCGCCCGCTCACCCCGCGCCGCCACTTTACCACTCCACCTTGACGTTAACTACCCATGTTTCTTACGAATGTGTTTGTTACTGCGTTTACTATATTATTTTGGAAAATAACAACATCTTATTACACGTCGTAAAAACTACGTATTTTGTCTTTGTGCTCGTTCAGTCAACACTCTTGACAAAATTCAATAGGCATTCATCAAACCTGTCTCTCGCTTATTCCGTTGCTTAACATACATATTTAAGTGCAGTTTTAGTAAGTAAATAGTTAGTAAATAAATAATTCAGTTACTGAGTAGGTTCGCCAGTTTTCCAATAATGCTTGCCTAATGCGAACCTGAACGGCTAATGAGATCTGATTAAGTTATGATGTCAGTGAATACAGATCAAGTGATGCGGTAACTTCACGTCGCCGCATTGATTTCACTGTTTCATCGGCGGAGCATCGATTATTGTCATTGCGCAAGCGGCGGCTGAGCTCGCCGAAGCCTGCCCGTGCCCGATGCGGCCACTACTGTGCAAATCGGTCCAATTATGCAAGTGACTCGATTAGAAAATGAGATGGCCTGTGCGATATTTGAACTCGATTGATTTACTTACGTAATGGATGCCGGAAACAATGTCAGAGCTGCATTCTAAGAATGGGATCGTTAGGCATTGTTACAAAAATGTCAAACTATAATAGGTATGAGTATAGAGTTTATGTATTGTGTTCTGAAACCGAATCAGATCATATTTTTCGCAGCTGCCGATGAAATGTTAAAATTATAATTTATTTACTTATGTGGTCTTGTATACGACACAGTGAAAATAATTTTTCAGTATGACTATATAATTGACTATCACTGATAGTCACAACAACTCGTACAAGTTTATAGTATAAATGTTGATATATTATGTAACCGAATAATGCATATACATAATTTGAAGCATGGCATGAGGTATGACCAGGGAAACGGTCGGACAATCATGCGCATACGCATGTCACGTATTCTCCGCGAACGTACCATATTAGCCGGCGAATTAGCTTGCTTCTGACTTTGGTAAAAGGATAATTTCGGCCAGATAAGACATGATCGGGCGTTTTTGTTATAATATAATGATGGACGTTTATTTTATTATTAGTTGGTAAAGATAAGCCCTACCTACTAGAAACTTGGATTTTAGGATATTAAAAACAGTAGTAAGATGTAGGTACTAAAACTATAAAATGAATGCATATCAGCGTAAGTTGTTTAATTAATACGATTTCTATGTTTTTAAGTGATTATATTCCAAAAAAACAACAAAAAGAGTAGTTCAAATTATCTATTTATACCATAATCAATAGGAATGGTAGAAAACAGTTTAACTATGTGGGAAAATTGAGATGTATGGCGTAGCCACCATTACTTTAATCAACAAATTATGGTGTTGTATGTTTCAATCACTATATAACCACAGTCTGCCCACCATATAATTGATGTGGAGGCTTCTGCACTTACACGATAATTATAGAATGGCTGATATAGTTATTTATGTGCTTTTTATTTAACAATTAACTGGTTTTATCTTTGTTTAATAGCTTATTATGAATTTTCTTGATATCTGCTGGAAATAAGACTTTTTTTCAGCATACTTCAGCATATTTGAACTGTCAATGTCATAGTTATTCAAAAGTTCAAGAAAAAAAAAAAAACTTAATTGGCGTATCTTTCGATTCAGTACTACGTGGTAGAAACTATCCATGTCTATTGAGGAACTGGTTTCCAAAACATACACCTGTTTTTTTTCTATGTATCTACCTATTTCTGCCATGTGCTACGGATCGGAAGAGATCGTTATTCTCACTAAGCTCGGTAAAAGTAAGAGAAAGGTCAAGAACATATGGTTCCGATATTTTTGAATTTCATGAGGGGAGCAAGCTGCGCGCCGGGGTCAACGCACTGTTTGAAGTAAAGGAGGGTTGTCACCGTGCGACGCGACGCTCACGGAGGATAATGTGAGGTCGCCTAGTGTGACTCGCACTTCGGGAAGCGCCCGCGCAGGTGACGACCTCCTCTACATACTGTTGTATGGAACTCTTGTTAATCCCTCTGCCTGCGTTCAATACAACTGAATTCCGCAACAAAAACGACTCCAGTCTTTTTACGCTAGTGAACTTCCCAATTTCACGCGTTACGTTTGATTGCTTAATTGGAGTATTCTGGTTTAGTAACTTCTTCTAAGTCATTATAGTGAACTGAGGTAACCATTATAAAAATTTACGTAGCGTTTTCAACTTTGACATTATTTTTCACGCCTGCGTTTGCGTATTTTATTGTGTTGGTAATGGTAATTTCCACAATAAATAATTACCTAGGTAAATTGAAGTTCTTATAAAACCATGTTACGATTACTTTTGTTATGTAATGAGTAAGTATAAAATACTATGTTTACCAACATTAACCTGACGTATATGTATTTTGTGTGACCTAGTTTAAGCAACGGTGTAGGTTTGGTACTATCAAGTTGCAGCTTTCTTAGTTAAGTAATAATTAATTCACAGAAACGCATTAAGAAATTTTGAAATATTCTGCTGATAAACATCCTTTGTTGTTTCTATTTTTACTTAATGACTTGTGCGTTAATTTATAAACCATGACACAGTGATTCTCTGGTAAACAAGTCGATATGAGCACAAGCGGTAATGTTACAATATCGTATTTTACGAAGCTAGTGACGGGCTCACGATGATGATTTATAACGTTTGCAGATTTTACGATATGTATTGATGTCCAGTTAGATCAGAGAGACATCGCCAATAAAATAAACAATAAACAGATAGATGTATGTACGAGCAGGGCGATCTTGTTCGCGATATCAACCGGTGTACGATTTCCTTACAATGATATTTAAATTTTATGGTACGTGCGCTTGTTAGTCACAACATAACGTATACTAACCCAAAGCTTTTCTTCTTCATGTTTATGACCTATGATTTACACTTCAGCGTACGAGATGATACATTCGACATTCAAATATAGCGACAGAATTTAACGGGTTTTATCATCTATAATGGCTGTTTATGGCGCATCATCATTTATCTTTAAAACGAGACCAGCTTTCAGAACTCTATCTTTCCTGATAAAAATGGTAGATCAGACCATTTTGATAAATGTTCGTGCTCTAACTGCAAGTTAAAATCAAAGTTTCAACGCTTATTATTTCTGGCACTTCATGGAATATTTTACTTACCGATATTTCGCAATAGTGCGACATACCGAAATAGTCATGTTAGGTTTGTTGTTGCGATGAGTTCATCAAGTAGATCTGATTGCTGTAGGTGGTGGCGACGCAGGCGCAAGTGGCGCTGGAAGACGCGGTGCTGCTCCGAGCCATTACCCGCCGCGGTCGGCCGGCGGCCGCGCCTTCGCTTGTCTCATGCGAACGCCATAATCTTCGCTCCACTGCTCTTTATAATCGCTCAGTATTGTTTCCAACTCCATTATATTGTCAGATATTCTCCTTCGATAAATTTAGCCGTCGTTGAGCAATATTGTGTTTGATTGAGCGAAACAACCTACCTATCAAGTTAATTTCCTGAAGACATGATTGTTCGAACAGTTTTATGAGAATTTATCTTCCCAGTCATGTGAATGTAAATAGTAGCCGCTTAATCTGATTTTCTATCCTAAACGATCGCATGATTGAGTGAAAACCTGCAGAATGGCACTCTGTGCTAAGCGACGCTATTCAAAATGATGGACTCCGTCGGTTTATCAGTGGAGACAGACGCAGCGAGCACACAGATAGGTGAGGGTGACAGTAATTGACAGGTCGGCGGGCGCAGGACACTTGACGCACGTGCGAGAGCGGACTCCGGCCCCCGCACTAAGCAGGATGTCTTTAAATAGACTAAATGCCTTTGTGAAGGCATGCCCTCCGAAGGGTGGCGGCATCCGGCTCCGATCGCGCACACGATTCGCTTCTAAAGAGGAAACTTATAAATAACTTCTTCAATTATTCTGAACCATTCAACTATAAACATGAAATACTCGTTGCATCTGAATCAATGCAGCGCAGCGGCGCGGGCGCACCGGGAGTCGTTTGCGCCGTTTGCGCGCTACCGGAGCACCGGACCCTTATCGCCCATCTTGCCGACACACTGTTTCACGGAATGCCTATTGTTTGATTAATAATATCTGTGAACGGCTTGATAGATTATTATTTGTCGTAACTTCGTAAGTGATGTAACGAGAAGTTCGTAGATTGACCGGTGTGTCCTCAATCTGTCCTAAACTTGTTATACATTGTTTATAGAACTGCGTCGTAGTAAATTAACTTGACATATTTTGTCAGACTCAAAAGATTGATACAATAGGTAGTACACAGATGATTCACCCATAAACAACCGGATTTGTATGTTTTGTTAATTTGTTAGACCTGTGAATTTATGTAGACGAAAGAGGTCAAATCACAGTCTACATTGTTCGGTAGCGAGTACCAACTTATGTGAAAGACTTGTAAACATTCAAAGAGGAACGACGTAATAAAATCCGGATCTCAGCGAGGGGATTACGGTGAGTACGTACAGGCATGCACGTGTTCATGTAAAGGGTCCCGCGGAACTCCTCCCGTCTGTATGTATGTAGGTATGTGTGGCGGCAATGGGAACCTACCTGCGAGTACGCACAAACAAGTGTTTCCGGTCATGGCGCGATATCCGGTGCGCTTGCGCAACTTATCCTACGATTTATCGGCGGATCTTATTTCAGTTTTGAGTGTCATCGTCATGAATACGGCGAACAGATTATGAACGTACATTGAGATTTGACGGAAGTGTGTACCTGTAACACGGTCTGATGTTTGTGACGCTTGTGCTGGGTTGGAATTACAAACGATTTAGTCATAATTATGTCACTCAACAGTTTTATCATTACAACATTCGTAACGTTACTCTTTTAATACCCGAAGACAGAGGCAGAGGTACACCTACAGAAGTTTGTACACTAACACTTCGCAAACCATGTTAAGATTCTTCCAGATAAACTTTAACATGCCTTAATCTTCTCGGGCGAGTTTGAAAAATGAATAGTTAGTTACCATTTAATTCAGTAGATATTTGTGTCAAGTTTCAAGTTCATAAAGCCAAGAACAAAAATGTTTCTTACAAACGAAATCCTCCTATTTCAATCCTTAGGGGTGGATCAAAAAATATCTTATAGGTTAGTGGATATCTAAACTACAAAAGTAACCAGCTAGCCAAAGGAGAACAGCAGCACTGCCTGCAATCTTGGAATCACGTTTAGACTCCGCGAAATGCGAAATGACTAAAGATAACAAGACAACTAAGTGACAAGTGGACAACGTGAAATTAAAAAGTACACACTGTATATTTTTTAAGTCTCGTCACATAATGGCCATCTTCGTCTGACCTTTTATATATTATGTAGAACTAGTTTCCTTTACCTAACGTAAATACTGGAAAATAATTAAATTGACCGGTTCTTAACAAATGTGTCGGGGGTTTAGGAACCACTTTTAAAATTAATCCTTTGAAAAGGATCTAAATATGGCACGCATTTTGGTTTTGGATAAAGTATTAAAAACCAATATTGTTACAATATTACCAAATAAATTAATTATGCTTATAACAATATTTGTGCATAATCAATTAATCACAGTCATAAGACAGGCTACATAACGATTTAGTTGCGTTGGTTTAACTCTCACGTATCGTTTGCGTAGCGGTTTCGTAGAACGTTGGCGTGGTCAAGTTCGACAGCGTTGCCCTGTTGTTACATTGCAGTGGCCACGTAGTGCCATATAGCGTCTACAAAGCGAATGTGCACCGTTTCTATAGCAGTAATGTAGAAAGATAAGTCGTGTTTTCGGGAAATCGGTGACACGTAGCAAAAGCGTAGCGTATCGTAGCGCGGGCGTAGCGGATGCGATGTAGCGCAGTGTAGCTTAGGCGTAGCAACAGTGTAGCGTTCTTGTAGCGTTTGCGTTGCGTCTGTCTCACAGTCCAGAACGCGTAGCATGACCGCCGTAGAAACGGGCTATGTCGACGGAAGAATCGACAAACTGACACTTTGTCATTGTTAATCTGTCATTATGTCGATTCTTCCGTAGACAAAAGTCGTTTCTACTGAGGTCATGCTACGCGTGCTGTAGTATCTACGACGGTTGCGTAGCGTTGCCGTAGCTTTAGCGTATCGTGTCTATAGCGCAGTGGTAGCAGGTGCTCTGTGTTTACGTAGCAAAAGCGTAGCTTTCCCGCAGCGAATGCTTTGCGTCTGCGGTCTGCTTCGTGGAGACCATAGACGGATCAGAAACTGCTTGAGCTTTGAGACGGTTTATTATAAAGTACATGACTGTCGCCGACCCTAGTGAGGCACCTCGACGCGGCACGGCGCAGTGAAGGCGCGGCCCGTGGCGTCATTTGGCCACGACTGGCCCGCGACTCAAAATAGATAAGTACAGAAGATTGATTCCATACAACAAGTAAAACAGATGCTTAGCTAGTCACGCTACTACTTACAGTGAGGGTGAGAGTATCCGTGACTTTCACGGTTTTGTTTTGAGATCATCGCACGTTTTGTTTATATGTGTGTACGATTTCACGCGTTTTATGGCACTGACCTTCTGTTCGTATCTGTTCAGTGCCGTAGAGCTCGCAGTCACAATAACAACGAGTCCTGCAGGTGACGGCCACTCAATAGCGCTGATTACACCGCCATTCAACATGCGCCATACTCGAACAACCTGTTCCTATTAATAAATCACTTTTATGTATATAATCAAATGTGTTACCCATTCGATCTCTAATGTTACCGGTTTATGATGTGCTGTTGAAAAACTTACTTGTTTCTTTATTTTTAGTATTTTATGTTCAGTTGAAAAGGATACAGACAGCCTACCAGACTAGAATAGATCACTGTACAACGAAAATGTACTTAGCATCTACAAATAATTATATTAACAAAACATTTTTAAAAACAAAGATTTGCTGCACGCCATATAGCCTAACATCCCGCTATACAACGACCTTCACCGAGCTGGTTAATGGATGAAACTTATTTCATATTAAATTTAATATGTCAATAAATATATTAGGGCTCTGTATGGTGTCGGACGTAAAGAATAGCACCATCCCATATCTTCCCGTGGGTGTCGTAAGAGGCGACTAAGGGACTTCCCAGAGAATGGGCAGCAGCGTTATCTGTGCTTTTGTGATCATGGTACTGCGATCGCCAACCCGCCTGCCAAGCGTGGCGATTATGGCAAAACCCCCCATGTTACGTCAATGTGGCGAAACTTGGGGGAGGCCTATGTCCAGCAGTGGACGTCTTTCGGCTGAAATGATGATGAATAAATATATTGCATATGGGTTGCCTACAAAATTTCAGTCCAGGATATGATAAATTAATAAATAATTTATTTTTATTTTTATAACATTTCGCCGGTTTGGTTAATAAACAAATTCCATACCAATCGAAAGTATAAAGCCCATAAAATATGCAAACGTTAGGTTGCCTTTTTTTATTCATTAACCAGACCGGTGCAAGTTACTAGTATCGATTTACCTGTTTATACCTGCCTACCCGAGAGTTGTGACGGGAAAAGAAAAGGCAACCTAACGTTTGCATATCCTATGGGCTTTATACTTTCGATTGGTATGGAATTTGTCTATTAACCAATCCGGTGAAACGTTTAAAAATAAAATTATACTGACAGTTTTTTTTTTTTGACAACCCATATGCAATATATTTATTGACATATTAAATTTAATATAAAATAAGTTTCATCCGTTAACCACCTCGGTGAAGGTCGTTGTATAGCGGGATCCTATACAATAACTTTTGCATGGCAACCCAACTGTGACAGACGGAAGTAATAAGAATGTTTTATTTTTCGGGTGTAGGATATTTTTCATACAAAATTACTTTTTTGTGTTATAAAACACGTTATTACTTTTATGCCACACTATAATCTTAAATGCAAATATTAAAATGCCATTTAAAGTATTAAGTTACAGTGTAGATTTATTGAATGCAATTGCCATATCCGCTTCCGCTGCGTAGTGTCGCGCACGCGCCGCGCGCCTCTCTCTGAGCGCTACTTCCGCTGCTTTCGATTGAACGCCTCATCGGCCCTTTCTTTACGAACGACTATAAATCAACTGAAATAAATTGTATAATATTTCCAATGATGCACGTTCTCACTATATATATTTATATTTTAGTTCATAGAATCATGACCCAAATGATGTGCTAAAGAACTTTACTACTATAAATTGTGTTATCAAAACGGAAGTTAACTATTTGAAGCTAGATGAATATCTTGATAAATATTAGTACAACAAAAGGACAGTATATCTTCCGTCCACCGTCAAGTCTATCCGAGCGCGTCAAGTTCCAGTCAAGTGGCAATGCGTAAGTGCGCCTGCGCCTGTGGAGGCGAGGCGCGCCGCGCGACGCTGCGCCCGCGCGCCCTGAGGAACCATCCCATTGTCTTCATATCATTAAGGCCATTATATTTGCTTGTTCAAGCGTGCTTTTATCGTTTGTTATTATAACTTTGATCAGTGGCTGACATCTTCATAATGATTTTCAATAATCATTGTTTTATGATTCACAAACAATAGCTGTAATCACAATGCTAATAATAACCTCGACTCTTTTATAATTTGGTTAAACAGAAAGCGATATCGGGGTTGGTCCGGGTACGTAGGACGTGAAAAGAAAGTAGGTTAAATGAGACTTTCTATTGTTTCAGACTATCACATTAATTGTTTGTAATGTTTGTGCTGTCTATCAATACGGCTATCGAGTACTTATCACCAGAATTATAAATAAGCTCATTACAATGGGTATGCAATGTAAGCATACCTATTTGGAATAATACCGATTATTAAGATCTTGTTACTATTTTTTACAATTGACTTAAGACATAAGACACCGATCAACGACACAAGTTTGGCATACTTTTTTGTAATTGACTCCGCTTAATATTGCAACTAAATTCCTGAGTCAGGCGAAGTAAAGAGGTCAATGACAAAGTACAAAGGAGAATTAGGTAAGTACTTAATAATAAACGGCTCAAGTTGTAACCGGAGTCCTTTACTACACTGTAATTTGTATCGATCCTTTGATCAACTATTTGGGGTGTTTATGAGTCCGCGTTCACCAGGATCTTTGATAACGGACGGCAGCGATGACGGATACTTAAAACTGGCGCTGACGTATTGAAACATTCGATTTTATTTTTAAAGCAACGATTGTTTTACTAAGTTTGTCGCGAAAAGGACTTGAACTCTTAAACTTGGCTCCGACTAAAAATGGATATCTCAGGTAAGCAGTAGGTACAATCAGCTGTGATTGTAGTTTAGTCTTCATTTCCCATGTTGGGATACCAACCCACCGCGCATCAATGAACTTAAATTCATTTAATGATCATACTTTACACGAACATGATTATTGACTATAAAAAAACTGTAATGTTTTGGAGAAATTACGACTGGTCGTCATTTATTACGAGCCCAAAACATCGAGTCCTTCTCAAATCACGGATTTAAGTTCAAGACACGTCAAAGTGATTTACCTTTCTTTAGCACTTAAAATTCGAAGGCCATTAAACCGAAGGAGATTTCAACGGAGACGATGGCCCGTAAAAGTTTCGCAAGAGTCGCTCGTAACCCATTTTGGTTATAACTCGCCGTGACGCGCCGAGCTTTTACACGGCGAGCGAAGAAAATAGGGAGACGGGCATCGCCGAAAACAACAATGAGGTACTGTTACCATAATGACACTTTATGAGCACAAACATCGGGCCACAGCCGAACACGACACGGTCGCGGTCGCGATGCACGAATGTGGACCGCGCATTGTTTCCGCATTATACTCGTACCGCCGGCAACGAGGACGACATTGATGCCTCGCGGACAAAGGCACCCATTGCAACAGCCGACCCGCCGGAGCCGACCTCCATCGACATTCAGATCAATTCTCTGAAATGGATTTGATTGCTGAACTCATAATTTTCTGGCTACCGTATCCGTATTTTCAATAACTAAATATGTCTATTTGATAAGAAACTCGTTCAATAATAACTGATTTCAAATCGCAACAAGACGCCGTAACCTTTACAGCACAAGCACAATGACGAAGTAGGTACTTCTATGCCATTTCTAGCCCCGTTTGAAGTTTAGGAGAGCTATTTCGTTTGAATAGGTAAGATACTCTAGCAGTAGGTTTAGGCTAACACTAAATTTATTTTTAATTCTGAGTTAATTTTTACCTTCTGCTTATTTGGTGACTGGCGGCTGGACCGTTTAATCGTTACAAGTAATGCAAACCACATCATTGTATGTATGTATCATTATGCAAGTGAATTCTTGTACCGTTCAACCCAGCTCACGTCTGAATCTTTATGTCCGGGATGATGAAGTTGTAAATAAATACTTACGAAGCCACAAAATTGGATGATTTTACTCATTCCTATATACGTGTAAACGATAATAGCTTTAAATTGAGATATAAACTTTCTGATTTCGTGTAGCTTTCTTCGTTAATGGTATTGTGGAAAACGGTCATTGTGGGTCAGTAGAATATACTTCTGGTTGGGTTCGCGCATGCTAGGTAAACGACAGTATCGTAGGATATGAGACCACATAGTCGGTGCTCGGTGGGCGGTCGATAACATGACACGTATCAACATTAGCGTACACGAGGACCGCAGCGCCGCGGCTCACCGGCTCACCGTCCGGTGCGCACGCAATGTTCTCTGAACAAAGTGATGCCGTGTGACTTGCACAGTGCACACTGCGCCGTGCACTATGCGCACAAGATCGCCGGCCGTGTGGTCCTGCAGTTAACGCTGCGCTCAGCAGAGCCCCCAGAGCTTACTAATATTACGACATAATGATGTCTACTAGATTGTGGCAAACTTGGCCACTTTATTTATCATTTCTAACTAACTTCACATTAGCAAACTACATATTTCAATTCGGAGACTAAGGTCTACGAAATTATTTTTAACACTACATATCATATAGCAAAACATTCCAATATCTTGGAACCAAAATCAAATTTTGAACCATGCCGCGAGGTTTTGTGATTGTGTTCTGACATTCTATCAGCGATAACGATGATGAAAAACTCAAAAACCCGTACATTTGTGTCATCGAAAATCTTTTTTAACAGTACATTTTCCCAGGCAGGCGGATTACTTTGCGTGATTAATTTCATCATCGCTGCTCTCAAAACGAGAACTAGAACTAAAAATTCGAAGACATGGGACATCTACCAACCCGCACTGGGCCCGCGTGGTGGATTACAGCTTACAGCCCAATCCCTATTATAGAGAGGAGGCCCGTGTCTCAGCAGTGGGAACATTATAGGCTGATGATGATGATGATGATGAGTACATTTTCATTTTAGCAAACACTTTAGTAAAACTTAAAAGACCACAAAAGAATTGTTTAGAAAAATCTTCATATTAGTTAAACTTCATGTTTGCCCATTCGCACAAACACTTTTTAACCACATAAACTGAAACTTGAAATGTTAATGTAATTTAACGGTTTTGATAGATATTTATTATTCAAATGATTATGCATAAACATAATTGACAAGGGCAGAGGATACGGTACCTACATGGTACATCACATGTGCTGTGTGCGCGCGTGGGCCCCGGCCAGGTGCGCGCAACAATCTCGGCAGTTGTCCCTGCGCACGCGCACCCTCGGTGCGCTTTTAATAAATTTCAGTACGTCCATAAAAAAGGATCTATCAAAAGATGGCGACTAAATCAACCGGTGTTCAGTTGCAACTATGCAGCGCGGATCGGTCGCCCTCTACGAACAAAACACCGTTTGTTGGGTGTGCAAACAAGTTTTGATTAAATGAAAAGGTGTCCCGGAACGGGTGTGTCTGTCGTTTGCTCAAAGTAATTACATTTCATTTGATATCTGTGCCTAAATACATACTAACTATGCCATTTGAACGGCGTGGCAATTAATTTTCGTAGCTACAATTTTAGCCACGTATCTGCATGGAAGCATGAACAATACGTTTGTTATGCCGAAAATCGCCGTTAAGTCTAATATAGTACATCAATACAAGGTATAAACGGAACCTTCATGAAAACGGCAATCAACCGTTCTGTACATAAAACTAAGTAACGCAATTTTGATTACTGGAAAACCACTTTTTTTTTGGGGTGAAAAATCTCGTTGTACGCACTCAAAACACTGTTCTGATGGTTGCATTAGTGTTTAAAGTAAAGTTGAACACAAGAGAATCTAAAAAAAAAAACTTGTGAAACAGTTGAAACTTTGATCCCCAGTATCTGCGTAGAAGGCCCAGGTATGGTCTTGAATAAAAATTTATCGCAATGACGATCATGACATGACGATATTTATGTACCTATTTTTACACCCATTAGGTATAATGTCTAGGAATGTTGGCCTTGTTTTCTTGGCTTTTGGTATAAAAGTAGTAAATACACTTACTTAAATATCCTATTTATAATTTCACGACAAGACTAAGAAATGTTTCTAATTATTTTGTTTTTTATTCATGGTCCCCGCGCTCTGGACAGTCGTTCATTGATGAAAAGAAAATTATGGTTCATCTGAAAACATTTCCCACCGTTAATACCTTGAACGCGGAAATAGTGTAACTATAAAAAAGCTCTTGCACATCAGGTAACAATAGTGCCCCATTTGTTGCAGATAAAAAATAATAATGTAACCGTTATTCGTCATTTACGGTTCTGTTAATCCTGTACCGAATGATCTACTTGTTCGAGCCTGCTCCGGCGCATTGGATGCAGCTGTCCCCGCGACCCCAGGTCTCTCTCCCCTTCATACCGTACACTATAAATACCTTTTCGGGCTAAGAAATGCAAAAAAACCCTATAACGGTGAGATTTTGGAAAAAAATATCGAATGTGGGAAACGGACGATTGCCGTTTCCCTAGATTGCAATGTTATTGTTCCTATACGTTGTAACGGTATGAATGGCATCACATATGTGCGTATAACGCAGATACGTCACGTCTGAGACGTAAGCTCGAATCAATATTGGATAATATCAATAAAGATTACTTATTACTTAAAAATATTTTGTTGTACACACACAGATGATATGTTGAGGTTTGAGATAGCTTTATAAATATATGTAAAGTTATATAACTAAATGTATGATATTGTATCGATAGAATGTCTCGATTATTAGTCTGTTGAAGAGCTGCGATTTCACTAAACGACTCAGTAACAAATTACAAACTGTTAAAATTGCCTTTTGGTTGAAAAAAGGCAGAAACAAAGAAATTACTAAAAAACTTTTGAAAAGTATTCTCACTGTTTGGAAGAAGCATAGCGGGTAGCGGGTGTAAAGCAAATGATTTTATTGCTTTAACCAAATAGTTACCTACTTATCGATACGGGGAGTTTCGTACTGTTAAAATTATTTGCATTTTACACTTCATAATCCTAATGCAGAGAGCAGCGGTGGCCCAGTGGTGGCAGCCCCGACTTACGAGCAGTAAGCCGTGGGTTCGAACCCAAGCAGGCACATTACTTGTAATTTATTTCACCACCACTGCCCTCAAGACGGTGAAGGAAAACAACGTGAGGAAACCGGCATGTCCTGGAACTAAAAATTCGAAGACATGTGACATGTACCAACCCGCACTGGGCCTGCGTGGTGGCTTACAGCCCACTCCTCCTCCTCCTCTCATAAAGAGGAGGTCTGTGTCCCAGCAGTGGGAACATTATAGGCTGATGATGATGAATCCTAATGCATAGGTTGTTCCGTGGATGGGTGGTCAACCATTACATACGGAGTTTCCCCCGCACCTCGGAAAGCACGTTAAACCCTCATTGGTCCCCGGCTGTCATTTGTAGATCTTTGTCAGACAGTCGTTACAGGTCAAAAGTCGGACAACCAGTCTTGCCAAGGGGTATCGTGTTACCCAGTTCTAACTAGGTTGTGGAGGTCAGATAGGCAGTCGCTCCATGTAGAACTTGTATTCAACTGCATTCGATTAGACTGGAAGCTGAGCCCAACATATGTAGTTGGGAAAACGCTTGGCAGATGATGAATCTTTACTAATCAAAGAAAAAAGGACCAGGAAGAAAAGGAGATTTTTTTCATTGAAGTTTTAGCTTAAACTGACCTGGATTGTTTTTCACCTCATGTTAAGTGATTGACTCACTCAGTAAGTATGTGGAAACAGCAACGAAATCGAAACAGGAACCTGACAACAAATAAAATGAGATTAATCAAACACTTATAATAAATCCATATCTTCGATAAATGGTTATCACGCGAGTTAAAACCAAAACTGGGAGAGTTTCTCCTCACAAAAAGCTAAAAGATGCAATAAATTCTTTAAAAAAAAAACACCAAAATGTTCCTACTAAATCGGAACTTTCAGTTACATTGACATTTATGTACCACCGAAAACCATTCATCTCCCCGATACCTACCTCAACAGACGTTATACATAGCACGTAGCGCATATGTGTAGATATAAATAGTGCGTCTGCGCAGTCGCGAGTAGCACACAAGAAGGCCGTAGCAGCCCGCAAGTCGCAAGGGAATGCGCGAGGGGTGAAAGGTGGCCGGTGCGAGCGGTGACGCACCGGCCGCGTAGCGTGTGCCCAAATCTCAGCTGTTGCCGCGACAAACTATACAGGGTGCTGCTTTTATGTAGTTTATTATTTCTTGTTTTAACATTAGTTATGGCGGGATATTGAGAAAGATAATTATAGAAACGCACTTGCGTTTGTTTTCTTGCTACGGCGTAGCACGAAGTGACTAAAACATCTTGTTTTTTTTTAATTTAATTTTGTAATAGCAGTAAATTTATATCTATTATGTAAGAACAATTAAGTAAATTTTAATGATCCTATTTATTTAGATGTACAAAAAATGGTAAACACTCAGGAGAATCGTTTATGGATTAACTAAATTAGTATGCACCTGTAAATTTCAGTATGATATTTCATAATATGATCAAGTAAACCCAAATAACCGACAACTTATTCAGAAATGTCAACACATGAAACGTTTAATACCTCATTTTATTGAACAGCCTGTATAAGACTCAATCCATCTGTATTAAAAGTGTTTATAAAAGCGTTGAATGGCCCTGTGCGCTTTATATAGAAAACTCTACAGCTATGCCATTATTTAAAATTAAACTACTCACCTACCTGCACGCAACGCTCTGGGTACCAAAACTTCGTAAGTCATACAACACCATTCTGTTCAATTTTATACCTTGCAACAAAAATTTATTTTTACTAAAGTTCTTTGTTATATCCGATTTCAAACCATATCGCGAGGTGCTTATGGTTTAACTTTGCTTCCATGCTATTAGAACCAGTTAACCGAAATATGAATTTCTCACTTCCAAACTGACAAAGTTGCTACGAGCAGAGTGGTACTTGAGTCCTTTCGTAGTCCGCGAACGAAACAATGAATGGGGGAGACCCTAATCGAGTTGCTTATTTCCAGAAGGTACTAGGTGTCGCGGAGTTGTAAGGGTTGGTATGGCGTTTAGACCGTTTGGTAGCAAGCCGGCGGTTCCATGCAGATGTGCGATTCGGGTACAGACATGTGATTCTGCACGCGCAGCCAGCTGCTGGCATAGCTGTGCACTGGTTCAATACAATGCAGGGTCGGACTCGGCTCGTGGGTGCCTGCGCTTTGTATAACATTGATGTGTAGGCAAGCTCAACAAACAATGATACAAATCCATACAACAACAATGGTAGGTACAGTTCAGGTGTGCATGGGTCGGTCGTTAGTTCGACGGAGTAATAATAACAGATAACTGTGTAGATAATAATACTGATAAAAATTTATGGCTTACTAATTGTCTTACCTTTGAAAGAAATTAAAGCTACTGCTTGTGAAGTGCTAAGTGGTCTTGAAATTACTTGCTGCTTTTATGTCCAGCATAATGAAAATATTTTTTTTTTGTTACAAAATAAACTACATGTGTATATCTATTACATCCAAAATACGGTGTCTGAAGAAATGGATTAAATTGACATCTTCAGGACGAAATCTACCTATTAAAGATTTTAATCTCATTCATTTTCATTGTTTACATTACCACTAGGGCGACCGCATAAGTAAATGTCAACTAACCGCTAAACGTAGCCCACATAATTAAAACTAATATCATAATAATTTAAATGATCGTCAAAATTAATTCCATCTTACATTAGGTTCATTTGCATGTAATATAAGCGAGAAATTAACTGCCAATTGTGTGACATTGACAGAGCTGTATGACTGTGTGGCACCACCTGCCCCGGGCGCGGCGCCCCTGTCCATCGCTATTTCCGCCATACTCCATAGCGCACGGCCCCTGCGCCTGCGCCGCTCGTGCCGCGACCGTTACGCACGCGCCCCTGCCCCCGCGACCTAGCACCTGGCCGCAGCCGCCGCGCTGCCGCACCCCGCCTCGCAGCCGCCCCATACCATATCACACTTGTTAATAACGAAGATACGATGACACCAAACCAACGTATTTAACACCTATTACATAACATAAGCATAGGAGGATCTCGTGGCTAAATAATAACAGACGCCCAGGTCGATCTTTAAGGTTAAGCCGTGCTTGCTGAGGTTGGTCTGTGGATGGGTGACCATAATTACATACCGAGTTTCCTCCGTGCCTCGGAAAGCACGTTAAGCCGTTGGTCCCGGCTGTCATTTGTAGATCTTAGACAGTCGTTACGAGAAGTCAGAAGCTAAAAGTCTGACATCCAGTCTTACCAAGGGGTATCGTATTACCCAGTTACTGGGTTGTGGAGGTCAGATAGGCAGTCGCTTCATGTAAAATAATGGTACTCAGCTGCATCCGGTTAGACTGGAAGCCGACCCCAAGATAGTTTGGGGAAAGGCTAGGCAGATGATGACATAACAAAAGCATAGCAATAAATAAGTAGGGATCCCCAAAAAAAAAAGAAATTGTTTTTCTTTCACGCTTTCACGGATAGAAGCTTTTTATCGTAGACTTCTCTGATAATAGTGCTAACGCATAATATAACATAACATTCTAAACTTTGATGAGAACTGCAACGTTCGTACACAATAAACACTACATCATTTTACTGAACTCCTTCCACGAATTTGTTATTAGTTCTGTCAATAAGGTAAACAAAGTGATAAACATTAGTATAGTAAGATAATTTTATTCTCTTAACGAGTTGACTAAGTACTTGTCCATTATCAATGCGCCATTCATTTCGATAAAACAATTTGTCTAATGTTGTTTACCATCTACCATCTACCGGTGTTATGTTTACGTTTCCCAAGCGTAATCGAGATAACGTTTCATTCACAGGAACCCCTAATAATTAGTTAATGAATGACAGATTGTTTGTTCTAGTCGTGTCATTATCGCCTACTTACTTACAGTGTCGAAAGCCTGCATGACTCGATAATGAAGAGGTCTCGTTTTGCCATACCAAGTATTATTGTTGACGATCGATCGAAGCGATTAGTCACAGGTATTATTAAATACAATCGAGATGTTCATGTCAATTACACGTTGATCCCTTGACACATACTTGTAGGTACGCTGAGTCACGATTTGCATTTCACCTCGCGCCATGATCCTCGTCTTCATGATATCATAAGCGACTTGAACGTTGAACTTGCATAGCCAGCAAAATTTATGGTGAAATCATATCGCAAAGATTAACTTCCTTGCTTATTCATAGAAATCTCACAATGAAATGACAATGATCTAATAAAAAACAAATGCCATAAGTATTAGATTAGAAAACAAAGTTAATTTCTATAAGCACATTGTAAGCATACCTGATACGATGTGCATAAAGAAATTAACTTTGTACCAGTACTGCTACTTCGATGTACCAGTACTAAGAATAAGCTTGTCCTGTATGAAATATATTGGTATACTACTTTAGTTGGACTACTTTTTACAGCGACACCGACAAATCTTAAAAATAGAACAAAAGCAATTATTTTAACGTTGGTTCTTCTTGTCGTGACGATCAGACGCGTCACGGTCAAGGTTCGTGATTAATAAACGTGATGTTCGGGATTTACCAAAGCTTCTGAAATACACATGGCTATATACCTGCGGTCTACATGAGTGCGTACATAATAGCTGGCCTGAAAGGGATGCACATAGCACATTGCCTTTGTAACTGTGAACTTGTTCTGTGAGAAACCCAAATTGCACGACGAACAGTCTGACCTGTGGGAATTAACACTGGTGGCATAAAAAATATAACAAAGACTCAATGGACGTTATATTTCCGCGTTGGGAAGGGGTTGTAAAAATATCTTGTTTGGTTTGATACACACACGGAACTGTTTTTGTTAACGATCTGCACAAACGGGTTCTCAGCCTTCCGGTTCCCGTTTATTACTATTATTGAATAAGATATCCGTTACGATCGTGTGATTTTCGGAGTGGACATTCCAACATGATTCTGTGACTTGTACCGGGAGGATCTTTTATCTGAACTTTGTATTGTTGAGTTAAAGTTCAAAAATATTACTCACTTTCTCACGATCTTATTTTTGACGACATCTGACCATTGATATTCAAACTTGTTTTAACATTATCTAATAATTTCCAACCTCCTCATTGCTTTGGAACATAACTTTGATTTAGGTAAACAGTTCAGCAAACTGACAGATAAATAATAAATTACACATAAGTAAATTGAATGAACACGTATAAACTTGCTCGTCAAGACGTAATAAAATGCTGATCCTGCATTCCTACCACAACAACACGTCGCTCTTTGATACTTAACATCATTTATAAATGCAAGCAAACCATTAATAAATGTTTTCAGTTCCGATCGTTTCAAAAGGCAAGTGTCGGTGAGATATGCAAATAAAATTCATTCCGTGTAACTTGTAGAGTCAGATATGATAAGAGTTACTCTTATGTAATTGTTGGTTGTTACACAAACGTTAAAGGAAGACGAATCGCAACAGGAAGGAGGACAAGGTCAAATGAGACGATAACTTCGCCCCGTGGCAAACAATTAATAATAACTCGCTGTGTGTCACCGTGGTATCGTACAGCATACCTTATTCGCTAACTAGGTCGATACATAGTCGCACTTATATGATTTTTGATTACTGAAGCTTTTCGATCAAGTTTCATTTAGGTATCTGCGATCCCTGATTGTGAGCTCGTGACGTATGGAAGTGCGTTCTTTGTTTGATGACATCTTAGGTGTTAAGTATTGCGAGTTCTTGAGTCATATGGTTTATTGCTTTGTTTGCGCTTCTCAGTTGTTTAGTTTTTAGTATTTAACAAGATATCGATGTTTTTAATTTTCTTCGACTGTATGGTGAATTGTATGTAGTACCTAGACTTATGTGTTACCTAGAATTATGTGAAGGTTACATAATGCATGTTCAGTTTAATGTCCGTAGGATCCTCCTGAAAATTGGAAATCCCCTTTACACTCAGAATTCAGTGCCTTCAGATACTATTTGAATGTTTACTTGCCGTAGCCGCCTACTTACCTAATTATGTACTACTTACAGTCCCGCGTTTAGCAGTTTATATTATTGTGTTGTTTATATTATTGTTGTGTTGTGTTCTGCGAATGTATTTTGAAGTGCACAGACATTCGTTTGCCTTTGTAATAAAGCTCGTATTCGCTGGTGCGCCGATGCCTCCTCGTGTTTCTAAGGAAAGTTTTAAGTGTGTCACTCTGTTTGTAACTACTAGTATTAGCAAGGTGTTCGTTGTAAGATAATCCAAAGAAACTATTGTCGTAGGCGTCGTTGGTACAAATATTTCTACTTCCAATGCACCTATTTATTCCTGTGTTGGCATTCTATACAGGTTGCGTTGTGAATAGAGATGTGTCTACATAGGTACCATATAAGTAAGATGGTACCTATGTAGACACATATTACCTAATTAGTTATTTACTGTATTTTTTCACCAACGACAATAACATAAGATACAAATATGGATCTAAATTCTGATTCATCATTTGTGTAAAACAATTCTTAATAAATAAGCAGGACCTTATTACCATTCTAACACTGTTTCATCTAGATAACTTAGTATCAGAAGTACCCGGGGGTACAGAGTTCGTTCGAGAAACGTCCAGCTGTTGCTGATGTCGTCAAGTTAAATTAACAATAGATGGAACCGAACAAAGGTATCGCAGGCATTTCAAAAAACGGCATTGGTTCAGTTCAAAGGTGCTTAACCCCAAGTTTTGTGCAAAAAATCGTTTGATTTGCGTTGAGAGCGTTCGCACCGGTGCGATGGAGAAGCTGGGCATATCGCACTGAGAGGCAGCGGTTCCGGCGCGCCGGGTGCGGAGGCGCAGGTGCCTGCCGCCCCGCGCCGCGCCGCGCCGCCATTGGCCGCGGCCCCGCGCCCTCCACCGATTGGGTACGGCGCACGTGCGAGGCCTACCCGCCGCCACCTGGCCCCGCCGCTGACGGGGAGCGCTTTATAAGCGGCGAACCTTCCCTCACCGCACCACTCGAGCTCAGGACGCCGACGAGTGCACGTACACGTCTGTCGCGTCCCGAACACGACACTGTTAACGCGATTTCGACGATATCTTGTGATGATTGGATTGTTACGATTTTAAGTGAACTTGTGATACGTTTTACGAACTATTTTTGAAGACTTTTTTTAAGTGTTAGTGAATATTGTGCAAGATGCTCGTGGAGGACTCACAGACCACTCGGGCTCTGATGACGAAGAAGTACGCACATTGTCCGCTGAAGAAGCGACCGGTGCTGGTGCGGGAGGAGCGGCCGGCGACGCCGCCCACTACGCCGCCTCACCCCGCCCACCTCGCCACGCGACTTTACTACGATTATCATTGTAAGTATCTTGTTATGTTATCAATTACTTAACAATTACCGACAAATTGAGTTATCTTAACAAATTCTATAACTTAGTTCACTTGTCTTTAAAGTCATGAAAATTAATTTCGAGAATAAGGGTGAATGCGTTATATTTGAAACATTATTTTTATGAAACTTATGGACCATTTTAAAATCATAAAATGATAAATATTTTAATAAATATAAACTGGCATGTCGTACTATGTTAAAAAGAAAACAATTTGGTACCTACTTAAATTAGCACTATCATTAAATTTTTCTTTTTGTTTTGTCTACAGGTGATACAGAAAACGATGAGCCACAAAATCTTAGCACAAAACCTGAAGACCTTTCTAAAACTGGCAACTACCCAAGCAAAGCTTCATCTCCGGTGTCGACAACGGCAGTTAAGGTGGAACCTCGCGAGTGGCCTCAACAGCAGCTCGAGTACCTGGCTGCGTGCCGCGCTCGCCTGGAGCCTGCGCCCGAGCTGGCTCGCCCCACGCCGCAGTACGCCTATCTGCCCACACTGTACGCACCCTACCCCCTGGAAGAGCTGTACCCGGCAGCACCATCACTGTCCCCACCTGCGCACCCGCAACTCTATGCGCATCACTACTCGCCCGCCTCACCACCATCATCAGTGTCACCGCCACCTTGCCCTGAAGACCTACGCTCACCCGGATCAGTCTCTTCGGACTCCGGAATATCCGTCTCAGCACCACGACGCCCTCGCTATCAGTGCCCGGATTGTGCAAAGTCTTACTCGACTTACTCCGGTTTGTCGAAACATCAACAATACCACTGCGCAGCGGCTGAGGGAAGCCTCGCAAGGAAATCATTCAGCTGCAAATACTGCGCTAAGGTATACACATCTCTCGGAGCGCTAAAGATGCACATCCGAACCCACACCCTGCCTTGCAAATGCCACCTCTGCGGCAAAGCGTTCTCCAGGCCATGGTTGCTGCAGGGCCACATCCGCACGCACACTGGGGAGAAGCCGTTCTCCTGCCACCACTGTCGCCGCGCCTTCGCCGACAGGTCCAACTTGCGCGCTCACCTCCAAACTCACTCAGACGTTAAAAAGTATTCTTGTTCCGGCTGCGGCAAGACGTTCTCGCGAATGTCCCTGCTGAGCAAGCACCTAGAGGGCGGCTGCGGCGTCCCCGGCGCCTCGCCCTACGAGTACCGGCCGGAGCCGATGCCCTCGTCGCACTCGCACCAGCCCCTGCCCCCGCCAGCGCCCGTGCATGCCTATTGAAAAGACTGAGCCCCGCAGGATCCTCGATCTCTTATTTAGCTGTAACACCCTCGAAGTGTTAGCGTTAGCTGAACGACGCTCTAGTATTATAAGTATTTAAATTAAATTATTTTTGTAAATGGTTTAAGTCTCAACTGTGTGTATATTTTTACGTTTCATATGTAGGGGACCAATGTAAATTTAGACTTTTTGGCTTAAATTAGAATAAGTTAATGTAAGGTTATATTCAGTCACATGAACTGTGGCTACGCTAGTCATATGGCATTTGCCGAGTGTCATACACTTATTAAAATTATATTCGTATCCTAAGCCATGTACAAAGTGCCTTAAGTATAAATTATTAATATATTCTGAGAAAAGTATAACATTATGATATTATTTTAATGTATCTACTGTATTAAAATAATACTTATCAATGAGGCTATAGTTAAGCCGACGGTCTTATCGCGTTCCTTTCTGTTACCTCCACAAGCAGAAAATTAAACATGTCATAAACTTAATTAGCTGTATTCTTTCACACAACCCTACACTCCTCCTCTCTCCTCTTTGTGAAAATCTTTCACAAGTCATCTGGGTTTATAGCATTGGCCACATTATGTTCTACGAAATAGTGGTTGGATCACCGTATTCGGGATGCGCGTGATCAAGATCATGATGCGTGATCTCCATTTTGGGAAATAAGTGCTTTTACAAGTTCTTTGTGTAGAAATTGCACACTCGTATAATACTACGAAAATATCAGTTATCATTATTTAAAGTTAAGTTCGTATGTTTAATTTAGACTTAAGGGTCGTAGATGCTTAAACCGCCTAGAACTTGCTCTCACAAATAAATTATTATAATCAGGCTTCGACCCTAAATTACTAAAAGATTAATTACAATCAAAAAAAATTTTGGCCAATGGTGGCGGGCGAGCATGCTCTTATGGATAATTGGTTTACTAGCACAAGATCAAGCGGTGTAAGAAAAAGTAGTAGTGCAGTAAAAGGAGGAAAAAAAGTATTGGCCAGAATGTAATAGGTGCGGCTGAATATGGAGATGAGCATGATAGAGATGAACACACGTAGACAACAGATAGAAGAAGAGGACAAGCCGTGGCGCCTCCAAATGAAGGGCAATGGTAATGTACCAGAGAATCAAGTTACTGCTTAGAAATATCACTCCGTCTTTTATCATGTGGCATGAGCTAACCGAGTTCCAAAAAGAACAAACATCGCATCATAATCTAGCAGAATAGAAAACAATCTTATTTCACCGGAACTTGAACCTTCTATCATTTACCACTAAATAAACAATGTAGCATCAAAATCTAAACTATAAACCATAACCAACGTTTTAATAGGCAACAAACATAGTTCGCGTCGCGTCTACTTTAGACGCAATTTGTGGTTCAGTAAGTGGTTATTTAGCGGCAGCGAGTTTATCGAGACAATAGCGCAAAGCACCGCGCACCGGGGCACCGGTCTGATGTGGGTCGAGCATTAGACGGTGGGCGCCAGGCCGCCGGTCACCCGGCCACGAGGTCACCCGCGGGCCCGCACCCGCCGCCACCTCCCCTATGCCTAATTAATGGGAATACCTAAAATGTCCACCAATGTTACTCAATACTCTACTACTAAACTTTCTTCAGCTTTCTCATAATTTTTCTTACTGGATATTTTAGTGTAGGAAGCTTCTTTGAATTCGTTAACTTAAAAGTGTCTAACTTCCGTATGCAATTCTACTTCATAATATAAAGTTTTGTCTAACTAATGCGCATATAAATATTTGCAACTATCGTTGAGATATCAAGGCTACCGGTATGACCACTTTTCCGCTTGTACGCGGTAGGAAGAAAAGACTAAGAATGCAGGTACTTTACGGTTCATAATAATGAGGTAACGAGCTATGTACCATCTCGTTACCCGTGCTTCGCATGATTTTCTTAGTACGAAGCTACGGTCTTGCAATCGCTAAAAAACGGGCTGATTAAATAGAAAAACGCAAGAAAAAAATAAACATTCTTCTGAAAATGGTAGAAGGGTGAGAAAAAAGTTCAAAGTTCCGGGGCTACTTCTCTTTTGAAGAAAAGTTTAAGAAAACTGAAACCCCACTGTGTTAAGATCTTCTTGAAACTCACTATCACGTTACATATATTTACATAATTCTACAACAACAACAGCCCGCTACAATACCTATGACATTGATTATATATCTCTAAGTGAAACTTTGTAATTCAAATCATCAAGCTCGAGACATTGTTTCCCAACATTTACGCAAACCACTGACTCATTCAATGAATAAACATTTAAAATCTAATTGACATCGTAATCCAATAAGTTTATCAGAACATAAAGCAGATCATGAGGGTTACCAGTACGAAAGTTGTCCAATAAGATATTAATCTCTCCGATAACCTTTGACCCTGTCAGGCAAGTGCACGTTTCTTAAACGTCAGATAGGTACTTATTATTGGCACTTTTCTATGGATTTGTTTGAAATTAAGATATTATCGAAGCAAGTTACGAAACATAATATTGTTAACAATTAAGCATCGAGATATTTTTAAACCGTAATCGTTCGTCGTAGCGACATCTGTTGACGACTTATACGTACCGTAACATTTATAGAACGAGAAAAAGCACTTTAGGATCTACTCTCCTTTCAGTCACTGAAAAGCTTTAGTTCGTTGAAACGTAAAAGTGGGCCTTTGAGTTTTGACAATAAGAAAAAGTGTCCCTTTAAGTATTTCATCAAATTAGTCCTTCGGTATGTTACGAAGTTACGATATTCCTTTCTCAACGCAATGTACGCGGAGCCTAGTTAAATTACGTTAACGATAGTGCGAGGACACACACGGCAGCGATAATAGGAGACAATACACATTATCTTATATGCCAATTAGTGGAAGTCAGTGAAGACGTGTCGTTGAGAGCGCGAATGCGTGTGCGAGTCGCAGTGATTGGTCACCGGCGACCACCGCGGCCGCAGCGAGCGCGGCGCGTGCGCGGCGTCTCCGCACGCCCGGCCAATCCAATGCATTCTCATTAATTAATTCTGTTCCTATTTGCATCGTGATTATCTAATCCGATATCGATCGCTGATATGCGGTACCAATTAGAGTTCACACCTAATAGTCTAATAGAACTTTGAACTTTTCTATTAGTTATAACTTATAAGTGATCGCCTTAAAGATAACGCAAACGGGTTTCGACACTAATTTGACCTCGTTCGAGAAGAGCTTTGGTATTGTTATGTTTAATTATTTATATCTTTTAAACTAGAAACATTATTAATGTAGTACGGAGATTTTAGATAGATAATAATGTGAACGTGTGTACGTACTTGTTCGTGAAATAAAGCAATTTGCAGAGTTGCGCAAGGCGTTCAGCGCGACGTTACCGTTCGGCACTACGTTATGTGCAGCGCTGAAGAGGCCACGTCGTACGTAAATATCTAGATCCGTCTAGATTTAGGGCTGGCGGCGGCAATGGACCAAGTCAAGCTGCGGCGATAAGCATGATTTGTAACGTCGCACGTCGCGTCGGCGCGTGCGCACAAATAAATGTGATTTCAATGCGCACCTCTCCATAAATTATCTAACCCACTCTTGATATGACATTGTAACGATTTATAATCTCCTCACACACTCGATACATTTGATGTTGAAGATTTCCGCCTGCAAACCTTTGTCTGAAACATGCAGTCACGTCAACATCATGTTGTTCAGTCACATCCAGCTTTTCAGAACGTACGGGAATACCCAGTGGTGATTTGTTTAAATCATGATTATTTATTAACATTTTGTTTACCGATTAAATCGCACAATAATTTAGGTGTTGATTACTTTTATTAATAGGTGTGTGTAATATGACTCGGCGTGTCCACACGGCGCACTGCAATTACACAATAATATAATCGTAGCACGATTAATCAAAACAATGAACATGGCCAATAAAGTTGGTAACAGCTACATGCACTAATCACATTAATACGGCTCGTGATAGGTACAGCATTATAGGAGGTATTTGATTTGTTTGATAATACTATTAAAATACTATTAAACAGATTAACTATAGAATTATACAACCAAGTTCGTGTGTCAAGAATAAAAAAAATGTTTATGAATAGAACTAATGCCTATAAGTACAAATGTGTGTTTAGTACTATTTTGTGCTACATACCCACCTAACTAACTACATACAAGCTTAGAACGTAAGTGTTAAGAGATATCTGCTTCTTTGTAGGGTACTTTTAAAATCCTTAGTTATCTTTCATTCAAATTGCAAGCTTTAATTAGTAGTTAGCCACTAACTAGTGTAGCGCTATTTTTCTGTGACTGCGCCCTGTTTGTTTTTGATAAAATAATTAGTAGCTTTCTACTTTTTCTAGAATAAAAACACTAATCATTACATAAAGAAGGTTACATTATTTGTAATCCCTGGAACTTGGGAATGCAGGGACCTCCCGGCACATTATACATTACACATAGCTTAATTAAATTGGAACCTGACACATTCAACATATTATCTTCACCAGAGACAAATCATACAATTTTTGAAGAATCGCCGAATAAAAAAGGCCGTGCATTTACAAATAGTTTCGTCACTTGAACACGAACTGATACAATCACGGAGTCACAAAGTCGACAGCCGTGTCACAAAGTCACAAGCACAGCTTTGTTAATAATTTATAGCTTTGTTAATTGAGTTTGATATCCTTTGCTCCAAGTTTCATAACTAATAATATTATATTGATCAGTGTCTGAATAAGTACCAATAAATTCTTAATGTCGTTATAATATTGCGTTGTTAAACCACTGGATTGTAGCACTTGTTGCACTGTTTTGCCTATTACATAATGAAAACGAGTTAAACTTCCTTATTCGACATTAAAAAGGAAAATATGTATACAAAGTCAAAACAAGGTTTGACATCTAAGTCTGGCTTTACAAAAACATCATGTGATGAATACATTAGTATCGGCCGACTACAATCAGAGAACAAACACACGTGAGTACGTCATCTCGTACGTTTTATGATTACGCGGGAGACAGATGGTGTCGTTAGCGCGCAGAGATCGAGGTGCGCGCCACGTGTGTCACCGGAGTGTCGCCGAATGTCCACAGTGTCGGGAGTGTCCGGAGAGTGAGTGTCGCGGCGGAGGTGTGACGGCGACGCGATAAATCGCGCGATCCTGTGCCAATAAGCACGACACAGGCCCGTGAGCTATGGGTAGCGCAGCGCGTGGGCGGCGACGACGTCGCGCTTCAACGACTCTGAAAAGATTATTCACCGGTAGCGATGCTTTGTGGATCCGCGTAAATGGATTCTGATGCTTTATTTCCTTAAGCTTGGAGGCTGTGATTGCGCAATCTTAGTTTTGTATCAACTCGATAAACAGAAGTGAAATAAAAGCAAATATTTATAGCTTAGTTGTCTCCATCGAATTGTTTTTGATAAAATACTTACCAGAATATTGTTTAATTTATTGTCCAGGAATCTGATGCGGAGCTGATAGTGAAAGACAGACGTAAAGTGCACTTATAGTTGCCTATAACTATCACGTGCTAAGTAAGGGTTAGTTTGTTACAGTTTGTGCCTAGCCTTTTGGCTGGCAAGTCAGTAGGAAATTATTTGTATAAATATAGGTAATCAATTTAGATTTGAAAATCTAAATTGAAATGTAAACAAGTTTATATGTGTAATATTAATGTTATAATTCAAATCTTAATTTTAACATTAATAAAAAATTGTAACATTTCGTCCGATACAAATTCGATTCGGCCGGCCAGTCAGTGGACAACGCGCTAACAAAAGACATCAACGGGCAGCGCGTTTACATCATTAACATGGAAATGTTTCAAAGGTTATAAATGTGAATGGTTTTCAACATAATAGTCTCTAATTTATCACGGTGATGTAAAATCGGAAGTATAATCTGCTATTCGTAACTTTCATTGACATTTTTTATTTGATGCCAATAAATAAACAAAGATTATGGAAGTGTGTAGGCAGGATGAGTCACGTGTCGAGTATCTCGAGCTTCGTAATAAAAACATACTCAAGCTATACTACTCGGCAGTCAGCAGTTGAGCAGCCGCAAACATTACCATCCAATATTAATTACGAACCGTCCGCGTCGTCTCTCAGTTCTCTCTCTGCAGTTATGCGAACCAGATAATAAAATATGCAGCCACTTTTTACCCGTCGTTTTAGGTGATGAACATATTTAGTGATAAATCCGGTCAATTTATTTAGTTAATCAATATTTCTGCCGTGAAGGGTAGGTAGGTATTCATTACACATGAACTAGCTTAGGTTAGATGTACTCGAGCGTTACAAAATGAAAGGAAATACTTACCTACGTCTCCCTAGGTATTTCATAAAAGTAATGTTTTTGTTTCACGGCAGAAATATTGATAAATTAACACATCTAATAAAAGATAAGAAGTTCTTTAACTAAACTAAACCACCCTGTATAAATCCCGAAACGTATGAAACCATTTTTGTTTCCTTGAGTTTTTGTCTCATCAATTCTCAAAAATTGGTTGATTCGTAATTTTCCATTTTTCTTGTTCTACACGGAACGGTTTCATAAATTTTTCATAGAGAAAACAAGATGCGAATCAAACGAACATAAATTCGTTATCAACGTTTCCTTGAGTGACGTGACATTTATGTAAAACTGTGATACGAATTTAATATGATTATAACAAAGCGCCCAGGGCATGAGTTATTTTTTACATTTCACATCGAGACAGTTACTCGGATCAAATCGAAGCGGTCTTTTGTTCTCGGTCGGTTTCCTTGTTCGCTAGAGGGCGCGGGCGTTAATACAATAATCTGGTGTCTGCATAAAAATTAACCGGTGTGTAACGGTACTGCGCGTAGGAGTCGCAAGCGCACCTCACCGCGCGCCGACCGCCCGGCCCTCACCTCCGACCCGCTCGTAACTGGCATCACGGCGACGATGCGTCAGGTTAACGGATCACTAATTATGCCATCCCGGTATTACGCATTTTTGTACAAACGTCAGCACATCAAGCTACCCGAAACTGTAAATTTTTCCCAATCGATGTTGAACCTAATTCTTTAACGATAAAGTTGAAAATCTATTAAAGTTTGACAGATTGTTGTAAGTTGATGTGATGGTGTAAGGTACAGACCTTACCACATACAATCCCGCATGATAAGCCATAAACAGATGAAATGAGTGCCGAGAGTTAACGACGTATTGCTACGCTGAAGCAGGATGTTTTGCGACTAGAGATCTCAAGTTACGACATTAACGTTTCAACTTGCCGAATTCAGTTGGACAATGGCGTATGTAATGACATGACAGGTGAGCATACTCGTACCATCGCATAGGATGTATGATAAGTAGGTACCTAGGCTAATAGTGTCAAATGGTGTGGGTATGACTTTTTGGGATACAATGGCGTGGTATGCGTTTGCTTGGAAACATCATAGCTACTGTAATCGGATTTCCAATCAGGCATTCTTAGCTCCTTTTAAAATGGCATCCTGATATCTTAGACGCGTTAGTAGTTGATAACATCCATTGATTCGTTTTGGATCCTGAAATTCAATGTGTGTAGCGAGCAGGATCACCTTTAGAGCTATCATCTATCACTGATGATTGTTTATTATTTTTGTAACTGAACCTACTAAACGTTAGTTGTACAAGTGGTCACACAAACAATTAAGTACGTAGAAAGTATGTCCTGACATGAGTCGACGTTAAATTGATATCCCAAGAATATTAATAATTAATGAAAAGGATCATCAATATCAACCGAAGGAACAAGAACATTTATTATATGAAAGTTAAACATTAATGGTAAATTCTCTTTTACTTTCTTTTTACATTGTGTATCTGGACTGGTGGAACATTAAAAACTTAATCATATCAATTAAATCGGCACCGCTCACTATAAGATGAGATCGTTACACGTGCGCGTTTATAAGGAGAAATCAGCACGGAGATATAGTCTCATCATTAAGAGCCATTCGTTAAAACCTACAGACAGTAAAATCTGTAACAAGCAACGTAATAAATGCAATAACAATGAATAAAATGGCAATAATAGCAGGTGAAATCACGACAGGTCCGGGTCGTCGTCCGTAATTATAAATAAAATACGGCAACCGCGCAGCGCCGCCGCCGCCCCCGCGCGCCTGCGTGCCGCACCGCGCCGTTGCCGCTGTGCACCGCGTCGCGCCGCACTCCTCCCGACACCTAACCTGTATCACTTTACTCACTGCTTTCAGAGCACAATAGTGCATTATTGTCCTTATTTGGACTTTCATACACACTCGTTCCAAATTTTGTACGAATACAAGCTCACCCACTAATGCAAGGATACGGGCGTTATTTGGACGTTTTGTTGTTTAATAAAAGTCACTTGGTCATACCGTTTTATGGTAACTTGTTGGCGTACAATTTAATACTGTCAAAAAAGTAAGGAAACCCAAAGCTTAATTTTATGCAGCGATGTAGATGTATCTATGCAAACCTGCCCGGGTGTGTAGCTGTTTGTTTTCTGTTCAGAGTTTGTTGGTTTTACTGACGCAACCGTTTTTTTTCCAATCTGTCAATCTAGCTTACTTAAATTTCATTTAATTCAATTTTCACGGGTTGCACCGTTACATCATCATGGCTGTATTGAATTGGAAGCACAAGTCGAAACAAAATCGTCGCGTTTTCGTAGCGCATACGTTGGCCACACCATACGGTAGACGCGTCTAGAGAATTTTAAATAGGGTAGGTAAGTCACCAAATGGTATAGAATCTATGTTACCATCACATAACACAACACTGAGTTGGTCTCGGACTAGTTGACATATTTAAATATGCGCAGCCATAGCTTACGCATCCCCCGGTGTTTTAATTACACGTACGTGTTAATGTTATAGGTAACAGCGTTATCAGTTATCAGCGGCTAACTCCAACTGTCGTGCACATGTCGGTTAGAAGAGTATTTGTAAAAATGTAAAAAGTGGTAACGTAGAGGATAGGGGTAGAGGGTGTGATGCGGCGGAGCGTGGCGGGCGGCGCGTGCGCCGGGCACAAGACCAGCACGTGCTGAATTCATCACTTTTTCCACTCACTAGGCCGTTGGACGTAGTTTCTCGTTACCGCTATTCAAGTAACGAGCGCCTACTAAAACGTATGTTGCGTAAACTCTTTTGCATGGCAACTGGTGGTCGCTGATAACCTTTGGCGCCTGCCTCAATAAAGTTAGCGTAGGCGATCTAGTTGTTTGTTCACAGCGGCCACCCAGTGTGCAGATATTATCCTTCATATTTTTACATGTTTTCTTGTTTTATTGGATTTGTTTATGGCCTTTTACAAATATATCAATTATTAAACCCACGCTGTTTGCCGAAATAAAATACTTTAGGTATTCTAGACCTTGAAGTTGTACGATTAAATGTTCATTTTAATGGAAAGTAGATATTTCAGAAGTTCACTACATTTATCGTGATAATGCACCTATTAAAGAAGATATATATTAGTTGAGGAATGTGATCTAGGATTTTATGTCCATCCGTCAAGATTGTTTTAAACGTTGCCTACTAGGAATTTTAAAAATTACATAACCGCAACTGGTTAGATATCAATATCCTCCGGACATCTTGTAAATTTCTAGTTAGAAACAGGTGAATGATGTGTGAATGTGCGGGTACCCGCATGATTTCTAAAACACAGGCGGCGTGGAATAGAATTGTTGTACACTTGCCCTTGCTCTGGCTATAATTTACTGAACGCAACGCTTTCCATTATCAATCCAAGAATGCTACATCAACAAACAGCTGATGATCATTTACCACCGCGGTCATCTTTCTACCGTTTTATCGTTTGTATTATGCTGACTGAGCCGAAACCTTATAAACGATTTCTTTTTTATAAAACGGTGGCGTGGATGGATTAGGCGTACAATGCCACATTCGCAAAATGACATATTGACGCAAAATGACACATTCGCAAATGGTCTTTTCTCAAAAAACGACACTATCAAAATGACACGTTCTCAAAAACTCACATCACATAATAAAAAATAAGCCTACTGGCCTACCTATGATAAGAATAAAAATATTGCTTTAGTATTTAATCACATTTTTATTCATTTCTATTTATTATAACATAAAATAAATAAAAAATGGTAACTGAAATAATGAATGAACTGAAATAAAATATTATATTTTTTTCAAAAAAGCTTAATGTTGTGGACCTATACTCAAAAAAAATAAGAATTCTGCAGAGATTCTGTTGCACAGGGGTCAGCTGTTTAATTGTAATATAAAAAGTACGATTTAATCTATAAAATGGCTATTTGTATAATTATTAATTGTAGAAAAGTTACAGTTAGATGGTGTTATTCATAAAAACATACTAGCGTCTAACTAATAAATAAATAAACTAATAAATTAAAAAAAACTAACTAATAAATTAAAAAAAACTGTGTCCGAAGTCACTTTTCGAGAACTTGACTTCGAACTTCGAAAATGGCATTTTGCGAAAATGGCATTTTGCTAATGTGACGTTTTGCGATGTGGCGTTTCCAGAATATGACAATTTGAGAACATGTTGCGAAATTCCAGTATGGCATTTTGAGAAGGTGGCATTGTGCGCCTAATCCGCGTCCCTATTCTGCTGCCTTCTGTTCCAACGTCAAGTAGGTACAGGGTGGTTGGTTTATCAGTTCAGGAATCTGGGGTGTATCCTAACAGCATAAGCTTAATGTTATAATGTTCTGACGGATATGGTTCTGAGCAGAAGGTTTTGGTTTCGATTCCCAGTTCGGGCAAAGTGTTATTGGGTTTTTCCATCAAGAATTTCTCAGAAGCCTGGGCTCACCCTCTATTACAAGGAACTTAACCATAACTGGCGCAAAAGTGGCGAAAATCAGGTACACTTCTGCCGAACCCTTCGGGGATTACATGCGTATGTTGGTTATTTACTCTAGTAACAAAAACATAAAATTCGATGATTCTTTGAAGATCGTACAATCTTTTGATACTTGAATTCTATGCAGGATGGCCAGATTAAGACAATTTTTCACATCCAGAAAAGAAACATTCTCAGCTTGCTGCCTTGCACCCATGTCAAAATTCAGTACCCCAAATTAACTTTCAATCCGAAATCCAGCTCCAACCACTCAACTGCAAATGTAACATGTTCGCCGTTGAGTGTGTACATGTTCTTCTGTAATGGATTGTCATAGCAACGTCGCGGGTGACGCTATGCGGCGCGTCAGGTGTTGTCCACGGTGGGTGAGCGCGGCGGCAAGTGCGCCCGCGCAGCGCCGGCCACGGTTCAGCGTCGCCGGCAGTTGGGCACGCGCCGCGCACGCGACAGGTGGACGTCACGCAACGTTACATACATGTACTAATACCGCTTGAATAGTAACTCATACTCATTAGATAGCCTAGAAGAAACTACAAACTGGAAGTCTTTTTGTTAATGTTTCTTGTCAATACCAACTCATTTCATGGGTTATGATGGGGTGCTAGAAATTTCGAAGGCTGTGTTGTATCAGTCTAAACTACCTTAATTATAAAGGGAAAACAGATATGAATTGACTTTGAGGCCCATCATTTTAGCAATTTTTTCGTTGATTTTGCTTAGAGTTTTAGTTCAGCTGGTGGTCCTACCAACTGAAGTACACGTAGAAACAATCATGTTTTAACAAAATAAGTGTGCTGATCACCGTCTGATTCCCTTCCTAATTTCAATGTCTCATTTTTATTTTCTGTTTACTTTTCCTTAAAACTCAAAGAAGTGCAGGAAGCGCTAAAATATATTAAAGACCGGTATCACATAGCTGACATAATGTTTTAACTGAAAGTGGCCTTGATTTGGTCTTAACGGGTGCTTTATCTTCATGTATAACAAACGCGACATTAAGGTTTAATGTCATTTTTAAATATCAATTTTAAATGTTACAGAAGTGGATCAGTCGTGAAGTCATGACAAGTGTAAGTGAGTCGCATGTTTTGGCGATTTATTTGACGGCCAGCGATCCTTCCTTTTGAGAGTGGACACGAGGCTCGAGGGACCGAGGGGCTCGAAGCTCGAGAGTGCTTCGAACTCACGTACCACACTTTACAGCTTTATCACCCGTTATTATTCTTAATAACATGTTGTAGGTACGGCGACAACGCATTAACCTCGCGAAATTCGTGAGCTTTTTCATACCTACGTGATCACAATTTATCTTACCTTTCCATTACTGTTACTGTTAGCCTATATCATGCCACTGCTGGGCAAAGGCCTCTCCCCATGACTTCCAAATCCTTCGATCCAGGGCCAATGCCTTTCCATTGCTGAAGAAAATAAATGGTAGCATATTACCTTTACGCGTATTCTTAAATAAATGTCTAAGTAGAGCGAAGCGTTATTCCCAGCTTAATAGTTTCCCGAATGCGAACATAAATCACATGATGCCGTGAAGATTGATTCGGAGAACATGAGTCTCACTATAAACAAGTTGCAAGTGTACATCTTGGATCTTCAGATTAAGATCCTGCCGTTTGCAAAGATTTTGAACTCCACGGATCGAAAAAACTCATTACAACACCACCGTTATGGGCCGATAACAGCGTGAAATTTTGGTAATTGGTAATGTTGAGGTACTTGCGCTTGTTCGTATATCTACCGTCTGCATGTAGGTATGCATCTACTTCTTTCGTTTAGGCAGGAATAGTGAAGAACTTGGGAATCGACAGCTTTCACACAACTAACTATAATTTTCACATGAATCACAAAAATACATTGTGCAAAAGATGTGCAGGTATACGTTGCTAAATGTAAGTTACTCACATATGAATAATAAATCGATAACTTCACTAAATATGGTGTTCTAAGTTACTACCTACCCATAGTACCCATGAAACTTCTGTTACAATTGCGTATTCCAAGAATACAAATTATACCTAAGTGCTCAAAGTAACAAGTAGATAATGCATTTTGTAAAAGAAAATTTTCTAAGGTAAAAAAAGTATAAACTACATATATCAGCATAGGTACCAACAGGAATATTAGCGCTCGTATTACAAATTCCATAGTGTAGTCGCAATGGTATTTAAAATACCGTATTGAGTGAGTCGCAGGCAGGCGTCGGTGTCCATTACGTTATAATCAATCATCGTGTACGTTCAGGTTTCAATCTGCTTTGCGCCGCTTTTGGCCAGGCGAGGCTTTCGACACGGGCGCAATCAATATAGCAGATAAGTGCGATAAGATCCGACGCAGCCTCGCGGCCGTCGTCGTCGTTTTGCGGCGCACTTCCGCGCCCCGCACACTTCCCCGCGCATCCCCCTTCCCCACTCAACTAGCCCCGAGACATCTTCATTTGAAGCCTTTAACTATCTGCCACACTGTCTGCTCATATATAAAGATGTATTCCTCTGAAGAGCTATTTAGATACTTTTCCAATTAAGGGAAGTTAGTACTTGTAGTCTTTTTTTCTGTTCATTTTTCTTGAGTGTCTCAATATTTCAGAACCGGTCACTCAACAATAATAATCACAAATACCGTCATAGTCGTTACAACTTAACAGTATGCAGAATTTTCTCGTAAGAAGTAAGCTCAACAAGCGATTAAAAGCACCCGAGAGAAGTAAAATCACGATTCTCAAATTTACCAATTATCGTGACTCAACATTTGTAAAAAAATATTGGAATCCACCGTAATACGTACGACGTAAGTGCATGGCAGTAGCGCGTGCGCAGTGTTATGTGAAGTGCCCTTAACGACTTAAGTGTTGATGTGCGGGAGTGGGATCATTTATTATTTTATCGTATGATTGAATCTTGTTTTTGATTCAGTTCATGTTACAGACAGACATATCTCAGATATTCTTGAAAATACACTGATTCAATTTAAATACAGACTCATAACCTTCCGCTGTATGTTCGACAAGCAACGGTACATTTGCATGCTCATCAATACACAAAATATTCAATGTTAAAAAAAAAATGTTTATTCTCCTTCTTCTTAATAAGTATAGTTATGTTATTTTTACTTTCTACAATCTGTACAGTATATTGCGAGATAGTCAGTGTTCGTGACAAACGCAGAGTTGGAAGTAACAGGCTTCTCACCTGATATGGTGATGAATAGGTTCATTACGTTGCGTGGCGTGGTGTATGTGTACGATATCGCTCGAACCCACGTACTAATAATAAATCCAAACGTAAGTATGTCGCGACTGGACGAATATCGACTCTGCGTATTTGTGATCAGTGATCATCAAGTATGTAGAAGCGGGTATGCGGGCACAGGTGCGCACGCGCGGACACGCCAGGTAGCCACTTTGCCACACACGCCTCCTATCCACCTGTGTCCCTAAACACTGACCAGTATCACTAAAACCAAAGATTAACAAAAAATAATTGCTTCCACAGATGGTGCTGATTAACACTCTTAACAAAAGGGTGTCAAAAAACAACGATGGTAATCTTTAACGGTCCTGCTGTGTGCATTATTAGTTTTATCTAAAGCTGTTTTGCCATATAGTGCGACTTGACCTAACTCGCTGGATTTGAAATTGTTATTTAATAATAGTCGAATGAGATAATTAGGTGCCTACCAGCCTCTTAAATAACAATGTGAAATGTTGTTTGAAGTCGATTAGTAATGGAAACTATCCATTAATGAGCGACATGAGACGGCTGCTATCGTCGGCAATAAGTTACACGAGCATTAGTAAACTAGGGAGTAATTGCGGAGGCGGGCCGATTTCCTAGCTAGTGCCGAAGCAATTAATACTCACAACGTGATCAACAGCGCCGATCCCGTCTTCGTAGTACATTACAGATCGGTGACAGTTCACGAATAACGATACTATTTATCTATGTCCCACACTTTGTTGCCTTATTTAGTTGTCAATCTAATTAAGAAGCAGACAATATTTTTCACAATAAACATGAACAGGAATCCTCATATTTTTACCTTAATGGAAAATTACAAGTTCATATGCTCTGCGTGACGTCGAATTGGATTAACTAAAGAATGAACCGTTTATCAATACAAAAGAAGGAACAGGAACTAAGGTGATGAGATGACTTGACACGTTATTTAAATTTGAAACAGGTCCATACGTCCGACTTTTTATTCGTTGTTTGATTGTTGTGTCGGTGTAGTTCCATCCAGTTTTTGCACAGCGATACAAAAAATATTGCACCATATGGAGTATTATCGTCTCTAAAATAGGCTGTTTAATGAACAACGAAAACATATGGCCAATTAATTTCTGCTAGCTTCTAAATGAACACATTTGGAACGAATTTGAAAGGTGCAATAAAATATTAGATCTGCACTGCCTTATGGCACGAGCCGATAGCACAAGCACTATTATATGTAGAATGTACTCGTATTTTTAAATGAAACAAGAAGCACGTAACATTGGAAGTCACTGGGTGCCATACTGCCAGGGCTATGCAAATTTAAGTATCCACGCGAGGAGTTACGACCTTGAATAAATTTCTCCACCTACAGTGCAAGAGACATTTGGCTGTTAACAGTTCGTAACGATTAATCGTATTTGTTATTCAATTTTCCCTGTATTCAAAAGCGCGAATAAATATGCGTGGTAAGTCACAACCTGCTCAAAAGCGGGTTTCTCGACGCGTCGAGGCGACCATCTGGTGGGCGAGAGCTTTTTTTATTTTCCAAACGTGTCGTCTTGGATTCTCGTTTTTTGCACTGGCTGGCGCTCGCTCCTTTTCTTTTTTTATATTGCTGAGTTGCAGTTAACAGGTGGCTGGCCGTGTGCAGGTGAGACCTGAGATTTTAACTCGCGTCAGGTTCACCTCAGTGTGAAAAATTACGCGTGCTACCAGGCCAATTAACATGTTCCAAATTTTATTTAAAAAGTTTAATCAAATTACAAGTTTTTTGTAGAAATTGGATCCGATAGTTAAAAGTTTACGGTGTATTGCGGTGAGTTTTTGTTTTTCTTTCTTATTTATTTTTGTTATGATTCGTAAGTAGTAAATATATAAATAAGGCCCAATTACATTTCAACAAAACTTGATAATATTAAATTCCCTGAACAGGTACTTCTCTCTTACTTCTTTTTGATAAGATGACGAATCATAATTTTTAACAAAATGCAATACCTTGTTTACACTACGTTTTAGCTTCGTAACTTCAGAATACACCATGACAGTTTAAACGAGTTAAATTTTGACGGATAATCAGGTGGGTGGGTCGCAGTACTCGCGAAGGAAAGACAATGTCCACCAGTGAATAAAGTCAAGATGATATATTATAGCGATACATGTTTAAATATATAAATAATATATTATGATAATTGTATAAATTTGTTAAAAAAGCTCTGTCCGATCCACGAGGGTGTTATTAAGTACCGAGATTAGATTCTAATTATGTAGTCCTTTTTGTATAACAAGTTAAAAAATAGCCCGACAAAAATGAAATAAAATGTGATAAAATGAGAAAAGTGACATGACAACACAGGACAACACTCCGGTCGCTTCTCAAGTGGTGACGTCATAAACAAACCGCTGATGATCGAACAGACTAATTCCGAAGATGGTGTTCTCACGTTTTAAAAGTTAGTTAGATTTTAGGGAATTTGTCGTAATTTGGGCACAAAAATCGGATATTTTTCATGAATATTTTAGTTTTTTGGTAATATCATTGGTGTGCCTATATGCCCCTTTCGGATCAGACATGGGTTTTTTAACATATTGTAGAAGGGAAGGAGGGTTATATAACGAGTTTCTTAAATTACGTTAATTACCTTTTAGAAGTATTTTTTGCTTACATTAAATTCTCTTGTATTCTAAAATAGAACATAATAAATATCCAGAAAATAAAACACTAAGATACATAGACGAGTATAGCTCTTAGATAAGAAGTCGATATTGTAACATATTTGCTAATCGAAGCCGGGAAAAAGAGTAAGTGTCATCAAAACAAAAAACGTCTCCATTACAAGCTCTCATGTTGGAATGGGTGTTCACCAAGGACTATATTGGAGCCTATGTCTTTTTATTGTACCAACAAGGATCTATAATGCATTACATGCGTATATGTGGTTCATATAAATAGAAAACTGACTAAACTAGAAAGTAATCCCAATAGACATGTAAAGACGCTAAGTTGATGATCATCTTTGAAAGATTTACTAGGTGTCGAGTATGATATAAAGATCCAATAAGACATACTGTCCCTACTACTTTGTAGGGAGTTCTGGAATGACTACGAAGTCTGAGCTGATTAAGATTACGTAGTAAGTATTCAATCAGTAGTAAGTATCAGTAGTGGAAGTTTAGATTAGACGATCACCAATATATCGATAGATATGGGGATTATTGGATCTTATATACGTTAGTTCGTATTTCATAAATTCATAATATTAAAATCTGACAACATGTCATGTTATTACTCTAAAGCCAAATATAGCAAAAACACATAACAAAGACATCTACATATTTGTGCTCTTTAAACCTACTACAATTAACAACTTTTTAATAAATAACTAACAATCTCGGATAATACATTATTCATGGGTTTTAGGCTTAACAAGTATTAGTGTAGACTTATGTGAAAGCTTGAAAAATTGTGCCTATTACAGAGAGCGCACTCAATAGGCTGGCAAACCTGCACCGTTAGACTCCAGATCACGACGCGGCGGATTATTTGAGAACACAAAGAGATCGAGTGCCGAGCGACGGACGGACACAATCACTCATAGCGTTGCGTTTGTCATAGAGAGCGAGCGCGACAACGACACGTCGATCACCGGCCGACACGCTTTGTCAGCCTGCTCCGATTTGTTAACTGCGCGACACTCGCGGCCTGCCCGACCCACAAACAGCAGGCGTAAATATCTCACCCGATAAACTAACGTGCCTATTCGACATCAAGCCACATAGGTACAGCCTGCAATCAACAACGACCCTGCGTGTCCTGCGCTTTTTTATATCTAATTCTTAATCATCTCATAGGAACTTTTAATTAATGAAAAGTTGGTAAGCCATGAACTTGAGGTCATTGCAATAAGGAAAACTTGACTCTCTGAATTGTCTGATAATTTCGAAACAATTTCAGAAACTTTCTACAGAGCTGTAGTCATTTGGATTGTCCGCGAGAAGGCTGTAAAAATCGTTCACCCATAAAGTGAAATATAGGTTAAGACGGTCTCTCTCTCAAAAATTCATTCAAAGTACCGTAATCTCGTCCTTTTATTTTGTAATTTCTTCTTACCACCAATTTTGAGCAGTCGTTTAACATTTTAGGGTTCGTTTTATGGTCTTGTGTCTGATGAACATCCTCTTTTATTTCTTGTTTTGACTCCACGAATACGAATGTTATCCACTACAATGCATGGACTCCACACATCCTACGAACATGCTACGAACTCGTTGTTATTTTCATATTTACCATTACCATAAGATTGCCATTACAATTTGATGTCTATTTAGAATTCCATGTCAAAGCTGTTTGCCATATGAGTATGATGATTGGTGAAGAAGGAGTTAACCTACTACTGTTAATTGTGAAGACATTATTGTGTGATGTGACATAGGCGGGTGGTTTTCGGAAGTTGACACGAATGTTTAGGTAGAACAATAGGTTTGTTAGTTTTGGCGAGCGCGGATGAGGCGGTCGGTGCGTGCGGTGGCGGCGTATTGTCGGGGCGGAGTACGGGAGCCGTGCGCCCACGCAGCACCGCAGTGCCAGGAACAGCGCCTTGTCCGTGTCAACGCTACGATGCTCAGCCGCTTAAATATCTTACTTTCACAATTGTAATAAGCGAACGTCAAGTACTCATCATGTGGGACAACAATAAGGCACGCGTCTCTGTCGGCTACGTGCATTGCGATTTACAATCTTGCAATGATCGCTGTGATGCCTTGCCTTTTACATCCACTGATCTCATTTAAACCCTGAGTAATTTTTTTAACTGAAATTTATAAAAAAACATTTGGATGTTTCTACTCTTACATCGTTACTCAGCCGATTTTGATTTAGTATCAATTGTGCTTGACAGGAAACACATATAATTATTCCCAGTATTTACAAAAGTAATTGAATTGTTAAAGATCAAAGAGTAAGTATGTTTCATGACAGTAATACATTTATGTATGTAATCAACAAGACTTTCTCAATTAGGTACTTATATACCTATAGTTACTAATACATTCTTCGTAAATATATTATTATATTATAATGTTGATGGCTGGCATGATAACTATAGCGTTTAAGATATGCAAATAAAGAACTTTCATTTCGTTGTCGGAACAATGGTGATGTATTCGCGGGGGTTTGTCTAGTTGACAGTGGAGATAATAATACGATGAATAATAATAGTGTGAAAGCACAGTAATTTTACACTTAACATTTTATTATTATCAGTGATAAATGGGGAATTCTTTGAAGGCCAATGTTTTTGTCTAATAATTAATTCCAGCAGGAAAAAGTTCTCAAAACCGACACTACACAAGTTATCGATTTGATTTCTTCATTCATTCAGAAACAAGTCCTTTTAGTCTTACCAAAATGACAAAGCAAGATACTTATTAAGACCCGTTTAATTTAACAATTTTGTGTTACACAGGTTGCAGTACCTTACATGAACTGGCTCTTTCGGTGCAAGAACTGATAACTTACTTTTCTACACATTTAACCACTTCCTCAACAGGTATCGCCTCCTAATATTTTAATTGAATTGTTTCCTCCTGGTAGCCTAAGTATGTTCAGTTGATAATTACAGATGGCAACAAAAAAAATGTATTAATTTCGTAAACGTGGAAACGTCAAAAAGGACTACAGTCATCGCTGCTAGCAAACTAAGTAATTTCAAGCTAATCATTAAATGCAGTGCTCTATTATGGTACAAGCCACAGTGCGAGCACAAGTCGCCACGCCCTCTTCCTTCGAACAAGTGAGTGCACTAATGAAGCTCAACTAAATATTCATGAAACCAGTCATCGTGCTAGCTCCCAAAACTGGAAGGCAACATTAACGCACGAAGAGTGCCCTCTACAAAAGGACCACGGGGATATGCGCCCGCGTCTAACAAATGCCTACACATGACATGACAGAAACAACCACTACTTAATTGCTAGGACTTTCTAAGGGAATACCGCACCTAATTGTTATATAGTTTTGTAGGGACCGAACAAACATTTAATAATCGCTTTAGGCACAGCCGCAGGCACATTTGCGTTTTCTTTGTTGTATACTATGATCTGATTCAGTTCTTTTTGCTGAAATTAAACTACTTGCTCACCTAATGTTATTTCTGATCCCCCCACATACTCTATCTCCCCATATATCCCTTCATAATCATACAGATCAGTATATTCAGATAGGAAGCCGATGATGCGGAAATAGTAACCAGTAAGACATAGCTATAGGCACTTATTGACAGTTTTGATATGTGTTATTAAAACACTATTTATTATTGCCGTGTGGGAAACAACAACATTCGCTACAAAACAAAGCCCAAAAAGCAGTGCATATCCTAAGTCGTCGACCAGCTGCTTTCATAACCTGCCCTTGTTATAAACATCGCGGTTTGCAAAAGGATAAGTGACTGTAACAATGCTGAAAATTCAGTTTAGTTCGCTTTGACACCTACTGTGGCACGCCGTATGTGCTAGAGGCCATCTTTGCTGACAGCGCTCAAAATCGTATTGATTCTTAGTTAATGTTTTGTTAACAGTCGTGAAATGCAATGATTTATACTGAAAGTCCTAACTTTCGCTGTCAACAAAGTAAAGGTTTAGTATAACAATGAGGATACAGATTGAAGAGCAGAGGTGGACTAAAAATAAGCACTCAAGATTGCAAATCTGTACGGAGGTCGCGACTCGCGCGGTCTCGCGCCAGTGACTTGAATGACTCATAAACACCTTGATTTACTGAACACACCGAAGATTTGTAGTCTATTAATTCCAATGTCGCTGGCCGGAAGATATTCCCGAGCCGCAAGATCGCTCGCATCACATGTTCACACTCAATTACACTTTGTTATTAGTGCGGCCTGCTAGGACGCGCAACCGCGCAGCCTCTCGATCTCAACAAACAGACCGACGATACCTTCAATCATTACATCACGGGTGGCACGAGCTCTCCTGATCATCATAAAAAAAATCTTATCTTTATTATCTCATTGAAAAACGAACGCGAGTAGGTAATACATCTATAAAAGTGACAATATTTATGACCATGATTTATGGATGAAATATTTTTACATGTCGTATTTTGTGTAATCCATCGTAAATTGTTTTACTCACATACCTGGAATCGTTTACAAGATATCATAACACAGGTGATAGAATTGACATAGGTGTTACAACAAACAATAAAACTGACCAATACTGTATCTCCCATCTTCACAGAAGTAATTCTAAATTATATGTGCCTAGGTAGGTAGGTAGTATATTTATTCAAATTCTGTGCCTTGCGATTTTTGGGCAGAATTATGTAGACATTGCTGAAACATTGCCTTAATGTTAAAAAGCGTGCAACGAATAGCTTTAATGTTTCAAATACAAATGAAGACGTTGCTAAACGAATAAAAAGTGCAAAATATACATTTAAAAGGAATGTGAGCAACCCTAAAGCTCACATATTAAATTGGAACGTAATGCTCGTTTTAATTTTATTGCTTTTATAGAGCAAGCCGCAAATCAACGATTGTAAACGCAAACTTTGTAAAGGAACGTAAGCCTGTATACTCACAGTAGGTACTCATAGGTACTACGATCATGCATGCACTTGATTCATAAATCTTGTCAATTTTTTTTCTAAACCTTCATTCCAAATGATTATTTTTCAACTACAAAATACTGATTGTATCATATGGACTCTTCATTGTCATTATCTACTTACAAAAGTAAGTAGATAATTTTATACGAAGTTGTAAATCGATCCGTCTTCACTGATGTACTAGGTACTAACACATTGCAGTCAACAACTAATGAAGGCAGCGGATGCCCTCTTAAATTTTGTCCAGGCTGATTTATAGGATTATAATTATACACGAAAGTATCTACTCGTTGTACACAATCACTTTGCGTTTACGAGTAACATAATTTGTATGTTAATGTAATAAATGTTTAAATTAGTTAGCGTTCGTTAAGTAACACATGGGACAAACAAGCAAAGCCATTTGGTCGTTGTAAGTAGCAGTGTTCTCCACGTCATAACATTTTACTGCAGCTCGTGAAATCTAGTCAACAATCTACGTGCAGCAACATTGCCATACCTAAAATAAGCTCGTGAATGATGCAATGTTTTCTCTTTGTGCAGCGGTGCATCTCAGCATCCATATGTGACGTGACGCAACGGTCTTACGTTAAATATCAATGGATGCGTAGTCGAATCTCTTCCACGAAGAAAAATATGAGCATAAATTAATATACATATTTTCCCTTTAATAACTGTGTGATACATTGTGATCGATGGTCCTCTTATATCACAAACGCCTGTAATTATTCAGATGAAATCGGACAGTTAAGTCATTACGATGTGACTAATATGCCTGTGGAAATCCGCGCGCCGTACGAATTATGACATGGCATAGTGAGCAGTATTGACATGTGGTATATAAATACCAATGGTGAAGGTCCCTAGAAGTTAGACATTCGTTATTTTCTGTCGATGGCTTCGTTCGATATTAGAATATTTGTTAGTTATTCAAAAATATTCGCCCTCGTTATTGGCTGCAGCAGCGGCGTGAGCTATTACTGCCAGTTGCTCGAGGAATTCAGTTATAGCGCTATTGATCGACATCTATTTGGGTTTCCAACTTAAGAACAGTGCAAACACCCATTATTATATTAGCGTGTAATAAAAACGAGTCGTGAACTCTGTCCGTCGCTGTATAGTTAAAACCGTTATAAAGATCACGGTCAATCGTCCTACAAAGCCCGAGTTTAAACTATACTGAGATAGTAAGTAACCTTTCTAAATTTTCTAAATTATTGATTTTTCATGACTGCATTGTGATGAGGTCAAGTTGTTACCAAGTAGTCGCTGATGGTTATGGTAGTTATAAGCTGAACTATGAGGTTCATTGAGCTGGATTTGTTTTCATGCGTACTCTGAAATAGAATATTTGTGTCCGAAACGACACACATTTTCCATTGTAAAATCTCGTAAACTAAACAAAACGTTTTCAGAGCGGTAGCAAAATATTCCACGACAGGTTCATATTATAACTTAGGATAAAAGGACCACTACATTTAATATAGTTCGAAGTGTTAATACTATTGTCACTATTAAAATGATGAAGGGATGATTTTTACGAGTGTCAATAGGCATTAAGTGCGGGACTCGCCATGTTTATGGAGCCGTAGATTCAGATTAGGTGCCATTAGTACGGCGCGGCTGGACGCAGCTCGTACGGCCCGTGTCATTAGCGTCCATAGCAAACAACATTACCTAGATAATAGCTCACGAGACCGGTTCTTATCGTGCTGTAGATAAAGGCTTTTTATATCGACTAATTTATTTTGCAGAAGATTTGGATTACGCGGCGAAGATTGTTGTAAATGTGAACTATCTATGTATTTGAGAGTTTGTAGAGATGCAAAGAAATGTATCGTTAGCTAGCTACTAAGCTTTGTGTGAAAACGTTTTGACTTTTAGAGCTAAAGGAGAACTGTTGCTAATGAAATATTTAATAACCGTTTCTATAAAACGTGAGATTCTATAAAAAATATATATATATATAGGTACAAAACAGTAAACAATTTTCTTGAAGACAAGAAAGCTCGTCTTACTGCCACAGAGTTGCAAGTACTCGAATGTCAGGAGAAAGCAGCGCATAGTGTCAGCCGCGAACCCGACACGTGTCGTAGTTGCTAATTAGTGTAGGGTGTCGGGAGTGACCGCCGCTGCGACCGCAGCCTGCAACGGTTACCTGCGGCCACCGGCCACCGCGACCGCGCCGGAACGTAACGCAACACCGCAACCTTACGCAGATCACATGCCGACAACTCACACGCTTCCTGAAACTTTCCCAAAATTTCTTAATTCCTTAGCTTATGTACCTAATGTTCCTATTTTGGATGGTCGAAAATGCGGCCATGCAAGGTAAGGTTAGAACAGGATCAACAATACGATTCGAAACGTGAAACAAAGCTTCTAAATCTTCTGCTACGAGCTTTCCTATTTCATTAGAGACGATAAGGAATGTGTTTTCTACCAATAACTATTCCCAGATCAGTGTGTAGTGGATTCCTTATAATTTACTAATCATGTTTAAGGATCGGTCAACCTGATCTGGACAAATTGCGGACATGGCTCCGGACACAGACACCATACAAATATTGCTGAAGTATCTCTCAGTCTAATGTCCACCATCTAATTTTACTGTACTAGTTCGATTGATCCTTTAGACAACCTGCTCTTAACACCTATAGTAACTCAATTGTGTAAGCTCATATTCTCTTTGGTAATTTTCAATCAGAACATATTTTAAAATTAATGATAGATGTACACAAATGAGTTATGATTAGATATCTATAACTTCTTTTGTATTAAAAGCGTGTAAGGTAAACGGCCCAGAAACCGTGAAGTTTTGAACTTCACTGACTTTGCAGGTTTGCGATACTAAAACTAGAAGACTTACAAAAAAAATAATTACATGACTAGAGAGATAATTTATACAAGTTTTATTGTGATATTCTTTTATTTAATTAGTATAAATTTTCTTTAACAATGATAGAAAAATATAAAATAAAGGGCTAATTGTACCAGTACCCGGTAGATTTGTACTAGTAAACGTTAAATGGTCCCTGAATCCGGTAAAATTCAATGCGAATTTGAACTCTATTGGTTTACGTCAAAGTTCACAGAAACACTGTTTTTGCATTTCTGCGTAAAATAAGTGAAGAAGGGTTATCCAAAGAAAATTCATTTTTATTGGCAGCAGCTGAAATTGAGGCTCCTTTTTTGACTGCCTCCATGGCGTTTAATATGACCTTCTGCCTATCAGTCATGGCTATCTGAAAAAAAAATAACACTGGTCTTGAAAATTTCTGAATTCGTATCAATAGGAAAATATAAATACTTTTAAAATATTTTAACGACCGGACATAAAAACTGAAAAAGAAACGTGGCGTACGGTAAAAAACGAGTGAGCCTTACAGTAGTCTCATATGATGTGTAACATATGACATCGGCTTCGACTTCGACTCCAGATCCATGTCTATGTCCAAATACAATTCAATTTGACCAATCACTCACCACTCACCAATCAATCAATCACTCCCAGAAGCGATAGTAAAGATGTTACACATCAAAAACTAAAGAGGCAATTGAATCCAGGTGATTACAGAGAGGCCAGTTCCCGCTTCGTTGGAAGACGGGGAAGCTGGTCCTCATCCGGAAGCCGGGGCGTCCTGCGGACTCTCCGTCCGCATACCGGCCCATTGTGTTGCTCGACGAGGTGGGCAAGCTCTTTGAAAGAGTCATTGCCAACCGCCTCGCCGGGCACCTTGTGGGGACGGGGCCGGATCTTGCGGAAAACCAGTTTGGTTTCCGCAGAGGGCGCTCGACGGTGGACGCCATCATGCGCGTGAGGGCTCTCATGACGGGGGATGCGGTGTCCAGGGGTGGGGTTGTCTTGGCGGTGTCTCTTGACATCGCCAACGCCTTCAACACCATGCCCTGGAGCTGCATTAGGGAGGCACTCCGGTATCACCGGGTGCCGACCTACCTTCGTCGTGTAGTCGGGGACTACCTGACGGATAGGGCCGTCATCTAGCCCGGTCGCACCGGAGAATGGAACCGGCGAGAGGTGTCGTGCGGTGTTCCGCAGGGATCGGTTCTGGGGCCGCCCTTGTGGAACATCGGCTACGACTGGGTGCTGCGCGCCGACCTCCCTAGCGGTGTCAGCGTAGTTTGCTACGCTGACGACACGCTGGTGCTGGCACAAGGGAGGTCGCACGAGGCGGCGGCCGAACTTATGACACGCGGGGTTGCGATAGTCGTGGAGAGAATCCGGCAACTGGGCCTCGAGGTGGCATTGCACAAGTCCGAGGCCATGTGCTTTCATGGGCCTCGGAATGCGCCACCGTCGGGATCCATACTGACGGACGGCATCGGCGTCGAGTCGACGCTGAAGTACCTAGGGCTTGTCCTCGACAGCCGGTGGAACTTCGTGGAGCACTTTGGTCCCCAAACTGGAACGGGCAGGTGCTGCGTTCAAGCGGCTCTTGCCCAACCTGGGGGGTCCAAACGCCTCCTGCCGCAGGCTCTACGCGGGGGTCGTGCGGTCCATGGCCCTTTACGGGGCCCCGGTGTGGGCGCGTTCTCTGAGGCGGCGAGCCGCCCATTACCTGAACGCGCCCCAGAAGGTGGTAGCCGTAAGGCTGATCCGGGGGTACCGCACGATCTCCGGCGAGGCGGCGAGCCTCTTGGCCGGATTGCCGCCATGGGATCTGGAGGCGATAGTCCTCGCGTGCCTGCACGAATGGCGCGCGGAGGCACTACGCCGGGGGGAAACTCCGCTGCCGCGGCAAATTGTCGCTCAGCGGACAGACCTCCGGCGCGATCTCATGGCGACATGGAGAGAGCGACTGTCGCAACCCCGTGCAGGGCACGCCACAATAGTGGCGATAAGGAGTGGCTGGAGAGGCGCCTCGCCCTCACCTTCCGCCTGACGCAGGTCCTCACCGGACACGGTTGTTTCGGGAGGTTCCTGCACCGAATCGGGCGGGAGGAAACGCCCGGGTGTTACCACTGCGAGGATCGGCCGGAGGACACGGTGGAGCACACTGTGGAGCTCTGCCCTGCTTGGGCTGAGCACCGCCGTGTCCTCGTAGCGGCGATTGGCGGCGGCGACCTCTCGCGTCCGGCCCTGGTTCAATCCACGGTCCGGAGCGAGAGGGAATGGGAAGCCATCGCCTCCTTCTGCGAAGCAGTCATGCTAGCGAAGGAGGTGACGGAACGTGAGAGGGAGAGAACTTCACGTCCCAGCCGCCGCGGGAGACGCCCCGGGCGTCGGGGGGCAACCAGTGGCCCCCGGCCACCGTAGGCGCGGGCCTGTGGATGGTGAGTAATGGGCTAGCTCGCCGTCCGTCCGTCTTATGACGACAGACCGTGCCGACGGCGCGTTCGTGTTCCACGCGCGCCTCATGGAGATGTCAGCAAATCGGGAGGGGTCCGAGAGGGCCGATGCCTGCCAGGGCTGCGGGTTGTTCGAAAGAGATACCGTGCCCCTGGAACGCAAAGGGCTAAGAAGGAACATGGATGGGTTTTAGTCAGTCAAGTCTGACACTCCCTTCCGCTCCACCCAGAGCGGAAGAAGTCATTTGATGATTTCCCATCCTAAAAAAAAAAAAAGGTGATTACAACACAAACAAGGTACATAGAAACTGCATTCTGTTGATTCGAAGGAAAAGAGAACTTAACACCAAGGAAATAAGGACGATGACGGGTTTAAATACAACTTTTAATGCAAGTCCCAATATCCGGCAACGTATTCTACAGTTTTAAAGGAAAATGAGACCTATTGTAAGGCAATAAGTACACAATAACGGGTTTCGGTACAACGTGTATTACCGGATTCATCATGTACCAAAATCCGGTAAAAAAAATACGATTTTAACGGGTACTAGGTCAAGAAGGGTTTGTTGGTACCAATAGATGTGAACGGCAAAATAATTTATTTCTCAATTAGATTCACCTCAATTTATAGGTTATATCGCAACATAATATACTCAAATATTTTATAAAATCAACACTCTTACCTTAACGTGATCAGTCTCAGTATGGCTAGCTCATCAATGCGACGTGGTGGTTTCGTAGTTCACTGACAGAACTTTGAACTTCCATAATATTTTCACAAAGCAAACTTTTGTCAACGCATGGTTTTGACGCCATTAAACTGTTTGGACAATGTTGCCATTACAATTGTACAAAATATTACCGAGAAGGTATTGCCATTCGCAAACTTTTCTTATACATTCGTAGAAAAATGCAATAATAAAAAAACTGACTTGTTAACGGGAACTAGTACACTAACGGGAATACGTACTTTTACCTTATCGTGTTAAGTAACGTAGTTGGCTAAGTCACGCTCGGGTTTATCGATACGGCATCGCAAAAATGACGTAACAACATAACAATCATGCTTCGATTGTGAAGAAGACTTACCAACACTACCAACTGAATTACTGTTGCTGTTCACTTGTGTCGTCTTGTCATCTCAGAAAATACTTCTTTATTTAGTTCTTTTGGTCTACTTGCGCAATAAATGTCTAAGACACATAGTTACTTTATTATTGGTTCACTACCTGTCACAATAAAATTGAAGGTAAAGTTTGTTTGTTGTTGGCAATCTATATACGTGTGCTGTATAATTACACAGACGAGACGCGACTATATTTATTGTTTCTCAACGGTTTCAGGTAATAATAATAAACTAATAATATGGTATTATTAATTTATTTTTACATTATTTAATTGCTGCTCATACAGCTCCAAACAAAACAAAATCCATTGGTTACACCATTGATGATGTACTCGTGCAAAGTCAAGCGTAAATTACACCAGTGTATTTATTTTATTGAAAGCTCTCATAACTCTTTCATTTAAGTGAGGTAACAAACAATTGTTACTGGGGCTTGTTTTCACAATAAGCGTTAATATTTTGTATGTCTTCCCAAGCCAAAATCAAAACTCCTAACAAAAGACATCAACGACATCAAAATGTTAACGATCAATAATCAAGTACGGAATTACACCAGCCGTTATAACGATTTGTCTGAAATTGTTATAAAAAGTATCTAGTCCACTCTATGTAACGACGCTAGACCATTTCCCACATAGTTGGAGGTCCGTACTAGAAGAAATCGAAGGTGGTTCGGCATAAATCGTGGGAAGATCTACATAGTTAACCGGCGCGGGATCGGGTCGGCGCGTGTTGCTGTGCCCGCGCTGTCGGGGTGAACGTCTCACTTAACTGTTGTGTGCACCTGAACACCGCACCGCACCGCACCACCGCCGCACCGCGCCGCACCGCCGCTACCTACAACCCACTACTACGTGTTAATCCATCATCATTTAAAATGCTCCTAATTTCTTTAATCATGTCAAGTAGCTCTCTATCTTAGTACCACATCATAAATGATGGCCTATTTGAGTTAGACGAAGTAGGTTGTAGACGTTGTGCTGCAATTCAAAATTCCTGTAGAAAATGGGTATAAAATAAATTCAGATCTGGGTGGGTAGCAGTGGACTGTGATAAATCCAGGGGTTACATGTTTCATTGCTTATTATGTAAGTAGTTACAAATTGTTAAAATTATGTTACAAAATTGTAGCATATATACCGTCGTGGCTCAGCATCAAAAACTTTACAAATAAGTGTACTTACAGATAATATAAACCGTAACAACATTTGAATCTGTAGCACGATATCTACCCATCGAACAAGGTGATAAATCCTACGTTAGATAGATATGTATCGAAAAATTACCTTCGCTGGGCCGCACCGGCACAACAATCGAGTATCGGCGCTTTTGAAACGTCGTTCCACAAATACTTGGAACAAATATTTTTATAATGAACATACGTTACGTGTTTCCTATAAATAGTGGCAATTCTTTATATAACAGGTATGTGAAGGTGTTTGGAGATCAAAACGAGACTGTGAATGTAGGCTATCCTATCGGTGAGTATAAACAACACGACTCTTTGTCTCGCTTCTTAGAAACTTAACGAAATAAAATCAGAATACCATGTTTTTTACAATGTTGCCATAGACAAAGCTTATTCGCCTGTCAACGTCTAAAATTAATAGGTGTTATTAATTTTAACCTAAATGTTAATTAGTTATTTTCTGTTAGGATGCTCAAAATTATTATCGTTGCGACATTTTAACGATAGTTTAGAAACAAAGTAATTTGAAACCTTGTTTTGAAGGACCATGCTCTATCACATAATAAAGAAACACATCTGATTAGCATATACATATGTTTTCGGTATCATCAAGCAAAAACTACTTTACACGAGGTAGTTACTACGAGTTTCAGTAGTCACTGACACCTAAAAAAAGCCCTGAACGATAGTTTTTACTTGCAAAGCAACTATTCGAGGTAACGTTAGCTAGTTTCGGAACAAAGCATCATAAAGTAAGGATTGCGCAAGCACAAACATCGTAACGCGACCATCTACAGACACAACACACGTTTGTTCTCAAGGCTAATTCCTAAAAACCAAACAATATAGGTAAAGCATGCAAATGAAGTGAATTGTGGATCGATTGAAAATAGATCGTGTGTCAGCGATCGGGAGGCTTCGGGGCATGATCATCGGTCCACGAGCGCACGCGCACGATCCACGTCGCGGCCCCCGGCCCTCCGCCCCCGCCCCCCGGCGACACTCTCTGTACACAACCTTACATTCCCAACTATTCTGCTAAAGTTCACGCAAAAAATATTAGTCCAGTTACAAACTGAACCAGCCACTTGCTGTGACTGTGACGATGACGTTAGGTATAATTTTGATGTATTGATGAAATGCTTTTGCACATTGCGAACTTGAACGAAACGAGATCTATGTACCTACCTACATTTCAGTAACAATTAGAGAAGACAAAACTAAGTCAATTAAAGAAGTGTCTCGTAACAAGAAACTATGAATGGCTTTTATCAGACATGATTTAATTACTTACCTATAGTAAAAACTTAAGCAGAACCAAAAACAATTTATTCTGTTTCTAAAATGTTATTAGAAACCAAAAACATACATAAAAGCCTTAAACGGCCACTATTCTTCAAATTGGTGCTTTTGGACACGTTTTATTGGTGAAAGTGCATTTTAAGAACAGAAAATAAAACGATTTCCCACTGACCGTACCTATTGTTCGTGAAACAAAGGAGATCGAAGTAACCGCTATATAAACACGCAATTAATGATTTCTAAAATAATAATTTATGTTACAACGATGTGGCTATCTCATTAAAATAAATTTGTTGCCTTACAGTCACATAGATTTGCGATTTTATCGTATGTTTCATCGAATTAACAAATGAATAACTTAACAAAAAATCTAGATGCGACGGTTGAAAACATAAATATTACCTATACTCTTATGGGTATTCAAATCACATTTATCTACCTACTTTGGTGCATTTTCATCTTTGAGCACATCATGTAATAATAGGTACCAAACGTCGTAAACAAATCAATGTAATATCTGATATTGATATTTCGAATCAGCTTTAACATGAAGTTGAGGCCAATAAATCTCCGCCACCTTAGCTGCTTGACATTGAATTATGGAAACACAAGGCGCCAGTTGAATAGGTAAACCGTAAGTACAACATTATGATGAAACGTAATTGCCTATTTCATCCAAATGTCCGTCTATGGTGTCCGAATGTAATTACCAAAAGTCAGAATGGTCCCGCCCACGAGTGCTCTCACGCGCCATGACCTCACCTCCACTGACAACCTGCTCACAAAAGCAAATTACACCACTATATTTAGTGAACTGCTTTTTGACTATTATCTTTATTATAGGTTTGTAACGTAATGGCTCATTTTTGTTTATATTGCCAATATACACGTACGGTTAAGTTTTATCGATTAGTTTGCTCAGCTGCGCTGCCCATAAACAGTCCATTAAGTTACAATCTTTTTACAAGTACAATAAGTCAAGCTTAAACTTTAGAATATAAGAAACTACTTTTGCACATTCATATTAAATATTAATTTACATATCACACTGTATGGATATCTGAATTATAACAGCTAAGCAGTTTGTCATGAGTTTTCTCTATTTAAATATTACATGCATTCCCGAAATGGGTGATCTCACATAAAGCAAATGTACCGAGTGGATGGAGCGCGTAACTCCGCCGGAGTGACAAGACAATCATTGTAGTGCGCCAGTGTACGACGCGCCGCGTATATCTAGCCAGACAAATTTACGTTTGCGCCGATGATAGACAAACAATTCAACTACAAACCTTGCTATTCATTCTACTCACGTACTCTCCAATAAAACTTCATTTGTCGAAATACTAGCACATTAATTTCTAAGCAAATAGATAATGTAGATGCTCAAGGTAAAACAAGCCCATGTCCAGTGTCAATAAATACATTGTAGAAACAATGTATTTATTGACACTGGATAATATAATTCAATGATCGTGTTGAATATAACAAAAACGAACTTAAATGAAAACCCAGTGGGTCATAGATAAAAGCATGGACTCATATGTAAACACTCATAAACAGTCATTGCACTCGGCAATTTAATAAGTAGTACATTCTTTGATCAGCGGACCGCCCGCTCCAGTCAGTTCCATCAATTAGAGTGAGCATTTAATCGGATAATGATGACAGATACCTAATAATCTCGAGACCGTTAAAATATTTTAAGCGTTTTAAAATAATAATGGCTGACATTAGTCTCTGCTAGAAGCGAATTATTATTTATTATAATATTTTACGTCTTTTAATCTTCTGGCTTCATGCAGCGTGAACTATTTAACATTCGAAAGTATTAATTTTTATGACGATGTGCGAAAGAAATAAATGTCTTCACGAAATAAAAACAAGAGTCATTAAAATCGTATTTGCATACATCCTGGATTATGAAATGCACATGACTTCTTAACAAGTTACATTAACGCGGGCCGTAAGTACTGTACAAATATATTTGGTAAAAGGCATTTAAAGTTTATAACAATCAAACATTTACGCTAGACCGTTTAGATGTTTTCTTTTTAATAACAACCCTAACAATAAAGATCACCTAATGGCAACCTAAAAACACCGGCCATTTACTTTTTAGATCACAGCTTAAAACATCACGACATTGTCTCGCTTGAAAAGTAGATGGTATCATTGCATCGGTGAGTGGTGCGGAGTGCGGTGCGGCATGCGGTGCGGCTTGCGCGCAGCGCAGTCCGCGCCCGCGTCCGCGCCCGCCGACAAGTGAACGCAATCACTAATTGAATCAGTCGCTAGTCATCGCCACCGGCATGCACCATGTAGGGCCCCCATTTATGTTGCTAAATACGGGACATTTAAGGGAGTAGTGATGTGACTCATGCACGTCACACTGACCAGACACCACATAAGTGGTTCAATGCGACGATCCTGTGACATATGAAAATGAAATAATTAATATGACATTAAATACAATTATATCATGGTTTGACAAAAATAATATTATTATTTATTTAGAAAAGACTAAAATTATGATTTTTCACCAGAGGGTTCCGAGTATGATGCCTGACATTAATTATTTACGGACTCAAATAGAATGAACTACTGTCACCAAATTTCAAAATTTATCTATTATGATATAGATAAATTTTGACCGGGGATCCCAGAAAGACAAAACGAAAAAATGGAAATTCGCATATGATCTTTACAAACTGTCAAAGACTGTCAGCCTACAATCGGTACACGTATTGAATGGAGTAAGTCAGTCGATAGAGAATTAGAATTTAGAGCTCAAAAAAAATGTTGTCAACCGTTCTTCAAAAGCCTAAACATTCTTACCCTACCATCATTGTACATCTACGAAGCTAATATATTTGTCAAAACATACATCTCCCAATACACAATAGCTTCTAAATGCTACTAAAGAAAATTACGCGGCAAAAATAAGTTAAAACTCGAAATAACACATGGTAGAACAGCCCTAATGAATAAAAGTGCTTTCTGTATGGCCACAAAAATATTTAACAAGCTGCCTGAGACTGTAAAATCATTAAATCTGGACAAATTCTAAAGTGTACTTATGAAAATCTACAACAAAAATACAAATTTGTAGAATAAATGTATTCTACAAATAAAGATTACGATTCTGATTCAAAACCTTGTTTGTAAATGTAAAGATTAAAAACTATTACGCTTTATTATTTAATTACTAAGGGTAATAACAAAAAACCTTTTATTGATATTGCAATGTCAAAGAAGCTAGTTTCTACAACCATTAGTTTGCCCCAGACTTGCTAAGGTTCGAAAGATATGAATCCATGGACTGGTTTTCGTGTTAGTCATCATCATCATCATCATTTCAGCCGAAACACATCCACTGCCGGACATAGGCCTCCCCCAAGAATGGGGGGTTTTGCCATAATCGCTACGCTTGGCAGGTGGGTTGGCGATCGCAGTACGGTTGTTACAAAAGCACAGAGAACGCTGCTGCTCATTCTCTGGCATTCTCTGTGTTAGTCAATATCTTTGTTATATGGAATTAAGATTTTCTTTATAAAAAGTTGCAATTGTTAGAAAATCACTTAATAAAAAGCAATTGTTAGGAAAGTCCAACAATTAAAAGGCAAATATTAACTAAAACAACGCTCCGAAGCGCTAATATTGAACTAGCTACAGAAACTACAATTTTTCTCTTTAGATTGAATATTTGTATTTAAAATATCCAAAAAGTATTATGCAAGTACTTACTACAAATGGACGAGGCTATAAATAGATATAAATATTAATCTGCATAGTATATAATATAACTTAAGGTCATACTCCTTTCGTAGCTGCTACGAGTTCTGGTGAAAGCTACGAGAACTTCGTAGCCGCTATGCAGGACATAATTAATTGTAATAATTAGAAAAAAAAATTTTTTTTCCTGGAACTGTGTTCATAACCAAAGTCCTACGTGGCCTAGATATGTCCTAATAGTAATGAATGCATGGTAACCTCAGCTTGACATCACTTTCAGTTGACGAAATTATGATTTCTTCCGCGTTATCGCACTAACAGATTTCGAAGAATCTCCGATGAAACCGCGATAGCGCCGACAATGCGTGGCTACGAGTGCCCAAGTAGCAGCCTCAGTAACTTTGGGCATCTTAAGTCGAATCTCATCCGATGGGAATATAATGCATCAGTTAAGTTTCTAAGTCAGCGATGACCACGATGAAATTAATTGAATATTATGAATTTCTTGTTTCTGTGCCAATCAATGTTGCAGATTCAAGTGTTATGTCACCGCGCATGCATTGTGAGAGTCATAATAAACTCTGACTCAACATTGTCACTATTTACAGATACTTGTTACTCGATACTTTACTACGTCTTATTGACGCCCTTAAGTTCGCTTAAGTACCACCCACCGATAAAGCATCACTTTGCTATAATAATAAAAGGGTATTTCCTGTTTTGGCGCTAAGGAATCCATAGATCTTTATGAAAAGTTAACGGTCTCATTCTGTAAAAGTTCAGTCATTCATATGTCTACTAACAATTTAATTTCTGTCACTTTTCGAAAGCAAAATTACCATACCGCACCTACACATCATTGACTTGATAAGTAGATAGGTACCGACACGCGCGTGGATTTGTTACAAGCCGGTGATAATTATTATTGGCCGACAAATCTTCACTTAAGGGAACCGTTACTCGTGTTTTGTTGCAGTGAAAACATTCATTACTTCATTTGCATACAATGGTCTGGTGCCAAAAAATATTGGAGTGTAAACGCTTACCACGAACGCTTTTATGAAAGTTCTCTTTAGATTTATTATTATGAATAAGTATATGCATACAGTACATTGTCACAATGTAGTACTAGTTATAGGTATGTGACTGTGGGTTGTTCTGTAGGTACATGCTTAGCACGAGTATGTACATCGTTGAAGTATAACTAAGATTAATGTAACTACCGCACTCGGATGACATTTAAGCAGGTTGTACTGACAAGTTTTTAATAGTGATGATATCGATCACTGATCTGTTATAGAATAAACTATTTATTATACAGGGATTGCTTTTTTGTCTTGAGCACCTAAAAGGGAGAAGTTATGTACGTAGCTTATGCTTTACCTACTAGCTGAGTCGTTGGTGTATTTTACTCTATGTTGGTGTGTGTTATCATTATCTTTTGAAAAATCGTAATAATTGGAAAACTTTAATGTAAAGATGACAATTTGACTGATTAAGGTTAATGATATGTCATGTCAGTCTTATGAAATAACTTGATTATCCTCGTTGAACACCAAATATGTATATTATGTATAATATACATTCGCAATACAATGTTTCAAACAGGTCTGCCACGATGGCCCATTCACATTTGGACCTGCTATTAATTCATATAAAAATAAACCGTAATTAAATCGGCCATTGTGATTCCTACGTGTGTATGCAAATGTACTTTTTATTATCTGGTTCAGATGCTATGGAAACAGATTCACTATATAAATTACAACCGGAAGCGAATTGAAACGCCTACAACATCGTCCAAAACCTACGTAAACAGGATACATGCTCTGCAAAGATGCGTTGATTCGCAGATATTCTCTTTAAATATTTCGATATCACAAGAATGTAGAGAAAGATGGGACGTAAATAAAGACAAGCCATCTCCATAGTTGGGGAGCGATCTCGTAGGACTTTCGAGCGTTCGATCTGGTGATGGGCGATAAACATATTTCGGCGCGGAGCTCTCTTGACGCAGATAGAGTGAACTAACGGAGCTTTTGTATACGCAATTGTTTTAAACTATTAATTGTAACGATAGTGGCACGAACAATGCACGCACTAAGTAACAATGAAACCGGAAAAATCTTTGCACTGATGTAAGGTTTGGCCTCTTAAACGTCTCACCATACGATAAATTATGGCTACGCGTCGTGTCTCTCGCTACGTAGTTATTAAAGTATATTTCATGTACGTGTACAGTGGTTGAACCAATTTGTAAAGGTAAGCGAGATTTGGCACTACTTTTTTCTTATATCAGGGACAGAACTCTTTAAGTGGTAAACATTTTACTGTTTGTTTCAGGAAGAGTTCCACTTTCATAAATTGCATTCTGATCAAGTAAACACCTGTAGGCGCTCAACTTTCATAACATGCAACTTCATAAAATTTACGCAAAGTAAATGACAACTTTCACTGTGACAAGTGACATTACTTGAACATCCTTTTTGAAAGAATCGCGTCGGTTGAATAACTTTTTATGTCCGTCATAAAGGCATAACAGCAAGTGTTGTAGGCCGTGTGTGTATATGTGCTATATCGTTAAAGATTAGGAGTGTGGGGCGCAATGATTCGGTTTCGCGGGCGGAAACGGGCGCGCCCACGCGCAGGTCAGAGCAGTGACCCCGGAGCTCACCTCGCTCGGCACCGGCGCACGCGGCGCGGCGCGGGCGCTACTCTGCACAGGCTGCAGCCTCATTGTTCCACCTCCCGACCTAGGACGAGTGCTGCTTGCTACGTGTCTAACTCGATACATTAACAAGTAGTGAGCACTTCTGATTAGGCACATCAGGTTCTATGGATACATTAATCACCCATATTCTTTGTTATTTCTAAATTACCAATATTATATATATTATAATATTATTTAATTATTTCTAATTAGGTGTACCTACATAAGCATATTGTAGATTTATTTACTGACATTAAATAATAACAATCCTATGTGTATACATAGGATTCTGTCACATAGGTATGAGTATAGTTAAGACCTATTGTATTTGCATGTATAATTATATTTCTCTGGAAAAGACCTAATATAATATTCAATTTACTTACTAACGAGGACAATAAATTTCTCATGTACCAAATGAACTGAGCTAAATGCCATAAGCACACATTTATCGTCATGAGTTATTCGGTGGTTCACACTGTCATCTACGTTCGTCCCAGTCATTCCATATTCATAAGTCGTTTAGTAAATCAGCTGTACAATGTCCGTCCACGTCGCGCCGGCTTAGCAGATTGGAAATTGCAACATTAGAATCCTACAGTTCACACACACGCATCGTAAGTACAAACAGTACCATTTATATGCACTTTTATATTACATTACGTACGTTACATTTCTCGTAAATTAAAAAAAACACGATTCGATTTTCTCTGAGTATACAAAGATCGCACGATATGAAGCATTTAAATTACCTTTAGTAATTATAAACACCAATAGGGCAGAATGCCCATCACTGCACAAATGCACAAAGTACACCTGCGTTACTAATACGTCTGGCACGGATATATGTTCCCGCAAGTAATTCTTTACTCCTAATCCTAACCGTGCTCAAATTGTATTTATTGCTACCATCTGTCACTGCAGTAATGACTGCCCCGTGATACCTGCTCGCCGCATCAAACAATCAATTAGCCTGTTTGAGAAACATCACCTTAATGATTGGAACAAAAAACGTTACCTGATAAAAGATACCTTTCGCTGAAATTTTAATAATACATAGTTACTTATCATTACTTTCGGGATAAATGGAGGAGTAAGGGCCGACTTAACCGTTACATCATAAATTCGTTTACTTCGAGCAAAAATCTCTTACATATAAACATCGAACTGCGTAAACCGGAGCATTACAATCAATATTTTCGTTTAAGCTACAGTTCGGATCTTGATTTATGGATGTGCGGTTTAAACCTGCGCCTGCGGTATTATTAACAAGTTGTAAATCATTGATCGGAATTAAGACCACGTTCAACTGACTGTTAAAGATTTGTTGACGAAGTCCATAATAATAGCTGAAATGTGTGACTAACTTAAACCAGTAATCTGTTAGCCACGTTTTTCAATGATTCGAATTATTTTTTTGTGTTAGAAACAAATACAAGTAAGTGAGCCAAAAAAAAAGAAGTATTTTTGAAAAATTCTTTTGAAAATTCATTAGGCTTCCATTTGTGACATCAGATCAGAGAAGCTCATGGCTAAATATACCAGCCGCACGGGTCGATATTTATGTTTAAGCCGCTATTTGCCGAGGTTGGTCCGTGGTGACCAGAATTACATACCAAGTTTCCTCCGTGCTTCGGAAAGCACGTTAAGCCGTTGGTCCTGGCTGTCATTTGTATTTTTGACAGTAGTTACGAGTAGAGTCAGAAGCCAAAAGTCTGACAGCCAGTCTTACCAAGTGGTATCGTACTATCCAGTTACTGGGTTGTGGAGATCAGATAGGCAATCGCTTCATGTAAAATACTGGTACTCAGCTGGATTCGGTTGGACTGGAAGCCGACCCCAAGATAGTTTGGGAAAAGGCTAGGCAGAAGATGATAGTGACATCAGATCGAACTCGTGGACAACTACGGTCCTAAAACAATTAATTCTACGCAATTTCCAGTAACTCAATCATTATTATTGTCAAAGTACACATGGATAGTAGGTACAGGAGACGGTTTATAATGAACCCACAAATTTTAAAATAAGCATCTAAAAAATATAAATTTAGTACATTATTTTATTGTTTTTACGCAAGCGACGTTATTGAAAACATACATAACATGAGGTAAAGTATTTATACTTGGAAACATGATGTGAAAATTACGAGTTCTCCCAGTACTAAACAATTGTGTTTGATCTGTCTAACATATTTATGTTGGTGTCCATATAATTTAATGGTATTGCTCTGTTGGTGCCTACTTACCGTCCTTGCATGTCTCAATTGATTCAACTAGGTTTTAATATGAAGCTACGGGTATATTTTACTGCACTTAGTCAACAACTTTTAGTGTTTATATTGAGGTATTTTTTACTGCTCCATAGGACTATACCGAGGCACGACCCTCACCAATTAAAAAATTCAAGAAACCTGTTACTTCAAAAACAGAAACATTTAAGTTGCTACTGTTGTTGATTCATACTTTTGAGTTCATAAATTATTCATGCAAATTCCAGGAAACGACCGAATCCTATTAAAATTATCTTTAGAAGCTGTTTTAATGTGACATGTGACTCGGTGTTATATAAGTAGATAGTCATGATATTTAGTCCCTTGCATGAAAGCTCAATCTAGATAGCTTTACATATTTTTTAATTTCTAATATTGGGGGGTAAATCTTATCTACAGAACCTATTAGGTACATAGTATTCCTAGGAAAATTTGTCGTAAAAGGATGTCGCAAAATTCCATGATGTAGTGTAGGTACTGTGTACCTACCTATAGGTAACTTTTAACAATATACATTCTCATTGAATCGAGTAAATATAAGACAGGGACATACGGAATCAGCGATAATTGTTGGGGCTATATTGGAGAGCGAACATTATGGGACACGCTGCGACGGTGGGCGGCAGGCGCAAATGCATCACGCGCGATAATGAACCAGCTCGTGTGCACGACTGCGCCAGCGCACTCACACGTAATCCACTATCCTCACGTCGAGTCGTGCTCACTGCTCACCCGCTCAGCCGCTCACCGCCGCGTTACCTTATAAAACAACCCTCCACATGATATTTGGCTGAACTACAAGTGTAGCAGATACTAACACCGATTGTTCACAATAAATGCAAAATGTCTAACATATTGCTATTATTGATTGCCGAACATTTTGAACAGCCAAAGCTAGGTAAGTAGATAATTAAGCATAAATTGTAATGAAATCAATCAAATAGTGAGATTTTGTCAATTTTAACTACTTGGTAAATTCTTGGCATGTTAATGTAAGACACAACGTTGCTGCTATAATCCTAGTATTTTAATATTACAAAAACACATTATGGATATTACTGTAATAGCTTAGTCCATTCCACATTTTACTCGAGCAACTATCTCAAGTACATTTTATTGTACTTATCCATATTTCCACAAGGTAAACTATAGTACCTGTTTAATGCATTTCCAGGACGAAGTTGCAGTGAAAATGGACGCCATTTGTGAACAAGACAGGATCTCGGATTTCTTAAACTGGCACCTCCCACGTGGTGTCTTGTGCCCTTAACCTTTGCAACGGCCGTATCGCGGTTTATGCGCCTTATAATGCGCTCTCCTTACAGGCTTATACGGCTGCGAGTTTTGTCTAAATTTGGAGCAATAGCTACCACTTCACAATTAAGGAAAAAAGCTCTTATAGACATACAATATTTTACCGTGCATAAAAGCAGTTTTACTGATTTAGGAAGATGAGTATTTAAATTTATCAATAACAACATTTAAAGCCAATGGAATTCTCAACTCGATCCAAAGTAACTTATTTTTGTATTTACCTCAGGTTAGCGCTACCTGTATAACAACACGCTTAAAACAGCACAACCGAAGGGAAAATACTGCAAAACCGAAGGCAGAGTATTTATCTCAATCTGTTTTAATTTAATCTCAGGTCGTGGTTAATTATAAATGTGTATCTTTTAATCACAGCAGATATTATAATTTAACAACGTGAATGGTTCAAGAAAATTGTAACTGATTATTAAAAGCAATATGACAAACTTCTGACAAAAGTCAGAGTTATGAATGAACTTTGACATTTATAGTTAGTAATCAAATGGTTATAAGATAATATGTATCCGTAATTGGAAACCGAAGTGTTGAACCCATGGACATTTATTGATAAATCACCAGGTAATTTTACAAGCAATCAATTGCAATAGCGTAGTGCACAAGTGTTCAGAGTTTGATCTCGTATTTAAGTTTAATTCTGCGGCGTTATCTGAGACCGATCCGCGACAATCGCGCGCACCTGCGCCGCGCCGCGCCGGCGCCGACGCCGACGCACTTTCAAAAAAGGCTAACGTACAGACATAGTAACTAGCTGTTTGTAACTTGCACTATTTTGTATTTTGCGTAAACAGGTGTTAAGAATATTAATCGATGGAAATACATCGAAAGTTTTTTTCCTAAACACCTGTAAGTACCATGTTTTGATTTACTTAATTATTGCCCATTTTTCTGAGAGAATTTTCTTATTTGAGAGAGTACCATATTTAAATGCTCTGTTTAAATGGATACATCCTAATTCTTGCACCATTAGAAATTAAATGAGCTATCCACTAGTACACTGCAAGAACAGATCACATTTCGTTAAGCACCTGTAAATGTGGTACGTAGGTATAAGTAGGAAATGCTAGTAACAGGATATAGGTAGCGCAGCTTTTATGAAATATTTTATTTAGTTGTATCGAGTCTCCCACGCCATTGGATTCAATTATGGAGGAAAGGCAGATAGGTCGGCGCGCGAGTGGTCCGCTCGTGACCCGTAAATTGGAACGGTCCGTCGCACGCTCTTGTCGCACCTCGGCCACGGCGCGGCAGCGGCCATCGCTGTCCCGCAGGTCACAACACAGCCCGATACATATTGTAACGGCACCAAATCTACATCGCCACAAAACACATCCCATAATACTCTTCACGCACAACCAATTTAGGAGCCCGGTTGCAAGTGTAAACGCTTCTTTTGTAGAACCTCGTTTCGTACCTACAGCGACGGATACATTGTTAATTTGTGAGCTAGGGTTTCCAGGTTATAGTAGAAATGCTAAAAAAAAAAACTAGAACCCTCAAAATAAATCTCTACTTGTACTTTGTGTTTGATGGTTGTGTTTTAAAGATTTGCTCTCCAATAAATCATCAGCGAGACATATCTGCGGTCGCAAGATACCGTTTGGATTCCAATGACTATGCAGGTCTCAGCTTTCATACTGCCATATTCGTTAAAATCAGTAATAGCATTACCATACCGTGCGGACTTTCTAACTTAACTAAGTAAACTGGTAATACATTTATTAGACTACTGAGTTAATAAAGTAGGTTAAGTTAGTAAGGTATCGGGCAACACTAACAGGTGTGCACGCCGTATTTGGGCCATAATGTCTCAAACAATGGTCGGGCCGCTGGGACTCGAGCCTTAACAGAAATTCAAATCATAACTATTCTTTATTTAACCGCGTTCAAATTCGTTGCCTCTCCTATCTAGCGTCTGTAACAGTGTGTTGTATAATGAGAGAATATATCGTACACCTATTTTAAGGAACGTGTAGGTAGTAGATTTCTATTTAATTGTCAACTAAATATTTCTGTGCCCGAAATGGAATCGGTAACGAATTACATCCAACAACAAATTAAACTGAGATCATGATGATTCAATTGAACAATAGGTATTATGATTCATCTGATTCAGCTGTTTGTGTCTTAGTAAATGTACCTATCTAGAGTAGTAAAGGAATGAAGGAAAACATTATGATAGAACTACAAAGGTGCACTTGGAACCCAAGTAGTTGTCACTAGCTGCTCCTTCATAATGATTTCCTGAAGTACTTCGATTAACCGTGACGTACTGGTCTTCCACTGCCACCGTGACGCATTTTATTCCTTTATATTATATCCACAGGTTTTAGAGGAAATCTTTCATTTTATTTTACCCCCTATAAGAAGAAAATATTTGACAAAGCTTTTTTGTACTATTACAATAAAGTCTCCAAAACAAGTTTAACAGAAATGTAAGATTGTAAAACAATGTATGTACGTATGTGAGGCACCAACAAGACAGAGCTATCACAGTTAATCTCATTGCTTCACTGTCAATTAGCCATACACGGCGGCGCGGAATATTTAGTTCCAAAAGATAATATCTCACTTTTAACATGTCCGTGCAACACACGCGAGTATCAAACACTCTCAGTATATTTACGGAAATGTCGGCTGTTTATTATTGTAGCGTTTAAAGCAGGGTATTTAAGTTTAAGTAGACATTATTCTTGTTTTGTTTAAGAATTATGATTGCTTTAATTGTCGGCTCTGAGCTGCCGGCGGTTAGCGCATGCTTCTTAGCAAATTTTCCAGGTACGCTAATAGTGCTTGATTAAATGAGAATGCAACAGGTCTCGGCGCAGTTATGGAATAGAGATGCGAGTGTAGTGTAACATACAAATAAAATAAAAGGGCATTAGGCATGTTAGCATCAAAATTGTTGAATCTTCTTGTTATTTCTCTTCAAACTATAATATACCTCTTATACCTTCTCTTTTTTATCCGAAACAAGCAGACACAGCGAAAAGGGACCTCTGAGCTGCCATAGACGACACCGTGGAAGTGGAAGTGACGGACTTTTTGGCCAACAACATTATTTTAGAAATATGTCGTAAGAAGAATTACGCCATGCTAAAAAGAAGAAAAGTAGAGCTCATTGGTAGTTCATTATTTTCTGGATTGGCAGCCAAATTCAAATGAGTGTTCGGAAATTGGGAATCTCATGATATTGACAATCTGGATTTATGACAAGGAGAACAAATATGTTTTACAATTATGACAAGAGTAAAAAGAGACACTTTTCCAAAATATTGCGCCAGAAAAAAAGTCTACATATTATGATGAACTAAGGAGCATCGTGTGAAATATGAGTTCATAGCCAGAAATTGAGCTTTAAAAAGGAAAGTATGACAAAAAAATCACTTTAATTTGCAAATTTTTTTTCCCTAAAATGTTCCGTTCCGCAAGGCGAAAACGTGTTTAACATTTGAAAACTCAATTGACAGCTGCCCGTGCCTGCCCTATAAGAAAAACCCAATAAAAACCATAAACATTGCCTAATATCAATACATACAAAGAAACTTGATACATTTTGATTCATCTTTCTTACCAGCAGATCTTCTAAAGAGATAAAATGGATTATCTAAGTAAACGAGTCATAAAATGTCAATTACTAGTGCCGCTCTATCGGTTACGGCGCGGCCAGTGCGGCCCGTGGTCGCGTGCCCGCTAACAACTATAGTACGTAGGTACCGCTTCAAGAAAGTAGGAAAATTAAAATACACTTAAAACGACATTTCATTTTTTTTATATAGGATGTTGATGCACATTCGTAGTTAAGAATGAATTTTTTTTACGTTACAAGCTTTTTGTCTACGATTCTTTTTCAACCTGTACCGACTACTAATAATCAGCTAGGTAACTAAACACTTTTGTTTCAATGGTACGTATTGACAGGTTCTTAAAATAAAACGAAATAGTAGGTACTGCGCCCTACAGGCTTAAGAAACATGTGAACCAGTCACTTTCCCCTTACTGTTTTCTGGATATACCAAACTCTTCTTGGTAACAATTTGTTAAAAGGGCGTGTGAAGTCTTCGCCTCAGAATATGTAGATATCTACAGGAAACTCGTCTTGAAAAATATGTAAAAGGTGAAGTGAAATTATATTTAAAATTCACACAGAAGTTTCATACATCATCTTATGGTGTTTGTTAAATGATTTTCGTAATACCATCTACGTAGTCATCGTTGTAACATCGGTCAATCCTTATCCTGTAGACAAAAGACTACGGAGAGGAAAAGAGCAGCGACGCACGGCCTGATCAAATCAGAGCAAAACTTTAGCAGTGGAGTAGTGAACATTTTTGATACTTCTGTCCACATTCATGGTTCTTTACCGCAACAATCAACACCCACGTTGAACATGTGCAGCCGATAATCGAGAACACATAACATCATGCTTAGTTACAGATATAAACTTCACAAGCCCATCAACGGCAATCGGTAGTTTTGAAGTTTATTTGCTATCTAAATCTATGTTGTTCTCTTTAATAAACGCACCGGTTACACCAACACAAGGAAATAACGCCAATAATAACGTCTGCCTCCAACCTGTCTCTTATATGCCTATAACCTACTCTACATCTAGGCTCCTGATAAAGTGGCGCTTAAACTTAGTATTAACATTATTGTGAAGACAATCCGAAAACTTAATTTATAATACCTTCATCAACTATAGCCTCATGATTCAGTAAGTTGAGTGGATACAAATTTATTACTGGCGGCTCTTACGAGATTATTAATTGGGTATCATTTAAGCTATCACCAATTTAATTAGTTTTGTGTTTCTTAAATAATAGGGTTTGTCCTCAAAATAGTAGATCTGTCACCAAAATGTAGTCACCAAACAATGCAAAATCAGTTCCACAATAAATCACCTAAAATCCTGAGATATAAGGTCTAGTACCAAATAAATGTTTTTGTATGTATTATAATAGGTGTGTCCTAATAAGTATTTAAGCAAACTAATTTAAAGAGATCACCAAACCACAGGTCCAAACTAAGGCGTTGTCGACGTAGCCCCGCTACGCGGGGCTCCTATTTCTGTCTGCAGGGTTTACAGTAACCTAACACGAAGGGGATGTCGGGGTCTTAGTTCGCTCGCTCCGCTCGCTCACTAGACCCCGCCATCCTCTTCGAACCTAACCTGTCCGAGTCGGTGTGCCCAATGTCTCGTATAAAGCATTTCTTCATAGAAATAAGGAACTGATCTATTTATTTGGTGACAGATCTACCATTCCGAGCACAAAGCTATTATTTAAGTAATAAAACTATTATTATAAGAACGAAGTTTATATTCATCTAATGCACTACAATTTTATTGGTAATCCATCTCTTATTTTACACATGTTTCAACATTTATTTGATAATTCATACCTGGGAACACTTTTTGTTTATCTGAGAACGAAAATATTTCGTGGCGATAGATCTATTTACTAGATTATACAACTTTGATGACAAATATAAATTTTGGTGACAAGAAATATAGTTCCCTTATTAATTCTGCATCGTCATCGTAGAAAACGTTCACTAAGCCCTCCCTGCATAATAATAAGTGTTTGTGTCTTAATTATGTTATCATTCAATGACGAGGTACCGAATGGGTCGCATTCATAAATATTTAAATAAGGTACACGTTTATCTGAGCCGTCAAGTTGTTCGCGGAAAGCGGCAGGCGTGGTCGCCGGCTCCAGAGCGCGGCGCGAGCGCGAGACACTATTATGCTGAGGCCATTGTTCGCCGAGTGCCCCGATCGGCACTGCATATACTGCTAACGACGATTCTCACATATCATCTTTGATACATTCAAATAAATTCATAAGCACCGCCGCGAAGCATTTAGCCAGAACACAACTTTTGCCTGTCCCACATACGTTTGCAAAAATAATCACATCTACTTGTTACACAGCGAGGAAAATGAAGCGCAAGTATCAAAGTAATTGAAAGTAAGTATTACTCAAAAGATACTGCTTACAACGTATGTTGTCAAAATAAAAAGATGTAATTTATGGAAGTCGAACTTGGAATAATAAATGAATCGACGCAATAAAAAATTATTCACGTCGTCAGCTTTCCCTTAATACTCATGTCAAACATATTTAACAATATGAATTTTGTTAAAAACATTGCTCTTTGAAAAAAATGGCGTATTTCATTTTTTATTAAGTTGTTTTACCTTTCAAATCAGGACAGTTCCTAAATGAAAACACGGCGTAGCATCCATACAGTATGCATCTGTGCCGAAAGTAGGTGATCTGGAATATCAACGTCACTAACAATCAAACATGTTTTGATTGTCCAAGTTAAATGTACCAGTCAAATAATTGAAAATGGTAACGGTGTGATTTATGCAAATCGATAGCTTGACGTTCAATTTAAACTGTGAGGCACGTTGCGCCTGCGGCGATGTCGGCCATTAGGCGCTTCGCAGGACACGCGCTGCCTCCCGCCTTATCTTGTGCATCAGACATGTCCACAGCAAACGCCACGCATCCGCTATCTGTGCCGCATCACACACTGTATGTCATGTTATTACCGTCCTCAAATTGATAATAAGCGTAAACCCTCGACGAAGTTACATTGAAAAGTTTAAAAAACATGGATTCAAGTTAATATAATAAAAACCACATTATGCAATCAGTTCAAAAATCATGATTTCAATGTTTGGTTTCCAATGATTGGTAAAGAAACTCAATAGACCATTATTTGGAAAGCTAGCTAGCTACTAGTGCTACTACCTACTAATTAATGTAGATCGACGCAACGAGACAAACTACACCTACTTAGCTACGAACAAGCGCTTACAGAGTGTGACTGAGTCATCTACTTGAGTGAAAGCGGCGCACAATTTTCGTTCAAGATACTAAAATCGATAGCACCTGACAATCAACAATAAATCACATGGATCGAAACCACATAAACATATCACACATCACTGCGTGGCCCCGATAGATTCTTATAACAACAAAGCTTTGGTATACCAAGAAAACACTTGAGAGTGGTAAAAGAACGAACAGTCAGATACCACAATGGCTTGTTGGAGAACCGCACGTGGACAAAAGGTTAAGTGCCATTGAAACCTTTACTCAGTTCATTATATTTTGTTTACGGACAGCACCCACGCCACGCTGTGCTGTGCTTTGCTTAGTGCTTTCAACTAGTCCAGACATTCAATACTCGATAATCAATTCAAATTGAAATCCGATTCTCTTCGGGTATTCGACTTGCAGATTAGATAGACACCTATTTACCTACCTATCTACTAGTCTAATGGCTTAATTTAATATCTCGCGCATCATCCCACGAATCGACTTGCAATGTAATACATTAATCCAATACATTGATAAGCAACGCAATGTATAAATTTCATCACATCTTAAGAAGATTACTCATTGAAATATTACAATAGTTGTTAATAGAGCACCTTGCAATATAAGTGAAACTTTCCAAGCAATTGACAGTAGGTAACCTTGCTTGTTTAATTGAGTGCTACTTCCATACAGACGTTTATTGGGTAGATATATGCCAATACCTTGACACGAGGGGTCATTCACTGAGTTTTTTGCTATGCGTAGGTGCGAAACTAAAGTTGATTGACGTAAAATCCAAGCAAGATTCACCTTTGAACTTTTAAGAGCATCTATTCAGAAACATACTTGTTGCTGTCACAACCTTTTGTATTGATCTATATTTGCAAGTTAATAACGAGTTAAGCGAAATTTGTGTATTTATTTTTAAGTAGGTAGTAGGAACATTGAAAAAAATAATCGGTCAGTTTTAAAATTATGCAAGAAAACGCATACAAAACAACAATTTTGTGTTTGAAATAGTCTGAAATATATTTTTTTTTTCACTTATCCTATTGATCATCAAAAAGATGAACCCTAATTATTAATAGGTTGGGGAAAAAGTTTCTTCGCATTTTTTAAGAAAATTAAAACAATTTTTAATATAGTTTATTTACATTTAACTAAAGTATGTAGGTACCATTTTGTTCGATAACTTTTTGCCATCTTGGAAGTAGGGACATAATCCCATTGCTATAGAAATTTTGGGACTTCTGATCAAAATACCGCGACAAGTGGTTTTGGCAGTCCTCTCGTGATGTTAACCTGACACTGCCTAAAGAATTCTGAAGAGACCGAAACAGGTGGAAATCTGAAGGTGCAAGGTCAGGACTATACGGCGGATGCATTAACACCTCCCAGCCAAACTCTCTTAATTTTTGCTGAGTGGCTAAAGATGTGTGAGGTCTAGCGTTATCATGATGAAAAACCACACCCCTTCTGTTGATTAATTCCGGCCGCTTTCTCTCAACTTCTTGTTCTAATCTCATCAGTTTTTCGCAGTAGAGTTCAGAATCGATGGTCCTGCCTGGTGGTAACAGATCATAATGAATAATGCCCTTCCAATCCCACCACACACACAGCATCCCGGGTTTCGCCACAGTCTGTGAAGCCTGACCGGCCTTTGACCACAACCTTTTTCGGACGTTCTTGTCGTACGTGATCCACTTTTCATCACCAGTTATTAGCTTCTTCAAAAATGGTTCGGTTTCATTACGTCGTAATAAAGAATCACAAATGAGTACACGGTTCATTAGGTTTCTTTCAGTGAGCTCGTGAGGTAACCAAATATCGAGCTTATTTGTGTACCCAGTTTTTTTCAAATGCGCCAAAACTGTTTTGTGGTCAATTCCCAGTTCTTCAGCTACGTCGTAACTACTGACATGCCGATCTTGCTCCACTTTTTCAAAAATGGCATCCATTTTATCCGTAATAGGGCGACCAGAGCGACGTGCATCTTTGACATCAAATTTTCCGGATTGAAAACGCTTAAACCAAATTTGTGCTACTCTAACAGATACTGCACTAGGTCCATAAACATCGCAAATTTTTTGCGATGTTTATGCTGCTTGCGTTGCCTTTTTACCTTTTTTGTAGTAAAATTTTAAAATGTATCGAATTTCTTCATTAGCTTCACTCATCTTGACGGTACGAAAAACAAAGGAAAATCACACATTTTCCTAATTTGAATTTGGAACTATGTTCTTTAAAATTTAAACTTTCAATGACCCCAAAATCAGCCAGATACAATATAGCCAAAGAGATTTTATTACAAGTTCATACATACAATAATGCGAAAAGACTTTTTCCCTAACCTTACAATCTAGCATTGTACATAGACTAATAAGTAATTTGATCAAAACCTAAACTGCTATATTGTCTATACTAAGAATGTGTCCAATGGCACTTTTCTTATTGTTTCTATTAAGGCGAATACACTTCGTTCTTGTAATTATTTGGTAACACATATGCTACATTACACTATTCATCATTCGTCTTCTCACTATGTCCGTGTGGTCGAGAAGCTGGATCGCCTCGACGTTCACATGCTGATGAAGTCGCTGTTCGTGAGCTTCTGCAGATTTTTATATAACTTTTTCGATGAACTCAACGTTTAGGTCCCGATGGAGGCCATCATTTTGTATATACCAGGGTGCATTTACAATTTCCCGTAGTCCTTTGTTCTGGAATTGGATTATTAATACATTGGTCTGTTTGGTGCAACCCCACAGCTGAAAACCATAAGTCCAAACTGGCATCAGGACTTGTCTGTATAGTAACAATTTGATTTGCACGGACAGCACGGATTTTCTTCCAAGCAGTCAAAACATTTTTTTGAACCGTAGGTCGAGTTCATCTTTTTTCTTCTTGACGTGGGCTTTCCAGCGTAGCTTTGCGTCAAGGGTCACATTGGTTGTATTCTCGTAAGGGATTTCTTTGTGGTTAATATAAACTGGAAAATGCTGTTGCTTTTTGTTGGTTAAGTCTATGTGTACAGATTTGGATTCATTTAATTTTATCCTCCATTTTTTGGTCCAGTCATAAATTTGATTAACAGCCATTTGAACCTTTTCTACTACTTCTTCGTGGCTGTTTCCAACGGTCATTAAGGCGGTTTCATTAGCAAAGGTCCCAATGGTATTGTGTTCTGAATCAGGAATATCGTATGTGTGTTATTTTATGTATAAGGTCTTCATGCGGCATGAAGACCTTATACATAAATTAAAAAATTATGCCATACTTTGTCAAATGCTTGAGCTACATCTAGAGAAACAGTAGAATAAACTTTCTTGTTATCTAACGCGTTTTCTATTACGTTTGTGATTCTGTGCACTTGATCGATCGTTGAGTGTTTTTGTCTGAAATAAATGGCAATCGGTTTTCATCATTAGTGGATCCCTGTGTTACTAGGGCACCACAATTTATGATTATTTGTTAGTCTCAATTTGTTGTCCTATGTACCATACATAGGACAACAAATTGAGACGACCCCTAAAACACCATTTTACCTGTTAGGTACGGTAGTTGCTATAATATCACGGCTCGTGAGATTTTTTTTTTTTATCCAAGTCCGACTTGGGTTCGGAGTCGGTTTAGGAATTGTGGATTAACCCAGGGATAAGTAACTAGGAATCATTGAATGAAGTTAGTTATCAATTAGGTAATAGGTCCTTAACACTTAAACTTAGGACATAAAATTAGTCTTTTGTCGAACTGGCCACTTTGATCTCAAATATCTGGAGTATGATTAAGAATTCGAAATTCAAATATAGGCATGTGTATTTGTATTTCGAATTAAGTGATTCATTTATTTTCGCGCCATTTGATGTTTCATTGACATCGTTTTGTTCATAATATGAAAAAATAAATATCGCAATTTACGAAATGAAGTCCCTTTTTGTCCACATCATCGCTGCAGAAACCGCTCAAAGGATTATTGATGTGTATGGGGAAGCTACTGTAAAAGAAAACACGGTATGTTTTTGGTTACAACGTTTTCGTTCTGGAAATTTCGAACTACAAAATAAACCTTGTTGGCGACCGAAGACCCTAGGTGACAGTGTCCCTAGGTGCGAGTGATAAAACAATTTTAATTCACTGGAATCAAATTAGCTCTGTATGGTGTCGGACGTAAAGAATAGCACCATCCCTTATCTTCCCGTGGGTGTTGTAAGAGGCGACTAAGGGATTTGCCAGAGAATGGGCAGCAGCGTTCTCTGTGCTTTTGTAACAACCGTACTGCGATCGCCAACCCGCCTGCCAAGCGTGGCGATTATGGTAAAACCCTCCAAAATGCCAATGTGGCGACACTTGGGGGAGGCCTGTGTCCAGCAGTGGACGTTTTTTGAGCTGAAATGATGATGATGATGAAATTAGCAAAAAACAGAAAAGCTTCGAAAAATCGGTACCGCATAAATTTAGAGGAGCACACCAACAAACTCGCATCCAGTGCTGCGTTGCATTTCTTAACCATTACAGTAACGAGGGGAAATTAAATAGTATCATTACTTGTGATAAAAAATGGATTCTTTAACGGTTGAAGAAGAACCGGCCAAATCCTACACCAAGCGAAAGTTGACTCGGTAAAAGACACTGGTAAGTGTCTGGTGGACCAGTGCCGGTGTCATCCAATACAGTTTCCTAAGATCTGGCCAGACAGTTACGGCAGATCTGTACTGTCAACAATTGCAAACGAGGATGGAAAAGCTACCCGTTAAACAACCGAGACTGGTCAATTGCTCTAGCCCACTCCTGCGTCAGGACAACGCAAGATCACAAACTGCACAACTGACGCTCGCAAAATTAGAATAGCTGATAGGGGTATGTCTCCGACCCACCAATACCGGGCCTTGGTCCAGCAGATTACCATTTTTTTCGGGAGTCTGGATAAATTCTTGCTAGGAATAAAAATCGATTCCGATGAGGCAGTCAAAACCGCCTTCAAAGATGTTGTTGATTCTCGCTACAGCATTTTTTTCAGCAAAGGAATCATTGAAGTAAGAAGTACTGATAAATGGCGAAAGTGTATAGATAACAACGGTACATAATATGATTGATAAAATCGAACTAACTATCTATCAACTATCTATCTATTAACTTTTTTTTTCGTTTTTCTTACTATAATGCCTATTTCATATATAAGGACCTAATATCTAATCGAAAAGTAAAGGAAGAGTCTTTTAGTCTGTAGCACCAGCGGATAAAACCTTAAGCTCCATTGTCATTTATATTTTTTCAATAGGCTCGCATTTGGTGATAAGAAGTGATGTACGCTGGCTAACAAAGTAGGTAGGTAATACAATCTATTTCATAAATGCGGTCGAGGCTCATCGTAATAAAATCAACACCGATGGCCAAAAATAATAAAGGATGATTAAGCAACACTTAAGTCGATATCGGTTGCAAGATGCGGATTCAATAAACATCGTTTGATTTTTAACATGGACACTGGACAGGCGACAAGTTCGAGGTCAAACGTCAATCTCATCTACTCTTGTGAAATTCAAATAATTGTGATATGACATTACTGGCTACTTCATCAAATCTGTGCAACTTATTTTTCGTATCGAAGCTATCATTAACCTTTTGGAATAGTTTGGAAATATTCTACAACCGTATTGATCTCATCGTAGTTTTCATTCACCATTTATACCATCATCATAAAACTAAATCTCATTAACATAACCTACACATAGAAAGTAAACCTAAATATAAAATTAAAAATTAATAAAGACACACTGAAAAGAAGAAAATAAGTCTTGGAGTAAATGAAAACGATAAAGGATAGTTTTCACAACGCTTGTCGCGTATAGTTTTTATAGCCTTTACCATTCACGCGACAAGCTTTTGTGAAAAATTTCCTGTATCGTTTTCATTTACTCCAAGACTCATTTTTTTCTTTTCAGTGCATCTTTGTAAAAGCTTGTTCTTAAAAAGGTTTTTTTACTTATAATTTTGTTTTAACATTTTTAGTATTGTCGTAATCTTTTCTGATCACACATCATTATCTTAACCCTTTTTGCACACCTATATATAAACCCTTGAGGATTTTTCTCGTGAGAAGACAATCCTGGCTGTAGGATCAGGTATCGATAGGAATTATATTTATTCATCATAGGTGAGCGCGTATCTACACACAATTTAACGTCTGTGCCGACCGTAACCGTTGAGGAGTTTTCTCGTGAGGAGACGATCCTGGCTATAATGAGTTCATGATACAAATCGTGATTTTCCATCAAATATGAACTCGTATGCAAAGTTCGTGTCCACGGTATTAACCGTTGAAGAGTTCCCTCGTGAGAAGACGATCCTGGCTGCAATAAGACTTCATGATTCAAATCGTGATTATTCATCAAATGTGAACTCGAAATTAACCATCACACGCTATTAACCCTTGAGGAGTTCCCACGTGAGGAGACGATCTTGACTCTGGGATGAGTTCATGATACAAATCGTGATTAACCATCAAATATGAACGAGTATACAAATTCTCATGTCTGTGCTATTATTATAACCGTTGAAGAGTTCCCAAGTGAGAAGACGATCTTGGCTGAAGGATTAAGTTATGTCTGTCATACATTTTCAGTTCAATCGGACATCGGGAAGTGGTTCTAATTACGCTTCCGAGATTCCACCCGAAGAAACATACATACATTGCAAGTTACATAAAAGCTTGTAAAACAATGATCCGAAAATGTATGTCACCTTACTAAACATGGGTAAGATTTCGCCTGTATTTCTCGAACATTCGAAGATCAGTCACCTTAATGGAGAAGTTTCATGACGTTGATAAAACTAAATTTGACTAAATGGAATTGAAATATATATCAAAACTAGAAAATAAGTGTTTTATTTTTATTTATTAATTATAGTGGAACTAAATAATAAATAAAATAAAAAATTTACTTACCAATTAAGTTCGTACTTATCTACCTTCCTCCAGTGGCGTAGCTTGGTGTGGGCAAAACAGCCCTACGCCCACGGCCTCGCACCTAGTGAGGCCTATCGCGATACCCCTTTGTGGTTGGGGCAACGTTGGACAACCTGGTCAAATATCAAAATTATTAATTTAGGATAATCCAAAATTAGTGAGAAATTTTCGAGCGCGCTTTACAATCTGAATAATTTTGAAACTTTTTTACGCAAGTCGGCTAATGATTTCTGTATCTGATTGAATGGTCAAAAGAAAACCTTACCTATCCTAGAAGCTTAAAATCGAGCATGTTTGATCTCAAATTATAGAAATACGAGACAAGGAGTTAAAATTGTCAAATGCTTCGCTCGCTCTTGCAGTTTGCATTGAAATCTTGAACTTGCCTGTATAATTTGATCAAGTAGGTACCTCCTGTATGAAGGGTCGATACAATTCTTACCTGTCCGAGGCAGGCAGCGTATTAATATTTTCGAGCTCGCTTCCCTCGCTCTTGAAGCCTAGATTTGCTTCGTTCTCTTTTATGTTATCTTTTATGTACAAGTGGACCAAGTCATTCCTATTTCTAAATGGAAATAAAAAAAATCCTCTATCTATCGCGATGGCTTTGAGCTTCGTTCACTGACTTGCTAGTGAACGAAGAAAACATAATTGAAAACTACCTTTTGCCCATGGCAAATTTATGTAGTTTCCTATTATTGAAAGAATTTACGGAATCGGATCGTGGTCCCCAAGATTACCCCTCATCATCATCATCATCATTTCAGCCGAAAGACGTCCACTGCTGGACATAGGCCTCCCCCAAGTGTCGCCATATTGACATAAGGGGGGTTTTGCTATAATCGCCACGCTTGGCAGGCGGGTTGGCGATCGAAGTACAGTTATTACAAAAGCACAGAGAACGCTGCTGCCCATTCTCTGGCAAGTCCCTTAGTCGCCTCTTACGACACCCACGGGAAGATATGGGATGGTGCTATTCTATACGTCCGACACCATACAGAGCCCCCCCCCCTACATCCTTAAAAATCTTAATATAAAAACGGTCGTACGCGCAAATCTCCGAAACCACCCAGCCAATTGCAATAAAATTTTGTGAATGTGTATGGTTGGTTCCAGCTTTAAATATAGGATAGCTTTGGAACCGATAGGTGGCGCAGTTTGTGGCGGTCTGATTTATTGATTGATAGTCGAAAAATAAAATTGGTACCTAGCTACACTACACGCTAACTGATTCATGCCCATGTGTGCCTTCCCTGGCAGGAAAGAAAAGCCGCGCCTTAAAATTATGCATGACTTCACCGAAAATGTGTGGGATCTTTCAGGATCTTCTAATGTTTGTTCCAGAGAGAATCTGTTACCTGCTTGGGAATAAATTTCTCTTTGTCTAGTTAAAATTACTTCACGTGGAAAATATTGTCAAACATTACCTGCTATGAACGTTATAAAGCAAACTGTCAAATTAATTAATCGGGCCAAACACAGATCGTGCAAGGTACGACATGTTCCGAAACAGGACTCTAGCAGCAGGTATGAGTTATTAGAGCTGGCTGTGTGCTGGTGGCTGAGGCGTCACGTCACGACACGTCACGCGCCCCTCGCGCATGCGCCGCGGAGCACTTGCGCCCGCGCCGCGGGACAGCGCCGCCACCCGCTCCACTGCATCGTGTCGCCGCTATCGCTTTCACGTCGTGGTTATCGCCCCAGTGATAATCTGCATAGTGCGAACCGTTATTGAAAGCCACGGTACTAGTTTGTGCGTGAAGGCTACAATAGCGGCACTTTAATCTGATATTTATTGACCGAGAGATCGAATGAAGCTGGCTGTACTGAGAGGTGACCCAAATATTCAGGCTAATAATATGTGTAGCTTAGACATCTAACATTATAACCTGCACAAACTATGCCTATACCCATCTGCGGTTATCATTGTTCGTATTTTGTGCATCGAAGGTTGAAGGTAGGTTGAAAGTAGATTTTGTACTACATAAATATTTCCTTGTATTGGTATTATTAAAATAAATTGCCAATATTCAGTTACAAACTCCTTGAAATTAAAAAAGAGTTAATATTGTCGTGGGCGTGGGCTGGTGGCAAGCGGCAGGACGCGCGCGCGCCTCCTATCAATGATCAATTTTGGTTCCGGCGAGATTATCTTTTGATCGGAGCAATTTCTCTTCGGTCTTGTGTCTGATAACATCTGGAGAACAACGGTTTGCATCGTTCTGCATAATTATAAACCTGGAATTTACTCCGTGATTTTACCGTGTGAGTACCTACACTACTCAAGGCATTCGTTATTATTTTTGATATGTTGTTGTTTCCATCGGATTCCAAGGGGTCATAACCCTTAATTAACCTTAGTAAAGAAAAATGAGGATCAGGATCCGAGTGCTATGTACCAGGAATTTTCAAACATTTTGTAGAAGAGTAATTCAACATCAATTCGGTAAGATCACAAACGAAAGTTCAGAACCATGAGTATCTAATAAAAATAGGAACGTGGACGAGTAGACGATCAAAGTAGGTAGAGAGCGAGGCAATCAGAAACAATTTTCTATTACTATTTCTCGTTGGACATATTCCGACAACAAACACGATCGTCCCGAGAGCCGTGGGAATGCCCCAGTCGAGTAACGGACGGACGGACAAATGATGTTGGGCGATCTATTGCCTGTAATTGATGACGACTATTGTGTACCTTTGAAAGAGCCACGAATGTTTGTCTTCGTTCTGTTACCTTCCGTTTGTTTGTTGCTATTGTTAATCTGAGACTTGTTGCCTTAATTCGCGCAGCTATTATATAAATAACTGCTTGTAGTCTCAAGATTAATTATTTTTCTGGTTGGTACACTTGGCATTCTCAGGTGCCGTTAATCCACTTGACACAGTTGATGGTAAACATGGTTCAATTCGTTGTGTAACTATTGAGGATATTGGAGCTTCAATTTGTGCTTTCTTCAGTATGTCGAAACTGTTTGTATTGGTTGGTAATTGCCTATAACTAGGCTAATATCTCAGCGAGCGTATGCCCGAAGTTTCAGTCACGGATGACATTCCACTACATTAAATTAGTCTTAAAATTACTGGAGTCGTCATCATTCGTTGCAAAATAGCATGCTCTAGTCAAATCTAGTCTACACGCTAGCCACATGACGACGCGGGTTTTCCTTTGAAAGCTTTTGTGTACCTCTTATCTTTTCTGTTAAACGTTGTTCGAGTCGCGACGAACCGGACGCCTGAAGTATTTGATTCCGAAAATCACGCAGGTACAGTGATTAGACAGGCTGCCTTTGTGGACGAGGATTTCGCAGTAGGTACAATGGCTGTTTCCAGCATCTATTAAGCGGTCTTAAAGAGGATACAAGCACTTTGTAGAGACTTTTGGATGGTGATGAGTAGATACCGGATTTTGCATTTCATGTTTGCATAACTATGCAATTTCATATTTTGAAGATATTGCACATTTTACCTAAAATCGTATGCAAGTTTCCTTATGAGCGTTTATATCCCTACGGCATTTCATACAAACTTTCAAGTCGTTATTTTCCGAAATGACTGAACAGATTTTAATGAAACTTCCTACGCATAAGCAGTATACATAGGCCAAAAAGTTACTAAAAATCTTTTTCGAAAAATAATGTTACAACTAAATTAGACCGATTTTTAATTATCTATAGAAACAGAAATTTACAATTATCTTCATTTTTAAAAGACATTTCGAAAATATTTTTAGTAGGTAAATTTTTAGACATATGTATACTGCTTATGCGTAGGAAGTTTAGTTTATAAAATTAGTTGAATTAAGTTTTAAAAGTACTGTTCATGCACAAAGCTGTATCCTCTTTGGCAAATACTCCTGTTAAATAAGGTTTGCTGTAAGAAAACCCATTTCTGGGTTAAGCTCGCCGTTGTACATAAGCTATATATTATTTGTGTGTATATCTTTTAATTTTATGTGCAATAAAGAATAAAGAAGTTTCATTAAAATCTGTTCAGTCATTTCGGAAAATAACGACTTGAAAGTTTGTATGAAATGCCGTAGGGTATAAACGCTCTTAAACTTTAATTGTGCTATCACATTATGCAGCACTTGAAAAATGTAAGTACTAGCTGTGATACCTAGAAAAAAAGCAACTAAATTCAAAAAGTGCCCACTGAACATAGTGGTGGATGTAGAATGATGATTTTTAAGTTATAATATTGTTTGAATAGATGGCTGAATCGTTACTGATAATTTGGAACAGTACCCGGTTTTTAAGAAACAAAGGATAACGTCTCGTCGAAAAAGTACCTAGTTTAAAAAAAAAACATGATTGTTATTATATGTTATTTTTATTTTGCGTCACATATATTTTGGCACTTTCGTTACATATTTCGAGCATTTGTGATGCATGACGATTTTAAGTTTCATATAATCCGGTATCTAGTAATAAGTAGGTATTTCAAAAGACGTGCTTATGTATGCATTACGCAAAATGAGCAACGGTTCTTGTCTGAAGAAACCCAGTCGAGACATTCCAATAATTTTTAACATTCATTGTGTTATAGAACACATAAAGAACGTCCAAAAAATTTTTATACATTTTAAAAGTCGCCTATATACAAGGTGATTTTTTCAACTGGGCGTCCATGGCCAAATCCGAAACTATGACAAATAGCGAAAAATGCTCAAAGGCGTCTCGAGCCCGATTTTGATGGACGACCAGTCAAGGATTCATTAAAATATATTTTTTTTCTTTTAAAATATGAAAAACATAACATTTTTCTTAAGTTTGCCGTATGTCATCATTACTACCCAGAATATGATCCATATTAGCGACACTATCGAATGGTGTAGGTATTAAAGTGTTTTTTTTTCTAAAATCAATGGGTTGCATTACAGGCTAGGACTTTTGAATTTTCTGAAATCTTATGATACAGTTTTAGTTTTCATTAAAATCGGTCTCGAGACGCCTTTGAGCATATTTCGCGATTCCTCATAGTTTCGGGTTTGGCCATCCACGCCCACTCGGAATATTCACCCTGTTCATGTATGTCCAACGAACTATAAGATATGGGAGAAGTATAAATGCAGTAAAAATTTACCGAACAGCATAAGATAAACCTCCATAAATTGGATTCAACGCACATTTTACATCCCGTCTGATTAACTTGTTTTCAAAACAATCCCGGAGTATTTTATTCAATAACATTATGGATTCATAAATCAGATCCAGGTCCAGATCGAGCTAAGATCTTTTCTTCGGCTAGAATTATAGATGCCTTTATTCAAAACTACAGTACGCGTAGTAGGCGAATACGAATGGTGATAAATTTAGAAAATAGCACTGGGCGCCGGCGCCTGCGATAGCTATCAGCGACATGAATCAGCGTCGTCGCATCGACGACCACCCGGCTCACCGCCACCGCGCGACCGCCGAGCCTGCGGCCGACCTGCGCCTGCGCCTACACTGCGCCAGTGCGCCTGCCCCTTGCCCTAATGCTTCTAATATCTATACACGCCCTCAACATTAGTCTCTGCAGAGATTATATTCGAACAAGTAAAGTTGCATATAGTTTTCTAAACAATAATCTATTTTCGTCATTAGCTTTGAAACTACTTTATTTTGGAACTTATATATTTGCCTAGGACGTTAAATCCCAGGCATAATTTATGATTTAGTTAATCGTTTTATTATTTTTATGAACTATATCTATCTATTAGGTATACTGTACCTATCTTAATATTAAAAACCGTCCAAGTTTGAGTGTTACTCGCACACACAGGGTTCCGTAGCACCAAACAATATAATAGCAATATTTTGAATGGTCATTCATGAGTAAAGGAGAAGTTCCAGAAACGTATGGAGCCCGGGCTAGCACTATGTACACTATATGTAAATATTGCTAAATAATACAGTAACCGTTTTTTATTATCAATTTTCTTTAATTTCACTTCGTTTTAATGTACATTCAAATTAACTTGGTCAAAGAGAGCAACACAACATTAAAATTAAACATGGTGGATCAGATCAGCAGGCGAAAAATGTCTATAACTGCTTTAGTAAACAAAACAACTGGAATTTTGAAAATCCCGGGTTTTGGTTTGTTTTGTTTGGTTTGGTTGAACAAAACAACAAGTTCAATCCAAACTCAATGCAAAGAAAGACTCAAAGACGGCACTTCTTAAAACTGTCAAAGTCATCAAACGTCAAACAATTGTCATGGCTGCCCTAAAAATAGGGTTATCGTATTAAAAAACTTTTCAAATGATAATTATTGTACGACTATACCCTTCTTCAAATGATTTTTTTAGTATTTTTATGATATTGCTCTATTTTTTTCCTATTTATCTATGTAGTGTACATAGTGGTAGCCCAAAATCAAACATCTCCTTTAGAGTCAACAGCAAAACTAAATTTGTTTTTTATAGTATGTTTATGAAAAACAAAGTTACTGCTTCAGTTTGGTGAGAAAGCCCCTTTTCTCAAAAAATAAACATTAAATATTATTCAAACCAATTTTCGTTTAATGTTTTTTTACGTTCTACAAACCTTAATTTTTTCCACCGCTTACTATAGAAATTAGAGGGGGGGACACGGACGTACGGACATATTTCACCACTTTGTAAGTTTCTATCTTTCAAGCGATGGACTTTGAGAAAAAAATGGTTTTAGAAAACTCAATGTAATTTTTAAACACCTATCTATAGACACACAGAATGTATCTATCTGTACGTTCTGTGTGTCTATAGATATTTGATGCTGAAAAAATTGTTTCAGTTCCATTGTAGGGGAGTCCCATAATCTTTTATTTTTGTATAAAAGTCGTAAAGCGGTGCACAGAATACATCTACCTACCAAGTTTCAACTGTATAATTCTAATAGTTTCGGAGTAAAGTGGCGGTGACTTACGAACAGACGGACGGACGGACAGATGGACAGACAGACTGACATGACGAATCTATAAGGGTTCCCTTTTTTGCCATTCGGCTACGGAACCCTAAAAAGAGTTTAACGGTATAAGGTGGTGTATGAAAAAAAAATGCATTGATACAAAAACTTCTATTACAAAAACATATTAGTACAAAACATTAGGTCCTAGTTACTAAGCAGTTAATTATTAACTAATATCAAACACTATTAATTTAACGTGAAATTCCAAGTAACAAAAAAATCATTAGTATTAGACAGACATATCACCAATAGAAATAAGAAACAGATAAATAAGATAGAAATAAGACAGATATCATCAATAGAAATAACAATAAACGTAAATGCATTAAGTAAGTAGTAAGTAATTATTTGCCCGATCACAATCACACATCGAGTTTCGAAATTTAATTTTTGTAATAGAAAATTATTCAATTTCCGCATCTCTGCATACCTTCAATGTAATGTGGCACTCGAAATTCTAAGTTTAAAACTCAAGCAGAATTTGGTGAATCCTAAATTTCAATAACTCATTTCAGAAACTGACAATTATTAATATATATAACTAAACTAACACAATTCAGCGTAATTTAATTTGAAAATGTATATTATTTCAATTAACTTCTTGATTTTTATTTCGCGATACGATCTTGTTATGCCTAAAGTTATGAGCGCGAATGCCCCAGGGCGCGCGCGGGTATCTCTCATTAATTTCCCTCTGTAAATATTGCCTCCACATTATGCGATTGTTTTACGATTTAATGCTCTCTCCTCCGACCTCTTTTCGATTTAGGGGTCCGCACCGATTATTGTGAAAAACTATAAAACATTTTTTTTCTCCATGATATTTAAATTTCCTCATTTTTAAATTTTTTTCTACATATTAACACTACTTGTCTTTGTTCTTTTTAAGGAATGATTTCAATAAAAAATGTTAGCCACTTGGGAGCACATGAAAGAGCAGCACACCAAAGCTTTTCACACCTTCCACCCTAGAAAGGCATCGAATGTAGTAGCTGTGGCCGAAATCGGCTAGATGGCATCATCATCATCATCAATGTGTACTTAAATGCTTAATACTATACATTTTATTTATACGAGCATTTGAACATCACTATAACTAATACTGTCATGCGGTTGCTGTTGCTATCACAAAAACAATTACAAAATACAAAATCTTCTTCAATAAAACCTTATTGTAACTCTAATATAATACAAGTAATAACAAGAGAGATTGCACTTAAACTTCTTATTTTTATAAAAGCAATGTATAAAGGAAAAACTGTCAACTAAAGTGACAATAAAAAAATGTATGAAGGTGTTTTAGGCTTCTATACCACTGGCGTTTTACGAGCGTTGGCGTTTCTCCAACGTCTGCGCAGCGACAACGCTGCCCAGACGCGATCTTGCCGTCGCGCAAGTCTCTAGTTGCAAGCGTTAACATTGCGCACATGCTGCGATATGAGGCGTACAATCAGAGACAAAATGGAATCCGACGAGGAAACACTACTGTTGCATTTGCTACTTCAACGAAAATTACGTAAAAGAAAATCTCATCGTCAATTTTGGGAAACCGCGACGCGATGTTAACGCCAGTGGGATAAAGGCCGTAGTATTGCGTTTCTACTGAATTCAGTTAACACTTATAAGTTTACAGTAAAGCAAGTACAACAAAAAAACAACATAACAATTACAAGATCTCAATATTAACTATACTGTAACCGTACATGTAAATAACTCATGTGGACACAGGCTCTGCCGATGTTGTGAACATTTATCTGAATATCGCGAACTGTAATTATGAACTTAACGTTCGACGCGCGCTGTTACAATTAAACTAGCGGTGCCTTCACTAAATAATAAATTAAACAGATTATATCAACAACATTCATTATAATTTTTCAACGATTATTACCTGTAAGTTACTGCCGACCTTAACTTGAAGTTTATGTAGGTAGGCTATGTTTATTTAATTTATGTGCAAATCTTCGGCTTTGATAAGAACATTTTGGCTTTTCGAATTAAAAAAAATCTATCAAATTTAGGGAAATTAAGCTCAAATATTAGGACTGATAGACTGATGTCACACTTGACATGCGATGAAAATTTATGCGAAGAGCACTTGAGCGCTGGCTAATCCCCTGATCGCAGTGGCCGACCGTTACGAACCCTCGCGCATTAGTTCCGTACGCCTTCCGAGGCATACCCTCGTCACTCCCGATGATACTACCCCATCATCTGCTGGGTGATGCTGCCTCCTCCAGGAGAGTAGCAAAGAGACTAGCACTCTTAAAAAGTTCAGACGCAAACCGCCGTCTTTCCGATCTCGCCGTTGAGGCCCGTCGCGACGACCCGGTCTTTGCCTTCCCCGGCCCTCCCCGACCCTCGCTCGAACCAGCCCGCGATGCTGTGCCAGTAGTTTTAAATCGGCCCCTAAATAATGATATCATTCAGATCCAGCTTGTCCCCATACTGTTCTCTCCCAGCGACGCCCTAAGCCGAAGCTCGTACCCAACAGGGGGTGCCCTTAGCGTGCAGTCCCTTAGTTTGTAAGTAGTTTTTATGCCCTCGCTGGAGGCCTTACACTCAAGCCACCCAAAAAATAAAGATTCCGTGTTAATGGATGAGATTCAACCCTAAATTTCCACAAACGATTTCTATAGTAGAAATGTGGGATGGGGATACTGGCCAACGATGATCCAAGAAAACTCGGTAACCACGGGTAACTCTCAACACTCATAAATTAGCTTATGACCATACCAAATTGGAATGATAAAAGATGATCAAAAACCATGTGTTCACCGAAACCTCGTAAACCATAATTACTTAGTTTTTAACCATAAAGTCCACCATTATGTGAAGGAAGAACGAGACATTTAACAGATGCCGTCCACTCGTGGCTATTCGTAATATTATAAAAAAGATGGTGCACATTTTGAACTTAACCTAGGACACGATTGGATAGTGTAGCTTCCTATAAGTGAAAGTATTTTCGGAATCGGATCAGTAGTTATACCCCAACATAGATTCACAACCCACCTCGGTTTCCCACGGTTTTAACGACTTGTCAGCAAACACCTCGAAAAATCAGGTAAAAAAATATCGAAGAATTAGCTATCTATTGGCCTCATCGCAGACAATGAGCCACCTCCTTGTCGTGCTCCTTGTGCAACTCCACCTGCACCTTAAGGGACCTGTCCGAGGCCGCTATTGAGGCTTCAGCCAGAACTCTGCCAAAACTTCTGGTTGAAGCTTATTTAATTCGAAAGGAATCATCGAACCCGCGAAGAAGAAGAAGAGCCAATTTTTTTCCAACGCTACAACAGTTGACACTCCAGAGCGATATCTTACGTGTCACGTTGTTTGTCAGGGATGGAGACCTAAACTAAGTACTTACTTAACCGATTTTAATTAAATTTGCACACCGTGTGCAGTTTGATCCAACTTGAAAGATAGGATAGTTTACGTCTCAATTTATAGTCGCAATATTGTTTTATTGCAAAATAAGTCACAATTATTTGTTAGCTCCAAACGATTCTAACAGATGGCGGTATCTGTTGACTGGATTGAGTAAGTATTCAATAGATGGCGCTGTATAGGAGCGGAGCAGCAATGAAAAATATTGCGAAAACGGGAAAAATGTGACGCAAACGAAGTTGCGCGGGATATCTAGTCCAATTATTAATTTTAAAAAAAAGTGAGGCATTCATAGCTAGAACGAAGCATCACCTGACTGACTTACAATGTGAGCTGTGGACATTGCAATATCCAAAACATTCTATAATAGTATTCTATCCAGCAACTGGTATGCCTAGATTGTCTAGGTCACCCACAAGCACCAGTTCGAAGAAAAGCTGAATAAACCGTGGAAAAATAGAAACAGAAATCTGACACAAGACATGCTTTATTCAACGAAAAACTTCCTACGAAAAGATGGTAAGCCGGCACTGGTTCTAAAAAATCGTCTAATACCCTATAGGAACCGTAATCTAGGCCCGTCGTAAATTAAGGCAGGCAGGAGACACCCTCCTTTTTCAATTAAATTCAAAAGCCGACGCAGCCAGAAAGCCGACGAGTGACAAAACCCAGGTATTGGTGACCCTTAAAGAAATTATAAAAAGCCCTGATTTCAGTCTAAAACTAAAAGGGAAACAACACTCAGCGGCGCGTTATGTGGAATGAAACGCGAAATAGGGTTTTTTTTCGTTGTTGTAAAACTTAAATGTTTATTCAAATCATAAATGCGAATGATTAATTAAAAACAAACAAAGATGTGAGCTTTATTAAAATTTTACAAAAAAGGGTGGAACCTACAAAGTGGCCCGCGAAATTCAAATTTTCTTACGTTTTTAGGGTTCCGTACCCAAAGGGTCAAACGGGACCCTATTACTGAGACTTCGCTGTCCGTCCGTCCGTCCGTCCGTCTGTCCGTCCGTCTGTCACCAGGCTGTATCTCATGAACCGTGATAGTTAGCCAGTTGAAATTTCTACAGATTATGTATTTCTGTTGACGCTAAAACAACAAATAATAAAAACAGAAAATAAAAATATTTAAGGGGTGCTCTCATACAAAAAAGTGATTTTTTTTGCTCGTTTTTATAAATAATGGTACGGAACCCTACTTGCGCGAGTCCGACTCGCACCTGGCCAGTTTTTTTTTTTTGCAATTTGCACGCCAGCATCAGGTTGTATGCTGTTTAAAATTGTGATTCACGGTCGTAAAAAATATGGCTCTAAAGAATTATAATAATTTAAATTATCAATACAACCTTCTTAAGTTCATTTAACCCCATTGTAATGACTTTTTTCTAAAATAGTCATAAAATGGGATTAAATGAGCTAATGAGGTTTTATTGATGATTTTAACTACAATTCCGTAAGCACACATGTTTTACGGCCGTAAATCATATTTTAATCAATACCTACAACTTGGTAAAAACGTAAGAAAATTTGAATTTCGCGCGCTACTCAGTAGCTTCCACCTGAAAGCTCTGAGTCTGACATAATGTTTTTGAATGAATTTTACAAAATAAAACTATGGTGCTTAATATTAATAGCGAGTATTTCCACGTCAGGCCCTGATGACCGCCTGCATACGATAAGACATCGTGTAAATTATGTTTCTTATGTCCACTTGGGGTATTTCTTCCCAGGCGGTCACCAGAGCAGTTTTCAACTTACTGATAGACTCTGGAGGGTTGTGACTTGATCTGATGAGTATTTAAGCATATCCCAGACATACTCCATGGAATTCATGTCTAGGCTTCGTGCTAGCTGCTCCAATTTTGTAATTCTTATCTCCGCCAGACAATCATCCACGTAAAGTGTTGTGAGAAGTCGGGCATTATCTTGCATTAAGATGAAATCTTCGCTACTGACGAATCCCGCGAATGGTAAACGTGTGCCTTGAGGATCCCTTCAATGTATCGCACTGCCGTTAGACGATCTGCAACTACTGCCGCTGCTACTGCTGTGCGTGCGTCATGGAAACTGACGGTTTGCCTGGTAGTGATTGGCAGAAACCTCGTCCCATGAATACTCTAAAGACTTTCGCGGCCATTGGGAGACCTCCCAATGTCTTAACCCCACTCTGTATTCGTCAGTCCACAGAACTGTACTCCACTGCTCGTGAGTCCAAGTTGAGTGTTCGCGAGCGAACCGAAATCAAGCAACGCGATGGTGCCTAAATCTCCGGTTATCGGTTTGTTTAGGTTTGGGCCGCATTCTGCGCCATTGGTGCGTGCTGCCGATTCTAACATACGGATGCCAGGCTTTGGCTTTAACAAACTCACAAGCTAATTAGGAAGAAGTATGACATAAGGCAGGCAACAACGATGACAGACGTCACACGGAGACCCAGAGAGCTTAAATGGAACTGGACTAAACACTCCATCAGAGGCCCAGATTAACGGAGCGAAAGAACAAGTTGGTACCCGAGAAATGACAAACGACGAGGGATGGTAGAGGAAACAACGCGACGTCGAAGCCTTTGGCAATAGGCACACCGACTAAGACCGCCTTTGTATCTACTACCAAATGAGCATCACCCCGAAAGACTATAAAGTCACTCAACCGACTGGGAATCCACAAGGAATAACAACCTGGTAAAGCTCGTCAAATCGACCATACTTGAGATCCAACACTGAAGAAAGGTTGAATATGTATGTATTGTGTTTAGAAGTTTATGGCAGCTCTGTTCCTGCCGCTGCAATATTTTAAAAAAAACAACTGTTGTGCATTCCGGCCAGGAAATCTCACGTAAGCAATTAAGATTTGTAAACCAAAATAACATAAACTAAACTAACTGTCATTTCACAAGAATACAAAACAGATCACGCAAAATAGGCTTATAGAGCCGCTGAAAACTTTTCTTGTTCAATTCTATTTGGGTTATGATGTACTACTTTATGCAATACAGTAGAAATTATTAGTGTTCCTGCACATCATCTTCATCATCATCATCATCATCAGCCTACCGCAGTCCACTGCTGGACATAGGCCTCTTCAATCGCTCGCCAGTTAACCCGATTCTCGGCAACTCCCATCCAGTTGCTACCAGCTACCCTGCGAAGATCATCGCTCCACCGAGCCTGAGGGCGTCCCACCTTACGCTTGCCGATTCGCGACCTCTACTCAAGAACACGTCTGCCCCAACGGTCATCGGTTCTACGGCTAATATGGCCGGCCCATTGCCACTTCAGCTTACTTATTCTGTGGACTATGTCGACTACTCTGATTCTCTGTCGGATCACCTCGTTCCGGATGCGATCCCTCCAAGAGACTCCAAGCATGGCCCGCTCCATAGCTCGCTAAGTGACCTTGAGTTTATGGACCAACCGTACCGTGAGTGTCCACGTTTCGGCCCCGTAAGTCATTACCGGCAGGACGCAGTGATTGAAGACCTTAGTCTTTAGGCACTGTGGAATACGCGACGAGAAGACCCGACGAAGCTTCCCAAACGCTGCCCAGCCCAGCTGAATTCTTCTGTTAGCCTCTCTCTCAAAGTTGTTCTTACCAAACTGCAGAATTTGCCCGAGGTAAACATATTCTTGAACAACCTTGAGAGGAGCACCATTGACATTGGTCCTGGGGTGACGTGTTCGTTGAACATAACCTGCGTTTTGTCCAAGTTCGCCCCGAGACCAATGCGTAGTGAAGAATCAACTAGGCCATCCAGCATCTGCTGCAAGTCGTGCGGCGATTCAGCCAGTGTACGATGTCATCTGCAAATCTCAAGTGTGAGATGTACTCGCCGTTGATGTTAATGCCACGTCCTTCCCAGTTCAGCGTCTTAAACGCATCCTCCAGTGCGTTGGCGAACAATTTCGGGGAGAATACTTCCCCTTGCCTCACTCCCCGACGCAATGGGATACCCCCTGTTAGCTGGTTCTGAGTTTGGTCGGTCATTGTGGCGTTTTCGTACAGACTTCTCAGCACTTGGATATATCGCCAGTCTACTTGGCATCGCTGCAGGGACTCCAGAACTGACCAAGTCTCGATAGAGTCAAAAGCCTTCTCATAGTCCACAAATGCAAGACACAGAGGCCGATTATACTCTTCGGACTTCTGTAAAATCTGCCGCATTGTGTGAATGTGGTCTATGGTGCTGAATCCTCCTCGAAACCCGGCCTGCGCCGGTGACTGAAAATCGTCGAGTCTTCGCGCTAGGCGATTTGTGACGACTCTTGAAAACAGCTTATATACGTGGCTAAGGAGCGAAATGGGTCTGTAATTCTTTAATAGGGTCCCCTTGTTCCCCTTTTTAAAGAAAAGAACGACCACGCTCTTTCTCCACGCTTCTGGAGTTCTCCCAGAGAATAGGACCGAGTTGAAAAGCTTCCGAAGCTCTCTTAGCACTGGACTTCCTCCCGCTTTCAAAAGCTCAGTCGTTATCCCATCCTCACCGGGGGCTTTTCCATTTTTAAGCTGTCTAAGAGCCGCCTCGATTTCATCTAGGCTGACTTCAGGCAGGTCTTCTGTGTAATGGCGGGTTAAGGTGGCTCTGGAACCCTCATTTTCGGGATCAGGTCGAGATGTATGCGATGCGTACAGCTGGCCGTAGAAGTTTTTAACTTCCGTAAGAATCTCCGGCTTCGAAACGACGATATCCCCACTAGGTTTTGTCAACTTCGTCAGGTGGCTCCTCCCAAGTGATTGGACGAACACCTTCGATCCCCAGTTCTGCCCTATCGTTTTTTCTATTGAACGTGTGCTGGAGCATCGAAGGTCGCGTCGTACCAATTTCCTAATGATTTTATTCAGTGCCTGTAGTTCTGCCGAAGTGATGGTTGGGTTTTCACGCCGTTCCGTCATAAGCTCCAGAGTCTCCTCCGAGAGTTTAGACTTCCTGCACAAAAGCATGTAATTGTTTGTACGTACTTAAAGCAACATCTTGTTATACCACGGCGAACTAACACTTAGTCTACCTACTAAAGCCAGGAATACACATGCCAATAGCAAACACAAAAGTATGCATCTTGTTAGCATGCTACTGTAACATATCACATTTTACCATCACTAAGAAGTTGTTATGGAAAAATAGTATGTAACCCTACTTAAAACTCTTGTGTTTGTGAAAGTTACATGCATGTGTACTCCCGTTACATGGAATGTTTTCAACACGCATCTGTAATACTGGCAATGCCGATAAAATAAGCGTTATAACAAGATTCATAATACGTAACAAAAGTAAACTTAATACCTAATTTCACTAAAATTGGAATGATATAAAAATTCAATAATTAGATATCACAAGTTAGGAAACGAAAACTGATGGCTGGTTATAACTCTTCGTGTGCTCGTTGCAAACCGGAGGCCTCGAGGAAATCATTGAAGGCATTTTGCTTACGCACATGTTCCGCACATTTCTCCACTAACCTCAAGAACTCACGCACGTCGAAGGAATAGTTAGTGAATTTTGCATGTGAACCACCACCGGGCCCGTGACCCTGTAAATAAAAAATAGAATTCTCTATTGACTAGTCTAGTTACTCAATCCACTAGCCCGCTTCTAATTTTGTGTAGGATTACGCCGTGTTAAAAAGATTTGCCAGTCAGCAAAATGGCAGCGAGGCCAAGTACACAGGGCACACGTAATTCTACAATAGCACTTACGTAAAAATCAATATAAGATCAAAATTTACCTGATCTTGTTGTACAAGTTTTGTTTTATCTTCCCAAGTTACGTATTTAAGCCCGCGAAGTCTCGTTAGATCTAAGTAGCAGTTAGGATCTTCGCAGTTATAACTGAAAAGAGAAAAGAGTTGAAATAAGTTCGTGATGAGTTTTGTAAACGCCATATCATTTATTATTTTACAATTAAATGCTGTGCCGACCCCAACATATTGGGATAAGGGCAGAAGAATGATGATTTTTGTTTGATAATTCTTGCATATATTATACTAAAAAATCATACTCACACTTCGAACACGGCCGCCCAATCGGGTAAGAAGAGGAGATGAGTTAATCCTGCCCCATGCATGCCAATGAACACGTCAGTATTATGAGTTATTTCCAACTGCTTCAGAAACGGTACGGTTTTATCATACACTACGCGTTTCACTTCATACCCATCAACTTTAGTCAAAGCGTCAATGATGGCCTTTTCGTTCAATATCGATCGATATGTCGTACCTCTTGACAGTAGAGTTACTCTCACTTTGTCGCTGGTCCGTGGGTACAATTTTATATCTAAAGAATGGATTATGTGTTTTGAGAATGCATGGAACAACCCACTCCTTTCGCAGCCATATATCTGCAAAAGTCGAACATAATTATTATTTTCTTTTTTAAGTTCAAATGCTTAAAAAAATGTCTTAATTGTTTCTACTGAATTTTAATTATATGAAAGCGAATGTCAATCTGTTACCTTTTCACACTTGGATCAATGAACCAATTATTGGAAAGGCGTTGGAAGATTTTTGTATGAAATCTGGCCTGCCTAACTAACGCCATTTTTTTTTTAATAAAGCGACCTCTAAATCTGTTTTCATCAATAGCTGGTATTCATGTGACAAATTCTTTAAAAGGGTCACATTCCCAAAATATAAGCTATCAAAGTAAAATGTATTCACTGATAGCTGGCATCAATACAAACAAGTTGTGTATATGTGAAAATCTTCTAGAGTATCACATTATCGAGATATAAGCTATCAAGGTCAGAATGTTTTCACCTAATAGCACCATCAGAACAACTTTGATTTTAATAGCTGCAAAAATAACTATATTTTTTTACTGATTTGAACTACGAATTTAAACTTACCAAAGGAGTGTTGTAGTAAAGGCCAAAAATCATTCTAGGTAGAAGAGGTAACACAACATTTTTGAAACAGACTACTTTTCCTCTGAATGTTTTTAAGTCCCAGATAGGATTATCAGTAAATGCTTTGAATGTTTCTTCAAAGGCAGATTCATAGGTGAAGGTTTCCCATACCAATATGTGATTGTCTTTAGAAAAAGTAGAAGGATGTGTTGAATTCACATGTAGAGATGCATACAAGTTGAAAAAGTCACAGAAATGGTGGTACATGTTAACAGCTGAAACACAGGAATTCATATTTTAAAAATAAGTAAACATGACTAATTAAGATTGAAGCAGATTATGTGCATCAGAAAGCTAACATACTTGCATCTAATTTCATTATGTATGTTGGTTTATCTATAACAATGTCACACATTCCATCAACTATGGGTTTCTGAGGGGTTTTGACAAAATGCACAAGTTCTGGACCCCACGATTGTAGAGCACTCATGTGTTCTGCTTCTTTCAGTAGCCGCTCAGAGTAAAAATTGCAGAATCCACCTGAAACATAAAATATATGTATGGGTCAATTTGGTTTCCACTTTTCACTTAAATAGCAGAGATGCTAGAAAGAAAAAAAATGTATTTTATACTGTCAAAGAGATATTTCTAGTAATAGGAATATCTCAGAACGCTGACTTGTTAGCCAGCTCATTTGATCCTTAATTGAAAACCATAGAATTACATACCATATTGAAATAATTCTGATGCATGAATTAATTTGCGAGGTTAAAGAAATATTGTCATTGATATAAAAACTTAACCCAAGTGTGTATGATAAAAATGCCTACCTATCTGACCAGGCCCAAGGATATCCATTTTATAACGCAAGTTGTCTCCTCTTCCAACAAGGCCTGTAAAATTTAACATCAAGTTCCGACCGCGACAAAACCTGGAATCCAAACACAGTCATGATTTAATAAAAGTTTAAGGGCACATACTTTATCATGTATAGTCATGCTTTGACTTTAAGTATGCAGGTACTAATAAATAAGGTAATCTATATTAATATAATAATGAGGTAAAATTTGTTTGTATGTTGGTTAACTTTCGCACGTAACAAGAGTGAAGCCGCAACCAAAAACGAATAAACCATATTTCTAAAGGTACAATTTTGCACCTTGTACCTTGTAGTATGATAAGTTGGTATCATAAACTTACATATTACAAAGTGCCAAATACTACCATCAGAAATATGGTTTATAGCAAAATTAGACACAACAACACAAGACATGACAATTGTTAGTTAATTCAAACAACTGTTGTCAATACCTTAAATACTTTGAACATTCCAGTGAAGTTTCATCAGGATAAGTAGCTTCACACATGACCATCAAATCATCTATTTGTTCTTTTACATAGCCTGTAATAAGAGACACAATTTACTTTAAACAACATTATATTATTATTATTACTTAGCTGATTTTAAAGAGTAGAAAGAAGGATTAGTTCTACTAAGGCAAAAAATACCCAGTCACATTTGAAAGGGTGGGCAATATTACGTTTCAATATTATGTATTAAGTTCATGAGAGTAATGTTACATATTTTAAACAGTACCTTGTAAAACAAAATCAGTTCACGCAGTTCAATAAAACGCTCACCTAGACCCGACCTTAATTATTTACATAAATGCATCAGATTAGACCAGAAGCAAACCTCAACATAGTTGGGAAAAGGCTAGGCTAGGAATGATGACTTAAATCAGTACTTACCAAAGTCGGCTTGAGTGTAGAATGTATCGTGCTGAGCCTCTTTCGTCTTTACCCAACCTCGGTGATCACCAGGGCAGACAGGTTGCACAGGGTATGAAACATTTCTGCAACACTCACGTTCATAGCCCCAACAACTCTTAATCCCTACTAAATTTCTGTATTTGCATTCTGGTTCTGATAGACAAGCTTCAGCAACACTAGGGAACGCATTGAAAACATATGTTACATGTTCTGGAGGTACATTGAGATTATCAAGACCTATTGAACTAATGCTGCTAAATAATATTAAAAAATTAAAAAAATGAAGCGGCAGCCACATTTTTACAACTGTCATTTACAGTTTTGATGCTTCCACAAAACACTAGTACAATATAATTCTTCTAAAGTTCAAAAGCTAAGGGTTAGAAACAAACATTGAGAGCTTTTTGTTTGACAAATGACACATTTGTAGCCAACCGCACCAATCGAATTTCCCATGACATTGACATTTCTCAGTCTGTGTGGGGATTTGGTCAATACTCCGGTTTTCAATAACCGGACATTTATGGGCAATTGAAATGTGATAATTGAAATTGAGTCAATCATTCATGCAAAAACATTGGATACGCATAGTTATCTGACGACATTGATTTGCATTAAATCCCGATCACATGCGTCATTTTCTCAGTCATCTTGTTTGCGCAGTTTTGGCGATCGATGGCTCTTGCGTAGTTATACGCAGTAACATGTAATAATTTAGATTGGGTTAAAACTGTGACCAAACACGCGTAAGTGGTGCGATGGAGGCGGCCGGCAAGCGCTACATCCGAGTACAATACATCCGAATTGGTTGCAGTTGTTAACGCTTGCATCAATGGCTATTTGCTTTGGTGAAGGAAAACTTCAGAAGGAAACCAGCATTCCATTACATTCGTTATTAATTCTAAGGTTTCACTTCGTTTAGATCTCGTAATCCATGTCAATAAAATTTTACAGAATGTTAAGGGATTAAAAGGCTAATACCCAGGTTTTATTAAAGTTGAAATAATTGCCATGGGAAAAAAAGTATAATCATTAATAACTCTGTGAAATAATAGGGAAACTTTTACTCAATAGATGGCGGTGTTTTAAAATTTATTTGGCGCCTTTTCCAGAATACAAAATTCCCGGCGGATGCCACCGCGATTACCACGTGAACACAACAGCAGTTGTCCAATCAGCTGGTAAATCATAAAACCGCCCGCCCGACTCTGTCTATTTACTCTTCCGTTGTTTTAAATTGGGCTTTTATGTGCGTTGTTTATATCTTTGTGCTTGCGTTTTGTAAACCAGATTAAGACGGGCTTAGTGATATTAAAACACAGTGTTTTATAGAATTAACAGTAGAATTTTGTTTGATTTTTCTGACCTTCGAAGTTAACCCAAAACTAATGTCGCCATTTTGACCATACAAATCGAGTTTAGTAGGTATTATTATTTTGTTTGGTCACCAACAAATGTTTAAATGCTACATTAGTCAATTGCGTAAATGGCCGTACATTTGCGAAGAATACGGAGAAAATGTCTCAGACGAATAGTACTGTAAATTTTCTTATACATGACGCTAATGGTTAGTAACCAAGCTATCTTCGTGAAGCTTTTACTTTACTTTTTACTAGCACGTAATGTTTACAGTTCTGCTCGTAACTTGCCATAGTCGTGCAATTTTAAGAATTAACAGAATCCGTAATGGGGATACATGACGCGCCCGTTTCGGCAGTGTTTCCCGCTGTCAGTTTATTTGTGCATTTTTTTGTTACTCACCAAACTCACGTTCGATGAATTTTTCATGACAATGTTGTGATAATCTTCTCAGTGTAAAGTTGTTTTGCAGTATCTATTAGCTCACCAACAATTTCCTACAAAAGAATAGGAGGCACGAATGTCACGTCTAATTATCATGTTTTATTTTAGGGCATCCACAAATGGTGAAAGTTGTCCAAAATAATATAAACAATCAGTCACTTGGACAGATCAAAATTAAACCTAATCCTGTAAAAATTATCAAACTGCCTACTGTTGGAGAAGGAAATATTAAGGTATGTGGTAAGCTACTCTTTGAATTTTCTTATCTTATTTTCGTACATATTTGCAGCTTAGAATGATTGTTTACAACTTAACTCATTTTTATTAAAGCCTTATGCAATGCATGTTGTAAAAACTACCTAGACACTCTTTTTCGTTGTTATAAAATGCCATGAGACTTAAAAAACTTTCAACCCTGAATGTTCTTCAGCTTCTCAGCAATCATGCTTGCAGTACTAAAATGGATTATCATTTAACAAAAACCACATATGTAGGGATATTGCCCAATTCTGATGCCTTCACAACTGTTCTTAACCATCACTGTGTTTATATTTACTGGAAATATCATTGGCAATTAGAATCTGCAACACAACTTTCTTCATGGTGCATATGTTGTAATCATTGAATGCATTAGAAGTGTTATTTCAGAATAGCATTGCTATAGAATCATTCCAGATGTATTTTGGCCTTGTACTATATTTTTAACTAACATTTATTAGAAAACTATATTAAATACTGTAAAACTAATGATAAATGAATACTTATCATTCTGTCAGTATTTATTGTAAAACAAAGCTATTATATTTAACCTTTATTTTCAGCATGCTTGCTGCTTTCATTTTTGCAAAGAACTTGTTAATTTATGTTATTGTTCTTATTTAGCTAGTGTGGTCAGAAAATAATATAGTTTTGCTACCCTTCATTAAATTCAAAAATAGAATCTAATAATAGCTAAGGATCACACAGGGAGATGGCTCCTTTAGTATTGATTGGTCTTTATTTCACAGAATATAATTATTAGCTATTTGTAAGTTCTGACAGGTTTGTAACTATATCAGTCAGTGTAAGCAATTATTATCATTTGAGCATTTCTTTTTTTTTCATAAATTATCATTTTCACAAGCTTGATCAATGAAGATCAGAATGGCTGCTAATTATTGTTAGTCACTTAAACTGGGAATACTGTACATGGAGTTATTACATTGAGGTGCTACATGATTAATAAAATAACTTTGTGGTAGAATGCTAAAGTTTCGAAAATAATATACTTTAGTTATTGGATTATCATATGGCTTTGACGTCTTAGAAGTTGATTTTTATTTCCTCTACCCAATCACAGTACACAAAACACTAAAATATATCACATTTATAGTCATTTCCTCTTTATGTTACAGACATCATTATACAGAGCAGTGAAATTGACTGGACTCAAATGTGCATCAAGTAAGAAACTGATATCTATTACACCATAATTATCTTGACATCATTCTCACATTACAATAACCATCAATATAATTTGAATAATATAGTTATCAGTACAGTTAGTGTAACTTGTCATAGGTACTTCATATATTGTGTTTTAATGTGTATTGCATTGGTTTGTACCAGGTTTCCTAAAACACATACTGGAATCTTGGAACTGCTTACTTTGAATATAGATTCATACTATTTAGAAATACATGCCTGCCCTCTCCTTCATGGAGACAGGTTCACATTTAGGGTTGTGCCTCATCTAGCAGCATGGAATTGTATTTTCCTATGCTCCTACCCTTTTCTGTCGCTCAGAACCGTCATAGGTATGCTAGAGCGCAGAACAGAGCGGGAAACTATCGCACGACATCGACCATGCGGTCGACAGGTAGGTTTTTTCGAGGTGCAACCCTTATGAAAGCAGTGATTCGGTTAAAGTGCATAATGTTCACATTCTGTCTTATTTCTCTCTATAAATAATTTTAGATCAATGATAGTTGTGATAGCAATCCTACACTCGCAAGTTATGGATAGGTTTCTCAATGATTGAATGCAGGGTTAAAATTGCTGTTGTTGCCATGTGACACCCCAGGGTCTGACTAGATTTACCAACCTTTTTTTTAAATTTATATTGGAACAAATAACTAACTGGATATTATTCTTTTTCAGAGTTTGTACACATTGATAACATAGCAAGTTTGCAAAAAATTAAAGTTGAGCCAAAAGAAGTTGAAGAAGCTGAGGTAATTATTTTTTATAAGTAACTTAAAAAGTTCAATGCAATTTGCACCAAGTTAAATAAATAAATTTTAATAACAAAATTGTTTTTCTAGGTAAAACAGGAGCAACTGACTGAACTGAAATTTATACATACTGTGCCAGATCTAGTTTCATTACCATCGAAGTCTGAAAATCAAGTAACAAGCACTGCAAATAGCATATCTCCAACCATGTCTCATGCTTCTAGAAGGAGACATGATTCTGACAACGATCCCCCGGCTGAATAGTGAGTATAATTTTCTAAAACTGACCATTTTCCTTTAAAACAAAGCAAGCAGTTTACATGAGGCTATCAACAATTTTCTCGCTCAAGACATACAAAAGTATGTCTAGTGTATATAAAAGAGATACACACATATATTAATAGTAAATCGTTAACTGTTCACACCGCCGCCGACTTGTACTCGTTTCTCGCAGCGACAAGAGCTATCAAAGGGTCAACCCAGTCCACGTCTCTCGCATGGCGGCCGTACCACTCGCCGAGTCTCGCTTGACGCACACGCAGCGAGTATTCACCCGTCGCTGTCGCGTACTGGCTGCTCATAGCTTGCCATCCTGCGTGTTGCTAGCTCTAGTCGCTTCTCGCCTTAGGACAGGTCCTATATGCATAAAGATTTAGTTGGAATTGAAATTCAGAGTCAAATCAGCATACACAACTATTTTTAATGAGAGAACAGCCATTGTTATTGTGCTAGCCAATCCCAAATTATATTATGTTTTTTTTTTAACAATACCTTTTTGTAATTTATATTTACAGTACCACTAAGAGACGTAAGCATGCAGACAAAGTCGGCAAAGGTTTGAGGCATTTTTCAATGAAAGTATGTGAAAAGGTCAGAAATAAAGGCTTCACTTCTTACAATGAAGTAGCAGATGAATTAGTGCTAGAATTTGCTGCAGGAATGCATGGTTCAGCAGATAGCCAAGTATGTATAATATTAGTGTAATAGTTTTATTTTTATATAACAAGTAGCTCGGCAACTAACTAACCCAAACAAATATTACCATGAAACTAAATTTTTTACACTGCATATTTTTATACAACAGTATTTTAAAAATCTAAGTTAAATAAGGATTAGGGCAGTATGATGATGATGAGTATTTTTTAAAGTTAATTTAATTAGTAAAAATTTAATTCAGATTAATTTAACATTTCAGCAATATGATCAAAAGAATATTCGCAGAAGAGTATATGATGCATTAAATGTCTTAATGGCAATGAACATAATATCTAAGGAAAAGAAAGAGATCAGATGGCTTGGACTACCAACAAATAGTGTGCAAGAATGTACTGCATTAGAAAAAGAAAAACAATCAAAGCTAGAGCAGATTCAAAAGAAGACACAACAGTTACAAGAACTCATATTACAGGTACTCATCACTTACAGTAACTTGATAAATATTAAATCTTTAGCCAAACTAATAATAAAAAATGTCTTTCCTCAGCACATTTCATTTAAAAGTTTGATAGAAAGAAACAAAGAAGCCGAGTGCAAAGGGGTCAAACCATCTCCATCATCGGCAATCCATTTGCCATTCATTGTTGTGAATACTAGTGATAAGGCTTTAATTGACTGCAGTATTTCTAATGATAAGTAAGTAAAAATACCTTTCTAGACTAAAGAAAATAGTAAAGTGATGCTAAACTTGACTATTTTCCTGATTTTATTTACATTTAACGAAATATCTTTTGCAGGACAGAATATATGTTCAATTTCAACAAAAAGTTCCAAATACATGATGATATTGATATTTTGAAAAGAATGGGTCTTCTATTTGGTAAGTGTTTCTTTTTATGAGTATGTCATCAGATCATGTGTAGGTGGCACGCCAAATATTGAAATAATATTAAATGATCACAACATTAAAGCTCAAAATTGTTTCAACAACAAGTCATTGTGCTGAAAAATCATGGAATGTTGTTGGCAAAATGCTAATGTTCTCTGTGATGATAAACAAAAGCACAAAATATTGTTGTCTGCCACTATGTCTTGACTTGGTTTTAATTTGAGGAATCACATAAATAACGAATTACAAGCTGTGTTTTGTTAAAAACAAAGAAATTAATTTACATTTAATTTCTTTGTTTTTAACCGACCCAAACATAATTTGGAAAAGGCTAGGCAGATGATGATGATGACTAGTTTCCACATTACAATTAAAATTATTGGGTCACATTGTTAAACTAGTGTTTTAATCGTGAGATTCTTTTTATTTCCTAATTTTAAGTTGTTTATTTTTGGTTTTCACAGGTTTAGATAAAGGTGAATGTTCAGAAGAGGACATAGAGAGAGCAAAAAATATGGTTCCAAAATCTTTGAAGACTTATGTAGAACGTAAGTATCAGTTTATATGAACTACTAGCTGTACCCGGCATGCATTGCAATGCCCTTTTTACTACCTACCCTCCCCTACCCTACCTATCTACCCTACCTACCCTACCTACCTACCTACCCTACCTACCTAACCTACCTACCTACCCTACCCTACCTTTCTCACCTTTTAAACCTTCCCGGGACTACAACAAACATTTCAAAACCAAAATCGGCCCAGACGTTCTCGAGTTTTAGCGAGACCCACGAACCACAATTGATTTTTATATATGAACTATTAGTCCAGACAAAATAGACGAAAAGTTGAACTGAGTTCGCCATAATTCCCAACAAGCTGGAATTTTGTACAGGTCTTGAATAATGCTACGTTAAAATTCCCCACCGATTTTTCGTCACAAAGTTTTCGTTTTTCGCGTATATCTCTGAAATGGTGAGAGCTACTGGATAGATGAATGAGATAAAGTTTGTAGATCATAAAATTTTCTACTAAACAGGTTTCAATATTTTTTCTCTACAAAGCACTAAAACTAAATTTTGGTTTGACCAAGCCTTGTTTCCTTGCCTCATTTGAATTGAAATATGCATGACATTAATTTACTACTTGCACTGGTTTCAGAAATGGGCAGGGGAGTGATAACGAAACTTTCAACAATGCTCGAAGAAGAGGAACTTGATGATGAAGCAGGTGAGGAGGAAGAAGCGTTAGAAGCAGAGGCCGAGATAGAAGAGGAGCATGACGAACCGGAGGGCAACGAGTACAGCGACGACAGCAGCGACGTGGACGTGTAGCGAGCACGTGCGCGCACTTCTGCGCATTTATAACTATTTTGTTTATATTAACTAGGTGTTACTGTTGCATGTGGGCTAAGTTTATGTAATATGCCACACAAGTTCAAACATTATATTAGCTTAACATATTTTGACACAATGTAATAATTTAATACTATATTTAAAACAATTCCAATGAAACAAATATGATTTAGTATTTGTAACAAAAGCATTCTGATCCTAATAGGGCGCAAGCCACACAAAGGGCGTCGGGCGCGGACATGGTACGGGCGGAGCCCTATTCCATGCGCAATTTAAGAGTCACAGTCGTGGCTCGGCCGACATACCGTGTGTCATAAAATGCGCTTTATTTCCATGCATTTTGTATGAAATTGAATGGAATAGGAAGCCGCCCGTGCCGTGTCCGCGCCCGACGCTCTTAATGTTTGGCTTGCGTCCAAAGCAGGCAGTACGATTTATATGTAGTTTCAAAACGTGTGATTTGAGCACGCGCCGCCTCTTCTGAGCGCAGCCGCGACCAAGCCATGCGGCGTCGCATTTCGCTTTGCTCAAAGGCGCCTCAGTCGTTTGCTGCGCGCACTCAGTACTATTTGTTCCATGCCTAAATTGTTCTCAACCCCATCATCTAGATTGATGAGGGGGTTGAGAACAGTTTAGGCTTCTTGGTACACACAGCTCCATTAAGTAGTTACCCCCCAGCCTACTCGGCCGGAGTACTGAGGTGTTAGCACATACTGACGCTGTCTGTACACTTTAATAATCATTCGCGGAATGTGCACTGAGAAAAAAACGTGCATTTCGCAATTGGTTCTCTTCTCAAATACATAGAGCTTTTCGCAAAATGAGAACATCTCAAAACGAGTAAGGCTCGCACGACCAGGTATGATTACCATAGATCGGAGTAGGTAGATTGAATTGGGGTCATTGATCCGAAAGGTATATATTAATATGGACATTGCTCCGGAATTGGTTGATTTGATTGAAAGTTAAGTGCAACAATTTGTAAAAAGTTGTGGCCATAAAAAGGCTAAAAATAAAAATAATGATTAATGCTTCGATCGGAATTCGATTGTTTTTATTATTCAACAGATAAATATAAAATAAATTTAGTTTTGACACCTTTCTTTAAATATTGTATTGAGTAATAATATTATCACTACCGATAATAACATTCGTTGAATCCGGAAATACCGGACTTACTTTCCGGTAATGGCTTATCCATGTTATTCTTTCTGCGTGCATTTATGAACACGAACCAAAAATCAATCTACCTACCAATCTATGATGATTACAAAAACACCTAGGAGGCTGCTTGATCTGTGTTTTATCTTATTTTCATTAATCGGCGTTTTTTTCCCCCGCCGCAACGAAATACATACATTTTTGCTGTGTCAGTTACTTTTAGTTCACTGTACACACGACAACACATCAAGCTATACATTTCCAATATAACATGGTCTCGCTTAGTTTTGGTTTCTCGTACAATGAGAGATCCTTATAGCTTGATTGGTCTTCGTACGTACAATATACATTTTCCATTCATGATCTCATGAAATATTTCATTACAAATAAATCATAACAATATGATTTTTGTTGTTCTACATTTTACAATTGGGGAATATTTAATTTCCTAAGAGGAATATTGTCTGTGCACAATACCTACAATAAAGCCACACTGAAACCATGTGTAATTGGTAGAATCACTCCCAATATACTGTAGAAAGATATTTTTTTATTTAGACATGGAATTGTTTTAATGATAAGTGTAATAAATGTCATTAAAAAAATACTATTTTAATTTAATTTGTTTACTGAAATATCATACAATTAAAAACAAAAAAATTCACTTCAAATCATCGTCATCAAACAAGTCTTCAAAATCTGAAAAAATAACAAAAATTCATTTTAGAAATATTACATTACTTTCTAAAACGTAAATATTTACAAAAACAAAAATATTAGTATGTTTAAAATAAACTAACTTAAAAACAACAGGACACTTAAGAACAAAATACTCCTCCACATCACTGTCATCCGGAAATATGGCCAGAAGGCCGGCTGCATTTCAGACTTACAGACTTAGCATTTAAAGAATTGACATTGTTTGTAAAACCAAAGTTCTTATGATGTTTTGTTAGACTACCACATTTGTTGTTCAATAAAGCCTAATTTTTGTGGCAAGTAACGGGCAAAGATAATGAGGCCATACTCCAACCAATTCTTTGCTAGATTTTGCATACCAGCTAAACACATTTTCACCTTACCATTGAAAAAATCAGAATGTACAGCCTTTTCATTAGCAGCCAAATCCATTAGTAGATTTGAAGGGCCTCCGGCCTGTTGACAAAGACAAAACATTGAAATTTAATTATCATTTGTGTTACTGTGCATTGATGTGATTTTGAAGTTATGATTGCTGCCAGCAGAAAAACTTTCCTTTTCCAGTACAGGATGGGGTCATGTTCAACATTTACAATAGGTACTGGACTTGAAACAAATAAATTGTTGAATTAAAAAGAATGTGATGGCCCAGTGTGTGTGTGGCCTGAATGGCTGATTGCCTGCATCAGTTCGCGTCATGCTGGTGACCAAAAATTGCTACTTATTTCTACCTACATTGAAAGACACAAGGGTAGTAATTACGCAAGTAAATATAATAATATGATTTGAATAGCGTACTAAAACAGAGAGTTGACCAGCCATCCAGATATCAGAATGGCTGGTCATTACAGAGTCCCTTTATTTTCTTTCAGTTATTTAGCAATTAATTGACTTTAGCCAGCATGACGCGAAATGATGCAGACAACCAGCAATTCAGACGCACTCATGGCCCAGTGGTAAGACCATGGTCTCCTGCATGAGGTTAAAATCTGGGCAAGTACAACTGCGACTTTATCAATTTTAGAGTACTTTCCGAGTTTATCTAGATCTTCACTAGCATTAGTGAAAAAAAAAATTGAAGAATCCTGGGCATATTAGAGATCAATACTCTATTCTCGGCAGAAGGAAAGCAATCAGTTTAATATTGTTAGTATCGTATGTAGTAGCTAGATACTCACTTCTTCTAAATCCATGTAAGGTCCAACTCCTTCAGGAAACATTTCATCAGCAGCTACTGTTGGTTTCATGTTAAATATCACAGCGAGCAGCAACGGTAAACCAAATTACGTTAGTCCTACCTAACGAAGCTGGAAGGCAGACAGATTATTTTACGCTGTCTGAGTATCTAGCAAACAAAATGTGAAAATAAATAAACAACGTCAGTGTCACTCCAAGAAGGTTAGTATTGTTATTACATCATAGTACTAAATACAGCTTGGCAAAAAAGAGTCTGACGCGGTGACAGTTGGAACTAAATTTCGTACTGGACATTGAAGCCTTCCATGGTGTTTTGGTAGCATCCGAAGGACTGAATCACCCGCTTGGAATTGGGATCACATCCCTAAAAATAACAAGTATCAACATCTGTTGAGTTGTAGTATTACGGGTGGCCACAGTTGCGATACTGGCGACCTCATTTATTCCATACTCTTTTTTGCCAAGCTGTAACTCCATGCCGACCGACAACTAACACGGCATGACGGCAAACAGTCATAGCATCACAGAACACTTGCATAGCATAGAGGAATAAACTCTAGAGTTGGCATCAAAGAGTATAATAATAATACGGGAGAAGAGAGCCCTCTTGTGCCATTTCGAAGCATCCTGATTCAAAGCGCCATCTACAAATCCTAACGGGAACTAAGGCTTTGTAGGTAGCTATAGCTAGTATAGCTATTGTTTACTTTGCATTAGGTTTGATACTTAATGTAATCATTCAAATTGCGCATTCAAGTTTCCGGGTAGTAATCCAACAACAGCACGGAGGAGAAACTCAACTCGATGTCTGATGTTGATAAAACATTCAAAAACCAATATACACATAAATTTTTTTTTTGCAAAAAAAAACCGACTTCAAAAAACCCTAAACCCACTAAAAAGTTAAAAATAATACTATAACCTACCTATATTAATAAACCTAACCTAACCGACGATTAACCTCAGCCAAGCAATATAATTAGAATTAATTAATGAATTAATATTTAGAAACTGTAAGATGTTTTGTTTTTCTGGCCTTAGTCTGTCTATATAGTCATTCAGGTATCGTATATTGCTTGGCACCGACTCCAAAGAATTATTAAATTTTATTATAGGTTAATCGTCGGTTAGGTTAGGTTTATTAATATAGGTAGGTTATAGTATTATTTTTAACTTTTTAATGCGTTTAGGGTTTTTTTGAAGTCGGTTCTTTTTTTGCAAAAAAAAATGTTATTTGTTAATTTTTAGTGACATATTTTAAATCTAATAATTAAATATGGCTAGGCCTAGTAAAGATGCTTCTCGTATGAGAAAACGGCGTAGAACTGAAATTGAGAAAAAGGAAAAAGGACAACGATTAAAAGAAATTAGGGAAAGAAATGATCAACGCATTTTGAATAAGAACCCTGATCATCGCGAAAACAGACTGTCAAAGCAGAGGACCTACATGTTACGTAGGTTGAATAAGGAAAGTCAAGTCTGTGGTACACCTGGAAAATGCATACCGTTACAATTCCAACAAGTCAACAAGAGTTACGATGCCTGTCTCTTGGCTTCATCATCAGATCTGATGGTAGAATGGTTCTCATTGAACGCAAATATTTCACTTGTTTTAGAAAATACTAAAATCGCTGTACGTTTTCCTATAAAATTTGAAGAGTTCCCTCGATTTCGCCAAGATTCCATCATCAGATCCCGACTTGGTGACTATGGGACCAAATGGAAAGCATAGGCTTTGAAATAAAAAAATAATTTTCCAAATCGGTTCGTACATGACTGAGTTATGCGCGAACAAAAAACGCAATTCAGAGTAAACGAAAAGTTAGAATATTTAGATTTTTGTTGATTTTTTCAAAACCGCTTGTTTGATTTCGATAAAATTTTCATGGGACCATTTGGAAAGTATACGCTTTCCAACAAAAAAGAATTTTTCAAATCGGTTGGTAAGCGGCAGAGTTATGCGCGAACAAACATAAAAAAAAAATACAAACATCCGAATTGAGAACCTCCTCCTTTTTTAGAAGTCGGTTAAAAATGAACACTCGTCATACAAACAAGCGCAAACGCAAGTTGCGGTGACGGGCGACCATATTGTGTCATCTGTGATGTAATGTTGTCAATATCAAAATACAAGGATTTCGGTGACAAGGTTGCCATAATTGATAATGCTAGACATGTTCGAATAAAATAAAAATGTAATTATTTTGTTAAAAAAGTCACAATTATTTTCTAGAAAAATCCTATAATCTAAATTAGAGAACCTAATCATTTGATTTTTTTTGCATTAAAGTTGGGATTACAGAGACATCTACCGATAATTGTGAAACTAATATAGTAATAGTTTCTCGGTTAAGTAAAGTAGATGGCGACTCTTTCTTTACTGAAGTTGAGCTTGTTCTAACTGTGAGGAAACGGGATGAGCGAAAGAGATGGATAGATACAACCACAGTAAAGAGCAAAAGAGAAAGGAAATATAGCGGAAACAGGTAGTGCCACTCTCAATCTAGTAAGCTTCAAATAACGGTCAAGTGTTTAATAACTTATTAAACCATGTTAGTGCATAGCTTACGAAACACTATGGTTTTGCAGATTTGAAATGGTTGATCGTTTGCAAAAAACGTAATTAAAAAATAGGAAATTGCAAGAAACCATTTTTGAGACCACGTTTTTGCGACTTAAATGATTCACAATGGCGTTTATCGGTTAATGAACAAGTTTTATCTAACGTCTATGGTCAAAAGGCAGGTGTAATTTGCAAATATTCCCCCACAATGGATTGCCCCTGGGTGACAATCGGCAATAAAATTCCCTGTTGCCCCCGGTTGGTGACTGGGAAGTTATTGCCCCCACTACAAATCGCTGTAACATTATCGAATATTCCCAGTTGCCCTCAATGCATTGCCCCCGGATGGCGACTGGGAAGCAATAACTTCCCAGAAGGAAGAAGAAAGTTATAACTTCCCAGTCAGTGGAGTGGGGGTGTTTTTTGGGCAGACGGGTAAGTCCAGCGATGCCGACAGTGGCGCTGCCAAATGTAAGCTTAGCCATGGCAGTGAATCGCCGATCATTGGCGTCTTTTTCCGCGTGAAAAGAGGTTGTCGAGACAACTTTTAAAAATACATTTAAATTCTTCTTCTTCAAAAAAAAGTGAATATAAGTGCATTTCATCGGACAAAATTGTAAGTAGAAATATAATTTTCATAAAACTGTTCAGTGATGCGATGCATGATCACTATGTTTATGGGCAAAAAAAAAAAAAATATAATTTGAAAACGGGTTTACCGTTCGACTTTGCCCTTAGCCAGCATTGCTTAGTTATAATATTCGCAATGCAATGCTGTAATGATTTATAAATCTTTTTTATTTTTTCTCTTTCAAACTACCCTCATTTGCTCTAAAGATTGTAGGAACTATTTTTATGACTTAGAATCGGTTAATTTTGCAATAGATTCAAGACTATATCAGTAAACGTTTTTGGTTCGTTTATGTTTTTAATCGTTTACGTACTCGTTGGTGCGTTGAGATAGATTTCGTAAAAAAAAAAATCGAAGATTTTGGTTTTTAATTAGGATGGAGGGCGCAAGTAATTCAATCACGATGAAAGCTCCGGGGCCATCAGGGTTACAAACGAAAGGGTCTACATTGCGTCGAGAACGTCGGACAAACGAGTCGTCTTCTAGCTCCTCGTCCAGTTCTTCTAGCTGTTCCTCTTCGTCATCAGCGCATCCGAATAAAAAGAAACGTCGCCGTCACTATAAAAAAAAGAAGGGGGGCCGCCATTCTCGTAAAGCAGATTTATTGCTACAATTAACTCGAGAGGTTAGCGAGCTACGAGAACGCGTTGTTCATAGCGACAACAACTCTGCATATTCACCTCGGCGTTCAGCAGAAATGCAGGCAGTCGGCAGTAATGACGAAATTTCCTTATTAGATAATAATGATTATAGGTCTTTGTATGATTATAATGTAGTAGATGAAAAATCAAACGAATCACATCAATTCAAATTTGATTTACAAGTCAAATTAAAGGAACCGCCTGTTCCTAAGGCTCCTGAAAATTATCTCAACTCTTTAAATGATATTCAGCATTTTAATAAAAATGAATGGTGCGAGGTTAGATATTCGGAAGTGCAGAAGTTATATAATTACAGTCCCGGCTTTACTGAGCTGGAGATCAACGAAGAAATCAAACCATACGATTCTTTAAGACATTTAGCTTTGGCTGACAAAGCCTATGGTGCTCTAACTTTTTGTGCACTTAAACAGCGAGAGGTATTACAAACTAGCATGACGGATCTTTTATCCTGGGCACGTGTCAAGGGTAGTGTGACACCCGATCAGTTGCATAACAAAATTTCTGAATTATTTTCGGCTGGTGAATATTATAAAGTGTCTTCAGATATGATACAGCTTGTTTGCGGTCATCGCGCAGAAATAATTCAAATGCGTAGAGACGGAATAATAAATCATGTTCGCGATCCTCTTGTTAAGTCTGCGCTGCGCAAAATTCCCCCTTCCAATCAGCTGGTTTTTATTCCTGAGCGACTGTCATCAACGTTGGAAAAGAATGGAGGGGTTAAGAAGACCTTCCTACCTCCAAATAAAACCAGTGGCTTCAAACCTACTTCGCAAGCAGGATTTAAGAAGACCAGTCGCTACCCGTCGCAGGGGTCAGCTTATTATAGGGCACCCTCGCAGGGTGCCCGCCAAGCGTGCTGCACTATGCCATGCTTCCAGCCCTCGCAGGGCTGTGAACACAACCATACCTCACAGAGGTCGGATCATTGCCATCCCACGCAGGGAAACGGCAACAACAATAAAGGAACACGTGGGCCTAGCAACAACTATAATGGGCCCTTTCGTTCTCGGGGAACTCGCCAGCAACCTAACAAACAAGATACGAGTAGAAATAACAGAAAACGGTCTTCAGCCTCTGAATATCCCCCAGGAGGGAAAAGAAGCAGGTTTTGACAAACAAGACTTCAGAGCGGGCCAGTTAACGTTCTATGCCGATCGATGGAAGAAACTTGGAGCACCAAAAACTCTTCTTCGGATAATAAAAGGTTATCGCATACCTTTCATCAAAAAACCACCTCTAGTGGTACCCGATGCACAAAGCCCATTTCAAACAAAGGTATCCGAGGCAATGTCAACTATCATATCTCAAATGATAACACAAAAGGTGCTAGAGGAAGTTTCACACTCTCCGAGTTTCCTATCATCAATGTTTCTGGTCCCCAAAGCCGATGGCACCAACCGGCCTATTTTCAACCTAAAGAATTTGAACGATTTTGTTTACACGGAGCCATTCAAGCTCATAAATGTGTTTCGTGTCCCAGACTTCCTCCAACCGAACGACTGGCTTTGCAAAGTCGACCTGTCACAGGCGTACTTCAATTTGCCGATACACCAGTCACACAGACGATTTCTACGACTAAGTTACAGAGGAAGATTGCTAGAAATGACCTGTCTCCCTTTTGGCCTCAGCACAGCGCCCAAAGTCTTCGCGACTCTAACAAACTGGGTAGCACAGACACTAAGAGAGGAGGGTATTCGAATACTCGTATATTTAGACGATTTTTTCGTGGTTCACCAGGACCATCAGGTCCTGCGAGTGCACGTCCAAATAGTATTAGATCGCCTACACTACCTAGGATGGCAGACGAATTATCTAAAATCTGTCACAACTCCGTGCAAAAGCCTCGTATTTCTAGGTGTTCTATGGAATCCATGGATAAACGAGAGATCATTGCCACACGAAAAGATAAGAAAAATAAGAGAAAAAGTGCTGGATCTGTTAGACAAACACATAACGACGATAAAAGCACTACAAAGCCTAGTAGGTCTTCTAAACTTCGCCAGTTTCGTGGTACCAAAGGGCAGACTTCACTTTCGGGATACACTAATGTTTCTAAACAAAAAACTAAAAGAAGACTCTGCCAGTGTAGTTCTACCTGTAGAAGTAAAGGAGGACCTAAATTGGTGGCTACTAAATTGTCATCGGGCCTCTTTGATTCACAATCCGCCACCATCACATTTCCTGACAACAGACGCGTCGGATGTAGCATGGGGGGCTCAGCTGGATGGGTACGCACTATCAGGACCGTGGACAGATCAAGAGCAACAGCTCCATTGCAATCAAAAGGAGATGCTCGCAATACTAAAGGCCATAGAAGAGCGGGGTCCAAACATGTCCAAGTCTACCGTTCTAATTCAGTGCGACAACAGGACTGTTGTAGCCTTTTTGAGAAACGAAGGGGGGACCAGGTCTCCTTCATTGCTAAAACTCACGAGAGAGATTTTTCAAATCCTAGACCAGTACCAAATAAAGCTGAAAATCCAGCATATCCCGGGAAAATACAACTGTCACGCAGACCATCTTTCTCGTCATCGGCACCCTCCGGAGTGGTATCTCTTACCCCAGTGTACGGAGAAGATATTCAAAAAGTTCGGAGTTCCAGTGATAGACCTATTTGCGTCGGAAAGGGCAAAAGTCGTGATGAATTATGTATCACTGGATCAGAACGACATTCAAGCAATGTACCACGATGCCTTCTCCCAAAACTGGACTTACCCACTAGCTTGGGTGTTTCCTCCACCGTACCTAGTGCCCAAGGTTCTAGCTCACCTCAACTCATCGACGGGCGTCTTTCTAATAGTAGTCCCGAGGTGGGAGAGAGTCTTTTGGAGAGCAGACCTAAAATCCCGTGCGTTAGCACCTCCATTCACAATCCGGAACCTGCATTCACAGCTGATAGATACGGTGACAGGCCTCCCACCCCCAAGAGTACGGGAGATGACGTTAGAAGTATGGAAATGTGGGGGTGGTCCCAGACCTTAGTTGAATGGAATGAAGCTCAGTTACAGCTCTTAAAATCCTCTTGGCGGCCATCAACCAAAAAGACTTATCGAGTAGCATGGAATAGGTGGCTCACATGGACAAAAACGCATAAATTAAACCCCTTCCAACCAACAGGTCCAGTTTTGGCTCGTTATCTTGCAGATTTGAGTCTTATAGAGGGGTTAGCTTATAAAACTATTTTACTACATAAATCTGTGGTCTGCACGCTAAGCAACCCTGACGAATCTGCCAAACTAAGTTCTCACGTTTTAGTTACTCATATATTAAAGTCTATTGCATTAAAAAACCCAATAGCTCAAAAATCTATAGTATGGAACGTCGACAAACTAGCAGAATTTATGGGAAGCTATTCTGTGGATGCGAATAATGTATTTGCTACTTGTAGACATACGGCAACTTTGTTACTCCTTTGTTCCGGCAGAAGAGTTCATGATCTAACTCTACTAGCTGTGGACTCAAAACACCTGTTAGAAAATACTGAATGTCTGATCCTGTGGCCAATGTTTGGATCCAAAACAGATACTGCCGATTATAGACAGTCTGGTTGGAGACTATCCCCTAATCCTACCAACGAGAATTTAGACCCTGTACTTTGGGTGAAAAGAACTATATCTATACTAAAAGATAAACGCCAGACAGGGTGTCTTAATAATCTTTTTCTCAATTTTAGAGGAAAATCAAGGGTCGCTTCTCGTACAGTCATAGCGGGTTGGGTCAAATCTCTATTGTTAGAAGCAGGAGTGAGTGCTTCGCCGGGCAGTCTTAGGTCTGCTGTAGCCTCTAGGAACTGGGTTAACAACTACTCCTTAGATGAAATACTCTCTAGAGGTAATTGGAGATCGCAAAATACATTCGCCCGCTATTACTGTAGAGAAGTGATGCCATGTATGCCAGCCAGTCCTAGTTTTAATGTATCTAGAACGTTTAACCCTATTGTTTAAAGTACATAGAAGTTAACAAAAAAAAAAAAAAAATCTTGTCTTATGTACCTATGTGATTCTTCTCCAGGGCTTTATGAGATGTTTATGTATTTGCATAATATTCTAGAAACAAATGAAGATGGCTTACGTTTAGTCTATCCTATAATGTGATTAAATATTTAATAAGTTAAAAGTTTAAAGTGTTAGTTCCTTTTATTGTAATGGAAATTTGTTCATCATACTCTATAATAAATATACGTATCCTCTACCTATTATAATGATATTTTTCTGTATGAACATGTATGTGTATTGAATAATTCATTCAATTAAACTGTATTTCTCGCTATGCGCATCTAGTTTTACTAATAACATAATTCCACGTTCACATTGGCGTCATTTCCCACCAGGTGATAACAAACACGTCTCAATCTAGTAAGCTTCAAATAACGGTCAAGTGTTTAATAGCAGTGTTTTACCTTAAAATAAAACACATATTAAATACTTACCTTATTTGAAGCTTACCTTTAATTTCTACCTGGTGAAGATTTTCGACACAATGATCGGCGATTCACTGCCATGGCTAAGCTTACATTTGGCAGCGCCACCTGGTGAGGAAACGGGATGAGCGAAAGAGATGGATAGATACAACCACAGTAAAGAGCAAAAGAGAAAGGAAATATAGCGGAAACAGGTAGTGCCACTCTCAATCTAGTAAGCTTCAAATAAGGTAAGTATTTAATATGTGTTTTATTTTAAGGTAAAACACTGCTATTAAACTGACATGGTCACTGAAATACTATGAATAATACTGGAAACGGGATATTTACCATGTTTACTATTTGTTTTGAGTTCCCGATATTTCAGCACTGTTGTAAACGCAACAGTGCTGAGTGCCATGATCACGGAATCGAAAATAGGGATATTAATTTGATATCGATATATCGAATTTATTCGATGTTTGCCGTACGATATATCGGATTGATTCGATGTTTTGACTAATATTTATTGTATTCGATATATCGATATATTTATTCATAGAAACATCGAATATTTGCTTTTTTATTTTCTTGTCGTATCTCTTATATTACATATATAAAACAATTGAACACTACTTGATGACTTTAATTTAAATAAGGTTCATTAAGATAGTGACATCTGTGAGTGACCAACTTAATTACCTAATCTATCCTGACAGATCGATCAACCATTCACTCTCAATAAGTAAACTTTTATTTTTGCAAAGTTTGTTTAAGGCGCATTGGTATTAAATAGGTAAAGTGAAAGTAAGTTTTTGCAGCGATGTATCTAGATTAAGGCTAGTACTAAAAAGGCCTTTTTGCCTTTTACTGTTTTGTGTATGTAATAAAATGTTTCTATTAGTTTGTCGTTTTTATTTCACTTGCAAATGTAACACATCTCAGTCATCTCACCACTATCTTAGTAGTACAATTCTATTCAAGTAACGCACAAAGAAATTAATTACACTACTAGTTTAGCTATGTTACTCTGGTCTCTGATTCTACATTCACACATACAAAATCAAGGACCGCAAACTTTGCCCGTTTCACTGGAAAAAGGTAATATTAAACTTTTGTTGAATGTATTCGATAGTGAAAAAATTAAAAAGTTTTCTAGCGATATATCGATAAATATCGATGTTTTCTGGCGATATATCGATAAATATCGATACTAGGATCCGATGTTTTACATCGAATATAAATATCGATATATTTTTTAAGTGGACACCCCTAATCGAAAACAGAAAATAGGGCCATAAAAGAGATGAATGAAATTGCTTGTGGTGGCTGAATGAGAATGCTAAGGAGGATGCGTGGTGTAGGCCGAATACATAAACTAAGAAATGAGTACATAAGAAGAAGTCTGAAATTAGGGCCGGTGACTGAAAAGTTGTTTGGTAATCGGTTGTCGAGTGCGGTTGTTGTGTGTTGTCGGCATGCGATGCAAAGGAATGAGGAAAATGTCGTGAATAAAGTTTGGAGTATGATTGTGGATGGCAATAAGAGTACAGGAAGACCAAAGAAACGATGGATGGTCGTTTTGAAAGATGGTATGGCTAGAAAGGAGGTGCCTACTGACATGACAGAAGTGTGGAAGAAGAAGACATGCTGCGCCGACCCCAAATAAATAAGAATAATAGGAATGATGATGGTTGCGTCACATCACTAGACAATCTTTGTAGGTCACTTGTATAGATACACGTTAATTTGTCAATGTGGATTTGTGTGGTTTATTTTTCTATGTGTGCGTTTATAGCAATAGGAATGCATCGTCTTTGTGTGTGATTGTCAAATATATACCTGTCGGCGCCTTTGCAAAAAGGCTTCATATGATTCACGTTGCAAACTAAACTGTGACCACAGACGAGAGAGAAGCAGTCTACAATTCTCTCTGGCGAAACGTCAAGTCGTTGCGGGTACCCATATTGACTTGGGTGGTTGTCAAGGAAGGTGGCGCGTAACGAGACGTTGACGGATCGCCGACGTCTGTTTGCTTAATCTAATTAAATCTGGTGCCACATATCATAAGTAATTCCGATGCAGCGGGTAAGAGCCTTTATACCCATAGTGTGCTGTATATGTTTACCTCGCCTCTCGCAAAAAGTGGCAGATGTTCGTTTCGCTCCCTGCTGCCTCCATAGTGTTTTCCTCTATGACAATTTGGACGTAAGATGAGACTCTTCCCTTCAGCGTAAATAAAAAAAAAACAATTTGACATTGACAGAATGACAGATAATGATAATAATATTGACATGCTCACACGTTATTCTGGGTCACTTTGTAAAATTGTAAAAAAATATTACAATGATAACTTATGAAAATAAAATAATACTTGCGCCTATGGTGCGTATCGGAACCTTACCCATGCGTCTTCTGGCCCTAAGATATGGTGCAGATTTGGTTTATACTGAAGAACTAATTGATTGGAAATTTCTAAGATCAAAGCGGAAATACAACGGTATGTGATTATTAAGTCATGAAATCGTAGATTAGACACGATAGAAGATATCGGTGTCTTCCTGTGGATCTATGTGTATTTATTTTTTTATTTTTAAACATCTGGGAGTAAACATAACCTTAGCTGATTGATATGATCATGATAAGGTTCAATTCTTTGCTACAATAATTGTTCAAATTCGTATCTATACATATAAAGATAGCAGACTACATATGGTCAGATGCATTGGAGGATGACCCATGTTCAGCAGTATTTCCATTATTATAAGGCATGAATGTGATATACACTTGTTTTCAGAAATATTAAACACAGTTGACTATGTAGACCAAACGGATGGAACAATAGTATTTCGGACTTGTGACGAAGAAAAGGATAAAGTTATACTTCAGTTGGGAACTTGTAATGCTGAAAGAGCTTTAAAAGTAGCTAAACTCGTGTAAGATTAACTTGATTGATGTTTCAAAGCTCTGATTCTGTAATCTTCTTGTTTAACAAAAATTCTAAAGATTTTTTAAATTTTTAGTGAAAAGGATGTTGCTGCTATAGACATAAATATGGGATGTCCAAAAGAATTTTCTATTAAAGGAGGCATGGGAGTTGCCTTGCTTGCTCAACCAGAGAAGGCCCATAACATCTTAACTACTTTAGTTGACAATTTATCCATACCTGTTACTTGTAAAATTAGAATTCTTAAAACACCAGAGGAGACACTGAAGCTTGTAGAGAAACTGGTGAGTTCAGGGATAAAAGCAATTGGGATTCATGGCAGGACCAAGGATGAACGGCCACAACATATGGTACACACAGATATCATGAAGTATATTGCTGAAAGGATTTCAATACCAGTCATAGCAAAGTATGTCCTTTTTTTAAAGCTTCAAACAGTATAGCTTTTCAAGTTTTGTGTAGTTATAATTATTTTTGTTATTATGTTAAGTTTGTATAAATTCATGTACAATTTCAGTGGAGGTTCTAAAGAAATTGAGAAGCATAGTGACATTTACAAATTCAAAGAAATTACTGGATGTTCCAGTGTGATGATTGCTCGTGCAGCTGAATGGAACTGTTCCATTTTCAGAAAAGAAGGCATGCTCCCTATGGATACTGTTATAAAAGAGTATCTTAAGCTGGCTGTTGATTTTGATAATGCCCCAGCAAACACAAAGTATTGTGTCCAAAACATTTTAAGAGAATTGCAAGACACTCCAAGAGGAAGGCAATTCTTGGATTGCCAAACACTCGAACAGATATGGTACATATTATTCATTGCATTCATATTTTAAATTCTTTCATTTGATTAGTATGAATATTTTCAATAAAGAAATCTTTTAAATTCTTTTCTTTGTAGTGCAATTTGGGATTTAGGAGAATACTGTCAAGAAAAACAGTCAAGTTATCAGAAAATGGGAATACAGGGACGATGGCAAGTGACTCCTGATGAACTTGAGCCTCCCCAAAAGAGGATGAAATTCATTAATACTGATCTTTCTGATGTTCTCCAAATGAAGGTACAGAGTGTTTAGTAGATTTCTGATATCCTGGCTTTAGACCTAGAATTTCAATGATTTCTTTATTCAAATTTCAGGTATGTTTTGTTAGAGCTAATTTCAATGACCTTAATTTACCCAAATCCAAGCTTCATGCATGGGCAGGAAAGAATGGGCAAAAATTGCCAATATATGAAACACAGCAAGTGGAAAAGTTGTTCCGGACCATAATTACTTTCAATGGGAAAAAATACACATCTTCATTTTGGGAAAAGAACAAGAAATTTGCTGAACAAGGTGCAGCTTTAGTCTGTTTATTTCATTTGGGATTGATGACAAAAGAAGATTTGATGAAGGTTGGAAGTATAATAAAATGAGCTAAATATTATATATACGTGGAGTTATTGCATTACATCCCATAAGGAGCTATTGTCTATCCATTGAGATTAAAGAACTATTAAAGCAGCGGCTATTTGTAAATATGTAGTTATAAACATTAAACAAAATAAACATCTATTTATGAATAATTTATCATAGCTAAGAGGCTAAGAAAATAATTGAGCTGTAAAAGGGTAATTAGGTTGTAAATAAAAACGGAAATGATTTTATTTAACAATTAATTTATTGATTAATGTAAGTTAAGTGCTAAGCATGTGGTATCCATTGGGAACATTCTTATATGAAATCATAACTTGCCTAATAAAAATGAAATCTATCTTTGTTCTTTCAAATTTGCTATATTTTCTGCTAGCTTTTGATTTAGTTCATCTAATTTAGAATTTAGCCCATCTTGTTTCATTACATCCTCTTGCAACTGTTTGAAATTTATGAAACAACTGTGTGCATCTAATAGACTTTCATTACCTTCGCTTAGTTTGATAGGATGATCTTTCACTTGCAAAACTTCATCATCAAATAAATCCTCTAAGACACCTTCAGTGGTTGGAATGTTCGGCATGGTATATTTTTCCATAATTTTGGCAAGATTTTTCATAATGTATGTTATAGACAACTCGATACAACGTTGCCTTTCTGAAATAAAACGTTTAAAATTACACGATCCTGAAAGTAAGCCTTCAATGCACAGTTGCAACGTAATAAACTCAATTAGAAGCATTCTTACCTTTTTATTCAAGTAAACAATCCAGTTGTGGTCAATAACAAGGAAAGGTCTATTAATAAAGGTAGAGCTCACTGACAGCAATGGTAGTGACACTACTGACACTGACACTACTGACAGTTCTGAGTTTTACATCCATCAATTCTAGTGGTGTAGTCATCTTCCTGCCCTTGTTCGTTCCATTCCATGTTACTTGAGGTCGGCGCAATACGTTTTTTTCGTCCATTCTCCTCTGTCATCCGGAAAAGAACCGGAATTAAATGATGAATACTAAATGATAGCTAGAAAGCTATCATTTAGTATTTATCTTTTAATTCCGGTTATTTTTAGTCGATTATCAAACCTTTCCCGCGTGGTCTACAGGGGACTTAAGACGATCAATATCAATCTGGCTGTCTGGCATTTGTTCTCCATTCTTGATAATTGTCAGATTGTCGCAAAATACTTAAACGGTTTTATAGTCTCAAACGGAGAATTTGCCGCTTTCTTCAGAAATCATACTGTCTGTCAGATGACAAACTGTTCGTGCGTTGCGCTCTTTATTATCACGGCTTGAAAATGTTTACTCGCTAGTGGCGTCATCTAGTGAGCGCAGAAACGATAATTCTCATTAGATTGACGGAGAAAACTGGTTACCTTTTTGATCGTCTTAAGTCCCCCAATGATTGGAGCATTATTTTATTCTTGAAGTTGAATGACATCATACCACCAGGCTATTCGTCATCATCATCATCAAGATCATCATTCTCTTGCCCTTATCCCTAAATTTATTTTGGGGTGGACGCAGCAAGTCTTCTTTTACCATACCTCTCAATTAGTCGTTATCTCGTTAGGTCAGACACCTCTTTTATTCATAGCATCCTTCATCGTTTCTTTGGTCTTCCACTACTCTTTTAACCATCAACATTGATCCTCAATATTTTTCTGACGGCGCGCGCGCGCGGCGTGATCCTCATTTATCTGCATAATATACCCACACCATCACCAACACAACCGACTACCACACACATTTTTCAGTCACTCGCGCGTTTTTTAGTTTAGTATCAACATAAAATCATAGATGGCGCAAGCGACCACTTGCAAAAGGAGATAATTCAGGCATCGCACATTTTGTACCACAACTAACAGTCCCTTTATTACTTTTTCAAGTTGTCTGGATTCTTTTAATTATTTTATTTGCGATCTTAATGTTATATTAGTATCGAGATAAAACTGCGACATCCACCTAATAAAAGACGTTGCGCCGCTTAGATAATTTTTTAGCGGTTAGGTACGTAGCCTACACCATGTACGACTAGTCTACTACATTATTTTTGTGCCTTCGAGAATGATAATTATCTCGTGCTGGTAACGTTTTGTGCTAAAAATATTGTTTATTTTTGTTTTCAAAATGCGTAGTTCAGTCAGTTCACCTTTTTATTTGAAGCCGAGCTGGCTGTCCAACAAAGTAAAAATAACACAACTCTGGTTGCACTGTAGTTATTTAGATGGATAGTTTGCGGTTTCCTGTGGTAACCGCGACTGGATCGACCTCGATTTCATGAGCTTATGTTACGCTCATTTACTACAAAAATAAAACACGTACCTAATGTTGGCCGTAACAAGAAGTAGGTAGGTTTAAGTTTTGTATTTAGATTGACATAAAATTAAATATAACAGTAGCAGTAATATTTTCGAGCCGTTTCGGGTTGTAAACTTGTAACACTAAGACCCATCCATGTCCAGTTTCTGAGTACCCACCCAATTTTAGGGCACATTGTGATCGCAAAGCTGTTGGTCGACTCTTCACGTGAACAAAAGGGCTGGCTTATATTGCAAGCTTTTTTTAGCCAGCATTTCCATCTCACGGATCAATGCTGCCAGCCTTCTCCTTCAGTATGGTATTTAAAGGAAAATAATAAACCGAGCGAATAAATAATATATGGACGACTGTAAATGAGATAGGTACTCTTATATTAAACCGAGTAGCGTTAAATTATCTTTGCGAAAAATTAACTGAACTAGCGATAAATGATGAATTATTAAAAATCCTAAAATGAGCTAATAACAGTGAGAAACAGTTAATCGAAGCTAGTAACTAAAATTTCAAGTGGCCGAATCAAAATCTAAATCCAGCGAAAAAAACCCTTTGAGGCACACCAACTCAGACAGGTTAGGTTCGAAGTGTTTGTGCACTTCGTGTTAGGTCACTTTAAACCATGCAGTCAGAACTAGAAGACCCGCGTAGCCGGGCTCGTCAACAAAGCCTAAATTGTTGCTTAAATAGTTATCTTTAGAGTTGAGTATTTTGCTGTGCATGCAATCAGTAATTTTGATTGGAAGTCTGATTATATTTGGGTAAAAAAGTTTTCTATTTTTATTTGATTTAAATACTACCCATAAAAACGGTTGAGCGTTGTTTCATAGCTAATGGTTTCATCGAATTTCGTTTCACATAAATTGTTTCTTATATATTATCATTTCATAGAATAATCAATACGCAGACGACTTACATTGAAGAAATTTAAATCATCGATTTTTGTTTCAAATAAAGTTTAATGTTCGAATATTCATATCATAGAATAAAAACTTCGATCAATAATATTTCTTGTGAAGCAGGAAAACAATCTTATTATTGTCACTAACAGTGTCCATGCTTGTTGGGTGTTGCCTGTTGTGTGTTGTGTCCATGCAGCATCCAAGCAATCATGCAACATGCAAGCAAGCATGCAACATGAAGCGTGCAAGCAAGCATGCACCATGCAAAACCTGCAAGCGGACATGCATCATGCTACAGGCATGATTTCTGTCACGGTTCCGGCGCTGCGAGGCTCCAGTGGTCCCACGCGAGCTTATAGTCGCAGATGGTATTAACGCTTACCACCGCGGCTCCGGCAAGCCGGCCATTCTCAGCCGCGGTGGCGAGCGTTAGAAACCACTTGCTCCTCAACTCTCGGGTCGCCTGCCCCTCCGCGCCTACGTGGGTTTAAGTTACTCTCTAGGGCAGACAAGACTTTGTCTACCCTAACCCTAGAGAGTACCTACGTCGAGTCGGTTTTGCAGCGATTCTTTTCTACTACTAAATTTTGTAGCACAACCTATTGACTTTTAGATAATATTTTAATTTTATGTTAATAACTTCGTTGAAATAAAATACCATGGAAACCATCGAACAATCAATATACGTTAAAAAATAATACTACTGTTTGAAAAGTTTGTTAAATAAAAAAATGTCATCATCATCAGCATTTCAGCCCAAAAGACGTCCACTGCTGGACATAGGCCTCCCCCAAGTGTCGCCACATTGACATTTTGGGAGGTTTTGCCATAAACGCCACGCTTGGCAGGCGGGTTGGCGATCGCAGTACGGTTGTTACAAAAGCACAGAGAACACTGCTGCCCATTCTCTGGCAAATCCCTTAGTCGCCTCTTACGACACCCACGGGAAGTTAGGGGATATAAAAAAATGTATATATATTTAATTGTGTTTCTGTAAAATATGTTTCATTCAAGTAAATAGTAGTTGAATCAAAAATATTCGAAATAAAAATACAAGGACCAAATATTATGTGAAACATTTTCTGGGAAACGAAATTCTGTGAAATTTAAGTCTGTGAAACAAGGAGACACCATAAAAACAAATCTACAGACAATAGTCGATATAGTCGGATTTTTAAGTCGCCGTTTAAATACTACCTACCCGTATCTAAACGGCTTTTTGTCAAAATATCAACATGTATAATGGTATCTCTGCGTACTTGTGTAACATAAACGTAGGTACATAATAATAAGGTACCTACTAATTATAACAACTGCAAACAAACCTCCCGGTATAAGTTAGTTCTCGTAGTTATGGTGAAAGCTGCGCCAAAATCTGTTGTTAAACACTCGCAAACAGACTTTGTTAACTGAAAATATTACTAAGAATTTCTTAGTAATATTTTTTTAAAATTACTGAGTACAATTTCTTAGTAAGAAATTGTACTCAGTAATTTTTTCAGTTGTACAGTCGGCGAGAAAAGTTAGTTAATACTTCAATTATTTTAAATGACGGCTTTAAAAGCTAACCTTGACAGAAGTTTTGCTTGCTCAACGCACTTTCAGCAACCAGATCCTGTCATGCTGCGCGCTGGCTCGGCTGGGAGGCCCGGCGCTGCAATTTCGTAAGTACAGTTAAAAGTCACAGATGCCTCTTAGCTGTTACGTATACGTAATTCTGAAATACAATGTAGCTATCTAATAACTTTGGGTCAACTTTAATTGTAGATCGACTTTTGCCGTTGACCGGACCTACATTACAGTTACGCTTCCTTTACAATCATTTTCCCTGTCATTACCCACCGATGAAGCTGTGCCTCTAGTAACTCTACTCGTAGTTTTAGAGTAGGGAAGATTGATTCCAGTTCCAGTTGAGTGCACTGCCTGTCTAGTGTGTGATAGCCGGGAGATTCGGTGTCAGCCGACCACAACACGTGTGGTCTTCGATCTATCAAATAGTTACGTTTCGATACTAACCGACAGGCGTCGGGTTACACCGCATATAGGACCGCATCATCGTGAAACGCTTCTGTGATTATTTTATAAGTATTATAAGAATAGTGTGTCAACACCGCGAATTCATAGTACTTCTCCTTTTTAAGAGTTTTGCCGTAAAAAAGAGCGAGTGGGGGAGTGACTTATTCACACATAACATCACGCCTTAAATCCCTTTACAGTTAGGGCAGAGGTGTAGGTACATCCACATTTCAGTTACACCTTAATCCCAAGTACGCTGCCTCGCCCCTTGGGCGAGGTTATTGGCAAGAACGGTATGAGCGAGGTTATTGGCATGAACGGCACAAATCCAAAATCCGTGGCTGTTACGTACTTACTAAGAAATTCCAATAACATTGCCCGACCTGGGAATCCAACCCAGTACCTCCATAGGTACGGTTTCGAAGTGACCGTTGAATCTAGGCTTCTGTCATGAAATCATGGAATTAAAACGGGATGTTGGTTCGTACCTTCAGGCCTATTTAATCCTCTCTCCTTCGAGCCAGTTCCATTTCTACATATTCGAAAATATTATGGTATCGGGCAGGACCTGAAGGGCCGCCCTTCTAGACCCGCCTGATCCTAAAATACAATCTGACAGAAAGTTACTTGAAAATGTCCACCAATTCAAATGTTGTCAAGCGATGATCTCCCTTCATCTTAGAATGCCTTAAAAGTTGTTGCTGGTCTAATGAGTTTTTATGATTTACAACCGCTTTCGCCGGCGGAGAATAAATGTCCGCATATTTGAAAGAAACCGCGAAATTACAAGTGAACGCAGCCATCGCCATCTACGACCGCGGCCCAGGCGGCGCAGTGCCGGCCAAACCGCAAACTCTTCGTCCCGACACCCGCATACATCGCCGTCATTCCTTAGAATCTGAATTATCTTTAGAAACTTCGCTGTTGCGGTATTTTATGACTGTAGACCACAAGAAGTTATTTAACGTAGGAAAGAATAATAATAATATTTAAAATATCGCCGAACGCTCAACTGTTGCTGAGACCTGAGAGCTTTGTTTTGACAATGACAATGGTCCTTCACGCACTCGTCATGTGTCACCCTATACTGTGTTGCATATTTAAATGACAAGCAATGCGACACTGCACACTGGTGCGCAGTTCGGCGTGAAAGGCATAATGTTTTCGACAATAATTCAATGAATGCCTCTTCACATCGCAACTCGAGGCATCTCATTACTGGAGATGAAAATAGGGTCACGACGGTATTCAATTAAAATATTTGAAAACTTGATTAAAAATGGTTTCGTGATTGTTCTCTAGAGAGGATCGGTTCTGAACATGTTTTACTAAAGGTTTTTTCATTCGGATTTTTTAAAATACTAGCTGCTGCCCGCGACTTCGTTCGCGGGGTTTTTTATGGATATCAAAAATTGATGTTGGCCGATTCTCAGACCTACTCGATATGCACACAAAATTTCATCAAAATCGGTCAAGCCGTTTCGGAGGAGTATGGCAACGAAAAAACGAGAATTTTATATCTTAAAATATAAATTAGGAATTCTCGATGCTTTATTGTTATTTTTATAGGCATGATTTTCATATCTACCTATAATGTGTAATTAGGTAAGTCAACATATAAGCAGTTTTGTTCAAGCTTTATAAAGATAACTACTAACCTAAAACAGAATTTTCATGTGTAATGCATCAACCTAAGATTCTGTACCAAAATGTCATTATATAAACGTTTAGAATTCCTACCACAATCTAGTAACTTTTATTGTAATTTTGTTTTCTTCACAGTAGCAGAATCATATAGAAGCCTCACTCACTGTACCATATTTCACGCCGTAGATTTAATTTTTGATTTTTGTTGATTTTATTCCAAAAAGTAAGTGAAATAGAACCTTAAGTACTACATTGCACATCACTATAGATCAGGGGTGGCCAACCGGTCGATCGCGATCGACCGGTCGGTCGCGACCATTATTTCAGTCGATCGTGGCAAGCGAAAATATCCAAATTTAGAGAAATGTGTTAATCAACTGCATTCGTCTTTTGGTTCAACATATTTATGTGAGTCAGCATTTTCCTACTTAAAAAACAAACAAAAAATAAATACCGTTCTCGCTTGACAGACGCTCATACATTGGATTCTTTAAGGTTGGCAATTTCCAACTACAAATCTGATTTTGCTAATCTAGCGGAAGATACTCAACCGCAATGCTCACACTAAAATAAATAAGTAGTTAATATGAATGATTTTCAGTTTTATGTGTCCCTTTTAATAAAATAAAATATAATACTTAATTGTGTACTGAACTATATGCTGTTTCATTTAAGATTTCAAGAAGTATGTAATTGGTAGATCGCACATGGGTATCGTCAGTAAACAGTAGATCTTGGGTCTAATCAAGTTGGCCACCCCTGCTATAGATGAATTGCGACAATGTAGGCCGCGTAGCAAAATTGCTACGGGCTACGGCGTAGACGAAAAAAATGGTCATCCTAGATCTATTTTCAAATCTTTTTTCCCGTGTTTTATCGGCATCTACCTTGACTTAGTTATTTGGACTTGACATTAATTGAGTCTGAAATGGCAAATAGGTAGACCGTCACCGTGCACCGTAAATATATAAATTCCTTAGTAATATCGTATTCGTTTTCCATGACCACTTTACCAATTAAATTCTAAGTCCGTCAACTACTACGAATAAAATCATCAAACTTCTAGTTTGCCCAATTATTGTTTGACAAAAGCTTGAGATATTTAAGAGATTTCATTTCGTTGAGAGCGATTAGGTCGAGACGCGTGTCAGAGCATAATCGGTAGATCTCATAAATAAACTGAGCGCTTTGTATAGAAAAACAAAAGGGGGTTAAGTTATTAGTCTAGTATACGAGGAGCTGTCTCGAAGGGCGCGTGTCGGCGCGGGTGGCGACCATGGCGGCCCGGGCGCCTGTCAACTAATATATTGCTTTCGGAGACAGATGATGCTATTGAAGAATGTTGTCTTAATACCTTCTGTAACAATTTATAAATGTTTTTTTTCTGAGACGACATTCCTCAGCATCTGCCCGTTTCCCTGTTTCCTTCATTTTAGAAACCGTTCACTACCTTTCACATTTTGCACCCAGATTATTAAACTTTAAATGTCGCAGATTGTAATTGTATCTTACCGATTTACTCTGTATGAAGATACTATCATCACCATTATCCCAATTTATTTGGGGTCGGCGCAGGATGTCTTCTACTTCCATACTTCTCTATTACTTGTCATCTCATAAGATACCTCCTTTCTCATCATATCATCCTGCACTTAGTCCATCCATCGTTTCTTTGGTCTTTATTCATAACTGTATGGAAATAGGTATGCACCACCAGAGCAAGTTGAGTACCTACCAGGTTTTGTAGTTGTTTAGGTACCGACCGATCCAATGATAAGCTTGGCAGCTATTTTCAACTTAATCCTTCACTAATCACAATTCGTTGTTCACTTCGCAGAGAAGATATGAAAGCAGTCACATATTTACGCTACCTCTTACAAAAAAAGGGTTAAACACAACTCTTCGTCAGTCAAACAAAAAGAAAACTCATCGTGTTTAGACAATTTAGAGCCGAATGAAATATGTTTAACGGCGACACGAGCCAACTGCTCAGTTGTCTGTGGGATTTACGAGCGCGCTTCAACACGGCAAATACATTTGTTAATAGACACATTAGCCGTTAAACGCTCCTGCGCCGGTTCTTAATTGCCGACACATTGGCGTGCGTCGCCTGTCGTTGTCGCTCCTCCTCACTATATGCCCATTGTAGTTTAAATAGGTACAAATTAAATGCCTACACGTTTCTTATTGATTTACTACAGTACATTTGTAGTTGTAAACAAAAGTGCTTTTGTATATTGAACTGCAGTCTAATACAAATTAGGACTTTTGCTTTTTTAAGCTGTCTTAATGCATATGGTCAAAGCAGGTACTCTACGTGGGTACCTACATTTATTCTGCTTCAGTTTAATTTGAGAAAAACCTGACTAAATAGATAAAATAAATTCCCAATTTCAAGTCAACAAACGCTGGGGAATAAGAAATATTTTATTGGTTTTTCATAAGTGTATACCAATAGAACCTTCATTTAATTATTATTTAAATTGTGACGATTAAAATAAGAAGCGGGAGGAGTCCGTAGGTAATCGGTTCTTTTGATCAGGGAATAGCTAAACACGCACTCCCCATGAACCAGGAAACTTCCCATAAAATCCGAAGCAAAACTACAGAGCCCGTTACAACTAAGTTTCGTACCAGTGCAAATGTACGTAGGTATAAACCAGTACACGAGGCTCTCCATTTCCACGTCGCAAAGCTGGAACTCTTAAAGGTATGCGAGTGTAAAGGAGCTTCTGTTATCATCTCTTGGCAGTTTTAGACATGTGATCCTATATCTTCCTCGGTGGCGGTAGGTGACATCTTTTTTCGGCATATAGCGTTCCCATTAGGTATCTGCAAATTGCTGTTGGTCGAATGTTAACAAGTGTCTGTAATTTCGCGATGACAGTCACCTAGCTTTCAACATACCCACATCCGGCATCCCTAACCGTCTACCGTTTAATTACGACGGGGCATAACGCTCCGAGTCACAAAAGTTACATCAAAGAAGCTATCATTGTTTTTTTTACCAAAAACAAAACGTAAACTTACAATAACCCCTCACGCTTTCAGTACAAAATGCTTTACACTGCGACCAACTTAAGTTTTTCTTCCATATTTCAAAAAATTCTTATGTTTGTTCGAACAATTTTAAAATGCAGTTTCATCCAACATTTACAAATTTTAGTGGCCAGTTCCTTTTTTGAAGAATTGCTTATGGCGTGTTCCCTAGACTTTCAAGAGTAGTGTATGTGTTGTGTGAGTGCCTCAACATATAGTCAAAAAGAGGTCTACTCTGATTAAACAAAAGAATCGTCTGTGTTGTTGAACATTTAAAAGTGGATGCAAAACAAAACATCTTGTATGCGCAATTAGCGTAATGGTAACGTATTGTTTTAGTCGATTGTGGAGCGGGTCGCTAACGAGATTCAAGTGGCGCGTGCGCACATACTCGCCGGCTCGCCGAAACTCCTCTCGCTTCGCGTCGCTACCCTTTGTTCCAAGCATTATGTCCTCCCCCATTCTCTAAACTAAATCCTTACTTTCCTTACTAACACAAATTAATGCCCAGTGCTCAAAACTAAAAAAATATTTAAATTCCTATTCTGTCAGATTAAGTAGTTAACTTAATAATTATACTCATTTCTAATTAATGAATTAACCTTAAAGTCCTTAACGCGTTTAGGCAATTTTGAATAAACTGTTCTTAAAATGCGTTCACACGATGTTGTTTGAACGACACAATACTGATGAAAGTTAATTTAGCTAGCCCATGCAATCCCACAGCTGGGCTAAGGCCTCCCTTACCTCCTTTTTTTCGATCTAATGCGGTCGTAGGCCAATCCTCGCCATCCCTTTCTGGGCCTGCCGCGTTGTCGTTTCTTGCCAGTCGGGATCCACTGAGTGGTGGTTTTTAAATGACTGAATGTTAATGGATGGAGAGGGAGAGGAAGGCCAAAAAAAGGAGTAAATGATGCCGTGACGTCAACAAGGGAGAATGGAAAAAGAAAATATGTTGTTTCGACCCCAAGTAAAATGGGACAAGGGCAGGAAGATTATGACTCACATTTAAGAGATATCCAAAAACAAACAATTTAGTGAAGTCGTCTTAACAAAAAAAAAATCCTTTGAGAGATATGTATATTGGCATAAACTTCCTAGAAACATGAGGGAACTTACTTTATTTTTTTTATATTAAGCTGCGATAATGGCTGATAGAAAATTGTTTTTACTCTCTGCAAGAGTTTATGCAGTACTAAGTGTAATTTTAAAGAATGAACACAATAGTTATAAATAGTTTTATAGTTTTATTTAAAGCGGCTTAGTTGTAGTTCGTAGTTTTATTATTATTAGGTACTTATTTCAGTTCAAATTGGTTATAGACAATGATTTGTATTTAACATAATGAGCATTACATACATAATAATGTGACATAAATTTGCATGCCCTTAACAGGCAAAATACAGGTGTTTCCAGTTATAAATGTTGGTGATCTATACACAAACCATTTTATACATAGATCACCAACTTTTATATCTGAAAACACCTATAATTAATGCAAATAAATGATTCTTATTCTTATATTCATATATACTACTACTAGCTGTCCCAAGCAATTTCGTCTGCGTCACATTTTCCCCGTTTTCGCAAAATTTTTCATTAATGCTCTACTCCTATTGGTCGTAGCGTCCTGGTATATAGCCTATAGCCTTCCTCGACAAAATGGACTCTCTACCACTGAAAGGATTTTTCCTGAGATTAGCGCGTTCAAACCACCAAAAACATACTCTTCAGCTTTATTATTAGTAGTATATAGTCGATTCGACGAACTTTTAATCATATAGGTCCTAAAACGACATCTAAGAGGCCAATATTTTAAAAAGGATGTTTGAGGCTTATAAGATGGCTGAAAGGTACAAAATTAATTGATGAAGTAACAGAATTTAATTACTCCAGAGCTCTCTAGCTACACTCATATTTTTCTTGAAAAGTTCGTTTGATTGGCATATTACTAAACAGTACTATTAGCTGCTGGGACAGAATGCCAATTTTTTTTTCCATAATATAGTTAACATCCATTAGATGAGATGATTATGATTTATAACCAGAGGTCGGAATTAGGTAGAGTTATTTATGTACTTGCATCGAAAAGTTGAGCAAGGAACACGCAAAGGAATATTCATATTAATAAATATGAATCTTCCCTTGCGTGTGTGCATTGGAATTTTGCAACTTCGGAATCCGATGTCAGATGGTTTAAATTGTGTAAAAGTAAACAACTTTTTTATTTAATAAATAACGGGATTTTTCTGCTCTTTAAAATTAACTTCGGGATTTGAGGCATATCCACTTTATTCTTTCGCTGTATGAAATCAGTGTAAGTACAAAAATAATTCTAGCTAATTCCGACCTCTGTTAATAACACATTGGCCAGAAATTACTTTTGGAGGTATATGCCACAGACCGAACGAAACAGCAAAATGAGAAGAGGGTAACTTTCCTCAAAATTGAGGGACTGAATAAGGTGGAGGTGGCATTGGCATCTGAGATACTATGAACGATATCTTTGGTTCCGATGGTGCATATCTACATGTTAATATAACTAGAAGGCAAACTTCGGCTCAAATAAATTGTAAACCCTACTAAAAGGATTTCTTTAAAATGTAGCTATTTCTTAGCTACTATTATAAACGTATCTAAATCTAAATGGACAATGCTAACAATATCCAACAAAGGGCTGACGTCGCTGTGTCTACCATCCTCAATAAGTGAAGCAGTCCGGTAGAATGCACTCGATTGAGACTTGGATAACGAGTGTACAATGAATACTTTTCATTGATTCTTAAGTTCTGGAGAGTAGAGGCTTACATGGGTAAGAATAGTGGAGGACATTGATGGGCAGCGAATGCGCAGACCACCGGCGTCGGCGGCGCTTCGCAAGCCGCGCGCTGAAGCGTGCTCTTCCGCTTAACTAATCACTGCACGCTGTAGTAGTAGCTATGTTAAACTATTGTCACTTGTTTCATTCTTCACTAAAAATAAACCACTTATCCATTTCTATACTCCGAAAGGATTATTCTAAAACTCGAGTCAAAGTTTCAGATGCTAAGAGTATTGGCCTGGTCCAAGATGTAAAGTGGCAAACTCATAGGCGACCTTAATTTAATATTGAATTATTATAATAGGTGGAAATGATAAAGTAATTAAAGTCTAAATAAAATATATTTAGGAAAACACAGATAGTATGTAAATACCAAAACCTCAGCAGTTTACGTTGTTTTGTTCAGCATTTTCTCCTACATAATTCTTTATATTTCACAACAAAATAAATGTACGCATAAGTAGCAGAACGATCGCATTGTCAAGCAGCCATTCATCGTACTGCCATTGAATACCAATCAATACTTGTCTGAAGATCTCTTATTCACGCATACTTTAACAAACAACAAACAATATTGCAAGTTGCTCATCGCACCTCTCTCGCAGGGCTGCCATTACTTCATTTGAGTAGCGTCCTTGAGCCAACAACCATAAGGATCTGTTTCGGTTCAATCTTTAGAAAATCGGAGGCGGCATATCATGACACAAGGTAATGTTACCTTTTCAGCTATAATCCATTGTACAACTTTAAAGTCCTTATAAAAACTTTTATTGAAATGTTTGGCTCTACTTTAGTAATTCGATAAAAGAAAATCCGTTTCTGAATACATTTACAACATACAATAGTTTCTTTTGAAACATAATTGAGAATCGAAACATATTCTTTTTTTTCTGTTTGATCTGTTCATCAGCATTATAATAGTGAGGATGTCTGTGTCTACGCAATGTGAACACAAAACATTATTGTTTTAGAATTACAAGTTTGATTGAATTTCGTATCTGCAGAGACAATTACCAGCGTCTGCATAAAGACCGTGATTACGGCAATGGTAATCGGCTGCCAGTTTACGCTTCACCTTAGTGAGCAATATAAAACGTGATGGAGCAAGTGGCACGTCCCGCCCCGCCCCCGCACGTCTGCGCAGCCGCAGCTTCTGTTATTTGCTAGCAGCAGTACCCGTACATTAGCCACAATTGTAATATCAACGGAAATTAGTTCAAGCTGCACAGAGTACACACATAATTTTGTTTATGAGATAGTTTATTTTATAAACTGATCACAATATTCAAAACACCTCTAAAAACCGGTCAAGTGCGAGTCGGACTCGCGCACGAAGGGTTCCGTACCATTATTTATAAAAACGAGTAAAAATATCACTTCGTTGTATGGGAGCCCCCCTTAAATATTTATTTTATTATGTTTTTAGTATTTGTTGTTGTAGCAGCAACAGTAATACATAATCTGTAGAAATTTCAACTGGCTAACTATCACGGTTCATGAGATACAGCCTGGTGACAGACGGACGGACGGACGGACAGCGAACTTGAGAGTTCGCTGTCCGTCCGTCCGTCCGTCCGTAATAGGGTCCCGTTTGACCCTTTGGGTACGGAACCCTAAAAATGCTAGAGACAGGAAGGGCAACAGAATATATTTAGCCTAATAACTTCTTGTTATTAAGTACCCAATTTGAACAGACGGTTTGGCTTCTTATGAAAAGTTAAAGAACAGAAAAGAGCATGAGCATTTATCGGACTTAATTGTTGCCGTCATATGTTAACATTACAATAAACGAGGTAACAGAGAGTCATTAAAGATCGCTCAGGCCCGGCCGGGCCGGCGCGGCGCGCCCTCGTTGGCTCCGGGAGTCCGGACACTCATAGGCAGGACCTAACTATATCATCGCATCGGTCACGCGCGCCTCGCTCCAATTTTATCCCCCCATAAAAAAGCGCAGAACAGGAAGGGTTGGATTTTAATTACGATATTTTTCTATTATTTTGTGCGCTGTCTTAGTTTCGGGGCAAGGGTCGTGAGATGCAATAAATTCTGCTTTTTATGAGGTCACGGTTAACCCCCTTGATAACGTTTATCATTTATCGCACATCTGGTGGAAATGAAAACTCTATTGTTATGTAGACGTTAATGTTCAATTAATACTGTTTTCTTTACCTTCTTTGCAATAAAGAAAAGCATTTGGCATCCACAACATATTTACTCTTTTTGCCTTTAGAATGTCTCGGATGGACAAATTAATTTTCACGTTTTATTAAAAATAATGGAATCTAGCCAAACACTTTACACTTTTAATAAATTCCTATATAAGTAATTCAAGTTTTACGATTTGTACTTTTTCATTTCCAGTGTTCATTTTGCACAATATACATGTCAGAGCGAACATCGCGAACGTATCGACGCGGACATGTTCACATTGACATGTCACATGAGAACATGTCACGGCGCGCAACTCCACCATGCATGAAATGAAGAGCCCGCTTTAACATTTTCACCCGATTGCGCCCGGGAAGCGTGAGTTCGGATAATTTTATTGATTACCTAATGCACACGTTCGACTGAATTCAATAAAAAACTGTATAAAAGGGTTTAATGGATACTAACCCTGGCATTGTTACAGCAATTTATGTTATGATTCGTGACAGGATGTATCTGATGTCAAAGCTTTGTACTTTTCTCAGGAAGTACTTACTTATCTACCTCTATCATTTGTGAAACATGATGATTAAGATCGTGATATTGCTAATGGACTCTCCTATTTTTACCATATTTTACTCTTTGCAAAATTCGCGTGAACATTATGCAAACACTGTATGTAGTTGGAAAGGATTGATGTCGGCGTCGCTATGAATAATTATAATTCGTTAGTAGCGAGAATGGATTTGTGTACTTAAGCGATTAAAGTTATTTGAATACGGCTTTATAGCAATGCGCGTAAGAGTGGGAGCGCCATACGCAAATACAGATGTTCACACTTAGGGATCGCGTGGATTGTGCATAGGTACAGAGCGGTGTAAGCCCTTTAAGCTTAAAATTGAAACTAATGGAATAAAACATTACATTATGCAAAGAGAGGACTGTTTCTGTCCGTGGCGTGAAATACTGTTCTATTGGTGTATAGAATATAATTTTGCGGACATTTCGCAGCGGAGCGTATGACAGTACGCTGTGATCGATCACCCGACACGTGCTTACTTCATCGGATGTTTTTTCGATAAAAAAGCTATTTTGTCCAAAAAACTTTCGAAATTCAACAAAAGCTTAGATCGCGGTAGGAGTGGGCGCATAAAGATAAACAAATATTTGAGCGAGGGTGTAGCGGAGCATGAAACTGACGAACAAAAGCATTATCCAAGGATTAGGATGGGTATTAACGTTATTTGATTACTTAGACACATACACGACTATGAACATTGAAGGAGTCTTTTCTTAACATTACATAAAAAGAGAGGATCCTGTTCACTTAAGAGGATTTAAGCGGTAAAGTAGCCTAAACAAGCAAACTTCAAACCTTATATTCTTATTTAATTTTAAAACGCCATTGAATCAAAAAGTATGTTTATGTAAGTACCTTTGTGAACTTGAACTATAGGTTCAATAGTATGATGATACTATAACGTCAAAAAACCTGCCTAGGTCGTTAATCAAGTGTTACATTATTATATAAGTAAGCTCATTAGGTTTAATATTATTACTATTATCAATTATAAGTATTTTCTATGGAGCTCATAAATAGTAAAAACCGGCCAAGTGCGAATCTTACTCGCACACAGGGTTCCATAGCCCCAAACAATATTTTGAACTGTCATTCATTAGTTAGGAGTATTAGTTAGTAAGCTTCCACTCAACCGCAAAACTAAATTGGTTTTTCATAGTATCTTAATGAAAAACAAAGTTACTGCTGCAGTTTGATGAAAAAGTCCCATATCTCAAAAACTAAACATCATATCTTATTGAAACCAATTTTCGTTGATAGTTTTTTTTACGTTCTACAATCCTAAATATTTTCAGAATTTTCCTCCTCTTACTTTAGAAATTAGAGGGGGGGGGACACACATTTTACCACTTTGGAAGTGGCTCTAGCGCAAACTATTCAGTTTAGAAAAAAATTATATTAAAAACCTCAATATCATTTTTGAAGACCTATCCATAGATACCCCACACGTATGGGTATGATTAAAAAAAAAATTTTGGTTTTCAGTTCTATGTATGGGGAATCCCAAAATTTATGTTTTTTTTTCTATGTTTGTGTGAAAATCTTAATGCGGTACACAGAATACATCTACCTACCAAGTTTCAACAGTATAGTTCTTATAGTTTCGGAAAAAAGTGGCTGTGACATACAGACGGACAGACAGACAGACATGACGAATCTATAAGGGTTCCGTTTTTTGCCATTCGGCTACGGAACCCTAAAAAACGACCAAGTGCGAGTCGGACTGGCGCACGAAAGGTTCCGTACCATTATTTATAAAACCGAACAATAAAATCACTTTTTTGTATAAGAAATATTTATTTATTTAAATATTTCTTTTATCTGTTTTTATTATTTGTTGTTATAGCGGCAACAAAAATACATAATCTGTAGAAATTTCAACTGGCTATAACTATCAAGGTAAAGGCCTCCTCCAGAGATTGCCACGGTCGGTCTTTGGCGACATCAGTCCAGCCTATTCCTGCGATTGACTCAACTTCGTCCTTCCATCTCGCTTTCTGTCTACCTCTGCGTCTATGTCCGTGTGGGCCTCTCCATACTGTCACGGTTTTCGTCCATCTGTCATCAGTAGAACGGGTTACATGACCTGCCCATCTCCATTTTAAACTTCTAACGAACGTTAGAGCGTCTATTACTTGTGTTTTTTTCCTTATCAAATTGTGCCGTACTGTCTCTTTGTTTTATGTTTAGAGAGCTACGTTCTAGTGCTTTTTTCTACTGACTGTGGAGTCAAATGTCCACGTTTGGCATCCGTACGTAAGGCAGGGTATAAGGCAAGAGTCCATCACTTTGTTTTTCACTTCAGTAGCTCAAACATGTAGGTTTTGCTGCCTGAAATCAGTGAGAAAAATGCGATTTTAACATAATACAACACATAATGCGAAATCAGTGAGAAAAACCCAGGTGCCGAGGAAAACTTTCGGTTTTTTCTCCATGGGTGTCGTTTTCGTGGTTTTCTGGGTCGCTGGCAATGAAAATAAGGTCCAAATGAAAATTCAGGATGGCGCCGACGAAAACTTTCTGTTTTTTCTTCATGGGTGTCGTTTTCGTGGTTTTCCGGGTCGCCGAAAACAAAATGAGAATGTTCTTCCGCGCCATATTGGATTTTCAGCTTGACCTCTCTTTCTAGGCTCAAATAAGGAAATTTAAAATACACAATGTCTCAATATCGTCCCCTAGGCTATGGCTGGCATTGATTCAAGTGAGAACTGTTTCTCACATGGGCAGTTTTATGTAGCTTTCTCCGAAAGGAAATACCGCAAACGACATTTACAAAGAGATGCTAGGAAAATTCATTATTAAAATAGTTTTTCGGGAGTTAAATAGTTTTTTTTTACTCTGAGTATTTTTTAATTAAACAAAATTGAATGCTAGCTCATTTACACTATTAACATATCGAAAGGCGTGGATGGATAACCGGGGCATTTGAGCTCCGGTATCGTAGCTCGGAAGACAAGTATAAAGTTAAAAGTTAATTCTGGTTCAAGCCATTTAGGTCACTAACAATATTAAATAATAAAAAACGCAGCGATATTTTTTTTTTTAACCAGAATTAATTCTCTGGCATCTTAGTTTGAAATTGACAGACTTTTACACAACTATTAATCCTATACTTGCACTTACGCGCGAGCGAAGCCGCGGTCAACAACTGTTATTTAAATGACTATTATAACATTTAAATGACTATTTTCGACATTATTTTGCGGGGGAAATACACACGTGGAAGAAAGGGGAAACACACACACACACAATTCAATTGCCGAACTCCACGCGGGCGAAGCCGCGGGCAGAAGCTAATCTATCTATCTATCTATCTATTTAAATAAAAAGAGAAGTCCTGACTGACTGACTCATCAACGCCCAGCCCAAACCCTTGGACCTAGAAAGCTGAAATTTTGCACAGAGGTTCCCTTTATAATGTAGACAAGGAATAAGGAAGGATTTTTCGAATTTCAACTCCGAAGGGAATTAAATAGGGGATGGAAGTTTGTATGGAAATCAGTATTAAAGTAGTATTTAAAGTTAGAAGCTTAAGAGGGTTAGATGAAAGTTTATATTCGGAATCCGTCACTTTCGAAGTAATAATAATTAAAATAAATTTTGAAGTATATGAGCAAAAATAAATGATTACGTATTTCGTTTTGGTTTTGGGAAATTCACCCTCAAACGGAAGAAAAGGGTTGGAAACATTAGTAGGTATAACAAAAATGGTCTGATCTGCTTGAAATTTACTTTTTGTGTTTCTTGATTGAATTGATAAACACGTATTTCGACGCTTTTGGAAATTCCACCCCTCAGACGACAAAAGGGGTGACATTTTTATATTTTTGTTTTGAAGTGTTAGCACGTTTGTATGGACAAATATGTTAAAAAAAGTACAAAAGTCGTTTTCGTGGTATCCGAGTCGCTGACAATGAAAACGAAAATCTAACATGGCGCCAAGGAAACTTTTTAGTTTTTCCTGAATGGGTGTCGTGGATTTCGGGGTCGCTCTGTATGGTGTCGGACGTAAAGAATAGCACCATCCCATATCTTTCCGTGGGTGTCGTAAGAGGCGACTAAGGGACTTGCCAGAGAATGGGCAGCAGCGTTCTCTGTGCTTTTGTAACAACCGTACTGCGATCGCCAACCCGCCTGCCAAGCGTGGCGATTATGGCAAAACCCCCCAAAACGTCAATGTGGCGACAATTGGGGAAGGCCTATGTCCAGCAGTGGACGTCTTTTGGGCTGAAATGATGATGATGATGATGATAACGAAAATGAGGTCAAAATGAAAATCCAAGATGGTGCCGAGAAATGTTTCTGTTTTTCCTTAATGGGTGTCGTTTTCGTGGTTTTCGGGGTCGTTGACAATGAAAATGAGGTCAAATTGACCATCTAAGATGTCACCGAGGTAAATTTTCTGTTTTTCCTTCTTGGGTGTCGTTTCCGTGGTTTTCCGGGTGAAAAAAATGAGAATCTTCTTGGGCGCCATATTGGATTTTCATTTTGACCTCATTTTCTAGGTGTAAATAATGAAATTTTAATCAAATCAAAATCATTTATTTCAAATAGGCCAGTTACAGGCACTTTTCAATGGTCGAACAACAAAAAAAAACCGGCCAAGTGCGAGTCTTACTGGCACACAGGGTTCCATAGCCCCAAACAATATTATAACAATATTTTGAACGGTCATTCATTAGTAAACTTCCACTCAACCGCAAAACCAAATTTGTTTTTCATAGTATGTATATGAAAAACAAAGTTACTGCTGCAGTTTGATGAAAAAGTCCCATATCTCAAAAACTAAACATCATATCATATTGAAACTAATTTTCTTTGATAGTATTTTTTACATTCTACAATTTTAAATATTTTCAGAATTTTCCTCCTCTTACTTTAGAAATTAGAGGGGGACCCACATTTTACCACTTTGGATGTGGCTCTCGGGCAAACTATTCGGTTTAGAGAAAAATGATGTTAGAAACCTCAAAATCATTTTTGAAAACCTATTCATAAATACCCCACATGTAAGGATTTGATGAAAAAAAAATGGGTTTCAGTTCTAAGTATGAGGAACCCCCAAATTTATTGTTTTTTTTTTTTCTATTTTTGTGTGAAAATTTTAATGCGGTTCACAAAATACATGTACTTACCTAATTTCAACAATATAGTTCTTATAGTTTCGGAAAAAAGTGGCTGTGACATACGGACGGACAGACATGACGAATCTATAAGGGTTCCGTTTTTTGCCATTTGGCTACGGAACCCTAATAAAAATGAAGCTACAGTCCCAGTCACAAGACATAATAACTGTGAAAGTACTGTAGTTGCCCATTCCAAAGCGTAGATCTCTATGGAGAAGAATGAGCAAGAAACTCCATAGACACTCTTTTTAAAATACACAATGTCTCAATATCCTTCCCTAGGCTATTTCTCGCATTGATGTAAGAACATGTTTCTCACATGGGCAGTTTTATGTTGCATGCTCTGGAATGAGCTCTGCGAGTAACTTAGTAATTTTAACCCCACAAGGAAACAACGCAAACGTCATTTACAAAGAGGTGGTAGGATAATTCATTATTAATATAGATTTCCGGGAGTTAAATACCAAGATATACTTTTTTCTAACCAGAATTAATTATCTGGCTTCTTACTTTGAAAATCACAGACTTTAAGACAACTATTTATCCCATACATACACTTACGTGCGAGCAAAGCTGCAGCCAACAACTATTATTATCTTTAACATTTAAATTACTATTTTCGACATTATTTTGCGGGGATATATGTAGGCGATTTCCGAACTCCATGCGGGCGAAGCCGCGGGCAGAAGCTAGTAGTTAATATTTCCAACTCTGCAAATTTTGGAATTTCTGTAAATTGATTTTGGCAGTTTATAATTTCATTTTCTTCTTGGTACGAATCTTCAGAGGCACTGTATTGATAAAATGTTGTGGCTGTGTTGAGAACGTCTGCACGACTTTGGTGTTTTTTGAAGACTTGGAGTTTAGTGATATGAACGACAGAAATGAACAATAGATTCCCCATTGTTTTTCTGTCGTTAGTTCTATATATGCCTTCTAAAGACTACCAGAACATTTTAAATGTTTTGTGAAAATGGCTCCTCTATGGTCTCTTCTTTCTAATTCTTCTTGATTTCTTTGTTTGGGGTTTTAAATAATCTTGAAAGTTCAGCCTTTTCATCGTGATTTAGTCCAGTCTTGTACATTAATAAATTCCTTTGTTTCATGTGATTTCGCGTACTTTCTGTTAAAATCGTTGCTTTTTTAACCTGTCTATTTTCACTAAGCTGTAAACGTTTTTTCATAATATTTTCTATTTTCTTATAGGAAGTGGATATAGCAGAATTTTCATCATCGTACAAGTCCAGCTCGAAGCTCTTAATCTTGGATAGGTATTCTGAACGTTCGTCGTTGGTTTTCAATTTGTTTTGAAGGTGTGAAAAGTTTTTCATGCTATTTCATTGCTTTTAATTCAACTGTGCCTCTAAGCAGTTTATGATCGGAAGGGAAAATGGTTAATAATTACTATTATTTACTTATTTACAATTACATAATTATTTATTATAATGTCATGATTTGTATATTTATAATGTTAAACTGCATGTTTGAATGAACTCTTTGATATCTAATTTAAAGTATTTTTTGTGATGAATTCTAATATAATAGGTCTTTACCTATGAAATTGCCGTATTGCAGTACAGACTTTTTCAAACAAAAAAAAGTTTTGATTGGCTATGAGTTCTAAATTCAAATTAATTTTGTTTTAAAAATATGACATTCTATTTACAAAATCAGTCTTTTGTTTATTGATTAGCGTTGTATTTTCATTACATTTCAACATTTTTCCTCATAATGGATACTTTGAAATTTCGTGTAATTATGGAATATGAGTTCCGTCGTGGCACCAACGCGGCACAAACGACCCGTAACATCAACGACGTTTACGGAGAGAACTGTACAAACGAACGCACAACCCGTTATTGGTTTGCTCGGTTCCGTTCTGGGAATTTTGACTTGAAAAATGAACCTCGTGGTCGTCCGGAAACTTTGGTCAACAATGATGAATTAAAGGTGATTGTTGAAGCTGATGAAACTCAATCTACAGCTGAGCTGGCAGCAGCTTTTGATGTTAGCATTAAAACAATATTGGTCCATTTGCGACAGATTGGCAAGATAAAAAAGCTTGATAGATGGTTGCCCCACGAACTTAACGATCGCCAGCGCAACGTACGCGTCGAGACTTGCCTTGCGCTGCTTAACAGGCACAGAAATGAAGGAATTTTTAACCGAATTGTTACGTGCGACGAAAAATGGATTCTTTTTGACAATCGAAAGCGCTCAGCAAGTTGGTTAGATCCTGGTTCGGTACCAAAGCAATGTGCAAAACGAAAAATGACCCCTAGAAAGGTGATGGTCACAGTTTGGTGGTCTAGTGCTGGTGTGATTCATCATAGCTTTTTACAAAACGGCGAGAGCATTACTGCAGATGTGTACATTGAAGAACTGACCACAATGATGGCGAAACTCGCACGTCTGCAACCAGCTTTGGTCAATCGGTCGTCTTCACTGCTACTTCACGACAACGCGCGGCCCCATACTGTACAACAGACCGTCTCTAAGCTGCATGAGTTGGGTTTGGAAGCTCTCCCTCATCCGCCATACTCACCAGATCTTGCGCCTTCCGACTATTACTTTTTCCAAAATTTGGACAACTTTTTAGCGGGAAAAAAATTCAATTCCTGAGAGGCAGTACAAAACGCCTTTGAAGAGTTTGTTGTCTCCCGTCCAGCTGATTTTTTCAAGAAGGGCATCCATAAACTGCCACAGCGTTGGCAAAGATGCATTGATTGCAGGGGTGATTACTTTGAATAAAAGAAATAAATAAGTTCGAAAAAAAAAATACTTTAACTTTTTTCAAACAAAACGGCAATTTCATAGGTAAAGACCTAATATAATTAATATTTTATGATTGTTATCCTTAAATAATAAGTTTAAAAAGTGTTAACACCTAAATTGATTTTAATAGAAATGTAATTTAACTGAAAGTAAGGATTCAATTTAATCTATTCAAGTTCCACATAATAAAAAAAAAAAACAAAATGATACAAAAATTCAATTTTTTTTTGTGCATGTGTCAGTGTTATTAATTTGTATAATTTTATAATTTTTACTTGTAAAAGCTACAGGAATTAAAAGGCTTTTTCTTATTTTTTATTTATTTTATAATATCAAGCATCATGCCTTGTGACAGACGGTCGGACGGACGGACGGACGGACAGCGGGTCTCGTTTTACCCTTTGGGTACAGAACCCTAAAAAGTAGGAAAATCAGTAAACACAAATAAAAAAAAAGGAAGTATAAACTATTTGATTGTACGGAGTACCTACTAATTTATTAGAGCTTAGTATTTTTTAGCTTTGTACCTTGATAGGCCCATCAGAATACACACATGAAATACATTCCTTTATTTGCTCTCACCCATCGTCCATAATTATGCTGACAATATAAATGCGAAAGTAATTAGCACGCCTTGTTTGGATAAAAATGGCACACAGATAGACCATGGTTTAGGAGTCTAGGTTAGGACATGGGATCTTTTTATCCCGCTACTACCATCCCGTGGGATAATTTCCGAACTCCAGGCAGCCGAAGCTTTGGGCAAAAGCTAATAAAGCTGTATAAACCTAGCTTACAAACACGTTCATGTCTATGTAAATACATATATCCGTCGTAGCCGCGTAGCGCGTCTGTTTACGCCTGCGCGCGGGGTGCTACGCTACGCCTGCGTACCAGAGCGATCGATACTTTAAACGTAGACATCTTTTGTTTCGTTCTGGTAAATTGGTAATGGTTGATTTGAACTTATTACTCGTACTCTCATTGACTATTCAATTTGTCAATACAGTTTCTCTTCTTTATTATTAGGTGTCGTGTCATATTTACAATTTCGTTAGGGTAAATGCGATTTATTCGGGACTAGTTGCTGCCCGCGACTTCGTTCGCGTGGAAATGAAGTGTTTTTCAAGGATAAATTATACATATAAACCTTTTTCTGCAATCATTCTGTCTATTGAAGATGAAACTGCATCAAAATCCGTTGCATATTTTAAGAGATCTAAGCCTACAGACAGGAAGCGCTTTTGTTACAGAGTATGTAAAGAAGTGAGAGTTTTATGTTTAAATAAACATATTTCTATTACTCTCTCTATTAAAACCAATTACCATATTGCAATCCTTGTTAATTGAAATGTACTTCGTCCTATCAAATAAAACTATATAAGGCCGTTAAAAACTAAATGAGGGTGATCTCAGAGTAGATAGCTTTGTCTTCTTAAACAGCAGCGAATGCGACGCGTGCCGGCTTTCAATTAACATTCATTAATATTATAACAATATGGAATCTTATCGCTCTCATACAAACAAGACCGTAGTAATTACTTCAAATATTCACGAGGTTTTTGATCAATTACTTAGCTATTGCAGCTTTAGGACAAGAATATTGAGTAGTTTTCGTCACTCGAATGCAATTTTTCACATTTTACGTATTTTTTTTCATTTCTTATCCTGTGTGTCACACTCTCGCTGCTAGGCAAAGACCTACCCTTTCTACTTCCAAACCTCTCTGTTTCGTGCAATTTCTGGCCACATTTGCCCCGCGAACATGATCAGATCGTCACACCACCTTCGCCGCGGTCGACCTCGACGGCGATGTTACAAATAAAATAAAAAAGTGATATTGGTCTAAATCGGTAAAATATGGAGCGATAAGGAACCGACATTAATCACTAGACTAGCGTGAAATCAAATTACCGTTTACCAGTCACACACTAAATGAAAGGGTTGCAGCCACTGCACACTTTGTGGTACCAAACCCTACTCCAACCGTTTTGTCTCGTTTTGCCACGCACATAAATGTGTTTGAAGGAAAAGGACAGATAATTTCTATTTTACACGAAGACCTCAGCAGACCGCATACGAAGAATTGCGCAAATCTAAAATGCAAACAAATTTGGACATGAAATCGGTTGTGTGGAGGCGATAAAATAAGTTATTATGGCGATAATAACGTTACGACACGGCGTTCGACACGCGGAAAGCAATAACGTTATGATTTTTAGTTAAGCTTGGACTGTGGGAACAGTGTATTAGAAAAACACTCTGTAAAAATGAGTAAGTGAGTAGGAACTAGGAATTATTCAAAAGACTACAAGCAATCGCTACCGAACACTAATCTGTTTTCGAAAACTAACATCAAAGGGCAAATTAATCTATTTAAGATTGACGTCCTAATAGTAGAAACTACAAAAGACCATAAGAATAGTTGGAAAAGGTCTGTTCACGTCAAACTTTAATCCCGCGATTGACTTTTGTAAATGGGGGCTCGACGTTTAATTAGAGCGAATGGCCGTCCGAAGCGCAGGCGGACGTGATGCCACAATGCGCCAGTGATTGACACAAATTACCTCTAATCGAGAACATCCAGCCAAATGGCCGTTCCAATCCATAAATTTAAAGCCATTGTCGATACTTTTGCGCAATAAATATTTTTTGTTAGAACCCTTGAGCACGGCTGCTGTTATTAAAACGACGGATACTTGCGTAGTTTCATACTATTTACTGGCACGTCCGGGTCTTGTAAAGGGTTGTACAGAATTTTGTGCTCAATTTAAAATTAAATTTAATTGTATTTTAATCCCGGCGATAAACGTCAATCAAACCTCTCCTGCGACTGTGATACATGTATCAAGCGGGCTCAACATCACGTCGCGCCCCCATCTATCGCCATTCAAAACGGATTTTGAGCAAGGGTGAAATTAAAATGTCAAAATAGTAGCGACCCGGCGCGTTGTATTTGTCTCCGGCTTTATCAGGCGCCTTTGTGTATTTTCTATTCTCTAAAGCTTCCATGAAAAACGATACCGTTTAAGCTCTTTATTATCTGTAAAACTAACGTTAAAGAACTCGGCACCTACCTGCCACTATATTATAGTTTGGTAAAATAAAGTAATAAAACACTGTGTGTACAATACAGAGTGATTGGTGTATCCTTAAGTTCTGAGTCTATAATAAAATGTTGAGCGCCGTATTTTACAAACAAGCGATGCTGCCGGATACATCAAAGTTCCCAACGTCAACACAACAGATTCATTACATTCCAGTACATTCCCTGCCTCGTGTAAGTTTTATGTGAGCGGCATGTTATAAAAATCTTAATTAACTTCGCGTCATACACATGTTTATTTATACAGGCTGTTGTAAATAATTCTTTATTTATTATTTGGTGCAATAGAAGTTTCTAAATAAACAATTTCTTTACGTAAACCATTGTTTTCTTTAAACAAACAACACAAATCTTGGCGAAATAAAGACGTCTTGTACCTTAAACTTTCTGTTTTCATTGGCATCTGCTAAGCTTCATAAAGCTTTTTCTTTGACCTACCGTACTAGACCTTTATACAAAGAAGAAATGTTGGTTGGCTCGATTCCGTGAATGCATAGGGCATATTTTTTTAAGCATAGGCATTCAGCTTTTAAAACCTTCTTCTCCGAAATAAAAATTGATCGTGTTTCTCACCAGAACGTTAAGTAGCTTCGCATCTTGAAATGGGAAAACAAACCTTAAAAGATTTATAAAAGATTTCTTGAAATCCACTCATTCCTTTTTTTCCACACCAATTAATGTCTTTGAACCTATTGGATTTGAATATAAATAAAAAAGCATTCGATTCTAATTGACACCGGAAAATACCAAGAGATGCGTACTTTACAATTTAGTTTACGATACAGTAGTGACCGTTATGCGTATAGGCACTTTTTTATCAACGACAAAAAAATCTAGCCTAGCCCAGTCTTACGTAATGATGAGTAATCAATCGTACAATACAATATTATGATACTTGTGATCATAATGAATATTTGAAGTGATTTGACACAAATAAGGGGTCGTCCATAGAGCAGCACGAATCATATTTTTAAATATTTCGCGTCTTGTGCCTAAATATCACCTGTAATATTTTGATTAAGGACATATTTACCGGCAAGGGAAAGGCAAGTTTTCGAGTCTCAGAATATTACAATATGCTAAGTCTTAATATGCTAAGTCCTCAGAGCGTTTAATAAGTAATAGAAATGGGTCACTCTTCAGATTCTGAACAAAGATTTAAATCTATGATCTTGAATACTTAATTGCGTTGGGGGTTAGTGAGGACAAAATTCAACGAATAATTTCTGACAGACATCAAGCAATGGACATTAAGCTTGGCATTCTTATAATTTAGAAGCTTTGGATTTTAGGCATGGCTATTGAATTGATCATCAATAGCCATGCCTAAAATCCAAAGCTTCTTTAATAATTACTTCATAACGAATATAATATGAAAAAAAATAGACGAGATTCCACATTCCTTGAATTTTTCTGTTGTATTGCGTTCGCATTGTATTTATTTGTATGGCTGTTGAAAGGCTGAGTGGAAGCAGGGGCAGTGAGGGCTCGGAGGGCAAATAAATAATTACACGCATTCTGCAGATATTTGCCTCGGGCAGCCGTGGGGCGAGAAAAGCAACTGACTGTTGTTTACCAGGGGGTTCTTGCGTAAAAAAAGTCGCTATGTTACAGCATTTAAAGAATTCCATTTAATAATGCTCCATAATATAATATGTAAGTTATTTCAAATTGAAATTTTCTTCTCTTTAATCTAAGTTATTAAATTCACTAACAATGCAGTTTTTATAAATTTACCGCTGGACTTAGAACTCCTAGAAGAATAACATTACCTACACACAACATTAGAAGTATAACATTTTGCAAAAGATAGTTCTTACAAAATTAGGCACTCATTAGCCTTGTCAATGGAGTGCGCTTCATCTTCATTTCTTTAGTTTCCAGGCAGATTTAAGATCAGCCACTTATAGATTAAATTGAATATTCTTACTTATATGTAATTAAATGCAATCAATGTATCGATTTTTATAGTTATGTGGTTAAGATAGTGTCACTAGTAACGGAACTAGTGCAGCCCCTTGAGGCACTCCAACCCAAATTTTATTAAATGGAGTATGCATATGGTTTACCGTAGCACAACATCCCAATTAGTGTGCCTTACATTACTTAGTTCTAACTGACTCATTAGTGATATTCGGTTCAAATAGGCCTAAAGGTAATTTATCTCCTGAAAACAAATCACTCTTTAGGTTACATAAACGTATACGTTTATGTAACCCAAAGAGTGATTTGTTTTCAAAGATCACAGCTGTCCGGCGCAACTTCGTTTGCGTCACATTTTCCCCGTTTTCGCAACATTTTTCATTGCTGCTCCACTCCTATTGGTCGTAGCGTGATGATATATAGCCAATAGCCTTCCTCGATAAATGGGCTATCTGACACTGAAAGAATTTTTCAAATCGGGTCAGTAGTTTCGGAGCCTATTCAATGCAAACAAACAAACATACAAACAAACAATCAAATCTTTCCTCTTTACAATATTAGTTTAGATAACAATTTTATTAAAACTTTCTAATACAAACTTCGATTACATAAGATGATTATCTTCATATATAGTCATAACAGAAAGCCCTTCTTCCTTAGAAGGAGTGCTGATTGTGACCAACCGACAACTGTTAGTTACTTCTGCAGCTCGTCAAGAATAACCACTCAATAGATTTTGAACATGGGTGAACGACTTCGCGGCCAGCCCATACCAAGGTGGTAACTGGAATGGAGTAGAAAGGGACAATATTAAAAGAAGGAAAGGATGGCCTTTGCTTTACAGGACTTTGTGGGACAATTGACGCTATGCGGTAATTTAAATATTGTTTATTATTTGATTGTAAAAGAAGACAAATACAAGTATTGAAGACAAATACAGTTTAATGAATTACTAGACCATGCTAGTTATTCAGACTATACAATCTTGTTAGCAGTTTGCCAAATAAAATTAAAATAGATCTATAGAAAATAAATTAACCTTTCGCTTGTCATAAAATATTGTTAGAAAAATGGAAGGGCTCGGCGGAATCAATGCTTTTATGCACCATGACGTATTTTAGTGTGTCAATTAGAGTTCTGTGTACCGACGGCCCAGCGTGAAGTGACGGCGCGCGCCGGGACGCAGTAGGGCTCCGCCACCCCCTGCACTCTGCTCATTGCGTATTCAGACAAATTGATCGTGTTGTTTTGGAACAAAAATCATTTTGCAGATGTTTGTTCTGTCGTTTTTGTCTTCACGTGCATAATTATGTTTTCTCTACAATTCCACTCAGAATGTCCAACATGTTTTGCTCCTGCTGAGATATTTTTGTCTGTTTCTGAAAATTGTATTTTTGAAAAAGTGCGTATTGCTAGTCCGTTATTTTAGGTGGCAATAAATATATAATAATATGTTGTACATACTACACACAATGACACCATGATTGCTTGATTTTTATGCAAAAATATCACTTTGTTGAAAGTGTATTCTGTGATGCTGATCAGGATGACATAGTTTATTCCCAAACCTCTTCACTATCTCAAATCGTTGAAACTTTGACGTTCTTTTAAAGTTTCATGTAACTAAGGTTTAGTTAGATATGTATGAAACTTTAATTATAACTTTTTTCTTCTTGCCTAATGTGATGCTTTTATCTACCTGCGAAAATTCTTAAAACGGCGATGTCGTTTAAACGAGTAATTATGTTTTCCTCGAATTTTATTAAACTACAATAACAAAAGGTTCGCACAAAAAATGTTTTTATAGCTAACACGTATAGACGAAGAAGCAATTATGATTTTGTTCATGGTCGCTACTATTAGTATGGAAGCTACCTGCTGCGCTGCTCTATAATTACGCCGTGAGTGACATTTCCAAAGCTTTTGTAAACGATAACGCGGAAGCTGCTACGAAAACTTAAAAAAGCAAGTAAGTATTGTTGCATTAATGCATTTGGGAGTAAATATTGAGGAGGCACAAAGCGGGGTCCGACAACCCTTAACTATAGTCCGCGGGGTGCCATTAGAGCGGCTCAAAGAGTTGGGTGTGCCCACGGAACTGCGAGCACCGACTTTGTAAATCTAATTAAAATATCAATATGTTCACTGGAGTCCGCGTTGACAATTTGATTTCACGCCTTGTGCCCTCGCTACCCTGCAATGCCGCGATATTAAATATTAATACAATGTTACGACACGGCTTTGTTTTTATTTGATCTTAGTAAAATAAGTCAATGATTTTTGATGTGAATAAGTTGGATGCAAAAAGAGGGCTAGATATTAGGTGCACGTCGCTGATTTGTAAAGTTCAACAAAATATAAATAAATTCTACGAATGAGCATCAATTATCCCGGCGACATGATACTTTTCATTACAATAAAGTCAACGACTCCTCCATGAAACTGTCATATTTATCGTTGAGCGGCGTGAAAGGCTCCAAACTGTCGACGCGCAATCAATACGAACTACCCTTGTTTTTTCTACATACAAGTTCAGGTAGCAATACAAACAACAATAAAAACGTGACATATCAATCGCCTTTTTTTTCTGTCGATGTCGCAAATTCGCACAAATCAAACATTGAAGTGTTAAAAATTTCTGATTACAAAGGGCTTTTAAAGTCGCCTGACAGGGAGCGAGCAGGAGCTTTGTCACACGGAATCATTAGTTAGCAAATGTCAAGCCCGATCCGTTTCTTTTATTACACAAACAGCCTTACAAGACGTTAAGTCAAACAAGTAGGTAAACAACGAGCAACTTAAACTGTGATTTATAGTTTCTTTTAGTATTGATCTTAAATACTTTATTTGCGTGTCACTTGTTACTGTTTCTACGAAAAAATCCGGAGCGGGCCTGGTTTTTTTTTTTAGTTTAGCTTCTTGTGATACTCTTAGTTTCGATTAATGTAAAATCTATTTTTTAAGTTTACATATACCTAACATTAAACATACAGTGATATTAATATTAGGAGTAACACCATTAAGTTCATAATAGATTGTCTAAATAGGTAGTAAGGAACAACTGTTACAATGCACGGCTTGCGCAATATTTCATCGCGTCGTTCCGGCAAAAACGTAACCCTTTTTTTGTTTTCTATTACAATTGTCACCCATTCACTTCCATTTCAATTAAATAATGTCTGGTCATTTGTGTCGGGCGGGAGATCGGCCTGCCTGCAGAGTCGCAGTGTCGTGTTCGCGCCTCCCTTAACCCTCGCGCAAAGTGCGCGTCATCCTGCAAGCACATTAATCACTCCTATTATTAAACTTGTTATTGTGTTCATTTGAAGATAACGTTTTATAAACGGTGCCGTCCGTTCACAACAAAATAAGCTTTATGTAATATCGTGTAAGCGAATGCCTTCGTAAAAACCGTTGATTAATGATGTTGCATACTGTATTGATAACAACAAATCCGATTAAGTTTGTGAAATATGTTTTTATTTTATGGCAAGTGAAAAGTCGTTCCAGTTCTGTTTTTTAACGATAACTTTATTCGAATTCCGCGATGTGGCTTCTAATCGAGCGGTAAAACCCGCGATACTTGAGAAGTCCCGAGGCCATATAGCCGAGCGACTGTTTCTGTTTACTTTGTAATCTGTGCCACGAGCCGCAGTCGGCGTGACACAGGTGCGTCTGCGTCGCGACTCGCGCCGAAATAGACAGTCACGATGAGGTATTTCCGATCGTAGCTTGACGTAACCGTGCGCTAACGCCGAGGTCTGCCGGAGGCTTGCCGCGCCGACTATTTCTAAGAAGCACGTAAAGCCCAGCGTTCCATTAATTGACGGTTTTCCTTATTTACCTTTTTATTTTAAGAATAAGTATAAGTATCTGTACAAACTTGTCAGCGTTGTGGTATACGTTAAACGGTAGCCGTAGGTCGTTTATTACATCTTCTTTACATATCGACTCGTTACAATTGCAGTTAAAATTGGCTTTGGTATCTTAAGATATTAATAAAATTATGTAAATAGTAAAAGTTGACGGCACGGTTGGCGCAGTGGCTAAGCGGTGGGTTGCTGCGCTGCGTGTCGCGAGTTCGATTTCCGTATATACGGTTTTTGTTAATAGCCTACATACAGGTCGCTGTTCCGGGTTTGGCTGATATATATGTACATCTTTTGGGGGTCACCTTGTTGGCTGTCAACAAGGTGAGCCCCTCGGCTCAGTGATTTTAAGCTAAAAATTTCTAGTATTAGTTTATTATATATATACTCGGTCTACGGCACTGAACAATTAATCAGGAATATCGTGGCTTCCACACTGATTGATTTTGATGTATCGTGCTTCTCCGAGGCTATCGATGCTTGGAAACTCGCCTGCCGGAATACTGATAAACCCGACAATCCATTTTCCCAGAGGCGGTGGGACGAGCCGCTCTGCAGAGTAGTTCAGGACAATTTACTTAACACGTCTGCTACAACTGCTGAGCGAACGCGACTGCTGGCTGTGGCTGAGTGGGAGTCGGGTCTTTGGCTTCACGCACTACTAATAAATAACGTACTAAAAATTAAGATATTTCGATTTTCGTCTTCATTTCTTAAGACACACGGATGTTTGGGTCATCGTTACCACTTGGTTATTGGAGGCATAAGATATTGATGTGGGTCACTTAGTTTGCCCTGAGCGTAAGGATTAAAATATTGCGTAGGCACACCATAGGCGCAACATAGGTAGCGTAAATTCTTCTTAGAAGCTTCGTAGGTGCCGTTGGTTTATAAAGGATTAATAAAATGGATTTTGGCGTTTAGACGTTTGCTTACTTACTTTTCTAACTAAAAGAAGAATAGCAGCACTTAATGCAATCTTTGTACCGCCTTTAGAGCTCACGTAGATAGCTAACATAGAAGATACTTATGCGAAATGATGAGCAGAATCTTTTAGAATGTTCTACATGCTTAAGTTTGCCTTTGGTATTATAGCTAAGTACTTAGAAATCCTAGAATATTTGTAGGTAAACTAAAACTGGACCGACAGTAGGTATATGTAGAATACAGAAGGTAATTCGCCTAGCATCAGTTAACGAGTTAAACTGCTATATATAAAAACAATAATGCAATTTGGTGCAAGATCAAAATCAGGAGCAAGATCAGGTGATCGATCGTTTACCATCAGACTTCTATGAGTCAGACAAGAAGTAAGTTGCTTAAGTGGACTCAACCGGAACAGAACCAGTATTTCGCTAAAGCCTTGTTTATATGCAATTATGTAAATATCGCTATCTCATTGGGATTTTACAATATCATGCAATACATACGAAAGTTTTATTTGGACACGGAAAAGGGGAAATCCTATAATTTTAATAAAATTATGGTACAAGTCTACAAAAGCATCAAGGTCTAAGTTTTTTTATAATGGACTGTGGATATTTCGTCCTCTGCTTTGCAATAGGTTCTAAAACCAACAAAAAAATAGAAGATTTTGGGTATTCAAGAATCAACCCCGTAGAGTCCGTAAGTCAGTTGACCAAGAAATTCCTGCCATGATCCAAGTATTTTAGGAATTAAATAAATAGGACATAGCCAACATTTATCTATTCAGCGACAAAACTAAAGCTTGATAGTACATGGATATCAGAGTTCAATGGAAGTTCAATAGCATACGACTAAAGAGCCCATGGCCAGCAGTGATTCTCTGGCGTGTGGTGTGATTATTTAAGATCTGCATGTATATTCTGTCACTTTAGCTAGCCCCTATGGTCAGATTTAGAGGAAACTGACTGACTCTTCGACTTACTTAATGGATGCAATGGTTTTTGTTACCATGGAAATAAACCACAAAGAAAAAGATCTCCGGCCTACATACAGAACTACATATATCCGGCAGCTATTCTAAGTATGGAATAATAATACACTAGAAGTAGCTAGACAGAGAATAGATATTCCTATCTTCACGAACAGTTATGTAGATATAAATATTGCTGGTATTACCCAATGCAGGTATTTCCAGAGCTCGAGCGCTCATAGACAAACACTTGAGAGGCAGAAGTATCTTACGCAATCAAATAGCATGATGTAGATTGTGGCTATTTCATAATTTGTAAGAATGCAGGTACATTAGAGATTAAGGATATGGGCCTGTATAAACTTCATACAAGGAGGAAACAACACCGAAAACAGCTGTTCCCTACAAAAGTGCTATACTTACTTACACGGTCAAACTTGTTTTTAAATTACCGATGAAAAAGTTTTATGTGGGAGAGTTCAGAATGTTCTTTAATGCTTTGTAATGTATTTATGTGGCAATCGTTCGTTTGCCGATGCCCCTCATCCACCATGTGTGTTATCTAGGAGTATATACATACTAAAGCTGTACCTAAATAAGAAAATGCTAAATACCCAAGGCCTTACTTACCCGTCTGAAAAATTTAAAATTTTAGATTTCCAGAAATATATCGTTATTAATACGCATATTTAACTTTGCGCAGCGTCAATTATCAATTTGTAAACAACTAATTGAATTCCAGAAATATATTTTTTATGTTTGATTGTTCTCACTGCAATCATTTTAGGCGTCATAGCGTGCTGTGCGAGATCATTGACATACAATACCTCAAGTCAATGGCACAATGAATACGTTACCTACTTATCGACAAGGACACAGCCATGCGCCATGCAGGGAATTCCAAAACATGAATATGGAAGGTTCGCGCAGCGCCACGACGCGGCGACGACGCGACGACGCGTGGTCGACGGCATGCGGCACCTCGGCCAAATGATGTGAACGAGGTATTCACTTTCACTAATCACGATATTTAATCGACAAATTTCAAACATTTTTTTCCTTATAGCAGTATAGCAACGTAAGTACAGCAATGCTTTTGGCCACAGTACTGCTTGCGAGAAAGTTTATAATTTTTGAGATTATAAGTTAGGTAACTTATGTACTTGTTCATGTGAAGTCAATACCTTGGGTAATAATTCGTATTCATCTCTATAAGAACCTACTGAGAGAAGGCTACGTAAGGCTACTTTAAGGCTTACCTTTGGTCATTTATATTTCGAATATTGTGTAACAATAAGGTAGATCCAAGGTGCCAAGTCTCTCAAATGGTTTATATAAATCACCAGACACTAAACAATGCAATTAACGACCTTAATTGCATGGACTCTTAAATAAATATCAGAAACAAGTATAAAAGTAGGTATATAAACTTTAATAAACGAAGATTCTAGTGATTAATATTAATTAAGTATTTAAAGAAGTTAACGAAAATCACATTATCTTGCCAGACATCATATAAACTAGATACTAGAAATAGATTCTGAGTCACAGTTCTTCAAACTTAATTATTGATGTATTTAATTAGAATGTATGGGGAAAAAATCGGAGGAAGTCCCCGAGTTCGCTCCACGTCACGTTGGACAATCGATGACGGCGAGAGAGACGCAAGCGGAACTAAGCAAACCGGTTCGGATCTACTCGTACTACACATTAACATTCAATGCGAACGGTCTGACTCAGATACACACCATACGCGAACTCATAGCGAAGTTGTTTCACTTGATCATTTACAAATATGTAAGTACTTAGTACCATTGAATGTAATGTAAAGTATAAGTTGATATAGCTCACAATTAGGGAATGCAGAACCAATTCTGTTTTAAAGAACCAGGATTTTTGGGATCTTCTGGTTAAACAACCGGGACTCCCGGTACTTTCGATACTTTCGGTACTTTAAATAAGCCTTTATAGGATAGTAGAGTTAACTCTACTATCCTATAAAGGCTCACTACTAGTGTTGAAACGGAGAAAGTAAGAGAAAGACGATATTATAAGACCAAATAAAAACATTAAAATGAAATCATATCAAATAAACCGTTTTATTTCTTATTTTATCTATATATACATAATAATACAATCGTAATAATCAATGTTCCGAGCGCAAAAACTACTGCATATAGATTCTATTCAAATATTCCTTAAAGTCGTCGTCAAATGTTAGGCTATATATTATCACGCTACTCATTTAATATTTATGTTCATTTTATTTTTGAACATTTTTAGCGAACAATATTGCATTTCTAGTCACTCCAAAATGTATTAATTTCAATTTTATTTCTTCAACGCATCTTTTCGCTGATTATAATGATACGGTTCATTATTATCAACGAGAGCAGACTTGCTTGTGTCTTGTTTGCAAGTACTGTCCATCAAATTTCAGTAGCACAATACTCCGAGCGGGCCCTCCTTATCCGCGCAGCTACCTCAGAAACGGTTAAACCTCCAAGGACTGGGACAAAACATTCCCAGTGGTTAATAGTGTGAACGACGTGGTATTAACGAGCGGGAACGACCGGTTGAATGCTTTAAAGTAGCATTTGTTGTATCTAGTACTATTAATTAGCATGATTGTGTATTCCATGCTTTAAACGATCGAATACGCTTTAAAGAACATAATTAGAAAATTCTAAACGCCAAATATCTTTTTCCGAAAGAACGGGGATTGGTTCCTCAAGCGACGTTTCAATTCCAGGATATCCCGGACTATTCACTATTCACAATATACATATACTCAGATATCTTACTTCTCGAGTTATTTGTTTGGAAACAAGTAAAGGAGCACATTTAACAAATAATTTAATTCAAAAGAAGGTTTTTCTTGGGATGACTAATACAAATACTTAAAGAGAAAGTTACTATTGTTCATAATATTGTGAATGCAACATTCTAACATGTTGACTGACTGTTGGCAGGTATCCAAAAAGAAAACAATTGCTAAAAGGTACCGCTACGCGCTGCACCCCAAAATTATAATAGTTGAAAATTATACGCCCATAAAACAATAGTCCGTATAAACGGTGAGCCCGTAGCCCGTCGGACCCGTCTATGTCTGCAGTTTACACGTTTACAGTTCTAAATTTAACAAAGGCTAATTTTGTTGCATTTTATTACTTTGAAATAGGATCAGCACCCATTAGGGCACTTTTTGCCACGCCTTTTATTAGGGTGTCGTCCGAAGGCCGCGCGGTGAAAGACAAAGCGGTGACCGGAATTGCTCGCATAAACAACGTCTGACGGCTTCTTTGCTGGTTTACGACCGTCCACGAGCGCTGGTTTGCAGCAGGCGGCCCGCTCTAATGAAACGGCCATAATCTTTGAATTTGCACACGCATGCCTCGTAAAATTAATGCTTGAAATACTAAATTAGATGGATGTATGGACAACTTCCAATTAGATCATTTTATTAGGGTAATTTCGTCACCCCGACCGGATGATGTGGATTACAGAAAAGTTTTCAATATCGTACACAGGTACAGTTACCACACTCCACAGTACCATCTCTGGGTGGTCTTTGGAGGATTAGAAGTTTCGGAATACCTCTGGCGTATCATCAAATCCTTTTTAACTAAACTGGCAGTTATAGCTGAGAACCAAGGAAATAGCCGTGGAGTGTGCATTAATCTACTCATATTTTCTTAATTAAATTAGCAGTAGAGCTTGTCTTTCAGTGGCATTTTTATTTTGATGTAGTGAAATTGTAACTAAAAATATTTAAAGTGTCGAAGAACATGGAGATAATCGTCTGCCATAAGCTATGGCAGGAACCAGCTCTGAATATGCTGCCATTTCCATAGAAAAGAAAGGCCAATTGATCATTCGACTCTGCAATTGCAAGTTTGATGTCGATGAAATACGTGCCTTTGTATTTCGCAGTAAGAAGGTTTCTTCGTAAAATATCGTAACGTATCCAACTGTCGGCATCAAGCTGACAGAAGAACAACAGCATGCTTTACAACAAAATGTTTCAAAACGAAATTAGTAAAGAAATTAAGGAACAAAAAAACGTTATTTGAAAGGGTGGCAATAAAATAAAAGATCGTAACAAATGACTCAACTGCCCGAACGCGCCTCACATTAAAATACATGTTAATGGGAACACGTTGTTGTAACCCTTTTCTTTATTGTGTACTTTTTGTTTTATTCAGGGGTCAATGCGTACTTTTTGCTCTACAACTATGAAAAGGTTTATGAATCAATTAATTAAATGTCTCCACGGTCATTGTCACTGTGTAAATATGTAAATGAGTGAGCAAGTAACAAAGCTGTGATTTATTGGTCATGGTCATAAAAAGCTTGTACCAGCCGAGGTGAGAAATACGGAACATTTGTTCAGTGCATCAGTTAAACAATATGAATGACTTGTTAACAATAACAAAACAGGATTATACCGGACTGGGCGCGACGAGGAATAATGTGTGTCAAGGAAAATTATTAATCCAAGCAAAACGGGAATGCTAAATATGAAGGCATGTAAATCTAGGCCCAAAACTCCTGAACCCAATAGTTTCCACATCTGTAAAATCAAACAATACAGCGACAGTTGATGATAGATATTAATTGGTGGGTAATCTAACATGGAATAAAAATAATACATAAAAATTTCTACAAAACATAAAAATGAATTTACGAATAGGAACTTATCTAAAAGGATGTGGTTTACGTCGCGATATGATATTTACTACACTATAAAAGTGTTAATATTATCTACTAGTTATTGTAACTTGTAAGTACCACAAACAAGCTCTTATGAACTTTTACAGTTTAACATGATTATGTCCATAGATAAACATGATACGTTGATAACTTTTACGCTTGCACATTGTCGACTGGCTGGATTGGCTTATTATTAGGTCAGTACGATAGGTAAGTGCGTAGACAAGGCCATGATCGAGTAGTAAAGAGGAAACACCTATACTAAGTTATCATCATTTACCAGTAGTCACCACCAGCTATATATGTATATACATATATCATATTTTTTTTAATTTGTATATTCAAAATCTGAGCAATTACATACAAAAAGTCAGTCAAACTGCAAAACAGTTTGTCATAAAAGTGCCTATTCTATAAGATATATTTATTTGCAAAAACTAGTGAATATTACAAGGTAGCTTTTCTCCTGATTTTCTTGTCCTTGTTGTTGCTACTTCGGGTCGGCGGTTTATTTTTTCCAATCTCTCCTGTGAGCCGCACTCCCTTCCCTTCTCTTCTTTGGTCTTCCTCTTTCTCCATGCATCAACATTTATATTCATAACCCTTTAAGCTACATGCATTTCATCCTCTCTCATCACTTTCCCAAACTTTACTAGTTTAACTGGTGGCAATATCCTACTTCCTCTATTAAACTTATTTTTTTCACTTAGTTTGTCGCTTCACACATCCATCTCAACATTCACAAACCTGTTACATGCAATCTCTTTTCATCCGTCTTCTTCATGGCCCAGCATTACGATCTATACAGTAATTCAATACAGGTCTTGTCTTTTATTTTCCCCTCAAAAATAGGTTCTTTTACATGGATATTAGTAGAACGCAAGATGTTCCTGTGACCGATTACCACTTCATCCATCTGGTGCGTTACGTCCGGATCTACTTCGCCATCACTTTGGACAAGAGACCCGTAGAACCGGAAATCAGTGAATATCTGGAGTGCAGAATAAAAAAAAAGTCATATTTTATTTTACTTCATAATTGACTTCCAAGATTCGATTACATTGTTACAAGTATAGCTAATATTTACATAAGCAGCGTGTTAAAATTAAATTTTACTCTTCATAATCATAAGGGACAAAAAATAAAGCATTATTGAATGAAAGAACAGCGGATTTGCTGGTCGCATTGTGTGATATAAAAATATTGGCGATAGACTAGGCTCAAAACCCGTACGGACATATCAAAGCCTTATAATTTGACTTAATCAGTGTAATATAAGTATATAACATAGATACTTATTAATTTACCTCAATTTATTTACACAAAAGTATTTATTAATCAATGAAGAAAATCAACCAATGCAGGAAATCAATGAGAAGGCTTTATTCCATGATTGCATAGAATAAGGCCTTCTAATTGCATGATTTAAATTAATGTTAAGATCACAGTTTAGTTCATAAATCGTTATCAGGTTCTACCTATATGGACACTATGGACATTGACGATATTAGAACTCGTGGGCGTGAGAATATTTTTGTGGGAACTACGTTATCAATGACATATTTTTATTAAACATTTTTTAATAATTTGGTGCACTCAGATTTGTGGATGACTCCACTGTGGTGACATCGTTATGAAGCCCATAAAAACGTGGCAAATTATATTTTGTTCTGGGTAAACAAAATTTTGGATGGAAACCATATTTCGGACAGTATTAATAAAAATAATAACTAGTATAACTTGTTAAATTCCAAAAGTTTAAAGTGGGGAGGACCTCACCCCACGTTCTACAAGACGCAAGTCCAGACTCAAGTTGTAGTATCATACCGTGTTCATGTAAGTAAACTGGCTATAGATACCAGCCAGTTTCGTCATTCTGAAACAAAGATACATAAAACAGAAAAGGGCCTAACGTCAGTAACATGTAATGGAACCTAGAAGCAAGGCAATATTTACGGCATAAGCTTTCATCGAATACTGCTTTAACATAACATTCATTTATTATCAGGCAACTTTGGCCTTACAGACCTTACAGACTAACTAACATAGATAAAATACAATTTGTGTTAGTAAATAGAACCTTAAAACTACAACTGTGATGGCTGAGGTATGAATCAAATACACAATTTGTAATGCACTCCCTGATAAAATAGTTGTTATGAATATTATTGCCACGTGTGAGGGTGTTCCTAGTTTCGTCAAAGCTCGCGCTACAGCTTGCATAAAGATCAAACGTTAGCGCCCGCCACGTGGCCATCCCTTCACAATAAAGAGATACGTGACGAATTCTAATATTTCGAGTGCGTTTATTAGAACAAATAGGCAAGTGTTGTTCTTTGATGTGGAGCATTTTTTTTAAATTTTGTTGCTCCTGAGAACTCACTTCAGAATCACACTGATTCTGACGTGAATTCTCAGGAGCAACAAAATTTGACTACCTACTAACGACGCATATAATAATTTTACCGTGATTTTCTAAATAAGTAATTATAATTACTTATTTAGAAAATCAATTAATATTATTACACTACTTATATAATTATTAAAATATTATAATAATTATATAAGTAATTTTTGCAATTTGCCATCTACAAAATGTCGCAATCTCGGAATTTCGGGGCAGTCTTTTTGAACGTAGATATTGTTATTGAGTTAGAAAATGTAAAAGCTGGAAATGTATGTACTCTTTTAAAAGCTTCTTATATTAAGCACGTATTATCAACATGATTTTTATTGTGTATTCATTTATCTTGATAGAATAACTAGGTACCTACGTGCAATCATACATTTTAATACATCACATGCAGAATATCTACGTCCAGAAAATTAAACAAAACAGCATTCGAATAACCTGACATTCTGAGATGCGAACTTTCCGCGAATATGACATTTTGCGACATTCTGCGTCAGTATAACCGATGTTTAGTTCATACTCCTTCCATGTCTTGATAAATAAATTCGCTTCCACTAGTTAGTGGCCAAGCGTTATGGACTCATGGCCGCAGCTTGGTAGCTGAGCCTGAAACCTATAATACTTGGCCTTTATCCTTTGGGCCTATGGATATAAATCTCTGAAGGAGCCTCTTTTAAGTAGACATGAAATACGACAGCAAAAACAGTTCCTCCATAAAAAAGAAGCAACAATTCCAACACTTAACGTATATTATCGAGTGCCGATCGCACTCGGACGCTTTCAACAGCACTCGATACATTTCACAAGGCGCGCCGCCCTTTGTTCCCGAACAGACACATTAAACGGTTCACTGTCGGCGATTATTGAGACGTTTCACTTCTGTCCAAATGTTTAGATCCATATCTGCTAATTGACACTATATTTGTCTAATCCACCACTACAGGGACAGTAGGAAACCATTGCAAAACAATATAATCGGATAAGTGCGGTGTCTTAGGTTATTGAGTTACATTTATTTTCTACAGTTTCTTCAACTTATAGGATTATCTCCTACTACCATCTTCAAACTAAAAGCTTTTGATGGTAAGAAGAACTTGCCTACACTATCTGCGACAAAAACAAGAATGAGGAATTGACACCTAGTTTGCTTGACAAGTTGACTGTACTGTAGATGCTCTGGTCATACGAAAATAGAAGGTCTCCCCATTTCTAAGGTCCTTGACAACTTGGAGTGACTAAAATATTGCAGCAGGTAGAGTAAAGCTGTGACCGAGTGGGGTCCTAGTAATGGACAGTTGGTGACACACAACATTTATGCCATGCCGTGTAAAATATAGATAAGACTGCCACAGGAACGTAGCGATTGACACAAAATAAGAGGGACCTACGCCTGACAGCTGGTAATGCTGGGCTGTTGACGATGATGATGGCACAGCCAGTCCTTAGACTACACCTTGAAACAGCGGAGTAATTGCGTGACACTCACAATACAAACACGTCTAACACCTAAATTTGACAAACATAGGTATCTTTGAAACATTGGAATAAGAATTTCCTACAAAACCCTTCGGATTAAGATAGAATAGTGGGCTACGCAATTAAATTGTGGTGCAGTTTGTAGTATCCAGGTGTAAAATAGTTTGGTTTGAGGGCGCTGAGTAGGGTAGTTAACTGATAACTCACTGTCACTTATTAAAATGTTATTATAAGTGGTAACAGTTACACTTATTTCACGATATTTTATAAAATTCGTATGAACATTATGAACAAAAACGTCTAGATTTTTCATTAACCCAAGAATTTTCAATCTCATAAATCAGTTGTAGAATAAAAATAAATAAAGAATAGTAGAATTTAAAAGCGCTAAAACTGGTTTAGACGGGTATAGACCTTTAGCACTGACTTCGCCCGCCCCACTAAAAGCTGCAGCTACACTCACAGAAGCACGTCGCGTTCAGACGCCATATCAATATCAAGCGTGTGTTAATAATAATTAGTAAGTACTTACATACGAGGCCCTTTTATGGAAATGTATGCCATGATGGAATACAATTAGGCTACTACTGGGCGTCCAATAAATGCAGGTTTCATGCCTTACAAAAATATCAAGTTTCACGCGCTCTATCGCATCCTGGGATCCTACTCCCCTTTTATAAAACTGTACATAACGTACATTTATCTCGTTACAAAGGAACAAAGGATCTGATACAAACACATAAAACACTTCAAACGTCCAAAGAGAATAATGCCCATCATTATAAATTCATGTGTTTTGTCGTTTACAGTATTTATTTTGAGTAGTTTCGAGGGGGAAAACCCTCTTTTCGCTTGAAAGCTCCCGAAAGCGCGTAGAGAAGGCGGCGGGCGGTGCCGCAGGGCCCTGTCATTGGCCCACTGCTCCCCACCCGGCGGAGACTCCGCCTTGGTGGAAAGTCTCCCTGAACCTTCGTGCGAGCACTCATTCAGTAAGCGTTTGTCGCAGTGGCAGGTAGTCGTGCCGCACGGATACGAGTTGCGAACTGACACCCATTTGAATCATCGGCGCCGTTGAGTCAGTGTTGTGTGCGTGTGAACTCTCGGGTGTGATGGTGAATAGTATTCTAGTGCGTTCTTAATTTTCGTGTAATGCACGCCATGAGTGATCCAGCTGCTTTGGCAGGCATGTTGCCTTTCGATTCTATCGGACTGTATGAACAGCCAAAACCACGTTTTATCTTTAAAATGCCGCGGGTAGTTCCCGATCAAAAAGCCAAATTTGAATCAGACGATCTCTTCAAAAGACTGAGCAGAGAAAGTGAGGTATGTCATGTTTGTTAATGAATTTATTCAATTTTAAGCGTCATATTTAAGTATTCAGCTAAATAAAAGCGACGTTGAAACAATTATAATCGTAAGTTAACAGGAAAATTACTTTATTTATTAAGTCATCCGTTTGAAAACATTGTACTTAATGATTTCGTTTGTATTGTTTTCCTTTTACAGTTCACATTTTATTACTTTATTCTGTATCTATAGAACTTTAAGAATCAATTCGTAGACCGTAGTTTACAATAGGAACATGTTCAGTAGCTAATTTGTGGTTGTGTTCCTCAGGTGAGGTACACGGGGTACCGCGACCGGCCGCCGGAGGAGCGCCAGATGCGGTTCCAGAGCGGCTGCCGCGAAGGGCACACGGAGATCGCCTTCACCGCCACCGGCACCAACCTGCAGCTGGTGTTCGACCATTCGCCTTACAACAACCGAGGCTGCGACTTCCAGAAAGAGAGCGGCAAGGTAATTAACAACCACATTATTTTTCCTTTCATAACAACTGTTATCGTTTCGTAACGTACGAGTATGGCTTATTATTAATCCCTAATATGGTAATATAGCACGGGTATTTTTTTTCCTAAATAGTACATTTATAGGTAATTTCTATCGAAATATTTGTCGCTCGAAGGCAGTCAGGGTTTTACCACGGGTTTTCCAAACGAGGCGAAGCGTGCTTGTAGCGTATAAAAAACAAGTCTCTTTGCAGTGAAAGGTATTTATGGAAATAATCAAAGATTTGACCGTTCTACGCCATTGCTCATTACGATCATCAAAGTTTTAAACAAATATTGAACAGGTACGAGTAACTAGGCTTTTATTTAGGTAACCTTGCCTTATACGCATATACTGTATAACTATTTTCGTTGAAAGAGCAACATTTTTTAATTAAGAGTTTATTGAGAGATTTTTTAATTAGTAGTTAGTTTAATGGTATAGTTGATCGTCGTCAGCAGACGTAACCTCAAATATCGAGTGAGAGGTAACATTAAGACTTGTTCAGTTCATAAGAAATGGTTCCAAAAAGACTAGCATGATGAATCATCATCTGGCTAGCCTTTTTCCAACTATGTTAAGGTCGGTTTCTAGTCTAACCGTATGCAGATGAAAACCAGTATATTACATGGAGCACTGCTTATCTCAACTCCACAACCCAGTTAGTACAGCTGGGTAATACGATATCCCTTGCTAAAACTGCTTGTCAGAATTTCAGGCCACTGACTACCTGTAACGACTTTCAAAGATCTACAAATCACAGCCGGGACCAATGAGGCACGGAGGAAACTCAGTATAGTATAATGGTTGGTCATATCCACGGACCAACCTAGGCAAGCCCCGCTTAACCTAAATATCAGCCCGAGGGGCTGCTATTATTTAGCCACGAGCTCCAACTAGCGTGATGAATCGTAGCGGTATATTAAATAGAAGTTAGGTATATATTTACATCGAAGAGTAGTAACATCTGGGGAGGTATACCCGTAGCAACATGTTACTGATTGCAATAACACGCATCGCCTACGAATAGACGATACGTAGGGATTGGGATTAATTCAACTGCTATTGCTTTTTAAATACCAAGGATTGTAAGAACGCAATTAGCAAGTAAAGTTACCTAGGCATAGACTAACAGTACCTAACAGACCCATGACTGGTGATAGATATAGTGTCTGTCCTACCTGCACGTTATGGATAAATGCGTCTTTAGTGTTAATAAAATTTTCAATAATAAATTAATAAACCTCGTGGCTAGATAATAACAGCCACTAAGATCGATCTTTAGGTCAAGTCGCGATGGTTTACGTTGGTCCGTGGATGGGTGACCACCCATTACACACCGAGTTTCTTTCGTGCCTCGGATATCACGTTAAGCCTTTGCTCCCGGCTGCCATTTGTAGATCTTTGACAGTCATTACAGGTAGTCACTGGCCTGAAAGTCTGACAAGCAATCTTACCAAGGGGTATCGTATTGACTAGTACTAACTGGGTTGTGAACGTCAGATAGTCAGTCGCTCCGTGTAAAATACTGATATTCAGCTACATCGGATTAGACAGAAATCCGACCTCAACATACTTGGGAAAAGGATAGGCAGTAAAAAAAATAGATCTTCAGGCAGTCTGCCTCTGTAATACCGTTGGTTAAAAAAAAACGGTCATCATGCTGTTTTAACATGGAACAAGGATCACAAAAACATATTCGTGAAGGGTCACAAATATTTTCTAAGATCAATAATCAAGTTCTCTTTTAATAAGGCCTAGGATAAGCTGTTAAGTGCTACATATCCTCGAGGAGCCTGCATATTAAGCAGACCTATTGTATTCTAGAGCGTTGATTTTGGCATACCTTGTTGAAAGACAGGAAAATCAAAACCTTAATAAGTAGGCGAGGCACGCACAACGATTTTCAAATACAACAATAAAACTGTATGAATCATAGTTATTACATTACGCCTAATGCTTAGTAGTTCCAATGTAGCAGTGGGTTATTGATAACCTCATTCGTCAACTGGCGTCAGTCCGTACAGTCGCGCGTCATCAACGCACAGAGCTTCCGGCCCACATTTCATAACCAAAATTAAGACATAAACAACTTTGAAGCCGCTAATGATAAAGAATAAAGGTGTAACACCGCATATAACGCGTTGGTCACGCTCTGGCCCGGTCTGCTGTAGCTTAATACGCTGTCCGAGTGAATGACATCTTTTTACAAAGAATCATTCTGGTTCCGCTAATGTAATGTGCATGATGATGGGGCATGTGAACGAATTCATTTAAGAGCTAACATTATCATTACTGGTTCTATTCAAAGAACTGATTATGAAGGATGTAGACGGTCAAAGTATGATGCTTGGGTTTGGCTTGCATCGACCGGAAAACTGTTTAAGACAACCTCGAATTACCTAAGCGGTATTAAATTGTTAAGAAAACTGATTGTGAGTGAAGCTTAACGAGCATGATTTTGCCCTGGAAACTGTAACGCTCGACTTGACATTAACTTTAATCTCATTTCAATAAATCAACCGAGCTTATCGCATCCCAGAGTCTGGATCTTTCTATTTGCGCTAAAACTACGATTCTCGGCGATCAGCATCTCTTATAACTTTTCGTCTGACTGGTTGGTGCGATGCCGTACCACGCTACGTTTCTACAACACATATATTTAGGTTTTGGAAATTGCCATGGGGATCAGCCATATTGAAACAAAATCAACAATCAGCAACCTACAGTGATGCTGCTTAGCTCCTCTATGGTCGCAGTAGTTAGCTTGGGTGCGGTTTTTAACCCCCTGGCCTGGCCCAGCATTCCAACTTCCAACAGCCCGGAATATGCATACACGACGAGCATCACACGACGTTGTCCTGATTGTCTTACCAAAATTTAAAGATCCTGCTGAGGTCAGAATCAGATGGCAGAGATTTAAATAACCAAGCTAAAAGCCCTTGATAGGTCCTGTGTATGTTCTTCTGTATGGTGTCGGACGTAAAGAATAGCACCATCCCATATCTTCCCGTGGATGTCGTAAGAGGCGACTAAAGGACTTTCCGGAGAATGGATAGCAGCGTTCTCTGTGCTTTTGTAACAACTGTACTGCGATCGCCAATCCGCCTGAAAAGCATGGCGATTATGGCAAAACCCCCTTTTGTCAATGTGGCGACACTTGGAGGAGGCCTATGTCCAGCAGTGGACGTCTTTCTGCTGTAATGATGATGATGATGAGGTCCTGTGTAGTACTTGATTATTTTCTTAAAACACAGGCTGGCGGTCTCGGTGGAGATTCTCGACTTGAAACCAAACTGGTTATAACTGATATTCAGGTATTAATTCCGTTGATTGATAAGCAAACTATCAAGCACGTGTGTGAGCAAGTCACAATTGGCACCACCTCAGTTTTGATGAGTGCAGAAGATAAGAACGATATATCTATACATAGAGTATGGGACCGCGTCTTTGAAATGATTAATGCGATGCCGTCATGGCCAGGAGACTTGTGATGAATACTGTTAGCTTTTTTAACATATTATCTAATCTCCTGAAAATGCGGTCCATCATTATTCAGCGACTGTGATGATAACAGTAAGGTTTTCCTTTAACATATCGGCTATACTACTGTGATCGTTGATAAGCTCACCTGGGAGGCTTGGTTTGCGATTCGATTCATTGGTGGACGCTCAAAAGTAACGAGAATGATGTTTCTAACAGTGCGATATTCTGAAAGAACATTTCAGTTTTGCTTACCTAAAGAGATAAGTGTAGTAGTTTGGAACCAACATAATTCAGTTGTTTAATGTGAAACGAAGTCTAAAATTATAAACAATACGTTCACATTTGCCAACTATGTCAGGACAGATCAAAATTAAGCTTTTGTGTTTGCTGGCTGTTTTTATTTAGTGAACTTTATTACTATAGCTTCATAATATATGTTTGAAAACATGATCTGCTTATTAAGTATAAAGTACCTACCTAAGTAAAATAACGTACCTAGTCTTTTAAATCTATTTCAATCATTCAGATCTAGCGGAAACCAAAGCGTAGCTCCATTAGTTACGCAAATTATATTTTAATAGGAACCACAATAAATAATATTACATAAATTAATTTTGTTGAAGTATCATAATGAAAGGCATGGCCATTGTACTTAATTATGTAACCTGCAGGTTTGTTAAGCATAAAACAAACAGTGTTCAACTTAACTTCCATAAATAGATAAAGCAAATTGCAATACATATTTTAGAGTAGATAGACAGTTGCGTAGTTTATGTTCGCTAGGGTATCGTTAATTGATGTTTTTAGATAAAATACTACTTAGGTTAGGTTATAATAGTTGGGCTGTTTCCGCACTTAGCCTCTTTATTGGGCCATTGTACGTAAATACTACTTAATTAAATGGTTTATTAAAACTACTAAATTTTCACAATAACTATCCAGTATTCATATTCATGCAACAACTCTTCGCAGACCGTTCTCAAAACTAATAAAAATTTCGTTTTCGTTGCGTCGTCATAAAGCCGTTAAAAATCACACCTATTACTGTCAGCATGCATCTTTCAGCACGTTCTTTGTATGTATTTACATATGTATAAAACCTAAATCAATACAGGAGCACATTTGGTGCCGGAGTCCGAACTTATTGAATATAGCCCCCTTACAGAGGAGCCCGCCTGCTGCGCCGCTGTATGAATACTTATATTTATTTACACTCGGTTCATTTAACAAAGCGTTCGAGTGTGCACGAGCCCTCGTCTTGTAACGATGTTTTATTATAGCATACTTCAAACTACTCGTACATTTCATATAATAGATCTAAATGATTCGGAAATATCAATTCGATTGATAGATAACTTGACATAACAATATTATCTAGCTATCATCTGGAATTTACAAATCAATCAGGCTTAGTAACGAATCGGATTGAAAGTGACGAACTATGCACTTAAAATGTATTAATAATCTACTGCAGACCCACTCCATGCACCTTCTTATCTCTTTGGATTAGTTTCCCAAGAGATAATCCGTCTGTCACACAACCCCCTTCTAATAAACCCTACGCACTTGACTGTAGGGAGGACGTAATTATAGAAAAATGGCATAAATGGCTTCTTGGTATCTCTCCCTCGGGAAAGGGAGAAAAGCATTTCCCCTGAAATCGATAATGGAAAAGCGACGCCATTGGTGGGCGTCCCGACGCCGCACCGCCCAGGCAACATGGCCGCCGCGCGACGTCACTGTATCCCTTCTCGTTATCCCGACGTGATCTTGACTTATCTCGATATACAGAAAATTAACCAATATCGAAACGAAATTTGCAAGGATTTTTAAAACTTAAATTTAATAATAGGTACCATTGAACTTCTTATTTTTAACCAAAATTACAATTCTGCATGTAACAATGGGTAATGTTAAATTTAACCATACGGCAGGCGTCGGTTTTCAGTATTACGTGTCTAAAGCAACCTAAAGACAACTTGTTATTAGTAAAATTGCATCCTGGTCGAATGTGGCACAATTAAAGGTTTGTTGGAAGCGGATGCGGCAGCCGGAACAAAGGCAGCACGCGATCTGGATCGACACACGTCTGCCTTCTGTCGCTTTGTCCTTCTGCTTGGTTACTGGAACTCACAATTATCTTATTCTTTAAAAATGTTTTCAAATTAGACCTTGATTCGTTATTAATTGATGCTTTTCAATGGTTTTTTTCAGTCTACTAAAATAACGCATATTTATCAAGATAACCCAAATCGTTGAATCTGTTAAAAGCATAGTCCAAGAATGGACACATCTACCTGTTCAGTTTTTTTAAGGATCACTTCCGAGCCATATGTGACTGATAAATGAGTTTCAACTTATGCCACCAACAGTGTAGCAGTTTTTTGTTTATATTTTTTGTGCAACGTCTTTAAAGTAGTTTTTTTTGTCAACAGGCCCACATCGTGTCCCGATTTATAATGAACGGCGTGTGCGTGAGGTGGCGGGGATGGATCGATTTGGAGAGGCTTGATGGTGTCGGGTGCTTGGAGCTGGATGAGGAACGAGCGGCGATCGAGGACGCGGCGTTGCGCGACCAGATCGAGCGGTACAACCAACGTCTGCGCGACTTCGAGGACAAGCAGCGCGCGTACCGCGAGCACGGCGAGGAGCTCCGCGCTCACTCGCACGTGCATCAGCGCTGCCACCCCCCCCGCCAGCCGCCGCACGCCGCGCACCCCGCGCACCCCCACCCGCCGCACCCCGTGCACATCAAGCCGCACTCACAAGGAGCACTCATCTCCTAAACACCGAGCTACTACCACTTCAGCGTCACCAACTCACCATTACTAAGAGAAACTGTGAAGACCTCGAGACGTATGCAAGATGGCACGTGTTTACGATTTATAGACCAACGGTTAAGAACGAAAAGTTTACCTGACAAGCACGATGCGTTTCATGTTCCATACGTCTGGGAAGTGACTTCTTGTAAATGGTTGACAGATTATAATAACGAAAGTTGTGTGGTTGTCGTTTAGTGATCTTATGGCCATAATCGGCCATATCGGGCAGAAAGTACCAAGTCCTTTTATTTTACTGAACTGCCAGATTCACTAAATGTATGTAATAGTCTACTTGCCTAAAAGATTTTTACTTCACTAAAGATCGTTAAAAGTATGACTCAGTGTTAATTCTTTATACCTAATAACTACCTCAAAACGCTGTAACGATTATCTTAAATCAAATTCAAAGTTACTAGCTAGGTACTTATGTGATGGCTCACGTTATGAACATCACATTCTGTTTAACACATCACCATAAAGTAGACTAATGAATCATACAATAATCGTCATATTTCAAAGAACGGCTTTTACCAAGCATTTATTACTTTAGGAGTAACGACTCGTCGCGATTCAAAACATCGGCGATATTTGCAATGTTAGTTATGTAGATAGTTGTAAGTATTGCAAAACAGATTATGTTAAAAAAAATATCTCACAAAAATCATTTATAGAAGAGAGACTTATACATTTATGTTGTAATCACACAAACTGTTTGTATATTTATTCTCGGATATGCAATGATGTACTCGTATACACGGCACACATTCGAACAAAAAAAAGGTATTAAGAATATTAATTATGCTCCTTCTGTCACATCTGAAGACGATCTCGATCAGTCAGTTTTTAGTAAAAGTTACTAAAAACTGACTGATCGAGATTAGTTACTTTATCTGATCAGATTTTTTTTTATATTTAACTCAATATGTCAGTAAGTATTTACCCACTTAGCAAATACTAGATTTACATAACTCTTAATTAAGTATTGTATACCGGTCTACTAATACACCATAATAGTAATTAGCTTCTATTAAAAATCCTGCCCGACATGCTTACTTTTATTATTTTAAGTCGGTAGTAGTCAGTACCGTAAAGCATACCTAAGAACAAGTCCCTACGCATTAAAATTCCGTAACATTTCGTATTCTGATGGATGCAGTCGTTAGGAATTGATATATTTCTCATTAGGTACTTGTAATTATTATTAATTGACGTTCTTGTTCAGTTTGTGGTACGTGTTATTTATTTTTAAGTTGATTTTATATGTAACGAAATATAAAGTATTGTGATAATAATGTAAATAAATCTTTACTGAATTTTAAACATGTGATTTTTTATTACCCTGTATGTATGTATTAAATAGATAACTACAATATGTTTGCTATATTTCATTGTCAACGGATCTGCAAAGGGTCTTATATATACATGACCAATATTATTGGAGCTTTTGTTCACTTACGCTTTTGTCATCAAAATGCCTATAAACCTAACCTAAAAATATCTTTTTTTAGGCAGCAGTTACTTGGCGTGAGAGATATATTAACGGAGAAAAACGTGCTGTTTCTTAGAACAATTTAAATACATATCTACTATATAAAAATAAGTCGGGTTTTCCTTCCTGACGCTATAACTCCAGAACGCACGAACCGATGTCCACGGTTTTGCATTCGTTGGAAAGGTCTCGGGCTCCGTGAGGTTTATAGCAAAGAAAATTCAGGAAAAAGGTAGGGTAGGTAGGGTAGGTAGGTCGGTAGGGTAGAATAGGTAGTAAAAAGGGCATTGCAACGCATGCCGGGTACAGCTAGTTTAAATATGAATAAAGGATTGATGTATTTTTTATCAGTTGAAGCACTCCGCAAAACGCAACTGCTACGACCCTGCTAACAATGTACCTAGCGTTTCCGTAGCGTATACTAGCAGCTGTGTAGCGTTTCCTTAGGTAAAGAGTACTAACGACAGCGTAGCAGTTTCGTAGCGTTTTTGGTCCACTAGACATTAGGTATTTAATTTTGTAGTCGTAGCGTAGCAGCGGCGTAGCCGTCGTAGCGTTTTCGTAGCGACATAGCATCGGTGTAGCAGCTTTGTAGCTTCATAGCGTTTCCGTAACAGGAACTAGAGATGGGCTGAGTGATGATTTTTCTGTATCAATGACTGCATGACAATGACAAAAAAATATCGATGACAGGAACAATGACAAAATCATCAATGATTCTTAAGCGGCAAAATCATCATCATCATCATCATTTCAGCCCTTTTAACGTCCACTGCTGGACATAGGCCTCCCCCAAGTTACGCCACATTGACATAACATGGGGGGTTTTGCCATAATCGCCACGCTTGGCAGGCGGGTTGGCGATCGCAGTACGGTTGTTACAAAAACACAGAGAACGCTGCTGCCCATTCTCTGGTAAGTCCCTTAGTCGCCTCTTACGACACCCACGGGAAGATATGGGATGGTGCTATTCTTTACGTCCGACACCATACAGAACCGCGGCAAAATAGTTAGTAGCTATTTAGCGTTGCCGTAGCGAGGACGTAGCCAGAATGTAACTTGATATCCGTAGAAATGATGTGGCAGCTTCTTAACGTTTCTATAACTTGGGTGTCTTTAGGAGTCAATTACAATAATGCGGCTGTGTCTTCATCGGATTTAACTTCCATTCTTATATCCATGTTCACACCGACCAACCAACGAACGCCATGTATTTAATTTTTAAAGCAAATGAATAAATTGAGGAGAAGTTTTACCTCTGCATATGCGTTCGTAGTGTCGCTCAACGTTACCCAATATTTCCGCTCAAGCGTTGAAATTAAATATCATTTTATTATAATCACCAAGTAACTACCTGTCGTGAGCACTACGAAGGTTTCGATATCGTTTAATTATAATGCGAGGGTGGCGATCCCTCGAAAGTTACACGCTAGTGAAATTGGTCATAATTAGTCGTCGAACAAATGCCAGTCTTGTCCTGCCCGACGTGACCCGTGAGCGCACACGCGCGGCTCACCTGCACCCGACGCCGCCCGCGCCGGGGCGCGCCCCTGCTGCCCTCGCTCATTATACGCAATTTACCCGACTGAGGAAATGTTCGTGCTCGTTAAACACAACACACATTGAAAGCTTGTTTTAAACGTAGTTATTGCACTTAATGATAGTGTTTGATACTCATTTAAAAACCATAAATCTTGAGCACTTCCTGGCACATGTTAATTTTTAGAGTCCTGGAAAACGAGTCTAAGTTAGGTACTTAACTTAGACTCGTTTTTCGTACTTAATTGTTACTTACATTATTTTATTTTCACACTTATTTAAGTAGTCAGTTAAGATCAGTGTTTATTTGATGTAAGTAGGTGGCACAATATGACAAGTTAAGTTAATTTTAATAATGATGCGTCAGAGACTTATTTTTGAGGAGGGCCCTCTTGTAACCGTGTGTATCCGGAATGCAGAGTTCTGTGCTAAGACTAAATTAATCTAAAATATTCTACATAACATCACGCCTCTTATCCCCGAAGGGCAAAGGTGTACCTAATGGTACACCCACATTGCCAGTTGTGTTTTAAGTCTCATGTTATAGGGGCGAGCCTACTACTCAAAACCGGCCACAAATGCAGACTCCGTGGCTGCTACTGAGAAATTCCTGATGGAAGTCACGCCAGCGACTACTAGGCAAAAAAACAGTCAAACATTGAAAAGTTTAATTCTGATTCGAATGAGTATATGTGGCTAATAGGGAACTTATATTCAGGATGCAGAAAAGATGCATAAGATCAATGTGTAGTCTAAGATCAACGGATAGTTGCATTCCTCATTTTAAAACATTAAAAATATTAACCTTGCCATCTTTGTACATATTGGAAACTGCATTATTTGTAAAATCAAATATACATTTGTTTAAAAAATATTCATCGGTGAAAAGAACTCCAATTCGTGCCCAATATGAGAATTTGTTGTGTCCGATCAAGTGCAAAACTGCACTTATGACGAAGAGCTTATTTGGTATTGGTCCCAAAATTTATAATAAATTTGTTGTGTCCGATCAAGTGCAAAACTGCACTTATGACGAAGAGCTTATTTGGTATTGGTCCCAAAATTTATAATAAACTACCAGACAGAATTAAATGTATGCCTTTAAATAAATTTAAAAAGTCCCTTCAGGGGATACTACTAGACAAATGTTATTACAGTGTAGATGAATATTTAAATGATAAATTATTTGTATGAATTATTCTGGTTTGTGATTTTAAGATTTTTAATTTGCTTTTTATCTTGTTTTTGTTTTTTTTAATGATTTTTAAATTTTATTGGCATTTTATTATCTGAATTATTTTTAAATTTTATTTTATTTTTTAAATTTTATTTTTGAATGGCTTTTATCGTTATGATTTTATTTTTAATTGACATTTTATATTTGTAATCTTATATTTAAGTTGACTTTTTATATTTTTAATCTTTTATTTAAGTTGACATTTTATTTTTAATCTCAATTCATTTTTTTTTCTGTGTTTAAATTTGTATGTCTGTAATGACAAAACATAGCAAGAGCTTTTATAATATTTTTGATCCTTAATGTTTACACCTATGTTTAACAAATAAATGATTCTGATTCTGATACTTAGCTAGGTATGCTCTAAGCATGTTATTCCTATCTAAATGAAATATATTTACTATAGTCAGAATGCAATATATGTAGTAGTCTCAATTAAAATCCACAGTTGTACAACTTGTACAGTTGTAGCAATAGTACCCCAAGTAAAATCTACATTAGCATCATCATTAAAGCTGTGTGCTGACTATTGAAGAAGGCCAAACCTATTCAAAAAGAATGAATGAATGAAAGATTATAAAATATATACCTGATAACAACATAAAAAGCGTCTAAAGAATGATGAACATGATACAAACCGTGGGGATAGAGGGCAGATTCTTGAAAATATTGTAAGAACTAACGTAATGCCACTACAAATCTCTACACAAATCATGATGACGTTGAAAGATATTGCAAAATTATACGCGGAACTGAGCATTATCCGAACGACATCGACACCATTGATGCTATCGTAGGGGTTTATTGTGACGTACGGCACCTTGACCGTCAAAATTGAGCAGGTACCTCCTTTATTGGACATGATCTCTGATCGATGCCACAAAAAACTTGGTATTTTACAAAGCATAAATCGGAGAACGCTATCCAGAGGCGGCTCACAATGAACCCGTGATTTATCGGAACATTCTTTTTGCGCAAAAAGCTCAGGTCAGTGTTGGAGCGAAGCACCAAAAGGGCATTTCGTGTAATCCGCGCGCACACCGTGGGAACGACAACGCACCGCCTCACGAGGCTGTTTGATTATGATACTGTCTACTTATTTCATACCAAACATTCATCATATTAAGGTAGGTAATGGTAATACCACCATGCGGTCAAATGATCTGTTGAACCTGAAAACGATGTAAGTGTATAATTTCAGGCTGCATTCACATGCATAACGTCATACTAATTACTTAGAATAACGCATAGCTTCATAGTTTGTACTACATCATATTCGACGGTTCCACACAATCTTTTCCTGCGTAACTACTTATATGTATTTTATAGGTATGTAAATGTAGCATTGTATTTCATATCCAAAAAAAGGCACTATCAGAAATATACATAGATATAGCCTAAGCTGTGAGCATTGATAGCCTAGTAGTTTCACTGTCGGACTACCAAGTCATAGGTCTCGAGCAGGCATGTTACGGAGCTTCGACTCCGACTCTGTTAAGTCGGAACTTCCGATTATAATAACACCTTCGGTTCCGAAACTTTAAATCGGAGGTTTTAATCAGAGGTCGAAGCAACAAATAGGTAGCAGCGGCGGCCTGCGTCGACCGACCGCTATGCACTACTTTTGGAGTCAATTCATTTAATTTAATTTGTTTCAAAGCTTTTGTTTATTAAATATGTATAATATGCTACTTTGGGATTCAATTAATTTAATCTAATTTGTTGTTTATTTGGAAACATGATATTTTTTTACTTTTATAGTCTGTGTAAATTTATTATTTAATAATTAAAACGAAAATAGGGTTGATTTTTTGTTTTATTTGTCCTTTAATAAAAAAACTCTCTCCTGCAGTTTTGACCCTGCCTCCGCCTCCGACTCCGGTTCCGACTCCGATAAATCAAATTTAAAAACTCCGACTCCGACTTCGGTTCCGATAAAATTACCTCCGTTACATCCCTGCACGCCGCTGCACGCGTAGCATGACCACTGTAGAAACGAATTGTGTCTACGGAAGAATCGACATAATGACAGATAGACAATGACTATGTGTCAGTTTGTCGATTCTTCCGTCCACATAGCGCGTTTCTACGGCGGTCATGCTACGCGTGCTGGTCTCGAGTTCTAACCTTTGATTTTTCAGTGCCACGTCACCATGTGCGTATTATACAATTATCACTTGCTTCGGTGAAGGAAAACATCGTGAGGCAACCAAACCAGCATGTCTGACAGATATTTCTCGACGGTTATGCCAAGTCAGAGGCCCATGGGCGGCCTAAAAACTGACAAATCTGAAATGGCACAACTTCTCGTATCGGCTTTTATAATTTTATTTGGTAAATACTGAGTTATTTCTCGAAAGACTGAAACCACAGTTATTTAAAGTGTGGGTGGTAGGTTGTAGGTGATCTATCTTGGAGGAGCTCGTCAAGGGAAGTAGTTACCAGGCACCTCATCTAACCGCCGTTGCTGTAATCCGGTTAATTTTAACTTTGTCTCTGTAGTTGAGATAACTTTGAACTAGTTTGTACGTGATACCCATCTTACCTGAACTTACAAGGCTTCCCTGAGACACGTGAGTCGACCAGTCTCGTCTCACACTTTAGTGACGCGAGTGCACTCGTTTGTGTCGGGCTTCCCGAGCTTGACCCGACGGCTATGCTTCTTGCACGACCAAACCACTATCATCATAGTACCTATGTTATACGAAGAAAGTACAAACGCAGAACACAAAAAATAGGTCATAAATATGAGTAGCTTAACATGTACCTACCTATCTTGTGATTGTAAACGTTTTTTTTTTTTTGCATTTAGTCATTTCCTCGCTGAGGTGGAATGAAAAGTTACTTGTTGCACTCGAGTGCAAAGATTTTTCACCTCGTGCTCTTTTGATTCACTTATTGAATCACTCGCTGCGCTCGTGATTCAATTTTAGAATCCTTCGCTTGCTCGGTCATCAAAATTGAACACGCGCGACGCGGTTAAAAAGCAACTTTGCACTCTTGTATAACAAATAACTATTATCGGGTGTTCAGGTGGTGTCAGATAAAGACATTATTTACGTAATCCAACATTTTAATTATGTGAAGTTGTAAAACAGATAAAGCTGTTTATTTATACAACGTTCCTAAATGACGGAGCTGCAGAGCAGATACATCAAATGTTAGAGTTTTATAGCCGAGCCGCCAGCGCCGGCCGCGGCACTTTGAAACCGAGTACCGCCATTTCATCCATATGTTTCCTCGAATTAACGTCTGTTTTCTACGAAGAAAACGGCTGTCATAAAGCTCGTTATAGATTTTACGTGGGTACCTACGTTAAACATTATTAACTGTTAGTTTATAATGAAAAAAATACATAAAATTAACCCGTTCGAACTCGTCATGCAGAGTTTGTACAGAAGTAAGATCATAAAATTATAGAATTTAGCAATGATTCAGTGTATGGCGCCTGAATTATGAGCCTGTTCGTTTAGTTTTAATCGTTTTAATTGGAACTGTTAACTTTGATTTTATAAGTACAAGTATGTCGGTTAGAAAAGAAATATAATAATATGGCAAACTACCTATTAACCTATGGATAATCAAAATTCAATAAAATGTAATTAATGCAGGTACTTCAATAGAGCGTAAGATAATAACATGTAATCCCGCGCCACGTGCGAGATAATCCCGGCTAATTGAGGGCGCGCGGCGCTGATCCCGGGATCATCAGGTGCTCATCCTAACGCGCGGCGAACGCTCTGAAGCACTCAGGCGTTATTGATTAGTAGTGTCAAACGGCAAAGTTAAGGAAAGGGCGCTTTTTTACCATAAAAATATGTCAATGGTGTAAGTAACGATTACTGCGATACATTAGTACCTACTTAGGTAAAAATATTTAGGGCGCAAGGATACATCACTTGAAAATAATACTCTTAAATTTTTTGCACATCACAGGAGCTGATGAACGCTACTGAAAGTACCAAACTCGTCACAAAATTTTAGACTGACTCAATTTAAATTGTCATCGACACGTTAAGAAGAAGAATATGAATATGAAGGTGGCCCATGGAAAAAGTACCTGGAAAATGGGCGAGGCCTTTGCCCAACTATTGTACATCAATGACTATTAAAAATTAATAGGTAAGCCTAAAACGTTCCTACTGCGGCTTGGACAAAGGTGGACTCTCTGTGTTCGAGTCTAAGGCAATCAGGTTTCCTACCGATCTTTTCCTTCGCCGTTTTAAGAGCAATTTTGATTAAATAATATATCTAGTATATTACATGCTTTTTTACACTAAATAAGCTAGCGTTTGGCCGCCACTCGCCTGATGTGTGCGATTATGTGGACAAGAGTGGAGCACACTTGCCGAGAACCGATTTACTCTAACTTTGAAAAGATCTAGATTAAAATGATCAGGGAACAGAGAAGCCGGCACAGACTGGCTTTTCGTACAATAAATGTGGAAGCCTTGGTCGGGTCCATGGAACTTCAACCATATTATAACGGTGGTGACGCTTCGTCGTATCTCTGCATTATCTGCTCGTCCGATGATAGAATGGGGAAGGGGAAATTAAGTAGATTGTTTTATTCAGCACACTCCCCGAAATATATCCGATAAAAAAACCGATAGGCTGGCATCTTTGCGGTGACGAATGATGAACAGTACTCCATGCACGATCGAACTTGTGCTTGGACTGCTTGGTATAATGTGAGCAGCTAGCTGTTCCGACTGTTATAAGATATGTACCTGCTCCTGACTTTCCCGACTGACCGTTGCCGTGTGCTATTAGGTACCTATTTTACTTCACGTTTGACCCTTAATGGCGAAACTATCAGATGGATCTACGTGGGTACTTCCAGTGTGCTTTTTTTCTAAAAATCGATTTCTTCGATTCCAGGCTCAGTAAATTCAAATTTCATTTCCAATCACAATCGATTACACCACTCTTGTGAGTTAGGGACATTATTACTTATTAAGTTTTTTTTCATATTATACTTAGTTAGAAACAGAAATACACAGAAATTCGTGGACAATACCTATCCTCGGAAAATTCTGAAATATTTTTAATTTTATTAAAGTTTGTTTGTTCAGATAGGTAGGTACCTGCTGTACTATCATGGTAACTTATACGATTTATATACCTTTACAAACTAGAGACCTTATGTGCTTTTGGACTTGGACAGCTACCCCGGAAAATATTTGCGCAGTCAACTAACTCCTAATAAGAACGCACCATCCTTACCTCGGCAATATTTGAATGTCTTTGATGCTAACAGAATAATCCGTGTATGTTCAGACGCCAGCAGGTCAAGCAACCCGAAACTGTCAATTTTTCCTAATGAACCTTGAACCGTATTGTCTAATTAACAATAAGATTGAAAATCTTTTAAAGAAATTTGACAAATTCTTGTAGCTTGATGTGCTGGCGTCTGAACAATATTTAATCTTTTAAGACCAAAATAAAAACCCGGAGTTCATTGTAAACAATGCTTCGTAACAATCGCGCAACATTGGTGCTAGCAACGTTTGATGTTGCGAAGTGTAGGTTCATAAGAACTTAGTTTTGAATACGGGAAACGAGCATATTACCTGCAAGTGCAACATGGCTACATTGCGTGTGGTCAGCTGCAATCAATATTGTTCCCTGCAGGCTGCAACACTAAACCAAGTTGCACGACCATTCAATATCAGCGCGCGGTATTCTGGCCGGAGCAATGATGTAAATATTAGTTACTTATGTCCAAAATAGGTTTATCTTAGGAATATGATTTACAGGCGAATTTAGATAATCAATCATTGATTTACTTATAGGTATAGAACATAATATGTACACCGGAGAAAATTTTAGAATAAGCGAATGAAAAGTACCTACATCAATAAAAACTCATGCACCAAACGTTTGTTGTCTAAAGAAATTGTGTTGGACCCAATGACGTATTTTAAATATCATTGGTTGGACCAGAAAATGATCATGGTTTTTATTTTCTTGCTGTATCTGTTTTAAACTTGTACAATAAGGCCAAATTTGAAATTGCGACAAAATACAGGCAATAAGTGTTTTTTCTAACCTGAAAAATAATTATATTTTTTCCGGAAAATGAGAAATAAACCTTCCACTTCTACTAATTTACTAAGAGCCAGCAGAGGCATCTATTGGCCAGTAGCGTTAAAATATGGGCCGCAAATAATATGTCAAGAATGGCAGCAGCTTCTGACATTGACTTTAAAATTTATTGATTGCCATTACCAAAAAATCTGTTCTACTAAAAACAAAAGTACGTCATCTAAGCGATGGTGCTGACGAGCACTGATTTCAAAAAAAGGGGTCGATTAGACAGGTGCTGAGTCTATAATTCTAGTACCGATGAAGGACGAAAAAAACATGTGCAGCTTGGGACGCTCGACAGAAGTGATTGATAACTTAAACTTATCTAAGATGAACTATTTCATATTGAAAGAGCTTGCCTGCTGCTGCCGTATGCGTGAGAGAAAGGTAAGCCAGACAGAGTGGCGCCGTAACGCATTACGTTACGAAGCGGTTTACCTGCCATAAGAAGTTATAACTTCAAAAATATTTTAGTCGATTATACGGTTATTGGTGCCCATTGTATTAGTAAGTTCGGTTATTCCCAGTTGCCAACTGCCCTTGTCACAACAAATACATTTGACATCGACGTTTCATTTCGACATCACATTATTTTAGGAAATATTTCTAATTGTTGTTGTTGCATATAATTAGGATAGGATAACGTAATTTTATGTTATTGTTTTATTATGAATGACGAGATGAAGAATAACGTCAAAGAAACTAGGGAGTTATATTCCATGATTCATCAGGAGTACGTTATTATGGCAGAATAGTAAGTGCATTTTTAACTCATTTGATATTTATTTTGTGAAATTGTATACAGTTAAATAAGAACATTGTCTGTCATTTAAATTGTGGCCTGTTCAATGTATTAAATAATATAACAACATTGAAGTGAAGTAAAAATGTGAACTAATTCTGGATTTATTCTTTTAGCCGTATGTTACAAACAGAGAACCTTCAGGGAATTTATGTGATTCCATCGTATGAGAACTCATTTTGTAAGTAGGATATTTTGAACCTATTCATATAAGATTTAACCTCAGGGGCAATATACGCTTGAACATCCATACATACTATTTTAGTATGTATGGACGTTCATCTTGATAAGAGTGTATTAACTTTTTCAGTGTGGTTTGGAGTAATTTTTGTGAGAGCTGGTTTCTATGAAGGGGGTGTTTTTAGATTTACATTAACATTGCCAGAAAAGTTTCCAGATGAAGAAGTTCCTGTAAGTATTACTAAGACTCGTTTAGTTGGAACCTTAACAAGCTTGTTGCGGGTGTTCCTTCAGATTAAAATAACAACTTCCAAAACGATTTCACTTCATTATATTTACTCAGAGCATTTTTAACAAATATACATTCTATAAAAATCAACACGACATCTTGTCACAAAACCTGCTAAAACTCAAGTGTCATCTATCATTCTTTTGGATAGAACGTTCACGAATACAAACCAAACTTCTTAAGATCCCATAAACAATTCAGCCTGCCAGTAATCTTCAACATTAAATTACTATTTCCATAACATCCCCTCTTAATTTTATGTCTATTATAATATAAACAACATCCTCTATAAAACCTTCATTAATCTCATTTATAACCCAACTTAATTAACTTAATTAACCCACCCAACTTAACTAACTATTACAAACAAACTTTAGAATTAATTAATCTAAATACCTTACTTAACTATCATAAACATTACAATTTCAAATTAATTCTCAAACAACCTTATAACTACTTAACTTACTTAACACATCACATTGCACAATGTTCTTTAAGTGTCACTCACTATACACTGTCTCAATCTCAAAAACTTTGTTCTATCAAGAGGTTTGGTCAATATATCTGCCAAATTATTTTTCGTCGGACAATAGTGACAATTTTTAATCTATTTTCTCCTTAATGAAATGATATTTAACATCAATATGTTTGCTCCTCCTATTTAGAATTCCATTCTTAATCAAAACTATAGCAGATTGATTATCAACAAACAATTCAGTTTTGGGCAGTTTACCTGTCAACTCAAAGAACAGACTCTGAATGTATAATAGGTCTTTTATACATTCGGCTGCAGAAATATATTCAGCCTCAGTACTTGAAAGAGCAGTGACTGACTGTTTACGTGAACACCAATGAATTGGACCACCACCATAAAATATGACAAAGCCAGTCGTACTTTTCCTAGTATCAGGATCACCTGCAAAGTCTGCATCACAATAAGCTTTTAAAGACAAATCTTTACCACGAACATACTGTATCCCACTGCTAACTGTGTTTTTTATATACCTAAAGAGATTCCTGACATTCTTAAAATCATTTAAACCAGGATGTTCCTGGTGCCTACTGCAATATCCAACATGAAAAGATAAATCCAATCTTGTCTTATTAACCAAATATAACAATGAACCAATCAATTGTCTATATTTATGCACATCATCAACTCCCACTTTCCCCTCTTGATGTGCATCTACCAAAATATCTGGATGACTACTATCTTTTAAGTTTTCATACTTAAACTTTTCCAAAATTTGATTGATATAACTTTCTTGATAAATCTTAATAAAATTCTGTTCTACTTTAATATCAAATCCTATAAATTTTTCTGTTTTATCAAATTTCCTCATTTCAAATTCTTTTTCCATATTATATAGAATTTTATTCAATTCAATCTCGCTTTCACCAATTAAAATACCATCATCTACATAAATAGCCAAATATATTTCTTTTTCTTTATTAACAAACACACATGGATCTGATTTTAATTGTATTAATCCTAATTTCTTCAAAACCTTAGTTAATTTCTTGTTCCACATAAGTGGTGCTTGTTTTAATCCATTTTTTTAGTAGCTTTTCTTTAGTTTACAAATCTTATTTTCTTTATTTTCCACCTCATATCCCAATGGTATTTCCATATGAATTTCCTCATCTAACTCCCCATATAGAAAAGCCGTTTTGACATCAAATTGTTTAATTTTTAAACCTTTTTGTGCTGCAATCGCCAACAACAATCTCACACTACTTGCATTAACAACGGGACTATATGTCTCTTTATAGTCAATATTATATTTTTGTAGAAAACCTCTTGCTACTAATCTCGCCTTATATCTTCCACCAGGCTTTATTGTAAATATCCATTTACTTGTTATAATCTTTCTATTTTTCCCTTGACTTCTATTTACAATTTCCCAAGTTTTATTTTTCTCTAGCGAGTCTTTTTCCTCTTTCATTGCTTTTTCCCATAAATCCTTATCAAAACTATTAAAAACATCTGTATATGTTAAAAATGAAGTATCCAAATCATAATCTTTTAAATTTGCTGGCATTCTCCTTTCTCTTCTCGGTCTTTCTCTCAAACCATCACCAACTACTGGTTCAATTGCATCTTCAAACTCAACTTCCCCTCTCAAAGTATTATCCTCTTCAACACAAACTCTCATCTCCTCAACGCTGTCCTCAAAAACATCATTATCTTCCTCAATTCCTCCTTCAACTCTAACTTCATCATTACAAACTCCTTCGTCAATAACTTCATCATTAAAAACTCCTTCGTCAATAACTTCATCACCACTTACATCCGCATCACCAATTTCTGCATCACCATCACTACAAAACCCATCATTACTTTCACCACTAAAAACATCACTAACCAACTCCTTAAATAAACTCTCCAAATCACTCTGTTTCACTCTACACTTACTCATTTTTAAAAATTCTGCAACATCACTCTTATTATTATTAAACACCACATCTCTCGAGTAAATAATTCTAAAATCTGAAGGATCCCATATCTTATAACCATTATTTGTAAACCCTACTAATAGCCCTTTACTGCTTCTGGAGTCAAGTTTATTCAAATTGTAATTATTTTTATAATAAGCCAACGAACCAAAAATATTTAAATGTTTTAAATTCGGTATTCTATTAAACCACATTTCAGCTGGTGTTTTAATATTTATTGTATTTGCAGTCCTGTTTAATAAATATGCTGATGTTAATACCGCTTCTCCCCATAAATTAAGTGGTAAGAGCATATCAAAAAGTAATGCTCTTGTTCTTTCCATTAAAGATCTATTTAATCTTTCTGCTTTTCCATTTAATTGTGGAGAATATGGAATTGTGTAATCAATATTTATACCTTTGTTAATACAGTAGGTTTTAAATTGTTTGTTATTGTATTCACCGCCATTATCGCATCTAAATGTTTTAACTTTTGTGTTAAAATGATTTTCTGCCAAATTAATATAATTTATTATTTTTGATAATGCTTCGCTTTTATTTTTAATAAGATAAACTTTTACAAAATGTGTATAATCGTCCAAAAATGTAATAAAATATTTGTAACCATCCCATGTTTCACTACTTATAGGACCACAAATGTCACTATGAATTATTTCAAGTGGTTCACTTGCTCTTTGCCTACATGTGTTAAAAGGTTTTCTGCATAATTTTGCTTGTGTGCAGACTTCACAGATGTCGACCTCCTTTACTAAATTTCCATGCATGCCTTTAACAATGCCTTTTGTACTCTTTACAGGTACATGTCCCATTGCACGATGCCAAAATTCAGTATTTACTAAAAAAAAATTGTCTGACCTGGAATGCACGACTGGCCTTGTCATATTTATGTTTAATTTTAAATAATATAAACCGTCTTTCCTCTGCTCACATGTTTCAACTGATCCAGAGTCCTCACTTTTGAGTTGACAGCTTGTTCTGAAAAATTTTAAAGAATAATTATAATTTGTTAGACCTGATACTGAAATAATGTTCTTTTTTAATTGGGGAACACAAAGAACATTTCTTAAAGTCATGTTTTCTGAATAAATATTTCCAATTATGTTTACATTATGAAAATGTCCATCTGCTGTCATTATTTTGTGATCTATTTGTTTTTTATCATGAAGATAACATTCTGATGTTACAATATGGCTGCTTGATCCTGAGTCTATTATAAATTCCACCTCTTCTTCTGTATTATAATTTGTATTAAAATTACTTACTTTTTGTGTTAGACAGAACTTAGGAAAGTGTGAATCCACCTTACAATATATGCAGCAAAATTTTGAATTGCATTCTGTATTTATGTGTCCGCTTTTTAAACATTTATAGCAGAATTTATTCTTTCTTGTATCATTTTCGTTTCTACAAAATCTTGCAATATGACCAGTTTTACCACATCTGTAACAGTTCCTGATATGATAGTTCCTTTCAAAGTCATTCTGACAAGAAGTCATTTGTTCTGCATGTTTCTCTTTTGTTTTATTATCTGTTTTATTTTCTTTCCTTATTTTTGTTTCTAAATTTATCCTTGATATAAGATTTATCAAATTTTTGTCTTCTCTATTTGTTGATTCCCATGCTGTTCTAAAATTTACTAGATCTTCTGGTAAATTCGATAGTATTTTCGTCATTATCTGTTGATCGTCGAAATTATATCCTAATTCTCTGATTCTGGTTGCTTTATTCTCAATTTCTGCTATTTCCGTCATGATGTCCTTTCCTGTCATTGTATATTTATAAAAATCTTCGAGTAATAAAGAGATCTGTGTGTCTCTATGTCCTAAAAATAGCGTGTCGAATTTATTTATTACATCTCTGCTTTTCTCACAGTTGATAGCATGTATTATATATTTTTCGCTGAGAGCGCTTATTATTATCAATTTTGCCTTCGCATCCTTTTTCCTGAAATCTTTATCTGTATCTCCTGCTTTATCCAAAACTGTTTCTAAATCTTTAGCTGCCAAAATCAATATTACCTTTTGCTTCCACAAATAGTAATCATTTTCATTTTTTAGTTTTGAAATTGTCGTGAATTCTTCCGCCATCTTAATAATTTTGTAAATTCGTTAAAAAAAAAATTTTTCAAATCTCTTCTCCATACATTTTTGGCTTCTTACCTCAACAAAACGTACGGGGGCCCATAACCTGTTGCGGGTGTTCCTTCAGATTAAAATAACAACTTCCAAAACGATTTCACTTCATTATATTTACTCAGAGCATTTTTAACAAATATACATTCTATAAAAATCAACACGACATCTTGTCACAAAACCTGCTAAAACTCAAGTGTCATCTATCATTCTTTTGGATAGAACGTTCACGAATACAAACCAAACTTCTTAAGATCCCATAAACAATTCAGCCTGCCAGTAATCTTCAACATTAAATTACTATTTCCATAACAAAGCTATTTTCAAAATCATCCTTTACAACTTGTTTCTGAGTAGGATGATCACTTCTCTGTGCGTAAAAACCTAACACATAAATATTGATTATGCCACATACATCATTGACTGTTTATATAATAAAAACTATTTTTTTTTAAATTTGATTATATGGCCTTGTGATGTCATTTCCTCATTTTTTAATATACCTTCACTTTGTAGATATACTGATTATATATAAATGTATTTGAAAACACATTATTTTCAGGTTTTGACATTCACATCAAACTTATACCACCCAGCAATTGATGCTCACACTGGTGTGCTGAATTTGAGTGAAGTTTTTCCTCAATGGGACAGAAAACAGAATCACATATGGCAAATATTAAAGTATGTGTATTCAATATTTCATAACTTGAATGTTAAAGCACCTGCAAATGTTGAGGCGTCAGTTGCGTAAGTATAACACATTGTACAGTCATCGTAACATACATTCAATTTTATTACTCGCAACTTTTAAGAGATATTTACGTTTTCAGGTATAAAAGTAATAAAAAGATGTTTATGGAGAAAGTGAGAGAGTGTGTAGTGCTAAGTATAGACCATGTGTATGATGATCCACCGACAGAAGACAAACATTTCATAACATTCAAGCCATATGATGCAGATGTTCATGATACTGTCAAAAATATAATGCTTAAAACCCCCTCCCCTAATGAAGGTGCTAATCAAGGTATATCTTGGGTACAACCAGGCTCTTTTCAAGCTTTTTCTAAAGAAGAAACAACATAGTTTTAGAATATTCAAAGTAAATTTATTTGTACAATCTAAAGATTTATATAGAAACTATGTATACAATCACAAAAGTTCATTTTAATTCGCCATAATTATATCCTGTGATAATGTTATCCATATTGTTCTCTAATTTATTGTTTGAACCACCTAATAAAATAAATTATTATTGTAATAAAAGTAATTTTCCTTAATGCCCAGATGTGAATTTACCTACCAACCACCATTATCTAGCTTATTCATTGTCAGGTTTGGACCGTATGGTTAAATTATGTTTTTTCACTTGTTCTATAAACCAATTCTGATCTAGTTCATAAGTTTTATTTTGCCATTTAAAGTGTGTAGGCGCATTTAATTCACTATTATTAAATTCAAAATGTTTACTAAATTCTATGGCTAGCTTGGATTTAACTAATCCTACACCACCATACTTGTCATCAGCAGGGTGGTAAACTCTGCCTGTACTAGGTAGCATATAGATTTTATCAGGTAAAAATTTTGATAACATCAAGTCACCTGCATATCCATAACTTAGAAAATTGCTATCATCCTTATTAACAACATTTGTATATACTATGGGGACATCATCACATCGTATAAAATTTCTTTCCCTTCCACACAGCGAAATAAAAGGAAAGTCTTCTTCATATCTACCAGATTTATTGAGACGTATCCTCTTGAAAAAAAACTGTAGAAACTTCTTTTCCTTAAAGCACGACGTGAAGTTTTTCATCTTAGAATCATCTAAAAATAACTAAACAAAAAGGGCTGTATAAATTAAGGTTCAAAATAATTCTTTAACTCTATCAAAATTAACAACATATAAAACTGACTAATTAGATACTTTTTAGGGTTCCGTACCCAAAGGATCAAACGGGACCCTATTACTGAGACTTCGCTGTCCGTCCGTCCGTCCGTCTGTCACCAGGCTGTATCTCATGAACCGTGAAAGTTAGCGAGTTGAAATTTTCACAGATTATGTATTTCTTTCTGTTGATGCTATAACAACAAATACTAAAAACCGAATAAATTATATATTTATGGTGGGCTCCTATACAAAAAAAAGTGATTTTTTTATAAAAAACAATGGTACGGAACCCTTCGTGCGCGAGTCTGACTCGCACTTGGTCGGTTTTTTATACCAATATATAATTTGTATGGTGTATCTACCTACATTTAAATTTCATAACTCACTATACGAAGTACAAAGGTTGCTTACCATCCCTTGATGATCAATAAAATAGAAATATTCCCTAATTTTAGGTTCTGGCTCCTGACCTTGAATGTAATGAACATGTCGCACTTGGGAATAGTGTGATGCTAATAATATTTTAGAAATTGAGCTCAAATAAAATTTTAAAGCCATTCTATGAGGATTATTGTAATTACAATGACCGTATAATCAGAAGTGTTTATTATGATAGATTTCTAACCTATTTTTCTATACCCAATTATTTAAGCTGGCAACTAAAATAAAATAGGGAGCTATTTTATAATATCCACTTTTTTAATTTTTAGGAAAAACGGATTCATTATTGATTCGTCCTGTCCGTCCGTCCTAGGACACAATGCTTTTACTCCGAGATTGTTGGTGATGCTCAGTTGAAATTTGGAGAGTAGGATATTTTTATGAACTGCTACACAACTAAGTAGGAAATTATGAAAACAAAAAAGGTTGGCCCTCCATACATGACTGAGGGTTGAAAAAAAACACACTTTGGAACAACTTTAAATTTTGGTCAGGGTTAAAGACAATCATGGGTGCCGATGGGTGGCGACAAGTTTATTTCCGGTAGGGTTCCCCTTCAGTTTCCCGAAAAGAGGTTGCGGTGCTTGTGGTGAAGTACCACAAATATCGATTGGCTACGATCTATCGACGAAGTATTAGTAGGTTTTCCTATCATGAATATCTCAGTAGCAGTCACGAACATTGGATTTGTGCCTTATTATATGGGACTTAACGTAACTGGTGAAACGTGCTATTACTATTAGGTACAGTCGGCATTAGAAGTTAGTTAACACTTATCAATATTACACTAATCAGTGCTGATCAGTGTGATCTAATGTAATTTTGTTTTGCGAATTTGTGTAATCATTGATGAAAAATTGTTGTCTTTTACTCCAGTCTGTTAATATGGATCGTTCTAAAACTAAGACGGTCTTATAATTTTGGATATGCATGACGACTTTCATTGCTGACTGTACATACACCTTTGCCTAACCGGGATTACAAGTGTGATATTAGGATATGATCATAAATATTTCCAAAGTGGTACATAAACAATTAACGTACTTACTAAAAAAGAAAATCAAATGCCACAATTTTTTGGGTCTGAATGGCAGTGTTAGTTTTACTTAGGTTTTTAAATCCCTGAGTTTAATATTTTAGGCGATTTTTCTTGGTGTGGTAAAAAAACCGTAACCAACATTTCAAATGCAAGCGCTTCACTAATGACAGACAATGAAATTAAATGACACCGATGACATCTTTTGTAAATTTGTGTTGTATGACAGATGTGAAGAACTGGTAGAGGACCAAATCATACACAAATAAATAACTACGTAAAACAAATATGTAAATTATTAATACTGAAATGTTTAACGACACCACAAAATTGATTATAAGTTAAAATTGATAATTTGAATGAATAATTAATTTGGAGTTATTATTTTGTTCCACAAGGTTACATTTTCCGTACATGGAATTCACATGAATCGAAATCACGATGGAGGGTGCCCGAAGATCATGGAAACTGCGTATGTATAATGTATACCGTATTTGATAAATAAAAACTTTAATAAAATAATGAATGTTTTGTACCATTTGCAGAAGAATTCGTTGCTCACAAATCAAATGTCAACTGCCTGGCTATGGGCCACAAGTCCAACCAAGTGCTGGCGACTGGTGGCGATGACAAAAAAGTTAATTTGTGGGCTATTGGAAGACAGAGTTGTCTCATGGTTAGTACCAATACAAAGCAATAATCTCCATTACCCCTTTGAGGAGCACTCAACACACTCAAAAGAATGATTCTATACTATTTTCAAAATTTTACAGAGTTTAAGTGGACATACAACTCCTGTAGAATGTGTATGCTTTGGCCATTCTGAAGATTTAGTTTGTGCTGGATCACAAACTGGTGCCTTAAAAATATGGGACTTGGAAGCAGCTAAGTTGTTGAGGACATTTACTGGCCACAAAGGAGCAATAAAATGCATGGACTTTCATCCATATGGTGATTATTTAACTACAGGCTCATGTGACAGTAATGTTAAGTTATGGGACACAAGAAAGAGAGGTTGCATTGTTACTTACTCCAGCCACCGTCTTGCTGTCAACAGCCTGCAGTTTAGCCCTGACGGACAATGGATTGCATCTGCTTGTGAAGATGGTATGTTGAAAAGAAAATAATCCATAGTAAAGCTATAATAAATATAATCACCTGAAACTAAAAAAGGTAATTGTCCTATAGGTTTAGTTAAGGTGTGGGATGTGCGTGTTGGCAAAGTGCTCCAAGAGTTTATGGAGCATACTTCAGCAGTGACATGTGTCAAGTTCCACCCGCATGAATTTCTATTGGCTAGCTGTGGAGCTGACCGAACTGTTAACTTCTGGGATATGGAGAAGTTCACTTTGGTTTCCAAGTTTGAAAAGGATAATACTTCTATAAGGTATGATGAATTAATGATACCAAATGGCCTTTGAAACTGTTATTAATTTTCCTTGCTGGTTTAGAGTGATAAACAGCATGCATTCATTAACAAATAAAAAAAATACATGTGATAGTACTTGCAATCTTAACAAAATTTTAAATACTTTTATTTCAATCAAATTAAAACTATTAATTAAAAAGTTTTACAAGTTTTAAAAACACTACTTAGTAATAGAATTTTCACAGTTATTCTTAAAATTATAATTATCATTCTGGAGACTTAAATTTATTTTAATAATTAGTACCTATTCTCGTTCTATGTGAAATCTGTAATCATGAATTTCCATTGTTCAGACACATGGTGTTCAGTGATGATGGTACAACATTGCTTGGTTGTGCTAACGATGGCTTGCATGTGGTTGGATGGGAACCAGCCAGAGTGTTTGACACGGTTCATGGACATTGGGGTCAAATTCATGATATCACAGTTGCACAAACACAATTAGTAAGTCTACTAATATTCATAAATTTTGGTTTAATTCCTGATGCAACTGTACATTTTATTCATTTTCCATTTACTATTGCAGATAGCTGGATCATTCCACTCAACTTATGTGGTTTTATCAGTTGTTGATCTCACTAAAGTTCACCCATTTGGCGGACCTGCTCCAATGTCCTCAACAGTTGCAAGGGACCTTTCACCCTTCCAAAAAGGACACTCAGTCCGCAAAAGCTTCTCAAAAGAAAAACCACCAAAACAAGGTTGGAGATTGCATTATCAAGTCTATAAACCAATATTTAAGTTGTAAAACTAATCCAATTTTTATTTCATCACAGTCATGCATAGACCCACTCCCCTAGACGAAAAGACTGCTGAAGAATCTACATCTGGAACAGAAGCAGATGAGGATTCAGGTGCTGTTATACCCAATATTAATGACTACACTGAGATATTCCGACCTTCTAGAGCATGTGAGTAGTTGACACAAACCCAGCCTAACCACAAAAATTTGCCCAACCTTGACAAAACATCACCATTACAAAAATCGCCAATATTTATTTATTTTCTTTTTTTAGTAACACGCACACCTCCGCCCGCTACCAGTTTGTCTTCAGAAGATTATTCAATAACAGGTGACAACACATTTACTTAGTAGAGTCTCCTTAAACCGCGTGATACTATTAACATATAATACTAAGCGATCTATATTGCGCGATCAGACTCTACGTAATCCGTAATATAATATATTAATATAAAAGATGCGAAAGTAACTTTGCATGTCTGTTACTTTTTCATGCGGCGGCTTTAACAGGTTTCGACGAAATTTGAATATAGTATAAGATGTCTCTAGAACAGCGGTCGGCAACAGGCGGACCGCGAATGTTGGAAATTAGGACTGCCAAGTATTGTTAAATAAACCTAGCTACTCAATTTAAATATTACTTTTATACAACTACTTATTTATGCTTGGAAGCTAAGTAGAATCTAGCTAGTACTTATTTTACAAGTAAGTACCTAAAACTGATTGGAATGGAAGGAAAAAAATACCCTTTTTGTTTCGAAGTAGACAGACAGATTAGACGCAGTAACAAAGCATTATGAGATTTTCATTGGACCTCAATCAAAAATTTCAACGGTATCTGTACACCCTACGTAAAACTACTTGCCCAACCCCTGTTCTAAAATCATATACTATATTCATGGTAGCAGCTCAGGTTGCACATTAATGTGGGTCCACTGTACATAATAACAATGTTATTCACACTAACATCATTACTGACAAACCTACATTTTTGTATATAATATACCTCTAAGGAAGGGTTGGTAGCAACGTTTGTTTCTTCTGTTTGCCTTATAGTGCAAGAGCCAACAGAGAAGTCGAAACCAGTGGTAAACACGTGCCTGCGCGATCTGATGCTCGACGAGCCGGTACCGCTGACGCGACCGCTGCCGCAGCCCTCGCCGCCGCAACGACAGCGGGCAGAACAATACTCGCGCATCCCGACTTCCACCAAAGAACATTACGCTGTCGTGGAAAAGAAAGCTGAAGGTTTCGCAAGTAAGATTTACTCATTATTTGCTACTGGTATTGCGTCTAGCTGTTTATAACTTTAACTATTTGTGGGTTGGTTAGGTTCGGGGGAATTGGTTAATTCTAATAACACCATTTAAGTCTTTTGAGAGCAAAGTAAAAGGCTTTCTCTGCTCCCAAAAAAATAAAAAAATCTCAAAACCTAATAATAACATCCGTTAAGTCGTCCCACCAATCGTGTTCTCCAACTGTACTGAAAATTAGCAGTAATGATTTAAGTATTTTAAAGTTCGTAAAAATATGAGGCTTGCTTCGCAATTATTATGGAAATGGAGCACCTAACGAGTGCGGTATTTGCCATATTCTGCCGTGTCTTACTATAGATAAGCTTCACTATATACAAATAACAAGTTGTTATGGACACCGACGCGTAGTTAGATAGACGTATAGATATATCACATCGGTTATTTAAAAAAAACAGCTGTCCCTTACATTTTGACCTTAGGTATTGCACTTTTGTAGGAAAACGCAATTTTTTTTTTAATAACCGAACTAAAATTTCTGTATAGGGGTGTTCAGAATGACGTACTTACCTACTGAGTACGTGGTAAGCGTTTTCAAGTCGGTGTCCCTAACACCCCGACCCCGTATAATAGTTAGTAGGCCTGTTTGTAAAGAGATATGCTATGCACTATAGGGTATTAAGGGTTTTCTTAACTCATTAAATTAACTTTTATAATATGCTATTTGCTTGATCAGGGGTGACGGACAACACAAAAGAAAATAATACATTCACTTCAGCGCAAGCACTAAGAGATTACGCCGCCAGCCCGCTCACATCAAACTCGCTTAATCGACATAACTCGTACAAAGAGACAAAGTCCACTACAGATTTAAGTAAGTTTTATTAAACATTTCTTTGTAAATTGTTAAATAATGTTTTTCGTGATTATAAAATATAATGTCCTATTTTAGCAACCTCCAATCTCCGGCCCAGTAATAGTGATATATCGTTGGGCCCGCCAACATTAGGACCTCGATCCTTGTCCTTCACCAGAGCAGCTACAGATGCTTCAAGGTATGAATTTATTCTGTAATGTATAGTCGAAGGTGTCCAAAGCATTGTAAAAAAGTGTTTCACGATGTGATTCCAGGAGAAGAATGGAGCCTGCTATTGTTAGAGAAAACGTAACAGTGTCCCGAAGTGTGGAGACGCCCGAAGTTGAAGCGGAGCCAGAGTTTGTGCCGCACACTACCGACAGACCCGTCGGACTTGATCTCGATGAATTTTTACCCGTGAGTTGCACAAAAATCCAGACACTCATCAGTACTTATGAAAAATGGAACATAGACTACTATTTACTATTTTATTACATTATTTATTATATAATAAAATAATAAATATAACGGTACGGTAGTTATGTTTAAGTCCTATGTAATAGGGGGCGAGCTTCTGCTTGTTAATAATTGCATTACATTGGCGTGCTGTGTATGTAATACGATATTTTTTGCGCGTGGTTGCAGCGCGGGCTGGCAGGCGGGAACGCGCGGCGCGGCGCTCGCGGCGGCGTGGAGCCGAGCGAGCAGGAGGTGCTGGGCGTCATGATGCGCGGACACGACTCCATGATGGCTGTACTCACCGCCAGGCAGCGCGCCTTACAGGTGCGCGCACATCTCACTACCATTCCTTTTTTAGGGTTCCGTAGTCAACAAGGAACCCTTATAGTTTCGCCATGTCCGTCTGTTTGTCTGTCGGCGGTTTAGCTCAAAAACTATTGGTACTTGAAAGTTGTATTTTGGCATGAGTATACATGTTAATGACACCAAAAAAATGGTAAAATAAAATTTTGAAAAAAAAAACAATTGTTTAGGGTACCTCTCCTATATGTAAAGTGGGATGATATTTTTTTTGTCCTTCTCATAGTGTAGGATATCATTGGATAGGTTTTTCAAAAATATTAAGGGTTACATTAGGGGTTTTGCAAGACCGTTTTTTGATTAACCACTATGCACGACAAAATTTTGACACATGACACATCAGCTGAATCGGCGGGGTGATGCGAATTGTCATGAATTTCACGAAATTTTCATCAACTTTCAGCGTTCGATTTTATTATGAAAAATATGTCACGGGACCTGTTACATACGATAAATTTGAGGTTAATATCTTCAGTATCGTGTTGAGGTCGGTAAAACGGAGTCAGTCTATTGCCAAATATGCGTAAAATACATATTACTACGCCCTTCCAAAAAGTAGGTACCTTATATGCGCTGGAAATAATGTACATAGGCATGCTTATCGTTTGCTAAAACAATTTGGAAGGGCAAAATAAAAACAGTAACATTCTATCTGCATTCTTATTTTTGCCATTATTCACACACAATTTCTTAAAAAAACCCAATCAAAGTCAAGACAAATATTACTGAAAACTATGTTGTAACATAACACTTCTTAGTGCTGACCGAAAACCCGGGTTTCTTATTTACGATTAATTAGTTGCATTCAGCCTAATCGATAATCGCAATTAAATCGAGTTTGAAAAAAAAAGTTGACACTGAATAAAAACTCACAAGTATAATTTTAAATAATTATTTAATTTTGGAATTAGTCATAATAACCATCTTTTTTAATAATTTCATTAAGTTATTATTAGATCAAAAGCATCTTATAATTAATTAATGAACGTTGACTTCATGGGAAGGAGATTTATTACTAAGTAATAAGAACGACAGAAGACAGTAATCCCAAATAAAAACAAGTCAACATTTTAATGATTAGGCTTAATTCCCGCCGATTTCTTTCGATTTGAAAATTTAAATAAAGAATGCGCTCACAATTCTCATTATTTAAAATAAGTATTTTAATTTTACTAGATATCATTTTAAGAATTTTATTGTGTAATATCTGAAGGTTGGTTAAAGAATGCCCGGGATCTTGGAAGGCATAGTAAATAATTATTATGATCTAACAAGATAAATTATATTTATTCTTCCAAGATTGTGTATCGTATGATGGGGTTATTGTTATGTTACAGCTAGTCAGTGGCCCGAATATATGACAGCCAGTCCTACCAAGGCGTATCGTACTACCCGATACTAACTGGTTTGAGGAGGTCAGATAGGCAGTCGCAGGTCACTCCATTTAAAATACGGTTACGCAGCTGTATCTGGGTAGACTGGAAGCCGACCCCAACAGTTGATGATGATGGTTAACAATCGCCAATTCATATGCCGTTTCAAGGAACATTAGTTTATTGTTTCAAAGCGGTTCACTGTCCAGTGTAAAAAGGTTTTTGAAGTGATAACTTCTTATAGGAGGGTTAACCGCTTCGTAACGTAACGCGTTACGGCACCACTCTGTGTGGCTTCCCTTTCTCTCACGCATACGGCAGCAGGCTTAGATTAGTTTAAGTTATCACTTCTGTCGAGCGTCCCGAGACGCACACGTTTTTTTTTTTTAATCTGCCATTTTTAGGTTATCCATCAAAGGCCGAGTCACTTGAATGAACAGCAATAGATATGAACCAGAACCATCAAGAGTCTACAAAATATACGAGTAAGACTCTTACTCGAGAGTCTTACCGTATACTTTGGATAGTTTTGTTTAAAATGGTTTCTTTTTCATTTTTGGGGTAGCTATCCCTAAACCTAGCCTATCTAAGCAGGTGTAAAAAAAAAAATTGACAATCAAAAGTATTGGAAAAAAGATAAACTAAATTGGAAAGACATGGACAGGCCTTTACCCGCAGTGGGACAGAACAGGCTGATAAATAAAGTAAAGAGTAAATACCCATTAACCAACCCAACCATAATCAAACTACATAATTCTTTTTTACTATTCCTACCGTGATCCTGTGCATTCTACCAATCTTCAGTTATTTCTAAAGAAAAATTCACAATAAATTATCTTTAATAGTAAAAAATGCCTACAATATAAATTGGAACAGCGAACGAATTCTAAATTTAAATTTTGAGATGGATAAAAAAATCGGCGCGAATTTAGTCATAATATCAGTCCGTGCTGTTTATTGCTGGGTCTTTACGAAAAACAATTAAGATTACCATTATAAAAGCCTAAAAATCATTATAATAAATATTTACTGTATTTTACGCTTAAAATAAATTTATTTTAATCTTCATCAATCGATTTCTTAAATTTCTCAATTTAATTACTCGAGTTGATCAAAGATTACAAAAAATAATCGATTGGAATAATCGCTTTCACACATCACAATAATTTAAAAAAAAAATGGTCGTCTATTTCAAAATACAAATTGAGCGGTGGTAATGAATATTATGTGTTATTAGTCCCGTATTAGTAAATAACGCTAAGATCTGGGCATTTTCATGCGGTTTATAATATTTGGAATGATATTTGTCATGTTTGTTACCGAATCTATACGCGTGTGTGTGTTATATGTGAAAAATAAAAATGTAAACACGCACGATTGGCGCGAAACTTCGACGTTAGATTTCAAAATGCATCATTACCACTGCTTATTTAAATTGAATTAAGGATGAATTAGCCGCATAATTAAATGACGAGTTGATTATTGTCCATATAGTGGAGCTCGAATGTTCGAAAACCACAATTTTTATGATTTTTAGCCTCGACCAGCACAGCCGTCAAAATGGCGATGACCGTATTTATGCACTTGAATTTTATAAGGGTAAATTAAGATACTTGCGCGCTATTTACAGAAGTTTTAATGGCGTTGATATATGAATTTTTTATTCAACTTTCTTAATTAACGCACACTCACAGTATTTAATAATCAGAAAATTAAATCTTTGCATAAATTATGAGGATGACGAATGACTTAATTGCTAGCCCCTTTCGGGGCCCATACCAACCCAGCGGAGGTTTGTTCGTCGAGCCCCTTTGGGGGCCCGTACCGAACTATATGGTTAAGTAAACCGTTCGTGACTTATCAAGCTTTAAAGTACCAATTTTCGTTAGAGACAAGTTTGCCCCCCATCTACCAACTAAACGGTTGTAGGCAATAGTACCTATATATTATAACGAAGTTTAAAGGAAAACTATCACACTTAGTGGGCTTTACAAGGTTACGAGTAATAGTCGACCAATTGTATTTGACTCGAAAATTTTGAACAACTCCATAGAAATGTCGATAGGTGGCGCTAAGCGTCAATTGTATCGCGGTATTGTTTCATTCCTAAATACGTTTTATTAGTATCAAACACAAAGCTCCCCCAGGTAACTATAACTGGGGGAGCTTTGTGTTTGATTTGTGTGTGAAACAAAATTGAGGAAGTAGTTTACTAAAACTACTTCCTCAATTTGTAGCACTCTGTCAAGTATTTAAATTCAAAACATCGGCTATGACAAGTCTTAAACAAATCTCAAAAAAAAAAACTTTCCGTGCAAAATTGACAAATTAGGTAGGCAGTTATGTTTGGCTTTTAGTTAGAGCATGGTACGAAACTATCAGTCAGCGAATACGATCCGCACTTGGCTGTTATAAAAACTACGGAACCACGCGTAGTGTAGGGTACACTACGCGTGGCCCGACACGCACTTGACCGGTTTTTTTGTATACCGTAATGTCGATCTACATGTTCCACAATAGCAGTCGAATGAAGCTTTCGCACACACTTTCAACTCGAAACCACGCCAAATATCTGTGTCACAACTCCAGTAGTGTACCAAGTCCAACAACGCAACGTTGAGGCGTTGAAAATTCTACGGTTTGTGACACGATATCTCCAATGCTTGGAGTATCGAGTCCTTTAGGTTAGCCTTTTAATAAAATATTTTTTCGGAATTCTAAACTAACTCCAACATTTCTCTCTATATTTTCAGATCTTTCATTCCGTCCGAGTTAATAAAAGTCTGAGATCTGCATTAGAATCTGTTATTGCTCTCGAGGATACGTCCGTCATTCTCGACATACTTAATGTTATGGCACATAGACCGTAAGTTTCGTGTTTTTAATTAATATTAATTGGATAATGCATAATATTTACATTATTCCTAATAATATAGACTAATACTGCTTGTATTGTATTGTATAGCGGGCTGGTTTCCGCAACTCCACGTCTAAAGCGCGTATTTTGCGTGCGGGTGGGAACTAATACTGCTTTTATTTACTTTGTTTCAGATCACTGTGGAATTTAGATATCTGCCTATTAATGTTACCGAAGATATATGAATTATTGCAGAGCAAATATGAATCGTATGTATACTGTAGTATTTATTCGCATTAAGATTTAAATGTATTTTTTGTTTCTCATTTTAGAACATAATGTTGCTTCTTTAATTTACAGATATATGCAGTGTGGTTGCAATGCATTGAGGCTCATAGTGCGTAACTTCTCATCTGTGGTGAGAGCTAATGTAAGTGCCCCAGTGCGTACTTTGGGTGTAGACATTCCCCGTGAAGAGCGGTTTTCTAAATGCATGCAGATACATCGACTGCTGCTCGACGTACGGGCTTTTTTGCTCAAACGACAAACGCTCCAGGGACGCCTCGGAGCTGCCTTTAGAGATCTTCATAACCTCATGCAACAGGGACTTGACTGACACATTATTATTTTTAGGACCACATGATGAAAATATGTCAGTTGAAATGCAAGGACTGACAAACTAACTTCCCATTATTATTAACATTTTATAGATTTAATTTTCATGAAATTTTCTCACTGTTGACATAAGCTGATTAATATAGAACTCACTTTTTGAAATGCAAACATACAGCTACTTAACATTTGTATTTATTAACAATAAAGGATAATAATTAGAAAAACTTTTATTCTGACCTGTTATATCACATAATGGAAAAAAAAATATTTCCCCTTGTAATGGGATTTTTAAAGAGAACCATTTTGTTAGTGTGTGTGTGTTTAGTATGAAATTACAATATTGTGATTATGGGAAAGTTATCAATTTGTATGAAAACTATTTCTCGGTACAGTTTACTTGAAATGGAGCTCTTTAAAGCAGTGTTCAGCAAAGTGCTTGCCGCGCGCGGCACACTGCTGTAGGTACTATACATATAATAATAAATATAGACAATAAACAGACAGGAAAAAAATACCTACTTAAATAGCCACTTATCATGCAATAGATTTTTCATTTATGGTGTACCTCCCAAAATTTTCGGATTTTCTATATTGACATTGAACACAAAAAGTTTGCTGAACTGCTAGCATTGTTTCACATATATTTCTGGCACATTATGTAAAGTAAAGGATTAATACAAACAAAATAAAAATACTTAAAATTAAATATATTCATGTATTACAACAGTTTGTATTAACATATATAACAATTTTTACTATATTACTTGTCATACTTAGATTAATTACAGATCAATGCTACTCAAGAAACAATATTTATTTCTTCCTTTTACTGTTTGTCAGTGAACTGACTGAATTTGGATTAGGTCTTTTCATCCTATTAAACTTTTCCATTTTCTTTGCTAAAATATCATCTGAAACATCTTTAATCATTTCACCACTGCTTGGTTCAGTTTTTACATTATCCATCTCCATTAGCCTTTCAATCTCTGGGTTCATACCTTTGAAAGACAGTCTGCCTTCAAGCATTGTTTCACAAAATGTAAAGCTTGACTCTGATATAAAGTTGCCCGATGCGCTTCTCATTTCATTTGTAATAATATCAGAATATAAACCGCCATGGTCTCGTGTGTTTTCTAATTCTTTCTCTATTCTATCTCTTGTTTTCTTCATGAACTTCATATCCAGTACAGATTTAGGTAATTGTATTTTTTTTGTTATGCTTGCCATTGTTATTGCGTTCAATAAAGCTATAAATGACTACTAATGAAGAGATCAGACTTGTTGGACTAGCTCAGTGATGGATTTTGAAGAACCCAAAATCCAATGTTTGAGAACCATACAACCCCGTAACTCCAAGGTGGAAATCTTTGCGAGTGTTGGTTACAATTTAAAGAACTACACTATTGCTCTCTTTGTGTTAAGCAACAAATTCAAAAACAATACTTGTCGCTTCTGTGGTTTATGTAAAACACGTTAGTTCACCACACGAATTTAATCAATAAATAACCTAACCTATTCCTCAAGTCCTGTCACAATAGTGCACAACCTAGGGATGGGCAAAACATATAGATATATCGAAATATCGATATTTTTCAAACAATAATCGATATATATAGTCGATATTTTTAATCGCGATAAATTGATATTCGATATTTATTTTAGAGTATCGAATTCGTGTCAATTTCGATATTTTTTAACGCAAGTTTGGTTTCGTGTTTAATGTTATTAGATACTCCTTGCATGCTCCTCGCGTATCGTTATCTTTAAAAAATCCCGCCACAATCTTTATGAAAAGCAATATAACAGTAAGACTATTGGCTGCGTGCACGAAAATACTAATACTATTAAAAATATAGTTCGGTATGGGCCCCCAAATGGGCTCGACGCGCAAACCTCCGCTGGGTTGGCATCAACCCCGAAAGGGGCTAGCAATTATATCATTCGTCATCCTTATTATTTATATAAATATTTAATATTCTGATTATCAAATACTATGAGTGTGGGTTAAATAGGATAGTTGGAGAAAAATTACATAATACAACGCCATTAAAACTTATGCATATAGCACGCAAGTTTCTTAATTTACCCTTATAAATTTCAAGTGCATAAATACGGTCATCGCCATTTTGACGGCAGTGCTGATCAAGTCTAAAAATCATAAAAAATGTGGTTTTCAAACATTCGAGCGTGATCATTCGAAAACTGACGATATATCGATATTTTTCACTCGATAATTATCGATACTGTTTAAAAATATCGATATATTTTTTTCACTTGCCCATCCCTAGCACAACCATATTACCACAGATAGTAATACTCGATTGCACAATATCAATCATCATCATCAATACTGTCAACTGTCAAGGCCCATTGTGATCAAATAGAGGACGAGGAGACCTTAGATGATCAATCATTTGTTTCGATCTGCTTATCTATCGTGAAACGGTCGTGAATCTAATTGACACAAGGCACACATTTGTGTCGTTTGTCTGACAAATCACAATAGGAAGTGGTGAGAAGTCTCAAAAACCGTAATTGTTGTACGGTTTTATTCTGTTGAACGAACATCACTACCTTCAGAACTGTCATCATTCCAAAATGTAATGTCAACTAATCGCCTGTCAAAACAAAGAAAGCATGTTCTGTGTTTTGAAATGTGAATTTATTTAATATTTTGTAAGTTGCGGTTTATTTAGAGCACATCATTCAACCTAGTTCTGGAAACATCATGCAGCTTTCCGAAATAGATAACGTTAAAATCTATAACCTCAGCGTTGGAAAGTCTCTTCCTGATGTAAGTCATAATAATTATTCTAAATAACCTAACCATGTAGAAAATTGAATTTAACAATACATATAAATGTTCTTTTTATATAGTGGCTGACGGAAAGGAAAAAACGTGCTCTTTTGAAAAAGAATGTAGACCTGAGACGAAGAATTGAATTGATTCAAGAGTTTGATATGCCAGGAGTGAGCACTAGCTTGCGGGTTTCTAAAGATGGACAATATATAATGGCTTCAGGCATCTATAAACCAAGGATTAAATGCTATGATGTTAATAATTTGTCCTTAAAGTTTGAAAGGTGTCTGGACTCTGAAGTTATAACATTTGAAATATTAAGTGAAGATTATTCAAAAGTAAGTAACATAATATTTTCATAGACTTATGCTGGATATCTGTTTAGAAAGAATATAGTTGAAATAATGAATTTTCCTCTTTTCAGATTGTGTTTTTGCAATGTGATCGATATGTTGAATTCCATGTAGGACATGGTCGTCATTATCGCCTTAGAGTTCCTCGGTTTGGAAGAGATATATCTTACCATCGCCCATCATGTGATCTTTTTGTTGTTGGTGCCTCCTCAGTATGTGGATAACTTGTTTAAAATTTACTGGTTCTATGTAATAATTAATATACTTATGTGTTTTATTAAGTAGTCAAAATGTTTGTTTACAGGAAGTGTATAGATTGAATTTGGAAATTGGTCAGTTTTTAGCACCATATGTAACAAAAGCACATGAAATTAATTGTTGTGCTGTAAATGAGGAACATGGATTATTAATGCTTGGCACAGAATCTGGCCATGTGGAGGCATGGGACCCACGCACTAAATCAAGACAAGGAATACTGGATTGTGCAATGCATTGTACAGATTCTGAATACAAGTATGTAAAAACTGTATAAAAATATTACATTGTGATTAGTTTTACTTATGATTTACTCTAATTTTTCGTTTTCATTTGTTTACAGAAATGACAAACTGCCTGCTATAACTGCAGCAAAGTTCGATGGTCCTCTGAGAATGGGTGTAGGCACATCTACCGGTCATGTGCTGTTGTATGACATAAGATCAAGTAAACCTCTGCTTGTTAAAGACCACATGAACGAAATACCTATAAAATCATTAGAATTCCATAAAACAATGAATTTCGTTTATTCCATGGATGCTACTGTTGTGAAGATATGGGATAAAAATACAGTATGTTTACCCAAACCAAGAATTTGTTTTAATTTTTATATTGAAAAACATACTTAAATTATAATGTTGTTGTTTCAGGGCAAGCAATACACAAGCATAGAATCATCAGCAGATTTCAATGATTTATGTGTTTTCCCAAACACAGGATTAAGTATGATGGCAGTTGAAGATCAAAAAATGCAAATATATTACATTCCGTCATTAGGTATGTGTAGTAAAAGTTGAAAACAACACCATAACAAATAAAAGTGCTTGGGCATTAAAAATTAAACTCTAGTTAAAGTTTAGAAGTATAACTTTGAATAGAGTATACTTACCGATATATAAACCTTTATGTACAGTCACAAACATAACACATAAGTAAGATTCGAAAGCAATTTCTTCCTAAAGTGTCAGTAGAAATTTTACGATGTTGAAAACATAGTATTCTCGAAACCATAATATTATGAAGTGTGTCTCCAAGCTGCTATCATTATTTCACAAGAAAATCGCTTTTGCATTATAATATGAGTATAAGGTATTTATACTGTAAACATATACCTACTTTATATAACTTAACTAAAAGACATTGTACTTTCTACCAGGTCCTGCGCCCAGATGGTGTGCTTTCTTGGATAATTTGACTGAGGAGTTAGAGAGCTCGGCATCACAAACAGTTTATGATGATTACAAGTTCATTACTAAACAGGAACTTGAATCACTGGGATTGGATCACTTGCTGGGAACAAATCTATTAAGAGCATACATGCATGGGTAAGACTTGCTTTCTGGATTTGTAGATTGTTATTTTTGAATATCACATTCATTCATCTGATAACATTCTCCAATTTATTTGGGGTCAGTGCAGCATGTTGGTTTCGTCCATTTCATACTTCCGTAAGAGATGTCATCTCAGTGGTCACCCACATTCTAGTCATATCACCTGTCACACAGCCCATTCATCATATATTTGGTGTCAGCCAACTCTTATAGCCACATACAAATTCAACATTTCCTAACAATATTTTCCTCCGAAACATCAGATTCGTTTTTCTAATAAGTCAATTAAAATTACAGATACTTCGTTGATGTGCGTTTGTACAAGAGAGCGAAATCAATCGCAGATCCATTCGCGTTCGAACAATATAAGAAACGTAAGATTAGAGAAAAGATTGAACAGGAGAGACCATCCAGAATTAAAGTTGAGGACAACTTACCCAAAGTTAACAGAGATTTGGCATCCAAACTCATGGATGATGGAGGAAAGAAGAAGAAACAATCGGCTAGCCTACTCAAAGATGACCGTTTTAAGGTATGCTTAAGTTTTAAATGTATATTTCTATGAATGACCTAGTCATTATCATTGATGTTTACAATTTTTTTTATAGGCCTTGTTTGAGAACCCTGATTTTGAGGTGGATAGAGGAGCTGAAGAATATCGTTTACTCAACCCAGTTTTGTCCAGGTTTGATAAAAACAAGGAGAAGAAAGTGGAAGCTGAACCTATGCAGGTAACAAACAATATTAAAGATTATTCCCTGTCTTCTCTTTACATGTGCTTGTTTTTTATAGGCTTTTTGAATAATGTGTCCTGGCCTTATACATAAAATCCTCTTTTATACTTGAAAGGTTTTGTACTTTTTATTTACTATCTAAAAAGGCCTACATCAATTAAATGTGTGAACTTCAACATTTTTTGTTTTGTTTTCTGCAGGTGGAAGATACGGAAGATAAAGATTCTGATATGGAACTGTATGAGACTAGTGACGAAGGCGACAGTTCTGATGAAGACCGATCGTGGGTCAAAGAAGTTAAAAAGCAACACAAAATTATTAGAAATAAATCCCGAAGAGAAGATGACTCGCAACCCAACGAGGAGCAAGATTATAACACGAATAGAGCCCCAAGAACTACTAATATTATTAAAAGTATATCACGGGTGAGCAAAGCTAGTTTAGGAGATCGATTATCTAAAGAAAGCTTTTCAACAATGGTAACCAACAGCGGTGGAAACCGCGAAATGAGATTCAGTATGAGAGGGAAGAAGTCAGAATCGGAGAATAATCGGCAAATGAAGAAACACCATCAAGAGAGAAAACAATTTGTGCGACGAACGGGATTTTTAACGAAAAAGAAACTTCCTAAGTCATACTGATAACATTAATTTTAATAGAAATAAAGTGCAGATTGCATATTAATACTTACATCTTTTATTTTTGAATATTTACCTGGTGGCTTGCCACCCCATACTCTGGTAGGCAGAGAAAGATGTTGCAGTTGCAAGAAACTTACATTGGACACCGTGGATGGACAAAGCAAAGCAGCTAGGCACAAGATGTGTGACTCGCGACTAGCTAGACGAGATTTACTGATATGGTCGCGTGTTAGCCCGTAAAACCAAATGATTTAAGATGGAATAATATTAGACTCTATTGCACCGTTTATCTTTCTTTCTGGCTTATCAAAGTTCATTGTCCGTAGTGGGCGCTTACTGCTTAGTTTATATCTCTTTATGTGCTCTAACACAAGTTGTATGTAAAACAGACCATACTTAAACAAACCTTCCATTGTAATAAGTCTTGATAATCGAACAAAATATTAACATATGCTTTCCAATATGGACAAAACTTGCAGGGTCGCGGTGTAAACACAATGACATTAACATCGCATTGGCTATTATCACTGCACTGACTCACTGCAATACCTACATGTACACATTCGATGATGTTATTACATTAAAAAAAAAACATTGCAGTGAATCTTTATCTGTTGTTGACAATGTATCCTTTTTAACTCACTTGGAAAGTAAAGTTTAATTTTAGTAATTGTTAACTCATTCGTGAGCATAGAAAAAATGCAAAATGACAACGCTTCGTACGGCAGTGGTAAGCACAATAAGCTTTTAATTACCTACCGTCATTATTGAAATCTTAGTTGTTTGCTACATAAATGTTCAATTATTAATATATTATCATTTCGTATAATGTGCGTATTGGTAATTAATGTGTAGATATGGGTAATAAACTGAATAATGTGCATTTTTTTAATGATTATGTAGCTAGTGATTTACTGGATAGCCATGTACTGGGGAACGACAAGCGCGCTGAACCAGCAATGGAGAGATCTACCAGGTCCAGTCTCGACGCCAATAGTGTGGACGTGAGTACCTGTTAATCATTTGTATACCTCAATACAATGGGGACACTGTGCGAATTCGACCCCGAGTCTTGCGTAAGTACCACAAGTGAAAAGTTAAGTAATGTAATGTGTTTACGTCGCTATGCGCATGCGTATATTTGTATGAATAAGTATACCATTATAATATAAGTACACCAGTGTGGTGCGAGGCAGCAGGATGACGTCCATCGATCAATTATGTTTAGGGGCGATCAATATCGACTGAAATGTAGTTTGACCTTCTTCTTCCTTACTTTTCATTTAAAGCCCCTCATACCTTGATACTGCTTTCCAGATTGGAGAAATAACGGAGTCCCCTGATACTGAATACATGAGTACTTCTGCTATTTTACATTATTGTAAATCGAAGGTAATATTTTTTGACGGATCTCTCACTTTCATTAGTCTAACGATATCGACAATCGTTGATTAATATTCCTGTGTTATTCATTACAGATATTACTCCCATACCTAAAACTGTTAACTATCATGGGACTGCGGCCGGTACTGGATGTATCGAATTCCTCTAGATGCATTATATGTTGCTCACATTTTCATTCAATACAAGTTGCAATACTCATGTTTTTAGGATATGTACTTCAATATATGGCTTGTTTCAGGTAATACAAAGCATTCATGTTACTAGAATTTAAATGCCTGTAGAGTTCCTTGTTAAAGTGTCTTATGTTTCAGGCGGGACCGAGGGTTCTGCTACAAGTTAGTACCTCTGGCATTAACATCCTCACTCGAATATGACAATTACAAAGAAGTCTGTTATGGAAACGTTATATTCACATATATTGGACCCAGTATATTACATTTTGTGGGATTTTTGTACGCTTTATATTTATTCCGAATCTCAGATAATGAACAATTACAAAATCTAATGGAAAGAGTGAGTAATTTAACTTAATTCTGAATTTACACATGGCGCGAAAAATAGACTTCAAGCTATTTTTGTTTAGGTGTTTCTACTATCGTCGTATTCACCTCAAGGGATGCCCACGACGAAGCCAAAACGCCTTCTACGCATGTTGTGGTTCTTCATAATACTCAGCGTCCTGTGGATGTGCCTATCATTGTGTTCAGTCAACTTGATGCTGGCTAGAGGCAACATCATCTTCAGATGGATGGAGAGAAGGTAAAGAGAAACTTACTTTATAAATAAATATGTACGTCACAGGTAACACTTCGAAAACTATCCTTACAGCTACGCCATAGAGGCACTATAGCGGTTACAATGTCAATTGAAATCAAAAGCTTTTAATCACTTTATTCCAGTTCAAACGAAGTAAGAATGCTGCTGAAGATCTTACTGATAATATGCACATTGATACACGACATGGTGCAGGCGACGATCATCACGAGCTACTGCCTGCAGGCGCAGCTGCTGCAGGCTCATCTCATGTTCCTCAAGGAGCGCCTTCTAAACCGAACCATAACTCCACTAAACTGGATGAGAGTGAGTTTCCCTTTTACCATGTTTCGTTAAACAATCATTTGAAACCTCTTGTATTGTATTCACGAGTGTGTGTCATATGAGTCTTATGTCATTACAATAAGATATTAATTGGAATGATTGATGCGCGTTCGTGAATTGCAACATCTATACTATGTACTTACAAACAAACAGAGCCTTGCATCATTCGGATATTTGCGTACAAACAAAAAATGCGTCTAATCACTAATTTTGTCCTTTCAGGAAATAGCAGAATTCCGTAAACTGTTGAAATATTTGAATGACGACCTCGCACCCGCCGTTTGTTTGTTCACCATTGTTAACATATCATGGGCAAGTTCTGGGCTTATGTGGCTACTCAACGTGGACAAGGTGGACACTGAAACCGAGCCCTTAATTGGTATCAGCATTCTAAATGAGCTCTTGTGGATATCAGCAGTAATAGTACCATTTATACAGGTAATTATTATGAGAATAAGAGAACAATACGCTTTCACGCCAATACGTATCACCAATACGCTTTTTTGTCATAAGCGTTTGGTATTGAAAGCTTACTGGTATTGGACAGGTCACACTAAATCACAACTAACAGAGTTCAAAATAGCGTGCAAAAGGAGATTAACTGCGGTGTGTCGTGTATGTTCGCACAGTTTCACTTAAAACTTCAAAGCTAAAAAAATTTCAGACCCAACTCAACTTCAACTTTGCCGGCGTTATTGTAAATTTGAAAGCCCTCTTCCTGCTTTTGTTACGTTGAGATAATTTGCAGACCACGTTAAACGTTACTTTAACAATTTCAGGCGGCTCGTCTGTCGAAGGAGTGCAGACGCACACAGTCAGTGGGGCACGAGCTGTGCGTGCGGCCGTTCCTGCACCAGGACACGTCGCAGGAGGACATCACGACGGTGCTCATGTACGCGTCCACGCTGCGCCTGCACGCCAAGCTCTTCCACTACCCCATCGCCGGCCGATATCTGTGTCTCGTACTCACCGTCACCGTCATAGTACTCTTCTCACTCGGCATGTGCCATTTATTACAATAATTTATCAATAATAAAAATATTAATTTAATTTTCTTATTTTAAATAGAAATTGAATCACCAACTAGTAAGTTTACGAGTTGTAAATTCTCGTTGTGGAAATAAATGTAATTTAATCGTACTAACAGTTATTTCAATTTGTATCATTTCGCATACGGGATTACGTACTGAATAAAATAATAAAGCTTTTTTTCAATTTTATTTTCTGTTCCAACTATTTTGGCACTAACTGTAAACTTAATTGTTTTGGTTAACACGTTAAATAAATCTATTCATCAAACAACATAAACTTCAATTCGAGTAAAAACAATATCATCCTAGATCTACAAACATTATGTCATAATTATTCGTTATACATTTAATTCTGCGACACGGAGGATTATACAAATGGAGTGCTAGTTATTACCTAACACGTCAGGCTACTCCGTGTCGAGCATGGCGAGCCGGGCCACCTGCGCGCCCCACCACGAGTGCACGTCGTGCAGTACGGGCTGGTCGCGAGAGCTGCTGCTGTTGTGCGACACGCGCACTCCACTCTTCACGGACGCTGTTGACACATACGAATACCATATTGAATTTGGTCTTGCAAGTTTTGGCCCAGCTAAATGTGAAGTATGTCGTGCAAGTGACAGAAAGAAGGGGGCCATATTGAATAGATATTCCAAAAACAATGATTAATGAAAAGGATCTCCATCACCCTACCAGTGAATAAAGATTGGGGCTTTTGTTTTGAGCACATCTTGGGAAGTAACAGCAAATTGTATAGTTATACCAATCATCTATTGGATATCAAAGGACTATAAAGAAATAAGAATGTTATATAAGTATAACGAATGGTGCATTATAATACTAACTTATTGTTAATGTTAGCTATCAAAATGTTGTGAGCAGTGATAGTCTAGTGGTGCTCGTCGGACTGCCAAGTCATAAGTCCCAAGTTCGAACCCAAGACACGCACCACACCAGGTGATGGACTAACCACATGATAAAATAGAGAGAAAGAAGAAGTAGTACAAAATGGAGCACTCACACTTACAAGAAGTCTTCTTTATGAGGGCAGGATGTGGATCACTGAGAGTTGGCTGAAGATACTTCTTGATCGGGCTCTCAGGTCTACAAGTAAGCAAAAATAAACATGAGGGCACATTAAAATATATATATTAGCTCAAATGATAAATGGAAAGTTATTCTTAATTTTACCTCGGAATCGTGACGGATGGCAATCCAGGCCTCTTGAATTGGCATTTTGTTGACGATCTTTTCGGTTGTGGATCAAACGATGACGATATATCTGTAAGATAAAAAATGTTTTACTAATAAAATTATGTTAATCTCAAGGAAATTATTGATTAACGACAACTTACTAGATATAACTGGCTGTGAAGTGGACTCTGTTATTTCTGTGCGTCCTGTGTTAGCGATCACCTGCTGAAAAAGAATTTAAAACCTTGTATTTTTTCTTATAAGATTTATAGAACTCAGTTTTATTTCAAACGCATACGATGGGCACCCACCTGAGCTTCACTTTCCAGTTTTTCTTTGTCAACTTTCTCGCTGCTCATGTCAACAGCTTGTTCATTTGTTTTCCTCAAACCAGCGATTAAACTCGTTTGCTGTTTCTGTAATACAATCATGGCATCAATATTGAGTTAGGTGAATAAAACACAGATATTTGAACTTTAAAAAAATTGCAAGTCATATTCAAGAATTGTTCGGAGAGCCGCTAGTTCATAATAAATGTAAAGATCATTGTAACATTGACCTTTTTTTAATATTAAAAATAGGCTTGTAGGTAGGGGCCGGTTCTTGGGAGAGAAAACACACGCCTAGGTCTCGGTGGCATTGAACTTACGCTACTGTTGGCGCGTATCTTCTTGAGGCAGCCCTCGAGCCACGTGCGTATCGTTTGCTTGGCGACTTCCTCCTCGATCAGGAACTCGAACTCTTCTCGTGCCAACAACTCTTCCATCTGCAGTGACTTGCGAATGTCCACCGTGCGGTATGACAGCATACTGGAACCATTTCATATTTTTGTTATAGAAAGAGTAATTCAAAATGTTTTATAAAAACCGTGTATAAAACTCATCATTATGAAGCACTGTTATTATGGGAATTAACTTGAAAGCGCAAAAGAAATCTTCTGTTTCAGACATGATGTCGAGTTATGGAGGGAGATCTCGTCACTTTTTATAAGCTGACACTTTATGTAACAACAATTAGATTTTATGAAAGACGTGTGCTATACAAGGTGTTGTTTTGCAACCTCGTCAAATTCTAGGAGGTTACTATGCTAATGATTCTCGACCCGAATCAATAATAAAATGAGTTGGTAATTTTCTTTTTTTTATTTATTTACTGAAATCGGTAACTGTGAACCACCCGTGGGCCGTCTGATCCCCGCTTTATAACGTCGCTTACACACAAACAAAAAACCTCAAACGTTTTTTCGATAATTTTATAATCCCTAAACCACGTTAAGGGGGTTATTCTGAAATATTGACAAATTTAAACAACAAAAAAACGCAGTGTTTTTTAATAATTTACTAGGTACCGTAATTTATATTGATTATTTATGTCTTTTGTGACAACATCCTGAATTTTGACGAGGATGCAAAACAACACCTTGTATAGCTGCCTAGTTGTTTTTTTATATTACATAAGGGCTAGTATGATGATTCGTCTCCCCAACTGCCAGACACTTTGTGTGGTAGAAAACCCCCGCCAGACACTTTTAAAGTAGGTTAAATTATAAGTTAACTTACGTCATTTCATTGAATCTTGGCCAATTACGTAATCATAATAGCTGTGTTATTTCGTGATTTCCGGATAGGTCCCTTGTATTTTTTATTCCATCATAATAAATAACCACTATACTTACTTGATGACGTCATGGAAAGTAACATCTTCACCGTTGTGTAGTCGCTCGAGCTCATAGCACATGTACTTGAACAACAGCCTCTCCTTGTGGGTGTCGCATTCTAGACGACCTTTCAGAAGCCGCAAAATGAATTTCACCTACAAATAACGATATATTTAAATTCATATAGACATTAACATAAGGATGAAATTGCAATGATTAACTTGCGCTCGTTATGAGCAGAAACTATACGATATTCGAACCCACCTTTCTAACAGGTATAACGCCTTTTTGATGAACATCCACGACGTTCCATGTATTCTGAAAGTTTCTTATGTCAGCGTAAGACAAGAGAGCGTCTTCTTCGTTTGAGTAGAATAATGAAAAGTTCTCCATGATAATAGCTGCGAAGTACAAACATAATGGTACAGACGTGTAATAGTTTTATGCAAAACAAAGGTTATTTTACAGTGACCAGTACCACCACCCATGGTGGAGTAATTACAGTGCATTTGAAAATGTTGGGACATTCCAATGTTTTCTTTAAAGCTGAAAATGTGTGCCCTAGGGTTGAAACCCTTTTTTATCACCCTAGAGTATTGTATGAATTGTAATAAAACCTACCCTAAGGGATGACAAGTGTTGTTTAAATGATCACATTTATTACACCGCTTTTTCACCCATTCAGACTTGGGCAACTACAGTACTAACACAAGTTATTATGCCTTGTGACAGGGATTGTAGCTGCGCTTTTTTTGTCTTTTTGACATTAAAAAGTGCCCTAATGGTCTAATTGAAATAAATGCTTTGACTTTGATTTTACTTAAGAAAAATAAAAATCATGAACTGACCCACAAGCAGGTTGAGCACAATATACGTAATAATGACGTAGAAGGTGCAGAAGTAAGCGAGCGAGGCGGTGAAGTTCCCGCAGTCGGTCTCCCAGTAGTTGTCGGCGGGCGTGCAGTAGGGCGGCGCCACCATGCAGTCGTGCATGATCTTGTTCCAGTCCTCGCCCGTCACGATGCGAAACAACATCGCCACGCTGTGGATCGGCGAGTTGAAGTTTGCGCGTCTGTCGAGTAGTGTGAACTTGATTATAAGTATTCTTCTTTATCGTGTACTTAGTGCCTGAGCTGGTGGTCTTCCATGACGTCTTAAAGCAGTATTGTTTAATCTTATTCCAGAGTGGGAAAGCGATGACACTAGACGATAGCTTCGTCTCTTTCTCACGCTGGAATGACAACTGCTTTAAGACGTCATAGTAAACACCTGGTGTCAGAAATTTTATGCCGCCATGGGCCTCTAGCAAACACTCTGACTAGGCTTTACATGTCGTCGAGAAGTATCTCTCAGGAATGCTGGTATTTTATGTATTGCTATAATAATTCTATAAGGACTTACAAACAGAAAGCCCCCGACTCGCCTGGCATGTTTAGAATATTAGTCCAGACCGAAACACAGCTTTCTACTTTTCAAAAACTGACAGAAGTTTTTGTGTGTGACGAGAAACATGATAAAAACTTCACAAGTGAATTCCAACCGTAAAAAAATGCTTACAAATAGAGTTTTAAACAGTTTCGGTAAAAACGACGCTACTTGCACTCAAACAGGACTACAAAATGATTATTTACCTGCCAATGCCTTCACCATATTTGACGTTTCCAAAAACAATGGTCCCCGCCAAAGCGTAGAAGAAGACGAGCAGGAACATGCCGAAGATGATGAAGAAGCTCTTGCAGACGCTCACGCCGACCGTCAGCATCAGCATCTTGAGCGTCGTGTGCTTGCCCGTGATCGTGAAGAAGCGCAGGATCACCACCATGAAGCCCACGAAGTAGGACAAATCGTTCTGGTAACACAAGATAAAGCTGTTCATCATAATCATTTATTCGAAAAAGTTTACTGTTGTACGTAGGGCTCCCGCAAACATCAACCCGCTTCAACGGACCAGTGCTGTGCTTCACCACCGCCATTGGTCAATTTTGAGGGGGGTGGGGCACTCACGCTCGCTCATAGTTAAAAACACACAGCACAACACAGGATAAAAAAAAATATAGTCCGGTTAAGCAGACGACAACCTCTTAGGTTGAACTGCGAGATGCCATTCATAAAAAAAAAAACAGGATAAAAACGTTTAGATACCAAACTTTACACACTACTACATATCATACAGACTAAACGGTGACTTACCTTCAAAGTAAAATGCATAAAGATCCAGATACATCCAGCGACGGTGACGAGCAGATCGTATCGATTGCGGCGACTTTGCCAGTAGCCGCGCGGCGTGAACGCGATGGTCTTCAGAAGTACTTCCACTACGAACACCAGTGTTAGCATAGCCGATGTGAGCGCCAGTTGTTCGGTGTACGGAGAGTAGCGAGACCACTGGAATATGAAGGGCTTACATTGAATACAGCTCAAATGTGTATTTTGTAATCGTCTTTTAACTTTTTTGTAAATGTAGTATAGACAAATAAATAAAATTTAAGTGTCTGTAAGTTCAAAATAACAAAATCATAAAAAAAAACAAATATCAAATTAATCAGCTTTTTTGTCTTACTGTTTGTTCGGGCTAATCTCTGAAACAGCTGGACCAATTGTGACGTGACTTTCACTGGAAGATAGGTGATGTTATAACTAGGCATCGGATATTCGGATGCAAATTTACCTAAAGTTTGAGTGTTGACTAGTATGGAGCGCGCGTCAGTATGGGAAAAGCAGTTTATTTAAAAAAACACTAGTCTAGTTACTTTTTTGTTTAGCTCCAGATGAATTATGCCCAGACATAGGTATTTACCATTTTGTTTTAGCATTCGACATTTCAGCACAAAAATACGAATTCAAATAGTTGTTGTATTTTTTTCCTAGTTATTTTCAAAAAACTTGCCAGGTTTAAAATAAATTTAAAATATTTGTTGCGATATTTTAACTACTAAATTTTATACTTACTAGAGAATTATGAAATTTCGCAATCCCGCGACAAAAATTGGCATTTAAATAGCCGCTTCCATACTTTTGTACCTTTTGCCAGGAAAAAATCCGCAACCTCGACGTGAACAAGGCTAGCGGCCCTGACGGTTTACCAGCAATCGTTCTTATAACCTGTGCGCTTGAATTGTCTCCGATCCTGACACGCCTGACACGCACGAAAAGTGCCGAATGCTTGGAAGCAAGCTAACGTACAGCCCGTGCCAAAGAAGGGCAGTCGAGCTGACCCAGCCAACTACAGACCCATCTCTAGAACGTGTACTTAATTGTAAGCTCCTAGTATTCCTAGAAGCTAACGATATCCTTAGTGACCGTTAATACGGTTTCCGTCGTAATCGGTCTACTGGGGATCTTCTAGCGAATGACATTCACATTTGGAGTGAGGCCATCGAGAGGCACGGGGAAGCGCTTGCCGTCTCCCTCGACATCTCGAAGGCTTTTGATAGGGTCTGGCATGAAAGCCTTATTGGTAAGCTTCCTTCATTCGCCGCCTGCCCGGTGGTCTGTGTGATTGGATTGCAGACTTCCTGACAGATCGGTCCATTCGAGTGGTTATCGATGGCTGCTCAGACCAACTGCATATTAATGCCGGGGTCCCTCAGGGGTCCGTACTCTCAGCAACATTATTCTTGCTGCACATTAACGATCTGCTAAGACCTTTGGGTATGCAGCCGACAGCACCGTTGCTGAGAGATACTTGTCTAACGCACGGGCTACCGGGTCTCAGATCCGGTCTCTCCGTGAGGCCCTGGTGGAGCGTTTGAACCTGTCCTTGCAGGCAGTCTCCGAATGGGGCGAGACCAATCTGGTCAGTTTTAATGCTACTAAAACCCAGGCGTGTCTTTTTTCCGCGAGAAAGAGCCAGTTTTACCCGGCTCAAACTTTCCGAGATGTAAGCGTGCCAATAGCAGACCATCTTGAGCTTCTGCGCGTTACGTTGACATCAACCCTCAATTTGGCTCATATATTGAGGCAAAAGCACAGCTGGCTGCCAAAAAGTTGGGGGTCCTTGCAAAGGTGAGAAGGTACTTTCACGCCAGAACGGCTGCTCAACTGTTCTCATCTCTGGGACGGATCTGCCAAATACCAGTTTGATGGACTTGAGTCGACTGAAAAGCGGGCGAAGAGGCTCATTGGCAATGACGCACTGGTCAAGTCTAAGCTCCAGATCCTTGAACATCGTTTGCTGAGTTGCCAGCTGATCGGTTTTTTATCGGTTACATTTCGGGGAGTGTGCGATGGAATTACATGATCTGATTCCGGCTAGCCCGTTTCATCATAGGACTACCAGACGTACGGCGATGCGCCATCGGTACTTGGTGGACATCCCACACATACGCACTAAGCGGTTTGGCAATACTTTCATTATGCGTACCGCTAAGGAGTGGAATTCCCTGCCGGAGTCTGTGTTTCCCGATAGCTACAATCTAGGGGTCTTTAAGTCAAGAGTGAATAGGTTTCTTCCAGGCAAGCGTGCTTCACCGTCGACCACATCATCGCTTACCATCAGGTGAGATAGTGGTCAAGCGCGAGCCTATAGATAATAAAAAAAAAACCTACTTTAGGTAAATATGCATCCGAATATCCGATGACTAGTTATAACTGAGGCTACATTTATTTTAGAAAAAGCATTAAGATTCCGTGAAAAAAATTTAATGAAATTGTTAACAAAATCCGATTCAAATAGGGAAGTAATATTTTTATAATAAATTAACGCGGATCAAAGTCGCGGGGCACAGCTACAAGCTTAAGTAATGCATAAACTCATAGCAAGATCAGTCAAACAATGTATGTTACTTGACATAGGCATTAGTCAACTCTCAATGAACAGAGTTCTTGCATCAAGCGGCTCCTGCAATATTTATCTGTCTAGCTAGCTTACTCAAGTTTCTCAACATGCAGATACGAAAGTATCAAGCGTCTGAAAAATTAAATGTATGGTGGAACTAACCGTAACAGCCAACAATCCACTGTTTAGGAGCACGACAATCGCGATCACTCGTTTGAAGCTCAAGTTCTGTGTGACGTCATAGGCAAAGGCGCGCACTTTGCGTTTGTTAGGGCGAGGGGGTAAGTGTAGCGGCTGAGCGATTTTCAGTCGCTTCTTGAGGTCACACCTGGAAAAGTAACGTCATGGACACAAATTTATCAGAAATTGTTCAGAAACGGTACGATAGCATTAAACATTGTGACTAGTCCTTAAAATAACAAGTTCATGTTAAATTCGTGGAGGAGTCCTCGAAGATTAAAAAGTTCATTGTTAAGACTGTCCCGAACAAAAGCGAGCGCTGTTTTAGGTATTGCACTCGCTGTGTGCGAGTCACACATACATTTGCATACACACACATGCGTGGATGTTAAAATACAAAACGTGTTTTATTATATTTAGTAAAACATGGCATCATGTAGATTGTTAGTGTATATAATTGTAGTACCTAAGCTTCTTATTTTTTTAAAATTTCGATTGAAATGAAAACATTGTAAGTTATTTTTTTAATGTTTTCATTAAAAAAATAACTTACAAAGTTTTAGTTTAAAAGTAAAGTTTTTTAAATTATTTTGCAATAATTAAAACAAAGGCATATTAAAAGCTATTAGGTAATTTAAGCATTATGTCGATTTCACCTAAATACCAACACGCGTTTTTATAGATTTTTGCTCAACTTCATATAAGTCCAACTTAAAAACTATAACATATTTCATATTTTTGCCGCGCAAACATTGTAAACAGATTTTCCGTGGTAATAATGATGTAAGTTTTGACTGTGTAAATAAACTATTCTAGCTATCAACTTAACCGTAACTGTCTTTTTTAACACCGTTGCTCGTAAAGCTGATGTAATTCCACCGGTTTTAAATATGTAAAGCGGGTCATAAAAAACGCGTGTGTTATCAAAGGAAATAGTTAAGTTATAATCCATACAAATTTCATAACAGTATTATTTGCCATTTCGCGCGCTGTTGCTATTCAAATTTCGAACTAATCACCGCGCGGCGCCAGTCAGTCAGTAGCACGCTGTTAAAATGGCGGGAAAGCAACAGTGTGCATTCACAGATTCAGTTTATTTAAAATAAAAAAAATCAGTTTATTCGGTAATTTAAAAACTTGGCTGCGTGCTCTAACGTCTTTGCCAACATTTTCACGCAGCTACGGCAGAAAATAATCCTCGCGCCATTTTTCTCAAATTTTCTTTTCTTTGTACTTTTACTGTGAAAATTTAAATATGACAACTTTCAATAATGAAGAAGAGCCATATATTACTTCAACTCCACCGGATATACTAACAGAAGCGCGAACCGCATGCGACAGCTTGCTGCCGTCAATATCCAAAGACTTACGTGGTTATGTAGATACATAACCACGTATGAAAATTTTTTGAAGTGGAAAAACATGAAAAATGCCAAGTCATTTTCCGAAAATGTAGTTTTGGCGTATTTTAATGAACTAGCTAGTAAATACCTATAAGCCTACCTCGTTGTAGACAACATATTCGATGCTGAAAAGTACCCTCAAGATGAAAAATGGTGTCGATATTAATTTATATTCAAATCTCATTGCATTTGTAAAGAGACGCTCTGATGGTTTTATAAAGAAAAAATCTAAGGTACTGTCATCAAATGACGTCGAAAAGTTTCTAAGAGATGCTCCAGATAGCCAATACCTGGCAACTAAGGTCAGTTTGCCTCCTTATTTTATGTATTGATCTACCTACTGTACATACTCAATAATAATATCAATAATCAATAATTAGAAATCAACAAGATATAAAATGTTTTTTTTTCTGTTTCCTCGCAAATGTGTTAAAAAACGTCGTACGATATACGTGCGTATTGGTTATAACATGCTCGGCTCAATTACGCCCTCGCCTTCGGCTCGGGCTGAAATTCCGCCTCGCATGTTATAACCATCATAACGCACTAATATCGTAATGTACTATTTTTGCTGTGCTCGGCGCAGTCTTAACCTCTTTTCTGTGTACTTTATTTTAGAATAGGTTCAGTTATGATGAGGCTGACTTGCCTTTGAGGACAAGAGCCTCTTATTTTTTTATATCTCTTTACGATATGCCTGAACTAGGTAACACTTTATTGCAAATATGACCAAAGAAATGATCAAGTTAAATCAATATTCAATTTTATGAAATACCATCTTACCAACGTCGCTGGTCAACAGTCAACAGAGCAGTGCCCTTGTTCTCCGAGTAGTTAGCGATCACCACTCCGACGAATAGAGTTAGTCCAATCATACAGCCCAGAAATATGTATACGTGTATGTATATCGCGTGTACCTGGCAACACACGTAATAACACAAATTTTAAAGGAGGTTTTAAAAATACTGTTAACCTTTATGGAATGTTTGCTTACCGGTCCCAATGCTTTAATCAATACATCTCGAACATCCAACCAGCCTTTGAATGACAGCACTTCGAATAATGTTAAGAGTGCATCACCGATGTTATCAAAGTTGAATCGTTTGGGATTCGCCCTGAAATAATAATTTTATGAAGTAAGGTGTACGTATACATGATAGTTTTCTCCTAGGTATTAAAAGCGGTGAAAAAAATATATTAAAATATCAATATTACAAGGCTATAGGCTGAGGCTTCATTAGTGCGTTGGTCGCAACGGATAAACGCATCGTATGACACACCTGCGTGCGTCCTAACAATAAGTAGTAAGTCTTTGTTTTTATTTTATTTGTTTATTTATATTTTTGGAAAACTTACAGCTTAGCAGACATTTATTAATGGTTTAAACAAAATATGGCCAATTACAAGTTTCCACATGCAGTAATAAATAAGAATATATTAAATTTTCTGTGTATGTATTTTTAATAATAGTATTTTGTTTATTAAAAATACAAACACTACCATCACAGGCTTACCTAATACAATAGTGAAATTATTGTTTTTATAGCTAAAACAAAAAACATAAACCTTAGAAAAACCTTTTGCTAAACATAAATCTGTAATCTGTTGCCAATAAGCCTGACATTGTGTTGATATATCGATTGGGACGTCGCGCAATGATTGTTTATCAACAATACCGGTTCCGCTTACGAAGAACCTCGTGAAAGCCGAGAAAGATAAGCAATTCAAATATCTAGATCTAGCTCCCGAGGTTGTAGACATGTTTGATGTGAGTACAGCAGTAATTTTGCCGATAGTCGTGTCGGCTAATGGCACAACAACATCTGAGGAGGCTTTCGCTTGGCAGCTGGATCTAGGGCTTGGTTCAGATGGCAAGACTTCTGGACACTGCTCGTATTGTTAGGAGGTTCCTCTCTCAAGAGCCCCGACCTAGCATTTTTTTTTTGTAATTATTATGTAAGAAAATGTAAAAGTAAGAAGTCGTAAGTTTGGAACAATACTATTATGAAATAAAACTTATCTCTAATTTCTTCCTCGGAAAATTCGTTTTATATTTCACATGTTTGTGCTCGTGACTGGAAACGTGCCATTGTCATAAATAATGTTACATACCAGACTCTAGGCACAAGCATGGACGGGAAGGTCTCGTTGGGTCCGGGCCGGATCTTCATCTTGGTGACGAAGACGCGGCGCATGAACACGCCCACGCAGTCTTCGCGCTTCGTTATCGTGGGGTCGTTGCACCGCGCCAGCCTGAAACATTTTAACATAACGTCAAATGACGCCTATTTCAAGGCCACTGATGTAGTCGAGGACGAGCATATTGCCATCAACGGGGCAGGAATCCAGACTACATGCTCCATTTTTTCTAAACTAATATTATAATGAGGAAATATTTGATTGTTTGTTTGTTTGCATTGAATAGGCTCCGAAACTAATGGTCCGATTTGAAAAAATATTTCAGTGGTGTATAGCCCATTTATCGAGGAAGGCTATAGGCTATATATCATCACGCTACGACCAATAGGAGTGGAGCAGCAATGAAAAAAGTTGCGAAAACGGGGAAAATGTGACGCAAACGAAGTTGCGCCGGACAGCTAGTAATTAAATATAATTATTTACAGCCCTCGATTTCATCAGGCACACTACCGAATAACCTTCTAAACATACACGATTCAGTTTAATATATCATTTAAGAACATTGGCACTTACCTGCCACCGTATAACTGTACGCCATAGCTTGCAAACACGAACATCAGAAGGATCAATAGTGTCGATACCTGGTGAACAGTAAATTGTAGTCAGTAATGATATAAAAGAGTAAATCCAGTATTCTAGATAAGACTCAAAACTAATTCCACAATTGAAAATGCGATCAGCAGATCTAAACCGCGTTCCAGAGCTCATCATCATCTGCCTAGCCTTTTTCCAACTTTGTTGGGGTCAGCTTCCAGTCTCACCGGATGCAGTTGAGTATCAGACATAGCGACCAAAAACCGCGCAACCTGAAATCCCGTTCTAGGGCTGCTGTCAGTGACATTATTGCTATGGAATAATGACAATGACAGCTTACAACAGCTTGAACGCCTTTTAGATGCGCTGAACGCGCTTAGCATTTTTGAAATCCACCCTTAGTTTCTGAAGTGAAGGAATGTAATTACAGTACACGGTAATATGGCACAAAAGGCAACGTTAGAACGACCTTCATAGTTAGATAAGTTCAAACTCACGAGCAGTATCTCCTTGAAGCCGCGGCACAGTTCGTAGACCACCTTGCGCATATGCGGCACGAGCGTAAAGATCCGCAGCGGGCGCACGCAGCGCAGGATCATCAGCATCTGTGCAGCCGAGCCCGGCGGGACTCGCACCGGCATCCAGCACAGGAATGTCAAAGATACCTGCCAAAATCACAGTCCTTATTTTCTTTGCAATAGAGTTGCTGTTGGGTTGCTTCCACTAATAAGTTTGTCAAAATAACGGTAATCTAGTAATATGGTTGTTGCTATGTGAGGTAAAAACGTTGAAAGAACTTTGTAAGCTATGTTTCACGATATGGTTCGGTTTGTTATATAGAAAAGGGTCGTCTTATGTACGGTCAGTCACGTCAGTGCCCTGTATTATCTGACCCGTCTCATCTCTAAGAGTTGTTTTTATCGATAAGTAGTAAATTACAGTTTCTAGAGGCCAAGCACCGCCTAATTTTCCATTTTTTGAGCTAGAATATAATCAGTTGGCGGTCGCTTCCTTAAGAGAGATCCCTCTCTCTCAAGACTAGTGCACAAAAAGCGAGTTTCCGATTCTATAATATGAGTGACATTCTGTAATACATGATGTACAAAACTTACAATGTAGATAAAGACGTCCAGAACTGCGGCGGCATCTTTCAGATACGCTTTAGGCGTGAAGAACAATCCATCTGCTAAAATTTTCAGCGCCAGTTCTAAGCTCATAAAAACCACAAATCCGTATTCGGCAATCTGAGTAAGAAAATAATAGAATTATTTACTAAGATATTTCACAATATGTTGGCCATAGTGTATAAGGACAACGTACATTTTATTGAGATAAAAAAAAAAAAAACAATTTGGCTGAAAATGATTTATTAGACGACATTTACCTGCAAAACGAAATTCTCCATAACTCTGTAGGTAGGGGTTTCGAACATCATCGATAAGCACGAGAGGGTGGTGACCATAATCATGACCCAATCCATGTAAGTCACTAGGCCGAGGAAATTACTGGAAATAAGAACGTAGTTAAATACATTAGAGTGCTGAGAGAACAAAATAACATGATTATTGATGTAATGATTATTAAAAGTATGACTTTTACTGTATCTCGAAATGTCTTGCCACTAAAATAGTTCTTAAGTACTTATTCACTACCCATATGGACCTTGTTGTTCGTGTGTGTACAAAACAAAACTTAATGACATGAAAATAAAACGCATGATGTTTAGCACTGAGATATTTGATGGGGTATAAAGTAAAATGGGCTCCAGAAAGATGCACGGTTGTTGTCCACGCGTATGAAAAAATACTTACTGAAAACTTTTATAGTGTACTTTTCTCTCATTGCCAGTGACGGGGTCTCGCAGCCGGGCGTCGTAGCGCGCGTCAACGATGGCGCGACATATCTTCCTGAAGCGCGACTCTCTGGGAACTATCAGAAGTGGCGTGTCGAACAGAGGATGATTCTCGCGCAAGTCTTCTTCACGTTGATTCCTATAAACAGTATGATTAATCCACAAACGAGTAATCAGGTAGGTAACCACAGACAAAAAAAAACATCAGTTTTTAAAAGACTACCCTTAGCACACGCACAATATTGTTTAAAGGAGTTGGGTTAACACATGAAGAGAGGCAGACGTCTTTTTCTTCTTTTATTTAAGGCTATAATATATATAATTATTTATAGCATTAGCATTAGCAAAGCAAAGCAACTTTTTTTTTTTTTTTTTTAATTACTTAAGCAGTTTTCGAAAAGAAAAACATTTTGCGCCGACCGGGACCCTACGTAATATGGGCCAAGGGCAGGAAGACGACGATGATGAGTTACTTTAGCAGCAGCTTCGTACTTTTGAAGAAAATATGTAAGTAATTACCTAAGCCCACGCGGCTTTGCACATGTGGGGTTCAGTAATTATCCCACGGGATCTTACTACCGGGATAAAAAGTGTCCTGTCTTAATCCAGGATTTCAACTACCCGTGTGCCAAATTTCATCCAAATCCGTACAGTAGTTTTAAACATCCATCTATCCTCAGAAACTTCCGCATTTATAATATTAAGTAGGATGTTTGGTCAGGTCACCTCCTCATCTCAGCTTGCTGCCTCTTGGCCTGCAGCAGCCGTATGTCGAGGTAGGGCGGGCGCGCGCGCGAGGACGGCACGACGCGCGAGGCGGCGCCGATGTCGCCGTTCTCCAGCAGGTGCTCGTACGTCTGCTTCAGCTTTATGGACCCGCTGCGCACCGATCGCCGGATAGACCGCGAGCCGAACCTGAGAGCCATATTATTGCTCACTCGTTAATCAGGCCATATCTTTTGTAATTCAGCTTGCTGTACCTGAATTCAGAATCTTAGACAGGTTCCAGGTTTCGGGAGTTATCTAAGATTCTGAATTCATGGTTTAAGCTCTGGCCATACTGATATTGAGTCCCGCGCATCATGCGACTGTCACAATAATTAGAAGTAGAGAGATAGATAAATAATTTATTCAGTGCACACAAAAGACATACAGACAGCACACACACAATTAAATGATACAGATTACATGAATGAAGTCACGCGAACTATTCGCGCCAGTTTAAACACCTCCATACAAGTTAGTTGACACATACGGCATATGAATTACGTTCCGCATTTCGCGCAGAATTCGCTTCAGTTTGGGCCAGAGCTGTTATACTGTAACCAAATTAAATACATACTTCTTTTGATCGACTCGCAATTGCTTTGCGCTCGATATTGTCCCTTGTGGCTTCAGACCAGACTTGCCTCCGGTCGCTAACATTGCTGAATCTCCCAATAGGGGTCGGTGATTATTTGAGTCCCTGAAATAGCATCAATGAATCATGTTTATTGAACTCTTTAGCTTTACGTTTACTTTTATTCCAAAATTAATATCATTATTCTTAAAAAAAGCGAAACAAAAAAGAAAATAACATAAACCTTAATCACGAGACTGCAACAAAATTGAAACCTGTGAAGGTAAAAAAACATTAACAATAAAAACGAATGCAGAAACTATCGGAAATATTTGTCGGTCTGTGGATTTCCGTTATGAGAGCCATATTGTAGTAATAAAAAGTAGAATAAGATTGATGGCGTATAACATTGTATAGCATTCCATATATCAAAACATTAACAATGAAAAGAAAAGAAAACATGAATCATTTCCATTGAGCATGCCTATACCGAAAGGGTCACCAACTCGGTCTAAGCTGGGTATTAAAAACCCAGCTTAGTTTCTCGACTTAACGCTATTACCGCGATGAATGTCATGCAGGCCCACCGATAGTTCGGCAGGGTGTGTTCCACTAACTCAATGATGGAGCTGACGACGTGGCGGCGCAGCGCGGAGCTGGGCCGCTGCGACGGTGGCGCCACCACCAGCGTCTTGACCAGGCAGCGCTTGCGGTACGGGAAGGCGATCTTGGCCACACCGATGTACTCGAAGGCGCGGCGAGATACGTCGCCGCCGCTTGCCGCACCCGGCTCCTCCTCGCCTTCTACTTCGCATACGAACTGACGCATGAATGACTCGCGGACCTGTGGGATATGCAACATTGCTTTGAGACACAGTAATATTTACATGGTTTTTTTCGTGCTTTTTTATCGATCGATCTTGCGAAAATCTAATAAGCTGGGTTTCCATTCGAGGCAGCCTCGGACCGAGCGGCTACCTCGACCCGAGGCAGACTAGCCCCCCCCCGTATTTACAAACGCTCGGTTTCGTTTTCGATTCGATAAGTCGTATGTCTATCTTGTTTTGGCATTACGAAAGCGAGCGAGATAGACATACGACTTTCCGAATCGAAATCGAAACCGAGCATTTGTGAATAAGGGGCCTGGAGGAGACTATGTCGCGAGTACAGGCTTGCCACGGCTTGAACCAAACGAAGCGGCCGCGCAGCGAACCAAATTATGTCGGGAAATGACCATGCTCAAAGACGCCTCACTGTGAGCCGTGCGTTGAGAGGAGACGTTTGTAAAATTTTTAATAGTATATTTTACGCCTTCTAAAGTCATATCTGACAAAAATTGATTTGCATGAACATTTCGCTGACGATATATTTCCTTAATTTACCATCGATGTTCTCGTTTCTGGCGTTGCTTCCTTTTGTGACTGTTACTACTAATGCTGCAACGAATTTACGTGCGTCACCCATTGTGGTTAATGAGAAATTGAGAAAATCGTGGCTCGGGTTGAGGCTTGCCACTCGATACGATATTATGTGGGCTCAAGTGGAGATGCACGAACTTTCTGCAGCCCGCAGCACACTGAGGATGAGGCAGCTCGTCACGAGGTTGCGCAAGTGGATACCTAGCTAAAGGTGTGCCAAATCTGAGGCAGAAAAGGGGCGCCATATGTCGTAAGGTGCCTCCGACTTACGGACCGCGCACGTTGGTTCAATAAATTCTAAAGCAGCATTACGAGTACCTACATAGCTCATGATTCTAGTGCACGCTAAAATGTATAACGTTCTTAGTTATTCCAGTAGTTAACGTCCAAAATGCAGACTCTTTACCCATGCGGCCATGGAGATTGAAGTATTCGTTTTGTAATAAATAATTCACCTTGGGTAGATTGAAATCGCCAGGGACTTTGTGTAGCTTTGTCATTTGTGGGCTATCAGGAAACTTCTCGAATATTCTCAACCTGAATGGCAGGCTCTCTTTGATTTCCGCGCTTTGTTGCCGATACCTAAGTTGTTTCAGTTTTTTAATGTCCTCGTCCAGTTCCAAATTGTCTAAGATTACTGCTACGAAAAGTGATAACACAATCTGAAATTTAGTACAAAATTATGAGAATTTACATTATGTGTAAAATACTTGTATTTACTGTTATTGTAATTTTATTCCTTACCAAAGTGACGAAAAGATGGTACAGTATGAAGTAAATGGCGACGAGAGGCGTCAATGTTTGGCTTGTCCTCACCATGGTCTCGTCCATTACCTCTACCCAGGCTTCTTGAGTTAGAATTTGGAACATAGACATGAATGCCTACAACATAATAAATAAATAAAAAAAAATACTATTATTAGTACCTGCTTAAATTACCTTTATTTTACAGCCTCGTGGTCACAAGCGCGACTGCTGAGCTGCCCGACCCGGGATTCGAATCCAGGCCCTTATGTCCCGGGTCGGGAAGAGTTATTGGTTTTTTCCCATCAGGATTTTCTCAGTAGCAGCCACGGAGTCTGGATTTGTGCCCGGTTCATGGCAATAGGCTCGCCCACTATTACATGGGTCTTAAACATAACTGGTGAAATGTGGGTGGTTATGAAATTACCTCATCAAATGTTTCAAATTTAGTAAATTCGCACAGGAAACAAAACAGCTGCATTGAAATAGAAGAGCTGATGATGAGTAAACACATGGTGAATATAATCAGGCTGCCAAGTTTCTTTCCTGGTCCAAATATTTTATAGACAAATCCCTCCAATAATGGCGATGCTTTTATCAACCTGACTATTCGAAGAACCTAAAATAAAATCAAATTAATTTCCATATAGCAATTGATTAAATTACTAAATCAGTGAAAAAAATTGTATTTCTTAACATGTGTCGGTATTTACCTGAAAATATGTAAATCCTGACATGTACAACTGGGGTATTATATGTATTGTGGTTCCAATAGCTAGAAGTAATTCAAACTTATGAACAGAGTGTTTGAAATAGCCCTTCAGACCTAAACACCATATTTTGATTAATGCCTCCAAATCCAAGAATATGGTAAATGCAATCTGAAAATAAGGTAAAAACATTGGTACACTATAAATTATGAGTTTAGGTTTAAACACAGCTTACGAGAACACAATCTCGGCTACCTCTATGTAATAGTATTTCTCGTAAAAGAATTCTCTAGGATTGTCATCATGTTTGAAGTTCATTGTTGCCGTTATTATTCCATTAGCCAAAACAACCCCCATGACTAGTAGTCGAAAATAAGCAGACCTTAATAATCTGTGGAATATTTCTGGTGCACTGCCTGAAAGGACCAAATAAATATTATGTAAGGTTTATTTAATTTATAATTTATATTCAGTAATATTTTATTAATTTTGTTATAGTTACCTGAATGTTTATTTTCATCAATTGTTACCAACTTCCATCCATTATCGTCGCCAGTAAAAAACTGAGTAGTGCTACCCTTAGTAATAGGGTTCCTCACACCCCACATTTGTTGGAACTGTACCCTTATTTCATTGAATGTTTCAGTTATTACAGCTATGAAAACGTTCTTGACCAGCCAGGCCAAAAAGAATATCATTGTACTGGAAAGATTATACAATAATTTATGTAATAATTTACTGATGATTATGTGAATGAAGTTAGGTAGTTTGGCTGATTTACCTGAAGTATAAAGCTGATCTCCAAGTTGGTAGAGAGTCAATAGCCCGATACATGATGAAGACCCAACCTTCCTGAGAAGATGCTTGGTAGACAGTGAACAAGCTTGTTGCTAAACAGAAATAAAAGTTTTAAATGACGTAACTTAATTATCTTAGTTTTAAGGTAAATAATATTTTAGTTTTATTTTACTTACTAAACTCTTCAAATCCATTGAATCCCATAATGTATTTGGATAAGTTAAGTTTCATGCAATTCATTCCAGGAGGACATTGATATCCTGAGCCAGGGTCAGGGGAGCAAAAAGTGTCAGGGATAGCTAAGGAATTTATAGTGATTTGACTGAAAAACAGAAAGCACAGAATTAATGTAAATGTTTTATTTAATCATAGCAATTATTTTATATGTTATGTGTGTTTTCAAAAAGGCAACTGTGCCATAGATTACAATGAAGCTGGTTTGTTCTTAAAAAAAAAAAAACAATTGCAATGCTACAATTGTTGGCATAGCGCCCGTAGAGATCCATTTTTTTTTAACTCCAATATTTCAATATACTGACTAGGGATTTGTGTCATTCCTGACACAATGATGAGTTAATTCTCCAAAGAACTGTACTCCGAGCAAGCTGTACAGTGACATGAAGAACAAGAAGAATAGTGTTACATTGTAGATCTGCTGACTTGATCTCCTGTAATCCAGAAATTACACAGTGTGAGTGTTATGTGTCAAATTCATTGTAGAAGGAATTACTTTGAATTATTATCAAGCTTTTAAAATGCAAGTAAATTAAGTAAAGCAATAATCTATTTATTAAATCCACTTACTTGAATATCTGGTTGATTCTTGACTTTGGCATAGAGAACTTTAAAAATACTCTCAAAAATCTAATCATTATCAATGGTCTAGGTGCTCTTAAGATACTTAGGTAACTGTATCTGGGTACTATACCAGTCAGCTCAAACATTTGTAATAAAACCGATACCCAAAGAAAAAACACCATTGAGGCATCAAACTGGCACCAGTGGTCTTTTAAGTAGGCTACATCCCCCTGAAAACATTAATTTAATTAAGTTTTTACTTTGAGTACTAAGTATTAAGATTAATCAATATAGGATCCTTCTTCATCTACTTAATGTGGGATAATATGATAACTGAATACTTTTTTAGCACTTACCTTCAATATTCCTCTAATATGCATTTTAGCTATCATTTCTGCAGTAAATAAGAGTGTAACACTGCAGTCCACGGCAAAAGTTATAGTTTGTAGAGAAGGGTACTTTTCAAATGATTTTGGAGTATTCAGTGACACAGACATTAAACTTAATAAAGCACATAATCTTAAAATTCTTCTAACCCATAGCTGAAAAAGAACTTAACTTTATTTTAATTACAGTATAATGACTACTTTTCGAGGTGGTTGTTCAATAGAAGACTATGCCCTACATGGGGTATTCACATTTTAAAATTAATTTTTATTTACCACAGGAGCGATGTGGCAAGAATTTGGTTCAAAATATTCTGCAACTTAAAATGGAATGGAAACCGCGACTCAGTGTAAAAATACATAGATTACCTTGTTGACCCATTCAATATCAGCACTTTCGTTTAGAGATTCTTCTGGACCGTAGTCTGCTAGTACCGGCTCCCCTTTGAGGCTTTGTTTTCGACCCAACATTTTCATGAACTTAATAATTATTTTATTTGAAATCTTGCGGTGAAAATATCGGCTGTTAAGCCGAACTTTAAAATATATAAAAGCTACGAAAAGGACAGGAATTACTGCTTAATTAACTGTTTAAATCGAAATTACCAGTAGCAATAGATATAACGGAAAATTTAACTATTTCATGAAGATTTCGCGAAAATCTATTTGACATGTTTTCAGTTCTGTAAATATTATTGATTTTTCCCAATGTTGCCAGATGCATGAACTGTCGATCGATCGCGTTATCTTTGCTTTAAAAAAAAATTGGGATCATTGTATTTTGAGTCATTTATTTCAAGGTTCTAAACCAGCTTTTATTCGTCTCGTCTCGAGTCACGAAACTGCCAGTGGTTCGGCTGAATGAGATGGTGACATGGAGCGAGACAGCGTAGGGCGGGTGGCTGAGGTCATTTCACCACTTGTTCTAGTAGACTGTGTGTGTGTTATGTATGATCTTAAAAGCGAGTGACGCCGACGCGTTACTAACTGCTTTCAAGATCACAGCTTGAGTACGACCGGACTCTTAACATTATGTCCATTTTGTCAAAAACATTACAAGAGGTACTTACAAATTCCATTCCTTGATATTTTACAAATAGTTGCAGAATGAACTACAAGATTTTACCAACATGCCAATAACAATCGTTTTGACAGCAGTTGTCAATATTGTCGGTTCGTTGTGGTTTGTTTGACTATCTATTTCATGTTTATGTTGTAAATAAAAATGAATGAAACTATTTGAAAACGCGCGTTAGAAAGTAAAATATTCTGTTTATAAATAGATTGAAAATACACATTCAAAATGTTTATTTATATGAGCAAGAAGGTAATTTTATTTTGTTGTTATTCGTTGTTTCCATAGTGATTTGGTGCAAAGATACAAATATTTGGTCTCGACAACTTTCAACTAGTCTAAAGCCTTCATAATAAATAAACCCTAATAATACAACACTATTTTATTATTTGTATCTATGTATTTTTAGAATTGACTTAGTTTCAAAGTAGTATAACAAACTTTAGAGAAGTTTATGTAACTTTTGAACATGACTTGGTTTGCAATTTATTTAATTACTATAATGCCCAGGTTACATGGTAACAGTTTTTAAGTGCCGTTCAACTACTGATGAACGTGAACTGTTTGCCGGTGTTGAACATCTAGGACATATTTATAGTGCATGGAAAGACAAATGCAATGCTTTGGGCATTTTTTCGATTTGTCTAAGGCATATGATTGCGTTTATCATGAAACATTAATCTGGAAACCCCGCCTCTACGGAATCCAGAGCAGCGCTCTAGATCTTCTTACCTCATACCTGAGTAATGAGATCCAGAGAGTTGCCATTAGCGGGAATAGATCTCCAAGATCTATTGTAACAAATGGGAGTCCTAACAGGGCTCAATTCTTGGTCCTTTCTTGTTTCTTATTTATATTAATGACTTGCCTGACCTCATAAAGGATAACTATGATTATCTCAGCATGGTGCTGTAAGATTTGTAAAAAAGACACAACTCTGCAACAACTGAACCACTGCCTGACCAGCTGAATTACTTGTTTTGGGTTAAATAGGACAATATATAGTGTGGTTTGCGGATGACACTTCACTTTTGTTTAAACTCAAACATCAGCAGCGGTATTGTATTGTATAGTGGGCTGGTTTCTGCAACTCCACGTCTAAAGCGTATTTTGCGTACAGGTGGGAACATTACTCCAACCACCCCAGCTCCTCGAGAAAGGCCAGCAGCTCCTTGGTTTTGCTGACGATCTCGCGGAGAGTACCTGGGTTACCTAAGTACTTTGCCCTGTATGTTGCAACCTCTGGGCAGTGTAGAAGCACGTGGGCTGCTGTCTCGTCCTCCTCCATGCAGGCTCTGCACAGTGGGCTATCTGTGACTCCTAGGACAAAGAGGTGTTTATTAAAAGAGCTGTGCCCAGTGATGGAGGCTGTGACTCTACGGAGCTGTAATTTGGTCAGCCGAATCTATAGTAGGAAGTGCCTCCTTGGCCTGTCTGCACTCACCATGGTCTAGCCACAGTTTGTGGTGTTGATCCCTGGTGTGTTTCCTTACCAGAGTCCGTAGATACCCGAAGCGGAGTGGCACGATGGGTTCTGGTCCCACTGCTGCCATACTAGAACCCCTTCTAGCGAGTTTGTCCGCTTCATCGTTGCCCCAGGAACCGCTGTGGCCTTTAATCCATTGTATGTTTATGTTGTTGTGATTACTGACCTGGTTTAGCCGCTGGTGACACTTTTATATTAACCCGGAGTTGACCGTGTGGTTGTCTAGTGCTACCAGTACAGCCCTGCTGTCTGTAAGTATACGGATAGAGTGGTCCTTAGCCCTCCTGGCTAAGATGGCTGATGCGGCCAGGGAAATTCCTATGCATTCCACCTGAAATACCGTGTTGTGGACCCACAGTGGTACGGCTATATGGATGTTGAGATCCTCTGAGAAGACTCCAGCCCCAGTACCTGTACCTGTTTTAGATCCGTCCGTGAAGATCCGTAACTCTACGGGATTTAACCCCTCGCAGCGGTGGTCCTCGTGGAGCTGGATCTTGTATTTTTTGTCGAATACAAATTGTTTAGGTACCCGATCCTTAATGGCTTTCGCCAGGGGGAACTCGTTGTAGAATCCCTCTAGTACCGCAGTATGTTGCGAGTCTGACTTACTCCAGAGTTGAAGTGTTTTAAGGCCGCCATTGTTGCCTCCTGTTGTATGAACAGATAGAGCGGCGGAAGCTCCAGCATGGCTTCGAGAGCCGCTGTCGGAGTGGTTCTCATGCAGCCTGTAATTGCCATGCAGGCAAGCCTTTGCATGCGTTGGAGTTTGTTCGAGGCTGTGACTAATTTGGTGCGTGGCCACCAGACCACCGCCCCGTACGAGATCATGGGACGGATCACCGCACAGTATAGTCAAAGTATTATTTTGGGGGATAGGCCCCACTTCTTACCTATCATCCTCCTGCACTGCCAGAAGGTGATGCACGCCCTGTTTATTTTGTTGTCTAAGTGACTGCTCCAGTTTAACTTACTGTCTAGGATGACTCCCAGGTACTTGACTTCGGTGGCTAACTCAAGTTCTGTAACAAATAGTTTAGGCAAGCGATAAGGTCCTAAATTTCTTGTTTGGTAAACATGACTAGCTCAGTTTTCGTGGGATTGACTGAAAGGTCATATTCCCTGCACCATCGTTTCACGATTCGTAGCGCCTGTTGGGTGAGGTTACAGATTGTTCCTGTCACTTTCCCCGAGATGAGAATAGCGAGGTCATCTGCATACCCAATTGTGTAGAAATGACTGGCGTTGAGTTTGGTGATGAGATCATTTATCACCAGATTCCGGAGGAGGGGGGATTCCACCTTGGGGGCAGCCTCTGGCTATCAGAGCCATCTGCTGCTCTCCTTCCAAGCGAACCGCTCGTTTGAACAGCATGTTAGTGATCCAGTCAATCAGCACCTGTTCCGCCCCATGACGAGAAAGGGTGGTGCACATCAGCAGCTGACGACACGGTTGGCGCAGTGGCTGAGCAATCGACTGCTGCGCTGCGTGTCACGGATTCGATACCCGCACGGAACAAATATTTGTATGGCCTACAGATAGTTGTTCCGGGTCTGGCTGTTTGTGTATGTGAGTTTCAATGATTGTAAACGGTACCCACAATACAGGAGAATTTCATAGTGTGGGGCAACGATTTATCAAAAGAGAAAGAGAGCTAGTTACTGACTATGTAAATAGCGCCATTTCAAAAGTAGTGCATTGGTTTAACATTAATAATTTACTTCTTAATGAAAAAGAAACCAAATGCAAGTTTACACTACCTCACGTTAGGCATATGAAAACTAGTATGTTGGTGAAGGGCGAAGAGTTCAATCCTGAAGATAACACTGTTTTCTTAGGCTTAACTTAAGATGCTAAGCTCCCGTGGGGCCCACATATTGATACATTGATGAAGAAGTTAAGCTCCGCAGAATACGCAGGCATAAAAAATTAACCGATGTAGAGACAGCCTGATTAGTGTACTTCAGCTATTTTTATAGCGTACGGCATTCTGTTGTGGGGAAAGATCCTGCAGAAAATTATACAAACGGTAATGCTATATCTCTTAGAAATCACTTCTAAAAACCCTTTTTATGGAACCAACGGCTGCTATGGACGTCTACAAAATCATTAGTTTGCTAAAAAAATACCTATAGCTCGGGATGTGATGAAACATCTACTAAAAATTAGTGTAGCATATCATTGCACCCATAATAAGTTTTATTATTAACCTATGTATGGAGCATGGTCACTTTCCAAACATATTAAAAAACCGGCCAAGTGCGACTCGGACTCGCACACGAAGGGTTCCGTACCATTATTTACGAAAAACGAGAAAAAAAAACACTTTTTTGTATGGGAGCCCCTCGTAAATATTTATTTTATTCTGTTTTTTGGTATTTGTTGTTATAGCATCAACATAAATACATAATCTGTGAAAATGTCAAGTGGCTAACTATCACGGTTCATGAGATACAGCCTGGTGACAGACGGACGGACGGACGGACAGCGAAGTCTCAGTAATAGGGTCCCGTTTGACCCTTTGGGTACGAAACCCTAAAAACGACACTATAAGAAAGGTGACAAAGCAACTATTTCAAATTATCGTCCAATAGCAGTAATACTGGTATTTTCTAAAATCTTTGAGAAAGTGATTTATAAATCCCTTAATAATCCCTTCGTTCTTTGAAACAAATGATATCCTCGCTAAAGAAAAATATGTTTTTCGGAAAAATAGAAATATTAACAACGCAGTCTATGAGTTAGTTGGAAACTAACAGTAGTTTAGGTACTAATATTTTGTACCTAATGTTGACAAAAAAAAAATCCTATTGCCGTAGTTTTCATGGACATGTCTAAGCCATGATCACGTGGGTCATACAATGTTACTGGGTAAATTAGAATTTTATGGTGTCCGAGGAAATATATATTAATCAAAACTTATTTATATGGCAGAAAACAAATCACGGTTTTTAATTGAATTTGGCCCAATTCTACGAGAGAAGTGTCTCACAAGTCGTCTATTAGGTAAACAACTTGCGGTGTACCCCAAGGGAGTATCCTTGGCCCCTTGCTTTTCCTCATTTTTATAAATGATTTGCCGAAATGTACCGATTATCAGACCGTCCTGTTTGCCGATGATAGTAAAATTATTATGCCTTGTAAAGACGTAGAATTATATGAAAATTAAGTAATTAATTCCATCCATTGTATTATAAACTGGTTACGTAAGAATTAACTTTGAGAAAACACAGGTTATGACGTTCCAACAAAGAACAAAACAAAAATAATAAATAAATTTAAATATAAAATACGCAGACCACAGTATACCTGAAAGCAACAGTGCTAGGTTTCTGAGACTTTACTTGGATAGTTGTCTATATTGGAAATGTCATGTGAAGACTATGCAAACAACTAAACCAATAAATAATTCTTACGCGCTTTATAATCTTGCGAAAATTACAAATGAGTCTGTAGTTTTGGTAGCATACAAAGCATATGTCTCATCAACGCTACGTTTTAGAATAATGTATTGGGGCAATGCCACTGATAAAAACATTGCGTTCAAACCTCAAAATAGGTGTGTACGTGCGGTGTTTAAGTTGAAAAAAAAAGACTGTTAGTTGTAGGCCATTTTGTAATAAATACGAGTATAAACTTCTCACTTTGCCCTGCATGTAGGTACATCTACGAGACAGCAGTATTCGCAAAATATAACTTGCATTAATTTCAGACACTGAGATCGAAACGACGCAAACGCAATAGAGAGATAATATGTGTGTCCATACAAGACTGCACTATATTCAAAGAGCTTTTTAGGAATGGCACCCAAGTTGTGTAATAAGTTACTTACCCATTGAAATAAAAGATCGTGACAGCATACACCATTTCAAAAAGGTTGTTCTTGATTTGTTTGGCGAGAAAGCAGACGAGTACTTAGAAGACAAATTGTAAACTAATGACATTTTAATGTTTTATTTTTAATTCATTTGTTAATATTTAATAGTTTATATTTATGAATGAGCCGAGCTACACGATCACTGACAAATGCTTGTACTGACTGGACAGTTCCACTCAAATAACTGTGGTTCTTTCTTTAAAATACCATCTCAGAAACTAATCTGCATGGTCCTCATATGACTTGAACAATGTCTGGACTTTAAAAGAGACAACGACCTCTGAGTTTGTTTCGGCTGTTTCTTCTCAGAGTAGTCAGGTACGAAACACCGGCCTCATCAGTTGTTGTTAAAACCAGTTTCACTAGCTTGACAATGGGTTACACTGAATACCATTGCGGTTACTGAACTGAACTAATTAATCTTTGCCAGCCACATGAGGCTAGTACACAAGCCAGGATAGTAAAATAGTGGTGGGGGTAGCTCTAGCTCACAAATAGAACCTCATCCTATTAAATTATCACTAGCTTAGTACAATTCTTACTGGCCTAAAAATAAGAATAGTTCTGCTTCCATAAGGCCAGAGTGACATACTTACTAACTAGTACTATCTTGCTATCCTAGTTACGGAGTCCATCCTCATTAATGACTTGTAAGCATAATAAATTTTGTTTAATTGTTGACATGATACCTGGTTTCGCATGGTGTGCATTTTATTAACCACAGCCCAGCGATAGGGTCCAGAACTATACTATCTTTCACGCCCCATACATATTCAAGAAAATGTCATTTAAATCAGTTCGGTGATTTCAAAATGAAATGAACGAATGAACTGAAATAAAAATTCCAAATAAATATCTTAATAATTTAGGTACCTTTATTTCAACTACTGATACTGCTATCCTGCGTCATCCCACTGCTGGGCAAACGCCTCTCCCCATGACTCCCAGTTGTTTCAATCCAGGGCTTCGACTACTACTATGATTATATCCTTTAAACTAAACAAACTTGGATCTAGGTTTTATAATAGTTTTAACATTCTCTTTTCAGATTGCAATACCGAAGCAATCAAATGTAGCTTGCATATCATGGAACCATTCATCAGGTTACATTGCTGTTGGTGGAGAAGAAGGCATGTTAAAAGTTTTAAAATTGGAATCTGGTAATTAACAATTTATTTTTTAGATGATAAGGTAATTCCTCAAACTGTTGATTATTTTTAAACAATGATGCAAACAGCGTGCTAATGCTCAGCCCTGTTTTTAGGGTTCCGTACCCAAAGGGTCAAACGGGACCCTATTACTGAGACTTCGCTGTCGGTCCGTCCGTCCGTCCGCCCGTCCGTCTGTCACCAGGCTGTATCTCATGAACCGTGATAGCTAGCCAGTTGAAATTTCTACAGATTATGTATTTCTGTTGATGCTATAACAACAAATACTATAAACAGAATAAAATAAATATAAACGAACAAAAAAAAAACTTTTTTGTATGGGAGCCCCTCCCATACAAAAAAGTTTTTTTTTTGTTCGTTTTTATAAATAATGGTACGGAACCCTTCGTGCGCGAGTCCGACTCGCACTTGCCCGGGTTTTTTTGTATGTTGTAGGATACAACCTAGTCACAAGTATTTAAAATGTACAAACACTAAATTTTCTGAATACTTCATTAACAAAAAAGATATGATTTGGTTTATGGAGAGACTTATCTCCATAAACCAAATCCCTTCCCACATAGTATAGTGAGTCGCATAGATGTAGATCTGTTTTACCCTTGCATTTTTGTGAGACTATAATAATATATACAGAGTGAAATTTTCAAGTGATTATTGAATGAACCTATGGCCTTGACATTATTTTTCATTTATTTGTTGCTTTACAGGAGGCGGAGGGAATCTCTCAATGAATCTAAGCTTGGAAGGCCACACCGGCCAGTTGTGTGTGGCTGTTTGGAATGAAGTCTTTCAGAAGCTGACCACTAGTGATGAACATGGTGTCATCATTGTTTGGATGCTTTATAAGGTAATTTCTACCTATTTCGTAAAGTAGCAAGTACTTTGTAACCAAGAGCAAAAGTTTTGTAGAAGGTGGCATTTTGCAGCATGACACCATTGACACCCTTAAATATGGCTACACCTTTCTGGTACACAATCTATGTGGTGGTCACTCTGGTGTTGTGATAGAATTATGAAATTTAAAATAAACGCCGCAAAATCTATTTTCGCTGACGATTTAAAGATCTTAAAAGAAATTAATAAACTCATCCAAAGACGTGCAACTTCTCCAGGCTGACTTCGACGCGGTTCACGATTGGTGCATACAAAATCGGATGTCCCTCAGTGTGAAAATGTGCTACCACAAACATTTACTAAGAAATGAAAATCATTACCAACGTCATACTCAATAAATGGGGTAACACTTTAAAAAGTAGACACCAGCCACATTGATAGCATTGCTGCAAAAATGTCTGATTTTATAAAAAGAATATGTCGGAATTTCCACTTCAACACAACCTTAAATGTGCTCTTCAATACTCTTGTGGGAAATCTTTTAGACTATGCATCTCCAGTTTGGAATCCCACTTACCGTGTCCACTTAAATAAGATTGAACGTATCCAAAGAAGCTTCACTAGATATATGTAATTGTTTTAAAAGCCCTAGCTGTCCACGGGATTCCACCTTACCAATATGTGCTCACACAAACACCGAAGAGACGTAACGGCCCAAATCCTACTTTATAAAATATTTAACGTTAGTTAATGCTCCCGATCGATTTAGAGGATCTAAGAATAGCTGTACCTAGACAAAAAAAACTATTAGATCTAGTTGCGAAACCATAACCTTTGCCAACACTGCAAGTCGTACTAACCTTAGTAGCACCGCACTCATGAACCGTCTAATGAAAAACTATAATAAAATCGCTGCACGAACCAGTAGCATTGACATCTACTCGAACCCCTTCTGTCAATACCGTACTAGCCTTTTAACCAGCTCGGAGCCTCGAGGCCACTGCGATATCAGTGTCATCATCTTCTCTTCTTTTTCAGGCTTTTTCGTTTTGATTTTATTTTAGTTATATTTTTTTTTCTTGTTAATTTAAATAATTCCGTATATCCAACCGGCTTTGTGTACGCAACCCATTTTTATTTATCTGTTTTTTGTAAAACTTAAATTCTGTGATAGTATCTGACTTGTCCTTTTATTGTTCTGCAAGGGCACTTCTTTCTATAAGTGACGAATTCACTATACCTACAACTGTTTGCGATTTCTGTTTATTAATGTTTTAGTGAGTAATTCGTTGAAGTGTCTTTATAAATAAATAAATAAAAAAGTCACTCTGTGTCTTGAAACCAGCCCCGTATACAAACGCTCGGTCAGATTTCGGTTCGGAAAGCCTGTTTCTATCTTTTTTTGCCATATTGAAAGTGAGTGAGACAGACAAAGAATTCCCGAATCTAATGGTAGTGTTTGTGATCATCGGGACAGTTATTATAAAGGCATTCTGGTGTTGATAGATTTAAAACCTACTATAGTATTGTTGTTTTACTTTCCAGGGGTCTTGGTACGAAGAAATGATAAATAACAGAAACAAATCAACTGTGAGAAGCATGGCTTGGGGTTCTGATGGACAAAAGATCTGCATTGCATATGAGGATGGTGAGACTGATGAGTAATGATTTAGTACCTTTTTACTAATTTGCGTTCATTTCCGAATCAATGCAATTTGAACCTTATGTCCTAGTCATAAAACCCACATGACGAGGTTCATGCTTTGCAGAGACTAACACATGGTCTTATTACAGGAGCTGTTATTGTGGGCTCTGTGGATGGTTCTCGAGTGTGGGGCAAAGACATTAAGGGCCCAGGGCTCGCCGCAGTTCAATGGTCGCCCGATAACACACAGCTACTCTTTGCACTGACCAATGGGGAGCTGCACATATATGACGATCAAGGGAATTTTACAGTATGTATTAGTACAGTATTCAAGCATGGGTAAAATGGCATGCCGAGCTTTAGGTGGAGAATATCATATATCCATCCATATGAGTGACAGTAACGAAAAAGCCGAAAACAATCATAAAAAAGTAATTTCCCGTTTTAGATGCCAGTCACTATTCATGGCGTATCAGGATCAATGGATATTGTAACAATGGACTGGTATTCGGGAAGAGCTCCAGCCAACAGACCAGTACTAGCAATATCTTACAGAAGTGGCGTGATATTGTTAATGAAAAATTGCAATGAGGAAGGTAAAACGATATTTTTGATATTGATCTAGAAGCATTACGAACAGCTTGTCAATAAGTTAAAAAAAACCGGCCAAGTGCGAGTCGGACTCGCGCACGAAGGGTTCCGTACCATTATTTACAAAGACGAGCAAAAAAATCACTTCGTTGTTTGGGAGCCCCCCTTAAATATTTGTTTTATTCTGTTTTTATTATTTGTTGTTGTAGCAGCAACAGTAATACATAATCTGTAGAAATTTCAACTGGCTAACTATCACGGTTCATGAGATACAGCCTGGTGACAGACGGACGGACGGACGGACGGACGGACGGACGGACGGACGGACAGCGAAGTCTCAGTAATAGGGTCCCGTTTGACCCTTTGGGTACGGAACCCTAAAAACTACTCAAAAAGTTGAAAAACTATTCAACAAGTTGAGAAACTATTCAACAAGTTGAGAAACTATTCAACAAGTTTAAAACCATTCAACTTGTTTCTAAGGTCGGTTACACATCAATAATTCTTTAAATTTGATAGTCCCTGCACTGCAGGTGCAAATTGGTGGGTGGTATAGTAACTATTTTCTATTGCTGGAGTACTTTATAGTTCTATAAGCATAATACAATATTCGTAAAAAAAAACATGAATCTAAGATATTTTAATTTTAATCATTTTCAGATAGTGTCGTTGTAGAATCAAACATGTTGATTATTGATTGTCGCTGGAATCATAATGGTAGTATCCTGGCTGCTGCTGGCTGTACGACAGACAAGACCAACGTGGTACAATTTTTCGGCGCGTATGGGGAGGTATGTGTGTTGAATATCTCGATCAAATTGACTAACTGAAGTAATCCATAACTGAATGCTCTCACATACTTTTGTTTCAGCATATAAGAACGTTGCGCGTACCGGGTGGTAACATGAGGGCTTTATCGTGGGAGAAAAAGTCCCTGCGACTTGCTATCGCTATCGACTCCTTTATTTACTTTGCTAACGTCAAAATGGACCACAAGTATGCGTTATATGGAAATACTTTGGCCTATGTATCGGGCACAGAAACAGTTACCTTTTGGGATACTGTAACACATCAGGTTAGACTAGTTTTCACGGCTTGTTTAATACATGTTTCTACACAAAAAATAACGTTTATTTTTTATTTATGAATTTAGTCCTGGATAAATCATATTCCTGATGTCATTGATATGTGCGCAGTTGACGAATACTGCGTGATAGCCACTTTGGGACAAGTAATAATATCAAATCAGCAAGGAATACAGTGTGATGGTGAGAAAATTCATGTCTTTTTAATAATGTCAAGTATTCAAGTATTTCAAGTATTCAAGAATTCTTTGATCTAATCTGTATGATGTATTTATAAAGTATATTTATATAATAAGTTGTGATAACTACAAGCTAATAATTCAGTAGTGCATAATCTAGTCGCCCATAGTACTATAATTACGTTCATTTAAAATAAACAAAATTAATATTTATACAGGGTGAAATTGAAGTCATGGGCATTATTTTAACCTAAGGCACTACTCACGATACTGATTGCTTTAGGGCTATTAATACGCAAATCAAACATATTATTAATGCAAGTACGGAACTCGTATTATTTGATGTGTTTACCTATCGTTCCGCGCTGTACTGCGCTTTAATGGTTTTTATACTTCAAAACTTATTGACGTTAATGAAGTAGTTCGTTTTAATTACTTTGTGTTTATTTGCAATAATAAGCGTTGTGCAATATGACTTACTAATTTTTTAAGGTTTTCCATACTTGCATTATTATTCCATACACATATGTATATTAAAATATTAAAATTAAAATTTTAGCTAAAGCAGTAAGTATCCCGGTGGTATACGTGACCATAAACAGCAAAGCGATTGTAGTAGCAGCGTCTAAGGAAACGTTTATAATATGGAAGTTCTTTACGCCAACTAGGCCCCGTAAGTATTTAATTTATTTTCTGAATTTTGGACTTATTATTGAGTGGTAAATAAACAAAAATAATCAACAATAAAAGCGATCAGTGACGAAGAAGATTAAATCAATCTATGATTTCACAAAAGATATCAAAACTTGCAAGTACTAACTACTTCAGCGAACCAAAAATATTGTACCTATTATAATTATTGTTATATTACTTACGTCATCATCGGCCTAGTAACGTAAACTATGTTGCAAGTGCCTATCTAACCTCCACAACCCAGTTAGTAGTGGGTAATACGATAAACCTGGGTAAGACTGTTTGTCAGACTTTGGGGCCACACCTGTAACAACTGTCACAACAAATGACAGCCGGGACCAACGGCTTAACGTGCTTACCGAGGCACGGAGAAAGCTCTGTATGTAATGGGTCCCATCCACAGGCCAACCTAAACAAGATCCGAATGGTTGTTGTTATGTAGCCACGAGCACCCCCTTTTTATTACTTAAGTTTCATGTAATATTTCAGGCGCTACAGAACAGTTGTTCCAAGCCGACGGTTCGCCCGTCACAACCACAGACGCAGGGTTTCAGGACGACACGATATGCTGTGTCGCAAGTTCTGACACCCATTTGTTAATTGGAAGAGACTCAGGCTCTATTCTACTATTTTCTCTTGTGAATTTTAAGAAGATCACTTCGATAAATATGATTTCGCGGCCTTATAGGTTGGGACTCAATTCTAATTCCAGGTATAAATGTTTTATGATTTGAAAAAGAAATACACAAAAATGACGCATGTCGAGTGTTTATAGCGACGCATGTAAGCTCCTTGCGGACATCCATGATAATATCACAAATGAGACAATAACTCTATCTGTCTATACCATGACTACCTTTTTATGCCTTCTGTCGTTAGATTTATCAGACAGATAGACCACGATATATAAGATGTTAGAACAGGATTTATTTACCCGACAGTGCAGTCATGTGGAACAGGCATTTACCTCTATGCAGAGGAAGCTGAGTAAAAACTACGCTATTTCAGTCTAAAGACCTTTCAAAAAGGGTCCATAACAAATTTGTTTCTACCGATTTATGCAGAAGCATATAATTTATGGAACATTCTTCCTTTTTTATTTGTAGCAAGTTTTACGTGATCGACCAGCCAGGATCTCTGTATTTGTTGGAGACCGACATGGCCAACAACATAAGTATCGGACAAGCGTTACGTAAAGACGTGTGGAGCGCTCTCTGGGCGTCCGACAACCCGCAAATGTTGGCAGTGGCGGAAAAAGCTAGGCTCTATGTGATGAGGGATACTGAGCCTGAAGAACCTCTGACCATGCAGGGGTATCTGTGCAAGTTTAAGGTACGTAGCATCGTCATTCTTCTCGTTTGTTGTCAACTCCTAGAGTTTTTCCTACTTGTGAAGAAGCATCTATGAAGCTTCTTGGCAAACTGTTTACATACTTGGACTTTCGGACCCATTTCTAAGATCTCCTGTCCAGCACTGTTTTGCTCCATAATGCCAAAGATAGTACTCTCCCATTGTAAAATGTCTATGTTTTTAGGAATTGGAAATTACTTTAGCACTTCTGGACAACGTGGACGATAAATTTACACCTCAACACATTGTTAGAGTAGAAGTTAAGTCTCTGAGAGACACGAGACAACTCATTGAAAAAGTAGGATTAAAGGAAGCAGAAAACTTTATTAAAGATAACCCACATCCGCAACTATGGTATGATTTCTCTATACTTTATTGTGACAACAAGAATGCTGTAAAAATATACAACTAATCATTATCAGAATCATGGTTTTCTGTTATCAAATTTTCATTTGCTTTGCTTCTTTCAGGTTGTTGTTAGCCGAAGCTGCTTTAAAAAACTTCGAGTCTGAATCGGCTCTAGATACTGCTGAGGCTGCGTTTGTGAGACGTAATGATTATGCAGGAATAAAATTTGTGTCCCGTTTGAACGCATTGCATTCAAATGCTCTTAAAAAGGCTGAGATATTAGCTTACTTCAAAGATTTTGATGCAGCTGAAAAGATATATCACAATGAAGACAGACGGTTTGTTATCATGCACTACGGAATTACTAATCAAACAACACAAGATAAACACCTTATCTACATACTCCATAATGCTGTTTAATTACATTGCAGAGACTTGGCTATAGCTCTTCGGAAACGTCTAGGACACTGGTTCCGCGTAGTTGAATTATTGAAAATGTCGGCAAGTACCACCGATGCGCAGGTCAAACAGGCTTATAGTAATATCGGCGACTATTACATTGATCGACAAAATTGGTAATATACAAGTATACATATTAGGCTACCGCTTAACTGATATGCTGGCTGTAGTAGTTGCGCGATGAAAGATCGGTGTTCACGACCGTCAGCGGCCAAATGACAAAGCTCGTGCATCCACAGGCACCGTCTAAGTTATGCGGCAGGCCTGTTATTGTTAAGTAGATATCTCTTATTGCTAAAACCCCGTCATGGATTCAAAAATGTCCAATTAGTAGTGTCCAACCGAAACTGGTTTTTACGAACGAAATCGAATTTCGGCAACATTCTCAGAAACCGAAACTTCCTTACAGGTACCATGTTTTGAGGGAAAAAATAAACAAAACGTTATTATAATCAGTCAGTCTTTATTTTTTTATCTTTAAATCAGATAGTTATGCAGTCTTCGACATTTTCAATGATTCATAATTAACATAACAAACCCTCATTTAAGAAAAAAATTGTAAGTAAGTAATAATAGTTTGTTATATTGAATTATTTTTTTATGTTTCCTAGGTAGTAAACATAAAAAAAAATGAAAAAAAACGAGTAGGTACTCGTATGCTATATCACGTAATAACTTACCGAATACAAAATGAATCACACGAAAACTCACAACTAACAACCGAACAGTGGCGAAGGGTGAAAATATTGAAAGGGGAAGCCGAAGAAAAAAATGAGAATTTTAATTTTGTTTTTCTTCATCGCATTTTTCAATTTTCGTTTTAATTATCAGCCAACCCCAAGGAAATTTACGTCGCGCGTCGGCGCTATTTTTAATTTTGGTGTCTTTATCAGCGACCTCGAAAACCAAGAAAATGTCACCCATGATAAAAGTACCAAAAATTTTCGTAGGATCCAACTTGATCTTTTTTTCATAACTTATGTAATGGAATGATTAAATGCACTACTTAAAACACTGTATAAAAAAATAAAAATATAATATAAATAACCTTTTTGAAACAAGCTTTTATGAATATGAACTGAAAAGAAGAAAATAAATCTTAGAAAAAATTAAACCGATGTAGGATAATTTTCACAAAAGCTTGTCGCGTTTAGTTTTTATAACATTTACCATTCACGCGACAAGCTTCAGGTATTATGTTTAATCATAAAAGTGAACGCGTAAATTTACAAAGTTTCATATCCGTGCTATTAACCGCTGAGGAGTTCCCTCGTGAGGAGACAATCCTGGTGGTAGGATGAGTTCATGATACAAATCGTGATTATCCATCAAATTTGAGCTAGTATGCAACGTTACGTGTCTGTGCTATTAAATGTTGAGGAGTTCCCTCGTGAGCAGACGATCCTTGTTGCAGGATGAGATCATGATAGAATTCATGTTTATCCATCAAATATGAACGTGCATACAAATTTTCTTGTCTGTGCTATTAACCGTTGAGGAGTTCCCTCGTGCGAAGACAATCCTGGCTGCAGGATGAGTTCATGATACAAATCGTGATTATCCATCAAATATGAACTCGTATGCAAAATTTCATGTCTGTGCTATAAAACGTTGAGGAGTTCCCTCGTGAGGAGACGATCCTGGCGCTAGGATGAGTTCATGATACAAATTGTGATTATCCACCAAATATGAACCTGCATGCAAAGTTTCGTGCCTGTGCTATTAAACGTTGAGGAGTTCCCTCGTGAGGAGACGATCCTGACTGCAAGATTAAGTTATGTTTGTCATAATAATGTATTGATTTTAGAAACAAAGGTGTGTGGAAAATTTCAGCTCCATCAGACGTCGGAAAGTGGTTATAATTTAACTTTCTATACATACAAACACTGTCGTAACTCGATAAACTTCGGCTTACCTAGTCCCTACAAAACGCTGCTGATAGTCGCGAAGTCACGTGTCCGCGTCCATACGAATTTAGTTCTGAATTCTGACACCCGAGCTCCGGCTTACTTTTGGCGCCACATGTAGCTTTCTTTGTTGACATGAAAAATGTTGGTATTCTTTTTTTTCAATCCGATGTATTTAATGCCTGTACTATAATGTGATAACCACAGATGTGTACATAATTTACTAATTGACTACAGTAGACACTAGACACTACGTACATTGCCTTGTTCTCAAAGGTAAGCCGGCAGGAATCGGCTTCTTAGGTGCCTTCGGGCCTGCAACCGAACAGCAAACAAAAGCCAGTCACGACATTGTTAGGCACGTGGATGCGGCAAATTGTTTTCGTCGCTTCGTTTGGATGGAATGCAACCCACCGAACATGACCGATCACAGCGCGAGAACCCCCGAATGCAGTTTCGGTTTCGGTCCTAGTTTCGGCAGGTTTGTGGCCAAAACCGAAACTTAACCGAAACCCGTTTTTTGCCGAAACTTGACGAAAACTGAAACAGAACTTTCGGTCGGACACTACCAATTAGTAACCTAGATCTGCTCAAATTTACCAAAAATTATTGAAAGAGTTATTAAGGAAGAATAAATTTCGGTGTATCTTTTGTACAGGACAAGTGCGCTTGAGTACTACAATATGTCAAATAATACAGAAGGATTAAAGAAATGTTATATAGCACTCGAAGATAACGAGTCCTTTTCAAAATTGTTCACAAGCTCTCCAAGACTCAAGGTATTTTAATAAAAGGAGATAATTTATCAGTAATAAATAACCGATCTCAATAAAACCTCTATCAAATTAAATTTAAAAGCAAAATTACTCCCAATTTCTTTTACTTTGATCAGGAAGTTGCTGTGACAAAACAAAATGCATTAGATGACCTAAACGATTTTATAAGTCAAGCGCCATCTATACAAGGTATTATGCAATTAAAAGAAAGCGGCAGGATGACGCAAGCAGCTGAAATGGCGTTTCAGGCAAGTAAAGTACGGTATTACACGCGGCCGTTTCGAAGTCATCTGACTTTAGAATAAGTTAGGCTTTGAAGAGCTTCTCATCGTGTCCTTTTGTATCTGGTTTTTTTTTTAAACTGGCCGAGTGCGAGTGGGACTCGCGCACGAAGGGTTCCGTACCATAATTTATAAAAACGAGCAAAAAAAATCATTTTTAATTTAAACACTTTTTATTCTGTTTTTAGTATTTTTTGTTAGGTATAGCGGCAACAGAAATACATAATCTGTAGAAATTTCAACTGGCTAACTATCACGGTTCATGAGATACAGCCTGGTGACAGACGGACAGCGAAGTCTTAGTAATAGGGTCCCGACCCTTTGGGTACGGAACCGAAAACAGAAACTGCCACTCGCACATACACATAATTCTTAAGTGCATAAAGGCAAAATGATACCTACGAACGATCTATTCCAGTGTGTAACTTATTGTTTTTTCTTTTAGCTAGCTAATTTAGAAGCTTCCAAGAAGGGGTCGCCCTTGAAAATCAAGAAGCTCTATGTTCTAGCCGGTCACTTGTACGGCCAAAGCAGCATCGGTTAGTTGGCATTACCTATACTCACATTTGATTAAATAAAACGGCCTTTGGGCTTTGTCGTGGATGTAAAAACATGTTTTTCTTGAATCTAGATAAATGATCGATTTGATGGCCATCAACTCCCGATATACATGTATAATGTATACGTAATTATTTAAAATTACATTAGAAATATTATCAGTCCAGTATTAACACTGAAATGTCATAATTATGAAATAAATTAAATAACGATATTATCTAAATACGAGTAGTACTCTTCTGAAATTCATCGTTAACATTTTATGAAACAGCACTAAACTGCACTGTACTATTAGCGCACTGAACAGTGAACTGTTATATGTTCAATACCTGCAATACTTTTGTCTCATAGGATTTTAGTTTTAATTTCATTTAATCCATACAAATACAAACTTTAACTGCAACTTTGTTTTCTAGTTGTAATAGTTTGTAGTGGCATCTTTGTGAAGTTGAGTGTGTTTGCGCAGAGGGCGCGCACGGTCGCGAGGCGGCGCGGTGCTGGCGCGCGGCGGGCGCGGCTCACTGGGCGGCGGCGGCAGCGGCGCGGGCGCGTGCGCGGCCGTCCCGCCCCGATGCCGCGCTGCGCGCCGCTGCACGACTCGCGCAGCACCACCACGCACTGCATGACGCTCAGCAGACACAGGTCGGAGCTCACTCGTTCTACATTAAAGCTCATAATTTTCCTTGTAGGTGTCTCACCGCACTTATCGGTTAGAGAATCTATTAGACTGCGTCACCATGACTGGTTTAGGCAAGGTTGTTTTTTTCCGGTTTTTTCTTACGATTAGTCTTTTAGACTACGAGGTGAGGTTCGGATGGTGTGTTAGGCGCTACTCCAAGTAGAGTCTGCGCTATGTTTTCGAAAGTCATTTTTCACATTCCGGTCAAAAATGTTGCCCTGCAAGCTCATTTGGATGCTTAAGTAGTCGGGATTTGTACTTGTCAAATTGAGTTTATTTTCTCGTTGACCAAAGGAGTATTGAGTATCATGGATCTTAGTTGTCTTAATAAACCGTGGTGCGTTGTATTTGTTTTAGTATATAATTTTGTGCGCTTTCACTATGTTAAAGGCACTGGCTGATCCCCAAAGTTGGATGATAATGTCAAGATTGGCTTTAGTATAGTCTTGTATACGAGTTACCAGTTTTGAGTTTCTTCCTAGGTTCCAGAAAATACCTATAAATTTCAGGTTCACTTCTTCCCTTTTTGTTTCGACATGTTTCCTCCGTGTAAGGCAGTGTTAACCGCGAAGGTGGCAGTTGAGATCTTGGGTCTGCTCAGACCACCCAACTAGCAAAAAGTGGTTTTTAAACTATCCTAGAACCATAATTTATCGAGGACTATATGAGACTTATATCCGCATATAAGTCGCGAAAAAAAAAAAAGTAGACTTATAAAGTGGGCCCCACTTTATAAGTCTACTTTTACTTATAACGTATTTATATTAGACCGCTGAAATGCCATATACGCCTATATTGCTCCTGTAATTGAATTACGTCAATGCAATTACTCCTGTAAATCTCAATATAAGTAAATTTTAGTAAAAAGTGAGATTAATACGCGCCTAGAAATGCTTCTCTAAGCTCTTATATTATGAACAGTCAAAGTGAGTGTATCGCACATTGTTGTACTCTGTTAAAAAAATTTAACATCTTGAGATTAAGTATTTATATGAATCAGAATTTATTAATGTCAACCTTATACAAAATTTTATTGTTGTCAAATTGTTAGTCTTTTATAGCTTATTCGTAGGGGAACTTGAATTTTCTGTGAAATCTATCATGGGTTTGATCAAAATTTTAAAGCGCCTCTTGAAATTTGCTTATTTACATTATAGTTTTAATTAATATTAAATAAATATTATGTAGGCAGCTGCCATTTTCTTGGTCAGCATTACCCAAGTGCGATATAGTGCTAAAATAAGTAGTTTTAGCATTTACAAGTGTGATATAGTACCAATATTAGTATATTGGTTCTATATTGGGTTATCACAAACCGAGGAAGATTCGCCATTGTAACCGATTAGGGTTCCGCAATGCCCAGATGAAAATCGATTGATATTTATGGATAAGTAAGTTAAAGTAATATTTTAAGAGTTTGTTCTACGTGGTAGGTTAAACATTAGTTTAAACATTGTTCTTATTTGACTTAATTATATTACACATTTGACATGCAATTTTATACACATTTTTGACCTTGTTAAGTTCCCTGAAATCGCATTTGCAAATACATGTCATGGGCAAAACATTTTTAATTCTCATGAAATATTTAAAATTTCAAGTAAAGATTTCAATGCAGCCTGTGAAATATTGAAGTCTAAAGCCCAGTGTTTAATAGATTCCGCAGTTGTAATTTTTTGTTATAATCCGAAAGTTCTTCCTGATTATCGCTTTCAATATCGCTCACAGTCCTTTCGTACTTTCGTGGTACTTTCATAGTCCAAACCTCTTCCATCTAAAGCAGTACTATAATTATTTTGTCCGGAACCCTCGCTAGAATTCGCGCTAGCTACGGTCCTAACAAATTTAATTTAAAAAAATCGGTGCTCACTGCGGTTAACATTTCTTTAGATTTTTTTTTACTTTTCTTTTGCAAGATCTAGTTTTTTAAACCGCTTCCACTTATTTAAATCCATTTTCAATATTTGTAGACAAAACCTGTTTTCGCCTATACTGGTCGTTACAAGCAAAAGTGGCTTCATAAAAGTTTTAACCAGGATTGTTTGAGATTACTTAGACAATAACAGTACTATGGAATGCCCATATAAATCAGTCTAGGTTTAAAACGGCACACGATAAATCGATATAGAGAAACTTTTATCCTACCGAGTGCTATCATAATCTTGGTGATAAATGAATTTCATATTTAACACTTACTTTTAAGTTTATGTAAAACCAAACCAGATATATAAATTACTTAAATTTACTTATATTGGCCATAAAATATTAGCTTATATGAGGTTATAAGTAAAAATAACAAGAGTAATTGCTCCTCAGAGCATATATTCCTGGTACATGCTCCTACGGGAGTATTAAGATTTAAATGGTCTGCAGATGTTATCTTATAGAAGCATATAAGTCTGCGTTACCGGAGTAATTACTCTTGAGTGCAATTACTCTTGTTTCATGCTTTTATAGGAGTCTTGATCCTATATTTGCCAGGAAATACGGTCCTATATACCGATATAAGTACAAATTATAGAATTAAACGTACTTGAGTAAAAACAGCATGTATTTATGCTGTTAAAAGCGCAGTAGCAACCACCAAAACCATCATCGGAGCTATATAAGACCACGTAGCATTATATAATCGCATTCCAGGATTATTTTGCTTGTTGGGCAGCCACAGAGCTCCGAGATCTCAACTGCCTGCAATAAACAGGGTGTACAGCACAGGCCCGGAGACCGAGCCATGTGGTACTCCTGCCGATATTCTATGGAATCCTGAGGTGGATTGATTTTCTTTTACTTGAAATACTTTTCTGTTTGTGATGTAGGATTTTAGTACACCATCTGCACACTCTATGGACTTGTTCTATGGTAGCATGTTCTTTTCAAAATCAGAATTGGTGGTCTAGGACAATGGACTTCTCATTGGGAACATGTAACACTGCGTAGGGACTTTCCGTAAAGCTTAGACATAATCGATAAGAGACTGATTGGTCTGTATGAGGTGACATCATGTATCGGTTTACCGGGTTTACAGATCATTATTACTTGTGATACTTTCCATACGGGAAGTAGCATACTCGTTGAATGGGATTAAAGTGTTCAGTGAGGTACACAATTCCTTTGCGAGGTAATTCCTAAAGGACTTTTTTCGTCGATACGATCATAAAAAGTTAATATTCATACATATCTCCTGAGGCGTAACTTCAACGGTAGATCCAGCTGAAGATTTTGGCAGAGGACAATGTCGATATCAGATTCATACACGTTTGGTCTCAGGTTATTAGGCTTCAATACATTGCTCAAATAGTAACGTTACTTGGTTAATCAATTAAATTGAACTATCAAAATATTAGAGTTCTTTTGCATGTTCTTGTAAAAATCATGATCATAAAATGCTTGTGTCGTTAATACAGGTTTGGTGTACTATAGCATCGATAGCGATCCAAGCCCGTGCATTTGAATTGTGTTCCAAGGCATTGATCAAACTAGAAGCACTGGATGTAAGTATCTTATATTTATTCATTTTTGACAAACGTTTTGTATCTATAGCCTTTTGAACGCCATTGTCACATATACGTGACAAGCAAGCGCGTGCCCTGTACGCCAACGACACAAATATGGGACAAAAAATGAAAAAATGGTGCAGTATAACACGAAATGAGCAATTTAAATCATTGTTTTTGTGTGTGTTTATTTATAAATCTTTAAATGTGATCTATATATCTTAAATACTAAATGTTTATTCAAGAAAAAAGTTAACAATACTTTTGAAATCCCTTTTTTATTTGCATGTATTTGCGGTGAATTTGTGGCTCGGCGTGAAGGGCACGCGCGTGCGTTTATGCTCTGGCGTTCAAAAGATAGTAAAGAATTGTAATAATGTATTTTCCAGCCTGAAACCTTTGAAAATTTAGCAATAGAAATATTTACAAGATATAAACCTAAAGACGCGAAAGGAAACAAGATTGAATGCCCAAACTGTGACGTCAGCATGCCTGAATGGTAAGTACTTACGTCTCTGTACATGTTGATTCGGCATCAGCTGAGTAGCTGATTTGTGCAACGAGCACTCATATGTTACTACACTTAGCAAAATTCAAAAGCGATTTTTTCGTGAAATAATGTTTTATAAAATTCTAAATGACCACCAAGAGAAAACTTCATAAACAGGAATATGACGTTTACTTCCTCCCACTCAGGTCGCAGATAGTCAATTGATCTAAATGTATTATGTATTTTATTAGGATGTCGACTTGTCCCGGATGCAACAGCGAGTTCCCCGAGTGTGCGGTGTCAGGCCGCGCGCTAGTGGCGCCGCACACGGTGTGGACGTGCAACACCTGCGGGGCGCGCGCGCAACAACATGAACTTGTATTGCGGCACTCGTGTCCTATGTGTCATGCACAACTTTCCTAACATAAAAGTAATTGTAAAGAGGAAATACAATGATTTTTATTCATGTAGGTATCATAAACAGGCCAAGAGGATAATAATTTAGTCTTATTTATGTCTGCAGGTTACAAAGCTAGAAAACAACAGTTATTATCTCTTACCGATAAGATTAGAACTTTTTGTGACAAGTATTTACGACTATGGAATTCAGGGCTGCCTATTTCGAGTTCAGAGACCGATCTCAGTCTTGCCTGCCATCTCTAAAATCTTAGAAAAGATCCTTAATAATCGATTGGTAAACTTTCTTGAGTCATACAAATTACTAAGTAATGACCAAAATGGTTTTAGAGGTGGCCGGTCAACCGAAAATGCTGTTGCTGCCTTAGTGGACCATGTGTTAGCTAAGCTAGATAGTAAAATGAAATGCTTGGCTATCTTCTTAGATCTTTCGGAGGCATTCGACACTGTGTCCGTTCCCCACCTCTTATCTATGCTGGAAGCTACAGGCATTCGCTGACATAGCTTAAAAACCAGGATTACCTGTGTGATAAAACTCAATGCGTTAAAATAAATGATGTTCTTAGTGACACCATTTCATTGAGTTTTGGTGTTCCCTAGGGCTCAATCTTGGGGCCTACCCTGTTTCTTTTACATTAAAAACTTATGCAAAATGTCTCTAGTGAATTGCTCAATCGTCACTTACGCAGATGATACGGCTCTTAATTAATGGTAGTGACTGGCATGCAACAATAAAATACGCTGAACTTGCTCTTAACTCAGTGAAGAAATGGCTGTCAAATAATATCTTAACCTTAAATTTAAACAAAACGGTATACTTACCTTTCTCCTTACTATCCACCAACCTCCCTCCTCCGGATTCAATGGAGCACCATTGAATCCGGAGGAGGGAGGTTGGTGGATGGTGAGCTCATACTTGCTCACTCGATCTTTCTTCTTCACAATGTGGCTGTCCTCAACTCAAAAGGTGTGAGTCTGTGAAGTATCTCGGCGTCTATGTATTCTCTGAGCTGGAAACCTCACCTTAATAATCTCATCTCGCGAGTCCGCCAGTATTTATTTTTTAAAAAGTAAGGCACTCCGCGGACCGTCTTAAAATTAAAACTGTTTATTATGCCCTGTGTCAAAGCATAATAAACTACTGCATCACAGTGTGGGGTGGCGCTCCCCTTGCTGCTTCTGGCACGAGCACAGAGAGCTGTTCTCAAAGTTATGACCTCGAAGCCTTTTGGGTATCCCACCACGGCTCTCTACACTGAATGTCAGGTTCCCACTGTGAGACAGCTCTTTCTCCTTGGTACTATTTTGCGCTAACATCCCTATGTGGTATACGACCCGAATGCTACCAAAAAGCGTAGGCACTTCGAAGTATGCTCAACTCACGGATGTAGAACGGCCCTTGCTCAGCGTCATTTTGGTATACTATCAAATCATTTATATGTCGGAGTTGATTTTAGTCATTAGTACGGATACAAAACAAATTGAATCGAAAGCGCGCCAAAGGAGGAATCAAGCGACCTACTTACAATTTTATTCACAGACCTACATAGACAGAAGTTTTCACGATATTCATCTCTCCATCACACACACACTTAGGTACTATCGGGAAAGTGGGAATAGGCACACTTTTCAAACAAAATTCCGTGCACACGATGATCACATCTGTTTAACACCCTTACTCCTATTGGTCCGCACAAATAGTTTGCGGACCAATAGTAGTAAAACAAACAAAAAATAAGTGACTCCGTTTTAATATGTTTTGTTTAAAAAAAAAACTCAGGCTCTGTTAATGATCCCAGATGTTTGAGCACCGTTTTTCGGCCAATAGGAATAAGACAAAAAAAGGGACCAAGGAATAGAAAGTTTTTAACTGTTTTAACGCTGCAAGCAAGGATAGTCCTTACCGTGGTCCGATACCCAGTTAGTACATAAATAGCCAACACCATAGTTGAATTAGCTAGTAAATATTATATTGTAAACGGTTCAGAAATTATATAAAATTGTAAATTAATAATAATGTTATACTGAGCTTGTATTAGAACTACTGTTACAAGTCCAAATCATAGGCGAGAACGCTGGCACCCTAAACACACGTTAAATCTTAAACCCAGTCAGGGTGCCAGAGCTCATCGAAAACATTATTTTCCCTAGTTGTAACGCTGCATAGTGTTTAGATAAGTGTTTTCCTGTACATTTTTTGAAGGTAATAAAATATATTCTTTTCTTAATTTACATTTAAAAATTTATAAATATATAATTTAATAGATTAAAAGACGTATTTTTGAAACCAACACAAAAACTGTTAATTGGAACATGACCAAATTCATATGGGACCGAGTCAATTATTTGAAACTGTTTACATTATGTACCCTCTTTCAAATAATTGAAATCGATCAACATGGTCAGGATGTAAGGAATTATCGCTAAGCATGATCCGATCACACAGATTAACTTCTTTGAGATTGGAAGTAGGTATTTCGCGCGATGGAATATGTTGAAACTCGCGTAGGCACTCCGAACAGCTGTAACTTGCCTCATTTAAACCTGTAAGGTGCATGATGTATAGAAACACACACACCCACTGTTTAGTAGGCACACTAAATACTGTTATTTATCAGCAGTATTGTATGTTCAGTGCTACAGGTAAAGCTCATCATCTCATTATAAGGAAAAAGTATGGTACCACTGACAAACAATATGTTTTAGGATTAGTTTTATTTATTTATGTAAGAAGACTATGAAAGGAAAGGTAAAAGATATTATAATATTATCTAAACTTTTATTTAATTAAACAGGGTTACATAAAGTAAGAACATGTTTTCTTTATCTTGACCAGTACTGAAAATAAATCACCCTGACTAGATAAGTAAAAAAGCACAACAAATTACCAAGTGGTTGTTTTAAAATGTGTTTTGAATTGTTGAGCAAATCATAATATTTGTACCGTGGAATATAACAAAATAAGTGAAGTTGTTATTTAATACCTACATACTGTAAAATCTCATTTTTAATTAAAAAGAAAGAAAAATGGCTAATTGCAAACTGACATAATGGACTATTACGCAGACACACACAACAACTTAATATATCAAGCTACACACATTTCTACTTTTTAACCTGGTATTGTATGGAAACCCATTATATTGCAAGGCCAGCTAATACTGGAAATGCAAAGCTTGAAATACTGTTGTAATCCATCCAGTGTAAGTGTTCACACGGGATCATTTGCCTCCTTAGTGGGCAAACAACATCGACCTTTCGATCTGATTTATGTAAATGAGGTATTCAATTAGCATTTTTTATTAAATGTAATTCTGATATCAATTTGTAAGTCTTGCTAATCACCCATTTATTGGGATTCAGAGATCAGACGCCATTTGTTCACGGGCCTATTAGAGAATGTAACTTAGCCACAACATGACTCCCACAAAGTGAAAGAAATCAAATAGTCTAGCATACAAACCCATAGTGATAACATTAGAACTGTATAACAACAACTGCAAGAATAACCGAAATACCAAAGATAGGTACAGGTTTAGTGAAAGGTGCCAAGGGAACTTTCGTAAAAAGAATGGTACTGAGTACTGAAATGAAATAGGTACTTCTTTTCTTACATAAATCATTATTATAAGTAAGTTTTCACAATAATAAACTGAATACATACCTAGATTAAAATATCACGAAATGGTCTTTTTTTTTCAAGGCTATAAATATATGATGATTTAATTGGTTAGTACTTTGTTTACATTAAATCTTATTATTATATTTCAGCTTTAAATAATATTATGTATCTTCATTACCTGAAAAAACTTACTCTTTGGTTTAATGAGAAATAACTAAAAACCATCCATATGGTGTAAAAGAAACCAATGTTTTAACAGCAAACAATAAATTGAAGAAAACCTATCTATTTCTATTGGTTGGAGCATAAACAATTTGTTTACGAAAATTCCTCATGACCTGTGCATATTACAATAAAATTGTATGAATACATTGTTTTTTCCTTACTAGTGGTTTTCATTGCTAACAACAACTTACATAAAATTTCAGTTTTTATATATATTTCACCCTATTAATCTTAATAACCTCAGTCCCTTTTATAAACAATATGCAAAAAAATGCAACTAAAGTATTACTGCACAAAGTTATTATTGGGCAGGTCCATTTTTGAGAACTGTAATGTATTGTCAATTATCTGGAAAAGCTCAGGAGGCTGTGGAATCCGTCCTGTCTCCAGTTTCGACCACAATGGAATGTTGTTCAGAGATATTTCAAATGCTCCAGATGATACTAGCTGGCCTTCAATCATATTAGCTAAGAAGAACATCATCATGCATGCATATAGTTTGTTTTCAATGCACCAGCTCCACCAAGCAGGCTGTGGTTTGTTGAGCCAAGCGAATATGTTGACCCCACTTAGTATGCACATGATTAGTATCATCTTGCCAAAACCCTGAAATAAAAATTCTTATTGAGAAATTTTGATGATTTTGTTAGCAATACTACAACATTATTTTATTAGTTTTAAGATATTCAGATAAAAATAAATTATACTAATTCATGACATATCATTAATTTCTGGGATCTAATAACTGATAATAATTACATTTTAACAATATGAAGCTATTTGTTTACAGCTTCAGAGACCAATCTCTTACATGAAAATTTTGACTAAGGTACTGTAATGTGTTAATTTGCAGAATACCTTGGTCATTATAAAGTTATTCTGGAAGACCTTGATTATATTAGTCTTTTGAAAGGAGCTCTAGGATGGAAATTCATTGTGCAGATTGGATCACTATGGACACATATTTCAAAAATCAAAAGCTAATGTTTAATTCTATTTAGAAATAGTGAATGAGATATAACTGCGAAATTCAAATTATGAAATGTATTTTTTATTAAAATTTAATTTAATAAAAATATAATGTTTCTGGAATGAATTAGCAGACAAAAGCTTATTAGATTTACTTACAATCAATCTGGATAGATACATATTTAAACCTGGAGGATCATAGTTTGCTCCAATGACAGATATTTCTGGGTATTTTTGTTGTATTATTCCTGCATAGTCTTCAAAGACTTTTCTGTATCCACAAGAGTAACTGCAAACATTAAATTGTATAAATACATAATTATAAGCTTACATAGAAACATAATTTAAAGATACAGATAAGTCTTGTATGTGATAACCTCACCAGTAATAAATGTTCATTATGTGACCTACACCTTGCCCAATTTTAGTAATGCTTTCAGCTTCATTCTCACTAGCTTGTGCATCACTAGTTAAAATGATACAAGTAAAGACTATTGTAAGAAAACTTAATGAAATACAGAAATTAGTTGACAAAGACATTTTCAACGAAGTTACCACTTGACGGTAAACTACGCCTTTTTTATATTACTATTACACAGCAATGAAAACACATTTAATACGTCTTGAATATTTGCAGTAGGAAGGATATTTCAATATTTCAGAAACGAAATGAAATATCAGTGACTCGGAGTGAATCTGATAGACAGACAGACAGGTCAGATAGAGCAATCACAGACAATCACTATGACACTACCCTCTATGTCTATGTAGTCTGTGGTTAACACTGTTCGGCCGAGTGACTACAAAAATGAAGCTCCACACGCTTACATAACATTCTGAAGATCCAGGTGTTTATCAATACTTATTATTTTCTGGGTTGAGGTCCTCGGTCTATACCGACGCCGTGGCGCTGCTAATAAGTAGGTACCGTTAAATAGACCGTCTAGTACACACGGCAACCAATCAAGCTATACAAAATCATTCAGGGGATCTCTCTTTGTATTGGAAATCTATACAAAGCGAGGCTATGTTATACTGGATACGTATAGCTTGATGTGTCGCCGTGTGTACAAGTTGATGAGATACAAGCGGTCCCCCGATTGCACGAAGAAGGCTTTTTATTCCACGAGCGGATTTTATTTTCTTTTTTATACAAGACTAGCGACCCGCCCCGTCGCACGGGTGCAATGCTGTAAAAGGCCATATTGATCTATATTAAATGCAAAAATGGATAAGGATTAATGCTGTATCGCTTCGTAAATAAGCCATTATTTCTCGTAAAAATTACCTAAAGGATAAAAAATGGTTATTGTGGGTTATCCCTAAGAGATAGACATATACCATCGCGGACTTTTTTTAAGGTGTACAGTACTGTAGTATATTATTTTGATCTATCTTGTAGGGTTCAGCCAGCGATTGCAAGGTAAGCGCAAAAAAAATGTGTTCAATAACGACATCACCTTAGAAATCTTCAAATTATCAGAGTTTCTCTACTATATTATGCATGTACAGCTTGGCAAAAAAGAGTGTGGAATAAATGAGGTCGCCAGTATCGCAACTGTGACAACTCGTAATACTAAAACTCAACAGATTTTGATTATTGTTATTTTTAGGGATATGATCCCAATTCTAAGTGGGTGGTTCAGTCCCTCGGGCGCTACGCAAACACCATGGACGGCTTCAATGTCCAGTACGAATTTTAGTTCCAACTGTCACCGCGTCAGTTCTTTTTTGCCAAGCTGTATTATACATTTAAACCTTCCTCTTGAATCACTATTATATCTATTAAAAAAAAACCGCATCAAAATCCGTAGTTTTAAAGATCTAAGCATTCATAGGGACAGACAGACAGCGGGAAGCGACTTTGTTTTATACTATGTAGTGATTATACCGACGCGAAAACGGTTACCACTACTTACTTCATTTTGAACCTGAAAAAAATCTGTTGTTTCCTACAAGTGCAATCAATAAAATACCTACACGGTCAAAACGTGTGGAACGGCTGTCCTCTTTATTTATTGTTTTTACGTCGGTCTGCCTTCCACCCTATATAACTTCTGTGGTCAAATGGCCAATGTTTGGCAGAGGGTTAAGCCCAGCTGTGCCGTCTCTAGAGCTCATTCCTTTATGAGTAAAATTTTATTGTCACGAGATCGAGTTGTCCGGGTTGACTTGCCGTGACACAAAAACTTTATTTGGTGGGTAGAAGCGACAGGGTTGCCCGTGAAATTCAAATTTTATTACGTTTTTTTTTGCAATTGGCCGGTCAGTGTCGTTAGTTGTTTTGTGTTGTTTAAAATCTGATACGTGGCCGTAAAACGTACGTATTTACATAATTGTAGTAGTTAAAATCATCAATACAACCTCTTATTCGTCAATTTAATCCCAATGAATGTCTATTTCATTAAAAAGTCATTCTATGGGGTATTGATGACTTATTGATTATAACTCAGTAAAGCCCTAATAGGTACAGCCGCGTAGCATATTTTATTCAACATAAAAACTGACACTGACAGGCAAATTGCAAAAAATTTAAAAAAATGAATTTCGGGGGCACCCTGTCGCTTCCACCTTAATATCACATTGTTAACGTTATTTGTTGTTACATCAGATTTAAGTTTTGTTGGACCCAGCGTTGTTATTTATAGGATATTTCCAGCCCTGCTGTCAGCTGTTTTGTTTTTTCAGAATGGCAATGATGCCAAATGACAGTAGATGAGTGAACCCAGTGGTCAGTGACAGGACTCGAATGACAAACAAAATTGTTTTGCAATTTTGTATGTTGATGCTGCGATTTTGATAAGCTAAGCAACTAAAGCGGCGTAAAGTATCATAATATCTCAAAGTGCCCTTGAAGTCTTCCTTATTGCCGGGCGAACTAGTACAAATTAGCATCTTGAAGTTTGCAATAATGTCCCATCATCAGTGCCAAGGGCATGATCACGATCACGGCAATGCCGACGAAATTGGCATACAGTATAACCTGTATGAAAAAATTGATAAAGAAAATTTAGAATGTCTTAACGAAACTATTGAAGGCTCTGGCAAAACTGTCTTCAAACCTTGGGACAAACGGCTTGATAGAACTCATGTGAGTGTAAATTATTTTAGTTTCTATAGTAAATCCAGTCTAATAACGTCGCACTGCTAGGCAGATGCCGGTTCGACAGCGTCTTCGCCGGAAGGATCCTTTTCGAACTGTGGAAGTACCTTGAGAACTCTGAACTACAGGCAAATTAGTTATAAGGACATCTAAAAAATTAAATGTTTGGAACTCCTATGACAATCTGTCTAGCAATTATTAAACATGGGTTGCAGAAGAATAGAAGTTATGTTGTAGGTACTATAATTCAATCTATTTTTTCACAAATACCTACCATTACCTTTCAGTTTGTTGAAAGTGATGCAGATGAAGAGTTACTGTTCAATATACCATTCACAGGGAATGTGAAACTTAAAGGAATTAAAATATCTGCTGAAGATTCTGACACTCATCCTGCGAAGTTAAGACTGTGAGTAAGAATCATTGGAGTGACTGTAAGTTATTTATTGTAGAGGTGTAGATCTAGGAAGCTTTACATGATCATTATTTATGTTTTAAGGTTTAAAAATAAACCCAACATGACATTTGATGATGTAACAATGGAACCAGATCAAGTATTTGAGCTTCAAAAGGATAGTGAAGGTGTTTTGGAATATTCTCCTAAGTAAGTTTTGCTATTTTTTTTATTTAAAAAGCAACAAAAAAGAAATACATTACATATGATATGACTTAATGAATTTGGGGTTTTTAAATGGTCTTTTCATAGCTGTTATTTTCCATTTTTCAGGATAGTAACCTTTTCTTCAGTTCATCATTTAACAATGCATTTCCCAGTCAATTTTGGTGCGGAGAAAACAATAATATATTACATTGGATTAAAAGGAGAGTTTAGTCCGGGCCACAGACATGGAGTAACTATATGCACATATGAAGTGAGGCCAAATCTTGATGACCATAAACTGAAAAATATGGATTCTGTAACTAGACATGTTGAATGACAATTTAAGTACCCATGAGCAAAATATAATAAGGTTTCCGAATAATTTAAAATGTGCAAAATTGTATGACTGCTTTACATTGAAGTGTAAATAATGCTTTTCATACATAAAATTATAAAATCCACATTATGTTCATAAATAAACATTTTTTATTTCTACTAATTGAGAGAGACCTTTGCCTTACAAAATGATGAACAACATCTAAAAAGGAGTAACTGTGAAGTTTCTTTTCCATTCTATTGACTATTCAAAAGTGCATTTTAATAGCCGAATTGGAATTTAAAATTGTATTACTCTTTTTAATTATACATACTCAGCAATGTGTACGTTAACCCCAACAGGAAAGTGTTTCCTAGAGTGATATGAGTGGAGCGTATATTTAGTGCGTAATCTGCTTTAAATGTGCGCTATTTATAGAATTTGTGCACCTTGTCGTTTTGGAAAAAAACTGAAAAAACGATTCCTGCTAGGGTAACGTTTTTCTAGAAGACAAATTCTAAACGAATGATCGGAGAGAGAAGTATTGCGCATGGGCAGAGAGCTTATATTTGTGCAAAAATGTGCCCCGAAAATACAATTTGTGCGTCTTCAGGTTTTCGAGATATTCCGTTTCCTGCTGGAGCATCGTTTTGCAGAATCGTGTATCTCTAAAACCATCGTAAGTGCGCCTGTAGAATAAACTGTAGATTTCTTGATATATACATTTTTTTTAAAACAATCGCCAATCATATTTAATTTTGTTCTTAATAGCACCTACTTTTTTTTTTCTTCCTTTGCTTGCGGCTAAGCACTACACTTTTCTACTTCAGTGTACTCGGGCACAACACGTTTCAACCGATTCGTGAGTAAAGTTAAGAAGGTCACCGTAATGTATTAGTCCACCGCTTTTTTGTAGTCATTCGTATTTGGTCGGATAACCAGCCATTGTTTACATTTTTGTTTATATTTTCATAATGCGAAAAATAAAAGCTGACTATTTTCACTATATATTTTTGACTAAACACACTAACTGGTTTAAAGCCACACATCTGGGGTTGAGCCGGTTTCTTGTATTTTGCCGTCAAAGTTATGACACCGTCGTTTTGATTTTTAGCAATATTATTCAATAAATCATGCATGTACACTTTTGAAACATTTAATGGTTATTAAAAGCGTCAAAAAGGAGAGCTTATACGTTTTATCATTTAGGAGCTACGATTTTTTTTCGAGTTTTCGAAAAAGTGCGATTACTTGAAAATTATAAATATTTTCGTAAATCTAATTCTGTCACAAATACGCACAAATGAAGAGCTACTCGTGTATGTTTATTCTACAGGCGCACATACAATGGTTTTAAGAGATACACGATTCTGCGAAACGTTACTCCAGCAGGAAACTCAATATCTTAAAAACCTGAAGATGCACGAATTATATTTTCGGGGCACATTTATGCACAAATATAAGCTCTCTGCCCATGCGCAATATTTCTCTCTTCGATCTTCGATTCGTTTAGAATTTTCCTGCTAGAAAAACGTTACCCTAGCAGGAATCCTTTTTTCCGTTTTTTTCCAAAACGTTCAGGCGCACAAATTCTATAAGTAGCGCACATTTATTGCAGATTACGCACTAAATATACGTCCCACTCATATCACTCTAGGAGACACTTTCCCGTTGGGGTAACGTACACCTCAGCAATATTATTTTAATCAAACTATAATCTAGAGCCTCGTTTTTTTTTGTTCTCATTTTGTTTTGTACTACAGCAATACCTTTCCTGCTACCATCTACTAAGGATCATAGCTGTGTTCCAGTTTGTAGAGTACTTAGTGTTGTTATGATGATTTCAGTTTTGTGTTGGTGATGGACAGCATTTGCAAGTTTTGCAACCCGTGCCTTGTTTGCCCATTAATTTTATTTTTGTATCTACTTTTCTTCCTCCAAGCTGTCTTTTCGACACTAAGCTGGATTTATGTATTTAGAAAACATGGCGTGCATGGTGTATATGAAATCGTATCCAATGAAATGTCCATCTAACAACATCTAATATGGCTTTTTTGTATTTGGTTTAGAGAAGATCTTGAGGAGCATGTCTCATAAGCATAGATCGGAGTAGGTAGATTGAATTGGGGTCATTGATCCGAAAGGTATATATTAATATGGACATTCCTCCGGAATTGGTTGATTTGATTGAAAGTTAAGTGCAACAATTTATAAAAAGTTGTGGCCATAAAAAGATAATAATTATTAATGCTTCAATCGGAATTCGATTGTTTTTATTATTCAACAGATAAATAATAAATTAATTTAGTTTTGACACCTTCCTTTAAATTTTGAATTGAGTAGTAATAATATCACTACCAACATTAACAATATTTAATTTAATCCGGAAATACCGGAATAACTTTCCGGAAAAATGGCTTATCCATGTTATTCTTTCTGTGTGCATTTGTGGTACAAGTACCAAAAATCAATCTACCTACTCCGATCTATGCTCATAAGTCTTTTAAAAGTGTGGTTTTGTTGTTCCTCCATTAAACTTCTTGCTAATTGGTGTGGATGGTTTACTATTCTTTTGCAATAGGGTATTAAAGAGTCCTTTATTTTTCCTTTAACAGTCTTGATTTTTATTTAGATCACAGTGTAGGTGATACAGGGTGTTTGGTGCATCGATTTCCAAATCGAATAGGCCGAAAGGAGAGGTCATTTGCTATATCTTTACGCCCTATAACTCATTCCTTACCATACCGGTTTATTATAATAACTTTTTAATTTAAATTTTGAATAAATCCAAAATTCGGCATTTAAGGTCAAATCTACACTAGAGATTGGTCGTACTAGGTAAATTTTGTACTAGGTGCACCTAGTCCAAGTCCATACAAATACTCGATCCAAATACCTGTTCTACCTAGTCCACCTAGTCCATGAAATACGCATACTTTATAGATGCTTAGTCTTTGCGTACCACCGATACGTACGCAGTAATGAATTGTATATTGTTAGGACTGTCAACGAAAATATTTATCTACATTGAAGATTGGTGGCGTATTTAAAAGATTTCAATTCTTTTTTCGTTGTACTTAATTAAATTGTTTTTTGTTTTAAGTCGCGTAACTACAAAACTTACGAATGGATGTATACGTTTTAGCTGCCTTGTAAGATTTGATTCGGAACTTTTAAAACTCAATTGTATTTTACAAATTTTACACTCAGCCACTCTGTTGTCCGTAAAATGATCACAAGCGACACTACTTCCTTTAGGAGCCATTTTTTAAAACAATAAACACATTATTCAAATCTTAATACAAAAAGAAATTACTGAAAGAAATATCAAAACTTCGTCAGGAAAACCGATCACTAAATAAGTCTGACACGTTTTTGCGATGCCGTGTAGGTATCAATATGGAGGCCGTCGTCCACTGAGAATACGTTTGCATCGCTTGAGTCCGTACTTGATACTCGACTGCATAATATAGTCTTCATTCGTATCGAGTATTGCCAAAGTACCTAGGTATTCTATAAAGTCTGCCTAGTCCCGAGTCCCGACTAGTCTCAAGTTCCGACTAGTCTCGATCGAGTTAAGACAGACAAAGATGGAAGGACTGCGGAATGGTGTAGTTGAAAAAGGACAGAACATATTCTTGCACAACTAGAGTGCGCGTCGCGTTACTTTTGTGCCATTGAATTAGGGTTCAAATTCAAGTGTCTGACACACGAATGATTTTGGCAAACATGAATGAGCGGCAAAGCAGACTAATATCTACGGCAACATAATGCTATCTCGTTTCGCCGCGTCGGTACTTCGATGTGGGCGGAACGCCGGGTGCACAGTGAGACTAGGTGGATCAAGTATTTGAAAAGTTGGAATAGGTGCAGCCTAGTCTCGTTAAATACCTAATCCCTGGATCTGTTCTAGTATATACGCTTCATCTCTAATCTACACTAATATTATAAAGAGGAAAGATTTGTGTTTTTGTATTTTTGTATGTAACGAATAAACTCTAAAACTATTCGACCGATTTTAAAAAGGATTGCTAAAGGAGAGAGCGTTTTAATTCGACGCATGCACATTATTCCAAATAACTTGCTATTCTAATTTGAATTAACAGGTAGTCATTATCATCATCATTTCAGCCCAAAAGACGTCCACTGCTGGACATAGGCCTCCCCTAAGTGTCGCCACATTGACATTTTGGGGGGTTTTGCCATAATCGCCACGCTTGGCAGGCGGGTTGGCGATCGCAGTACGGTTGTTACAAAAGCACAGAGAACGCTACTGCCCATTCTCTGACTAGTGCCTCTTACGACACCCGCGGGAAGATATGGGATGGTGCTATTCTTTACGTCCGACACCATACAGAGTATCAGGTAGTAATTTCCCTTAAAATAAGCTTTTGCAATGACGATCAACAAATGTCAGGGCCATACCTAAAAAGTGGCAGGCATTCTTTTGGGTACTCCATGCTTCTCAGACGGTCAATTATTTGTTGATTGTTCACGTGTTTCATGAAGGCAAAACTTTCACGTGGTGACGGTCATTGTTATGTCAATTGTTCACTTTGAAAAAAATATGTTCCGGCTTTTAAGCCATATTATAGTGTCGCTTCAACGCCTTTTAATTTTGTTTCGGACCTCTGCCGCCCAGAATTACACCACCCTAAAGCACGCCCTTTGTAGTCATCACCCACATAATCACATTACGAACACACCGTCAGTTCTCACAGATAACAACAAAACATCACGCCTGTAATTCCCGAAGGTGTACTTAATCGTACATCCACATTTCGCCAGTTATGTTGAAGCTCTATGTAATAGGGGGCGAGCCCCATCAACCGGGCCCGACATTAAATCCAGACTTCGTGGCTGCTAATGAGAAATTCCTGATGGGATAACCCAATAACACTTTGCCCGAGCCGAGAATCGAACCCGGGACCTGCATCAGCAGTCGTGCTTGCGACCACTCTACCAACGAGGCAGTCTCACATACACCTAAAAATTTCCGCGCGAACGAAGTCGCGGGTATCAGCTAGTAAAAAATATTAAAAATATTTAGACATAAAATTTCGAAGATGGAAAGATGGAAGATGTCTTCGAGGTTCTGGACTGGAGAGGGTTAGGCATCAACGTCAATGGCGAGTACATCTCTCACCTTCGTTTTGCCGACGATATAGTGGTCATGGCTGAGACCATGGAGGACCTCAGTACAATGCTCGATGACCTCAGTAGAGCTTCCGAAAGAGTGGGTCTTAAAATGAACATGGATAAAACCAAGGTCATGTTGAATGCCCATGTAACACCCACTCCTATCAAGATCGGAGACTCTACTATCGAAGTTGTAGACAATTATGTCTACCTGGGACAAACGGTCCAGTTGGGTAGGTCTAACTTCGAGAAAGAGGTCAATCGTCGAATCCGACTCGGCTGGGCAGCGTTCGGGAAGCTGCGTGGTATCTTCTCGTCCAACTTACCGCAGTGTCTCAAGACGAAAGTTTATGACCAGTGTGTGTTGCCAGTGATTACATACGGGACCGAAACGAGGTCGCTCACAATTGGCCTCATCAGAAGGCTTAAAGTCACCCAAAGGGCAATGGAGAGGGCTATGCTCGGAGTTTCCTTGCGTGATCGATTCAGAAATGAGGACATCCGCAAGAGAACCAAGGTCACTGACGTAGCCCGAAGAATTGCCAAACTTAAGTGGCAATGGGCAGGGCACATTGCTCGCAGAACGGATGGCCGATGGGGCCGAAAAGTTCTGGAATGGCGACCGCGAACCGGAAGACGATGCGTTGGAAGGCCTCCCACTAGGTGGACCGATGACCTGGTCAAGGTTGCGGGGATCCGCTGGATGCGAGGCGCACGGGACCGGTCAATGTGGCGTCACTTGGGGGAGGCCTATGTCCAGCAGTGGACGTCTTTCGGCTGAAATGATGATGATGATGAAAATTTCGATTTAATTTTGATGTGTAGGTACTGTTGTATGATTCTATCAAATTCGAAATTACTTGCTAGTAACAATTACTTTATTTTTTAATAGCTCGTAAAGTTTTTGTAAAAGAAAAATGGACTTAAAACTCAACTTTAAAATGCTATAAAAAAAAAAACGGGTTGCACTCCGGGAGTGCCGGCAGAAGTGAAAACTTGAATAGTAACGTTGTGCATTTTTGGATATGGTTAGGAAATAATTTTGAACGAATTGCTATAATTATCTAGTTCTATCATTTATGTGGTAAAATACAATATTCATTTATTGCGCTATCATACACAAACATGACAACTTACATTACATAACAAATTTAACACAGAAATATTACGATACGTTTTACGAATTTTACCTCTTTGGAGAAATCGAAGGTTTTGTTTGTGCATAAGATAATTATCCAGTTTTGGAAAACCAAACTCAATGACAGATGTCATAAAGTTCAAATTCCTTCGCAACCTAATGTCAATTCGTCTTACGAATTTTCGATCAGGACACGTGACCTGACGCGAGTTTAAGATTTTATACCCATTACAGAAAAAGTGCTCAACGCCGCTAAAGAAGTTTTCACTTCAAAAACTAAAAGCGATCGGGAATTTCGAATTCTTTTAAAAATTTCTCTAGTCTGTCCGCTTTCCAACGGTATGCAATATGCCAAAAATTAGAAATTTATAATAAAAAAAATATTTTCAAGAAATCACAAATCTTGTTCGAATTGTCCACTGTTGCGAATGCACGCGCGGCATCGTCGTCTTATCTCGACTGTAGTTGCGCGTAAACGTATTTCTTCTTTGATAGTCACGAAAGCCGCATCAATGCGGCGGGAAGGGTCGTTGAGGGTCGAGAAGTGGGAGTCGCGCCACAACACGAATTTCAAATTGTTCGTGGTGCGAGTTCCGACTCATCACATCGAGACCTTCCTCAAGGAGGAGTTTCGGCCGAAGGGTGTCGTGTATCGGCGATTCCGCGGAAGGCTGCGCGACACTACGCAGCGCAACGCGACGCCGTCACTTCGTGTACAATAGTTTTAATGATTTAGTTTTATAAAGTATGTATTAGTTTATAGTCTTTTTATGCTTATATATGTATTATATTCTATGGGCCTAGTTGCCTAAAATAAAGGATTGTATTGTATTGTAATGCGTTGGACTAAATCATCCATAGTCTCAAATTTCAAATTCTTGAAAAGTTGGTACTTTGTTTTAGAAAGAGATAGATCACTACGTAATAGTGAGATAACAGTATCTATATACTTACTAGGGGCATGTTATTTATGGTAAAACTACTGTTCTTACTACGACAACGAATCATAAAGCTCAACCCCTGCATGATAGCTCCCCTTGATCAAACTACTTCGGAAATGTTAGGTATCCTTAAAACTATAAAATCTATAAGAAGACTAATTTAGTGTTTGTGATAACATGATGGACAAAGTTATTCTAATACTTACTCATCTTGGTCAATATGTTTAACAATGCGAGTGAGCTTCCATTTCTATACTGGAACGCTGACGGGATTCGTTTTAAACTACCTGAATACTTAAATTTGAGTACTGAACATTGTGTCGACATTATCTCACTATGTGAAACAAGATTGAGTGAAAATTATACGTTAAATACGCCTGGATACACTTGATACCGATGTGATAAGAGATCGAATGGTACGGTCAGGGAATCGCAATTTTAGTTAAGAACGATATTCCTCATACATCAATTTCTATTCCCCCTATGTATAACCTTGAATGTGTAGGAATACGCTTAACATCACCTGAGAGCAATATTATTGTCATTTCGGCATATAATTCACCAAACCTTCCGTTAGCTTCTAATGATTTGGATATTTTATTTGATTTGGGCCAAAAGTATTAATTATGGGTGACCTCAATGCTAAACATGAATATTGGCATTGTTTTCAAAACAACTCTCGTGGTTTGGTATTGTTTGACCATATGGTACTCCATGATTACCAAGTCTTTGGGCCTACGTCTCCAACATTGGTACACTACAATAACGCACATTCTCCTTCCACACTAAATATACTTCTCAGCCGTAATGTTACTAGCGTGTCTGAACTTCACACTTTGCCAGCTTTATCATCCAACCACTTTCCAGTCTCTTTTTCAATAGGTGGTAACTTTATCCGTCATAGTTTTAAACAATACCGATACTCGGAGGCTAATTGGTCTCAGTACAGGTCTTGCTTGGATATTAATATCCCATTAGGAACATCAACATAAAACACTAAAATTAGTATTGATACTGCAGTTGACCAACTTCAAAATGCCATTGAAATTAGTCGCGAATATAATACTTTTTACGACAACATGGGGTTTACCATGAACTGGATTAGTGATAACCTTACAGAGACTGCCGTCGATGATTCGGTAAATAAATTTAATAATGTGGATGAGTTTATTCCACCCCAACTCGTGCCCCAGAGCATGTCACGCACCACTGAAACTTGGGTGAATCTACTGGCATGATGTTGCTTGACGTAGAAAAGGCTTTTGATGCCGTCTGGCATGCTGGCCTTTTACACAAGCTATACAAATGTGATGTACCGATTGGACTTATAAAAATCATCCAGGCGTATTTGACGGATAGGTCGTTCTGTGTACATATTGGCGATAGTGTGTCCAAACCAAGATCAATTCCTGCGGGGCTGCCACAGGGCTCCTTGCTCGGGCCACTTTTATTCATACTATTTATAAACGATATGCCCAAGCAGGCCCATACTCATCTTGCGTGTTTTGCTGATGACACAGCATCTTTTACTTCAAGTAAAGACATCGAATTAATAATTGAACGGCTTCAGTTATCATTACAGCTGCTAGTGTCATATTTTACCCAGTGGAAATTAAAATTAAATGCTGCAAAAACCGAGTTTATAATGTTTACACGTAAGCGATCATTACCTAAAAAACGGATTAAAGTAGATGATTATACTTTGCCATGGCGTGTATCGACTAAGTACCTTGCACTATTGCTGGACAATAAAATGAACTGGACCAAAGAAAGCGAGTACTTCCGCGTTAAAGAAATAAAAGCTCTAAACTGCCTGCATCCAATCTTAAAACGGCGATCTAAAGTCAGCTCAAAGACCAAATTAAAAATCTACATAACCCTTGTAAGACCCTGCATTACGTATGCAGCACCGGTCTGGAGCAGCACATGCGAAAGTAATTACACTAAACTACAAGTAGTCCAGAACAAAACAATAAAAACTTCATTTAATACACTCTTACGGACAAATCTTAAATCGTTACACAGTCAATTAAATTTCCCAACATTAAAACAATCGTTACAAAACTCACAAAAAAGTTTTATCTGGTACCTAACCCTAAACATAATAACCCAATTATTTCCACCATTGGCCAAACACGATCTACAAACTTAAAATATATTGACACATCATCGATATCGTCTCCCACGCCACTTACTGCTATACGAGTAATAAAGGCGATGCGACTGGATGACCGGACTTTTTATTACGTTCGCTCGAAATGTAGGCTAGATTTACAACGAATCTAACTCAGTACACTAAGCTCAAGATGCATATTATTATTATCAATGTAGGATTTAATTTCATCAATGTCACTTGTTCAATCTTTTTTAAAATCTATATAAGTTGTATGTGTATCTAGTTTATAAAGTGTGTTAAAGTGCGTTTTGTGTCTAATCATCGCGCTTTGCAGTAGGATATTTATTTAACGTAAGTAATGTGATACTTTTGTTTCATAACAAATAATAATTTTATACATTACATATTTTATGTAAATGTTTTATATAGGCGCCATAGTCTGCACAAAACACCCAATCTCATTATTTAATTCTTTTAGAATAAGATCTGATTGTCATTTATCTGTTTTGTTTATGTGTAAATAAAGAAATTCCTAAATCAATCAATCACTGTTCTTACTGTAATATCGAATATCAGCCTAGTGTCTCGATTACACATTTAGTTAAAAATGAAAAGGTATTAAACGTTTTTTTTTTGGCATATTGCATACCGTTGGAAAGGGGAGAGACTTGAGAACTTTTTAAAAGAATTCGAAGATCCCGATCGCTTTTAGTTTTCTTTTATAGCAATTTAAAGTTGTGTTTCAAGCAACATTACGAGCTATTAAAAAAAAAAAATGTTAGTAGCAAGTAAATTTGAATTTGATAGAATCATACGAGTACAGCAGTACACATCAAAATTAAATCGGAATTCTATGTCTAAATATTTTTTTAATTTTTTTATTTGACCTTGAAATGCTGAATTTTGGAATTTTTCAAAACTTTTAATTAAAAGTTGGTATAAAAAAACCGGTGTGGCAAGGAATGTGTTATAGGGCGTAAAGAGATAACAAGTGACCTCTCTTTTCGGCCTATTCGATTTGGCAAACGATGCACAAAACACTCTGTATACCATGGTGCTCCAGTTATCATACTTAAGGTTTTTGACTGGAAGCGTTGTAGGATCTCAATATTGGATTTGGGTGCAGGGCCCCATAGTTGCAAAGCATAAGACCAGACTGGTTTAAGTTATATGCTTGTATAGGAGTTTATTTTCCAGTGTAACTTGGGATTTTCTTCTCATAAGCCAATTTAGCTTTCTTAGTTGTAAGTAAAGCACCTTTCTTTTTGTGTTGACATGTTTTTTCCAGGTGAGTCGTTTGTCTAAGTAGACTGCTAAGTCGAATCTCGTCTGCCTAGGGTAACTTTATTTGATTAAGTTCGACTTTTGTGCATGTTTTTCTTCTTAAAAAGAAGGTGATTTGGATTGATTTGGCTTCATTTACCTTTATACGCCACTCTCTCAGCCAGTCCAAGATATCGTTTAGGTTTCGTTGTACTTTTGTCGATGCTCCAACTCCAACCGCGGTTTTATCAATGGCAAGTAAACCGCTGTATCATCAGCAAGTGTTCCTATCATTGTGTCTTGTCTATTTGGTTAGTCTGAAGTATTTATAAGATAGAGCATTGGGCCCATTACACTGCCCTGTGGAACACCTGCTCTTATTTTGTGTAGCTTTGTAGTAATTTTGCCACATTTAACATAAAAGTGTCTGCCGCTAAGCTAAGATATGACTTGATAAGAAGGTAGAAATTAATTTGTAAGCCTTTGCGGCTTTTGCACAAAATTTCATCATGCGGTCATGCCAAACACGGTCGAAGGCTTGTGAAATGTCTAAGAAGGCGGCGGAGCAGAGCAGTTTACTTTCAAATGTGTAATAAATATTTTCTATTTGCCTATACTTGCTTTTTATTGTGCCATGGGATTGTCTGAAACCAAACTGGTAATCTGAAAGAAAGAAGAAAGAAAAAACGTTTATTGGTACATGCCACAAGTATACCTCCACAAAAAAAAAAAAATAGTGCGTGGAGTCCCTCCGCGCGGAAGAAGTGAAACTTCGTGATGTAGAAATGAGTGCTTTCATACCCCCTCCATGGTAGCGTTAAACGTTTAACGCAACCTTGATCACCCATCCACATATTGACCTCGGCTACCGTCGCTTAACCTTAATCACCCATCCATATACTGACCTCGGCTTCCGTTGCTTAACCTTGATCACCCATCCACATACTGACCTCGGCTACCGTTGCTTAACTTTGATCACCCATCCACATACTGACCTAGGCAACCGTCGCTTAACCTTGATCACCCATCTATATACTAAGCTCGGCTTCCGTTGCTTAACCTTGATCACCCATCCACATACTGACCTGGGCAACTGTCGCTTAACCTTGATTACCCATCCACAAAATATAATATAGGCTATAGCACAAAGAGAACGACGCTCGCGCTGGCGTGTAACAGGTTTACTACGCGCATGCGTTCGAGTGCCACGCATTCACTCTCGCTCTGTCTCTTTTTATTCCCCCTCCATGGTAGTGTTAAACGTTTAACGCGACCTTGTTGGAAGTCGCATAAGAAGTTTCTCTTCAAAAATAACTGGGCGGGATCTGAAATTACCTTGTTAGCTGTAATTTCCAGTGCAAGGCGTCTGAGTATTAGTAGTTCCATGACCTTACAAGGAACTGGGAGAAGACTGATCGGGCGGTTAGATTTGACATCAGTAGGAGGGCATGCAAAAACCGGGTTGTTTTACAAAACCATAGTTTCGGGTTTCTTAATTACAAAACCGGTGAAACCGGTTAAATCGGTTTTTTCGGATTTATTTTCAATCTTTATTTAAAAAATTAAAAAAAAATTTGTAGAAAGACATGAAAATGCTAAAGTCTCATCAAAATATGTTTTTTTTTACGTTTATCTTACCTATGTTTATAATAATGAGCATTTTTTTGGACTTCAATAAGCTACAATTACTAAATAACAATATAAAAAGTTTATTTTCTTAATGCATAACATAGAATAAAGCTTATTATGTAGGTAAACAACATACTCTTAAAATGTAAGGTAAAACTAACATACAAAATTAGGATCAATTGTTATAAATCACAGAATATTACATAATAATTTAACTGTCATAAAAGACAAACAGGCAAAATCAACAGTAGGTAAAATGAGATCAAAAAGGGCATAAGTTTGTATGGACCAGTGGCATGATTTTTTTTTACAGCAGCCACAAAGGTAATTGTTGCTAACGTATAGTGGAATAAATGATAATAATGACTCCTAAAAGAATTTTACCGAAAATTATAACGGAGCTGAAATATCTAATGTCAAAGTTGTGTTGTTTCTACTAACAGTTTACATACTATAATGTATTTTATCAAAAATTAACTCTTTCCTATCGTTTGCCGTATTTCATTACTTCCCAGAATTTGATCCTTAGCAGCGACACTATCGAATGGTGTAATAATACAGGATGGTTTTTTTCAAAATTAACAGGTTCGATTCCTGGCTAGGAATATTGATTTTTCAAAAAACCAATCATGCAGTTTTAGTTTTTATCAAAATCAGTATCGTGTCTGCTTTGAGTGTTTTTCGCTATTCCTCATAGTTTCGGATTTGGCCTTCCACACCCATAAAAGTTCAGTCTGTATATCTCGGCTCCGATGCATTTTGGAAATTATTGTTCATAGAAAAAAAATTATTTGTGTTCTTACTAATTAAATATTTTACATTAGTGGCCGCAGACTTAAAAAATCATGCCACTTTTACCCAAACCCCTTTAAAATGATTATTAAAATATCGCATAAATAGACGTCTTAACTTAGAATGAAAGATTTATTTTGTTTTGGTAAATGAGGAATCATTTACCAAAACAAAATAAATCTGTCATTCTTATTTATGTCTATGCGTGTACTAGTCTCACGCACGAGATATGACGTCTCCCTGTCTCACACCTCGCTGCAGAAGGATACGTTCCGAGGTCTGGTCCTGAAGTCGGACTGACATGGTGGCGTTTTTGTACAAACATTTCAATGTACCGATAGTCAATTTGGCGTTGCGTTGGAGAGACTGCAGTACAGCCCAAGTTTCGATCGAATCGAAGACTTTCTCGTAGTCTACAAACGCTAAACAGAGAGGCAGGTTCTACTCTTCGGTGTTCTGTATAACGCTTCGCAGCGTCTGTATGTGGTCTACAGTGCTAAAGCCTTTTCGGAATCCGGTTGTCTGGGAGGCTGAAAATCGTCATACCTGCGCGCGAGACGATTCGTGATGACTCTTGAAAACAACTTGTAGACATGGCATAGAAGTGAGATGGGCCTATAGTTCTTCAACAGGGCATTGTCGCCCTTTTTGAAGAAGAGTACCAGCACACCCAATATTCATAGTGCAATTTTTAAATTTCCCGAAATTAAATTAAAAACATAAAAACCGAAAAATGCAAAAAACGGTTTTGGTATGCTATAAAACCGGTTTTCAAAACAGTTGGTTAACCGGCTTTTTCGGTTATCGTGTATCCGGTTTGCATGCCCTAATCGTTTGGGTCTTTGCCAGGTTTAGGAATAATAATAATTTCTGCGATCTTCCATTGTGGCGGAACAAAGTTTTTCCAGAGACATGCGTTGTAAAGGAAAGTAATACCGATGTCAGGTAGCTCTCGCAGTGTCTTGGCCGTAATAAGATCATACCCCGGTGCCTTATGAATATTGATTTTTCTGATGGCTGTAAGTACTTTCTATTTAGTGAATCTTTTGATGTGTTTGGCCAGTTCCTATGGTTGATCAATTACAGATTTCATTGAACTGGTTTTTTTAGATCTATGGTCAGTGTTTGAGGTAAAAAATTCAGATAGGTGTTGGGCGAATACATTTGCTCTATCGTTATCACACTTTTTTTAAAGCATACTGCACATCTTTGTACACGTGCAGCCTGTGGGCTAGCTATACTCAGGCGAGCTACAGTGCCCTCCGCGTCCAGTACAATAACGCGTTCAGGGCAATATTGGGGCTGCCCCGTTTCTGCAGTGCCTCGGGCATGTTTGCGGAAGCGCGCACCGACTGTTACGCACTTACCACGCAACCATACGCAAGCGGTGCGCGTCCCAATGCTCCAGCCAGTCCCAATGGCCAGCTCCAATGCCGTTCTATTGATGATCGCCGGAAGATTGGACTGCCCTTATATAAGGAAATGTTGCAGTAGGCATGTAGCCGGGGCATGTAAATGACCCATTAAACTTATTTGCTGAGTTTTTATTAATTTATTTAATTTTACTGTAATTGAATTTTTATATCTAAGATTATTAATGAAATTTAATTTATGTAATTTGTAATTCTGTAAATAATGTAATTACCAGTAATCTTGTTTTTAATTTCTTTATGTGACATTTTATTTTGATTTTATTGACATTACTTTATGATCTGTTAACTGTATTTATTATTATTTTAGAAATTTTTATCTTTATTTTAGAATGTTTTATTTTTTATTTTTAGTAATCGTGATTTTATGTATCGCAGGTGTAAAGTGTTTTTTTTTCTATGGGGAAACCTGAAATAAATGGATTTTTTTTATTTTGTTATCGCTTCTTGCCCACGTACCATCTTTCTTCATAATTGGAGACAGATGTAATATTGGTTTCTTAAGTTTTGCCGTAGCTTTCCAAACGATGGCTTGGGTTGCATCCATACTTCTGAAGTAGTTTTCCATTTATTTATTTGTGTTCATTTTTAGGGTTATTTTTAATTTGCTTGCTATTATTATTATTATTCATTTTAATTCAAGCAACAAGACTCATAGTGTTAGTAACAATGTACTTACAAACTATGTTAGTAATACACTTACAAGAATTAAAACAAGACAAAAGCAGATAGTGACATCACCGCTGCAAGGTGACAGGCCCAGCCGAAACCTTGCAGCAGTGGTTCACAAAATCGCAGTCAAGCCTGCTCGATATCATAGACAGGATGCTGTTGGTGCTGCCCCGCACCCTACGAACCAAGGATGCGCACCGTTTCCGCATCACCGAGTAGAAACAGTCCACGTGAGCTTCAGCAAACATCCCTGATGCGCTGCAGTATCGGGGCAACCCCATCAGCACCCGGAATGCGTTATTGTATTGGACGCGAAGGGTGCTGTATGATTTTTGAGTATAATTAACCCACAGACTACAAGCGTAAAAAGAAGTGCAGTACGCACTAAATATAGTGCGCTTGACCTCTTTAGAAGCACACCTAAATCTGCAGGCAATCATGTTAGCTCTCACACACAGCGCCCTCCGCTCCCTATCAATATCCTCATCGTCTTTGAGGTCAGTGGTCAATAAGTGACCCAGATATTTAAATCGGTCTACCCTCACAAGGGGTACACCGTTTATTTTAACAGAGGGTACTGCTTCTGTGTATTTACCACTGGCCTCAAAGACCATGACTACACTTTTCTTGACATTATATGTTAAACCATGTAGTCTGGCATATTGCTCGCAAGTTGCAACGAGTGTCCTTAGCCCGCAGATTGACGCGCTCAGCAGCACCATGTCGTCGGCGTAGCTAATGTTATTACAACACACGCCGTCAATATGACAACCGACACGCATGTTACTAAGCGCGCCAATCAGGTCATTCACGTATAGGTTGAATAACGTAGGCGAGCATAATCCCCCCTGCCTCACCCCGCATTCCAACCCATACGGCCTAGACAGAGCACCAGCCCACCTCACACTATTGACTTGATTTCCATACCAGTATTTTAGAGTGTTTGTCACCTCTGGAGGCAAATTTACATCTTCCATCTTTTTCCATAAAATGTCGTAGGAAACCAAGTCAAAAGCCTTGCTCAAATCCAGGAAACATGCTTAAACTGGAGTGTGGCGATCCGTGTAGTACTTAACAGTGTGCTTCACACTCGATATAGCGCTGTCAGTGGATAATCCAGAACTGAAACCAAATTGGTTATCGTGAACACGTATATGACTTTTAAGTTGAGTGTTAAGCACTCTGTCAAACACTTTTGACATGACTGTGGCAAGAGATATTGGCCTGTAATTGTTCTTATCGCCCATGTCACCAGTCTTATTTTTGACAATGGGCACCACTGTTGTTTTAATCATGTCACTCGGCATATAAGCATGACCCAGACAAAAAGTAAAAAGCATAGCCAACACTCTTGACAAATGCGGACCAGCAAATCGGAGATGCTCAATGCTGAGACCATCATGACCAGGAGATTTTCCTCTACGCATTGCGTTAATTTTGTTTAAGAGCATTTTAGCAGTTATATTAACTCCTAGGTCTTTCCCTGGCTCAACATTGAGCATCGACCTAGATGGGCCTAATGAGGACTGCACACTGAAATGGTCGACAAAAAGGTCAGCTATTTGTCTAGCATCACTCACGCCATCAACGCAAACAGGAAGGCCAGGCTTGCCCTTAAGTCTGTTTGTATGCTATGCTATGCTATTAAATATGGTTTTATGTGCAGGATAGTTTGTTTCATGCTATAGTTTTCGTGCTTTGCGCTTCGAATTTACCAGTTCCAAGATATATTTAAAACACGTTGCAGAACATGCGGGGATTCCTTTACAGTTTTATTCAAGTACTCTACTGCCATTCAAAATAAAAAAGAAAGCATTGGTTAATATTTTCCTAGCTCAGTTTCTGTCTGAACTGGCGGCTTTAAGCCTCGTTATCCAGTGATGGGATCTCTTTTCCACTTAGCATCAGTCAACATCAAAACTTCACAACTTTGTTTGATGCAATCAAAGTGGAGACATGAGTATTGTGCCACAAGCAGGCAGTACAACTCTCGCTCCAGGAAAGTGCGTGAGCCCCTTTCTATCTCTGCGCTAGCCACAAATGGTACGGTGGCGGCATACATTTAGCCAGTACAAGATTAAATCTCTGCTAAGTTTCTCATTTCCTACTAGGTACCATAATACGATTACCATTCATTTGCTTTGCTGAGCCTATTCTTTTATTAGTGATCAAAAGGTCAATTATTCCGCCGTCCCCGGAGAATAAAATGATAACCGCCCTTATCTTAGTTTTAGTGTTATGTCATTTTTGTGATCTGTGGGTGGTAATACATATCTGCACAATATTTTCGTAATTTTTATACATTTATTCTACGAAGTTACAAAATTTTACAATATTATTCCAAGTTTTAACACAGATCTTGAGAACGAGTATAAAGTGTTAATATAGGGGTAAAAGTATGAAATTGCCGTTTTATTGTAATAGGTACTTCGAATTGACATAGAACCTACATGGTTTGAGATTTTTGAGTAAAACTATTTCATATGGTACCTATGAAGTACTTCTTTTAAAAAATGTGCATCGTTCGATTATCGACTTTCAGTTGTTTTTTTTATTCAGTTTAGACAAGAAAGATGGATACTTCGAAAATTTGAGTGAATTTTAACCCCCGAACAAAAAAGAGGGGTGTTAAAAGTTTGACGTGTGTATCTGTGTATTTGTGTATCTGTGTCACACAGATACACAAATACACAGATACACACGTCAAACTTTTAACACACAGACTGTGTGTCTGTCTGTGGCATCGTAGCTCCTAAACGGATGAACCGATTTTGATAAAAGTGGTGTCGGTTTGAAACGTATTTTAATCGAGAGTGTTCTTAGCTATGTTTCGAGAAAATCTGCTCAGCCGTTTGAAGATCATCACCTCTTTTCTAGTTAATGAAGGGACATAAACAACTTACACAGGTAGTCTATTTGAAATGTTGTCGCTTGTCACCATGGGCATTGCTGAGGGGGGGGGGGGCAACCCCTCCCACAAAAAATTACTTTAAATTTAAGTATATCTTTCCTTGGTTTCGTTAATTAGCGAGAAGAGACGCAACATCGAGAAAATTGGAAGGAAAGGGGGAGGCCTATGCCCAGGAGTAGGACAGTCAAGGCTAAGAAAAAATAATATAAGTTTAAAAAGCATGAAAAAAAAAAAATTTAGCTAAGAAGACCGCTTAGTACAAGCACAGAACAAAGCGGACCCCCGACGCTACGACGCGACGCTGGGATTAATATATTTTTGGCTTTTTAGAGGGTTTTTATGTTGGGGGTTTTTAATTATTTTTTTTTCTTTTTTTGAATACCATTTCCGACACAGCTCGCAATATCAATGTTGCGTTTGGAGAGGGGACTGCTAATGAACGCATCGTGCGATTTTGGTTTAAATGCTTTCGTGATGGAAACTTTGATTTGAAGAACGAACCACGTGGAAGACCGCCCCACACAGGTGAATAACAATGAGTTGAATGAGATGGTGGAAGCGATCCGAGTCAAACTACCCAGGAATTAGCGGCATGGTTTATCGTTACCTTACCAACAATATTGACTCATTTGCGTCATATCAATAAAATAAAAAATATGAAAAATGGGTGCTCATGATTTGACTGATTTGCAGAAAGAAACGCGTGTTGAAACTTTTGTTGCCTTGTTGAATCGATGTATACAGAAATGAAGGAATGATGAAAAGTGGATTCTTAACGATTACCGTAAGCGAAAAATGCAATGGCTGACCCCAGGTCAAACGCCGCAACAGTGTCCTAAAGCAAAGCTAATCAATAAAAAGGTAATGGTAACTGTTTGGTGGTCTTAGCATGGTGTTATTCACTATAGCGTAATAAAACTGCTGCACTCCGGTATTATATGTATTTAATTCGATGCTATAAAGGTTAGGGTTTAGACAATACTATTTCTATAATTTTATTCTAGGCTAGGTAAGTACCTAGCAATATTCATAAAGTTATGAATATTGCTATCTAAAGCAAAAGACGAAATGTGCGTGCGTAAAACTTCGACGCGCCGTTTTTTTTTATTTTTTTAAAAACCGTCGTCCCTTTTCTCGCGCACTGACCACTTTATCATAGATCGCAAAAATTCAACCGTTTTCGGTGCTGCCAGCACATGATGCACACAGTCGATGACAATAAATAATCTATTACAAAAATTGTTGTTTTACACATCGGAACCTAACAATAGCTTTCTCCGATCTGGTCAAGCAGTAACGGCAGATGGCTACTGTGCCGAACTCCGAACAATGATAGCAAAACTAGTAGGGGAGAATAGGGCAATGACGGTCAGCGGGCAGTGATGGTCCCGCGCACAACTAAAGCATGAATACTGAATAGTCCTTTACGCGTGTAAAGTGTATTACGTCTCTCTCCTCACCGCCCGCGAGCGTCGAGCGCCCTGTGCTGTCATTCCGCACGCGACGTTCGTGCAAGACGAGTGTTTGTTGTTTTCGCGCCAAATTGATGTAATTTTACGTCTCAACGAATTAACGAGGTAAGCTGTGAAATATACCTTAATCCACGTAAACGCTGTCTTATTATTTGAGACTGTTCATCATTATTATGCTGTAATGCTCAGTTCAAATCAAAATATGTATTTGTTTTAGTTAAAAAATATATTTTCTACGAAGTCCGTTGCGGGTTATCGTGGTCAACTGACCACCATTGCCCGCAATGTTGTTATGAGTAACTAAATTTAATTAATTTGTTTTTAGATGTCAAAAAATAGATCCAGAAAAACGCAAAAGGCTGCATGGTCTTCGGAGACGTTGGACAAGGAAAACAAAAAACTGAACAAGATCTTAAAAGAAAAGGGAAAACAAAAAGGCAAAGGGAAGGGGAAAAAAACCAAAGAAAACAGGGAAAGTATTAAAAAGGCTAAACGGAAAGTTCTTCAGGAAGACAATGACTCATCATTGACTGACGTAGACATTGAGGACCTCTGCGTAGATGATGATGATGATGAGGACTCAGAAAATCATTGTCTTATATGCGGAGAATTCGGCCAAAACAACGAAATATGGTACCGGTGCACTTCCTGTGGGCTGTGGGCTCACTCTGCTTGCACTGGTTGGGATTCCGCTACAGGATACGTATGTGACATGTGTTAGAAGTGTTTGACCATCATTGTCAACATCATGACTACCATTGCCCTCACGTGCGTACAATGGTGGTCAAAGCCATTATTTTTTATTTTTGTACCTATTAGATGGATACTCCAAATATGATTATTTTGATCTCAAATTATAATAGCCTTTAATGTAGAATTGGTACGTTATGTTCCTAATAAAGCTGTGATTTATTTTTTGAGTTTTATTCCAAAAATTGCTTAACTGACCGCCATTGCCCTATTCTCCGTGAAACAGCCCCGACTCGTCATGATAACGCGACACCTCATACAGCACGAGAAACCGTTTTAACTCTACAGGAACTGCAATTAGAAACCATTCGTCACCCCGTATTCGCCAGACATTGCTCCAATGGACTACCATTTTTTTCGTGATTTGGACAATTTTCTACGTGATAAAAAGTTTTCTTCTCAGGAGGCAGTACAAAATGCTTTTACACAGTTTGTCGAATCTAGATCACCAGAGTTCTATCGCAAAGGCATAAATGACCTTCATTTGACCTAATGGTAATTATTTTGATTAATTAAATAATTTGACTACGTACTGCGATCGCCGATTATGGCAAAATCCCCCCTTCTTGGTCCCGGGAGGCCTATGTCCAGCAGTGGACGTCTTTCGGCTGAAATGATGATGAAATAATTTAAAGTAAAAAAAAACAACAGTTTTCAGTACAAATCGGCAATTTAATACTTTAACCCCTAATATTATCGAAATTCATTCCTACTTGTTAGACATTATATTATCATCTCTTCCCTCACTTGGATTGTACTCCAACACTACCGCAATCCAAAACCACTACACCACCACATCACCACCACAGTCTAACAAAATACCTAATCGCGATAACGTCGTGAGTGAGACATGGTAAATAATGTAAGTTCCAGTCGCTGCCCGAGTTCCTGACTACTGGAATAACCCACCTGCTCCATAAATAAATATGGTACTGCGGAATCCAAAAATTAAAGATATATTACGTGTCTTTCGATAGTTTATAAAATTCTTACATCCATTTTGAGAGAAATCACTATACATATTGACAAAAATTTTGTTATATCTGCTTCTCAAAATGCATGTAGGAACCATCCCTGCGGTACTAAGGAGCTGCTTCTCATTGATATGGACATAAGTCAACTGGTTGCCTGTTCCCAAAGGGAGCTGTCTGCATGTTGGAAAGGGGTCCATATTGGCTCACCTAAAGTTCTTTACCCGAAATTGTTCTTCCTAACGATTTGTAATCCGAATGATCATTCTTCCTAAAATTTTTCATCCTAAAGTTTTCATTCATACTATTTGTAGTGCTGAAAATTGTAATTAATAATATCATTAATGTAAATTTATTAAACTCCTACTGTTTTTTGTCATAACGCTTTAATCCTAAACCTAATTACCATAACATTTTCACTCATACTCAGAAAGAAACATTTACCAAGTGAAATAAAAAATATAATTATGTGGGTAGAAGATGATATTTATAGTTTTAATTTGAAGGTATGACTATTATTTGGGGGTATACTTTACATAACGTAAATATAAAAACCACCATAAAACCAACTGTTTAGAATGATTTAAGGTACAATGGGCCTCATCAGAAGGCTCAAAGTCACCCAAAGGGCAATGGAGAGAGCTATGCTCGGAGTTTCCTTGCGTGATCAAATCAGAAATGAGGACATCCGCAAGAGAACCAAGGTTACCGACGTAGCCCGAAGAATTGCCAGACTTAAGTAGCAGTGGGCAGGGCACATTGCTCGCAGAACAGATGGCCGAGGGGCCGAAAAGTTCTGGAATGGCGACCGCGAACCGGGAGACGATGCGTTGGAAGGCCTCCCACTAGGTGGACCGATGACCTGGTGAAGGTTTCGGGGATCCGCTGGATGCGAGTCGCACGGGACCGATCAATGTGGCGACACTTGGGGGAGGCCTATGTCCAGCAGTGGACGTCTTTCGGCTGAAATGATGATGATGATGATGAAGGTCGTTTCACTGAATTTTGTCTTAAATGAATGAAATTCAGGTCAGAGTGTCGTCTTGGGGGCACTATGAAAAAAATACTTAGAAGTAGAACTACTTTCGCGACCAATTTCGAGGTAGCGCTCGTCGGCCGCTGCCGCGGCATCGCTCGCTACGCTCGCTCGGCTCGCGCGTATTTGGCCACAGTTCTAACCTAACCTAACCTAACCTATGGATATCTTTTCAGGGTTGTGCATTGTTTCATCGCTAATTGTTTAATCAAATTTCGTTTTACATAAATTGTTTGTGATAATATTATTTCATAGAATAATCAATACGCAGAATACTTACTTTGAAGAAATTTAAATCATCGATCTTTGTTTCAAATAAAGTTTCATGTTAGAATATTCATATCATAGAATAACAAATCAAATATTCTTTATCCACATATTGTTTGTTTCACATAAAACTTATTACCAAGAATAACGTTTAATCGAATGGCAGTATGTAAACGTTTCAATTCATACCTTTGATAAAATGCATACCCTCCTATAAAATTACAACACCGAGTTTACAAAAATAATGCATGTAAATTCTTGTGAAGCAGGAAAATAATCTTGTTATTCTCACTAATAGTGTCCATGCCTGTTGCATGCATCATGCAAGCAAGCATGCAACTTGCAGCGTGCAAGCAAGCATGCAACATGCAGCGTGCAAGCAAACATGCAGCAAGCATGCAACATGCAGCAGGCATGGTTTCTGTCACGGCTCCGGCACTGCGGGGCTCCGGCGGTCCCATGCGAGCTTATCGTCGCAGATGTGTTTCACGCTCACCACCGCGGCTTCGGCTTGCTGGCCGGCTTGGCCGGCTAGCCTCAGCCGCGGCGGCGAGTGTTAAAACCACCTGCTCCTCAGCTCGCGGGCCGCCTTGCCCCTCCGCGCCTACGCAATTTTAAATAACACTCTAGGGGTAGGGCAGACAAGACTACGTAGAGTCGGTTTTGCAGCCATTCGTTTCTGTCACTAACTTCTGTAGCACAACATATTGACTTTTAAAGAAAAATATTTAATTTAAGGTTAAAAATTTCGTTGAAATAAAATACGATGGAAACATACATCGAACAAACAACATTCGTTAAAAAATAATTCTACTGTTTGATACGTTTGCTAAATAAAAAAACCGGCCAAGTGCGAGTCTTACTCGCACACAGGGTTCCATAGCTTCAAACAATATAATAACAATATTTTGAACTGTCATTCATTAGTTAGTAGTATTAGTTAGTAAACTTCCACACAACCGCAAAACTAAATTTGTTTTTCATAGTATGTTTATGAAAAACAAAGTTACTGCTGCAGTTTGATGAAAAAGTCCCATATCTCAAAAACTAAACATCGTATCTTATTGAAACCAATTTTCGTTGATAGTTTTTTTTACGTTCTACAATCCTAAATATTTTCAGAATTTTCCTCCTCTTACTTTAGAAATTAGAGGGGGGGGACACACATTTTACCACTTTAGAAGTGGCTCTAGCGCAAACTATTCAGTTTAGAAAAAAATGATATTATCAATATAATTTTTGAAGACCTATCCATAGATACCCCACACGTATGGGGTTGATGAAAATTTTTTTTTTGGTTTTCAGTTCTAAGTATGGTACCCCCTTAATTTATTGTTTTTTTTTCTATTTTTGTGTGAAAATCCTAATGCGGTTTACAGAATACATCTACTTACCAAGTTTCAACAGTATAGTTCTTATAGTTTCGGAAATAAGTGGCTGTGACATACAGACGGACAGACAGACAGACAGACAGACAGACAGACATGACGAATCTATAAGGGTTCCGTTTTTTGCCATTCGGCTACGGAACCCTAAAAATGTGATTATAAAATTCATTGAATTGTGTTTCTGTAAAATATGTTTCGTTCAAGTAAATAGTAGTGGAAACAAAAATATTCGAAATAAAAATACGAGGACCAAATAGTATGTGAAACATTTTCTGCGAAACAAAATTCTGTGAAACTTCAGTCTGCGAAACAAGGTGACACTATCTTTGTAGTTATCAAGTTACGCAAAATTAATGTATATAATACTGATTATTATGAATAAAAAGAAATATAAACAAAAAAGATATAACTTTGAATAATAGTGTGAAAGATGGTTATGTTGAGAAAATATAGGAAAACAAATAAAAGTATAATAGACGTTTATTGCTACTGACATTATGAAGTTGAATGCTTCGGAATTATGAACATTAGAGACAGAGTAGTTAGGAATTGTGATTGTTAGGATGAAAAATGTTAGGAAGAACATTTTCGGATTGCAAATTATCGGAGTTGAAAATTTAGGTGAACTTTGGCGCACCCGCCTACAATACACCACTACGGCCGAAGACATAGTGGAGTACGTGCGTCAGAAGCTCCAGGCGCGAGCCGAGCGAGCGAAGCGATTGGTGCCGCGGCAGCGGCCGGCGAGCGCTACCTCGAAATTGGTCGCTAAATTTTTCAGTAGTAAGTATTTTTTTCATAGTGCCCCCAAGACGACACTCTGACCTGAATTTCATTAATTTAAGACAAAAATCAGTAAAACGACCTTTAATCATCCTAAACAGTTGATTTTAGACATAATTATCTCAGGTATAGTTATAGTATTGAGTAGGTATGTAAAAACAGTAACCAAAACTAAAATGGCTAAATGTAAAAATGTGAACAGTTGTTTAGTATGAGTGAAAATATTATGGTAAAATTATGTTTAGGGATAATAGCGTTATGATAAAAAACAGTAAGAGTTTTATATATTGACATTAATGATATTATTAATTACAATTTTCGGAAACATAAGTGTTATGAACATCGCCGGTAGCACTACAAATAGTAATAATGAAAACTTTAGGATGAAAAATTTTAGGAAGAGTGATCATTCGGATTACAAATAATTAGGAAGAACAATTTCGGGTAAAGAACTTTAGGTGAGCCAAAATGGACCCGTAGGCGGGAGATGTACACCGGAGTGTTCGGCTTCGCGGCTCTAATAGTCACACTGGGCCCCGATGGAGCCGTGCCGCAGCGGTTCTTGCTGGTATGTTGACGGCGCTTCCTCCTCAGCACCGTCACGAAACCATCATCAGCCCGAATTGGTGCCTTTTCAGGCACGGGCTTCACTGCGCGAGCAGTTTTGCCCGCGACTACGGTAGCAAAATCCCCACGATCAAGTTGAGATTCCGCAGACGCTGCAGAAACGGGCAGCAGTCGTGTGGCAACATGGGAAGGAGCTACAGGGACGGGAGTGGGGTAGCAGGGTGCACGAGGCGCGCACACTGCAGGCTCAGCATTCCTTGTTGAGTACGGCGACAAAACTGCTGACGCGAAACTAGCCACCGATACATCGAGGCCACCTCTGCGACGCGTGTTCACGGTCGATACACCCGGCGGAGACCCAGATACCGCTGCGTTTTGACGCCACTCATTGAGCTCGTTGCGCCCCAAGTGGCTGGGACCACCAAGCCACCAAGTGGCTGGGACGTGAGGCTCTCTCCCTCTAACGTTCCGCCACCTCCTTCGCGAGCGTGACTGCTTCGCAGAAGGAGGTGACGGCATCCCATTCCCTCTCGTTCCAGAACATGGATTGAACCAGGGCCGGACGCGAGAGTTCGCCGCTGCCAATCGCCGCTACTAGGAGTTCAAGCAGAACGAGCCTTGAATTCTCTTAGCACGCTGCTAGAGGATTCAGGACTAGGCTATCGGTTAAGGAGAGCTGGTCAGGTTATATCTCACCTTCTTCACAGTGATAATCTGTAACTCTGCCCCCAGCAATTTGCGACTGATGGAGCTACTAAAAGTAACAAACTTTCAGAACAGCCATCAGGATTGAATTTGGTGTCGACAAATGTGCGGTCACGCATGTAATGCGAGGGGAGATTGTGGAATCGGGAACCCAGCTCCCGGATTCCATAAATCTTAAATTTCTCTCAGCAACTAAAACCTATAAGTGTTTAGATATTTCAGAAGCGTTGGGTATCAATGTTGCTGACATGAAGCAATCGTAGAAGGACTGCTTCTTTAGCCGTCTGGATGAGTATTTAATAGTCTTTTATCAGGTGGAAATAAGGAGCATGGCTTAAGAGCGTTTATACCCTACGGCATTTCATACAAACTTTCAAGTCGTTATTTTCCGAAATGATTGAACAGATTTTCATGAAACTTTCTACGCATAAGCAGTATACATTGGTCTAAAAATTTACTAAAAAACATTTTCGAAATGTCTTTTAAAAATGATGATAATTGGAAATTTGTTTCTATAGATAATTAAAAATCGGTCTAATTTAGCTGTAACATTATTTTTCAAAAATGTTTTTAGTAACTTTTTAGGCCTTTCATTAAAATCTGTTCAGTCATTTCGGAAAATAACGACTTGAAAGTTTGTATGAAATGCTGTACGGTATAAACGCTCTTAAACGGTTGTGCCGGTTTTGATGTACTCTTTCAGGATAGGTACTCAAAAGGACTAAAACAGAACTAGATGCCCTGGATATGAAGTTACGTAAATTGTTGACGGCAAATCGAATGCATTACCCACGTTCTTCGGTTATGAAACTGCATATCTCGTGAAGGTGTGGAGGTTGAGGCTTTCTGAATGCTTATGAATGCGAAGACTCTCCACAGTCGCGTAGTGCTTCATGCTTGACATAAACTACCGCAGGGAAGTTTGGCAGAGTAAGGGGCTTCACAGACGCTTTTTATCGGGTCCTGCATTGGCTCCAAGTCGACCTCTTCGGAGAAACCGAAGTTTTTGTCTGTGAAATTATGAATAAGTTATGATGACGAATAACTACTAGAGATTTATTGTGAAGGACGGTGCGGTTGACTGTGTCGGGCTTCGGGCATGTCACCGTGCAGGCAAATCAATCCGTCACGAGTGTTTTCGTCTGGCAAAGGGAGAGTATTTGCATAGACACTTGTAGCCAGGAATATCCATCAGCAACTTGGTCTAAAATACAGTCTTGTTGTTGAATCGGAAATGCCGTAGTATAGGTAAATGCCCGACCAAGTTCTCGAAAATGGCAACATCACACTGAACTAGGATTAATCCAGCATCACTGACAGGACTATTGTAGCCAATAAGCCTGATATAGTGATGCCAGATCGATCAGAGTGGCTCACAATCTTTGTTGACATACATAACCGTCCCACATGACGAGACCCTGCAGGCCGAGAGGGATAAGCAAATCAGGTATCTTGACTTGGCTCGCGAGGTTGTCGACATGTGGGATGTGTACTCAGCGATCATTGTGCAGATAGTCGTTTCAGTAAGAGCCTTGACCAATATCTGAAGAGAAGACAGCTGGATCAAGGGCTTGATTCAGAAAGCGGTACTCCTTGACACACGGATATTGTTAGGTAATTCCTTTCTCTGGAGCCCTGAACGCCTTGCCCGTAGCTCGTAACTTGGGACCTGTTCCCGATACTGGTGGGCTACTATTCTGTATATTTTTTCAATACCAACTGTTGTTTTTTACTATTCTTTCGATTGCTATTTTTATGTTTTCATTTTTGAGAGAGAGTGAGAACTTAGTTTTTTTGTCATACAAAAATTTGGAATGCGTTTGTTACAAAGTGAATTTTCCAACACTTGAGTTGAATAAAACTAAATGTTGATTACCATATCATACACGAAAAAGTTTTACAATATTTACGAGAAAAAGACGATATTAAACTATTATCATCATCACTTGAACCCTAAAAACCCGTAGAATAAAATGATAAGTAGACGGTGCAATATTCTGGTGAGGATGTGCGGAGAATAAAATGATAAATAAAACCCGTAGAATAAAATGATAAGTAGACGGTGCAATATTCTGGTGAGGATGTGCGGAGAATAAAATGATAAATAAAACCCGTAGAATAAAATGATAAGTAGACGGTGCAATATTCTGGTGAGGATGTGCGGAGAATAAAATGATAAATAAAACCCGTAGAATAAAATGATAAGTAGACGGTGCAATATTCTGGTCAGGATGTGCGGAGAATAAAATGATAAATAAAACCCGTAGAATAAAATGATAAGTAGACGATGCAATATTCTGGTCAGGATGTGCGGAGAATAAAATGATAAATAAAACCCGTAGAATAAAATGATAAGTAGACGATGCAATATTCTGGTCAGGATGTGTGGAGAATAAAATGATAAATAATGTCTGAAATAGGCGTGTTTCACTAATACAAATGTATTAATAAGACATACAAAAAGTTACTTTTTTTCAAAGCTAACACAAACAAACAACCATCAGTCTACGTCCGGTATTTAAGGAGCAATCGACGAAAACAAGATATTTATTTTTCCTAAAAAGTTGAGTTTTTGCTGATAAGTATCATTTTATTCTCCGGGGACGGCGATTTGTTGAAATAAAATATGGGATATTTTAAATTGTTTTATTATTACTCTATTCGCAACTAGGTCGATAATATTATATTTACAACACTATTATTAAAGTGCTTTATTTCTTGCTAGGACTAAGTCCGGGCACAGTTTTACAATCCTGTGGTCCTGGTAAACATTTAATGTTCTAGAGAGTTGAATTTCCAGGAAACAAATACAATGGATTTATTTGAATAAATATTAGATATTAGGTAGTAGCCACCTAAGTATTTTCCAGTGAACTTAGATAGGTCCACTTCAATTAGAAAAAAAAAACTTGTTTAGTTAAAGTACAATAAGCTTACATTATTAGACTTCTAATTTCATTGTGTATAGTTAGATTATAAAATATATACTTAATAAAATGTATTTCATTTAAAAGTGCTTGCATGAAAATTGATTTGTGATAATAGATTGCGATAGTAGGTATTTCCTATGTAAAATTATAAACAAATTAATTAAGTTAAATACTACATAGTTACATAGTTATACATACTTATTTAATTTTGGCAGTGATATACTCTATCCGTATTCTCTTCCTTCTTTAATAACTTTAACAAGAAACATCACAATATTTTAGTCCTAGAAATAACGTTTCAAGTGAATCTCAGAAAGATTGGTAAGTCTGTTCACTGTCGGCGTCTTCCTCGCACCCCGCGGCGATAATATGGCCGACGAGGGTTGTAGGGGCGATACGGCCGGCGAATAGCTGCGTTTGGTACTGAGTTCAAATCCCCTACCGGCACCGTTGGCAGGCGTACCGAGCTCTTGTGCGGCACCGGCCAATTTCTTATGCAAACAGCACACCTGTATAACAAAAAGCTTGTGAATATGTATCGACAAAACATAGAGCAGCTGCTTGCCTGCCTAACTAGTAATTGGTGAGCTAGTAATAGCTATTTAGTAATTGGTTTCCAAAAACCAACCACCGAACTGCAGACAGTACCTACGGAGCTTTTGCACCTACATCGATAAGGGATAATTGAATCTTATCATTATATATTTATGGATACTATTTGCTTACCTGCTAACTTTGGAGACTTGGTCAGCCTTTAAAGTTTGCTGTTCTGGTTTCTCGAACATTCTATAATCATCGATTACTGAGAGCCAGTAGGAAATGGCCGTTGCAAAGAAGTTGCAGCGACCGAGTCCGTTGCATTCGATGAAGGGCCGCGAGCGGAACTGTCTCATGCACGATCCGGGAGATATAAGGCTTTGTCCTGTTGCGTGGCGCGCTCCAGCTGTGTGCTGTAAACGATAAGACAACTTCAAGTGGCAGGCACAGTTCCGTTTTACACAAATTATTTTACTGTCATGCCTTTTAGTTTCTCAAGACTTTTTGTCCGTTTTCACTAACATATGAGCAACACCTAAACGATACTGTACATATTTTGCTCAGTAGGAATTTCAACACTTGGCTTAACGCGATAAGAGAGGGAGAGAGAGTTGAAAATTGCACAGCACTTTTATTAGGCCAGTCGCTTATACTATAAGCGACTGGCCTAACAAAAGTGCTAGTTGTTGCTATAAGCCTTACAGCTTGTGAAAATAAGCACTACTTTACGGGCCAACTGACCTGACTGGCAGAGCGCTTCTTACTAATAGTCAGTGTGCATTGGCATTTAATAATACGGCCATTTAATAAAAAGGCCTGTCCAAAAAAAATACGCTGCAACAGCTAGGTTGCATTCATTAAATTAATCAGGTATATAATAATTCTTACCATTAAGAAACTGTAACCTTGCCACAACTCCCTCCAGCCGTTGGGACACTCGGGTACTAAGTTGCTTTGGCTATGAATGGCGATAGTTCTTGTGGGTGCTTCGCATACCTGGCATCTGAAATTGGAAATAAGAAATATACCTATAATATTATGAATATCTTATATATAAAATTTTCGTGTCACAATGTTAGTTACCATACTCCTCCGAAACGGCTGAACCGATTTGTATAAAATTTTGTGTACATATCGGGTAGGTCTGAGAATCGGCCAACATCTACTTTTCATACCCCTAAAACTCATCAAAATTTCCACGAGAACGAAGTGCGGGCAGCAACTAGTAATATATATAACCGTTTGTGTGTACAATACAATATTTATTACTTATGTACTAGCTTTTGCTCACGTTCTGCACGGAAATGAACCCACGGGAACGTTTTTAATGTCTATGCTATAGTCTATGCAAGTCTTAGTGAAAGAATTTACTGAATTGGAACCGCAGTTCCGAAGATTACCTCTTACATAAAAGCTTACAAACAAATTTCATTCCAAATTTTCCTCTTTATAATATTAGTATAGATATTTTTTTTGAGCTCATGAAATAGTTAGTGTCTAGGGGGCCTGGCTGCATTGATAATGGCCGTTGACGATATGACATCGTGTCATATCGTCAACGTTACCGTGCCTTCGTAACCGTTGACGACGTTTAGACATTCAACGTCTCGATGACGTGGTTCTCACAAGATGCGAGACACCAGTAACAATCTAGTTACAGCCTTAGTGCCTATGTACTACAAAATATTTTTACACAAGTTTTATTTAAAAAGGTAGACAAAAATCTATTATAATATTAACAAAATTGGTCTTAGTTTGGAAGGGAATACATTTCTTTTTTATTATCGACTTAGCTGAAATTTTGCACACGTGTTTCGTTTGGATGACAATGCATAGTTCTAAAATGTAACATACGCACTCCCAAAGATAGCTGTACAAATTTTTTTTTATGCATTCCCATGTTTATGGTGTTAAATGAGAGGGTTTGCTGAAAAGAGTGCGATAAATAAAATGACGTCAATCTTAGTCGTGTTTTTTAGTTTTTTAAACTATAATACTGTATTTATCTACATGAAGATTTTTTCGGTAGAAGTATAATTATTTGTGGTTTGTGGTGTCTACCTTATGAAAAAAAACGAATATGGCTTTTCCATTCTTAATAAATCTTAGAACGCGTCGTCAACGGCGGTGGGGCGTGGACGACGGACGTGCAATGCCACGACGTTGTGTCATCGTCATGTGGCCAGCCCTTGTGGTCCAAACCCAAATACCTAAACTGACCTAAATTATTTACAATGCGAACGATCAATTTAGCAGCTGGAGTTACAGTCATTAATATATAATGAAGCCTTACCGGGATATATAATTTCCAACATCTTTAGCTTGTATGGGTGTCATAGACATGGGCATAGGTTCCGGAGTTGATAACCAAAAACTATAATCTTCACGCTGAGCGAAATTGCAGATTTCGTTGAAGTTACAGAACATGTAAGGCATAGTCGAAAACTTGCGCAAACAGCTTCCTGACGCACCTAAGGGAATAAAAAAATCCTTTATTATATAAGTCTAGAGATGGGCTGAGTGATGATTTTTCTGTATCAATGACTGCATGACAATGACAAAAAAATATCGATGACAGGAACAATGACAAAATCATCAATGATTTTATTTGAGTATTAGACATCGTCACTTCAATTTATTGTGAGTAGATACTCAAATGATCGCGGAACAGCTTTGTGAAATTATCAGTCATTGTCATTAGTGTCATTAGTTTTTTTTTGTAGGCATTAGGCATTGGCCGAGTTTGTCAGTTAGCACTCGTAATTAAATTTTTCTTAGTATGTGACATTCATGGCAGGGTATTTTAAGGCAGCGCATGTCGCACGCAAACGTAAACAACGCAAGTGAAAGCATTATTGCCGTTTCGTGCACCCAGTTCCGGTGATTTTATCGAAATATGCGAGTTCTGTGACTTCAGAATCGCCGATCGCGCAGCCTCGGAACGTCGCAATTCACACCCGATCCGAGTCACTGAAGTTGGCGTTCATTCTAGTCATGATTTAAAAGCATTGATGATTTTGTCTTTGTCATTGCATGATGAAATGATTTTAAAATATCGATGATTTTTATCTGTGACATGATATCAGACACATCTCTATATAAGTCCAACTTTTATTTTATGATACTAGGCATATCTTAGTACTTACCTAGATCTTGTCCATGAGCTTTTCCGTCTGCAATAATATGAATAAGAGAATATCCGCTCCAAAGGGGAGAGGTTCCCGACGGACACTGTGGAATCATTCTCTCTTGCGAGTGAACAGCAAAATAAAAGCCTCTAGATTTGGGTACTGGCTGCACAGCTGGAGGGCCAGCTTCTCCCACAGCTCCACGATATCCTTCGTAGCCCTTTAATCCTTTTATGCCCTGTAAACCTTCCCGTCCCATTAGCCCTACAGGTCCAATCTCGCCGGGGAAACCATCATCTCCTCTTATTCCTTTCTGTCCTGGTATACCATTAATTCCAATTTCACTTGGTTTACCATCTCGTCCCGGCCGCCCATCATATCCACGTGGGCCCATGTCACCTCTTTCTCCAGGTATAATTTCAGAACCAGCTAAAGAATCACCTGCATCACCTTTTATACCTTTAATGCCACGTGATCCATATGGCCCTTCTTCGCCTTCGTCACCCCTAAATCCTTTAAATCCTGGCGCACCCTCTTGTCCTTGCCGCCCAGGTGTACCAAAATCACCTCCATCTCCTTTTTGTCCTCGAGCGCCATTGAATCCTGGAAATCCTTGTTCTCCTCGCGCACCTTTAGGATTGTCCGAGTCACCTATTTCTCCGGCATCCCCCTTAAAACCTCTCCTACCAGTCATCCCAACTAGTCCTGGATTTCCTGGTAGTCCAGAAATACCTCGAGGCCCAGGTGCACCATCCATTCCGACCATACCTTTTGGTCCTTCGAATATGAGACCCGGTGGACCACGTAACCCATCAGGGCCATTAAAACCATATTCGCCAGGTTTACCCTTCTGACCCCTAGCACCGGGCCATCCGGGAAGACCATCAATTCCATGGTTTCCTTGTTCTCCCCGAGGGGCATTTGCTCCGTTTATACCAGCGAGACCGGGTGGCCCTTGATCACCTGTTAAACCGCGGTAACCAGTTAAACCCATTTCACCTCTTTGTCCTTGGAAGCCTTCTTCTCCTTGTTCACCCTTGATACCTTCGAGTCCATAAAATCCTGGTTCACCGATGTCTCCTTTAAGACCTCGAAAACCTTCCATGCCCATGTCACCGACATCACCGGGTGTGGGGGGAACATACTTAGTAATACCAATATCACCTCGCTCTCCTTTGATTCCAGGATTTCCCGGACGTCCACTTGGACCTAGGAAGCCAACTTCACCCGGAAGTCCAGGAGAACCTATACGCCCAGGTCTACCTTCGAAGCCTCTGTCGCCTTTTATACCTATTAACCCGGGAGCTCCTTGTTTTCCATGTTGACCTTTACTTCCAAATCCTCCCGTCCTTCCAGGACGACCAGGTGTTCCAGAAAATCCTTTGTCACCTCCTTCACCGAGTTCTCCAACAGGACCAAAATCACCCATGTCACCTTTCCTACCCACACTTCCAAATCTACCTGGGTACCCAGCATTTCCTTTATCGCCTTTTAATCCCGGTGGGCCTGCAACACTTAGTCCTGGTGACCCTGAGTCACCTATTGCACCTTTAAAACCTTTCAAACCAGATCTTCCTGGTGATCCATTATAACCAGGTATTCCTTCGTCACCTTTCTGACCTCTTGCAGCGTCGTCACCTCTAATACCTTTTAGACCAGGAAAACCATAATCTCCTCTTGCTCCTTTAAAACCGGGACCGCCGTCATTCCCTGCAAAACCTGGGAGACCTTGATCACCGATAGGACCTTTAAGACCAGAAGGTCCTTCTAGTCCAGTTTTACCAGGCACTCCGTCAAATCCTAAAGAGCCCGTGTCTCCACGATCTCCCGGAGCACCTGTAATTCCGACAATTCCTTCTCTGCCCGGAAACCCGTTTTGACCCGTTGCTCCATCTTCTCCTTGCATACCTCGAAATCCAGTGGGTCCTATATTTCCCTTCATTCCTTTTGGACCGTTATCGCCCATTATTCCATGAGCACCTTGTAAACCTAGCTCTCCAATAAAACCTAGGCGGCCAGGCCATCCAGGCTGACCAGCTAAGCCCGGAGCACCTCGTATTTCTATTCCGGGTATTCCTTTCCTTCCCTGTAGGCAAAAATTTTTTTTTTGTGATCTCTGATAAATAGACACAACCTATTTTAACGTAGTTATACCTGTGAGGTAAAGAAAAACCTTGTTTTATAAAGTAAGTGAATATAACCCGGGAACGGAGTTAGACGATAAAATGGGTTCGCTAAATCCCTATTTCTTCCGCGGAAGTTTTGCGATAAATAATGATAATACATTTAAATTAAATTAAAACAATATTGCACCTAGTAATACGTTAATAATTTACCTGAGGCCCTTGTGGTCCATCGGGACCCTGATCTCCTGTTAGACCTTGCTGTCCTTTATTTCCCATAGACCCAGTTCTTCCTGCCATGCCCGGATAACCTGCATCACCATCTTCTCCTCGTTCACCGGCCAGACCATCAAACCCTTTTTCACCGGCTATGATGGCCAAACCAGCATCGCCACGTGTTCCTTTCTTTCCCTTATTACCTGCAGCACCCACAGATCCTGGTAGACCTTGACTGCCAGGAATACCGTAAGGCCCTATATTGCCTTTCCTTCCTATAAAGCCTTTATAACCTTTCAAGCCCTGTAAAGACCTGCCAGGTGGGCCTTGATCGCCATGTAAACCCGGGATACCTTCGTATCCCAAGTCACCTCTTTCTCCCTTCATTCCAATGATACCTGGGAAAGTGATTTGTTGAAGTTAAAAATACAAAAACATAAAAAATACAAACACTAACTCGCTTTAGTTAAACTCTTGGTTCTATGTTATTTAGGTGAGCGTTAATCAATAAATTTTATTTTGTAATCATGTAAGTATACCTTTGAGTCCAGGCACTCCGGGAAAACCTTTGGGGCCTTTGGCATTAATTCCATGATCAAGCGCTTCTCCGGCTTCACCGGGGAGACCGGGTTCTCCGACCTCACCAAGTTCACCCCTGCAATATATTCAGTTGGTTACGAACGGTCAACGGAGCACAAGCATAATACAGTAAATAATGAAATCGATAGTTGATTTGTTCCTACACAGATAAACCCCCTTCAAGGTCTGTACAATCTCAGGTAATCCCGATCGAGCGGGCCGAGACTACTGTCTAGTGCCATATGCCCGCTCGTCAGATAATTATGCATTCGTGTGTCAAAATCAAAAATGTTCGGGATCTAATAAAAACCCCAATGCGCGGTCTTATAAATCTCTTTGTTGTCACGACTAATCGCGCTAGTTTGAAAACCCCATACAAGTAAATAACAACAACCATCAAAATCAAAATCAAAATATTTTATTTTACATAGGCCTACATGGGCACTTATAAAACGTCGACAGAAGAGGCACCTTATCTTTTATATCACCTCATCATAATAAAGAACATTAAAGCGTTGTGTTTATTTGCATTGTTAACTTGCTAAATGGCATATTTATATCCATGTCCCGTTTCGGTTTAAAAAAAATGGTCAGTTTAGGTATACGCAATTTAATTTATTGTCGTTTTGTCTTATCCACCCTGTATTATAATAAGTACCTACACCAAGTTTTAATTTGTTGATTTTATGAGTTGGTCAACCATTTTTCGTTAAATGTAGCTGCTATTAACTTCGTTATTATTTTCTAATCAGTATTTTTAAAATGCTTTTTTTTTTAATTTCTAGTAAAAGAAAAGAGGGATAGGAGTCAGATTTTACCTTATAAGAGTGAGATAAGTTTTTCAGGTATCAAGGAAGTCCAAAACTTTGCGAGTAAATTAAAAAAAAGTAGATGGCTAATGTCACTAATTTTGAATTTAAAAGTACTGGAATACAATATACATCTAAATAAAATTAAATTCAGTCTACGCCTTATACTTTTTTTTTAAATTTGTATTTGAATGTAAAATTTGGGTATTTTGTAATAAAACAATGAAAAGTCGGTGAGGGGTCCCAGTCGACCATTTTAGTTTGGCACACGATGCACCAAACATCCTGTATATTGTTACTTTACAGGCCATTATTTTTTCAGTTTTATATTAATAAACGTATTTATACGTTTAATACTATTAATCCCTGGTTAGTAATAAGCAAGGTGTATTTGAGTAAAAATGATTGTTTACTTAGGTCCAGGTTCTCCTTTTTGTCCAATAAGGAACTGAATGGGGGTAGAGGCTGGCCTGCCCGCGTATCCTGGCTGTCCTTCTCGTCCTCTCGTTCCGTTTCGACCTGGCCTGCCAGGGTACCCATCGTCACCCATTTGTCCTTTAATTCCCTTGAATCCAGAGTCACCAGTAAATCCTGGCCAGCCTGCATCACCCGTAAGGCCAGGTGATCCCATAAAACCTAAAATAGAAAATAAAAACATAATAAAACCTTCAACTAGGTTTGCTATTTTACTAAGATGCAGAAGTAAGAGAAGATTTTTCCAAATCGACGAGAAAACCCCATCTTTGACGTGATATAAAGTGGAACTTCTTATGGAAGTAGGAGCCAACATAAGAATAGAATCATACCTCTTTCGCCTGGGGGTCCAACTTCCGCTTTGATCAGATCCATTGGTGGTAAAACAACGACTCCTTTTGGCCCGGGTGGCCCTTGTTGGCCTGATCCGCCTGCTGTGCCCTTGTTGCCTTTTGGACCTTTTAGTCCGGGTATCCCATCTATACCAGGATAACCTTTAATTCCTTTACGTCCCGATGGGCCTTCAGGTCCTGGGTAGCCCTTACGACCAGGATAGCCGTCATCTCCTCTCTGTCCTTTTGATCCATCTAAGCCTAAGAGAAAAAAAAAAGAATTGTTAACAACTTAACAGTGGCGAGAAATAGTTGGTCGGGAATAGAAATTTCGTAGGAATTTGACAAAAATGATATAATATAAATAAATTATAAAGTTTAAACATCATTTACTCCATAAACTGCAAACATCATCAAACATTATTCTTGTACATCTCAGCTGGAAAAATCATATGGATTTGCAGATCAAAAATATTATGATAGAGTAAATGATGTTTAACAAAGTATTAACTTATAACATCTCGGAGTTCATATCGGAAAAAATCAGTGGGTTCTAAGTTTGCAATTTTAAATAATTTAAATTACTTTATGATTTACTTCTTGGTAGGTACTTACTCCTCTTGTTTATAGTTTAGTGTTCCTGACATGCTCTTTGCAATAAGAATTAAAGTGTAATTGGTAATATTCAAATTTTCTTACGTTTTTTGCAACTTGCAGGTTGGTTTTGGGTTGTATGTTAATTAAAATATGATTCGCAAGCGTAAAGATATGGCCTTACAGAGTTACAACCATCTAAGTTCATTTAAACCTATTGAATGACTTCTTCATGAAATAGTTATTAAATGGGATTAAATAAACTAAAGAGATTGTTTTGATAAATTTAATGACTACAATTCTGTAGATACATACGTTTTACGTACGCGAATAATATTTTGTTCAACATGAAACCTGACACTGACCGGCAAATTGCAAAAAACGTAAGAAATTTTGAATTTCCCGGGCTACCCTTGCGCTTCCACGTTAATATTGTACCCAGTAGGTACCTACCATTTGACATATTATGACATTTTTTCAAAATGATTTGACATTAATTTGTAAAATGAAATAATGATAATATTGTGACGGCAGAATATGGAGATTTGGAGAACTAACTTCTATGACAACATCTATGTACCAATTATTTATTCATGCAAAGCAAATAATGATTAGATTTGAAAAAATAAAATCGTAAACACGACTCGGGACAACCTACACGCTGGATGTAACGAGTTACGAAGACAGGCAAGAAAAAAAATGTTAATTTTTTACCTGATCTACAAAATGGGCAATCATCTCCACGTTCTCCTTTCGGTCCGAGAAATCCTGGACGTCCGTTGTCGCCAGGGTCACCGACGTACCCTGGGGCTCCCGGTGGCCCTTCTGGCCCTGGAGGGCCTACTCCATGAACTCCAGTTCCTGGATAGCCTTGAGGACCCATATCGCCAGAATCGCCTCGATCTCCTCTTTGGCCGGGTATCCCATCTACACCAGCAACTCCTTCTTCACCATCTGGTCCAATAACCCTTGTCCCTTTGAACCCTTTAGGACCGGTAACTCCTGGCAATCCTGGAAACCCTGAAGGTCCTTTAAATCCGGGGAATCCTTTAAAGCCATCATTTCCTGGTTCACCTTTAGTAGATGTGCCTGGAATTCCTTGCCTGCCTTGAGTTCCTTTAATACCAGGGAAACCAGGTGGTCCAACAGTACCGGGTAATCCTCGCTGTCCATCATAGCCGGGAGCTCCAATTGGACCCAAGGGGCCCTCAGGGCCTTGAGGTCCTTGAGGTCCTATTGTTGGTGGTACATCTAGCCTTTCATCGTAAATTCCGGTTTCTCCCATAAAACCTTGCAGTCCAGGATTACCCGGCATTCCATCTTCACCTCTTTCACCTTTCCAACCATCTTTTCCGTCTGGACCTGCGTATCCTGGTGCACCTTTGTCTCCTTTTGGACCTGGACGGCCGTCTCGTCCGGGATGACCTACTTTTCCTCTTGGACCATCTTGACCTTGCTCTCCTTTATGACCTTGTGCACCGTCAGGACCGTAAGGTCCCTAGTGAAAAAAGGCATGTTTAAGTATGTATGAAACTAAAGATAAGATTTAAACAGGTACATACCTACCCAGTTATTTTACAACTAGAAATCACAGGTTTAACGTAAAAACATTTTGTATTTCATGTTTACTTACTGTTTGTCCCGTCGAGCCGGGCATTCCTTTCAGGCCTTTTACGCCTTGTTGTCCTCGAAATCCTTTGTCTCCTTTGTTTCCTTTAGTTATGACTGTGATATTCGTTCGAGATTCGTCGGTGATTCTCACAATAGACGCTGGTCTCCCCGGTTCACCAACTGGTCCTTGGTCTCCTTTTTCTCCAGGTGGTCCTATGGTTTCATCACCGTCTTTCCCGATGTCACCTGGTTCACCGCGGATACCAATGGGACCCTAAACGAAAAATAGACTAAGTAGACCTATAATAATTACGTAGTCAAATACCCAAATCAGGAAGCGGGCAGTATACCTAAAATCTTTCAGGTGTAATAGCCAATTTTTTTATTTAGCAAATACTATAGTAGTAAATATGAAAGTTTGTTTTTCTTACCTGATTACCTACTTCGCCTGGGTATCCACTATTTCCTCTATAACCCATAACTCCAGTAGGACCAGGTGCTCCTGGTCGACCTAGTTCACCATAGTCACCTTTTGAGCCTCTTGAATTGGCTCCCCCCTCACCAGCCATACCTCGAGAACCTTTTTCTCCTAAGGGTCCTGGTAAACCTCTTCCACCAGGAATACCAGTAAATCCAGGTGGTCCCATAATACCGTCAACACCGCTACAACCGTCTAAGCCTGACAACCCAATGACACCTTCCAATCCGTATGGACCCTGGATAGGAGAAAGGAATGAAGATTGCGAATAATAATTAATTATAAAAATATTTTAAGATGCTTTAATGCTGTACAATGTAACAAATTCTTACTTGCGGCCCTGTGTCTCCTCTTGGTCCGTAAGGTCCATCGATACCCTGAAAAATAGAAAAGACAATTATATTTTACATAGGATCATCAGTGGCGAGGGTTTCAACCACCCGAGCACTTTTATTTTGATAGTTTTCAAATTGGCTTTAGCTACATAAAAAATAAAGGAGTGAAATATTTCCGGCAACAATCATTACCGCCTGGGACCCAACTATTTGGCGAGCATCTTCCCTGGCCGGCGTTGCTATGTCACATTTTTTTTTATATTGTGATACCAAAAAACCCGTTATTGTCTTACTTACGTGTGTTCCCTTATCACCGAAGTCGCCTCTGTCACCAGTATCTCCTGACAAGCCCGGCCGGCCTTGGAGACCGATGGGTCCATCATCACCGTAGTCACCTTGAGGGCCTGGAATTCCGGGAGGTCCTATGCTTCCGGGATCGCCTTTGATGCCAGCACAATCGCATACTGTTTGATTGCACACCACCTAAAAATAGACATCGTTTGTGGATTAATTTTTTACATACATCTCCGTATATAGGTTACATTACATACAGTTTATGTGTAGTACGTGAGCTACCTCTTGGGAGAACACGAGCATCGACGAATGTTTCGCAGGACCCGATCATTATCATGTTAGAATCTAGCATGATAGGGTTCCGCGATCCGTTAGCGGTTAGATGGATCGACGACCTAAAGAAGCCAGCTGGGTTTGACTCAGATACGTCCAGTCGCTAAGTGCAATCATACAACTAGGCCCTGAGGCCCTTTTTTTTTTAAGCATTATCGCGTCGTCGCCTCAGTGTCCCTAGCATCCTGTATTTAAAAGTAGGTACTTTACATTGAATCGATCATACGTGGGACACTCAGAAAGTTTTGCGAAACTAAAAAAAATTGTTCTATACGTACATATATTTTTATTAAATCTTTTCAAAGTACTTTCCACCAGCCTCTATACAAAGATTCATGCGCCTAAACCAGTTTTCAAAACACTTTTTCCAGTCCGCCGCAGACACCTCGTTTACAGCCTGCTCGAACCCAGCCAGCGCATCTTCCGGCGACGAAAATTGTATCCCTTTGAGCTGATTTTTTATTTTTGGGAATAAAAAGAAGTCACACGGTGCTAGATCAGGGCTGTAAGGAGGGTGACCCAGGAGTTTGACTGGCGTGCTGTCCAGGAAGTCCCTCGTTTTGAGTGCGGTGTGCGCAGGTGCATTGTCGTGGTGGAGCAGTAGCCCGCGGAGCCCTGTGTTTGGTCGCTTGTTGCTTATAACAGAGAAAACTTCTGGCAAACATTTGGAAGTATACCATTCGGCATTAATGCTTCTTTGATCCCGTAAGGGAATTGATACCAAGTGGCCAGTCAAATTAAAAAAGCTAGCGATCAAAATCTTACCCCCGCTTCTAGATCGCTTCACTTTGGTAGGCGTTGGCTCATTTTGAAACACCCAAACAGTCGACTGGCGCTTGGTTTCTGGGTCGTATTGATAAATCCAGGACTCATCACCTGTAACGATGTCGTAAACACGCCGAGACGAGCCTGCTTCAAATTTGTTAAGCATATCACGGCACCATTCCACCCGGGCCTGCTTCTGAGCATCGGTGAGGTTGTGCGGCACCCAGCGTGATACTATCCTCCTCACGCGAAGATGGCTGTGTAGAATCTCGTGAACGCTTCCCGATCCAATCTTCAATATGTGTTGAATCTCCTGATATGTAATTCGCCTATTGTCTTGGATTAAATTTTTCACTGCTAGCACGTTTTCTTCGGTAACAGCCGTCAAAGGGCGACCGCTTCTTTCGTCATCCCCCAAAGTTGGTCGACCGCGCTTGAATTCGTTATACCAACGATACACGGTTGCCTTGGAAGGGCCTTCATCCATGAATGCCATTTGAAGTCTATCGTACGATTCATCCGGTTTCAGGCGACACTTGAAATCGTATAAAATCATAGCTCTAAAATGTTCCCGGCGCAGATCCATATTTCAGTGAGACACAATACTTTGAATTAACTCGCAAAAAATGTGGAGGGAAATTTTGAAATTGGAACTTACTTATTTTTACTTATAAATAATCATATTTTCGAAAAACATAATAACTGGCCAGTCTCCCATATATAAAAACTTTTTTTCGCAATACTTTCTGAGGGGCCTGGTATAAGAAATAATTTGTTAAAATATTTTTGTTTGACCATCCGACCGTTTGAGAAAAGAAGAGTAATGTGTCGAACCGAAAGGTAGTTCAAAACCCAACCGATGGATAGGATACAGCATGTTAAAGTAAATCCTAGATCTTATTTTTATATTAAGTTCATGTTTGGTAACCGCCCGCTTACCTTGTTTGCAATTTAGAAGTGTTATTGTTATCCTTTTCTTACTTATTAAATAATCTGTTCATTTTATTATTTTCAAGTCGCTGTCACAATTCTATATAAAGTATTACGCATTAATTAAAAATACTGTGTAACGGAATGGGTAACAAAGAACGTGCCTTATCGTCGGGACCTCTGACATACATTCGACGCAGAGCAAGTGTAAGAACATTGCACTTCCTACTTTATAATAGAGCATGAAAACGAGTTTCATAATTATAATCTCAGTCATTAATCTATTAAAGTATTAGCTCATCTCTTTACCTATGTCCAGCATCTACTGGAGACTATTTGTGATATACTGTGTCCCTTCACAATTATTCTGACAAGCCAACTTTTTATCTAACAAGAAATGTGGAAGACCGTATTCAAATATGTCAGACGTGAAGATATGTTGTCGAAGCCTGAAACTAATTTATTGTTCATAACAACAGTCAACAACACCAAATGGATTTAGCAGTGTGGTTTATGGTTGAAGGATGATGTCAGCGTTTTGCATTACATCATCTTTTCAACAAACCAGACGTTAACCACAGTCTTCATTCTAGTTTTATTGTAGTCAAATGGAATCGTATCCTTTAACAACATGTGTGTCTGTTAAAGTCATCCTGTTAGTTAAAAAGTAATAATTCTGTATACGGGAAAAATATAGGTATCATAAGATAGGGTATTATGCATTTAGGTTATCTGTTAATTTAAGTGCTATTACTTCAATAACTAGGTTCCTAATCCTATATCCCTTATTCAAACAATATTCGCCAATCGGATCAACGATGGTAGAGTTTTTAAGTTGTAGTGTATCTGTAAGTACCACACGCTTTCGGAAAGAAATCTCTAGTCTAGTTAAAGCCGTGTAGTACAATTATTGCAGAATGCAGGGATGATTTATGATTTTCATGTACCAACTCGCTGTTGTCTATGCTTAAAATGTTTCTACAGGCACTCTTCTGTAGAACATGGGTGACGGGACTAGACAAACGGCAGACGGTACACGCTGGTAGGATAGTGTTCATGCTGAAGAAGAGAAGAGTTTAGAAAAGTTAGTATTAAATAAGTAGATAATTTGAAAAACTTGATAGACGCGATACCTATCTGAGTGTGGAATTTGCGACATAGACAGTTAAATATACATATAACACGAGCTCAGTTTAATAAGTGACCATTTGAAACGTATCAAATAACAACATTGCTAAATTTGCATGACGGCGCATTGCAACGGAGCTCAGTATCGTACTACTTTTAAATTAGCAGTTTATTGCGACGACTGTTAGCGCCTAGAATTGAAAGATCTGTCGTTACAATTTAGACTGTTTTCAATTAGTTATAATGTTTATCATATCTAAGTAAAGTTCACGCAATGACCTAAAAGTGTCGATTAGTCCGAGACCTCTCTATTTTAGGTAGTATATCCTTAATGTTAATAGTACGAGTAGTATCGGCACTGCACTGATTTACTTATTATTGCAACTATGTTAATACAGCCTCAGAAGGCTCATGGTTAAATAATAACAGCCGCATGGGTCGATCTTCAAGGTTAAGCTGCACTTGAGCAGGACGATCCGTGGATAGGTGACCAATAACCAACCATTACATACCGTGTTCCCTACGTGCCTCGAAAAGCACGTTAAGCTTTTGGTTCCTGCTGTCATTTGTAGACTCTTTCTCTTTGACAGTTACAGGTACCTAGACGGTGGCCCGAAAGTCCCACAACCAGTCTCACCAACGTCAGATAGGCAGTCGCTTCATATAAAATACATACTGGTATTCAGCTGCACCCGGTTAGACTGTAGCCAACCCCAACATAGAAGGAAAAAGGCCACGCATATGATGATACGGCCTCAGATGGACCGGTTAAAGAAGAATAAGACGCTACTTCTTTCATAAGAGTAAGTAACATCCTCGCAAGCCTGAGTCGTGTTAAAGCTTACATTTTTCTTTACGGGGCAACTACATCCATACTTCTATACCATCATTAAAAATAATGACTCTATCAGTCTTTTACCTGTTCACGCCTTAACCATAAAACGAGGGGAACTTTGGAGAAGGACATAGCCTACTTTTATCCTCGATATTTGTGTTAAAAAATGGTGTAGGTACTTCACCAGTTTTATGTTACGCCACGTAATCACGTAAATATTATGTGTAGGTACGCCTTGTAGTGCTCTAAAGGCTCTCCCTCACCGGATCCAAACACTGACACAAATCCATTATTTCGACTTTGAGCATTACGTAACAAGCAAACGCTCGCAGTGAGAGCATTCGCCTGTACTTAGTGACAAACCAAGATTCGGTTTTGAACAGAAACAACTATCGTTACAGGCTGCACACTGTAATGCTCGGTTCGGAAAAATCATTAATGTAATCTCGCAACTGAAACTGTACTGAAACATAACAGGTGAATGTTGGTTCGTAAAGCTCCCGGTGAGGGAGCGTCTTTAGTTTAAAATAAATAAACACAAGCAAAGTAGCGGGCAACAGTTTTTTATTATAGAAAAGCTGTCTTATGATCTTGGACATCCAAAGAAATTCAAACGACATCCAAAGTAAACGTCATTTATAGCTTACTCATTTCAAAAACGATTTTTGTCAATCTCTATGGAGTCTGAATGCATTCTATAGTGAAGCTTTCTTGTAAGATTTGCTTTAAATCGGAACCGCAAGCACCGAAATGTAAGTGGATTTTCAGAAGTTATTTACGTTTAACGTACTTAAAATGTACAATTACGAAGAGACTGTGTAAGTTAATAGGACGTTGCTAGTTCCTAGTCAATATAATGTTATAATCTGCAGCTGTGCAGATTAGGCTGCGAGCCTGAGTAATGTGTTGCTTGGTGTTGGTACAGCGCAGCTTCCGGACTTGGCGTGTGGGCGGCGCGCAGCGGCGTACGCGTTCCGTCGCGTCCGCCGCACCGCATGCGCACGCGACTGCTAAAGCGTCAACCAGCACCACAATTGCGTAACATTCTTTTCTATCACAATGAGGGTTTGTGTGTGAAACGGTGGATCCGTTTCACATGTATGAAAAATCATCTTTTCAACAACGTCAAGCAGGCGATGAATATTGTTGAACTATCAAAATGATTAGCATTTAGCATTGTGATTGCGAGTGGTGTTGGAGTAGGTACTTAGATAATTATTGGCAGTGTGTTAGGAGCTTTAACGTATGGTACTCCTACCTAATGTTAATAGTACGAGTAGTATATGGCAGACGCTTTCTACACTTAAAGTATAAGTTACCTACCTGCTGATTACCAAATTCTAGGAAAGCGCCTTTATAAGCTATGATAAATGAATACCTATTAATATAATTATCTTCAAAGCGGAGGACGTCATCAGTTGCACTCAAAGGAATCAAACTTTTTTTTTAAATTATTCTTACTAACTAGAAGATGGTCGAATAAATAGTATATTGAATTTATAGAGAAAATCTTAAATTTGCAGTTACTGACAATTGCAGTGGGTTATGTAATGCATTCTACATACATAAAGTAGTGACTGAAGTGAGTCGAAAATTCAAGACCATGCATAGTCCCTTTCTTTCTCATCATTTCAAATTTCATCATATTTTCATCCTCTAAATAGGCAAGCATTTCAGCTGAGAACTGGGATTCTTAGCTGTAGGTTAGATACTAATGTTATCAAAACGAGATTGTAGGTAGTTAAATACTTCCAACTCGACTTACTAACCAAGTTTGTTTTCATGAGCTATTAATTACATGACAACATAATATTATGGCAGCACGCGATTATAGAACGGGTGAGTCATTGGTTGCAATTCAAGGAACAGGCTGGATAAACAATCATTGCAGTGTCCAAAGCGATAACGACCATTCGCACATCCCGCAGCCCGCGATCGCCCCCGTCGCCCGGCCGCCCCGCCGCCGCCGCCCCGCCACCCCGCTACCCCGCCTCTCACACCCTGCTTCCACGTGTATGAGAATCACATACTACACTGTAATATTAATTAATACCAGTGTCATTTACTGCAACCTTATATGTTCCACGTTTTTTACGAACTTAGCATGATTCTGCATGAGTTTAACATTGCAGATATTTATGTAGAGATAATCTTAGCAGTAGCTAGAGCTTATGAAAATGTGCATGACCAACCTACATATAATGGATCTTCGCAGAATCTAGTCGAGTTATGCAAAACGTAGATTACGTAGTATAATAAATTGTAAATCAAATTAATATAAATAGCTAGTTCCGTGTGGCCACGACTCCAGTTCCCAAGACTTCGCGAAATAGCATCTGTCACAACAGGAGAAATCGTGATTCATACGTACTGATTTTGTAGAAACTGCCAAGCTGATGCTGATTCCAATACCTATTTAACTACCTACCTAGCGAAAGATGTTATTGATCGAACAAGTGTTCATGAGCAAGATGTGTTTTAATAACAATGTGTAGGTGCAGGTTGGTACCTATTAATAGACAAGCTATTAATTATTATTATTGTAACTATGTCAAAAGTTAAAAAACGGAGCATACAGTGGAGATTTACGAGCATTTACCGGAATCTGGTGACCCCGTCGGCTCATAAACGCGTTCCCGATATACGCCGCCCCAAGCATGCGGCGCGCGACACGCTTGCGTGCTACCGCTTCGTATTCCATCAGTTAGCTATATAACCAATAATTATAGGTGGGCAACGATTTGGTGTATAGACTTCCAATGACGATTGTTGACACGGAAACGCCATTTTTCCACTGGCAAGGATACGGTTAACTTTAGGACTCTAGTGGCTACTGATAGATTAACTAATTATATGTCACAAAAGGAAACGACGAGAAGGTAAGACACCAACAAACGCAAAACATATTTAAATTACCCGAAATATTTACGTAAACGTCAGTAACAAGTGAAACGCGTTAACGGGAGCTTTTGCAGTGTGATGGCGAGCTTTACGACAATACGCTTTACGCGATGCTTTGAACTACTTTGACACCGCCGGCCTAAATTACATTAAAGTTTCCATTATAGTTTCTATAAATAAAATGCAGAAAAAAATATTATGTTTAAGAAAAATATACATTTGACATTGGCATTTATACGTTAGACGTTTTATTTTTGATATAGGTACCTACATCTTCTCTACATCAATTAATGACTGCAATGACCACTCAACTCTGGTGGACCTCGACACCAGGGTGTAGGCAGTCCAAGGAAGCTATCCTGTCCCTTGACGCAAAGCTGACCTGGCGCCTTCTGCGTCTGGACAGGGATGGCTTGCGTCTGGTGGCGGGGACCATCACTGGACACTGCTCACTGAATAAACACTTCCATACTCTAGGAATCACTGACAGTCCCCTGTGCAGAGTATGCATGGATGCGGAGGAAACGGTGGCGCATGTGTTGCTTGAGTGCACCGGTGTCACCAAGATTCGCGAGGCGACCCTGGGAACACCAGGATCCCTTGCGGATGCCCTGAGTAGACCGGGAAGTGTGATCTGCTTCTGGAGGCAGGTGGGCTGGTTGGAGTTACGGCCACTATGGCTCACGCACAATGGTCCACTTAAAGGACTAAGTGCGGACACCAAAACCCCATAAAGAAGAAGAAGATGACCACTCAATTTAATTTATTTATATGATTCATGACAGATTCACAGATGATGTCTTATTATTAATTACTTAATTGTTTATTGATTTGTTATGTGGATAGTGAGGACAATAATCTTTGTTGTTACGACTCACAAATTATATCACAAAATCATTGCGAGTCTTAGAAGTTTTCTACTGGCACCGTTCTGTCAGCGACCTGTGCTAAATATAAAGTTGGAATATAGCTGCACATTCAACTGGCTTTTGTTACAGTACTGAAACTATTGACCTATTTCACTTTACTGGAAGTAAGCAATAACTTTCAGTGCAACGCTCGCACCATAAAACCGACTCGTGAGTAATCGAAGTGCGGACGTAACACAGACTGGAAATTCTTTGTCTTATGTTAAGCTGCTTGCAATGCATGAATTGCCTTTATTATAGATATTATCGCACCTTCTGCAAGTGCATATTTTTCGGGTATTGCATTCTGTATCCAAGTCTGGATCTAGTTTTTGCGGAATTAAAATTCAGTAGGTACCTACTGAAAGCTACATACTAAAAGGTAGGTACAGCATAGGTAATATTGAGGACTTTTTGAACCTGAAGTTACACAGGCTGCGGCAACAAATAGATAAAATAGGCACATTTTGTATGTATATTAGAATAATTTAGGAACTAGTGCAATTGTAAATAGATTAGGTTCCAAGAAAGCAACATTTAATCATCTTCATTTCTAGTAATTGTTACAGCATACAAGCTTTTAGTAAGGAGTGTACTTGTCTATTATTTATCTATTTGTTTCTAAGACGAAGATACGTATGTTTAGAACCTATCAAGCTTTTAAGTGAATCCGCAGGCTAGGAGATAGAGACAGTTTAAAAAAACGCGAATTAATAAAGTGTAGCAGCGATATCGACAGAACATATAAAAATGAGGAATATGGAATACTTCCCTTTGGGTTCAACGTTCTGGCCCAGCCTACGTCACGGTGATAAAAGAGTAACTCATGAATGAGCTCGTGCATTGACAGGGCGACTCACCCCGGAATAGTATAACTAAACGTTGACCGACGCTGCCGACTTTATCAAAACAAAATATTATATTTATAATATAATAATGTAAGCAAGACCCCCACCTTTCGTAGGTTTGATAACATACATAGATAGGTCATTGTTAAACCACCGAGTGGCATTCATTTTGTTAGTCTTTTCAGGATCTTATATAATTAAAAAGTTATTTGAGTGTTAATCCGTATTTATAAAATGGAAATATTTAGGTAATGGGTGTATATATGTATATATTTATGCGCAGGAGCTTGTGGTGAACGAACGCTGTCTTGGTTCACTTACTGTACGAGCCGATTAAACCTTAAAAACCATGTACAAACATATGAAGTAGGTAGCTACTCAATAATTTTATTGGTACGAGAGTAGGTATTTAAAGGTCTTGCTTTATCTGTTGTCGTGAAGTTTATCATCGCGACACACAAAACCTTATATTATCATGTACAGATACCAATTCGTGGGAGTTATGTTATTATTTCGGCAATAATTGCAAAAATTGTGTTTTATACATAACGACAAGTTGATAGCAGCAGTTTCCTGTCACTTTGATAACAGATGCTGCTGTTTGTGTCGCGGCCTCGTTTTTAAAGCTTTGTCAATGGAAGCTGATTTTGACCCAATTTTAACCGTTTGATAGACCGCGGCACAGATCTAAATTTTGCGCATGTAGCCGAGTTTTTGCCGTGATTCGCGGAATTAATGCTTCGTAACGGGATATGAGCCATAGATAATGAAAACAGACATTATCAGCTTTGAACATGGTCAAGTTAGATACCTACAAAGTTAACTGTGGACCTCTATTTAATTATGTGTTTGAATCGGTACGACTGGACGGACAGCACGGTACCAAAGAAGTTTCTATTCATAATACCGTTCAGGGGGGCTTAAAATCACTCTGTCTATCCCAGTATACCTCCATGAAATCGAATGTTCAATCATAGCTAGTACAGGACGAAATACGAATTACATAAATTAATTATGTACTAATTTTTACGTACAATGTTGTCTGTTCAGGAAACGGATGTCGTGGCTTTTGATCCTATAATGGCTTGTGAACAAATGTTTTTGGTGTGACGTTTAACAGTTTTCCACTCCATTCATTGTTAAGTATGTACCTACCTATTGACATACATAAGTAAGAACTTAGTATACCAACGTTGCGGGTAATAAAGCTAAGCACACATTAAAATATACAAACGCGTCGCGCACGCTGCCGCAGCGTTTCGTACATATTTCAATATAAAAAAGTGCGATGCGGCCCGCTTGCAAACTGTGCGATGGCTCATAAAACACGTAAGAGCGCCCAAATCTGCGTCAGCTTTATTTAGAGAGAAATGACTGCATGGATCTGAACCTTTCCTTTCGGTGCATTGTGTTAAAACACAAGAAAGTCTACTGTGATTTCTTAGACTTGAGACCTATGACCTACAAAAAGTGTGTAGAGGGAAGCCCTGTGGTCTCCGCTATCCATGCATGTTGTAGACAGTAAAATAACATAAACGACGTCACATTCCTTCTGTACGCAGATGATCAAGTTCTTGTTGCGTCGTTAGCGGAACAGGCGGGAACCATGGTGAAAAGGGAAGTAAATGTGAACAAGACGAAGGTTATGGTGTTTGATGCAAAAGAACAATGCATCGGTGTTTCATCTGACGTGAATAATTTAAGTTGGACAAGTGAATAAGTTCGTATATTTGGGGACTCTGTATAGAAGAGATGGAAAGTTTGACGCAGATGTGGTGCTATACATGCGGTTGTGAACTTGGGACCGACATGGAAGGCATACTCTGACTCTATAGGTGATGTTCTTCAGAAAGGTCAGATGCGTAGTTGAGCAACCGGCGTGCGTGTATGAACGCGGACGAGACGAAATGAGTAAGTAAGGATCTCAGAATGTGGCGTTATGAAGTTTCTGGCCATGAGAAAAAGTTTAAATTTGAGTGTAGGTATGTAGTACCTACTAGTTGCAAACGTATTTTGATAAAATTGTAAAATAAGCGAGGGTTTTTTAAAATAAGAAGGGTTGTGATGACTGCTCCTTGATGCCTTGGTCGGTAGCAGGGTGACAATTCAGTGTACTGTTGAGGTTTATCGTCACGTTGGATTGGCATTTATTTCACCTCGTATTCACCAACACAAATCCTATACTATGGAAAAAGCGCCAATGGACAGTTTATAGATTTTTTTTCTGATTAAATGAAGATCCTTACAACGTAAAAGCGCCCTCAACAGACATTACAAGGTACTGAATTGTTGTATAGGTAGGTATGTATAACGCTTCTGCTTAAGCTAGGTATAATTTGGATAGGCGCAGTAACTAGGTCGAATCATAAATAGGATTTCATACAATAATCATGCGTCATTCATCCGCCAGTTTATCGAGGGGTTATAACCTTAAAAATCAAAATTAGTTTAATTATTTTGCGATAAGATAAAACAGTCTTAAAACTGAAATCTATATTCAAAAACGGAACGTTTTGTGTGGCGGATATAGGTATTCACTGATGTTTGTTTTACAATAAAGATTCACTACTCATTTGATATAAGTAGTTCAAAAAGCTCAAAATAAACTGAAAGATATTGATAAGTGATATAATAAGAGTTGATGAAGATACTTTGACTTCATAAACAAGCTCGGAACAAAAGATTTTAAGTAATTAAATAGCATTTTTTTAGGTCACGAGGCTATGAAATGATAAGCGATGTTGTTGCCAGTTAATATAACGTACCAAATAAAAACTTATATGATAATAGTGCAAAGGTTACCGTAACATCTGATTATTGGAGTTAAGTTATTTTAAATTATATATTTGTATTAAGCAACATTCAATTCACAAAATTTTATGAATTTTCGGTATAGATAGGTAATTAATAACAAGAGATTGACTCTATCATCAGTACCTACTATTCGAATATTTTATTGTAGGAAAAGTTATTATTTAGTTATACGCTCCAAATAGTAGCATAACATTATATCACGCCTGCAATCCTCGAAGGATTTAGCAGAGGTGTACTTACAGTACACCTCATTTCACCAGTCATGTATAGTCGAAAAAAATAAGGGTCCCGACTCGAAATAGCAAATCGATCCATAGCAAAATTGCACTAAAAATATCTACAAACCAAGCACATTCGTTTTTTAATTCGTTTTTTTCACGTTTGTTCATACTGGTGAAAATAAGTTGCTATGCACGAATAAAACCAACAGATATAATTCGAAATAATAGGTCGAATTCTGAAGAGTTGTCAAACATTAATTGCAACTCAAATCCAAAACAAAAAGAAATCGCACCCTTCGTAGACCCTACGTAGAGGGTCTACGAAGGCCTCAACACCACTCTACGCTTTGCTACGTCAACGCAGCATAACTAAATGGTTTTAGTATTTGACTAAAAATGATGTCAATTTATACTGAGTGGACTAGATTTTGTTACCACATTCAGGATTTAGGAGGATGCGATGGATAAGTGCCTCGACAATATTTACTCCAAAATGAAATATTTTGTACTGGGTTCCTTGCTCAGTTTTTTAAAACTTGCAGCAAAAAGTATAGACGAGTGTCATCGGCTCGACCGTGGTAACGTGAAACCATTCGGCATTGTACACGTTTCCGACAGCATGCATTTATTTATATTATAAAAGATTAGATATAACGTAGTTTTTTTAACATTATGTTTTGTGCATTATATTTTTAATAGTTTCATCATCATCATCATTTCAGCCGAAAGACGTCCACTGCTGGACATAGGCCTCCCCCAAGTGTCGCTACATTGACATAAGGGGGGTTTTGCCATAATCGCCACGCTTGGCAGGCGGGTTGGCGATCGCAGTACGGTTGTTACAAAAGCACAGAGAACGCTGCTGCCCATTCTCTGGCAAGTCCCTTAGTCGGCTCTTACGACACCCACGGGAAGATATGGGATGGTGATATTCTTTACGTCCGACACCATACAGAACAGTTTAATAGTTTAAATATTATGTATTTGATTATTTTATTCACGTTTAAGATATATGTTAGCTTGTTATGATATAATGTATGTAGCTAAGAAATAGCGGCTAGTATGCAAATTCCCCACTTATACTTTTTTACACTGAATTTGGTTGCATTTGGACGCAACTCGCCTGATGTGAAGCGATGATGCAGATTATGGTGGATTGTTTTGTAGCTGGATTCCCTAATATAGTCAAGAAGAGCTTCCCACTCTTATATCGCTTTGAATTGCGCATTTACGCCGTATTGTGTCATTGACACCTCTATGAAAAGTGAGAAGTTAGGTAGGTACTAGTTGGAATTTAATATTTAAGCTGATTCAGTTGTTTTGATTTATGAATGTCAGTTGCATATCAATACTTATTTCTGTAATATGTGTTGAAAATATATATTATACACAAATAAACAATTTAAGGATCTGTCGCAAAGAAGGTGACAACATGCTCAGGGAACCTTATTACAGAACACACCATCTGTGGGTTAGTCAAGGGTATTTCTGTTGTATTTATTTAAACCGTATCTAACGGCTAACTAGTTGTTTTTTTTTTCAGACAAGCCATTGTTTTGGTGGTACGGAACCCTAAGTCCGCGAGTCAGACTCCGATTAGACCGGTTTATGGTTTAAAAGGTCAGTCTTCGAGATATTGACGAAGAATTAGGTCACGCGTTGTTTTTATTATAGGAATGACATTATTTTAATTCCTTTATTAAGAAACCATACAATTAATACGACAACATATGTACTGTTGGACATTAAGCAAGAACTTATTAATTGTTATTATACGTAACTACAAGTCTAACGAGCAATCAATAATTTAATAGGAAAACTTCTTATCACTATCAAAAACACCTGTGCCACGTGTTGCATAATAACATAACATAAAATCTCGCCTGAATTCACTTAGACAGTTCCTAGAGTTTCCTTTGACAGTTCTTACAGTTAATCTACATTACTCCAGTTTTGTTTCAGTCGTACGCATGTTATTTTATTTAAATTATCGATTGCACAATTCTCTGACCCCCCAGAATGATATACTTAATACGTGATAATAACCGTTTGTGCACCGGTGTCCCTTCCACCCATAGATATAAGAAAAATAGGTTGCACCCTGTATAAAATGTGACATAACGCCTGAATTCCCTGTAAGGTTAAGCAGAGATGCATACATAATAATGTAACAATAAATTAGATATCATACAAGCCAGGAGCCACTGAACTTAGAAAAGTAAGTATTAAGCGATTACAATTGCGCACATTGACATATCACGTGTGCCTAAAGATATGTTTACATAAATTGCATTGTTACGTAAAACTTTATTATGCCTAATCTGATAATAAAATAAGTTCGTTCCCAATATAAAATAATAACTATGAATTTATCGACATACCAATTAAAATAATTTATCAATTGTTGAATATTTCAATTGACCTCTCATGTATGAATGAAGTAAGTAAATAATAACATAATTACATCATTTCTGGTGTTTTATTTTGAAGTTAGGTACTTTTGTCATATTCTGTATTTAAAGATTTCTGTATTTAAAGTTCTATGCAAATATGTAACCTTTAACTTAACTATGAAAACGTCCTAAACCTGTTTTGTTGTGTTTTTTCCAAAGGTTATTAATAATAATAATAATAATAAGTTTATTGTTCATAAAAGAAACATAACAGTTGTGTCATACAAATCGGTGAGCCACAAACTAAGCATCGCTTGTATCTTGTGGCTCAGGAGTGCGAATTTTACAAATTTAAACATTTAAATACAACAATTTCCAGTAAAACATTGGCATAGTGTGTATTAAGGACATGAGAGATTTTATAAGGTGCACTGAGCACAATATGAACATTAAAGAAATAAAGTAAAAATAGAAACAATGTTTGCATATAATGGGGTTGTGTTATGGTGTGTGTGTGTGTGTGTGTGTGTGTTCTTGTGAGTGTACGTGTGTGGAAGTGTGTGGGTGTGAGTGTGTGTGTCTGTTACATGCTATATCAAGGCTTCAGTGTCGTCGTATGACAATTTCAGAAGGGCTGATCTTAATATTTTTTTACAGGTGGTCGTAGAGGAGTCTCGTAAGTCGCAAATTTTACTTACTTTATTGTAGGTGTTTGGATGGGAAAAGTTTGTACAGCGTCTAGCTAGTTCCGATTTGGTATTTGGTATAGGTACTCTAAATACCCGCTTGTTTAGTAAGTCGTTGTATTCTGGGAGTTTTCTGACTGTTGCGTGATACTTAAGCGTTGCTTGAAGTATGAACATTTGTCGTACCCTTAGAACTTCAAACTCCTGGTAAATAAGGTTGGTGGGGAACCTGAAAGGTTTTTTTAGTGCAACCTTGATCAGTGCCCGTTGTGCTCTCTCTAATGTTATAAATGATGTTTTACAGGCCCGTCCCCAAATACAGATGCAGTACTGCATGATAGACTGGCAGAGTGCATAATAAACCGTTCGCAGTACATCAATAGGGGTGCAGTCGCGGAGTTTTTTCATTACATGAATCAGTTTTCGCACTCTGGAGGATAGGGCATAAATGTGGGATTTGTATGTTAAATTGTTGTCTATTGTTATTCCGAGATATTTTATTGTGTCAGTACGTTCAAGGACTTTGCATGGGCATGTATGGTGGGAAGCGTTGTTGTGTTCTTGGGAGCAGGTGTGTATTTTTATGGACATGGTTAGGGATGGGCTGGACGCACTGGTCTTAGAAAAAGCAATATATTTACTTTTACTGACGTTTAATGTCAGTAAGTTAGTGTCTAGGGAGTGCGCTATCTGAGAGAGACCCTGTTCCGCCAAACGATACACCCGTTCCCAGTTCGAGTCGTGAAAGATGATGGCAGTGTCGTCGGCGTAGCAAATAACGTCAGCGTTTCTCAATGGGAGGCTTACTACTTCGTTTATGTATTAACCGACTTCAAAAAGAAGGTGGCTATCAATTCGACTGTTTGTATTTTTTTTGTATCTTCACCGATTTCTCCGCCAATTATGGACCGAATTTCAAAATTAGTCTTCTATTCTAAACCCATCTTCTATGACCAGTGTGTGTTGCCAGTGATTACATACGGGACCGAAACGTGGCCGCTCACAATGGGCCTCATCAGAAGGCTCAAAGTCACCCAAAGGGCAATGGAGAGGTCTATGTTCGGAGTTTCCTTGCGTGATCAAATCAGAAATGAGGACATCTGCAAGAGAACCAAGGTTACTGACGTAGCCCGAAGAATTGCCAAACTTAAGTGGCAGTGGGCAGGGCACATTGATGCAGAGACCTATGTCCAGCAGTAGACATCTTTCGGCTGAAATAATTATGATGATGATTCGAAAACCTATACCTTAGAGGTGGTCCCATTGTCACCAAGTCAGAATCTGATGATGGGATCCCAGAGAAATTGAGGGCAACTCTCAAAATTTAAAGGCACATACAATGTTTTTCATATGCTTTCTAACGCAGCTCAGATATTTGTGCCTTGTAATCAGCATCTCATGTTGCTGAACTGATGATGGAAGGTATAAGTCAGGATCTGATGATGAGATTCCAGAAAAATTAAGAACAAGCTACAAGTTTTATGGGCCTTGTTTGAAACAGTATACTTCCCATAATGTCCTATGGTCATTAGGTTAAGATTTGATGATGGAAGCCTGGAGAAATCGAAGAAACTCAACACAAACAAATTCTGTAGGCACACATAGGCATACTGCCTGGTAATGGTCATCGCATTTTGCAGAGCTGATGATGACAGGTATAAGCCGAGATCTGATGATAGGATCCCAGGAAAATCAAGAGAAACCCTCAAATTTTTTGGGCACTTACAATGTTTTTAATAACCGATTTCCAACAGGTGGAGGTTATCAATTCATCTGCAAGTGTGTATGTTCAGTGTTATTTTTACACGACTGCCCAAAAAATGGGTGTTACGTTTTCAGGGTTTATGTATGTATGTATGTGTGTAAGTTTGTGCGTTTCTTTATTCCACTATAACTTCTTTTAAACACCCAAACCGCCGATTCAAACCGATTTCAATTTATGTGGTATCGTTAGAATCCTTGCGTTATCCCAGGTAACATAGGAGCTTGCTTAGGAGCTTAGTGGAACTGAAAAAAAAACAGCTAATGTTTTCCTTATTGAAATTTCACATAAATATACAAGGTCTTTGGTGCATCGTGTGCCAAATTGAAATGGTCGACTGGGGGTGTCATCTGCTATCCTTTTAGACCCCTAAACACTTCTCATGCCCTGTTGATTTTTCTTTCATCGAATTTTTATTGTTTTATTAAAAAATACCCAAATTTTACATTCAAATACAAATTTAAAGAAAAGTATAAGTCGTAGGCTCTGACTTTTAATTTTATTTAGATGTGTAAACAGTTTAAGAAATAAAACCAACTTCAAAAACACAGAAAAGTGAAAAATAACTTTAGCTTCAGAAGTCGGTGACTTATGATTTATTGATTCAATTTTTTTTTATCACCGACTTCTTAAGCTAAAATTATTTTTCACTTTTCTGTGTTTTTGAAATCGGTTTTATTTCTTAAACTTTTTACCCTCGAATAGTGATTTGTTTGCGAAATATTAATTATAAAAAGCATATTCAATAAAGCCACATAGATAAAGTAAGCACGGACTTTTATATTACCGTTATTCTTCAATGACAGTAATTATTATTTAAAGTTTATATTATAATTAGGCATCAAATGATGACATCAATGTTTTTAATACACGATAGCCTCTGTATACAAGAAGGCACTTTATCATTAAAGTTTAATTTAAAAAAGCCGTTATTTTTTGTTAGGAAGTGAATAATCGAGTCTGAGGTCAGATGGTAGCTCTGTGTTTAACTGTGTCATGCTCTATCGGACGATTTCCTTCACAAAGAACTATTTCTGCTTTAAGAGATCTACCTTCTCCTAGTCACCGTAATAGGGTGTTCCCTAGGAGTTGGTCATTGACCTTACCGACTCTTGGAAGTTAAGCTAGGAAAACAGTTAAGATTACCTACATTACTTAGCGGGACCTTAGCTAAGCGCTCAAAATCCCACCTTATTAATTGTTTAAAAAGTGCAAAATTTACAGGGCAGTTAATATGAATAGAGAGGTACGATCATAATGAAACGGTTAAGCCTTCTGATCATCCTATTCATAAATAATACTGTAAACTTAGTCAGTGTAGTGTCAGGAAGAAACCCAACGAAGGTTCCATCCATAGTGTTTCTTCCCAACGGGCGAAACCAGGCCACGTTTATTGAAAAAATTTCATTTTTGAGAGTCGGTTCCTTGGAAGAAAATATGCAATCACGAAAGTTTGTATGGACAGTAGGCAATTAGGTATGATATTTTAAAAAGCCTATTTTAGTTTATTTTCCTTTTCTCTCTTTTAAAATGTTTTCAAAAGTTAGTCATTGTCTAGCTGTCATTATGTCGATTCTTCCGTAGACAAAACTCGTTTCTACGGTGGTCATGCTACGCGTGTAGGTGAATTAATATCAATATAGAAAACCGCCAACAACAACATCATCATTTGCCTAGCATATCCCCAACTATGCTAGAGTCTGTCTCTAGTCTAACCGGATGCAGTTTAATGCCAGTATTTAACATGGAAAAACTGCCTATCAGGGCCTCAAGTCTGCTATTTTTATAAACATCGTCATTCCAACACGACCCCAATGTCATTTTGCTAAAAGTTCGTAATCTGCTAAATTCATAATGATCTGTCATTTGTCTGTCAAATTCTATGCCATTTTTTTCAATGGAGTGTCAGTGGTTTACCATTTTGAAGTCATAATGACGCCATTATAATTAGTAGATTACCAAACTTGTCAAAATCAACAATTATGAAATCAATGATAGGCCATTCTGACACTATTGTAATAGCAGACTTGAGGCCCTGAACACCAATAAGTATGTACCAAGTTAATATTATGAGCTCAGAAAACAAATTCTATGCAAGGCATATTTTGCATTTTGCCCTGCTTTTGTAGGTACAGCTAAACTAAGAAGTGTTTGCGCTTCGATAAGCACAGATCACCGGGTCACCATAGGCAAAGCTTCTAAAGTGTGCTCTTCTGCGCTAAGATGTACCATTAGCATGTCTAACATTGCGCGTAGAAGTTTTCTCTTTATTTTCTTGTTAACTTACCAACTCCAGTCGCACCTCGTTTTCATAAAGTTGTTGTTGAATCTACAGGGTGTAACGGAAAGGGTACACACTTAACGGTGTGCTACAGACCATCAGACTGAACATGTTTCTCCACAAAGAAACATCGTCTTAGCGAAAAAAATATCAGCTGCCCCATACATTTGGGTCGAATAGGTATTGAAATTTTGTATGAGCAGCACAGGTAATTTTTCGTTATAACAATGTTTGTTTGTGAAAAAACATGTTCAGTTTGATGGTCTGTAGGACACCCTTAATTATGTATATACCCATTCCGTTACGCCCTGTATAAGTATCTAACCATGGTAACAGAAAATAGGCAAGTAATTCCAGGAGTAGATCTCAATCACATTATCTCACGTTCATATTTCCAAAGATGATGATTACGATATTATCGAGGCCCATAATTTTTCTAGGAGACCTGTACAATTGTAAACATAGGCTTATATTTTAACTACGTAACGACAGCAAAGCAAGTTTCAACGTAGACCACGTATAGTGTTAACTTAGAATCCAAAATTAGAGGACTTCCTTTTGTTTTGGAATGATGAGTTGATGAGTATCAATGTCATTCTTTAGATTAGGATTGAAGGTTATCGCACCGATCGTACGTAGCGATATCACTACTGTTTTCTTAAATACATCGCTTACTACGACCGACGTGGGTACTCTTAATTTTAATCTAGTGTACGTTATCTACTTTAACATTACTAGGTAGGTACTATTATGCATTTTATCAAGGATTTTTGCAGTTAAATGAATGAAATAAATAGCCGCCAGTATAGTCAACAGACTTTATATCACCATTATCTGCCAAGCCATTCCACACTTTGTTGGGGTGGCTAACCGGATGCTGCTGAATGCCAGTATTGACGTAGTAGGAACAGACTCTATCATAGTTCTACATGTATCTAAGTATACTGGTGTCCTATGCTGAAATACGTAAATTTATAATTCATAGAATAAAACAGATAGCTGTGGTCAAGTTTTCTTTATTTTACCTTTTGTTTTCTCTCTTTCTTAGTTTAGCATTGAAGCCCCAACGTCTAATAATACTCATTATTTAAGATAAAAGAAGGATGATATTTCCAAGTATTTTTGTTTATTATTCGGTTTAAAAAATGCAAATTACAAAATCAAACGCAAGTCCGTGTCAAGTGGTCCGTGGTTGGTTGGTGATATGTCAGTCAACCAATCACCGAAGTTGACGCGGGCTTGACAATTTGTTTGCTAAATTTGGTTGAAGTTTTCGTACTGGAAACAGATGATGCTTCAAATTAAATAATAAAACGTTTAATTAGCAACGATAACTCCCTGTAAGGTTCCTTCATTTGTATACATCGTGGATAGTGAAAGTGATCTTCGATTCCTTATCGATTAGGTAAACAATCTACAAGGTAACTGCAATTTATCTGTGTCGGTATTGATGTAATAATCTAATTATATCTGCTTTAGTAAACATGACTAACTGTAACAGTACCTATTGAAGTTTTATGTTTTTGATACGCTGAGTAATACCAACTTTTTGTAGGTATAAGTACCTTAAAGAACAGGTATCACGCTGAAAATCGTCATTTCCTTGTAAGGAGCTTAGCGCTCTGAAGAATTTCTAAAGGCAAAGGTTTTTGGTACAATAATTATAAAATAAAACTTTTTAGGGACTTGGTCAAAATAACTGAACGTAAGACTGACTTACGTTTTTACCTACTTAGTTTTCATGGGAGTATTTAAAATAATATGTAGTTCGTGACCGACAAACATAACCGTGTCTTTTATTGAAAGCTTGGATAGTAAAATGAACTTTGCATTACCATAAAAAAATAAAGTGTTAAATATCAACAACAAATAAGGTAACATCTACATAATATTAAAAAAAAAAACAGATCCATCTCCTCACCTACCTTTGCGCTAACTTCGCCTATCCACGTATCCAATGCTTCAACCGTTACCAAGTTTCTGGAATTTTAGCTTTCCGTCACATTTCATATTAATTCTGTCTTCTTCAATACAACTCTACTTTTTGAGTGGCAACAATTATGTAAAAATTGCTTTTAGTGTAACTTCATTGGGTGTTTTTCATGGTTGTAAAATATCGTTTTTACATTTATTTAATAAGAAAAATAAACTTAGGTTTAATATGGTAAGCACTTAATGGACCTATTAACGATGTATACCTTGTACGTATAGGTATCTCTATGTTGGCCAAACGCGTTGATGTCTTTTTCGGCGATCAAGGTAGTACAGGTTCGTAAAAAATCGAAAGTTACCTGTTAGGTAGTTTCAGTAATAGCAAATATTGTACTTACCGCTGATGAAGGAGTAGGAGTCCATGACAACAGTAGAAGCGTGGCGGGCACGAGATGGAGCGCGAAGAATCGCGCACGCGCCGGGCCCGACATGGCTGCGCCGCCACTACTGGATGCGCGCCCTCGCGGCCTGCTCGGGGCCGCAGGCGCCGCGCCCGGCACCCGCGCCTCCGCGGGGCGGGGGTGATCAGACTGCTGCCCGAGCACTCCTCTATCCTTTAGTATCCCGGCACAAACGGCGCGCGCGCACGGGAACTAAGCGCAGCGCGCTCCGGGCTATGGCGGTGTCCGTGCTATGGTAAGACTTTCAAATAACTAACATTCACTCTGAATTCTTTCATAGTCCGAACTTTTTTTTTTGTCATTAATATACCCAAATTTATATTTAATAAAGAAATGGCGTCGTTTAATCTGCAACATCTTATCAACAATTATAATTATGTTTTTTTTGTAATGAGAATAACTTTCTTGAACTTAATTTTATCTTACTAAATAGGTTGATAGCTGCGTTAGCACCACTTCTAGGTGTGAAATCACAAGTAAGTACTTACAATTTTAATTTAAAATTTTATTGCCTCTTGTATTTTTTATAAGTGATTATTGTAGTTATTGAAAAACATGAGTGGAATTTGGGAATGTTGCGGGACGGTGAAGTTGCAAGGGCGCGCGGCGGCGGCGGGCGGGTTGACCCGCCTGTCCGCTTCAACTTGTCTTTTTGCAATTTCTCCAAAATGCTAACGCTATCCAATATTTGCAAAGACTAAGCAGTTAAATTGAAACAACTCTACAACAAAAACCTTTTTAACTGATACCATTTAAATTATTAAATAAAATAACTTTTTCAATAATGGGGACTGTTCGACTTCTTAGCATAAGTTATTATAAGTTACAGCGTAAATATGTATAACATAGTAAATGGAAGACCGACAAAGTTTATCACCGTTCGGATGCAGTGCGTCGGTATTGCGCAAACCTACTGTTTCCTACAGTTATATGACACACTTTGTTTTTATGAAATGTAAAGCATACCTGATCCATAATTTAATTATGTAGTTTTATGAAATTATACAGTTCACGGGAATACCTATCAAACAACCTAGGTAATACCCTAAATTAAAAACAGCATTAAATAATTTCCGCGCTCGCTGTAAAAATAGTTTTCAGGTAAAATTAAAAACTTAATAATATAAAAAGTATTACAAAATATCAACATTTTAAAACAATCGATATAAAAGAATATATAAAGGTTTCTTTTGAATGCTCAAAAGGTCGCAATTAATTTTGACGCGGTCAAGTCACCATAATTTATTTATTCTGGTAGGTTTTCTAAGTCTATAATTCCTAAAAATAAATAAATCTGGATGTTTTGTCATTTCGTGAAAACCTTGCGAAGTAGGGACGGGTCACTAGTTAAAAATAATTACCTGACGATTATTTAATTAGTAGGTAAGTCCCTAAATACAAAAAGATAGGAGTCTTAACTTACTCACGTGTACTTAAAACAAACGATCTCACAATCGCCTCAAATTATGAGTAGGTATGCAAGTATACGTGTTCCTAGGTAGGCTAAATTCTTATCCATTCGTAGGGACCGATTAAAAAACCTCTTTTTTCCCCAAAGCCTGACCGCCACGGTTGACCTTTGATATGATAACTAATAATTTTCCCGTAATTCATTATCAAGATGGTTTATTTCGGCAAAACGAACTTCCGTATTTTCGGTTAAACAACCCAAATATTAAAAGTTATTTTTTATTGTGGACAAGTTAGGAATTAGGTATCTACATGAGGATCAGTTTGACGCAATAAAATCAATTTTTAAAGCTGACTGTCCATTTTATTTCGGCAGACACTACATCCGCGTGGATTCCGTATTTAACGTGTTTTCCCTAAGAACTGCGTGCACGGGTATTATATACTTATCTACCCGTGCACGTAGTTCTTAAGGGAAAATATGAAGATTGAAGGCAAACATTCAACTACTTATGGAAAGCCTCAATACCCATGTTTAAAATAACGACTTGGAATTAGGGCATCGAAAACAGGATTTCGCATACTTGGAATGCTTAGTTGGTTGACAAATAAAACCCTTATAATATTTGACTAACAGTTTTCAATCGTTTCCGGTATTTTCACTTGTACTTTAATTTTTTTATTAACTACTTATAGGTGTCATTAGATGTACGGGGTATCAAATAAGCTTTTGATTGCTTCACTTGTTTAAAACGTCGGTAAACTTTAATATTAATTTAACGGTGATCCCTCACCGCGAGCATTCGCCCAACAGTTCAGATTCACTTGTTTCTGTATAAAAAAACTACGTGTAACGAAATGACACACAAACGTGTAATTTTACGTGTTACTACGTGTATTTCACCAGTTATGTTTCAGTCCCATGTAGGCCATATCCTAATACCGGGTACTTACCCGGACTGTTACTGAAAAATTCCAGATGGAAAAACTCAACATCTCTTTGCACTACCGGGGAATTGATCACAGGACGTTGTGCTTAGCAGTAGCCTGCGATCACTTAACCCACGAGGCAGTCTGAAATTAAAAATAAATAAATAGAAAGCAGCCTAGCAGTAAGACTGCTTTCCTCAAAGCTATCCGCACTTACTTTTTTTGCCTTTTTTAACCGACTGCTCAAAGGAGGAGGTTCTCAATTCGCCTCCTTTTTATGTTTGTTTTTTACCTCATTACTCCCCGATTACATATAGTCCGATTTACGTAATTCTTTATGAATTTGGTGGATGAAGCGCGGTGGTCCCATATAATTTTATTCACATTACTTTGGCACCTAGTTTATGAGTTGTTTTCATAATAAACATGTTTTCTTCTATGTCTATGTGGATGATCTGCTAATAACTTTCAGCAACAGTGGAAACTGAATACTCGACAAGACTTTGTGTGTTAACTAAAAAGGCTGAAGTAGGTAACAAAAAAATAGCAGACTTACAAAAAGGGAACTAAAAATTGGCAAATAACTTTACTTCCAGAGGTCGGTGGCAAAAAAATAAATGAAACAAATAAAAGTCACCGACTGTCGGAAGTTGCTTTGTTTTTTTTCTTAAAGGTCTTATTACAAGATTATCAAGATAACATTATCACCGATCCTGTCACTACTGACAATGTTTTTAGTATCATTCCAGTCACTATTACATGGTTATCATTACGTACCTACTTTTAAAATTACAGTAGCTACGCCAACGTTATATGAATGACGTGCAACCGTTCGTGACAATAAACTAGTATCAACTTACTGCTGAAAAGCTGACACGAAGATAGATTGTGTATCAGATTCAGGTCAAAGTCCAAGACTTTAATTTTAATACACTGATAAATATTTAAAATAATAATATACTGATAAAATAATACTGAAGGTACATTAGTTTAACTAATTGCAAAGCAAATTGATATGAAAGTCGTGTTTTAATCGTAAAACCTGTTGGTTTAGGGCCATGAAACCTTTTCAAATTAACAGACGAAACTTCACAATAACGTTGGCGTATCTAATTAAAAGTAGTACATAAAGTACATACTTGTAAGAGGAAAAAAAGAAAGGGAAAGAGAATAACATTGTAGAAATGCTGTTCGAAAAACGGGCGAAGGAAATACGGTTTTCCGTACAACTTTTTTCTATCTCTTATTGTTTCGATTGCTCTACCTCTATTAAATAAATAGCTGCGATATTTATTGATGATAATGACTAGATATTATGAAAGAGAATTAAAGATTGAGTTGATCTAATCCTTTTTGCAGCAATATGATAATACAGGATACATAGAATGGAATAATGCTGTGCCATATCAGTACCCGACAGCAGAAGACAGGCAACAAGAAAGTTCGTACCCTAATTACCCACCACAACGTCCCACACACGGATTGTATAACCGGCAAGACATCCCGCCGCCTCCACCACCAAACAGCAGAGGTCTCAACTTCGCTGTCTACGATCCTGTGACCAGGCAAAGGGTTGCCCCCATTGACCGCAACTGTACGGCGCCTGGATGTTGTGTACCAAAATGTTTTGCCGAAAAAGGAAACAGGGTAAATACTTACCATTTACAACTTATTTTAAACTGAGTACTTAGTGTTAATAAGGTGTCCTTAGTAATCCTTGCTAAATTGAAAGCATATTTTTCCAGGGTTTCCCAGGCACAGCTGGGCCTCCAGGAAGTCCAGGTTACCCTGGTCACGAGGGGCCTGAAGGCCCGCAAGGTACGAAAGGACAAAAGGGACAAATGGGCAATCCGGGACCACGAGGACCAAAAGGTGATAGAGGTAAACCCGGTGAGCGAGGTTTCGTTGGCAGAAATGGTCCATCTGGTCCTCAAGGTGAACCAGGTTTGCCTGGTATACCCGGCAGAGACGGTTGTAACGGAACAGACGTAAGTGTTACTTCATAAGTTTAGGGAATCGTTAAAAAAGCTATTTCGTCAGTAATTACAAATTATTTCAGTTTAAATTATCTTAGAGTTTCAATATAAACACATCACTATCATTATATCAGCCTGGAATCCTGGCCTGGCCTCATTGGGTCGACGATACCGTAGAAGGTCTATATAAACACTTGCCAACGCCACTTCAAAGATCATACATTTTAAAATACTAATTTATGATTCAATTCTGTGATGAATCTGTGACCAAAAGGTTTTAATTGTTTGTTTACAAAGCTGTTTTCTCTCAAATAAATCTTTCGTCGTTTCTGCGGGGACAGACTATTTACTTTGTGCTTGTATTATTTTTATTACACACATAAAACACATAAAATGGTAACAGTTTTTAATGGTCAAATTTACCTTAAATTTTGAAGGGAGAACCTGGACCTCTTGGACCGCAAGGAGTGCAGGGCCCTCGTGGTTTTCCTGGTTCTAAAGGAGATAAAGGAGACAAAGGAGAAGCAGCATACACAGGAAGAAATCAAAAAGGACAAAAGGGTGAAGCTGGTGCCGATGGCTCTCGAGGAAGACCAGGTCCTATTGGGCCAGCTGGTCTTGACGGTTTACCTGGACCCAAAGGCAGCACTGGACCAATGGTAAGCCCGCATTCTCAACTCTTAAATAATAGAAGGTGTAATAAAGTATTAAGAAATACAAGAAGTAAGAAATTATTTCAAATGGAAATTTGCAGTTAGATTGAAAATACTTCAGGTACATACATAGATGAAGTAATATATTTATAAGTTGATAAATATGTGTTTAAAGCAGAGAAATACGACTCTTCTTGAAATATGTTTATGCATAATTATTTCAAAGGTTTGGTTTTTAGAAAAAAATATTAAAATTAAAGACTTTATAATTTATTGTTCTTGATTTCTAGGGTCCACCGGGTCTAAAAGGTGACAAGGGTAGTAAAGGTTATAAAGGAGCAGCAATTCAAGGAGATAAAGGAGATCGAGGTGATCAAGGTGACAGAGGTACAAGTTGTAATCCTGATCCATTGCCTTCCCATCATGATAAGGAAGCTATAAAAGGCATTCAAGGTGATATGGGATATAAGGGTGACAAAGGAGAACCTGGACCAATGGGAGATAAAGGAGACACTGGGCTTACGGGTGAAACAGGACTTGCCGGACAAAAGGGTGTCAGGGGCGAAAAGGGAATAATAGGCAATCCTGGTGAAAGAGTAAGTTTTTCAGCATTTTCAGCATCTTATCTCATAGTGCATAAAAGTCCATATTGTTAATTACCTTGCAAGCAAGTATTACTTATACGGGCATGCGGGACTAATTTATTTAGGTACCACAAGCATTTTTGGGCATTAAATTAAAAAAATGTTTCATAATATTTTTTAGGGTCGTGATGGACCGTATGGTAATACTGGACCGAGGGGACAGAAAGGAGATAGAGGTAATGATGGTTTACGTGGATTGGATGGAAGACCTGGAGTTAAAGGTGAACCCGGAAACGATGGGCAACCGGGACCTAGAGGACTCAAGGGAATTCCAGGTCCGGCGGGTGGCCGCAGTGGGTCACGTGGCCCACCAGGACCGCCAGGTCAAAGAGGTTATCAAGGTCGCCCTGGACCTAAGGGAACTGACGGCATGCCAGGAGATAAGGGTGATATGGGACCAATGGGACCTCCAGGAGGTCAAGGTGAACCTGGCGCTACTGGCGTCGAAGGAGTAGCTGGTCCTAAAGGTGAAAAAGGAGAAACAGGGCGGGATGGAACGCAAGGTGAACCTGGGCCCCGCGGTTTTGATGGACCTCAAGGCCCAACAGGACTAAGAGGTCCCAAGGGTGAAGATGGCCTTTCAATACCTGTAAGTTATTTTATGTCTTAGAATTGTAACTCTTTCAAAATTACAACAAAACTGGCCAAGTGCGAATAGGACTCACACACGAAAGGTTCCGTATTTATTTACAAAAAAACATGGTTCTTATATGGGTAATTGGGGCCCACTTACCATAATAACTTATTATTTTTTAAATTAATTCTTGTTGGCCGCTATGGCCATAGTAATACAGTATGAATTTTAAGTGTCTACCTATTACGGCTCAAAAGCCGTAATTATAATCAATTCTATTATCGCCTTGATATGCCCTGTGTCAGACGGGCAGACAGCGGAGCCTTAGTAACAGGAGGTCTACTCTCTTTCTCCGAAACGTAACTTCGGCAACGAACGAGAATTAAACGTAGTTACGTTTGTGACCTTATTCTATATCATTTGCGGACGCACACAATAACATTGAATACATTCGTTCACGTTAATTGTCTGTGAATCCGAACTTCTTGTGTGTCATCTTATTTTATACATTTTTAAATATTCCTTAAACAATATTAAAACATAAACATAAAGAGGAGCTCGTGGCTAAATAATAACAGCCGCCCAGGTCGATCTTTAAGGTTAAGCCGTGCTTGCCGAGGTTGGTCTGTGGATGGGTGACCATAATGACATATCGAGTTTCCTCCGTGCCTCGGAAAGCACGTTAAGCCGTTGGTCCCGGCTGTCATTTGTAGATCTTTGACAGTCGTTACGAGTAGTCAGAAGCTAAAAGTCTGACATCCAGTCTTACCAAGGGGTACCGTATTACCCAGTTACTGGGTTGTGGAGGTCAGATAGGCAGTCGCTTCATGTAAAATACTGGTACTCAGCTGCATCCGGTTAGACTGGAAGCCGACCCCAAGATAGTTTGGAAAAAGGCTAGGCAGATGATGATGAATATTAAAACATAAAAACAGGTTTCGGCCGGTGTCAGGAGCAGGGTCCAAGCTACTATTTATTTATTTATTATGTTATTTATTAGTTTTTCTGAATGTTTTTTTTTTATATATTTTTATTATTATTAGCTCTGAGTCCGAATAAATCATTTTTTTAAATCATATTTCTTATTAGTTCCCTTAATTTTTTCTTATCTAAATTATCTTTTAAAATTATACATATTTTTTTATTTAGCTCTGAATCTGAATAAATCTATGAAATATATATGAATAAAATGTAAAATAATTATCAAACTTTGTATCACTATGATCATTACTAAAACCTACAATTACTATCCTCTTCCCGAAATTTAACATTCGTCTCATTATCTTGAAGCCAACATTTTTTAAAGGTTTCACTTCTACCACGTGTGAATTGCACACATGTCTTTTTTATTGAATAACAACTATCATTTGCCTTTGTCATTTTAGGGCCGGAAAGGTGAAACTGGTTTTAATGGACTGCCTGGTTCAAAAGGTAACAAAGGTGAAAAAGGTTACCATGGATTGCGAGGGTTCCCCGGTAATTCCAGTTTAGGAACCGCTGGTAGCCCAGGAGAGGTGGGACCACCAGGAGAGAAAGGTGATAAAGGCAGCCCTGGTTATGATGGCTTACCAGGCAGCCCAGGTTCGAAAGGAGACATAGGAGGACGATGCAATGACTGTAGGCCTGGCGGTCCAGGACCGAAAGGAGACCACGGTAAAGATGGATATCCTGGTGCAGTTGGAGACCCAGGCCCAGCTGGACCCCCTGGCATTACGGGCGAGAGAGGAGAAGACGGTTTAAACGGGGTGCCCGGCGATGCAGGAGTCCCGGTAAGTTCTAGTTTTTAAATTATGATAGTTTGCTTAATGTTTTCTCTATTTTAAGCATACGCTATAACACTATTTCTGTTTCATAAATAGGGAGAACGTGGTGATGATGGACCGATTGGGCCACCTGGTGAAAGGGGACAAGACGCAACATTAACAGCATTAAACCTTGTTAAGGGTTTACCCGGACCTAGGGGTGAACGTGGGCCGATAGGCCCTATGGGACCTAAGGGTGAAAAAGGAAGCTTAGGATTGAAAGGAAACCAAGGACAAGTTGGTATGCCAGGACAGAAAGGAGACCATGGTTTAACGGGACCTCCTGGAAACGATGGTACTTCTGGTTCAGATGGTAATCCAGGTACTCCTGGTCAAGATGGACGTTCGATCAAAGGAGAAAAAGGCGCAGCAGGAAGTTCAGGCCCAAAAGGAGACAAAGGATTCCCTGGTAGATATGGTGTTAAAGGTGAACCTGGCCAGTGCCCAGCAAATCTGGCTGAACTAACAAGAGGTGACCGAGGAGCCCCAGGAGCACCGGGCCCTCAGGGACTTCCAGGTAAACTTTCATTATTGATAAACAACATATAATTTCTGCATCATAGTAGTCATAGTTTAAGATGTATAACTAAGTCATGGTACTCATGATTCTATTTTAAGTAGAAATTTCGCGCAACTCACAAAAATGCGACCAGGCGGACCAAGTATTTTTATACAACTTAAATTTTTTCAACTAATTCAAATATGATTTTAAATTCTTGATTTAAGCGACGACATTTAGATAAATAGTCCTTTTGCTTACTTATTAAATTAAAAATTGTGCTATCATTGTCTTCTAGTTACTAGAAAATATACTATGTAGATAGAGTAATATGTAGAAATACAAGTATTTCAAACTATGATCGGTCCACTCTTTTCCAGGTGAACCAGGGGAAAAAGGTGAAAGAGGCTACTCAGGGCGTCCAGGAGATAAAGGTGATATGGGTTTGCCTGGAAAACAAGGACCAGTTGGTCCTCGAGGTATCCCAGGAGAAAGAGGAGACACTGGTGCAATAGGAGGAATTGGGTTCCCAGGCACTCCTGGAGAAATGGGACTTAGAGGATATCCAGGTGTACCAGGTACTAAAGGCGATAAAGGAGAACTCGGTCTGTCCATAGCAGGGCCACCTGGTCCTTCTGGTCTCACAGGACCTAGAGGAGAGAAAGGCAACAGAGGAACTCCTGGAACGCCCGGTTCTGACGGTTTACCGGGAAATATTGGATTACCTGGAGAAAAAGGTGATCGAGGCGTGTCAGGTCGACCAGGTTTTCCAGGTGCTCCAGGTCAAAAGGGTGAACCTGGCCCCATTGGACCACCCGGACTGGCAGGAAGACCGGGTGCAGCTGGAAGAGATGGGCCTAAAGGACAACAGGGCTATCCTGGACCCGTTGGAAAACAAGGAGTTATTGGGTTACCTGGAAGTAAGGGAGAACCAGGAATTCAAGGCATGCCTGGTCAGAAAGGATTCCCTGGCAGTCGAGGTCGCCCCGGTCGGAATGGCCCGCAAGGTAACGCAGGTGCACCTGGAGATAAAGGAGACAAAGGAGAGCGCGGCTTTGCTGGACAACCGGGTCAACCCGGGTTAGATGGTCTTATGGGCCCGCCTGGTAGAGATGGCCCAAAAGGCAATCAAGGCTATCCTGGACAGCCTGGAATATCTGGTAAAATGGGATTACCTGGACCAAAGGGCGATAGAGGTTCATCAGGGTTAGATGGACCGAAAGGTGAACCTGGTTCAGCATCGGATAAGGGTGAAAAGGGTGACGCAGGTGTTCCAGGCTTTAGAGGGTTAGATGGAATGCCGGGTCAACCAGGAGATAAAGGTGATGTAGGTCCATCAGGTAGCCCTGGCTTTGGAATTCCTGGGGTTCGCGGAGAAAAAGGTGATCTGGGCACGCCTGGATTAGATGGATTGCCGGGACAGGCTGGACCAAAAGGAGACCAAGGTTTCACAGGAAATAAGGGAGACAAAGGATTTATGGGTATGCCGGGTGAACCTGGACAACCTGGAATGCCCGGACTGAACGGTCCTCCTGGCATGCCGGGAGATGTTGGTTTGCCCGGACCAGAGGGCGTTAAAGGTGATAGAGGTGATATAGGTTTATCAGGAAGAGATGGTTTTGATGGAGTGCCAGGGCAACGAGGTCAACCCGGTCCTGAAGGACCTCCAGGCGCGCCAGGGCTCAGAGGTGACAAAGGAGACCGAGGTCTGCCTGGTGTATCAATTAATGAAAAAGGAGAAAAGGGAGAAATTGGTTTACCTGGTTTGGCTGGTGTGAAAGGAGAAAGAGGTGATAGAGGCCCCGCTGGATTACAAGGTCTACAAGGTCAAAAAGGAGAACGTGGTTTCCTAGGCCAAAAAGGAGAAATAGGATTGATTGGTCTTATGGGAGAAAAAGGTAGGTTATTTTTATTTATATTACACCTTTACCTTACCTAATTATTTTACTTACCCACCTAATGGAGTTTGACTACCTAATGGACTCTGGGATACGTCACAAAATATTTATTCAGTTTAATTTAAAGAAGCGCCATTAGTAAACTAAACTTGTTCAACGTTAATATACGTTCATCATCAATCAAATAATAATATATTTTTATTATATTACAGGTGATCGCGGTCCTGCCGGACCAGCTGGATTACCAGGACTAACAATGGTTGGCGAAAAGGGATTGCCAGGAATTCCTGGTAAACACGGTCGCCCTGGACCGCCTGGTTCTATTGGCGAAAAAGGAGACCAAGGTCTAACTGGGCTCCCTGGTCAGATTGGACCGGCTGGCACTCCAGGTACTGTGGGACCGCAAGGAGAAAAGGGTGACCTAGGCCGAGAAGGTGTAGCTGGGCCTCCAGGCTTTGATGGAAGACCTGGTAATCCCGGACCACCAGGCCAACCGGGAGAAAAGGGCGATAGGGGTGATAAAGGTGCCACTGGTATCGGCTATGAAGGACCGAAAGGAGATCCAGGAGCCCCTGGCCTACCAGGATTAGTCGGAGATAAAGGTGACAAAGGAAATCGTGGATATAATGGCATGGATGGGCAGCCTGGTCCAATGGGTCGAACGGGAGAAAAAGGTGAGCGTGGATTCCCTGGAAGGATTGGTATGATCGGAACTCAAGGTGAAAAGGGTGATAAGGGTGAAGCTGCTAGATTTATATTTGGACCAAAAGGAGACCGTGGACCTCAGGGATTACCTGGAGCAGATGGAATCCCAGGAATGGATGGGCCACCCTGCCCACCAGGAATAAACGGAGCACCAGGTATGAAAGGTGATCGTGGATTCCCGGGCAGAGTAGGCCCACAAGGACCAGTTGGACCGCCGGGTCTGCAAGGACTACAAGGAGAGCGGGGTGAGATCGGTATTGCTGGACTAAGAGGACTAACCGGACCGCCTGGAGCTCCATGTGTTGAAACTGACTATTTAACGGGAATCCTCGTCGTGCGTCACAGTCAAGGAAGTTATGTTCAGGAATGTCCCGACGGATTAATAAAACTCTGGGACGGATATTCTTTGCTGTATATAGACGGAAACGAAAAAGCACATAATCAAGACCTGGGACATGCTGGTTCATGTGTTAGAAAATTCAGTACAATGCCATTCCTTTTCTGTGACCTGAATGAAGTATGCAACTACGCGAGTCGAAATGACCGAAGTTACTGGCTATCAACGAATGAAGAAACTCCCATGAATCCAGTACAAGGAAATGATATTATCAAGTACATCTCGAGGTGTGTCGTCTGCGAGGCACCAGCGAATGTCATAGCTGTTCACAGTCAATCAAACAGTGTACCAGAGTGTCCGGGAGGGTGGGCTGAACTGTGGATCGGATACAGTTTTGTTATGGTAAGTTCTTATTTAATAACGTTTACGAATGGCATATAGATCAACTACCTTTTACTAATACTCCCCACACTCACAATCCCATATATTTCTTAGCCTTACTCTTATTCCAATTTATTTTCGGGTCGAAACTTTTTTTTTTCGATACAATTCTAGGCGTTTTCTCAGTAATCATAATCTTTAGTCTGCCAGCCACATTCAAACTTAATACTCAACGATATTTTTCTCATTCCTCCGAAAGCTACCCATACATGATAACTCCACCACACTCATGTGACAAAACCTTTCTTCACTTCATTTGTCATTAAAATTATGCCAACCGTTCTATGGTTTTATAAGTGTTCATTGAATAATTATTATCGAATGGGGCAACTGTGTTGGGGTAAATGGGGCAACTGTGTTGGGGCAAATGTGGCAACTCCAGTTTGAAGTGGAACAAGCACGTCTGCCCCATAATACATAGTAATTAATTAATCGTAAAAAACAAAAACTGTACTTGAAACCTTGTGTACTAAACAAAATAAGCTACAAATAGTAAGGACATGAATGTGGCTCAAAAAACTAAAAATCAACCTTAAAAATCACTTATTGTCCATAAATTTCTACCCATTAACATGTTATGTTATGATATTACCTTATAGCACACCGGAGCCGGAGGCCAAGGTGGAGGACAGGCATTGGAGAGTCCTGGATCTTGTTTAGAAAGCTTCCGCACTGTGCCATTCATAGAATGTAACGGCGAGGGCGGCACCTGCCACAAATTCGCCAATAAGCTCAGCTTCTGGCTGACAACTATCAGGGACGAGGAACAGTTTGCTATGCCACAGCGAGAAACACTGAAGTCTGGAAATCTACTGCAGAGAGTGGCTCGGTGTGCAGTTTGCATGAAGAACACCAAATAGTGTAATGAAATTATTTTAAGCCGACACCGCTGATCAGGAGATTTTTTGTAATTATTAACGATTACCTACCAAATCAACATATAACTCTAAAAGATACGTTCTATTCGAAAATTACATCTATTGGTAAGGTATAAAGAGGCTGAAAAGTTAAGGTGTCTAATTCGCCATTTTATAAACGAAGTCACTTGATAACTGAGTTCCTGATTAACAATAACACACCAAAGCAATTAAACGTAAGGTATTTTATTTAATTATTATAAAAATAACGTCTTACAAAGTATGTTATTGCATTGTTACTTAAATTCCTTAATTCTGTTATTTACCTGTCTACAAAATAATGCACTTATTCATCATCATCAATCGGACATCGGAATTTATCTCGTCTGAGCTTAAACTTCCACATAATTTACAATTTTAAACTCAATGCTAACGGTATCTACTTACTATCTAATGTAAGTTCGGCCTTTTTGATGTCTGATACACAATAGATCCGCTGCTGTGTGATTTGATAAAAACGTACTGAGGTAAGATATTACCTGTGTAAGAACTGGTAAAGCACCACCAACACAGCTATTAATATACAGATTAGTTTATTATTGTAGTATATAAATATACTTATATTCTTTTGCTTTTTGTTGCTGAAAATTGTGTGTTATATTTCACTAGTCAAAGTGAACGATCCGACTTTGAAAGTTGAACCCTCATGCACAGATACACTCGATTTGTGATAATTTAGATTTGCCTAATTGTATATAATAATAAATATATTAAATAAAAATTAATTAGAAGTTATAGATTTACTGTTTACATATTTAGCAACTGTTATTACTTACTTAGTTTCCTGTCTCGATTATCTATTAAATTTATTTTACGTATAATTTAAACACTAAATTCATTTCATATCTACACAAAATATTTCTTCTATTTTATAATAAATTTAAAAATACTAAATATCTGCCAAAAATGTGAGTAATAAACATGTTTTTATACAACACTGCCATAATTATTGTAGATAGATTATGTTAATGAATTTAAGAATTCGTACACAATAAAATGACTTAAAAAGTTAATATAGTTTTATTTTTTAATTTCAACGCTGTCATGAGAATAAAGCTATGATAAACGGGGCAGCTTAAAAAAAATACTATCCACTAATACATAATAGCCAATTGAGACGCTACTAGTGCCCAACAGGAATAACAATATTGATCAGCAAATAATGTCATATTGGGCAGTGTCATGTACATGATTCTATTTTGTTTACGAATATGTGTATAGACTATTGAGGGTACTTGTTTCTCTTGTTGACATATAAGATCAACTAAGTTGGGGGGTAGGTTTGAATCCACACACTGTCAGGCTACCTAGCTGAATAAACATGCAGTTACTTAATTTCGTGTTTTAATGATATTTCTGGACATAATAGTGGCGACGACGGAGTAAAATAAGTGAAAATGGATCGTAAATGTGTGAGGTTTAGCGAGTTCAACCCACGTACGGACAATTGGGATATTTACATAGACAGACTTAAGTTTTGTTTCGAGGCGTACGGAATTGTGATAGACAACGTAAAACGGGCAAATTTCTTTACTGTGTGTGGTTCGCAGGTGTTTGAAACTTTATTAGCACTAAGTACACCACGAAAAGCCACCGAAGTGACGTTCAATGAGATCATAGAAATTCTAACCAAACATTACAGCCCGAAACCGAATGAGATATCCATTTCATACAAATTCTATAAACGTAATCAAAATCGTGGCGAATTGGCCGCCGAATAGGTACATAGCTCAACTTCGGAAAATCAGCGCTAGTTGCAATTTTACTGATTTGGAGCGCAAGCTACGTGACAGACTTGTGTGTGGAATAAGAGACGATAGGTTGCAGTACTAAGTAGCTGCTTCATAATTTCAGCCGAAAGAAGTCCTTTGCTGGACATAGGCCTCCCCCAAGAAGGGGGGGTTTCGCCATAATCGCCACGCTTGGCAGGCGGGTTGGCGATCGCAGTACGGTTGTTACAAAAGCACAGAGAATGCTGCTGCCCATTCTCTGCTAAGTCCCTTAGTCCCCTCTTACGACTCCCACGGGAAGACATAGGATGGTGCTATTCTTTACGTCCGACACCATACAGAGCTGCTTAAAAGGGACATTTTAACATATCACAATTTAGTCGATGCTATGTTGTCATCTGAAAGTGCGGGTAACGACGTGCGCATGATGCACGTGGGGGAAGGCGCCAGCTGCAGCGCCACGTCACCGCCGACACCCGCCGCGCCGGCAGCGACGCCGCCGCCGGAGCCTATGGATATCAACGCGCTGCACCCGCGGCCCTCACCGCGCGCCTCTGTGCCGCGCCCTGCCCCGCGCTCCGCGCTTCGTCTTTGCTACCGCTGTGGAGATCGACACGCTGGTAAGTCGATCTCGGTCTGGTCGGTCGGTTTATTAACGTTACGTGTCGATATTGCAATAAAAAGGGACATCTCGAAAAAGTCTGCTTATCTAAAAAGAATGCAAATAAAATGAACTTTACGAAGGAGGATGGAGACGCGAATTTTAACGGCATTTATATCGTCCAAAGTACGAGTCGAGTTGCGCCGTTTGTCATTCGTGTGCTACTGGCGGGTGAGCCCGCCACACTGCAGGTGGACACGGGTGCCTGCTACGCTCTGGTGAACGAGCACACATGGCGCCTGCTGCGGCCGCGCCTGCCGCCGTCGCGCTGCGTCGATGTGGCACCGCTGGCTCTGCGCACCTGGACCAACGCACCCATGCACCTGCTCGTCCAGACAGTGCTGCCTGTGCGCTATAAGGAGATTGAGTATCATCTTCCTTTACTAGTGGCTAAGGGTAATGGACCGAATCTCTTGGGAACAGACTAGCTTATGCATCTAGGCATTACTATGAATATTAATTTCGTATCAAACGGAGATTATACTGCACTGGAGAAAATAATTACAAAACATGGTGATGTGTTTAAGGATGGTCTCGGTACGTACCGTGGAGATCCAGTGGCAATACATTTAAAACCGGGCGCTACCCCGAAATTCCTGAAAGCTCGTCCTGTTCCTTACGCTATTAAGGACAGAGTTGGGAACGAAATCGACCGTCTAGTATCCGAGGGCGTACTTTAGCCGGTAGCGTACTCTGAGTGGGCCACGCCGGTAGTGACGGTTGTCAAAAAATCAGGCGAGCTAGACTATGTGGTGACTACCGTTGTACAGTCAATCAAGCAACGGAATCGGACACCTACCCTATGCCTACGGCGAATGAAGTATTTGCAGCTGTAGCAGGCGGAAAATTCTACACAACATTGGACTTGGATCGTGCTTACACTCAAGTGACTATCAACGACGAAACATCTAAACTTTTAACTCTCAACACCTGCAAAGGATTGTATACCGTACATAGACTTGCATTTGGCGTGAAGGCCTGTCCCGGTATTTTTCAGAGGCTGATGACAGCGCTGCTAGCGGGCATCGGAGGAGTCGCAGTGCTGATTGATGACATCATAATCGCGGGACATACGATGCCTGAGATGCTGCAGCGCGTAGACATGGTCCTGCAGCGCATAAAAGAAGCGGGATTACGCCTTAACAAAAATAAAGAGAGAGTCGAATTCTTGGGATTCATCATCGATGCTGATGGCATTCATCCGTCGCCGAGCAAGGTAGAATCGATAATGAACACACCGGAACCCCAGAACGTCCAAGAATTACAAGCGTTCCTCGGTTTGTACAATTTTTACGAAAGGTTTATAACACACAAAGCTACCATACTTGAACCTTTGCATCGTCTGCTAGACAAAACGCAAATATGGCGTTGGACCGAACTGGAACAACATGCTTTCAACACTGCCAAACAGACCCTAACATTTGACATGACTTTAGTGCATTACGATTTAAATAAACCTCTGATTTTGACATGCGACAGCTCAGAATACGGTGTCGGAGCCGTGTTATCACACGTGATGGAAGATGGCAAAGAAAGTCCTGTGGCCATGAGTTCGAACATTAAGCTCCACCGAAAGGCGCTATTCGCAATTAGACAAAGAGGCAACGGCGATTTTGTTTGGAATACAGAAATTCCACAACTACTTGGCAGGAAGATCATTCACAGTAGTCACAGATCATAAATATGTGACGAAGTAGAAATATGTGCAAGTTACAACATTCGTTTTTTATTGTAAGTAAGGTCAGATATTTTTTACATACAACATTAAAGGTTTTTACATTTATGTTTCTGTGCGTTCCTTTGCTGGGTATATTCAACCCAAGAAAACCGATACCTAACATACTGTCACCCCGTTTGACAAGAATAGCAATCGCGCTCACCTCACACGATTATGACATCCGTCACAAGCCTGGAATACAGATAGTAGATAATCAGTTCCTGAGCGACCTGAAACAGAACTGCGTGAGATTCTGCTGATGGCTGAAAAACCTGAAGATTTCCCATTCGATGCAGAGCGGATTGCGACTGAAACACTAAAAGACAAAACGCTGTCAAAGATAGTGCACTACGTTCAAAGGGGATAGCCTGCCAAGGTTAAGGAGGCGGATCTGCATACTTACTGGCTACATCGCACCGAACTGTCCTTGCAAGACAGCTGTCTGTTGCTGGGTAACCGCGTAGTTGTGCCTCCGCCGCTGCGTGCGGCCACTTTACGGGCTTTACACAAGACACACAATGGAATCGTACAAACGAAAGCGCTGGCAAGAAGCTACATTTGGTGGCCACACTTAAATGAAGACATAGAAGCACTCGTGGGCCAGTGCAACAAGTGTCTCGAGCACCGCCGACATGCCTATCCGATCTCAACAGGAGTGGATCACGCCCACCAGACCATGGCCTAGAATACACGTCGACTTCGCAGGGAATTTTCGAAACAGGAACTTTTTGATCATCGTCGACGCGTACTCAAGATGGCCCGAGGTTTTTATAGTTAACAATATGACCACTGCGACGGTAATCCGATACTTTCGAGCAGTATTTGCGACTCATGGTTTATGTGAGACATTGGTTTCTGACAATGGAACCGCTTTTATGTCTGAAGAAATGAAACAATTCCTTGACTCAAATAAAATAAGGCACATCACGACGGCACCGTATCACCCTGCCACCAATGGGTTAGCAGAGCGGATGGTCCAAACGGTGAAAGATTAGATACGGAAAATGGATGACATGGTTTGGAACAAAAAAAATCCAAATCTGCTACTAAGCCAACGGTCGACACCGTGTGCTGAAACACAAAAGAGTCCTGCTGAACTCCTGATGAATCCAAAACTGCGCACCCTACTGGACACGACACACCCAGACCATATACAATGAAAGAAGTTTTTGACAATAATGAGAGGCGAAACAGAGAGTCTGAAGTTGGCTGTAGAATTAGATACAGAAATTACAGCAACGGTCCGAAGTGGTTGCCGGGCAGAATAGTAGGTAAGACTGGTCCATCCAGTTACAAAGTGTAAACGGATGATGGTCTCGTCATCAACAGACATATTGATCAACTTATCAAAGTTAAATCACAGGTAGAAAGCCCACAAAACCAAGAGAAGAGAGATAAGTGAGGAAGCTCGAAGAACCTGAACAGATGATAGAAATTCCCAGTGAAGAGTCGTGGGCTGATATTCTAGGAATACCTAGATATTTGCAGAAATAAAGTCATAATTAAACTGATTCTATGTACTTGAAATTGTTTGTATTAGTTGTATGATATTTTGTTCTTATTCTTCATGTTAATTTCCTATGTACTATTTTGTGTGTTTACTTGGGGGAAAGGTTATTATTTATTTATTATAGTTAATTAAAACGGTATTACACCAATTACAGTAATTAACATAGAAACAGAAAACAAAAGTTATACATCCAGTTGAAAACATTAAATCGTTTAAATTAAATTAAAAATAAAACTAACACGGAACAGTAGACACTCTTGCATACTTTCTCTCACAGAACGCCAGACATGTCCGCATTAATTTACTCCATTCATCCGCAAACACACCCTACACAGGGTTGGCAGTCAGAAGGGCGTTGATCGTCATAAGACTACGACACACTGGATTCAGCTCTGGCGACAGTTTTGGACGACGGTGGGGCAAAAAGATTGTACCGGCGGCTCCTACGGTGTCCTATGTATTTGTAGGGCACAAATAGCCGGCAGAAAAGGCTGTTGAGTTCTGGACAGTCGATTAATCCCCGTAGGATTTTACACGCTACCGTAAGCTGATCGGAGCCTCTTCTCACCTCCAAGGAGTTGAACCCCAACATCCCTAACAGATAGTTGGTAGGGTACATGAAGGGAAAAAGTGGTATAGCCTTTGGAAATAGCTTCTCAGAAAGGTTTTTTGCACCTTTTCAAGTATCAGTGTTTGGGTAGCGGTGTAGGGATGCCAGACACAGGCACTAGACTCGAGTTTGCTTCGAAACAGGGTCGTGTACAGCAATCGTATGACATTGGGATTGCAGAAATCACGAGCATTTCGCATGACAAAGCCCAGACGTCTGAAAGATTCCTTCGCAAGGGTAACAATGTGGTCTTTGAATGTCAGACAGCGATCGAAAGTCACTCCCAAATCCTTTACGTTGGTGACTCGAGAAATAACGTCACCACCTAGTCTGTACTCGTAATGGACATACCACCTTCATTTACAAACGCCTGAAATATGCTTCTGTCGGATGCCCAGCACGGTTTTCGACCGGGTCGCTCCGTCAATTCAAATTTATTGATTCATGTAGACTATATACTATATACCGTGCCACGTGTGTTGCCGTGCAGGAGCATTCGGGGAGGTAGCAGCGGTCCAGGTTCCAGAGCGTCACATTGCATTGCATTTGCATACAGGGAGAGTTCCTGAATTTCAAGTAAGATCGTTCATTATTTATCTTACGACTTAACAATGGAGGGTTTAATCGTGCGTCAAGCGGAGATCCTCGAGGAAGTGAAGAGAATCCATTCTAATTTTAAGAAGGATTCAGCGAACAGGAAGACCACCGATTACATTCGTAAAAGGCTTGAGAGGTTAGATGTACTATGGGCGGGATGTGAAGAGAAGAACAGGGAGCTGAGTGCAGTAGAGGAGAAAGATCATCAATATTTCACCGGTAACATTTTCGAGATTATTAAAGGCTGGTACCATGGAACGCGTCAGGAGATTGCAGCCTTCGAGATGAAGACTCTTGCTGGACCCAGTAACGCCGGCCATAGTAAGCTAAATATTGAGTTCGACAAAACCCTGTTCGAGACATATATAGGAGCAGAGGACCAGCTACTCGAGTTACAGCAGTTGCAACAAGCTAACTTCCGTGCATTCACTAGGTTAGTAAATAGAAACCTAGACAAGGTTAAGGAGAAATGGGAAATTGAGGATATGCTTAAGACTGTAGAGTTTCGGTGGACTGCAATTGACAAATTACATTTACAAATTGATGGCATATTAGAGGGGAATTGACAGGATTATTATGACGAGTTCTGTCGTTACGAAGATGCATTTACAAATATGAAACGGGCGCTGATCACGAAATTAAACGCTTCTATACATCAACAGCAAACATTGCCTAAAATTGACATACCTATCTTTAACGGCAACTATACCTTATGGCCTACTTTTATGGACCTCTACGTAGAAGCGATTCATAATAATTCAGCGATTGCAAAAACTCAGAAAATGCAACATCTAAAGGGTAGACTTCGCGGTGAAGCGGAAAAGCTCGTGCAGTATTTACACATAGCACCCGAAAATTATGACACGTGTTGGGAAATTTTGAAGCATAGATATAATAATAAGTTTCTGTTATTTACCAGAAATTTCCAGGTATTTATGCGTCAACCTAATTTGCAAAAACAATCTGCGTTCGACCTCAAGCGGTTACATGACACTACCAACGAAACAATAAACGCGATACATAACTTGGGCATTGATACAAGCTCATGGGACCCGATTCTAGTTTACGTGTTGTGCGAAAAATTAGACTCTGAAACGTATTCGGAATACATGCAGTCCAGGTCGGATCCGCGCGAGATACCAACATACAACCACTTTATGGATTACGTCGAAAGCAAGTTTACGGCATTAGAACCATTGCACAGGAAAAAGCCAGAAAACGGCGATAAACCTGCATCAAAACCACATTTTGAGCCACATCCATTCGGGAAAAATTCTAAATCACAATCCAATAAAAGTTCAGTAAACTACTCTCGCAATTTCCATGCGTCAAACGCTGGACAATTCAGCAAGATTGTTTGTCCATTGTGCAATATAAACCATGCATTATTTCAATGTACTAAATTCGCTGACATGCTGAGTCCGGAAAAAATGGCATTTATAGAAAACAATAAAATATGCAAACATTGTTTATATGTGCATACTAAGGGTTACTGTGCATCACAAAAAAAAGATGCAGAGATTGCAACGAACAACATAACACACTTCTGCACAGCGATATTGTGGAGTCAGTGCAAACGCCTTTAGCAACACAAACAGCACCTAAACCGTCGTCATCGACTTCAGCTAGGTCAAATAAAAATCTGCAAAACAACTTCGCATCAAATAATGATGATGAAATATTATTACCAACAGCATTATTGCAAGTAGCCACAGCTAGAGAGGACTACACTACACTAAGGGCTCCAGTTGACCAAGGCTCACAAATTACGTTGATAACGGAGAATGCAGCACAAAGATTGGACATAAAGCGTCAACACCTGAGTGCAAACATAAGTGGTATCGGTACTTTATCCAACAGGAGTAAAGGAAAGGTCCGTCTATCCTGCAAGTCCTTATATAACGATTTCCAGTTTACAAAGGAAGCGTTAATCATGACACGGGTAGTAAACAATCTGCCTAACGTTACATTTGCAAAGAAACCTTGGGCTCATGTGACAGACATCACACTAGCCGACCCAGATTACAACTTATCTAGGCCCATTGACATACTTCTGGATGCACACGTATTTTCCGAAATACTCATGAATGGCTTAGTCAAAGGGGAGGTTAATGAAACCCATGGCTCAACAAACACGGTTGGGGTGGATATTGTCAGGCAATGTCACCAAAACATTTAATTGCAACGCCGTAGTTAATGAAGTTAACGACTTGTCAAAGTACTGACGCAGACGAGAAGAAGATCATGACATCGAGGACATGATCGGCAAGATCGGAAAACGGGTCTCAAAACTGAACAAAGTGTCGTGTGCTAACCCTACCACATGTGAAGTGAAATTTGACACGGAAAAACATAGTGAAGTGTGCTACTTTATTATTATGACATTATATTTATAGACTTTAGACATTCATAGTTTAGATCAATCATTATTTACATTAGAGTCCTGCATTTTACACTATATTTTTTACATTCTTATTTCATTATTTTACTTTTATTTTGGGGTTGTTTTATTTAATTATTCTTTTTCTGTATTGTGGCAATATGTACGGTGCACGTATATGGGTTTTAAAATATTATTTATTACAATGAGTTAGCCAGTAGGCTCGCGTATTTGCACTTTGGACGTAACCTATATTTGGCAGTGCATTGACACTGACATATTGCATTGTTCTATGCATTTTATGTAAGTATATTACAATTTTTAGTGTTCAATTAGACGTGGTTTAAATTGAGTCGAACAACTTGCATTTTTATTTAGATTCATCCCGTTGAGCATTCACTGACATTTTCTGCATTTAAGTTTAAATTTGACATTTACATCTGCACTGACATTACTTATGTTAGGGAAGCAACCTACATAGTTGCACCCTACACAAACCGTAAAATCACAGTTTATACACAGAAACGTCTGCCATTATTAGTGCCATTCCTATATTTCCTCAGTGACCGCAAACCGGTCCTGGTAAAAGAACGGCGGAATTTCGTCAATCGCTTTTCGGACTTCTCAATCGCACAATCATGCTAATGCGCTCATGTTATATGATGCAGGCTGCTCTACTTAATGATTTTAAACAACGGCGAAGAAAAGAAGGGTTAAGTTTTTACCGTTGATTTTTATTTTCTTACACATGTGCGAAAGACACTACTACTACACTACTGCGCTATGAGCGCTTTAGATCGCCCTCGGTTACTATAAAATTGACACCCATGACGTAATAGTACATTATGATATAAGTGCTGTAAGTTGAAAACTACAACAGAGGCGATATTGCTAGCCCGAGCTGTAGGCGAGGGCTACAAAAAGCAAAGGCTGTAATTGGGTCAAAACCAAAATTTTGTCCCATTTCATTTTTGTTATTTTTATGTCACAGTAACATAAAAGTAACATAGAGGAAAATAAGGGTTGTGTTCATAATGTAATAAAAAAGTCATTTTTTTTAAATTTTTTAATTTATAACAAAAAATTAATAATCTGAAAGGTTAACAAAATCACTTCGACGCTTATAACAATTATTTTCGCCACCTAAACATCACTCAACCCTTAAAAAAGGTAACACTTTAAAAATATTATAACAATCATAATTATTATTGAATTGTTAACATTATTAAGCGCCAATAATTATAATCAGAGGCTTGATAAAGTATGGAACTGAAATGAATAATTTTGATATAATAAAAAAAAAAAACATCCATAATGTTAAATACAAGATGCAATTGGAAGCATGCTACTTTTAAAGAACACAGTGCTCATGATATGAACAACTTTTACACTCATAAATCTGTAATATGATCACGACGATGATTTTGCAGCTGTTTGTAGTAGGCAGAAGTGTAGTAGTAGTAGTATAATTATTAGTGTAGTAATATTGATTCTGTGGCGCTACGAAGTTCGCGGGGTCAGCTAGTATTTAATAAACAACTTTTATTATGGGACCAAACCTGAAATCAGGAAAAAAATATACATACATACATAGAATAGCTTATAACAAGTACATGCCTAAAACACGTGAACGCACCTTAATGATATTTTTATGTAACGTAACATAAAAAAGTAACATAAATGTAACATAACGGAAACATGGACGATGTTTTTGAAGCGTTTCATTTCAATTCAAGACACACTATTCACTTCATGATTACAGATCGTAAGCGACTGAATAGCACAAACAAAATAGCTCTCCGGTAATAAGATTTAAGTCAAACATACTTACATGTTGTTTTTTTAGGAATATCAAGGAAAATCCAATAATTGTTTATTTTTCACTCCACGCACAACACCTTTGAGTTACTTGACACACGACAATACGGCTGCCGCGCTGTGATTGGTGGTGTATTGACGTGACATTCCCGTCAATTTTGCCAGTAGTAAGTTTAAAAAAAAGTATTTTTACTATTAAATAATGCGTTACATAAATGAAATAACATAAATGAACTCGTTTTGAGACGTATCGTTTTTTTTTAATTATTATTAATATATAAATATGTTGGTTAGATATTGAGTGTTTTTACGCATACTTAATTATGCTGGTTAAAATTAAAAATTCTATTTTGAAGAAATAAAACCTTTTTCGACGTTTTTTTGGTTTTAAACATTGAAATTGATAGTTGGAGATAGGATTTTTAAGGGAGATAATATGGTACCACTTTATTATTTTCATAATATTTCTTAAATATCACTGAACCACCAACAAATAGATTAAATATCAAATTTAAGGTAGTACCCAACTACGAAATCCATTTTATAAAATAGCATTACTATTACAGAGTTTTTGTAGGAATAAAGAAAAGTCAGTGGACACGAAATTGTTATGAATGGGGACAAAGTTTCAATATGCGAAAAAGCGCAGTTTTTATAAAAAAAAAATTTTGAAAATTAATTATTTTTGCAATATTTAAGTTAATCCTTACCACAGATTATATGTATAGAATTCTGGCCATTGAACGTTTCGTTTACCCTACGGTTAAGTTGTCATACGTTCGGTAAAATTTTGTTTCATATAAATTTACGTAAATAATTATATTTTATTGTAACAGTACCTATTAGGGCAGATAACAAATGAAATAGATCAGTCACAACTAATGTCAAAGAACCGAATTAATTGACCCCGACTCCGCCTGTTACGAGTCTGTCCTACCCCTAGTGTTTTTAAAGAGCTGGAGGCGCGTAGGGAGAGCAAACTCTGCCCGCTGTAACAAATCGTAGGCATCGGACGAGCCGGAGCGGTTGAGGCGAACGAAGCGACCTCTGGACTTAAGGCACCCCGACTCGGACAGGTTAGGTCCCTTCGTGTTAGGTTACTTTAAACCCTGCAGGCAGAAATAGGAGCCCCGCGTAGCGGGGCTACGTCGACTATGCTTTTTAGGGATATAAAAAATGTTTTGAGGTTATGTTACAATTATTGTTTTTTGTCAAGAACGTAGCATTACCTTTTAATGGGAGTGGGGCCAGGGGAGAAGGGGTACACCCCCTCTCCCCCCACCCCCTTCCACCTCCCTCCACCTGCCAAGGAATTCTAGATTTTTAGGGTTCCGTAGCCGAATGGCAAAAAACGGAACCCTTATAGATTCGTCATGTCTGTCTGTCTGTCCGTCCGTCCGTATGTCACAGCCACTTTTTTCCGAAACTATAAGAACTATACTGTTGAAACTTGGTAAGTAGATGTATTCTGTGAACCGCATTAAGATTTTCACACAAAAATAGAAAAAAAAACATAAATTTTGGGGTTCCCCATACATAGAACTGAAAACCAAGATTTTTTTTTTCATCATACCCATACGTGTGGGGTATCTATGGATAGGTCTTCAAAAATGATATTGAGGTTTCTAATATTTTTTTTTTCTAAACTGAATAATTTGCGCTAGAGCCACTTCCAAAGTGGTAAAATGTGTGTCCCCCCCCCTCTGATTTCTAAAGTAAGAGGAGGAAAATTCTGAAAATATTTAGGATTGTAGAAGGTAAAAAAAACTATCAACGAAAATTGATTTCAATAAGATATGATGTTTAGTTTTTCAGATATGGGACTTTTTCATCAAACTGCAGCAGTAACTTTGTTTTTCATTAAAGTACTATGAAAAACCAATTTAGTTTTGCGGTTGAGTGGAAGTTTACTAACTAATACTACTAACTAATGAATGACAGTTCAAAATACTGTTTGGGGCTATGGAACCCTGTGTGCGAGTAAAACTCGCACTTGGCCGGTTTTAAGGTGTGCAATAGCACACCTTAAAAAGGTCTTGCACACCTTAAAAAGGTCTACGAAAAAGTCCGCGATGGTATTTGTATATCTCTTAGGGATATTCCACAATAAACATTTTTTTATCCTTTACTTTTACGAGAAATAATGGCTTAGGTATTTACGAAGCGATTTTAAGGAATACAAAATTAATCCTTATCCAATTAAGTACCTTAAATACATTGTGCTTTTAATATAGATCAATATGGCCCTTTACAGCATTGCACCCGTGCGAAGCCGGAGCGGGACGCTAGTAAATACTATTCATAATTCATCATAGTTTTCTTTGTATCAACAGTCATGGTGGTTAGTGTTGCTAACCACCTCATTCCGCGAAAGCAGTAATTAGATTTTTTTTTAATTTTTAACAATTTCCTCAGAATTAAAAATTAAAAAAACTTGAAAAGGGGGGTGTCGCAACTTCTTATTTTAAGGGGGGGTGTACACCTCCCCCCCTCTCCCCGAACCCGCCCCCCCCCTTAATTCGATGTCACACAAAGGAAAGTCGTACCTTGCCAAATATCGGCAATCTGGAGCTTCTTTTAGGAACTTCTTGACATTGTCACTGAATTTGTCAGCCTAAAATACTTTCGACTTTTTACTCACATGGCCACTCGAGCGTCTTTATAGAAATGCCAGCAAGTTGGAGTAGGTATGACTTGATATCAATACCTACCATGTTTTGTTTTCACGGTGCTTTTTAGCATTGAATAGTAGCACCACAATAAGCATGACTTATATTTTTGAGAAAGATCCATGAAATAGGCCAAAAACACACTTTCTGAAAATGAATTTGCATTTTTCCTTGGGATGAATTTTGATACGCTTGTAAGTATCTATCGGTCGATTTTTCGGGCTTAGAGTAGCCCTTTTCGCTGCATCTGGCGGTGTCGAATTAATAAATTCATCATTACTTGACCACATTTTCAAATAAAAACAATACAGCAAAAAGAAAAAGCGCTCGGAATAATTTTTACTTGTTCACAAATTAGATGCGCGCGCACCAGCGCTTTTTTTTTAAGGCGAAGGCACAAAAGCAGCCAGTATGACTATTAAAGTAAATTAATAAAATTTATGGTCAAAATTAATTAAATTAAATAATTAAATGTTTATTTATTATATTTTATCTCCCAAAGTTGTATTATTCATATATTATAAGTATTCATAATATGGTGACCACTTTTCTGACATAAAAACTCTTTGCTAAGTTTTTTTTTTGTGTTTTGTGTGTACATAAATAAATAATAAAAAAGTACCGTTCGTTTTAGACAGAGCATCTTGATAAATCGTGCGTTTTACCTTACTATAAAGAAAATCGTGCGTTTTACATTACAATAACGCACAAGTACGTGATATACAATAAGATATTGAAATTGGTGAAATAAGAGACCCTTTACGAGCAAATGTGTTATAAAATTCGTAACTTAGCGCCATATTCGATTAGAGCGCCCTCGATCACCATGGAGATGACACCCATCACTAAAACCTAGCAAAATATAGGTACAGTTTTATATAATGATTGGCATGTCACATGTCATTGTAAATTCTATCGACGTTGAAATTTAGTAGGTCACATCACTTGTCTGAATAAAAGTGGTTAAAACCTACGAATTTTCGAAATGTCTTCGGTATACTTGTCCATCATAGCCACAGCACAGAACAATCATAGCGGCTCCTTATGTCAAAATGAAGTCTAACTTGAGTCTAACTAAAATATGAGGAAGGTTCTTGCTATTTTAGCGCTCCTTCTATGATATAGTTATAATCTATTGTCTCTATGGTAATCTATGGTGTGAATCGTCAGAGTCAATAAATATAGCGTAAACTAGACAAGTGTGACAAGATAATAATATTTATTCTTTAAGGTTTGAATTTCAAAACATCATTGTCTTTTTTATTAATTTTATGTTATTAATTATTACTTATCAATAAATCTGATCATCATTAAATTTAATAGACCCAAATAACAAAGGTTACATTTTTGTAAATGTACCAGGCCCCTCAGAAAGTATTGCGAAAAAAAGTTTTTATATATGGGAGACTGGCCAGTTATTATGTTTTTCGAAAATATGATTATTTATAAGTAAAAATAAGTAAGTTCCAATTTCAAAATTTCCCTCCACATTTTTTGCGAGTTAATTCAAAGTATTGTGTCTCACTGAAATATGGATCTGCGCCGGGAACATTTTAGAGCTATGATTTTATACGATTTCAAGTGTCGCCTGAAACCGGATGAATCGTACGATAGACTTCAAATGGCATTCATGGATGAAGGCCCTTCCAAGGCAACCGTGTATCGTTGGTATAACGAATTCAAGCGCGGTCGACCAACTTTGGGGGATGACGAAAGAAGCGGTCGCCCTTTGACGGCTGTTACCGAAGAAAACGTGCTAGCAGTGAAAAATTTAATCCAAGACAATAGGCGAATTACATATCAGGAGATTCAACACATATTGAAGATTGGATCGGGAAGCGTTCACGAGATTCTACACAGCCATCTTCGCGTGAGGAGGATAGTATCACGCTGGGTGCCGCACAACCTCACCGATGCTCAGAAGCAGGCCCGGGTGGAATGGTGCCGTGATATGCTTAACAAATTTGAAGCAGGCTCGTCTCGGCGTGTTTACGACATCGTTACAGGTGATGAGTCCTGGATTTATCAATACGACCCAGAAACCAAGCGCCAGTCGACTGTTTGGGTGTTTCAAAATGAGCCAACGCCTACCAAAGTGAAGCGATCTAGAAGCGGGGGTAAGATTTTGATCGCTAGCTTTTTTAATTTGACTGGCCACTTGGTATCAATTCCCTTACGGGATCAAAGAAGCATTAATGCCGAATGGTATACTTCCAAATGTTTGCCAGAAGTTTTCTCTGTTATAAGCAACAAGCGACCAAACACAGGGCTCCGCGGGCTACTGCTCCACCACGACAATGCACCTGCGCACACCGCACTCAAAACGAGGGACTTCCTGGACAGCACGCCAGTCAAACTCCTGGGTCACCCTCCTTACAGCCCTGATCTAGCACCGTGTGACTTCTTTTTATTCCCAAAAATAAAAAATCAGCTCAAAGGGATACAATTTTCGTCGCCGGAAGATGCGCTGGCTGGGTTCGAGCAGGCTGTAAACGAGGTGTCTGCGGCGGACTGGAAAAAGTGTTTTGAAAACTGGTTTAGGCGCATGAATCTTTGTATAGAGGCTGGTGGAAAGTACTTTGAAAAGATTTAATAAAAATATATGTACGTATAGAACAATTTTTTTTAGTTTCGCAAAACTTTCTGAGTGTCCCACGTACATACCTACCCACGTATAAGGTCTCTCTACATGCGTCAAATATCCATTTGTTATTACCAGAGATCGGGGATAATAATTTTAATACATTTTTATTCATGTAATATTCTCAGCTTTTTTATCGTGTCCTACTTTTTAAGTCAAGTGTATAGTCACCTTATTAGTAAGGGACAGAACTTCCATCTTTGATCCTCTCTTTCAGTGCTATTTTTGGAACGAAGTTCCTTATCGCGCGTTGCGAAAGGGGGCCAGACGGAAAAAATTAAGATTTTGCTATTGTTGTAAGCCGTGTGGCGTGCAAGGACAAGGACAGGGACAGGGACACGGACAGGGATAGGGACAGGGACAGGGACACGGACACGGACAGGGACAGGGAGAATTGCTATAGTTGTAAGCCGTGCGGCGTGTGCGTGTTTCTCTGTCTGTCTCTCTCTCTCTCTCTCATAGAAAGCAAGCCAGATAAAAGGAACTTCGTTCCATCCGGGTGTCTTGACACCTCTCAAGTTTTTTTTTGTTACAAAATGAGCATGCTAGTTGTACGAAGCTTTTTATAAATAGGCTTGCGTTTGGCCAACTCGCACAGTAGAAACGGAAGAATCGACATAATGACAGATAGACAGTGGCAATGTTAAAACTACAACAGTTCGTTGATCTGAACAGAAATACCGGCAATGAATTCCACAGACTGGCGGGCGGTCCGCACAATAAATATGGAAGCAAACCGCTTTGTTCGAGTCTGTGGAACTTCTACCATAATAACAGTAACGCTTTGCCGTATCTCTGCTCATCCGATGATAGAATGGGGATGGGGAATTAGATTGTGTAACCCAAAGCAACCGAAATGTATCTGATATAAAACCGATAAACTGGAAAGTTTGTGTTGATGTTCTAGGCTTTGGAGCTAAGCTTTGACACGGGAATCGTTGTCAATGAGCGGTTGGAGTGTAGCCTTAGGGACGCTATGGCGCGAGGACTTATAAAAAATACTCAATAGTTTTCGGGTTTTATTACACTATCTCATAGTTTTCCAGTAGTGCAACAGTTTCTTTTTAGAAAAGATTTTCATCTGAGCTACCATTTTGGAAATATAGAGTGTTTTGGAAAACAAAGCTCCTAACTCGGAAACGGTGCGTCGTAGGACCATGCTTCTCAGAACGTAAATGGTTTCTATGGACAAGGGTAATAAGGTTCAGCAAGAAATATGGCCGAATTGTGTCAGAAAAAAAAATCTTAAAGAATTTGGCTCTTTGCCCCTAACGATACGCGAGCTGAAATATCGGCCGACACTTAGAATATTTTTTCAAATTTTTCTTTTTTCTTAATGTTCTCGGATATTTTTACACCATCTCATAGTTTTCTACTAGAGCAACAGTTTCTTTCCGGAAAAAAAATCATCTGAGCTACCATTTTTGAAATATAGATCGTTTTATAAAAAAATAAAATTCGGAAGCCCATAATTAGAAAACGGTGCGTCTTTCGTCCATACTTCTCAGAACCTAAATGGTTTTTATGATCAAGGTTAACCCGAAACTGACTTTTTTTCCAATTTCCGAGTTTGTTTTTTTTTTGGAAAATCCTTGTCCCCAAAAAAATTTTTGAACTATTTTTTTTTTTTTTCTTTACTGCTCATAGTGCCCCTAAGCGTACTCCAACTCCTACAAATCCGCCCCTAAGACGACCCACTGACCCATACTTGGCTGTTCCATCACAAAGGTACAATCTGCACGATCGAACTTGAGCTTGGTATAATGTAAGCAGCTGTTCTGGCGTGAACACCTTCACACCTTTGCGAGAACACGCAGGGTGAGGGTCGAGGCCAAAGTGCCGTAAAAAGTTCGCGAACGGGCACAGTGAATTTCGTGTGTCAGGAAAAGAATCGAGTTGAGAGTGACAGTCCTAGTGATGTGAGTGTTACGAGTGATCAGAGCGCAAAAAATAAACAAGAACGAGAGTAAAAATTTCAAATCGTGTGATAAAAACCACATTATTTTCAATGAGAAAATCATACATAATGAGGTTTTTTTCTCTGGCAAGTTATTCGATTTTCTAAATCTCACTTTTGTAACACTTGCAACAATTTTCGCGCAGCAAGCTAACTGTCATTGTAGCGGGAATTGAAACATTGAACAGACATTTCCAAAAATAATAGGTAACTTAATCGATCAAAAATTAATATCAGTAAAATCAATTTACGCGACATAAAATGTTCGAGTGGGCTTATAGTGGTGCCAATAAAGCTGTCCCCAGAAATGTGGGCCCTGAATGTGCCTACTTTTTATCGAGTAAAAGGCAAATAATTGAAACCATAATCGTGGTTACGATTTGTGTATATATTTCAGTAAGTAGGCAGCTTTTAAATATTTAATGCAGTTAAATTTGGTCTTATTTATTGGAAGATGTTAATTGCATGGCGTATATAAATCTGGTTCTATTTGGTAACTAGCGTAATTAAATTAATTTATGGCCTTATTTTTCGTACTTAATTATTCCATTGTGTTGAACTCAGTGCAATTGTAGACATGTCTTTGAATTTTTTTACAGATTAAGACATTTCCAAGATTAAGTATACCTCAAGATACACATTATGTGAAAACTGATAGAGGGGGTAAAAGATTATTAGTAATCCTTTTGGCACTGCTATGGGGCATGGAAATTGGATTTAAATTTGCTTCCCGCACCGTCATATATTTATTAAATCCTTGCCATGTAACAACATTGATACAAGTGAGTATTTTTAAATGTTACTACTCAGAACAAATTACTGTTTAACTCTAAGATCTTCTTTTAGTCTAATATCTATCCTAATTAATATACTGTAAAAATATATGTATACATATAAAGTTTATGCAGTGTTGTAAATATTTTATGTGTATTTTTACTATCAATCCAGTATGTGTCAATCATCATCATCAATCCCTATAAGTTTCATTATTAAGTTTATTTTATTTAGTTAAAATGAATCAAATACCTCAACATTTGACTATCATTAAATTTAAGATAAAATTGAAGATATGTATGCATTTCAATCATTATTTCCGTTTTAGATCTATCTACTGGCAGCTCCACCTAGCAAAACCGTAACAGCTTTATTTCGTATTCACCTGAACTTATTAAACGGGCCCTTGTTAGCATTCCTGTTTCCTGAAACCGCTTCAAGGAAGGTACCTTTCCTTTTATTACATAGTGTTGAGTGGCAAATAAGCGGGCAGTCCACCTGACGGATTGTGGTTACTGCTGCTTTTGGATGTGGAATTTCAGTTTCCTTGATTGTTCACCCACGAGTCAAAATGTTTGTTCCATGTGCTTGTTATTTACACCCTTACATTAGCACCCTTTAAACAGAATGAAGAGTTTGTGATACACACAATTACTTATAGTATATTACTTTATTTGTAGTATTGTAAATTTAACTTTTTTTTCGTATTAGATATTTGCTGAGGCTGCACTTTACTGGATTCAACATGGAATGATGTTTGTCATACCTTATTACCTTCTGAGGATTGGTGGTGCGTTGAATTTTATAAATACTTTACATTCTCTATTTCACAATAATTTATCAACTTCTTCTTCTAGGTGCCTACAACATAGAACCTTTTTGGGATTTTAATTGGGCAATTTTCAGCTATTGCCTGAACATGATATATCATTTTATTGTATTACAACTCATTGCAATCGTAAGTAAACCCATGAAATTTATTTTTGGCTTCTAAGATACATTTACATGCAAGATAATGTTCATAATATAATTTAGTTTCACATGTGTTCTGAAACAACCATGTCCTGTAGTTATTTAGAAGGAAAACGTACAGCCACTATTTTGATTTCCAAGGTTAGGCAAGTTACAGGATAGCAGACACAATTAGGATAAAACTTCCGACTGCTGTATGTAGTTATGGACTTCTCAGTAAAGTTATAATTTCGCCGTTATTTGTTTTGCTTACGCAACGAGGAATTCAATTCAGAAAGTATTTATTCAGAGCTTCACGCGGCGGGTGGTTAAAAAACGGTGGCAAAACAATCCAAATAAAATGGATTAAATTCAATCAATATTACCCGCTTTATTCATGCACAAACGATGAGTACCGAAACACGGGTCGGCCTAATTGTTTATCTCCACTGGCTCACTCCAAGCTCTCACTCAAGCATATCTGAGCGCTGGGTCAAGTTAATTGAATCGTTTTAAAACTCGCTGTTTCTTGAGGAGACTTGGAGGCTAAAAAATTTAAAAGGTTCATTTGTAGCCAATTTAATTATTTTGGCGAAGACTCCTATATAAAGTTACAGAGCCCGACTGTCCGAGAGCTTAGGACTCCAGAACAGAACTAGGCTGGAAAGTTATAAAGCTCGGTACAAGAAACCAACGAAAAAATTCCCGACCATTTTACTGGCTTCATTGAAAATAGGACCGTACCACCATTGCATTGTTTAAAAGCCCGCAATCGAGTCGCATGCGCGAAGCTACGCGGTGATTTCCGCGTCGAAATTCATACAGTTTTCTAAACAATGGTAATACGGTCCTATAAATTCCAGTAAATTGATTGTGCATTTTTCTTTATGTCTGAACTCCGCTGTTCTGTTGTATCGTTACGGAATTACGGATGTCGAGTGTGACAGCCGCCTGCGGTGGCAACCAAGGTCGAAGTGTCGTTGCGCCGGGGTGTTCAGTTATCGCCAGGAAGGAGATTAAATCAAATAACCGCTCAATCCGATCCACGTCCGATCGGATTAGGAAAAAATATCTTATAGAAAAAGAATTTAAAAAATACTTTTAATCCCCCTGGCAGATTCAATAACTCAACAGTCCATTTATGCAAGTAACACACATTTGAGGGTTATTCTCGTGTAAATGCAATGTCTCACGTTTTCAAGATTTTCCTTTAGAACTTTAAAATGGTACTTATGTCTGTTTGAAAAAGATTCTGTCAGTTCGTAATTGTGTGGTCAATATTATGCAGCTTCGCAGCTAGTGTTCATTTAGCTTTCAGCGATTCATTAAAGATAGATCAGGCATTTTCCCCGCAATATATGTATACTATGTTCTGTTGCAATTTATTTCTCTGTTGTTTCCTTTTCAGCCCGCCCAAGTAAACTTGAATCACATGCTCTGCCCTGCTATATTGGATCCGTTTGATGGGCCCTGGTACAGAGTAGCAGCGGTTGTGCACCAAGCACTGCTGTGTCCTCTGCTGTGCAAAGCATTCTGTCTAATTGCTGACTTCTGCCTTACGAAATTCCCGCCAACTAAAGTAAAGCCACATATGAAGGATTCTCTTATGGACAGCCGTATTGTTGAGAAACCAATTGGCTACCATCATGACTAGTAGCTGTTGCAGCTGGTACAATGTATATGGCTGAAATCCCTCTCAGGGTAGGTAAAACTAATACAAATTGCCTTTTGAGTTGGAGAACAATATTTCATCGCGTCCATTTGGTTTTGGTGGTTATTAATATATTAATAAGGTAAGAGTTATAAAGTTATAATAGATTATTAATTAACTTTTGCAAAGATTTTTGTGAGGATATTTGTTGATATTAGGTCTATTCTAACGGTAATCATTGGTACCAATAAACTCAATTTAACGCAGATACACTGTCTGAAGGTAACGAAGGCGTGTTTACATAAACACACCTTCGTTACCTTTCAGCAGTCTATCTTGGGTTATATAAGCACCCAAAACGAAAACTGTTGTTAGTTTGTATTATGGGTCAATTTACGATAGAATTACGTCTGTAGGTAATAGCTATTGATATTGTTGCACATATTTGTTTGCAACTAAATATTATGTATTGGTGTGTGCTAGGTACACAAACCAAAAACGCTCATTGTGTGAAAAAACGCCCACAACCTGCTGAAGTCTCTTTAATTCGTCGGAATAAGCTAATAATAGGTACAAATTCGTGTTGAGGCATGTTTAATAGGTATAAAAACAGTCAAAATACATTATGGCTAATAAAATTCATAATTATAGAAATCGGCCCAACGCGAATGTTTTTCCTATCACCTTCCTGTTGTTGCTTTACTTACATATATATCTACGGCACAGACGCATGGATTTTGTTGACAAATATAGGTAATACGAGCTACTAGTGACGAATCGAATCGAAGTTCGCTTTGTCTTTCGGAGTACCTACGCGTTGTGGCTGTTTTTTTTTCACAGATCCTACCTATATTATTATGGTGATAGTTTCAAATAGGTAATAAAATGGTAAATTAAATTTCTATTCCTTTAAATTAATTTCCTAACTTTAGGGCATGTATGTTACTGTAAAAGCACGAATATTGGTTAATCTTAGGTTTTACCAGTAAATCTTAGGATTTACCAACACGTGTCGGTAAATGTAAGAATATATAAAAAAGGAAAGATTTCATCATATTAAGTATTTGCTAGGTTTAGTGACAGGTTGGTAAATGTTGGTGTTGGGAATAAAACAATGAGTACTTCTAATCATTTATTAATTCAATTAACTATCATTCTAAACCTTACATATTTTTATGTAAGTATCATAGGAGAGTAATTATTAATCCTTACCTACTTTTTTATTTGGTACCTATTTAATTTAAGTATTATTTTTTAATCAATATATAAAAATAAAAAACGGGTTGCACTCCGGGAGTGCCGGCAGAAGTGAAAACTTGAATAGTAACGTTGTGCATTTTTGGATATGGTTAGGAAATAATTTTGAACGAATTGCTTTAATTATCTAGTTCTATCATTTATGTGGTAAAATACAATATTCATTTATTGCGCTATCATACACAAACATGACAACTTACATTACATAACAAATTTAACACAGAAATATTACGATACGTTTTACGAATTTTACCTCTTTGGAGAAATCGAAGGTTTTGTTTGTGCATAAGATAATTATCCAGTTTTGGAAAACCAAACTCAATGACAGATGTCATAAAGTTCAAATTCCTTCGCAACCTAATGTCAATTCGTCTTACGAATTTTCGATCAGGACACGTGACCTGACGCGAGTTTAAGATTTTATACCCATTACAGAAAAAGTGCTCAACGCCGCTAAAGAAGTTTTCACTTCAAAAATGTTATAAATTACTACTTGGTATTATAAAACAATTTTTAAATACTTACTTCTTGAATAGTAAAAAACTACACTAATAAAATTATCTCCACAAACACAACGCTTACGTTGGCTAATCTAACTTAATCAATATTTTTCTTATTATTTATTAATAAACAAATTGAAGACAAGACACTTAATCAGTTGTCATTTATTAAAAAGTAGTAAAAAAAATCTTGTTACAACACGGAGCGCTGTTATGGCATTTGAATATACATTTATTATTTCCATGAGGGTTGGTTTGTAGGTCTATGAGATCTGCTTGAAAACCTGATTTCATTTCATTATGAAGTATATACTTGATGACAATACCCTTTTTCAAAGTCTTTTGTTTCTTTTGACAAGGTTCGCATAGCTTCAAAAATCTCAACAACAAACAAACAAAAATGTCAACATAACAGTTGAAGCTTCAACTGTTTTTACCATTAAGAGTTTACTAGAAAATCTTAGAATTTACCGTATTTCGGGCTTTTACAGTAACGTATAAATATAATTGGTAAACTTTACTGCAATTTACGACCTAGTCCTACAAAAGATCTTATTTCCGTGTTTGTGTGTTAGATCATAAGTTTTACTTGTAAAATAACACATTCTATGTCTATAAGAAATTTTATTAAAAAATAAAGAGCGAGGTGTACAAGCTCTATTAATATTGTCAAAAATGTTATTCAAATAAATCATTAGAATAGGATACTTTTAAAACATAGTGCGCTTAACGCAGGTTTGGCCTAGAAATTTCTGGACCCCATGATAACGCGGCCTTTCAGAATATTATTGTAACGCAGCTGTCAAAGCGTGTGGTAGTGCTATTGAAAAGAAACGAATATTATTATCTCCGCCATGAGCCCTGTTGACTTGGACGAGTTGTCTGACTTAAATTATTTATTCTAGCAGTTAAAGATGAGCATGCTCTAGCGGCCCGAAAGTGTCAGTGCATTTTACTGATACGCAGCGCAAGCAATGTAGATCAGTGATCAAAGTTGTGTTTTAAGGGTATAAAGCAAAACATTGCGCGTCCTGCTGTACGCTCAAGTGCGTGTTCACCATCAACAGCGAGGCGAGCGGCTACCTCCCTCCACCCACGTTGTTTGTACAGTGAGTGACAAAGGTTACTTACGTTTCGGAATTTTTGATAATTATGATAGATCTATTGTTATATTGATTTATTGTTTTTAACCTCATCACAAATGTATCACGCCTGTCTTTGAGGAGAACTCCGAAGACAGCTCTTGAACGCCGTTTAGGCGTGCTGATCAGTTTCGTTGGGGAAATCCACTGTTGGTGATGTAATCCACTTTTTCGTTGATTATTGAGTATACTTACCAATGTGGTCAATCATTCACTTCCTTTTGTGCCGTGCCTAGCACACATTTGACAGGAAATATGTAACTTATCTACAAAGTAATCATTTATAATATTTTGACAGCCGTCTCAAGTTAGTACCTATGTTTGTGACAAAGAAATGCAAAAAGTTTGTTCATGACCCAACAGTATTATTTTACTTTGGTTGTATATATTAACGCATGTAAATCGTGTGTAACGTAAAAATAATTCATGGAAAACTAATACACGGAAATTATTCCTACACCTAGTAAATATATTTGTAACTAGCACTAAAATAAGAACCACTGTGCCCACAGTAGCTTGAGCATTAAAACTATTTGTATCTAGAATATAATCACTGCTTTAAATTCGATGTAGAAGTGGTAGAAAATAGACAACTAATCACACTGCATTTAAGGTCAAGTATGGTATGTCCTATTATCCTGCACTTATCTGATAATTTTCAAATTTTGTTATCTACCTAAGTATTTTCTTTGTACGCGAATTAAAGAAAGTATAAGCGAAATAATCTATGTAGGATTTTACCTATTCTGGCGTGAATTAGGCTACGTTTGTGTAGGTTATCCTTTTATCCCGATTTGATTGGGCACGAGCCCCTCCAAACATTTAACCGTTAAATTCATGTGAGTTTAAGTTACGATCAAACCTAACGACTACTTTACTCAAATTAATTGAGCCGTTAAGGTTGTGAGCAGGTGATGAGTTAATAGGTGCCAGCGTAGAAATATATTACGAAAAATTGTCGCAGACGTTTCTAAATAAATAAGTTTTAGATAAATAAAATGTTGATGCGTGACGTGATTAATGTTAATGTACCATTGGGGTAGAAGAAATTACATAAATAGGTAGGTAAGTTATCTAGCTCATTAAATACGATACCATGCATGCATTTTTAAGTGAAATGCCTAGAGCAGGCATGCTATTGCAAATACAGGGAGGGCACAACGGACGGGCCCGCAGAATATAAACACTAATAGCTTAATATTCGATTGGCTATCGAAGTTAAAAACGCATTCATATATTCTTGACTAGCATCTCGCCCCTGTTGTGCACGGGTGCAATGGCTATATGTCAAAACCTCGACTTTTTTAATTGGCTAGATCTAAGTTTATTAATGCAGGTAATGGTAAATACACATTACCCTCCCGAAATAATGCTGTAACTGTTGCTGTAACTACAACGAAATTGCATTTGCACGCATTGTGTAGTTTATAAGATCGAAGCGGTCACACAGATAGACAAATGTATCATGTCGCCAACTCACCATTGCACCCGTGCAAGCAGCTGGTCGCTGAATACTTATAAGTGTAGAATACGTCTCTATCAAAAGAGGCTGGTGAGTAATGACTACTGATCTGTCTAGTGTTTACGTGCGGTCTACGACTTTACCTTGGAAACTACGGATGTAAGTGTACTGGAAAAGCAGTGGCTCTGAGGCGCAGTTCGAGTGCCCAGTGTGCGCTGAGCTTAAACAAAATAAAACATATATCTTGCCTGGGGTCTACTCTCTTTCTCCGAAACGTAACTTCAGCAACGAACGAAAATTAAACGTAGATGTAACTTCGGCAACGAACGAAAATTAAACGAACTACGTTTAATTTTCATTCGTTGCCGATGTTACGTTTCGGAGAAAGAGAGTAGACCCCCTGCTGCTTTTCGGCTGCGGAGTTGGTTACTTGGTACCCGTGGCCTAGGATTTCACTTGGCATACGTTGGGAGAGTAGATAACTACAAAGATACATATAAGATTTTCAAATAGCTTTCAAACAACTAAAATATAACGCACCTACCAAGTAAAGTTTATAACCCATATTTGCCTAATTATTTACGAAATAGTGCTGTTGATGACGAGTGAGCCTGCTCACTTGTTTATTATTGGTGAGTGCAATGACCTCGACTAAAGAGGAAGTTAATTAAATTACAATTGCTAAGTAGCACTTATTTAAACAGTAGGTATAGAGTAGGTACTTATAGGTCAATATTGAGTTTCTATGAATATTGTTTACTGTGGCTTGAAGCTGCTGTGAAGTGATACGCAATAATCCTTGTAGACTTGAAGTCATAATACCCTGCAAGTGAATATAGTCCACTAGCTACAACTAAGCGATCCAATTTGCTGGCATTATAATTTAAAAATTAAATACCAAGCGGGGCTTGTTCAATGTCCGGTCCTCAAACATCGTTCGAGGTAGATAGGTAAAGTACCTATCTACTCATCGATTATTTCGTTCATATCGATTCCTACGGCCTTCAATGATTCAAGGTCGAAGGAATCGATCTGTACAGTAGTTGAATTTTGACTTGAACAGCAGGTAGGTAGCTACACTAAAGTATCCATCATCTAACTACTGCTAAACGGTCGTATATAACAATAAAACTGTAGGTACCTGTTTGTTAATGTAACAGTTTACATCCGGGCGCATGCTAACCGGACTGCAAAAAAATAAATATAATTAATAAATATTATAAATAAATAAATAATAATATTAATAAATAAATACTGTCCTCCCCATGAACACATAACGGAAATACGAAGGAACGGTGTTACAATAACAAACCCCTGCGATATAGCGAACGCATTTAATGATCACTTTGTGGATCAAGCAGAATTACTTATGATATGAGACTCCAAATTCATGTTGCGAATCAATATTTTTAGCCCCAACTACACCTGATGAAGTCTATCGCATAATACAGAATTTAAAAAACAAAGTTAGTGTAGGATATGACGATATTTCAACAAAGGTATTAAAATTTGTTTCCGAGGTTATAGCTGGCCCCATTTGCCACATCATTAATGTTAGTATCTCTTCTGGAATATATCCTGATAAACTCAAGCCGACAATAATTAAGCCCTTATTTAAGAAACAAGATAAAACTGATGTCAATAACTACAGGCCCATTGCTCTGATACCAGTTATATCAAAAATATTCGAGAAAGCTATTTATCATCGTATAGATTCCTTTTTCACAAAACACAATCTCTTAGTAAAGGAACAGAAGGGTTTCAGAAAAAATAAATCCATAAATCTGGCTATCTATGATTTCCTTAATATTATAATGACAGATATAGATAAAAGAATTCCTATTAGTGCTATATTTATGGACATGACGAAAGCTTTCGATTTAGTTGATCATAATACTCTACTACGGAAACTTAATGCGCATGGAATAAGGGGAAAAGCACTTTCCCTTATACAATCTTATCTGGACAGTAGAACACAGTGTACGGAAATTAAACGAATTTCTATAAAAGAAAAAAAGGAATTTAAATATGTATCCGAAAAACGTGAAATAATTTTTGGCGTACCACAGGGCAGCGTATTAGGACCGCCATTATTTTTGGTTTACATAAACGACTTCCCAAAACATGTCAGTTTTCCTATGGTCCTTTTTGCTGATGACAGTACGATCATTGTTAGACAGAATAAAAATAGTGACTATGAATGTGACATCAAAGACTCACTGCAACAATCAATTAATTGGCTTGACCATAATAATTTAAAATTAAATTTAAGTAAGACAAAAATTATGCAGTTTAGACAAAGAGTAACTACTCCTGACATAAACATATTAATTGACGATAATAGAATTGAAGAAGTAGAACATGTAAAATTTCTAGGTTTGACTATTGACTCTAAACTGACTTGGAAAGAACATGCATCAATCCTCATAAAAAAACTAAGTCGCTTCGCCTTTGCTCTATTCAAGCTTAAGAAAGTAGTAAATCAGGCAGCTGTTATAGCTGCATATTATGGCTATGTAGATTCCACATTACGCTACGGAGTAATTTTTTGGGCAAATTCATGTGAGAAAAATAACGTTTTTAAAGCACAGAAGAGGTGTATTAGATCGATGTGTAATTTAAAACCAACAGATAGTTGTAAACCTCATTTTAAATCCCTTAGGATATTGACATTACCTTGCCTTTATATATACGAGACTGCATTGTTCGTCAAGAAAAACAGTAAATTATTTAAAAAAGCTTCTGAGGAACGTTATAGATCAACAAGACCGGAATATCGACACGAACTATGTCTGAGAGCCTCAAAGACGGCCCTTATGCATAAAAGCATTCTCTGCATGGCACCAAAAGTATATAATAAAATACCAAATGCTATCAAAGATTTGAATTTGATACAATTTAAACGAAAACTGAATGATTATTTAATTGAAAAATGCTATTATACCATTGACGAATTCCTTCTTGACAAAATGTAAAAACTGACAATTATATATTTATGCTTGACACCTTGACTAACTGATTGTATTTTAAATTTTGTAATAATAATTAATTGTATTCTAATATGAATTGTTATCTCAATTTTGACATTTTTATTTAGTATATCATATTTCAATGTAAATCAATTTTGACATTTTTGTTTTGTATTTCAATGTATGTAAATCAATTTTAATTTCTGATATTGTTAAAACGTGTATGCCTAATGGGTAGCTTTTTGAGTTACCATAAAATTTTTGTAAGACCTGTTGTATCACCAAAAAGCACACGAATAAATACTTTGACTTTGACTTTGACTTTGACTGCCAAATCATGATTTTCGAATCTGAGCTGTCGCGTTGGTAACACCCTCACAATAATTAATTACTTAAGTACATTATTAATTAATATTTTTAGATTTGTCTAATTCTTTCTACTTACCTAGTCTTAAATAATATAAATAAAATATGTATAGTGAACTGTAAGAACTTTATAATTTGGACTACCTACCCTGTTTAATAAATTATTGCCGTGTGTGTGAGGTTTGCATTACTGGTAGTCTAATCGAAACGTAAACCAGACATTCCACCATGTCAAATAGGATTTTATTGCTATATGGTAATTTATTTTTATTGATAATTCACGAGCTTCGCAACTCCACCTACTTATTGAACCGACTCTGACATGGGCTTCACTTAACAGTAGCGTAGGTACCTAAACTCGGATTTTCAAATTAAAACATAAAAAACCGGCCAAGTGCGAGTCAGACTCGCGCACGAAAGTTCCGTACCATTATTTATAAAAGCCGGCCAAGTGCGAGTCGGACTCGCGCACGAAGGGTTCCGTACCTACCATTATAAAAAACCGGCCAAATGTGAGTCTTACTCGCACACAGGGTTCCATAGCCCCAAAAAATATAATATCAATATTTTGAACTGTCATTCATTAGTTAGTTAACCTCCACTCAACCGCAAAACTAAACTTGATTGTCATTAATAATGAAAAACAAAGTTACTGCTGCAGTTTGATGAAAAAGTCCCATATCTCAAAAACTAAACATCATATCTTAATGAAACCAATTTTCGTTGATAGTTTTTTTACGTTCTACGATCCTAAATATTTGCAGAATTTTCCTCCTCTTACTTTAGAAATTAGAGGGGGGGGCATATTTTACCAGTTTGGAAGTGGCTCTAGCGCAAACTATTCAGATTAAAAAAAAAATGATATTAGAAACCTCAATATCATTTTTGAAGACCTATCCATAGATACCCCATACGTAAGGGTTTGATGTAAAAAAATATTGGCTTTCAGTTCTAAGTATGGGGAACCCCCAAAATTTATTGTTTTTATTTTCTATTTTTGTGTGAAAATCTTAATGCGGTTCACAGAATACATCTACTTACCAAGTTTCGACAGTATAGTTCTTATAGTTTCGGAAAAAAGTGGCTGTGACATACGGACAGCAAAAATATCACATTTTGTATGGGCTCCCATAAAAAAAAAGTGATATTTTTGCTCGTTTCCCTTAAATATTTATTTTATTCTGTTTTAGTATTTGTTGTTATAGCGGCAACAGAAATACATAATCTGTAGAAATTTAACTGGCTAACTATCAAGGTTCATGAGAAACAACCTGGTGACAGACGGACAGCGAAGTCTCAGTAATAGGGTCCCGTTTGACTCTTTGGGTACGGAACCCTAAAAATGCAGGTACCAATCATGTTTTTGACAAGAACTGGAGTCGCGTATATTTAAATCGTTATTTATAGGTACCTAAGGGATGATTTGCACTCTATTTGACTCTATTCCTGACATTGTTAAAGTAGGTAAGTATAGGTAATTAGTAAAAACTATTTCACTCTCCCTATAATATTCCTTCAGGATCTTTAATACATATACTCCTATAGCAAAGTTATATTTCATCCGTAGAAAATACTAAGAAATACTTCGTTATTATTTTATAAAAAAAAAAATACAAAAGAACAGGCGCGTTTAGGCAATTGTTTGAAAATTTCAATCAAATAAAAAAAGAGGAATATTCTCAAGTCTTTTTTCGTGTAGGTACTTTGGTTTTTGACGAGCTGTGATAAGTCTTATTTGCTACGTATGATGTAGCAATGTGAATAAGAATAAATATACAGACCACCTCACCTCCCCTACATGGGTGGAAAAAGACAGTCAGTGGAGGGAAATTTAAATGTACAGGTTACCGGTGGGCGCTTACCACGTACTCTGTACATCATTGTCGGTTTGCCTATGTGTCAATAGCCTTTTTTCTCAGGAACTTGTTTCGGTACCTATCAAGTTGATTTATGATATACATTCCGTAAGAGCTAACTTACATTTTAAACTGAAAATTTAAGATTGTTCAGATGGGTAAAATATTGAATTATTCAATTTGCCTACGAAACCCTCCACTGTGCGTGGTCCGACACGCACTTGGCCGGTTTTTTCAGATTGGTTTCCGTGCACTGACTGACCTTTCACCTGGTAAATAATGTAAAGTAGCCAATTACCTATTGATTATTATTAATGATTAGGTAATATAAGACTAACTGACAAATTGCTTGTTCAGTACTTTTATTAAGTGCCTATTGTTTTATTAGTTACCATGTAAATATATGCTGGGGCCACATTACACTACCGCAGATTTAATTTAGCGTTTAGTTACCTAACTTATGGCCACACTGGTTTTTACAACGCTACACCTAAATTTAAATAAATGCGCGCTTTTGGGTTTGCAACTCACTGGTCAGCGCCGAAAGTTTAAATTACGACTTTCTTTTAGGCTTATTAGGTTCGACTAGTGTTAGTAGTTTTCACACCACTAAGGAAAAACGGTTCTCTCCACAAAGAAATAACTCGTTGATGCATAGCAAAGCAAATTGTGGTATAATCTTACAATTGCTCATCTCGAGTTTTGCCGTCAAACAGTGTCGATGTTAGTGTTGCCCCAGCATAGGTTTTTTTTAAGTATCATAGTAAACGGGTATTAGAAGTCTGGTTATTTTGCTATTATTGTTAAGTAACTGTTTTATTAACACTAAACATCAATAGAAAGTTGTGCAATATTGTAATAGCCTATGACCATTATTAAAATAAAACAATAAAATATAAATAATTAACAAAGGTGTCTTTTATTTTTATAAATAACAGAAATATACAATGTTAATGATTAAATTACGTGTACGTAAGTACATTCATTTACGATTTATTTATCAATCTATAGTGCATTATTCAGAATTATATTTACCTATAACCTAGGTATTGTACAGATTGCATAAAAACATAACAGTGTGAAGAGTAAAATGACAACAGTTAAAATTAATATTCTATGGAGTAAGTATGGACGACACAAATAAGATTAAGGAATGATAAGTTGAATCATTATAGATTCAGTCAAACCTATACGCTCAGATTACGGACCGGACCGGATATTGACAGATAATTCAGTAAGTTACCGTCAAAAACCGGTCCCATCTCCCCGCACCGGTTTGAGCACACTTATAAACTCTTCAGAATCACGATACAAACAATCGACAAAACGACCTACGACACTCATATCTAGGTGCAGGTGAGATAATGATACCCCACTTTATCAGTGTCCGTTTCAACCACGCGGCCACCTCATAATACTTGATGAAACTTTGCCAGGAATTAGTCCTAATTTGTTCCTATACACACCTCTTTTCGTGAATTTGTTCCAAAAAAAACGAAGGCGCCATGACCAAGAATAGTTGGCCGCTAGAACCGCCACTTGCCGTAGTCATCGCCGTTGATTACACAGAAACTATATGATGGAGATAGACGAATTATGCATCAAAAGAAAGGTCTTAATTTGTTCCATTTGTTTCAAAAATAAAAAACATCAAAAAGTAAATAAATGAAAAGTTATGCAATATTTAGTTTTCAGGTTATGAGTAGGTAGGTATCTCACCTTATATATCAAATTATTAGAAGCTAATGTGTATGGACAATTAGTCCCTAATTTGTTACAGCGAATAAACAGAAAAAAATACTAGAAAGTAGGTTCAATGATTTGTTAGAGTCGATTTTAGTTGGCCGCTCGGACGGCAATATGCCTAAAATACAATGGCGTTTATCTCGTTATTAAAAGCAGGTTTAAGCTTAGTTATTGTACTAATTGACGGGTAACGTAACCTAGTTTGGATAAACATGGAGAATATAACTGCAGCATTCATATTTTAGAAGAAATTTACAAAAAATCTGTAGTATGAAACCGTATGAGAGTAGGGTGACCATGATTACATTGGTACGAAGGCATGTTTTTAATGTTGGACTCTGTTTGAACGAATATGCGGTTCGTTTTGCGGCCATTGTCTATTGTTCTTAATCCAAAAAAAAATAAGAAAAAAAAATAAAAGAAAAAAATAATAATAAAGAAATAATAAGATTTTCAAAAGGAGATTTTTTCGTTTGGGAGCAGCCAAAAGCAGGCTTGCTTCAAGTCATCATGAAAAAGTAAAAATTTAACTTACCGCAGTTCATTTGGATCCCTCTGCAATACTTTTTGGTGGTGAGTTCCACATTAACAAATCCAACATATAAGTGACACAACTCATAACTAAGCACTCTTAGACACTTCTGGATTTAGTGATAGTTGTCTCAGTAACTTAGTAGTTTGTAAATCTCGGGAATTAAATACGTACGAGGTACAAGCACACAGTTCAAAATTCAGCACATTATTGACTATATTCACAACAAAAAATAATCGTTCAAACCCCTTGTGACAAATATTTTTAACAATAGTTTGGAAACAATAGAGATCCTTTTTCTGGAATCGTTCCCATCATAAAACACCTGTGGAAAGTCAATGAAACGAAAATTTAATCAGTAAATACTTTAAAGAATTAAGAACAATAGACAATGGCCGCAAAACGAACCGCATATTCGTTCAAACAGAGTCCAACATTAAAAACATGCCTTCGTACCAATGTAATCATGGTCACCCTACTCTCATACGGTTTCATAATACAGATTTTTTGTAAATTTCTTCTAAAATATGAATGCTGCAGTTATATTCTCCATGTTTATCCAAACTAGGTTACGTTACCCGTCAATTAGTACTATAACTAAGCTCAAACCTGCTTTTAATAACGAGATAAACGCCATTGTATTTTAGGCATATTGCCGTCCGAGCGGCCAACTAAAATGGACTCTAACAAATCATTGAACCTACTTTCTAGTATTTTTTTCTGTTTATTCGCTGTAACAAATTAGGGACTAATTGTCCATACACATTAGCTTCTAATAATTTGATATATAAGGTGAGATACCTACCTACTCATAACCTGAAAACTAAATATTGCATAACTTTTCATTTATTTACTTTTTGATGTTTTTTATTTTTGAAACAAATGGAACAAATTAAGACCTTTCTTTTGGTGCATAATTCGTCTATCTCCATCATATAGTTTCTGTGTAATCAACGGCGATGACTACGGCAAGTGGCGGTTCTAGCGGCCAACTATTCTTGGTCATAGCGCCTTCGTTTTTTTTGGAACAAATTCACGAAAAGAGGTGTGTATAGGAACAAATTAGGACTAATTCCTGGCAAAGTTTCATCAAGTATTATGAGGTGGCCGCGTGGTTGAAACGGACACCTTTATCATTTGCAATGAAAAAACATTAGTTGTTTGTTTGACATGCAATAAGTAAGTACCTACGAGTACCTATAAAAGCAAATAAGCGAGTTTTATTTTAAACCATTAAGTATCTCCAAATTTCAGATAGTATTACGTATTTATAGTGTTACGTATTTTATCACAAATGAACTCATTCCTATCGTTTGCCATTACTTCCCAGAATTTGATCCTTATTAGAGACGCTACCGAATGGTGTAATAATACAGGTGTTTTTTTTTTCAAAAACAACGCGTTCTAACCCTGGCTAGGAATATTGATTTTTCAAAAAAAATATGCAGTTTTAGTTTTCATCAAAATCGGGCTCGAGACTCCTTTCCTTTCCTTCCTCATTTGGCCTTCCACGCCCACTTGAAAAACCATCCCATCCATCCATCCATCTCGGCTCCGATGCATTTTTGAAATAATTGTTCATAGAAGAAAATGAGACACAGAGTATGAGGTAATAAGGGGACTAAAGGATAGCAGATGACCCCTTCAGTCGACCATTTTTATTTGGCTCACGATGCACTAAAGACCCTGTATATCTAACATGGATAATTAGGTACAGCAATCAGGTTAAGCTTTAACTTATTAATTATAAACACAGGTGATAACATGTAATAAACAAGGGTGCTATGTTGTAGCGAAATATTGATGGTTAAATTATTCTAGAACGTTTTAAATATTAAATACCTATCGACGCGATGTGAGTGGCTCAATCGGAGACGTCACTTATAGAAGATTTATAGACTAAGCAATTTTGTAGAATATGTTTTTGGGTGTTTCATTTCAACTGCTGGTCGACGACAGTTAATAGTTAGTGTGACGTCGGAGACTAAAAGCCAAGACTACCCTATAATCTACAGCATACTGGTCACGTTCGGAAATAAGTTTTTTTTTTCTTTATACTATGTGTGACGTCGGAGACTAAAAGCCGAGACTACTAAGGGACGGCAGCCTGTAACTAAAAGTATTTACTTTTTGACTTGACTAGAGTTGGTGGTGGTGAAGAGGTTATAAGGACGGTTTAAGGTGGAAGCAACAGGGTGGCCCGCGAATATATTTTTACGTTTTTTTGCAATTTGCCGGTCATTATATTTTTACGTTTTTTTGCAATTTGCCGGTCATTGTCAGGTTTTAGGTGAATAAAAAAAAATTATGTGATACGCGGCCGTAACTCATGTGGCTTTATTAAGTCATCATGAGAATCAAATAATCAAATGATTGCTATTATTAAAGAAAACTTTGATCTTATTTAATTGCAAAGATTTGTAATATACAATTTGATTTGATTTTTCACAGTTATCATAATATTCATATTTTGCCTACTTACTCAAACGGGTCCCTAGTCAAGTGATATCTTATTAACGCAAACAATAAAATAGGAAGAGCTAGAAATATTTTAGATTGACATGAACTAACTTGTAACTTGGGGGTATTTTTAAAAGAAAACATAAGTTAGTAAAATTAATGGATACTGTAGCGAAAATAATAATAAAAGTCGTCACTGCTACATGTTAAAACGTATAATTTTGCTGTTATAAAAAAAAACTAATACAATTTTTTATAAAAAAAATTTAAAAGGATCAAAAAAAGGAATTAAATAATGGACGACATGTAATATAATTTTATGTAAAGCAGCGAAATGGGTTGTTCAGAATTGTATAAAATCTGTAATTTTGAAAATTAAAACAAGGTGAGAAAGGGGTTGCAACGCCTACTCAGCCCTAGGCGCGATCAAAATGTATACGAGTTTAAATATTACACCGGAAAAAATACATTGCGCGACCTTTTGACACGAATAGGGTTTAAATAAATTAAATGATTGTACAACAAAAAAAAAAGAGAAACTACACTATTGCTAAAGATTTAAAAAAAAGGATTAAAACAAAATTTGTTCCCTGAAGGTCCGGATCCTCGCTCGAAATCGGATCTTCGCTGTTGCTCCGGGTCTCAGGCGGCAAGCTTCGGAGCCAACCGCCAGTACGCGTCTCCCGACCCCTGGTCGGCCTTGAGTCGCGGCGCCGAAAGTATATGGGTCACTAGATCTTAGCTAGGATAAAAATCCTAGAACCGATTCTGAGCGAATCTATGGTGAGAAAAATACAGAAAAATTAACACCATGCTCCGAGAGAATCTTTTAAGCAGAAAAAATTTAAAATGTTTCAAATACATACCGGTTCTTGGTGAAATCACTGATAACCGACTATACAGTACAGCACTACAAAATTTATCTTTCTTAGGTCCTTTTTTACTTTATCAATTAAATTACGAAACGGAATAATATGTGTGTTATTTCCAAAGATTTGTCGTCCATCTCAGAAAAATTTTCCTCTGTCACATCCATGGAATCGTCATATTTTTAAATTTGAACCGAAGTAAGAAAAAGTAAATTGATTAGAAATGAGGTCGACTTACACGAACAGAATAGTTTTTATTCAGCCGAAAACAGCGTGATAATGCTGCAATACCCTCTTTCTAAGAAAAAAAGGACGTAAGTACGAGTGAGAAAGAAGAAAAAAACTGGATCAGGCAAAAACAAAAAAAAAAAGGCATCATATCTGAATCAAACGATATCGAAGTGCAACAAATACTGAATAAACACGGAGGCCACCATATCTAAACGTTATCCGCGCGAACTCGCGATATCTCAATTACATCTATGGAGAATATGAAAGAAAATAACGAACTCCTAAATCTAAATATATATTGTTCAGTTAGAGCCAAACTCTAACCTGCCACATCCTTACAATTAGTAAACTTTAGATCTAAGTAAAATTAACCTAACTTAACATAAGACTTAACTATTACCTATCAACTATAAGAAAAAACTTGGGAATCCCCAAAAATAAATAACGTGAACACGTAAAGTCCAACCTCTAGTTATAGAAACTAAGACAAGTTGAACAAAAAAAAACTAAGTTTAAGAAAGAAAACCTAAATTAATTAAGTCAAAGAAGAACTCAAGACAGAACTTAAATCAGAGAACTCAAGTCATAAAACTCAAGTTTAAATTCAAATTTAAAATTAAATGTTGAATGTCACGCCATCTGTGTTAAACTAAAAGAAACAAAATAACCTTAGAACACAAGTTGACATAACACAGAAATAAACAGATGTCACTATTAACAGATAATCTATGAAGTTTTTAATCTAATCGAAAAACTATGCAAAGAAATATTCCAAAGAGGAAAAAGGATTAGAAAGCAAATGTCAATGTCAAAATGGAACAAAGAGAATTTAATCCAATTTATTTTAAGATATCTTTGATATGATATTGTCCGGAGTGGACTGAATCACAATCCTGTAGCAAATAGGTGGTCCTTGAAATGACTCTTATTACACGGCACTTAATAAAACGTGGAGCAAGCTTCCCAGAGAAAAAATCACCTCCAGAAGACTTGGAAAAATTCCTTCTCCATACAGTATCACCAACATTTAGAGTGACAGCTGATCGATTAGAATTATATGCACGAGAGTTACGGAGAAAAGCTAAAGAAAGATTATCAGCAACCTTTGCATAAACTTCGCTGAGAGAGGATAGGTTTGAAGCATGACGAGCCCGACTGTCTGCCAAATTAGAGCTTCGAGTCTGACTATTTACATGACTGCTATCCATAAGGACCTCTCTACCAAGCATAAGAAAGTTAGGCGTAAAACCAGTAGCTAGATTAACACAAGAATTGAGGTAAAGCTTCACTTTAGGTAACATTTTAGCCCAACTTCTTTGGTTTTCACCAACCAAAATACCTAAACATGTTATAACGCTTTGGTTGTATCGCTCAACCGTATTTGCTTGGGGTGTATAATATGGCGTAAAAGTAGGTGATTGAATATGGAAAGATCTGAGAAAATTAAGGAATTGATTACTACGAAAAACTGTAGCGTTGTCACAAAGAATAGTACGCGGAACCCCAAAATTAAAGAAAATTTCAGACTCTAACGCTTTTATAACAGAAAGAGCGTCAATCCTTTTCAGAGGAACTAACCAAACATATTTGGAAAAAACATCTACCATAGAAAGGATATATTTATAACCATAATAAGCGCAGGGCAACGGACCAATTATATCGATAGAAATCATCTGTAAGGGCAAAGAAACCTCTTTAGGGTAACACATCTGACCGCGAGGTTGTGTGTTCGAAATTTTATAGGCTTTACAAACCTCACATTGACTTAACGTCGAAGTAACGTCACGGAACATATTTGGCCAGTAGAACAACTCCCTAAGCTTTAGATACGTTTTAGTAACACCGGGATGTATCGAAGGAAATCTATTGTGAATTTCCCAAATAGCGTCTGGAACCTTTTCAGCTGGTAACACCACACGCCATGGTTCAGAAGATAAAGGACTAGAAACAGGCATGCGTCTCATAAGGATACCGTTATTTATAGCGTATGCTGGGAACATTTGTGGCGTATCTCGAGCACCTATATATATCTTCTTATACCAACGGTCATTAGTATGTTCAGGACCCTGGTCAAATGACACAGGATTAGCATGGATCCTGGAAAGAACATCGGGGACTATATGTTGCGAACCTTTACGATGCACAATATCAAAAGTATATTGGGAGATAATAGTAGCCCAACGAGCTAAACGACCAGATGGGTTGTTAAGAGAGAGGAGCCACTTAAGAGCCATATGGTCTGTTATGACAGAAAACTTCATACCATCTAAATAACATCGAAAATGTTTAATTGAATCCAAAACTGACAAGAGTTCACGCTCTGTAGTACTATAATTGCGTTCAGTTTGAGAGAATAAACGCGAATAATAGGCGATTGGATGTTCCACATCGTCTATCTTCTGTGTCAGTACCGAACCAAGACCAACAGCTGACGCATCACACTGCAGGATGAATGGCTTCGAGAAATCAGGACATGCCATAACAGGCGTATCAATTAGCGCTTGTTTCAACTGAGTGAAAGCTTGATCGGCTGCATCGTTCCAACTTATTGGATCATTACCCTTTCTCTTACCGATAAGGGCAGTAAGCGGAGCAATTATAGAAGAAAACCCTTTAACGAAGCGCCTATAATAGGAACACATACCAATGAAACCGCGTAATGACTTAGCTGAAGTAGGAGTAGGATAATCTTTAATAGCATCAAGTTTGCCGGGATCGGTTTGAAGACCCTTTTCATTAACAATATAACCCAAATATTTTAGTTCGCTTTTACAAAACTCGCATTTTTTTAAATTTATAGTTAAGCCTGCTTCTTTAAGTCGAGCAAGCACCTTCCTGAGCAGCGCCATATGACTAGAGAAATCTTTAGACACGATTATCAAGTCGTCGACGTACCCAAAAATACAGTCGTCGCTGGTAGAAGTAAACTCGAAATTCACGATCATATCAGTAAGGCGTTGCATCTCCGAAGCAGCGTTCGTTAGACCAAAAGGCATCCTAACAAACTCAAAGAGACCACGTTGTGGAACAATAAACGCTGTTTTCTCACAACTTTCTCTATCAGCGAGTGGAATTTGCCAGAAAGCACTTCTAAAATCCAATGAGCTAATATATCTAGCACCACGAAGGTTGTCGAGGATATCGTGAATACGGGGAAGAGGATATGAATCTCTAACTGTCACACTATTCAGTTTTCTACTGTCGACACAAAACCGAACAGAACCATCTTTTTTTGTCACCATTACCACTGGACTAGCCCATGAAGAACGAGATGGACGAATAACACCCATATCTAGCATTTTGTCAATCTCTTCATTGAGAATCTTCAACTTGACAGGGGATAAGGGATAATATCTTTGACGGATAGGGTAACCCGTAGTATTAATTTTATGGGACAACCAAGATGTTTTACCAAGACCAACTTTTTCCGAAGAGATAACTTCGTACTCTTTAATAACTTGTTGAAGACAAGACTCTTGATCCGGCGATAGGATGTTACGAGGATGAATATAACGGACCTCGCCGACAGAGGAAACTTGAGGGGAAGAGTGCTGAACAGAAGGGATAAACATATTACCATCAATATTTTTATTAAAAGCCTGACTAAAAATAGACGTCAAACCGAATTTATTCCAAAATTCGATACCTAAAATAACAGAAGATGACATCGAACTTGCAACTAAAAACTCATGAATAAAAGTTGTACCATTAAATTTAACTGGAAGGTACACAGAACCAAGAATATCAATCGGCGAATTATTAGCCGATATAACACGGGGACAAGCGTCTTTTGATGTCAAAGAAACACCAAGTTGCTGAATAAAATTATCGCTAACAAGCGACATCTGAGCACCAGAGTCGAGCAATGCTTTAACAACTCTACCACATAATAATACTTCTATAAACGGTCGGTTATCAAATGAATCTGAAGTAAACACTGGGGATACTGTAGGGAAAGAAGCGTATCGCCAGTGATCTATGCATTTTTTTGGATTACATTTCGGACATTCCCTGGTAATAAATCCAGGAGTACGACACTTAAAACAAATCATGCCTGTGATCTCTGGACAAGAGCGGTAAGAATGACCAACTTTCTTACATTTTAAGCAAAGCTGAGACTGACTACAACCAGGACAAATCTGAGGCTTACTAGATGTTGGTTGATGGGAAGTTTTGTTCGGCCTAGGTTTTGGTGAGTTAACAACTTGAGAAGTCGACTGGTCGGCAACACAATCGAGACTGGCTACCGCCTTTGGAGGTTTTAGAAAAGACTCGAAATGAGTAACGACTTCGATTAAATTATTGATGTCATGAAATTTTTGGATGGACAAGCAAGGACTGTATTTTGGCAACATGTTGTGAGTGATGATCCACAACAACTCCGACTCTTCAATAGGCTTGCTCAGTTTAGCGTTTAAGTAAGAAACTTCGATAATAAATTCTCTTATTAGCTGTTCCGGTTTCTGCTTGAGGTTACGGACCTCCTGGCTTATCTTAAATTCAAAATCGGTCGTACCGAATGTCTGAAAAAAGGCATCTTTGATCTCATAGAAGGAAAGTCCAGGGCGACGGATCGACCTAAAATATTGAAGTGCGACACCTGACAAGACTTCATGAAATCGCTTAACTAAATAACCATCAGACAAATTGTCGGCCTCCCTGCACTCCTCTAAACTCGTGAAAAATTCCCGTACGCAGGTCTTACCATCGAAAACAATCTTCCACTTAGTAAGAGAGAACTGCCTGGTAAATTGTAGGCATTCCTCAGATCTTATTGGGGAAGGAATGATACTCTGTGAAGAAGCGTGAGAAGGTCTTGGCGGAATAGGAGGAGGTGGTGGTCGCGAAATAATGGGACTAGCACGACGTGGAGTCTCAACAATAGGGAACCCCTCTTCTGACATGATGTAACTAGAATAGACCTAATAACGTATGAAAGAACAGACAAAAGGCGATTGAATCCTAGCGAAAAAATAGGCACGGCATGAACAGACGGATAAAAATAATCCAGCAACCAGCAGTCAGTAAACGCCAAGCTATTAAACAAAGATACAGGCTACATAACCGTTCATACTAAGCTTACCTTGAAAACCGACGCCTATAAATTCATACGTCACCATATATACTCTACGGGTTCTAACTACCGCTAGCTAAGGATATGGAATAAAAATCAGGAGACCTATCGTTATATTTGCTGCGATAAGTGGGTAAAATAAAAGACAGTTATGTGTTATATAGTTCACAAAATTATTTTTCCTTTAAAATAAATTACATTTAATGAAAAAAATATATATATATGTCAAGGAAAAATGACAGCTTCACAGATCTGAACTGGTGGTAAAAATCCCAGAATACCTTTCTAGAATGAAAGAATATCCGTGTCCTGAAACAAATAAGCTTAAGAATCATTAGCTCCCGGAGGGAGTGACCATCCTCAATAAGGCAAAAAAGATTTTATGTAGAATCATTCAAATTTCAAAGTTATTAGGTAAAAAACACTTACTTTAGTTGTTCGGGCGCCATTTTTGTAGCGAAAATAATAATAAAAGTCGTCACTGCTACATGTTAAAACGTATAATTTTGCTGTTATAAAAAAAAACTAATACAATTTTTTATAAAAAAAATTTAAAAGGATCAAAAAAAGGAATTAAATAATGGACGACATGTAATATAATTTTATGTAAAGCAGCGAAATGGGTTGTTCAGAATTGTATAAAATCTGTAATTTTGAAAATTAAAACAAGGTGAGAAAGGGGTTGCAACGCCTACTCAGCCCTAGGCGCGATCAAAATGTATACGAGTTTAAATATTACACCGGAAAAAATACATTGCGCGACCTTTTGACACGAATAGGGTTTAAATAAATTAAATGATTGTACAACAAAAAAAAAAGAGAAACTACACTATTGCTAAAGATTTAAAAAAAAGGATTAAAACAAAATTTGTTCCCTGAAGGTCCGGATCCTCGCTCGAAATCGGATCTTCGCTGTTGCTCCGGGTCTCAGGCGGCAAGCTTCGGAGCCAACCGCCAGTACGCGTCTCCCGACCCCTGGTCGGCCTTGAGTCGCGGCGCCGAAAGTATATGGGTCACTAGATCTTAGCTAGGATAAAAATCCTAGAACCGATTCTGAGCGAATCTATGGTGAGAAAAATACAGAAAAATTAACACCATGCTCCGAGAGAATCTTTTAAGCAGAAAAAATTTAAAATGTTTCAAATACATACCGGTTCTTGGTGAAATCACTGATAACCGACTATACAGTACAGCACTACAAAATTTATCTTTCTTAGGTCCTTTTTTACTTTATCAATTAAATTACGAAACGGAATAATATGTGTGTTATTTCCAAAGATTTGTCGTCCATCTCAGAAAAATTTTCCTCTGTCACATCCATGGAATCGTCATATTTTTAAATTTGAACCGAAGTAAGAAAAAGTAAATTGATTAGAAATGAGGTCGACTTACACGAACAGAATAGTTTTTATTCAGCCGAAAACAGCGTGATAATGCTGCAATACCCTCTACCATCTATCGATTAGATATACAAATCACATGGGCTGGCTGGCTGGTTTGTCCAAACCACCGGGTAGCGTGATGCCAATATCTGTGTATGAACCAGCGCTCTAGGCGTTGAGTCGCAATATTATGTGTCCCCGTTATTGAGGATATTGTGAACTTTCTACTGGAGAAAGCTGTTACGAATTAACTCATGGGTACATGATAAAATTTAAAGAGTTTCAGCGCGTGTTAGTTAAATTTCCTTTCTGATATATATTTTAAACAGACACAGAAAGAAACTAGAATCATGAATATATTAATTATTAAAACATACAAAGTACCAAGGAAATAAAGTAGAACTTTAGCTAGCTTAGCTTAGTGCTTTCTTGCATTGGGTCTATTTAATTTATCACTTGCTGATAATTAAAGGGATATTTTTAAATGCACATCTGTATATTTTTTCAGCGTACTAGGTAACTCCATTAATTAACTGTATGCATACCAGAAAAATAAATGCTGTGCAAAAAACCAATTGGTTAACTAAACATGTCCTACAAAAAATATCTAAAAAATCACACAAAACGAGATGACCTTTTTTATCGGATTCACACCAAAAATGTGTTTCGTACATCGAATATATGATTTATAAAACAAAAATACGAATTGTTTATCAAAAATACTAACTTGCACTCTAAACGCCAGCTAAAACTGGCCAATTCATTTAAACGTCAACGTTTGATGATATGGCCATCCACGTTTGGCCATATCATTAATGGGGCTAGGGAGCAACTCGTCCCAATCGAAACTGGGACCAAGGACCAATTCTACTTCTTTCTTTTTCGATAGGGGTGAACTCTGGAGTTGGGGCACCCCGACTCTTACAGGTTAGGTTCGAAGGGGATGGCGGGGTCTAGTGAGCGAGCGGAGCGAGCGAACTAATACGCCGACATCCCCTTCGTGTTAGGTTACTGTAAACCCTGCAGACAGAAATGGAAGCCTCGCGCAGCGGGGCTACTTCGACTACGCTTTCAAAAATAATATTTCCTACTATCAAATAAGAAAAGGTTGGATTGGTTCCTGATCGCAGTGTAGATTCAGTTCATTACAATAGTTCTGCAAATACGAATAAACAGATATAATTTGATTTATTTAGTGTGCATAATTTGTGTACAAGTTAGTATTTTTGGTTTAACTTTGCAATATACAGAATATATCGATTTAATTACATGCCATAATTAAATAACAAGTGCCGAGGTCAATGTCATAATTCAACTGACCGAAATAATAACAAACGAATGTAAACTATGATGCAATACACTTGTCTCGCTCTAACTCGCTCCATATTCGGCACAGGTTTTATTCCTAGACGCCATACTTTCTTTAAGGGACGATCATGTTGCGGTATCGCGCGTAGCTATAGAAAAGTGTTGAGAGCGAACATGATTGTTCTTTTATCTGTTGCAAACATATAGGGGCCAACTCTGTGCGGTAAAAACCAATCAACTAAAGTGCTGGGTCGAAACAGATTTGTATGGTTGTTTTTCAAAATTGTGCAGGACAATGTCTGTGTACTATTCAGCACCATCAAGTGTTGGCTCATATGCAGGGATTGGCTTTACGCCACCGGGTATGTTACTGACGACGTTCGGAAATGCGATAATTCGAATGAAAGTAAAAAATAATTTTGGCTGTGCTGCCCCTATATTCAATACCACACTTCCATGATGAATGATGGATGCATCTTAAACTTTTTCAGAAAAATTTAATGTAAGTAACGTAGTATGCAGATTCATATTATAACAGTCATGGGCATGGGCGCCGGCAGGATTATTTGGTGCAATGGCACATCCATAAAAACAGCTCAAAATTTTTAGCACTCCACCACGTATGTGTGTATAACAGCCACCTAGATGCTTTAAGGTTTTATTCACACAGTAATTTATAAAAATCTTAATCTGCTCCATGTATTTCCTTTCCCAACAGGGAGATGCAAGTGCACCTTCTTGCACCCTGCTGCCGGCGCCCATGGTAGGTAACAGTAAAACCACGAGCCGGGCGACGAAAAGGCGTACCTTGTAGTTTAGATTTAAAATAAAAATTAAATACATTTGTTGGATTATTACCTAAGTAAATAAGTTATCGGACCTAATTAGTATTTTTTTTCTATTTAAATTATAATTATAATTCTATAAACACAGTGTAAATCGAAAGAACTAAAAACCACGGCAAGTCGGAGATTCCAACTAATTTCTTGGTAATAAAATTGGAATGGTATGCTTATTTTATTAATATTATAATCAATCCCCAGGATTTGTAAAGTTGTAAGTAATAGTTTCTGTTACCAAGTTTGAAAGGTATTCAAAAGGTAAGATAAGGTAAGGTATTCAGGTAGTGGAAATTCAATACCTAACTTAATGATTTTGAACAAATTAACTTTCAGTGTTTGAGTTATTTCAATTGTTTGTTGGATAACGAAGTATTGTCCAATTTAAAATTGTAATAGTGCCTAAATAATCGAGGGGGTGACGAATTCGATTGTATTGTGTATTAACCTACCTACATATATGACTAATTAACATGTACTAAAACGTAAGCGTTGAAAACTGCAGTACTTATTAAAGATGCATCCTGTGTTAGCAAGAATAGTTTTAGATTGCCGATGTTTTGTGTCGGATTATTTCTGTGCGGTTAACTTGGCTATTTGCTGAAGTATTTTTTTCGTAACTATTATTTAAGTATGTACCTACTGTAGGTACTAGGTACAAATCATTGCTATACAAAAGTATATGTATTTCCCAGGTCGTTCAAGCGAAATTGATTGGTTTATTGAAAAGTTCCGAATTAAAAAAAAAAAACTGAACAAAGTAATCATATCATACCATGGTGGCTTATATCTCGGAAACGTGACGCTTTAGTAGATTTGGTCTCATACAAAATTTGTTTGCACCTATTGACATCAGCTTTTGATTTACATACAGCTTTTAGGCGTGACCACTATCTTGAAAATTGGGCTTTTATCCGAATAAAACTAACCCTAGGGCACAAATAGTAAAACTGAACGTTTTCGGAAATTTTGCCCAAAGCAGTATGAAATTTGGGATCAAAGTTTGTATGCGACCATGCGAAATGCGGGCGGGCGAATTCCAAAATTTCAACATAAATTTCTCATAAAAATTGACGATAAAACAATCGGTCCTTGAAAGCTGATCTCCATCGTCATCGTGGAACGATTGGCAGTGTTGTAAACAAAAAAACTTAAAGCTATTCCTAAAAATAGGGAATTCAAAAATCAACCCCAAGTCAATACTTATAAATAATGTTTTCAAATAGTTATACAGGGTTTCGTAACCGTGTACTTAATACATAATAATATGGCGTTTACTATGAAAATAAACTGTAAAACCATGGTAATTTTACAACCATAATCATTACTATATTTTATGCCGGCGTGCTGTTATTGCGTTAAAGCATTGTAAAATCCTACTTTTTAGAATTCAAAGCTTATGTATTTTAATTCTCTTGATATATTTATACATATTAGTATCAGGCCATTTTTTTAAACGAAATTTAATTAACTTAAGGTGGAAGCAACAGTCTAGCCGCGAAATTCAATATTTTTTTATGTTTTTTTGCAATTAGCAGGTTAGTGTCAAGTTGTATGTTGATTAAAATATGATTCGCGACGGGAACAAATAAGGCTTTATTGAGTTACAATCGTAAAAATCACCAACTCAGCCCTCAAAGTTCATTTAACTCCATCGAATGACTTTTTCATTAAATAGTGATTCAATTCAAGAAATCAAGGGTTGTTTTGATAATTATAATAATTATTATTCTGTAAATAAATACGTATTACGGTCGCGAATCATATTTTGTTCAATGTATAACCGGAACATTGCAAAAAACGTAAGAAAAATTGAATTTCACAGGCTACCCTGTCGCTTCCACCTTAATATTAATTATTGTAGAAAAATTAATATTTAGGCTGAGAGCAGTCAAGTTACAGTTTTTGAGTCATAATCATTCTAATTTTAATTTTTTATCAGTTTAAAGTTCAAAAGCCTATTCTATCAGGGCCTGTTAAATATTAAGGTTAAATATATCTTACTCTTAACACTCAAACAATGGTAAAGTTATTATGATATTATTTGGGATTCCAAAAATTCATCAAAAGTGCCAGCCAACGCCAAGTGCACAGTATGTCACAAGATCCAACATTAGCACTAGGCTTCTGAATTCATCATGAAGTGAATATGCCATACTTATAATAATTTATGTGGTGATGACACATGTGACTGAAAATATTGAATCTGGTTTGGATCATTGAAGTTGAAGATGATTATGTTTAAAAAATAAACTTGCGCCGAACTTGTCAATAAATAAGTATCCATCACTATTTAAAGTTTTATAGTATGACAACTAGGTACATTAAAAATAATAGCCTTGAATCCGTAAATTATATCACATTATTACATATTGACTAGAAACTGTCAATTTTCTAGACATACTCCTTTACTATCAACCATCTAACGGGAGACCCAAGTATATCATGGACACTTCGGTGTTACCATAAACAGCAGAAACTGTTGGGTACAGTTTTTTATTAGGAAGTCCTGTAAACAAACAAATAATATGATTACTTAATTTTGTAATGATAATTGTGTCCCAAGCAACTTAACATTTGCAAATCTAAACTATCATCTTTATGATGTATTATTTGCAAACTACGGCCATAATAATTAAGAATGCCCATTAAAATGAGATTTTCACTAGTATAGATCTTAATTTAAAAAATCTTGTTTTTATGTTTTGATATTTACCTCTGAATGCAACCCCTAAAAATTCATAATTTCTTTCAAATGATAAGGTGTTATCTTCACAGTCTAGGATCACTCGAATTCGCTCACCAACCTGAGTCATGAGAAAACATTATTATTAAAACATGCTGATTTTTTTTATGGTCTACAAGTAATCCAAGTTAGAAAGAGGATTTATTTCATGCTTTAAAAATTTAATTTTTTTCCTTATAAAGTTAACTTATAATTTTATACAATGAATTGTGTTTTGTGAAAGTAAATGTTGAGCAAAAACATTACAGGCTGATAAAATAAGCTTGATATCCTATGTAAGAAGTCAATTTATTACCTGGTACTTAGGACAATTATTTAGGAGAGGAAAATGTCCTTGGGTGTCACCATTGTGCAACAAATGATTATCCACTAAATTCCATCCCCAGCTCTGTTCATCTGAGCCCAGGAGTCCCACATATCCATGGCATTCCAAAAGCGCGTCTTTGGTTGATATACCTACAACAGCTACAGTACCCAAGGGTCCCTCCCATATGACTTCCCAAGCATGTCTTCCATTATAAAATCCAATTTTTCCTCTGCATGCATCAGTACTTTGTGCTACAGGATTTCTGTTGAATGATAATTGTTTGTTTTTTAATGTTATAAACCACACAAACAAGTTATAGGTCAGTAAAGATAAAAAATAAACACAAATTATGAAAAAAAAATTAAGTTATCAATGACAAATTAAATAGAATAAGGATGAAGTAGACTGAGACTAAATAAATTAAAGTGGACATTATTAATGACTAATTAATGTCAACTTTAATTTATTTAGTCCAAGTACATTGTAGTAAGGATAGCAATGGACTCCAGGAAAAGATATCCAAAGATTTGTTATACAATAAAATATTGTTTTTATGGGACAGGGCTATGGACTGATCTTAAAAGACAAAGTAATGGTTTGAGGCAATGAAAATAGAGGAAGCTGCAAAGTGCTTGTTAGACAGGTTATGATTGTGCATTTACTGATATTAGGGTTGAGGCTGTTTACAGTGGTCCAGGAGGAAATGTTGTCAATGTCAAGTTGCAGTGTGCCTGTATCGCTATAGTTCACAATTGGAAGAGCTACTTTGACATACTAATTCCTAAGCATACTCAATACTATAGTGTTTAACACAATATATAGGTAGATCTTTTTCTACTATAGTGCCCTGCCCTATGCCAGAAGTGACTATAGCGCTCCAAAATGTCATTTTTGTAAATGACATATTGCTTGTGATTGTGTTGATAGTTTGTGAAGACTTTCTGCAATGTCACAGAGAAACCTACCCCTGGTAAATTATTTGGAAGTATGTCATTATGAACCCCTTTAAAAGCTGTTTTTAGTCATCAAAACTTTGCACTAGTAGTGTAGTGTCTGCAGTGATGTTCTTCTTAGTATGTCCATTGCTAATTTTCACCAATATATTTGGCCCAACACTCAGCTATGCGAACTCCACTCGCTGGTGCAGTCATAATATTGTCAAATGCACAGGTGTCATGCAGCACAATATGGCAGGTGGCCCAATGTCTGTTGAGACACACCCCATACACACTTAATATATGAGCCATCCATGAACCCCCATCTGTAGAGATTGTCTTTGCTGTACACCCTAAAAAGCTTTTATGACATTTCGCCCTCTGGGGCACCGGGACGGAACTGTGAACTACCGAGTTTACTTACGTGCAACCACATTACCACCTTATAATTTAGGTGATAAGAGGCAGACATCAGTAAACTCGGTAGTACCTTTGTCCTCCCGGTGCGGCTGGCTATGGTCCTAGGAAATTTTGGAGGCGCAATCAGTAGTTACGTTGAGTAGATTAGATGTGGTTGAGCGAAAATGTATTAGCAAAGGAAGCAATCTTTTATGATAACCCACCTGTGTAAAGTGAATCCATTAGCTTTGATATATATGTTTCTTGAACAGTCGTGTGGATTCCATGCATGGTAAAATGCCCTCAGTTTTGACTTGTAGGTCTTAACAGTGGAAAGTAAATCGGATTTCATAACTTCTTCAGCTAATTTCTTCACACAAAGTAGTCGCCAAACGTCATTATTTTCATCATTGAGAATTCTATACCAGCTTTTACATACCAATGCACAATTGCGGAGATCTTTTAAACGAAGAAAGGAAAATATATTTTCTAAAATGTGATCAGGAACGACCTCTGCAATTGCATAGTCATCGTAAAGGTCGAATTCATGCATTATTAACATTTAGAAATACAAATGCAAAACTAACTTTTGCATGAAGTCACAATATCCTATTGGGTAGAAGAATTAACATAAAAAGTTTTATTTACACTGTACTGCACGATACACGAAACAGTAACCAAAAAATCATAATACACTGACCACAGATAACTAGATTAGATACAATCATTAGTTAGTGGTCTCGAACGTCATAGTGCAAAATCGGTAGTGCTGACCACTAAAATCGGTATATTTGCACTCAAAATCGGTATATTCAATCACAATAGTTTAATTTTTTTTTTAAACTAACACTACAAATTGACATGTTAAACTTCCTTTTATAATTTGTTTCTTGATTTAATATTGTGATATGTAATCCGATTGTATGGTAATCCGTAATAATTCTTTATGAATCAATGTAAAAGGAGGTTGACTAAAACAGCCAATGCAATGGAAAAAAACCACAAACCAACTAAGAGTGTAATTTACTATTGTTCCTTATTTTTAACATAGCCAACAATTATTGACTTAATATAAATATTGTACACCACACTGTAACATATACAGTGATACAATACACTAATTGTAAGATCTCCTGTTTACCTGTGACAAACAATAAATAAATGAATTATTATTTTAATTTACATCTAACACACATATAATTATTTTTTTCGAAGTGATCATACCAATATTCTTTGGCCACAGCCACATTCATCTTTGAATTAATTTCTAAATCATAACACAAAAGCGTCATTCAATAAAGAGTCGTTTTGCATGTAAAAGAAAAGAAGTGATTGACTCAGTAGACAGCCCTTTTTGGGGTTATGTTTTCATAATATGCAAAAATATGCGTTCAACGTTGGCGGATGAATGGGGCAGTGATAAAATATTAAAGATGAAAGTAGACAACAAGGGAATTATTTGAGTGTTATCGCCACACTAATAAAATTAAAGTTGCATAGAAGATTCCTATTTTGGTAGGTTATATCTCAAAAACGTGACGCACGAAGGAGATTTTGTCTCATACAAAACTATTTTTATTGACTGATTGATCAATAGAGGTCATATGCGTGGCCTCAACTTTGTGATAATATTTAAATGGTGAAAATTAGGCAGGCCACGCTTAATACAAAAATCTTCTAACCCCTTTTACTTGATCTAGGCTGGGATCTGCTGAACTAACAAGTAGTGTATTAGATGCAGCAGCACCATATTTAATATTATACGGCGTTACCCGATTTTTCTACCAATTTAAACTTAGTGTAAAATCGGTAGAAAAGTCGGGATAATTACATTGCATTCACTGAAATCGTGGAAAAATCATTGAATTTCGGTATTTCGGTAGGACGGAGCCCATATCGGTAGAAATACCGATTAATGGGTAGGTTCGAGACCACTGACTATATATTAGTCGCAGAACACTGACTGCGAAACTGCGCAAGCTACAATCAAACGTAAACATTACGAGATAATATTACTTTCCTCTATGGTAAACATTATGTCAGTCGGACGCAAGGAACTTATATACTAACTGCCAACTGGAATGAGAACGACCTAAGAAATGGAACTGAGAACGAGCAACTCAAAAGCATTCTGAACGAGAAAACTTCAAGAGTGGATGCCATCTCTTTCTAATAGGGTATGCATTACTATTCAATATTTTGTACTTACATTAGGGACAGTTATTATTGTGTTATAACTTGCTAACACCCTGGCACCCTGGTACCTAGTAGTTTAATCAAAATTATGGGGTGTAAACAAACTCGATGAAGCCGACGCCTACTTATTATGGTGATAAGGGGATACTGTAGGATCACCTACGTACTTATAGAGCTCAACGATCTGCCTTCATTAAACATACGCCACACAACAATGTTCAGCTAATACGAACACATATACAAAGCAGACACGCATCAACTTGATTGTACCATGTATAATTATATGTATACTGATTGATAGTAAAAAATAATTGCTGTTCTTGCTTTACTGGCCGAAGAACGATTGGTTGTTGCGCACATGTTATGTGTCTAGTGTGGTTCTTAGGGTGGGCACCAAGGTGCTATCAGACGTCCTGCCCTCTTTTTAGACAGTCCATTATGAGACATTGATGAAAACAATGACGATTAAATATTATTTTTAACCGACTTCAAAAAGAAGGAAGTTCTATGTTCGACTGTAGGTATGTATTTTTTTTATGTAGGTTCACCGAAACACCGACTTGGTTTTCAAAATTCCTGTTACAAAAATAAATAATACATGCCATTTCAGTTTTTTTTTGTTGTCCTACGAGTATCTATCACTTCCAATACGGACGGAATAAGTACTAAAACTGCCCATTCATACAAAATGTCTTTAGTTGTCATAAAAGCAGTAAAAACCTTAACAGTAGGTATTTCAAAGAAAAACGTGTTACAAAAAAAATAATATCATCAAAATAAATAGGTAAATAAATTAGGAACCCCACGATAAATTTAAAAAAATATTTTGTATAATGACAGATTAGGTACCCAGCTCGGGTACTTCCATTCCTGGCCAGCATTTGGACCAAAGTTGGGAAATCTCCTAAACTTGAAAATTATTTATATTTTTATTATTTATACATATGTATACTTGCTGCCCGGACAGACTTCGTCTGTCAAAAGTTAATGGAATGCACTTTTCCTACCTACCTACCCTGTCTACCCTACTCTACCTACCTACCTAGTTACCTACAATACCTACCCTACCCTACCCAACCTACCTACCTACCCTACCCTACCTACCTACCTACCATACTCTATCCTACCCTACCCTACATTTCTCACCTTTTAAACCTTCCCTGGACTAGACAAACATTTCAAAACCAAAATCAGCCAAATCGGCCCAGCCGTTCTCGAGTTATAAAATTACAACGAAAAGTTGCATTGATTTACAAATTGTGAAATTGTGAATGTGCCAGGTTCAAAACTGCATAAAAACTTTTTGCTCGACCTAATATAAAATTTTAGCTAGGACCAAACGAAACTGAAAATACTAGGTGAGCCAATAGATGTGTCCAGAAGTTTATATTTATAGATTTCCCTTTACGATTTATCTTGTCGTCGTATCGTGTCTCGGACATCAGTGAAAGTCAGTGTCAAAGTCAAACAATTTCAAACAAATGTCAGCTCAGTTTTTGGTGGTATTTGGACTCAACTTGGTATTCTATCTACTCAAAAGTACTCTGTGTCTGTGCTGTGATACTCTTTGCTCAAAACTTTGTTGCAAAGAGTATAATTTATAATAATACGGGCTTTGTTGGGTGGGACTGAGCTGTGTGATCGTCAACAAATGTTTTTAGCGTTACTTTGAGTTAGGAGTTTCGTCTGAATTATCAAGAATAAATAATAATCAATCAACACAGCAATATCACTTAAGTGTTAATGGGATAGCAATGAGATTTTTCTCTTTTTGAATTTTTCGTGACGCTGCGAAAGGTAATTCGTACAAGTATCTGCTCAGTCAGATAAATAATGGTATACACATCCTAAATATAGTTATTTGTCCTATACAGTTTAGAAGCAAGACGCACGTACAACAAAATGCCAGGAGTCGATACAGCATTGAGTGATGAGGACTACATCATAGCGAAAGCTAAAGATGCACAGAAGTACAATATCCACTCTGCTAAAGCATGGATGCTCACTGCGAAAACTTTATTTCCTGCAAATTTTAAAATTCAGTTTGAAGCCTATTTAATGGAAAAGCAATCAGGAAATGTCCAAGAGGCTGCTGAATGTTTTAGTTCCTTAATGAAATCAAGGCAGAACCTGTCATCTTTATTGCCTGAAATATCAGCCATTGCAAATGCTCTGAGATCATCTGAAGGAAGCTTCCTAAGCCAAATGTTTGATAACATTTGCCCAGATATACAATTGACAATCCTTAAGACTAGTGTTGAGAACAGTGATGATACAATGGAACATTGTCGTTTATTAGTTCTGTTGTTGAAGAAATTTCCCCAACTAGGGGTAGACAGTCTAGTGAAGACATTAATAAATGCTGAAAAGTTCTTTTATGACAATCGCTATGCTAGACTACTAGTGGTAGAAACATTGCCTTTACTCAGCTCACTAGAATCACCAAGATTACTACAGCGTCTGGTAATCAAAGCTATTGACTTTTATAATTCCTATGTATATGACGAAAACGAACATGATATAGCAGATCCTTGGCAAAGACTGTTTGGTGTTTTAGATTTAATGGGCAGGCAATTAGGATGGGATTCTTTTTTTGTGAATTATAGTAACAGTTTGAACAAGGAAACATACTTCCAGAAGTTATTGACATTGAGAAATAGTGAAGACTGTCGCCAACTTTTATATTGTGGTACAACATTCTTCCTTAGGTCGCTATATGAGCATAAGTCGTTAAAAGGCAATCACATTCTGGTAGAGGCATTGTCAGATCCAGAAATAACACCATCAAAAAGAAGGAAAGGAGACGTTGAAGTTACTGGTATATCATCACATCAGTTCCATGCAGCTGCTAACTGTTGGGAGTTACTCCACAGTAATGAACTGATTTCAAGAGAATTCACAAAACTAGCTAATCAATTGCAAATTAAACCATGGTCAGAGGGGTTTGCTGATGAGTTTGCTCTATATCGTGGAAAATATGATGAGGCCATGCCTCAGCCTACAGTACCTAGTGTGTCAGCTAGCATAGTAAGAGTGTCTATAAACTATTTTCAAAAGAAGTATACTGCCTGTATAGAAAGCATATTGGCTGCTCTGCCCCAATTACCTAATGTAGAAGGTGTTCTAGAGCCAGAATTAATAGTAGGAGGAAAACATAGGCACTTACATTTCTTGCCGCTCACTAAAGTTGCCATAATGCATTATTTCTGTACTCTGCTTATTAGAATCTTATTAAGTACGGGGAATAACACTGATCAGTCTTATGGCCACATGCTTGTATTGATGCAACTTGGTTGGCCACAAGAAGAAGCAATATTCATTCACATACTGGATGTAATTAGACAGAAAGGCGTGTTTAATTACCGCCTCTTCTCTACATACATAATCCATATAGATTTATTAGAAGAGCTGTATTTCATTTGGAATGAACAAGGGAACAATGTGGTGCTTGATATTTTACCAAATTCTCAGCAGCATCTGGGACAAAGAAGAATAGGAACTCGTGGAGCTGATAAAGGTGTAAAAGAAGATTTCAAACAAGCAATGAAAGCACAAGTGGCCAGAAGTAATGAGTCTGTACTAAATTTAATGATACAATTTATTACCTCAGAAAGGGCCTTCTTTTTGCAGGTAGTTTAAAAGTTTTTGAATGAATAATTGATTGTTTGTGTTAAAGAAACTATTCATTATAAGAAAAACACAAGTGCTGTCAATGCTTTTTTATTAGAAATATTAAGATCCATAAAGGGAATAAAACACGAGTCTTAATAATAATGTTTTTATTTAAAATTTGATGATAATAGTCCCTTAATTCATACTTGATTATGAACTGCCTTCATAGGATCCTACTGCAAGCAAAAGATTACGTCGTGTAAAATGTAAACCCTTTATGGGCGAATTCTTTGTTGCAAATGACCTCAGTAAGAATTTATCCTCTTTTTGTACTGTGGTCGTTGCGCCTGCCTCCTCCCCATTTGCTTCTTCTGTGATAGCATTGAAATCCCATAACTTTATGCTGCAATCCAAGGATCCTGAAAATAACAAATAAATGCAATCTATTTCAAACAATCCTCAAGTAAATTAGTGTGCTTACAAAATAGAGAAAATGAAATAATAACCTGATGACAAAATGGTGCCATCGCGGCTGAAAGCCAATGCATGAATAGGAGCAGTATGCATTGGCGGAAGTAGGGCAGCGGGACATCCTGTCGAAATATCCCACACTATCAGCTCTCCGTTACCTCCCGACGTTAACCATCTCCCACAAACAGAAAACGCAAGGGTAAATATGGTGGACTGAAAATAGAATAAAAGTTTTAATAGAATTTCAGAACATCCACTTAGAACCTTTTCTATTGCAGCCTATACACAGTATACACCCAAGCCGCCAGTATGTTCACAATTTTTGTACACGTTCAATTTACATGCTACCGGTTATCGTGTGTAGGCTCCACCAGCAGTTCGTTTGTATCACCTTCAGTGCCGGGAACCCACCTGGTGGGCTCATTTTAAATGTATGTTTTTGTTAGAGAAAACAGCATCAAATAATGTAAAAATAAAAAGAGATGTAAATTTTAATAAGAAAACACCGTGGTTTATAATTACAAGCATTTTTATTTTCAAAAATTTTTTGACCGCTTCTTAGATGCTGAGAACCCACCTGGTAGGTCTTATTTCAGGAAAACCATTTGCACGATTTAAAGTATGTATAAAAATATTTTTTGAGATGATAAGATATGAGAATTAAGCCAAAGACGCACTAGGGGACAAATGTGCCACGACATGTCAAGCGAAGCCGGCCGATTTCGCCTGACAAATATGGCGACAACGCGCGACTTATGTCCGCAGCAACGTCAGACGAAGTCGTGCGACTTCGCGGAACTTCGCCTGACATATCTGGCGACATCACAAAGTTTTGTTTGGCAAGACAGTCGATATCATGACAACCACCAAGGTAGTGTTGTTGGCTGCGGCGTACATAATTATAATTAAAAGTCAACGAAATAAGACGAGAAGATGGTGGGTTAGAAAGTACCATGTAAAGTACGATGTCGCGCGATGTTGCCAGACATGTCGAGCGAAGTCCGGCAACGTCGCGCTAAGCGTGGCTTTAAGCCGCGTTTTCACTAGGAGACATGTCGCGGAGACATATCGCCCAACATTCACGTGGTATGTCTCTGCAACTTTGTGGGACTATGTTGCTCGACATTTCCCTTGTTCACATTGGCCAGTCATGATCAGTATTCGCGTGTGTCGACGCTCGCAGAGCATCGACTAGCGACAAGTTGCGCGACACGGAAATGTCCCGCGTTACGTCGGGCGACATCGCGCGGGACACGTCAATTTCGTGTCGAGCGACAGAGCCGCGGAACAAATGTCCCATAGTGAAAATGTGGATTTAGTTGAAAATCAAGGCTTTTCATGGTTTGGTATCAAAATGGTGAAGGCCCCTAGCACACGGCGTATTTTAAACGCGCAGACGACGCGCGTTTCAGGAACACGCGTTTTCTGCACCGTAGATGCCGATTTTTGCGTTTTTATAGAATCAAACGCGCGTAAAACGCGATACAAACGTGCGTGTGAAGCGCGTTCGAAACTCGTTTGAAGCGTGTACAAGGTCGGAGGAGGGGTGAGAGAGGCACAATTGACGAAGAGTTTCTGACCAAACGCGGAAGCAACGGGGGACTACAGTGCGTCTGTATCGCTGTATCTGTTTCACGATCGGTCCCTTGTGCTTAGGTTACAAGGTTACGTTCATATCTCGTTCGAAGCGCGTATACGCGCGTCATCTGCGCGTCGTCTGCGCGTTTTAAATACGCCGTGTGCTAGGGGTCTAAGAAGGAATAGTTATAGTGCGACTTCGTCTGCCTCTCTGGAACTACAAACGCAACAAACTTATGCTTACTACTTGTTCAGAGTTAAAATTAAATTCCCTAGCAAACTAAGACGTGGTCGTGAAGGACGTGACGTCCGTCAGTCTGCCTGCCTGTCCGTCTCCATGTCTGTCTGTCTGTGTTCGTATGTCCGCCATTTCCCGTCACGGCATACGAGTCGATTTTACTGCCAATTCGCGCCTATAGATGTTTCACATGAAAATCTCTTATTTTTTCATTTGTGCATATCCCCCACCTCATTAGGGAATGAAAATACCCCATAAATAGTAGTTTAAGCGACAACACCTCCTGGAAACTCTATTTTATCACTTATTTTAGGCAAAAGTGAACCCTCCACGTGGATTCACTTTTGCGCAAACGTCAAAATGTCAAAATGCCAGTGACCCACCTGGAGGGTCCACTTGTTATATGTAGGGCGCGATGGCGCATGACCTCTATGAAATGGGGGTGGATTTTAATGTGTTTGAATAATAAATACCTTATGCCCAGTCATAATTCGAACCTGTGCTCCTGTCAAACAATCCCACATGCGTACGGTTCTGTCACTAGATCCAGTGGCCACATAGTTAGAATTCGGGTGAAACTGGACACACTGAAATAAAGAAATATGATAAGAACATGAATATGTTAAGGATGAATGTGTTAAGTACCACTGCTTAATACATGCTTTGCACAAAAGCGAATATCGGTTGTTCAAAAATTTATTAATGCTTGATTGAAGACATACTTTGTTAAAATCTGATAATTATTTCAAATTATTTAAGGGCTTTTATAATGTTATATGTTCTATTAAAGTTAAAATAAAGGCCAGAAAAGCATTACGTCAACATCCGATAAATGTCCTGAAAACATTCTTAATGGTTGATGATGATCAGTAGCCCACAAGCGGGCGGTGCGGTCGTGTCCAGCGGTCACGAAGTAGTGGCCGTGCGGGGACCAGCGCACGTCCCACACTGGCCACACGTGACCGCGGTATACCACCAAGCATGTCCAGCATTGAAGAGACCATAACCTCACTGTAACAAATAAAAGGTAGTAAGTATTTCTTACAATAAATAAAGAAATGGAATGCAGATATTTATAGTAACAACATTGGGGGCGTCCATTAATTACGTGAGGCAATTTTGGCGATTTTTCGATCTCCAATCTCACGTGACATTTATCAAAATGCGTGGTCATAATGGTTAGTGTAAAAACTTTGACTTTTTAAATATTGAATCACTAGTGATAAATATTCATATGTTTTTTAAATCAATCCAACGCAATCAAGCACAACGTTTTTACACTTAACCATTATGACCCGCATTATGATCGCTTCCCAGTCTGTCCTTATGTATGCTTAGATCTTTAAAACTACGTGACAGATTTTGATGCGGTTTTTATTAATAGATAGAATGATTCAAGAGAAAGATTTAGGTGTATAATTTATTAAATTAAATCGCGGGCAGGAAGCTAGTTATTAAATATTTTTGTGTAGGATTAAGCCATATTTTAGTGGATAAACATGCTAACTGCTTTTCACGCAATTTGTCAGTTTCTTGCAGGAAAGAGAATACGTGATACTTGCCGAGACCCCCATCTATGATATATGACGGCACAGTTGGCGCAATGGCTAAGCGATTGACTGTTGCACTGCGTGTCGCGGGTTCGATCCCCGCAAGGAACAAATATTCGTAAGGCCTACAGATAGTTGTTCCAGGTCTGTTTTAAAGTTTATAAACGCACCGACGATACAGGAGAAGTTACTAGTGTGGGGAAATGTTAAAAAAAAAAATTACACTCGTGAGATTCGGTTCAACACCCTCCCCCTCTAAACGCCTAACGTAATTAATAGACGCCCCCTTATGTCTGCAACAAAATTCTGTGTGCAAGTCTATTATGGTATATATTGCTTGCAGGTACTGCCCTTGCCTATTTTAAGAAAAATATTATTTGAAATGATTTTGACCTAAATGTGTTCATCTATAGTTTTATTATATGATATTTGTAGATATTACATACCAGTTGAGTCTTCAGAAGCCGACAATAGCATAGTTTTAAAAGGATCAAATGCTACTTTATAAACTGATCCAGAGTGCCCATACAGAGTACGACATGTGTCTCTATCTCTTTCTTCCATCATCCTTACAAGAACATCACCTGCAATAAAGGTTTAAGCTATACATTTTTATTTTGCATTCGCATTTTCACATAGAAGAGTAAAAAATAAGCACTTATTTATAGTTTAGTTGCTATAAACACTTTTAAGTATTGTGTGTTCAGGAGTTAAAACCTGCACTTAAAATGAATTACAAATAACTTGATGTACAGACCTGCCTCCCTGTCAATGTCTATTAATTTTTCTGCAGATTTCATCCCACGTAATTTTACGGGAGTCAATGTCCACACCTAGATAATAACACTCTTTTATTTATAAGAAATGAGGATCTAAACTAAGACAAGTCGGGTATTTTTTTTCAGCTGTAGGTAATTATTGAAAGGGTACATTATTGTTGTTTGATAGATAACCTTAATATTTGAGTTACTGAACCCAACAGCCAGTAGTGTAGAATCATCACAAATATCACTGCAAATGGCAGTATGACCACTGTTTAGCAGTGTGTAGAAACAAATAGATGGTAGACTCTCTGGCCCCAGTTGAATTCGCTTGGAAGCTTCTCGAAGAGCTTTGCTTTTTTCCATTTTATCAGTCTCCTTTCTGGAAATAAATACTGCATTGTTAGTTTAACTTTTGGTAGCCTCAAAAAGTTCTTTAAAAATTTTACCACTAAACTTACAGTTCTGGCAAAGGAATTCTGTCATTTGGAGGAGCATTGGGATCAGATTTAGGTTTTTTCATAAAAATGTGTTCTTTCTTCGTCTTTTTCTTTTTAGGTTTATCTGGTGTTTCCTCCACTTCTTCCTCGTCTTCCACAGGTACTGATAGCACTTGTATATCGGGCTCCTTTAACAGCCCATAATACACCTTTGTCCGGTTTTCTAAAAAACAAAGACCACATTTAAAATTTCTTCATAACAAGAGGAATCTATTAATAAATATCATACAGAAAAAAAAAACATTTTGAGCTTCTTTCTGAAAAATAAGAACATTAAAAAACACATCATACCATTTCTAGTGGCTTCACCAAGCAGTCCTCCGGTGGTGGAGCACACCTGTGCTTGAGTCCTTCCAGGGCCATCATGCACATCAACTTGGATGTGGTTGTTTATAATATTAATTATTACAGTTGAGCTTTTCTGCTCTTGCAAAAAACGTTTCAGCTGAGATGATGCGTCTCTAGATAGTTGTACAACAAACTTGTTGGTGCTGGAAAAGAAACATTTACAAATAATACTTATGTAAGTACTACAGAACCGGGCACATAAACACATTATTGTAAAAATACCTGTATATTTCAGCCAACTCATTACCCTTGATTTGGTCCTTATGCTTTACTATAGACAATCGTTTTAAATCTTCCTGATAATAATCTTCTTGTTCAGGTCCGAATTTATCCAAAAAATTGACAGCATGTTCATTATGGTCATATATTATTAGTGCTAGATACATATGAACAAACACTGGATACAGGAGAGTTGACAGCTCATGCTAGAAATGTATAAAAAAAAAACTATAGTTATGAATTAAAGGACATTATAGTTCAAAAATGTATTAAAATCACTTGGATTTAATACAGAAAGTCAATAAGTTAATGCAGGTTTACTTTACTTACTGAGTGCCAAACATTTATTTTACGATATAAAAGTTGCTAATTTCCTTCAGTTACAAGTACAACTAGGTTAATTTGTATTGTACTAACATTACCGCATACACACCTTATAAATGTCTAGTGAGTTCTCTACAAATTTCTTCAGGGTATCGTAAGCAAACTCGTAGCTGTAGGGATCACTTTCTGTGTGATGCGATGTTAGAATACTAGCTAATTCGACCTCAGGAAGATCTAAGTTTTCTAATTCAACATCTCCTAGGCTGGCTTCTTTTCTTAGGATATCTTCTGTACCCTGAAATTTATTTGATTATACATTTATTGATGCGTCTCTCATAGGAATATTTTTTATGTTAAGTTTATAAAAATGTTATTTTACCTTCAAATTGTACTTTCTCAGAAGCTGCAGTACAGCCAAAAGTGGGGTATTCTTCTCCCCCATTATGAAGCACCTTCACATGCCACTTTATAGAAAATTGTCTTAGATTCAGCTCTAGGATTTAGATTTACAATTTAGTATTTTATTGATTGTTTTCAATTTTCCTCGATGTGTTATCGACGCGTAAAGATGAATGTCTGAATGATGAAGCGTTCACATGACAGTGACAACGAACGATGATTGAATGTATACCACAGAATAAAAATACTGCTAAAAAGCCAGAATCCTAATTCAAAATATGTCGGCTTCGACAAAAAAATGCTTATGGTATATGTTTATTAGCAGGGCTTGTTAATAAGGTTAACGTTACCAACTAACAAAATAATAACCGTTACTTAACGTTAATTCCAATATGATACCATATTAACGTTACAAAAATAAAACGTTATTTGATAACATTACCAGTAATTTAACGTTAAATACAATTAACGTAAAATAGATAATAAAGTTACTTTTACCGTTAATTTAGCTACAACCCGGTCACATTCAAGGTAGTGAGCACGGCGTTGTGAAGGCGGAGCGGGCATCGCATATTGAAATCAAGGCTTATTTTACTTATTTTTAATAGTACGCACGGCGACAAAATCAAGCATCTGCACTGTACGGGAAATCTATACAAAAGGAGGCCATGTTATATTGCAAATGTAAAACTTGATGTGTCGCTGTGTGTACACTACTACCTATTTATATTTTAAATATTTTTGTTCCTTTCATTTAATAGTTTTTACAATTATCGACTAAGCTCATTTTAGTTTTTTATCGAAGACTAAGTTCAAAAACTGTCAATATACTCAACGTTAGGAGAAAAGTGCGACAGGAAAAGGCCTTGGATAACATAAGTTGGCCAAATTACGAAGAATCAGAGTAATGATTATAAGTAAATTGATTGAATTGTATACTATATGAATTGTGTACTATATGATTATTATTTACTATGTTCCATCCCTACTCGCATGCGAGGAAATTGGCAAAAGTTTAACCGTTTAAAAATGACGATAAAATTATCGATACAATTAACGTTTAAACTATTAACGGTTATAAAGATGAACGATAAAATGTTGCAGAAATAATGTTAAAAAAACTACATACACCGGCTCAGGCGCAAAATGTCGCTTTCGCAAAATGTCTCTTTCGCAAAATGTCTACTTTTAGTAAAATATCTCTTTCTCATAATGTCGCTTTCGCAGAATGACTCTTTCGCAAAATGTCGCTTTCTCAAAATGCCTCTTTCGCAAAATGTCGCTTTCGCAAAATGTCGCGATTGTAACTTAGACAAAAATTTTGCGGTTAGTGGGTCGTCTTAAGGGCGGATTTTTAGGAGTTGGATTATATGCTTAGGGGCACTATGACTAGCAAAGAAGTCAGTCAGGCTCTACGATTGAATATCTTGTAAAACTTGTAAACATTGAATAAGAAATTGAAAAAGAAAACAACCTTATTTTAAACTTAGCGAAATTTGGTTGGAGTGCAGCCATAAGGGCGCTATAGCGCGCGGACTTAGAAAAGTTTCACCTTTTTCCTTTTTTTCTTTCTTCAATTTTTTTTCTCAATAACTTTCGGGATTTATTACACTATCTCATAGTTTTCCACTAGAGCAACAGTTTTTTTTCCAGAAAAGATTTTTATCTGAGCTACCATTTTGGAAATATAGAGCGTTTTGGAAAAAAAAATAAAAAGCTCCTAACTCGCAAACGGTGCGTCATTTTTTTTTTCAAATTTCTTTTTTTTTTTGTTTTCTTTGCTTGTCATAGTGCCCCTAAGCATAAAATCCAACTCCTACAAATCCGCCCCTAAGACGACCCACTAACCGCAAAATTTTTGTCTAAGTTACAATCGCGACATTTTGCGAAAGCGACATTTTGCGAAAGAGGCATTTTGAGAAAGCGACATTTTGCGAAAGAGTCATTCTGCGAAAGCGACATTATGAGAAAGAGATATTTTACTAAAAGTAGACATTTTGCGAAAGAGACATTTTGCGAAAGCGACATTTTGCGCCTGAGCCCATACACCATCTCTATCTGCTGTATTTTAACCTATCACAGACAGTTGACGCAGTCATTTTCTTCTGTTTGAACGTCGTTTAAGCGGGGTCAGGATAGGATGATTGAGTATCTCTACCTATTTAGAATATTAGTAATCTATAGATTTGGCAGAACATTATTTTCCCTATGGGTACCATGCATAAAATTATTGATAACATGTGCCCAAGTTAATGGCCAGAAGGTTTGCGATGCAATTTTTTTTTGTTACCTTGTTGTAGTCCGAGCCCAGAGGGTTTCTGAGCAAGCATGTACTTACATAATAGTACGAAAAGTTTCAGCCAGGAGCTCTTCAGGCAAATACTGCCAAATTCAACTCAATTCTCAAATACTGCCAAAAACTAGCAACCGGTTGTAAGCAACGTTGATTTTCATGTCATCGTAAGAGGCCTGAACCAAAACGACATAACTTCTCGAAGATATTTTCGCCGTTAAGCTGAATGTGCTTGGTGCAAAGTCTTCTGGGATCCCCACCATGGGCTACTCACATCGTTTTTTTGTAGGTAATTAGGTATATTATTCCTACGAGTACGTTGAGATAATAGTTAAAGCAAGTATTACGTACCAATAAGTAAATGGATAGTACCTAGGCATCTATACATATTTTATAAGTACCTATTTGCCTAATTTTATCGAAGAAATGAAAAAAAAATCAAAATCAAAATATTTTTATTTCACATGGGCCTACATGGGCACTTATAAAACAAATATATTAGGTATAAAACCTAAGTTTAAACAATCATTTAAAAAAGTGTTTATTGGATAAGCTAAAACAAATTAATGTAGTTCAGAATACATGATATCAAATATGAAACAAGTAGGTACAGGTATACCTTCCCAGTCTAATATAGTAATAAGATACAATAATGTCAAGTTGCTTTGTGATGTTCAAAGAGATTTTTTAAGAAATATTTAGTTACTCAACATGGTTCACACTAGAATTCTTTATAAAACTATGAGAAAAAAGTCTAAGTAAAAGCAATACTATTACGTATTGTTTGCCTAATGCGATGAGTTTATGAAAACCTGAATCTAAATATTATACTGTTTTATAAAAACGATCAAATATTAAATTGAAGACAAGAATTCTGCTTAGCAATTTATAACGCCTATGATCAGGTAACCTATATAAGGTAATGAGATATGTCTCACGGATAATTTAATAAGTCTTTCTCATTAATTGAGAAGAAATTATACTAGCAAGGACATTAGCGTTAGTCTTCCCGTTAGGAATAATAAACACATCTTAAGATATTATAAACTAGGTAGTGCGTAACATTAATTGTTTATACTTAATTTAACACCGTAGCAAACGTAGGTACCTACACTAATTTATTTCTGAAACACGTCAGTCTTAAGATCCGTCTATTATTACCAGTGTACTGACAAATATAACTATTTACATTACTAACTAATATTGCGTTAGGAGGTACAAATTATGACAAGTATCGCTTGCGTCAACGTTGCCACGAATTGCGTTAATCACATCTTTGTTCTATCAGAATAGGTTCCTGTAACCTGCAAGCAGTGGCGGGTTTACCAGCAGGCTGAGTAGGCTGGAGCCTAGGGCGGCAGATTTTTGGGGCGGCAAATTTGGGGACTGAATTTTTTTTTTTTGCTTCTTCGTAGGAATCAAAAAGATTTCTGCATGGCGGTTTCCTGATGTTTTACAGATAAAAGTCTGCAACAAATTTTGCGGATGACTTTCCCCTCTCACTTGTCATTGTACATTCGGTGTAGCAGACTTCCATATTCTAGAGTAAAACAGCTAGTTCGCTGCCCCCCTACCAGTAATTGGCCTCCGCGCCATCAGTCCACACTTTATATGAGTGAAAAGAGCGAAATAGCCGAAAATGTATTTCCCTCTTCGCACTTTCAACAGTATCAAGGTCAACCCATACATGTCAGTCCTACTACTGATTGGAGGCTGCGAACTGGATGGTTTGTGTATAATTTTGTGATTTTAATTTGAATTTAGTAAATAATTCAGTTAGTAATTTTACCGATAAATAGTAGATTGTTGCATCGAGCGCAAAGTGTTAATTTAGTGCCCTCGCATGCGCTCGGGCACCAACATAACACTCGTGCATTAATAACTCACTTTAGCAAGGTGCGTAATCTGCTTTTCTTTCAACTACAGTGACAAAATATACCTACCTAAAATAAAAACTGAAGTTAATGAAACAAAGTTTAATTCATCTTCCCATCAAACATACAATTATTAAAAGTGCAGTTATTAAATGTAATTAACAACTTCATTTGCAGCTGTTTTATACTTCCTGGAGTTGATTTCATATCGCTATCGGTGTCAATTTCCATGTTTTTTAAACTTTTTTTTTGCAAAAAAAGAAGTACCAAAGTTTTACAATGGTACAGAATGCGCGCCATTTGTTTTTTTTCACCCATTCGGTTTTATTCAGCCGATTTTTACTTTCAGCCAGTATCTTTTTGATTTAATGCATACATTTTATTAAACTTAGTAGGAGACAACCTCTGTGGTAAATTTAATTCTAAATTTAAAATTTTAAACAGTGCAGTAATGAAAAACAGTGCAATAATGAGATTACATATCGTCGTTGATAGTCCAAAACCGCGTAACTAACATTGTTAAATACCGCGTATGTGCAAAAAAATCAAAATTGACATTTCGCACCTGTAGGTAGCTGATTGTGATTGGCATCGACGCGTATGAGAAATATTTGAATTGACCAATGGGAAGACGAGTAAATGAAATGCAACGATACCGCGGATCTATCGTCGAACAAGTTTCAACCTGAATTCCGCGTATCTGCGCAGATTGCTAAGAGTGTGATAGGATTTGTGTGGCGCTCCGGAAGAAAATAGTTTTTTTAATAGATTTACGGGACCGGACGGACTGCACAACTTCTGGCTCAAATGGCTAAGTAGTTCACACACTCGCCTGGCATCTCAATTCCAGTCATGCTTAGAGTCTGGGTCGCTACCAGAGTTTCTTACAACGGGTGTTACCCACCTGCTCCATAAGTCAGGTAGTCCTACGGAACCCAAGAATTATAGACCGATCACGTGTTTATCGACGGTCTATAAACTTCTTACATCCATTTTGAGAGAGAAAATTAACAAACACATCGATAGTAATTCTATTATGTCCTCTCAGAGTGGATGTAGGAACGGGTCCCGTGGTACTAAGGAGCTACTCCTCATCGACATGGCCATTAGCCAACAGGTTCGTCGATCCCGCAAGGATCTGTCGACATGCTGGATAGATTACAAGAAGGCCTACGACTCTGTGCCACATACATGGCTCATGAGGGTGCTGGAGTTGTACAAGATTGATGCAACTCTACGCGCCTTTCTTGAGTCGTGTATGGGGCAATGGAGGACGGTGCTTCGATATCCAGGATGTCGACAGATCCAGGGGAACGATGAGCCTGTATGGATTAAACGGGGAATATTTCAGGGCGACAGTCGTGAGTCCACTTTGGTTCTGTCTGGCCCTGAATCCTCTAAGCACATTGCTGGAGGATTCAGGCCTAGGCTACCGGTTGAGGAGAGGTGGTCAGGTCATATCTCACCTTCTTTACATGGATGATCTGAAACTCTTTGCCCCTAACAAATTGCAACTGATGAAGCTACTGAAAGTAACTGAAACTTTTAGTAGCGCCATCAGAATGGAATTTGGTGTGGACAAATGTGCAGTCATGTATGTAAAGCGAGGAGAGATTATGGAATCCTAGGGAATCCAACTCTCGGATTCCATACACCTCAGATCTCTCTCCTCATCAGAAAAATATAAGTATTTGGGTATGTCGGAAGCGTTAGGCATTAACGTAGCTGACATGAAGCAATCGTTGAGGAAACGCTTCTTCGGTCGCCTGAAGAAGGTATTAAAGAGCCTTCTTTCGGGCGGAAACAAGGTGCGCGCCTTCAACTTCAACTTTTTAAAATACATTTTTTGTGATTGTTAAAATTACTTTATAAATAGTGAACAGTGTCACTGTCAACACTGATTACTTTTTGACTGAGTTTTGATTGTTTTGTTAATTTTTTTGTAGTGGTGGAATAATTATGATTAAAATGATTAATGTGCAATGATTGGAATACTAAATAATATGAAATGAATCGTTAATTGAGTTTAGAGTATTATTATATTTTATTAACAATTCCGCGTAAGTACTGATAATGATCCAGAACTGTTAGAAAAAATACAGCGTAAGTGACTTTGTAAACCAACTAATAGCAATATTAACTTTAAAATTAGTACATTAGTTAAAGGAGGACGAAATAGTTCTAAAACACAAGTTCGTTCGAAATTCGGCTGATTCGTTGTTTAGAAAATTAGTTTTTTGGCCCTCCTGTAAAGTTGCAAAGATGTACTTACGCGGTATTTAACAATGTTAGTTACGCGGTATTGGACTATCAACGACGATATAACTTTTCTGCACTGTTTTGGTTCTAAGCAGAAAAGACATCCTTTGTGATCGGTTTTGTAGTGATTAATGATAACATTACTGCGTAGTTGAAAGAAAATAGTATAATTATTTCATTGCGAGTGCGGAATGCCTGTCATTGCAAAGAGTTCCGACAAATGTCTACCCGAGCCGAGGCGCAGCCGAAGGTGAGGGTTGACAGTCGGAATAAGTTGCAATGACGGTTCCGCACGTGTATTGAACAACTATTTTTAATACAGTTGCGAAGAAATGAAGCAATTTAATAAAGAAAATTTTTGGAAAATGGCGCCAACAGTAAAAGAATATTAGCAGAGTTTTTTTTTTGTTTTCTTCACTCATTCTGGGTAGGCATAGGGCATGCCCATACAGCCAAGTCTTCAGTAGTTTTTTTTATTGATATGAAATGAAAATGAAATGAAACCTAACCTAACTCATTGAATCAAATCATTAAATCTGATATTGAAACAAATTAGTAGCTTCGTTTTAGAAATATTTGCATGAATCATTAAAACATCTATGATTTTTTTTTAGTAAAAACTCCGTAGTTGTTTTTTTTTTTTTTCGTTTTAATAGACATTATTTTGACAGTTGGGAAAGAGTACGCACGAGTTCGGGAAAGGTAAAGAAAAAGCTCGAGTGTGTAATAGCCCACATCCCGAATGCTATACGTCCCTGCAATACGCCACTTTTTGAGCAACTGTATTAAAAAATGTTTTACGTGCAATTTCAACAAAATTGTTGGATTGTTTTAATATAAGACTTGAAAATTGTAGAGGCAAGGGCGGCAAAAACTTTACAGCCTATACCTTGAAAATTTGTAAATCTGCCACTGCCTGCAGGTTTCTACCTTACCATACCTACCTTATTTTTGATTAGCTATGGGCAGTTCTAGTAATTCTAGTCACTCAGGTAGGTAATGCAAGCTCATTGTGTTTTTATCGAGACGCAGCGATACTTGCACGTTTTTAGATAGGATCAGTACTAAAATGTCTCTAATACTACGATTATCTATTATTGGTCGTTGATAAGGTAAAGCTATTTATTTATGCAGTGCGTTTTTATCTCAGAATATTACTCGTATTAGGTAGTATTGGTTTCAGTCGCATTTATTGTATTTAGCGTTGTTTATAAAAGCTCGCAAAACTGCTGGTAGAAAAGTTATTTCCAAAAGGCAGGTAGGATTTACGTTTCCTATTTTTTGGCAGGCCGCTCTATCCGTGATACGAATACCTATACAATTTTATTGGTATAAGGTACAAAGACATTTTCTCGGTTGAAGAAGAGTAGGTACCTACTATATAACAATTTGTTAGAATTTAGGCAATAAACATTTCAATAAAAACACACTGTATAACTGTAACAATATTAAAGTTTATAAATTATTATACATTACTTTATCTTAATGACTCAAGTCACTTTTAAGGTACCTAATAATATCACTACCTAAATATTCAATCAAAGAGTTTAATATATACTTACTGCCTTAGGTATTTCTAGTCGCATTTTATTGATTGGATAATAATCAATATTTAAAAGCGTTGACGATAGGTACAATAAATACATACATATGTGTAAATGCATAAAACATGTAGGTACATAATCTCAGATCAAAAGAAATAAGTCTTCATTTATTTAGACAAAAATATTAAATCACATCTAATCGGACGATAGTAATATTACAGGGTAAAATTATACGTAGGTATCTAAGTAGTAATTATACTAATTTATTAAAGCTTGATAACAATACTATTTAGATTGATGAGCGCAGTTACGTTAGATGTTGGGGACATTCCAAAGAACTCAGTTCATCGAACTCGGTGCCGAACAATAGCAATAAATGCTTGCGATCTTTCATGACTTTTATTACCGAACGAAAAATCCTTTTGTATAAAGTAAAATTAAGTTCACAGTCTATAAATTTCAAGATACTAAGGAAAATGATGCTTAGGCACATAATTATTTTCTCAAACCTAAATCATATTCGAGAATATACGTAGTCTACCTAAATATTTACCCAGCTTTAGGTAAAATTGTTCGAGTGAATAAAAACAGGGGTACGAAGTAGAAACAAGGGGAATGACAGGGTGCTCAACCTGATTGTGGAGTAACTTGTTTACTCGGGTCATGAAAATCGAGCTGTGTTGTAACTTGTAATATTACATTGTAATTTAAAACGAATTTAATCACTTGGTACGTCTTTTAAAACATTTCAATGTAGTCATGTACCTTTTTACTCGACTGCGACGCAAAGGAGGATAATGTGTTTATCAGTCTATGTGTATGTTTGTCCCTTTGTGGCGCTCTAGTGCCTAAACGCGTAGGCCGATTTCAATGATTTCTTACGTTAAACGATTTGTTTTAGTCTTGCGAGTTTCACTAATACACACATCAAAAGTGTCTAGGGATCAATATATATTTTTGCAATAACTTTTCTCCTGATTGATATTAATTAAAATTTTCTTTAAGGATTCATCAAATAAAGTGTTTTCGTTTGTCACAGTAACGATAAACCAAGTCACCTTTGCATTAATAAAGAAATTTGCCATTTTCTAATAAAGGCATTTTTGACATTTGAACCACTAACATTAAAGTTCGAAAAAAAAACTGAAATAACAGTTTTCTTTAAAATTTTATTGGGTAACTTAAACAATTAATAATCCGTGTTTCTACCGCGAACACTAACAACACAAGAACATCGGTTTGGCATACTCAAAATGAGTTCATCCAAATCACGCTGTGGAATGGCCGCCCATGTTCGTTGCAACAACAAAAAAAGGTCTTCTTGCGACTGGATACCCTCCATATTCGGCAGAGCTCTTCTCTGTAGCATATCCCATGCATGCTCAATCGGGTTCAAGTCTGGCGACTGAGCAGGCCAGGGCAGGACATTGATGTTAGCTGCGGCGAGAGTCTGTCTTACAACTCTTGCGGTGTGCGGTCGTGCATTATCATGCATTAACTGAAATAAGGGACCGATTTGCACTTGTAGAGGAACGATGACGTCTGATACAATCGTCTCAGCATAAATTTGAGCGTTGAGGTTGCCTCTGATCCAAATCAACTCAGTTCTTCCGCCGATCCAAATACCCGCCCATACCATGATGGTTCCACCACTATAAGGATGGACTTCCTGGCAGGATTTTAATCGCTGTTGGCGGCCAGGGGTTCTCCAGTGTCGTATACGTCTTGTATCCGGTCTCATACCAAAACGAGACTCATCAGAAAAGCACACGAAACGCCATTGTTCTTCTGCCCAATTTCTGTGTTCAAGAGCCCATTGATATCGAATCCTACGATTGTGCATTGCTATAGGTGGTACCCGAAGCGGTCTTCGGGAATGAAGGTTCACTTCATGCAAGCGGTTTCTGACTGTTTGGTCGCTAATTAAGTTCCCTGAAGAGTGATGAAGCCTCACGGCTAACATCATGGCGGTTATTGTTGGAGCTCTTCGAGTTAAGATTTGAATGTATCGGTCTTGTCTCCGTGTGGTGCAGCGATACCGTCCTCCATGGCGCTCAGCCACGGTACCAGTGCTTCGGTAACGTGTCCAAAGTCGACTGATAACACTCTGACTTGTATTCAGAGCTAAAGCCACAGTACGTTGCCGGGAACCAGCTTCTATCATTCCCACGGCTCTGAGCATTTCTTCCCTGCTTAAATGACGTCGCCGCTCCATAATAACGTTGGTTTTAATCAGTAGTAGGGAAACAGTAGCACTAATAATGTCTTCAATGCGTTGTATGTTTTTATAGGGAAAATATTGACAGCTGATTTTCATCTTTTAATCGAATTTGATTCACAGTTCCTGATTCAAATTATGAAATGCACCAAAAAGGATCCATATAAATTTATAAAATCATAAATTTATTACAAAGCCACATCTCAATCTCAAGAAATCCGCATAAAAATGCTTGATCCCTAGACACTTTTGATGTGTGTAGTTTTGCCAGGTCCGATTGGATTAAAATCGGGGCAGAAGGTAAAAAAGGTGCACGCTTCGTGTTGGTCGTTTCGTTTTACAATATTTCTGTTACAGCGTTAGTACTTAAGTATGGGAAGACATCGTAGGAGCGACAATAAGTCGTTGCTTACTACAAAACGTAGAACGAGATAAAAAGAAGAAGAAGAAGACTAGAGAAAGCAGCATTGAACTAAAAAGGCTGAAAAAAAAAAGAAGATAAATATACCCGATTTCAGTGAAAAAACTGAAAAGCGAAAAAAACAAACACGTTTCAATCTTTTCCTTTTTTCGGTATGTTAGGTCTAGTGGTTACTTTTGCTTCCTGCACAATGTACCTATTACTACCGTTCATATGTAAGTTTAACTAGGTACCTAAGTCACTTATTATAGGTATTAGAGACCAACTTTTAACAGTCTTTTTCAAACTCTATAGATGTCTAATTTTATAAGCAAAAAGTTAATTAAGGAATGGTTAAAGATATCGTAGTGCTAACAGAACAGTATGTTTACAAATTGATTAAATACGGTAGGTAAGTAATGTGTGGGTATTGTTGTGTCCCGGCCGAGATTGGACCCAGATAGATGACTATTATTTATTACTATTACATGTTTGGCCGTGGCAACCCTCAACCTAGCGATTAACGCTGTTGTTAACGTGAGTTAGAAAAAAAACCATATTATGTTCATATGAGAAAATGAGTCGGTATTATGGTGTTACATTACTGTCAGAACGTAACATAATCAACCTATAATGTCCGCAGGGACTTTGGGACCGTTACCCTCTACGCGGACCTAAATACGAGGAAATCTCTGGAAGGTATAAATATTTCTGGGTTCGCGCAAGTAAAGAACTCGCAAGCGTAGCATCACGAGCCAATCACTAGCACCGAGTTCGATGGTAAGAATTACCTACAATTCAGCAATCAACAAAACCGTTTCAAATCTGGCTAACAAAATCTTTCAAAAATTATCTTCATCTGATAAAATTATTTCAATTAAATGATTGATCCTTAAGAAATCTACTGTTGTTTTTAAAATTTTCTAGATGCAGATAATATACGTTTAAAAATATTTCAGGAAAAGTTAATTTTTGAATGAATGCTTTGTTTCTGGGTTAGATTTAAAAGTCTTGACTTGAACAGTTGTGTGTGTCGAATAGTTTGGGAGCAACGTCTTCGTAGGGCGCGACACGAGCAGACGCAAGGTCCCGCGCGACGCGCTCTGCGGCCCCCATCACGCGGAGCAGGTTGAGCCCCGCTAACTTCCGAAGTTCCTCTATGCTCCACCCCTCTTCCATCAACTCGGCGAACAGCAGCGGATACGACGACACGTCCTCCAGTCCTTGAGGTGTACTGTATGATAAGCATTGTTTATAAGATTAATGTCAGACGCGTATATATACATTTTGTATTACGTAGGCAGACACTAACCGTCCCTACTAAACAAACCCGCTTCAGAATAATGACAAATGTCTGCGTATAAAAAATAAACCCTTTGAAAAATATACAGCGTTTATGTAAACAATATCATTTTGATTTAAAAAGTTATAAGGAAGAAAACGTCCGTAGTTTTAACAGCCTCCCAAACTATTAAACTTTGGTTCAAAGCTTTATCCTTTATAAAGCTTCATGCTTTTGGGATTTAGAATGTTATTGCTTTTAGAGCGGTAAAATTTCAAAATGTTTTGGGTGAGGTGCTGTTTCTGTCGTAGTTTATGCTGTATAGAATATGACTGCCTATTTCAAATACTTTTGCCTATTTAATATTTCGTATTAGGTAAAAAAACCATGTCTGCAGAGGTATGTCGGAGATAGCTACATATCGCAATATGTACTCACTAATTAATGCCGTCGTAGCCCGCGCCAAGGCCCACACTGTCCACACCGGCTACATCCCTTATATGATTAATGTGTGCTGTAAGACAAAGTATCGGTTAATTAATGGCCTTCAGAGAGAGTACTTATTTACTGTTACATTTTTAGACGTAACAAGAACCAAAAAAATACGGAACAACCGCAATATTTTGACACCTCCAAGGAAGAAAGGATGGAATAGCATGGAAGACATGATAAGAGGGAGGAAGATGGTGTATTTACTGGGATGAGTGAGGGTTAAATGTCTGCTTACCAATGGCATCCTGAACGGTCGCGGTGTCCTTACAAGTGAGGAATGAGGTGTAGAAGTTGACCATGATAAGGCCCTTGTTGGCGGCGAGAAGGCGCAGCACGGTGTCGGGCACGTTGCGCGTCACGTTGCACAACGCGCGCGCCGACGAGTGCGAGAAGAGCACGGGCGCGCGCGAAACCGCCAGCGCGTCGCGCATCGTGCGCTCCGACACGTGCGACAAGTCCACCAACATGCCCAGACGATTCATTTCCTTCACCACTATCTGTCCGACCGATCAATAACAATTTGTTAACATAAGACTGATGACAGCAAAAGAGGAAGCCTAAAAAAAGAAAAATGCGTGTTTGCTCCAACCACTTTAATTGGGTTTTGTCGGTTATTGAAGTATAAAAGCTTAAGTACCATAATACGCCATTTAATTATAGGACGAAAAAAAAATTGTTTTCAAACACGTCGGTATAACCTATTGAAATGAACTGCAAACACAGTTCCGGCAGCTCCCGGCCGTTTGCATATTTATCATAAAGTAAGTCTCTATTGTTCCAGTCGCTTTTGAAGTTCGTATGAGTTTGCGTTGCTTTAAATTAATTGCTAACTTCTTAGAACCTTTGTGGCTGTGAATTCAGAAAGCTGACAAATTTTCGTAGTTAGTTTTATAGTTTCTGACGTCAATGTCAGCACTGTCAGCCATTTAGTTCTATAGGTAGCATTTCATTGTGTGTAGGTACATCTTTTACCCTAAATAACAGACTAATAAATGATTTACTGGGAGAGTTTCTAGCTAGACGGTGCCTAGGGTACCCGAGTTTTCAGTAGCCATTTTCAATTAAGTATATAAACAGTGTCTAAATACGTACAAAGTGATCTGATAACCGAGAATTGCCAAGTTCGGTATCATAAAGCTTTTACGGAATGAAAGAGAAGTATCAAGAATAAAAGTTATCCTATCACTCTTGGAGTGAACTAACAAGATTGGTACCCGGTGATCGTAAATGATGGGCTAACAACCAGCCACTACTTTTAGTTTATAGCCATCTGAAATTCAGCACTGTTGCGCTGCCGTCTCTCCTTAAGATAAGTACCGCTTTGGGTTGTTTCCTACGTTAAGAAAGTAGAAGCAACTTGTATTGCCACTTTTAACTTGCGAGCGCATGCAGATGATATACAGGGTAGTTAATAAAAACAATAAAGAGAACCGAATTTAGTCAGAACTGTTAAGTAGGATATGTGGCTACAGTTAGCGAAGAGAGTTATTTGTACAGGCAAACATATTTCTCTTTCCACTATGCAAGCTGATGCAAATAATAGCCAATTAGTTGCAAAAAAACATTTTAAATAAGAGACACTGTAAACAGTTCGCTGTCAGAAACTTGTCTACTCATCACTATCACAACATTACTTAAAAGAAGTTTCAAGCTGTATACTTATCTCGTTTTTGGAGCGTACGTACTACCTACTTAAGATAGATTTCAAGTTTGAGCGTAGGACGCAGCCTACGTTGCACGCAGTGTGCAGTTTAAACAAAAGAAAAAATTTCGAAAAGTATCGTTGGAGGTAAACAAAGAACTGCTTTCGCGAGCAGCCTGAGTTCATACAAAGAGAAATATTGCGGTGCGCCAGGATGTTTATGATTATGGCACACTCACTCTACTCGACGTCTCAATCTTTACGGTTGCCTTTTGACTACTTAGCTACGTGTATTTTAATATTCTTTCGTATGCTCCAAGATTGCTCTTTATGAACACATATGTTACTCATATACTATGCAAATTGCTTTGTAAATACTTCATACAGATTTCTTTAAGCCTCGTCCGCTTGCTACAAATTCTTAATAACAGCCAGCATGCTCCTAAGACAATAAATTCTCTCCTAACGAGCTACCATTGTATAGTCTGCAAAGAGGATTATAACTTCATCTAATCTTAAGAGATTTAAGAAAGAATTAAGGGGAGATAACTCACAATTTAAACCCGTAAGAATAATTAAAGTTTTAATGTTTCAGTTCTTTTCAATCTGCATTTTGGGTGTTTTAATAAATGTTTGAATTAATTTTGAAAACAAAAACAAAATCTTCTTTTGATAAAGTTACTTTTAGTTCAAGATTAAGCGTGTAATATAAATTAGTGTACAAACAATATTACTATATTCTTTTTCCCTAACATACATATGGATCGGAGGAAATAATAATCGAAAACATTCAGGTAATTTTTCGTTAGTACGTACGTCGCCTAGCAAAAGAATTGGATTAGTAAAAGATAAACATGTATATGCTGTTAATTTTGTGTTTCTCCTTTTCATAAAACAATAATTGAATACGTTAGTTAACACGTGGTGGACAGACGATCTCGTTAAAGTGGCCGGAAGAAACTGGATAGCCATGACACATAACCGCCAAAAGTGGAGAGATTTGGAAGAGACCTACACTCAGCATTGGGTTAATCACGTGATGTAATTTGAAATGGCATCACAGACTTCTTTACAGAACCTAGAAATACAGGGTCTTATACCCTGTATTTACAGGTTCTCAGAACATGTTCTGTTACCATGAATGAAGTGTGTATAGTTAAAAAATTTGTGTGTAAATTCCGTGGCATCGTAGCCGATCGTAACCCCGCGTAGCTGATCGTAGCAGTCACCGTAGCAGGACTTGTGAATTTGTTTTTTTAATTAATTATAAAATATATTTTGTAACTTTTATTTCTATTATAATAAGATTAATTATATTATTTTTGTATATTCGTAGAAATAATTCAAAATGTAATAGTTTATATTAAATATTTTAATATAAAAAAACCATTCTAAAAAATTGTATATAAATATTTTTTTGACTTCGATTAGATCCTTACTACAACCAATGAACCTGTCTAGAATCTTTTAATAAACATAATGGACAGTTTTAATCGTTGTTTTATGTTTTTTTTTGTACCGTAGGTGATCGTAGTCACGCGTAGCTATGCGTAGCAGTATTTTATTCCCGATTAGACACTAACGACGCTCCTACAACCTGTCTATATGTATAGTTTTACTGTCGTAGTTGTATTTATCATAGATACGAGTAACTGATTCGTAGCACTTATCGTAGCTAGCAGGATATATATTTAGCTGCCGAATTAGAACCTAACCATACATATTAAAACCCTGTCTATATACATTTGTGTAAACGATTTTCTTAATGTCATATCGGGCCCAAGCTACGTGTAGGTATGAAAGACTTCCCACAAGTCAAGAACATGTCTTTATTAATTTCAACCAGTTTTGTGATTGGCGTAGCATCGTAGCCGACTGTAGCCATGCGTAGTTGTTCGTAGCACACGTCGTAGCAGGATCTTTGCCTCATGCCAACCAATTTCTTTTAATATTTTTTTTTTATGTTTTCAATGCAGTAGGACTTACCTTTCCAAAAGGGGTGAGTCCGCCTCGCGGCGACGGCTCAGGTTTATCTGCGGAAGCACACTCGGCCCAGGGCGTGTCGCAGGTGGACGTGAGCGTAAGGTATCGGACACCCACTTGGTACAGCGTCCTCAGCACGCCGAGCGAGCCGCCGATCGCGTGCCCCCCCTCCACTCCCACTAATGAACACAGCCTGTGGTTGGCGTGCGCCGAAATTATATCTGTGACAATAGACAATCGACGTTACAACTATATCTGATTGATGTTCAATAATTATCTACACCTATGTATGTCTTTCTCTTTTGGGGATTTTTTTTGTTGTTTACATCTCTACTCAATTAAATGTAAAGATGTGATTTATGCATTTGAATAATTGTTGCAAAATATTTCGGCAGCGGCAGCTCAGAAATAAATGTAGCAAATACCTATCTCTGCATATGTATAGGTTGAAATACTTGATGGAGAATCCAAAAAAAAAGTCCAAAACACTGTGAAAAGATTTCACCGAGTTCAGGACTTTAATGTATTGTAAATGGAAACCTAGAAGTTTCAAGTGTCTGATGGACAGTATTACCACTTGTGTTGTCGAAGCAAGTTCATTCTTTTTTATTTTCTTTGTGATCGAATGAAGAGAAACACGAAGAAAGATCGTCGAATTTAATAAAGCTAGGGGACGCCAGGATTTTTTTTATACAAGTGCTTTTTCTTCATCTTTTGGTCCAAGGAAAACAAAACATCAAACAGATTGAGCGTATATTGTTACTTTTGTTTTAATCAAACAAAATGTCCTTGGTACCCTGTGTTCCGTGTTTCACCTGGCTTTGATTTGTGTGCACAATTGCATAATTCCCCTCCGTCTTCGGCACAGCGCGACATTGTTCGCAATCCAAATTGATATACTTAGCGTGATTAATGACCTGAAGCGATAAGGAATTCCAATAGATGTTCTAGAGCCAAGTGTTAATCTTCATCACTCACACATAAACCGATCTCTGCTCCATATGTCCGCTTTGCTTTATATTACGCTGCACTGATATATTGTATTGATATGAACATATTCAAACATGTTCACAAACTGTTTCAGAGTGTAGACATAATTATGTACAAATATTGTATTTATTTAATGTGAAAATTAATTCATCAACTAAAATACGTACGTCAAAAGCATTAACGAGGCTTCGTGTTACTGAATGTATTATGAAGTAATTTAGAGTTGACTCTAAAATTTATGTAATTGTTCATTGACATTCTGCATTGCAGTAATCTGCTAAATGAGGTGTACACTGTACAGCTTCATTTCGTTTATATTAGAAAGTACAGGATTCATTAAAACATTTTTTGTAATATTCACTACTCAGTTATTCGTTAATTAAAGTTCCAGGTTCGCCGAAATTTACTGAACTTGAAATCACGTTTTTGCTTACGAACAATAAGCGAAATAAGTCTAAAAGCCGTTTATTTTAATTGGGTTCATTTGAATTATAAAAAAAACAATGAAGCTAAAGGAAATGCACGAATTAATTCACAGTTTAATTTTTTAAAGGCTACGAAGTTAAAACAATGGGTTTCTCATGCTAATACACCTTACGCATTTACATTTGTCCTTTTCAGATTGCCGTGGGTACCTATAAAACATGTTTAGGAAAGTAAGTACCTAGACAATAGGAAAGTAACTATACAAGATTTGTACAAATCACTGCAGTTTCTCGGTTGCCAGGTCGGGGGTTACCTTCAGCGGAGGTGCAGAGCGTCAGCTGCGGATGGTACTTGTCCGTGAGCCTCTGTATCAAGTCGATCTGTTCGAACGTGAGCTGCACGGCGTCGCGATGCTGCGCGTCACACGGCACGTACGCCGCCCAAAACTGGCGACAGACGATCACTCTGACATACAACTGATTAAATATCACGCACGACTTGAGCAATGCTTGAGCGGAATTTTAAATCCCACTGATATACCGATACAGTGAACCGACAAAGATTCCATAATGGAATCAGTGATGCTGATGGCAAACGTGAGGCCACAGGCGGTTAACTCGCTGCCACCACATATTGTATTATGTACGTTACACTAACACATCAATCTCGTGGAATTGTGCGATGGAGTTGAAACAATTAGCTCACTATCATTTCTGTTTCGGTTCATTGTACCGTGTCCATGATATTATTATAGTTGCTTACATAATAACACAATCATGGAATTATTCCTTTGACTTAAATAATTGACTCGGTTAATATCTGCTGAGAATATTATGTAAAGTAACTGAGAATCAGTAGTCGGATGAGAAGATTGGAATTGCATTTGCTATAGAAAAAACAGTAAATTATTTTCCCAATTTCAAAAAGAGTTGATATTTTTATCATTTGTTAAAATTCAAGTATGACTGGTAACACATTGTTAATTAAATAATGTCGGTTAACCTATACCAATATCTTTTGATGCCTCAATAATGTGGGCGTTATGATCCAAGCGGTACATATTAATCTTGTCGAGGGATTACGTCGAAATGGCCTACTTTATTAAATGCACAATTAATTAAATCGTGCGGTTTATGGAATTCGCTCACCTGGGCGGCGACTCGGCCCTGTTTGAGTCTCGGCAGGTCCGTGTGGCTCCACGAACTTGTTGCCCACGGGGAGATCGTCCGCAAGTCCTCGTCGAAACTATGCGGATTTATTATATTATTAGACGATTATTCTCTCGTCGAAAACTGTGCGGTGGTAGAACACTATGTGGATATGTTCATTATTATATAGTAGATTGATAAATTGGTTGAATTAATAGAAAGTTAGGGAGTATCTGAAAATTTTGCCAACCTAATATTCATATACTGAATTCACTTTAAATATCTTCATTCGCTCTAAAAGTCAGTAAATATTTTTATTGCAAATGTTTTAACGAGGTGGTATTTTTAGGACGGCTACAAAAAATAAATTTCCTAACAAACTAAGGCACCCACACAGTGTGATTGTCACGAGTAAGCGTCGTGGACGTCATTAGACAAAATCTAAAATCTAACAAAAAGAAAACAATGTAGCTATAAGCCGCGTGCACGCTTCGCTCTCGCACGACAAGCGCTCATAAGACGTACGTCATGGCTCCATGGGACGCACGACATGCGTCCATGAGACGCACTGTCCCCATGAAGAACACGGTCATCAGAGCCTTAGCCACAACGAGGATTCCTTTCGGTTCTTTTCCACAGGACGCACTAATTAGACCCTAGTCCTGCTTGAAATTAAGTTTTATTTAGTTGACAACGGTTTGTGTTTCAGTTCGTAATAGTGACAAGCTATCTATTGAATTATTTAGAAATTGAAATTTCACGAAATTCTTAAATGATGTTGTTAAAATAATGAAATAAAGAACGTGGGTGTCTTTTTACTTAGATCGCTATTTGAAATATGTGTCGTATAACAAATTGTAGGTGAGTTCAATGATTCATCTGAAGAGGAAACTTTGTAAACAATTCACATTTAGAATAGCTAATATCACAAAAAAAAACTTTTATCTACATACTTTCGTGTGGAAATGTAAGCGAATTTTAAGATTCGTAAAACTGGAGAAATCTAGCAAACACTGGTAGCAGAATCGAATCTCGCACCGCACGCGTCCCCAACGACCTGGCATTGAGCCAGACGTCTGTCAAGAAACATTTCAATTCTTTACGCTACGTGTGAACTATGATTTCGTTGTAAGTGCTATTGAACTGAAGCCTTGAATACATAATGTGCAGATTACCTCAGTCACTTAGAGGGCTCTTTCTCGGGAGATGTTACAAAAAATCTCCTAAATCTTTTTAAATTGAACTGCTTGACTTTACCGTGTTTTTTTCCATTATGTAAGATTGTACGTTTTGCATTTTATATTACAGGCTTTCAAGTCGTTTTGCAAATACTCGTATAAGAACATTTAAATCACTACGGTTTCCATGTTATCCACAAACGCTATGCCGTCACTGACCGACGTGACCAAATCCGGTTCGGATGTGTCGGTATGTCCAAGAGTAACACCCACATTCAGCTAATCCTTTACACGTATTTTTTTTGGATTTACCGCACGGACCCTTTACTTAATCTGAATGTAAGTGGAGGTGCTTAAGTCCTCACACAGTGAGTTATTTCTAGGAATGTTAGCGCAGAAAATAATAAGTGTTAAAGAAGATCCTGCTTCGATCTAAGTGTGCTTTTACAGTGCTCCAACAAAGTGGTGATTAGCAAGGAAACTCTGCACGTTACAGACTACGCACATTAATGGCAGTAGAACTACGCGGACGGGATATATATACGAGTACAAAAAGTAAAGTTCACCTTTATACCTTGCTGCTAGTGATGTGCCATTGTTTAAAAAATAATTATCGACATCAATCTAGTGAATTTTTAAAAAACTTTCTACACTTAATAAATAGTTCTGACACAGGATTCTTTGGCGGAATTTTATATCTAACGAATATTAATACATTGCTTGCCATAACCAACTCTGAAACGTTTTTTTCGCGTGTAAGTCGTTTCTTGCCGTTTTCCCCACATGTTCAAACCGTTTTGGTATTCAGACTAATAATAATTATATATTTCATCCCGATTTGTATTCAAATTCTAACGAAACATCGATATTGCACATCCCTACTAGCAAGTAACGAGAGCGGCATTACGCCTCACAGATTTTGTTAGCTAGTTTAAAACAGTTGGGTTCAAAGGCTTTTATATTGCACTAAGTGGATTGATTCCCCGCTCATCTCTTATGGGCACCCTGCTGCCGTTGCATATTTGTTTAAGTCCGGTTTATTCAGCTCTTTGATAATACAATACATTCGGGTACGTAAACTCATGATCCTTTGTAGCATGCACGTGTGTACCTTACGAAATAAAAACGAGGACGACTTCATATAAACCCTTTGAAAATTTCTAAACAAGATTTATATAATTTCCTAAACAAATATCGGTATCGTTACGTGTACGTTCGTAGTCGTTATAATTACATTTGGGGCATCCACTGCTACTTTTGACTCTGTACCAGCTGTTATGTATGTTCTGTTATACTGCCGGATAAAGGAAAATTAAGTTTGAAATAGGATGATAGGCATACGTACTTAAAATCCTTAATTCTATTGTGTAGAAATTTTCTTATGTTCCATGGTAGATCGTTGTGGCCGTCTATGAGTGGGGTGTCGTGCAGCAGTCGTTCAGCAAGGCGCAGTCTTTCGTGCAAAGGCGCTCCGGGCGGGGCCCGCAGCGCTAGGGGCCCGGCCACGCATGCTGTCCCAGCCACCAGCACAAGGATCGCCACGCAGCACCAACGCCGGTGCCACACCGATAGACCTACACATTATTTGTTTCAGAAACTACTCAACAAACACTAAACTCCAAATTGTACGACTCATTGAGATATTCAAATGTTTATTCAAATATTCCAGCATTTGTTTTGGAAAGGGAATTGTTTTGGGGCAAAAGTTTCACTTATAGGGGCGAAAGGAATTATTTTGATGAATGGTCGCGGAAATTACATAGCTGTGCTGTTTGAAAACATTGTATTATAAAGTAATTTAGGTGTTTGATATAACGAACTTAGTCCCCCTGATGACCTAATCCAATGGCAAACTAAAATTCTAAACATGAAGGTGAAACATTCAGAATTAAACCTCCCAATTTTAACGTCCACAATAAAATCTATAAAAGCAAGAGCAAACTGATAGGCTTTGTGAAAATCCTATAAAAATAAATTGGGGTCATAGCAATCGGTCGTTACTGTGCTTCCTATAATCTTTCTGTCAGAAGCAAACTTACTCGATCACGACGTCGGAGTCGCGCCCCGGGTGCTGCAGCTTAGCTACATGTTTAGAAACACTACTGGGAAGGCTTTGTGAAATAATAAATATGTCACTGCAGTTTTACTAGCTATTGATACTCTCTATTGGCAAACCATGAGGAAGTCTACTTATTTTGGTCGTTATGACATTGATATGTTGTGTTTATTTTAGTTTCAAGTCAGAATCAATAATACATTCAGTGGGTCATCAAAGAATGTTGATATCGCGATCTATAACTGGGGTTAGGTAATGATAATAAAATTTGCACTAACGAGAAGAGTTTCCAGTGGTGGTGGAACTGTGGCTGGTGGTGGAGGTGGTTCCGGTGGACAGCCACTGCGGCGACTTGCACGCGGCGCACGACGCCACGCGCCCGCCCTGCCCGCGCTCCGTCACGTCGGGCGCCGGTGTGGCACGCTTCTTCCCCTACGCCGTAGCTACGCTTTAGTTCAATCAACACTCTCAAACACGCTCGCTACTTCATATGCTCAATTTAATGTTGTTCAGTGATCGCCCGCAGGGCACACAGGGGCTGGCAAACACCAGCTGCTCTCAGCGTACACCCCGCGATCGACGTGCTCTGCATACATAGCTAGCTATTTGTCCTGTTGGCAAGGACTATTGTTTGGTCTGCTTATAATGCGGTTTAAAAATGAATATCATAACATGTGGACCTTATTAATCATACCTTATTAATGATTAGAACGAGAAGCCATCATTCATTTGCGTCACATGACTCACAAATTTTTTAGGGTTAGGTAGGTACAACTGCACAGTGATAACTTGAACTTGTCATTTTGATTAGGTACTTTTCGATATGGTTTTTGTAACCGGTTTTTTAAATCAATAAAAACTGTTTTTTAAACGTTCCAGTAACTAGGAATTTTTCATGTATACTCCCCACCACGAGAACATATCAATTTTGTAAACACGTTGAGGAGTTCGCAACCTTTGGATTAAAATGATAACCTAATCCGCGAAAACAAAACAATCAAACTGAAACGCATTCAAAACTCGTATGGCGCATGGCGGCCCAAATGTTTGCGTTCCAGTAAGTTAGACGCATTCCATTACCACAAAATATTAGACGACAGAACTTTCTATCGCAAAAATATAACCCGACCAAGTGAAATTGCGCGTTAGTTTCGTACTACACGTAAGTATGTTACTTTAAAGTAATTGGATTTGGGATTATTTGTTTATGATTGAATTGTCGCTACGTAACTTAGTAGAAGTAAAGTAGCGGAAAGTACAGGTAACCTGGGTGCGTTTACAAACATTTAAACTCACATTGACAAACAGCCACCCCTGGAAATTCTATCAATCTGCAGGTGATAAATATTTGTACCGGGGATCGAACCCGCGAAATGCAGCGCAGCAGTCAATCGTTCAGCCACTGCGTCAACCATGCCATAAAAGAAAATTTGTGGAAAGAAGTCAATGAACAGGCCAAATTCTAATTAGGTTATACATATATCTATTTTACTAATATGTGAGCACTGTGTATTATATGACAGGCGGCGTATTATAATTTTAAGTAGCCATATTCTTGGCAAGAATGCAACTGCAAATAATATCTAATTATTACCCTCCAACGTCCTAATCGTTAGATAATGGTTCATTATCCTTTTTGAGTGCGGGGCTATTAGCGACTGCTCTAATTTCTGTAGTTCGAAGCGCTCGCCTCCCTAACCGCATACTCAAAATTGGTGCCCCTATATAGCAACGTAAAGAGCGCTTTAATAACACCTGAACTCTATTAATGTTGAAAACCTAACGAGATGAAAGCTTTACTTAAAAATATATGTAAAAAAATATATTTTAGTTTCTAGTTTAATTTTCGTAGGTCAAAGTAACGCGTAGGTGGCATTCAGGTATTCAGTTCCCAGTAAAATGATTCTCAATCTTGAATTTCATATCATACAATATCTTATTCTTAGTTACCAACGTAGACACTCATCAAGTCCTGAAATACACACCTAAGATTTGGCTCATGACTTATACGACTTCTTTCAATGAATTGTTATATTAACTTACTGCTATGTTTAGGTTTCATAATTTCAATTCTATATTCACATGAACTTTGTGGGATTCGAATCTATAATTGGTCTACTTGTAATCGGTTATTTTTACGAAGAAAGGCAATTAGCCTAAGCCTACACAAGAACAAAAGAATAAAACATTTTTTTACTTATACATTATCCAAGAAAATCCCCGCTATTTGTTTTTTTAAACATGTCTTGGATTGGATAGCTTTTCAGGTAAAAATGTTACACGTACCTTAACATATTTATTTTCAATATAAGGGTTCGTGTATGTAGGTAGGTATAGATAGAGATTAGACTGCTTGCATGACCTAGGTACCTATGTAAGAAAGCTGGTTGCTCTGCCGTTACTGCTGGAATGATTTCAATAAAAAACGTAGTCAATATTACATTGACTGGCTTCACGGAACAACAGAAAAATAAGTTCTCAACTATTTACTTACATGTGTGTCGTAGAAAATGGAAGGTAGTCTGGTATCCTGAGGCGCGTCGCAGGTGCAGAGTGCGTGCGCGCCGCGCGGCCCGCCCATCCCCAGCACATCGCCCTCTGCGAACGTCTGTGCGTCGTCATCCACCAGGTCGCTGCGAGTACTCCTCGACTCCATTGTGCTCTCGTCCCGCGTCCAACTCTCCGATAGTCTATCTCTATACCTTTCACTTGGAAAATCGTTGTATGACATTTGTCTTTTAATACTTTTACACCGACTACGATTGTCTAGAGTAGAAAATTTCGTTCTTTCTAAACCCGGTGAGTTTCTAGTAACGAGTATATCGTTATTGTCAAAACTCCTCATTTTCACCATTTTGTGTGAGGTTCGTCTATTTATATCTGAACTTACATTATAATCTCTCAATTTATCAAAACATTGGTCCACATTCCCGGAAAAATTAGCGTAGGTAGAAGCGTTGCTTTTCATGTCATCCTTTCCTTGATAGCCCGAAGAGGTAAAAATACAACTTTGGCTGTTAACTCTCCTTTGTGACTTGTCTGCCAGTGACAACATCGATGCTTTCTTGAGCGAGCTCGTCGACCCTGATGTTATCTCGGCCAGTTGGACAGCGTTTTGATGTTTTTTTGATATTGCCTCGCCGCCCATCTTTTTTAAGTTAGATAACTTCCTTTTTATCTTTTGCACGAGTGTATTCCTAGGATCGTAAGATATTAACTGTTTTGAAATGTAGTTTGACACCCCAATAGTCCTGCTTTTGTTGTATTTCCTGTCGAGGCTGCGATGTGATCCGATTGCGAGCTGACTCCGGCCGGTGTCCCGTTTGATTCTTTCCAAGTCGTAGATGTTGAGGGTGTGGCCTCGCTGATCGACGTTTCGACGGCAGTTAACAAAATTATTTTGTTGTAAATTGCAATTGCAAACTAGATCAAAGTCATGTTTTGATATGTGTTCATCTAGACATTGTCTCTGTGCGGCGAGGGCGAGGCAAGCTTCGCAGTCTACTCCGAGCAGGAGTTCGAGGCTGGTGTTTCTGATGAAGCCGTCGCTGAATGTGCGCGAGCGGAAGTGAGCGGCATTCTGCGTGAGGCGCGTCTCCCAGTCTGTGGGCGGAGCGGTGGCGGCCGCGCCGGGCCCGCTCGCCTCGCCATCCACCATGGTGGCGGCGTCGCGGTTCACCGTGATGACGCGCGGCTGTCGAAACACACGGCTGTCGCTGCGCACCGAGCTGCGAGACGGCGATGGCGAGGGACGCTTGAAGCTTTCCACTTGAATCATCTCTTATGATTTATTGTATGCGGTGTGAAATATAATGCAACTGGAACAAATAATTAGGTAAATACGTACGCTTCTTTTGAAAATATTGACACTACCCACCCATACGTGCCAGCAAGTAGATTGTATATTGTTGACAAAAAGAGAACCGAGAAGGTACTTTTTTGTTCACGAGAGCATGTAAACAATTGTATCAAAAGTGTTTTAGTAACCTTTACCTTACAATACATTTCTATCGAAAGCGCGGTCAGTTTCAGAGTTACTGGCAAACGCTGCGTATGGAACGTGATGTGAATTCATATTGAAATCAGATCCACGAAATAAAAAAACATATCTTATCAGCGGGCCTGTCGGATTAATAATTCAATATACCATAAATACCTACATGGTTTACATGTATGTAGATATCTGGACTCATAAACAATCCCTCCATTACTCTTGTAACTTTACTTGGGTTGCTCTCAGTTTGGGGGAGAATAATAAACGCGTGTAGTCACAGCTTAATGAGTGATGACACAAAGAGTGTTGAGTTACCGAGATTATACCCAACTTTAGGCACGGTAGCAATGAAAATAAGGTTAACCCAGTATTTTATTTTCACTAAAAGACAATATAAAAGAATATATTGTTATCTAATATATTAGCTAAATACACTTTATATGTAAAATACGAGATTGTACATAGACAAGGGCCATTAACGGCAGTGAGTATCATAACGATCTGTGAATTTCAAAGCCGGGTTTAATTGTTTATTCTGTTACACACCAAACATTTGAGGGCACGGATAATCTCCAATCCAATTTAGATGATTGGCTTAGTATGATACGCAATAAATACCCGAATATTCATTTTATGAAATGTAGGATGACAGCTATGAAGGATAATTCGCAATTTCATACTAAAATTAAGTTTAGTGAGTTTACAGAGGTTATATTGTTGCTTCATGCTGGTATGTGAAAGTTAAGAACTTTTGAGCGAAAAACACTTCTATTTATAATGCGCCCTAAACTTGGGAATTTGATTACAAGTTGAATAGCACCGCGATCATAAAACAGTCAAGTCTATCAATTAACTGGCGTAATTACAGGCTCGTGAGATATTTCTGACATGATGCTTTTGGAACTGCACGTGTCTTTAACGGCGGTGACCATTTACAGGTCAGCTTGTAAGGTAAGCCGTTTAATAACTAACAAGATCAGAGAGACCATTTGTATAAAAAAAGGAGAACAACACTATCAACCAAGTAAGTGAATAATGGTCTCTCCCGAGATTTTTCAAAGTTTACATATTTATCGTGGTCTGCATAAATTTAGCCACATTGCCTGCACAACAAATGAAGGCAGCTGCCTCCAACTGAACTCCGTGTAAATTTATTTCTGTTTTAAATGACCCGAACTCTGACTGCCGACCCTTGGTTTCGTGTTTTTTAACGTTTACTCTACCGTGTAAATTTTGCCTGCTAGTGTACCTAATTATACCTACAGTTTCTTTGTAAACGTAGAAAAGGTTGTTCTTGTGATGTAATTCTACTTCATTATTATCTTCATCTACATTTATTTTATGTTTATTTTCATGAAGATAATTGTACACATTTTTCGAAGAATATAAAACTTATCACTGTAACGGGATATTTACCATGTTTAATATTTGTTTTGAGTTCCCGGTATTTCGATGCAGTTGCAAAGGCCATGATCACGCAAGAATTGATATCCCGTTACATGTGTTATTGAAGTGTTAGCGACCATGTTCGTTTAAAACTAACATAAAACTTTTATTTTACTTTTACTATAATGGCAACAAAACTAGGTTTTACAAAATGTATGCCATTTCAAATGTGAAATGTTCAACTGTGAACATTTTGAAACTTAAAAGAAACATTTTCAAGTGAAATAACTGCAATCATATCTGTGAAAAGAAACATCGAATGTTTCCAAACTACCTCATATCCGTACTGAACTGTACCGCAGAGTATTCGTATTGCTAGAAGATAAAAAAATAAAACTTGTTGCAATTACGTCGGGATACGTGTGGCGTAACAGAACGTAAACAGACATTTTCCATTTTGTGGTGTGTTCTGAACCACGCAACGAGCGAGTACGATACAGTAACTTGTGTAACTTTTTCTTTTGAGTATGTTGGTTGACCACTTGTACCGCTCCGATCGCGCTCTACAAACACCCCTTGTCGGATCCTTGTGACAAAAAAGATTCACAATACAAACAACTGAACAGCCATTTTAAATCATCATCTGCTTTAAAATTGTTTTAGTTAAAAACTTACAAAGATATGCTTCGAGATTTAATTAGTTTTCTTTACAATTTTATACACAAAAGAGCGCCTGAAGGATACCTCGACGTCTTTTTCGATGGTATCGGCATGAAGTTTGGTGTAATTATAGAATGAAAGAGCCTTTCTTTCGTCTGTTTTGCGTTAGTTGGTCCCAATTGCGTAATTTAATTCTTTTTTCGTGTAAGGTAAGTTGGGTACGCTGAAGGGACTAGAAAATGCGATTGTAGGGAAAATTCGCCATTGTTAGGGGAAACCCGCCGCATTCGCAAAAAATGTCCCGCTTGATGACACCGACGCAGGTTGTCTTTGCTCCGACCAGATTACAAGCTAAACTTGTTGTTTGGGCTTTTGCTAATTGGATTCAGTTGTCAACAGTTTTGAAATGACTCAACAACGCACTTAAATAGCCGTAAAATCTGTCCTCCACTATAATAATGTAGTTTGGAGTTTGACCAAGTGCCGCGCATATTTAAAAATCCGCAGCGGCTTCGTATTCAGGATGGTGCCGGAGTGCGATCATAAAGTGGGTGTGTCGGGTCAGTTATTGTTTCCGTCTCCCTATAGAACATGCCTGTACGCTCCGAAAACAAAAGTGGAACTATTCCGGCGAGAGAGTACAACGTGTAAACACGACGCCAGACGAGCACATATTGGAGACAAAACAGGAAGCAATTGACGAGCGCAAACATATTGGGCCGCCATTAGAGAAGAATTACATTACCTACTTTAACAAATTATATCCTAGTGACTGCATCTGGGTCGATAATCTTTATAAACCTTTTAAGAACAAGACAGTTCAACAAGTAAGTCGATCTAGATATAATTCAATAAAAGATTTACAAGCAAAAAGAATCTCACAATATTCGAGCAAATTCAAGTTTCATTCATGTGAAAATCGTGTCCTAAATTTCAATAGCTGTGTACCACTTCTCGGATACGATGGCGGTGACATTCGCGATGCGACAACCGACTGCCGACATCGAGGTGAATGGAAGATCCGTACGAGACGAGACGCAGCCTCCGAGGACGACGGGAATAAGCCATTTCTGTTATATGTTTGTTTGGCTAAGCCACGACAATACAGCTTTTGTGTCGAGCGTACATTTCAACATTCATTATCAACAGATTACTTATGTGCATACTTGCATGCTGAACAAGAAAATGCTCGAAATATTTTAATATTTAAAAGCTTGCATATATGCATTTGAATACAACGTTGTGGATGGTAAATAAGCTTTTATAAGCAGTGTGACTCGACATCAAAGAAAAGGGTGTTGAGGATATTGTTGTGGTGTAAACCAGTATTATTCATAAATCTACATATTTCCCATCAACCAACATATATTGATACATTTTGATGAAACAATTAGGTTACACACATTTAATATTTGAAAATGATTCAAAATCTTGCAAATGCCAGCGGCAGAAAACCGGCACGAGAAGATATTTCAAAGCTGCTTCATCGCCATTGTGAAGACGACGTTAACATAAGTATAACGACCATCATACTATGTGGGTATTATTTCATCCATCTTAATCACAAACGCATATTTCGAAGGACAAAAACAACGAGATTTACCCACATGTGCTACAAATTCCGACGTCTTTAGATAGGCTTTCATTGTTTGACCATCCCTGAACACCGTTCCATTAACAGAATAATGGAAATATCTACGGGAGGGAAAATAAAATGTGGAGAAAGATTTCTCTGCAGGTAACTAAGCGGTCATTTGTAAGCGGTCGAGAAAAATGCTCACTCGTCCAGAAAAAATAATCGAGTGAACGACAACGGGAGATATAACTACGTATTGCGTTTTGTTCAACTGTCGGCGGAGGGAGTTCTCAATTACACAATCAAACTCAAACAATCGACGCGGAATTTTAAATGTCTAGCCACTTTGATGAATTAAATAATTATTGGTACAATACGCTGATTGGCAGCTTACGCCAGCCTACTGATTGGTAATCATTCTCCGCTGTTGTTTCCAATCTACTGTTTGTTCTGATAATAGAAAACGGAGATGAGATTCGATAGGGAAACTCGAAAGTCATTCCACAGTTTTTTTTATTCGGTTAGATGGGTACAAGTAAGAGAATTTCTTTCTTTTAATTATGTTTCATTACATTGATTCAGATCATGCAGCATGTATACATACTCGTCTCAGTTTTACATCGGATAGATATGTTGTACATAAGGGATATTTGCGGTGGGCCAACAAATCTGTAATCTCGTTCGCGGGGAATTGGGGACGTACCATTAAATTAATATCAGTGCTTAATTACGACATTTCAGCTTCCATTTCATAAAAAGTACCCACATTAATTTTTTGCCTTACTTGGTAAGTACTTACAGATGAAAATTTGTAAATGCATGTTCACATTAAGTCACAAGAAAACCCTGTCGAGTGCAATTTGTAATAAAAAAATACAAAGAATTTAAATAAAAAATAATTAAGTACACAAAGGCAGGTTTTAAAAAAACTGCTGCTTGTTATTGAAAGAAAAAACGAAGACAGAACATCTGCAGAATATAAATTACAACTTTTAATATTTACGCTCAACGATATTTGTGTGAAAAGCTCTGTGGTTCCAACAGAGCTTTGGAACATGCAGTGGGCTCCCAAACTTTAGGAAAAAGTTTATAATTTTTCACGCGCCCCTATAATTTAACCAAAAGCAGAGTATGAGAACAATATAAAACATTGATAAATCGTTTTCGAGTTTCGTTACCTTAGTTTATTACGAAGTTTTAAGCCCTCGATATATCTTTGTGATCTGAACATCCATCAACGAATTCAAACACTATTCAAAATATGGTTTTCTATTTAATTTACAAACTTAATTAACCTCAAATAATTACTATAATTACTTAGGTGAGTAATCAAATGTTCTAAACAAAAGAGAAACTTTTAAATAACTGACTTCAAGCGTCTTTACAAACTAATTTATTGTATTTCATTACACAGTTTGTCGTAGTAGCCGAATTTTAATTTATTCTAAAAGTAACGTCAAATAATACAATACTTTTCTTACATTAAAACTTATTTCTTAACTTTTTGTTTGATAATATTATTTAAAAACACCAAAGACAGGTGGAAAATACATTCAAAGTTAACTTCTGTAATTAATTTCATACTTACACGCAAATGAAACATTAACGAACAAATCACGTGAAAGTTTCACAAATATCAATTGTTCCACAGGTGCTCCCCATGATAATTTAATGTGACATTAGTCTCGTCATTTGAACACAATGGTGCCCGTATTAACAACGGCATGCTTTTAATAGCGTCGCGTAGCCGAGCCCGGTGCTACGGGTGGAAGGTTACATTAGGCGCGCTACGACCGCTACGAGTCAGAGCTACGGACGTGCTACGCGTGGTTATAAGGCTGCGACGGGATCGCGAGTGACGCCGGGCACGAGCGGCCGCGGGAGGCGCGAGGCTCGGACTGGCTGCGCTCGCTGCTCGCTGCGAATAATCCATACCCGAGAGGCGAGGAGGCTGTATTTACCGGACCGAAGGGCGGTCGGGCGAGCGAGCTCGACTGCTCTCGCCGCCGCGCCGCGCCGCAGCCGCCCGCGACGGCTGCGTTGCACGCCACGCTCCTTCATGTTGACACAATTTCAAATAATGTCACATAATTTAGGGTCCGTACACTGATTGCGCTTCGCACGGTTACGTAAAACCTCCATCGATGGATCTGTCAAACGTTAAGCGATTTAATTTTTAACGCTGACTCTCTTAATTGAGTTTCAAAACTAATGTAACTTTGATCAAACTCAAATAGTCAGTCGAATAAGTCACGTATTAATTCTAAATCACAACGTTCATTAATTGAATATACCTATCTTATTTAATTAAAATTCACAAAAAAATGGTAGGAATTTATTACTTCGACTTTCAAAATAGTGATTATTAGGTAAAAAGTTAAGAGCAAGGAGATAAGTCTCAAACTATAAAAATTATGGTAAAGAGGTAGAGAGAAAGGGGAGAGAGGTAGGTAGGATATACCTGACTGCGTGCTTATCTAACTTACAAAGAGTTGAGAAAAGTTGAATTTGCAAGTTTAAAAGGCATGTTTTACCACCTGAGATAAGCGACAACTGGGGATAAATTCAAAAGTAGGATCCGAGAATAGTATAGGTAGGTAACATTACTTTAACCTTATTTGAGTGTAACCAGAAATCGTATAGTTAAAGTAATTAGTATAATTCACATTACCAAACCAAAAGTTTAAGCAAGTAGCTAGTGACAAACATTACTTAAAAATTCTTGTGCTTCGCTTAGGTACATAATTAAATTTGCAAAGCTTTAAAATCTTTGTGCACGTAACGTGACTTTGTTTACACGATACAATATAGGTAACATGTATCCTACACCATAATCACCGCTGCTATATATTTCATTATATGAATGTCTGAGGGCGGAGGCAACATAAATCACACCTACGGTTAAGGTAAATCATAAAGATGCGATCGGTAATATCGTTTTTATTGCCTCCTCTTGTAATTTAGCAAATTCGTCATTAGCACCTATAATAACGGAATTATGAGGGTATTCCGATCTTTTGTCAAAGGAAATGAGGGTAATCGTGTCCTACACGACTATGGATTTTGAAGTTAGGGTAATTAAGTAGCCTTTTGTCATTTTTTGTGCTTGTTCGGAGTTTATTTTGCGCTCGGAATGGAGATAAGCTCCCACGCTTTGAAAACTAACATATGATTACAGTGTTTCTGCCCAATGTTCCATATCATATAAAAGTAGCAGTATATAAGTAATATTTGGAAAAAAATTAAGTCATGACTGAGTTAACTAATAAGAGGAAAATTATTTTTGTATAAATCAAAGAGCAGTTTAAAAAGGTTCTTAAAATTTACCATTTTTATACAAAGTCGAAAAGGGGTGGATCTGCAAATAAAATCCAGAGACGCGAGTTTCTTGTTCTTTGTTGTTCGTATAACAATAAATAAGGTTGACGTGACCGGTTTATTAGTAGCTGCATTAGGTGAGGTAGGTAAGCTCTACGAACAAATGAGATTTCGGGTGTAGGACGCGCGCCTGCAGATAGAATTCCTTAAATGGGACATCTGGAAAAATATGCCAACAAAATAGCGTAAAATATAAATTTGTCGGCCAGTTAGTTCAGTCCAATCGCGGCTATCAGTGCCGAGTCCTGTTTGTTTATTGACCATATCCTTTGTGTCTAAATGGCTTTTGAGAATGATTTAATGTCCGCGCACTCCCGGCCTGCTCCGTTTCGTACAATTTTTATTCATAACCGCAAACAATAACCCTTAGCAAAATCTAAAATGTTCATTTTTATGTTAGGGTTTGAAATGTTTGGAGTCGAACCCAAATATTTTATATTCTGATTTCTGATCAATCCAAAACTTTGGGATAAAGAGTAACGCTGGCTCGTAAAACGTTAAGTTTTATTGCGAAAGGGAAAGTTTTCTGAGAAATATATAAGATTTCTAGCAATTCTTGTAGGAAACGGCGGAAAGGTAAGGTACAGAGTAAAGTGTATGACACGAAGGGCATCGGTGCCTCTTGAGAGTACGGTGAGAGATGTTTGGGTCGCGTCACTGACGTGCTCGCTTATGAATGCTTCACACCCTTTTCAATACAGCCACCAAAAGATTTTACACGTTGATGCTTCTTCAGTAACCTCACGCCATTGTTATTCTAATAGAATTTTTGGAGATGTTTTTGTGGCCATTGTTAACATTTATTTACTTACACGGGCTACACGTTCTTGCAGACTTGAACAAAACATTGTCAAACACACATGACTTGACGCTAGGTATGTACATTATATTTATTCAAGTTCTTTTCATAATATAATAATGGTATAGTTTAGTAGTACACACTTATTCATCAATTGTCAAGATAGCTGACTAAGATATAATCAGAATGACTGTTACATAATGAATTAGATAAATTAACAATACAGCCTACAATACAGTTTCCTAGATAACGAATTCACAAATATTCTAAGACAACTTCGTTCGCTGTCGCTCATTATAAGACATAATATACATATTGAACACCGTGTGAACAAACATCGCAGCTTGTTATCCGCCGTTACTGAACACAGTAACTCTATTAGTAAGGAGCGTTTATGGAGTATAGTTAACCTTAATCCAACATAAGCCTACATAACAGTAAATTAACCAGAGGAATATTGTAGGCAGTGTGAACGTGATCACGTCTCAACCGGCAGACGCTTCACACTGCTATTTTAAAGAATTTTGGTGGTATATGAAACTTAATATCGCGGGTTAATTTTGCGAGCTCCTGCAGGGTTTCAGATTAAAAATTTACACCGTAGACTTAAAACAAAGATGTGCAAGTTCTGGAACCGTATCTAAACAAACATTTATGTTGTTTAAACAACTTCATAACAGTGGGAATCATGAATGTTATTTCTTTTCAAGTATAGGTATGCGGTGGGTGTAAAGCGTAACCACGCCACAGCCACACGCCGCCCAACACGCGCCGCTTATTGTCATAACCAGTATACTGAGATTGATACATTCCAACTCTAAAATGTAAAGCATCGTGTCGAATTGGTGTAAACATATAAATTTGTATCTTGTGCTTACTATAACCCTAGGTACCAAATATTTCAAACAGGTCGGAATAAAAAGGCCGTCAGAGAAAACTGACAGACAGACACCGCTGTGATTCCATTAGTGATTCATTCTGCAAATGGTATGGAACTCTTAAATACGTATCTACCTACAAAAACATACATACCTATATGAAAGATAAACGACATTAATGTAGTTAAGTTTTCGTACGGCCGTGTTTGAGGTCAATAATGAGACGGTCGGTGGATGGGATTGCTCAGCACACATGGGTCTCACCTACTGCGTTTAAATACGCTGGCGACGTGTGGATACTCGACGTAAAAGTAAATGTTTTTACTGTCGACCAAATCGATGTCCCATTCCGAACTTTGTCACCGTATGTACTTACAATGACATTACAAAGTTAAGGGTCGCGGAAGTTCTGTGACAAACTGTGGGAAATACAGTTATCTTGATATAGTTGGAGAAACTAAACGACGAGTGAGAGGTAGCTTTTGTGTTATTATAGGTAGATCCGGTACATATGTATACTTACACGCTAAAACAAAACTTATGTAATTTGATAAACAATAGGCTGAAGTGACGTCGTATTTTATTTTGTCGTGATGAAATTATCTGTTTTATGTGTGTCAGCCGACAGTATTGATTAAATATGTGTCATCATCTTCCTTAAATCATCCTGAATCTCTCACAACTAGTTACCAAAAACCTCCCTTCGCCTGCCGCTTTCTTGGGTCGAACTAATGGTGAACCGTGGACCCCTTTTTGTGCGTTACTTTGTCTTAGTATATTGAAATTAGTATGGCCAGACTACGTCTCAGCTATTCATTAAAAACATGCCTGCTGCTTAACTATTAAACCACTAAACGCGCCACAAAAAGTGTGGTAGCGCACGGCTCCTTTGTGAATTTAAAAACCGGAATACTCACCTTCTCTGACAGATTCGCCCAGTATGTGAAATCGAGTACTTTTAAATAAAAAACAAAGGTTTTTGAAAGATATATCTGATAGTATATTGTAATGTTGTAGCTGTTGCAGTATTGGAAACAATTCTCCGAACTCTAAATACAAAACAAACATGCACCCATCGGCTTGCTGAAATTCTACGAACCTGCCTGGAAACTACTGCCGCCAAAGCTAAGCGTAGAGCAGCACATACAAGTTTATCTACCAAGGAGATTAGAGTTTGTTGTTTTTAGAACTAGTTCTTCGGTCTTTATTATACACTAGCTTTTGTGTTTTCCTTCATTCTAGTGTTCTTCATGACTTATAATAATCAGCGGTATAGACTAATCTGGAATACTGTCTGCCTCGGCAGTATGCTTTATTCAACTCCCTCCAAAGCTGTAACTAAGTTTCAAGCTTCGAAATTTCACTTGCATACTTACGAAACGTGCCTTGATATAAAATTTTACTTGATATATTATGTACCTACATAGATATATCACATCATATATTCAGATAGGGACCTAAGTTAAATAAGTTGTTATATAATGTTGATGTAGAGAGAGAAACCAGGTTTGTGCCTTGTGTTCGTAGACGGCAACTCAACGCAAACATTAATCACGGTACTTCCAGAGTAATGATACCAACACAAGATGTATTCTTTGGCTCGCTAAGTAAACGCACGCCACGAGCTACCGTACCCCAAGACGTCGACTATGTGATCAGCTGAATTAAAATTTTAAAAGTATCGTCGGATACCCAGTCTGGTGTCTTATAACATTCTGAAAGCTAACTTTATTTACTTATACTACCTTACATTACACTGTAAAAGCTTTAATTGTTTTCTTGCAACAACAATCTAAAGCTCGACGATTGTTTTTATTAAGTCTAGAAACATTGTAAGTTAAACATTTTGTTTCGAGGGTCGACAGAACATTCATTTAACAGAGAACTTTTTATGGTTCCGTCAGAAAGAAAACAACCTACACTAATAGGAATTCCTTCGGATACTGTAAATAGGAAGACGTGCAAGGGGAACAATGTTATCGGGATTCATAATATTTTCTCGGACTCGGACTTTACTTTCGGCTTTAGCGGAAAACCTGTTTTTATGTTGGTATTATTGGGTATAAAAGGACTGTGTGGAATGTGAGTCCACATACAATATAATATGTAGTTGAAGATTTTCGGGCTCACAACTGGTAACATATTTTTTGTACAGGACAATATGCTGTGTCTGTTATATTATACTACTTACATCGGGGTTGTAATATGAAGTTTAATAAATATTTAACATTATTAAGGAAAATCATGTAAAAATCTTTTTATTCAGAGTATTCTCTCGATCGTGATATCAATCTGAGTGAAGGTTATTGAATTGCCTGCGATATCTTTACAACTAGCATAATATTTGTGTCTACTATGCGATTGCGTAGCCAAAATAATATACATTATTATATGCTTTATATCCAATAATAAGCAATGTTATCCTATAGAATCCGACAGAATATAATAAGTAGGTACCATATAATACTACTATTCATTAATTTACTTTCTAGTTTGCCAAGGTTTATATATGAGCGCCGGTGCCAAGATATTCCTCTACACATAAGTATGGCTCGGGTTATTATAACTGTAGTCTGCTAATATCCCCTCCGAATCCCCTCTTTACGTCTCAGAGCTGTCAGCCCGAACTGACCTCCAATATCCTATCTGCTATTACAACTAGCGTGGCTAAGATACCGACTTAGGTATAGGTACGTTTAGGCGAAATCGAATGTTCCATTCGAATAATTATTCGATCATAATAACTTATAACCGATGAGTTATTAAAATTTTACAACATATTTAAATGATACGAAGGGTTAAGCGACTATACACAGACAATTCTTTTTTCTTTTGTGAAAATGTTTGTAAGGAAATACGAAACTACATACCTATAGGATTTAGATTGATTAAAAAGGGTCTGTTAGTGTGAATTCACGAAAAGTTGTATCTACATTAAGTTAGGTACAGAGTTTATTGGAAAAATAGTTTGCCCGTTGGAATATTCGAATTTTATTTCAGACTCGATTTTTATTTCTAAACAATCGCTCATCCCTAACCGACACACAAACACATGTTAGGTGAGATCTATGATTTAATGGATTCGAACATAACTACATATATCACACGTGACAGACCAGCAGCCCCACATAAATCATATTGTATTACCTACACATTGCGATTGTAGTTTTCCAAGTTAAAGCCCCGTTGAGCTGACCTCACTTATACTAGTTGTAAAAAAGAATGAATAAAACTTCTATTGAAAAATAACCTTATTTGTTGACGTCTGGTATGTTTGGGAGAAAAATAAATTTGCTCTGTTCGATATAGGGAGCCCCGGGGCACGCGCCAACGACATCTTATTGAATGCAGATCTTTGACTTGATACCCACGTATTTATTTGCACTGTTGTCAGGATTGTCGTTATACAGCCAGTAAAAAGGAGGTTACAAAGAATCTTACTTAAAGGTGAAAGTTTAGATGGACGTTTGTTACTCAATTACGCCCGAACGGCTGAATAGATCTGGATCAAATTCAGCACAGAGATGAATTATAAGCATAAACTAGTATTGTTATAAATTGAATTTGTGCACTACTCACATTAAAACTGGGAGTTTTGTGAAGTAATTGTAATGATTTTGGAACAGTAAAACGCTGTTGGATGTTTTTGTTTATTGTAGGTACTGATTTGATGAATACCGTAGTGTTGTTTTGTATTTTTTTTTTTTTTTGGTTTAAGAACAACTTTATTTCTCATTTTATCTTTAATTCACTTACTGAGAAACATACTAAAATTAAGATTTATAATTCGAGCGCACAGATTATGTGGGTACACAGATAAAAAATAACTTAACTCGATCTTATACATACACACATCAAAAGTGTCTAGGGATCAACATATATTTTTGCAATAACTTTTCTCCTGATTGATATTAATTAAAATTTTCTTTAAGGATTCATCAAATAAAGTGTTTTCGTTTGTCACAGTAACGATAAACCAAGTCACCTTTGCATTAATAAAGAAATTTGCCATTTTCTAATAAAGGGATTTTTGACATTTGAACCACTAACATTAAAGTTCGAAAAAAAGACTGAAATAACAGTTTTCTTTAAAATTTTATTGGGTAACTTAAACAATTAATAATCCGTGTTTCTACCGCGAACACTAACAACACAAGAACATCGGTTTGGCATACTCAAAATGAGTTCATCCAAATCACGCTGTGGAATGGCCGCCCATGTTCGTTGCAACAACAAAAAAAGGTCTTCTTGCGACTGGATACCCTCCATATTCGGCAGAGCTCTTCTCTGTAGCATATCCCATGCATGCTCAATCGGGTTCAAGTCTGGCGACTGAGCAGGCCAGGGCAGGACATTGATGTTAGCTGCGGCGAGAGTCTGTCTTACAACTCTTGCGGTGTGCGGTCGTGCATTATCATGCATTAACTGAAATAAGGGACCGATTTGCACTTGTAGAGGAACGATGACGTCTGATACAATCGTCTCAGCATAAATTTGAGCGTTGAGGTTGCCTCTGATCCAAATCAACTCAGTTCTTCCGCCGATCCAAATACCCGCCCATACCATGATGGTTCCACCACTATAAGGATGGACTTCCTGGCAGGATTTTAATCGCTGTTGGCGTCCAGGGGTTCTCCAGTGTCGTATACGTCTTGTATCCGGTCTCATACCAAAACGAGACTCATCAGAAAAGCACACGAAACGCCATTGTTCTTCTGCCCAATTTCTGTGTTCAAGAGCCCATTGATATCGAATCCTACGATTGTGCATTGCTATAGGTGGTACCCGTAGCGGTCTTCGGGAATGAAGGTTCACTTCATGCAAGCGGTTTCTGACTGTTTGGTCGCTAATTAAGTTCCCTGAAGAGTGATGAAGCCTCACGGCTAACATCATGGCGGTTATTGTTGGAGCTCTTCGAGTTAAGATTTGAATGTATCGGTCTTGTCTCCGTGTGGTGCAGCGATACCGTCCTCCATGGCGCTCAGCCACGGTACCAGTGCTTCGGTAACGTGTCCAAAGTCGACTGATAACACTCTGACTTGTATTCAGAGCTAAAGCCACAGTACGTTGCCGGGAACCAGCTTCTATCATTCCCACGGCTCTGAGCATTTCTTCCCTGCTTAAATGACGTCGCCGCTCCATAATAACGTTGGTTTTAATCAGTAGTAGGGAAACAGTAGCACTAATAATGTCTTCAATGCGTTGTATGTTTTTATAGGGAAAATATTGACAGCTGATTTTCATCTTTTACTCGAATTTGATTCACAGTTCCTGATTCAAATTATGAAATGCACCAAAAAGGATCCATATAAATTTATAAAATCATAAATTTATTACAAAGCCACATCTCAATCTCAAGAAATCCGCATAAAAATGCTTGATCCCTAGACACTTTTGATGTGTGTATTTAACAAAACACAACATGGATGTAGGTTGATTTTTACTAGATGTGGCATTGAGGGCATAGTCTGTAATGAGCAGGTTTGTTACCATTTTGTTTTCAGTTTATTGTCTTATATATATTTTTTTTGGTACATACATGATTTATAATATATTTTGAGTAAGTATTGTTTTTTTTTTTCTATTTTTTTTTTTTTAAACTTGTTTGTATGAATTAATTGTGTGGGCTTTTAGTAACTTTTTGAACCGGGCATAACTTTGTTCTCCTTTTATTGCTGATGGTAATTTATTATAAATTGTAACACCCTCAAACTCCAAATTTCTTCTTCCATAGTTAGTTCTAGGAGGGCGGGTATTTCGGGTTGGCGTCCGCAAATTCAACCCCGAAACTCGTATTATGATGAATAGTATCAAGTAAATAAAGGCACCACATTAAGATAGTTGATTTATTCAGTTAATTTCGTCAACATAATCTGTTTGACGGAATTAACTGAATTAATGAGAGATTGTGGGTTGGCTTTCAACTAAATTTGAGCAGCATTTAGTCCAATTAACAGTGAAATTGAATATGATTCTGTTGTTTTAAAAACGAACTGCATATTTTATGTGAATTTAAGATCTATCCCAATCGGCGTGGGTGTACCTGATGTATGAACGTGGACGAAGCAAAAGGAGTATGTAAGGATCGTAGCAGGTGGCGTACTGTGGTTACTGCCGACCCCCATGGGAAAAAGGCGTGAGTTTATTTATGTACGTGTTAAGATCTACATTTCTAAACATTGGAACGCCATTTACTTTTCCGTGTTTATTAATATGTCTGTCTATGCAATCTTCAAAGAACTGAGTAATGCCAGTATGGACGTGGAAAACGCCATCAGAGGACCACAATGTTTCATTTATTCCGTTCGATCCCAGTTTTAGATCTCACTTTTAGGGGTCCGTAGACGGCAAAATACGGAACCCTTATAGATCCGTCATGTCTGTCTGTCCGTCCGTATGTCAACCAGCTTATACCAAAACTATTAGGACTACACAGTTGAAACTTGGTAGGTTTTCCACCAATCTGCAGCAGTAATTTTGTTTTTCATTAAAAATACTGTGAAAAACAAATTTAGTTTTGCTGTTGAATGTAAATTTACTTATGAATGACCATTCCAAATACTGTTTGGTGCTACGAAGTACGTGTGTGCGAGTAAGACTCGCACTTGGCCGGTTTTTCAGGTATTAGGGATGGGTCCCATTTGCTATTTCCATTAAATGTACCTATCACCTTTTTCACATTTTTTAAAAACATCGTTATATTTGCCTATAGCCAATAGTGTAGTAGTAATTGTTAGAATGTTTACAAACCTTATCCCAAACTGGCTCACCGAGATTCTTTTCCGGTATAAGAATTTCACGTAGGTTTTCCATAGTTGTGTAAATAACAACATATTTTATTTATGGTAACCGTAAGGTATTGCGTGTTGGCAATTGATTTATTGGTAGATCGGGACTTTGAGATGTCCCGCTGCCCACATTATTTACTAAACACATCATACAAATATTATTGGCGCACCATTCGGAAATGGGGATATATTACTAACACCCGCCAATATTTTTGAAGCTTACATAAAATGTACGTTAGCGCCGCGGGTAACCGGTAGGCTTACTTCTGTTTCAGATCAGATTTGTTTTTTTAAACCCTCAATCGCTTTTGATCTGTTAGGCTGATTTTGGTATAGAAATATGTGAAATAGTAGAGGTTACGCTTTACAGGTTGTTTGACGTAAACGATACGTTGCTGTGTGAAGAAAAATAGGAACGCTCTCAATTGTAGATATTAGATAAAGGTACTACGATTTTCAAGATTTTTTTCTACTGCTACGGTGCTGTGTTTCGAAACATTTTGCATCAGTAGCCTCCTAACTTCTAGCGTATACTAGAGGTAACTCTGAATAGCTTGAAGTTTCTACTTTTTATTCATAATCAAATTAGAATACTTTTGTTGTTTTTGGTTCGTTTGACCAGATGTTGAGATTAAGGTATTTTGTGGTAGGTACCTACCGGCTTAGATATTGCACAGAAATTTCGATGTTTTAACATGTCAGCATTGCAATCGTGCGAAGCAGGGCCGGGTCGTTACTTGGTGTCGGTGCAACACATTTTTTCACGTTCTTCTTGTGGGCAGGTCGCTAGTGCCTACATAATAATATTTGATGCATTTTCAAAAAAAAAAACAATAAGTAAATCTGTGCAATAATTTATTAAAAATTAAGAGACAACATTCGTGTAACTATCATTCATTACTAGTCAACTACAGTTTAAAGTTCGTCATTGCTAGGAGCCAAGAGTGATAAGTAAGAGCGTCCCTCATATCCTTGATAGCCAATGGCGTCAGCCCCTTTCAGACACCCCTCCTCGTTTTTGGGTACCTCCATTATTCTGGCCATGGCGTATGCAGTCAGGTCCTCGCAGCACATCATGCCGAGCCACCGGTCAACAAGTTTCATCCTCACATCTGCAAACATTATCAGCGGCTGGGGGTTTGGGCGCGCTGTAATATAAACCATTACTTACTTCTACCCAAAATTAAGTTTGTGCTACTTATCCAGTTTACCTCGCTTTCAGTGGCTAATCTAATCTGTAATGCCCTAATTGCAAACTAGGTAGGAACCTACTTAGTACAGTTTCTAAATTCTGAGAACATGTAGTAGCTATTTAGTAAGTCTAATATAAACTTGAAAAAGAACTGTTGCCTGTAAAATGTTAGTTTCTTTCTTACATAAAAAAAATACTGGACAACAGTTTTAACGACTAAAACAGTAAAGGTCATTAGCAGAAGACCATGAAAACCTGAAAAATAAATGTTTGAAATGCGACCTGTTTATTATCATTATGAGTCAAGTCGAGCGGGAAAAGTTAGGTGCGGAAATGGCAGCGGGGGGAGAGCGGGGCGGGGGCAATATAGCGCACCTTTATTACGCTGCTCTTTTTTGACGATGGCTCGGAAGGCGCCTGGTGTGCCAGCGAAAATGAACAGCACCTCGGTATCAGCCTTCGCGTTCATGAATAGGGTCGCCTTCTCCCATTCCAGCTCGGTGTCACCAGTTACAGCCTCGAAAACTTCCTTGAATTTTTTAACCCTCTACATTTAAAAAAAAAAACACAATATTGATTAATTGATTAACCGAAAATTAATTACACTGCCTGTCTTATAGTTTTTTTCTTTATATCAATATATCACAAAATAAACCAAGCAACTATTCGTAGCAAGTTGCACAAAAACAAAAGAGTCACGAACTTGCAGTTCTTTCAGTCACTGTGAATTTCCTTGAAATACAAAATAACACCTGGACATATAAAAAGGATTCTTGGTATCTGCGAGGACAATACGGTGGTGGGCAAAAAGTAAATTGGGTTACATCCCAATACACCGGAAGGAACATATCGTAGCCGCGATTGGCAAGAATATTTTTGTTGTAGACAGGTACCTATCACATTGAGTGAGTGAGATCGACTCGACAGGGTAACGTTAAGAGATGTACTATCAGTGGCGTAGCTACCTTGGGTGGCACCCGGTGCGGAAGTTGGTGGTGTCACCCCATCGAAAGGTAAAAGCAATAACTTTTATATCATAAATGCCATGGATCATTTAATATTTAAATATTGAACAAAATAACACAACACATTAAAAACTATGGCAGCAGTATACTCAGAAATAACTTCTTCAAATTTATATTTTGTATTGCCTCGTGTTCTAGGGCTAATATATCAAGATTGCTAAGACGTAATTGGGTCATTGTTGGCGACAAGTATTTTTTATAAATTTTAGTCCCATTCTACAATAAAGTTTAAAGTGTATTCGCAGTCTTGGTATCTCCAAAACTTTTTCGGAACAGAGCTGAGCTAGTGCTTGTGGGGGAACCGCGAAAAAGACAGCTGCGCTAGCCATTTTTTTTTTCTTAATGTTTTGTATTTTGCTTTGGAAATGTCACCACCCTTTTTGGGTCGACACCCGGTGCGGCCGCCCCCGCCGCCCCTCCCTTGCTACGCCACTGTGTTCTATAATATATATATATATAAAAAAAACAAGGTCCCTTACAGTTTTACCCGCTAATGCGAAAACAATCGGGGCCAATTCGGTATTATTAGACCAAAAATAAAATATTTTCCACATTGATTCAATGACTGTGTACGGATTGAATCGCGCTGATTTTTCGAATTCTTCACAGGTCGTGATGTTGGCAGGGTAGTTGAATGACTGGGCCAGCACTGGGCCAGGCTGGACCACTGCACTGAACACAACTATTCCGAAAATCCACGAGCACGTAAACATTGCTGTTTGCGTTCGGCTGATAATTACGCTTTGCTGTCTACGGTCACGGCTTTATATACCAATGCCGGGCACAGATTTGGTAAGTTTGCAGACGATGCAACTCGTATTGTGCACCAATATAATATTTTACACTGGACGTATTTTCTATAGTACGTCGATGTAATTATAAAATGGCAGATAAGTGTGTTATAGGGACAAGGATACTTAGCACTTATAAGTTTTAAGAGAAAGATGGCGCAGTTTTAAAATATACTCATTATTACTAAAACTGCAATATTTTAAGTGACTTAATTGTCTAGTGCTGTCCGTGGAATATATTCGACAGCCAATACCAGAATAAAGTACAAACCCTTGAACCAAATGGCTCAAGGGTTTGTACTTTCTTATATTTATAATATTCCTTCCTTCATCGTGACAGTGTATTTTAGTGAGTGAGTAACTATAAAACTAAGAAAAACACATGATTTTGCAAACTTTTTAATTTTAATTGGTATTGAAAATTAGTAACGATCTAAGTGATTTCAATTTGTCGTAGCAGTCTCGTAGCACCATGGCGTAGCACCTTAGGATTTAGTCTACAAGTTTACGCTTTATTTTTATTTTAATTACCTTTTATTTTTACAATTTACGTGTACAATAAAAGATCTTTACAATCAATTCAATCTCTTAATCTTTGATTTAACGGACGGATCGAATTTTGTTGTAGAAACAATAGCTTTCAAAACATTCTTCAGTATCCGAAATGCCGAATAAATAATGCATTGCCGCGTGCTGACTCACTTTGCATGAATCAATAACACCATAAAAGAAAACAACTAACACATATACATAGATACATTGTTATGCTGTTATGTTTTCCAAATTGGCAAAACAATATGTAGGTAAGCCTATCAATTCTGTTCGTAAGTTTACGAGCATGTAATTTAGTGAACCGTGTTTTACATTTATATAGTCTAACATACTTACTTACATTTACACGTACGTGTTTATTGGACGTGAAATCTATTTATTCGTTTCAAAGAGCTCGTTACTCTGTCGGTATCATTTGACATTATATTTATCACCGGCACAACTGAATGTCTTCTGTGCAATTTGCACTAAACATTCCTCCTCGAGTGCAGCTCGTAAACCACGTCACCTGCTCTGTAGGAACAAGCGAACGAAAGTAGTTCTCAGAAATTCTAGACTTCATTCCCCATTTCAGGTGAAAATATATTCCAAATATATTTTGTTTAATACAAACTGTGAATCCAAGAGACCCTGACCTGTTCATGTGCCTAATTACTTAACCACTTTCATCTCGAAGATTCTGTTTGGATTCTAGACAAGTATTCGAGTAAATAATTTCAGTTTTATGATAATGAGTGTTCATTTTAATATGAATTTAATTTCATAGCAAGAAGGACTACTTTTGATTACGTACTCGGGTTATAACCCACATGCTTGTATCTTGTTTACCTATGATTTCGTTATTTACGCACGTAATTAAGTTCGAGATTTCAGGAGGCAGTGTTTAATAGACCCTACGTATATCTACCGCACTTAAGTCAATTCCACACTAATGGGACTGAGCCCAGTGGCTTTGGCTGGTGATGATCTGCCAGCTTAACAGTGAACATGAGACATTATTCTACCTTCATCATCATTGTATTCCTCTTCTTCGGGTTTATTTATCTCAATAAATACCCGTTTTACATGAAGTCTTACATATAAATCGCTTGGAGTCTAAAAGAGAAATTGAGGTATGCCTCGTTTTGAACCGATGCCAGACCGTTAAGAAATAGAGAAAAATTGCCAGCCTTTAAACGAGTAGGTACACAAAGCGTAGACAAGAAAAGCTTTCATTTATTGTTATAAAGTCTACTTATTACATTATTGCGGTTTGCATTATTGTGGTATTTTACTCGAAAAACCAGTAGACAGAGGTTTAAGTCGCTTAATCGTTAGAGAAAGTTAGATTAGCCAACCTTTCGTCATTTACTGGACATAATATGAACAAACTTCATCTTGATCAACATATTGATATGATTTATTAGTAATGCCTTTCGCATGTATGGATTGGTAATGAGATGCATAGCCGATTCGAAACGTACTAATAAATTACATTCGTGTAAACAAATCATTAATGAGATCACAGTTAGAGTATGCTGTAGAGATATGGAAACCCTTCTATAAAAAATACAAAGAAAATCTGGAAACCGTACAACATAAATTCCTTACTGATACTTCCGTACCACTAAAGGAGTTTTAAGGAAGTATCAGTAAGGAATTAACAATAATTGATTGTACCATTATAAACTTCCTACTCTTAATATTAGACACACCTTGTGGAAAGCATGTTTCTCTATGACCTGTGTTATGACAAATATGATTGCTCAGATTTTATAAACATATTGTGTGATGTAGCACCTGGAACTACATTAAGCCGCGAGGTGAGAAGTCGTCGCCTGCGGTTTGCTGACTCCTCGTGTCGCACAAACGCTGATATCCGCGCACCTTTGCATCGTTCAGCAAAAAATATAACAACCTATTCTCGAATTGAGATGTATTTTCTTTGTCAACTAATTGATTTCGAAATTAAATCCCCCTCGACTGTCACCATTGCGACACGGGTATAATTAAAGAAGTTGTGGATACGTTGTTAGGTGCACACTAATCTAGTTACATACAATTCTTTACTAAACATTTGTAATTGTTTCTTTCTCTAATAAATAATAAAAATATCATCATTCATCATTTCAGCCGAAAGACGTCCACTGCTGGACATAGGCTTTCCCTAAAGGGGGGTTTTGCCATAATCGCCACGCTTGGCAGGCGGGTTGGCGATCGCAGTACGGTTGTTGCAAAATGCACAGAGAACGCTGCTGCCCATTCTCTGGCAAGTCTCTTAGTCGCCTCTTACGACACCCACGGGAAGAGATGGGAGAGTGCTATTCTTAACGTCCGACACCATACAGACCAATAAAAATATATTAAAAATAAAATCACATGCAGATGCAAATCAAAAAATAAATTTTGACAGAAAACAGCAATAACTCTACTGGGTCGCAAATGAAAAACAGAACAATGCTTTTCATCGCTGCAGTGCATAAACAAATAATGATCAATGTTCAAAAATAAAAAGCTTATATAAAATATCAGTAGCAAAAAAATACGCTCATACGTAAAGAAGTCAAATTTGCGAACAGGTACAAAAAATTATGCAAAGCAAAATATCCTAAATCTTTTCTACCGCCCGCCACTCTGCAATAGCGTATCTTGACAAGAAGGTTCCGTAGTCATAAGGAACCCTTATAATTTCGCCTTGCCTTCCATCCGTCTGTCTTATCCGACCTCATATCACAAACTCATGATTCGTCCAATTTGTCACCGTTTTAAGAAATTTCACAGGCGGATGAAATGTGGCCCGGCAAAAAGATTTTCTACGTTAGCTATAAGAGGACAGCATTTATTTTTGCCATGGAATTACGAAATCGGGTTTGGGATGGGAGGAACGGCTTTCGATAGCCGTTATGAAATCAATCATGTTGTATTGATGTTTAATGAATAGGTTGAAAATTGAGTTTTGAACTTCAACTCCTGATTTGTGGCTTTTGTGGAGGGGTCACCATTATATAAAACCATCAAACGCAGGAGTTCGTTCGGAGAAAATAATTTATGAATGAACCTTCACAGGTTTAGTTTGAAGGTAACTTAAAAACGAAAACGACGGTAGACAAGTCATGAACAATCATTAGATATTAGAGTTTATTCAATATCGATTCCTAAATCCAAAAATCTGGAAAGATTTAATCACATTTCCATTTTATCAATCGATGGATCGGCACCGAATTGTTTTTTCGGGCGAATGTTTTTATTATTTAAATGGTTTCTCCCTACCTCCCAGGTGGCACAACTTGATTAGACGGAAGAGTATCTGTTTCAAATTGATACATCTGAGATTCCCACGGAGATTGATTTATAATTAGTTTGCTGGAGCGAATGCTAATTAACTTGGCACTAATAATAATGAGCTCGGATATACACGCGAAATTGTTGTTCTCTACAAGGTAGAAAAGCAAGCTGCGGGTTGTTCGAAAGAGATACCGTGGCCCTGGAACACAAAGGGCTAAGAAGGAACATGGATGGGTTTTAGTCAGTCAAGTCTGACACTCCCTTCCGCTCCGCGCAGAGCGGGAGATGTCATTTGATGATTTCCCATCGTGACTGCGTTGAGGAGGAGTTTTTTGACGCCCATTTATAATTTGTTGTTATTTTAGTTTTAATAATCTAGTTTTAGTTATTTCCTTTATTCATTTTACAAACATACGTTTTACATTTTTAAATATTTTTACAAAATTATATACAAAAACATTAGTTATTTTATTACTTCAATGAATAAATAATTTAAAAAAAGAACATATAATATCAGCATTTATAGACTTTCGAAAACTTTTATGCTATCGATCGATAGGGTCAATCATAAGGATCAAATCCCTTTAACAAACTGATAAATTAAATGAAGAAAAAACCATGAAATCTTAACTTATAAAAATGAGTTCTCCCTTTTTTTCATGGTTTTAATGCACTTTTACTCAAAGGTCCATCAGATCACATAAGTAATTACCTAATTAACAACTATCTTTAACGTCACTTATTTAATAAAATGCCAAAAAATACTTTCATTTTTTTATCAATTAAAATAAATCAAGATTTGATGGTTTGATTTGATTTGAATTTGCTAGCTTCAGTATTTAGAGTACTTTCCCTCCAGGTGGTGTTGAAAAATTCCAACCTGTATCGAGTAGGGTAAGGACACGATCGCCTGCAGTGTGCGCAGCGCACTGGGATTTCTTCGGAACGTATCCCCAATCACCACCGTAAATAATAATATATTATTTACCACGACTATACTATACAAACCTAAAACTTATACTTACATCGAAACGGACTTTTGCAGCGCTTTCTCAATATTCAATTTCGTTGTTTAAACAAAGAAATTGGATTGTAGGAAACGATTATACTCTGCAGCAAAATCTTGCAATTTGAATTATTGATGAGGCTATGACGTAACTTATTAACTGTGCCAATTTATACTGGGAAATGTGTTCAGAAAGCATAATATGTTATCAGTTACCAGAATATATAATATAGAACATTGCAACAGCACATGTGCATTAAAAATAAGATACGAAACAAATAGCTTAGATATTTTTCCCAAATTTCACATAGTTAAGCACGGAAAAAGCCAAGATCCAAAAAGTACCTACTTCTTATTGTGAGTTATATTTAATACTAGCTGTGCCCGCGACTTCGTCAGCGTGGAATTTAACAAAAAAGATATTACGTTTATTTTTAAATTTTAATTTTTTTCAGAAATTGTAATATTATTACATCAGCTATCTGCCAGTGAAAGTCCCGTCAAAATCGGTCCAGCCGTTCCAGAGATTAGCCGGAACAAACAGACAGACAGACAAAAATGTCAAACATTCATATGCATGTAGTAAAAAGCGGTTATTTTAATATTACAAACAGACACTTCAATTTTATTTATTTGTATAGATATAGATGACTAGTACCAAACCAACTAATAGCTTTACCTCCTAACCATAACACATAATTAATTATTAATTCGTTCATTTCGAAGACATAACATCACTTATTCAACTTGCAGTTTCAATGTATCCTAACAAAACGACTACTACATAACAGCACATAGAAATCCGTGACATCGAAGATATAGAGAGGTCTTGTGCAAACTACATTTGTTATCATAATATTGTGATGGCTTTCTCGCGGCGTTTAATTGAATAGATAAAACAAGTGTGCTAGTAGCGACTCGAGCGACGTCTGCCGTATCTTGTGTTCTGTTCGCCTAGACTTTCAACCGCACCTACTCCAGATAACAGAATTGAATTTTAATTCAATTTCCCAACGAAATAATCATGTTTAATAGTTCTGAGCAACTGTAACGCGCTCGTTCTGAATTCATATTGTATCAGTGTGTTCAGATAACTAACCAGGCGGCAGATAGACGTAATTGACTTGCATGAGACAGCTATTGTGATTTGACTAGACATCTATGTAGGTAATACAATTACTTCTGCTATCAGATATCCGACGTGTCTGGCAGAAACGTAGTATCGTTAAAATTTATCAACAGGATTTCATCAAATTAAGATGTCTATCTGTTTAAACACTGTAACAATGACAACGAACTTGAGACTTATATTCTAGTAGGTAGTGCATCGCATTGTGTACTTTTTTCTTGAAAGTATTGAGTGTTGAAAACTTGCCAGCAAATATTGTTATTACGAACGTTTTGTGTTTACATGTAGAGAATTTTCAAATATAGAATCGACGCGTGGTGAATGACCGATAAAGGTTCAACAGCTGCTACTTGGACAAGCAATATTACCTTCTGAATCTACCTCGTGCTGAAGCACGAGGTAGATTCATGGTATCGTCGTTAACGATGTGGGTAAAGCCCTTTCATTGAGTCGGGCTCGGGTCTCTACCCGCCGCCTGACTTTTTACAACACGACCTCAGTTGTTTGCACTTAATTTTATATGTGCTTTCTATATACGACATTTTGTTTTCATTACCATAATACTCGAAGGCCCAGGTTATTCGGTATTCCATTCAAAGTTACTTAAGGTAGGGAAGAAAAAGGTTTATAAAAGACCCGGACTTTTATAATTCTTTTGTTCTCCCGAATAAATTAATTTTCGGTAATCTACCATTGTTATCTGCTAGTTGCTATGCTGTATATAAAATTATGTTGTTGCCATGTATATATATCAGGTTGCTGTGCTTAACTATTTTCCTCTTATTTCTCATCTGGCTACAATATAACGTTGTAATTGATGAAGGTTGAATGCATCAATATAATAATATTAGGGAGTTGCGTTTTCGTGGTCGGTTGCTGGAGCGAGCGAGCCGCGAGTACATTGCTCCATGCTGATAACTCTATTAATATCTATCTAGTGTCTCGAAATGTACTCCGCGAGCCAATCAGCAGCCACCGCGGCGCACAATGCGCCCACTATATCGCCTGCTGGAAAAATACTCGTTTACAGTAATCGCTGATACGAACTTATTTTTATTATGTTAAGCTGTCTTCGAAATGAGGAAAAAGAGACGTCTTTGTTAATGTATAAGTACTGTAGATTTTGATATTTATTAGGTAAATTGTCCTAGAATATATTATTTACCCAGATTGGATCATGTGAAGTACCTAACTTTTTATTTTTACAATAAATATACATGCACTGAAGTAGGTACCTACACAATTAGTACATTGGAATGTAAAGTAATGCCAAGATGCATTAATGTCTTGTGATAAATGTGACAAATTACTCTTGTATTACTCAAACAAAACCAAAAGCCATAATTATATGTCCTGGTAGATAACAACTGAGTTTATCTTGTCTTATCCCTACCCTAATTAGATATTTGAGGAATCAGAGGTGAACTTTGATCTCGATTAACTCTTCCGAGCAAACTAAATTATTAATGTCGAACGATTAACAAATAATAACACAAAGATAACGGATAACTCAGCTTTGTGATTAAGTATTCATTTATGTTAATGTATTCTCCTAGTAGCGAGACTGGAGGAACGTTCAACATTCAGTCTTCATCTCGTCGTCAAATCGTGTGTTTAATTTATCTTCAAGACAAATTGTAAGACACTTTTTTTTCTAGAGTTTTGATTGTTTGGCCCCAGTGTGTGGGCATCACGCCGTAGATACGAGCGTCGCGCGTGTGTTCGTGATAGTGCTTGTTTGCGCGTCGTCTAATAATCATGTTTTTTTCTAAATAAAAAGAGTATAGTATTTCGTTTTACGTTTTGTTAAATTGAATCGAGTTGATCGCTCGAATTATAATAGCAAGTAACGTAAGTGTTTCATTGATCTAAGTTTCTGTTTCATTAGAATATTTTTTGAAGTTCTGTAATATTTTGACAATGTATCTATATTATTTATTGAATCTTGAATTTTTTATTAGAGCATCTACAATTTAAGTGGGCTTGTATAGGTAACACTACTAAGAATACATATTATTATTGCCTATTTATTTGTTTATCTAACTTAAAATATCACCATGCAATGCATTTTTTAAAGATATTTTCCTACAGACTTATCAGTCAATCGATAGTTATATCGGCTGGTCCAATCTTACGTTTCTGTAGATTTTTGTAACATCATGCTTCCACATATTTATCACAATTCAAGGTCCATGTTTACTCTACCAAAAATAGACACAGAGGTACCTAGTAGTAACCTTCGACTCACACACGAATAACAAAACGTTTGTTTTTAATCAGCATTCAAAGTAGGTATTATGTTAGGTTCATAACATCTGGTATCACCGGTATCACTAAATTATTTGACATGTTATCACACAGTTTCACTTCGTGCTCTCAAATGTGGTAAATTACATCATGAAAACTGAAATCTTCCGTTATAAAACATAATGTCTCATCGCAATGTGTTACGAGTATAATATGTAATATTATGTGCAACGGATTGTAATTATGTAGGTATGTACCTATCGTGTTTATGTGTTTTGTTGTTCTTAGGTTTACTAGTGTTTCAAAAGTTTTGTTACGTAGCTTACTGTGCCCGGCTTGCCAACTTGAACTTAACGCCTTAAAGTTTTACATAAATAGTTTTTATTAAAGCGCTTTTGTCGACAAAAAGGAATTAGTTTTAAAGCTAATTTCCTCGTTACATCCAAGGAGAGTTTCATATAATAAGCCTCAGCTTCTCGTATTCTATGCAAGTTATCAGGGCGCACAATAACTCATTTCGGCGCCCTTCGTGCTCAGGTGTATGTCGAGACGCTTAAAATATTGTTGTCACCGAAAACGATATTTCTTTAGCTGCAAAATGTCTCAACCGCTTTTATAGGAGGCTCCCCAAGTTTTTCTTGTAGTGATTTATGTTTAATTAGAGTGTCCTTCACATTTTTATGTCATTCCGAAATAATTTAAGAACTTCGCGACGAGGGCTTCGGGAAAGCTCGGAGAAAACTTTTAAAACAATTATGAGTTTGTCAAGGGGAGGTTACGATACGTAAATTCCTTTCGTTCCAGCGTTACGTACTTGCAAGAATGTTGCCCAGACATGCATTTCGCAGTGGTAGGTATAGGCCGTTTAAATTGTAGCTGATAAGCAAGATCAGTACGCGGTGACCCCCGCTTTCGTCCCACAGTCACGTAACTTCTGATAGGCAGGTCGAAGAGATTTGTCATTCGCTCAACTTGTCATAATCTGCTCAATATGTAATACAACTGTAAAGTTACCTCAGACTATAGTTTATAGGACGATATAGAAGATCCGTTTTACTGGATCAATTTGTGTAACGGGATAGATCCAGTCGTAAAACAGTAGCTCAAGTCCTTCGTAGCTCTCCATAGTATACCACAGACACGTTCTTACAGTTTTCAGTATCCCAAAAGGTATTAGTTGACGTAAACAGGCGTCGCGTCGTAGCGTAATTTTTATTTATTTTATTTTATTTTACTTTATTGGAACATTTAACAGTTACACATTACAATTAAAGTACAACAGTATAAATTTAAAACTAAGTAAACGTGTAACCCACACCAATGTCCGCGAAATAATGGTAAGAAACTAGTTAAATGCGTGCATTAATTTCCCAGAAAATTTAATTTAATTTAAAAGTACTCATATGTAATACAGTGGCAGTAATTTTAGAAGGTTACTTTAAAGACTCAATAGCCATCCTTTTGAATTTACAGTGTGTAAGCGTGAAAATATCCAGTTCGATAAAGTGTGTGTTATACGTATCTACGATGCGTCGGAGAGGCGCCCGTGCGCCAGCGTGAGTTCTACACCTTGCAGTGTGAAACAGCCGCGGCACGCGCGCCTCTCGGCGCATTACAGTTCTAGGTACAATGTAACATAGGTTATTGGTAATATCTACACAGTCGAATCTGTTATTACACAGACCAGGAAGCATCATGGCCATCAGCAGGCTGCGTCTTGACTCCAAGCTTTGTAATTTATAATGTTTTAATAATTGTATGTATGGTAATTTGGACTTAGTGCATCTGTAGTGCATGGCACGTAAATATTTTTTTTTAACCATTTCAATTCTTTTTATATATACATCAAAAATGGGACTCCAAATCGGTACTGCAAATTCCAATTGAGAGCGGACCAACGTTTTGTATAGAAGTAGAAAAGTAGACGGTCTTTTTTACGCCTTTTGGAAAGCGGAACTCCGTAGCAACATACCAAATTTTTTTCAGCATAAAATAATATTTGGTACTGTGTAATTCGTCAGTGTGTGAACGAATTTCAAAAGATAATGTATATCAGTAATTTGCGGACAGTAAACTAAATAACTTTGTACTAATTATATGTACCTACATGATTATTGTTTGCGTTCATGTTGTGCTGGGTGGTTGTGTTTCCATATTGAAGGTATGAATTATATTACTATTCTATCAAATATGGAATAAAGCTGAGCTTGAGCTTTCTCTTAAATATTCGTTTTCCTCTATATATTTCAAACCGCAGAATAAGCACAGTGCTACTTTCATAATATTGCGGTTTGATTCATGTGTTTTTACAATACATGATTTTTTTGTTAGTGCTACTAGTAAACTAGATTGTTTATTTTTATTTTTAATACTTACATATACGAACAAATACCTATACCTATATTTTTAGTGAAGATTTTTTTGTAACATTTCTTTTAGTAACCTGTTGCTGCCCCATAGATCACAAAGTAAAAAATAAAACAAAATATTTGAACTCAGTCATAGAACCTACGATGGATTCATAAAATTACTTCAGATATAATACCATTTACAAATTAATTTAATTTTGTAGTTGGATACTGGATGGACATTATGGAACCAAAATTAATTAATTAATTTCTTTCCTTTTCGTGGATTCACCTATCCACTCTACATTTAGTTCCAGCAAGTTTAATTTCGATTTTACTATTTGTTTATAATAAGGGAGTATTTATGTAGGTATATTCTGTAAGTTTAGGACCATGTTAACGAAGACGGGAATGTAAGAACATTATTGAATGAACTTTATTGGAACACATTTTATAATATCAAATAAACTACAAACTTAAACCGATAATATGATTCTCGACAAAGTAAGAAAGAATAGTTTTTCTCATACATGATATCGTGTATCAGGGCGATGTTTATTGTTTTTCTTCGCAGATAAGCAACCGTCGCCACTACAGACTACATAAACACTCGTTATTGATCGTACTGAGGTCTGTGACCATTTGATTTATTACTATTTGAACTTGTTTATCGTTACGTTAATTACGTGTCCAAACCATAACTAGCTACATTGTTTTGTCTTCTATATTTTACCATCATTGAAATAGTGGGTTCACGTCGTCTAGATTGTGAAAATAATTAAGTGTGGATGGGACAAGCGGTTATATATAGTCCTCCTCACCGTTTGCGGTCACGGCGGCCAATCTTGGTGGAGATTAGCCATCGGCGCGGGAGATATTATAGTGCACACGGTTAGCGCAGGCACATGTGCACTCTCTGTTCCCTTACTCTCATAGTCCGATGGGACGGCAATCCGACACGACCGGAGAGAGATCAGGCGCAGGACCAACGGCTTAACGTGCTTTCCGAGGCACGGGGGTATCATACCGCCAACTTCCAAACTCCGGGCTACTACTGAGAAATTCCTAATGGAAAAACCCAATAGTACTTTTGCCCGACCCGGGAATCGAATCCAAGACCCCACGCTCAGCAGTCGCGCTTGCGACCACGAGACCAACGGGGCAGTTACCACAAGCGGTTACCACGTAGTCAGAACATCATTCTGTACTTCCCCACATTTTTCATAGGTAATACCTACACGGTCAAAATTGATCGTTTTTATCAGCCTATTATGTCCCACTGCTGGGCAAACGCCTCCCTCATGGCTTTCCAATTTTCCTTAACGTTTGCCCTTTCCAACCAATCCGTTTTTATTAATTAGCGGTGAGATATTTTGATGTGGGGAGGGGTTTCAGAATGGTAAACTGAATTTGTGGTAACCGCTTGTGCGTTGGTTTTCCACCCTGTATAGTAAATGTGTTTTACATTTACTACCTCTGTTCACCAACAATAATAAATCCTTTGCCTTCTTATTCAATGTTACAACAAAAAAGATTCACACAAAAAATGATATATTAAGTAGTACTTATAGGTACGCTTTACGTAATAACTTCGTAGGTAGGTAATTAAGCCTCTCGATAATGGTTCCTTTGTCATTGCAACGCTCCACCTCTCCGACTCGGTTCCGTTTCGCAACCCTAATGATATCGATCGCATTATGTTACGAACATGAACACCTCCCAATATTTCTGACTGATCTTACCCTTCGATTACAACAAACAATAAGAGCTTTGATAGCAACCAATTAATATTTACGAGCACTATCTATTTTAGACTCATAACGCCATTGTCTCGTTTGTGTTAATATTATCTATTTCATTACATAGGGGTATGTGGATAACAATACAAATAAGAAGCGATATTGTGTAATGTTAACTGTTTAAATTAGTGTGATACGTATATGTCTAATTGATTAGTTTGGCATTCGAAAATAAACACCGTCTGTCATCTATGTATCGTGAAGCATAGCGACCAGGCGACGGCTAGTTGAAATTGATTTTTAGTGAAAAATTAAGTTTAATTAAAATATTAATTTCTCTAACGGCTACAAAATTGTAAAGTGAACACTTCTACAGTTATACGGCTTTTGAAATCTACTTGAATAAGGCAGTACCCTAGTATTAGGTACTTACTGGATATAAAATGCTCTGTGGTACACCATATTGCAAGAATCACGGTTAGATAGAAGGCGCCTGAAGGCGGTGTGGTATGTGCTGTCAGATGTTACTTATTGTACCCAAGCCATTGCTGATATAAACCATTAATAATGCCGCAGACACACACGGGAAAAATACGAGTTACCCAGTTCGGAGCCGGAGATTTCGTACTTTTTAAATCAAACCAAAATGTCACGTTACTTTAGTAGGAACACAAAAAAGCTTTTATTATGAGTAGTTTACATTTACAGAGATAAATTGTAATAAAAGTTGACTTGCGTTAGTATAATTTTGAACCGAGTTTTAGAAAATATCCAGCCTCCAAGTCGTTCCTGAAACAATCACTACATTCATTCGTTTATTATGAAAGAAATTGTTTTTAGGGATTGGACAGCCGTTTAATGCACCTACGTTGTCTCTTGTTGTTCGTTCTTTAATAAATAATCACCTGGGTACTACATTTACAAATAAATAAAATTGAAGTGTCTGGTTTTAATTTCAAAATATATAACAGCTTTTTACTGAATGCATATGAAAGTATATACGGTACCTACTTATAACAAAAAAAAAACAATATTTTTAATTTTTGTCTGTCTATCTCTCGGTATGTCTGTCTGTTTGTCCGTCTAATCTCCGAAACGAGAATTGACTTAGGCTGTTATTATATTTAAGAAATATAATTAGGGTTCGTGCAATAAAATTGAAACCCATTCTTAACCCGTTATTAAAAATGAAATAGGGAAATTAAGTAATATTTTTATAATAGTTTCACGCGGGCAACATAAAGTTGTACAGAATAAAAATAAGTTTTACAAACTCTATCTGCAGTTATGTCTGCCTGCCTGTATCCACTGTGCGGCAAAGTCTATTGGGACCCCAAACATAAACTTATAGCACATTTCGTTTATTAGGAATATTTGACAGTTGGATATTTATGGATCTTGGTTTTACTTCAGTTCACATTGTACTAGTTGCTACTTGAACATTTATTGTGAGAGTAAGCAAGCGTTATCATCATAGGCATATAGGTCATCTAACTTGTAATGACATGTACCTAGTTATAATATCATTTCAGTCGGTGTCGTAAGAAGCGACTAGGTGACATGGCTGAGTGGCCCCAATCACAAAGTTCAATAAACGAACCTTCTATGCAAGGTAAAGTTTATCTTCAGACCTGGAAAAACTTCGGCTGATTGTAAACAGAAAAGTTGTATTTATTTTCTGTGAACTCTCGTAAATCAATTTATCAGATTGTGTGAAACCCTCTAAATAATGTCGTTGGTTGTAATATGTCGAAAAATGTTCCGAGGGTCACTAATGTTAAGTTTATACGAACAAAAGCGTAATATAATCGTTATTCCAGTAATTATTAGGAGAATCGTATTGTTTTACACAATGCATGCTAATTAGTATTCTTAACGCGGTTTCTGTGAAATTAATAAAATAAATAATAAAATGAACGAAGCCGTGATAGTAGGAAAGTGGGTACTTGTTATTTGAAACTTATTCTGTTTCGTAGCGGTTCGAGGAAACATTAATTACAAGAAGGAATGCGTGTCGCTGGATACATATAAATAAATGTTGTGCTCAAGACAGGTGGAAACTGTCTATTGCCGTTTGGTAGAGACACATTTACATTGTATAATTATTAACTCTAGAATTTCTCTTTTGGCTTCAAAATGATGAAAGCAAACTGCGTACTTAGGTACCTTCTGACTCAGTAATTGATTTCCAGATCAATAAATTGCTAGCTTTTCTACCATCCTAACCATGTTTCTTTTATTGAATTGAAGATTTTGGAAGTTTTCATGTACCATGTATACCTATGTATGTATGTAGTTTATATTACTTACTTGCATTAGCACTGCGTTCACGTCATTGCGGCGGCTGCGGCGACGATACAGCCATCGTAATGTCCCTACACGTTCCAATTCCCCTCATCATCTACATTGATGAACGCTTTTGTACACAAGACGAGCGATTGAGGTTATTCATCGCCGATATTCGGCCGTACCTACGCAGAGTCGAATGCACTCGACTCATTGCGTCTAGAACGAAGTGGCAAGCACCATATTCACTCGGAATACTGATATAAAGCTATTTTACGAATACATTTCCTATCTGGATGCACGGTTCAATGGATTCCAGCAAGTTTCAAAGAGCTCTGGACAGTCCCGCTTTACCCGAAGCGGTTTGCGACAATTTTTGCAACTCAGCTTTAGTAAGCAATCGGAGCTTGACTTTTACTGTGATTCACTTTAGAAGATTCCTCACAATTCTTTGGTAGATTTTTATAAAAACCCGCTATTCAATCATATCAAATCTGTCAAAGTTCTGCACGTTTTTCAGTCTTAAATCCCCAACTATAAGATATGATATACTTTCAGAATAGCATCCTTTGAACAATGACACCAACAAACGGCGAGGGTCCAGAGCCACCACATGTCGTGGTGCTGGACGGCGGGTTCTCAACACAGCTGTCCTGCCATGTGGGGCACGTCATCGATGGGGACCCCCTCTGGAGCGCTCGCTTCCTCTACACACACCCCGAAGAGGTCGTTAACACCCACCTCGACTTCTTGAGAGGTAAGATTTATTCATTTTTGTATAAAAATACTTTTAAGAGCCTTATTTTTAAAAAGATTTTCCTCTACAAAAGATAAATTACCTAATGAGGCGTGCATTGTGCACGCGGAATATAGAATTCAAGCGGTATACACCTACATAAGAATGTGCAATATAAAGGTAGAGCTGCTTCTGTTTGCTTCAAAGGTTACAGTTTCCGAGAATATTCTTCGTCGAACTTAAGTTAATAATAGAACCGCTATCACAATAATAAATTAGTGCTTCATTATGGCACGTGGCTGAGTGCGCATCATCGAACGTCTTACGGGAGTGGTGGGCGGACACGTGTCAGAACTTAACTAAATATACAGTATCAACACCCACTTTTACAATATTGCAACATCTGCATGGATTATGCTAAATTCGGAAACGATTTTGAATCCGCTATTGGTAATATTTACACCCACTACTCTAAGTTCTAGAACCGTGAAGCTTACTAAGAGAAATAGTTATTCACCGACACGTTTGAATGAATCGAAACACAGTTCTACAACACCCACAAACGAGTACGAAGTTACACAAATACATAGACCCGCAAAACGTTGCGGCTAAGTACAAGTGTACATGCGTGTTTTGACGAATTACACGTTAGGTCGCTTTTAGCTCGTCATGTTCATGCATCTGACAGCGCGAGTGCGACCTCGTCTCGTGTCATCGTCCTCTGAAAGCGCTTTTCTTCGCCACAAAACGGACCGTTTCTTTTCATAAGGAAAAGCTGAAAAGTGTCTGCAAGCAAATAACTCCCTGGAGGGAAAAGCCTAGTGCCTTGCTTTGGTGCTCTTATAGAAGATATAATGTGAAAAAATATAAAATATGACCGCGCACTTTGTGGGAACATGAATGCTTTGCACTCTCGTCTCGTTGGAACGCCGGACATAAGATAACAGTGACTACTATCACTACCGTACATAATGTTCAGATGTGGGTTCATGATTATTATTATATTATTGGCTATACTATGATGTAGTATCACAGTAATAACATTCATTATCAGAGTCTAACATGTAAAACACAGTTTTACGTGAACTGTAGACAGATTATGTAGAATGTAATCATAAAGTCGCAAGCACACATATTTTGCCGGTAGGTAAGTCGCAGCTGTTCCGCTGTGATTATTATGATTGACGCTGTAGCAAGTTGGCAAGTGATGCCGCTATTTCTCCCTCATCTACTAACTACTTCACATTTGCATAGTACAGGCTCGGCAGGCGGCAGGAGGCGCGACTCCGGCCTCCGCTCGGCACCGCCGACGGCGCCTCGTATACAAACTACAACTCCGGATACACAGCGTTGTTGCCATTAATCACCTTGTCTGTCTAATACCTTTCCATTCGCAAGCCGTGCGCCGTCTTCTATTTATTACATAATTATTTTCTTCGACAGAGAACGGTTCCTTTGCCGACCTTGTTTCCGTAATATTGAACAAGCCGGGCTCGTGTTGCATTACTAAGTTTTAATAATATTAATTGTTTACGCCTCTTAGCCGCACCCCGCTCACACTCCGTAATACTAACAAAGTTTAACTTTAGCCATATTTATCGAACTAGTTTCGTAATACCGACTTCGGAGTATGTGGACTATTAATTAGCGTTGACAGGAAAAGCATGGAGATATCGGTTAAAGACATTAATCTTGGGATTCATTTGTTTTCATTAAATACCGGCCTGTGTTTAATGTGATTAATGCGCCCAACGTTATGACTGTTTGCGGGCTATAAAACGTGTTTTATGGTTATTTTGCAGCGGGAGCAGATTTAGTAATAACGAACACTTACCAGGCGTCGGTGGAGGGGTTCGTGGAGCACCTGGGCGTAACGGCAGAGCGCGCCTTCGAGCTGATCGTGCGCGCCGTGGAGCTGGCCAAGCGCGCGCGCTCGCAGTACCTCGAGGAGTACCAGGACTACGTACAGAGCGGTACCAAGACCATACATTACAATACACGCCGACTGAATGGCGTGACATATTTCATAAATGAATACCGCGCGAGGCAGGCCCCCGCAGTAAATGGGAGACTTTAAAAGATCAAATGAAATGACAAATGGTTTCTTGGCCAGCGAAATTACAATTGTAGAAGTACAATATGTAGATCTTTTTAATTAAATGTAGACATTCTAAGTTGCATGATTATGGCCTTATTTGGTTATTAAGCGAATCCTACACCTAAAATAAAATATATCAATAGTATCTGAACATTTATGCTTGACATATTTTTTATAAAAAGGGAATGTGTAGAGTTACTAGATTGGAAATCTCTTTTACGCAAGCTAACACAAAAGAGCAAGGTAGAATTTTTAAATATAGTCACGATGACACTCTGTCAAACGAAAAGCGATGTAACGAAAGTGCCCTCGGAGCAAATATCTAATTTTAACATTCATTTCTCAAGTCCTCGTTCATTTTCTAGTAAACAGGCAAATAGGCTATAAAACGACTCGAAAATACGCTTTTAAATCTTTATCACGGGTTTATCATGTACTTTATGACCAGTATAACTTTTTAGAATGACAAGTGGCTATTTAGAACGTAATAGCTACCTGTACTTTCACCTGTTTTTTAAAATGAGTTTTGGTACTAAAACTTGTTCTTGAAACAAGGTAAAGTCAAAGGTATAGCAGACGTAATTTATTATATAAATTTATAAAATTTCAAGAATGTTTGTGTTTTGCTGTAAACAAAGATTGTAGGGTCCGCGGCGGCAAGGGTCGGGTGCAAGCACGCATTAATTACACTTTGCAAGGGTTGGAAGTTATGTGTATTCGCGTAGAGAGCATAGCGCTGGTGATACTATAAACAAGAACTTGGTGTATTTATGGTAGTTACCTGTTCCTTTAGATCGTATCCCGCTGATCGTGGGCTCGGTGGGGCCGTACGGGGCTCATCTGCACGACGGCTCTGAGTATGATGGCAGCTACGCAGATACTACGTCTGTTGAGGTAACATTGATTGAACCCTACTATCTTATATATAAAATTTTCGTGACACAATGTTAGTTACCATACTCCTCCGAAACGGCTGAACCGATTTGTATGAAATTTTGTGTGCATATCGCGTAGGTCTGAGAATCGGCCAACATCTATTTTCATATCCTTAAAAAAAAACCCCGCGAACGAAGTCGCGGGCAGCAGCTAGTAATATTATAAATTCGAAAGTTTTTGCGGATGTATGAATAGAATAGAATAGAATAAAACTTTATTGTACACCAAAAATTAAACATAACGGGCTTACAAAACTAATAATTGTATGGTTACAAAGGCGGTCTTATCGCTGATAGCGATATCTTCCAGACAACCTTCGGATGGACATTATGGAATTAAAATTTAAAAAAAGGGGGGTAGTCAGTGGTGTACCTACTACACAAAAATTTTAAATAACAAAAGTAAAGTTATCTACTTATGTATAATATACATATTAAAAAAAAAAATTAATAAATATGGATATATGTAGATATTTGTGTCTTTAACATTAAATCGCAAAAATAAAACTAGAATGGTTACAAATTTAACTTAGACTGCATGAAATTACAGAGACTGAAAATGATTATATAAATAAATATGGATGGATAAATATGGATATGGATGTTTGTTACTCTTACACGCAAAAACTACTAAATGTTTCTGGAGGAAATTTGGCACAGGCATAGATAATAGTCTGGAATAGCACATAGGATACTTTTTATCCCGGTAGTGCGATTCCATGGGGCAATTACCGAACAAAACGCGGGCGTAGCCGTGGTCATTAGCTAGTTACTATTAAAATGCGGTATTTATTCATATCGGAGCAAAGTTTTATTCTGTCAAATATAAACATGAGGTACTTTTTACTAAAATACACAAGCACAAATTGTTATTTCATTGTATAAATCACCTGTTCGGCAAGCACAGATTATGTTCTCTATATGGAGCGAGCTTGTCTGAATAACTTATTCAATTTTTACGTAACTTCGATATAGATCGCCTATAAAATGAAGATAGATAGGTTACCTGCATATCTATTAAGTTCAATATTCTAGACATTGTTTACATAGGTAACTAAAGTTATCTATGTATATAAAAGTATTCGCTTAGATGTAGTTAATAATTAATGAATTTGGCCGGCGCCAAATTGGTTCTTTGTCTATTTCTATATTAGAGATGAGACGTATATACTGGTAGAGGTATATATACCAAGTATGTGCTTCCCAGTACATAGACCGGGTACGGACCGAAATACTGGGTAAATACCTTGAAGGTATGACGTCAGACGCATAGTACGATACGAACCGCTACCACAAGGTAGCGCCCAGTTTTATCGGTAGTTCGGTACGCCGAAGCAACCCGAAGCTACCCGACAGCTTACGAAGGGACCCGAAACGTCATTCGTGCTGTATGAACATTCGGTTGATTTAATTTAGTTATATATAGAAATAACTAGAATTCATTAATAACCATCGTCATACTCTTAGCCGACAGTCCTAAGCCTGGTAAAGTAGGAAGGAAAGATTTCATATCTCATAATGCATAATTACGTATAGGTAATTGAAACATCGTACCTACATTATATTGGAGGCATACCATACTTATCGCATACGTTTACTTATCGAAATCCTACCACACCCAAATACTTAGAAGTATTTTGATACCTTGTATTTGTACCAGGTATTTAGTGATACCCATACCTTAAAGGCCGGGTATGGAGAATGGCAGGTTTATCTCATCTCTATTCTATATGTTGTCACTGAGTGCTTTTAGGGCGGCAATCGGTTGAATCGATCTTGTTCAAATGTTAAAGGTAAAGCTTTCTAACTAAAAGCTCCGAATTCACTGAGTGAGTATTTTTATTATTCTACATTAACTATGCTGTTCGATTTTAGGGTTCCTTTTTGTTTTAATGCGGGACCTAGTCACTGACAAAGTATGAGATTAAATTTGCAAAGATAGGTAATACTAATCGATGAATATGTGGTCAATCACTTGTTTCGATTGCTGTTTATCATGCAATAATTGGCATGTTCGATTTTGAACCGAACTCCGTCCATGACCAAGGTTTTATTTAAAAGCAGTTTGGCTTATTATTTTCTGCACGCACAGGCTAATAATACGTAATATATGTACTTGAATACTTACCCTTATGTGGATACTTTCGGTTCTCAGATCTGATTATTATCTATATATTTTCCCTTTAAATCACGGTAGTTTGTTATCTATCTCTTAAGTAGGTATAAATCATGTCAATACTTTGTACAAAAGCTTCAAAGTATGCACAAGAGAAACACTGCTTTTACTCCTCCCCGCCATTTCCCCCTACCAGCAACGTATAAAGTTACCTGTTCTTTCCCGGCAAAATTGAGACGATTTTTCATGAATCTGCAGACACGTTACATATTTTCATAATATAAATTTTCATAGCAGGGAAATCTCTGTTGAAAATGGATAACTTACTATATCTACTTTAAACTACCTCATATAATATAAATACTTTAAATAAAAAATCGAAATAATAAATGTTAGATGGAACTTCAGTAAAAACTATTAAATCGGGTACTCGATCATTTCTGCGGAACCCCGAGAGCCATGAATGCATAGCCTAATAAAGGCCATTGAAAGCGGCGGCTAAATCGTAAAGAGGGCCGTAAAGTTGCCTGCAAATTAAAATTTACATCGGCAATATGAAAAACTCCACTCCATTTCTCTTGTTTTTTTTCCTGTACCGACAGCATTTGACTGGGGTGGACAGTTAATTAACGAAACCTAGAACAAATGGCTATCTGAAACAAACATGAAGTAACAAAATGTGCGCCTTAATTAATTTCGAGTTGTTTTTATTGTTTTCATTAACGCCTTGGTTAGTTTAGAATTATAATAGACCTTCACAGAACACACAATAATATGAAAATATTTATATAATGCCTAATTATTATCTAACATCATCATTAACCTCAGAACTTGTGTTCTAGACTATGAAAGCTTGGCACCTGCCTCGGATCCAGGCGCTGGTTCAAGCGGGAGTCGACCTCCTGGCGATAGAGACGATCCCTTGTCAAGAAGAAGCCGAGATGTTATGCGACCTTCTTCGAGAGTTTCCTCACATAAAGGCTTGGATCGCATTCAGTTGTAAGGTAAGCGTGTTAGCTGAAATAATATCTATTAATAGCATTGCCATCCAACGTGGCAATGCGGCCAGCCTTCTGGGCACTTTTTCTGTTGACAGCGATGTCGACGAATTTTTTGACGCCCTGTTATTTTGATACTTGTACATATTTTATTTTTATTTTATATCTATTTGCAATTTGTAAATATTGTACATATGTAATTAAATAAGGAATGTACAAAAAGTTCTAAATCTTTCTTAATAACTGCATCATTTCAAATTCCTGATATTTTCCAGTAATATTGGATGTATAGGAGCATAAAGAAACCTTATTGCCAGCCAAAACCAGCTCGTCTATTCAAAGCTTGGGATCGATGAGTAACGTAATAGCTCCGATAAATTCTCCATCCTGCACCGAACCAATTTTGAAATTCTAAAATAACAAAAATCATCGATTTGTGGGAGCGTGGTATTGACATGTTGCGTTGTGTTGTGGCTGGGGGCTCTGCGGAAGGGTTATTTACTTTTGTACATAGATATCTGAACACGGTGAGCTGGCACACTGTGAATACCTGGGCACGAAATATTCAAATGGAGTTTGTTATTCCGTTCGTACGAATAGCATGAATCGGGAACAAAAAGCCGATCACCTTGATAAAAGATTTGATAGAAAATTTTGTTGCGACAAAAACATTTTGTTTTCAATACACGTACATACGTACAGTAACATTTTTTTTCATATTCTATTACTATGTCAACGTTTTAATCTAAAACTTTTACCAAAAATAGAAAATAACACAAGACTGCTGGACCTTTTTGTAAATCAAAGTAACCTCTACCATAAACTTTACAACTTATAGCTAGAGAGCCTAACACTGCCTATTTGCTAGTCAGCCTACAAGTGCCTATCGCTATAAGATTCCTCATCTAGCCAACTTTTACAACTTTCACGAAACGATAAGCACTTTCGAAACATTGTAGCGCCTACTGTTTTCTGTACTTCCAAATAGACGAATCTCTCCATTTTATTATCGCAATACGGCGACAACTCCCGCTTACTATTTTATGTGCCATTACCGACTGTGGAAACTTTTCTTTTACAGGACAATCAAAGCATAGCTCACGGCGAAAGCTTCCAAAAAGTAGCAAAGAAATGTTGGGAAGCAAACCCGGACCAGCTCGTTGCCGTGGGAGTGAACTGCTGCGCGCCGTCCTTTGTGTCAAACCTCGTGAAAGGCTTCAACGACGACCGGCCACACGACCCCATTCCGCTTATCGTTTACCCCAATTCGGGCGAAAAATACAACCCTCAAATAGGGTAAGATTTCCTAGTAGGATAACTTATCCACGGCTTAGTTTGTATATTCCCAAGTAAATGTAATTGACAAGATTTCTTATTGTAATGTAGGTGAAACTTCTTATGAAATTAGATCTTACCCACTTAAGTTTTGGCTGCGGAACTGTAACCAACTCGTCTAATCCACTCGTAGTGTAATACAATACCTAGCAGCTTTCACTTTATAGCAACGATTACTAAGAGCCAGTTCGTAGCAACGATTACGAGGAGTCGTAGACCGTAGCACGACCATGTGCTACGTTGCTACGAGTGCTACGACGTAGGCTCAAATACGAATTGGACATGCCGCCTACATTAGCAACTGAGGCTGGGGTAATAAGAATTAAAAATGTTATTTGGTTGTTTAGTCACAAAATATTAAATTAGTGGAACCGACTGCCAATGAATCTGTGACTCAGTTTAGCGTACATTTACAAGGTGTTGTTTTCGAAAATGTTTTTAGTAACTTTTTAGAGCTCTGTATCCCTTATGCGTATTAAGTTTCATTACAATCGTTCAGTCATTTCGGAAAATAGGATTTGAAAGTTTGTATGAAATGCCGTACTGCGTAAACGCTCTTAAGGGGGTCATTCTCCGAGAGGGCCGATGCCTGCCAGGGCTGCGGGTTGTTCGAAAGAGATACCGTGGTCCTGGAACACAAAGGGCTAAGAAGGAACATGGATGGGTTTTAGTCAGTCAAGTCTGACACTCCCCTCCGCTCCGCCCAGAGCGGCAGAAGTCATTTGATGATTTCCCACCCAAAAAAAAAAAATGGGGGTCATTCTGATATAGGACTGACACACTTAGACAACAAAAAAAAACAGCTTTTATTAATAATGAACTAGGTACCGTAATTTAAATTGATTATTTATGTGTTTTGCGACAACCTCCTGAATATTGACGAGGATGCAAAACAACAACTTGTATATAAAATTTGTCCATCCTACTAATTTAAATTCGTTGTTCTTCGCAGGTGGATAGACCGCGACAAGTGCGAGGCAGTTGAAGTCTTCGTCCAGGAGTGGCTGGACTTGGGCGTGCGGTATGTCGGCGGGTGTTGTCGCACGTATGCCGCAGACGTGACGCGCATCCGCAACCAGGTGCACTGCTGGCGCGACCGGTGGCGCTTCCAGGCCAAATACCCCGACACACAGGACAACAACGCTACTGAGTAGACTGTACTACGGTTCAAAGTTCCTTGGCGGTTTATTACAAACATCCATATACTCAACGCCAGTAAGCTAAGCAGTGCACCGAAAAAGTGGCCAATTAAAAATGACACTTTTCTACTCGAATATGTTCACCAGTGCATCCCATGCCTCGTAACATCAGGCGCAGACTACCGCTGACTGCATTCTAACGTATTAACTTTTCCAAATATGTTTGTAAAATACCACCCGATCAAGAACTGGTAACATAACTATATTATTTAAAAATTGTATGTGCCATCACTTTAATTGTAAGTAATTTACGAGTGTATACCTATTTTTGAATATGTACCTAAAGTAAAAAATATATTTTTATGCAAGAGTTGGTGTTTATTTTTAACGAACTTACCTATTGGGTAATTATAAGACACAAATAAGTCTACCAAGCCACAAATATCTTTTTCACTTCAGTAGCTCAAACATGTAGGTTTTGCTGCCTGAAATCAGTGAGCAAAATGCGATTTTGCTCACTGAGTGAGACAAAGTAACTTTTTAATTATTTTTTTAGAAAGCCGCGAGTATCTTATTCAGCCTTGGATTAATCATACAATTCGAAACATTTACACTCTATCTCTTTCCCGCCATTAGAAAGAGAGAGAGAGAGAGAGAGAGAGAGAGAGAGACAAAGACCAGCCCTTTCGAAGTTCCTATTTTGAATTCGACCTCAAAGACAAACACGTTCGGAATTTCGTTCTAACTAAAGAAATTTTGCAAAAAGATAATTATGTCTTTTAATGTAATTTATTGAATTTTTAACTTATTGTTGTATTTAAACGAAAATAAGTTTTTACTGCATATAAAACTAATACTTAACCTGTAAATATTTATTTCTAGTTCAAATAATGTTACGTAACATATTTTGAATAATAAAATATCATGGGTGCTATTTCGGAACACGCCATAATTTAAATAAAAGAGCAGGAATCAAATTTCGTGGCTGGCGTAAACGAGTTGAATAAGTTAGAAAAATATTAAAATAATCGTAAAATATGAGTGAAACTAGCGACGAGAACAGTACCTCTAGCTACAATGTTAATTATTTTGATTCACGTTAAATAGTTATTTCAATCTATTCCTGTTTATTATTTTATCTCCTAAAGTGTTCTCGCTGCTGAAGTGAAAAGTTGTATGTGCTACACGAGACCAAAGTTATTTGCATCTCGTGTCTTTGAATCCCTCGCTGCACTCAGGATTCTAACCTAGAATCACTCGCTACGCTCATGATTCAAATATAGAATCCTTCGCTTACTCGGGATTCAAAATCAACACTCGCGGCAAAAACCAACTTTGCTCTCTTGTTGCACAAATAACTATTAAAACGTTTTCCAATAATAGAATTACAAACTCGTTGTTTATTTGGACTAAGAACTTTTATCAATCAGGAGAACCAAGAAAACATAACTCTCAGCGTTAGTTGAGAAACGACATTGGTCAGGCAGGTGCCATTTATATCGCCTTGTGCTCCGATTTATAACTTACGTCCTCAGTTTAAATTACTTACTGCGGTTGGTGAAATTGAAAGGCCACTACAAAGTGAACACAAATCCTCAAAGTTACGCTCACAGAATGGCTCGAGTTGATAGGTATTCTTGAATAAATGATTCAATTTAATTTATGGATGTTATGGATGTCAGAAATGAGTACCTAGATAGGACATTGTGACGTGGACCTTAAAACTGGGTTTATTCATTGAAAATCAACCCCAACATGCGGGGTCAAACCGTATCAGACATCAACACGCTCCGGTCGGTCGCCCCAGTACAAAAACTCATCTCCTTTTTTGCATCAATTTGTTTTTTTTAATCCTAGAATTTTGTTACAAAATTGTTCCTCCGTTTTTACACTTTCGACTTATGCGATTTAGATTCGATAATTAAATACCTTTTATAACAACTCTGCCTATACTTAGATAGTTACCTAAGCAGTAGGTAAGTAGATCTGCTATTAATAGCCGAAGTTATTACAGTGGTGACATTTATGCCAAAATATAAATCATTAACTACGTATTAAAACATCGATAAAAGTTATTAATACATTTTCAATGACTTGCTGAAATGCATTAGCGCGTTACCTACCTACCCATTCATTAGCGATTAATCTCCCGTCCGAAATAAACAGCGTGAACTTATATTATTCTTGACTTCAAACACGTCGTTATTTATGTACGAAAAGGTAGGTTGGTACTAGGTATGCAAAAGTGGGAAGGTGCCTCCGACAGTAAATTGAAAATTAAATTAAAAACGGTAGCGTTTGTTGTTGGTCATGCCGAGTTGCCGAAGCGGCCACGACGTTCGTTTGCAGTTGCTACAGACGAAATAAAAACATTCCGGCATTTTATCAGCTAGAGTAGGAGGAATGGCTGGCTAATTGGATCGACTTCTTGTATCTAAAAGTGACTTAGTAACTGCCAGTAGGTACTGAAGTATACAGACTTACGGAGATACCGACAAAGTGCCACTCGCTAACAAGGTCACTCATTTCTCTCTTGAGATATGAATTTTCATTCGTTCCTAAGCCTTTTCGAGCACATTACCGCAGCCATGAATGTAATTTATTTCAGTTTAGTGAGTTCCCGAGTTCGATTCCCAAGACAGACAAGTGCCGACTTAAGAAGTAGGTAGGAGAGTTGGAATTCTGCCCGATGCGCTATGGGTAGGAGGGACGGGTAGGTAAATGTAGTATTTCACTTAGCTTTTATTATAACAACTTACTAGAAATACTACCATTAAGTAGGCAAAATAAGTAGGCAGGTACTTATGTCTTTCGTGAAACGTATATTCCAGGCTGGAGTAGGTACAGTCAGATGCAAACCTCGCTGTTTGTTACGGAATTTTGTTACTTAATTAAATAGGTATTTAGAACCTATTAATGTGAAAATCCATATGCGCGACTTGTCAGTAAAATTGACTCGTATGACGGGAAATGGTTACGCGCCCCCATCCCTAATGATTAATTCTATTATAAACATAGATTTTTCACATCTGCCGGGTGTCACGTGACAGCCAACAATTTGTTTGTTGTTTAGAATATGGCCCCATCATTATGTACCTATGTTACCAGTCTTCGAAATATTGCCAGTCTTTCATATACTTAAAAGAAGCAAGAAATAACTAGGTAAGTAATTGAAAAAAAAAAAAATATTGTTTAATAAAGTCGGTTTCTAGCCAATAACGGTAATTAAAGACACAGTTAAAAAAAGTCATCATAAAGTGGTGCCAAGTTACTTACTACTACTACCTTTGAAATAACCGACTTGTCGCTGACTGTACCTACATCCACCCTTCCAAACCTTTTGCCGGGATCAGAAGCCGGAGTCGGACAGTTTGTTTAATAAAAACCTATTTAATCAAGTATTGGAGCCAACAGCGACCTTTATTTACCTGACCCATAAGTAATTGCGGTGGACGCTTGACATTCGACGTATTCGCCTGGCTGTGGGCTCCGCATCATGTATTTCATGTCCAATGCGTTCGTATCGTTGTTTTCTAGGCACTCTGCACATTATTAAAGTGCGAGCTGCCTCGCAGTTAGTTCTCTCTCTATTTCGAAAACTAGGAATTACGTAACTGATGCGTAGAAACAGTAGCAGGTCAAACATTTCCGAGAGCATACTTCAGTCTGTCATCATTACTATTACTGTTTAGTTTCACTGTTTCAGGTTTATTTCCATTATCTAGGAGTAGGTATGGTTAACAGGGAAAGTCAATGAACTTTATCAAATATTGTACTTACCTACGCGTACGTAATCAAGCATTGTCTTTTTAACTCGAGTGTTATCTGACTCTCGTTGCTGATTGGATATAATAACATATTGGTAGGTAGTAATTTATGTCTAGCTAGACTAGGGTTGCCAAAGTGTAGAATTTTCCGAACAATTCCGGAATTTTAGCTCGGTGTCCGGAATGCGGGGGAATTCAAAAAAACAGGAAAATTAAAACAGTCTATGGCAAAATGTAAATATTTCAAAAGAAATCAACATAGGTATCAACAGTATCTCACTCACTTACAACTCGACCATGCTAAGTTTGCACCTAGGGACGATTAAGTCACACTGACGCTTAGGTACGGTCTGCAAAAAAGGATTCGCTATGTGTTGTGTGTATGTGTATGTGCTAGTTATTGCCAATCTTTGCATTTATTGTTTTTTTACATTATATTATACATAGTTACATAATAATGCGCCGCATTGCAGCGAGGTGCAAACTCAGCTTGGTGGAGCTGTATGTACGTAGCGTTTAATATTTATATTTTAAGAACACGACAATATTCTGCAACAAACCTTATAAAAATAATATATAGTTGCAAAAGACTGACGGTTATGTACGGATAGTTATACTCACTTATTTATTTTTAGATAGACATTGTGCCTCGTCCGACCCTATTCCCACAAAAATCTTTCCTTATAGCTCAAATTCGTTATACCTATGAGGCACTCTTGAGCTAAGTGTCAAGCTTCTGGACACATCGGTTTAAAAGATGCGTTGTCTGTTACAGAATGAGTTTAAGATTTTTACTACGTTGGTATATCAGATATAGGTAGATTAGGTCGCGTCAGAAACACCACAACTCCCGCAGCTGATTTTGGAGAAAAAACAGCCAGGCTGAAGTGGGAGTGTGCTGATCACGTCGACAAATGCACCCGGTGAGATGGACGAAGATCGTAACTCACTGGACGCCTGAAGGAGAACATCGCCGCCGAGGTTGGTCGCGACGATGATGTTACGATCTGCTGGCTTACTATGACGTCTTAAAGCAGTATTGTTTTACTCTTATTCCAGTGTGGGAAAGAGACGGAGCCATACAGGATGTCTAGCGCCATCTCTATCTCACACAGGAAAATTAGTAGAACGATAATGTTTTAAGACGTCATGGTAGGCCATCTGATCATGTTTGCAGGGCAAACATGGCTAGGGATTGCGCAAGATAGATATGTTTGAAAGGAGAAAAGGGAGGCATTTGCCCTTAACTGGGACACTTTAAAGACTAACAAAAAAAAATGTACAGACCGATTTCCATCACTCATCTAGATAAAATGAGATTAATGCAGTGAACTGCAAGGAAAACAGTCACGAGTAGATGTTTTACAACGCAGGCATTACTGTTAGGTGGCCGTGTGCTGTACGGTTCCGTTGGCGATGCACCCCGATGAGCGCTCGTTGAACCGAGTCACCCGTCGACACCACTAACAACTCCAACCTACATAATTACTTAGTTTAGAACAGGTTCCCCTATTTATGCAGACAGGATAATGCTAAGTCAATCTACTGGGTGTCAATATACAGTCCATCAAAATAAACATGTTTCTCCACAAACAAATAATAATAACGATAAAATTATCTGCTGCCCCATACAAAATTTCAATACCTATTTGACCCAAATGTTTGGGGCAGCTGATATTTTTTTCGCTATGACGATGTTTTTTTGTGGAGAAACATGTTCAGTTTGATGGTCTTTAGCACACCCTTAAGTATGTATATACCCTTTCCGTTACACCCTATATAAGCAGTTTCTAGTTTTGCGTTGGTCCGCATTAAAAATACCTAGGTACTGCAAAAACCGTTTACTTTAATACATGACACTGACACAAAATTTTTTTTTTGTTAATCTTTACTACTGAAAAGGAGTGTATCGAATTTATTTTGAGTCGATCATAACAATAATACCTAAACATGCCTGATAAGAAGATATTTCTCGACGGCATGTAAAGCCAAGTCAGAGGCCCACGGGCGGCATAAAAACTCTGACTGGTTATGCACTAACCACACGAAAAAAAAAGAAATTATAAAAAAAATACGTGTGGCACTCGGGGACTGCCGCGGGAAAGCTATTGCATAGCATTTTTTTATCAACTTATGCAATAATAATATTTATGCAATTTTTTTTCCTTTGATATTAATTCCAGTTACACTTTTTGAGCGTGGTGTCCGATAAGAAAACAAAGGGGTTTGGGTAAAAGTGGCATGAATTTTTAATGTCTGCGGCCACTAATGAAAAATATTTCATTAGTAAGAATACAACAAAACATTCATTTTCTTCTATGCACATTTTTTTTTCTAAAATGCATCGAAGCCGAGATATACAGGCTGAACTTTTCAAGTGGGTGGAAGGCCAAATCCGAAACTATGAGGAATAGCGATAAAGACTCAAAGGAATCACGAGCCTGATTCTGATAAAAACTCAAACTATCTCATTGGTTTTTTGAAAAAGATTCCTAGCCACGAATCGAACCCATTAATTATGAAAAAAAACACCCTGTATTATTACACCATTCGATAGTGTCGCTGCTAAGGATCAAATTCTAGGAAGTAATGGCATACGGTAAACGATAGGAAAGAGTTATTTTTTGATAAAATACATAACAGTATTCAAACTGTTAGTAGGAACAACACGACTTTGACATCAGATATTTCAGCTCCGATATAATTTTCGGCATAATTCTTTTAGGAGTCATTATTATCATATATCACTATACGTTAGCAACAATTAACTTTGTTGCCGCTGTGAAAAAAAATCATGCCACTGGTCTATACAACTACAAACTTACCCAATGCCCTTTTTTGCCATGAAATTTTTTTCACCATTTTTTTCAAATTCGGGGTGTTAGGTTTATTTCGTTACGGAAATTCTTGATTCGGTCGCCGCGCTCAAAGCCCGCGTTAAAAGCTATGCAATAGCTTAAAAATGTGTTATTGTACTTCTGGCGTTTCTGTTGCTGACTGTACCTTGACGCAGGGCTTTTGTAGTGTGTAAGTGTAACAAGTCCAATGTTTAGAACATTACGTCTGAATTGTAGTTCATCGAGACTGCGGCGTCCGCGGCTGTAATAGTTACTATGGACGAATTTTGAAAATTAGGCTTTATGCGCCTAAACCGATTGGTTTGGAGTTTGGATGGACTTGTATTTGTGTATATTTTGACAGCTCGGTGAGAGTGAAAACTGCGGAGATGAAATGATGACATTTCATATCGACTGTACCACACGGCATATAGGTACACTTACATCAATAAGTAGGTATTTAATTCATCAACATGATTCAATTGTACCGGTTAGTCCCCCTATGCTCTAGTCCCGCTATGCTTGACTCGAAAAATAACTCTTAAAAAGTTTCGCTATGAACGCAATTTTTCAATTCTACGTAAACAATGGAAGGTACAGCTGCATAACCACTGTAGAAACGAGTTTTGTCTACGGAAGCATCGACATAATGATAGATAGACAATTACAATGTGTAAGATTGTGGATTCTTCCATTCCATTTTTACATAGGTACTAAGTTCTCTTAATTACGTTTTTAAATGGTTAAATAAAAAAAGGCATATGTGCAATTCATACGTGGTAGAATTGAAACCTTCAAAAATGGCTTTGGCTTCAAGATAATGAGACAAATGTAAAATTTCGGGAAAAGGATAGTTGTAGGTTTTAGTAATGATCGTAGTGATACAAAGTTTGATAATTATTTTACATTTTATTCGTATATATTACATAGATTTATTCAGACTCAGAGCTTACCTTTTCGATAAATGATACAAGAGGCTTATGGTAACTATCACCAATCCGCAGACCTACCATGGCTACCGTTACTTTACGTTGACCACCCATCCACATACTGAACTTGGCAACCGTTGCTTTACCTTGATCATCCACCCACAGACTGGCCTTGGCAGCCGATGGTTTACTTTAATCACCCATCCACATACTGACATGGCCAACCGTCGCTTAACCTTGATCACCCATCCACATACTGACCTGGGCAACCGTCGCTTAACCTTAATCACCCATCCACATACTGACCTCGGCTACCGTTGCTTTACGTTGATCACCCATCCACATACTGACCTCGGCTACTATGCTTAACCTTGATCACCCATCCACAAAATATAATTTAGGCTATAGCACAAAGAGAACCACGAACATAAGAAACACCGTATAATGCTTCCTAGCTCATTTTCTCCCACGTTAAAATGTGTCTCTTTTTACTGTCGCTTTTTCGCTTCATCGAGTTTCAAATCACAACGATGCTAAAGAAATTTTCACTTCAAAATAAAAACACTTACACTCTAACAGTTTTCTTCATCACTGCCATGTGATTTCGTGCATAGCGAAATTTTTTAAGAGGTATTTTACGAGTCGAGCAGCTATGCTCGACTCGTAAAAGACGAGAAAGACGAGAAGAGAGACTATGGGGACTAACCGAATTGTACTATTGAAAGTGTGATTCATCACAATGAAGTACTTGATTATATTACTGGATAAAAAAGGGTTCCTCAAAATAAAAGACAAAATCATGCTTAAATTAGAGTTTAATATACAATAATACTTCTTAAAAATGTTAGCATTTGCTTTCCTTCGCGTCCATCAATATGTTCCTTGATTGTAAAGTAGCAATGGCAAGAGTTCGGTCGTGTTTTTCTTCGCTCAACTGTAGATGTAAGTTCTTAACTTCCATTTTCAACGTTTTCACTTCGTTTTGCAGCCGCATGACTATTGTCCACAAGCTCGGCGAGGCTTGGCTGGACGTCGAGTGTATCGGCAGCGACGGTGATCTCACCAAAGCCTCTATCGCGGGATTCTCGTCGTCGCATTCTGAAAATACAAATAAATAAAAGTATAAAACGTATATTATCTTACGACTAGCTTTCGATGGATATTTCACCTGATACCCACCTTGTAACGCTTGTTCAAGTAAATAACATGCTACTGACTATAATATCTACTGTGTATTTTACTAGCTGCAGAGCTTTTTCCGAGGCGAAAGTCTCATTATCAGATATCATGTTAGTGCAGCTATTACTGGTATTGGAAATCAATAGAACATTAAAGACTAGTTCGTATCGTAGCATTTCGGGCATGCCGATAATGTCGACTGCTCTTTAATTCTAGCCTTGACTTCAAGATGTTAATAATAACTACAATTCCATATAAAAATATATATAATATTGTACCACACAATTTCGTTAACATATAAAGATGTAAAGATTATTAGTATCGTAATACATATAGGATAAATGAATATTTTCGAATAACTTATACCTCATCCAAGTAAATATTAAACTAATGTGCATTCGTATTTAAAAAGTGGAATCAATATATTCATTTCAAGGACAAATCACGACAAACATTAAAACTAGACGAGGAACAAGTTGTACAATATGATCCTTATAACAATTACACAAACATTCAGAATGTAATGCAAATTTTTAATAATATCAATTGTGTGTTATATTTATATGCTAGATATTTGCCTCTTAAAATGAGCACAAAAGCAACGAAAACACGTACAATAATATTACGGTTATATATTAACATACATAATTAATCTCATTTTGGCTAGAAAGTAAATATTTAATACATAGAGTTTTATTTGCAGCAGTATAATACATTATCTGACAACACAACAAGTATTATAAAAGAAATTAATGGATTAAATCCAACTCTTTAAAAGGCATCGATTTGTTAGTTATAATAGTGTAATACATAGGTACACAAATACAAAATTACACACTAATGTTAATAAACTACAAAAATCGTAAAAGTTTAATAAACAGAGATAAATATATATAATAACTTATATAAAGATTTTTTTTTAAATCAGCTGTTTTAAACATAACAAGTTCTGTAACCTGTAAAAATATCGATCACTTGACATCCCTACTAAAGTTACGTAAGAATTGTAGACACAGGTCACCAAAGTGTATACTACTTGTATCTTATATGTGCCAATTACGTACTAAATAAAGACAAAAGGCTATTTCCAATACCCTCCAAATGAGAGTGTAATCAGAGCAGAGTTACCTAGCCTAGGCTCAGAGCAGGCATTGTACATTTTGCGCGACCAACAATAAATCGATAGCTTCGTGTCAATGATCTTGCCTGGTCAAAGCTGTGCAATGTCAAGCTTTACTGCCACACGTTACTATTGTTACGAGAAAATATTACGATGCAATATTGCTAGGGTTGCATTATAAAGAAAATAATAAAAATATAGCAACATGTAAGAGTTTTAAGTTAACATTTTAATTGAGATTAAGGGATCCGCAAAATTATTACCATGAACCAAATAAAATCTCAGCAAGCAACGTCATAATCAAAAATTTTAATTTCAATATTTAATTAATTCTGTAGTAATCAGTAAAAGAGGCGGTGTGTGCGAACTGCACAAGGCGGATTTCCAGTTTCCACTTCAATTAATCAGTGCCAGCGTATGCTTGACAAGCTTCACTATTCTTGGCTCTTTTCCCCAATGGGCTGTGGGGGAATAGCGCATCGTTGAATCAGTTCTTATAATATACTTGTTGGTTACGCAAATATGACGTGCCTGCGTATAAGATATCTATAGATAGTCAATGTGACTTCGTGAAGTAATTATAATTAAACATAAAATTAGATGACACATTTTCGAGATTAATCTTTCGAGACAAAAAGTGGTGAAGGACAAAGACATGTATGAGATAAGTGATATAATGGAACAAGTCAAAGCGTATGCAGTTGGCACCGGTACATGGTACAGTAACGTTCGTATGTAAATGTAGCATGCAGTGCATTGCGCTATCCTGTTCAATATTAAATGAATGGCACGGGGCGGGCGCTGCTGCCCGCTGTGATTACCCGCCGCACAATCTAATAACTTGCCTCACTTGTCTCTATTAGCCCTAGCCCCTACGAACATATTATTATGCTCTTTGGTTTTGACTTTACTTAACTTACTGTTCTGATATAAAATCATCGTCATGCTTGTGGTTGTATTTCGAAGTGTTTTTAACGAAAAATATGACCTATTGAAATTGACATGCTAGTTATTTTTGCCTGCAAATTCTTTCCTACCCCTTGGCATACAAATCTATCGTTCACGTAAAAACAGAACTAATATATGTTTTTTTTTAGTGTATACTTTATAAATAAGGCGCAAGTCATATCCATCTATTCGAAATATTTTATACATTTATAAATAGTAGTAATACTTATATTCAACAAAGTAATGACAATTTTAATGACTCCTAATAGACATCTGCGTATAAAAAGCACCATTTGGCATTTAATGGATTCAATAATAAATACAAACTTCTATGAAAAAATTGCGTCCTTGGCATCATTCCATTACTGAATTCACCAATTCGTGATTATTGTAATTACTTTTAAACATGTAATATATTATTTCTTTACAATCTACGATTTGCTATAAGCATAATCATGCAAATTATGCTATAATTTAATAATGCACCACAAAAAATATATTTATTAAATATACAAGCAATATTAAAAATTACTCTCTCTAATTACTAAATAATACTGCACACATGCATTTGTATATGAAAAATCTATGTCAACACAGACAACGCGCTTGATCGACTTTTACATTAAGCCTACATCAATGGCACTAACACTCAATTGAAATCAAAGCGAGTGGTTTCACACAAACAATCGCTTTGCTTACAACTTTCATTATTACACTTATTTTCTATAATGGTCAGCTACAATGAAATGAGGATGCGATTATTCAAATAAAAACAAACAATTATAATATTAGTCAATGGGATCAGCTTTGGTTAAATATAAAATTGGAAAATGAAACAGAATGTCAGCGGTCACACCTGTCACAAGATAACATGACGTGGTTAAATACTACAATAGGTAATCCGAGCGAACAGCGAAAAGGGTGCTTGATATGTAGGAACAATAATTGAGCATAAAACTACGTTTTCTACTTATGTCAATCAAAATGATGAGATTTGGTGAGCTGTTTGACAAAGGTGCCACAGCACCAGGTGGAGGAGCGCGCCGAGCGTGAGGCGCGGGGGGGCGCAGGCACCGCCATGACGCGCAGCGGCGCCGCTAGGCTGGGATGCGAGCCGCTGCGCCGCTCGCGCCCGCACATGAGCTTCTGTCTACGCTCTTCGGAACACTCCCACAGATTAGGATTAGAGCGATTCATGTCGAATTTTCGGTCCGATAGCAGCCTCCTTGTGTCCGGCCCTCTATACAAGTATGCGTCCGCCGCAGAGGAGCTTTTGTTACGTTTTACTTTTGTCGTTTTACTACAGCCGGAATATTCGGGCGTGTTACTTCGCTGGACGGTCGGAAGTTTAGTGTAGTTATAGTGAGGTATGTTAGTAGCGGGTGCGTGATATTGTACTTTACCGAGAGATAAGTGGCCGCAGTCCACTGCAGGTGCGATATAAAGGCAGCCGCATGTAACAAAATAGAAAGATTCAGACTACCAGATTTAGAGACGGTTGAGTTTAAGAATGTCCTTACTAGATTAGATACTCCGGCATTTGTTTAATGTTTATACACAACAAGCGCAGATTGAAGAGATTCTTGCGATTTGTTAGTGACAAGATATACTTTGGTGATGGCATTAAATAAGAAAATACTAAAAATATTCAACTACTTATTGAACCTCGTATAATCGAGTCTATATTCGATACGGACACAAAACTAAAGTTGGTTCCTCTACTACGACTAGCTACTTTGTACTCATACGAACTAAAGATACAATAAATAAACTTGCTATAATTGTTTCCGTATCTTCTAATTTGAGAATAAATTAATACTAACGATATCAGATCTACGAGAGCTAATACAGTGAACAAGAGATTATCAAAGCATGCTGCACATGCACTTAGAGATGTGTGCCTGTATAAATACCGATATAAATATGAGAGAGATACTGAGTATTGTAATTAATTAATATACTGATACAGGGAGTGCTTAATTAATAAATATTATCGTCATTACACCAACAACAGCAAACTTGAACAAATATTATTATCAAGCGCTACTTTTATGACTAGCGAAAAATTTGGTTTCATGTATAAATACAGATCTTTCATTCTAAGAACCAACTGATAATACGGTTTCTTGACTTCGCATGTCTCCTCCTTGTCGACTCGAATATCTCCAGCGGAATATTGGGTACTGCATAATAAATACGCTGAGTTAGTGGATACCTTCTACTTGCTTATAATGATCATTCAATTACTACAACCATACTTTGTAAATAGGTTCTATTATGCATTAGTCTCATACTTAGCGATATCGGTCTACTTTTATAGTTGGGTGTATTGCAGAGGCACAAAGGAGTCAATATATTTCACAATTATTTTGAATTCCGCCGAAGCAAATAGCAGCTATTCTAAAATAATTATAATCAATGGTAGTCTCATTCTACAGTATTTTAAGAAGGCTTGACAGACTTGTGGTAAGGTAGAACCAATCAAAGATACTCACCTGAACTGACAGCATTCCTGCAGCGCGCCGAGGTGCAGTACGCTTCGATTACTTTTAATATTAGGGCGTCCTCTTCATAAGAATTGGACTTTCGTTGATGCGGCGCATAAGGGTGCGTCGGGCCAATGTTTTCGTCCGAACCGACCGTGAATGATTGCGGCCTGAGAGGCGGCGCCGGCCGTAAACATGTTATGCTCCACCCTACGTGTGCATGGAAGGAAATATTGCAGTAAGTAGACATCTTATTTGTTACCAATACATACAAAAATAGACCTAATACATTCGTCACTTCGTACAATAATTAATTGTCATTTACAAAATCTTATGTATGTGATCATTTAATTAACTGTATGAGAATCTTTACGCAGTTATTTCCTTTTTATATAAAACACGTGTGCCAAATAAATAAGAATAATTTACCTTTATTGCTGTAGTTCGAGCCAGCCGTGTCGATGAAATCAACAGATGAGAACTTTTTGCCGATAGGAGTTTTATTTGGCTTTGCCGGTGATTGGTCAAGAGAGTCGCATGAATTTAAGAGCCATCGTGCCGACTGATTCTTTTGTTTATTTTTTTGCGTTTGTTGCGTATGTTGTGTGTAGCTTTGATGATTGTTGAATGAATGTGATCTTTTGTGGTTTGTTAGACCAGACGATAAATCAGAGTTATTGCTGTCGCTCATGGCCATCTGTTGAAAAACAAAAGTTGTTACTAAACTCCAATTTTCAATGCGGAAATGTTTTAAAAGTTAGCAAATAGATACATTTGTGCAAGTAGTGAAAATTTACAAAAATTCTGGAGCAGCATTTGTTCAAACATATTATTATCTTACATAAGCAAGGGCACCTAGCGGACACTCGCCAGCTGTATCATCACTGCAGCATTTCAATCATCAGATCAAAGGATTATAAGTAGATTTGGAATTTATAACATTATTTCCTGCATATGTATAATTGTTTGCTTTGGCGATAACACTTCGGTCCCAGTTCAAATGGGTTTCAATAAAATAAGTAAACCAAACACTTTGCTGTTCAATGTATATGCCAATATATTGGTGTGAGGAACGGGTCATTAAGCCTTACCATGCATTGTTTTCATCTTAATTGGTTAGTTTAATTACATGATTTCTACTTGCAGTGATTGTTTTGTTGTTAGTAAGATGAATAAACACAGGCAAGGATGATCAAGTAAAGCACTGCAACACTGGGGTAACTCTAATGACAGTATTAATCTAATGGTTACAAATCCTCAAGGCAATATTATCTTCAAACCAGTGACACAAATCAGTAGCTCTTTACAAAAGAATAATCCTTGCCTGAGTCGGTGACCACGGTAATGGGTAATTTTGCCTTCATCCACCAGTGTGCGTACAAATCTGAACGATACACCACAAACCCGCTTTGGGCTTCAGCTAGACCCTTCTGCACTTTCGATAAGTCCTCACTGCGAGATCTCGTTTTACGCATCTGCGAATTATTCTCATCCATGCTTTGTTTATTATCTTTGTTGAAGACATCCCGATTGCGTGGTGCGTTAACCCGAGATTGCCTTTGCATATTATTGACTTCGGGAGTTTCACGGTAAATACGCATATGATAGTGCAGGCTTGGCTTCGACCGTTCTGTTATGTTTAATGTGCTCCACTGGCTGGGCATTGGCTGCCGCACGTTCTTGGGGATCTCTATGTGAGTGCTGGGCTTCCTGTACACTCTTGGCGGAGGCTCCGGTTTCAACTTGATCTCTGGCACGTAACGTTCAATATTACATCTAATAGAGGTCCGTTTGATTTGCGCAGTTGGTACGGTCGGTGTTGCTGCAAACGTAGACGTCACATTCATGTTTGATGAGTCCATAACATCTAGACTATTCTCCGAAGTTACACTGGTCACGCAAGATGTTCTAGCAGTGGATCCGAAAGGCGACGTACACCTACATTGATCTTCATAGGTAGCCGCTTCTATTTCAGACAAAGTAACTTTTTTTCGATGATCGACATCAAAACTAGCTTGAGATAAATTAGTTAATGAACCTTTTGAATTATCAGAACTTTTATCGTGGGTATCCGATTCATTGCCTGTGGTGCCAGAGCTCGAGTATTCGTGCATGTTCAACTCTGGCGAGGCCAGATTACAACTTCCCACAACACCTGAATCAGAAGATCGAGGGCTGGGACATATTGATCTATTACAACATTCGCATTTCCTATGCATTTTGTGGTTTTCCGACTGAGAGCTCATTCTATGCATCCTGGCATCTTCATTTCTGTGGTAATTCTCAGTTTCCACCATTGATCTAGACATAGATCGTCGTATTCTTTTGTCGGAATTGAGTGAATGCTTCCGGAAGGGCACATTGGTGTTCAGATTAACGTTGATTATCTTCATGTTTTCCTCCTGATTCCTGAACATTGGCGGCGGGTCCAGTATTATAGATTCTATAGGACTGTATCTCTGTTTTGGTGATGGAGGAGCTAAAAGCTGTAATACATCCGATGTTAATTTTTCATCAGCTTCTTCGTCGGGTGTGTGACTTTCCTCTATAGATTTCCAAGGTTTGGTGACTGCTTCATTTTTGGGACTAACATTTGGGAAGCTCCGCCTTGTTGGTATAAAATCTTTTTCTTCATTGCCTAGCATATCAATTTGCGTGCTTTGATCCATGTTAACTAAATCTTCACAGGCCATGTACGATCTTACTTCGAAGCTAGAATTTTCAGTACTTTCGGAATGTGGGGCGAATGGAGAAAAAAAACCTGGAGAATATTTCTGGTAGTGTTGGCCGCTATCAATAGTGTTTATAGTGTTATGAGGTTTCTTACTGCCCGTTACACCTTCAAATAAATTTCGTGTACAATCTGCGCTGACCATTGATTGATTTTCGTCCAAATGCATATCAGTGGCGTTGTCGAAATAACGTACGTAACCAAAATTACTTCCCCAACTACTGCATGATGATATGGTTCGCGGACTTTCCATAGCATTCTGTCTTAATATTTTTGAGGCACTGGCTTCGGCATCAGTACAGCTAGAGCTTGTGTACGATTCATTCCCATCGGTTTCTCTGTCACTATCATCAGAATCAGAATATTCAGCGTCTGCGCCGATAGTGCCATCATCTTCTATTTTTAAACGAATATGATTTTTATGTCTTCTTCTCACAGGCAATCCAGTCAACTCGAAAGCTTTCGCCCATGTTCTTTCATGTAAAAGTTTGCGTAACATTTGCCTCGTGATAACTTTTTTCTTAACGAGTCTCGCGAAATATTTGGTTAACGAATAGTAAGGTGATGCAGAAGGGTAGCTAGGCGGTGGCAACGTGACGTGGTAAAGGCTGCGGCGACTAGTGTTGAGGCTAGACAACGCCCCTTCAGAAGGAGAGCGGGTCAGCTATACAACCAAAAATAAACCTTAGTCTTGTGTGTAAACATATTTTCTAGTTGGAGTGGCTATTAGACGCAGTGAACATTTAAAAATAAAATCTGTATTGTATAAGCAAAGTGGGGCAACATCTGTAAGCAGATACTTACATGTGGCAATGATTGTGGTTGTCCAGGCTCATGTGCTGGACTGCTGGTGTTGGAGTGCTTTTGTAACAAGCTAACCCAGTTATCAGCCTCAGCTCTTGTTTGACACACTGCCACAATCGTGTCTATCATTGGGCCACCTATTTCAAATGCATTCTTTCTGGTATCTGTATCATCTAATTTGGAGACTGTGATGCCAGTCAATGGGAGACAACCCTACAACAAATAATATAATTAGATGAGAACTTATTTAATATTTTGTTTTTTTTTTTCTATATTGTCAGAAAGGAACTTACTTCATACACAAACGCGGACACTCTCTTGCTGACAGACAGTAGCAGTAATGCAGAGGGGAAGAGAACGAGATAGCGGTCTTGATGTGAAGGGCCAACAGCAACGCTACCCATATGCAGAACATCGCCAAGAGATGCTAGCTCCCCGCCGGGCCAGCCGCGCACCTCACCTGTTACCACCTGAAGCTCTAACTCTTTCTGTCGTCTTAAGGCCGCACAATTACTCTGAAAGAAGCAGATTTTATGAAGAAAACTTTCGTCAAACATAACATGCTTTTTATTACTTATTTACAACTCATAGCTTGTATGCAATATCTATTATGACTTGATATACTATACAGTAATAAAATATAGCACTGCAATAATAGAAAGCGATGATCACAGTCAGTATGATAAAACTTCAGTGTACAGATTGTTAACAATGGTTATGTTAGCACTAGACACATATTGCAAAAACTTTAAAGGTTTTTGAAACTCTGCACTAATCCAAGATCTTAAAACTAGCAACAAAAAAAGAATAAAGCAAACATAACTTACAGCTATATCCTTGTACACAACCGAGGCACGGTGAGTGTCACCCCTGTCTGGGTGCGCTTCATGCACATGTCGAGCCAGCTCCTGTAACATCGCAGGGTACTTGCCCAATCTACGGAATGGCTTCGATAAGCCAGCAGTCAATACTAGCACCCCTGGACAAACAGCACCAGCCTCTTCCATCCATGTGTTGAGTTCTTCCCTAAAATATTATAAAAGATACACTACTTAGAACATAATTCAGTTTATTAAAAAAACACCCAGATCAGAGGCACATTTAGATATGGAAGAAAAGTAAATTATGAATAAAAAAATTATTTAAGAATAAAAATTATTTGTAGTTGAGTCATAGCAATATTTTAAGTTTAAGAATCTCCTAATATTAAAGAAAAAAAAGGAAAGCATTTACCAAATAATTAAAACAAACATCATAAAAACAAACATGTTAATAACATTAAACTTTCTCACATTCTTGTTGTTCAGACAATGAATAAAGAATTTAATGCCTAATAATTCCAAAAATAGATGTTATTAAATTAGCTATTTCCTTAGTTGTTTACTTACTTGTACTTATCAAGAACACATACTGCTTTTGGATGGCCAGCACAATAAGTTTGATGAACACTCTTAATTTTAGGGGCCCATTGTAAAAACAGACCACCCACTCGCTGATCTGGTCCCGTTTTTGTTGCGCATTCGTCTAATAGAGCTAAAAACTGTTCATGCACTTGTAGCACCTCATTAATATTGCCTGTCAACTGTCTGAATTCATCCCTTGTTAACCTAAAAGTAACCATCAATAATACAATAGCAACAGACTTAATAAGCTTGTAAAAGTATGTTATAACAATATATTGAAATTAGTCATTATTATTTTATGGAACCAAAGTTGTTGTTGTTTTGCTGTCATGCTATAATTTGTGAAAGAGACCTTATTCCTGTGCTGTCTGGTAGTTATTATATAAGTTCTGTTTTATCATTTAAATACAAATAACAGTCCTGAGGGATTTGGTGTTGTCATATCTCTGATACAAACAAAACTTACATTTCACTTTTCTCCAAGGGGTGTAAGAAGTTGCTGACCAGCCCCTGCATTTCAGCCACATGAGCCTTTTCAGAGTCTATTATATCCTTGAGAACTACATTTCTGAATGCCTGTATTTCAGACGCTGCCCGTATAGGCGACGTTGTCACACTGCCTGATGGATCTGTGGTAACATTTATTTATTTCATAGCTTTGTTTTCTAAGCAAGAACTTATGTTTTAGTGTATTTTATGTAACAACAACATATTAAATATGAAATGGGAATGCATACCTTTATGTTCAGTCACATAGTTGCTAGGAAACCAGCCAGTAGTCTCACCCAAAGTTCCCTCCCACCATCCACCTTCCTCTTTTTGGGTAACAGTAATAATATCGCCCTTTTTGAAACATAGCTCGTCATTGTTTTTGCCCTTAAAGGAATAAATCGCTTTCACCAAGCAATTTTCCGTTGACATTTTACTTATTTCCTGGCACCATGATATAAATTCTATAAAAATAACTTCAAATCAGAATGGAAAATGTTGATGACAGCACTTTAGTACGCACAAATTACAGCGATTGAGAGTTTTATCAGGGGCTTCACAAATACAACCACAATTAGAATATATGAGTAAACATTTTAATAGGGTATACAATTTGTTTCAGATTGAAATATTTTTTGGACAGCTCATAGAAATAACAGGAAGTGTTGGTGTCAAATCGAAATTTTGCATTACAAGTAGAAGTATTGTACACAACAGGTTATTTCACTGCAAAACACTTAAATTCTGCAGAAACAATACACTGTGAGCATTCATTAATTGAATATCAACCTACAAAAACGTAAAATCCTCGATTTTCACGGACTTCCAGTTCCAAAAATAAATAGACCACAGACTAAACTAGACTACACTCTACAGCTGCCAAACGTAAAACGTCAGAAAAAAATAGACTAGACCTGTGTCCAAAGAGTATAATACTAATACGGGAGCCTGTGTCTATGGATGAGAAAATGAAACTGAATTGCCCACATACATATTGGTAGTCTTTGAAATAGAAAGACGCACATCAAATCAATTCGACGCACGCAGGGTATATGTTTTGTGATTCGACGGCATGGTTGGCTTGGAAAGTGGCGGAGCGATTGACTGCAGCGCTGCGTTTTGCAAGTTTGATCCCCGCACGGAACAAATATTTGTATGTCCTACTGCCTACAAATAGTTGTTCCGGGTCTGGCTATTTGTGTATAATGTTTGGAAATGCACCCACGATACAGGAGAAAATTAATTATAATAATATAAAATCCGTTATCCGTAAGTGTGGACAACGTTCTTCTTTTTAAAAAATAACACCCGTTTCGGGCATGATAAGGCAAAATATTTTTGAATTACTCCAATGATATTTTATACTCAGACACTCAGTGGTTAGTATTATACTCTTTGCTCAGTGGCCTGTTTGAAGGTTGAGCTTTTAAGCTCGCCCTTCATAACATCGGAATGATGTACTAAACACCTGTTTTTTTGAGTCGTCGTGACGTTTTGTGTAGGTCCCTCCTAATGTGATATGATACTGTAACAATTTAACCTTATACACATACAAATTAATATTCTACCTACAGTAATCGTAGTTCTTATTTAGCCAGACACAATATATTCAAAAAACAAGTAGACTTCATCAATCTAACGGTACGTAAAACCTAGAGTATTTGTCTTGAGGATTGTTTTTAAAATAATTAATCTGACGACTTCAAATCGAATCAAGTTCCCTCTCATCTCATTTATTATAGTTATTATCATTTTAATAGAATTAAATACGGGGAAACCTCGACGGATGGAAACCCTTTTCGCGCACCATATTCAACTTGCGCGTCGAAGTAGTAACTAATACACGAACAAATAGTTAGCGTATATGCAGCGGACTGGCGACACCACGCGCAATCGCAACGCGTTTGCGGGAAAGAGAGAGCGAAACCTTTTCCCTTATTGAAGTGAAAACTTCTTTAGCCGCGTTGAGCACAGGCGCGGTGCCAGCCAAAGCCTTTAGGGGAGGTCTCACTAGGCCGTAGTCAGGAATTTGGTTGGTAGGATTCATCTTCATCATCATCATTTCAGCCGAAACACATTCACTGCTGAACATAGGCCTCCCCCAAGTGTCGCCAACTTGACCGGTCCCGTGCGACTCGCATCCAGCGGATCCCCGCAACCTTCACCAGGTCATCGGTCCACCTATAGGGAGGCCTTCTAACGCATCGTCTCCCGGTTCGCGGTCGCCATTCCAGAACTTTTCGGCCCCACCGGCCATCCGTTCTGCGCGCACATGTGCCCTGCCCACTGCCCCTTAAGTTTGGCAATTCTTCGGGCTACGTCGGTAAAATTGGTTCTCTTGCGGATGTCCTCATTTCTGTTTGATCACGCAAGGAAACTCCGAGCATAGCCCTCTCCATTGCCCTTTGGGTGACTGTGAACTGCGTTAAGCGGGCACCCGCGCGGTTTCATACAAAAGTGCTCCGTCGCGGGGACCTGCGCGGGCGACCGTCACGGGGAGGCGCGCCCCGCACCCATGCAACGGGGCCCGCCTACGTGCGACGGAACCCGTCGCGGGGGCACGCGCGATTCCCACCAGCGGTAACACGCATGGGCTTTTTCAGTCAATAACGCTATGTGATACGGGTCGCAGGAACACTCGGAGAAAATCCAGGACAATGTCTTTCATTACAGAAAGAGTAATTGTGGAAGTGCAGTGTCACTGCAATATGGGACTGGGTAAAGACCGAGATGCACGAACAGCGGCATGGCTAGAAATTTGTAATGAGTTAATTGAAAATTTCGTTGAGGCCGAAATCAAACAATAAGTTTATTACATAAGTAGATTGGAACCTGGGGAAAAACATATTCCAATATTTGTATTTATCCGCATACAAAATCAAGACCAGTAGCGGTTGTGCCTTTAACTTCACCAGCAACCTTTCCCTTACAAACTGAACAATGCTAAAATGCAAAAATGCGTTTCTTTTCACTGACGAAGGCTTGTAATTAAAACTTTAATTCATTAGTTCAAGGATCCTTCTTCAAAACCATATTTTGTAAGATCCCGCGACGGGGACTGTCGCGTTCCCACGGAGCCCAACCGCGTGTCCACGCGCGTGCATACGCGACGGTTGCCCGTCGCGGGCGCCCGCTTAACGCAGTTTCAGGCCTTAGCCTCCTGATGAGGCACGTTGTGAGTGACCACGTTTCGGTCCCGTATGTAATCACTGGCAACACACACTGGTCGTAGACTTTCGTCTTGAGACACTGCGGTAAGTTGGACGAGAAGATACCACGCAACTTCCCGAACGCTGCCCAGCCGAGTCCGCTTGCCCGACGAATGACCTCTTTCTCGAAGTTAGACCTACCTAACTGAACCGTTTGTCCCAGGTAAACATAATCGTCCACTACTTCGAGTGTAGAGCCTCCGATCTTGAGATCTAGGAGTGGGTGTTACATGGGCATTCAACATGACTTTCGTTTTGTTCATGTTAAGACCCACTCTTTCGGTAGCTCTACTGAGGTCATCGAGCATTGTACTGACTGACGACTGTGATGACCACTATATCGTCGGCAAATCGAAGGTGATCGAATATGAGACGTACTCGTCAATAACGTTGATGCCTAGCCCTCTCCAGTCCAGAACCTTGAAGACATCTTCCAGTGCAGCGGTGAACGTTTCGGAGATATGACGTCTCCCTGTCTCGTACGAGTACCTCGCTGCATAAGGATAGGTTCCGAGGTCTGGTCCTGAAGTCGGACTGACATGGTGGCGTTTTAACACTTCAACACCTCGATGTACCGATAGTCAATTTGGCACCGTTGGAGAGATGTCTGCAGTACAGCCCAAGTCTCGATCGAATCGAAAGCTTTCTCGTAGTCCACAAACGCTAAACAGAGAGGCAGGTTGTACTCTTCGGTCTTACAGTATAACCTGTCGCAGCGTATGTATGTGGTCTACGGTACGTATGTGTGTGGCCTTTCCGGAATTCGGCTTGTCCGAGAGGCTGATAATCGTAAAACCTGCACGCGAGACGATTCGTGATGACTCTCGAAACCAACTTGTAGACATGGCTTAGAAGTGAGATGGGCCTATAGTTCTTCAACTGGGCACTTTCACCCTTTTTGAAGAAGAGTACCACCACACCCCTTCGTCATGCCTGTGGCGTTTTCCCCTCGAGTATGACGGAATCAAACAGCGTCTGGAGGGCCTTAAGGACCGGTTTTCCACCTGCCTTCAGAAGTTCGGCCGTAATTCCATCATCACCCGCTGACTTGTTGTTTTTAAGCTGTTTCAGAGCCATCCTAATCTCGTACAGGCTGATGTCCGGGATGTCTTCGGTATAGTGTCGGGTCAGTCTAGCTCTTGGGTCATTCGCTAGATTTCCAACGAGATTACTGGTTCCCGTGTACAACCGCCCATAGGTTGGGAGGATTATCCTGAATAACAGCCCGACCAAGTGCGAGTCATACTCACACACACAGGGTTCCGTAGCACCAAACAATATAATACAAATATTTTTAAGGCTCTTTCATATTATGTTGTACTGTATTAGATTCAACAGCAAAACTATTTTTTTTTCCATAGTTGAAAAAACCGACTTCAAAACACTAAAAAGTTAAAAATAATACTATAACGTACCTATATTAATAAACCTAACCTAACCTACGATTAACCTATACTAAAATTTAATAATTCTTTGGAGTCGGTGCCAAGCAATATAATTAGAATTAATATTTAGAAGCTGTAAGATTTGTCTTTCGTTTTTTCTAGCCTTAGTCTGTATATATTTATTTAAGTATCGTATATAATATTGGTTGGCACCGACTCCAAAGAATTATTAAATTTTAGTATAGGTTAATCGTAGGTTAGGTTAGGTTTATTAATACAAGGTGTTGTTTTGCATCCTCGTCAAAATTCAGGATGCTGTCACAAAAGACATAAATATTAAATATAAATTACGGTACCTAGTAAATTATTAAAAAACACTGCATTTTTTTGTTGTTTAAATTTGTCAATATTTCAGAATAACCCCCATAGCGTGGTTTAGGGATTATAAAATTATCGAAAAAACGTTTGAGGTTTTTTGTTTGTGTGTAAGCGACGTTATAAGGCAGGGATCAGACGGCCCGTGTTTAAAACACGGGTGGTTCACAGTTACCGATTTCAGTAAATAAATAAAAAAAAGAAAATTACCTACTCATTTTATTATTGATTCGGGTCGAGAATCATTAGCATAGTTACCTCCTAGAATTTGACGAGGTTGCAAAACAACACCTTGTATAGGTACGTTATAGTATTATTTTTAACTTTTTAGTGTTTTGAAGTCGGTTTTTTTTTTGAAAAAAAAAATTTTTATTTGTTAATTTTTAGTGACATATTTTTAATCTAATAATAAAATATGGGTAGGCCTGGTAAAGATGCTTCTCGTGTGAGAAAACGGCGTCGAACTGAAACTGAGAAAAAGGAATTAAACCATTAAAATAAATTAGGGAAAAAAAATGATCAACGCATTTTGAATAAGAACCCTGATCATCGCGAAAACAGACTGTCAAAGCAGAGGACCTACATGTTACATTGGTTGAATAAGGAAAGTCAAGAAGTTAGTCTGTGGTACACCTCTGGAAAGTTAATACCGTTACAATTCCAACAAGCCCAAACACAGCTAAGATACATTGTCTTATTATAGAGTTCCAGTGCCTGTCTCTTGGCTTCATCATCAGATCTGATGGTAGAATGGTAGAATGGTTCTTATTGAACGCAAATGCTTCACTTGTTGTAGAAAATACCAAAATCGCTGTACGTTTTTCTATAAAGTTGAAGAGTTCCCTCGATTTCGCCAAGATTCCATCATCAGATCCTGACTTGGTGACTATGGGACCAAATGGAAAGCATAGGCTTTGGAATATAAAAATAATTTTCCAAATCGGAAATGACTGAGTTATGCGCGAACAAAAACGCAATGCAGAGTAAACGAAAAGTTAGAAATATTTAATTTTTGTTGATTTTTGAAAAACTGCTTGTCTGATTTCGATAAATATTTTCGGTATTTCGGTATATAGAAAAGCCTATGAATTGAAAAAAGTCAGTCAGTCTTTAGCATACACTTCGAATTTGATGTTTTCTTGTTGTCTATTAATACAGATTTTTTATAAATGAAAACTGAAAAGAACGCAGAATGTCAGAGCGAGGAAAGCGAGCTCAAAAATTGTAGCACTTCATCGGATATGTTAGATTTTCTTTTTACCATTCATGCAAGAGTTATGTGGCTATTTAGACGACTAGAAAGTGCAGAAACCTTTTAGAACCAAGAGAATAGAGGAGCGAGCGAAGCGAGCTCGAAATTTTTTGCATCCCTGCTCGGTTAATTTACGTACTTTTTACACAGGAATGAAACAAGGAGGACCTCTGTCAACTTATATGCAGAATTGAAAAAGTACAGGATGTATTAGCGAGCGAAGCGAACTGGAAAATTTTAGCACTTCTCCTTGGAAAACTTAGGTTCTTTTGTTCATTTATACAGAAATGAAAATAGAACAGACTCTGTAAACTTTTGCATGATTGAGAAAGTATAGAATGTATTAGCGCGCGAAGCGCGTGAGAAAGTTACTCCCCAGCAAAATCAAACTCCGCCGTAAGTTGTACTACAAGGGAAACAATATATGAAATGAATGGTCACCAATCCACCAACCGATGTTGACAAGTGAGGGCCACTTAATCTGAAGATTGGACCATGTGGTAATTATTATCTTGCCACAAGCTCCTCAAATTGGTTTACATAATATAAGATCAATCAATGGGAAAGAATCTCTTCCTCTAATGTAGAATTATTTATTGACAAATCCTCTTGTCTTCACAGTACCTAGGTTAGTGCAATAAAATTAAAAAAGTCTTGTACAAATTTTAATAAATGAAAAATTACATAAAAAATATAGGTAATACCTATCACTTAGGTGTAATTACAAATTAGTAGATATATTATTTACATTATCTTATGTATTTATGAATGTTATTTAAAAATTATTATGGAGATTACAGTTCATTACAAAAATTCATCACACCAATCTTTCAAACACTGGTAGCAGTCTGATGATTGTTTTGAATTGGCATTGCATGTGTCTTTTAACCACTCCTGGAAGAGTTCTTTGTCTTTCTTCAACACCAGAAACTGTCCCAGCACCGTGTACGCCTGCAACAATATAAATACTTGATTAAATCAAATTATCAAACTTTGTTTGATATGTGTTTTATAAATAGCCTCTACTCGAAAGCAGATGCCGTAGACACTCAGCAGACTGACCACTGAATGAACTAATAATTTCATCTGTTCTCAATTTATGCTAGGGATACTGAAACAACAATCTTCTCAAGCAGTTGAATAAATAACCTAGACTTTATGCGGTTTACTATAGTAACATGAAGGTGTTGTAAAGTACTTCTTTATATAAATATGAGGAATTTTCTTGATAATAATATAATTTCATCACCAAACTTTCATTCAGTATTTAATAATATTAGTCTAAAAATAAATATGACTTAACTGGTAACAATGATTAGGTACTTTTAAAATATACAGTCATGTGAACACTTAAAATTCAAATCAATATTACCAATAACCTCTTTTTTATTGCAGGAACAATATTAACCATTTCTGCCATAAAGTGGTTGATGAGGATTATGTGTTCTGCGGTTACATACTGCTTGCAATGCTAGAACTTAAGTGAAGGTTGAACATTTTCTCTTTTGATAGAATGAGGATGAGATCTGTCATGGATAATAAATAATCGACCAAACAACTAATTAGGTTCGAAGCTAAACATAGCTTTAAATTCTTAATAGTTAATCACGTACTGTTCACCAACCTTGTCAAATCCTGCGACTTCCAGCCTCTTTCCTAATACTTCACCGACGCCTGCTAATTCGGTTACAGGTTTTTCGCCCATGGGCTCCGCAACGAAGTTCCTATGTTTTTGGGATGTACTCGACATTGTGAATGTATAGTTTGTTATCTGTTTTAGAAATGTTACTCAATTGTCGTATATGAAAATTAAGTTTACACTCGCACTCTTTGAAATATTAAATATCAATAACGATGATTAATGTAACGGCGGGCAAGCGTGCAAACAATCAATCAATTGACTTTCAGGGTTGCCGTGTTAGAAATTTAAAAACCTTAAACCGTATGTCAATCAAATAAAATGAAGCATGGAAGAAGAAAACTCAAATTAGGCAGTGGGATTGCGAGAAATGAGGGAAATATTTCGTTCGTTTCGTCTCGGATTAGACAGCCTGTCAAAATCATTGATATTTACGGTTCCTTGTCTTTACGAGCTATTTAGACCATTTAGTTAGACCAACGCGATAGTTATAACGTCAGTTCGTATAGTACAAAGGCACTACTTATTTTGCACGCGCCAAATGAACCATGCAACCATGCACTCTGGCAGCACAGTCACTGCGAGGGGCATTGTGAGCCACCCTTTTCATTCAAGCCTTACGTATATATTTTTGTCAGCAACCCCATGTTTTCTGGATACAGCACTATACTCTTCTAGCCCGCTGCTAATCTTTTTTTAACTGTATTTATGGTAAAAAGAAACGCTCTATTTAGAATACTGGTATTCAGCTAAATCCGGTTAGACTGGAAACCAACACCTACCTAGTCGGAAAAAAGCTAGGGAGATGATAATTTACCTTTCGGGGATTACACGCGTGATGTTATGTCCCTATGGTGTATTTTGATCTACTATCGAAGAATATTGATCATCCGTAGTGACATCGGTCCTGTCTATGCATCGCTGAAGACTAGGCAGCATGGTCTCAGACCTTAGCCTGTTCCGAAAGGAACAAATTTAAAAAAAAATGTCTATGCATCGGTTTGACAAGTGACGTGACAGCTGTTGAAAACAAAATGAAATTGTCAAAATGTCTGGGTCTGGAAGTCTAAACAAAAATAACAAACGGGTTGGTTTACGGCCTGCAGTGAAACTTGAGCGAATGATAATGTGGCCCTGCAACTATTGAGCTATGGAGACTGTGCAATTGGTGATTCTCCTTCATCATGAAACCATTACTGATTAAATATGATAATTATTATTGACCACAAAATAAGATTTAATGAATGTAGGTATAGGCCTGATTTTCAATGTTCAAGAAATATTCTACTTGGAAGTAGGATTTTCTAGATATGTGATCGTATATAAATGGTAAGCCACCAGATAACTTACCATGGAAGCCACAATTGAGGAGAGTTTATATTGTGCAGTATTAGCTGAAGATTTGGATGCAGTTTCGCGGGCACTTTCCAGAGGTAACATAATTTGTTTTAGTTGCTAGCTTGTGGATACTTAAAAAAAAAACTACATAACATAATAACCAAAGGTTGTCCGGAAAATATAGCTATTAGAGATAAAACCACCATTGTACCCATAGAAGTACAAATATTGTAAAAGAGCTATGTATCAAGTTTTGGAGTACAATAAAGTATATTCAATCTATCTAAAGAATATTGGAGAATAATATAATTAATCTTTATTTCATTGCAGGTGCCAATCCAAATAAGACTACCTGCCAAGGTAAAACTAGTTTAGGTGAAGCTGCAAATAATGGAAACATTGATATTGTCAAACTATTAATTAATGCCAGTGCAGCAAAACCGCATGTGCCTTTATCATATGCAGGTTCTCCTAAGAAAAGGCTAGTAAAATGCCACAAGCGCAAGTTAAGACATCATGGACAACATGATGAGACCGTTGTTAAATGTAAAAACTTGAATGATAGAACCTTTAAGGATTTTCATTTTGGTCAGTATGAGACAGTTGGAGTAAAAGATAATGACTCAAAAACGGACACCAACCAAGGATACTTTGTATTTATACACAGTGATGGTTCTAGCAGTGATGAGAGCAAAATTGGTGGTCTGAAATCACCAATAGGTGCATCATCATTGACTCCATCACCTCAGGCTGACTTGGAATGGGATGAGGACATAGGAAGTGTAGCTCCAACTACAAGTGAAGATGAAACTTGGTCCTCAATGTATAAGTATGTGGCTTCTTTTTCTCTTTATTGTTTAATACATTATGCAAATAAAAATATAAATTGTTCTAAATAAAATTATTAATAACTTTAATAATTAGTGCTGTAATAGTGATTAATAAAATAGAGAATATCAATCTCATTATTAATGGAGATTGATTATTGTTACTTTACACTAGAATTGTCAATCTACACACATTAACATGATCTCTACTTATTTTTTCATCAGATGGTATGCAGCTATATTGGAGTCCACTGGGGCAGCCATAGCATCAGCCTCTGTGGTGACCAATGGTATTGATCAACATGATGCGTTCATGCAGACTGCGTTACATTATGCTGCCGAACAGGGTCATGTTGGAGTTGTCAAATTGTTGATAGAAGCTGGTAATTATTGCTGAAACAATTTTTCTTGTTGATGATACTGATAATATTTGTTGAATCTTAACAGCTCATGGGTCTTGTATAGGGCATGTGAAACTGGCTTTCGGTCCTATAGTAAAACACGGGTTTTAATTGGAGGAATTTGTAAGGCACTATTGAGGTTCAGTGCAGGTTGGTGGTTGCCCTTATTGCATTGACTTCAGCTTCCAAAGATCTCTATAAATTGACATTGTGTCTTTTTTTGTGAAACTAAACTTGAAATAATATGATTTCAGGTTGTAAAGTAGATGCTGAAACAGGAGATGGAGTGACAGCTCTACATGTAGCAGTAATAAAAAATTATATAGATATTGTCAAGATTCTTATAAAGGCTGGGAGCAATGTCAACCACAAAACTTATGATAGTATGACACCCCTGCATTTTGCTACGTCAAGAGGTTTCTTGGATTTGGTGAGTACATTAAAAACACTGGATTGTTGTATTTGTGAATAAACATGCACCCAAACACATAATAACTACACCAGCTACTAACTATATTCTGTTTATTTTTTCCCAGTTGTATTGTTCTTATTCTTATTGCTGAGCAAAAAGCAAGTCAAACCCTTCCTTATATTTTTTGTTGTCTCTATTATGAATGGTTCCGTATAAAACATGCCATAAGTCAGCATTTCCGTGGCCAGCTTCCATCAATCGTATTTTTTTTTCAATCATTTAACTTTTAACTGAAGCTTAAAAATGGTGGTCTGACATATTTTCTATACAAAACCTGTTTTATATACTCTTCCCATAAAAGCTATCAACTATCGAAAAATCACTCCTAAATTCGCTTAAAATAACTTTCAGGTAATGATTCTAGTCAGTAATGGAGCTAGTTTAGAAGCTAGGGATGCAAATGAGAGGACAGCATTGTACATAGCAGCTGGTAGAGGTCATATGGACGTGATCAAGTATCTTATTGATGCTGGTGCTAACGTTAACAGTGAAGAAATCCATGGTAAATAATTTATTTGTTTTATAGTCTACTGACTTATGTCGATAGATTTCAAAGCTACTGTATTATCGTAATGGTGCCTAAGGTAGATGTACAATGCGGCAAGGGTTTAGAAGCCCATCAATGGGCGACTGACAGATCTTTTGCGACACATCACCACTCTTCTCGAACGAAACCCATAGTTTGGCCTGTAAAGAACATATCGCCTGTAATCCTCGTAGGGTAAGACAGAGGACCTCTGGCTTACCTAACAAGTACACCCACATGACGCCAGTTATATTTTAGTCCCATGTAAGACCCCCATGACCCATGTGTGTATTGCTATGAACCGGGAACAAATCCAGACTCCGTGGCTGCTACTGGGAAATTCCTGTCGAAAAACCCAATAACACTTTGCCCGACCCGGTGTTCGAACCCAGGATCTCATGCTCGGCAGTCGCGTTTGTGACCACTAGACCAACGAGACAGTTTCAAAAGAAAATCTCAAGTAATGACGTGTTTTTCGCATGGAGCCGGCTGACTCTTTCATGGAATGCTTATGGGCCTAAAATGTATTAATGTATAGAGAACATTTTTATTTTTTCAGGCTACACACCCCTCTGTGAAGCTGTTTGGCAAAAGTATGCTGTGGGTGTAGAATTGCTGTTGTTGTCTGGTGCTAGGATCACTCACTCACATAGGCTTTTGCACAATGCTATAATACAAAGACAGGTATGTTGAGAATCCTCTCATCGCACCATGCTAATTTAGGTACCTTAACTCAATTTTAACTCTTAATTTACCATAGTAATTAAGTACCTATATCTTGCCCAAAAATTGGAATTGAATACCGCAAACGGCTTATACGTTGTACGTGTTTTTCTTGCGAAGTTCTAATAATATTCTTTTTCTTTTCGCCTAGAAATACTTAATGTTACTGATTAAAACTAAGTAATATAATAGATGTTCTGTATGGTGTCGGACGTAAAGAATATCACCATCCCATATCTTCCCGTGGGTGTCGTAAGAGGCGACTAAGGGACTTGCCAGAGAATGGGCAGCAGTGTTCTCTGTGCTTTTGTAACAACCGTACTGCGATCGCCAACCCGCCTGCCAAGCGTGGCGATTATGGCAAAACCCCCCTTATGTCATTGGGCGTTGGGGGGCCTATGTCCAGCAGTGGACATCTTTCGGCTGAAATGATGAATATAATAGAAACATTGTGGCTTAATTTTCAGGTGGAAATCGTGGAAATGCTAACTGCTTACGGTGCGGGTATAAATCTTTACAACGACAATGGTGACACACCGCTGCTTTTAGCGGCCAGGCTAGCACAACCTGCGGTCGCTAAAATATTGTTATGTAAAGGTAACTGATTTAAAACCACTGGTCTATTTTTTCCCATTCACCGAAAATCTTTATCATGTTTTCTATCTTTAATCATAAACATTATTTTCAATGAAGGTTTGAAAATAAATCTGTTGAGATGACATATAAAAAAGGTCAAGCCAAGCACGGTTACGTATGAACACTACTGCACACGGGATAAGCATCGTTAGCGAAAGATGAGCATAGCATGTCATATTCCTCATAACCTTACCTTGGTGTAATGGGAGGAGAAGGAACAATAAGTGACAGAATGTTACCGAACTCATATCAGTCATTAAAGGACTGTAGTTGCTCCATTTCCGATTCTTATTTGATGAATTTTAATGTCTGTCTCACTGGTAATCTAATCTACATGTCTAAACTTGAAATTGCTCTGTATAGTGTCGGACGTTAAGAATAGCACCATCCCTTATCTTCCCGTGGGTTTCGTAAGAGGCGACTAAGGGACTTTCCAGAGAATGGGCAGCAGCGTTCTCTGTGCTTTTGTAACAACCGTACTGCGATCGCCAACCCACCTGCCAAACGTGGCGATTATGGCAAAACCCCCATAAGTCAATGTGGCGATACTTGGGGGAGGCCTTTGTCCAGCAGTGGAAGTCTTTCGGCAGAAATGATGATGAAACTTGAAATTTGTTACAGGTGCAAATTCTAATTTGTGCAACAGTATAACAGGTGCTAACGCATTGCACATCGCCGTTGAAAGTGTAGCTGCCCCCGAAGACTTTGAGGAATTGTTGAAATGTTTAATAGATAATAAGATTGATTTGAACGCCACTGCTCTAACGGGCGACACCGCGTTAAACAGGGCTCTGTTATTGCACAAGTAAGTTCACGTGTTCCTCTATTATAGTTCGGTCAAAATAGAAATTTCAATGAACAAAAACTCAGATCAAGTTGATTTATGTCAGAGACCTTGGGTACATCAGTAGAAATAAAGTTCCCATCGATCCCATGTGTCCTAAAAAGTTATTTTATCACAATACTTTTTTCCCAAGAATCGGTAGTCTTAAGATTAGCAAAAAAGTATATGACCATTTATGTTTGTCTGTGGTATATTTTTGATAAAACTTGCTCTTTTTGAGAAAAATCTAAAAACCCGAAAAGTTTGACCATTAACCTCGAATAACTTTTTTAGCACACATGGGATTGATGGTGACTTTTATTTCTACTGGAGTACCCAAGGTCTCTACCAAAATTCAGCTCGATCCGAGTTTTTGTTATTTGATCACTTTTTTATGTCTAACTAGCACTTCGCCCGCGACTTCGTCCACGAAATTTGTGTTATAATAGAATTATGTTACTCGGTAAAGATGTAGCTTTCTAATGGTGAAACAGTTTTTAAAATCGGTCCAGTAGTTTTTGAGTTAAATCGTAACGAAGCAACAAACAATCAAATCTTTCCTCTTTATAATATCAGTTAAGATTTGATCGGACTATTACATTGTCACACGTCCTTCTAATGTTAATAAAATCATCATCAATCGTCGACCGATAGTGTTGTGACTGTTGTCTTGTAACTGCAGGCAACAAGACCAGTCCAGGAAGGGTTAATAATTCCTATATTACCATAATAATCACGATTGGCACACAGATTAGAAAACTCAAAGAAATTCAAGTTATCAATCAAGTGAAAATTTTTCTAATATTTAGGTAAATTTATTGGCGCTTTTCTTTTTTCAGAGACCATGCTGCAGTTCTACTAATTCGATATGGAGCAGACGTGAACACTTGCGATTTACACTCGTGTGGTCTCGACAACCTGTCTATAGCGAGCAGACGACGATCGTGCAGCTTAGCGTCGATGTTACTGAAGGCAGGTCACTATGTCTCCGTGCCCGACCAAGGCGCCACCGTTCCTAAACCAGGGTGCACAGCATTTTGGTTACATCATGCTTGCAAACAACCACTTAGTCTCTCTGATCATTGTAGAATTAAAATTAGATACATAGGCGCCAGCACAGGTAAGACATTGTATCGATTCATAGCATCTCTCCCTCTACCAAAGAGCTTAAAAGGATATCTTATGATGGAAGACGAAGGTCTGTAATGTGATTCAGTAACAACTCTGGGCTATCAAGAAATAAAAACATGTATCTATATGCATTTTTATTTAGTAAAATTACACAGTAGTACAAAGGTGTACTTAGGGTAAAATATAAAATATTTGTTGATTAGAATATCTTTCTTATGTGACACAATATGTTTGTCCATAAAAATCTTCTAAATGAGTTGAATTGTTAGCAATAAAGAATCATGCTTTATGCATGCTATATATGTTTGTAATTACATAAATTGGAGAATGAGGAGACATGATACTTGAGTTCTAGTTAAAAGATGTTTCCATGTTCTTGAGAGCTAAAAGGATCTTGCGCATTGTATCATATTACAGTAAAAAGGTACAAGTTATTAATACTTAGTTGTAGAGACAATTAATGTTGATTATTTATATTTGTTATTTATGAAATGACGTAGGATAATATAATTTATTGAAAAAAAGGACCACTCATTCTCCTTGAATATTATTATGTAAAAATGTCCAAGTAATGTGAATTGGTGGAAATAAGAATCTAGTCTTAAACTAATTAATATATGTATTAATAATACAAATAGTAATTAAAATAAATGATATGAATTCAGATATAATGCATAGAATAAAGCAACATCAAGTTGCTATTAAGCCTACTTACACAGGGTAAGTAAAATTATAATGTACCTACCTATTCTGTTGAAATACACTGTATATACATATATGAAAATAGGAGTTTTAATCATCACCCACAATGTGTTTTATCTTTATCATATTTTCATTTATTCAAAAGATAAGTGGTTATTGTAGAAGAACATATTATGTAATTATGAATAACAAAGCCATCTGGCTACAAGCAATGTCTTATAAACAGTAGGTCGATGTGTTATCGTAATAATAATAATCGAAATCTTTTTTTATTGCAAAATATTTTTAAACCAGTTTTTATGAGTAAATAATAATATTCGGTCAAACAAGACCAACATTTTGAAAATCCATAGAATTTTTATATCTAACACATAATATGAGACGGAAAGTTGCGATTAGTGACTAAATAATTATAGAATATTAGGTGCTAAACATTCTATGTTAATAATATATTATTTCTTTTAAAGTGATTACCTCTAATGGCAACAATTACATACATATTTAAACTGCAATAACATAATCTGCTCACTGACTTATTTCAATCAAATAAAAGCAAAAAATTGGGAATGTTAACATAAAATAAACATTTCTACAAATAATAATAACATCATTAAAAGATATAGCACATTAACAAACCTATATACATAAGGTTATACCATTTGCAGATTAAATCATGCAAATCATAATTATTTGCCTGCGCTTATCCCAATTTACAGATTAAATCATGCAAATAAAACAGCATAAATAAATACTTACCTTTAGCAAGCGAAACTAAATGCAAAATAAAGCCCAACTAGAAATATAAGCTAGCATGGAAGTGCATTACAATAGTAATAGTAACTAGTTGATCAAAATTAATGAGTAACTTCTAACTGCCATTTCTCTTGCATATCTCTTGCTGGACTTGAAATCAATCCTTTGGGCTTGGCATATTATCAGAAGGACAATGACCTCTAATGTCCTTCATAGTGTTCAGTTTAGGATAGGTCTCCAACAAGAAGTTAACCAAATCAAAGTGTTTGTTTTCAACAGCTTTATGGAGAGCTGTTTGCTCATCTGCATCTTGTGCATCAACACAAGCTCCAGAATGAATAAGGAATTTTATTGTTTCAATTTTACCTAAAAACATGAATGAAAGATAAGTGACAACTAATAGTCTATCAATACAATTGAATTCATAGACATGAAACCATTATTCTCTGCTTCGTTATCTCAAAATGTGATTGTGTATTCACTAGCAGTCCTCTTAAGTGATTGGTAAAAGTGAGGTGAAACAATAAGCAATAAAAAAGTACTTTTACAAGTATTGAGCTTAATTGCCTTATTTGCTTTAGATGAGATATGGGAATACATTGAACATTGTGTTCTCTATATAATTTTAACTTGATGAAAGTGATTACCTGCCGCAGCAGCTTTGAGTAATGGTGTAGCTTGTCCGCTATTGGTCTTTGCATCAATCAGTGCCCCATTTTGCAATAATATCTTACAAATATCTATATATCCCTTCCGTGCAGCATAGTGCAGTGGAGTGTATCCTGAATTATCTGGTGTGTTCACTATATCTCTGGCATTTCTTGCCTTATTTATCAGATAACGGACTCTTTCTTCATCTCCGTAGAAGGCTGTAATAGGAAAAAATAATTATTGTTGTTTTTTTGATGATGTTGTTAAGGAATTTTATCAGGAAGCACTTTGAACTATGACATACTAACATGGTGGCATATTACAACTGATAAAGGAGCAATTTATAAATAGTAACAAATAACATTTATCTAATTACCTGCATACCACAAGCCCCTTTCCCAATGCATTTCAGATAATGTTTGGCTAACAGACGCGTTAGCATGGGTACAATTTGTGTGGTCACAATCCTTTCCATGATCCATGTTTGTTACAATAGCAGAATATTACTAAGAATAGTAGTGGTTAAGATTGTTTTGATTTAAATAATGCGCTGGAGGGTCCAAGTGATCTCTGTCTCACCAGTGCTTGAAACTATCTTGTATCCAAGCTGGCTCAATGAATTAAGAGTATCAAGAACATTTGATTTGATTGAAACCCCATTCACTACTACACCTGATCCTGGAAACTTTTTAGAAAGAGCTCTTATCTCCTCGTCCCCTAGTCCAAAGACAGAGCAATCATTTGCATGCAAAGACCCTTTGATAGCAATATAAACAACACAGTCTTCTTCAGTTAAAGGTTCTATGGCCAAGTTGCATGGAGACAGGTTCTGGCTGCCCTTTATATCCATAGTATAAAATAAATTAAACTGATCAAAATTTATTTTTCAATATGATGATTCTGGCTTACACTTCGTCGTCTTTTGTCTGATGTTGGTAGTTGCCCAAGTGCATAGCCTCTTTGCTAAAATTGTTGATATTATCTTGCTCCACAATTATTGATGGTTCTGGTTCTGAAAACTCTTTTCTCATAGTCCACATATACTCATTATAATCTTGTTTGACCGCTGTAGAGCTAGACGCGACAACTTTGTAACCCAACACCTGTAATGTTATTGATCAATTAGCACTGTGATAATATGACTCATAGCGACAGAGCTGCAATGATTCAATTAGCTGTTATGTAATTAGGAATGCACAAAATCACATACCTCAAGTGCGCTAAGAATAACACAAGGATGTTGTAAATAAACAATAGTGGAGTCGTCGCAGTAGCCACCACATGCGAACCTCTTGAGCTGTTCTATGTCGCCAGCTAAATACAAATAAAATAAGCCTTTCAATAAAATAACATAAATAGACACATGATAAAAAGTAAATAAAATGAGAAGAGGACCGTGCTTAAATCTAGGTGAAAAGCCCAATTAGTAATTTCTTTCCTGTTTCTCATTTTACTTTCGTAATTTGTCAACATCTACCTTTCAAGCCGGATACCAAAACACGCCAAGGGTTTTTATGTCCATAAGATGCTAGATTACCTCTAATCAGAATGTAGGGCATTGATAACGGATAATATTTCACTTATGTCGTATACTGTTACAGTACAAAATTAATAAAATTATTCTATTACTTACGGCAGAACTGAACACAAACACAAATTGCGTTGTATTGCGATGCAATCGCGATTAAACAACACAGTGCTATCAAACTTCAATTGTAGGTATTTTTATCATTACTACAGGACAGCATAACGACTTTTCAGTAAGAGTGAAAAGGAGCGAGAAAGTAATAATGTTGATGCTATTCACCTGAAAAGTAATGACGTGTATTTGATTGTAGTGTGACCGATGTAGTACTGCCAATTGCCATTATCAAAAATTTGTCGAAATTGGTTTTAGCTCATCAAATTGAATACATTGCTATGAAATTATTTCATTCCAACGCATTGGACAGAGATGTAAGTTTTCAGCGCGTTTCACTTTGATGTATTATTTCACTCATATCATAAGTTGCGTTGCTTGGCAAGATTTGCATCGATATGTCAAACTTCGTTTTTTTTTGTAAGTTCTGTGTTTTACCGCATGCACAGATAAGTTGGTTGTAGTGTTCCAGTACCTTTTCAGTTACGGCAATGGCAATATACCAATGTATTGTTTCCTGGCAACACCTTTAATAGGCAAGTGTCATTGCTTCCGGCCCGGCCCTGTCCTTTTCCGCTTGTCTTTTTGCGCGGCAATTTGATGTACCTAAAAAATCTATAGTTCTCTAATAAATTAATATATAAAATATTAATTAACAGTATAGAACTTTAAATTTCGATCACTGATCGTAAATACTACTTTAAAACACCTTTTTTCCATCGGACAGAAACTAGAAAAGTAGACCATAGATTTTTCATATCTCGTACAGGCAGCGTGCGTGGCGATACCCTTGCCATTTAGTGACTTAGATCAAAGAGTATATACTTAGGTTTTCTAACCAGCACGCGTAGCATGACCGCCGTAGAAACGGGCTATGTCGATGGAAGAATCGACAAACTGACGCATTATCATTGTCTATCTGTCATTATGTCGATTCTTCCGTAGACAAAACTCGTTTATACGGTGGTCATGCTACGCGTGCAGTTGTAAACAAGAAGTCTGGTACTTACAGTCAACATAGCGGTATCACCTTGATTCGCAGACTGAAATTTTGTTTCCCAGAAAATGTTTCACATAATATTTAGTCCATGTATTTTATTACGAAGATTTTTGTTTCAACTACTATTTATTTAAATGAAACATATTTTACTGAAAATTATCTAACAGTAGAATTATTTTTTAACGAATATTTTTTGTTCGATGTATGTTTCCATCGTATTTTAATTCACCGAAATTTTTAACCTTAAATTAAAATATTGTCTTCAAAAGTCAAAATGATGTGCTGCAAAAGTTAGTGGCAGAAACGAATGGCTGCAAAACCGACTCCACGTAGTCTTGTCTGTCCTACTCCTATAGTGTTATTTAAAATCGCGTAGGCGCGGAGGGGCGAAGCGGCCCGCGAGTTGAGGAGCAGGTGATTTTAACAATCGCCGCCGCGGCTGAGGCTGGCCGGCTAGCAAGCCGAAGCCGCGGTGGTGAGCGTGAAACACATCTGCGACGATAACCTCGCATGGGACTGCCGGAGCCCCGCAGCGCCGGAGTCGTGACAGAAACCATGTTGCCTGCTGCATGTTGCATGCTTGCAGCATGCTTGCTTGCTTGATGCAACATGCAACAGGCATGGACATTATTAGTGAGAATAACAAGGTTATTTTCCTGCTTTACATGAATTTACCCGCATTTATTTGCGAACTCGGTGTTGTAATTTTATAGGAGGGTATGCATTTTATCAAAGGTATGAATTGAAACGTTTACAGTACTGTCTTTCGATTAAATGTTATTCTTGGTATTAAGTTTTATGTGAAACAAACAATGTGTGGATTAAGAATATTTGATTTGTTTTCCATGATTTGAATACTCTAACATTAAACTTTATTTGAAAGTAAGTTACAAAGAAAGTATTCTGCGTATTGATTATTGTATGAAATGATAATATGAGAAACAATTTATGTGAAACGAAATTCGATGAAACAACGCACAACCCAACATAGCAGTTTCGTTTTCAGGCAAGGGATAAAATCGCGAAAAAATGCGTTTAGCGCTAAACGTATTTAATAGTTATTTGTTATACAAGAGTGCAAAGTTGCTTTTTAACCGCGTGTTCAATTTTGTTGACCGAGCAAGCGAAGGATTCTAAAATTGAATCACGAGCGCAGCGAGTGATTCAAAATTAGAATCCTGAGCGTTAGCGAGGGAATCAAAAGAGCACGAGGTGAAAAATCTTTGCACTCGAGTGCAACACGTAACTTTTCATTCCACCTCAGCGAGGAAATGACTAAATGCAAAAAAAAAAACGTTTACAATCACAAGATAGGTACACTTTTATTTCAGTTTAGGTATTAATTACTACATTATGACAGGTAAGTATTACAGAATAATCTTTAAATTATAACAAAATAATATTACGGTATAATTAACAATGACGTGAAAAAATGCCGCGTAAAGAACCGCGTACAAAGCAAATTGAAAAAAGAACACCAAGAAGGTTCCGAGTCTGAGTTTTTAACAAATTAAAAAAAAGTTGTATGTTATATTCGGCACCATAGAGGTAGCAGTAAATAGGTTTAATGTTTTTTGAAGTGAAAACTTCTTTAGCGGCGTTGAGCACTTTTTCTGTAATGGGTATAAAATCTTAAACTCGCGTCAGGTCACGTGTCCTGATCGAAAATTCGTAAGACGAATTGACATTAGGTTGCGAAGGAATTTGAACTTTATGACATCTGTCATTGAGTTTAGTTTTCCAAAACTGGATAATTATCTTATGCACAAACAAAACCTTCGATTTCTCCAAAGAGGTAAAATTCGTAAAACGTATCGTAATATTTCTGTGTTAAATTTGTTATGTAATGTAAGTTGTCATGTTTGTGTATGATAGCGCAATAAATGAATATTGTATTTTACCACATAAATGATAGAACTAGATAATTAAAGCAATTCGTTCAAAATTATTTCCTAACCATATCCAAAAATGCACAACGTTACTATTCAAGTTTTCACTTCTGCCGGCACTCCCGGAGTGCAACCCGTTTTTTTTTAATTCACAAACTTAGTGCACACGATGTTCTAAATTCAATTTACTTTATCCTCTAGAGAATAAAAACGGCTTTTCCACTCAGATATTGAAGATTAAAAATACTCTTTCCGAGATGGTGGGATGAAAAACATATTTTTGTTTGTGTCAGCTTAAAGATAATAGACAGAATTATGTTTTAAATATACATAAAGAAAAAGTAATGTCTTTGTATCATCATCATCACCATCATTTCAGCCAAAAGACGTCCACTGCTGGACATAGGCCTCCCCCAAGAAGGGGGGGGTTTGCCATAATCGCCACGCTTGGCAGGCGGGTTGGCGATCGCAGTACGGTTGTCCCAAAAGCACAGTGAACGCTGCTACCCATTTTCTGGCAAGTCCCTTTGTCGCCTCTTACGACACCCACGGGAAGATATAGGATACTTTTTTTGTACATTTAAACAAAAACCTAAAACAAAAGCTAATGATTTTGTTTTAGGTTTTCGGTGTAATTACTCCACTAGGTACGGTCAGATAGGCAGTAGCTCCATGTAAAATACTGGTATTCAGCTGCATCCGGTAAGAATAGAATTCGACCCCAATAAGCTTGGGAAAAGGCTAGGCTGATGCAACTTGAAGCCCACATCAATGTAGTTGGGAAAAGGCTTTAATATGCCTGATGATATCGTCGCACTCGGACTCGAGTTGTCAAGACACAAGTATTTATTTTAAAAAAAAGTTGAATCATCTCCATTCTCTGACTGGCCTGCATTTTCCATTTATTTTTTTGTGACTCTTAGGTAGAGTTATTTGTGTACTTACACTGATTTCATACAGCAAATGAATTAAGTGGATATGCCTCAAAACCCGAGATTAATTTTAAAGAGCAGAAAAATCCCGTGATTTATTAAATAAAAAAGTTATTTACTTTTACACAATTTAAACCACCCGACATCGGATGTCCAAAGTTGCAAAATTCCAATGCGCACACGCAAGGGAAGATCCATTTGGAGGCAAGTACAAAAATAACTCTATCTAATTCCGACCTCTGGTTATTACTTCAATAAGTAAGTGTTATGTTTCGGGCTATATTTGCTACTTCATGAAAGTTGAGTTTACGCTTGAGCGACACTCATAAACCACAACCCACGGTATATCTTCTGTATTTTCTTAGCAGTTTGGCGTTTTCTCCACGGCGGGGGGGCGACGTCCTGCGGGTCTATAGTCAAGATGGGCGTGCCCCAAGGTTCAATACTCGGCCCTTTCCTGTTTCTTGTTTATATTATTGATCTCCCTTATATGATGGCCAAATTTTCAGATATAATTCTATTTGCTGATGACACTTCGCTAATCTTTAAAATTTATAGAAAAGATACGGACGTCTTACATGTTAACGAAAGCCTAACTATTCTCTCGAAATGGTTCGCAGCCAACAATCTTTTATTGAATACGAATAAAACAAAATGCCTTAAGTTTTCTTTACCAAATGTACCACAACGTCACCTAAATTTAAATCTTGACGGCAAGAAGCTTGATGTTATAGCGGAAACTGTATTCTTGGGGATTACTATCGATTCAAAACTGCAGTGGGGCGCACACATTAGAACTCTTTCAGGAAGGTTAAGTTCAGGTGCCTATGCAATCAGAAAAATAAGGCAGTTAACTGATATAGCCACAGCTAGGTTAGCAGTGGCGAAGGGTGAAGATTTTGAAAGGGGAAGCCGAAGAAAAAAAAGAGAATTAAAAATTTAGTTTTTTTATTTTCGTTTTAGTCATCAGCGAACGCGAAAACCCGGAAAATGACACCCATGACGAAAATACCAGAATTTTACGACACGCTTCGGCGCTATTTTTAATTTTGGCGTCAGTATCGTTATCAGCGACCCCAAAAACCACGAAAATGTCACCTATGATAAAAATACCAAAAATAATCTAAGGACCCGACTTGATCCTTTTTTTTGTAACGATTAAATGCACAGGAACTATTAACAAATAAAAGTATAAGGTAAAAAACCTTTTTGAAACAAGCTTCGAGTAAATGAAAACGATATAGGATAATTTTCACAAAAGCTTCTCGCGTTTAGTTTTTAATGCATTTACCATTCACTCGACAAGCTTAAGGTAACTATAGAAATTATGGTTATTTATAAAAAGTGAACGCGTATATACAAAGTTTCATGTCTGTGCTATTAACCGTTGAGGAGTTCCCGGAGGAGCCTGTTCGTGAGGAGACCATCCTGGCGGTAGGATGAGTTCATGATACAAATCGAGATTATCTATCAAATTTGAACTCGATTGCAAAGTTTCGTGTCTGTGCTATTAAATGTTGAGAAGTGCCCTCGTGAGAAGACGATCCTAGCTGCAGGATTAGATCATGATACAAATCGTGATTATCCATCAAATATGAACTCGTATGCAAAGTTTCGTATCTGTGCTATTAAACGTTGAGGAGTTCCCTCGTGAGGAGACGATCCTGGCGGTAGGATGAGTTCATGATACAAATCGTGATTATCCATCAAATATGAACTCGTATGCAAGGTTTCGTATCTGTGCTATTAACCGTTGAGGAGTTCCCTCGTGAGGAGACTATCCTGGCGGTAGGATGAGTTCATGATACAAATCGTGATTATCCATCAAATATAAACTCGTATGCAAAGTTTCGTATCTGTGCTATTAACCGTTGAGGAGTTCTCTCGTGAGGAGACAATCCTGGCTGCAGGATTCAGTTAAGTCCGTCTTAAGAATGTATGGTTCTTAGAACCAAAGGTGTGTGCAAAATTTCAGTTCAATCAGAGATCGGGAAGTGGTTCTAATTTAGCTTTCTATATATAGAAACTTCGTCGTAACTCGATAAACTTCGGCTTACCTAGTTCCTACAAAACGCTGCTGATAGCCGCGAAGTCACGTGTCTGCGTCCATACGAATTTAGTTCTGAATGCTGACACCCGACCATCGGCTTACTGGCGCCACATGTTGCTTTCCTTGTTGACATTAAAAAATTTGGCATATTTGTAATGTTTTCAATCCTATGATGTATTCAATGTCTATACTGTGATGTGATACCTACAGATGTGTACATAATTTACTATTTGACTACAATAGACACTACGTATAGTGCCTTGTTCCCAAAGGGAAGCCGGTAGGAATCGGCTTATTAGGTGCCTTCGGGCCTGTAGGTTAGTATACTACGCTTATTTCCATAGCATTATGTCCTATGGTATTCTGCTATGGGGATCGGCAGCAGACGTTGATTCAATTTTACAAATCTACAAAATGGGTCCTCGTGAATCCCTCAGAGAAAAATTTAAAGAAATCGATATACTGACTCTGCCTTCACTTTATATTTTAGAATGTATTTTATATGCAGTATAAAATATAAGTTAATATATAAGTTGCCGAAGTCAGTTACAGAACTGACCGATGGAAAGTTTAAAAATTATATTAAACGTGTCCTAATTAAAAAAGCATTTTACAAAATTAAGGACAACGTTGAAGATAGAGAAGTTTGGCCTTAGCCCCTTCGCACATGCGGCTTCCCTGGTAGCTCATAAACGGCACAAATGTGTGGATGTCTCTAACTATTCTCAATCTTATTTTTTAATCAGATGTTTTACAATAGTTTCTAAATCATTACACCTTTTGTTTAGAATAGTTACAGCACGGATTACAACATTTGTGTCACTTATTTGATCTAGTGTTTTTGTGATATTTTCTATTTATTTTTTGTTGTTGTATACTCTTTTTCTTATTTACCGATTGTTTGTAAATGTGTGGACATTGTAGGCCTTATAGATTCCTAGATCCTCGGTAACTTTTATTTCGTTCTACGTTTTGTAGTAAGCAACGACTTATTGTCAGGGCTACGATGTCCTCCCATACTTTAGTACTAATGCTGTAACAGAAATATGGTAAAACCAAATGATTTTGAAAGAGTAACCATGGAGTTTCTTGCCGGTTCTTCTCCATAGGAAACAACCAACCCGAACCGAGCACCTTTTTGCCGACGTGTAATAAGTGTAAGTGTAGGCCTATGTAAAATAAAAATATTTTGATTTTGATATTTTTTCACCAATTTCCCTAGCAAAGGGCAGCTCGGTAATTAATTGCTTCGTGTAAATGGTTCTCAACTTTCTGTAGGTACTTAATACCGATCAAAAAGGGTCCAAAACTTTGATATATTACTCTCGTTTAAATCATTGTCTATGATTTATTACAATATTAGCAAACCTTACGAACTGTGAAGGTTTTCAGAATGATTTATTTAACGTATAACCCGCGAATGTTGCATGTCACCTCCAAAGTGTGTGTTTTGAGGGAAAATATATTATTAATGTTTATCTTATTACGTTCAGCATGGTCTACGTATTTTCCGACAATATATTAAATATCTGGAGGGTTACGTGGAAGTAAGTATTTTTTCTTATGTATGGTTTCACAAACACCGCAAAAATACATCAAAGTCAATATTTGTAACTTTATCTATACTCAAGCCTCGATAAATAAATGCCTAGACTACCTACTATTTTTGGAAACTGACGGTTTGGTTTTGTAATAAGGCATTTTATGTGTGGTAATGGTGGTACTACTTACGTTTATACAAAAAATGTACGCCAAAAATAGTAAAAAAGTACTGAATTGTTTGCACTTTTAAAATAGTTGCCAGCAGACGTTATTATTCGAACTCGAAGTGGAATATAACAAAGCGGCATTTTAGCCGTCTCAACCCTCAAACAGCTCAGGGAGCGTTAAGAGGAAAGCGGCGCAGCAGTGACTTGGAGTCGCGTGAGCTTTTATTGTAATTGCGCGCTAAAAGTACGCATTTCAGAGCTCAAATAGGGCTGAAAACATGTGATACGTAAGATGACGTGTTTAAAGAATCGTATAATTTACTTGACGTTGGAGTGAAGGCTGTTGTTTGTGGGCAAAGTTAGACGAGATATGTCGCGGTGGTGAACCACTAACTCGGAATTAGGTATAATATAAATTTCCGCGTTGTAACTTCCAAAAAGGAGGAGGTTTTATGTAATCGAGTATGTATTATTTAATGTATGGACAGCCATAATTCCGTTGTTTATGATAATTATCAAATTGACAGCTTTTGATAATTATTTTTAAATCTATTGGGAATGATACCAAGTTGGTACCAATTAAATATGATGATGACCCGAAGCAGGGTTCCGGAGATGAAAAGTGGAACTCCTCAACGGTTGGAAGTAATTGACCGTGTGTAAAGTAAAATATTTGCTGTTTTGCAAAACCAGGTCCATCAGTGACAACCTGAGGGTCTCACGATGCCAAAACGTCGCGGCGACGTCCCGTTGGTGTTCCACGCGCGCCTCAAGGAGATGTCAGTAAATCGGAAGGGGTCCGAGAGGGCCGATGCCTACCAGGGCTGCGGGACTGTTCGAAAGAGATACCGTGGCTCTGGAACACAAAAGGCTAATAAGGAACATGGATGGGTTTTAGTCAGTACAAGTCTGACACTCCCTTCCGCTCCGCCCAGAGCGGGAGGGGTTTTTTGATGATTAACCATCTGAAAAAAATAAAAAAAATGGGTCTGGCGATGTGTCTTGGAGTCAAAAAACGCAACTTCTCAACCACGAAAATCATTCTCCCTTATTTGTCCGAATTTAGAATGCTTTAGCGGTCAGTTTCCTCACTCCTGTTTGTTTTAAAATTAAGTGTCACATATTCTCTAATATTTTCGCTCCCTCACTCTTTCTCTTAGCTGTCATGATCTCAAATTAACAGTCTGTTATTTGCCTACAAAATAACATTTAACGACGGACAACTCTCCAGCCATTGAGAGATAATGAGGCCTCAGATATTACCTATTGTCGTCTTAATGAAAAAGAAAATACTCCGACAATTTTCTCACAACTTTTATGTAGGTATGTACATTACATACGTATGTTCGTCTTTGGAGAAATCCAGTGTATTGCTTCATTAGATTCCACATTATTAAGGGGAGGGATTAATACGATAAACGGGTATTATACGTATGTATGTAGGTATCAGGTGTACACGGAAGACAGTTATCAAAGAGAATACCAATTTCAGGGGCAATTACAGATATGAATACCATTATCGTTATAGTTTACAGCTGTTTAATGAGTTATTTTGTTGACTAGATACCCATTTACCGAGCTCTCACGGACGGATGTAACAAATAAGAACGGATTCCTCATTTTATTCTTATTTGGTACAGCCGTGAGACACATTAGTTACGATTATATAAAGATTGTGGTGCCTACCTACCAGTTCCAGTCCGTAATAATTTTCGAAACACCGCAGTATAGGCTACGCTCTCCAACGATTAAGGAATGTAATTGATCAGCGGTGTTGGTTCATTGTGGGAGTCATTTAGTATTCCTATACTTTTGAACAATTTTATTGGTTTTAAATCGATGGATTTTAGAATCGTATCTATGTTCTAAAAACCTTTTTTTTACATTGATGATTGATGATTGAACTATACGCTCAGGGCCGTAGCTAAAGTTGAAAAAAAACCTCCGATGCACTTACCCTACCATCATCGGAGATTTAAGGTAGAGCAGAAGTATTTTTTTTTACTCTAATCACAAGTTTCTTTTATCACGTAGGTCCAAAAGTTTCCGGCTAAAAAAATAACCGACCGACTTTAAAAACACAAAATAGCGAAGAATAACTTTAGCTTTAGAAGTCGGTGGCTTTTGTTTCGTTGATTCAGTTTTTTTTGCCACCGTCTTTATTTTTCACTGTTTTGTGTTTTTATATTCGTTTTTTTTTTGCTTAAACGTTTTTTATTTTTCCATTTTCAGTGTGTTATGTAAAAAAAAACACATTGTAAGTGCTTGCTCATAAAATTTGAGGGTTGATCTTGATTTTCCTGGGATCCCATCATCACATCCCGACTTACACCTTCGACTTACACCATCATGAGATGATGGTTACCAGGCACAAATATCTGAATTGTGTTAGAATTGTTCTCGATTTCCCTAGGATCCCATTATCAGATTCTTACTTGGTGACAATGGGACAACCTCAGGAGTAGGTATAAATCGGTCCCTAATTGGCCGAGAAATCGGTGAACAAACAAAAATAATGTGGGTGTACCCTGAAATACTGAATACATCTGAGTAACCCTTTCGAGTGTACAGGTGTGATGTTATGTTGCGTGATTTCGTAAACAATGCATATTTATGCGATAGCAGTAATCGCGCGTTATTTGCTGTCATTTTTCGAAGAGTTCCGTTGTTAGTCTCCTAAAGTCATCATCAGACTATATGAAATTTAACTGGGACCATTTCGAACATAAAAAGAATGTTGCAATTCCATCTGTATACCTATAACGTGAGTTATGCGCGAACATACAAAAAAAATACAATGTCCGAATTGATAAACTCCTTTTGGAAGACGGTTAAAAAATATCATATCATATTAAATGTAGTCCATCATATTAAACTGTTTTACTTATCAGAGTATCCAATTTCATGGTGTTTTTCTAAGATATGGCAATTGTATTTTTAGGTAGGGCATTGCCCCTTCGTCATGAATTACTCTTGTAGCATTAGAGAGATTTGTTATTATGTTCACATCAATCTTATGAGCTGTATTCATACAATATCATGTCAGTAATCAATAACAAGGAGGATAGATATCTGTACCTACTTACCGATATTCTGATAAATATAATAGCTAGATACTGTTAATACAAAGTATAATACCTATGCTTATTTTATTGTAGGAAAACGTAGTAATGGTACCTATTAATATATGACTTGACATATTATGTGTATTTGTTTAGTTGAGAAATATTATCTTTCTATAAAGTACCTCCTTCTTGGTTACTAAGAACTCACTCAATTGCCCGCAGGCAGACTAAATGTAGGTACCTATGTAGTTCCCGGTCGAAAATAACTCTCTCAGTACCTCCTTCGGTGTCTAATATCCTAGTAGAGAAATTACTTGGTACCTACTTAGGCTAATTACGTCTTGGTCGTCGTAGGTACACAGCTATTTCGAGAATAATTAAGGAATGAACTAATGCAGGTAAAAAAATAAGCCGTGCTCTAAAATAGTGTCATCATCTGCCTAGCGGTTTCCCAAACTATCTTAGGGTCGGCTTCCAGTTTAACCGGATGCAGCTGAGTACCAGTATTTTACATGAAGCGACTGCCTATCTCTGTTAGAAATGGAACGCAATCATGAAGTTAAGTTTTTATTTTCGCTCTATGAACTATGCTGGCTGGTTCACTCGCCTCATGCCTTGTGACGTTTGTACTTCGACAATAAATTACGTGTGTGAATATTTTAAATACTTGCTTTATTACCAATATTCCTACATGGTAGCAGAGCGTGGTTAATTAGCAAGTATCTGTACAAATATTCTTGCAGAATTTATCTGTACTTTGTGGTGCACGTGTATCGGAACAAAAGTGAGGTTAATACACTTGCACGTAGAACAAGTGACCGGCCGGCGAAAAAATGAGTTCGTCGCATCACATGTTCAATCTCGATAAGTTGATCGGGCGTGAAAACTTTGCAACGTGGAAATTCAGTGTCAAGACATACCTGGAACACGAAGACTTGTGGCAATGCGTGGAGCCCAAAGATGACAAACCTGTAGACTCTGGTAAGGATGTCAAGGCGAAGTCCAAAATAATATTGTTGCTAGATCCTCAAAACTACATGTTACATGTTCAAACTTGTAAGACCGCTAAAGAAGTGTGGGAAACTCTGCAACGAGCGTTTGATGACAACGGATTGACCAGAAGAGTTGGACTGTTAAAAGACTTAGTTAATACTACTCTGGAATCTAGCAGTAATGTGGAATCATACATTCATAAAATAATGACCACAGCCCACAAGTTACGCAACATAGGGTTAGAAGTCAACGACGAGTGGCTGGGCACCTTGATGCTGGCCGGTCTGCCCGAAATCTATGCTCCGATGATTATGGGGCTTGAGAGTTCTGGTGCGACGATTAGTGCCGATTTTATCAAGACCAAGCTCCTACAGGAAGTAAAATCAGCAGACACCAGTAATGCTTTGTATGTTGGCTCAAAATCAAGGAAACAAAGTCAACGTCAGCCACAACATCCGAAGACAAAAGGGCCAAGATACTTCAATTGCAATAATTATGGACACTTTGCTAAGTTTTGTATAAGTGCTAAGAAGGGAAACAAAACTGAAAATGAAAAGGGCAAAAAGGATACAAGTTTCAATGCAGCTTTTTCAGCATTTTCAGGAAATAACCATAACAAATGGTTCATGGACTCAGGTGCATCCATGCATATGACGGGTAATAGACAGTGGATGTACAATGTCACAGAGACACCGGTGAGGAATATAACAGTAGCTAATAAAGAGCCGCTGTCAGTTGAAGGAGTTGGATACACTGATGTTAAACTAGCGCAGGGTAAGAACATTCAGTTAAAAATGTTTTATATGTCCCTGATCTAGCTGTCAACCTACTCTCGGTGAGTACTATTGTTAACAGTGGTTACAAAGTAACATTTACTCAAAGAGGCTGTGATGTTCATGATTCGCAAGGCAAATTTATATGTTCTGCAACTCTAAATAATAAACTATATACATTGGATACAGAGAATAGTCCTGAGACAGCACATTTGAGCTCTAGTGAGGAGAAGTGTAGTGACACTTACTTGTGGCACCTGCGTATGGGCCATTTAAATGTTTCAGATGTCAACAAGCTGCCTGACTGCGTCAAGGGTGTAACTCTGACTAATACAAAGAGTAATGTGACAAGATGTATCTCCTGCTATGAAGGCAAGCAGTCGAGGTTGCCATTTAAAAATATTGGTTCCCGCGCTACAGCACCATTAGAGCTTGTTCACTCTGACCTCTGTGGACCCATGGAGAACTTGAGCTGTTCAGGTATGAAGTACTATATTACTTTTATAGATGACTACACAAGAATGGTGTATGTATACTTCATGGAAAATAAAACCAAAGTGTTAGACATTTTCAAGGACTATAAAAATAAAGTTGAAAACCATTGTTCTCAGAAAATAAAGGTATTAAGAACAGATAATGGTACTGAGTACTGCAACACTCATTTTGAAAAGTTTTTATCCAACAGCGGTATAGTACATCAGACTTCCACTCCCTACACCCCTCAACACAATGGACTGGCCGAACGGATGAATCGGACACTAGTTGAGAAAGCTAGGTGCATGTTGTTCCATGCCAACCTACAGAAGAAACTATGGGCCGAGGTAGTGGGGACTGCAGCATATATTTTAAACCGATCACCTAGTAAATCTTTACATGGTAAGACACCCTTTGAATTGTGGAATGGGCACGAACCTGACCTGTCTCATCTGAGAATATTTGGCTCTGAGGCCATGGTCTTTATACCAAAGGTAAAACGGCAAAAGTGGGACAAAAAGTCAAAAAGGATGATTCTAGTGGGATACTGTGACACTACAAAAGGATATCGTTTACTAGATAAAAAAACATACAAAGTTATTAAAAGCAGAGATGTTGCATTCCTTGAGAATTGCAGAAGTTCAGATTTAACTGCTATTAATTATGTTTCAGCTTCATCTACTATCATAATTCACAAGGGAAGTCACAGTCTTCAGGTAGTCAATCTACTTCCACAAGTCACAGCAGCAGTGTCCCGATACCTACAGAAGTACCCCTGTCTGAGGTAGAAAACCCCATGCCATCAAACGAAGATACTACTGGTGATTGTGTAACAGATGACAATTGTGATCAGGATTCTAGCGAGTATGAGACAGATGCAGGGGACTCAGATGAAACATATGTCCCACCAAGATATGCACAACACTCACAGTATGAGCAGAACATCACACTGAGGCTTCGAAACAGAACACAAAGGGATAACACAGATACAGATGAAAACAGTATGTATTGTTTACTTTCCAATTTCTCTGATCCGCAGACAGTTGAGGAGGCACTTTCATCGTCATATGCCAAACAATGGAAACAGGCAATGGATGAAGAGTACAACTCACTAGTAAAAAACAACACTTGGAGTTTAAAGAACTTGCCTTCGGATAGAAAGGTTTTACCTTGCAAGTGGGTATACAAGACTAAAACTGACCAAAGTGGTAATATAATTCGTTTTAAAGCCAGGCTCGTCATTAAAGGATATGCCCAAAGGAAGGGCACTGACTACGAGGAAGTGTTCTCCCCTGTTGTAAAGTACAGTACCATACGCTATCTAATATCTCTAGCTGCAAAATTGGGGCTTGAGATTAATCAGCTAGATGCAGTGTCAGCATTCCTTCAAGGAGACATTGATGTGGAAATATACATGAAGCAACCAGAACTGTACGAACAAGGGCCTCAGGTATGTCATTTGAATAAATCTTTATATGGGCTAAAACAGGCAAGCCGGAAAACAAAACAAAACACTGTGCTGCAAAAGATTGGGCTGAAACGGTCTAAGTCTGACCCATGTGTCTATTTCAATGTAAACAGGAATACCTACATTGCTATATGGGTTGATGACCTCATTTTGTTTACTTCTAGTCAAGCAGAAAGAGACAAGATTAAAAACAGGCTTATGCAATACTTGGAGATGAAGGACCTAGGTAAGGCCAGTCAGTGTGTAGGTCTGAACATAACAGGGATGAAGACACCATCATGATTGACCAAGAAAAATACATTAAAAATGTACTAACCAAGTTTGCTATGTCTGATTGTAAACCATGTAAAACACCAATAGAAGTTGGTCTGAAGTTTACTCAGATTGCTGATGACAAGGAAATATATTACCCGTATCAACAAGCAATAGGATGTCTTCTCTACATTGCTCAAGGTACAAGGCCTGACATTTCCTTCGCCGTTAATACTCTCAGTAGGTTCAATAAAGAGCCAAGAGCTGAACACTGGACAGCAGTCAAACGGGTACTACGATACTTACAAGGAACTAAAGATCTGAAGCTCACTTATACCAAAGATGGTGAATCCATCAACATGAGAGGCTTCTGCGACGCAGACTGGGCCAGCGATAATATCGACCGTAAGTCCTGCACGGGCTATGTTTTTATTTCGCAGGGAGGTGCAGTATCCTGGTGCTCGAGGAGACAGCAAACGGTGGCTCTGTCGACGGCCGAGGCGGAGTACATGGCGATGTCGTCGGCAGCACAGGAGGCCCTGTGGCTGCGACAGCTGCACGTTGAGATCGGCCAGCCCCTAGCCGGACCGCTTCACATATTTAGCGATAATCAAAGCGCTATAAAATTGTCTGCCAATGACTGTTATCTACCCCGTTCTAAACATATTGATATTAGGTATCATTTTTTGAGAGAGCATGTAAATAATTTAGAGATAACGTTTAATTATTGTAGAGGTGATAAAATGATTGCAGATATACTTACTAAGGGGACAACTGAGCATAAAAAATTGTATTGTATCGCGCAAATGGGTTTGCGTTCAGGGGTGGATGTTAGAAATGGAACGCAACCATGAAGTTAAGTTTTTATTTTCGCTCTATGAACTATGCTGGCTGGTTCACTCGCCTCATGCCTTGTGACGTTTGTACTTCGACAATAAATTACGTGTGTGAATATTTTAAATACTTGCTTTATTACCAATATTCCTACAATCTCACCTCCACAACCCAGTAATATACCTCTTAGTAAGACTGGATGTCAGACTTTTGGCTTCTGACTACTCGTAACGACTGTCAAAGTTCTACAAATGACAGCGGGACCAACGGCTTAGCATGCTTTCCAAGGCACAGAAATAGTGCTCCAAAATAGTGTGTCCGCATAAAATAAGTAGACAGCGGTGAAAAGAAACGGTGTGATGATAAAAATTTAAAGTCAATAAGTACCAGGAAGCTACTGGAGCTCGTCCACGTTTCAGTTTTCCACTGGGACTACTATAGTTTTCAAGTCTTCGTCAACTGAAAATCTGTACCCTTGCGCCTTTCCATCTTCCCAGCACGGTGAGCTGCGCTGGGGCGGCTGCTGCAGTTTTTGAAAACCATACAATAATTTAATTGGTAATTATTTAGTTGCGCCGTTTGGGGTTGAAACACTAGGGCCATGCGGCCCGAAAGCCCACCTTGTGTTTCGAGATATCGTCAAGCGGTTGGTCGACTCTTCACCTGACCAGAGAGCTGGCTTTTTTCGGCCAAAAAAATCGGCATTGCCATCCAACGTGGCTATGCGGCCGGCCTTCTGGACACTTTTCCTGTTGACAGTGATGTGGACGAATTTTTTGACGCCCTGTAGGTAATTTTGATACTTGTACAAATTTTATTTTATATCTATTTGTAGTTTGCAAATAATATAATATCATATTATCAAAACTATTAGCTAATATACAATCCAAATTATAAGCCTTTTTCTATGCAGTGTTTGCCTTTTCGGAATTGTTGCTCGGACCATCGAGAAATCATAAAATGACAATGTAGACTTGTAGGTACATGGTGAAACTAATTAATGGTTTTTCATATTGGCGCCTCTTTCGTTTTCAGCAGTCTAATGTATGTTGGTAAACAGTTTTAATATTCACGCCATGTTTTCTTTAGGTACGCACGACGCCCAATCAAGCTATACTAAACCAGTTCATGCGGATCTCTCATTGTACTGGAAATCTAGACAAAGCGAGGCCATGTTACACTTACACTGGAGATGTGGAGATGTATAGGTTGATGTGTCTTCGTGTGTACTCCCTCGTGGTAAAATACGCAAAAATCACACAAAGATTAATAAGAACGAAGAACGTGAAATCGCAAATCATTCTAGGTCAATTAATTTCTAGTACAAATTCACGCCTTCTCAAGCTTTAATATAAACCATATTATAAATTGTCAACATCAACGTAGGTATGCTTAGTTCTCAATTTTCGAAATGCTACTGAAATAAGTAATCTAGAGTGTTCAAATAGGTTTTGGGTTCATTCAACGTACTCTTTTGATTTCTAGTCTATTAGGTATATTCTATTCAAGGCTTTAATTAGGAGTCTAGCTCTAAACTAGCAAATTGTATACCAAATTATATTTATACCTAGCCTTTAGTAAAATACGTCGAAAACGAAGGCCCAAGACAAGCTATATGACACTTTGAAAAGTCCAGCAGGCCAAAAACCACTTTACTGGCTTGCTAGAGCTAGAAGAGAGAAATGCGAGGGATGTGTGTCAGATTCAATGCATAAAGATGGAGGGGGAATGGTTATTTCGGATGAGGAGAAAATTAAGGTTAGGTGGAAGAGATACTTTGACGCTGGCCCATCTTCAAAAACAAAGGTGATATGCTGGAGTGCAATAACTATAGACTCTATAAATTAGCTTTATGTTCACATAGTATGAAATCATGGGAGAAAGTTATTGAAAGGCGACTGAGAGAAGAGAGATTTCACGGAACTAATTCGGTTTTATGCCTGGTAGAGGAACGACGGATGCCATTTTTGCCATTCGCCAGTAATGCGAAAAATACAGAGGTGCGCATAAAAACTTGCACATGGTGTTCATCGACCTCGAAAAGGCATACGACACCGTGAGGTTTTGTGGTGGGCTTTAGAGGAGAAAGGTGTGCCTGGGAAGTATGTGCAGATGTACAGTCGATGTAGAACACAAGTACGGTCTACAGCGGCCACTACCGGCAGCTTCAATGAGGCAGTGGGTGTCACCTTGTTTCGCAGACAGAAATTTCACAGAATTTCGTTTCCCAGAAAATGTTTCACATAATAAAACATATTTTACAGAAACACAATTCAATGAATTTTATAATCTCATTTTTTTATTTAACAAACGTATCAAACAGTAGAATAATTTTTTTTGAATTTTGTTTGTTCGATATATGTTTCGATCGTATTTTATTTCAACGAAATTTTTAATGGTAAATTAAATATTGTCTTTTAAAGTCAATATGTTGTGCTACAAAAGTTAGTGACAAAAACGAATGGCTGCAAAACCGACTCCACGTAGTCTTGTCTGCCCTACCCCTAGAGTGTTATTTAAAATCGCGTAGGTGCGAAGGGGCGAAGCGGCCCGCGAGCTGAGGAGCAGGTGGTTTTAACGCTCGCGGGCGTGCGTCACCTTCCTCTCACACTGCTCATCTACATCTCCTACTAGTCTAACACTTCACACAAGATAAATACTCACTCACACATCATCTCAAAACATGACTCAATAATTTCTGCAGAATGATTAGTAGGTATTTTTTATTTTTATTGCTTCTTCTTTTATTTGTGAGCATATTATTATTATTAGTAAGCATATTAACTCTTACTTAGTTTTAAGTTTTGTTATAGGCACATATTGTTTAACTTCAAATGTTGCACGGTATCTCTGTAAAAGCTAATTCTAGCCGTGGAAGGGGGGGCTGGCGACCAGGTTTTTCCCAAAAAACCTTAATGGCACTAGTCTCTCTAAGAGGTGGAATACAGCTGAGACAATTTTGTACTCATTAAGTTTAAATCAACTTTGTGAAGAGAAAATAAATGATAAATTATTATTATTATAATCCCTCCGACCACACCGGGACTCTTTGTATTTAGATTATTATCAATAACCTTCCCGCATTGAGAAATAAACTCCAATCGTCGTGGTATTCTAAAATTGTATTGTTCAAATAATTTATATAAAGTTGTTAGAAATCGTTTATTGAACACAGTTTCAATTGGTAACTGAGAGTTTGGCAATTGATTAAGTATAAGTTTCTGAATAGGCAGGTACTTACTGTTACCATGCTTATTCTATTGTATTGTAGAGAACTACAGACGTGTTTTTCAAGAATTTATCTAGTGTACTTTAGTGTGGATTGAGTTTTCACCTCATCATCATCATCATCATCATTTCAGCCGAAAGACGTCCACTGCTGGACATAGGCCTCCCCCAAGTGTCGCCACATTGATCGGTCCCGTGCGACTCGCATCCAGCGGATCCCCGAAACCTTCACCAGGTCATCGGTCCACCTAGTGGGAGGCCTTCCAACGCATCGTCTCCCGGTTCGCGGTCGCCATTCCAGAACTTTTCGGCCCCATCGGCCATCTGTTCTGCGAGCAATGTGCCCTGCCCACTGCCACTTAAGTCTGGCAATTCTTCGGGCTACGTCGGTAACCTTGGTTCTCTTGCGGATGTCCTCATTTCTGATTTGATCACGCAAGGAAACTCCGAGCATAGCTCTCTCCATTGCCCTCTGGGTGACTTTGAGCCTTCTGATGAGGCCCATTGTGAGCGGCCACGTTTCGGTCCCGTATGTAATCACTGGCAACACACACTGGTCATAAACCTTTGTCTTGAGACACTGCGGTAAGTTGGACGAGAAGATACCACGCAGCTTCCCGAACGCTGCCCAGCCGAGTCGGATTCGACGATTGACCTCTTTCTCGAAGTTAGACCTACCCAACTGGACCGTTTGTCCCAGGTAGACATAATCGTCTACAACTTCGATAGTAGAGTCTCCGATCTTGATAGGAGTGGGTGTTACATGGGCATTCACCTACTCAGCTAAAACATTATCATGTTGTTAGAAAGAACGAATTATTGCATCATCATCATTTCAGCCGAAAGACGTCCACTGCTGGACATAGGCCTCCCCCAAGTGTCGCTACATTGACCGGTCCCGTGCAACTCGCATCCAGCGGATCCCCGCAACTTTCACCAGGTCATCGGTCCACCTAGTGGGAGGCCTTCCAACGCATCGTCTCCCGGTTCGCGGTCGCCATTCCAGAACTTTTCGGCCCCATACTACGTCTACGGCTACGTCAGTTACCTTGGTACTTTTGCGGATGTCCTCATTTCTGATTTGATCACGCAAGGAAACTCCGAGCATAGCCCTCTCCATTGCCCTTTGGGTGACTTTAAGCCTTCTGATGAGGTCCATTGAGAGCGACCACGTTTCGGTCCCGTATTGTAATCACTGGCAACATACACTCGTCATAGACTTTCGTATTGTGACACTGCGGTAAGTGGGACGAGAAGATACCACGCAACTTCCCGAACGCTGCCCAGCCGAGTCAGATTCGATGATTGACCTCTTTCTCGAAGTTCGACCTACCCAACTGGACCGTTTGTCTCAGGTAGACATAATCGTCTACAACTTCGAGTGTTGAGTCTCCGATCTTGTTAGGAGTGGGTGTTACATGGGTATTCAACATGACCTTGGTTTTGTCCATGTTCATTTTAAGTCCCAGTCTTTCGGAAGCTCTACTGAGGTCATCGAGCATTGTACTGAGGTCCTTCATGGTCTCAGCCATGACCAGTATATCGTCGGAAAATTGAAGGTGAGAGGTGTGCTCGCCATTGATGTTGATGCCTAGCCCTCTCCAGTCCAGAACCTTGACATCTTCCAGTGCAGCGGTGAACAGTGTCGGAGATATGACGTCTCCCTGTCTCACACCTCGCTGCAGATGGATAGGTTCCGAGGTCTGGTCCTGAAGTCGGACTGACATGGTGGCGTTATTGTACAAACACTTCAACACCTCGATGTACCGATAATCAAATTGGCACCGTTGGAGAGACTGCAGTACAGCCCAAGTCTCGACTAAATCGAAGGCTTTCTCGTAGTCCACAAACGCTAAACAGAGAGGCAGATTGTACTCTTCGGTCTTCTGTATAACCTGTCGCAGCGTATGTATGTGGCCTACGGTGCTAAAGCCTTTTCGGAATCCGGCTTGTTCGGGAGGCTGAAAATCGTCAAACCTGCGCGTCAATCTTCAATCGGGCATTGTAGCCCTTTTTGAAGAAGAGTACCACCACACCCCAGCACCATGCATGTGGTTTTCCCCTCGAGTATGACGGAATCAATGAGCTTCTGCAGGGCCTTAAGTACCGGTTTTCACCCGACTTCAGAAGTTCGCCTGCAATTCCATCATCACCTTGCCTTGTTGTTTTTAAGCTGTTTCAGAGCCATCCTAATCTCGTACAGGCTGATGTCCGGGATGTTTTCGGTATAGTGTCGGGTCAGTCTAGCTCTTGGGTCATTCGCTAAATTTACAACGGGTTTCCTGGTTGAACGAATTATTTAGCATTGAATAAAACCTTTTTTTGTTGCGATCAGGCATTATGTACCTGTATATGTGGAATACGAGGTGTTTTCTATGCACTCGTTTCAAGGCTATTGAAAAAGGCACGAATAAAGTGTAAGTTCACCACTTTCTATAACTTCAAGGATACTTAGGCGCGTGGGCAAAATCCGAAATGATTCAATACAGTTCACAAAATAGTTTCAAATGTTTACCAACAGCTCTCTCTTGTCCTGTCAGTGGCCCTGTATTATTAAATCTACCGGAATATTCTAAAGTTTAATGTTCCATTTTCAAGAAGGCTGTTGAGGTGTCAAACACTACCGTGAAGGTTTGTGTGAAACTTGAGGAATGTTCGTGGCAAAATTGTGCCTTATTTATCGTAGTTAATGTTGGCGTTCTCCACTATAACACAAGTTGTATACAATGTTTTGTCCTGTGCCGAACTTAGCCTTATTTATCATTCTCATTATTCAATATGCTTAGCATGATATTACTTTAAAAAAAAAACCGGCCAAGTGCGAGTCAGACTCGCGCACGAAGGGTTCCGTACCATTATTTATAATTATTTATAAAAACGAAAAAAAAAACTTTTTTGTTTCGGAGCCCCCCTTAAATATTTTTTTTCTGTTTTTATTATTTGTTGTTATACGTCAACAGAAATACATAATCTGTAGAAATTTCAACGGGCTTACTATCACGGTTCATGAGATACAGCCTGGTGACAGACGGACGGACGGACGGACAGCGAAGTCTCAGTAATAGGGTCCCGTTTGACCCTTTGGGTACGGAACCCTAAAAAAGATATGGTACTTTTCAAACAAAAAACTTTAAGGGAAAGTGTTCTAATCTAGGGTTATGTATATACATCGTTCAGGCATCAACTTGTCTCTAGTATTAAATCAAAAGATTCCTGAAAAGCTTTACGAAAGTTTAATACCAAAAGCGACGTTTAAAATCCACTAAATGTCTGTTGTGTTTCGCAAAATGTGAGTTTGGATTTTTGGATTAATGAAAAGTACTGGATAACCCGCAATTATGGTTAAGGTTGGATTTGGTTTTTAATTCACGAGTAAAGTTAGATAATTATATAATATTCACAAGCCCCAGTTACTGTTTCGAGTTTATAAATAAAAGCTTAAAATGTTTGTAACAGTAGGTAACCGGGCTCGTGGGTCAGCAGGATTTTTGTAATGTTTTAATTTGATTGGAATACGCCGCCGGACGGGACACCGCCATACCACTGTTACCGTCGCGTGTTTAGCAGTTTCAAACAATCCAGCTACCTGACGGTACCGACCCGGTCCGGCCATCGCCCGTTCTGGACGCGCATTTTATAATATTATAAAATTAAACACTATATTACCTCTTTAAAGCAGGCTTGCGCATCGTTCTGTTTCTGTGATTCGTTTAAAGATGACAGCTAGATATAATGTGTATTAAATACGTTAAATAAAACCTTACTCTAATTAAAACATTCAAGAAAATGGGGTAATGCGGTATTAGGGGTATTTGGACAAATGATTGTGAGTTGGTTGTACGTAGGTATATATACATGTAGCACACGGTCTTAGGTACTTGAGAATTAGAGATATATGTACTTACGTCACCCACAAAGTCACAAGTGCCATCAGCGAGAGTAGACGGGCATTACCTGCACCCGTGTGTTGCCAAACGATTACAGGCAAGAGCAAACTTCTGAACATAATAACAGTTGCTTACAACTAAATAGGTTGTAAAGTCTTACCAAGGAGTATCGTCTTACCCACTTACTGGGTTGTGGAAGTAGATAAGCACTTTTGTCCTTGTATCAGCTGCATCTAGTTGGGCTGGAAGCCAATCCATGAATTTCATGTAATACACGTACCTGTGAAGCTGGTAGGAAACGAAATCCCAGGGAATTCAAGCTCTTCGTGAAATCTTAACATATTGTTGTTTTTGTATACAAAATCTACAAAGGAAGTCGTACAGTTCCTGTACAGATTTTGATTAAAATAGATTAAAACTAAACGGCCAACTCCTTTACAATTTAAAAATTATCTTTCAGGAAAATATTCTAATTGAAACAAAATATGCTCAAATTTTGCTCTTCGTGATGCCTTTTCAACGAAAACAATTTGTTAGCCCAAGTCCTTTAGTTACCATGTAATATAAGTAAGACATTTTTCCGCATACATGTACCTACATAATGTGGTTATTGAATATTATGAGAATATACGCCCGGTGGATGACAATGAGCTCGCCCCCATGGAACTGTAACCGTTACTGGCAAATGTGAATACTATAAGTGCATAACAGTCTCTGGCCAATATAATAAACTTTCGGGGATAACAGGAATGATGTTAAATGTTATGGGGAAACCCGTGATTTATAGTACTTACCTACATACTTAAATCAATATGCAATACCTAGTTAAAATAATATCGCACTACTTGTTTATTGCTGACCTCATCATGAAAGCGAAGTCGTGAGTGGCAGATGGTGGACTATTTACATTTGTAAGAGCTGGCCGACAGTGGCAGGTATTGTGGTCTTTGTTGGGTCATTGTGTGCTGATAAATATTCTGCCACTACGTATCGCTGCATTCTCTTCGTGGTTAGTACTACTCGCGGTTTTGTAGCGATATAGCAGCTCATGTTGTCAAAAACAATATCCTCTTTTTGGGATTTTCACGCAGTCTGGTTTAAAATTCTACTATATTGTACAGTTAAAAACATAATCGTTTAATACTTGTGAGTGATCAATTAGATTGTGAACGCGAGTGAAATATTTAATTCAGACAGTTTGGTCTACAGTAAGCTTGGTCCCCGGCTGAATTAAGTGACACAAAGATTACAATTAAAGAGGTGAGTACTAGCTCATCAATTCGACATCAGGGGTACAAGAAGGTATGCACAGTTTAAGAGGTTACACCATTGTAATTATCTCAAGTTCGTTAGCACATCTGTCAACGTCGAGGAGAGGGATATTAGGTAACCGAATCTAAAATTCGTCGAGTGCTTAATTTTATCTTTCTGTCTTCGGGTACCATAATCAAAAGCTCATTTAGGTAGGGTTTGGTATCTACTTACCTATAGGCTGTATTTTTTTGTGACCGTTTAAAAAGATTTAAGTATAAATTATTGCAAAATATACCGGTAGCCTACCAGGCGAAGATGGTGGGATTGGGTTTCACCTAAACGGTGAAGCTTCCAGGTAAGTGGGGAGAATATATTTATTAAATTAATTTATTTTCAGTTTCCTTTTTCTATTTCCAAACGTCTCTATTTTGAGCCTTTACGAACCAATCCCACCATCTTCGCCTGGAGAGGAAATGGTGCAACCAAAGTCTATTTATATGGCAAGGGCTTTATCCTATCTTAGGTCAAAGAACTGAAAAGAAAATAAGTTTTTTATTCAGAAATGATCAAAGAAAAACTGGTTAAGGAAAGCCTAACTGTTTGAAAAGATTTAATGGGAAGAAATTCAATATTATCATTATTGTACGTTAGTCTGAATATCTGTGGATTTTAATTTAAAAAGGGCCAACAAAAAACGGTAATAATCATTTACTTGGCACAATGAAATTCCAAAACACCAACTAAGCCAAATAAACACGACAAGATTTTTTCTTGAGCGACAAGTAGTCGACCTGAACGAACGTCAGATTACCTTTAATAGACATTAAATTATAATTTAAGTTCGTACGTCGTACCAAACCATTTACTTAATAAATTAATGAGTAGTTACGAACTGCCTTCGGTTTCATCGCGATAAATTGCGAAGCCGGTCGGTTAGGTACCTAGGAGTACTTAATTTTCACAGTTGGAAGACTTTACTTTTCCACTAGTTTTCTAGCTGAAAACCGAAATAAATCCGAACCTAGAAACAGTAACACTATTACCTAAGTACTTATAAGTTATTACTCCGAGTGAGATTTACCTTTATGGCTCTGGCAGTGCCTATTTCTGTTAATTAATATCTAAGCGATTATCGTTCTGTTCATGTTTGCTATCATGACCAGAGATCGCACAGAATAGAGAGGTATGGAAGGAGAAAGGGGAGGCCTTTTCCTAGCAGTGGGAAACAAAATAGACTAGAAAAAAAATCTAAGCGAATATAAAAGGTGCGAGGAAAGAAACAAAGAAAGAAACAATAACATTTAAAATATATTTTTTAGAAAACCGTTAAAAGTGATAGTAGCTTATTCTAGGGACCAAACCAATGATCTCATACTACCTAATCTCAAACATGCCTTATAACCAGGGACTTAAAAACACCTTCATAAAGGTTACAGAATTATAAAGGGTGGATGTGACACCGACGCTAAAACGGTTACTCGTATATCAACTAACTGGGTATCGGACCACGGTAAGGACTATCCTTGCTTGCAGCGATAAAACAGTTAGAAACTTTCTATTCCTTGGTCTCTTTTTTGTTTTATTTCTATTGGTCGAAAAACGGTGGTCAAACAATCTGGGATCATTAAAAGAGCCTGAGTTTTTTTAAAAACAAAACAAGGTAGGGTAGGGTAGGTAGGTAGGGTAGGGTAGGGTCCCTACCCTACCTACCTGCCCTACCCTACCTTTCTCACCTTTTAAACCTTCCCTGGACTACGACAAACATTTCAAAACCAAAATCAGCCAAATCAACCCAGCCGTTCTCGAGTTATAAAATTACTACGAAAAGTGGCATTGATTTTTATTTAGATAGATTGATTTCATAGATGAAGGTTTTATATCTAAGGGAAGATATTTGAAAAGAAAAATTCAGTCAACATGAATATTGTTTTTTTTTCTAATAATTTGTTTAATTCTCATCGAAGTGTGCCAGGTATGGTTTTATAATTTATCTTATATTCATTGTTTTGACTCGTCTATTTGAAGTATTTCTTGAAAACTGCAACATATATACTGTAATTTAATGCAATATATTTGATTAAAAGTATGATTGAACGCTGTCATTTTTTTTTCTAAATTTGCTACTGACAGTGTAAGTTGAAGTATGATTGAGTCAGTTGTTAGTAACTTATAATTTAAAAATCCTATTTAAAAATTAAATATCCCGTTTACGGCAGATTTTTACGTAACAATCGTTTAATATTCGGCGCCGGTGATTCCGCACACTTGATGCTGCGTAATGCGTTTAATTGTAGCAGGCATTGTTAAAACACAGTTAATGTCTGGCTATTAATGAATATCAGTAATAGAACACTTAAAATTGTTTTTATTCGTGTGTTTTCAGCGCATCTGTGGAAGGGCTGCGCTTTGATTCCCATTTCTCATTCAGTGTTCGTGTAGCCAGGCCCCGGATCAGTGCTTTCGAACAGCGCCGCTCGCTCCGTCGCGCTCACAGGGTTATTTGAAAAACTTCCGCAAATATCGCGCTGCGGTGTTAATAAAAGTTATATTGTGTGAAAAAGTTTATGGAAAAATTGTTAAATTTTTTATTTTGTTCAACGATAAAAGTTTATGGAGTTAAGTTCATGAAGAACTATTTTCTACTACCTGTTGTTTAAAAGGTAGGTAAGCTTTTTTAGTAAGTTATAGTATAGTTTTTAAACAGTTTATGATTATGTTACGGAAATAATTAAACAGTAAATATTATTCCACGGTTGATTTATAAATTAATGTATAGGTACTGAAGTTTTTATTTTATTTTATATTTAAATAATCGCCTGAACTGTGAACATTACTCATTAATATTCGATGCATTTTAAATTAGTAACTGCAGTATCTTTCGGTATTATAATCCACCTGAATAGGTTCATTTCAGTAGGTACAACTGCCTGTTTGTATTTTAAATAAAAAGCGCAGTGGTTACTGAAACTCCGCGGTATGTATTCACGCCTCATTTGAAAAGCTTTAAGAAATCTCCGCGGGGCAGTTTATATCTATCAATATTTATACAGCTCAAGGAGCTTACTAGGCCTCATACTGCCATAAGAGAATTGCCATGCTGTTCAATTATTTAGACACTTAATTTAGCTGACATACGCAGGTACCTACCTATCTTCATCACAACAAAAGTTGATTGGGTACAAAGAATTCAAGGTGTGAAAATGATCTATAGAACCAATTTTGTTAAACTCACATAAAGCTTGCGATATTCTATACGCTTATACTTGAATAAAAAGAGCTGTTTTATCTGATTAGGCCTACTAATTTTTTTTTTGTTGGAATGTTCCTGGGAATATTTTTCTCCAAATATTATAAAGGTAATTTTTCGTTCAAGAATCCCACTGATGATCATGGGGATCTCCGAAATTCGCCACTGAATCCTTTTTGTACCCGTTGCATGTTCTACATTTTTTCATGCGGTCGAAAAAATGCAAAGCCTGTGGCTGGAATTTCATTTTATTCATACGAATATTTTCGTCATCGAGCTTTAGGTGGACCCGTCTTTATGTGAATTAAATTTATGTAAATTGAAACCTTTGAGGTTTCAATAGTCGAGTCCGTTCAGCAACAATATTTCATAGCTCGTATCTCTCAAGAGGGGCAAACCCGCTGGGAATCAACTTGTGTCTGGTCGACTTTTCAATTGTCAGCCAACTTTTCCGCTGGCAAACATCAATCCCTTTGCTATAAGTTATTTCTCGATTGAAAAATCGCAAAATTTATTTTTTCTCTATTATCTAGTTGTCATAATACCTAGTCGGTCGGTTCCGAGCTGGTCTGCGGATGGGTTATCCATTACATCCTGAGTTTCCTGCAAAGGGTGTTGAGACGTTGGACTTAACATATTTTTAGAGGCACGGTGAACACAGAGGGACCAACGCCGCGTCTGCCATTTGTAGACCGTTGGCAGCCATTACAGGTAGTTCCAAGTCCCGATTTAACTTTGTTGTTGAGGTCAGACAGACAAATGCTCTATGTTAAATACTGATATACAGCTGCATCCGGTTAGACTGGAAGCCGACCCTAATACGGTTGGGAAAAGGCAGATGATGATCTGCGAATGTATCTTATAATATTTATATAGAAACATAGGATTTGAACATGTCTTTTAATAATGGATCATGCAGCATAATCATCATATAATAATGTTTCCATTGCTGTGGAAGTTTGGACACAGGACTACCCTATGGGAGAGGGAATGGGCCGTAATCCACCACATAGGCCCGATCCCGTTTGGTAGAATCATATTTCTCGATGTTTTCATTCATGGACGTGCCCTTTATGTATCCCTTCACCGTTTTCAGAGAATTGGTGACGAAACGATTTTCACAATATCTGACTTGAGTAATTAGTAAGTTTTTGACTTCTCGACTAACCTCCGGAATGTTTCGGCTATTTCTTTTCAGAGTACTTAGGTATGAAACACCGGCCCCAATTCGTTTTAAGACATAACACGATGTGCCGTGTAAAAGTGTTATTTTTTAAACCAATTTTCGGAAACGTGTTGTTTGTGTAAAAACGTAATGTTTTATTTACAAATTAATGTAACTGACTGGGTTGGAATTACTTAGTTTCAGTGAAAACGGCCGTGACTTCCAGAACTCGGTCTTACCACCGTGACTTCGTTTTATCTAGAATTCGTAAGTTACGGCTGTATGCAATGGGCACTGTACTTACGGAGCAAGAGAGACAATATTATGGTCTAAGTTTTTTAACGTTATTAACTAAAACGTTAAAAAAACAACGCTAACGTTAGCTAAACTAACGCTAACTAACTAAAACGTTAACGCTGAAATGAGTTGTGGGAAAGTGGCAAGCGCCTAAAGACCCTAGCTATTTATAATTATTCCCAAACAATATTGTTATGTGGAGGCTCGGAAATTATGGATACGGGTATTAAAGGTATGGGTATCGGTGAGATTACAGGCAAATGAAATATTTCAGCGATGTCTCTCAGGTTGGCAGCGGATTGAAAAACCTTTCGGTGTTTCAGGCATTTGCGTTGGTTAACACATTCTAAATTTTGCCGCTTGTATGCAAACATATCTAAAAAACCCGGGCTAATTTCATCAATACGAATGACCGTGGTCAACACATATAAACTGCGTTCAAGATTTGTCAGTGTCATAATGCGGAATATTAGAATAGTCAGCTTTTGAATGAAGTAGTGCAGTAGAAATGTGTTGACATTTAACCCAATTCTTTAATGTAACCTGTTAACGTAACGTATTCTAAAATATAAGATATCAATATTTTTTATTTTTTTTATTATTTTCTATAGGCCCGCGCTTGACCACTATCTCACCTGATGGTAAGCGATGATGTGGTCGACGGTGAAGCATATTCTTTAGGCGGGAAACTTGAAGGAAAGTATGCTTGTTTTCCGCTCTAAATTCTGTTCGTATAAACCAATATAAACATTTTTAGTACCTTTATTGGTACCTTTATTTATTTGTAGTGCCTTTATTTGTTTCTATACAAATTTAATATATTTTTAATGAAAAAAATAAAAGAAATGTATTTTACTATTATTTTATTTCTATCAGTACGTACTTAACTTTACCTATAGGTAAGGCACGAGGAGATTAGGTACCCGTAGCAGAAAAAAATACACAAAGCTTATGTTCAAAATAATAATTTTAATACGTTTATAAAACGAAGTTTACATGAGTTACTTTGCGATGCTGTTTGATTTTCGTGAACAAACTCAAGAGCACGTAGGCGTCCCTAATTTACCAATAGGTATAAGTAAGTACTTAATAAAATAATTGGCTTCGAAAAAATACCAAACGAGTGCCTGTCAAAGGACTTAGTTCACGTGAACGCATATCATCTTTTCCATGATAATTCAAGTGTAGGGTTATCGGAATGTCAATCTTATTTCTTTAATTTTATTCTCTTTGTAATGGATGAGGTTAAGGCAATTCTTCGAAAGATAATTTAGATATATTATATAGTTTAGTTTGGATAATTCTCTATGACGTGGTGAGCAGAATTTAAGTTTGTTCAATGTTTGTATGACGTACTGTGTGATGGCTGGCTTTAAAATCGATATAATAAAAAGGTCTTTAAAATGTTGTCAGAAGTTATAGTACGAGTGCGTCAGTAAATGAGTTAGTCCGGGAAAGTAGGAGCAACACGACATCATAACATCACGCCTGTAATTCATAATAGGGTTACGAAGAGGTTTAGCTAATGGTACAGACAGTGTCAGTATCTGCTAACCCCTCAACACTCAGGCCGTGTAGGCCGGGGGGGGGGGGTAAGTACTTAACAATGCTGTGTATACACCCACAGTTCGCCAGTTATGTTTAAGTCTCATATAATAGAGGGCGAGCTCGTTGCTATCAAACGTACTCTACAAGTACTGTGGAAGAACTACTATTACGATGCCAATTTCTGCCAGCAAGAAATATTGCTGTGTTCTTGTTTATAAGGTAAATATGATAAGACATTTAAGCAATGTCTCTGGAAAAGTAATTCATCTGCGTTATTTCTAAAGTTAATATTGACAATTGCTCAACGGTTGCTCATTTGTCTACATTTGAGTGGCAGTCTACTAAAAATAAGATTATAGCTAAAGTGCCTTTTATTTGTAAATTGACGATTCTCAAAAGTTCTTAAATGCATTTTGAAAAATCTGTGTGAGAGATGTCTTCAATATTATTGCGACTTGTACTTAATTATTGTAAGAGTCATTATCCTCATTTAAATATTATATTATAATAAAATGGTTTAACATTTTTTATAACCACTTATTGTAGGTACCTACTAATTGAATTTCAAAATATTGTTTCTTTTAATTTACCTGGAATGTAAGAATGGTTTTTAGGGGCTTACAAAGAATTTAAAAGTGCCGTCTAGAATTGAATTTTTGTTCGAGTTTTGTAAGAATTATGCAGATAAAATACATGATAAGGCTCCATTAAATATTATCATGTATCTTTGGCTGAGTAGTTATTTGAAGCAAGTAGAGATTAGATTAAGAAAAACTTTCTAAAAGCTTTTTCATACACATTTTTTGATCAGTAGTTTTTCACATTTCTTTTTGTTTTTGGGACTTATCTGAGAGTAAATTAAATATTTATATACACCAATAATTGTACCACCTTTGCGAATATAAACATGCTTTTGTAAAAGCCTACGAACATGTTTTTTTCCCAACAACCACAGTACGGAGCAAGAGAAATTCTGTTTAGTTTACGGTTCATTTTATTATTACTGTCATAATGTAAGACTAGCTTTTGATACTAAAGATCTAATGTCAAAATATAATACTTCTATTAGGTAAAAATAGAATTTTAATAATAGGTGCTGACTAGGCTTGAAACTCTGAAGAACTTTATTGATTATTAAACTTATTTCTATCACAGATAGACGTATCAACTTCACTAGGGAAAGGTAAGATTCGAAGCGGGAAGCGGTAGGAACGAATTAGCACGAGCATTCATCATTTTCTTCTCCTTCGTCATTCGTTCTGCAATTAGGTATGATTAGGCCTATTACACAAACGAGGTAATCAATAGGTAGGAATTACGCAATGAAGGGTATCAACCCTTCGCTTTTAGCCCTTTGCTAACCCTTTATTAGCGTTTTGTCCTGACAGAAAACTCTGCAACCCGGGTTACATCGTTTTGTGGGAATTTCAACTAAATAAACTAAAATAATCTTCGCAATGTAAGCTTGAACACTAACTAACAACTCAATATTACACTTCACTGTTACCCGAAATTCGGACAAATGTTTTGGCTAAACGCTGTAATCTAGCTAGATTGTAGCGTTATACCGTGATAGGTGGAACGTTATTTTGGTAAAACAAAGAATAGTAGGAGTGTTAATCTGTACAATATCTACTATCAACAACAGGTATTTTGAATACATGTATTTTTACTTCTGGAATGTCAATCAAAAGTCAATATAAACGGATATCCCTACTGGATTAAATTTTGTAACGAGTTAGAGATGTAAACTTTTTAACTCGTTTTTCTCAAATTGACGTTTTACAGATTGCAGCGTTTTGTCTTGACAGGGTCGCTGCTGATAGAAAACTTGTTTGCAAACATCGTTGTTCTCCTTAAATATGCAACGAGATTTTGATGCAGTTTTCATAATCATTGATCCCAATGTGTACTATTAATATTGAACTTTTATGTTATAAAGAAATCTCGATATTTTCTCAAGCAGTCTGGAGCAGAGACAGTTGATAAACAATACTTGGGAAATATCAGTAAATATCTTTTCTCGTCATGACTACTTACTTACAAGGACTTTCTAGCACAAGAGTTTAAAAAAAGTAAAAAAAAAGAAATGTCTAAAATATAATCGAAAAGAAAATCTAGTCCAAAATCGACCTTTCTTAGAACAAACAAACAATGAAAAACATTTAATAATTCTACTTAAGCTTAGGCTTAATTAAATTCAAGCACGAATTCTTGGCTTTGACGTTATACACAGAATGCCTGAAATACCATCAAGTTCCTAACAATGTGAATTATTTACTTGGTTTACAAAACCTACAAAGAAAGGAACCTTACAAGTGTTTGAATGTACCTGGGTAGATACCTACTTAAATACAGACCAAAATATACTTATTATACACATTGCCGGTGGACCAGCAGGTACTCTATACAATCCCTAGGTATTGTATACATTACCTAGGTAAAGTATATAATGTACAGTAATATTCATAATAGTTCATCCATTGCCTGGACGCCCCAGGTATTTTACACAATACCTAGGTATTGAAAATACCTGAATTATACAGATTGCCGGTAACATAAACAATTTTACTTGAAACAGTGAATCAAGGGCACAGTTATTGTTTTCGTGAAAAATATTAGGCTCTTTCAGTGGGCGTTGTAGTCCCTACATTGACAGATAACTGGCCGAGTTTTGGAGACAATGGTAAATGTTTAAATAAAGTAATATGGGCTTGTATTGTCCTTTTGCTTGGAAAGACAGAAGAAAGAAAAAAAACATTTTTGTCGCAGAGACATGACGTGTATACAAAATGACAACAAATTGAATAAGCTTTATACATAAATATTTATACAAACATCACGTCACAAAAAAAGTGCACAACTTGAATGTCGTGTCCGTACTCAGCATGATGCTGTGCTATGGGGGGGGGGAGTACAGCACAGCGCTGGTTTTCAGTGATCACCCGTGAAAAAACGAATAAAACCACCCGTGAATAAATGAATAATAAAATAAATGGTATTTGGATTATAATATAAAAGAAATAAAATAAGCACCCGAAAAATAAAAACGAGAAACCTACAAATAATAATTACTATGATTACTTTAATTACTATTACTAAATAGTGGTTCCGAACTTTCTTTTTAAAAGTATGTGTGCAGGCTAAATAGAGTAACATAAATAGGTACAATAGGAAGACATGGGGTGTTTTTTTTCTTGGGTTGTTTTCATACAGAATTTTCTTTTAACCACTGGATTGCTAAGCATAGACCTCTTTGCAACGTCTTACTTTTTTCTTAACTGCCCTAAGCACTCTCCTCCCGTTACCTCCATGTCCGGAATATCGTATACATTTTTTAATCAATAGATTGCTGGTAAGTATGTACTTTGTGATTTTACTCCAAGGTATTCATTCGTAGAAATTTCACCTGTTTATTAAGAAAAGTGTTCTAAGTATTTCATAAAGATTTAGCAGCTTTTTGGTTTAGGGAATTTCAGTGTATAATGCTGTATGGGTCAGTAAGTAATTTCCGGTGTAATAAAACTTTAAGGATAAGCTCCGAAAAACAGAAAAATACCGGCTTTGGGGTTAATGACTTTCAGTTCTTTGCTCGCAGTTAATGTACTAGAGGCTCTTCATCAGCGCCCTTCGTATAATTTAATGGTTTTTCATTACAAATAATTAAACCCCGTTACTTTTTATTTCCGTAGGCCTTGTTTCGACTAGATGCAAACCAGTCCGTTTGTTTAATTTAAATTCTTTTGTGTTTTCTCGACCAGCCATTAATTGTTCGATTTAGGCGCGCAGTTAATTTTAATTTCACACACTTACACAGCAATTTATTTATTATTTATTTAATTACAACGGTTGTGTTTACCACCTATTACAGTAACTAAAATTAAAATGACAATTATTACACATATTAAAATATACAAAATGACAAAGTAAAGCAAATTAAGTTGAAACTTATATTAAACATGATATAAATAAAAGGAGGTTAACAACACTCATAAATTCCTCTCACTCACTCACAAGTACTTCTGACATACCGATAAAATCTTCATCCATCCATCCGCAAACAAATCGCTAGTTGGACTAGACATATGTGTTTTTTTTTTAGAATTTGCAAAATATTTTTCTTTTGTGAGGTTTTGAGCGGAAGAAGTCATCAAATGACTTCTTCCGCTCTGGGCGGAGCGGAAGGGAGTGTCAGACTTGACTGACTAAAACCCATCCATGTTCCTTCTTAGCCCTTTGCGTTCCAGGGGCACGGTATCTCTTTCGAACAACCCGTAGCCCTGGCAGGCATCGGCCCTCTCGGACCCCTTCCGATTTGCTGACATCTCCTTTAGGCGCGCGTGGAACACGAACGCGCCGTCGGCACGGTCTGTCGTCAATTCGTCATAAGACGGACGGACGGTGAGCTAGCCCATTACTCACCGTCCACAGGCCCGCGCCTACGGTGGCCGGGGGCCACTGGTTGCCCCCCGACGCCCGGGGCGTCTCGCGCGGCGGCTGGGACGTGAGGTTCTCTCCCTCTCACGTTCCGCCACCTCCTTCGCTAGCATGACTGCTTCGCAGAAGGAGGCGACGGCTTCCCATTCCCTCTCGCTCCGGACCATGGATTGAACCAGGGCCGGACGCGAGAGGTCGCCGCCGCCAATCGCCGCTACGAGGACACGGCGGTGCTCAGCCCAAGCAGGGCACAGCTCCACCGTGTCCTCGGGCCGATCCTCGCAGTGGTAACACCCGGGAGTTTCCTCCCGCCCGATTCGGTGCAGGAATCTCCCGAAACAACTGTGTCCGGTGAGGACCTGCGTCCAGCCCTTAAAACATGACCAGAACAAAGCAAGTACCTTCTAAAACGTCGGGAGGATGAAGGAATTCTTATTAACAGTAATAGTTTGCAATAGAAAAGAATAATCTTTATATCTATTAATCTAATTTCATATGACTCTATAACGATTAGGAAGACTTATAACTATATTATACTAGTAAGTAAAAATAGTAGCGGATCATCGTTGTGACAACCCATGTGAGTTTTTTTTTATGTTACTTTTGAAAGATTTATTTCATAAAAGGAACCTAACTGTATACATTACAACGATTAACAAACTAATAAATTAAATAACTAAAATCATCTCATCAGATACCACTTTTCTTGTTATAAAAACCTTTACACAATTTATCCATCGTTTCTTTGGTCTTCCCCTACTCTTATACTCATCCATCATATTCAAAACTTTTCTGTATATATTTCCGAAACGTGGTACCCATTCTAAAGTAAGCACCCACTATAGGTACTTAGTAAGTACCTACAGTGCCTAAATGTTTTACCAGACAGAACAGAAGTTAGTGCGTACCCGGACTTTTCCCAAACAAAAGGCCAGGCACTAGAAATTTGTAGTCATAATAATCCCAAGGGTCCCGTCTTGCTTGAACTTTATTGCTTAAAAATAAACTATCCAAACTAGTTGACAGCTGTTCCTTGACATTTCTGGTGTTTATTATTTAGTTGTTGTTATTTTATTTTGTAGTTTGTTTTATATCACCCACTTTTTACGCAACAATTAAATTATGAACGCAATTTATTGAATGAGCCCACTACTCATTATTCTGATACTGCTTAATGAAATTAAATCAGTAAGTTTGAAACTGAAATGTGCTTTACATTTGCAAAATGCCAAAAAAAAATAAGTCAGAGGCACATGCGAGACATAAAAACTCTGACCCCAGTTTAGGCACTAACCACATGAAATAGAACTTGCAAAATATTTCCTTAAATTGAGGTTCTATTTTCTTTCTGTAGTTACTTCTTTCAAATAAAAAAAAAATGATTTTATTTATTCACTTGATATAATGTACTAATATTACACAGATAAACGTACAAATTCAAACTGGCCTTTTTATTGCGTCTTTTCCTACACTATGGAAACGTCCCCTTATAAACAATTTGGTCCAGCCCTTAAAACATGACCAGAACAAAGCAAGTACCTTCTAAAATGTCAGGAGGACGAAGGAATTCTTATTAACAGTAATAATTTGCACTTCAATGGAGGGTCTTTCGATAAATGGAATACTTATATAAAAAGCAGATCTTGAAGTAATATGTATAAAACGTTTTTTTTTCCTGGTTATTAAATGAAGAATAAATTGAGTCTTATTGATCTCTAACGCTTGTACATAGATTTCAATTAACTAAATCAAGCATTGTCTTTTATTTATTCTTTGACGTATTTTTGTAAGACGTAAGACCACGTTCCCACTAAAGTTTCTAAAAACTCAGCCCAAAAAAAAATATATTAAAAAACGACTTCAGCCACCGATGGAGTGTCCTTTGGTTTTCAAATAGCATCCGACATTTTGAAAACGTCGTCGTCGTTCGTCATTTTGAAAAAAAAAGTAGTTATGGTGGCCAGCGATAAGACATGTCAATCGAAAGAGTAAAACCGTATCACTTCTTCAGATTCGTCACTGAATATATTATGACAACCAGACGTAACCAGAGGTACTGAGTTACCATGTAACTGGTGTTGTCTAGGTCAGATAGCATGAAAAATACTGGTATTGACTATTTAGCTTTATTCTGTTAGACTGTTAGCCGACCTTAACATGTTTTATTTTGTGTGTTATGACTTTCTCTGTCGATAGACATATGTTTTATCGCTGGCTGCCAGTAATAGTCGGTAGGTAATTTTAGCATGCCAGGTTGCATACAAAAACGTTGGAACTCCTTTTTACAGTCGTTTCGCAAAAAACCGACATGGGACGGAGAGCAAGCGAGGATCTCGCACTCGCCTTATCTCGGAGGGTTCCAGCGAGAGTGTAAAGTCACCATTACATACCTCACATTTACATTCACGTAATGCTACAGCCGATAATTTGGTTAGTTATTCGTGACCGAACGTGGCGAAATTGCAAAGAAAAGCGTTTTTATGTGAGCTGAGCAATCAATATATTCGGATCTCAATAAGATGAGGCCGATGCGGGTCGTATAACCAAAAGATGTTTTTTATTCGGACGGTTCCCTCAATAGTGAAACAAACAATATGAGAGTCTTGAATTTGGGACGTTGTGCTTTTGCAGTTGTTGTGTTTGGCTCTAGCTCTCCCTTTGTTATCGAAACTATATAGAAACGATTTCTTGTGATGCCTATTCTACGATTTATTCTCATTTATGGACTAGTGACCCGACCTTCCCGGCTTGACACGGTGCCATCTATCGGGTCCAAAGCTATCCTATCTTTTAAGCTGGACCCAACCATGACATTCACAAACATTCATTAAAATCGGTTGGGTAGTTTCGGAGATTAGCGTGTACGAACATAGTGACACGTGATTTTATTTATTAACGTAAAAATATGCGTACGTCGTCGTGTCCTTACACTTTCCGGACTACTATTCCACGTCAAAAAAACTAGGTGCTTTTTGCAAGTTTTGTCTGGAAAATCATGAAAGATGGTAACATATGTAGTACTGTTGGGAACCTTGTATGGTTTTTTATTGTAATCTTGTTAAATAAAATGCAGATCTTCGAATAACATGCGACTACATTTAATTGTTCCTTTTGACAAGAGATTTTACAGTGTTGACAGTACAGATTATATTAAAACTAAATGTTGTGTTGCCAACATATTGCCGGGGCAACTGAACATGATGAATTAATTGCTTAATATTTAAAAGACCTCTTGATATAATTAAATTTACAACTGACAATGTAACTTGAAGGTAGTTATTATTCTCTTTAATACTACTACTAAGTGTGTATCTTATTGACCACTATATACCAGCGGTAGAACAACAAACTTTCGAACTAAAAAGTTACTTATTTAAAAAAGGAATACAAAACTAAAAAAATTGTGTTATTAATTAGCACCACTACATTCCTGCGGCAATACACAATCCTTAAACTAAAAAAAGTAGTAATATTAATAAAATAGGAAACATAACTAAGACTTTTATCTTAAACAAAAAAAAATAGTAATATTAATAAAATAAGAAACAAAACTAAGACTTTTATCTTATTAAACTTAAAGAAATACTAATATTAATAAAATAAGAAACAAAACTAAGACTTTTTATCTTATTAATTAGCACCACTACATTCCTGTGGTAATACACAAACTTTCATTACAGCTCTTCTATCTGTATGGCCATTTGCAGTCTTGACTTCAACTACTCTTACTTTACCATCTTTACCTGGGTAAGTATTTATGACTCTGGCTAAAGGCCAGTATAGTGGTGACAAGTTGTCATCTCTTAGGATCACTAATGCTCCTACTTTTACATTAGGTTGAGTGTCCTGCCACTTAGGGCGAGACTGTAGCAAATTTAAATAATGCTTACTCCAAACCTTCCAGAATGACATTTTTATCTCATTACACATTTTCCAAAATTGAGATTGTTTTACTATGTTTACATTTGGCTCTGGATAGGTATTTAAAGCGGTTCCTATTAAAAAATGACCTGGGGTTACACAAGAATAATCATTTGGATCATTAGATAATGGCATGAGAGGTCTGCTGTTTAAACTCGACTCAATTTGGCAAAGGACAGTATACAATTCTTCATAAGTAAGAATAGACTTTAGTAACACTCTCTTTAGGTGGTATTTTACACTTTTGACGCCAGCTTCTGCCAGTCCAGCGAAGACAGGTGAGTAGCAAGGCAAAAAATGAAAGTTTATTCTCTTCTGAGCTGAAAATTGACAAACCTGTCTTTGGTGAACTGGCGAGTTGTGCAAGTTATGTATTTCGTTTAATTGTTTCTTTGCGCATTTGAAGGTTGAAGCATTGTCGCTATATATGTCTGTGGGCAGTCCACGTCTTGATATGAATCTATTTAGGCAGGCTATAAAAGTCTCTGTTTTTAAATCAGAGGCCAGCTCTAAGTGGATGGCTTTTGTTACAAAGCACACAAACAGGCAAATGTAACCTTTTGAGATTATAGGTTTTCTGATCCTGGCTATTTTTAGTGGGATCGGACCAGCATAATCTAAACCAACCTTTTGGAAGGGGCGACATACATTGACTCTATCTGGCGGCAAAGAACCCATTAACTGTTTTGCTGATTCAGCTTTTAGTCTAAAACAAACAGTACACCTATGCAACACTTTTCTAACTTGTCTGAGACCGTTCACAATCCAGAATCTTTGGTTTATCGATGACAGAACGAGCTTTGAACCCGCATGGAGGTTTTTTATATGTTCACTTGTGATAATCAAGTTAGTGATACGCGAATCCTTAGGTAAAACAATGGGATGTTTCTGTGTATAAGGAATGTAGGCATTTTGTAATCGACCACCCACACGGACCAAACCCCTGTCATCAATAAATGGACATAATGGTTTTAAATTCCCTTTAACATTGGTTTTATTACATTTTAGAACATGGATTTCTTCTGACAAATACTTTTGTTGTTCATATTTTACAATCATTGACAATGACAAATCAAGTTCCTGAGTTGTAATATAATTAAGTTTATTTTTAGAGATTTTAGACTTTACATTCTGACCAAAACGTAAGATGTAAGCTAAGACTCTTATCATTTTATTTATATCAGAAAATTTTTCAAGAAAATCAAGACACAACAATTGCTCACCAGAAGTTGTACAAACCATTGCGTTTAGGCATGCAGAGTGGACGCTAACCTCTGGTAAATCCTGTGGCAAAATTAGATTTATTTGTGGCTTGTACTCACGTGAATTCAGAAACGCTGGGCCTTTCCACCATAAGTCGTGATCGGCTAACTCGTCTGGCATGACTCCTCGGCTAAGACAATCGGCGGGGTTCTCGTTCGAGCTAACATATGCCCATGTGTATTTTTGTGTAAGTTGTGAGATGACCTTAACACGATTCGCTATATAAGCCTTAAGAGTGTTTATGTTAGTTTTAAGCCAGGCTAATAGTATTTGTGAGTCAGAATAAAGTATCACATCCTGTTTTTGCATTTTAACAGTTAACACATTATGCACTCTGCTGACAAGCTTTGCAAGCAATAAAGCTGCATTTAGTTCTAGTCGAGGAACTGATAAAGTCTGACTAATAGGGTTTATTCGTGATTTCGAGCAAAGTAAAGATATCTTGACATTGCCCACTGAATCCACAACTCTTAAATATACGCAGCAACCATAACCAGTATTGCTAGATGCATCAGCAAACCCTATAATTTGTGTAAAGCTTGTGTCATGCACACTTATATGTCGCGGTATAAGCATTGGTTTCATTGTAAGCAAGCTATCATAAAACGTGCGCCAAAGCTGTAGCAGTTCACAACTAGGCACTGAATCCCATTCCAACTTTTCTTGCCATAAACGTTGCATTATAGCCTTAGCGCTTACCACAATAGGTCCAGCAAGACCCAGTGGGTCATAGAATCCGCTTATGAAGCTAAGAATTTCACGCTTAGATTGCGGCATGCTATCAATCGTTTTGGGACTCGATATAATGAATGAATCTGACTTAATATTGTAATTCATACCTAGTGTTTTTAAAGAAGAGTTATTTTTCTCTAGATCAATGTCATCAAAATGTTGTTGATCTTTATGTATTTCTTTCAATAGGTCTGGTGAATTTGAAACCCATTTATGAATTGAAAACTTCCAAAACTAAGCAAATGGCATAATTGTTCTTTCGCTTCTGACAACTTAGCTAATGATTTTTCAGAAAAAAGAATATCATCAACATAAGTACAATTGTTTATAATAATAGCAGCTACAGGGTATTCATTTTGGTATTGTTCTGCCAACATTTTTAAACATCGAGTTGCCAAATAGGATGAACTCTTTAAGCCATAAGTAACTGTGTTTAGTTGAATACATTTAACACTTTCGTTTGGGGTGTCCCTCCATAAAATATTTTGTAATGACCTGTGCTTTGAATGTATATTTATATTTCTAAACATATTTTTGATGTCAGTTATAAAAAAATATTCATCAACTCTAAAAAGCATTAAGACATCTATTATTTCTTTTTGTACTACAGGACCATTAAGTAATAAATCATTTAAAGATGTTTTGGTATTGGTTTTCATGGAACCATCAAATACAACCCTGCATTTTGTAGTCTTTTTATCTAACCTAAGTACAGGGTGATGTGGCAAAAAGTACACTGGATCAGTAGAAAGATTATATTGACTGATATCAATTAATGTACCATGACCTTGTTTTAAATATTCATGAATAAACTGTTTGTATAGCATATAAAGATGAGAATCTTTTTTAAATCTAATTTCTAAGTTATGGAATCTTTTTAATGCTAAATATAATGAATCTCCTAAAGCTTGATTGATTCGAGTCTAATGGTAACTTCAATGGCAAGACTACTTGAATTTTATTATTTTTTGTATCTTGCTCAACATTTTCACAAAATATTTTTTCACATAAGTCATGCTCAGAATGTGTCTCTGAAAAGAGTTCTGGAACACTTTCACACTTCCAGAACTCAACAATAGATTTATGTAAATCAGAATCACATTTTTTGCAAAATAATGTAACAATTGGTTCTGTGTTTTGTGTAGGTGTGTTACCCGCAATTACATAACCAAGTCTTGTATTTAATAATGGAGCCTCAGATGTGACACTGCCATCAGCTGCCTCCGAGCTGGATGGAAGAACTCGTGGCTCAGGCGGCAGCAGTATAGAGCAAGCAGCTTCTTGTTCCTACCGTCTCCGCAGCAGCACCTGCATCTGGCTTAGCTTTCTTCACAGCCGCTACATTAGATACCTTTGAAGCTGGCTGGGATCGCTCCGGTGGCCGCTCTGCATTCTCTAGGGCCAGTGCACGCTTGTCCGAGTAGGTTGGTACATTAATTGTTGGTAACTTGGTATTAAATTTCGCAATACACTCTTTTCTGCAATCGATATCACAATCATCCAGCAACTCCCTAATGACGGTGAGCGTTTTGAAGTATTGCTCTTCTACATCATCGTCGGCATCGAGGTCGGGTTCTATAGCGCATATATCCAAAGAATATTCTTCGTATTTTTGAAACGCATTCCGAAGACGCTCTTCTTTTATGATTAATGCTTGTTTGGAGAACTTGCATGCCTCTTTGTCTTTGAAGGTGTTTTCAATTTTAGTTATGGAGCCTTTGACGGACGCTCGTTTCCTGACGAGCGTCTTGACTTGGTTTTCCATTGTTGGAGTGCTTAAAACTTGTTTTGCACACGAAATTGCCACTTAACGATATATATCGGTTGTAAGTGTTGTAAATTGTAACTTGTATGTAACTGAAATTATCTTGAATGCGTAGGAACAAGACAATACGTTTTTGTAGAAACTTTCTGCACAACAAGTGAAAAAATATGGCGGTTGGGACGCGTTGCGATTTGAAGCACTTCCGTGTTCATCAGAGGCCGTCGGCGGCGCTTGCTATTCGAGCGCGATGGACTCGCCCGATGCTTGCCAGTCGCTGATTGGCTCTGCGGGTGGCGTGGTTTCACGCGAGCCAATCAGATGCGTCTTGCTTGGCGCGGCGACGAATCGATGTTAGCGTTGCCGGAAATCGTAATATGCTTGCAACTTGAACCAACGACGAATGGATTTCTTCACAGAACACTCGAACGTGTCGATCGGACTTTCTGGAACGTTTAGACTTGCCCTTGAATTCCTTGAAATTTAAAAAATGGACTTGCCCTTTCCTTTTCATGCCGACCGGCAGCGTGGGTATTATCTGGAGCCTGTACCCAATTCACACACATAAACACTTTTCCTGCGCTGAATAACTATATTGTTGCTCGAAGGACCATGTTGGGAAACTTGTATGGTTTTTTATTGTAATCTTGTTAAATAAAATGCAGATCTTCGAATAACATGCGACTACATTTAATTGTTCCTTTTGACAAGAGATTTTACAGTGTTGACAGTACAGATTATATTAAAACTAAATGTTGTGTTGCCAACAAGTACTTACATGGATGTATATTTTACGTTATAATTTATTAGCTGCAATTCAACTACTTAGCTAACTAGGCCAACTCCGTCTAGTCGATTCGTGACTTCAAGTAAGTACTGACTTATTATATGTACGACAAGTAAGTGGTGAGCATCGCATCCGCCGAATTTAGATGGGAATTTGATCTTGGACGGAATTCCGACTTTTCAAGTCATATTGAACCGACATACCATTGTATGGTTTACCTACATATAAATATATGGTATGTACTACTTACCTCATTTTCTTGAAAGTCTAAGCCGAGATAAATTCGTTTATTCCAACAACATTAATATCAAACTGGGCTTTTGAATATGTTAACTCAGAAGAACTCTGAAGCTAATTTTCCGTGAGAAAGCTATTCAAACATAAACACAAACAAAGCAAAACAAAGCATAGTTTATGATGAGCAGGTAGTTATTGCCTGCAGGTTCGCTCGAGTTTTAGCCGAAAACCACGGGAACATTTTAAATAAAGCCTTAAACGCGGGGATAATGTAGCTTGCCATTCGTGAAAGAATTTCCTCTATTCTGCAGCATATTAGCAGTTCTGAGATTAACACCCATCATACACACAGGACTATTGGAGCTTGAAATAGTGGTACTGGATCGATTAGATCAGTGCGCAGTGATGGTTGACATAACCTGTTGCCTGAAATAAAACACAATTTATTTATTTCATTGTATTATTTATAACGGTCCTGCATGATGATAACCTCGTGAAATCCGAGAAAGATAAGGAAATCAAGGAGGCTCTCGGTTTTTGTCATGTGGGATGTTGACTCAGCGATAATTGTGGCGACAGTCGTGTCAGCCAATGGCGTAATTGAGAGAGAGAGCCTTTACCAACAACTAAGGAGGCTCTTGTTAGGCTGCTGGACCAGGGGTCTGATTTAGGAAGTGGGACTGCTTGACACTGCGCGCATTGTTTGGAGGTTCCTCTCTCAGGAGGCCGGACCACCGCCAACGGTGTTCCCCATATCGGCGGGCTGTTTTCATGAAAGTATAAGTAATTGTATAATACATAAAATATAATAAGTGTGGTTGAAGAATAGAGGAAAATAATATAAGCTTACGACATTATAAGTACTCGTATATACAAGAACATACATAAGTTCAATAAGTGCAGAAGTGGTCCTTTGAACCTTTCGGTGGTTACGACCGCGTTGTTTTTTATTTACTAAATCAAATCAATTGCACCATTATATCAATGGCAACAATGTATAAAAATAATGTAGAGACTGCCTATTGTTTTCAAATTGCTTCACAATCGATTGAAGTTCGAGTGAGTCTCGCTTACGATGCAATAGTAGCTAATGTGCTGCCAGAATATGATTTATTTGAATCCGATCAACGTGAATTTAATACATTGAACTAGAGTTGTGCCCGCGGCAAACTTTTCTCTGACATGATTTAGGTACGAAATTTAATAACATACGAATGGTCCTCCATGAGCCATAAAAGTTTTAGTCCGAAAATTCTTACTACCTGTAACTGGGTTGTAGAAATCAGGTAGATAGTCACCCCTAAATAAAAGAACTACATCTGGTTAGATAGGAAGCTGACCCGAACATAGTTGCGAATACCTTGGGCTATTTTGAAAACGATGACGGAAAACAGTGTTTGGAAACCGGCATGTCATATGTCATAGGAATGAAAAAAGAAGAAGAAATTCAAAGACATTTGACGCGTTCACCAACCCGCCTTGCTCACGTAATGGATTACGGCCCGTTCCCTCTCATAGAGACGAGGTCTGTGTGCTGTGTCCCAGCTGTGGAAATACTATCGACTGATTATTGTTATGATAGACATAATGTTGCATTACATAACGCGGAGGGATCTTAGCGTGGGCTTAACGCTAAGGTACAATTACGGTCCCTGTAGGGCAAAGCAAAATGTATAAGATTATTGTTTCTAATAAAATAATAATACTTAATCAATTAATAATAATTTTAAATCATGTCCACAATAATATGTATTAATTTAAGTCATCATCATTTCAGCCGAAAGACGTCCACTGCTGGACATAGACCTCCCCCAAGAAGGGGGTTTTGCCATAATCGCCACGCTTGGCAGGCGGGTTGGCGATCGCAGTACGGTTGTTACAAAAGCACAGAGAACGCTACTGCCCATTCTCTGCTAAGTCCCTTAGTCGCCTCTTACGACACCCACGGGAAGACATGGGATGGTTAATTTAACTATTTTTAATTAATTAACTAACCATTTATGAAATTTATTTAGAGATCAATTTATTATTTAAGTTAGGAAATTATATTTTTTATGTTAGATTAAATTATGAAATATTTTATAATGATAATAAGAATGTATTATTTATCAGTGTGTTTGTAGTTTAAGATGTGAAGCTGTTTGTTAAATTTTATGATCTTTTGCGATTGAAATTAATGATTATATTCTTTTCTATTTTAATGTAACTACACGGTACTGTATTGCATACAGTATTGTATACAGGGTGAAAGCGACATCGGAGCACGATTACCACGTGAGCAGTACATAATTCCGAGCCAGTGAAAAAAAATTTGGCCGTCACAGGGCACCCGGTAGATGTGACACATTCATATTTTTAATATTATAATTTAAAATAAATTCACCCACTAACGAAAGAAAAGATTGATTTTACAAGGGAGTCAAGGAAGCATCACGCCATGACATCGTCATGTTATTTTCGGTCACAGCAAACGAATCGCTTTTACTGCCAAGGCACGCCTAAAGATGTGTCACTTCAAAAATCTGCTGTTCCATGATACATTTGGCCGTTTTGGTCACTTTTGTAGGAAGAAATTTCTAAATGGGGGCCAGGTTTCGGAATGATGCACTGGACACCTGGTAACAAACCATTACCGAGTGCGTCGATTTTTCACCCCGTATAACTCATCTGCCAAGTCATATCTCGATGCAGTGTTTATCGTAATAAACAGCGGATTGTGGCGACTGGTACTAAACATTTACGAGCCTTCCGTATTGCGTTGTATGAACTAATGAAATGCTTAAAAGCTTCAGTTTCGATAGCATTATCCCGTTTCATTTACCTATAATATTATCTAGAAACCATTTTGTAACAAATCGATAGCTTTTACAATTTTGACGTGAGGTAAATAGTTCGGAAACGATTGCCAAGATAATTTGTATATTAGATGCCAATACATTATTCCAAATGTTGTTTATATTACTCAATGGAGTATTATTAGACCTGACATGTGACTTGAATTTTTTTACTGTGATTTCACGCGCTTTTTCATTGTTTTGGCCCCAGATTGGCTAATGAATGTGCTGTTAAATGTAAACAAATTATCTTCGGAGATGCCATTGTTATAATAGACTAAGGTCATCACTATACTTCCGGTGGTGTATATTAAAATAGATAGGTACGCACATTAACATCAGGCAATTGTTTATGTAAGGACCGGTAGAGACATGCGTGTAGTAGGTACTAAAGCAATCACATAGATTATGTAAGTTTCATGTAAAAGGGTATACAAGGCGAGTCTATTGTCATCAAACGGGCAAGGATTCAGACTTGGGGCTGCTACAGAGAAATTCTTAATGAAAAACTCGATATTATACCAGCCAAATAAATGTTACGAGCGTGTGCTCTTATCCTAACTGCGGGATCGAACCTAGGACTTGTCATAGACCTACACATTATGTAGCGTCTAGACGCTACATAATGTGTAGGTCAGCTTACAATCACATTGTAGTAGTGGCTTTATTGCAATACATTGTGTCCAAAACAAAAATAATAACACCCGCACGGGACGATCTTTAAGGTTAAGCCGTGCTTGCCGAGGTTGGTTCGTTGATGGGTAACCATAATTACATACCGAGTTTCCTCCGTGCCTCGGAAAGCACGTTAAGCCGTTGGTCCCGGCTGTCATTTGTAGATCTTTGACAGTCGTTACGAGTAGTCAGAAGCCAAAAGTCTGACATCTAGTTTTGTTATTCCCCAGTTACTGGGTTGTGGAGGTCAGATAGGCAGTCGCTTCATGTAAAATACTGGTACTCAGCTGCATCCGGTTAGACTGGAAGCCGACGCCAAGATAGTTTGGGAAACGGCTAGGCAGATGATGATTGTGTCCAAAACAGTTACCGAGAGCTTTGAACGTGTTGGGCAGTTTCGTACCTATTTCCAGTCACATGTGTGTTCTATTTTGGATACGAAAATCACAATAGATGTCCACAATGCGACCAAATCACAATATAACACAGTTTCCCGACAGTTTTACGAACAGGAAACGTTGCTGGAATCGACTGTTTATTTTGTTTGGGACTTTGTATTATTAAAGTAGATAATTAATTCTTATTTTTCTGGTAACTCGATAACCGAGATTGTGATTCACATGTCAGTATCTCGAGAGTGATTTTCTTACGAGACTTTTATTTTTGTATTACTACATAGTTTTCTATTAATAGAAACTTACGAAGTATTTTCTTACAATGTGGTTGTGAGATGTTGCCTTCTACAAAGAAAAATCAGGCTTTTAGATGAACAGAAATAAATCCTACAAAAACAAACTGCGTTCACTTATGTTGACTTAAATGGTCACAATAGTGTGTGACACTTATAGTGGTCTGGGGGTCCTAATAAAGTTGGGTTGGATTAACGAAGTAAACAAAGGCGCCGTTGGTATACGTGATAAATAAACCCTAACAGTCGACACATCAAGCCTGGTGTTTCACTCGGCTACTAGACCGTAATTCAGGCGTCAGTGGTAACTCAATGAGGATGTGAAACTAGAGATCGGTTAGTCGGATGCATATTTACCTAAAGTTTCAGTGTTGTCTAGTATGAAGCGCGCGTCAGTATGGGAAGAGGTGTTTATTAAAAAAAACTAGTCTAGTTACTTTTTTGTTGAATGAATTATGCCCAGACATAGGTATTTACCATGTTTTAGCATTCGACATTTCAGCACAAAAATACGAGTTCAAATAGTTGTTGTATTTTTTCCTTGTTATTTTCAACAAACTTGCCAGGTTTTAAATAAATTTAAAATACTCGTTACGATATTTTGAGTACTAAATTTTATACTTCCTTGAGAATTACGAAATTTCGCAATCCCGCGACCAAAAATGGCAATTAAATAGCCGCTTCCATACTTTTGTACCTTTTGCCAGGAAAGAACGTACTATACGTAAATATGCATCCAAATATCCGATCACTATTTATCACCTAAAGCCCTACATAGTTTCGTATGACCCCACGCCGTGAGTTGTCTCGCGACAAAGACTGTGCAAGTCAATTCAAAGTCAGAATGCCTAAAAATTTTCTATTTCCTGTGTACGTTGGTCTAGCCTTTAAATTAACTTAAATAAACAGAACACATTAATAGATTTAGGGTAATTATAAATTAATCAATCAATTAACCCAGTCTGTAGCATTCCACAGCCGGACCTAGGCTACCTTCAAGTAGTGCTTTAATACTTGGGCCGGAGCCAAGAAGCAGATATTAATAAAGCAGAAAAGTCAAAGCGGCACTTCGTGTCTTAAAAGGCCACACGTGTTTACCTACACTCTTTTTTTGTGATCGAAAATATTAGTCTGGCTGCAATAAATCGAATGCTCGGCCACTAAGATCAAAAAACCAAAATGGTCAGCCGTTTGTGAGCGATAGATATTTCGCCATTTTACCCTTCAAGATTATACACTTCAAGGGTGAATGGTGATTTATGTAATTATTTGTGCGCGCTGGCGTGACCCGTTGGAGCAGACGAGTCTTTGAGAGAAGAGCGTCAATCGGAAAACGCGGCGTGGGTCGCTCAGCCCGCTGAACCGACAAGCTGTAGAAACTCAACTTCTAAAGGCTCAGTTTAATAAATTACACGAGTGTAGTGTTTATTGGATTCTAGCTTCTGCCCGCGGTTTCAACTACATATCGGTTGGAAATCATCCCAAGGCAGCGTTCTAACGGGATAAAAACCTCATGTCCTTCATCAGAATCAGTACAGGCGTAAAGGTGTGAAAGGGTAACAAATATACATATATATATCGAGACACTACAGACATACAGAGCAATTCCGCATTTATAAAGTAAGTATGGCTTTCAAAGTATTTTAAAGCACATCGGATTCCATTTATGTGGCCTTCATTTGTCAGCCTCGAGCTATGCAAAGATAGTTGTAATAACTGCGCTAACAGTACAGGGTCGAATTATCCGTAAAGCGACCATGGGGAGAACGGTAGTGGGGTCGAGCCACTGTGCACCGCGAAGTTGTTACTGGACACAACTTGGTTTCCCTTGGGATGTTCCAGATCGAAGCAGGGCACCAGTTAGATCCCAAAACCTTTTGTCGTGTTCGGTACACGGAGGATCACGGTGGTTTCAGTTAATGGAAGTCCGGAATTCGTCGTGTTCCCCAGGCTATACCTACATCCGGACTTACAACATGGGGTTGCTAAAAGTGGCCAGCAGATATACCTGGGACTGGCACCACGCTTTTTCTTTATGCAAAGAAAGTATTACCTGGTAACCAAGATGATTGCAGATTTAGATATTCACAAGGTTCAATGTTTACAAAATTTTACATAAACGGGATCCCACGCAGACGCTAAATCTAAAATCAAATTGCAATAAACAATTTAGTCAGTGTTGAATTAAATTTTGTTTATTTCATTCATAGCGTCAAATAAGTTTTCTGTAAACTAATTAATAACTTTGTTAGTTTCGTTATTTTAAGAAATTAACCTATTCGTAGTTATTGAACCTGAAATCATGCTGAAACAATTTATTGTTTTAGCGAAACTGTAAAAATCTACTCTGCTACAAAGATTTCTTTGGAATTTTATTTGTTGTTTTGAACGAAGAAAAACAGAAGTATTTCTCGCTCTATTTTGACGACACGGTTGGCGCAGTAGCTGAGCGATTGACTGGTGCGCTGCGTGTCGCAGGTTCGATCTCCGCACGGAACAAATATTTGTACGGCCTACAGATAGTTGTTCCGGATCTGGCTGTTTGTGTGTGTGAGTTTAGATGTTTGTAAACGCACTCACGATACAGGAGAAATTCCTAGTGCGGGGCAAAGTTTAAAAAAAAAATCTTCCTGCTCTTGTTCCTGCCCTATTTGTATATTTTTCATTAATATTTATTAATTTCACAGAAGTTTTATACGAAATCACAAAGTAACAACTTGGCGAAATATTTCAAAATTTTCTCTGTTATTAGACTCCTTGTCTTTGTTTTGTTGTACAAGTTTGTTATCATATTTGTCCAAATTGCTTGGCTTTGAAATACAGCTGCTTAACGGAAATTTCGCGATTTGTTTAACGTTTTCCAGCGTTTGTTGTATTTAGAATGTTCAAATATTTTTGTTAATATTTTATACTTTCACGACAAAATCGGTTCATCATTTCAAGAAACAAGACTTGCTGAATTGGTGTCAACTTAATTTTCACAGCGTCAATGAAATAAGTGTTCGGTTTTGCTATCCATGGTATGGCATGGTGTAGAGCATTTATATTAGGTCTTTACCTATGAAATTGCCGTTTTGTTTGAAAAAAGTTAAAGTATTTTTTTTTTCGAACTTATTTATTTCTTTTATTCAAAGTAATCACCCTTGCAATCAATGCATCTTTGCCAACGCTGTGGCAGTTTATGGATGCCCTTCTTGATAAAATCAGCTGGACGGGAGACAACAAACTCTTCAAAGGCGTTTTGTACTGCCTCTCGGGAATTGAATTTTTTTCCCGCTAAAAAGTTGTCCAAATTTTGGAAAAAGAAGAAGGAGTTGAAGGAGTTGTTGGAGGGTTTTGGAGTCGGAAGGCGCAAGATCTGGTGAGTATGGCGGATGAGGGAGAGCTTCCAAACCCAACTCATGCAGCTTAGAGACGGTCTGTTGTGCAGTATGGGGCCGCGCGTTGTCGTGAAGTAGCAGTGGAGACGACCGATTGACCAAAGCTGGTTGCAGACGTGCGAGTTTCGCCATCATTGTGGTCAGTTCTTCAATGTACACATCTGCAGTAATGCTCTCGCCGTTTTGTAAAAAGCTATGATGAATCACACCAGCACTAGACCACCAAACTGTGACCATCACCTTTCTAGGGGTCATTTTTCGTTTTGCACATTGCTTTGGTACCGAACCAGGATCTAACCAACTTGCTGAGCGCTTTCGATTGTCAAAAAGAATCCATTTTTCGTCGCACGTAACAATTTGGTTCAAAATTCCTTCATTTCTGTGCCTGTTAAGCAGCGCAAGGCAAGTCTCGACGCGTACGTTGCGCTGGCGATCGTTAAGTTCGTGGGGCAGTATCTATAAAGCTTTTTTATCTTGCCAATCCGTCGCAAATGGACCAATATTGTTTTAATGCTAACATCAAAAGCTGCTGCCAGCTCAACTGTAGATTGAGTTTCATCAGCTTCAATCATTGTTGACCAAAGTTTCCGGACGACCACGAGGTTCATTTTTCAAGTCAAAATTCCCAGAACGGAACCGAGCAAACCAATAACGGGTTGTGCGTTCGTTTGTACAGTTCTCTCCGTAAACGTCGTTAATGTTAGGGGTCGTTTGTGCCGCGTTGGTGCCACGACGGAACTCATATTCCATAATTACACGAAATTTCAAAGTATCCATTATGAGGAAAAATGTTGAAATGTAATGAAAATACAACGCTAATCAATAAACAAAAGACTGATTTTGTAAATAGAATGTCATATTTTTAAAACAAAATTAATTTGAATTTAGAACTCATAGCCAATCAAAACTTTTTTTTGTTTGAAAAAGTCTGTACTGCAATACGGCAATTTCATAGGTATAAAGACCTATTATTAATTGAAGTAAACGGCACAGCGTAAAAAAAAAAAAAAAAATCCCGACACAAAAAGCGCTCCTCCTTTTTGGCCGGGGGTTAATAAAATACTTTTATTACTTTTTAATCGAAATCTATAACCGTGTGTCATAATATTATATTAATATTAATAGGAAGCAAATTCGAGGAAACTCGTTATTGGCGCGTTTGATGGCGATTATATGTTCACTTATTAGATTAACAAGTTAGTATGGCACAGACGGATACCTTGAAATAAAACGTTGCTTAAAGTTTCAGAATTCTAATTTAATATGGGTGGAGCACCAATGAAAAATGTTAAGAAAACAGGGAAAATGTGACGCAGGCAAAGTTAGTTCTATTAAAAAATTAAAGGTTATACAAAGGTTACAGAACCTACACGTGTAATGATTGACTTTTTTTAATCAAAGATTTCTTACTGTTTCAATACTTATTTTTCGAAAATATTTCTTCGTGTTTTCATCAGTTATCAGTCGAAATCGATTACAAAGCACTCGATCCTTCCGCATGCCTCAGGGAATTTTAATTATTGCGCTATTTTTAATACAACGGGTTTTTTAAAAGGAGACGAAGAAGCAACTGAAAATACGAATTATTTCGTTTGGTGAGCCTATTTCCGGCCAAATCAAGCCTACGGTAAAATGTCGGTAATTTCACCTTACTTAGATTTTTGTGATAGGAAATACAATAAGACAGTTACCGATAAAGGAATCAAATATTCGTTAAAAGTCGCGCGTTAAAAGGTACTCAACTGAGGAGTTTTTAGCGATATTAATGCTATAATATGTCTAGTTGTTAAACAATAAACCATTCCGTTATAAATTGCATACCTATACTATGGTCAGTAAGCGTATTTCTAATACGTAAATAATAACCCTACATTACTAATTGAATCGAAAGCTAAATGAAAAGCAATTTGATGTACATGAAGCGTAAAGTTTAATATCACTAAGTTTCCATGAAATGCATTCATGTAGGTTAGGAACGGAAACAATTAAATGTTTTCAATTGTTCACTAATATTAACAGCTTTTATGAAATTTGTTTTGAACCAAACAAATCCCTTTGGGGGAGGAGCGAATCTTTTCAATGTTAGAATATGAAATTATTTCAGTAGGTGTAGTTGCCAAGCTTTTGATAGACTACAGAGCTTTTTTCTTTTACACTTTTGAAGCTTTTGTTCTTTTACACAATGTTGAAGTTTATTTAGTGACCCATTAATCGGTATGTAGATCTTAAAGTTGCATGAATGGCGATGACAAAAGGAGACAATTTTTTTGTTTGAAGAATAGTGTCACTACGAAATTGAAAAAAAAATGTCTCTTTTACGAAACGGAATTTTCTTATTCGATGGTAAAAATGAATTCAACATTGTTTTTTTGTTTTTGATCAATAGTACATTTTGATACGTTGCTATGGAGCCAAGAACTGCATTAACAAATGCCCACGTGTATTAAACGACGTTTTTTAATAAACTTTCGAAGAAATCAAATAATATAACGAAACGTATTTTTGTCATGAATTATTGGCATTTTCTTTACTGAACACATTATTAGTTACACGTTCCCGATTTATATGTGTATACACAGGCGGGTTTTCTAACAGTAAAGCGAGACAAGCACTAGAAAAATGTGTCATTCATAAGCTAACTTTCAGCGCCCATCCCGAACTGGTCTACTCGACAAAATTAATCTTAAGTTTGTGAGAAAGTTGGTCGTTACTTGTATGATGATTTCGGCTCCGCGGGATGTAGCTTCGGACACAGTAAGGTCCTTGCCATATTGTAAGTGCAGTTAGCTTACCTTTTAATTAATTCTATATTAAATGATTAATCTTTGACAAGCGACAGCGACAGTGGCGTATCTCCACATTTCACAATTGAGTTGTTAAGGCTGTTCATACCTATCTTTTCTTTTTCTTTGAATGTGGTAAGAGCATTTCAGTAGACAGTCGACATGCTTCAACAGAGATACACACACATGCTCTTCAGGGTTTACTTACATGGTTTCTAAGTAGAACAGTTAACTTGTGAAGTGTAACAAGATGGCAAATAATGACACAGCTGAACATCGAGCGTCGTTGGTAAATGGTTTATACGTCAAACATGTTAGTTTACTTTTCAGCAATCAATAAAATAGTGATTGAATGTTGATTTTTAATGTAAGAACCTGTGTGTACTGCTAATGTAAGAAGGTTGTTTTGTTTTTTCTTTTAAATAAATAAATACCTTAACATTTTTCATTTTATAGCCTAGCTCAAAAAGACAACTGCTAATTTATGATTAACGATAGTCAGAATCGCGTCTATTAATAACTCATGTTCAAAATTAGTCTCAAGTCGGGGTCTCGGCGGTGTAGACAGTTTTCAAGAAATAACATCGTGGGTGTCTCTGAGTGTCATATGGTAATTGGTCTATTTTCTCCTTCACTACGGCATAAACAGTTGCCTCAAACTTAAATTTGTTTTGGCAAGTAGGTGTCTACACGTTTCAATGCTTTCTCGCCTGAGGAGCTACTTGATGGTTGCTTTCGAATCAACTTAATTCACATAAGATTTCGGTATCTAGCTTATTTTAGACACATTTGATTTTTTTCCACCATGTTTTCGCTGAAAGAAGGTGGCTTTGTCTAGGCTATGATGGTAAGTTCTGTGATCGACGCTGGTACACCAGGGGCTTAGAAGAAACCGATCCAATCGAACCAAACCATTTTTTAAATTGAAATTTAAAAACACACTTTTTTTTATTAAATACCTGAGTTTCATGAATACGGTAAAGCTTTTAAGAATTAATGATCTGCTGGCCTATTGCCAGACAATAGTGTAAGGTGCTCAGTCCGGTGTGACATACTTTACAGAAAATATTAATATGCATTTTATCACTTCAGTATTAAAAAATATGAGGAAGTACGAAGGTATTTTAGGTACTTTTGTGATAAATTGGTTCAAGATCTAAATAAAGGGACGTACAAAATTTATGTAAATAAGTATATTGCCCACAAATTCTGCATAACTGCCAATAAACGTCTTCCGCGAAACGGCCTCCCTCGCGTACTGATAAATCAAACGATTTTTGGGGATCAGCAAGCCCAATAAAATCAACCCAGTACTGGAACTACATAATTAGATATAGTATAATTTTGGTATACCCAGTCACATACAATAATATTGCAACTTTTAAAGGTGATGTTCTCCAAATATATTGCGAAAGCAGTATGTAGTTTCTCCCTTACCCCATACGAAAAAAGCGTCAGTTAATGTGTGTACCTGTGTAATTTTATATTGTTTTATGCATACTATTTTGGAACCCAAATTCTTATAAAACAGGTCTAATCTCAAAGTTGCAACCTAAATTCTACGAGAAAATGACGTTAGAAATTCGGCCATGAGTAAACATATTAGTGCTCGAGCGACTATACATCCATGAGGATTATATATGTACTAGTTGCTAAGCCGCTAAGGTAATGAATATTTACTTTCCTCGTGCTTAGTTTGATGCGGGATGCCAAGGCGGAAGGCTTAGTTACATTTATTAGGGTGCGCTTAACCTCACTAACCGACAACTTATTGACTATAAGGCGCGGTAAACCAACTAAATATTGCAGTAGGCTTGTCCGCCTGACCCTTCCAGTCCGGGACTGGAGTCCTCATCTTGTTACCTCAGTAAACAGTTCATCCTGTAAGTGCGGAGCGTTCGGAATAACAATAAGTGAAACGATACTGACTTACTTACTTTCTTACTTTCTTATACACTTGTACAGACAACATCAAAGGATTTAAAAATCTCAAACCCTTTTGTGCAGATTTTCTCTCCAACCAGTATTGTTTTCTTTAGCTTATTATTGGAAATAACATCATTTTTTAACAAAACAAAAAACCAACTTCAAAGAAAACAAAAAACAACTTCAAAAAAATGATTTCAAAAACTGCACATACGCTATTTCGTTTACTTGGATCATATAGTGTTTTTTTCTTTTTTACTCTAAACCGGTTTTTATTAAATTTTTAAGGGACCAATCGGAGAGTATATCCTTTCATATTAAAATAATATTTTTCCAAATCCGTTCATAACTGACGGAGTTATGACTTATGTTACCTCTAACAAACATAAAGAAAAAAAAAATACAACCGAATTGAGAACCTTCTCCTTTTTTTGAAGTCGGTTAAAACGTTGATTCTGTCTTTCGAAAATACAAAGTGGGTTATGTTTACAAAGTTTTAACAGCCATCGTTTTCCAGTTTTTTGTTAAAACGTTATTCAGTTGAGTAAAAAAGCGATGTTACCATTATTGGTAATCAATCTTAATTTTCATCTTAAAACTTTTATATTTAAGATATCCGAAAAGCTTTAAAGCGGTAAAGCTCTACTTACAAAAGTACTACTTATATAAGAAAGCCTGTCAAGGTTAAACAAACGCTTACGAAAGATCCAAATCAGGTACCAATACAATGAGCTCGCCTTCACTTCATGCTTGCCTGCCTACGAGAATACACTTTATAAAATACACTTCAGGCCCCGGAATAGCTGTTTTTTTCACCGATTCTGAATGGAGCAGACAGCGGCTTATCATGCTTCCTAGACTTTCTTGAAGGTATTTTGAGATTAAATTCGCTAAGCAGCTTTGGTTTACTTGACTTCATCAAACTGTTTGTAAAAGAAAATATATTTTTTTTCAATTTTCGATGACACTCAAGCAAAATTCAACAAAATCTTATAATAAATGGTGTTAGAACTCAAATTAGTTCTATTTATGAGCGGTTAAAGATGAGTTTTGGAATAATGTCACGCAGAGCTTGTAACTGTCGCAAGTTACGAGTCTCGATACTGTAATAGATTGTTCTTGGCCAGCCAAATCGAACGTGTGCCCAAGTAAATGTGTGTTCGTTCAACTACATAAGCGCCTATAAAGTACCTGATTTATGTTGTTATCATAGTTGTTACGTTTCTCTATTCAAACTAGGGTGGCACAGGACATGATACCTTCTACACTTCTGTTTTTATATCCATGTGTTTGTAATAAAGGCCATAAAGACTGTAACAAAGCTTTGTTTAATGGCAGTTTATTTTAAGAAAATGATATTGAGGCTATCGATTGGGATATACGGAAAATTGGCTCATTGCGTATTAACGCTTCGTGCGATCCCTGCTTGAGTATTACAGGGTCGATAAAATAGATATTGATGGAATAACGATAGGCTAGAACAATATTGTAATCTAATACTGATATTATGTAGGCCGAGGGTGTAGGATAGTACCTTCTCGGATTTAGATAGTTTATGTCACGTAGTTTACGCAAAGTATTAAACCTGGGTACATAGCAACGTGGAGTAAATAAAGTACGTGAAACAAATTCCTTATTTACTCATACCAAGTATTTACGTAAAATTGTAACAATAACGAAAAACAATCAGTTTTCTCTTTGAAGTAGGAGTATGTACCCAAGTATTCGTGACGGAACTGCGAGTCCTTTGATCCTTATTCAATAATACAATGATATTGTATTAAAAAGAGAAAAATGAATGTTTATTCAGTCCCTTGTGCTTGAAGACGTGGCTTGGAGATAGGTTATGTATAAATACTGTAGTCTACATACTAGTACATACATCGCGCGTAATACTTTGTATTAAATGCCATTTTGTGGCTTTGAATTTCTTTTAAACAAGTATACTGTTTTCAGAATAACAAAAGGAAAACAAAGCTTTAAATATGACTATTATAATAGATACATGCATACCTACATATACTGACGTCTATGACATATACTGGGCGAAGGCAAAAAAAAAGAAAGTCACCTAGTACTATCGTAACATTTAATTAGATAAAATAAAACATTAGGTACCGAAAGACTAAAGTAAAAAAAATAGAAAAGTACCTACATAACAACAAAACTTTGATTGATGAGAAAAGTAACGCAAACGGGAAGTAGTTACCTATTTTGATGGTGTACTGTCACGGGCACACGGTTTTGATGGTGTATTTAGTTGCCGTGCTCGGGTCATATTTGTCGCATGTCACAAATCAACCACAATGTGGGTCCCGGAAACCGTAAGCAACCCGGTGAAGTTGCAGCAGTCAAAGATGGTGGGACAAGCTTGACACCTACATTCAAGATTGGACCACAACTACACATCGCACAGCTCAAAATAGAGAGGAGTGGAAAAGAGAAAGGGAAACATTTGTCCGGCAGCGGGATGAAACAGGCTGAAAATAAAAAATAACGAACATGGTTTTTCGGTGCACCTACTATTTTTAAACCGGTTGATATTTCACAAGAAAATCGCTAACATTTTTTTCTAATTGTGAATACATTTTTGTGATCGTGACTGTACTTACCTGAACCTCAATTTATCTTGGTGAATCCGCTTTCATTCCTGATCAATTCCTTCACTGAAAGTTTTGCATGATTCTGGTGAACCGTCTAATCTAGCTTTCTTGTTCATGTACAGATATGAACGGCACGTCCACACTATTCCACTATTATATTAATTTTATTTGTGTTAAAATATACAAGTTTTAATATTTGCGTCGGTATACCGCCGTTTGCCCGAATTTTATTTACCCTAATATCATTTGCCATAATAGTCAACAGCCATAATATTATACGACGTAATATTCATTTGCCCTACTTTTATTTGCTATATTAGTCACGAGCTAGAAGCTTTGTTTCCCATAAAGTCACTTACCATAACATCATTTGTCATAATCATTGTAAGCCCTAATTATCACATGTCCTAATTATCACATGTCCTAATTATCACATGCCCTAATTATCACATGCCATAATTATGATATGCCATAACACCATTTGCCATCGACATTGGGTATGTAACGGTTGGTATATCAGGAGAAACTTGATGCAATCGGGACTTTAGGGCACTCCGACTCGGATAGGTTAGGTTAGAAGGGGTCTCCTTCGTGGTTATTTTTTTATAAACCACACAGAAGTAGGAGCCCCGCGAAGCGGAGCTCCGTCGACCAAGCCCACTAAGGTTTGGCTAGGTCTATTCGCTCGCTTCGCTCGCTTAAATGACCCCGCCATCCCCTTCGTGGTTATTTTTTTATAAACCACACAGAAATAGTTTGGTTAGGTGCCATTTATTTTAATTATTATGGCATTTAAATGTTATGTCTAATAAACATTATGGCGTTTAAATATTATGTTTGATCTTTTTATTCACTTTCTTTACATATCTATTACATTTTTAAATATTTTTACAAAACAACATATAAAAAAACATTTAAAAATATAAAAAATAGTAGCCCACCAGCATCGGGAACAGTGTCCGGGCTACAGGTGGTCAGGGCTCTTGAGAGAGGAACCTCCTGACAATACGTGCCGTGTCTAGAAGTACTGCTTTCTGAATCAAGCCCTTGATCCAGCTGTCAAGCGAAAGACTCCGCAGATGTTGGTCGAAGCTTTTGGCTAGTAAGCCATTGGCCGACACGACTATCGGCACAATGACTGTTGTTGTCACGTCCCACATGTCGACAACCTCGCGAGCCAGATCTAGATACTTGAATTGCTTATCTTCCTCTTATCTTTCTCTGCTTTCACGAGGTTCTCGTCATGCGGGACCGTTATATCATTATGTTTAATAATTATTATGGTACTTAAAAATATGAAAAACATTACGTATGGCACTCGTATCTTATGGTATCTAAGTTTCGGACAATTAACAGTATGTCAAATGTCTTTTAGGGCAAACAAAACATTCGGGCAAATGAAATTCGGTTATATGAAATTCGGGAATATAATAATAATGGTATATAATCTTCGGGTAAACAATAGACAACCATTTGCGTCCAGATCGTTTGTAAGGGATTTATAAACCTAAGTGCATGGGAGCTTGTTTGTGGCATTGTATGTGGGCATAATACTGCCTGTCTTTATTTTTCTGTTGTCTATGATTCCTTTATAGGACAAACAATTTACCCTCACCGTAGGTAGGTACGCGAATAGTGCCTCTCGGTAGAGTGAATTTGACGATTCAAATCTTCTGTTAAATATGTTGGTGCCGCACGTAGTTAGGGAGCACTATTATAACATAATGAACAATCTGTTTTGTCGTGTCAAAAATCTTTTAGAAGATTTTATAAGTACATCTTTGACAAAGAGTCTGCTTTGTTGCTTGAGTGTGCACGACAACATTGTGTTCGTAGAGCAATAGTCTGCTTAGAGACAGTTAGTTGTCTTGAATATGTGCGCATAGTCTATGATAGATTCAATTAATTTTATGCCCATAAATTTATTTATTTATGTTTTGTGGTATTATGTATTATGTGGTGTTGTGGAGGTCAGATAGGCAGTCGCTTCATGTAAAATACTGGTACTCAGCTGCATCCGGTTAGACTGGAAGCCGACCCCAAGATAGTTTGGGAAAAGGCTAGGCAGATGATGGTATTATGTACCGTTGTTATAATATTCCAAATATTCCAGGTACTTATTAGGATTTTTTATAATAAATAAGAGGTCGACTTTGTTTTGGGATCAAATACTAAAGCTTTATTATGTTTTAAAACCAATTAGATGTTGTGAGCAGACGGGAATAAAATTTAATGTAGGTAATTTGGTTTGGCTCGTTATACCTAAAAATGTAGAAATCCTTTATTTTATTATACTAGCATAACAATATTACAATCTTATGTAAACTACGAATCTTTAAATATGACGTAAAAGTTAGTCTGCCGCTGGCTATTTTCGTTATACATTAGACCGAACCGTAAAACTGAGGTTTTATCGTAGACTTGCGTGAAATACCGGTTACGTAACTAATTTTACGGTAACTATCGTCTAAAGAGGTAATGTATAAAACCAACACGCCGCCGGTCTTGTCACATACATAACATATGGCTAATCAATTTATTTACAAAATGTGAGCGCAGATTTAGTCAAAAGTATGAAAAAATCTTTTCAGAATACATTTTTTATACTTTATTGTATCTTTCTTCAATTACATCCCTAGACTAAAACATAATGAGCTCATTTTAGCAAGTTTGTGAGTAATTATTACCGAGGCAGTAGCCGCCGCGGTACTAATTCTATAATTAAATGTTAAAACCATTTAGGGGTATGAGGAACAGGGTGTAAAGTTTTTCATCCCCTATAGAAAAGGGAGGATCCTCCGACCAGGGTGTTATTGTCTGGAGGGCAACTGCACGACAGTTATTGTCGGGGTTTTCTATATAGGTACTCTTAAGTCGATGTAAACTTTGCTTGCGACTTGTAGGAAATTGATGTTAGTCCTTGCGTCGTGTCATAGATGGCGCTGTAGTACTTTTTGTTGTAATTTGCTTTTTGTCGTTACAGCATAATTAAAAATGGCTAAAAAAATTGTCCAATAAATTGACTAACAAACCTATTATAAATTTGAATATACATCTAACATAACAAATATTACGTATAGTCCGGGGAATTTACGCCGAAAATTAGGCTAACTTTGCATTAATTAAAAACAGCGATTTTTTTCATTGAATGTGTAGGGTATGGACAGGAGAGTATATTAAGCTGTATCCCGCGAAAAGTTCACCTCCGCGTATATGTTTTTTTTTAAGAAAACGTCTAATTTGTATATAACTTGGTGGAAAAAATATAAACAGGTATGTTTATTTGGAGTATTTGTAGAAGAGATTGAGTACTACAAGTAGGTCAGAAAATTAAACATTTTCGTCCACGGAACACTCGTTTTTAAAGAAAAATCTTATAATTTGACTTCGTACTTAAGGCAAAAGTATTAACAGGACAAAAATAGTGCTAAAATGATTTATATCACCATGTGTAACTATTATTATGAAAATTAAACAAATTCTGCTCCGGACTTCACAGAAAATCAAAAAATCTTAAATACTACTTACGGCAAAAATGTAACAGGATTTAAATTCATTTAATAATGAGAAATATATAAATCCAAACCTTAATCCCCTAAATTAAACAAATTAGAGCGATAATTAATATTGTCAAAGTAAAAATTAAATTACGATGCACGGTGTCAGTGCTAAGCAGCGTGCGGCGTACGGCGTGTGCTAGTGTGCGTAAACAAGATAAGCGCTGCGTTCATTGTGAGCGCATGACTGTGTTGTTGTTTGAGTCGGTGTTTTATTGAGTTACGCGATTGTACACCTTATTTCAATTACAGAAAGATCAAATTTCTATGAAAGTGCTGCGCCAAATACAAGAATAAAGCTTGCAGACGTATTTTACGTAAACATTAATTGATTTTTTTTTCACGATTTGCTTTAAAGTGTTTAATTTTCGTGTAAATAGGTTAGAAATAGCCTTTAGATGAAAGTTAAACTAAATTAAACCCTGTTACCTTTTTGCCTCAACCGCTATTGTAAAAAAACTGGTAATAATAACTTCCGGTAGTACAATTTGTTTAATTTTGTTTATTGGCGGTGTAATATATTAATTTAAGTTATTTTATGTAAAAAAACCGCTGTTTATATTTTTGCCTTAAGTACAATCCAAAAATTTCGTAAATGTTTTTTTACCGTAATTTCCGTGGACGAAAATCTATAATTCTGAAAAAATATATTAGTGTCACCAATTCTTTACCTAAAGTAACTAAATTTGTCCAGTTAACTTTTTTTCCCATGTTTTTATTCACAAAAACGTGTTTTCGTCTTTTTCAGCTTGATCCGGTCTCGGAAAATGTTTAATTTTTTGAAGTGAAAACTTCTTTAGCGGCGTTGAGCACTTTTTCTGTAATGGGTATAAAATCTTAAACTCGCGTCAGGTCACGTGTCCTGATCGAAAATTCGTAAGACGAATTGACATTAGGTTGCGAAGGAATTTGAACTTTATGACATCTGTCATTGAGTTTAGTTTTCCAAAACTGGATAATTATCTTATGCACAAACAAAACCTTCGATTTCTCCAAAGAGGTAAAATTCGTAAAACGTATCGTAATATTTCTGTGTTAAATTTGTTATGTAATGTAAGTTATCATGTTTGTGTATGATAGCGCAATGAATGAATATTGTATTTTACCACATAAATGATAGAACTAGATAATTAAAGCAATTCGTTCAAAATTATTTCCTAACCATATCCAAAAATGCACAACGTTACTATTCAAGTTTTCACTTCTGCCGGCACTCCCGGAGTGCAACCCGTTTTTTTTATTATTTGAAGAGCTAAGGTCAAGTACACGATTCAAGAAAAAAATCGCTGTTTATATTTAATGCAGGGTTCAAATCTAAAAGCCCCGGACTAGTAGGCAGTGCGTGCTAGTCGCTACATAGGTATCTACAAAAAAAACCATGTTCCTGTCCATGTTTCCGGTTATGTTGATGAATAGTCGTAAGCCTGGCGGCTGGCTTGGAATGAATTCACAAAAACCTTGGTTTTCATTAAAGTACGTTGTCGTCTCAATCTTCAGCATCATCATTTTAGCCCAAAAGACGTCCATTGCTGGACATAGCCCCCCTCCAAGTGTCGCCACATTGACATAAGGGCGGTTTTGCCATAATCGCCACGCTTGGCAGGCGGGTTGGCGATCGCAGTACGGTTGTCACAAACGCGCAGAGAACGCTGCTGCCCATTCTCTGGCAAATTCCTTAGTCGCCTCTTATGACACCCACGGGAAGCTAAGGGATGGTGCTATTCTTTAGTCCGACACCATACAGAGCAGAGCAGAATCTTCAGCATATCATAATACTTTTACAGTACATAATAATGATACTACTTTTTTCTCGAAAGTCTACCTTTGAGCAAATCTAACAGTGATTTTAGTCCTACAGTTAGTTTGTGGGTGAACGAATATTTTGCGGGTACAGTATGACTACTTTAAGTGTGCAGTTCAAGGTCGCGCTGCTTATAAAAAAATGCTCGATATGTTAAACTTTGTACAATTACTTTAGTTGTGTGTTTTCCCGCCTGCATAGATAAGTTGGTTGAAGTGTAGCTACTTCATCTTTCAAAGTTATCAAAAAGTGTATGTATTTTATAATTTTCACAGATTTCATAATTCGAATTATACATTGTTGACAATTCAAGTAAACTTTGGCGGAGTTAAAACAAATGATTACGACCACAGACAACAAAGAAAGCTATTAAGTGATAAAAGTTAGCTCGAGATCGTCGACTGACAAACAAGTGGCCATAAAATTCTTTCACTATGTCCAAATAGACCTATAAATGATTTCCTGCAATAAAGATCCATTAGACAAAAGATATGAAAGCTATTTTCGTCCACACATATTACGACCCTTGAGTGTTTGTCATAAGAATGTCTAAATAATTTAGTTTAGTGCTTACCATCAGTTTGTGATGCCATTGAGACCTTTAAATCGTGTCAATGTAGCTACCAAAACGTCGAAAATACGATACCTTGGAGAAAAAGAATACTCTGCGAAGCCATGATATGTCTTACTACGCACTATCTTGGAAATCGATCTTAAAGAATCTCCGCGATTGAAATTTCCAAGACAGTTGTTGCTATCACGGGTAAAGTAGTTGAGATTGGATCTAAGCTTTGATATAAACAAACTAGCCGTCTCGCGCAACTTCGTATGCGTCCGATTTTGAAACAAATTAATTGCTGCTCCTATAGGCTATATATCATAACGCTACGACAAATAGGAGCCTATTTGTCGTAGCGTAATGATATAAATGTAGCCTATAGCCTTCCTCGATAAATGGGCTATCTAACACTGAAATATTTTTTCAAATCGGATCAGTAGTTCCTGAGATCAGCGCGTTCAAGCAAACAAACAAACTCTTCAGTTTTATAATTTTAGTATAGATTATATTGTAAACTCCTTTTGTTTTCGTATTTATATAAACATTATCTTTATTCTGATGGCTACGATTTCATTGAGGTAAGCACATAATGTCTGTACAACCAAAGTAGACCATGTTTAACCATAGTTACCAATAGCGTGAGCGTGACTTATCTACTTTTTTGTACACTAGGCGGTTGCTACGTGCCGTGTCCGTTTCAGGTGCGAGCCGGAACAGAGCACGCGCTTCCGACGACAGACGTTCCGCGTTTAAAAAAACACTCATAAAATTATCTTCCACATGACTGCACCATTGTATACAATTCAAATTAATGGCTCGCACATTATGAACGGCCAGTTATTTTTGTTTCGCATTAAAAACGATTTGTTTTTTTACTGTAGTATTTTTTTGTTGCCGAGATAATGGCTTTAGGGATCGGTGTGAATGATGAAGTGTAGTGACCAGTGTCCATTTTTGCTATACAGGTCATTTGTAATTGTAACCTTTTTCAAGTTCAATACTTTTTTTAATCGAGAATAACATTGAAAAGACACATTTGTGACTGATAAAAAGAGAGTCGAGCAAATGGGGACATGTTATGTACACGAATCTTTTTTACAAAACTTAACGTTTAAGGAAGTGAAATGGGGAGAACAAACACGCCACAGTCAAAGACATCTTTACGAACGAAATCTTGAAATGTTAGTAATTGAAAATATTGGACATTCTAAAGCCTGTTTTTTGTGACCAAGATGAATTGGATTCCACTTCATTTGTCAAAGCGAATAAAATGTTCAGAAAACATTTAAAATTTCCGTTTTTCGTTCATCTTGTGGATAAATCAAATGGATTTTCTTGTTGAGTTTATGAAGAACTCACTCATGGAATTTAAATAGTAGGACCATGGACCAAATAATGATTTTGTTAAAAGCCTTTGAGATTTCAAATGTAATAAAAAAGTTGTGCCTTGGTCCCCGAGGATGTCGGAAGACGGTTAGTTATGAAGAAACTTAGATTGAGTTTATCGGCCCACAGCCGATGAATTGAAGATGGTCGGAAAAAAACAGATTGGACGTGATAGTGCGACGACGCGTTTCCACTTGAATCGATGACCTTTCATGTGGAGTCTACGATTTATGGGATAATGGAATGGGTGGCTGGGAAGAATCACCCAAACTGTCTATTATTATATCTAACAGTGAAGATCGGCTGTCAAAAGTCTTGTCAAAGCCTTCCTAAGTTTCGTGATGTCTGAACAGACAGACGATCGACAAAAATGGTTCCTCTTGCTGCCGTCACTACATGACGCTGGCCGAATAGTAGAAATTGGCTCAAATTTCAAAGAGGTAAAAAAATCTACTTCATATTGTTTTAAAAGGCACCAGGGTGGGTGCTATGCTATCGACAAAATTTTATACATACCTTAGTACGTTTCTTAGTCTATTATTATAGATTCTATATTCTCTAAATCTGAGCTCATGCTCATTGTAAAAAAAAAAACGCAATTTCGTTAACCTTGTTATCTTCTCATCATTGTCAGACCGAAAGTGTTCTGTTTCACAGACGTGAAACAAAACGTGTTTACTTACGAACTTTAGGTAGATAGGACTTGCGTGTAACAGAACGTCCACAAAGGTTACATTCTGTTTTAAAAGGACTTTGTGGACGGCTCAGTAGACTTGATTAAAGTATTATTAGGTAAGTCCCCAAACGCGTCTGCACTGCTGTGATTTTTATTAAAGTAATAGAGCTTTTGGGAAAACTGTAGACATCAGTTTAAGTGTTTTAAGCTTGTAGGTCTTCTCTCTCTCTTATTAAGAATGTTACCCTTAAGGAGCTCACTCACTACGCGGCTACGACTCTCGACATGTCGCATAACTAGCCGCAGAACTGGACACCCGGTCGTGCAACCAAATTTGGCTCCTGGTTACGACCAAAAGTTGCTTCTGCGGCCAAAAGTCGTGGTCGTGGCCGTGTAGTGTGCGAGGTCCCTTAACAATTCCGGAACAAATTAATAACAAAAAAATTCAATATTTTTAAAAGGGTGTACGATACGGTGTTCTCCTCATCTCAGAGAATCTGGCCAGTAGTCCGCAATCATCTAATGGTCCCTCTGTAGTAAAAATATTCCCAAACAGAAAAACATCCACTTCTGCTCGCTGCCTGTTTATATGAATAATAATTTAGCAATACGGTAAAATATGATGTTAATACTTAACCCAGTAAACAGTACAAACGAAATTTGAAAATAAAAATTTAAACATATAGGCCAGTTTATGTATACATATCCGTATTGTTACTGTTCCTGTAATCTAGTTCTACATAGAACATGAAATTTGTTCCTTCTATTTTTATCCATGTTTATATTATAGTACGGAACCATTTTTCCATCTTCGATTGCACGTGAATATTGGCTCGTGTGTTCTTTATCATGAATATTTTGTTTATAGACGCGATCAACAACGATCTGCGGAATGCTGAAAAATGCTTAATTGTTTCAGTATGTAGGTATATTGAAAAACGCTGCATTCTTGCTGATTTTCAATTTTGGTGAAAATAGTTATTTGTGCAACAAGAGAGCAAAGCCTTTTTTTGCTGCCAGTGCTGATTTTGAATCCTGAGCAAGCGAAGGATTCAACGATTGAATCACGAGCGTAGCGAGTGATTCTAAATTTGAATCCTGAGAGTGGCGAGGGATTCAAAGGCACGAGATGCATAAAACTTTGCTCTTACACACATAACTTTTCACTTCAGCAGCGAGGACACTTTAGGAGATCAAATAATAAACAGGAATAGATTGAAATAACTATTTATTGTGAATCAAAATAATTAACATTGTAGGTAGAGGTACTGTTCTCGTCGCTAGTTTCACTCATATTTTAATATTTTTTAACTTATTCAAGTCTTTACGCCAGCCACGAAATTTTATTCCTGCTCTTTTATTTAAATTATGGCGTGTTCGGAAATAGCACCCATGATATTTCAGTATTCAAAATATATTACGTAACATTATTTGAATTAGAAATAAATATTTACAGGTTAAATATTAGTTTTATTTGCAGTAAATACTTATTTTCGTTTAAATACAACAATAAGTTAAAAATTCAATAAATTACATTAAAAGACATAATTATCATTTTGCAAAATTTCTTTAGTTAGTACGAAATTCCGAACGTGTTTGTCTTAGAGGTCGAATTCAAAATAGGAACTTCGAAAGGGCTGGTCTTTGTATCTCTCTCTCTTTATAATGGCGGGAAAGAGATGGAGTGTGAATGTTTCGAATTGTATGATTAACCCAAGGCTGAATAAGATATTCGCGGCTTTCTAAAAAATTAATTCAAAAGTTACTTTGTCTCACTCAGTGAGCAAAATCGCATTTTGCTCACTGATTTTAGGCAACAAAACCTACATGTTTGAGCTACTGAAGTGAAAAAAATATGAATTTTAATATGTGCATCTTTGAGACCTTTGAGGGATAAATACATAGAAATTATTACTATTGATAGATACGAGGTGTTTCTTCGTCTTCAACCTGTATCCACGTAATGTTGAGTAAGCTCCATTCTACTCCGTTGCACGTCACTACCCGGTCCCAAACTTGCGTTTAATTAACAGATCAATTTGTCTAGAGTTCTAGATGAACCTGCGTCAGGACTTAAAATCCCAGCGTAAAGACCCGAAACTATTTGATTCATTTCTGGGTGATGAGATTCACTCTTGATGCCGCAACAGTCAGACAGAGTTAGTATGTATGGATTGATGATTTCATCACAATATACCGGACTGTAATGTACTGAACATGTACGCCTCATTGGGAACCCTGTTTGGTTGGTTTGTCAGGGTTTTTCAGACAATTCACGAAAAGCGATAATACTTTAACTTTTTGCTCCCGAGAGACAGTGAGTTTATATTAGGGGTTCCCGGTGTCATGTCAAGTTCTTCGGCATAACAATCTCTCTTACTCTCTGAATAAATGAAATCTGAATCAATCTTCGCAAAACTTCGTAGGGTTTGCCATCAATCCGAAAGTGTTTTCGAAAGATACTTTTCATCTCTTGACTTTCGAACTTTAGTTAGGTTTTATGTTCTTATCGAGAGTTTTTGAAGTCTGAGAACCAGTCTTACCAAGGGGTATCGTATTACCCAGTACAAACTGGATTGTGGAGGTCAGATAGGCTACTACTTCATGTAAAATACTGATATTCAGCTGCATTCGTTTAGACTGGAAGCTGACCCCAACATAGTTGGGTAAAGGCTAGGCAGATGTTGATTGAGATTTTTTGATTTTATGTAACACGAAAATATTCAGCTCAAGATTTTATTGTTTCTTAAAAGGTACGTATCTATAAATTTCAGATACCTACCTTATAAACACCTTAACGTGATCAATGATGTAAGTCTTTTGAAAATAATTTGTAATTACTATCACATTACACGTTTCAGCAGTAAAAAGAAAACAAAATTGCAACTCATATTCCGTCTTGCTTGCATTGTGCCTAAACGTAGACCGGCCGGAAAAAAACTAGTCCACGCGACGCGGTGTCCTATTTTTGTCGACAGACGACAGAACATTTTGGAGACAGATTACCAGAGTTATATACGAGAAAACCATAAAGCGTGTAATTACATATCTCTACGTGTTAACGAATTTATGAGGGATCACTTTATCCGGAAACTCGATAAGATAACATGTATAAGCCCTTATTGCTATAGTATGGAGGACAATATCAACGGTATCAAATAAGTTACGTATTTCCTAACGTAGATATTGTAAACGTATACGCTGTGGTTACATTGTAAACACAATATCAATCAGAGGAGCTCACGATTTAAAAGGAAAGTTTGTTTGAATAATGAAGTCGACACATTTCAACGTCAATTTCAACTGCGTGACACTGCGTGTCAATGCGTCGACTTTGCGTGATATTCGGGAAACTAAAAGCTGTCACACTTACAAAGAATGTCTTAAGATTCTTTAGTTACAAAGAGGTACTTAAACGCTACAAGAAGAGCAAAGATCAGCGTTTCTTCAGACTTCGTATATTCAAAGTGACGGATCCTCTTTCATCAGTCTTTCCGTGTTAGGATGGCGGCGGCGGTTTATATTGAGACAAATAACTTCGCTTATTTACGTGGGTTTATAATAATAAGCTCCCTTGAGAAAATGTATGAAAGGAATGACCTAGGTAAAAATAAGTATAGGGACCAAAAGTAATTTCATCTTTTTGACAACAAATGAGGTTTAGGTCCCGCAGTTTTTAACAATGCCTGTGTCATTTTATCCATGTAAATTCTTTACTTTTATTTGAATTTGAAATAGGTTGAAATGTAGATGAAAATGTGACGGAGCATAAAATACGCTAAACGTAGGTTAGGTAGAAACAAGTTTAAATTTTTTATGTGTGTCTATATAAATCTATTAACTACGTTCTAACTTTAGCGTGTTTGTTTGTGTATGAAGCATAAGCAAAGAGTGAAATATTGCATGTTCTGCTTTTAATTACTGCAAACATTGGAAAACATACACCGGTTCAAACGAATTTTAAATATTGGGTGCTACTGTTTTTCGTATAATTTAATGTTTGTATTCAATAATGTTCATATCTACCGCAGAACACAATAATATAGTTCAAAATACAACATTACCTTTTTATTATAATTTTTATAATTTATATGAGCTGTGCCACGAAAATGTATATAAGTTGTTTAGACCATTAAAATTAATTGACGTTTCTGAGTGTGAAAACCGTCTCAAAATTCAAATTGCAATGCAATTTCCTGTTACAAGCTCGCATTCCGGATTGCTAATGGCTACCATTATTTTAACGAAATTCATAGAGCTCCGATATTGTAACTTCTTGCAATTATTGCCAACATTCGGATCAGTGAAATTCATTGTTATTTAAACAGCCATATATCTAAGTCGACATATTACACAAACATAAATGAATATATTGTATCTATCTATGTATATGTCTCATGTATGAATAAATTTATCAGTATAACACGAACACATTGCCAGTGACTCCTCGGCAAATACGTTTAATTAACTGTTTCAACACAATGTTTGACTTCTGTAACTATCGCAGCCTGTCGGAAATTCGGAATGTCAGTAGGGCACCTGGAACAAACAAAGTTTACCGTACTATCATAATTTATGATTAAATCGAACGTGCGGTTTGTTTATTCATAAGAAGAGATCGATGCTTGTTGTTTGAAATAAACATATTTTTCAAAAATAATTTGACACGTTTCACTCTGCACACTTCTCTGTTTACACAATAAGTTGATCTGCTTAGTCTCGTTTACTGACGCTAAAAGCGAATATGATTAATCACCACTCATCGTTCGAAAACATGCAAAGCATATTTTGTGAATGAAATCGACATTTTGTGTGGGAAGTTATTAATATTTGACGCTGCGCATCCGGAACATTAATTTTCTGGAAGTTGAAAAAGACGAGATAATTAATAACTGGAATTCGCAAAAATGTTGGCCACGGTTCATCTTTGCAAACATGATCTGTAGGTATAAACATTGCGTCTTTTGAACAAATAAAGGAGCTAAACAGAAGTTTGCGCGAAACTGGTTCAACAAAAATTGTTTCTTATTGTTTGACTAGCATTTTTCTGATGAAAGTAAGAAAAGATAGTACGAGTATGTGAATAATGGGGGTAAGTAATTGTGTCACAATTTGGGTCGAGAATGAAAATATGTGAAAGATCGCAGATGTTTCGGACACCCGTTTTCTTTTCTAGGACACAAATAAGCTGAAAATAATGGAAAATAGAGCGAACTATACATAAGACTAAAAAAGGATGCGTGAAAGTATGAGCTTCTGCTGTCAAATCTAGTACTTGTTTTGGTACAGAGCACAAAAACAAAAATGAAGATTTTCTTTTTAACACCGGATTGTCCAATCAGTCGTTTCATCGTTAGTCGGATGGATTGAATTATTGAACTTCCGCTTATTTGAGTTATTGTTACAAATCTGACTAACGGGAAACCCTTCCGTAACAATTTGTTTATTTTTGTTTTGATTGCTGGGTGGATCTCTAATATTAAACATAGCTCTGATTTGGTGAGTTTAATTAAAGACAAATAACGGGAAAATAGTGGAAGTAGAAACATATAAATTATAAATAGACAAAAATTTTGCCATAAGTGATACTCTTTTTTTATTTTTTAGGATGGGATATCATCGAATGACTTCTCCCGCTCTGGGCGGAGCGGAAGGGAGTGTCAGACTTGACTGACTAAAACCCATCCATGTTCCTTCTTAGCCCTTTGTGTTCCAGGGCCACGGTATCTCTTTCGAACAACCCGCAGCCCTGGCAGGCATCGGCCCTCTCGGACCCCTTCCGATTTGCTGACATCTCCTTGAGGCGCGCGTGGAACACAAACGCGCCGTCAGCACGGCCTGTCGCCATTAGACGGACGGACGGTGAGCTAGCCCATTACTCACCGTCCACAGGCCCGCGCCTACGGTGGCCGGGAGCCACTGGTAGCCCCCCGACGCCCGGGGCGGCTGCGGCGGCTGGGACGTGAGGTTCTCTCCCTCTCACGTTCCGCCACCTCCTTCGCTAGCATGACTGCTTCGTAGAAGAAGGCGACAGCTTCCCATTCCCTCTCGCTCCGGACCATGGATTGAACCAGGGCCGGACGCGAGAGGTCGCCGCCTCCAATCGCCGCTACGAGGACACGGCGGTGCCAAGCGGGACAGAGCTCCACAGTGTGCTCCACCGTGTCCTCCGGCCGATCCTCGCAGTGGTAACACCCGGGCGTTCTCCCGCCCGATTCGGTGCAGGAACCTCCCGAAACAGCCGCGTCCGGTGAGGACCTGTGTCAGGCGGAAGGTGAGGGCGCCGTGGCGCCTCTCCAGCCACTCCTCAAAGAGGGGACTTATCGCCACTATTGTGGCGTGCCCTGCACGGGGTTGCGACAGTCGCTCCCTCCATGTCGCTATGAGATCGCGCCGGAGGTCTATCCGCTGGGCGACAATTTGCCGCAGCAGCGGAGTTTCACCCCGGCGTAGTGCGTCTGCGCGCCATTCGTGTAGGCACGCGAGGACTATCGCCTCCAGATCCCATGGCGGCAATCCGGCCAAGAGGCTCGCCGCCTCGCCGGAGATCGTGTGGTACCCCCGGATCAGCCTTACGGCTAACACCTTCTGGGGCGCGTTCAGATAATGGGCGGCTCGCCGCCTCAAAGAACGCGCCCACACCGGGGCCCCGTAAATGGCCATGGACCGCACGACCCCCGCGTAGAGCCTCCGGCAGGAGGCGTTTGGACCCCCCAGGTTGGGCAAGAGCCGCTTGAACGCAGCCCCTGCCCGTTCCAGTTTGGGGGCCAAACGTCGGAAATGCTCCACGAAGTTCCACCGGCTGTCGAGGACAAGACCTAGGTACTTCAGCGTCGACTCCACGCCGATGGGAACCCCTCCTTCCGTCAATATGGATCCCGACGGTGGCGCATTCCGAGGCCCATGAAAGCACATGGCCTCGGACTTGTGCAATGCCACCTCGAGACCCAGTTGCCGGATTCTCTCCACGACTATCGCAACCCCGCGTGTCATAAGTTCGGCCGGCGCCTCGTGCGGCCTCCCTTGTGCCAGCACCAGCGTGTCGTCATCGTAGCAAACTACGTGAAGTGATAGACTCTCAATTCTGATTTGTTTATATTTTTTTTTTTTTTGTATTACGTAATTATATTTAGTTATATGTGTATTTATATTTAAGAAATAGTATAGGTTAAGTTAGGTAAAGCCCAAAGACACATTATTTTGTTCATTCTCTGACACACTATCGTCTATATTTCTTTTTAATTTTTCCTTTCGCAGATCTGCTGGCAGAAATTTCGTATGAAATAAGCAGTACCTAAATAAGTAGTACTCAATTTTTTATGCATTTTTCGGTGTTTTCAAATGTGTGTACATACATAGTAAAATAAATAGTGAAATCAAAACTGGAATTTGATTGTTTTCTATACTACAAGGTGTTAAACGGACCCATCAAGAAACCGTTAATCAAGCATTCAGTGCATCAAACTAAGTAACCCTACACAAAAATTATTGCTGGGAAGCCATTTTTTTTAAGCTGAAAATTCACGCTTAAGTTAATGTAACGCACTCAAAACATTGCACATTGTGATGATTGATGCATTGAATAGTAAACGGGTCATGGAGGTATTTAAAGTAAAGTTATAAATTTAAAAACTAGTATTTAAGAAACGAATTTAGTTCTGTATGGTGTCGGACGTAAAGAATAGAACCATCCCATATCTTCGTGGGTGTCGTAAGAGGCGACTAAGGGATTTGTCAGAGAATGGGAAGCAGCGTTCTCTGTGCTTTTGTAACAACCGTACTGCGATCGCCAACCCGCCTGCCTAGCGTGGCGATTATGGCAAAACCCCCCAAAATGTCAATATGGCGACACTTGGGGAGGCCTATGTCCAGCAGTGGACGTCTTTTGAGCTGAAATGATGATGATGATGATGATTTAAGAAAAATCTTGTGAAAAAGTTGGAACTTTAACCTCCAATATCTCCGTAACTAGAAGGTTCCCAGGTATGGTCCAGAACAAAAAAAAATATCACTATGACGGCGAGAATAAGTGCCTTTCGGCTTCGTTAAGTATCTATGTACACCCTTTATAGTTCAATTATGAGTAAATTTTAAAAGTGAGATTTATTTCAAACAGCAAAATAGCTCCATGTATAGTGCAAAAGGTTTTAGAAACAATTATTTATTCAGTCGAACTAAATCAAATGGCTAGGTTTAGTTCGTTTCAGCGTGCGGCCCGGATGTTAGTTACGGATAAAACATTTTAGTGACAGCCGAGCGGTCGGACGGTCGAAAGGGTTCCGCTAAACTACGAGCCGCTAAAAATGTTACGGTTTCAGGTAAACCAAAAAAGGGTCAGTCCGCTATAAAAAGGGATTTTACTAGTAAATGGACCACAATCAGTAGGTAGGTAGTCCAGGTGGTATGTTGTATGGTTACTCAGTGAAACAATTGTTCACTAAAATTTATGCAGACTGTGGCAATAGGCTCATTTTTCAAACAAAATCCCGTTTACACGATGACCACATCTGTTTAACACCCTTACTTCTATTGGTCCGCACAAATAGTTGGCGGACAAATAGTACTTAAACAAAAAAAAGGTTAACCGAAAAACGCGACCCATTTTTAATATGCTTTGTTTTAAAAAAAATCTCAAGCTCTGTAAATGATCTCAAATGTTTGACCAACGTTTTTCGACCAATAGCAAAAAAGGGACCAAGGAATAGAAAGTTTTTAACTGTTTTAACTCTGCAAGTAAGGATAGTCCTTAGCGTGCTACGATACCCAGTTTTGTGATGGTACTTCAAATTAAGCAACTTTTCATTCTTTACTTTTGCCGTCTGATTTCTCCTCATGTATCTACCAAGGCTAGGTAAGGAAATATCTCTAATCATCATTCTCTTGCCATTAGCCCAATTTATTTGTGGTAGGCGCATTATTTCTTTAATACTTTTCTATAAGTAGTCATGTCATTAGCAACCTCCTTTCTAGCCATATCATCTTTCACACAGTCCATCCATCGTTTATTTGGACTTCTTGTACTCTCTAACCAAATATGGAAATATCTTCAAGATTCTATTCTTGATTTTTTGATTTGTTATTGTGTTCGTTTCTTCTACTTTTCTTCTTTCTTCTCCTCTTCTTTTCTATGCTATTCAGTCTTTAATTTGTCTTGGCTGGTTAGAAATATGAAACAAATTCAAATTCAAATTCAAAAGAAAATTGCCGCAAATTGAAACAATGCAAAGAAAATTAGTTCAAGTTTCTTATACTTAATCTTAGAACTATGTACAATATTTACAAACTACAAATAAATATAAAATAAAAATAAAATATGTACAAGTATCAAAATTACAGGGCGTCAAAAAATTCGTCGACATCGCTGTCGACAGGAAAAGTGCCCAGAAGGCTGGCCGCATTGCCACGTTGGATGGCAATGCTGATTCTTTGACCAAAAAAGAGGCCAGCCCTCTGGTCCCGTGAAGCGTCGACCAACCGCTTGGCGATATCTCGAAACACAAGATGGGCACTCGGGCCCCATGGCCCTAGTGTTTCAACCCCAAACGGCTCAAATACATAATTACCAATTAAATTATTGTATTTGCGCCGTTTAAGGTTTTCAGCGCCTGCAGCAGCCGCCCCAGCGCAGCTCACCGTGCTAGGAAGATGGGATGGCGCAAGGGTGTCGACGCAAGTCGCATCCCACACCAAAGGCCTACCCAACTTCCATGGCATTATGGTCATACCATCTGGTCTCTTCCCATCGACACGTGCCAAGCCATTGGGTTCTAAGACAGCTGGCACCCCGGCGGTGGCAAGAGCACGACGAATTAGATCATTAATGCTAGCGTGCCGTGCTATCCGACCTGCGCTCTTACTGCAGGAAAGGCCTTGGTGTCCGAGGCCGTCGACTGCTTCACCACATCGACAGCGATGTGGAGCCCCGCTAGGAGCGCCCAATCGCAGACATGTAGCGAGCCGGAATGTTGTGTCACCTAGCAAAGTGCCTATGTTAGGTGACGGTAGTGCCTGAAGCCAGAGACCCGACTCCCACTCACCCACAGCCAACAGGCGGGCACGCTCAGCAGTATTGGTAGACGTATTAATAAGGTTATTCCGTACCAACCTGCAGAGCGGCTCATCCCACTGTCTCTGGGAGAATGGGTTCTCGGGCCGATCCGTGTCCGGGCAAGCCACTTTCCAGGCGTCCTCTGCGTCCGTCAAGCACGGCACTTCCGAATCAACCAGGGAGAGAGTTAAAATCTTCCTGGTTAGCTTTTCAGTGCTGTGGACAGAAGAAAGGAACGCCGGTAAGCTTATACTAGAAATTTTGCGGACGCCGAGGCCACCAAAACGAATTGGTAGGGTGGCTTGCAGCCACGCTCGGTCGTCCAAGGCCACATTAAGAATGGATGTTAATGTGTTGCGTATAATTTGGTCAATTTTGTCCAAAAGTTCTGGTTTCGTCCAAAGAGAAGAAGAACGGAGAACATACATAAAATTTGGACCAAAACAACAATATCTAATAAGGGTGAAAGCCGAATGTAAATTAATTTTGGAGAGTCTGTCCGAAATATCAATAAAATGTTTGATTTTGTCTTCGATGAAAGATGAAAAACTTTCTTCTAAAACAGGGGAACCTAGGAGGTGCAGGGAACTTTTTTCTAAAATTTTGATATGTGGAGCTATTGCATTAAATTTATCTATAATCGATTGTCTGTCAGTCACGTCAGAGAGGTAAATTTCGCACTTTGAGGGGTTAAGGTCCAGGCCAATAGATTTAAATTTCTGTTTGAGGAATTGTAGGTCATGCAAAACGGTGTCAACATCACCTCCTAGGGTTCCATCATCTAAATACCATACGTTAAATTTTGAATTTAGTTGTTTGATTATGGGATGAATAGCCAAACTGAAAATGACAGGCCCGAGAGGGTCACCTTGTTGGCAACCAACTGCAGATTCCAAAACATTGTCCTTGTAAAATTCAAAATATTTTATTGTGGGCATATGTTAGCTACAGGTCTAAACAATAAATTAAAGTTTCAATATGTCCTGCCTAATAGGCATACAATAATTAAGTAGTGGCATTACATTTAAAATTATTTTACATGTCAAATTTGGTTATTATAAATGTCAAAATATCAATATACAGTCAAATTAATACATAGTCAATAGTTCTATCAATGATTCAAGAAATCTTGGATCGTGTAGTATGCTTTCTCAATTAAAAATTTACGCATTTTATTTTTAAATATTGGAGTTTCCTTAGTGCTCAGAATGTCAATAGGTATCTTTTTGTATATTTTTGATGCCATGCCAAAGAAGCTTTTGTTAAACCGAGCTTTTGTTAAACTAAACGACAATGTATTAAAATACATATTTCCGAGAATGGTGTACATATAGCAGTCGTTACAAGTAGTCAGAAGCCAAAAGTCTGACATTCAGTCTTACCAAGGGGTATCGTATTGCCCAGTTACTGGGTTGACGAGCTAGGTCAGATAGGCAGTCGCTTCATGTAAAATACTGGTACTCAGCTGCATCCGGTTAGACTGGAAGCTGACCCCAAGGTAGTTTGGAAAAAGACTAAGCAGATGATGATGGTCTACATCTTGCTTGTTTGTAGTTTACCCACTATCTACACCTTAAGCTATCGACTCAGAATAATAAATTACTTTAATGAACATTTCTCTTTGTAGAAGTAGCTCCTCATTTACATAAAGACCACACCATCTATCTACTAGATACCACTAATTATTGAATTAATTAACTAACAATTAATGGTGCGGTAGAGTTAGTTGCAGCTCGTAATTAACCCACGCTATCAATCGCTTTCTGAAAGGGAGATCGATTCAATCGTTTGTTAACACGCTGTCTAGTTTTTCTTGCAGCCAATTGTCAATAAAATTCTATAATGGGAGACTTAAGCATGAAAATATTTTTCATAGTTTGGAGATACCATAATATTTATTCCTTACACAAAATGTATCTGCCTATTGAAGCTGCTAAGGAATATATGTATTTACAAAGGTACACGTGAAAGACGCTTGATAAAATAAATAAATGATATCAAAGGGAGAGTGTATAACGTGAGGTCGACACACGGAAGCGCGATTAACGCTTGTGCGACAAAACTGTAATGCGACTCACTATAGGTCGAATGCACGCTTGTGCGACAAACTGTAGCTCGACATCACCCTAGTGCGACAAACTGAAAATCGACATCACGGTAGTGCGACATGAATCTAGTGATAACTAAATAAAAGTCGGTTTATTTGAGAGGGGATATAATAACAAGTTCTCACTGAAAATTTTGTGAGATTTGGCAATCAAGGAATCGACTTATAAGGAATATAGTAAAATGATGTAAACTGTGGCCGTCTCACCATCATTTATATTTTCCTTATGTTTTGATTCGTCTTTCAGTAGTTGACTAACAGTTGAATATAATTTGTGATGGCGGGACTGCCTGAAGACGGTTGTCTTCCACAACCCTCTTTTATAAAATCATATTTGATATGATAAGTCATGTAGAGCTAATGGACTTGTTAGGGTTTCTTTAATAAGTTTCTGCCTTCTACTACTTGTGCTATCACAAGTATGGCGTCCGAGAGTATTTATTATCCATCGGCAAAAATGTCAAAATCCCCCCCCCCCTTTTATCTCCCCCCCCCCCCTTTCTTTCGTGTGGTTGGTGCTTAACTTGGTTGCAGTTATTATGCCACCGGGCCTTTGACTTGGCAGTACATACCGGCGAGAAATATCTCTCAGCCATGCTGCTTTCAACCCTTTAAGGAAAGAATTTCAAGAATCTTTTTTTTTGGATGTGTAATTAATATTTGTCAGAAATTCCTATGTTTAAAACTAAGGGGTGATGTCGATCATTAAATAAATGTAGAGACTTTTAACAAGTCGGGGAAACCGTTTATTTTTGTGGTAAACTTACTCAAGTTCATATCTTTTCGACCTGTTTTTGTTGCTACCTCATTTTTTCAGTCGAGTGCGTCTTCAGAACTTGCGTAACCGACGATTTACGAAATACGGGATAACACTTCCAGTAAATCTACCTTGTGCTGGTAGGTAGAATTATATTAACTATATTTATATCTTATCTATACAATATTCACAAAATATATCGTGTTACAAAGGCGGCCGATCTGTTAAATGTGTAATCATATTTTTATCTCTCGTATTTACAGTAATCTGTACAAATTGCAATATTGCCTAGAAAATACATCACTAAGCCGGATAAACAACGTTGGAAATGACAACATAAATAATCTACAATTGCTGGTATTTTTGTACAACAATCTGTCTCCACAGTAATCTAGTCCATAGTAATTTGTCGCTACGAGCTAATCTTTATAACAAAAGTAGATTATGTTGGAAGGACTGCTTTTTCAAAGAAAGAAAAGGGCCAGTATGTGTGATGTACTAATCCTAAATCCCTCTTAGGGAGTAAGTAGACAATGATGAATATAAGTGGTACTTAGTTGTCATGTAACAGGGAAACACAGACATTTATCGTTTATGAGTTTAATTCCCTAAAAGTAAGGCGAGTAATTGTTGAAATGAAATAGCCCGTCTGTCTGTCTGTCTGTAAAATTATTCATGGGTATACCGATGCGTCGGATTTGCATGCGGAACGTTGTCTATTATTTGTTTCCAATAATAATAATCGCTCTAGAAAATACCAATAAGATCGTGAGGAGCTCGTTGCTAAACATTAGCAGCCGCACGGGTCGATCTTTAAGGATAAGTCGGGCTTGCCGAGGTTGGTCCGTGGATGGGTGACCATAATTAAATACCGAGTTTCCTCCGTGCCTCGGAAAGCACGTTAATCCGATGGTCCCGGCTGTCATTTTTGGATCTTTGACAGTCGTTACGAGTAGTCAGAAGCCAACTTACCAAGGGGTATCGTATTACCCAGTTACTGGGTTGTGGAGGTCAGATAGGCAGCCACTTCATGTAAAAACTGGTACTGGTACTCAGCTGTATCCGGTTAGACTGGAAGCCGACCCCAAAATAGTTTGGGAAAAGGCTAGGCAGATGATAATGCTCTAGAAAGTATAAATTGTTATGTCTCATTTTGTTGCACTGTAACTCGTTCCTCCTCCCAAAGACCACGTATGTTGACGATGCTCAACGCGCTCGTGAGACCAACCCTGGAATTTGACTTGTTTGCTGATGAATAGAAAAGGAAAATATAGAATTTTCCCGATCATGTGCGATGACAGAGTGATAGGTTAAGTTTATTTAGTACCTACTAGGTTTTATATTACCTCTAACGCTGTTCTAAATATTTATACCTAATAAATAAATAAATTACAAGCATTTTTGAATATCCAGTTTGAAAATAATAAACGCCGAAAGTGACAAGATCTTATGAACGTAGTATCTACTTACCAACCAACCTCTAGAATTCTAGCTTTTCTCGTTACTTGCCAGTGACGGGAAATACGGGACAATTTATGGTAAAATACGTTTGTTCTACAATAATTGTTAACGGGATACCATTTTTTTATCGGACGGACCTGTGAAGTTGCTCCCATACCCTTATAAATTAGAAAAAGGTGATGTTTTTCAGAATGTTGAACAGATTTTCTTGATTTATATTTAACTAAGAACGGGAGTGTTCTTAGTTAAATATAAATCAAGAAAATCTGTTCATCAAGTTAAATTTCAAACAATAAAAAATCGGTAAATATATACACAAGTTTAAGAGCTCCCAACCGTTGAATTGGTTTTGATTTCCTCTCAAACGGATGTGAACCGATTTTGATTTAGTTTCCTACGATGCCAGGACGAATTCATCTACGATCCCACAGAAAAACATACATACATATGTACACGTTAAATCTAAAATAGCCTACTTTTCGTAGGTTGTTAACATAAAATCTAGAGTTCTCGACACTCATTAAGAATCTCTTTGAAATGTTTAGTGGTTAAGGTTGTTAGAGGTTGCAAACCTATAAGTTTAATATAAACTAGATCTTGTCTACTGCTAATCGTGTCCTAGCAACCGTAGTAATAAAAGGTCGAAAAATTATATTTTTCTGTTGCACTACAAATAAGTATTTTCTTTCTGCAACCGTATCCCATTCTCTAATATGGTAGCAGAGCGTAAGGAAGCAGAACGCGTATGATATAAATAATTATACTATCAAGTAAAAATTACGAAATCGCGAAAATGAGTAACCAGTCCGTCGCAATTGAAAAACTCTCCGGGGTAAATAATTACACCACCTGGAAATTTCAAATGAAGATGTTGCTTATTCATGAAGACTTGTTTGAATGTGTCAACGAGGTCGATAAGAAAAATAAACCGGAATGCGAAGACAAGAAGAAACAGGAAAAAGCGCTAGCACGAATCTGCCTCAGTGTTCAGCCATCTGTTTACTCCGTTGTCAGGAATTGCAATACTGCGTTTGATGCCTGGAAGAATATACAGAAATCGTTCGAGGATAAAGGTCTGTGTAGACGATTAGGTCTCCTCAGAATGCTATTTAGCTTAAAATTAGAGCAGTTTGAGAGTATGGAGGCGTATCTTACAAAAAATCTAGATACTGCCCAACAACTGCAAGACATAAATGCTTCTCTGGAAGACGAGTTCGTTGCTATAATAATGCTCAGTGGGCTTCCCAAGCAGTTTGACCCACTCATTATGACGTTAGAGCATAGTAGTTTTTCTCTCTCAAGCGAACTGGTGAAAAGTAAACTACTCCAGGAGGCACAGAGGCGAGGTGATGCAGAAAGTACGGAACAGAATGCCCTAACGACTTCGACTTCGATCTCGAAGCGTCCCAAGTGCTTTCGATGCAAAAAATTAGGTCATTACGCTAGAGATTGCAGACAGAAAGCACCGCATAAGGATAAGCCATCTAGTTACAGTTGTCAAGAGGAGGAGAAGGTTCAGAAAACTCCTGGTAAGACGACTATGTTGTCGGCTCTGACGGTGAAGCTGGATCGAGATGTGTGGTACGTTGACAGTGGTGCAACTTGCCACATGACCAATAGTAGAGACATTTTACATGATTTTGTGTGTGATACGCCAAAGGAAATAAGCGTTGCGAACGGTGAAAAACTTTTTACATCGGGTCGTGGTAATGTGGAACTCTTTTTACAAAAACAATGGGTAACTGTCAGTAATGTAGTTTTTATACCGAACTTGTCATGTAATCTGTTATCTGTCAGTACTTTGACACAAAAATGTTTTGAAGTAAAATTTACATCGAATTTTTGTAAAATTTACAAAAACGGAAATGTAGTAGCTGTAGCAAAACGGGATGCATGCGGTCTTTATAAATTAGAAACCGGGGATGCGTATATAAATTCCGTTTCGCGCGTACACAGTATGCCAGTAAGCGTCTCCTTGAGTACCCAGGTAGATCTTCCATCTCAGGGTTTATGGCATCGTCGGCTTGGACATCTGAATAGTCGCAGCATGAACCTACTCAAGAGTGGTATGGCGGCTGGTATCGACTATGATGTATCCACATACGAGCAATGTATCGCCTGTATTGAAGGTAAGGTTACTAATTTACCTTTTCCTAAAAAATCCTTTTCACGTGCAAGTGAGGTGTTAGGACTAGTTCACACGGACGTGTGCGGCCCTATGCCAGTGAAATCTATAGGCGGTGCGAGATATTTGCTAACATTTATTGACGATTTTTCTAGGAAGACGTTTTGTTATTTAATAGAATCGAAAGACAAAGTTTTTGAGTGTTTTTTGATTTTTAAAGCTCTTGTAGAGAACGAGACTAATAAAAAAATTAAAATACTGAGAAGCGATAATGGTGGCGAGTACATCAATACGAGATTTAAGCAGTATTTGAGTAAGTGTGGCATCCGGCATCATACTACTGTTCCTCACTGTCCACAGCAAAATGCAGTTGCCGAACGAGCGAACCGAACGATTATTGAGGCGGTGCGCTGTATGCTTCTGGAAGCAGGTTTGGATCAACGATTCTGGGCTGAGGCTGCGAATACTGCGGTGTACATAAAAAATCGATCACCTACAAAGGCAGTTAGAGGTGCAACTCCAGAAGAGATTTACACTGGACATAAGGTAAACTTAGATAACTTACGTGTATTTGGTTGTTTAGCATATGTTGTGCAATATAATCGTAAAAAACTGGATCGCAAATCTAAACCTTACATATTTGCGGGATATTGTGAGAACACAAAGGGATACCGGCTCTTGGATCTTGAGAGCTATAAGCTAACAATAGCGAAAAATGTTAAGTTCATTGAGAATCAATTCCTCAAGCATCTGAATTTCAATAAAGTGGAATCAGATGTGATTATAGAACTTAAGACTCCTTATGTATCCGAGAATAGAACAGAGTCGGAACAAACTTCTATGACTACTGATGATGCTAACGATAGCGAGGCTTCGACCAGTAGCTTGGTCACAGATCATCACTCAGATGCTACTTATGTTCCAGATGTTTCATTTGAGACAGATGACTCGAAAGCAGAATACGTGGAAGCTGATGAGAATTCCTTCCTGTGTAGTTTTTTGACGGGGGAAGCGTGTGGCAGTGATGATCCAAGAACAGTTGAAGAAGCGTTGAATAGTTCTGAAGCCAGGCAGTGGCGAGCTGCTATGAAAGACGAATATCAGTCCTTTTTGGACAATAAGTGCTTTACTATAACCGATTTGCCGAAAGGTGCAAAGCCAATAAAGACCAAATGGATATTTAAGAAGAAAAGAGGGCTTAACGGTGAACTATTACAATACAAAGCACGTCTAGTGGCAAAAGGATTTACACAAAAGTATGGAGTGGATTATTTTGAAACTTTTTCACCTGTAGTGAGATACGAAACCATAAGAATGTTATTAGCTTTGGCTGTGGAGTACGCTATGGAGATTGACCACATGGATGTAAAAACAGCCTTTCTAAACGGTGATTTAAAAGAAACCATTTTCATGGAAATACCAGAAGGTTTTGAAAAAGGTAGAGGCAATAACAAGGTGTATCGACTACACAAAGCTGTGTATGGTCTAAAACAAGCGCCTAAATCATGGAATGAAAAGATCAATCATATTCTTGTCAACAAACTCAAGTTCAAGAGATTGGTCTCTGAACCATGTGTATACATAAAGCAAAATGGCGACAAGTTTGTAATTATCGCGTTGTATGTTGATGATTTAGTAATTTTCAGCAATTGTAATGCGGAAAAAACAAAAACTAAATCATTGCTGATGAAAGAATTTGTGATGAAAGATCTTGGTCCTGTAGAAAGAGTTCTAGGATTAAGAATCAGGAAAGATCATGGTAAAATCACTCTAGATCAAAGTGCCTATATTAAAAAGATATTAGAGAAATACAACATGCAAGACTGCAAATCTGTTGAAACTCCAATGCAGTGCCAAAAATTGAACAAAGCTGATAAAAAGGATGACAGTTTGGAGTATCGAGAATTGATCGGTTGTCTTATGTATGTAGCGGTCTGTTCGCGTCCTGATATATGTCACGCTGTAAGCGTATTAAGCCAATTCAATAACTGTTTTTCCGATGTCCACTGGAAAGCAGCTAAACGCGTGTTGCGTTATCTTAAAGGTACAGTAGATTACTGCATTACCTATAAGAAAACTGGCTTATCTGTGACGGGTTTTGCTGATGCAGACTGGGCTTCTAATGAAATCGATAGACGTTCTTATACGGGATATGTTTTCAAAATTGGGAATTCTATAACATGTTGGGAAAGTAGGAAACAGCGTACCGTTGCGTTATCGAGTACTGAGGCGGAGTACATGTCACTCTCCGATGCTTGTAAAGAAGCACTGTTTATAAAAACTTTCTTGCACGAATGTATAGGTAGTAACATTGAAATATCTATTTTCAATGATAATCAGTCGGCCTTGAAATTGACTGAAAGTAGTATGTTTCATGGTAGGTCAAAACATATAGACATACGTCATCATTTCGTCCGGGAGGCGGTCAGCAATGGTGCAGTAAAAATAAATTACTTGCCAACGTCCAAAATGACGGCGGATGTCTTGACTAAACCTTTGTCGGTAGAGAAACACAAGTATTTTGTAAACGAGTTAGGTTTGGCTACTGATGTATGTTAACAAGATAAGTTTAAGGGGCGGTGTTAGAGGTTGCAAACCTATAAGTTTAATATAAACTAGATCTTGTCTACTGCTAATCGTGTCCTAGCAACCGTAGTAATAAAAGGTCGAAAAATTATATTTTTCTGTTGCACTACAAATAAGTATTTTCTTTCTGCAACCGTATCCCATTCTCTAATAAAGGTAACCTTAGCCTCGACAAGTATTAAGTATGTTAACAAGGTCTAATAGACTGGTTTTAGTTTGTTAAACGAACCTGGTAGCCCTACATAGTTTACACATGAGTTTCTCGCTTGTATGTCCTGTACCTATTTAATTGGGATAGGTCGACCCGCACAAATTCATCAGGTTTATTTTGACATAATATTGTAATTAAAACAGTTTTACGAGACAGTGATGTTCTTAATTAAAAATGGTGGGTAGGCATGTATAAGTAGGAATAAAAATATATTTTGAAAAACTAAGACATTAATAATGTTTGTAAAAAGGCAATTGTTGTCGCCGTCATTTCAGTATATTTTTTGTTCTAGACCACATCTTCTAGTTGTGGAGATATTGGGGGTAAAATTTCAACTTTTGGACAAGTTTTTTTTTTTTAAATACAATTTTTTTTATTTAATAGTTTTACTTTAAATACTTCCACGACCCTCTTACTATTCAATGCATCCAACAGCACAATGTTTTGGTTTCACTACGGTTAGCCAGGAGGAGGGACGTCTGAACACTAGTCTTGCCAACGGGTATCGTGTTGTCAAGTAACTGGAGTGTGGAGGTCAGAGGCAGTCACTCCATATAAAATTCAGCAACATCTAGTAAGATTGAAAGCTGATCACAACATAGATGGGAAAAGACAAAAAATATGATGAGTACGTATTTTTTCTAAACTAAAAGACTTTCGGTTAGGTACATGCATTTTCTTTAGGATTTGAAAGCGTATTCAAATCCTATGTCAAGGTATTTGTTGGGCCCAGTTTTGTCGGTCGGTACACGCTGCACAATGAGTTTATTTGTTAAATAATTTTATGATATTTAGTCAAACCTGTAGTAATAAGAGCGAAATGTAAATAAATCGAATTAAGAATAAGTCTAACAAGTAACTAGAACATGTTTGGCACAGGTTACCCGATAAGTTTTACGGAGAATATTTATGATTAAATTCCTCACGAAACTATTTTGGGTCAGATGAAAGCCTAAGGTACCAACGTAAAAAACAACTTCTTTTGCCATTGAATTACGTTGTTTTCGTAGACATACATTATTATTATATCATTAGGTTTTATGTGATACTAAGATATCTGAAAAAAAACCTTTTAGTTTTCTTGAATTTTGTTCAATATAGGTTCAACGAAGTGGTTACCCCCCAAAAAGACATGTGCGTTCAAATCCGTGTTGGGCCTAGTTGGTTTTTGTATTTTGCAAAAACATTTTACTATAATACTATAATAAATTTATTTTTTTAGTGACTAAATAAGTTTAAGTTGTGTTAGTTGGTATTTTTTTTTAAAGTCAGTTGTTTGTATTGATTTTTTTTAATTAATCTTTTATTATTGTGTTTAACGCAATAATAGGCTTAACATTGACGAACACTTATCGTATACGTAGACCGGAGGTTCAAGTACTAGGTACGACATGCGCATTTCTTTTTTTGTTTAGTTATATTTAAGATAAATAAAATGCTTTAATAATCGTTTAATAGCATTTAATATTGCTATTATTTAACAAAAATTTGATCTTATTTTACTACAAAGGTTTATATTTTTCAATTTGATTTGATAGTTTACAGTTATCATAATATACTTAGGTACTCCCTTTCTTCTCCTAAAATTGTTTGTCCAAAAATCATTATCCATGACACGTTTGCTATAAACTTCAGTAACTATATGTTCAAAATCCCGAAATTTTATTTGACATAATTATTTAGTTCTAAAAGTATTATAAATTCTAGTTCTAATAGTAAAGTATATGTCATAATATCGAGTACACTAGAATCATTGAATCTCCTAATTTTACATGACCTTAAGTCATATGTCCTAAGTATTGTGTTAAATAATGTGTATTATTTCGAATGCTCATTTATAATAAAGTTTTACTAAACATTTGCTAAAAATTAGGTTTTAGTTTACAGAAACGAATCGCTATAATTCGACTCCACACAGTTTTATCTGCTCCGAGAGTGTAATAAAAAACGCGTAGGCGCGGAGGCTCGAAGCGGCTCGCGATTTGAGGAGCAGGTGGTTGTTAAACCCATCTGCGACGATAAACTCGTGTGGGACCGCCGGAGCCCCGCAGCGCCGGCGCCGTGACAGAAACCTTGCCTGCTGCATGTTGCATGTCTGTTTGCATGCTGCATGCTGCGTGCTTGCTTGCATGCTGTATTCTGCGTGCTTGCTTGCATGCTGTATGCTGCGTGCTTGCTTGCATGCTCCATGCTTGCTTGCATGCTCCATGCTTGCTTGCTTGCATGCTGCATGCTGCATGCTTGCTTGCTTACAAAAACCACATGTTCCTAATCAAGAGAAGCCATCACAATTTAATTTTATGCCACTCTTGTTTGTCTTTAAAAGTTCACATTGCTGCATTTTCAATCATTTATTTTTGATACGAGTATATTATAAAAAAACAAAAACGTAATTATCCTGCCACTAAACAGAACTACATAACAAGTGAACTATCTCAAAACAAGTCGTAAAAAATATTATTTAAGAAAAAATATTGCCCGCTCATATCTACGTAACGCCTAATTTGTTCTAAGAATATTATTATAAATAAACATTATGTAATTTGAATTTAGGACTTAACTATTTTTATTTCTAAATCATTATTTATAAATTCTAAATAAAAAATATAATTTCAACTACCACAATTTAATATTCAAGAAATAACTATCAAAATAAAACATCTCCAATTCGATTTCTTTAACTTCTTTTAACTTTTATTGAAAACGGTTATAAGTCTTTTTTATATTATTGATTGTAATATTTATGACAAACGGATTTAGATAATAATAATAATTTAATTTTAATTTAGGTATTATATTTAGGGATTTACATTTTATGGCATGTGATATTATGGTATATTAAGTTTGGGTAAGTTATCATTCGGACAAACGATGACTAGGACAAAAAAGTTATGGTACTTTAAATTATGGATAAAAAAGTTAGATGACCCAATAGACTGAAACAAACGGGTGCTTAGACAAGTGACATCGCGCTATAAATATTTTAGATTGACATAAGCCAACGTTATAACTTGAGAGTATGAATTAATTTTATAAAGAAAACGTAAGTAAGTCAAATAAATGGCCCTTTTTACGAATGAGAAATCATCAAATGGGGTCCCGCTCTGGGCGGAGCGGAAGAGAGTGTCAAACTTGTACTGAAAAAATCCATCCATGCTCCTTCATAGCCCTTTGTGTTCCAGGGCCACGGTATCTCTTTCGACCCTCTGGGACCCTTTGCGATTTGCTGACATCTCATTAATAGATACTCTCAAATTTTAACACCTATCGAATAGACAGACACCTAAAGATAAACGGGCTATAGTAGATAACAATTTCATCGCCATTTGCAAGGGCTAGGTAGTTCATTTGTTAAATCGCCGGTATTAGTAAGATGCAAATCAGTGATGCGATTGATCGAATCCAAGTCGAAAGATTGAATTCTTTTTGAAGTATTCCTTAGATTATTCGTAACGAATTCAATGTTGTACCAATGTAACATTTTAAAACTTGAGGGGCTAGCACATAGTAACGCTGTCTGTACTTAAGTACCGAGCAATACCTTTTTTTAATTAAGTGATTAATTCCCTAATAATTATGGCGTCTGCCTGTGTAGTTTTGATACTTAAGGAGGTTCTAGTAGTGCTAAGTATCTGTACTTAGGACTACTAGAACGTCCTTAAGTACCAAAACTGAAATATTCATTATTTGTTTCATCACTGCTAATCGGATCTCGTCTGTAAATTCCCTCGGCACCCTGTACAAATAATTAAGTAGGCAAAAGTCAAAGAAAATGGCTATGGTGTCAACTTTAATACATCAACTCAAGTACTTTAACTTTTGTACTTTAACAATTAGCCACTTATTGCGTCAGTGGATGGAGGGGAACGTGCTCAATCTCAAAGGAATCGTAATAAAACAGAGCCCCTTCACACCGAGGGGATATGGTATTATGGTTTGTTTTCATAAAGAAGAAGGAAATTGTGTAAATGCGAGAAACGTGTCTGTTGTGACAAAATTCTGACATTAAACAGTGTCGGTACATTTTTGTAGAAGTGTTCGTTTTGTGATTCTCCGCTGTAGCGCTAAGCGGCACTGAAAAGTAATGCTAATTATAGTGGACTGTCGATTTTCTAAGTTCATCATTGCGTGTGCAGACTGCTTGCTGGTGACAACGGGCAGTACTGAGTACTTGTTAATCACATGTAGTATGACTAGTATGCGACACTCGGTTTGTGAGAGACAGATCAACACAATAGTTAACTAATACGATGTCAAATCTTACGTCACCTGTTGTAATTACTTGTCAACAGCCAACAGTGAAACTGTTGACGGAAGATTGAATAATTAAATACAATCTTCTGATATATTATCTTCATTACCAATGCCTTAATATCTTTCTTGACTAGCCATGTAGGAATGATGACAGATGGCGTTTTGTAGTTTCTGCTTATCCCTATGTGAAAAAGGCGTGAGTACATTTATGGATCTTTCTTTACTTTCAAACCCTACAAAGATGACATAACATAGTTTTTTTTGTTGTTATTCATTTTTGTCCCACTCTTGGGCAAATACCTCCCCCCATTCCTTCCACTTCTCACGATGGTGTGCTTCGTCTCGCCAATTTGCGAGAAAGCGTTTATCCAAGGCGTCAAGCCATCTTCTTCTCCGTCTGCTACGACCGCGTCAAGCTGTAAAAAAAAAATTGAAATAGTTTTTTTCACTATCCCATGTAGGCGAGGTAACTACCTATTCAGTCGAAATATAATAAATTACTTCCCAAGTTTTTCTCATCGATGTACAGAAGAGTATGCAAAGATTTTTAATCTAATCTACTTCATTGAGGATATGGCTAAAGTTTAAGTTTAGTAAAGTTTCGTAGGTTTTGGTATCTCTTTGAATTGGTCTGCAAAACCCCATGTAAGAGTTTCGTCCAGTCATACATTTTATAGGAGCCATCAAATTAATAGAGAGCTAAGATTAGAGTTATGAATTGGGACGGTCCCTATTTCTAAAACCTATCTTACATCTGGTTCCCCATACTAACGTTACCTACGTAAAGACCGATGAAAAACAAATACAAAACGGGCCGTTCAATCGGTTATATGTTCAGGGAAGCAGGAAATAATCAACGTTTTCCATAAAAGGTCGATTTACCCATTGTGTTTTAATTTTCGATTCAGCACCTTTAGTTAGGTCGCACATAAATATTGCACAGTCATTGACATTTTACCCTTTACACCGCATTTATATTCACAAACCGAATTTTTTTAAATTTAAATGGAAACGTAAAAGAACACAAAACATCATTTCCCGTGAAACTGTTTATGACACCTTCACGAAATTTACTGCAGGAAATTAGACCGATTCTGCGAAAGCAGCCGAAGAGAATAGCCGAGAAGAATCTAGGCCTCGGGTCTAAAACTTTGACTATTAATCGTATAATCTATTGTTTACAGTGTTTCATTTTCCGAAACGGCCTTTTAAAACTCAATTTTATTTATTTATTTAACACTTCAAGTACAATGTACAGGGGCGGACTTAATGCCATAGGCATTTTCTACCAGTCAACCAATAAATTTTCACCTAAATAAGATCTTAACTCGCCTACGAGCCGTCTGGCTCCCATAATGTCTGTGCTATATTCTTAAACAATATCGAATATAGAATTAAACTGTTGAAAGAAACGACTTCCAAGATCTGGGTCATTTAATTAAGGGTATTAACTTCCAATTTCCCAAAAGAAGACAATGGTTTTTCGAATTCCCAAAGTGCCATGACCTGAAATGAAAGCAGTGTGTTCACAAAGAGAGCGAAATAATTGAGGGCAGCCGCCACACATATGTACGTAGATAAGACAGACAGTTTTTAGAGCTTCCGTAAAATGTGTTATGTATCCCGTTAAAAAGGAAACCGCTTTCATAAAAACCTATGAAATATGAACATGTTATGTGGGGCCTGCATTAGCTTTACACTAGTTTTTCCAGTGTTAGTGTGAGATATTGTATGTAGGTGAGTACCTACTTAGATATCTATACGTATCTTAGTACTTAAACTACATACAATGTTTTGTAAATAGAACGTCTCATTTTTATTTTAGTTCAACAGCTGCTATTGGTTGGCACGGCTTCTTCTCGGTACTTTACTCCAAGAACATAAGTCTTAATGTTACAAAAGTTTTCGATCTAATGCTTGTCCTTAATAGTACTTGAGGCTTCAACTAATTAACTTGATACGCTAAGACTTTGAATTTATAATATGATATAAAGGTAAATTCAAAACCCAGGTAGGTAAATGGTTTTCATTAAATACCTAAGTCAACAAGAAGGTCTTTAGTTTGTTCAGTGTTCGTATAATCTGACAGGCGTCAGGGAATTGAGCGAGATTAGTACCTACAGGTATATTAAATAAAGATTAAATCTTTCACTGATGATGAATATTAAGTAGAAATCTAAACCAACCTCGATAACCATTAAAGGATTGGGTTTTATAGTACCCACCTACTTATTATTTATTCAGGATGAGAACCGCACTAAAGAGCTTTAGTTTGATTTATTCTCCTGTAGACTAAAAACTGTAAAACTTTACTTAATATAAGACAGTACAGTCACGAGCAAAAAATAATTTTAATCAATACTTTAAGAAAATAATGCTTTTGAATTACGTACCAAAGGGCTCATTTACGGAGACGCGGCGTGTTGCGCGTTTTTTCTGTGTACGGTTAAACAGAAACATAAAAACAAATAATTTGTTAAAAAAAATATAAAGTATAACGTTACATACAAGTTTTCTTAAATCAATGTCAACCTCACTCATGATTTGTGAAAACCAAAACATAAAAACAATGTACGTTGTCGTTTACGGAGACGAAGGGCGTGAAGCGGTGCGTGGACGCCGCATCTTATCCGTATCGCTACGTAAAACAATGGAACTGGCTGGCCGCAATGCTGCGTGCGCAGCCTCGTGTGACGCGTCGATGTCAACTGCGGGCTCCAATGCAAAAAACGCTTCATTTCAAGCAAAAGCACGTAAAATCGTTTCTCCGTAAACGCTCTCATATAATTATCGCCATAATGTTTGAGTCAAAAGTAGGCCGCACCGCACGACGCGCCGCGCGGCTAGCCGCTTCTATGTAGATAAGCCCTAAGTGTAAAAGTAGGTATTTATTTTTGCTGTATTTTCTACAAACTTCTGCAGCAAATGTATCCAACGTAATATGTGTGTGACCCAAAAAAGCCTCAAGTCTTAACTTCCCCACAAGTACCTTTGAGAAATATCAATATTTCCATTCATTTCCCTTGAACGTTTCTCTAACTTGATAAACTGCGAAATTTAGCATTATTATGCATGATGTTGACTCAACCAACTTTTATTGCAGAAGTTGTCTTTTGACGGTTTTTTGTAGGAAAAAGTTAAAGAAAGTTGACTTGCTTAGAATACTTTTGCAAAGTGGGTCAGTTGTTGTCGTTGCATGAATATTCTATAATTTCTAGCATTCAGCAAGACATTGTAGGTACCTAGCAAAATAAATAATTAAATTATTTGGTTATAACGTTATTACTAAATAATGTTCTATTTCTTGATGAAAAACGATATTCGATATACAGCAGCGAGCGTGTCGCTGTCAATGAATAGATAGCACTCAAGCCAAGTGTTTAGTGGAGTGGAGTCGAACCTATAGCCTTTCACTTCACTTGCACATGTATGTGTTTCAGACTCTAGTGCTCCTTGTTGACTTGACAAAATCCGGTCGAGTATGTGTTGAGCCGCAGAGGTACGAACTTATTATATCAATACTATAGTATATTCAAAACTTTAGGTTTACACACTGTTTTAAGCATTCACAGTTTATAACTAAACTTACACTGTCACTTAATATCATCCGTGATTAATAATTATTGTCCGTGATTATCAGTTATCCCGCTATCACAGCGCTTACAACAGCGTCGAAATATCGGGAACTTACTATAATTGATAATAACGGAAGATATCACGTAAGCGACAGTGTTAATTTATGTAATTTTGGTTGAAAGCTTTTAGTACTGAAACGTGTATAACGTTTCGGTACTAAAAGCTTCCATCTAAGATTTTCCTATTAACAATATCAGTACCTTAGTAAAATGTATTACCGTATGAACAAATCCAGCTATTTAGATTCTGAAGAAAAATCTTTTACAGCTGAGTTATCTTTATTTGGGTAATACCAATATCCTAACCAGACAAGGGTAGCTGTCTTGAGTCCTAAATACATCTGTTTTCTTCCATAATAAAGTGGTCTGTCTACTTACAAAGAGGTCGTTATGTTTTTCAAGCATGTTTCGGCCTGCAATAAAACTACCAATCAATCGTATGTGGTCCCTCGAATATTCATTGAACAGCTGGCATATCACGACGTCTTAAAACATTATTGTTTTAGTCCTTTTCCTGTGTGGGAAAGAGATGGCGCTAGACATCCTAAATAGCTCCGTCTCTTTCACACACTGCAATAAGAGTAAAGCAATACTGCTATAGGACGTCATGGTACGCCAGCTGATCATTCTCTGCCTAGCCTTCCCAACTATGTTGGGGTCGGCTCCCAGTCTAACCGGATGCAGCTGAATACCAGTATTTTACATGGAGCGACTGCCTATCAGACGTCCACAACCCAGTTCGTACTGGGTAAAACTAATTTAGCACTGGATAATACCCTTTGGAAAGACTGGTTATAAGACTTTCAGGCCACTGACTATCTGTAACTACTGTCAAAAATCTATAAATGACAGCCGGGACCAACGGCTTAACATGCTTTCTGATGCACGTAGGAAACTTGATGTGTAATGGGTTGGTCACCCATCCACAGACCTACCTGGGCAAGAACGTCTTAACCTGAAGATTGATCCGAGAGGCTGCTACTATTTAGCCACGAGCTCCTCACCAATCATCATCATCATTTCAGCCGAAAGACGTCCACTGCTGGTCATAGGCCTCCCCCAACGCCACATTGACATTAGGGGTGTTTTGGCATATTCGCCACGCTTTGAAGGCGGGTTCGCGATCGCAGTACGGTTGTTACAAAAGCACAGAGAACGCTGCTGCCCATTCTCTGGCAAGTCTCTTAGTCGGCTCTTACGACACCCACGGGAAGAAATGGGATGGTGCTTCTCTTTACGTCCAACACCATACAGAACCCTCACCAATCAATCGTACGTAAATATTCACTGAAAAGTTAATTTTTCAATTTTGTTGCAAGCGTAAATGCGCGGCTTCATTATTCCGCAATACGGATTGATGATTGCAATTTGTGTTACCACCAAAATGTATTGAGTATCTGTTTCCTGATAGTTATTTTTAGGTCTAATCGGTGTGCGTGTTTGTAACAAGGTGCTTTATTGAGATATAAATTTTCTTTAATTAAGTAATTAAAAACGTGTCGATAAATAGTTGGTAAACTGTGTTGGTTCAAGGTGACTGGTATAATAAGAAAGAAACTGGTAAACTGGAAATAATATCCCAGACTTTTGTAGGTAGGAACGACCTCGTTGGTCTAGTGGAGGTCTTGGGTTCGATTCCCAGCTCGGGCAAAGTGTTATTGGGTTTTTCTATTACGAATTTCTCAGTAGCAGCCGTGAAGTCTGGATTTGTGCTCGGTTAATAGCAATAATCTCGCCCCCTATTACATGGGACTTAAACATAACTGACGAAAGGTCGGTGTACTATTCGGTACACCTCTGACTACCCCTTCGGGTATTTCAGGACTGATGTTACGTTTGTAGGTACAAAAGTATCGACAAATACGAGGTAGGTACTCCGTCGTTCTCGTGACGGAACTCAGTGTTAGTTATAGTTTCCGTAGGTACGTACTCGCAGCTTAATGATGTCGCAATGTTGCCGCTATTTTCAGCACTTCTCTTTTTATCCGCAGACTTGTATAAAAGCATCGTTATAGAAAAAAACTTAATGTACAGACAGCGTCAGTATCTGCTAACCCATCAACACTCCGGTCGTGGAGGCCGGGGGGTAAGTTCTTAATAATGCTGTGTGTACTAATTCATGTCTTTCTTAACTGCGTCGAGAAGTGTTTTTTTTTATAAAAGGGCTTGACTTAGCATACGGAAAAATAAGTTGAATATAACGAAAAACTTATAATGATTATCAAACGATACCTAGATGAAGAAGGCTACAAAGATAAATATTTTTTCTTTCAACTACGCAGTAATGTTATCATTAATCACTACAAAACCGATCACAAAGGATGACTTTTTTGCTTAGAACCAAAACAGTGCAGAAAAGTTATATGAAATCTCATTATTGCACTGTTTTTCATTACTGCACTGTTTTAAATTTTAAATTTGGAATTAAATTTACCACAGAGGTGTAATGTCTCCTATTAAGTTAATAAAATGTATGCATTAGATCAAAAAGATTACTGGCTGAAAGTAAAAATCGGCTGAATAAAACTGACTTGGTGAAAAAAAAAAACAAATGGCGCGCATTTTGTACCATTGTAAAACTTTGATACTTCTTATTTACCAAATAAAAAGGTAAAAAATCATGGAAATTGAAAGCGATAGCGATATGAATTAAACTCCAGAAAATATAAAACGGCTGCAAATGAAATTGTTAATAACCTTTAATAACTACACTTTTAATAATTGTATGTTTGAAGGGAAGATGAATCATACTTTGTTTTATTAACTTGAGTTTTTATTTTGAGTAGGGATATTTTGTCAGGGTAGTTGAAAGAAAAGCAGATTACGCACCTCGATAAAGTGAGTAATTAATGCACTCGTGATAATTTAGTGCCCTCGCATGCGCTCGGGCACCAACATAACACTCGTGCATTAATTACTCACTTTGCGCTCGATGCAACAATCTACTATTCCAAGGCAAATAAAGGTGAAAAGATTACCTAGCTGGATGATATATGTCCAAAGTAAAAGGAAAAGTTTGGCTCAAGTGATGACAGGAAGTTTACGTACTTGAAGTACCACATGGCATCACAAGACGGAGAAACGGGAATTTCCAACGGTAATTAATAGGATTTTTTTAAAGAAGGAAATCGAACAGTGACCCGATTTTATACATGAATGAAGTGTAATCTTAAAATCCTATTAGATTATTTTTGTGAAATTTCATATAGCCTGCAAAAACGACTGAAAGGATTTGGATCAGTTCTTCAAGACACTTATTGCTTTGCATCAGGCGAGTCCAAACGCAAGCTATATCGCGTAAAAAAAATACACGTTTTGTTAAATATTGTAAAACTACAATCTTCCAATCCACTCAATTGATACATACAACACTATTCAGCATAGTCTTCATGTGAGTTGGCCAAGATCATGTCTGGACGTTAAAATGGACTATTATTTATTATAAATATTGTATACCTCCAAGTTTGTTTCGGCTGTTTCTCTGAGTAGCCAGGTACGAACTGAACAAATCTGGTTAAAAAAAAATACGTGGTTAAGTGTTTGTAAAAGCCTTTTTTTAAAATCTACATTGGTTTGCCTTTTTTCGATTTTTCATTTCCTACAAACAATTACCTAAAGCATGATCTAGATCAAAAATATTCGTTTATTTGAGAATATTATTTGGGTATACTTATGGCTCAATGATGTTATTGTTTATTGGTTCATAAAGGGTAATATTGCCCGCTCTGACCCTACATAATGAACCGCGTAATTAGGGAAAGTTGTATAGGAAATCAGCAGAATTTTAATAACTTGTGCCTGAACCAACACGGAACTAAGATAAGAATGAAAACCAGGGCTGTTTAGTACAGATAAGAACATAGGTCTTTTGAATACCGATGAGTTCAAATAACAAAAATATCCAAAGCGGTTGAGTATCTACGTGGATGTGCCGCCCATAAATTTTTGCCCATTATCCTTTGTTTTCCCTATCCATAGTTCCTAATTCAAAGAATTTTATAAACAGTTTTAATAAATGAGTAAGTAATAATAAACCGCATCATTGGTTAGTAGTCGCATGCGCGATTGCTTGAGATTGCTCGAGGTTCTTGGCTCAATTTCCAGGTTGGGCAAAGTGTTATTGGGTTTTTCCATCTGGAATTTCCTAGTAGGAGACACGGATTTGAGCCCGGTTCATGGCTATAGACTTGCCCCTATAACACTTAAACTTAACTGGCGAAATGTGGGTGTACCATTAGGTAAGAAATTAAAAAAAAATATTTGTCGCATGGACATGACGTGCATACAAAATTACAAAAATAGTAACTGGTTAACCCTTCGGGTAGTACAGGCGTGATGTTAAGTATCTATATGATGATATAAATAATAATAAATCCACACTCCCATAAACGAATTTAGTACTACTTTTAGATGGCTAGCACGAATTTTACGCCCTCAGATTGGGTAGGTCACGTCTCATAGCCAGACTGAGCAGACGTTTTATTAATTTTGAAATAGTGCCTGCCTTAGTACTGTACAGGCGAAATAGTTTTATTAAAAGATAGAGAGGGAGGGAAACTAATTAAAATGCATGACGACATAGACAAAGTTTAGTTTTAACGCGACAAACGTCATGAAGCGTATGCCTTGGAAGGTGGGCAACAATAAGAAATTGGTTGTCTGTAAAGTCGGTTACTTACGGACGATATTTTAACAGGATAACGTCATAACAAAACATTGATGAAATGATTGCATACTTTTATGAACAAAATTGAATCATTTTTATTCAATTATCACTATTTTGTATGGATACAAAGAAGGAGAGACTGAAAGCTACAATTTAACTGATAAATTTACTTTTAATTTGGTTGTTGTAACAAACAATAAAAACCACATTAAGTTTTCACTTCACTTTATAAACAGTCGACGAAACAGTTCACGTGTAGATGTAAGTTGTGTGCTACCGCTGTCTTTCTTCTCCTTGGACGCATAGGTACCTATCGAGTGGAAGAGAGACAGATGCGGCGCAAGCCGAACGTCAAGCCGATCATGCCTTACGCTCGCTCGTGCAGCGCTGTCGCTCCGATCGTAACGTTACAATGAGCGTAACGTACGATCCGATCGTAACGTACAATGAGTCACCCTTTTTCGTGCATGCAGCCGGCATTCATCGATTTATTAGACGTTGTCACGTCAAAAAAACTTTAATGTTAAAACGAATTGCCTATACTATAAATATAAATTTTCTTATCGATTTAAATAATTGTCTTTGTTTTACAATAAAAGATTCTAAAGGAATTATTTCATTACTGAAATAGCTAAAATTGCACCGCCTACATAGTCTGGACAAAATTCTACATAGCTACGCTTTCGTAAAAAAAAAAAGTGCTTGTCTTGTTTTCACAACAAAGTGTGAAAATTGAAAACGAAAATGTTACTGGTAATAAAAGATAAAATACGACTTCTGTTAAAAGTGTTTTACATTATTTTACCTGAGAAGTACGTGGATGCGGAATGTTAAATAAAAATTCCCGCTGTTTTTCAAAATAACTTTATTTTTACTATGAGGACGTGGATAAATGGCATAATTATTTGGTGGAATGAGGGCCGTTTTTAAAGCTGAAAGGAAAGGAGATTTCTTGAACGACCAATGGGTTGGCTTTTATAAATCCCTCCTTCTTCAGCACAATACAATGAAGTACCTATTGGTTGTATATAATAGATAACTTCACTCGTTTCCCTTTTAGTGGGAACCCGTATGGTTTTCACATCAACTTCTCAAGTAGGATACGGTGTCCCAGGGCAGTGCCGGATTAACCATGTCGGGGCCCCTAGGCAATGCGATTTTTGGGGTCCCTTTTCAGCCGTCATCCCACGATTATAGCGCTAGCAACAGCATCGAAATATCGGCAGCTTAAAATAATTAAAAATCCCGGAAGGTCTCCCGTAAGTGACATGTAAGTTTAGTTATAAACCGGTTAACCTTCAAGGGCGTCGTAAGGGTTAAGTTTACTAGTTACTAGGATGCAGCTGAAGTTCTTCTAGGAATCTAAAATGCCACTTAAAACTACTACTTTTATAAGCACCTCGAATTCGTTAGATTTTCCATATTTTTTTAATATTTTTTTTTTTTTTTTTTTTTTTCGATTGGTTTGGTCTTGCCTAGATCAGAGATAATAGAGACAAAGTAGACCATGGTACGAGCTTACCCAGAAGAAGCCTGTTCACAATAAAAAGGCATCCGCAGGGATCCCGCGTTGGTTTAGGCATATCCTCCGCAGGTTCGTACTCTCAAGGCAAGATGAGCTACGATAATCACAGTGCACTTTGGCCGAGCCCAGTCTGCCACTCCGTTACGGTGGTCAAACTGGGTCGTTTCCAGGGGACGCGACGTGGACGCAAGCACTGTGGGGTGGTCCCCCAACCTAACTTTTTTTTTTTTTTTTGTCGCTGTCCCTTCTTTGAAGAGATTAGTGTTGTAAGCGTTCGGAAACACAGACGCAGGCAGAGAGTTCCACTTCTTTGCTGTGCCCATCATGAAAGACATTTGAAAACGCTTAGTGCGAATTGGTGGCGTAGCAATAAGATAGGGATGGTAACTTGCAAACGTCTGGATGTCCGATGGTAGAATGGGGCCAGTGAGATGAGGAGTGTTTCGTGGAGTTCTTGGGCACACTCACCGAAGTACAGCCTGTAGAAGACCGACAAGCAGGCAACCTTGCGGCGATGAGCCGAGCTGTGAAGCTTGGCATCCACCAATTTTACGTTGTCAATCAGCCTCTTTGCTCTGCGTTCCACCGAGTTAAGCGCGGCAAGCTGGTATTTAGCTGAGCCATCCAAAAGGTGGCTGCAATACTCCATGCAAGATCGGACTTGTGTTTTATATGGTGTTAGAAGCTGTCCAGGCCTGAAGTATCGCTTTACTCTATTTAGAATGCCCTGCTTTTTGGCCGCAGTTCGGATTTTGTACTCAAAACTTGTTAATATAGAAGTAGCAGTTATTAATCTTGAAGAGTTTCAGAAGTCTAGGAACTAAAAGAAAGCTCTCCACTCGTGACAAGGTTACTTAGCTTTTCTTTAGTTCTTTTATTCAGAAAAACATTCAGTACAACGTTATGGAGCCAATCTTGGGAACAAAAGGATCTAAAGCTCCAAGAACCAGCAAAGCGAGCTGGAAATTTTAACACCATCCCTTGGACAGGTTAGAATTGTTTCAAAACCTCATAGCTATAATTGGTCGACTTTTACATAAAGTCAAGATTCAAGAGAAAATGGTCTTCGTCGAAAATTTTAACAACTTACCTACATTGAACAGATTAGAATTGTTTCGACCAAGTAGATTTACTTGGGCAACATTTAGACAAAGTTCAAGAGAAAGTAGGCTGCACGAGAAAGCGAGCTCGAAAATTTTAACATCTTGCCTCGAATATTTTCAGATCATTATGTAATTTGTGATCAAAACGTCTAATTATGCTCAATTTTTTGCAACAGAGTATGTACGTATGTCATAATTACCTATTAAGGCCTAGGGGCATGGGTCACCTAATTTATTTCGGCCTCTGTCTATACTGGTAGAACATGTGCGGATCCAATAGGTGGGCCAATCCACAGACAAACAGGAGCCTTTGTTATAAAGTTTTTTACATAGTTCAAAGTACTAACCTCGCGCGTTGGTTTAAAGAAAATGTGTCAATTTGTAGCAGTAGTGCGAGTACTCAGGGGCTCATTTTTTGCCTTAAAATATTTTAGTTTGAGAGTGATTCTATTGTACACTACAGTTTACTACGTTGGTATTTACTAATTCTGCTACTACTAATTTGATAACACTTATTGCTATTGAGGGTACAAATTTTCATATTAAAAAAATAATCAATTTCTTTGTGCGCGTTCCCCTATCCGATTATATCCTAGGCAGTTGTCTAATCTGCCTAAGGGTAAATCTGGCCCTGCATCAGAAAATCATAAGCACGTATTCATTTAAATGCTTTCAAGTGGCCGGGAATCCCTTAAAAGAAATCAAGAAGTAGGTCATATGTACATAGTACAGCATCCGAAGATTGGATTCCTGCTAGCTAGCCCGTTTTTCACGACGTTTTGTAAAGTTATTTCCCCTACATTTATTCACTAGGGTTCCGTATTGAAAATGTTACACTGGAATGGCTGATAAGAGTAGGGTCTGTCTCTTTTTATAAAGGTAGGTACTTCGGTAGATATATCCTAGTAACATATGAGCTGTCTACTGCGGAAGACAGAATATTTTAATAACCTGTTTTCAAAGCTTTGTAGAGTAAGTAGCGCTATTTTAGTTTAGTAGAAATATTTAGTGCTATCTAGTGCTAGTGTTTATTTAAAAAGAAATTTCAATGTAATATTTTTAAATAAACAATAACTCAGAACGTCAATTATTCCGTTTGTTTTTTATATTATAATTTTCGGTTCATTTACCTACCTATATTTTTTTCTCATTTGATAATATTTAAGCCATATAAAAAGTTCCTTTGAAATGTATGTTATATTTGCTTTTTGGTGCGGAACCTTACGTGTCGACTAGCTTCAACCGATTCGATCCACAAGCTGTAGCTACTCGCGTATTTGGCAGCTTTTTATACGTTCTAATAAATCGTAAAATAAGTGACTTAAGAAAGCTTAATGTTTTCAATGGCGCGCTTTAAATTTTTTTTTTTTGGTTAATATAATTCTTTATGAACTTTTCAAGCAGTAACATCTGTCCCCTGTCCAGCTTCTAAAGAGTCACGGTGTTTTTGTAAAAACATGTTTTAATACTTTGTATGTTTGTGACCTTGATTCAGGGAATCTCTATTTTTAAATGTAACGGTAATCTGTTTACAATACACGTTTTATACAATAACAGAAAAAGCTATTAAACTATAAAATGGGAGCAGGCATTTATGTAACACGGAACTATGTTAGTTTCGCGGGAGAATACATTTTGGAATGTCAGTTGGTTTTGCACGTTTGGCAATATTTTTTGGTTGGCAACTATAGCGGCGTGAAACATTCAAAACATTTATTCAACAAGTAGACAATTTTAGTTTTACGGTGTTTTTTTTTCTCATACTAGCTTTATCCCGTGGCGTTACGGACGGAAATTATACCATGTTAACGTTTTAAATATGGCTTTTGACACTCGGGAATAATGTAGATTCCTATTTAGTTAAAGAATTTCGGAATCGGTTCAGAAGGTCCCAAGATTACCTCCTACATTTAAACTTACAAACATAAAACTTTGCCTCTATAATATTATTATAGACAACACCAACTAATGCTACATATTAGGGGTAATTGTTTCAGCTGAAAAGTGTCATAAATAAATCCAATATGATACATTCCAAACCCCACTTAAGGCATCGTTGCCGCTGATAGATTACGGATAGGGTCTAATAAAGTTACAAATAAAAGTTAGCTCTTCCTTATTTTTTACAGGGTTTCCGTGTTATATCTGACCTCGTATTTTCTTCAACTTAATGCTATCAAGTTCAATTCCTTGGGTTTGGCAATCTCTAGGTGGATTTGGCAGTGAAGCGGATTATGATGACCGCCTTGCCTTGCCTGTTCTACTTTTTTGCCTTCAATAATTCTTTAGATTTAAATCTTTTATTAAATAAAGATGGTATATAAGTTCCTTGCCTCAAAAGCTTCTAGAACAGAATTGAATTCACTAATTTGAGAATTTCTTGACAAATTACACTATACAACGAATTCATCTCACTGTCTCACCTCTTGAAACATATATTCAAACACAGGTGCTCCTATAAAAAGATTTCTTCGAGGAATGTAAGTGAGAACGGATCATCCAATTGATATAAAATCTTCTCGACCGTAAAACCCAGATTAGTGTCGAGATTGTCATAGATATATGACAATCTCGACCCTATAATAAAAATACTTAATGGAAGAGAAGCTCTGTGAAATCCCTCAAGAGTAATAAAAAAACACGTCGTATAAAACTGGCTATTTTCGCCGAGCACTTTTATTGATAATGCCCATAGGCGGTGTAGTACAGCAAAGGAAGGGTAATTTTTCATGCGGAATCTTAACCTCATTGTGTCACTTTGTCGATGTTTTACGGGATGAACGTAATGTCTTTTCAATTCTTACTTTTGCTTATCTTTTATTCCGTTCGGGATCCAGACACGGGAGATACATACCTATAGTACCCACTTAGGCAAACGTGTACGAGATGACGTGGGGTTCATCTTGCCCATATCCTTGGGATCAATATTGGAGACTGGGGCGTCCAAAAGATCCTTTAGTAGGGTTTTCAAAATATTGAAATATTCTAATGAAAGATCAATAAATTATTTTTAGTATGACAAAAGGTGGACAGATAGCTCTTAACTTTGTCTACATTAGATTGAATACCGTTTAAACTACGAGCATTCTCCCTGGGATATCATCTTGTAAGTAGGTACATGTTTCCCCTTTAGAGTGCTTTTCTGTAAAACTTCTGTTTAACTCAACTTCTTAATATTTATTCGCATAGGGTCGTTGCGCCCAACGAACTGTTTCATAAACATGCTGAAGATATTTTATTACGTTACGAGTACCGGAAAGTTGTATTTTATTTGCGAAAGGAAATATTAAAACGAGGTGGAAGTTAAGTATTCAAAACAGATTCTGATGAAACGCAGACGTTTGTAATGAAGTGTTTCTTTTTGTAAGCTTCTTATTTATTACTTCGCGAAAATAGCAACTGGCTCTGACTACGGCTGTTCTCGATTTAGGTAAAATTCTTAGAAACTTGTTAATGTCTTTGCTACTGTAGCCGTTATAACTAGAAAATAATTATATTATTAAGTAGCTATGAGAGCAGCGGTGGCCCAGTTGTGGCAGCCTTGACTTTTTAGGCGAATTACTTTGTGTAATTTAATTCATCACCGCTGCCCTCAAAAACGGTGAAGGAAAACGTCGTGAGGAATCCGGCATGTTCTAGAACAAAAAATTCGAAGAGATGTGACATCTACCAACCCTCTCTGGGCCTGCGTGGGGGATTACAGCCCACTCCCTCTCATTGAGAGCAGGCTTGTATCCTAGCAGTGGGAACATTATAGGCTGATGATGGTTAAGTAGCTACATAAAAAAGGTAAAAGGTAAAGTAGGTCCATGAATTGAAAATTTGGGAATACATAAAACAAAATAGAACAGTGGCATGAAAAAAATGGTAAAAAACACGATTTAAATTTTCGGAACAATATCAACACTATAAATTTAGATCACGAAGCCTTAACATAATCTTCATGAGTTGGGTCTAATATAAACACGGTATAACTCAAATTTTTATGACATCTAATGTGACACATAGGACATATACTTAGGTAGGTACAACCCTTGACCCTTCCATGATATGTTGGGTGCGGATGTAATGACGACGGATTCGTTGTACTGTGGAACTAACTCTTGTATCACAAGTTCACCTATTGTAACATACAGTTTCCGCTGTAACCCTATCAGCAGTTGTGCCCGTGAAATCGTAATCCCGCAGATGGGCTATTCCGCGAACAAACTGACTCAACGAGATTTCAGTGCTGCGCCAATTGTATTGTATTTGGTGATGTGAAATAACGGAACTATTGTTTAAAAAAAAATTTCCCTATATGGCCATGGCAGCTATACAGGGTTGGGAATTTCCATTGAATTCACGTTTTCCTAAGTGGATATAAAGCCATAAGTATTTACGTGTTAATGAAACACGTCTAAGAAAAATGTGTGGAAATTCACAACAAAAATAACCTCCATGTGGTATAATTACTGTAAATACTAGGATACGTTTGTTTATTTACGATAACGGTTCTAGCTCGATTTCTCTTGTTTGTTATGAATACACCAGCCGTATTTTTAAAATTGTGTATTTTCTTTTTCTTAATCGTCTCAGAGCAACAGCATACTAAAAGTTGTTAAAATTCCGTTCTTGTTTCAGAAAATGGCTGACGAAGGGCGTGATTCAGTGAAGAATGAGCCATGATCGATACGTCAACAGAAAATATGTACGGTATCAAGTTATTCGTAACCAAAGATTTTAAGCAGAACAATGTATGGGGGTCTTTTAACAAGACGGAGGCGGTCGGCGAGAGTGCTGTCAATGTGTCAAGAGTGAATCAGACAATATACTCGCTCAGTGATGACGAGTACATATTCGATCGAACGGATGTTCGAGCCATATTCATTACGCTGTATACGATCGTGTTCTGTTGCTGTTTCTTTGGTAAGTAAATACATTTTTAGCCAGTTTCCTTTTGAGATCCAATCTTTGATGTTATACTTATCTGCTTAGAGCGTACTTTTGTTAATCTTGTAGATGCGTACATCTTGGGAATAGATCGAGTCATGTGTCGTAAGAGGTCACTTAGGGCTTAAATCCAGACAGACGGAAAGCTCAATTGCCCTAACAGTGACAAGACACAGACAGACGTTCAATAAACCACAGTCAGTAAATACAAGGGAAAAAGCCTTGACGTTCCAGAATGGATGAGTCTGCTTTGATAAAATAGTTGGAGAAGATACTATAGATGGCGCTAGACATCCTTTATAGCTCAGTCTCTTTCCCACACTGGAATAAGAGTAAAACAATACTGCTTTAAGACGTTATGGTAGGCCAAAAGCTTTCTGTTTTTTAAAAATGGATAAACAATGAGACCTGAAAAAAATGATGCACGAAATGTACCTAAATATATAATACATAGATGTACATAATATCAACCTACTATTTTACCGTTTCCGTCAAGTCGAACGAGTCCACACACCCTTTTCTCGAAGCAACCTACTTTTCAGCATCGTGTAATTTAGAACACTGCCACCCGTTACAACCATCTTCAATTTTAACGTGAACAACATAATCTAATTAGAATTTTGTTGCTTCAATACATGGAAATGAAACATTATCTTACAATTAATTCTTCTTCGGAAATAAGATCTTGTTTCGTTTGCAGGAAATATTGAATAAACATAATATCACGCTGTAATAAGGTAGGTAAGCCCATTGCTAAAAAATATCTGGTGGAAAACCTCAATCATTTCGTCATTTCAACCCAAAAGACGTCCACTGCTGGACATAGGCCTCCCCCGAGTGTCGCCACATTGACTTTTTGGGGGTTTTTGCCATAATCGCCACGCTCGGCAGTCCGGTTGGCGATCGCAGTACGGTTGTTACAAAAGCACAGAGAACGCTGCTGTCCATTCTCTGGCTAGTCCCTTTGTCGCCTCTTACGACACCCACGGCAAGATATGGGATGGTGCTATTCTTTACGTCCAACACCATACAGGGAAAAACTCAAAATCACTTTGCAACTACTAGACCAATTATGATTGTTATTTTATTTATTTATTTCTATTGACAAAAGGTAAGAAAACTTATATACTAAGCCACACGAAACCGAAGCAATGAAGCAGTTTTCTTGTGAGGGCAAATCCTGAATAACTTGTGTAAAGGAAATTTAAAAAAAAAACTTTTTAAGCGCTTCTCTAAGGAACGTTCTTCGAAATTAAAAGTTGGCCAGCCTTATATTTCCGGTGTTTTCGTGCTCTGTAGATTTTCGTCAAGTCAAAGAGCAAGACATTTTCTCATTTTGCGGGTGGTGGTAATTGATTACTTTTAAATAGCTTAGGGATTTGGAATTCTCGCCGTTTCTTGTAAGCTTTGTTTATGCAGATGCTTCCTTAAATAAAGCTTCTTGTTTTACTGACAGGCTCTTTGTTGGCCAAAGTTAAAAATCTTTAAAAATTAGACTTTTAAGCGTAGATTGACTAGATTTATATTTCAGTTAGTTCTGAATGGTGTCGGACGTTAAGAATAGCACCATCCCATATCTTCCCGTGGGTGTCGTAAGAGGCGACTAAGGGACTTTCCAGAGAATGGGCAGCAGCGTTCTCTGTGCTTTTGTAACCACCGTACTGCGATCGCCAACCCGCCTGCCAAGCGTGGCGAGTATGGCAACACCCCCCAAAATGTCAATGTGGCGACACTTGGGGGAGGCCTATGTCCAGCAGTGGACGTCTTTTGGGCTGAAATGATGATGATGATGATATTTCAGTTCAGAAGTTTGCGTACTGTGTGTTCAGCACAGTGCACACACATTAGCACTGCAAGCTTCATAACTCATAGCTACACATATCAGTACAAATTAAGTAAACACTCATCAATTATGTCCTTGTACGTTGACATCATTAACATGTCGAATATATTCCCGGTACGAACGTGTTTTAAGTAATTACTCGATTAAGTACTTAACATTAAAATTACTAACGTAACGATTCGAGTATTGACATACTCCAAACACGGATCCGTATTGGACGCAAATCTGTTCGATATAGGTACCTTAGAAGTAGCTAAAATACTAAATATATGCATACAGATACATACATAATTTCAGGATATTTGTACATTAATACATAATATTGAAGTATTCTGAACTCTATTGATACCCAGAGATATATGCCGCCGGATTTAGACTGCCTCTTTTATTAGCTATATGTATTGTACCTAGATCAACGAGGTTCAGCAGAAGATCCTGGAATTGATTTATAAATATCTTATTGTGAAATAAACGAGTGTTCTCCAAAATATGGTTCATGATTCTGGAATAGAACGCTATTATGTTTGCTGAGAACAGTTTGCTGTTCTACCTAAAGTAGGTATGGCGCTTAGTCTGTTCATATAACTAAATAAGTGCCTAAAGAGAGGAAAAATCGGGCACATTGTCTTCTTGTGAGTTTGTCTTAAAACATTTCGGGCTCGTTTCTCAGAATGATATCAAGCTTTTCCTCAACAACTGCTACTATCTGTCTCAAATATGTTTTGCTACTTATAATTCTAGCATTTAATGCAAAATTGACGTGGGAATTAAAGTTTTCGAAAACGTGCTCGTAACTTCTATGAGTTGGGCAATAAATTGAGTGATTTTGTTTTCAGAAGTACTTTACCGGTCGTCACAGAACAGTTGTATTTAATGTTTTTTTTTCGCGATTTCGCTGGTAGTCTCATGGGGAAAGTTATTCAGTTTTGTAAGGACAAGAATTTTAAAGAAGTTAAATATTCGAAAGCGCAGTTTGAGGAATGTAAAAGGATAATCATTTTAAATACTTATAGAAAGTGCCTAAGTAAGGGAGGTTCAATGGGTAATTTAGGTACCCGGTCGATTTCAATAACGGTTTTTAATAAAAATATTTCATTTTAATCACTGTTTGCCCTACAGCCTCGGGCTAAACCGGAAATATCGGAAATAAACCGTTTATACCGTAGCTAGTTTATGTATTCTTTTTCTTTTAATGGAGCTACAAAATATACATATTTTTTAAGCATTTTTATTTTAATAATATACATGGATTATGAAGCATGAGACATTATAATTGAAGTTTTCAATAATTGTTTTTCTTTTTGTATGAGCAAAGGCTTTTGGTCTGTGGTTATCGATTATTTACTAGTAGAGATTATTTAATTAATCTTTACTTTGCGTTTTAATTGAATTATGAAACGAAACTATTAATGTGGTTTTGTTATTACCAATTATTAATTTAGTTAAACAAACTCGAATGAAATCAGTTTCAAATAATACGTACTTAAGTTAAATAAAAGATACTTTCTATTTGTAGTTAGAATTCATATCTTTAACCTATAAGAGCAAGCAGTTCTCAAATATACCTTATATTTGAGAACTGCTTGCACAGATTTCCAATATGAAGACAGTTCCATAAGGTAGGGTTACCATTAAAAAGAAAATCCTGTCCTGACAATAAGCTAGACTGATTTTATTGAATAAATATTTCCCTGACTGCCTCGTCGGTCTAGTGGCCGCAAGTGGGAATGCTGAGCATGAAGTCCTGGTTTCAATTCCCGGATCGCGCAAAATGTTATTCGATTTTCTTTCATAAACTTCGCAGTGGTAACTACGGAGTCTGGATTGCTGCGATAAGCTCACCCGCTAATACATTGGGGCTTAAACAAAACTGGCGAAATGTGGGTGTCCTATTAGGTATATCTTTGCCTAAAAATCATGGGAATAGTCGGAAAAAATATTCCCACTAGTTCTATCGTAGAACTGTTTAGTATTACTAGTGGGAACAACCCAACCTTTGTTATGTTATGTTATGTATAGTTTGATGATTTTGTTCCGTTAGACACGGTCATCATGTGGGCAGAACATGGGTTTCGTGCAATGAAAACACACACTACACACGGTACACTGCTTTTATCGAACTAACAAATTACAATCCAACACAATAACACTAGGCACCATGAATCGGGTTACAGTTTCGGGAAGTCTTGATTCCGCCGCGATCAGACACTGACTGTGCTCCCCGCAGCGAGCTCGAAACATCACGACTCTGTAGTAAGCGCGCTTAGGTGTGGGGTAGACTGGTAAGTAGGTCACTTGATGCAACCTTTGGCGCGCTTTCGATTCATTTTCTGTCCGTACTATTGACCGGATCCGACATATATTTTAACAAGTACCAAAATTAAAAACCGGACTAGTGTGAGGACTAGGACTCGCCCACCGAGGGGTCCGTACAAGTTCACTTTTGTTATGCGCGCTAATTAAATCATAAAAATAAAGAATCTGTTTTTTTTATGATTTAATTATAAATGTATAATAGTTTTCGGATTATTTCCTGTACTTGTAGTAGAAGACGATATTACTTAACTCAAAATTCATAGTTCTAGGTCAACGGCAAGTACCCTATACGTTTGATTTCCGTTTCTTACGGCAAATAACCGTATTTTTTTTTACGTTAAGTTAGAAGTATGTTTTTTGTAGCTTCAAGGGACTGTAGTTCAGAATAAATAGTTTTAACTTCAACTCGATACCTCCACGCGCTCCTGAGATAAAAGGTCTAGCTAGACAGACAGACAGACGGACAGCAAAGTGAACCAATAAGGGTTCCGTTTTTTCCTTTTGAGGTACGAAACCCTAAAAACGAGAAACATAATTATAATTACTATGACTAGACTTCTTATTGAGAGCTTAATATCCAATTATTCCTAGCTTACTTCTGTTTCCACTATTATTTCGCCGTCACGTATTTTATTTCCAAACCGTTCAAGCAAATTTTACTAAATTAGCGACAATTTAACTGTCTGCTACCTTCTATTTCGAGTGTTATTTGGTAACATCTATTTCTAACAATTTAATTTCTGTTTAAAATGTATTTATATTTGTACCTAATTCGCAACGGAGATTTATATATTTAATCAACCAATTTGTTAATTGATCTGAAAGAAAGGGTCAACTATTTGAAGTTATCTGTACAAAAGTCAACCTAAAACATGAAATCGAAATACGACATCCGAGTACCTACCTAACTAGAAAAGAAACTAATTGGAAGTTTTATATGAGCCTGAAGCTCTTCTTTTTTAAATTATAACGCTTGATTTTCATACAAAAATTGAAAATTTGTGATGTTTTGTTGATTTTATATCAGGCCTGTAATCCCCAAAGGGTTAGGGAGAGGTTTATATATATCACGTTCTCGAAAACAGCTATAACAATTTCGATAAAAGTTGCAATTTAGGGGTTTACTCGGGCAAACATCAATCTTGCTAGGTTTTCTTATTTTTTCGAAAATTGGTTTTCTCTATTTTCCCCCGAGCAGAGCTCCGTCGCCTAGGTACTTGGTATATGTACGAAGCATTTACCAACAACTAAATACCTATTAATTTACTCTTTACCTAGAATCTTTCGAACAAGTAACATATTGAAATATTCCAATAAGATTATTTGTTATGTAGGAATTTAATGAAATTTAAATTAATCCGTGAAATGAACGCTTTCAATTAATTGATTTAGCAATGATATTATGCCTGTTATTGCTACAAAATAGACAGGAAAATCAACCTCATTATAAACGGAACCAATATTTCAATAATGAATACAAATATTCGTTGAATTAATGATTATAATGGAAATTATCTGTAATGAGCATAAAGTTTTTTAGAATGGAATAGAATCACTTTTATTTATGTTATTACATTGTACTTTAAAGTCTTTAATAAATAGGGTTAACGATCTTAAATGTTTCGCTATATACTGGCATACATACACTGGATAAGATTGTTTATTTGCACGAAGCAGAACATGCTAAGCGTAAAACAATTTACATATGTCTAGAAAGAGGCGAATCAATTTGAAATTCTCATTATTCGATTGAAGCTCGCTCAGATACAAGTAAAAGACTATTAAGTCCAGTGTTGCCAACACGGATTAAAAAAAGGCATAGGCCAGATAAGAAAATTATGTAGAATTAGTAAAATTTGGACTTGGAAAGTTCGTATATCTACGTACTTTCTTATGATATGAAGAGGCTAGGGCAGGCGAAACAGAAAATAAATTAATGTTTTGTCATAAAATTTATTTCAATGATTCCTTATCATTCCTATAAGTGTTTTGTTCATAATGCAGCTTCCTTTTTTTTGGTGTGTAACATTCCGTTCTTCATCACTGTCACTGCTTAATTTCATAATTCAAATCAATTAAACTGAGAAAAATATCGCAAGTTAACAAATCAAAATATTATTTTTTATCTGACTAAAGGGAGGGTTATGTTTTTAGGATAAGATTCACTTGTTTACGGCGTAATGAGACGTTTCGTTTTACTCACTGACATGACATGAGTTAAGTCAGAGTCACAGCTCTATGGAATGCACACTTTGTCTTGTTCTGTGGCGAGGCGACTGTTCGTTAGTATAAATCGGGACGTTTATTGACATTTTTTGCGAAGAACTGGAAATTATGGTCATTCAGCCTACAAGTCACTTTAATTTGCAAATTGGTAAAATTTAATAAAAAAAATACGTAGATTCTGGGACTGAAGATCGAAGGTTTGCAGGTAAGGCCTAAAATACGTAGATACGTAGATCTACTTAAAAAGACGTAGAGTTGGCAACTCTGATTATGTCCTCAGTTGTGTGCACATTGGGCACAGTGAGCACTAGCGGGTAGCGACTATTGCATTGTTAGCTTGCACACATTCGTTCAACGTGCTTGCAAATTGTTTCATTAGAGCGACGAGAACATGGTTGTGGCATGACCTGAATATGGGCACCTGCTTTCTTTGAAACAAAAAAAAAATGAAGAAAAAAGAAGAATGAAGAATGAAGAATGAAGAATGAAGAAAAAGAAGAATGAAGAATGTTGTAACTAAAAGTTTTATTGGACTCTTTTGCGAATAACAATATACCACGAGTAATCACCAATCCAATCTCCAAAGGTGATAACTACGCTATTTCATTGTGCCTCAATTTTTTGATGCGAACGCTTCAATTTATTAAATTTCATGTTGATTCTCGTTCTGATCCTGCCTGTCCCTTTGCTGTCGTCCTCTAGCGACGCCCTACACCGAGGAGCTCGTACGCCACAGGGTTTTCTTAGCGTGTAGTCGCTTATAAGTTTTTTGCCCTGGCAGGATACCTTACACTCACGGCAACCCCAGGATAGTCAGGTCAAGCAAAACGCCAACCTCTTAGGTTGAACTACTTGATGCCACTCACAAAAAAAAGTGTACAGGGCCTTTTAAAACTTTAATGAAATACGACTGTTTCGATCAAATAACAAAATATTCTAAAATTCAATACAAACAGAATCGTAAAATCACAATTGTTATTTATTCCCACAGTCTATTTATTATAATTAATGTGAAAGCTTTTGGAATTACAATCTTCGCTGTCTGTATTAACAGTTAATATTGGTTAATGGATAGGTATTGATTGTGATACAGACAACGGATCGCCTTATTATTTTTCTATTTTAACGGGTCTTTCATCTGATAAATAACGCTTCTGACGACAATTTATGAGACCCATTTAGCTAATTAGCTTGAGAATTTTATCGATGTATTCTAAGATACTAGGTATTTATGTTTTTTTAATATGTTGTCGTTTAATAACGAGAACATATTAATTTCGAGTTTTTTTACGCTAATGCGTAAAAAAAAACTTAATAGAAATCGGTTCATCCGTTCAGGAGCTATGTTGCCACAGAAACAAAGATACGCTTCAATCTTATAACAACCTTCTTTTTTGGTCGGGGTATAAAAATGAGCACGACCTTGTTAAAATGAATTACGGTATATACAGAAGTATTCTATGGTAATTTATAATGTTTGTTACAGGTAACTTGCTGGTTATCCTCGTGGTTACACTATCGCGGCGCCTGCGCTCCATAACCAACTTCTTTTTGGCGAATCTGGCCGTGGCAGATTTATGTGTTGGCGTGTTTTGTGTCTTCCAAAATCTTACTATATATCTTATACCAAGGTGAGTGAATCGTAGCATCTGGTAAACAAAGCTTGTAAACAGACCGTGCGCTTAAAAACACCATGTTGAATGAATTAGTGCGTGTTGGAGGGCCCGACCCGATCGTGTAAAAATAATGGAAGCGCTGAAAGGCGTTGTGGTAAATGTAGTGTATTTTGTTGCTATCAACTGCTGCGTACGTGAGATAGACATGTCCTTAGTAGGAAGTGAATTTTAGTAACATAACATTACGCCTGTAATCCCCGAAGGATTAGGCAGAGTTGTACCTAATAGTACACCCACATTTCGCCAGTTATATTCAAGGTCCATGTAATAGGGGGCGATCCTATAGCCATAAACCGGGCACGAATTCAGACTCCGTGGCTGCTACTGAGAAAAACTCAATGACAGTTTGCCCGACCCGGGAATCGAAACCAAGGCCTCATGCTCAGCAGCCGCGCTTGCGAATTTTAGTATGTCACAAATAATATCTCAATTTCGTGAGAGATGCGACAAAATTGCAATTTCTTGGTAATGACATAGGTAGGTATGTCGTTTCTGTATAATTTCCCCTGTATATAACCTATGCATATACACTCAGCGTCACAAAAATCGCACCTCTCCGAAAATAAGTTTCAAGCAAGTCCCGCCATCAACGTATGCATTAAACCCTATTAATATTGGTATCAATTGAAAGTATGTTTAACGACCTTTAAATTAACAACAGTTAGAATTCCTAAACACAACAGATCTCATTAGCGCGTAACGTTAAAGAAAATGTTGTCAAAATACGCATTACAACGGCCACTAATTGCACCTCCCTACAAGGGTATAAAACGGGCGACCCGGGTCAAATGTGAGTCATTCGCTATCCAACCTTTGAAGTGAACACACGTGAACAGCTGCAGCAAGAAAAATACCCCAGAAGATGGATACCACAGCAGATGAAGCCGCTCAAGTCATTGCACTACTGCAATCAGGGATGCGGCAATGTGATGTTGCTCGGCAACTGAACTTGAGTCGTTTTTCCGTTCGACGAGTGTTCCAACGCTTCCAAGAGACTGGTGGCTATATCCGAAGACGTGGATCTGGAAGACAACGGTGCACATCCGAAAGAGACGATCGCTTCATTGTTTCAACGTCTTTACGTAATCGGTTCTCCAATGCTGTTGAGCTGCAACAACAACTGCGATCAGCTCGCAGAACTTCTGTCAGCGTCTCCACGATTAGAAGAAGAATGAAGGAGAAGAAAATTGCAGCTCACAGGGCTGCTACAGGGCCAAAATTGACTGCACAGCATAGGAGAGACCGGTTGCAATTTGCCCGTGACCATGTGGATTGGACAATAGACCAATGGAGGGCTGTACTCTTCTCGGATGAGACGAGGGTGTGTCTTTTCTGCAACGACAGGCGTAGAAGAGTGTACAGGAGGCAAGGGGAACGATTCGCACAAGCCTGTATTCAAGAGACAGTGGAATACGGGGGTGGCTCGTGCATGTTCTGGGGCGGCATGTCAATCGACGGCAAAACGAACCTTGTGTGTGTTTCTCGGACTGGAAGTGCTCGCGGGCAAGGGTCGCTGACTGCTCCTCGGTACATAACAGAGATCTTAGAGGAGCAGGTTGTCCCTTATGCGGGTTTTGTTGGCAGTGGGTTCACGTTAATGCACGATAACGCCCGCTGTCACACCGCATTAATTGTAAGAGACTACCTGCAAGAAGTTGGGATCCCTGTTATGCGCTGGCCGGCGCGAAGTCCAGACCTGAACCCTATCGAGCACCTTTGGGATGAACTGAAACGGCGAGTACGGGCACGTGATCCTGCCCCTACCACTCTCCAAGACCTCCAAGATGCCGTCGTTGCAGGATGGGACAACATTCCTCAAGAGACTGTTGTCACATTAATTAGGTCCATGAGAGAACGCATGGAAGCTGTCATCAGAGCTAGGGGGGGTAACACTAGGTTTTAAGTTGATTTTATGGACTTTTTTAAAATTTTCACTGTTAAAATAAAATTTAAGTTTTTAATCATTTGCATTAGCGTGTTTTTTTTATTCCCTGGCAAACAAAAAACCAAATTTATTGATTTATTCTGAAATTTAAATAAATTGCCTTTCCAATGATACCTGATAGTCATGTGTGTACCATTGATTAATAGGGTTAAAATGACTTTGAAGGGAATTCTTAAAGAGGTGCGATTTTTGTGACGCCGAGTGTATTAGCTTTGACCTGCATGGTCACATAAAAACTTGTGCGTATCATGTTACACGTACGCAAGTAAACAAGGTCTAATGTCGAACGCGTGTCCGTTTAATTAATCCCAAATTAACGTATTGTTTACGTTTCGTTAATAGCGTTGACTTTATACTTTTTTCATAATTCGGACGCAGTTACCCTATATAAAAGTTTAAAACTGAAGCTGTAAAGTTAAAACAAAAGTAAAGTTGGCAACACCTCGTAAAAAAGAAAAACATTTAATTAAAACTTTTTTACTCGTTTTTAAAGTAGCTGATGTTGATAAATCGGTAAGAGCCAAAATTGGTCTGGCATGAAGATTAGATTATCCTTTCAATTAGTAAATCATTTTCTTTGAAATAAATTAATCCTGCTGGCTTAAATTCAACATTGAGGTGGCGGTAAATTAAGTTACATTTAATACTCACGTACTTAGCTTGGGTGATACTTAAATAAAATGGAATTGGTAATATTCGGGACGGTTGGTGCCTACAAATTATGACAAAGCATTTTTTCTAAAGCATCCTTCACAGGGACTTAGGTACCTTCTTCCGGATCTTGCGAATTCTACAGAATTTTTCCCCGATATTCCTAAAATTGTTGGTAAAGTGAAGGAAATAAGAGGTTTTGAATGTTAACAATTGATACGGATGATATTGACAGAGAGCGGGCGGAGGGTGTGTTGGTGTAGGGAAAATGATTTATTGTGTCACAATCAGCACCGCTTTAACACGCTAGTATACGTGGGACACTCAGAAAGTTTTGCGAAACTAAAAAAAATTGTTCTATACGTACATATATTTTTATTAAATCTTTTCAAAGTACTTTCCACCAGCCTCTATACAAAGATTCATGCGCCTAAACCAGTTTTCAAAACACTTTTTCCAGTCCGCCGCAGACACCTCGTTTACAGCCTGCTCGAACCCAGCCAGCGCATCTTCCGGCGACGAAAATTGTATCCCTTTGAGCTGATTTTTTATTTTTGGGAATAAAAAGAAGTCACACGGTGCTAGATCAGGGCTGTAAGGAGGGTGACCCAGGAGTTTGACTGGCGTGCTGTCCAGGAAGTCCCTCGTTTTGAGTGCGGTGTGCGCAGGTGCATTGTCGTGGTGGAGCAGTAGCCCGCGGAGCCCTGTGTTTGGTCGCTTGTTGCTTATAACAGAGAAAACTTCTGGCAAACATTTGGAAGTATACCATTCGGCATTAATGCTTCTTTGATCCCGTAAGGGAATTGATACCAAGTGGCCAGTCAAATTAAAAAAGCTAGCGATCAAAATCTTACCCCCGCTTCTAGATCGCTTCACTTTGGTAGGCGTTGGCTCATTTTGAAACACCCAAACAGTCGACTGGCGCTTGGTTTCTGGGTCGTATTGATAAATCCAGGACTCATCACCTGTAACGATGTCGTAAACACGCCGAGACGAGCCTGCTTCAAATTTGTTAAGCATATCACGGCACCATTCCACCCGGGCCTGCTTCTGAGCATCGGTGAGGTTGTGCGGCACCCAGCGTGATACTATCCTCCTCACGCGAAGATGGCTGTGTAGAATCTCGTGAACGCTTCCCGATCCAATCTTCAATATGTGTTGAATCTCCTGATATGTAATTCGCCTATTGTCTTGGATTAAATTTTTCACTGCTAGCACGTTTTCTTCGGTAACAGCCGTCAAAGGGCGACCGCTTCTTTCGTCATCCCCCAAAGTTGGTCGACCGCGCTTGAATTCGTTATACCAACGATACACGGTTGCCTTGGAAGGGCCTTCATCCATGAATGCCATTTGAAGTCTATCGTACGATTCATCCGGTTTCAGGCGACACTTGAAATCGTATAAAATCATAGCTCTAAAATGTTCCCGGCGCAGATCCATATTTCAGTGAGACACAATACTTTGAATTAACTCGCAAAAAATGTGGAGGGAAATTTTGAAATTGGAACTTACTTATTTTTACTTATAAATAATCATATTTTCGAAAAACATAATAACTGGCCAGTCTCCCATATATAAAAACTTTTTTTCGCAATACTTTCTGAGGGGCCTGGTACATAATAATATAGGTGTTTACCGAAGAGTCAGACAGAAGGATATGAGGCCAGTAATTTTCCTAATGTAATACAGAACCTCTTTTAATAGAAAAAAGGAAGGAGCTTTGCAACAGAATCTACGCTCGGTCCAGACCATGTAAACTCTTTTGCAAAAAAAACGGGCTCTGTAGATTTTTTTGCTCTACTTCAATGAAGAAGAACAAGAAAGAGGTTTTATTAATTTGACAATGTATTGGCATGTTATTTGAAGCATCATGGCATAATTCTTTACGTTTCAAATTTAAATTTTGAAATTAACAAAAGAAAAATATTGATTATTGTAGATAATTGTAAAATTGCTTTACTAATGGCGCGAATTGCTGAAACGATATTTTTACTGATAACTAAAATTTTAAAACTCTTTGGAAATTTTCTGCAAATAAAACAATTTAGTCTTTCTTTTTACATTAAATACCACTTTTTGATATGAGTTATAAAGCGATAAGGGCCGGTAAAATTATAGCCTACTTGAAGAAGGTTGTTCGCAAACTTACGTGTCTCAGCGGCTAAATTTGAGCGGTTCAACTGTCCAGAGGTCTTGGCAATGGTATCAAGAGACCGCTTTGGTCAAAAGCAGACCCGGTTCGGGAAGAAAACGATGCACAGAACCAAGAGATGACCGCGTTTTGGAGAGTCAGGCGTTGCGGAATCGTCAAGCGTCAAGTGTGGACCTGAAGAAGAGCCTTGAAGAAGTAAGAGGAGTAGAAGTTAGCTTGTGGACGGTCAGGACGAGGCTTTTGGCTGCCAATATCAGGAGTTACAGCCCGGCTCGGGGCCCTAAATTACTCCGTGAGCATCGTCTTGCTCGACTTCAGTTTGCTCGAAACTGTGCTTCATAGACTCTGGAGGACTGCATGAATAAAGTATTATTTTCTGAAGAAGCTAGAATCTCTTTGTGCGGAGAGGACCGACGCCGGCGAGTGCTGCGAAGACCACGGGAACCCTATGCGGAAGTGTGTTTCTAAGAAATCACTCCTCATGGCGGAATATTTTCTCTCCGTTATGTTTTGGGCAGCAATTAATTCGACGCAGCGTACGGAGTTAGTTTTCATAGGAAATGGAACATTAAATGCACACCGGTACATAATGGAAGTTCTAATTCAATATGCACAACCCTCATTGACTACACTTGGGAAAGATTCCATTTTTATGGGCGACAATGCTCGCCCGCACCTTTCTGGCAACGTGGAGCGTACATGCAAGAAGTGGGATCCGTCGTTTAGATTGGCCAGCTCGAAGTCCTGACCTCAATCCAATTGAGCATGTCTGGGATGTTCTAAAGAGACGGGTAAGATCAGTGCAACCTGCACTACAAAACATCAGGGAGCTAAAAAGAGTCATTGCAGAAGAGTGGGAACGTATTCCTCATAACGTTATTAAAAACATCGTGGAAAGAATGCCCAGTAGGATTCAAGCTGTGATTTTGGCAAGAGGAGGTCACACTCGTTATTAGGTTTTTACATTTGTAACTTTATTTAGTTAAAAAAGTAAAACAAAACTTCTTGTCTTTATTGCCGACCACTTCTTATTGTTTGGCCGTGTACATCGGTTAACAGAATTAATCGATAAAAAAAAATTGCCAAAATTTCGCTTCACGCGTATAAATTTACACGATTATAAGTATACAGAGCACGTCAAATAATTAAATTTCATTTAATTAACTCAAATCGACCTTACAACGTAAATTTCCTTAGGTGCCCGTTTTTTTTGCTAAAGAGTGTACCTAGTTCTTTACCACGTAATAAAATACTGATAGTGAAGCCTATGTCATACCACTGCTGAGGAAAATCCAAAGACCACACCATAAGAGTTTTTGCAATTTATCAACCTTTTTTTGTTCTTAAAATAGGTGTCCTTGCCACTGGGTAAATCAATGAAAATTGAGGATCAAACCCTCACTGGTCCAGAAACTTGCTTCCAGCATTTATAGCCAAAACTACAGATCTCCTAAATGGAACTCAGTGTTGTTTTGCGCTACAAACAACAGCCACAAATCCAGCCACTAGTCATGTTGAGAGATTGGTTCGGCCTTCAGCGGGACTCCGAAATATTAAAGGATTACGTTTCGTGAGAATACGTGGCTGGCAATCCTAACGAATGACCCAGCGCGTGATGATTGATGACTGTTGACCGTGTGCTAGCATAACATGTTAAAATGATTGAAACCAAAATAATTAATCTTATTTCATTGATTTAGAAACAAACAGAGGTGTGAAGTTTGTGGTTTATATGTGGCAGATTAATATAAAAAAAGTCTGCTTTGTAAAGTGTTGTGTCTGTATTACCTTGGGAAGATACTAACTAAAAGCTTACCTGTGTGAAGGTCTCGTTCTAATGACCGATGAGTCATATTAACACCCGGTTCCCGTAGGTTATACTGTGTAAGCCTAAAGATAAATGGTACCCACTGCTTCTTAGCCTCAGCTATTTGAGATTTGACATTTTATTGTTTGAAAAATCTTGATCTCTAGCCTAGTTATTGCGGATAAAGCATTTGTGGATTTTAATTTAGGGAATGGATAACTAAATGAAATGAATGATTGTGAAGTGGGTCTAACGAAGTGGATCGGATCCACTTTAAGTTCGTAAAGACCCGTAAATAGAATAATATCCTCCTTATATGTGTAGAAATTATAGAAATGGGCTTAACGCCCACTTTGTAACCCATTCAGTTGAATGAGTATAATATGCTCGATTCGTTCAAAATGTTATCAACAATTTCCAGCAATGGATTCTTATACGATAATAACGGATTCATATAATAATTTGTTGTATATTTTCAGTTATAATAAAAATATTGAAAAGGGGCTGTATTGCCTAATTGGTGTAGGTGGGTTTGTGGAATAGCCAGAAATAAATTAACAACTTAGGTAATCTAACGTAAAGGAGGATCTCCATAATAACGGTCACACAAAATGTCGGTCCGAAAGGGATTTCCTTGATCGCATCGCTTGATAAACAGATTGCCGACAGCAGTTAGTAATTAAGTACTATTAAAAATAAAGCTTAGACTGATTAATCCAAGAAGTATTTTACGCCATTTAGGTAGTGGTAAACAGGAAAATCTATTGTTACGCAATTGAAAACAACAATTGATTTGATATTGGTGTTTGCCTATGGCTTCATAAGAAACTTAACTAAAATTTCGCAAAGCAATAAGATCTGGCGATAAACTCAACATCGAAAATTCAGCAATTGGTTAATGTTTATTTCTGTTTACAGCTGGGTGTTTGGCGACTTCCTGTGCAAGATGTACCAGTTCGTTCATTCGCTGAGCTACACGGCGTCGATATTCATACTAGTGGTGATATGCACGGAGAGATACTTCGCTATTATACACCCCATCACTTGCAAACAAATCCTCACTTCGACGCGGCTCAGGGTAAGATTCAATGTGTCACAGCCTCACAAGCGGACGGCGAACGCGTCGCGAGGGAACGATTTCATTTGAATTGACTTCCTCAATTCCCCGGCGGATTCCCGGATAGGTCGGTGTTTTCCCGGAACCTTATAAATTGGTAGAGCATTATTCAGGTCGACAAATGCCGTCGTTTTCGCGTCACTGTTCGCCGTAACGTCGTGATATTGAAATAGCTTAATACCTATCGTAACTTTGATGCTTTAATTATAGTATCTACCAATTTGTTAATTGTGTTAAAGGCCGGAACCTACCTAATGAGTTTGTTTGCTAAAGATTCTCCACTAGAGAACGCGGATTGTTAATCACTAGGTACTCGTTAAAGTAATTTTTAACGAAAATTGATCAATCGGTAATTGATACCAACAAGACAAAACACTCAAAATTTTACAGCTAGGAAATTCTTGAGACCGGAATGAAACAATTAGAGCAAACTGGGCTGAACTTAATTGTCAGTTATCTATCTTTTACATTCAAATGATTGAACAATCTTCAAAATAACGAGACAAAGAAAAAATAAAATAACAAAATAACACTGTGCTTTTCATTACGAATACAAGGAAAGTAAAAATAAAAACATGAATAAACTAAAGAAAAAATGAGTAAATTTTATTTCGAATTGCTGCTTTACCGCCTGTTTTGTTTTTTTTTTCTGTGGCCCGCCAGCTATTCAGCCATTATTTTTCATTTTCATCATTGCAAAAATGGTAAATATTTTGCCCAACTCTATTTTTGAAATTGTTGAAACTAAATTATAATGAAGTAGTTAAAAAATATATATTCTTTAATCAATACTTAACTTTAAGTTATTTCTATTTTACATCGTGGCTGCATAGAAAGTTGGAACATGGTTCAATAAACATGTGTAAATAGAACTAGTTTTTTTTAATAATTTGACATCTGTCAGTTGAAAGCGATTCAAACAATTTTCTTATATATATTCTTACAATAGTCTTCAAATCATTGCACCGTTTATTCATTGTGCAGAATAGTTACAGTACTGATGACTACATTTGTGTCAATTGTTTATTTAATTGTTCTTAGTTTTATTTTTACTTTTGTATAGATTCTTTTTCATTCATATTTTTTTGTGAATGTTTTGAACATTGTAGGCTTTGTAATTTTTTTTTTTTTTTTTTTCAGCTTCATCTTTTTCTACCTTTTGTAGTAAGCGATGACTTATTGTCGGGCCTACGCTGTTCTCTCATACTTAAGTACTAGCGCTGTAACATCCAAATATTGTAGAACCAAATGATTTTAATAGAGTAACCATGGAGTTTCTTGCCGGTTCTTCTCCATAGGAAACGACCAACCCGAACCGTGCCTCTTCTGTTGACGTTTTATAAGTGCCCATGTAGGCCTATGTAAAATAAAATATTTTGATTTTGATTTTGATTTTGATTCTCCCTAGGGATGAAAAGTATTACTTTCATCCCGCTCCTCCGGCTACTTCAGACCTACTTTCATAGTATCATCATCATCTGCCTAGCCTTTTTCCCAAACTATCTTGGGGTCGGCTTCCAGTCTAACCGGATGCAGCTGAGTACCAGTATTTTACATGAAGCGACTGCCTATCTGACCTCCACAACCCAGTAACTGGGTAATACGATACCCCTTGGTAAGACTGGATGTCAGACTTTTAGCTTCTGACTACTCGTAACGACTGTCAAAGATCTACAAATGACAGCCGGGACCAACGGCTTAACGTGCTTTCCGAGGCACGGAGGAAACTCGATATGTAATTATGGTCACAATCCACAGACCAACCTCGGCAAGCACGGCTTAACCTTAAAGATCGACCTGGGCGGCTGTTATTATTTAGCCACGAGCTCCTCATGAAAAAACATTTTTTATTACTCATACTCTTAAAGTAGGTCTAGAATCGCTTTCAACTGACAGATGTCAAATTATAAAAAAACTAGTTCAATTTCACGTTTTTATTGAACCATGTTCCAACTTCCTATGCAGCCACGATGTAAAATTGAAATAACTTAAAGTTAAGTATTGATTAACGAAAAAATATTTTTTAAATAACTTTATTATAATTTAGTTTTAACAATTTCTTTAAAATAAGAGAGTTGGGCAAAATATTTACCATTTTTTCAATGACGAAAATGAAAAATAATGGCTGAATAGCTGGCTGGCCACAGAAAAAAAACAAAACAGGCGGGAAAGCGGCAATCCGAAATAAAATTTACAATTTTTTTCTTTAGCTAATTCATGTTTTTATTTTTACTTTCCTTGTATTAGTAATGAAAAGCACAGTGTTTACATCGGGTTAAAGACTTATCTAATCCCTCGAACTATTGGCGCCCTCACTTCGTTCAGGCGCCAAACCCCGTCTCGGGACTGCATAAGTTACTTTCACCCCTGGGGTAACAATGTACTATTGAATTTAGAACAAGCACGAATTATACGTACATACTGAAAATTTCTGGATCACCACTTACAATAGAAGAATGAAAAAAAAAACAATTAAGGAATTCCAAAATGGGAGCATGTAATTTTTTAATTTGCGAGACTGTCATTTGTATCTTCATTGTAACGTCCTTGCAAAAATCAAAACGCTGTGGCTGTCAACAAGAGAGTTGCCAGAGACTTATTTATCAGAATCCAGAAACTTTCAGTATGGTCTAAACACGAATTAAGTAAACAAAAAAAGAAATAAAACGTGCTAACAAGAATGTAACGCTGGATTTCAAAAACTGTCTGTCTGTGTTTCGGTCTACATACCTGTCTGTTAGGCTGTCTGTACGAGATATTTGCTTCCCAAGTCTTAAAAGTTGTGTTCTAGTATACAACATACTATTAATTTTCTCGCAGTCAATAGTAAAAAGTACAGTACAGAACTTGTAAAAAATTGTCTCGGTCTTTGTATCCCTCGCTCCGCTCAGGATTCTACTAGGTAGAATCCCTTGCTTCGGTCGGGATTCTACTCTAGAATCCTTCGCTACAATCGCTCCAATTTAGTCCCTCGAATTAAATTAACTTTTTTCAATTGTATAATCTAATATTATTGTATGATATATAATTTTATATATTATTAATATAACTAAGACGGCTGAGAATAATTTAGGTGAGATAGGGTCTCCTTGGCGTACGCCTCTCTTAATCGGAAATTCTTCGCCTGATATTCAGGAACCTAGATTGGATGAATAGAGGACTAAATATAAACGGCGAAAACCTGAGCCACTTACGTTTTGCAGACGACTTGATCGTATTCTCTGAGAGCCCAAAAACATTAGGAATAATGCTACAACAACTAGCCGATGAAAGTGACAAGGCAGGGCTAACAATGAATCTAACCAAAACAAAAATTATGACTAACTCTTTACAAACAGACACCATAAAAGTGAATAATGAGCAAATAGAATACGTACATGAATATATTTACTTGGGACAGTTAATATCTACCGATGACTGCATGAAAAAGGAAATAGAAAGACGAATAGCTAACACTTGGAAACGATATTGGTCACTTAGCGAAGTAATGAAGAACAAAGAAATGCCGATGAAAGAAAAACGGAAGGTATATAATATGTGTATTCTGCCATGCTTATTATATGGGTGTCAAACCTGGGCATTGACAGAACAACTGACAAACAAAATAAAAGTCTGTCAAAACGGAATGGAGAGAAGCACAATAGGAGTTAAAAGAAAAGACAGAGAAAAATTAAAAGACATTAAAAGTAAAACTAAATTCAAGAATGTATACACAACATACAAACAACTAAAGTGGAGATGGACAGGGCATATGATAAGGGAGAAGAAAGAAAAATGGACAAGACTAATAACAGACTGGTATCCGCTAGACAGCAAAAGAAACAGAGGTAGACAGACTAAGAGATGGGAGGATGACCTCAGGAAAATAGCGGGTCCAACATGGACTCGAACAGCAAAGAATAGGACAGAATGGAGATCTTTAGAGGAGGCCTTTGTCGGAAGACAAGTTGAAAAATAAGTACCGTTTGCCGAATTAAAAGCTAAGCTAAGCTGTTGTGCTACAATAGTTACTGATAAAAATTAAGTTTAGTATAATAGTATAATAGTTATGTAAGTTAATAAGTGTTAGGCACACAAAAACTTTTGTTAAATTTAGAACTAATATCAACAATAAAGGCTTTTTATTTTATTTATTAATATAACTACAAGTCCATAGTCAGGCGTAGTGCCAAAATATTAAATTGGTTTTGATTTCAATTAAAAAGTTTCGCGAAATTATGAGGCTGCCCCAACTGTGGAACAAAGTTGTTATTGACGTTTGACAACGTTATTCTGAAAGGGCAATAGAAAAAGTGGGTAACTAGAGAGTGCAAAAATGTGCTTCAATTTTCTAGAAATAAACGGCCGCTAATTTGCGGAACAAAACCCATTACTTAATAAATATTTATGGAAAAAATCTACTACTCAAAGAGAAAGATAAGGCCAAGTATACTGTTAAATCGACAGAATGATAGTGGATTATGTTTTGCGGGTGTTTATATGCATACATACTCAGGTGACACATACTTAGGTATGAATCAATATAACTATATTGGGTGTCCACACACCCTTAACGAATCCGAGAGGCACTTTGTTCTTCTTTTATTGCAATATTTTTTACAAAAATATTCAGTAGTAGTAGTAGTAGATTCAATTGAATCAGACCTCAAAGTTCCAACGTGTTGAACACAACACGTTTGTAAAAAGACCTCTGCGACCCCTGTATTATTATTACATCCATCGGCGCAATGTTTTGAGTGCTTTACATCGAGCGCTACCGTAAACCGTGATTTTCCACACCAAAAAAATATCGTTACCCAGCAATATTTTATGCGCAGTAGGTATTACTTGTCTTAGTTTGGTATACAGAAAACTATATTTCTGAACAGATGGTGATACTCGGCGTATGGATCACGAGCGCAGCCTACAGCGCGCCAAAGTTCATCTGGGTGGAAACCATCACCAACGACCTGGGTGACGGCCACATGGAGACCATCTGCATCCCTCATCGGAGGAAGTACAACTCAGAGCTGTTCGACATGGTGAACTTCGGACTTCTTTACGTCACCCCATTGTGCGTCATGACGGTAAGTGAAAACATTTTGCCTGAATTGCATTTATGAGCATTGGTTCGCGTTTTCGTCATCATCTGCCAAGCATCTTCCCAACTATGTTGGGGTCGGCTTCCAGTGTAACCGGATGCAGCTGGGTACCATTATTTTACATATTGAGTCGCATTTTATCTATTAAAAATAGCTATTTTATATGAGGACACCTAAACAAAATAGCTATTTTCAGGTCAAACGACGTACTAACTAAAACAGCTTTTTCAGTTTTAATACCTAGGTTCGTGAAACATCAACGTTGTTTTGTTATACGAAAGTAACTTTTACATTAAGTTTTTAATGTTACGACATCATAATTATTGAGATGTTGTATTTATAGGCGGATTGGAACTGGGATAGAACCTAGTCTAATATCAAAAGTATTTTTATCTTCTTGACGTTAACTTAATTTTACGTTCGTGCCAAAGTAGCTAGAGCTATGAAAACAAATTTAATTTTAGTAATATCTCTCAAATATTTTCGTTTTAAATAGGTGTTTTTTTCCTTCTTAAGCTTAGGTACTATGTTTATCAAATTAAGTTGAAATTATTTGAAGAGAAGGATTGCAAAATCTAAAAGTGATGAAAAAGTAAAGAGTTTGTATGTCAGAAGCGGGATGACTGGGACGTTTACCAACACGCTAATAGATCATTTTGACACAAAGAAGATTTAATCCTCGTCATGTTCATTTCAAGCTACAAGACAAGACAAGACAAGACAAGACATTTATTTGTGGAAACATGAGTATACATACAAGGCATGCAGGTTGTTCATAAACAAAAAAGATCCATCATGTTCGGCCTTTGTGGCATACAAATATACAGTAAAAGTTATTACAAAAAACAGAGCTTAAAACATTTTAAATTCTCACGCAAACTATAAAAATTAGATTCAAACAATAAATTATAAACTTGAATTAAATTGTAATTATAAATTGCAAAAATTATAAAAATATTAATATTGCACTTTGTCATTTAAAAATTCTGAAATACTGTAGTACGCTTTCCCAACTAGATACCCTTTTAGCCGCTTTTTTAGGATGTGTGCGCTTAGTTCCCTCCATCCCTTTGGAAGTTTATTAAATAATAAGGGCGCCATGCAAAATACACTTTTCCGCATTAATGCTGTTTTAGAGACATGTGAGCAAAGCATAGTGTTATCGCGTCTGACGCGACTGACTTTGTCTGCCATGCGTGGAAATAATTGCCGATTACATTTTACAAACATGACAACTTCGAAGATGTACAAAGACGGTAACGTGAGTATGTTGTACCTAATGAAATATGGTTTACAACTGACCCTCGAATCTAATTTAAACATCGTCCTAATACACCGTTTTTGGGCTTTGAAAGGTATATCCTTGTCAGTCGAATTGCCCCAAAAGATAATTCCATACCTTAGATGCGATGAAACTAGGCCGTGGTAAGCTATTAGCAATGCGTCAATGTTAAGCACAGGAACTAACTTGTGTAGGGCATAGGAAGAGTTACTAATTTTTTTGGTTAAGGTTACGCTCAAGCTACGTCATTCCTTTTTTATGCTGACGTCACTGGTTGGGTGACGACCGATGGACGCAAATTGCGACGGATATTGGATACTAGACAGCTGGACAAAGAGCATATCAAGTGAAAATCGCCCCGATACAGCACTTGCACTCAGCGTTTCCATCTTTTATAAAGAGTAGACAAATTCGCAGATATTAGTCTCTACATTTAACTTCGCAGGAACTCGGTTTATGTCGAAAGTCAAAACTGCTATTAAAAGCAAGATAACCTTTTTTGAACGTGGGTTCAGTATAATGTCAGGGAAAAATGCAAGCTACTGTGTAAATATCTCTTTCAGAGTTTACACTTGCAGTTTTTTAAGGAATATTTAAGGTGTCACTTTTCTCGTGTGAGGTTTTGTTATGAAATAGGGTTTTGCTGCTTTTTTTATTTATGAAGTTGTTTTAAAAGACGATAATACTTTGGCAGATACCTATTTTGAGGAGCAACTTTATACCCAATCTATCTGAAGATAGATAGATTTTCGTATATAATTATGTATAGCCCGCCTTTATTAAATGGGGTCTTCCTTTGTATTAAAACTGTGAATATTTTGAGTACCGATCACTTTTCCGAATGTTGTTTGTTCAAATTTCCTTTTACCGAAAACTTTTGACCGACGTCTCTTTTGCTACATGCGTTATTTGACATATTTTAATATCATTGAAATTATCATGTGTCATATGTATTATTACCTATACCGAAACCTTATTTCGCCGATTTACAAAATAACTTTTTGCTATTGGCCGAAGCCTCTTGTGAACTTTTTTCATTTGCGAGATTTTCACCACACCAAAACAAGATTTTACGGTCACAAATATATAGCCGGTTACTTGGTAACATTTTCAATATTAAATTAAAATAGTCTAGAGTGTAATTTAAGCCCGCGTAGGCGCGTAGGGTTGGGGCGGCCCGCGACCTGAGGAACAGCTGGTTTGAAAACCCAGCTGAGGCTGAGGTTACGCCGGCCAGCAAGCCGAAGCTGCGGTCGTGAGGGTTAAAACCATCTGCGACGATAAGCTCGCGTGGGGCTGCCTAAACCCCTCAGCGCCGGAACTGTGACATGACCAATGCTTGCTGCATATTGCATGTCTGCTTGCATGTTGCATGCCTGCTTTCACACTGCATGCCTGCTTGCATGCTGCATGCCTGCTTGAAACAGTAGTATAATCAATGTTCGGAAACATAATACTTCGATCAAATGTTATTTCGGGTATGTGTTACTTCGGTAAAAGGTTTTTCGACCAAATGAAACGTCGGAAAAACGAAAAAAATCGAATTGATAATAGGTCAACTGATACAGTGGCAGAGGTGACCATAGATAGCATTGATTTGTATTTGTAAAATTGGTAAAGTTTCAGTTTCTGTATACATAATTTCTGTGTATTTCAATGGCTGTTTATTATGCTCATCAATCGATCGATATAAGATCGTTGTTTTGTCTAGTGTGAACGACCATGAAGACCAAGAGAATTCAACCATGACCAACATAGATAACACACGAACGTGTTCGGTACATACGTTAATTAATGTGGGTGTCATTGTGACGTAATTTGCAGTAATAAACTTTCTACATCAGAATTCAACCATGACAAATAGATAACACACGAACGTGTTCGGTACCTACCTTAATTAATTTGGGTGTCATTATATTTGATGACTTAAGGCTACATGCAATACCCAGTCCATAAATCATGTGATGTAAGGTAATACAGTATCTAACATAAACCCGCTTCAACAAGTTTGCGAGTAATTCTCGTAGCGATATCACCAACAAACATTCCCGTCCCAACTTTGCCATAGTCAAGTAAATTAGAATCGTAGAAAGTATCAGCCTATTTCTCCTCCATATTATCCGTAATACATAAAATCCGTGTATTTTGGAAACAACGAAAATAACTTTGAACGGTAATGTAATGGTAACTTCACCTTTGAGACGAGTTCTGTGCTAATGTAATAAAAACGCCGCCTTTGGCTCGAATGACGGACTTAAAATTTTACAGCGGCGCGCGATGCTATTCGGCAACCTTAAAGTTCACAAAGTGAAAATACTTTGAAAATGAGACTGTCAATCTTTATAGCAGAAATATAAAACTGGCTGTATATTTTTCTGCTTAACTAGTCTTTAAAATTGTTTAAAAAAAGGTAGACACAGACGATCATAAGGTTATAATGAAATCTGGTGAACGTCGAGCAATCGATATTTATCGTCAAGACACAGCTTCAGCCTAGACTGGTTTCCGACAAAAATATAAACATTTTGGGACTTAAGACATGGTACACTGATCGCAAAGGGTATCCGCAAGCATAATATATTGTATATCATCAACCGCAAAGCTTTCACAAACAAGTAAGGGAAGGGTTTTTATAATGTAGCATATGACGGCGGACCAAAATTATTAACATATACAGGGTGTAACGGAAAGGGTATATACATACTTAAGGGTGTGCTACAGACCATCAAACTGAACATGATAAACATGGGACAAACATCATAATCGTGAAAAAATTATCTGCTGCCCCGTACAAAATTTCAATACCTATTCGACCCAAATGTATGGGGCAGCTGATATTTTTTTCGTTATTACGATGTTTGTTTGTGGAGAAACATGTTCAGTTTGATGGTCTGTAGCATACCCTTAAGTATGTATATACCCTTTCCGTTACACCCTGTATAAAAATGCTTTTTGGTTACCTTAGTAAAAATGGTGGATTATTTTACAAAAGTCTCAACGAGTATAATATTGGCGCAGCAGTAAATATCGCAGGCTTCGATCGTTAATTTTTTTTATTACCTCTGCAACAAACATGGACACCAAATTCACGTCGTCACTTGTTAAATAGTTTGACCATATCCATCCATGTTAAATATACATATATCCATAATTGCTTCCATTTATCCATAAAGGTGATCTATTCTCGAATAGATCTGCTAGATGCTCTGCTAGACTGCTAGATCCGTATTGAAAAATTAAAAATAAATGTATTCGTCTATTCATCCGTGCATCCGCAATATGCAATATAAAGTACCGTTGTGGCATTTGTTCTCGGAGAATATCTCTACCCGCGGTTCTATTCAGCCATTGTTCGAAATAATGATTTCAGCAAGTGAGAACTTTCTGTATTGAAATTGAATAAAGTTGTTTCCAAAACGGGTAAAATTTTATGTGCAATATATTTCTGTTAACATTCCAAGTTGCGTTCTGCGTCTCAATCACGGCAACCTTCATATCACATTAAGTATGTTGTTGTTTCGTCCTTTCTACTGCAGACAGAACTACTTGATAACATGGCTAGCCAGGGTAATATTGCAGTAATTTTGGTTCCCATGCGAAGGTCCTGCAACGTACCACACACAAAACTAAACACACACATAAACACACAAAATTAATTCGGACATACCAAAAGTATTATGTGGCCGGGCCACACGTATTTTTTGATTATTGCATAGCCTGGCGTGATTGCTGTCAATATTGCCGGCAACTGTATTGAAGCACCACTGGCTGACTTCACTTTAACTCCGTCGTATGAAATTGTTTGTTATTTTTTCCTTTTGAAATTATTGTGAAAACTTGACATTTTTCGCTGAAAATAAACAATTTGAAAATTGATATTTTTAATGTCTTGGGACCTCCAATTTTAAAGAGTCAAGACTAGTGTTAACATACAAACAATTTATTTTTACTATCTTAAATACTTATTTATCAAAAAGATCTTCTCTCAATAGGCAATCTTTTTAACATTTGTAGAGAAATATGAAATTTTATATAAAGTTATTTCTCGGTTTGAATGGGGGCGACGGACGCTCGTGCCAAAGTCAGCGGTGGGCACTCACCGCCTACCCTCTTTAAGCGATTCTATTTACACAATCAATTGGTGGAGACCCGAGAGCTTTCATTTGCACACGAGCTTTCCTGGGATACAAGTAGCTCGGACATTTCATCAAATAGTTCCCTTAAGGAGGAAGCGCCAGTGCAGCGAAATTCAATTTTTGGCTTTATTGATGACTTGAACGATCATAACTGTGTAAAACCACATTTAACTGAACTAAACATTGCAAAAAAACCTAAAAAAAATTGAATTTTACGGCCTCCCTTGGCCCTTTCACCTTAATTGAAAACATTTCGAACGTTCTTTCATAGACATCGATCGAATCAGTCTTACTAGTTTCATTACTACTTTTCCAACATTTTCCGGACCTAGACCGGGAATTTTGTTACTAACTAACAAGAAACAACTAACACTAAGTACAAATTATTGCACTTATTAGATACCAAAGTTTTATTAATATTACGTATAACCTAACTTACAAGTTAGGCACACCACATAATTATATTTAAAAACTATGTAGGCTGTGTTCGCCTTAATAAGTTACATAGACCGAAAATAATTACATTGTTTGCTGCCTGATGCGGTCGGACCTTTAAACTAAACGAAATCATGTTGTCTCGAAAAACCACGATAGCTCACACAAAGTACCTGAGAAAGCAGTTTGGTAACATGCAGACGGGTACGTGTAATCACCCAACGCTTTTATGCCCGAATCCGAAAATGATGTTCAGCCATGAATACCAGTTTCAAACTGACAGTTTTGATGCGACTGCGACTCTAATCTAGTTTTAGCTCGAGCTTAATTAATGTTTTTATATAATATATAGTCCTTAAATTAATATACAACGTGTTGTTTTGCAACCTCGTCAAATTTAAGGAGGTAACTATGCTAATGATTCTCGTCCCGAATCAATAATGAAATTGGTAGGTAATTTTTGTTTTTAATCTCATTTACGGAAATCGGTAAGAGTGAAAAACCCGTGTTTTAAACTAGGACCGTCTGATTCTCGCCTTATAACCGCGCCTCCACAAATACAAATAATCTCAAACGTTTATTCGATCATTTCTTATTCCCTAAACCACGTTAAGGGGGTTATTCTGAAATACTGACAAACATAAACAACCAAAAAAATCTGCGTTTATTAGTAATTAACTAGGTACCGTAATTTTAATTGATTATTTATGTCTTGTGTGACAACCTCCTGAATTTTGACGAGGATGCAAAACAACAGCCTGTATGTAACTACTAACGAAAAGTTTTACTTTTAAAATTGAGAAAAGCTGAAACTCTTCAAAGAGATTCTATCTAAAAAAAGAGAGAAAGAAGGTTTAAATCGATTTGTCTGCTAATAAACACCCACCCGCAATAACTTTAGGGTCATCCATGATCATGGTGCTAGCAACAGCGCCGAAATATCGGAAACTCAAAACAAATAGTAAACATGGTAAATATCCCGTTTCAGTATTAATGGATTGATTTATTCTTCGTTCGTACTGAAATTTTGTCCCACATTCCAAAAATTCTTAGTTTGTCCCAAACATTATGCTTCCTTCGTCCCAAAACATAATTTTAATTATTTTATACATGCTTCGTCCTATTTCATATTCTTTCTACGGCCCATATATTTTTTGTATATGGCAAACTTACTTTTTTGTACAATCGGCAAAAAAGGTTTAGGTACGTCTTATTTAATATTTGATATCAATCGACTATTTTAAAAAATTGCTCTTCTTTCTTCGCCGTGAGAGAATATTTTGGGAATGGGCTCTTGGTATAAATTTTTAAAGCTTATTTATTCGTCTAATAAATCGCAAACCATAAATATGAAAAGATATCCTAGCTACTTCTGATACCCTGATAGGGGATGATCAAGTTGTATGTCAATTTACACACCCAAAATACGCGCTTCGGACGTTGAATTGCAGACACCAGCTCGATATAGGTACAATACGAACGGTCGTATCAGATCACCGAAAATTAATTTTCAAAATTTCTTTTGACAAGCAATGTTTGGCAAAAACATGATTGGTCATTTCATCATATTACTAATACTCGAGTGATTTAAAACCCCCCATCCCCTTCTTGTTATGTAACTTTAAATCCTTTAAACCGCTACGTCGACTATGTGTTAATAGAAAACATTGATAATTTGCCTTCGACCCTCAGTGAATTTGTACACTAATGAGTATCGTCATTACGCAAAAAAATTGGTACAGTCTGCAAAGGAGATAAGTAACCAGGCACTCACACAACAAAACTATATCGGTACTGTACGTACTACTCACAATGACAGCCACGCACACATCGCTTTCGTCGAGTGAGTGCGCCTACGACTTCTAAATGATAGTATTACATGATTTCGATGTATAGGATAGTTGCTCGCGTGGCGCAATAGGTAAGCAATCTGCCTGCCGTAACTAACGAGATGAGTTCGAGTCACGACATTACTAAATAATATTTTTGAGATTTTGTGATATTGAGTTAGTAAAATACTACCTCTAAATAAAGCGATATTCTGACCGGTTTGAGAATCTATCACAAGTTTCTCGCCTACTTAAAATTATTTGCCAGTTTAGAAGCTAACTACCCGCGCTTTAAAATTATATTCGTGCCTTTGATTGTGAACCTATGTTATGAGCCAGTCTGCATTAGCAACTACAGTCTACACCTTAGATACTCCTTCTTTACTTGCACTTTTGCGAAGTTTGTGATTGTAATACATTGATTACCTTAGACCATGCATCATTTAACAATATTCCAAAAAGCTGAAATTGTTGTTTTGCGTGAGCAAAACATTACATTGAGTGAAATAGCAAGGCGCCTAATGATATCGGTGAGTTAAATTATTATTAATTTATAATGTCACCGTGACCCAGTAATTTTAATAAGATTGTCTGTTGTGTCTAAGAACGAATTGTGGATATGAATAGTTCAAAATAATAGTTAATGACACCGTAGTGTTTATTTTACTGTTCGTGCATCGTTTTACACAGTATTATAATAATAGTTTTTTATCTGTATTTTGTAATGAAATATTCAAAAAATATGTCTATAAATGAATAGGAGATAATAATAAAATAACAATTTGGATTTTATTTCCTATTATATTTAAAATGTAAATTGCATTTGTGGAAATGAAACAAAGGATAGTCAATATAATAATAAATGCTTAATCATTGTTGGAAAAAATGTATTGTTTAATGTTTGTGTAATTATTATTTCTTAATTAAGGTCAGTTGGTCGACTTAGAGGTGAATTTGTGTAAGTTGGGAGGTGAATGTTTAGTTCTAATACTTTTTTTTTTTTTTTTTTTTAGAGAAAAACCGTTTGTCTGTGGGTGCATCGTCACGCTGAGACAGGCGAAATAAACCGTCGCCAGCCTGGACCGCCACCATTGGCTTACACGGATGCTTCGCCTCGACACCGTGAGATTGTTGCCACCCTTACAACAGATCCGTTTGCTAACACCAGCATAACAGCAGCGAAACATGACGTCACTATGCAAACAGTACGGAACCACCTGCGAGCGGATGGCTTGAAATGTTGCAGACCAGTGCTAAAAATTTTATTATCTACCGTGCACCGTCAAAATCGCGTTCGGTTCGCGGAACAATATCGGAACTTTGATTGGGAAAATAATGTCGTCATATTCACTGATGAAAAATGTTTTAAATCAGATAAGGATGGGCGGAAAATATTATGGAGAAAGAAAGGAGACCGATTCAGAGAAATTAATACTTTGCCAGTTAGGACCAGTGGCCGCATAACACTGGGGTATTGGGGCTGGATGTCGTCGATGGGTCCCGGTGAGCTCGTTGAAGTGGGAGCTCGTAATACTAGTCGCGGATACTTAGATATTTTAAAAAATGTTATGCTGCTCACAGTGCGAGTTGCCTATCCAAATGAGCATATTTATTTTGTGCACGACAACAGTGCAGTGCACAAAGCACATATTGTGCAGGACTGGCTAAAGTCACAGACAGATGTGACTGTTATTGATTGGCCTGCTAAGAGTCCAGATTTAAACCCCATAGAAAATTTATGGGGTCAAATGGTTTTGAACTGGGACCCATCTGAAGTTAGAACTAAGTCTAATCTGGATGACGTTGTGACTTCGACTTGGGAGTCGTTACGTGGTAGTGACCTTTGCAACAACATGGTTGCTAGTATGAGCAGACGTTTGCAACTTGTCATAGACAGCGACGGGGCACCCATTCATTATTAAACCATAATAATGTAAATGGTTAATTTAATTATTGAAACTGGGAATCTTTCGGGGAGGCCTGTCCAGCAGTGGACATCCTACGGCTGATATGATGATGAAATATCCTTTATTCATTTTACAACATATAATTTACATTTTTAAATATTTTTAAAAAATTACATAAATAAAAAAAAACATTTAAAAATATAAAAAATAGGATCCAACCGGCATTGGGAACAGGGTCCGAGCTACCGGTGGTCAGAGCTCTTGAGAGAGGAACCTCCTAACAATACGCGCCGTGTCCAGAAGTACTGCTTTCTGAATCAAGCCCTTGATCCAGCTGCCAAGCGAAAGCCTACTAAGATGTTGGTCGAGGCTTTTGGCAATTAAGCCATTGGCCGACACGACTATCGGCACAATGACTGCTGTATTCACATCCCACGTGTCGACAACCTCGCGAGCCAGATCTAGATATTTGAATTGCTTATCTTTCTCTGCTTTCACGAGGTTCTCGTCATGTGGGATCGTTATATCAACAATCATTGCGCGACGCTCCAATCGATCTATCACCACAATGTCAGGCTTATTGGCAACAATAGTCCTGTCAGTGACGATAGGTCGATCCCAATACAACGTGATATTACCATTATCGAGAACTGGGTCGGGCGCATACTTATAGTATGGCACTTCTGATTCCACAAGGTTGTATTTCAAAGCAAGTTGCTGGTGGATAATCCTGGCAACGAGGTTGTGTCTATGCAAGTACTCTCCGTTAGCCAAACGAGAACACCCAGAAATAATGTGTCGGATCGATTCTCCCGGACGGTGGCATGCCCGACACACGTCAACCGTCCCGTCCTTCATAATATGTTTCCGGTAGTTGTTCGTCAACATAACTTCGTCCATAATCGCACAGACAAAACCTTCAGTTTCCCCAAAGAGGTTGCTGAATCGTAGCCAGGACACGGACGCTAGAAAATCTACATCGGGGCCATGAAGAGCCCGGTAGAAGCGCCCGTGAAGCTCCTTGCCCTGCCATACCTCCTTGCGATCATTAGTGTCTAATACTACAGGCTTGCGCCAGTTCTCGTTAGCCAAGAAGAGCGGGGTAAGGCCCTTGTCTACTGAGACCACATCTCGGTGCATCCCCACGTCGGCTTCTAGGAAGTATTCCCTGAGACTGCATACCTCACGGTTGTGCAGGGTCTTAGCATTTAAGAAGCCACGACCCCCACACTTCCGCGGGATATACAGTCTCATCACCGACGACCGTGGGTGATGCATCCGATTTGCGGTCAGCAGTACGCGGACCCTCCTATCCAGGGCATCAAGTTCCGTCTGCGTCCATTTGAGTATGCCGAAAGAATACATCAAAACCGGCATGACCCAACCGTTGAAGGCGCGCACCTTGTTTCCACCTGATAAAAGGCTGCTTAGCACCTTATTCAGGCGGCCAAAGAAACGTTCCTTCAACGATTGTTTCATGTCAGCAGTATTGATGTCTAATGCTTCCGACATACCCAAATACTTGTAGGTTTCTGTTGAAGAGAGGGATCTAAGGTGTACGGAATCCGAGAGTTGAGTTCCCACAGATTCCGTAATCTCCCCTCGCTTCACATGCATGACTGCACATTTGTCCACACCAAATTCCATCCTGATGGCGCTACTGAAAGTTTCAGTTACCTTCAGTAGCTTCTATGAAATATTATTATTAATATATAAAATATACATTAATATTATTAATTACGGATCATCTTGAGAAAGTATAATATCGAAAAACACTGCCGACTTATAGTCACATTTTACTGCCTTTTTTGTCATTTTATCGTATTAAGATCTATTATTTTCCTAGAAACTGTATTGGTAATTATTATTATATTTTTTATTTTGAAATGTTTTCATTTTTACATCAAAAATTTAATTCATATGGGTATACAACTGAATAAACGAAATACATAATACTATCATCTTCAAAACTCACAGCATATTCAGCCATAATAAGTCGGCGGTACTGGAGTGTGTGTGAGTGATGTTATTGTTACTGGATCAGATTATTTTTTATCTGTGTGACATGTTTATTCACTCCCCCCATTGATTATTATATAAAAAGATGTATTGACATGTTTTAAATATATTGTTGCATTTATAATAAAAACATATTAACTTATACGTTCTTTTATTTTTTAAATAAAGATTTTTAATTAAAATTGTTTTATTAATTAAAGCTATTTTAAATAAATAAAACCATTTCTTAACAAAAACGATTCTAATTGCTTTAGCTCAAAACACTAAAACGCAAAAAGAAAATTCACTGCGCAGATTCGTACCCACGCAGAAGTAATCTCATAGGTAAATGGCTTACGCGTTGGGCCACAGACGCTTTAAATTTTTAAGCGAAATGTAATACTATGATTTTGAAGATCAGTAATCTATGATTTTGAAGCACACATCGCATTCGTCGCAGTCGTAGTGAATGCGATGTGTGCGTGGCTGTCAATGACGACAACGCACACATTGCAATCGTACGTACGTACAGTACCGAATAGTTTTGTAGTATGCGTGTCTGGTTATTTAACTCCTTTGCAGACTGTACTATACTGTAGTATAGTACCAATTTTTTTGCGTAGTTACGATGGTGTACCATTAGGAGTTATTAATTATGGTTTATTTCTTTATTCCATAGAACCTTATGTGTAAATATCGTTATGCGTTTAAAGTTGAATTATTGTTTCAAAAATTTCAATAACTTCTATATTTTTTCGTTGACTGTACTTCTGTAGTAGGTACTTGTAATTTGGGACGAAGAAGGAATTCAATAATGATAAGGGACGAACTAAGAATTTTTTGGAACGTGGGACCAAACTTCGGAACGAACGAAGAATAAATCGAAATAAACAGTTGAATTAAATTTTCTGTCTTTTTCTGTACCAACTATTTTCAGGTTTGGACAATGCTAAAAATAACGTTGCAGCCACGTTGTAACATCAAGACTTTCCACAGACCGTTTTACCGTAACCCATAACAATATTATCTACATAGACCCATTCCCGAACAGAAACAAAAATACCGTGATAACGCTTTTATTTCTTTTGTTATACCTCTGACAAACAAAAATAACGGAGCAGTGGATAAGTATCCGAAGATAGGATTATTTTCACAATACGAGAGGAGTCTTTAGTCTTTACGTATCTGAGAGAGCCAGATTATTTTCTTCTTAGCAAGTAATTATGCGGGTGAGTGGTCTAATAACGAAAATGAGCTAAAACTGGATCGATTAGAGAAGAACAAAGGAACTATTTAGAACTACTTACACGTAAACGTTAAAAGTTTTAAGTGGCTTTATATCATGCTTTATTACAGTTTTTTATTACAATTAGTGCCAGTTACACGTATATAAGTAGATATCCAAGTTTAATAATATTAATAAATCTTTATTTCAGATCTTTGTGGTCTGAATCGATAAAGTAAGTAGTGTTAGTAAAGAAAACATAAAGACGATAGTATCTGTTTGAAAAAAAAACTATTGTGATGTGTGTGTGTGTATGTTTGTTTGTAATCTTATGTTATGTAAAGTGTGGCCTATCCACAAAGTATGTAGTACGTACTCTTAGACGTATGTACTACACACACAAGCATTTGTATACATACGCGCGTATACGCACATCATTATACTGACGCCCTAGCACGAGCACAGAATAAACGAGAGTTACGTTACGTATGTTACATCTAAACAAATATTATAAAGAGGAACAATTTGATTGTTTGTTTGTTTGCATTGAATAGGCTCCGAAACTACTGGTCCGATTTGAAAAATTCTTTCAGTGTTAGATAACCCATTTATCAAGGAAGGCTATAATATATAGCATCACGCTACGACTAATATGAGTGGAGCAGCAATGAAAAATGTTGCGAAAACGGGAAAAATGCAAACGAAGTTGCTCCGGACAGCTTATACCGTGCACTCGTGCTAGGTCTCTGGATCTCTGTACTGCGCTTAGTCGTTCGCAAGTAAGGAAATTTCACTATGCGATTACGTTACAGATAAATAAATTAAGTGAAGCAAACAAAATCTCGTTATTACACATTGGGGATCGAATCCCTAAACATAAATTGATTTGTCGGTATGTCGAACATAATGTGAAGCCATTTCCTTTTATCGACATGTTATAAAATGAGGTTAGGTACGAACATTTTTATAAAAAGGTACCTACATATGCGCGGCTTCAAATATTAGAAGAGTAGGGACCTTTATATTTATTTATAAACTAGCTGTGCCCGCGACTTCGTCCGCGTGGAATTTAACAAAAAAGTTTTATTTTATTTTCGTTTTATATTTATTTTTTCTAAAATAGAAGTAGTCTAAGTTACTCCTTATTACATCAGCTATCTGCCAGTGAAAGTCCCGTCAAAATCGGTTCAGCCGTTCCTGAGATTATCCAGAACAGACAGACAGACAGACAAAAATTAAAAAAAAATGTTATTTTGATACCAAAATAACATTTTGTGGGGTTCGTGGAATTGAGAAAAGTCCGCACACTCGTTTGAAAATAGTTTATTGTACTTTACAAATAGGTAGCAGAAAGTTATTTAACAAATAATCGGGACGCGAACGTGTGTATCCTACGATTGCACCGGGAAGAAGAGCGGGAGGGGTATGAGGCGCGGGCAACAGGACGCGGTTGTTCGGTTGGCGTCCTGGGAAGCATGCACGCGCTGCCAACTTTACGGCGTTGCGATTTACGTTCGGAAACGGTGCGCGCTACAATTTCTAATTGAATTTTGAATTTATATACGGTACATATACATGTACCATATATAAATTCATGATAAATGCATAGTATTAAAAACCGGCCAAGTGCGAGTCTTACTCGCACACAGGGTTCCATAGCCCCAAACAATATTTTGAACTGTCATTCATTATTTAGTAGTATTAGTTAGTAAACTTCCACTCAACCGCAAAACTAAATTGGTTTTTCATAGTATGTTAATGAAAAACAAAGTTACTGCTGCAGTTTGATGAAAAAGTCCCATATCTCAAAAACTAAACATCATATCATATTGAAACCAATTTTCGTTGATAGATTTTTTTACGTTCTACAATCCTAAATATTTTCAGAATTTTCCTACTCTTACTTTAGAAATTAGAGGGGGGGGGACACACATTTTACCACTTTGGAAGTGGCTCTAGCGCAAACTATTCAGTTTAGAAAAAAATGATTTTAGATACCTCAGTATCATTTTTGAAGACCTATCCATAGATACCCCACACGTATGGGTATGATTAAAAAAAAATTTTTGGTTTTCAGTTCTATGTATGGGGAACCCCAAAATTTATGTTTTTTTTCTATTTTTGTGTGAAAATCTTAATGCGGTTCACAGAATACATCTACTTACCAAGTTTCAACAGTATAGTTCTTATAGTTTCGGAAAAAAGTGGCTGTGACATACGGACGGACGGACAGACAGACAGACAGACAGACAGACAGACATGACGAATCTATAAGGGTTCCGTTTTTTGCCATTTGGCTACGGAACCCTAAAAAGCGGTTATTTTACAAACAGACACTTCAATTTTATTTATGTGTATAGATTCGTTAAACTAAAGGTACAATGATGAAACTTAATTGGTAATTGGCATAGTAAGTTTTTATATCTTTATACTTGTATAATATATTTCAAAGAGAAATTGGAACAAGGTAAGTGTAATCTATTCCATTACTTAGCCTATTTCCAAATTGGAAAGTAATTCAAATAAAAGTAAGAACAGAAAACATTATTTTAGTGTGATATTTTCGTTCCTCTTGGTTAATAATTGCCATAATGATGACTGCGAATGCTATGATGTGACTGTTTTCAACAGCCTAATTGTCTTTAGCGTTTTGACCTTTACAACCTGGCATATACGGCATTCATGGATTAACAACTTCGCTGCCACCTCCGCGAATTAGCAGGATGCGGGGTCCGAGCTGGGTGCCGGGCCCCGCTAATATTCAGAGTAGCCATACTCGGTTTCTATGAATTAGTACGCGCCGGCACTGCGTTTGGCAAAGCGTTTTTTGTGTGGCTCTGCGCTTAAAAAAACGAAATACCGTTACAAGTTGCAGTTTTATATAAGTTGACTTTATTTTCAAGGGAATAAGGTTTAAATATGGATGACGAAGCCGGGCCTTCCAGGATTTTTTTATTGAGCTTTTTTACCAAAAACTCATAAAAATAGTTAAATATTTCCAAATAACTATATGAAACGTCCCTATTGCATATTTTACAAATAAAATACATCGGATTTTCCCATGACATCACCAAATTCCAAGTGGCAGCGAAGCTGTTAAAATATAAAAACGCCAAGAGAAAAATCATTCAGGAGCTAAAAAATCAGTCTTGACGAGGTCAACTCTCGTACCAACATAGAAGTATTTCAATAAAAAGTTGATCGTTTCAGACATTTCAATAAGGATGTGTTTTGGCCTCGAGAGCTCGAAACTTCTGGAAAATATTTAAATATAGCTAATTATCATATTTATTGGAAAATTTATTTTATTTCTTTTCTTACCCATGTACGATTGTATGATCTCGTTACACTAGAAAGCAGATTGTCACGAACAATGTTTTGTTCAGGATATGTACCGCAGAGCAAAAAGAACCCAGTTCCACTAAGTACCTGGGTGGTGCAGCTATGTTGAGTGTTCTTACTTCTTTGCAACTTTATACAGTTTCTAGATTTTTACATAATTTATCTCGCTGACGATCTTATTGGCCGAGGAGCTCGTGGCTAAATAATAACAGCCGTTCGGGTTCGATCTTCAGGTGAAGCCGCGGTTGCCTAGGTTGGTCCGTGGATGGTGACCACCCATTGCATACCTAGTTTCCTCCTTGCCTCTGAAAGCACGTTAAGCCCCGGTCCCAGCTGACAATTGTAGAAGTCCCAGTCTTACCAAGGGGTATCGTATACCTGGGTTGAGGAGGTCAGATAGGCAGTCGCTCCATGAAAATACCGATATTCAGCTGGATACGGTTAGACTAGAAGCCGAGGCCGACCCCAACATAGTCGGGATAAAGGCTAGGCAGATGATGACATAATATTGCTGGCCATTGACCTGATAATAATGTAATCTTTTTATCATTGTCAAATCATATTAGGTACGTCAAAACTTCCGCCCAAATATAATCTTCCTAATGGCCGTAATAAAAGGACATAAATATCGCGATAATTACGAAGCTTGTCAGACAAGTTAGTGATCATGATTTATATAAGGTGAGTACGCACGACAACCAATCAAGCAATGCAAAGCCAAATTAAGCTGATCTCTCATACGTACGATCGAACGGGAAGCTTATACAAAGCGAAGTCAGGTTATACTGGTCAGTTTGACGTGTCACCGTGTGTACAATATATTAACTGATAAGAGGACCGGATGTCCATTCTCCTGAAATAATTCATTAATCGGTTTTTTAACACCCACGCCGGCTAACTTATGCTACTTAGCTACCCACGTAAATATGATAGGGCGTAGTTTTCCATGCGTTTTTCGCGCCGAGAATGTTCATTCGCAAGCTAGGCCGCATATGGCGAAGAGGCCCGAACACTGGAGGCTGAAAAACGGCTTTGAACTGCCTTTTCAGACAGACCTGTCGAAGGCGTGACTCTTGTAAATCTCATTCGACTCTTGATAACAGGAGGAATTTCTGGCTTTAGTCATTCAGAATCCAAAACTGCTCTTTGCCCTCCCCAGATGGTTCATTATGAAACAAATGAAAAGAAAATCATACGATTCATTTTTTCTTCAGACGTAAACAACAACGGGATGTCATGCATGACAAGCAGCTGTTACACTTATTATTGAGTCATAAATAAATAAAACAAATACTTATGCGCATGACTATAAATAATTTATAGTCATGCGCATAAGTATTTGTTTACCATTTAATAGAAATAATTATTATTTCTATTAAATGGTGTTTTAGTCATTAGATTAGTGTGGAACCCCAAGGTTAGTTCATAACATCTTAATGAATGCTCTCAATCTTAATTTAAGACTAAAATCCTTTGTTGGAAGGCCGAGGTTCGTAATTTAATTCCATATAATAACGGTTGAAGAGGGATACATATGTACATTGGTACCTGCACGGCGCACGCGTGGTAAATATTCCGTTCATACATCACCGATTAGTACGTACGTGTTAGAACTTTGATCTTTTTAACACACCTCTTCTTTTTGTTTACCTGATAGAAAGCTTCACATTAATTCTCTTCGCGTGATTTTATATTTACACTAGTTTAAAACCGCGCGTAAACCAGAATCAAAATAGTTTCGACTGGCGTAGACAGAACAGTCTACTGTCAAAACAGTGGTGCTAGCACTAATCTTTTTAACGAGCCGAAGAAAAGGCGAAAAGTTTTAAAAAGCCCGGTTGGTTTGGGAATCGGTTCTTTTAATCCACTTATAGCAGTTGATATAGTTGGTCAGGAAGATCCGTGCCTTTCAAAATTTCATGGTCTATAAGGAAAGATTAGGCTGAAAATAATCAATTTTAACATAATATCATGCCTGTAATCCCCGAAGGGCTAGGCAGAGCTGTACCTAATAGTACACCCAAATTTCGCCAGTTATGTTTTATAAGTCCATGTAATAAGGGGCGAGCCTAGAGATCAACGATGCAGTCACTTATTTTTTTCTCCTTATAAAATTCATAAACACAGTCACACCGTACTCGATGGCTAAACGAGAAACGAGATTGCAAACCAATCTTTTTAGGCCGACGAGCAAACATGAAACACATCGGCGCGCGGCGTACTGAAAATCAATTCTATTCCGGTTTTTCCACTTACGGTTTAGGCATTTTTATATACATGTGAATCACGGTTAGATAACTTTTCAGTGGACATTTTGTCATTAAAAAGATAAATGGAAGCAATTGTTTTTTTTTTAGTCTAGGTACAGATTTGACAATGTAGATATTTCTGTATAAATAAAGCTTCCAGCAGTTAACATGTTGTGCCACTTTGGGAGTGTTTTTCCAACGTTGCGCAGTGGTTCTATCGGACTTGTAAACGAGACGAAATAACTTTATTTACTCACTTTTACAGCCAGTGCCTTATAAAGACAAGGAAACGATCGACAATTTTGAGAATTCTTTTAAAAGCGTCACGAAGAGACATTTTAAAATAACTGCATAAGCATCTTATATACAGCCGGTCTCGCCCTACTTCTATTTATTGCAGAGCGTCAGTGCTTTTTAAGGTAATTAGTACCAAGTGTTCATACATACTTAGGTCCCTATTCATAAATCACTTCAATTTGAAAGCTCTTTCATAAGTCTCGCACACCTAAATATATTCTGCTGATTTCTATGAGACAGCATAATTCAATTTAACGTAGTAAACGTTTGAAAATTCTGTTGACGTAAACATTTTCAGTTAGTGTAAAATAATGTTTCGATGCAGAAATAAATACAAAAGGCGTTATCAAAACTATCAATACAATAATGTCGAATCCGATATGAGTAATAAAAAGTCTACTGAATTCCATTGGATATAAAAATGTAAATCCTTATTTTTTGGATAAAAGTATATTAAATTTTCCAACCTAACTTAGAGGTCCAATAACAATCGGAATATTAAAGTTTATGAGATATAATTTGCACAAACTGAAATGTATTCATTGAGATCGTTAGGGATCAGTGCACTAAATGACGGGACCCTTATAACTATATTAAATCGTAGTCGTTATGAAGATAACGACATTATCGTATTTAATATAATGGACAGCTTCTCTTTCGCTTTTGAACTGGGATATAATTCTGCTTTATTGAAATTCAAATTGTATGGACCTTCCTCGTAAGAATAGGAACAGATAATTGTTTGGCGGAGTTATACGAATTCCGGGTTTGTTAATGGATTGTCAATGTTAGAATGTATTGTTATGTCATATATGTGTAGGAGGTTTGTCGCTTGGTTACCAATGAAAAAGGAACGTAATCACCGCCAGAAATTGGTTAACAAATACATTGGCATGACATTCCTCGAAACGATAATTATGTTGTTATGAAAGAAGAATTATATTGTTCTATAAGTTTCATTTTGATAAGTTTTTATGTTTATGTTAAGTAAAATATATATGCGTAGACTGACATTACGATTTTTCGTCTTTTTTTTTTAAGATTAATTGTCTTGGCTACCGCGGTTGCCAATTAAAAATGAATCTAGCCAAACGCAACTATGTTCCTTTGCGAAGTTCTTATTCCTTTTTCGCAACTAAGTTGCGGATAAGGATTTTTTTTCTTGATTCGCAACTGGTTGCGAACAAGGAATAAAAATTCTTAATTCGCAACTGGTTACGAATCGCAGTTGCGAAAACGGCCGGAGGGATTTCTCCGTATTTCTAGCTTAATTTCAGTCTCAGATAATTTAATTAAAATTAAGCTTGTTTATCTTACGTAAATATTTTAACCTTCTTGAGACATAAAACATGGCAGCAATTTTAATATACTAGGTCAATTAGGAATATTCCATAAAAATGCTCTGACGAGAGACTCAATTAGATCGAGAAACTCGACCATTGAAAAATAAATGAGATTGGTCCATATTTTTTATTACGTTGAGATAGGAGCTTGATATTTTTACCACTTAGAATAATATGGAGCAGATACATTTATTACCTTCTTGTAGCGAATTTCATTTAGCAGATCCATAAACTACAGTATTTTTCTTACCATCGGCTTCGTGGAGTATTATTATATGATCTACTAGTCTATTACATAGGTCATCATCACCGATCTTCCGTTATCCTAATTTATTTGGGCCCAAAAATTTCTTGTCATTTATAATTTTTCATAATTATCTTCTACATAGGTACTTAAATGTATTATTCCTTTAAATCGCTCTACTTAAACTTTGGCTACCGGGAGATTGTTTAATTACCTACTTTGCTTAAATAATTTATAATTACTTGCTTAAATTTGATGTGCTCTTTTAAACACACTCTTTGTTAACCACAGAACTCTACTTTATTAACAATTAAGTAATTATAATTATAAAGGATTCACTCAAATTGACACTAATTAGTTTAGTAACTTTCGTGATCGGTGATTGGTCACAAATTAGCAGGAGTTTAAATTGTTGTGTGCTCATTGGTCAGCACTCTAGTCACGGACGGACTAACAACTGAAACTCAACCGAGTATATTAATATTAATTTGTGGCTGACCTTTGGTGTGTGAATGATTAACAGATTATGAATTACCCATTAGTATTATGAATATTGAAAACTGTGATGTGGTTTCCGGTAAGGATAAAAATCATTCCTTTCCGACATCAAAAAGCCATCAAGAGGATTATACGTAGATGAAGGGCAGAAAGATCTTTAATTTATCGGCCAGGCACATTCATTCAACCGTATTAACTGTACAAGTTATGCTCTTTGAGAAATAACCCGAGGTGAGGAAAAACTACATCATGAGCAGCGTTGCTGTTTTCAGGTTGGAAGGCTGTGTTTGTGTGATGACGGACCCATAAAATAGTTAGTTAGGCAAGGGATAGGCAGAGGTGTAGGTGTACCTAATAGTACAACCACATTGCGCCCGTTATTTAGAAGACCCATGTACTAGAGGGCGAGCCTATTGCCATCAACCGGGCACAAATCCAGACTCCGTGGCAGCAACTGAGAAACTCCTGATGGGAAAACCCAAGAACAATTTGGCCGAACCGAAATTCGAACCAGGACCTCATGCTTAGTAGTCGCGATTGCGACACCAGCCTCAGAAAATATTTCAAACTCAAAGCGTTTATTTGAATTAGACCATTACAGGCACTTTTGAAAGTCAAAAAACAAAAAAACGTGAAGTCCCAGTCACAAGGCATAATAACTTGTGAAAGTATTGTAGTTGCCCATTCCAAAGCGTAGATCTCTATGGAGAAGAATAGGCAAGAAACTCCATGGACACTCTTTTAAATCAAAATATGTTACAAAATCTTGGTTACATCATTCATGTTAAGAATTACAATTTATTTTACTCAAAAATGCATGTAATGTGGTCATTATTTTGACAACCTTGTTTGAGCAAAGTCGACCTTGCCGTTCTGTTACAAGAAGCGGCCGGCAAAGTTTTGCTGGCGGCTCTGACAGGCCGGCAATGTTTTGCCGGCCGCTATTTTGACGTTTTAAAAAATCAAATCCAAAAAGATTTTATTTACAACACAGCTGTTTGTATCTATAGAGATAGGTACAAAAAGATTTTATTCCATTTTAGGCTGTATAGTTCCAACTACCATTGCTAAAAAAAAACTAAGAAGTAACAAAAGCGCGGTTCAGCGAAAATTTTAATGAATATATTTTTTATTTAAATTACTTGCTGGTTTTATTTAGATTAGGTACTTGCATTTTTGAGTAAAGCACTATACAAACCTTGGCCCACAATGATTGCTTCGCTGGTCACGTTATGTTTGCCTCGAGCTAGCCTAGCTACGCTCTAGGCCTTTCAGCTTGGCCATCATTGCAGCCCTTGCTGTCCTCGCGGTAAAGGCCTCGACCTACGGTCTCGGCCTCGACCTACGGTCTCGGCCTTTATCTCAGCTCGTCCATCAAGTGCTGCGCGCTGACCGCACTGTGTCGGCCTGGAGCTGCGCTACGCTGCGCTGTCGGCCATAATCAACGCGACCAGCAAAGTAGTCATTATAGACCGCGGCAGTAATGTACTATAAGCTCTAATCATACCTACCTGCAATGGGTCTAATACATAGACTAGTAGATGTACATAACCGGCAAAGAACTCTTACACATTCATGAAACACCCGTCATCAGTATTACAACTTTATCAAATACCTATTTATACAACAACCTACCCGTTTAGTGCTGTTTACAAACTCTAGTAGACCAAGTAATACCTATTAGGTCCCTAATGTTAAGCAAATAGTCCTATTTACGTCTCATGGTGGTTATTATTAGGTGGTTTGTCTTTGAAGGCAAGTATTCCAAGATACGACATATGAGACAGACTCGCAATAACTTTTGGCATTAAACGAATCTTGTTTGCTCTCGTTATTGACAACGTTGTTATACCTACCTCTAATGATATACATTTTGGCGGAGATTCTGTGATAAAGGAGGAGAGTGGCGTATCTTGTAAGATATTTTCTCCGTAAGAGTCCCCCGCAGACTGCGGACTTTCTATCGGCCGATAGTTTAGTTCGGCTCTTAATCAGTGTGAACATGTATGCTAGTGTGCATATTAAAACTCTTTGATATCGGCCGATAAATAAGTTTGATGGGCTACGCGATTGCCTTTAAAATATACTATCGGCAAACTGCTAAATTGGCCGACTCTGCGAGCGCTCTTCAAATGCCACTTAATAATTAGCAAAATTTTCGACAACGTCAACCGACTGTTGGTCAGGTTTGCTCATTCGTCACCGACCCGACCGTTTAGTTGCCCTATTGTGCGCGCGAGCAGCCCAACCGGATTAAACTATCGGCCAATAAAAAGTGTGCAGCTTGCAGGGACTCTTGTATGGCAAAACTCTTATATATATTTTTGTTGGTTTTAAAACTTTGTTTTGGTATGAACTAGGTCACAGCCATTATGGAGGTACGCACACCTTTACCGTAATTCCCTTGGTGTAAGTCCGTTCGGAATTCCTGTAATTGAATTAAGATAAGCCTTTGTGCCGATTTGAAACTGTGCGGAACCATCTAACTTTTGTAAACTTGTGCTAATTACCTTTGACCGCCGTCTTCATTAACATTTTGCTAAGTTAAGATTACTCTAACTTTAGGAGGTTTCAGTGGCGTACCTTAAGTTTTAATTTTCAAAGCTAATGGGATCTGCGCTAAACGCTTCCCTATTAGAAACAATTAGCAAGTTCATCTCTAAAGACTTTGTATTAGACATCATCAATCATCGATTTGTTGACTTAGCTGTGACATCTTGGACGTTGCCATAATTTGTAACCCTCTTGGCTAAAATACATACAGGGCTTAAATGGATAAGGACCTGATCGCTGCCGGTCGTACATGATGTTTTTTTTTTGTGAATCGTTATCTAATGGGTATTATAATAACAGCGTTTAGCACAGTCTAGCACGTACCTAAAAGATGGTATATGTTGCGTTATGCATCTCCACGTACTGTAACCGGCTTGCATAGATCGTGACATAAGGCCTGTGAGCCCAGCCCTATACTGCGATATTCTATCAATAATAACGACGATAGTTAAAACAAAACCGTATCATATCCATTTTTAGGGTTCCGTACCCAAAGGGTCAAACGGGACCCTATTACTGAGACTTTGCTGTCCGTCCGTCCGTCCGTCCGTCCGTCTGTCACCAGGCTGTATCTCATGAACCGTGATAGTTAGCCAGTTGAAATTTTCACAGATTATGTATTTCTGTTGATGCTGTAACAACAAATACTAAAAACAGAATAAAATAAATATTTAAGGGGGGCTCCCATACAAAAAAGTGTTTTGTTTTCTCGTTTTTTGTAAATAATGGTACGGAACCCTTCGTGTGCGAGTCCGAGTCGCACTTGGCCGGTTTTTAACTAAGTCGACCGTTGTTGCCATGACAATGTTGAAAACATCCACCAAATCGTATTCCTAGAATTTCTTGGCCGCAACTGGCGGATCTTCGAAAAGTTACTACCTCTAGCTGGCTATCTTTGTCAAACTCATAGTTGCATTCTGCTTCAATCAATGCTAAAGATGTCATGTGTCACTTAAATCAATGTTAATGATGTTTAAAATTAATTTTTTTCCGGTACTTCAACTTTGACAGATGAAAAGTACGCTTTTATATGTCAATTTATAAACAAATAGGGCGGAATTTAGGCGTGGTTAGTCCGACTTAAGTACAGTTTATGACTAAGAATACCAGTGTAAGAGCCAAACCAAATCCATTTTTGGATTTAGTCGAACTGTATTGCCATGACAACTGTTTAAAACACGCACTAAATCGTATTCCTAGAATTTCTTGTCCGCAATTGGTGGATGTTCGAATAAGGTACCTCCTCCAGCTACCTATCTTTGTCAAACCCATAGTTGCATCCTGCTTCAATCAATGCTAAAGATGAGCTATCTCACTTTAATCAATTTTAAGGATGTTATAATGGTAGGCCAGCAGTTCATGACTAACCAGTGTAAAAGTCGTTTGGTAATAGTCAAGGCCCGCAGTTGGTGTAATTGTTTCCGCAAAGTTCGTGTTTCATTGTTCTTGTACTTTCTTACTTTTGTTCAGTGTCTCGTTCACTTGTTTTGATAACCTTTAAGTTGTATTTGAACAGTCACTATGAAACGGATTTTGTTGGAACGCTAAACAGTTTTCCCGTTTATATAACACCTAGGTAGGTACCCAAATCCTATTTAAGCTCAACTACCTATTCTAGTTAAACGCGCATTTGTTTACTGAACTAAACCCGAATATAAAACCCTCTGTGCTTTCGCTATCTTATTTAAAAACAATTCCCAGTCACACACATTTGTGTAAAGTGAGGGAGGTCACACCGTTTTAATCTGTATAAGGTATGTACTTAAGGCGCAAATATGTTAATTACAGTTAGGAGCAAACGTTTCCATGTAATGGTTTAATCGCGTTATTGCAATGTGTTGCCATTGTTTGAACACCATGTTGTTTTTTTTTCATTCATAATTAATGTGTAAGTATCTGACTGCTGTTATTCGCACGATTAGTAAATAATATGATGTAGGTATAATATTAAATTAAAATACACACATCAAAAGTGTCTAGGGATCAACATATATTTTTGCAATAACTTTTCTCCTGATTGATATTAATTAAAATTTTCTTTAAGGATTCATCAAATAAAGTGTTTTCGTTTGTCACAGTAACGATAAACCAAGTCACCTTTGCATTAATAAAGAAATTTGCCATTTTCTAATAAAGGGATTTTTGACATTTGAACCACTAACATTAAAGTTCAAAAAAAAGACTGAAATAACAGTTTTCTTTAAAATTTTATTGGGTAACTTAAACAATTAATAATCCGTGTTTCTACCGCGAACACTAACAACACAAGAACATCGGTTTGGCATACTCAAAATGAGTTCATCCAAATCACGCTGTGGAATGGCCGCCCATGTTCGTTGCAACAACAAAAAAAGGTCTTCTTGCGACTGGATACCCTCCATATTCGGCAGAGCTCTTCTCTGTAGCATATCCCATGCATGCTCAATCGGGTTCAAGTCTGGCGACTGAGCAGGCCAGGGCAGGACATTGATGTTAGCTGCGGCGAGAGTCTGTCTTACAACTCTTGCGGTGTGCGGTCGTGCATTATCATGCATTAACTGAAATAAGGGACCGATTTGCACTTGTAGAGGAACGATGACGTCTGATACAATCGTCTCAGCATAAATTTGAGCGTTGAGGTTGCCTCTGATCCAAATCAACTCAGTTCTTCCGCCGATCCAAATACCCGCCCATACCATGATGGTTCCACCACTATAAGGCGAGCGATTAAAATCCTGCCAGGAAGTCCATTTCCTGGCAGGATTTTAATCGCTGTTGGCGTCCAGGGGTTCTCCAGTGTCGTATACGTCTTGTATCCGGTCTCATACCAAAACGAGACTCATCAGAAAAGCACACGAAACGCCATTGTTCTTCTGCCCAATTTCTGTGTTCAAGAGCCCATTGATATCGAATCCTACGATTGTGCATTGCTATAGGTGGTACCCGTAGCGGTGTTCGGGAATGAAGGTTCACTTCATGCAAGCGGTTTCTGACTGTTTGGTCGCTAATTAAGTTCCCTGAAGAGTGATGAAGCCTCACGGCTAACATCATGGCGGTTATTGTTGGAGCTCTTCGAGTTAAGATTTGAATGTATCGGTCTTGTCTCCGTGTGGTGCAGCGATACCGTCCTCCATGGCGCTCAGCCACGGTACCAGTGCTTCGGTAACGTGTCCAAAGTCGACTGATAACACTCTGACTTGTATTCAGAGCTAAAGCCACAGTACGTTGCCGGGAACCAGCTTCTATCATTCCCACGGCTCTGAGCATTTCTTCCCTGCTTAAATGACGTCGCCGCTCCATAATAACGTTGGTTTTAATCAGTAGTAAGGAAACAGTAGCACTAATAATGTCTTCAATGCGTTGTATGTTTTTATAGGGAAAATATTGACAGCTGATTTTCATCTTTTACTCGAATTTGATTCACAGTTCCTGATTCAAATTATGAAATGCACCAAAAAGGATCCATATAAATTTATAAAATCATAAATTTATTACAAAGCCACATCTCAATCTCAAGAAATCCGCATAAAAATGCTTGATCCCTAGACACTTTTGATGTGTGTATAATCTCTGTTAATGCTGTAGGTTTGTGGAACTTACTTCCGCCTAGCATTCGTGATTTGAAGACCATTTCACTGTTCAATAACAGAGTGAAAGAGCTTTACCTTTCCTCTCAATTGTGATTTTATTTGTTTATATATGTATTTATTTTTTAAATAAAATATGTGTATTTATATTCAGGTAATAATATAGGTTAAGTTAGGTAAGGCACAATAACACATTTTTCTCTTTCTTCTCTCATACACTATCGTCAACATTTCTTTTTTATTTCTCCTTTCGCAGGTCTGCTGGCAAAAATTTCATATGATAAGCAGTACCTTTGTACTCTATTATTTTATGTTTTTTTCCTGTGTCGTCTACTGTGTGTATATATAGTATAATAAATAAATAAATCTAACTATATAATTGCAAATTAAATTATGGGAAACGAGCTAATGGATGGAATTGGAAGAGGCCTTTGCCCAGCAGGACAGTAGTGGTAATTAAAAAAATAAATATGGCATCAAAATAAATAAAATAAGATAAGCATGTATTTCATATTCCCTGTCTTCCTAATCTCCTGTCTCCATATATGTAGAGAAAGGAGATCTGCCTTCACATCAAACAACGATTTTGTATAGGAAACAGTTCCTAGAAAATCGTTGTTTGATGTGAAGGCAGATCTCCTTTTCTTTTCCAGTTCAAGACATAATGTTAAGTAGGTACAGTAAACCTTTACTAGTATTTACTTTTACCTATGTACTACGATTATGTACTCAGGTTAACTGACATATACAGCCTACTCTACTAGGAATTTAAACCGTGAGCTGTTTGTTTAAGGTAGATGTTATAATACGTAAAGATTAAAAAGATTAAAATATAAATACTCTGAAGTCTGAATATACTTATTACCCCGATACAAACGCACATTGAAATATGAAGGCGGTATTCATTTATAGTAGTAGCAAGAATCAACTCCGTTCATGCAGAATAAACACGTTTTTCAACACTTGAACTGAAGGTTCACAACTTTTTATAGTGTAATTAGCAGGCAATTTATCTTCCTGTCTTTAGAATCAGTAGATTTATCTGCCAATAATTTACTTATATTTTTATCAGTTTCTATACTTATTAGCAGAAGTCGGAATTAGGTAGAGTTATTTGTGTACTTACACTGATTTGATACAGCGAAAGAATAAAATGGACAATGCCTCAAATCCCGAGATTATTTTTAAAGAGCAGAAAAGTCCCGTGATTAATAAAAAAAAAAGTTATTTACTTTGACACAATTTAAACCATCTGACATCGGATGTCCGAATTTGCAAAATTCCAATACGCACGTGCAAGGGAAGATCCATATTAATATCAACATTTCGATGCAAGTACAAAAATCACTCTACCTAATTCCGACCTCTGCTTATTAGTAATATTGAAATTTCACTTTGGATTCATGAGACTTACAACATTTAAATAAAATCAACAAAAAATACAATTAACCAATGCATTTGTAGGTATTCTGTGAATTGCTATGTCGATCATTTGCGCAATAAAGTAAAAGCACCATTCTCGAAAATGGTTTCTGGGGTAACCATTTTCGAGAATGGTGCTTTTCTGAGTTCGTTTTCATTTCTAACTTTGCACATTAAAAGCACTTTGCCACCAACAATGAGACGTAAATTACTGGTTTCCCAAGGAAAACTCAGAAAACCAATGTTGGTTACAATAGCGTACTCCAAAAGGTAACAAGGTACAGCCACGTCTCGAAGAATATTCAATTTTAGTTAAATGAGTTACGACCTACAACATCGACAACGTCAGTAGTGGTTTTGGACATGTCCTCAAAGCACATGTATGGTGTGTCGCAAAGTGTAGGAGCAGGGGCGGGATATTGTTAGTGATGTGTCTTCGCAGTCACATTATCATCATCATCATCCTCCACAGCCCAACTTCACCCACTGTTAGGTACCTACAGGCATCTTTTTGGTTGTGCCAGCCTCATTCAGGATATTCCCGCGATGGCAACAATGCCGTCTGCCCATCTCGCTACCAGACAATCAACACTTCTATCTCCAGTCCTTGGACGCCACTCTATCTGCTATCACCGCGCCTTGCTCGGTGTCCTGCACAGCTCCATTTTCACACTATGTTTCATCGAAATCTCCCAACCTCTTAATAAATAGTATAGTCTTAAGTTTTATGTAAATACAAACAGTGGTAACCTTCCTACATTATGCATATAACGTGTCCTTGATAAATTATTCACCAAACACTAAGTAACTAATGTTTAGTGAATAATGTATTAAGAAATCAAGCTCTAATTCCGATGAGAATACCAAAGTCTTTAATCATAGATTCCCTTAAGCCTCTGTCATACTTTTTTGGTTTATATTTGGTAATTGAAACACGTAAGGCCCGCATATGCTTTTGGAATCAATCGTAGTACCCAGCCATGTGTTGAGCTCGAGGTTTTAATGTTACTCACGGGTTCTTTGTGAGGGAATTTGTCCGAAGTAGAACTTTTATCATACCTTTTTCTGACACCAAACCGGGTTACGTTGTTCTGACATGATGAGTAAGGGTGCCGTGTACGTAATTACAGGCACAGTGAGATTGGCGAAACAATGGCCACGCAACTACCGTAACCTTTAATAACATAATTTCAAAGTGCAAACTAAAAACAGGGTATTTGCGAAAAAGGACCGGAAATTTTACTTTCAAATACTAATTTCAATACTTAATTCCTAATTTTTAAACAAAATTGCCTAACGTGGAACAGGCCGGGCCAGTGAAAAGACCGAACGAAGGCTGAATGCAGAGCCAAAAGCCAGACAGGTCCTGAAAATCCAGTGAGCTGGTACGTGGAGATCCTACCGACATTGCCACTGGTGTAGTGGTCGAAAGGCAGTAGTTTTAATGTTCTACGAAACCTCATTTTCCAGAAATTTCCTATTATTTTAAAAATTAGAGGTACAATTTTAACGGCTTTAGAAGCGAGTGTCATCAACCATTGACTTAAGAAAAACAATATTTTAAGATGTTTTTTTTTTTTTAGACCTGTTCATAGACTTTGTTTTTTGTTTCAACCTCCAGTTACATGTCGGAGAACCACCCCAATTTATTTTTCATTATCACCAAATTCCAACTGTGTTTGTTTCAACAGTCTCAGAGCAAAATGGGGCTGTGACATACGGACGGACATTAAGGGTTCTGTTTTTTACCATTTGTGTGTACAGAAACCTAAAAAAGAATATTCCAAAACGTTTCCAACAGCTATAAAACTTTGACACCAAATGTTTACTTCCTAAAGTTGCAAGCTGTGTAAATTAGACCGAATTTTACGACATGTAAGTGGCGACAACTGCCAGGATGCGGTAGAATTGCAAGTGTTTAGTACTCGAGTGCTTTCACACCCGCTGTGGTCATGCAAATGTATTCCTAGATGGTGTCAATGTAAATTAAATAACAAAATGTGTTCTATAACTGACACGCATGTAAGATCAACTTGCAGGGTAGGTGAAAAAAAAGGAGTATATTAGAATCGAGTACATCCCATCTGGTAACTTTTCCATCTCGACAACTAAACAAAATATCATCACAAAAGTCTCGTTTCGTAGCCTTTTGAATATGCGTCTATTCATTCCCATTTGGTAATCTTTTTGTTTGGTAAGTACCGTTAGGACTCAGGAGAACTACTAAAAAAAATACCACACGTAATATGCAGTGCCGTCTTTAACAATTGGAGGCCCTTCGCATTTTAGAATGAGGCCCTTGTATGATGCAAGAGTAAGCGAAGCGAGCTCAAATTGTTTTGCATTTCGACTGTGAGGTAACTGATAACTGTGAGGTTAGAATTTCTTGTGACAAGTTCATACGGATGTTGCTTTAACATGCTACTTATTATCTATAAGTAACATGTTAAAGCATGTGCATGTTTACTGAGGGTCTTGAGAATCGTAGCAAATACCCTTCTATACGCACCCCCATAGCAAACGCGAGGTTAAATATATTATTACCTTCTTTTTTCTTAATAAAAACGCGAGGCCCACATTTGAGGACTCATGTCTGAAATAAAGAATTTGAATTTGATTTTGTTACTATAACGATTTGTAGCTGTTTACAAGGACTACTAAATGAACTCCAGGTTGAGTGAGAGTTTAGAGTTATTAAAGTTTTCAAAGTTTTCAATGAGTAAATAAAAAATGTCAGTATTTTATTAGTTTCTTTGTAATACACTAGCACGTTTTCCGACATATAGGTAACATGATGTTTTCCGACATCTTCAACTATTATCATCATATAATTCAGCCAATTTACACGAAACCTTAACGAATTATAAACCCAAACCTTCCTCATGAATCACTACGTCCATTGGTGAAAACTGTATGAAAGTCCGTGCGGTCGTTTTTAAGTTTATAACGACGGCGGCGGGGGACATAGTTTTATAATATAAAATAATTGTAGTGATGATAAGAAGTTTCTGACGAGAATTCTTTCTAGTCTTATTTCCGATTTCGGGTGAAATGAAGCTTACATTCTTTTTCCAGTTAAAAAATCTTTAAGCGAAAGGATTAATCATATCATGACGCGACTGTTTCAACAAACCCGTATCTGTACAATTTTCTGCCTCGTCACGCATGGCCACACTGCCTCGGATACAAAATGTACTTACTTACTCAGTTTTAATTAACTTTCAATTAGTATTTGCTTTAAACGGGATAGCTTTCTCTGTGTGTATATATACATAACATAAGAGTACTTTATACCACGAGTAGGAAACTAATTTATAACATATGATTCCCTTCCTGCCTCATCTGGTTCTGCAAGTGCATAATACGACCTTTCTCAGCTATTTTCCGCTGAGATAGGCTAACATGACCGAAAATGTCCCGCAGGGGACATTGTTATCACACAACTGTCATATTTTAAGCGCCAGTGTCGCTTCATGAACAGAAAAGCTAAACCAAATGGGGTAGGAATAATAATTACCTTTAATTTCAAGTCCAATTGCCAGTGAGTTGCCAGGCATAATGTGTGATTTTGTATGCAAAATGGCCCGAGAACTTTTGACGTTTAACTCTTCTCGATCATAAATTGAGACATCTGCCAAGTATTCCTTATCATTAGGTATTACGATGACTACTAAAGGATTTTGCCGCAGGTGTGCGAGAGGTATTCCAAAATTTAATGGCGATGTGTGATACCTCGTATTTTACAGATTTTCAGAATACAGGTGGCTGCACTTACCATCTGGTGGGGTGCCTGTTTGGTACCAAATAACAACCAACTACCATTTTTACTAGCTTTTAACTTACACTGTTCGTATCTATGCAGTATGTATGTATATGTAAGTTGTCAAAATTTTAAAATCATTTTTCGACCACGTGTTTGCGTCTGATTGAGCTAAAAGGCATAGGTACATTAGCATTACATACCAGCACTTTTATTTTAGTATTGTTTTTTTTAATTGTTTTATATGTAAGTACTGCTGTTGGTGTACCATAAAAATAAATAAGCAACAACATTACTCCGAAAAAGTGAAAAATGCTAACTTTATACAATCACCTTCTACCATAATAAAGTCAGTAGCAATATAAAGCTAAAAATTAAATATTCATTTTTGAGAGGCCCTATGTCATCATTTGTTAGACGTAAAATACACACGATAAAACGCTTTTTATTTTTGTTAAAAACTCATCTTTTTAGGGAACGAATGCTTCACGCTGTCATGAGTTAACCCATCAAGGTATTAGTAGACACCACCTGTTTCCTTGCCTGTCAAAATATTAATATTGTTACGTTGTATTTTTTGCTCCATACGCGTTTTATTTGATAAACAAACAGAAAATGTGGTGGGTACATCATAAAGAGCTTCGAATTATATGCATGCCAATTTAATACAAATTATATTATTTACAAACTTGTCACTGATCCTTTAGCTATTATGTAAAGTTTACTTAGACAACTTTGCCTAATCAAGCGCATGTTAATGTTACCGAACGTAGAGCCAGCCATGTAGCTTAAATATTTATTCATAATTAGCTTCAAGATAGTAAGTAACATCTAAATAATACCTCGCCAATACTTAAAATCATTCTGCGATTTTCTTTCACGGAGGTTTATCAACATGTTACTTACCTACTTGATGTTTAGGCAAATAAAATCTACCTACTCCGGTCTCTGTTAATTAGTCATAATAATCGTATTAAACAAATTAGTAACTGTACCTTACACGAGATACCTACTCATTTGTGTAATACGATTAAATTTAAACCCTAAGTGGAGTCAAAATCCCGGGATGTGTTTTATCTCTTAATTTATATTTGTTAAGTTGTTTGTTACGTTTTTGTACAGTCACGTTCAGAGTAGTCTAAGTGTTTAAAGTGTTTTCCGGAAGCGACAGCAAATGCAAATCGCAGCAAAATAGCAACGTCGCGGAAGAATTATCAAACACTCGATTTCATAGAATTCACACAGACACGGTTATTCTATATCAAGTCTATGAAAACGGTGACAAACGGTAAAGACGCCGTTTACAAAAGCGTTTTCAAATGTTCCCTAAAAACCAGTCGAATCAAATCTATTATAACTAAATAAAATCGAATGTGACTTTTAGCATGCATCGGTTTGCAGACAAAACTTTCGTTTCAAAAAGGGAAGTGGCCTACTCCGATATGTGGGAAATAGGTAGGTAAATCTTAACATAAACAACACGCTAGTATTTCCTTGAAGGGCAGGCAGAAGTGTACCCATACACCGATCCCACATTATAACCAAAATGAAATAACAACCTTCAAGAAGGGTAGGAAGAGATTAGAGAAGAGAACTTGCTATGTTCAGCTGTGGACTGATATCTACTGAATATATATACTGAATGATACTAAGATGTTTAAAACGTTTTCGATTTCCTAAATGACAGGTGCTTAGGTCTAGGAGCTAGTAACAGTAATTCTTTGTAGGTAGTTACTTACAACGTGCTTAGCTTAACAGTAATAGAAAAATATCTACGTTTGTGGGTGTATAATTAGGTTTTGTGCACGGTTGATGGCAATGGGTTCGCGACTTATTACATGGGATTTAAACATAACTGGCTATGTGGGTGTACTATAGGGTACACCTTTGCCTATCCCTTCGATGATCACAAGCATGATGTTATGTTATGTTCAAGGTAGTAAGTAACATCTGAATCTAATTTCACTTTAATTTAACAGCTTTATTTTGGAACTTAAAATCATTGTGGAACTATTTCGTGATGTTCTGATCTTATTGAGTATTCTTTTTATATCTAAAACAAAGAAAGATTTGTGAGAATCCTAAGTGTCAACATTTATTACGGTTGATTTGGGTAAAGCCTTTTCGTTTTATTTAGTCTTTTCAAATCGTTTTGAACGAAAGGTTTATTCATATATACTCTAAAGAGTATTAGCGGCGATCGATAGATGTGTTATTACGTGTTATAAAAATACTATTAATCATGCCCATTTATTACCTCTTGAGGTTGAGGGCTATAATATGATCATTAGTGGAATAGGAGATCAAATGAAACTCCACCTATTCACGAACAAATTAAAAAAGCTATTATTAAACAAGTGTTACTACAATGTCAACGAATATTTAAATGATAAATCCTTAAAACTAATAACATAAGGTAAATTAAAATGTTTTTGTTTTTTGTAAAAATTAAGTTAGATTATAAGATACAGTCCTCATCTCCAAATATCTTTCTTTTGCTGTGCCCGACAGGGTCCACGATTGTTTCTTTTGTTAAATGTTTACCAACTAAGCCTACATTGTGGAATGCAATAAAGAATTGAGTATTGAAATGTATATTTTATCATAGGAAAAGAATTTCTTATGCACTATAGCTATATTTTATGATAACCTCTGCCTAATCCGGGGATTAAAGGCTTTATGTTACGTGTTTACTGATTTCCGAAATTCTTGTCTGCAACAAAACGTGCATTGATCAGATATGATAAGGTACTTTTTTTTGTACATAAGTTAAAAAAAAAACAAGATACATTACACATGTAGGCAGTAGATTTTACAATCGAGTATAACACTATTGGCAGATTTCTGGCCCCTAAACTAGGTACGCGAAAACGAAAGCCGAAAAATGTCCGACTTCTAAGATGCAGGTCTATCTTAGAAGTCGGACATTTTTCGGCTTTCGTTTTCTACGATACAATACAACCGTGACATTTCAGTTAGGTACACAAGTACAGTACAGTACAGTACAGTGAGTAAGAGTGGGTACATAACATTCATTTAAGGAAGATTGAGCGTATGAATGAATTGTTAATATATTTTCTGTCTCGTCGTAAGTAAGAGGTGATAGCCATTGTTTTAATTTACTTTTGATTTCATGAGTTGAGAGTCTATAATTATGAATACTTTTATTTTTACTACTACTTTTAATTTTATTATACATTGGTGAGCTTTGAGCTATAAATTGTCGACTTGCAAATGCATAACGGCCAGGGACTGTTTTGCAAACGTGAAAACTTGGCGTCTTTGGAGCAGATTTTGGTCTAAAGGAAGTGAGGAGTGTCTTCGCAGTATAGAACGGATGAATGATGATGATGGTTCGCCGCACCTTTGTGTGTGGTGGCTATGGTCCTAAGATTCCACCTCAAAGATTGATATTGCAACGGCTATCTGCTTCACATCGATAGAAAAACTACCTAATTCTGTAATATTTCTTCTTTATTATGTTGTATGCAGCATTGAATGAATGTCTTGATAAATTTCTTTATTATTGTTTAAATTATTCTTTGTATGTATAAGTTCTAATGGCAGTAACATATAAATATGTTATGTTAAACCGTTTTTGTGCATGTGGTGTTAACCTGTAATTAATTGTTGCACTTCTAAATGTTACTCTAGTCATTAAGTCTGAAATGTACATCGTGTAAACAATTGTTGGTTAAACTAAGTAAATAAATAAAAATATTTCTAACATACATGTCTAATGAAGAAATGTCAGTCGTCATTACTATGTTGCACAAAGGGGATAGAGCTATTCACAGCATACCTCCAACCCTATTCCTCATGTGAACAATAATGAGTTTAACCGTAAATAAACCAGGGACAGTCCCTGATTTAGTTAAATAGGTACTAGAAATAAAAAAAATACAGCAGAGAGTGCTAAAAGGTTGAATTTTCACAGAAACAGTGGAAGCGCAGATACTTAAAATTTGCATAGAGATGAATAATTTTGTATTCATAACATTTTATTTTAAGAGACAACATCTTTTTTTATAGCCCAAAATGTTTGCAGAGTTACTCTGAAATTAACAGTAGACATAACGTTTTGAATAAAGAAACCGGAAATTTTCACAATAACAACCAGTGGTGTACAGAGGCCCTATTAGCCTAAGATCCCGGTATACAACGACCTTTACCGAGCTGGTTAATGGATGAAACTTATTATATAATATGTCAATAAATATATTGCTTGGGTTGTCTAAAAAAAATCAGTCCAGGATATGATTAATGAATAACGAACAAAAAATTTTTTTTGAAACATTTCACCCGTTTGGTAAATAAACAAATTCCATACCAATCGAAAGTATAAAGCCCATAAAATATGCAAACTTTAGGTTGCCTTTTTATTTATTAACCAGACCGATGCAATTTACTAGAATCGATTTACTTGTTTATACCTGCTTACCGGGGAGTTGTGACGGAAAAAGAAAAGGCAGCCTAACGTTTGCATATTCTATGGGCATTATACTTTTGATTGGTATGGAATTTGTCTATTAAGAGCGTTTATACCCTACGGCATTTCATACAAACTTTCAAGTCGTTATTTTTTGAAATGACTGAACATATTTTAATGAAACTTCCTACGCATAAGCAGTATACATAGGTCTAAAAAGTTACTAAAAAACATTTTCAAAATGTCTTTTAAAAATGAAGATAATTGGAAATTTCTGTTTCTATAGAAAATTAAAAATCTGTCTAATTTCGCTGTAACATTAGTTTTCGAAAATGTTTTTTAGTAACTTTTTAGACCTATGTATACTGCTTATGCGTAGGAAGTTTAATTAAGATCTGTTCAGTCATTTCGGAAAATAACGACTTGAAAGTTTCTATGAAATGCCGTAGGGTAATAAACGCTCTTAACCAAACCGGTGAACTGCCTGAAATTTTTTAGACTACCCTTATGCAATATTTTTATTAACATATTAAATTTAATATAAAATAAGTTTCATCCATTAACCAGCTCGGTGTAGGTCGTTGTATATCGGGATCCTATACTATATCACGAGAGCGCGGTGTAAACGCTACGTAAATATGTCGATTTATGAATCGAAAATATAATTATACAATAGCATTTTAGTTAAATTCTTTGCAACAAATACAATCATCAATAGGTTTTAATAAATGCTAAAAACTTTAATAATATTATGTGAACCGAGTATTTTTAATTTAATAAAATCGATTCATTTACGTTATGTTTACACCGAAAGCTCGTGCTAGGGCCTCAGAGCACCCTTATTTCGTCAAAAAAGTTATTTGATTTCTATTTATAGGTACTTAATTTGAGTAATATGACTCTTTCAACTTGTACCAATTAATATAAAAAGGATGGAGTCTTTAAATAAGACGAGTTAATATACCAGTCGTTATTGTTCCCGCAACCATTAAGATACAAATAATATTAGCCATTGTTTGATCCGGTTCTAAAATAATATTCTGTTACATAATTTCATAATAGATTATCCCTTATTTAGATATAGGTAACTCTAGATCGAATCAAGCTCATCGTTGTGACGTCGCAGATAGTCTTGTGATATAAAATTCATGCTTTACCTTATTCTAGGTCTTTTCTGCTGGAAAAAGAGAGGCCAGATTACTTCAATGTACTTATTATTTGTGAACCGCACATCAGCACTTTTGGAACTAACTACCTATGCAGTATGCATATTTTAGATTATGTTCTAAATCTATATCTATCTATCGGCTGTAATTCAATCACATTCTATTTCTAGTTATTGAATATAAACAAAATTTTTCCTTTTTAAAAACATGTCGGTCACAGAGAAAAAATGCAGTTTTTTATACATTTTGATTAGTGTTGCAACTTGTATGAACAGCAAATATCTCTTTACATTTCAGAGCTACTTATATGGCCTTGGAAACCTGCCAATAATTTCAAACACGCTCTGTAGGTATTTGAATAAAACCTTATTATTTGGTTACCTCAAAAGTATTTTTTTGTATCCCAGGTCTTGTACACTCGCATCGCAGTGGGCCTGTGGCAGAGTTCTCATGCGCTGCAGCATTTGGAGCGGGTTCAGTGCTGTGCGACGCAATTTCCAAAGACGGCAACTGCACCCTTTGACCCGAACCGGCCCCTAGTTGGCTCTACTGATGAAAAGGTTAGTACCTAACATCGTATCCTGCTTTGATAAAACTGTAATTATCAAACTTAGGTTTATTAGATAGGTAATACCAGGTACCACCGACGATCTAAGCATCTTCGGCTTGCCTTTTTATTTTTTGGCTGTCTTGATAAAGTCATCGGCCCATTCACCAAGTCTCCAACAATTACCATACTATAATGAACCAGTTTATTTATCTGCCTTTTGCTGCTCAGCTGCGAAATTATTCAGCTATAGTCCAGGCTTTTTATTCAAACCATTTAGGCACTAAACAAGTAGACTGAATAATTCGTTTTCTAAGTCTATCCGCCTTTCATTATTCGCCCAACTATGAAATTATTCATGGCGGGCAGTAGACTCTGGAGTGTTCTTGAATTCTAAGCGCTTTGCCTGTTAAAAGTTACCTATGTCACAAAGGTAACTAAGAAATAAGGTGGGTCGTCGTTTGTGCGTTAATTCAAGGAACTCATTAAAAGCTGAAAACAAAAGTACAATCTAAAAGCCGAATAATTCTGTGGCTTGATGTTAAACAGTATTCGCTTTGACACAGGTGTGCCCTCTGCCTCTTTTACATAAATTAATGCAATCAATTCGTGTTTTCACTGTAGGTAAGTTTTACTCAATGATGTCATTAAAAATATTCATGAATATGGTTAAAAGAATTATTGGTCCGAGAGGCATGGAATAAATCGAATACTTATCAAAACAGTGTAAAGGAAAGCTTTCTAACTTCCTGCTTTTTAGGGTTCCGTACCCAAAGGGTCAAACGGGACCCTATTACTGAGACTTCGCTGTCCGTCCGTCCGTCCGTCCGTCCGTCCGTCACCAGGCTGTATCTCATGAACCGTGATAGTTAGCCGGTTGAAATTTTCACAGATTATGTATTACTGTTGATGCTATAACAACAAATACTAAAAATAGAATAAAATGAATATTTAAGGGGGGCTCCCATACAAAAAAGTTATTTTTTTGCTCGTTTTTTAAAAATAATGGTACGGAACCCTTCGTGCGCGAGTCCGACTCGCACTTGGCCGGTTTTTTTACTTTCGAAAATGCTTTTGATCTGAAACTCCTTTGTCAGTTTGAATCTTTTGGATCAAGTTCGGAGATTATACGGCAGGTATAAAGTTTGTGTGCGGGGTTACAAGCAGCTGGAACGCTTGTGTAATCGTCTGGCTGCGGATATATGAGCACGAGTAGATATGCGACGGCTTGCGGCGCTGGAACGTTTAGCACGTGAATGGGCTTTCGTGAACTCGCGATAGACCGTCCGCTTTTATAGAGGACGCTCTTTTTTAAACGAAAACTTTGCCAAGAAATATAGGAGTCGAGTTTCGTAATATTAGAGAAACTTTTTAAATATGTCAAACGTAATCCAGAATTGATATTACTCGACTACTTTGTTTTTGAACTTCTATTTCGTTTAATCATTAATTAATGGGTAGGTAGAGTAAACCAAACATGCCTGAGAGATATTTCTAAAGCCAAGTCAGAGGCCCGTGAGCGGCATAAAAACTGACTGTTGTTCACTTGAACTTTTCGTACACATCATTAATTTTAGGCATAATCATCTGAACGAACATACAGATACATTATCCTAGTAGAAACAGTATTTTCTCACCGTATCAAGAAAAAACGTCGTGGACTATATTTACCTTGGACACCTAATCCCAACAAAATCTTGTACAGAAAAAGATATCGACTGCAGAGTGAAAAGTATTTGGAATAGGTACTGGAGTATGAAGGAAATTTTCAAAGGTTCCATAACTAAACTAACTAACTTTAAACGAAAGCGATAAATATTTGCCTAACCGGTGTTAGCCAAGTTAGTTATTTAGTTCTTACTTACGCATTTAAAATCTGGCCTCTCAAAAATTCCTTCTTAAGTAAAATAAGAAGCTGGCAACGAGGAATAGAACGGAGTTACATGAATATGAGATTGAAGGACAGAGTCAAAAGTTCACTGATAAGGAAAAAAAAAACAAAGACAAGAGATGTGGTGAAACAGGTCCTGACACTGAAACGGAAATGATCAGGTCATATTCAGAGAGTTACAGATGAAAGATGGTCACAAATTAGAACAAATTGATATCCAATGACCAAAAAAAGAAGGAAGGGTAGACCATGTAAAAGATGGAATGATGGCATCGTACAAACAGCTGGAAACTTATGGCCCAGACTGACATAAGACTGAGTCAGCTGGAACAGTTTGGAGGAGGCTTTCACCGCAAAAGGCGGCCCTTGCACCTATCAATACTAATCTTATCTTAAGTACAAACACTAACATTACTAACAAATAAATAGATAAGTACACAACACATAAAATATTAGATCCAAACTAAATGTAAGGGATAAATAAAGCTTAATAAATAAATAAAATAAATCAAGAACAAAGTAGTAATCACAAGAGCGAAGCTCCTCTAGCATGTCGTAAACTTTTCACTCGGCAAACACTTTCGTCTCAGTCAGTGAAAAGACGCTACTTGAAGCCTCGCGTCTTAAACACACCAATTGTTACATATATACGAGTATGTGGAGGTGATAAGAGGTTTTCATAATATATTAATTTAACATATTAAACTAAACACAAGATGAGTACAAAAGTGCTTATTTGTTTTGGTGTAAGAAAATGTGTTGGTCAACACCTTTGTTACGGTTTACGGTTTGAACAGACGGTTTAATATTTAGTGTTCCAGATATTAATTTATTTTTAAATTTTGTTATTTAAACATTTTTTTTTTTTAAATTATTTAACATGTACAATAGGTGAGCTTAAATCAATTAAACATTGTTATAAACTTTCACTGTTTATAACTAAAATTACACTGTCACTTACTAGATATCATGCGTGATTTTCCATTTTGGGAGTTCATAATCATCATCATCATCATTTCAGCCGTGTCAAGTGTCGCCACATCGACCGGTCCCGTGCGACTCGCGTCCAGCGGATCCCCGCAACCTTCACCAGGTCATCGGTCCAGCTAGAGGGAGGCCTTAATTTTGGGAGTTCACAATAATTGATATGGAAGATATCCCCTAAGTGACAGTCTAAGTTTTTACTCAATTAAGTTGTCAAACAGCAAGCGGTATAGGAATAATCCTAATTACCGATTTGATTATTTCACGGTCTTATAGGTTCTCCTTGGTTTTCGTTTGTTCTACCGAGTATGGATTCCTTAAAAATTTTGGTTGGTAACAGATATCCGGAAGTCAATATATCAACATATTGGTTTTACATCAAGTGGAATATTAAACCGATATTAATTTATGAGTTTCCCCAATACGAGTTTATGGGAAAGCACCTTGGCTCGTACGCCATCGTTCCCTTAGTGGATTACAAAATATATTGAAAATTGTTTTAACAGCACCTGTTACCATATGTAAATACATATGTTATGATCGTATGAATTTTTGGTTTCAATTTTTAACGTATCTCCTCATATTTTCTTTGAGTAAACAATCATTTAAACTATAAAAGCTTTGTAGGTATAAACATATACCAACGTACATAAATACTAATACCCTAGGTACTTATAAACAGCTGTTACCTGTCATATTGGTTATAGAAAATAGTAAAAAGTTTGGTACAAATGTTCAGAAATTGTCGATCATAATAAGTAAATATTTATACGACTGGACTAAAACCAAAATCCAAAAAGGAGTCCTATTAGAGTATAATATAGCTGACTTCTTTTCTTCTGATCTTCTGTTCTTTTATCAAACTACATATCTAAAAGAAAATTTCTTTAATACAGAAAGTGGTGACGATGAGCAGCAGCAGCCAGACGGGCAAGACGAGCACGTCAAAGGCGGCGCGCGGGCACGAGACGCGCAGCTGTCACCACCTCAGCCACTTGTCGCGCAACGTGCTGCGCGCGCGCCGGGGCGTCGTGCGCATGCTCATCGTCGTCGTGCTCACTTTCGCCATCTGCAACCTGCCCTTCCACGCGCGCAAAATGTGGCAGTATTGGTCCAGCGGCTACGAGGGCCCCAGTGACTTCAGCACTCTCCTTACCCCCCTAACTTTCCTCATCACGTATTTCAACTCTGGTATAAACCCACTCTTATACGCTTTCTTATCCAAGAACTTTAGGAAAGGTATGAAAGAGCTCATATTCTGCAACTGCCACGGAAAGAGGAAAAGCGAAAACTTGATTCTTTTAAACCCGGTGGGTGGCGTCGGTCTGCGCAGGAGCTCGACGCGCTCCACCCGCGCCAACTGCAGCACGGTCACCATCGCGCCCAACGGGGAGTCATGAGACATGCGCCGGCGGCGCTTCCTGTACAAGGTGGAAAACGTTGATATTTCCTGATTGACGGAGAGCACCGACGAAGTGACGGACAGCAGCGGCCTCTATACTGTCTCTACCGTATCCAGGCGTGATCTATACGACTGAGGCACGTGTGTATAGGAAGCGCGTTCGATTACTTAATTCAAACAAAACTTTAAAGACTTCGTAGTAACTCCGTTGATTAGCACTTTGATACTGTCTGAGTGAATGTGAGTGATTGTGAACTTAGTGATCTCGCGAGCTTAAAGAGTTAGAATATGTTTGTTCTTAGATGGATTAACTAGGTCTAGTGAGTTAAGACCAAACGTAACATATCTTTCTGTTATCCTATATTTAATCCTACTTGGTGAAAATTTATGACTTTATTTGTTGTTAGATAGATAAAGTATTTAAATTAACTGTTTAAAGATAAGTGTATGGAAATCTAAGCGAATGTAAAAAGTATAAATATGCTATTAAAATTCATAAAATTTACATAAAAAGGGAATATTTCTGAGTGGGTTGGGTAGGTCGGTAGAGTTGTAAATATAGATTTTATGTGAAATTTATACTTTGTAGTACGACATGGTATGGTACATTACAGTAAAAATCGGTTGTTTTGGATCACAAAGATTCAAGATGGAGCTACACGAAGTCAACATTATGGTCTGAGAAATTGAAATGCAATATTTATGTTCAATACCGAAATACCGCTTACCATGTTATCGCTAGTAGCAGAGGCAGGCTACTATTTAAAAACTGGAACAAAATTCTAGGGAAGTGATAGCTGACAATATTATAATAACAATTTAAAATATACGAATTAAGTACTTAAAATGGCTACTGCAAATTTAATATCAAGACATTTTAAAATTATAAAATTGAGCATAAAGTTCCGTTGTTAAATTTTTATCGTGTAAATAGTAAACATATCTGAACATTTTGATACGTAAATTAGAGCCTAATACAGTCGAATTAAATATTATTCGTAATAGTTCCGCCTAATAGCTGAAATAAAGCAAACGATGGCCAAATAGTCATAAATTACTTTAAAACATAAGAAAATGATGGCTATAAATATTACTTTTGCCAACATAGGTTTGTATTTAATTCAAAATGTATATTTTCCCACAGTTTTATATACACTCTCGAAATTCCGGTTATTTACACTATGTACATAATTGTAAAGAAATTACAAAATATTGTTGTCAAATAAAGTTCATCAATACTTACCTATACTTTTTAGTGACAAGGAAAACTCTTCAAGTAAAAAGCGTTTGATCTTTTTTGATTTATTAAAAAAAAAGAAAGTTAATTAAGACGACATTCCAAAAGAAAAAAAATTAAGAGTTATGTTATTTCAAAACAACAAAATTTAACTAACTACATGTTACAAAGATACAGACAGCGTCAGTATGTGCTAGCCCCTCTACAGTCCGGCCGGGTACGCCAGGGGGGTTACTACTTAATGACGCTGTCTGTACCATCTTAAGTCAAGTGCATGAATCTTCCATAACAGGTAACGGCTTAGTAAGTTACTTGCAAATATCTTAAACCAAATAATGTTACAAGTAAGAAGCTTCCGAGAGCTTTTCTAGTCACTATAAAGTCATGTGTAAAGTTATTTCTGCGTTGTCTTTATGTTATAATAAAATTCATGTAAATGTACATATTACTAGTAGGTAGTTGGATTTAAAGTAGAGGAGACTGGGGACAGTTGGAACATTTGGATGCGGACGCTCGAAGCGAGCTCATTACGAAACCGAGCTTTATTTGCCCTCAAATGGGTACAACTTGAGCTTTTACTACTATTTTGAAGCATTAGCCAGAAACGAATAGGCTCCTTAGCAAACGTGCTGTAGTTTGAATGTCGTTTGCTCACAAGCAAGTTTGTAACCTAAGGCGAGCTAGATAAAATACTTATTGGACGAGAGTTGCTTGATTAAAAACCGCCATAACACAACTAAAGTGAGAGAACTTCATGTTACTGAAATTTTTATTTAAACTTCAGTTTTTTTTTTCCTTTTTTAAAGATTAGGGCAAAATTATTCACTGTTCGTCTTAAAGTTACGATTTATGGTTAGTAATGGAGTCTACTCATCCATGCTATGGGGCAAGTATCTGTGTCCTCAAGCGAAACGCTGATAAATGCGTTGAGATACCCGAGTCTGTCCCTACTGACCCTACGTGGCCCCGTCACTACGTGAGTTATTTATTAGTATTGTCCCAAACGTGATGCAACTGACCCCAGTCTACTCTGTCGGTTGTTATTATTTTCACCTATTAACCCCAACTTTATATTTAATATTCTATTATGTACAGGTTTGTGCAATATTAACCTATTGTAATTTGCTATTAATAAGTGGGCAAAGGTTCACAAAGACAATACGACCAACGATTAATGTTTCTAAATTGCGTACCCTACATGCAGGCAATATTACCAAAATAACGTTGCACAAGTTTGACCTAAATTAGGATGGCCTGATTCTTGTATGTTTCAACCATTAGAGAACAAAGAGCTCCTATTTTTTCCACTTTCCTAGTACCAAAGGTGGTACAAACATTTAGATATACCAAATATCGATTGAATCTGATAGTTAAACTGTTAATTAAACTATTTTTTTTTCACTGTAATCTATTAAATATGATGTATTATTGATGTCTAATTTTCTCATAAATTATAATTAAAAATCTTATAAATATTTAGTTTCTTTTCTTGTTTTCTTAAAAGAATCCATGAAGGTGACAATTAATTTATGTAAGACAGTTTTATTAGCAAACATACCAACAGGCTAAAAAGGATGAAGGCGATTGATCTTTAGAAGAAATTAATTATTACACAGTTATTTTTACACCTTTTTTACACATAACACATTACTTTTACACATTACATATTTTTACACAGTTATTTATTACTCAATTACTAATTATTATTACGCCTTTTTGGTCGGAGGAGCTTGTGGCTAAATAATAACAGCCGCCCAGGTCGATCTTAAAGGTTAAGCCGTGATTGCCGAGGTTGGTCTGTGGATGGGTGACCATAATTAAATATCGAGTTTCCTCCGTGCCTCGGAAAGCACGTTAAGCCGTTAGTCCCGGCTGTCATTTGTAGATCTTTGACAGTCGTTACGTGTCAGAAGCTAAATGTCTGACATCCAGTCTTACCAAGGGGTATCGTATTACCCAGTTACTGGGTTGTGGAGGTCAGATAGGCAGTCGCTTCATGTAAAATACTGGTACTCAGCTTCATCCGGTTAGACTGGAAGCCAACTCCAAGATAGTTTGGGAAGAGGCTAGGCAGATGATGATGGTCGGACAAAATTATAACAAGTCAGTAAACCTGTATTCTATTTATACAGTATTAATTTAAACTACCTACCTATAAATCACGATTCAAAAATCGACCATTTATTTCGTCCCTTGTTTAGTTAGTTCCAATATAAATCGTATTGGAAAAGTAATCAAACAGTGTCGTCCTTATACATCTGTGTCACACTGATCTTACTAACTTTAGAAATGCTTTGAAGCAGTTCGTTTTCAGCTTGTGAGAATTTGGGTTCCACAAATGTTAGACAAATAGAATACAAAACTATAATCTTATTACATCTAAGATATGTAAATGCTTATTTAGTTGTTGTCTAGATACATAGACCGCACTGTCTACCTAAATTACTAGATAAAGGCGTATTTATTTATGCCTGCCATAAAATATGGCGGTTACTGTCGTAATCTGTGCTGGCGCTACTTTTCAAATAATTGCACCGTTTATTAGTTGTTCAGAATAGTTACAGCACTGATGACAACATCTGTGTCAATTGTTTAATTTCATCATTTCAGCCGAAAGACGTCCACTGCTGGACATAGGCCTCCCCCAACGCCACATTGACATAAGGGGGGGTTTTGCCATAATCGCCACGCTTGGCAGGCGGGTTGGCGATCGCAGTACGGTTGTTATAAAAACACAGAGAACGCTGCTGCCCATTCTCTGGCAAGTCCCTAAGTCGCCTCTTACGACAGCCACGGGAAGATATGGGATGGTGCTATTCTTTACGTCCGACACCATACAGAACCTTGTTTAATTTAGTGTTCTTATAATGTTTTATTTTTACTTTTGTATAGATTCTTTTTCATTTGTAGTAAGCAACGACTTATTGTCGGGCCTACGCTGTCCTCCCACAGTTATGTACTAACGCTGTAACACTCAAATATTGTAAAACCAAATGATTTTAAAAGAGTAACCATGGAGTTTCTTGCCGGTTCTTCTCCATAGGAAACGACCAACCCGAACCGTGCATCTTTTGTCGACGTATTATAAGTGCCCATGTAGGCCTATGTAAAATAAAATATTTTGATTTTGCTACATTGTCTGTCTTCTACACCCGACTGTGGCAAAATCCAGGATATAAACCTCCTTTGGGCTTCACCTTATTTTTTAACCGACTTTCAAAGGGAGGAGGTTCTCTATTCAACTGATTGTATTTTTTTTTATGTATGTTCACCGATATCTCTGCCAATTGTGGACCGATACTCAATTTTTTTTTTAAAGCCTATTCTTCTGAGCTGGTCTCGTTGTCACCAAGTCATGATCTGATGATGGGACAGGGAAATCGAGGGCCACTCTCAAATTTTATAGGCACTACAATGTTTTTCATATTCATTCTAACGCAAGTCAGATATTTGTGCCTGGTAGTCATTATCTTATGTTGCTAAGCTGATGATGGAAGGTATAAGACAAAATCTGAGGATGAGAACCCAGAAAAAATAAGTGCAACCATTAAATTTTATGGGCATTGTTAGAAACAGTATACTAACCATGTGGTACCATGGTCATCAGGTCAGGATCTGAAGATGGGATCCTTGAGAAATCGAGGGAACTTTCCAAATTTTATAGGCACACACATATGTGCCCTTATGTTGCTGAACTAATGATGAAAGGTATAAATTAGTGGTCGCGTTTAAATTGGATGAAGATCTGATGCTGATCTACGCAAAAATATAATGAAACTCTGGCAAATCTGTCGTGATTGCTGCAATCGCCTAGATGTTTATTGTTTACACAATGTATGCTCTGAGGGGGTGCGGAGATGTGTACAGTACGTCCACATTTAGCCTATTACCATGAAATGTATTGTTAACAATGTAAAATACCTACGATATTACAACAAAAATGGGAAAACAAAAAAAAGGTTTTTGAAAAACGTTTTGCCACATTTATCGTTTGTGGAAAGGGGTTTGGGTAAAATTGGTATGATTTTCTTAAGTCTGCGTGTGCGTGTGTCTGTGTCACTAATGAAAAATATTTGATTAATAAGATGAATGAATGAGAGAGAAATGAATGTTTTATTGTATAAAACATTCATTTTCATGAACAATTATTTCCAAAATGCATCGGAGCCGAAATATACAGGGTGATTTTTTCGAAACTGAGTAATAGCGATAAACACCGCAATAACAACAACAGCAAACAACACAATAACAACAACACAAATAGCAATTAACACAATAACAACTCTGTAACCACTGTCTCACAATAAAGATTTTTGACTTTGACTTTGACCGAAACGACTCTCGAGCCCGATTTTGATAAAAACTAAAACTGCATCATTGGTTTTCTGAAAAATCTATTTTCGTTTTTTTTCGTTGACTTTGAAAACATGAACCTGTATTATTACCCCATTCGATAGTCTCGCTGCTAAGGATCAAATTCTGGGAAGTATTGACATACGGCAAACGATAGGTAGGAAAGAGTTCATTTTTGATAAAATATGTACAAACAATTAGCAGTACCTAATCAACGAACAACACAACTTTGACATCAGATATTTAAGCTTCTATATTATAATTATAGGATTTTGTGTCTAATCTCCGATTCAATTGGTGCGTAAAAGTTATTTAATTATACTAGCTTGAAATAATTTGAAGAATTGAAGAATAAATTGAATCAGCATTCGCTTTCATTTTTGCATTAAATTACGACTTGATTAATCATGTTTCTTTAGTTTTTAATTAGGTATTCTTAGGCAAATTTCTTTACAAAAAAAAACGAAATGCTTAATCGAAGAATTCATGTAGAGACCTTTAACGTATAATTTATTGGAAAGACTTTGTTCTTTGTAATTGAAATAAACCTTTTGAGTTTGAGTTTCAGTTTCTACAATTGTCTGCTTTTAACAAAATATGTAAATTGTCGTGGTGTAAATAAGTACGTTCCACAAAACGGCCCCCAATGCACCATTAGAGAAGTAGGTAAAGCAATTTCCCTGAATGTCATTTGTTTTGCAGTTATTCCGACCGTAAGTGTTGGAAGTGTAAATTAGGCACACCAAACCACCAAAGGTGACTGCAAACGATAGGTACTGTTACCAACCGGCAATTATCAAATAATCAGAACATCGTTATTATGTTCCGTAACCTACGTGAATCGGGTGCTCGGGCTCTTCTGCACTGATATATTGCTTAGTCTTATATAGTATAGTTAGTTTTATAGTATAGTTATCAAACACACTGAACACAAAAGTCACGATAAAATTTGATCGCAGGCGCACAATAAGTAAAAAACTATATGTTATCTACAGCTATTCAATATTACACGGTTTTTTATTCAGAAACAGCAAAAAGAGAGCAAAATATGTTTTTATTGTTTTTGTCAATGCGCGCGTGGTCTGCCCGTCACGAGTTGCCGCAGGAGACTAAAATGACACTGACACGTACTCGTCGCGAGCTCTTGCTAAATAATACAGATTATTAATAAAAAGACGAATTCAAAAAAGTTATCAAGAGAATTCTCATATTTTTTTAATTTCCTATCTTTTGGTATTAGAATCGATTAAAACGCATTTCTTGCTATCGAGATTTTGCGGGCTAATAGATGTTTGAAAGACATATTTTTATTTAAAATGTAGCTAATAAAATTATATTCTGACAAGACAAAATAATAAATATGTATCGACTTAGGAGTGATATTTTTTTCATCTTGATAAACCTTGTAACTTTTCAGAATATCGAGTTGAAAAACCTGATTTGACAACTCTTAAGCCCGCCCACTAGTAAAATGTGAAATTTTACTACTGGTAAAGGTAGTAGGTATAAAGGTACCTTAGCAAACATAACACACGTGTATTAAAGATTTGCAAAGCGACCCGTAAAAGTACAAAAACAAAGCTGAAGTAACGTAGGTGGTTTTGGCAGTTGAATAATATTAGAATAACAATGGTCTACATAATTATGCTTTCATCCTTCTTTATTTACATAATACAATTGGGGTATTTTGATCCAAGTAGATATGGTAGGGGGGTAAACAAGATCACGTTTTTGATTAAAATAATTAGCTTTTGTTTATTATACAGAATTTTGTTTCAATAAGCAATTTTTGTAGCGAAGATTTATTTTCATCTAATAACCTGATGACGATGCTCCAACAATAATAATAATTACAGCTGAGGTGGAATTCTTACGGTTATGGAACCGAGAACTGCAGTGACAAAATAATACCTACGTGAATCATACGACGTTTATTCTATACACTAATCCAAAATGATGATTGATCTATAGTATATTTTGACACTTGTAAAAAAAATATACTGTAAACTCCAAATAGACGTTATACAATATGTTAAACAAAGTCCTTCATTAATACTTAATTGGTATTTATTGGATTTCCAAAAAACGATAATTTCTGTCGATGCCATTTAATTTGAAACAATTAATTTGGTATGTAATAGGAGACCTTCTTTAGAATTAACATAATGAGAATAATGTAATAACTTTTATGAGAGCTTGTACCTTTTAACAGAAAATGTGTGTTATTGGTTAAAACGAATTAAAGACTAGCTGTACCCGCCGGTTTCTCACCCTATTTTTTTCTTCTTTTTGCTCGGCTCCTAAGGGTCCTAGTGTGATGTTTAACAGCCTTCCTTAAGAAATGGGCTTGAAAATAAAAGAAAAAACAAAACCTGCTTATCTTAGATTAGTGCGTTCAAGCAAACTAACTCTTCAGCTTTATTTTATTAGTATAAATAAGTAGGTTATGGTACATTTTCTACCGCTCTAAACCGTAGGAAGATCGAAAAACGCGATACTGTGATGCTAGATTAGGCGCAACCGTAAGTTAGTTCGCAAAGGCTGGCTCCATGAGATTAGTGAGTGCTTCTTACTTAACTTTTTCTTTGCGTAGCTAAAACTACGGAACCCTAATGCGTTGATTTACCAAATTAATAAAGGACGTACTTCGAAAATCTGCTTCCGTATCTTAGTTCGAACAGAACGCGGTACTATCTTATTAAACAATTAGCCAAGTAGAGAGATCTTTGAAGCTCTGCTCAAATTTTAATTTAACAAAGCCTATTCCAAAATATTATGTGTAATCCGATTTCGGCGAAATTTTAATCAGCACGAATTATAGTAATAATTCAAGTAAGCATACAATATATACGTAATGTAAGTAGGCTCATGAAGATGTACGTAATACATAATTAATTAGGAATAGGTACATTAACAAGTAAATAAATTAACGATTTTGTTCGCAGACATTAATTTTAATATGTTTCAACAATCGTATGGTGTCAAATTGGGCTCACTTAATACAATCATATTATTATAACTCATCATGCAAAACTGTTTGCTCTTTGATACTGAAATTAAATCGTTCATGCTATTAAACGGTTCACAGAGGTGAGAACATTGTTTATTGTTTAGAGACGGAGCCATTAGCTGTTATAATAATTCCCAGTAATTGACCTTTATCCTACATATAATAGAAATGAATATTTTTACATCATCGCTTTCATAAATGATAGCAGGGTTCAAAGTGATAATTATCGTGATAAATATCAAAGAAAATACTTAATTATCTTGATAATTTCTGACCTTGAATTATTACAGTAGTCTTTCAGTAGCAAAAAACATGTGATGTTAAATTAAGGTGGTAATCTTAATTTAACATCGCATCACGCCATCTAATTAAGTATTCCCTAAAGATTTGTATAAACGCTTCATAGTCGATACACTCATATTTTGCCATTTGTGTTTTAGTCCCATGGAGGCAACCTATGACATGAACCGGTCACAAATTCAGATACCAGGCTGCTACAGACAAATCCTGATGGAAAAACCTGATGCCTGTGTACCCGACCCGGACTTACACGTATAACCACATCTCGGCTCATGCTAAACAGTACTGCTTTCGTCCGCCAGATCAACGAGGCTAGCTAGACTGCGGACTAAATATTATTAATCAGAATTGGAGAAAGAAACCTAATAAACTAGCAGTCGGGTTTTATTGAACCGTCGCGCTTTGTAAGAAATATATCGTAATAAAATGAAATACAATTTACATCTGGACAATAGATTAGTCGGAAGAAATACAACATCCCCGCTAGATGGAGACAAAAACACTACACCCACATTCTAAAAACCTTCCCAAATCCATTTTTGAATAAAGACGACCGTTGTTGTTGCTTTTTTTTTTAACAGTGTGGGATGCTGGCGTGGTTAGTCCGACTTAAGTTCCGTTTATGACTAAGAATACCAGTGATGTTAGAGTTAGTGTTACCAAAATAAGTACCTTTCGGCACACGCAAGTTCTAATAAAAAAATACCAATGAAAACAGAAACACTTTTTCGGCCAGAACTTCAAGATATATAATCGGGCTTCGGAGTGACGGCTAACGGTAGATTGGGATTGTACGAGTTGATTGAGTGATTGAAAGGACAGACACTGCAGAGGTGGACAGGAACACGAAAAAACGGCAGATGGGACGCAATGAGACACAATAAGTACAGCATCACTCAAGTGTAACGCCCGGAAAAGCTTTTACTTTACTGAACAAAAAATGTTCCGTTTTAAGGTTCGATTAAAAGATCCCGTTTATTTATCGGTTTCTTAGAAAAATACGGTAGTATACTTACCGTGAGAATTAGGTTGCCTTGTTTAGACTTAAAATACAACTACAACTAGATAAAGGGGGTGTCCGAGGTGTAATTTATCGTCAGACTGACCTATTTATTACAGTTTCAGAAGAATTGCAAAGTTGTGATTAATCGTAAACTAAAAGGCCACAGTTTTCCTGTAGATAAGTCGATATTAAGTTACTTCTCAGTTTTCACGAGCGAACAAACTTACCTAGAGAAATTTACCTCACAAACTTTCCGGGGGTTTTCAAGTAATCCGGCTACTTAGCCTGCCTACGTGTTGACGACACGTAAAAATTTCCACAGGGTGTATTTTATTAACCCCTACTGCTATTGTTGGGATGTTTGGATGATTCAAGGATTACATTTTTTATTTATGTAAATGTAGTTTTTAAATGTAAAAAATTGGGGTCGCAGTTGATATTTCACGATCTTTTGTTGATCCTAAGTTTAGTATTTTTTCATTAACTATCCTGCGTTCTAAACTACAAAATTTGGATCATCATCATCTTTTACTATTACAACGTGGAATAATTTTTGTCTGAAGAACATTCTAAAGAATTAATACGCTCGTATACCAAAGAATATTTTCGCCATAAAAAGTCTATTACTCGACTAAAGTGCCGGAGATAGTTGTACCTCAGTGCCGTTCACGCGCCGCTGGAGTTAGGCTAGATTTAGATACCTTATAAATTGCAATATTCGTGAGGCTCTTATGTGTCGCAATATTTTTGTACTGCTAGTCGTAAGAGTAAAAATATCAACGATGTACTTTCCTAAAATGAAAAGAGGGGTTTCGTATACTTACTGGATTTGAAATATCATATCGTGATTCAAAAAATATCTGAGCTGCACAAAAATATCATTATGACTTATATTAAGACTTATTATAAAACCTGTTATTATGTCTTATATTCGGAACCTAAACCGTTTCGTGAGGGCTCACATTCTTCTATATGGCTCTTGACTCAACTAATTTCAGTTGGATTAACAGGCACAACGTTTATGCTATTTTTTTTTACGTAATTGATGAAAGCTTTATATTACTGACCTTTTTCAATTTCAACAAAAACAACAGAGGCATCACCTAATCAAGAAAAAAACCATGGGATTCTAAATTTTATGGGACTATGTGGACTCTGTTGAAAACATTGGAAGAGCAAAATACTTAGCTCACACATCAAATGACCATCAGCAAAGTATGTCAATAGAACACGAACAATACATAATCAACCAGTATTGCCAAATGATCGAGAAATCTATAAAAGACATTTTAAAAAACATATAGGGAAAACCAACACAAAATATATTATTTTGAGCGAAGAGGATTACAACTCATTAAAAAAAAGAAGTTCATCACAACATAAAACTAATCTGTGTAAAAAAACAAAGAGACGTTGAAGGAACTGTACAAAAAGGCAATAAAATTATAAAATGCTACGAAACTTACAGAATGAATACAATATGCAGACACCTGGAAACCTCAAGAAGTGCTAAGAAAGCATTTAAAGACCCAAATTTTCGAGGCATCTAGCTCGAAAATTTCGATTCCATTCTTACGATCGCGTCCAAGGAAACGTAAAACCCGTCTGGAAATTATCAATATAGCAACTGACTTCTACGCTAAGCTATATGACCAACCAATTTCAATACAGGCACACTAAGCTCACACTACACAATCCAACGTTGAAATGTTTGACGTATCCGAGGTCCTCGAAAATTTGATAAAACTAAATTAAAATATATATATATAAAAAAAAAATGCCCAGGACCAGATGGCATCAGAAACGAACATATCAAACATGCTATGGTATTTTTGATTGCCCCACTGACATGTCTATTTAAACAAATACTTAACGAAGAGTAAGTGCCAGGAGTGGTGGAAATCAGAAAATGTGCTACTATAAGAAAGACGATCCAGCAGACATTGGTAACTACCGACCAATAAGCCTTATGTTATGTCTGTACAAACTGTTCGCATCCTGCCTCCTAAAAAGAATATTCTTCGACATCGATAGTTACCAACCCTACGAACAAGCCGTTTTCAGATCAGGTTTCAGCACAATTGACCACATACACGTAGTAGAACAGGCAATAGAAAAATACATTGAATTTCGCAGACCGCTATATCTAGCTTTTATCTAAACTAATATTATAAAGAGGAAAGAAAACTAATATTATAAAGAGGAAAGATTTGATTGTTTGTTTGTTTGTTTGTTTGTTTGTTTGTTTGCATTGAATAGGCTCCGAAACTACTGAACCGATTTGAAAAATTCTTTGTGTTGTTGGGAAGCTACACTATCCGTGAGTGACATAGGCTATATTATATTTTCAAAAAAATTAGGGATCCTTACTAAAACTGCAATTATGTAACCCAAGGTGTATAAAAATTACCTAAAATATTCTTTACATCGCGTGCGCTGCGAAAACTATTGATGATAGAATAAAATAATGTATTACGACTTTGCAGAACACATCATTATTTACAAAAAGTGTCGCGACAGCATATGTCTAACTATTATATTTATGCCACAATAAGTGTTCTTTTATTTAAAAAAAAAAATATTTTAATGCCGCCGTTAGAAAAGACTCTGTATTTGTATCTTGGTATTAATCCTTATCAAAATAAATTACTTCATATTCAAGACTGCTTCAATACCTTTATATAACTTTTTGAATTATTCAATTCGGACATTCCATTCGAAAGATATCAGGAGTTTAAAAATGTAAGTATTAGAAAAAAGTTGCGTGGTCGCCGCTCACCCCGCTCAGCTGGCTAGGCATCACCTTATACGATGTAGGCGTCACTGGGGTACGGGCCGTACGGGAGGGGAATATTCAAACTTTGTTTTCTAATCTAAATCTAAACTAATATTATAAAGAGGAAAGATTTGATTGTTTGTTTGTTTGTTTGTTTGCATTGAATAGGCTCCGAAACTACTGAACCGATTTGAAAAATTCTTTCACTGTTGGGAAGCTACACTATCCGTGGGTGACATAGGCTATATTATATTTTCAAAAAAATTAGGGATCCTTACTAAAACTGCAATTATGTAACCCAAGGTGTATAAAAATTACCTAAAATATTCTTTACATCGCGTGCGCTGCGAAAACTATTGATGATAGAATAAAATAATGTATTACGACTTTGCAGAACACATCATTATTTACAAAAAGTGTCGCGACAGCATATGTCTAACTATTATATTTATGCCACAATAAGTGTTCTTTTATTTAAAAAAAATATATTTTAATGCCGCCGTTAGAAAAGACTCTGTATTTGTATCTTGGTATTAATCCTTATCAAAATAAATTACTTCATATTCAAGACTGCTTCAATACCTTTATATAACTTTTTGAATTATTCAATTCGGACATTCCATTCGAAAGATATCAGGAGTTTAAAAATGTAAGTATTAGAAAAAAGTTGCGTGGTCGCCGCTCACCCCGCTCAGCTGGCTAGGCATCACCTTATACGATGTAGGCGTCACTGGGGTACGGGCCGTACAGGAGGGGAATATTCAAACTTTGTTTATAATTTTTTTTTTAGTTCATCATCATTCATCATTTCAGCCAAAAGACGTCCATTGCAGGACATAGACCTCCCCCAAGTGTCGCCATTGACATAAGGGGGGGGGTTTTGACATAATCGCCACGCTTGGCAGGCGGGTTGGCGATCGCAGTACAGTTGTTACAAAAGCCCACAGAACGCTGCTGCCCATTCTCTGGCAAGTCCCTTAGTCGCCTCTTACGACACCCACGGGAAGATATGGGATGGTGCTATTCTTTACGTCCGACACCATACAGAACCAGACACCATACAAAATTTCAAACCACAGAGATTTTTTTTTAGTTACCTGACGCAAATAGAAGGGATTTTAGGGTTCCGTAGCCAAATGGCAAAAAACGGAACCCTTATAGATTCGTCATGTCTGTCTGTCTGTCTTTCCGTCCGTATGTCACAGCCACTTTTTTCCGAAACTATAAGAACTATATTGTTGAAACTTGGTAAGTAGATGTATTCTCTGAACCGCATTCAGATTTTTACACAAAAATAGAAAAAAAAACATAAATTTTGGGGTTATACATAGAACTGAAAACCATTTTTTTTTTTTAATCATACCCCTACGTGTGGGTTATCTATGGATAGGTCTTCATTTTTTTCTAAACTCATATACAATATCATTTTTTTCTAAACTGAATAGTTTGCGCTAGAGCCACTTCCAAAGTGGTAAAATGTGTCCCCCTCTAATTTCTAAAGTAAGAGGAGGAAAATTCTGAAAATATTTAGGATTGTAGAACGTAAAAAAAACTATCAACGAAAATTGGTTTCAATAAGATATGATGTATATTTTTTGAGATATGGGACTTTTTCATCAAACTGCAGCAGTAACTTTGTTTTTTATTAACATACTATGAAAAACCATTTTAGTTTTGCGGTTGAGTAGAAGTATACCAACTAATACTATTAACTAATGAATGACAGCTCAAAATATTGTTTGGGGGCTATGGAACCCTGTGTGCGAGTAAGACTCGCACTTGGCCGGTTTTTTATGTTTGTGTATTGTTAAATACCCGTGCGAAGCCGGGGCGGGCTGCTAGTAGACTATAAAAAGGCATTTGATTCCATATCTCACAATAGCATCTGGGAGGCGTGTAGGAATATTGGTAATAAAGCAAGTATTTAAAATATTCACACACGTAATTTATTGTCGAAGCACAAACGTCACAAGGCATGAAGCGAGTAAACCAGCCAGCATAGTTCATAGAGCGAAAATAAAAACTTCATGGTTGCGTTCCATTTCTAACATCCACCCCTGAACGCAAACCCATTTGCGCGATACAATACAAATTTTTATGCTCAGTTGTCCCCTTAGTAAGTATATTTGCAATCATTTTATCACCTCTACAATAATTAAACTTTATCTCTAAATTATTTACATGCTCTCTCAAAAAATGATACCTAATATCAATATGTTTAGAACGGGGTAGATAACAATCATTGGCAGACAATTTTATAGCGCTTTGGTTATCGCTAAATATGTGAAGCGGTCCGGCTAGGGGCTGGCCGATCTCAACGTGCAGCTGTCGCAGCCACAGGGCCTCCTGCGCTGCCGACGACATCGCCATGTACTCCGCCTCGGCCGTCGACAGAGCCACCGTTTGCTGTCTCCTCGAGCACCAGGATACTGCACCTCCCTGTGAAATAAAAACATAGCCCGTGCAGGACTTACGGTCGATATTATCGCTGGCCCAGTCTGCGTCGCAGAAGCCTCTCATGTTGATGGATTCACCATCTTTGGTATAAGTGAGCTTCAGATCTTTAGTTCCTTGTAAGTATCGTAGTACCCTTTTGACTGCTGTCCAGTGTTCAGCTCTTGGCTCTTTATTGAACCTACTGAGAGTATTAACGGCGAAGGAAATGTCAGGCCTTGTACCTTGAGCAATGTATAGAAGACATCCTATTGCTTGTTGATACGGGTAATCTATTTCCTTGTCATCAGCATTCTGAGTAAACTTCAGACCAACTTCTATTGGTGTTTTACATGGTTTACAATCAGACATAGCAAACTTGGTTAGTACATTTTTAATGTATTTTTCTTGGTCAATCATGATGGTGTCTTCATCCCTTGTTATGTTCAGACCTACACACTGACTGGCCTTACCTAGGTCCTTCATCTCCAAGTATTGCATAAGCCTGTTTTTAATCTTGTCTCTTTCTACTTGACTAGAAGTAAACAAAATGAGGTCATCAACCCATATAGCAATGTAGGTATTCTTGTTTACATTGAAATAGACACATGGGTCAGACTTAGACCGTTTCAGCCCAATCTCTTGCAGCACAGTGTTCAGTTTTGAATTCCACAACCGGCTTGCCTGTTTTAGCCCATATAAAGATTTATTCAAATGACATACCTGAGGCCCTTGTTCGTACAGTTCTGGTTGCTTCATGTATATTTCCACATCAATGTCTCCTTGAAGGAATGCTGACACTGCATCTAGCTGATTAATCTCAAGCCCCAATTTTGCAGCTAGAGATATTAGATAGCGTATGGTACTGTACTTTACAACAGGGGAGAACACTTCCTCGTAGTCAGTGCCCTTCCTTTGGGCATATCCTTTAATGACGAGCCTGGCTTTAAAACGAATTATATTACCACTTTGGTCAGTTTTAGTCTTGTATACCCACTTGCAAGGTAAAACCTTTCTATCCGAAGGCAAGCTCTTTAAACTCCAAGTGTTGTTTTTTACTAGTGAGTTGTACTCTTCATCCATTGCCTGTTTCCATTGTTTGGCATATGACGATGAAAGTGCCTCCTCAACTGTCTGCGGATCAGAGAAATTGGAAAGTAAACAATACATACTGTTTTCATCTGTATCTGTGTTATCCCTTTGTGTTCTGTTTCGAAGCCTCAGTGTGATGTTCTGTTCATTCTGTGAGTGTTGTGCATATCTTGGTGGGACATATGTTTCATCTGAGTCCCCTGCATCTGTCTCATATTCGCTAGAATCCTGATCACAATTGTCATCTGTTACACAATCACCAGTAGTAACTTCGTTTGATGGCATGGGGTTTTCTACCTCAGACAGGGGTACTTCTGTAGGTATCGGGACACTGCTGCTGTGACTTGTGGATGTAGATTGACTGCCTTAAGACTGTGACTTCCCTTGTGAATCATGATAGTTAGTAGATGAAGCTGAAACATCATTAATAGCAGTTAAATCTGAACTTCTGCAATTCTCAAGGAATGCAACATCTCTGCTTTTAATAACTTTGTATGTTTTTTTATCTAGTAAACGATATCCTTTTGTAGTGTCACAGTATCCCACTAGAATCATCCTTTTTGACTTTTTGTCCCACTTTTGCCGTTTTACCTTTGGTACAAAGACCATGGCCTCAGAGCCAAATATTCTCAGATGAGACAGGTCAGGTTCGTGCCCATTCCACAATTCAAAGGGTGTCTTACCATGTAAAGATTTACTAGGTGATCGGTTTAAAATATATGCTGCAGTCCCCACTGCCTCGGCCCATAGTTTCTTCTGTAGGTTGGCATGGAACAACATGCACCTAGCTTTCTCAACTAGTGTCCGATTCATCCGTTCGGCCAGTCCATTGTGTTGAGGGGTGTAGGGAGTGGAAGTCTGATGTACTATACCGCTGTTGGATAAAAACTTTTCAAAATGAGTGTTGCAGTACTCAGTACCATTATCTGTTCTTAATACCTTTATTTTCTGAGAACAATGGTTTTCAACTTTATTTTTATAGTCCTTGAAAATGTCTAACACTTTGGTTTTATTTTCCATGAAGTATACATACACCATTCTTGTGTAGTCATCTATAAAAGTAATATAGTACTTCATACCTGAGCAGCTCAAGTTCTCCATGGGTCCACAGAGGTCAGAGTGAACAAGCTCTAATGGTGCTGTAGCGCGGGAACCAATATTTTTAAATGACAACCTCGACTGCTTGCCTTCATAGCAGGAGATACATCTTGTCATATTACTTTCTGTATTAGTCAGAGTTACACCCTTGACGCAGTCAGGCAGCTTGTTGACATCTGAAACATTTAAATGGCCCATACGCAGGTGCCACAAGTAAGTGTCACTACACTTCTCCTCACTAGAGCTCAAATGTGCTGTCTCAGGACTATTCTCTGTATCCAATGTATATTGTAGTGTTCAATAAATACCGACATGCCTTACTGGTGGGGCGAGCGGTGGTGGGGGTGCGGTTAGGTAGTCGCTTCACTGACCGCACAGTCGCACACGCTCTGCTGGTCCGCCGTGCGAGTAAGACGTGCGCGTTGAATACAAACTGTGTTGTTTTATTTAGTTCACATACTCCTAATAGTGCACCCTAATAGTGACCTGTACAAGTGGCGACCCTGCCAGGATACAAAATATAAGGTACGTGCCGAATTTAAAATAAAAGTTTGTGAACAAAGTAACCAAGAGGTAAATCGGTAGCAGATCAGTTTTGTTGTATATTCATGCCTTACATAATAATTTTCTAATTTGCTAGCATCTTTGAGTTGTATTGTTTTACAATCATTGAAATAAACATCATAATGATTATTAAATTGTTACAATACAATGTAAATGGTAGCCAATATTTCAAAACGAAACTGATTTAGTTACATTGATTGGTACCTAAATATTCGTGTAATTACGAAACTTGTACAGCAATGGTGGATGCTTTGATTATTGGCAGATACGAATTGGAGTGTTGTTAAAGAATGCTAAGCACATAAATATATTTTTTTAATATTATAGCAATATTGTGAGTTTAAATTGAAGACGGTTGTTATATAATTATGATTGTAAGGAAGTTTAGTTCAAGAGATATATCATGTTATAATGTGTGGCTCCTTAAGATTACCATTTATAAATTATTTTTGCGTTCTTGATACCAGTGGTAGACATTGTGTTCAAATTAACAGTTTTTCTTCTGTCAATAATCAAAGTTAACATTGTCGTCAGAGGTAGTTTGCTTAAGCAAACGGTACCTAAATGATCTTGTATGGATAAGTCTAAATAGGCGGGTAAAATACAATAAGATCAAGAGGTAGTTCGATTAATTCGGAACGGTACCTAAAAAAGGAAATTACTCCTTTCTTTCCAGATAAACCACAAGTATGTCGCACATACCACCTGTAGAGTCTTTGGACTGTGACGGTGACCCAGCTTCAGTTGGTTTACGTTGGGAAAAATGGAAACGTGCACTAGGGTTGTACCTGACTGCCACCAACGTTACCACACCTGAGGCAAAAAGGGCATTGCTCTTACACATGGGTGGGTTACCCCTCCAAGAAATATATTATAATATTCCTGGTGCACATGTAGAAACTACTAGTGAAAACAATGATGTATTTACTATTGCTATCAACAAGCTCGACGAATATTTTGCCCCCAAACAAAGCCGTGTTTATGAGCGTCACTTGTTCAGGCTCATCAAACAAGAAAATGGAGAAAAGTTTGATAAGTTTCTTGTCAGACTTAGACACCAGAGCTCCAAATGTAAATTCACTGCCCATGATGAACACATGATCGATCAAATCACCGAGAAGTGTGAGTCAGCGAAATTAAGAAAAATAATTCTGACCCTTGGTGATGATGTTACCCTTGACAAAATTATTTTTGAAGCCAACGCTTTAGAGACTGTAAATCGACAACTTAATAACTTTGAGTTGCCGGGTTCAAGTAAAGATCTGTCGGTTAATAGAGTGGAAGCTTCTAAAAAGTTTTCAAAAGTAAATTCATGTGTGCGTTGTGGTGGCAGTCATTCAAGTGATATTAAACTTTGTCCAGCCCGAGATAAGAAATGTCTTAAGTGTGGGTTTGTTGGACATTTTCGCAAACAGTGTAGGACTAGGGCGGGAAAACGTAAACATAATGATACCTCTTCTAAACCTATTAGCCTTAGTAAGAAATCTAAAACTAAGTCTGAAGAGGTAGATTATATTTTTCATATTGATAATGACGACACAATTAGATGTACGCTAGGGGGTGTTGAAATTGAGATGATAATAGACTCTGGCAGTAAATGTAATATTATTAACGATGTAACGTGGCAAATTCTCAAGAACAATGGAGTCCTTGTTGAAAATCAAGTAAAATCTCCAAATAAGAGATTTATGGCCTATGGAAGTCGTAGTGCTTTAACCGTACTTGGGTGTTTTGACTCTACCATAACAATTGGTAACAATTTTTCTAGAGCAAAAGCCACATTTTATGTTGTAAAAGATGGCACTAGAAATTTGCTAGGGAAAGACACCGCCACGTGCCTTGGAGTTCTAAAAATTGGATTAGGAGTAAATGCAGTCGTTGGTATGTTCCCTAAATTTAAAGATGTTCAAATTCATATCCCTATAGATAAATCAATTAAACCAGTTGCTCAGCCTTGTCGAAGAGTCCCTGTCCCGCTAGAGTCTAAAATTAATAAAAAAATCCAAGAGCTTGTTGAATTTGACATTATAGAGCCAGTTAATAGCCCATCTGATTGGATTTCTCCATTGGTACCTGTTTTGAAAGCGGATGGCGATGTTCGCATCTGTGTAGACATGAGGAGAGCCAATCAAGCTATCATTAGGGAAAAGCATCCTTTGCCCACCATGGAACAATTAATTCCAAAGTTTAGAAATGCCAAAGTTTTCTCCAAACTAGACTTAAAAAATTCATTTCACCAACTAGAGTTAAGTGAAGACAGTAGACACATCACTACATTTATTTGTAGCCAAGGATTATTTAGATACAAGCGTCTCATGTTTGGAATCTCGTGCGCTCCCGAATATTTTCAAAAAAATTTGGAAAGGGTTCTCTTGCCTTGTACAGGAGTCGTTAATTTCATTGACGACATAGTCGTTTACGGTGGCGACGTGGCCGAACATAGCGCAAGGCTCAAAAAAGTCTTACAGGTTTTAAAAGATAACAATGTTCTGTTAAATGATACAAAATGTGCATATGGAGTAAATCAAATCGATTTTCTCGGTCATCAGTTATCTTGTAAGGGAGTTAAACCTCTCGATAAATATGTAAAGGCAATAGAGTCGTTTCGAGAACCAAAACTCATTGAGGAAGTACAAAGCTTCTTAGGGCTAGTAAATTATGTAGGAAAATGGATCCCTAATTTAGCTACATGGACCGAACCTTTGCGCGAACTTCTAAGACTCAAACTAGGCAAAGGTGTGGATATCACCTCTTATTGGCGCGATAAGCAAAAACAAGCTTTTGATGGGTTGAAACGTGCCATGACTCAAATTAAAACTTTAGGCTACTATGATCCGCTTGACCGTACCCAAGTCTATGCCGACGCTAGTCCAGTTGGTTTGGGAGCTGTGCTCGTCCAACATAGCACTAACGGTCCCCGGATAATTGCATATGGCAATAAGAGTCTCACAGATCGTGAGAAACGGTACTGTCAGACCGAGAAGGAGGCTCTTGCGTTGGTTTGGGCAGTGGAACATTTTAATATGTACCTGTTTGGAAAGGATAGTTTTGAACTTGTTAGTGACCACAAGCCGTTAGAGGTAATATTCGGAACCGATTCAAAACCGTGTGCGAGAATCCAGCGTTGGGTGCTGCGCCTTCAGTCATATAATTTTAAAATAGTCTATAGCCCGGGCAAGAAAAATATTGCAGACTCACTGTCAAGGCTTTGTTCGGATAATAAGTCTCCACAGCCTTTTGATGATGATAATTATTTGAACCTAGTTGTTGATCAATATCGTCCAGTAGCAATTTCTTTGCGTGAGTTAAAGCAAGCTTGTGAAGATGATTCAGAGCTGAAGTTAGTCAGGAATGGAATATACAGCAATAGCTGGGACCAGAGTGTCAACGTTTATAAGGTTTTTGAACAAGAACTTTGCTTTCAAGACAATTTACTGTTGCGTGGGAATAAAATAGTTATCCCGTCATGTTTGAGGTCAAAAGTTTTAGCAGCTGCTCATGAAGGCCACCCGGGCATTGTAGCCATGAAAATGAGACTACGTTCTAAAGTGTGGTGGCCCAAAATTGACAGAGATGCTGAACATTGTGTTAGAGCTTGTAAGGGTTGCACTCTGGTTTCTGCTCCAAATCCTCCTAATCCCATGCGCAGAAGAGAACTGCCAATACAGGCCTGGGTTGACATAGCAATAGATTATCTTGGACCCTTACCTACCGGACATTATCTTTTAGTCATTATAGATTATTATAGCAGATATAAAGAAATCAAAATCACTAAAAACATAGATTCTGCACATACCATTAGCATGCTTAAAGAGGTATTTTCTCGGTTAGGCACACCCGTAAGCGTTACCGCTGATAATGGTCGGCAGTTTGTTAGTACAGAATTTCAAAGTTTTTGCAAAGAATTTGGTATTCAATTGTTTCATAGCATTCCCTATTGGCCTCAGCAAAATGGCGAAGTTGAGAGACAGAACCGCAGTATATTGAAACGTTTACGGATTAGCCAAAGCCAAAAATCTAATTGGCAAGAAGATTTGCTCAAATATCTCACTGTGTACAATAGCACCCCCCATTCCGTCACAGGTAAAACTCCTGCAGAACTCTTTTTCAGACGACAGTTTAGAGATAAGCTGCCATCCGTTGTAGATATAGAATTTACGGATCTAGAAGCTAGAGATAGGGATAGTGAAATGAAAAATAAAGGAAAAGAATATGCAGATAGGAAGAGGCAAGCGACGGAATCTAGTATAGATATTGGAGAAAAAGTATATGTTAAGAATACAATAAAGGAAAACAAGTTGTCCACTACATTCAAGGATACGACACATACAGTGGTAAACAAAGAAGGGAACGATGTCGAATTGGTAAATGATGATAGTGGACAACGGTTACGTAGAAATATAGTACATTTGAAGAAGGTTGAAGGAAAGTGGAAAGTTTGCACAAATGAGGATGATATATCTTCAGGAAATAACGACACCGTCGATAACAATGTGTGTGACGAAAATTAATATGTTGATTGTTTTTCAGACCATTACTAAAATCAGTTGATGATTGTTATTGAAATAAACTGATTTGTATTTGATTATTCTTATACGAAATAATGCTATTTTTCTAATTTTGTAAAAGGTAGATGTAGTGTTCAATAAATACCGACATGCCTTACTGGTGGGGCGAGCGGTGGTGGGGGTGCGGTTAGGTAGTCGCTTCACTGACCGCACAGTCGCACACGCTCTGCTGGTCCGCCGTGCGAGTAAGACGTGCGCGTTGAATACAAACTGTGTTGTTTTATTTAGTTCACATACTCCTAATAGTGCACCCTAATAGTGACCTGTACATATATAATTTTTTATTTAGAGTTGCAGAACATATAAATTTGCCTTGTGAATCATGAATATCACAGCCTCTTTGAGTAAATGTTACTTTGTAACCACTGTTAACAATAGTACTCACCGAGAGTAGGTTGACAGCTAGATCAGGGACATATAAAACATTTTTTAACTGAATGTTCTTACCCTGCGCTAGTTTAACATCAGTGTATCCAACTCCTTCAACTGACAGCGGCTCTTCATTAGCTACTGTTATATTCCTCACCGGTGTCTCTGTGACATTGTACATCCACTGTCTATTACCCGTCATATGCATGGATGCACCTGAGTCCATGAACCATTTGTTATGGTTATCTCCTGAAAATGCTGAAAAAGCTGCAATGAAACTTGTATCCTTTTTGCCCTTTTCATTTTCAGTCTTGTTTCCCTTCTTAGCACTTGTACAAAACTTAGCAAAGTGTCCATAATTATTGCAATTGAAGCATCTTGGCCCTTTTGTCTTCGGATGTTGTGGCTGACGTTGACTTTGTTTCCTTGATTTTGAGCCAACATACAGAGCATTACTGGTGTCTGCTGATTTTACTTCCTGTAGGAGCTTGGTCTTGATAAAATCGGCACTAATCGTCGCACCAGAACTCTCAAGCCCCATAATCATCGGAGCATAGATTTCGGGCAGACCGGCCAGCATCAAGGTGCCCAGCCACTCGTCGTTGACTTCTAACCCTATGTTGCGTAACTTGTGGGCTGTGGTCATTATTTTATGAATGTATGATTCCACATTACTGCTAGATTCCAGAGTAGTATTAACTAAGTCTTTTAACAGTCCAACTCTTCTGGTCAATCCGTTGTCATCAAACGCTCGTTGCAGAGTTTCCCACACTTCTTTAGCGGTCTTACAAGTTTGAACATGTATATAGTTTTGAGGATCTAGCAACAATATTATTTTGGACTTCGCCTTGACATCCTTACCAGAGTCTACAGGTTTGTCATCTTTGGGCTCCACGCATTGCCACAAGTCTTCGTGTTCCAGGTATGTCTTGACACTGAATTTCCACGTTGCAAAGTTTTCACGCCCGATCAACTTATCGAGATTGAACATGTGATGCGACGAACTCATTTTTTCGCCGGCCGGTCACTTGTTCTACGTGCTAGTGTATTAACCTCACTTTTGTTCCGATACACGTGCACCGCAAAGTACAGATAAATTCTGCAAGAATATTTCTACAGATACTTGCTAATCAACCACGCTCTGCTACCATGTAGGAATATTGGTAATAAAGCAAGTATTTAAAATATTCACACACGTAATTTATTGTCGAAGCACAAACGTCACAAGGCATGAAGCGAGTAAACCAGCCAGCATAGTTCATAGAGCGAAAATAAAAACTTCATGGTTGCGTTCCATTTCTAACAAGGCGCTTACCAATCAAAATATAGATGCCAAACATATAAACATCCTGAAAGACATTTACAGCAAAAGCACAAGCAGCGTCAGGTTGGAGAAATCCGGTGAATGCATAAAAATCAACAGAGGGGTAAGACAAGTTCTGCAGATTATAATGAAGGATCTGCCTTAGTCAACACAAGGAACCAACATGGATGGGGAGGTGAATGAGTCATTTATGGTTTGCAGATGATATCGTCCGGTTATAAATTAAACATCATGATAAACGATCTAGAGGCTGCAGGCAACCGTGTAGGGTTAGAGATGAACTTCAGTCAAACGAAAATCATGACCAACGACAATATGTTACTCATTTTAATAGGGAATGAGCCGTTAGAATATGTTCAGGAATATATCTATCTAGGGAAACAATTATTATTCAAAACCAGAAGAAACATAGCCTCAACTTGGAAGAAATTTTGGGCCCACAAAGAGATACTAAAATTTCAACTCCCAATGAAACTGAAGAAAACTATTATGGACTCAGCGATACTACCATGTCTAACCTACGGCTGCCAAACATGGACATCGAAAACAAAGCAAAAATTAAAATTCAAACCACACAGAGAACAATGAAGAGAAGCTGTCTGGGAATCGCCTTGAGAGACAGAATTAAAGCCGCTGATATAAGAAATAGAACCAAGGTATGAAAACGCAATAATCTTCGTCCAGAGACTAAAATGGAAATGGGCTAGCCATGTAGCAAGGTTCACTGACGATGGATGGACATTAGCAATTACAACATGGAAGGGACCACTAGGAACCAAATGCAGAGGTCGACCATGCTCCAAGTGTCAAGATGAAATAAAGGCAATAGCAGGCAAGAATTGGATTGAGAGAGCGAAAGACAGAGACATTTGGCACTCTTTGGAGGAGGCTTTTACCCGAGAGGGGTCCATGCATATAAAATTAATTATTAATTGTTTATTTTCAATTTAACTAGTAATCAATTTCCAACTATTTGAATTATATTTTTAAATTTACTATAATTTATTGTCATGCGAAAATGGATTTTATTTTATTATTACATATTTTGTTAATTTACAATTTTAATTTTGTGATTATATACGATTAATTATTTTTAATTAGGTGTGTTTGTGATTACTTACTGTTTATTTTATTTAAACTAATATTATAAAGAGGAAAGATTTGATTGTTTGTTTGTTTGCATTGAATAGGCTCCGAAACTACTGAACCGATTTGAAAAATTCTTTCACTCTTGGGAAGCTACACTATCCGCGGGTGACATAGGCTATATTATATTTAAAAAACAATAGGGATCCTTACTAAAACTCCAATAATGTAACCCAAGATGTACAAAAATTACCTAAAATATTCTTTATATCGCGTGCGCTGCGAAAAATATTGATGATAGAATAAAATAATGTACTACGATTTTGCAGCAAACACAGCATATGTCTAACTATTATAGTTATGCCACAATAAATGTTATTTTATTTAAAAAAAAATGTTAATGCCGCCGCTAGAAAAGGCTCCGTATTTGTGTCTTGGTATTAATCCTAATCAAAATAAATTACTACATATTCAAGACGGCTTTAATACCTTTATGTAACTTTTTGAATTATTCAATTCGGACATTCCATTCTAAAGATATCACGAGTTTAAAAATGGAAGTACTAGAAAAAAGTTGCGTGGTCGCTGCTCACCCTGCTCAGCTGGCTAGCTAGGCAGCACATTATGCGATGTAGGCGTCACTGGGGTACGGGCCGTACGGGAGGGGAATATTCAAACTTTCTTAAGATATATATATTTTTAGTAACCTGACGCAAGAAGGGTTTGTGTGTGTATAGTAATTTTAATTTTTGAAATTTTTGTTAAATACCCGTGTGAAGCCGGGGCGGGCTGCTAGTTTTAATTATAGTGATTAAGTACAATTGAATACCTACTTTAAAGGTAACTTTTTGTGATTATGCATGGAATAATTAACTACAATTGAATACCTAATTTAAAATGTAGTTTTGTGATTATGCATTGCATTAATAAAGCTATTTTGATTTTCATTTTGATGTGCCCTCAAGCAAGGACACGGCATAACAACAAACAACTGTTAGGTTAACGAAAGGTTAATTTCAAGTCTCTGAATCAAAATGCCATTAGCAAACGTGAATGGGGACAAAGTGCTAATTGCTATTAGTAGAACGTAACTAATTACCAGCTTCAAACGCGAAGATTTGTTCTTACTTAGTATGTTCCATATACGTGGAAAGTTCAATAACGGTTAATTAAAAAGTTAGCTTGTGCCCGCAGCTTTACCCGCGAAGAAGTCGGAAATGGCTGATTTCCGACTTCTACGCGGGTAACGCGGGAACAAATTGTCGAAATAAAAAGCCTTTGTCCTAACCCAGGACAAGTGCCAAATTGACATCCGTAAAAGCATGACAAACAAACAAACCCACTTTCACTTTGATAATATTAGCAAGTCTTAGGGCTCCTCCGTAAATACGGAGACGCGGTGCGTCACGCGTCGTGAGTTTGCACGAGGTTCACGCTTTTTCGGTATGACAATTGATTGATTGGATATGACAATTTACGATGTTGTTTACGAAGATGCGTGGGCTGATGCGGTGCGTGTGACGCCTCGTGATCCGTCGTGGGTATCGCTGAGATGCACACGCCACTTCTCAGTGAACGGAGTTCTGCAGGAAATCCGTTAACGCTTTCATATATGGCTGTTTGAATGTTTGAACTTAATGGGGACCGCGCCGCAATACGCGACGCGCAACATACCGCGTCTCCGTATCAGTTTGGGGTTGCCTTATTATACAAGGTGTTGTTTTGCAACCTCGTCAAATTCTAGGAGGTAACTATGCTAATGATTCTCGACCCGAATCAATAATAAAATGAGTAGGTAATTTTCTTTTTTTTATTTATTTACTGAAATCGGTAACTGTGAACCACCCGTGTTTTAAACACGGGCCGTCTGATCCCTGCCTTATAACGTCGCTTACACACAAACAAAAAACCTCGAACGTTTTTTCCATAATTTTATAATCCCTAAACCACGCTATGGGGGTTATTCTGAAATATTGACAAATTTAAACAACAAAAAAATGCAGTGTTTTTTAATAATTTACTAGGTACCGTAATTTATATTGAATATTTATGTCTTTTGTGACAACACCCTGAATTTCGACGAGGATGCAAAACAACACCTTGTATAATAGAGCTAATTCCGGGTATGTCCATGTTTCTGGTAATTCTTTTGTTTTTAAGATGTTGTTGAAGAGCTTAGTGATTGGTTTTATTAATTATTCTTTTGAAGCTGATATTATTTCGTTGCTCACTCCATCATGTCCTGGTTTCGTTCCAGCTTTTAGTTTATTTATTGATAGCTCTATCTCGTTTTCTAAAAAGCGTGGGACTGGTTCAAGGGCTGATTTGTAATTTATATATGTGGTTTCTCGTTTTTTTATTTGTACATGTGTAGAGGTTCCTATAAAACTGTAGCTATTGTCATCAAGTCTCTTCTGTGCGTAGCGATGGTTTCTGAAGTATTCCGAAGATGTGTCACTACATGTTTGGTAGTTGCTGGTTTTTTATAGGCCTGTTTTGTTTCATCCGTCTCTTTTATGAATTTACTAATGGTCTCCAGTCTCCTGTTTTTAATGTTTCGTGTATCGTGTTTAATTTAATCAGAATTTTCTTTTCTTCCCTAATTTCATGTTTCTTGTATTTTAATACGTGTTATTTTTTTATATTTCAGAGTTTCTATTTCTTCTGTTATATAATCTATATTTCTTTTTTCAGTCGCGTCTTTTTATCTCCCAAAAATATTATATTTTCTGTGCATTTATTCATTGCTGTAACAAGATCAGCATAGATTTTTTTAATTTCTTCTGTAGTGGGTCTTTGAGTAGGTTGCGTATGCTTGGTTTACCGAGAATTTTATTCCATGTTTGTCTCATGTAAACCAGCAACTCTCTCGGATATCGCGGATATAAAATCTTGTACGTCTGTATTGTGTTGCTTTTTTTCTAGGAATCCATCACCTTTCTCTCTTTTTGTTTCGCCATAGTAGTAGAGAAGATATGTCCCTTTGTCTTCTATTTTGCAACCTTACCTTCTCACTTCAGGTTAACCGATAATGTGCCAATTCGGCTACTCTTGCTTCATTTGCTAATGATCTGATATTTAATTTCGAGATATAGTATTTTTTTTAGGTTTGGAGGGTGGTCGTCTACAACACCGTGGTGACGAGCCGTTCTGGGGAAGACAATATTTGACAATAATAAACAAAGGCAATACAATACACTCAACAATGTTTACAGCTTACACATTAAAAAGTCTAAAATAAAGATGCAGACTTTACCTTCACTAACTCTATAACTTCCTTAAGTATAAGGCTCTTTTTCTTTCGAGGAAGTTTTAAAAGACCAGATAAAGTGGTCTTAACTCAGTAAAAGTCGGTTAATCAAGTCCGTATTTGTAACTTTCGCCACACTTCTTTTTGGCAAGTAAAACACTTTGGTAAGATGGCAAACTATTACCTACACTAAATTTTACAGTTCACAAGATTCCTAATCAATAATATTGGTGATTACTAAGCCTAGTTTAAACAATAAGCGACAAAACTTCGTCAGTAATATCCATTGTAAAATTACTACTACCAGATTGACCCGAAGTGTTCATAGCAGAAGGATCTATTTGTGATACTGTGTATAATCGTGTAAATTAATACGCATGAAGTGAAATATGGCAATTAAAAAAAAACTGATGAATTCATTAAAACCGATGTACACGGCCAAACAATAAGAAGTGGTCGACAATAAAGACAAGAAGATTTTTTGACTTTTTTTAATTAAATAAGTTAGAAATGTAAAAACCAAATAACCAGTAGGACCTCCTCTTACCAAAATCACAGCTTGAAACCTTCTGGGCATGCTTTCCACGATGTTTATAATAACGTTTTGAGAAATACGTTCCCACTCTTCTGCAATGACTCTTTTTAGTTTAGCTCCCTGATGTTGTGTGGAGCAGGTTGCACTTATATTACCCATCTCTTTAAAACATCCCAGACATGTTCATTGCATTGGATTGAGGTCAGGACTTGGCCACGAGCTGGCCAATCTAAACGACGGATCCCAACTTCTTGCATGTACGCTTCCACGTCGCCAGAACGGTGCGGGCGAGCATTGTCGTCCATACAAATGGAATCTTCTCCAAGTGCAGGGCTTTAATTTTACCGGCCCTAATCGCTATACAACTCATAACAAAAAGTGGTGTTTAATGTAAAATGAAAGAATAAATTGTTTAATTTGCAGAAAATTTAAAAAGAGTTTTAAAATTATAGTAATCAGTAAAAATATCGTTTCAGAAATTCGCGCAATTTGTAAAGCAATTTTACAATAATCTACAATAATCAATATTTTTCTTTTGTGTATTTCAAAATTTAAATTTGGTACGTAAAAAATCATGCCAGGATGCTTCAATTGACATGCCAATACATTGTCAAATTAATAAAACCTCTTTCTTGTTCTTCTTCATTGAAGTAGAGAAAAAAATATAAAGTGCCCGTTTTTTTTGAAAAGAGTTTATACTGGGTGTAACGGAAAGGGTATATACATACTTAAGGGTGTGCTACAGACCATCAAACTGAACATGTTTCTCCACAAACAAACATCGTAATAACGAAAAAAAAATCTGCTGCCCCATAGAAAATTTAAATACCTATTCGACCAAATGTATGGGTCAGCTGATATTTTTCCGCTATGACGATGTTGGTCCGATTGAGAAACATGTTCAGTTTGATGGTCTCTAGCGCACCCTTAACTATGTATATACCCTTTACGTTACACCCTGTATATGTGTGTACTTTTCGTTTTTACAGAAAAATAAACTGAGAAAAATATATTAGATAAAATTTGATCAGTTTTTTTTCCGTTACTGTAGTTTTATCAAGAGCTGCAAGGGTTTTGACTCCATTTGGCCCTCCTGATATCTATATATATATATATATTTATAACATAATATTCACAAAACATTGTTCTTGTAATTCCATCACACAAAAATAACAAAATAATAAGCAATTCTTAGAAATTACTGAAAACAAACACCGCACGGACGGGTCACCGTTAAGTAGCAAGCAACAACAATGAGAGCGTTCACTTTCAAGGTCGTTAGATAAGTCAAAATAGAAGTAAATAGTCCTGATATTTATACCCCTAGGTAGGTAGGGTCGTAGTGATGACATCGTGCTATATGAATTGTCAGTTTTCACCAACTTGTTATAGGAGGTTTTTCTCCTATGGGTGGACCACCGTATTGTTTATAGTTTTACTGTCGGCAATTCCACGAAAAAGCATATGTTTTTTGTACGAATACTCCTTTATTTTCTTGATCTAACTAGCAATAAAATCAGTTTTACAAACTGTTTATCGCCCAGGCATATTTGACCTTACCCATTGACTGTGAAATAGGCAATCTACTGAATTTCCTTCTAAAATCAAACCGATTTTCACTATAATGAAACCTTTATTCGTGTTCAAGAACTATTTTCTTCCGAAATATAAACATAAAGGCAAAGATTTAATACTGAAGAAATAATATTGTCGGTATATACTTTAAGCGTCGACCACAGTTTGGACATTATGATTAAATGGACCGGAAGTTTCAATTGCGGTTTGTAATTTTCATTATTCACGCAATATGAACACTGAAAACAGTAAATCAGTTGAACACAGATTAACAACACAAAAACATTATTAATTAAATGACAAAGTTTAATTAGTGTAAGGCATAGATACCAAACTTTCATATCTTGTGAAATGTACTAAAATGGCATACGAGACAATTAAGTGGTACTAACTTACTCAAGCCATATCTTTATGTCTTCAAACAACTGCAATAATAAACGAGTACACAGTGTAAGTGACATCGTGACACAAACTTATACCCAAGGGTTCCGTTTATGTTTCTTGACCGGCCAAGACAGAACATTTTCAAGATAATAATTTGTTTCATACAAATGTGAAATCCCAAACAAAATGTATGAACAGTTGAGTCTTTTTATATTCAAAAATAATTCTTCTGGGAGATCTAGAATTATGTACCGAATTCATGATAATGGTTCGGACGTCGATAGACCGTACCGGAAAACTTGTTACCAACATCTACTTTCATCAGTAATATACTAGAATGTGAATAAACGTTTAATTTATGGGTAGGAAACATCAACACCGAAGGCAAGAGATCGCGCGGTCGCTCACCAACAATTTGGATCGATCAAGTCAAAGACTCGTCGTCCTCCAAATTCTACACGGTCGTAAGAGACGCGATGGACAGAAACCGATGGAGGCAGATCATCCGCTCCCGATGCAACCCTCAGGCTGACCACGATCCTCAGACATGAAGGATGGATGTTTCCTCTCTCTCTCTGTGGTCGGCCCCAGAGAGAGAGAGCAAACACAAAAATACAGTTTGCTTTGCAACTGTAATTATAAGGGATGGGGATCATTTCGATGTCTTTACGTAATTTTGACGTTTAGAAGTATTTATTTTCAGTCCGAGTTTGAAATTAATAACGTGATTGACGTAACCCTATCAATGTTTTTAACAGTTAGGATAGGTACTCTGTTAGCAAGATTATTTTAAGTTTCAATGATAATTATGTATTCCGCGTCCACATTAGGCAAATCTATGCGAAGCCAGAAAGCGTGTATCCTTTATTTCTATTTTATTAGAACCTCCCGGGTCTAATAAAAGATTTGAATATTAAACAAACGGCAACTTTAATATAATGTTTAACCAAGTCATCCTCTACATGATTTTACATCTAAAGTGCATCAGGCATCATAATCATTTGCCAAGCTTTTGCTAACTATGTTGTGCTTCTTGTCTCACCGGATGCGCTGAATAGCAAGATTTTAAATGCGAGTGCCTGCCTATCACACTTACACAACCCGTTTACTGAGTATAATGATACAGGGATATCATATGTTGTTGTTGTTGTTTGACAACCAGTTTTACCAAGTCTTACCAAGACTGGGTTTACAATTCCCGAAGAACTATCTACCGATATACGTCAATAAAACTCAATAACTTTCAGAGCAATTACTGAGACAATTTACTTTGAACCGCTGGAATGCCGTTAAAACGGATTATAACGCGGAGAATCTTGACTCCGCGATTCAGGATTGTGACGTATTTACAAAGTGCCATCTATGATTAAAAACATAACCATTTTCACATAATATTCAAAATTCAAAATAAGAATGGACTCTTTGGAGATTTAACACTGGTTGTCAGACTTTCGGAATCTAATATCAAGCAATTTTTATACTACAGAATAAAAATCCAATAATGATTTTTACTCATGTAATCACTTTGACTTGTTGTGTATTTGTTTATGGATACGGGTGTTATGTTTAGTAATTTCACTACGAAAGTTTATGAAAAGAAATTAGTTCCCCTTCTGGGTATTTAATTATTTCTTCAGAATAAGATTTTATTTTCTATCCTTACTGTATTTTTCCCCACATTCAGATCTGAATAATGAATTGCTCCTTATGGAGCCTGCAATCAGTGTTTTTGTATAAAGTAGTCCTTCGTTTGTCCGGGAATCCAAGATGAGGATATATTGATATTCTCTGAAGCAGAAGCGTCATTAACGTACAGAAACAATCCTTTATCCAAGCCTTCAAGCCATATTTGGTTTAAAACAACTGCTGTGATTTAAACAATGAAAGGGATATTTTATGCCTTTATTCTTAGTGATTTCTCCTCGGTCAATTCTTTCATTATATGTTTAGGTGGTAGAGCTAGACCTAATGATTAAATATCAGAATATACTAACACTACTCGATCCACACATTTTGTTAAACAGAAAATAAGTAAGGTCTGGCAGCCCTGGGATCATGGACCATGGATTTCTCTTCCTATATATTATAATAATGAAATATTTACATTACCGTCTCATTTCCTCGATCTTTCCCTAAGTTACTGTGATATTTCAGGTCACGTTGGGCCGCGGTCGTGACTTCCTGAGCTATACTCGTTCCGCCTGAATGTCTTTCACAAAGTTCCTTTAGGAACCGTCGTTTTTATTTCCCCCGGTACGATCCAGCGATAATAAATTTACAGTAAAATATAAAGCCAGACTTATGGCCCAACTGTTGGCTAAAATCACCTTTTTACTTCTTACAAGATATTGGAGTAGTAAAAACTTACCTTACTTTTGCTAGATACGGTACAGTCATCGGCACGACAGTACAGTAAATGTTGCCAAGCATTTGCTCTACTAAATCTACTAGGACGGTTGTCGTAGCTATATACTGCGATGGCTACGACAGCAGTATCGACGGCTACGAGAAGCGCTACTACAGACTATGACCTACGACATCTGCTACGATCGACGCCTGTGACATCTGCTACGACGGTTTTCGAGATTATATTACCAGAGATGTGCGGTTGAGTGTACGAGTAGACTGTTTATCTTCTTTTAGACGTTTTTTAATCTACAAAAACAAGTAAATCCAGTTCTTACATCTTAAAACTAACCAGACGACTAAGACATGCTGTAAGATGACAAGCAGACCTGACTGAAACAAATGTAAACTCTGCTTTGAGCAGTGGCGGCGAGGCAAAGCGTTAAGCAGTAAATTCGTCTAGCTCGCTCCGCAACCGCCTCGCTCCTCTCTCGCATAAATTACACAATCAAGACACAGACAACGTAATTAAAAGTGACACAGAATACTGGAGAACCATTTTCTTTTACAGTTGTTCGTAAAATATAGGAGCCTTCAGACTGTTGCTTTACTACACTCTCCCAACTTTTTGTTAACAACCTAATGTAAGTTGTATAAGTACGTAAGTTGGGCTTAACGTCACATAAAATAAACTCGCCCAAGTGTAACGTAACATGGTTTTAACAATAACTTAAGATCGAGAGGCTTTATACAACGTGTATCACAAACGTGTGGTCATATTTAAGGGTGTGGTGCAGGCCATAAAACTGAACAGCTTTGACAAATCCGCCCCTAAGACGGCCCACTGACCCCATTATCATCTGCCTAACCTTTGCCCAACTACGTTGGGGTCGGCTTCCAGTCTAACCGGATGGGGTTGAATACCAGTATTTTTAACCCCCGACCAAAAGAGCGGGGTGTTATAAGTTTGACGTGTGTATCTGTGTGTCTGTGTATCTGTGTGTCTGTCTGTGGCATAGTAGCTCCTAAACGGATGAACCGATTTTGATAAAATTGGTTTCATTTGAAAGGTATTTTAATCGAGAGTGTTCTTAGCTATGTTTCGAGAAAATCTGCTCAGCCGTTTTAAGATTATAACCTCTTTTGTAGTTGTGAAGGGATTTAAACAACTTCTACAGGTTTAGTCGATTTGAAATTTGAAATCTTGTCACTTGTCACCACGGGAATTGCCGATTTACCCCCAAAATTATCATATTTTTTTTAAATTTACAACTTTCCTTGTCTTCATTAATTAGCGAGAAGAGGCGCAACACCGAGAATATTGGAAGGAATGGGGGAAGCCTATGCCCAGGAGTGGGACAGTCAAGGCTAAGAAAAAATAATAAAAGTTTAAAAAGCATGAAAAAAATTAAATTAAAAAATTTAAAAACCCCCGACACAGAAAACCTCCAAAAAGCCAAAAATAAAGGAGCGGGTGCCAATCTCACCTCAACAACCCAATTAGTACTGGGTAATACGATACCCTTTGGTAAGACTGGTAAGACTGTCAAAGATCTACAATTGAAAGCCGGGACTAACTACTTAACGTGCTTTCCGAGACACGGAGGATACTTGGTATGTAATGGATGGTCAGACCAACCTAAGATGGATCCAACCAGCTGTCATTAGTTAGCTACGCTCTCCTTGAACAACGAAACTGAACAACTTTGTCAATGGAACCGAATACGTGAAAAAATATATTACATAAATTATATTTAATCTACTTCGGTTTCGTTATATTCGAATTACAAAATTGACAGCGGTTTCATTAAGATACCCATAACGACACAAGTTGCATTATGCGAATCGTCATAAATTCTAAAACACAAGGATATACATTCTGAACATACAGCCAATGTAAATGATGTTTTTAAAAATGGAACAAGTTTAGAACAAAATTATCGTATACTATTTGACTGTTGCGGCTACAAGATCTTAAGGCCTTAAGTATACCTAATAAAGACTAAATAAAAAAATAAAAAAGTGGACGCGGGAATTTCTGAGTGAAATTGTATTAAAAATGTCTTCAACATCAAGTGATATTGAAAATACTCCACTAAATATAACAAATAGAGCAGTTGCGGCTATAAATAATTTACTACCAGAAAAATCAAGACATGTATATGAGAAATGTTATGAAACCGAAGTAGATAAAAATACTTATATGTCTATATCTTTGTTTTATTTCTTCCTTCGTAGATAAAATATTGTATGCAACTATACTTTATTGTATTGCTCTGAATGGTGTCGGACGTAAAGAATTGCACCATCCCATATCTTCCCGTGGGTGTCGTAAGAGGCGACTAAGGGACTTTCCAGAGGATGGGCAGCAGCGTTCTCTGTGCTATTGTAACAACCGTACTGCGATCGCCAACCCGCCTGCCAAGCGTGGCGATTATGGCAAAACCTCCCAAAATGTCAATGTGACACTTGGGGGAGGCCTATGTCCAGCAGTGGACGCTTTTGGGCTGAAATGATGATGATGATGATGATACGTTATTGGTCTTTTAATAACTCGTGCCCACCTATTTCGGTACGCGCTACGCTTGCATTAATAGCTATTATGTTATTAATTCTTAGTCATAAAATAATGTAGTGTGAATAATTAGATCATGCAGTTAATCAGTTATTTCTTGATTTAGCCATGCCCGCTCAAGCTTCCACTTCCGCGCCCAAACCCGTGTTTTTCTGTCATATAATCAGTTAGATTTGTCTACACGGCAAGGTACATAATACGCGAGATTCATAGTACATGTGTATCCGTTACAGGTACAAGCTCATGTACAACACCAAACTATGCTGAATTTGTGCCCGGCTCATAAATTAGCGACATGGCATATTAATTAATTTCATAGTTAATATCTATCACGCCGCACCTTATTTTGATACGAAATATTGGTTTAATAAATAATTAGGTAAAACTTCGAGTTGAGTGTATAAATGAATATGAAACCACTCTTAAACAATAAACAACCAATATTGAATGAAAAACATTCAAATTCAATTTGATCATTGATGGTACCTACTAATCATTTTGGGGCAATATGATCTCTTCAATTTGAAACCACAAATAGCAATTTGATTTATTGGTATCAAAATCTCATTATAAATATGATTAAATAAATAAATTGTGTTACACTTCAGGCAAAATACCCATATACAACAATGAAAGACAAATAAAATTGTAAAAAATGTAAAGAAATCATTTAAAAGTATCATTAAAGAAATATTGACAACTTCAAACTCATTAAAAATCAATAAAAATAATAAAACTCATTCATAAAAATAATCCATATAAACACATAACAAAAAATCAATAAACTCATGCAAAAAATTTAAACCACTGGGATATGTATTGGTACCCATAGTCCTACAAAATAACATACATTATTTAGTTTTTTTTTTGTTGTGTTTTAGGCGAACATAAATCCAGTGCACAAATATAGGGCTTGCTCGATTGCAGGAGATAACCCTCAAAATGCTATTACTGGAGCATCTCAAACTTTGCCAAAAGGATGCGACCCTCGACCACATAATGGCGTAAATAAAGGAACCCTCGCTTCTGCAAACATGCAAACATTCATCATAGTTTGGTGTAGGTGTATATCTACCTTATTTTCAGGATGATAATACGCGATGTTATCAATTTAGGAAACAACAGAAACAATTTTCCAAATATATTCCACTGAGGAAAGAGCGTGTTGATTTAGTTAATAAGTTAAATAATTATCAAATAAAACTAGAAGACAGTATAAAATATTTATGAAATTGATACTCAGCATTTGCAGTCTGAAATACAGGCACTTCAGGACTCACTTAATTCTCTCTCCAGTAGGTATGTGAGTTCTCAGAACCAAATTAGGGAACATATTCTTGCAGCAAATGAGTTGGTAATGTGTCAATGTAGTTGTCAGACTAATATCAAACATGATACTGTCCAGCCTGAGGTAATGGAGGACCCATCCCGGGCTGAGAATTCCTCTCAGGACTGTATACTAGACCATGAAACCACTATTATTACACAAGGTCATCTACAACTAGTACAGCCTGAGATAAATGACAGTCATGATTGTTCTTTCTCAATAATGTTTTCAGATAGTATAGGAAGAGGTGTAGGAAAATTTGTTAGTAATAACCTGAGTTGTTCCCATCAAAATCTTTGCATGCCAGGGTGGGTCTACATACAAACAGATAATGGATTCAGTGACTAGAAATTGTTATAATATTAATACTGATATAACTATATTTGTAGGAAAAAGTTCAAAAATTAAAAAAGAAGACATCACAGACTGTGTAACTGAGTTGTTAAAGTTGAACTGTCGTAAAATAATATTGTGTGCTTTTTCTTATATTGAAAATTTAGGTAATAGAAAGAACAATTATATACACTTATTGAATAACCATTTGCACTTTTTAGTAGGTCACTATAGTGACAAACTTATTTATTTTGATACCAACACTTTTGTATATAAACTTAGGTCGACACGGGGTAATGTGTATCTACCTATTGGATGTAGACACAAAATAGCTAGGCTATTAGCTTATAATATTCACACAGACATAAGTAGTATGTCTAAGTTTAGTTGTATTATTAACACTGCGACGATTAGTAATCATACTAATATAGATTTTTTCTCTATTTACAGTTATTTTACTGAGGAGGTTCCATGTGTGAGCATGGAAAATTCTCAATTAGGGTGTATTAGTAGTAGCAGTAGTAGTAGTATTAGTGATAGGAGCTTGTTGTCTGGTGATGGCACAGGAGTCTTGGGGCTCACTCCGGATGCTCATTTAAACTAGTTAGTAAGACAACAGAAGATACCAGTAACATTATACCTTCTCGCTATCAAATAGCTAAATGTAAAAAAAGGGCTCAGCAGAATTCCTTGCAATTATTCCATCAAAATATTCAAGGTTTCTCTTCAAAGCAATTAGAGATTGAATTATTTTTAGAAAAAACAAAGTTTGAGATTGTTTGTTTCACTGAACATTGGTTAAAAGACTATGAAATGCTAATTAATTACGCCAATTACAGTGTGGGCAGTTGCTTTAACCGAAAATCTAAGTTGCGTGGGGGTTCATTAATCTTAGTTAAAAATGATATTAAATTTAAGTTGCGGAACGATATTGTTGATCTATCGGTTGAGCATAATATTGAACTGTCTTGTGTTGAGCTGGATAAGCATATAATAGTGTGCGTTTACAGACCCCTAAATTATCAAAACTACTCCATAATTATTTGAGTCAGTAATGGAAGATGCTTTAGCAAAACTTGCAACCGGTAAAAAATCACTGGTTATCTGTGGTGACTTTAATATTAATATTTTAGACAAAAATTCTAATAGCAGTAGATTATAGACATCTTTTTAAATCATTTAATTTGTTAAACGTGTTTTCAGAACCAACCCGAATTACTACAAATACTGCTACATGTATTGATAATGTTTTTTGTTGCTGCGACTACTTAGATAAATCCATTGTTAATTACCTCCCTTCTGATCACAGTGGGCAAACCGTTGTTTTCGAGTCCTACACACCATTACAAAAAATCCAGATAAACTTTAGACAAATAACACCCAGCAATTTAAATAAATTTAATAATAACTTAATTAGTAATTTAGGCATTCCGGGCCATGTTATTGAAAATGTAAATCAATTTTATCAGGAATTCTTTTCAGTGGTTAACGTAGAGTTCAATAATACATTAAAAATGAAAACTAAATCTATTTACCCTAAATTTATGTTCAGTGACTGGGCAACTAAGGGTATTAGGATAAGTAGGGAGCGATTGTTTGAGTTGTACGGCCTTAAGCCTTACATCAACTCGGAAACTTTCAATAAATATGTTGCAACTTATTCAAAAATCTTTAAAAACACTTGCAAGGTAGCTAAAGCCTTATTTATTAGCAACAAGATTAAGTCTGCCGATAACAAAATAAAGACGGTTTGGAAAATTATCAATAGTGAAACAAATAGAAATAAAAATATAATAATGATATCAGACTAGAGACTTCACATGGTCTTCTAAGTTCTAAAAACGAAGTAGCTCAAGAATTTGTAGATTTTTTTACCAATATCCCGCTTAAAACTACCGAAACCTTAAATTCCTCACCCTTGCTTTCCATTGACTTATAAAAAGAGAACGTTTCAGCCTGTCCGATTGAGTTTCAATTTAAGCATATAAACCCCATAACAGTCATTAAAGCTTTTAAGGAAATCAAAATCAAATTAACCGAAGATCTATGGGGAATGTCTGTTAAAGTTTGTCAAGCCATTATCGACACTATAGCACCGTACTTAGCCTTAATTTTCAATTTGTGTGTGGACCAGGGAGTCTTCCCAGACCTTATGAAATACAGCAAGGTAATACCACTTTTCAAATCTGGGGGCAGTAAAGAGACCACTAACTATAGACCCGTTTCCGTGTTGCCGGTTTTCAGCAAGGTGTTTGAAAAGGTAATGCTTAATCAAATGCTCACCCACTTTAACACCAATACACACTTACATGACAAACAGTATGGTTTCACCAAAGGACGTTGTACGACTGACGCCGGTGTCACTTTATTAAAACATATATATACTTCGTGGGAAGAGGCACATGATGCCATAGGAATCTTCTGTGACCTCTCGAAGGCATTTGATTGCGTAAATCACGAAACCCTGCTCTTGAAACTTGAGCATTACGGTTTAGGTAAACTTGCGCTCAGTTTAGTAAAATCGTATTTGAATGATAGACAGCAGCAAGTACAAGTAAATGGTGTAAATTCAATGGGTTTAAAAGTAAAAATGGGTGTACCATAAGGTTCAATATTGGGTCCTTTCCTCTTTTTAGTATATATTAATGACCTACCCCATTTGTTTAAAAACCAACCACAAATGGTGTTGTTTGCTGAAGACACTTCTTTAATATTTAGAATAAACAGACGTGCCACAAACCTCAACGACGTAAATAAGGCTCTAATGCAGGTCCATAACTGGTTTACCGCTAATAATTTAGTATTAAATGGGAAAAAAACTAAGTGCATAAGATTTACTCTACCAAATGTCAAATGTAGTGATTGTGACATACACATACATATGGACATGAAACTTGAATTTGTCGATGAAACTGTTTTCTTGGGGATCACGCTCGACTCAAGGCTACAATGGGGTTCTCATTTAACATCTCTTGCAGGACGGCTGAGTTCAGCAGCTTATGCTGTCAGAAAAATCCGTCAATTGACTGATGTAGATACCGCGAGGCTAGTGTATTTTAGTTATTTTCATAGCATTATGTCATACGGTATTTTACTATGGGGACGGGCTGCAGACATCGAGTCTATATTTATTCTGCAGAAAAGAGCTATCAGAGCCATATATAATCTACGTAGGCGCGATTCTCTAAGAGAACTGTTTAAGGAAATTAACATCATGACGGTACCTTGTCAATACATCTATGAAAATATCATGTACGTTAGGAAAAATCTGCATTTATTTAGTAAAAGAAGTGACCGGCACCACTATAATACTAGAAACAGGGACCAACTGGTTCAGCCAGGTTTCAGGCTAGCTAAAGTAGACTCATCTTTCATGGGGTACTGTTTAAAATGTTACAATAAAATACCTCCCCCCATTCAACAACTGAATGAAACGAAATTTAAATCTTGCATAAAGCGCACACTATGTAGGCAAGCATATTATAAGTTGGGGGATTACATTGATGATAAAAATGCTTGGCTCAATGCTGGTCCTGCTCCACAACCATAGGGGCTATCAAATTACCATGTGAAGTTACTGTGGAAGCTGCAGAAGATTGTATAAATATCTTTGCTTTGTATAGATTTAATCTCTTAGTATTATATAATTGCATAGCACATGTGTGAAAACTACGTACTGTAAAGCCACCATTTACTGAGTACCTACATCTTACACTGACGCGAATTTACCCTGGCGGTTGAGTAAATGTCATGCTCACTTAAATGTCACGCTGATGGCGGCGGGTGTGTCGGGTCATTTAGTTCCCTTCAATATGGTTGAGTTGAATGATGGCTGATACATGCGTCATGTTCGTGAACGGGCGCTGTCAGTTGTGCCTGGTCATCTCTTAGCTGCCACGGTTTATTTTAATAATTTTATTTTTAACTTTATTTTCGAATTATTCATTTCGTCTTTTACTCTGGACGCTCTTAACTTGCCCGTATTTCTACATCGTTCTCACATACTAGTAATTCTCAACACGATTGATGTAACCAAGATTTTGTAACATATTTTGATTTAAAAGAGTGTCCATGGAGTTTCTTGCCCATTCTTCTCCATAGAGATCTACGCTTTGGAATGGGCAACTACAGTACTTTCACAAGTTATTATGTCTTGTGACTGGGACTGTAGCTTCGCGTTCTTCTTTTTTGTTCTTTGACTTTCAAAAGCGCCTGTAATGGTCTAATTGAAATAAATGCTTTGAGTTTGAGTTTGAGTTTGAATATAATCTTGGTGGATAATAAACAATAATTTCGTGGAGTGCGGATATTATACAATGATATTCACCCAGCTATGACTGATGATATGCCATTGTTTAGGTTATAAAAGTATTACTATCTGTGCTATATATGGGCTTTAGAAATATACATAGATCTGAATTATTTGTCGGTTGGATGATGATAATGATTTTTCAATAACAATTCTGAATAACTAAATGACCTCTAAGGAAAACAAAGACGATAAGATGTTTACGTTTGATAATAACATAACTTGTTATTGATTTAATTTTTTATTGATTTTGCTATTATACATTTAATCAAGACTTTATATCACGAAGGTACAACAAAACCAACAAATCCGTTTATTGTTTGCTATCGGGGAAACAAAGTACGGATTACGCAGAAATGTACTTACACATCATGACTGTAGAGTGCAAAAGGGCTGTTTATTTAGGTTAACACAAAGAACATTGGTTGAACAAATGTTTCAAATACTAAAAGGTCCCTATCCTAAAAGCCCTGGAAATCTGTTAACATTCCGTTTTAAACCGGCACAGATTAAATGATTGGTTTTAATGAAACTCCTTGTTAGGAGCTTGCTATTTTATTATTTCGTACAACCCAGTTCCGTGCAACTCACAATAGAGTTAATCTCTACTTTAATTAAGTGTAACTTTGAAAAAGCCTTTGTGCCAAACATCGTTGTAATCGGTTTATCGGACAAGCTTTTCAAAGTGAATAAATAGTATTTTTGCTGCAGTCTCGTTAGCGGGCCTCGTTAACTTTTCCACGTAACTAGTTGTCACGTTTATTTTGAGATAATGGGGTAGGAACACTATAGGAAACGTAGTTGTGTATGGGATCCTCAGATAATGACAATTTATGAGGGATTTGGGCACTTTCAGTCCTCTCAAAGTGAATATTTGGGCAATTTCGACAAATAAGGTAAAAGGAAACAATGGGTCGCATTCATTTACGTAACTACTTTTTATACAGACTTGGCCGAAATGGAATGGAACGATTTCACCGCATGCACGACCGATTAATTTCATAACATATCTACATATTATATGAAACTCGTACCACAATAAAAATTTAAACCAAATACTACTTGCGTGCAGGGCCGGATTAACCATGTCGGGCGTCTAGGAAATGCAATTATCGGGATCTTTTTTAATTAAATTTTCACTAAAATATATAACATTATCAATTTCTCGTTCGCGGGGAAACCCGACGCGGAGCCCCTAGACAGTTGCCTAGTTTGCCTAAGGGTTAATCCAGCCCTGCTTATGTGGCAAAATTATTTAAATTCCTGGACGTTTTTGATCTCAAATTTAGATAAAAGGCTACCGTGTAGAACATTTCAATCTGTAAAACATTTCATTATCTTTATTAATTAAAATCTATAATACAATCGGGTCTCAGATAATAATACAGGCTAGTTAATAATTTAGAACTGAATAGGAAGGAGGCTAGGAAAGCAAGACGGATTTCAATTTCAAACGTACATAGTTGAAAGGAACAATGACAATATTACGAACTTGGACGTAATCGTTGTAAATCTGACCGCATCGTGCGCACGTAAGTACGGAGTTCCGAGCCTTATAGACCGACCGTTGTCCAGCCACGGTCCGATGGGCGGATAAAATGCATAAATGGACTGAATGCCGTCTGAATGTAGAATGAATGTCTTGGTAAGTCAGTAGTAGTAACAGAGAGCTTCATTTGGAAGTAATGAATTTGACATAATTTTACGTTGCTTGCGCCGGTACCAAACTACTTGCTCTGTTAGTCCTACGGATCACAGAGTACATTTTTATTAACCCCCGACCAAAAAAGAGGAGTGTTATAAGTTTGACGTGTATCCCTGTATATCTGTGTATCTGTGGATCTATGGATCTGTGTATCTGTGTATCTGTGGCATCGTAGCTTAGGAGCTACGATGCCACGCCAAACGGATGAAGTGATTTAGATAAAATTGGTTTTCGTTTCAAAGGTGTTTTAATCGAGAGTGTTCTTACCTATGTTTCCAGAAAATCTGCTCAGCCGTTTAAAGATCATGGGCAACACCGGTGGGGGGGTTCACCCCCCCCCCCCGTAGCTCGGTTTTTTTTAAATTTATAACTTTTCTTGTATTCAGATATTCCCAGACAAATCATTCACTGCAAACCCCACTTCACACAAAATATGTGTCCCTAATATACTGTAAATACTATGTAAACCACTTAGTCCATAAGTAAAGTAAACAAAGCCTTTGTTCTCACATAAACTCATGTTCTTACCATTCCCTGTAGAAATTAACTAGTTTACCAATTAAAATAAATGCAAAAATGCAAAGTTTTACCTATAATACGTTTGAGAATATTTAATCAAATAGCTTTTCTTTTTTTTGTTTTTTATTTGTTTTTCTTATACCTTCATTTTTTCATAATCTTTTAGAAAACTTCATTTATTGTTTTTCTCTAAATATTTCTTGTTCTGTCAACTTTAATACTTTCCCAAGTTTTCAACTTACATAATATTCTCTTAACATAGGTACTCAGTTGTTTCTTGTCACATTTCAGGTGTTGCTTGAGGTATTCAGTCGATATGATGACCCGCGGAGCCACTGTTCGTGAGATGAGTGACAAACTGAAAGTAGCGCTGAGAGAGCTGGATTCTTCTAGAAATGAGTGCAGCAAGCTGCTGCGGGAACGTGAAGAAAGTGAAATTGAAATTGAGCTAATAGTGACCAAAAACACTCAACTCAAGAGCCAGCTAGCTGAACTACACACCCGGCACACTGATATACTGGACCAGCATCACCATCTCCGTCAACTAGTGTCAGATTTTCAACAATGCCATGACACTCATGACCAGGCACTGAAACATATTTCTCAACTAGAAGCGAAATTGTGCGAGGCACAAAACACCATTGCCTCCATCAACTCTCAGAAAGCCAGCAAAGAGGTTACTAACACAGTTAACCTGTACAATGAGCTGATAGATAGTGTATCCGGACTGGAGTGTGAGCAGCCCACCATAACCATAGACCTAACTGGGGACGACACCTTAACTAAATGTCCAATTCTAAATAGTCATAATAAAATTAAGAAATATATTAAAATCAGTAAAAGTATAAGGAAGTATAAGAAACTTTTAAAAACTCAAAATGTTTATAAATATAATGTCAACCTAAGACGCGAATGTAGAAGCTTAAAAAACCAGTTAAACGCATGTAACAGTAGCTTAGAAAGTAGCAAACATATGTATGATGTTGACATTCTGAGCCTTCAAAGGGAATTATTGAGTAGGGAAAATACACTAAAGGAAATTTTTTGTAAGTATGAGTGTAGTCAACAGATGTTGAGTGAGCGAATGCAGGAGGCCTGTGAGTTGGTGGACCTGGTGAAGCACAATGCAGAGAGGTATGAGTCGCTGACTAACAATCTCACCTGTAGTTGTGTTGCCCCTCCGCCACCTCTCATGTCACAGCATGTTGCTCCTTCTGTTTTACCCATCTTAAATCATAATCTAGCAAGTCTGAACCCCATCCAAAATAATATCTTAGTGTATTCTGATAGATTAGGAACAGGATTTGGATCTTTGTTAAATAACCGGTCTAAACACACAGTAGTGAACCATTGTCACCATAACCTACATTTTAATGAGCTTATCAATAAAATTCAACATACACAATTAAATGAGCAGACCACAGTAGTACTTTTAATTGGAAATAGCCTGAATATATCTAAAAGGGACATAGTTAACGGTGTCGACACCCTACTTAAGTTAAGATTAGGCAAATTAATTTTATGTGCATTGCCATATTCTGACAATCTTCTTGATCAAGAAAATGTTTATATTTCTAGTTTAAATAATCTGATGCATATTTTATCATGTCGTCATAGTGACCGTCTATTATTTTTTGATACTAACAATTTTGTTAGAGATTTTGTTTTGATTCGGGATCATATGTTTCTTCCAAAGAAAAGTCAACATTTTCTGGCTTCACTTTTATCATATTATATAAACGCGGTTATTAATGATTTAACTGAGACTAGGTTAAGTGATGATTGTGATGAAACAGTATTATCTTGTGTCTCCAATAATACTGTTACAGATTCTTTAAACTATTAGAGCCGACAAAAGAGAAGCCTGGTAATAATATTTTACTTTATCACCAGAATATAAATCGCTTCTCCGGCAAAATTTTAGACGTGGAACTGTTCGTTGATAAATACCACATGGATATTTTATGTTTCTGTGAAACTTGGTTAAAACCAGATAGGATGTTGTTTAATGTGAATAATTTTTCAGTTGCCAGTGCGTACAACAGATCCTCAGTGGGCGGTGGTACCCTGATACTTTGTAATGGCTGTCTCAGGTATAAGGAGAGGAAGGATATCACTGCTTACTCTGTTGATCGCTTATGTGAGGTAGCATGTGCAGAGATTGAAGGTCATACTGTCTTATGTGTTTATAGACCACCAGCATCAAACTTGTCATTATTCTTAATCACAATGGAAGAGATATTAAGTAAACTTTTCTTAGATAATAAATTAGTTTTTGTTTGTGGTGACTTAAATATTGATCCGTTAGTCAATTCACCAGAAAAATATAGGCTGGTCTCATTGTTTAAATCATTTAATTTAAAATATTTATTTAATGAAGCAACTAGAATAACAGCAACCTCGGTTTCATGCATAGACAATGTATTTACTAATTGCATAGTAAAAGAGTCGTTAATAATTAGTGGCGTCAGGTCAGACCATACTGCTCAACTTGTATCGTTTGAGTTAGACAAAAAGTTACACTTAGTTAAAACAATTCAATTAAGACCCCTTTCCAAAAATAAATTAATTTCTTTCAATAATAATGTTCTTAGCAACCTTAATAATGCTAGTTTTGATTCAAAAGACCCCAATATAAACTACGGTACATTATTTTCCACAGTTTGCCATGAATTCAATAAAACGTGTCCTATAAAAAAAGTTAATCTCAATTCAAAATCTAAATTTAGCGAATGGGCCACTACGGGAATAATAAAAAGCAGAGATATTTTATATAATTTATATCACGAAAAATCTCTGACTTCAGATCAAGTCTTTCACACTTATGTTAGAAACTATTCGAAAATATTCAAAAGTGTCTGCGCTCAAGCAAAATCTCAAATAATAAGTAATAAAATTGGTAATTCTAATAATAAAATAAAAACGGTGTGGCAGGTAATTAACAGAGAAACCGGTAAGACTCAACAACAATAAGAGTGAATTGTCTTTAAACATAGATAACAAAACAATTTCTGACAATTTAGAAGTCGCTGAGACACTAGATAATTTCTTTACTAACATTCCGTTAGAGGTTACGAAATCTCTCCCCTCTTCGGTTGAATTAGCTGAGGGCCTTCTTAAAGAGAACTTCACAAAAGACATACCAAACTTCAAATTTAAACCAGTATGTATTGCCACAATCAAAAACGCATTCAAAAGTCTCAATATCAAAAATACTGAAGACTTATGGGGGATTTCGGTCAAGGTTCTTGAAAACATTATTGACTCAATTGCGCCTGTCCTAACAGGCATATTCAATCAATGTTTGGACAGCGGCAAGTTTCCTGACTTGATGAAACATAGTCAAGTGGTACCAATTTTCATATCGGGTTGTAAGAGTGATCCTTCTAATTATAGACCGATATCTGTGCTTCCAGCACTGAGTAAAATTTATGAAAAAATCATGCTGGACCAGATGTTGTCTCACTTTAACTCTAATGGGATACTGCATAGTCAGCAGTTTGGTTTCACGAAGGGTAGGTCGACAACGGACGCGGGAGTAAAACTCATCAGTCACATTCTGGAATCCTGGGAGAAGTCCCAGGACGCTATTGGCATTTTTTGTGATCTCTCAAAAGCGTTCGACTGCGTCGACCACAACACGCTGATCTGTAAATTACATCACTACGGAATTCGTGGACAAGCTGCTGATCTTGTTCTTTCCTATTTATCAAACAGGCAGCAAAAAGTAAATGTAAATGGGGCGACATCCTCTGGGTCTATAGTCAGGATGGGTGTGCCCCAAGGTTCAATTCTTGGTCCTTTCCTATTTCTTGTTTATATTAATGATCTCCCATAAATGATGGCCAAATTATCGGATATAATTCTGTTTGCTGATGACACTTCGCAAATTTTTAAAATTCATAGGAAAGATAAGGATGTCATACATGTCAACGAAAGTCTAACTGTTCTCTCGAAATGGTTCGCAGCTAACAATCTTTTACTGAATACGAACAAAACTAAATGTCTAAAGTTCTCTTTACCAAATGTAACTCAACGTGACCTTAATTTAAATCTTGACGGCAAAAAACTTGATGTTATCGCGGAAACTGTATTCTTAGGAATTACTATCGATTCAAAACTGCAGTGGGGCGCGCACATTGGAACTCTTTCGGGGAGGTTAAGCTCAGCCGCCTATGCAGTTAGGAAAATAAGGCAGTTGACTGATGTAGCCACAGCTAGGTTAGTATACTACGCGTATTTCCACAGTATTATGTCTTATGGAATTCTGCTGTGGGGATCGGCAGCAGACGTTGATTCAATTTTTCAAAAGTAGTATAGTATTGCAGTTCGCGCGATCTATAAAATGGGTCCTCGCGAGTCCCTTAGAGAAAAATTTAAAGAGATCGATATACTGACTCTGCCTTCACTTTATATCTTAGAATGTATTTTATACGTCCGCAAAAACCGAGGGCTTTTCAAAATTAGAAGCGACTTCCATAATATAAACACACGCAGTAAACACGAAATTGTAATACCCAAATTTAGATTAACAAAAACTAGCAAGTCATTTCTTATAAACAGTATACGCTTTTATAATAAGTTGCCAAAGTCAGTTATTGAACTGACCGATGGAAAGTTTAAAAATTGCATCAAACGTGTCCTTATTAAAAAAGCATATTACAAAATTAAGGACTATGTTGAAGATAAAGAAGTTTGGCTGTAGTTCCCTTTGCTCATGCGGCTTCCCTGGTAGCTCAAAAACGACACAAATATGTGGATGTCTCTAACTATTCCGAATTTTATTTATTCTATTCATTTTTTTTTCAGATGTTTTACAATAGTTTTCAAATCATTGCACCGTTTATTCATTGTGCAGAATAGTTACAGTACTGATGACTACATTTGTGTCAATTGTTTATTTAATTGTTCTTAGTTTTATTTTTACTTTTGTATAGATTCTTTTTCATTCATATTTTTTTGTGAATGTGTGGACATTGTAGGCTTTGTAATTTTTTTTTTTTTTCTACCTTTTGTAGTAAGCGATGACTTATTGTCGGGCCTACGCTGTCCTCTCATACTTAAGTACTAGCGCTGTAACATCCAAATATTGTAGAACCAAATGATTTTAAAAGAGTAACCATGGAGTTTCTTGCCGGTTCTTCTCCATAGGAAACGACCAACCCGAACCGTGCCTCTTCTGTTGACGTTTTATAAGTGCCCATGTAGGCCTATGTAAAACAAAATATTTTGATTTTGATTTTGATTCGTTATTAGAGGCGCAACACCGAGAAAAGTGGAAGGAATGAGGGCAGGCCTATGCCCAGGAGTGGGACAACAAAGGCTAAGAAAAAGTAATATTAAGTAGTTTAAAAAGCATAAAATACAAATTAAATTAATATATAAGTAAGCAGACCCCCGACGCTACGCTTGGATTAATTTATTTTTGGTATTTTAGAGGTTTTTTGTGTCGGGGGTTTTTTAATTTATTGGCGAACATCGTCGTCGGATCCCTGCGGTCCGATACAATCGTGTTTCAACAAAAAGAATACGACAAGCTCGGTGTTATCTAATTCAATCAAGTTACTCAAACGGTGTACAGCTTAGCATTGTTAAAGCTGTGTTAAAAACAAACTCCAACAAAAGTTTCGGTTTATCTTTTAACAAAATTGAATTTATCAGCGAAGGATGCGCAATATTTCTTGCTTTGTAAATCCGAGTTCCAGGTAAAATATTTGAATCGAAGGTTGAATTTAAATTGAAAAGCTTATAAAGGCCCTGCTGTGTTTACGGCTTCGGGCGATGCGACCTGCGTCGTCTTCTGTTTCATTCGGCCCACAAGTCTTGTCGCGGTGATACACGGCTATACCTTTATAATAAAATAAATTAAAATACACAGTTACATAACTTACCGATTAAAAACTAAAACTTACCATGGTTAAGAGAAGAAAGTATCCTTCTATCTAAAAATAATACTGAAATTATACTAAAAAGTATAAAATACAGTATGTAATAATAATATAAAGCCACTCACGCCCATTCACACATCCAGTATTCACACATACAGGCATCCACTCAGAGAATGACCAATGATGAAAATAAGTAATTAATAAATGAATATTGTATTACTTAAAACACCTGTAATATGGCCGCTGGAACACGGCCGTGGTGACAAAAGGTATCTGGTGCTTGTAGCACAGGAATCTTCCAAGTTTAAGCCCAGTTGCACATGTTTTGTAGCTTGCCACTTACTCAAATCTAACTTAAGGTACAATTATTGTAAAATAGGTTTAAATCTTGAATCGAAAACATATTGTTTTTTGATGATTATATTGTTTATCCTTCTTTCATTTGTTTTCTTTGCAGTCGCAGTTGCAAGACTTGTGTGGCGTGGCCAAGAGGTATATTTTTTCCAGTTCTACATCAATCAATCACATTTGGTTCACTGCAGACTATTGACTGCACCATTACACTTTGCGATCTCGGGCATTTGAGTGTAATTAATTTTAATCGTTTCAGAGCCAGGTGACCAAAGTGTGACCTAAAATGGCCTCTTAAGTACCAAAGGCGGCGGCTAAGAAATCTTTTCTTTGGAGCATTTGTAAGGTCAGCAGTTTTGTCTTTGTTTAAAGAATTAGAGACTAGACTGAACGTAAGACGACATTTTAACATTCTGCTAATTTAATATTGCTATCTGCTAGCCTAAACCTGGCAGCCAATATTGACAATTTCAAATCGTATATTCTTTTTTAATTACCTATAGACAATCTTGTCTGTGGTTTGCATTATATGTAGGTATTTTGTTTTTCCTCCTTATAATATTAGTGTAGATAACGTATAAAATGTGAAAGAGAAAAAACTTACTACCTGTTACATAATTACCTATATTCTGTAACCTTTTCAAAATGTATACCCCCCCCCCCTTCCAAATTACCTACCTTGCGTGAAAAAAGGTAATTTTCTCCCAATATTTTGAAACATATAGTTCCGACACTCCTACGCAAAGATTATGCACGGTCTACAAGATATATTTATCGTGAATTCAAGCATACCTGCCTGAAAACATTTTTCCTAGAATACATTACGATTCCGCCCATCAGGTACGTAAAATATCATGATTTGTATCCCCACAAACACGTTTCTATAAATACACTGGAAAAAGTGCGATTCTACGGAATACGCAGTATTTTTTACCGTGGCAATTCTTCATATAGGTGGCTACGTTTATAAATCTCGTTTGTTAAAATAATTTACGTTTTGTTAAAGTTTTCTGTGAAAGGTATGTAAACAAAGGTAATGTTACTGAACCTACTTGAATAAGCACAACATGCTTGTGGTTTGTCACATATTGACACAGTTAAATAAATATGTTGTTAGAATATTCAAAAATGAATACCGTCCATCTCATTTAGAATTATTTCAGACGTGCCACAACAGCAACGACAGCCCGCAATGGTCGAAAAACGTCGCAAAGCTCAAAATTGTATGAAAAGGCGATTGCAAAACAGTCTTGGGTAGGTTATGATATGAAAACGTCGGTTTTCAAAAAATATTGTTTCAAAAATATTTTGGTGTGGTGATGGCAAGTCTGAAAAGATCCTTTATTAGATTGACACTGAAAATAATTAAACGACACTACATATCTTTCGACAGCAGCGTTGGCCCATTGGTGGCAGCCCCGATTTACGAGCAGTAAGCCGTGGGTTCGAACCCAGGCAGGCGCATTACTTTGTGTAATTTATTTCATCACCGCTGCCCTCAATAACGGTGAAGGAAGTCATCGTGAGGAAACCGGCATGTCCTAGAACTAAAAATTCGAAGATATGCGACATCTACCAACCCGCACTGGGCCCGCGTGGTAGATTACAGCCCACTCCCTTTAATTGAGAGGAAGCCTGTTTCCCAACAGTGGGAACATTATAGGCCGATGATGATGATGATGATGATGACATATCTTTCATCAAAAGTACATTTATATTTTAACTACATTTAAAAATACTTAGTATTTTTCGTTAGCCACTCAACATGGCAAATAAAAAAGTAAATGGTGTTGTAGAAAACACGAAAGCACTTCGGTGGTCTGGTTGTTACCGGATTCTAAGATTATCAAGTTATACTTAAAAGCAATTTAAGTAATGAATTTTAATTTTAATTTCGCCCTTTTATAATTTGTTGTTATTTTAGTTTTAATTATCTAGTTTTATGTTTAGTAATTAACTAGCTGTCCCCGGCATGCGTTGCAATGCACTTTTTACCTACCATATCTACCTACCATCCATACCCTACCCTACTTTACCCTACCTACCTACCTACCTACCATACCCTACCTACCTATCTACCTACCATACCCTACCTACCTACCCTACCTACCTACCCTACCCTACCTACCCTACCCTACCCTACCCTACGTACCTACCCTACCCTACCCTACCCTACCTACCTACCTACCTACCTACCCTACCTACCTACCTACCTACCTACCCTACATACCCTACCTACCTACCCTACCCTACCTACCCTACCTACCTACCTACCTACCTACCTACCTACCCTACCTACCTACCTACCTACCTACCCTACCTACCTACCCTACCTACCTACCCTACCTACCTACCCTACCTACCTACCCTACCTACCTACCCTACCTACCTACCCTACCTACCTACCCTACCTACCTACCCTACCTACCTACCCTACCTACCTACCCTACCTACCTACCCTACCTACCCTACCTATCTACCCTACCTACCTACCCTACCTACCTACCCTACCCTACCTTTCCTGAATTTTCTATGCTATAAACCTCACGGAGCCCGAGACCTTTCCAACGAATGCAAAACCGTGGAAATCGGTTCGTGCATTCTGGAGTTATAGCGTCAGGAAGGAAAACCCGACTTATTTTTATATAGTAGATTTAATTAAGTAACCACGTTTCCGAACAAACAATGCTCTTTCAATATAGTCTATGGCTGTGAATGACATTGACATTCGTTACGCGCGTTTTTTTAAATATGCAAAATTAAATGTATATTTTTCAATATTTCTGAGAGATTTTCTTAATATTTTTTTCCGTAAGAACCTTCTCCTAATAATAACAAATACAACAAAAAAAGAATTAGTGAAATCGGTCCAGCCATTCACGCGTGATGCCGTGACCAAGGAAAACGGGTTTCATTTTTATATATATAGATTTAGATTTAGAAATTAGTACTTTAATATATTTGAATAAACAATAAAATCACTTCTTAAAGCAATAGGTAATAGGTATAGGTAAATTGGCAGTGATCCTCAATTTTCTCGGGGAACACTTAAGCATACTATTCCCAGAGAAAATCGAGGAAAAAAATTTCGCTGGTCTTTGGTGAGCGCTCTCTTAAAAATTCCGTTTTTGTACACTGTTGCGTAGGGAATGTCAAAATGATGAGTAGGCAATAACAATAAGCTTGAGCATAACAAGAAGAGTTATGAGCCAAATTACATTGTTATAAATATGAGAGCATTTTAAAATTTATTGGTATAACCCGAGAGACAAGAATCTTTAGTATTTCTCTTAAGCTGGATTATTCGTTTAGTTGATTGGTAGATACTTCTAATGACCTGAGTAGACAAAAATGTCTTCGCAGTCTACGTGATCCACGCAAAAAACGAATATAAAAGTTTGTAAAAGAGCTAAAAAAATGACAATGTATTTCCAAATGAGTTTTAAATATTATTAGAGCAAAACAAAAAGTTTTTATAAAAATACTTAAATAAACTTCATAGTTTCATTCATGTGACTACAAATTTAAACTACATAGTTAACAGAAAATATCAAGGTAAAAATAACGTACTCGTACAAAAACCTACTACAGTACTATAGTATGTTTCTACAAGAAGAAAAGGGTGGCCCGAAGGGTACCTTTGGGCCGTCCTTTTTCCACACAATTAATCTATAACTTTTTCAATAAACAGCTCTCGGATCGTAATTGAAACAAATGTTCTACTGCCATGTTTTTGATAACTGAGCGCCGTTCACATGCAGCTTGGAAACAAAAGCTTGTGCAAATAAAGTAAAGCCACTGAGAAAATGAAGTAATCTTTATTCACTTCAAAAACTTTATAACGCCGAGGTCAGGTCAGGAAGAACACAGCCGTTTTCTCAACAATTCCTCTTATTTATATTTACATAGCTTCCTCTCCTACATGACTATGTCTTGCCCGGACGTTATCAAAAACATGCATGTTATCATGTATAATAACTTGCAAGGCAACAACAGGCGATATATGAGCGTACGGACTCCTTTATAATGAGAACACCTTTACCGTCCCCTTCGGGGGTTGTAGGCATGAGTTTGTGTTTTTAACACTCTCATTGCCATGCGATCCGCTGGCGGGACGTAACTTTTCGAGTACCTATGACACGCCATCTATATGCTGTGCTGAATAAGTTCGGCAGGCCATACGGGCTACCGGCTGGCGGTCGGCGGGCTCACAAGTCGTTGTAGCTTTGACATAAAATTCTATTATATGGGTGGCAGTAAGAGTGTTAAATTAAAATATTTATAAATCGTAATTATGGTCTTGATTAAAGATCACAAATATTACTGCATTTCGTTCCTTAACTCTTTGTTGAACTTGTGCCTTAAGAAAAGATGGCTTTTTAGCAATAAATAAGACTTATTAAACGAGAACACTTCCGAAGCTTTTCACTACAGACCATTTTTCCCCTGAAGAGTTGGCGATGGGCCAATTTGCTACACCTTTAGGGCACAGGCAATTCTTCTCTGTCGGAGATAATCAACATCATCAATATAAAACTAGCCAGGAGGGACTGCATGTAGGAACAAATTAAATCCAGGGTACAGTGTAACTTACCCAGAACACAAGTTTTTGGTTTATCTTATCTTAAAACAAAATAATATAATGAGAACCCTTTTTTTAGTTCATTAATATTTGTTCTTTATTCTCCACGCATCGGTTTGCACAAATACAACTTTTGTAAAATAGGTCTACCGTCCATCCATTATTTTTCCGCCTTTTGCAAGATTTTCCGAATTGTACGGAAATAGTCGGATTAGTTAAATATTTCATAAAAAGAATTCGTATTTGTTCTGCAGGTGTATCTTTATAAAGGAACACCGAACAGCAGTTTTGATTTAATATTGGTATCATTTCTCTAACACACGTCTCACGCCAAGAACTTTTCCACTTTCCATAGAGCTGACATGATCTGTACTCTCATATACGAAAATTTCTTTTAGTTTTTTGTCTACTCATGCAAAAAAGTTTGTTCAGCCTAAAAGCAAAGAGATACTTAGACTTAGCGGGTAAGATGGAATATTAACACAGCGGCCGGGAAAACTTTCAGGGGTGATTACACCACTCGTAAAAACAAACCTATTTCGTTATTCTTGGAGTTTACGAAAAAATTAAATGCTGTTCTTATGACCTTTGCCATCGACTGATCTAGTTAGGCTGTTGGTGTTGGTGCTAGTGCCTCCGAAAATTTAAATCGCCCCAGAGAGTGGCTCCTCGGTTAACTCGGCCAGTAACTGCCATAAATGGACCTCAATAGATTGTCAACAATGCTACTTAGAATAAAGATAACTGGTAAACTGTAGCTAATAACCGCTGAATACCGTACGTAAGTTAAAATTTGATTGTGAATGCTTTCCTTCTTTTCAATGTAGTACCGTAAGTGCCGTTCAAGACCCCGGGCGATATGACTAACGAACGCAACTTGCACAAACACGGGCAGGGTGTAGTAGTATTCTCAAATGTTCGGCTTTTATTGCTAGCCCTTATATCTATACCAAAAATTTTTTTTTATGTATAGCATCTCGCAGTTCAACCTATGAGGTTGTCGTCTCCTTAACCGGACTATCTTGTGGGTGCCTCCAGCCAGGGCTTAGAAACTTACAAACTAAGCGACTACACGCTAAGGGCACCCTCTGTGGGGTACGAGCCTTGGGTTAGGGCGTCGCTGGGGAAGGACTGCATGGAGACAAGCTGGATCTGAATGATATCATTATTTAGGTGCTGATTTAAAACTACTGGTACAGCATCGCGGGCTGGCTCGAGCGAGGGTCGGGGAGGGCGTGGACCGGGATATCGCGACGGACCTCGACGGCGAGGTCGGAAAGACCGTGGTTTGTGTCTGAACTTTTTAAGTGTACTAGTCTCTTTGCTACTTTCCTGCAGGAGAGTGATACCATCATCGGGGGTGATGAGAGTATGCCTCAGACGGCGTACTGAACTAATGCGCGAGGGTTCGTAACGGGCGGCCGCTGCGATCAGGGGATTACGGTGCTTAATGGCATTATCCAAGAAACGCTTCGAAAGCCGTTTCATGAACTGAAGGAAAAAAGAATCTTCTTCAAAAGGGGCGACAACGCCCGGTTGAAGAACTATAGGCCCATCTCACTTCTAAGCCATGTATACAAGTTGTTTTCAAGAGTCATCACGAATCGTCTCGCGCGCAGCTTTGACGATTTTCAGGCTCCCGAACAAGCCGGGTTCCGAAAAGGCTTTAGCACCGTAGTCCACATACATACGCTGAGACAGGATATACAGAAGACCGAAGAGTACAACCTGCCTCTCTGTTTAGCGTTTGTGGACTACGAGAAAGCCTTCGATTCGATCGAGACTTGGGTTGTACGGTGTCGGACGTAAAGAATAGCACCATCCCATATCTTCCCGTGGGTGTCGTAAGAGGCGACTAACGGACTTGCCAGATAATGGGCAGCAGCGTTCTCTAAGCTTTTGTAACAACCGTACTGCGATCGCCAACCCACCTGCCAAGCGTGGCGATTATGGCAAAACCCCCCTTCTTAGAGCAGGCCTGTGTCCAGCAGTGGACGTCTTTTGGCTGAAATGATTGGGCTGTACTGCAGTCTCTCCAAAGGTGCCAAATTGATTATCAGTACATCGAGGTGTTGAAGTGTTTGTACAAAAACGCCACCATGTCAGTCCGACTTCAGGACCAGACCTCGAAACCTATCTTTCTGCAGCGAGGTGTGAGACAGGGAGACGTCATATCTCCGAAACTGTTCACCGCTGCACTGGAAGATGTCTTCAAGGTTCTGGACTGGAGAGGGCTAGGCATCAATGTCAGGGCGAGTACATCTCTCACCTTCGATTTGCCGACGATATAGTGGTCATGGCTGAGACCATGGAGGACCTTAGTACAATGCTCGACGACCTCAGTAGAGCTTACGAAAGAGTGGGTCTTAAAATGAACATGGACAAAACCAAGGTCATGTTGAATGCCCATGTAACACCCACTCCTATCAAGATCGGAGACTCTACTATCGATGTTGTAGACGATTATGTCTACCTGGGACAAACGGTCCAGTTGGGTACGTCTAACTTCGAGAAAGAGGTCAATCGTCGAATCCGACTCGGCTGGGCAGCGTTCGGGAAGCTGCGTGGTATCTTCTCGTCCAACTTACCGCAGTGTCTCAAGACGAAAGTCTATGACCAGTGTGTGTTGCCAGTGATTAAATACGGGACCGAAACGTGGTCGCTCAAAATGGGCCTCATCAGAAGGCTTAAAGTCACCCAAAGGGCAATGGAGAGGGCTATGCTCGGAGTTTCCTTGCGTGATCGAATCAGAAATGACGACATCCGCAAGAGAACCAAGGTTGCCGACGTAGCCCGAAAAATTGCCAAACTTAAGTGGCAATGGGCAGGGCACATTGCTCGCAGAACGGATGGCCGATGGGGCAGAAAAGTTCTGGAATGGCGACCGTGAACCGGAAGACGATGCGTTGGAAGGCCTCCCACTAGGTGGACCGATGACCTGGTGAAGGTTGCAGGGATCCGCTGGATGCGAGGCGCACGGGACCGGTCAATGTGGCGTCACTTGGGGGAGGCCTATGTCCAGCAGTGGACGTCTTTCGGCTGAAATGATGATGATTATGATGAACTGAAGGACAGTATACCAACCCAATAACTAAGTAAGTTTAAATATATATCGCCACTAATAACATATAAGGGAATGCCCGCTTGCGCATGAACTAATGTGAGACAAGCCGTTAACATCCATTAACATGAATAGTTACTTCATTTAGTTTGAATAGTAGTGTTTACACACATTCTGTGTGACTGGTTATACTAGGGACATATTGAATGAGGATTTTCAGTACTCGATTCTCGCTCAAGCTTTCGGAAAAGGACCGATATTGAGGAAATTCACATATTTCTTATCCCGAGCCTCGTTCGAAGATAAAGAGAACCCGGATCATACCATCTTTTCTTATCAACGGTCATTTGCACGGGGTAGGCCGCGGAAGTACCTGTTTGCAAATCTTATCATAATAACATCATTAAGTGGCCTATGTTTACCACGGTTCTTTACGTGCCATCCGCCCTTCTAAATAATACTGCTCGTTATGGTGAAAGAACCACAGTGCGTTTTGGATACAATCGCGCGTAGACGGCGCGTGAAATATGAGTGTGTGGAACACCGACGCTAAAACGATTAATACGTATCCAGTACATAATTCTGAGGGAGCAGCGGTGGCCTAGTGGAGGCAGCGCCGACTTACGAGCAGTAAGCCGTGGGTTTGAACCCAGGCAGACGCATTATTTTGTGAAATATTTTTCATCACCGCTGCCGTCAAAAACGGTGAAGGAAAACATCGGGAGGAAACTGGCATGTTCTACAATAAAAATTCGAAGACATGCGACATCTACCAACCCGGACTGGTGGATTACAGCCCACTCCTTCTCATGGAGAACAGGCCTGTGTCCCACCAGTGGGAACATTATAGGCTGATGATGATGACATAATGCTGAACCTATACAAATTTTTGAACGGTTATAAATAAAAAATAGCTGTTTCCTGCAAAACTGCAATACCTACACGATCAAAATATATATATTTTTAAATTATCTATGAAAAAAATGTATATGCCCCACATAAGTAGAGGTTCAGAATGTTGTACTGAATATGTGGTATTAGTTTTAGCATCGGTGTCCCCCCCACCTTGTACAATAGGTTTCGTACATAAGCACATGGTTTCTCGTTCCTTTTTCCTATGGGGGTATCACCCGATCGATAAATACCCCTGTCTCCACGTTCATACATCTGGTGATACACGCATGCGACGCGTTGGGTTAGCTTAGGACACATTGACAATAAAAAAAAAATACAATCGACTAACAACTCCCTCGTTTTACTAGTCATCCTGTATGCTTGGTATGTTTCTAAGCTCATCGTCGATTACACACACATTGGTAATTAGGCCATGCCTGAATGGTAGGTGTTCTATTTAAGTTACTTTGTCGATGGTGAATTAGTCCCAGCAGAGATTGTCTTTATTACCTTTATTATGTACTAGCTTCTGCCCGCGGCTTCGCCCGCGTGGAGTTCTACAATTGTCCACGTGTGCGTAACCCCTGCAAAATAATGTCGAAAATAGTCATTTAAATGTAATTTATTATTATTATAATATACAGGGTGTAAGGAAAAGAGTATATCCATGCTTACGGGTGTGCTGCAGACCATCAAACTAAACATGTTTCCCCACAAACATACATCGTAATAACGAAAAAATTATCTACTGCCCCATACAAAATTACAACACCTATTCAACCCAAATGTATGGGGCAGCTGATATTTTTTCGCTATGACGATGCTTCTTTGTGGAGAAACATATTCAGTTTGAGTGTCTGTCGCGGTAATGTCCATACGTGCAAATGTCCCTAGAAGTATGTATATGAAGTTTTTTTAGCATACTTGTCCAAAGGTCCTAATAAGTCAAAACAAAATAAAAAAATCCACCCCTTTTGTCGTCTGAGGTTGGGTTGGATTGCCAAACAATCGTCCATTCCTTGTTTTACTCCTTTAGGGGTGGAATTTCGAAAAACGCTCTCTAGTTCGCAAAACGCCCTCCAAATTTGAGGTCTCTAGCACCAGCGGTTTGGGCTGTGCGTTGATATCCCAGTCAGTCAGTCAGGACTTTGAATTTTATATATAAAGACTATTTATTGTATTCTGTTGATAATTTAGGCTTATTTAGTTGGAGCAAGAGATAAAGAATTATTTTCATACTGTATTCTCGTATATGCCTGGAGCTCTAATTTTGTTATTTTTTAAGAAAGTACTTTTCTAGCTTGGTATTGCCCTAACACAATTTATTACAAATAAGGTTCAACGACGCCGTAAATAACACTAAGTGATACATTTTAAATTAAATTTGCCAAAAATATTTATTAGAAGTCTCCTAACTGTAAAATGCATTAGGTCAACGTCTTAAAAGTGTACTGATTCGTGCCGACCAATATTTGTTGATAAACGTTTACTTACATTTCCATCCGTATACGTTTTGGAAATGTGTAAATTCGTAAGAAACCAGCTATCAATATTTGAGCAGGATGATAAGGCTTCACTTAAAAGGAAAATACTGCAAAACCTTTAGTAGTGCCTCGAAGCAGATTAAATCTATATTCCAAAAACTGCCACACCATGGCGGTAAAAATATATAATAAACTACCGGAAAAAATAAGAAAACTGAACAACCTATATAGAATTTAATAGAACTTTATATAATGGGCAAATCAAATCAAAAGTATTTATTCTAATTAGGCTGATGAGCGGCACTTTTTGAATGTCAAAATTACAAGAGACAGTCCCCCAAAACGACCCTTGTGACAGATGTTTTTATTCAATTGATGACTATTTAAATTTTAAGCCGACATGATTTAGATAACTATTGTAATTAATGTGCTAGTACTTATTTAAAATTAAATTGTTGACATTGGTTATGATTCTAATAAATTTACTGACTGTCTTGATTGTGATAATCTGATATATTTTCTAATTTAATGTAATAATTTATATAGCTGCAATAATTAATGTATATTGTATTAATATATTAAGAATTAATATATTAAGAATCTAAATTATAATGTGCATGGTGATTTTTGAATTTATTAAGCATGTGTAATTATGGACTTACTCGAAGTATTTACACGACTGATAAGTCGAATATAGTGAGTCATATAAGAATTATTTTACTATTTTATTGTGTACCTATATTCTGGCAAATAAATTAATTTAATTTCAAAACTTTAAAAAAAAACTTTCTTTATGCAAACAATGAAATAAAATAAATGAACTTCCATGAAACATTAAATAGTCTTTCTAACTATTGATACGATATTCACGAAATTATAGTTAGCAATAATACATAGATCATACATAGGATACATAGTTTGAAGGTAAAATTAAGTATTTACATTTAGCTTAGCGACTACGCGGAAGCGAAATTGTACCACGGCGTAGCGCCTTCGTGGAGGCGTAGCAGTACTACGCCGTAGCGGCTAAGCGGAAGGACAGCTACGAAACTTGTCAAAGTATTATAATTTGTCACATGGAACTTTCCAATTCATTATTAATAGAAATAATACTGCCACAATCCGCCCCATGATTGTAAAATATATTAGTAGTAAACAACGAAACAACCCGACATTTTTTAAGGACAATTTCTACATTTAAGCATTTGAAAATCACCTTTTCCATGCAGTAAATTGATCAATAAGGTCGACTTTTCATCGCCAGGATCGATACTCATCATCATCATCATCATCAGCCTATCGCAGTCCACTGCTGGACATAGGCCTCCTCAATCGCTCGCCAGTTAACCCGATTCTCGGCAACTCTCATCCAGTTGCTACCAGCTACCCTGCGAAGATCATCGCTCCACCGAGCATGAGGGCGTCCCACCTTACGCTTGCCGATTCGCGGCCTCCACTCAAGAACACGTCTGCCCCAACGGTCATCGGTTCTACGGCTAATATGGCCGGCCCATTGCCACTTCAGCTTACTTATTCTGTTGGCTATGTCGACTACTCTGGTTCTCTGTCGGATCACCTCGTTCCGGATGCGATCCCTCAAAGAGACTCCAAGCATGGCCCGCTCCATAGCTCGCTGAGTGACCTTGAGTTTATGGACCAACCGTACCGTGAGTGTCCACGTTTCGGCCCCGTAAGTCATTACAGGCAGGACGCACTGATTGAAGACCTTAGTCTTTAGGCTCTGTGGAATACGCGACGAGAAGACCCGACGAAGCTTCCCAAACGCTGCCCAGCCCAGCTGAATTCTTCTGTTAGCCTCTCTCTCAAAGTTGTTCTTACCAAACTGCAGAATTTGCCCGAGGTAAACATATTCTTGAACAACCTTGAGAGGAGCGCCATTGACAACAATAGGTCCTGGGGTGACGTGTTCGTTGAACATAACCTGCGTTTTGTCCAAGTTCACCCCGAGACCAATGCGTAGTGAAGAATCAACTAGGCCATTCAGCATCTGCTGCAAGTCTTGCAGCGATTCAGCCAGTATGACGATGTCATCTGCAAATCTCAAGTGTGAGATGTACTCGCCGTTAATGTTAATGCCACGTCCTTCCCAGTTCAGCGTCTTAAACGCATCCTCCAGTGCGTTGGCGAACAATTTCGGGGAGATTACGTCCCCTCCCCGTCCTATCCCCGTCGGATCGATACTACTTTCCAGTAATACAATCAATGTTCAAAGTAATCTGATGTATCCGATAAGACTCGCTTCGTATCACACGGCCCATTTAAGAGCAGACGGTAAGTCGGTACACTTCTTAAATAATTTAAGAAATGGATAAGCCTTGGGGACTTTCCCCCTAATCGCGTCAGTAGGTAGGTCTCTAATCGTTCATACTTATTTAATTAACACATGATGAAGTGTTTGAACCATAATCTTAAGTTATGGAAGGAATAAATAAATAAATTTTCATTCTACTTGAATTTAATTTGGGTTTCCATCGCTTAATAAATATGGTAACAAGACCATTCTGCGAATCTCTGTATATTTTTTAGCGAAAGCGTTTTATACAAATTAACGGGTGTTTTTGAAGTGTAAAATTTTAAATAAAAATTGAGTAATTGGGTCCAACAGAAAATGCTAAAGAACAGACTTTTATGAAATATTTATTTAGGAAATCAGATCAATAGTTATTTTAATAAATTGATTCTCGTCCTATAAAAATATTAACTTAAAAAGCTTAACCTTCAACATTTTGTAGATAGTAGGTACTAAGGTTCGTGAAAGTTGATAGAAGAGAAAGGTTCTCGTTAGTGATTAATAATTTTATTAAAACATCTTGAATAAATATTATTACAAGATAATTATATTTTATGAGGATATTTTTATACAGAGTGTAACGGAAAGGGTATATACATACTTAACGGTGTGCTACAGACCATCAAACTGAACATGTTTCTCCACAAACAAACATCGTCATAGCGAATAAAATATCAGCTGCCCCATACATTTGGGTGGAATAGGTATTGAAATTTTGTATGGGGCAGCAGATAAGTTTTTCGTTATTACGATGTTTGTTTGTGGAAAAACATGGTCAGTTTGATGGTCTGTAGCACACCCTTAAGTATGTATATACCCTTTCCGTTACACCCTGTAGTAGTAAAATATGTACACTGAGAAATTGTTAACATAAAAGAAGATATCATGAGTAAAAAAAGTAAATGAAAAAACGACAAGCGTTTGCTTTCAGACTTCAGAAAACTAGTAAGTAATATAATATCATGAAAATAAAGAAACTTCTGAATAATGTGTCGCCTGCGTTATGCGGCGCCTACGTTGTATAATATTTTAGTAAGAAAAGTAACTACCTACTGATAAAGAATACCTATTTTTCTCTTAAAATTCTACTTACATAAAAATTTATACAACATTCTAGTACGAGGATCAAAAAAAGATTTATATGTCTTAGACCCATCATCTACGTAAAGGTAACTTGTTATAAACTTAAAGCCATAAAAAAAAAACTCTTTAAGTCTTTGAGAAATACGTGATTGAAAAACCCGATAACACTTTGCCCGACCTGGAAATAAAAACCCAAGAATGCAGTTGTCGAGATGGGAAACTTACCAAATGGGATGTACTCATATTTTTAGAGAAAAAGCAAACCTGATCTTTCATCTGTTTTTGTAAAGTAATGCTACGGATAAAATTAAATCATTTTTTATTTGTGATATTATACTGTCGCACACGATGACACGATTTATTTAAAAGCCTGTTTATACAACATGTCAATATTTTACTTTGGCATCAAACAACAGAAACCTATACATATACTTATTCGGTAATTTTAAATAAGTTTCTTTCCCTGCTTTATTTTTGTTACAAACTAATATTTTTTAAAGTTTTTCTTAGTAATTTGATGGATTTTGAGCGATTATCTATTTACATACATATATAAAAATTAATCCCTATTTCCTTTGGTCACGCCATAACTTGAGAACTACTTAACCGAATTAATTCATATTATTTTCAAACGTTTTCTGATATTTTGTAGAAGATTTTTAGGCAGGTAGTAGACAGGTAGAAGGCAGTTAGTAGGCAGGTAGAAGGCAGCTAGTAGACAGGTATTAGGCAGGTAGTAGACAGGTAGTAGTCAGGCAGGAGACAGGCAGTAGGCAGACACTAGGCAGGCAGTAGGCAGGCAGGTAGTAGGTAAGTAGGAACAATCAGCTAGTTCTACAGTAGATTTAAGCATCTTAATTTATTTTATAATCAAATTATGGCATTTTTCAATACTCTTTATACACTGGTAAGCTCAGAAGGCTGATAATTTCATCCAAATTCTGTCCCACTTTTTCGTACTTAGAGGAATGTGTCTATCCAGAGTATCCAGGCTGTAACAGTAAAATAGGCGCTTACAATCGTAAATGCATGAGGCGTCTACATCCTACTCATACACTTGCGGGGTATACTACGATTCGTTAGCGCTCCAATATTCTGTACCACACTTATATTTCACTTATCCATTAAGTGTGAATTCCATTAGAAGCGAGAAGCCGTCGATTTTTTCGATTCGTGCGTATCTATTATGTGTGCGTAACGTTGCCGACCTTCTACATCATCAGGAATTCCGGGCCTGAATTCACGATGAGGTCCGGTTTTGAAAGCACAAAACATATTTGATTTATAGAGGCGCATCGCGTCCGTGCCGATTGTTTTTTTCGGTGTCTGCCCCAGTTCCATCTGGCAGTCGCCGGCTGAGATTATTCACGTCAGGGAGAAAATACTGTACTGTGCGGTACTACATTTTTGCATATGCACCCGGGTAACTAAACAAACAACCAAGACGACCAAACGTGCGGACGTGTACGAACTGTTTACTCGGAAACGGACTGATTTTAAATTTCGGTGCTCACATCTTATGCTGTTCAGTAACTAGGACTACAGAAAACAGGTATAAAATCATTCAACGTAAAATGTTCTGAATTCTTCTCGTGATTTCTGTAATATTGTGGGTTTCCACGAATATAAATAGTAAATATACGAGGGTATTACGAAACCGCTTTAATTCAGTACGTTTAACCCTTCTTATTCATTATAAATGTCAAGGCAATACACAGTGTTTTTTAAAAATCGCCAAATTGATCTTAATATCCTACGTATCGGAACGAATATCTACACCAATCATTTTTAACTAATATAGTGTTTATCTTATATAGGGTTTACCGCATTTATCTCGTAAACTATTGCAGCTACACCAAAACAAAAATACGTGTGTATAGCTGAAACTATAGAGAATCTAAATACGTTAAAACTAATTACGACAACTAGATATAAGTATTTCTAAAAAAAATGTGAATTTGAGAATATGTGTTAAATTTCAGTTTCTCTAATAAGAATGTCTAGTTTTTCCAATTAGAATTGTAGTTTGTATCAATAAAACCTATTTATAATTAAACTAGACTATACATGGTGTTGTTTTGCATCCTCGTCAAAATTCAGGATGTTGTCACAAAAGACATTAATAATCAAAATAAATTAAGGTACCTAGTAAATTATTAAAAAACACTGCGTTTTTTTGTTGTTTAAATTTGTCAATATTTCAGAATAACCCCCTTAACGTGGTTTAGGGATTATAAAATTATCGAAAAATAATAATAATCGGTAATAATAATAATAATATATCGGTGGTTCACAGTTACCGATTTCAGTAAATAAAAAAAATAAAAAATTACCTACTCATTTTATTATTGATTCGGGTCGAGAATAATTAGCATAGTTATCTCCTAGAATTTGACGAGGTTGCAAAACAACACCTTGTATAAGCTTTGTTTTAATACCCATATGTCCTTACTTTGGCCGTTTGAACCGTTAGTCAAATAAGTGACCAACAAAAAATAAATCAATCAGTTTTAATACTTTGACAAACTTATATCACAAATAAATTAATATTACACGATTATTTATGCAGATTAATTAATAAATCATTAAAATTACTTTACGAAACTAATCAATTTACGAATGCATGACTTCTCGACTCATCTACTGACTAACATTTACTTATAAAATGGTTAAAATACTATACAACCTAACATTAGGTACTACTCTGAACTTCTAAATAATTCCATCGATCGAAGCATAACCTCACAATTTTCCACGTATAACCTACCTAAAGACATTCATTTCACTTGAACCCACGTCAAAAGACTTACTAATATATGGAGCGTTATAAACCCTGCTTAAGTTTAATACGGCCAAGTTTGTAACAATGTCAGGAGAAACCAGTTCGACACGTGGCTGCCGAGTTCACTTTTCGTGAACGATTATATTGTAACTGGGGAGAATTGGGGTTAGTTTATATGACAGGCTTATTTTTTATATTTAATGATAGGCTATTGATTTTTGGGTCGTTGTCAAAGGCCGTAGGTATTCATGTCTTAACATAGATACTCATTGCTCGATACAGTTTACGATCATTGTACGATTATAGCTTGACAGATTGATTGGTGAACGCTGTTGTTTTTACCAGGAATATGTTACTTGACTGACTGACTTAATCGGATGTTTGTCGTAAAGAATAAAAAATCCAATTCAATCTAACTATTGGGTGATACAAAAAAGGTAAGCGACACCTCTTTGTGTAAGCGGCACATTGGTGTATGAATCATCTGAAAATGACAGAAGTCACATCTGACTCTTGATAGCTAGGATTACCTCGCTCAGGCAGGGATCAAACAGTACCCATGCCACATCTTTAGACTGCCATCAGACCCAGACTTAATCGAGAAAGGGCTTAGACGTAGAAACTCTTCTTTACTATTGAATTGATGACATCCGATTTATTAGGATTTCCCTAATACCAATTTAGGCTCGATCTGTCTTAAATTTTAGGGATTAGGTATTAACAATCAGGTTTGACCTCGAGGAGTTCTTAAATGGAATAATTTAATCTTTAAATAAATGTTGAAAAAAGTAATTTTCTGCCTGGGATTCTGAAATTTATTTAGCCTTATATAAGATAGTTATAAAATCTTCATAATTCAGAGTTGCTATAATATGAATTAGGTATGCAAACACCCCATTTTACACAAGAATAAATCTTCACAGTACTAAGATTCGAACTAAAAATTTATTCTCTTGGAACAGAACCTAATTAATAGTTTGGAGTGCTTTCGAAGTATATCGAACTCGTTTATTACGCTCTCAAGGCCCATTAATCGGCTTAAGTTAGTTTCAAGTAGATCCAAAGGTAAGTTGAATATTTAAAAAAGTAATTTCACATAAGTTTAGGGAAAACTAAGATTTTTAGAGAAGTTATGTATTTCTCTTAAATGGATTAACAGATCGCGTTAGTTTACCTTAACAGTTGTTTATTTTTTATTATTTGTTATCCGCGACTTAAAATATCAGCTATCTGCCAGTAAAAGACCCGTAGCTCGAACAAAACGACACTAAAGTTTTTTTTTTTTTTTATATACGTTACTACTACTAGTTTACTTTTATATGAATTCAGATATTATAAATAAAGGTGTTACTTTAAAATTACAAACAACCTTCAATTTATTTGTTTGCATTTTTAGATTATTTCTTATGGATAGGTAACGAAATCGTTCGGCAGGGAAGAACCTTTACAACTATAATTACTACACTGGCTATGGTTGAGAGTCTTGATGTCGATTTATAATATTGCTAGTGATGAAACAAGATTAAAAAATAGAATTACTTTAAGATTTGTAAAAAATCACACAATTTTAACCATTGTGTACCTACTATACTTATAAAGTACAATTTTACAGAAAATAAATTATTTATTTTATCTTCATAACCCGTTTATTTGTAACGTTTCCTAAAGTAAGTACCGTAATACTTACCGGTGCTACAACATTAGATGAAGTACCCACAAACCCGGCAGCTCTGTCGTTTAAGAGAATTTTATTACAGCGACAGAAGATTGAGGATTACAGCACCTTTCATTCCGCTCCACATAACTTGACGTGTTGATGGATTGAAGGGATCCTTTGCCATGCCCGTACCTTAAACCCGAACACATAACACCAATAAATCACCTGCCATTATTTGATTTTGTTCTATATAAAGGCTCTTACCTGCCCATCGGAATCACATAATATGATATGCGGCACCAGGAGGCCTACCATGACCGTTAACAAAACAATCTTGTTGCAGGAACGTTTTGTTTCAAGCTTAAATTAATATTACTTTGTTTCATACCATGAGCTCAACAAAACAATCTTGTTTTACTTCTGCTAAAAGAACGAATGATTTATAAGATTTGTGTATTCCCTGCAACAAGATTGTTGATGGAAGACACAATAAGCAATATAAACTGTATAGCGCTGTCTCTTTCATAAAACCCCTCTGCTAGGTTGAAGTAGTGCTGCCAACCTAGTGGATTTTCCACTAAAACTGGTAGTTTTGACACCCCTTTTAGAGACGATATATTTTAGTGATAAGTGGATTTTCTACTGGTTTAAAATAATTCAGTTTCAATGACTGAAAATGCGATCACTCAACCGCTAGACCTCGTTTCGGTATACTATACGAGGTGTATGGGACACCGACGCGAAAACGCTTACGACGTACTCAGTAGTTACATCATTCAGAAACCCCCATATAGAAAATTTTCATCGGTAATTTAAAAACTGCTGGGCCCTACTATGACCTCTTAGAGCAGTCTTATTTTAACCTTACTTTGCGTTTTCGCACCATCACGTCCTTAAGGCCTCTGCCTCAAATCTTGCGGGCAGCGGGGCGGCAGCGGCGGCGGCGCGGGAGTCTAATGCGTAAAATCAAATGGACCGGCCGGTGGGCCTCGAATACACGGACGAGCGGTGCACTCCAGTCAAGCGGAGATAGCCCGCGCCGCGCCGCCACCACCGCCCCGCAGACTGCAAGATTCGAGGCAGAGGCCTGCTAGAATTAGCAATTTTGATGACGTCACCTCAAATAGTTCATTCAATTGGTACCATGACGTGTCTTTTGACACCCAGCAAGAATGTTTCTACGTCAAATTGCAGGAATGTTTGACAGTTAAAAAAAGTTGATCCGAGACGACTTATTTATTATTGTTGTACAAATTATACTTAAAAAATGTATTGTCGTGATATTTATTGCATTAAAAACGTATTTATTTACGTGTGAGGGGTGTACTAAACACCTTTGCACAATCCTTCGAAAGGTACAGGCGTGATGTTATGGTGTGGTAAACTAGTCGATTGGATAGTATTTCTAGCAATATCAGTGCATCATTATCATTATGATATCAGCCAAAAACCTACTGCTGCTGGACGTAGGCATGTCCCATGCATCGCTACATCGACCGATCTTGTGAATCTCGCATTCAGTGAATTCCCGCCACGTTTGCCAGGTCGCGGTTTTCGGAAGTGAACACAGATGGCAAAGGTACGCGAAAGTCGCGTCACTTGAGGCTTGTATAATGAATGTAGTCATTTCAAATAAGACGAAATGTACCTACGCAATGGATGGATATTCAAAGTTAGAGCACACAGCAGCTCATCAGGCAGGAGTATGCCAAATTGTGTGTGATAAACTGATACCTAATAAAAGTTTGTATCTACGTCCTAAACAATGTTGTGGAAATTGTACTGTTGCTATAACTTGTATTGCTTGAGTATCAATAAACCTTTACCATTATACCGGTGTTTGTTTGCATGCTTGTACATAACGGTGCTAAGTACTATGATGATATAATATGTTATGATGATAACTAATTAAACCACTAGCATCCACAAGAATAATGACGTGTCTGTATTACAACATAAAGAAGTCATGTGTTGTTGCTATAGATTATAACCAGTGTTACTGATAATCAATATAGTTTTACCATTTAGGGCATCCACTCCACTAAAACTCGTTTGAACATTCTCAAGTCATCTACCAACACTTACGCACAGTCATCCATTCTACTAGTCCGACAAATACCTAGATCCAAAGATTAAATAAAAACAATAAAGCTACAATTAGTTTATAATCAGAATTCTTTATTATACAATTTAAAATATAGATTAATGACTCGAAGATCAGTCCATAATCAATTTTCCTGGAATTATTTCAACGAGCTCATGCTTCCTCCATGGTATGGTTTCTAAGACGCATCGATGCAGCTTCAATGATCCTACATTGGTTGGTCTTTCCCTCTCAAAGGAACAATCTCAATGTTCTTAGTATTCCACATTCACGTTAAGGTTTTTGTTCCAAGCCAACTTTGCAAGCAAGTAAGGCTAACACGAATACAAATTTTGGATAATACCGCATCTTCTTATGGCGCGGACTTTAATATGCTACTACCTACAGTAGCATATTAAAGTCCAACATTATAACAGAACAGAATCAAATTTTCGAAAAAGTGTTCTTAGTTTTACAATCACAGCACACAAGTAAACACTATTATTTAATTTTAGATTTAAAAGTATGCAGATATTTTATTAGATTTTTGTTGATACCCACTGACAAGTATAAATGACATAATGAACTGACAACATGGATGTCACTATTTAAAGAAAAAATATAATAATACCAGCCAGTTTTAAAATTTCTGTTCCGATTCCGCTCATGATATAATTAAGGCCACAACTTAATTTGAAACATTTTCGTACTTTCTAAAGAAAAATCTTCAAAGATTTCTATAGGTTTTATGTTTTTTATTAAATGTTTATCATAAACATAAAATTTTGATGCGAAATAATATTTTTAATGTTAATTAAAGTTATTTTTGGCTTCAGGACCATCGACTTCAGGACTTCGACATACGATTCGGACCGCTTATTTGTGAAAGAGATAGCGCTATGCAGTTTATATTGCTAGTTGTTTCTTCCATGTTATTGCAGGGAATAGACAAATCTTATAAATCGTTCATTCTTTAGCAGGAGTAAAACAAGATTGTTTTGTTGAGGTCATGGTATGAATCGAAAGTAATATTGAAACAAAACGTTCCTGCAAAAAGATTGTTTGGCCCATAGAAGACACTAGCAATATAAACTGCATAGCGCTGTCTCTTTCACAAAAAAACCAATCCGAATCGTATGTCGAACTCCTTATTGGTGTTAGCCTTACTTGCTTGCGAAGTTGGCTTGGAATAAAAACCTTAACGTGAACGTGGACCTACGAACGTTTATGTTCCCTTGAGAGGGAAAAAACAGCCAATGTAGAACCATTGAAGCTGCATCGATGCGTCTTAGAAACCACACCATGGAGGAAGCATGAGCTTATTGAAATAATTCCAGAGAAAATTGATTATGGACTGGTCTTTGAGTCATTAATCTATATTTTAAACTAGTGTCCCGCCGCGGCTTCGCACGGGTGCAATGCTGTAAAGGGCCATATTGATCTATATTAAATGCACAATGTATTTAAGGTACTTCCTTGGATAAGGATTAATGTTGTATTGCTTAAAATCGCTTCGTAAATACCTAAGCCATTATTTCTCGTAAAAATTAAAGGATAAAATTTAGCTTCCAAGATTTCACCGTAACAAACATAAATACATACATACATACATACATTGCAAGTTAAATAAAAGCTTTTAAAAAATGTTTGTTGTGGGATATCTCTAAGACATATGCCATCGCGACCTTTTTCGTAGATCTTTTTAAGTGAACAATATTGTAGTACATTATTTTGATCTATCTCGTTGTGTTCAGCCAGCGTTTGCTAAGTAAGACAGACAGCGGGAAGCGACTTTGTTTTACAATATGTAGTGATTTTATAATACAGAATTCTGATTATAAACTAATTGTAGCTTTATTCGTTTTATTTAATCTTTGGATCTAGGCATTTGTCGGACTTGTAGAATGGATGACTGTGCGTAAGAGTTTGTAGATGACTTGAGGATGTTCAAATGAGTTTTAGTAGAGTGGATGCCCTAAATGGTAAAACTATATTGATTATCAGTAACACTGGTTATAATCTATAGCAACAACACATGACTTCTTTATGTTGTAATACAGACACACGTCATTATTCTTGTGGATGCTAGTGGTTTAATTAGTTATCATCATAACATATATATCATCATAGTACTTAGCACCGTTATGTACAAGCATGCAAACAAACACAGGTATAATGGTAAAGGTTTATTGATACTCAAGCAATACAAGTTATAGCAACAGTACAATTTCCACAACATTGTTTAGGACGTAGATACAAACTTTTATTAGGTATCAGTTTATCACACACAATTTGGCATAGTCCTGCCTGATGAGCTGCTGTGTGCTCTAACTTTGAATATCCATCCATTGCGTAGGTACATTTCGTCTTATTTGAAATGACTACATTCATTATACAAGCCTCAAGTGACGCGACTTTCGCGTACCTTTGCCATCTGTGTTCACTTCCGAAAACCGCGACCTGGCAAACGTGGCGGGAATTCACTGAATGCGAGATTCACAAGATCGGTCGATGTAGCGATGCATGGGACATGCCCACGTCCAGCAGCAGTAGGTTTTTGGCTGATATCATAATGATAATGATGCACTGATATTGCTAGAAATACTATCCAATCGACTAGTTTACCACACCATAACATCACGCCTGTACCTTTCGAAGGATTGTGCAAAGGTGTTTAGTACACCCCTCACACGTAAATAAATACGTTTTTAATGCAATATATATCACGACAATACATTTTTTAAGTATAATTTGTACAACAATAATACATGAGTCGTCTCGGATCAACTATTTTAAACTGTCAAACATTCGTGCAATTTGACGTAAAAACTAGGCATGAGATGTACTTGCCACATTCAATACCAAGGCTTCCAAGTACGAGTGTACAAAAAAACCAGGGTTTAAAATACTTGAAAGTGTTTGGTAGAGTTGGATCTAGTTCCTACCGTGCTAGAATATATTTAGACTGTCTGCTTAGGCATTTTTATAGAATGGCGACTATATTATTATTCAAAGTTTTTCCTCGCTATTTATTACATATTTACAATTAAAATATCGTCTTTCTATAAATCCACGAAATAAATATTTACAATTCCTAACTCATAAACACACAAAAAAAAAACAGTTTTATTATTTACACACTTTTTCTAATTGTTTAATATACTCGCGAAATAACTTATTTAAAATGAATTACGTCAGGGTCAGTTCAACGACAACTGACAAAAAAAAAACGGAAAAGAAATATTTACTTGACTTTAAACGTAACTTAGTAATACTATACTGTTCACGCTATTATGTGTCTTATTTCTATAAAAGTGTGGAAAAATGGCGCGAACCAGTCTACAAAATGACTGCGCTACCCATGCCGCTAGCCGACCGCGACCTGAGCCCCGCGGCGCAAGCCTTGTGACGCCCGCGCCGCGAGCCCTACTCCCGCAACCGCGCCGCGAGACCCGTGCGGCCGCGCCTTGCTAAAATTTTTATACTTGCAAGTATTTCACACTCATACCAGGGCGCCCTGGTTGGAAGCAAAGCCCTGGTTTCAAAACCTGGTTGCGTAAATAAGTCCCATCCCTAGAAAAGCATTCTCGCTGGTTGTCAAAACGCACGTAGTGAATGAACTATTTGAGGTGACGTCATCAAAATTGCTAATTCTAGCAGGAATATAACAAGCTTGTTTTAAAGACGTGATGGTACGAAAACGCAAAGTAAGGTTAAAATAAGACTGTTTTAAGAGGTCATAGTAAGGCCCCAGATTTAATTAGATTAAGAAAACAGACGTCGGCGATCCGTCAACGCCTTGTTTCGCGGCCTCTTCCTGGACAACCACACAAATCGACATGGCTTACCGCAATGACTTGACGTTCCACCAGAGAGAATTGTAGACCGGTTCTCTCTTGTCTGTGGTCACAGTTTAGTTTGCAACGTTAATAAAATGAAGCTTTTTTGCAGAGGCACCGTCATATTTATTTTAAACATCAACACGTTATTTAACTTAAGATGGAAGCGCAAGCGTAGCCCGCGAAATTCAATTTTTTTTTACGTTTCTTACAATTTGCCGGTCAGTTCCAGGCTTTATGTGAACAAAATAAGATTCGCGACCGTAACACTCATTTTACTCAACATACAACCTAACACTGTACTGCAAATGCCAATAACTTAAACTAATTTAAATTTCGCGGGCTACGCTTGCGCTTCCGTCTTTATCCAACTAATGGCCTCAAAAAAATACTTAACGTTGTGGTCGAATAATTGTATTGTATTGTATTGTATAGCGGGCTGGTATCCGCAACTCCACGTCTAAAGCGCGTATTTTGCGTGCGGGTGGGAACATTACTCCAACCACCCCAGTCCCGCGAGAAAGGCCAGCAGCTCCTTGGTGTTGCTGACGATCTCGCGGAGAGTACCTGGGTTACCGAGGTACTTTGCCCTGTATGCTGCAACCTCTGGGCAATGTAGAAGCACGTGGGCTGCTGTATCGTCTTCCTCCATGCAGGCTCTGCACAGTGGGCTTTCTGTGACTCCTAAGACAAAGAGGTGTTTATTAAAAGAACCGTGCCCAGTAATGGCGGCTGTGATTATGCGGAGCTGTGGCTTGGTCAGCCGATGCGCCCGTTTGGTGAGGCGGCCATCTATAGTAGGAAGTGCTTCCTTGGCCTGCCTTCACTCAACATGGTCTAGCCACAGTTTGTGGTGTTGATCCCTGGTGCGTTTCCTTACCAGACTTCGTAGATACCCGAAGGGGAGTGGCACGATGGGTTCTGGTCCCACTGCTGCCATGCTTGAACCCCTTCTAGCAAGTTCGTCCGCTGAATCATAGCCCCGGCAATCGCTGTGACCTTTAATCCATTGTATGATTAAGTTGTTGTGATTACCGACCTGGTTTAGGCACTGGTGACACTCGTATATTAACCCGGAGTTGACCGTGTGGTTGTCTAGTGCCAACAGTACAGCCATGCTGTCCGAACGTATTCGTATAGAGTGTTCCTTAGCCCTGCTGGCTAAGATGGCTGAAGCGGCCAGGGAAATGTTCATGCATTCCGCCTGAAATATCGTGTTGTGGACCCCGAGTGGTACGGCTATGTGAATGTTGAGGTCCTCCGAGAAGATTCCAGAGCTCCAGTGCCTGTACCTGTTTTAGATCCGTCCGTGAAGATCCGTAGCTCTGCGGGATCTAACCCCTCGCAGCGGTGGTCCTCATGGAGCTGGATCTTGTATTTTTTGTCGAATAATAAATTGTTTCGGTACCCGATCGTTAATGGCTCTCGCCAGGGGGAACTCGATCTAGAATCCCTCCAATACCGCGATGTGTTGCGTGTCTGTCTTACACCAGAGTTGAAGTGTTTTAAGGCGTGCTGCCGCCATCGTTGCCTCCTGTTGTATTAACAGATGGAGCGGTGGAAGCTCCAGCATGGCTTCGAGAGCAGTTGTCGGAGTGGTCCTCATGCAGCCTGTAATTGCCATGCAGGAGAGCCTTTGCATGCGTTGGAGTTTGTTCAAGGCAGTGACTAGTTCGGTGCGTGGCCACCAGACCATTGCCCCGTACGAGATCATGGGACGGATCACCGCGCAGTATGGCCAAAGTATTATCTTGGGGGATAGGCCCCACTTCTTACCTATCATCCTCCTGCATTGCCAGAAGGTGATGCACGCCCTGTTTATTTTGTTGTCTAAGTGACTGCTCCAGTTTAACTTACTGTCTAGGATGACTCACAGGTACTTGACTTCGGTGGCTAACTGAAGCTCTGTATCAAATAATTTAGGCAGGCGATAAGGTCCTAAAGTTCGTTCTTGGGTAAACATGACTAGCTCAGTTTTCGCGGGATTGACTGTGAGGTCATATTCCCTGCACCAACGTTCCATGATGCGTAGCCCTTGTTGGGTGAGGTTGCAGATTGTTCCTGTCACCTTCCCCGAGATGAGGATAGCGAGGTCATTAACGTACCCAATTATGTAGAAATGACTTGCATTGAGTTTGGTGATGAGGTCATTTATCATCAGATTCCAGAGGAGGGGGGATAGTACTCCACCTTCGGGGCAGCCTCTGGCTATCAAAGCCATCTGCTGCTCTCTTTCTAGGCGAAACCGCTCGTTTGCTCAGCATGTTAGTGATCCAGTCAATCAGCACTTGTTCCGCTGCGTGCTGATAAAGGGCGGTACTGATGCTGGAGAAGTTAGTTTTATCGAAGGCTCCTTCGATGTCTATGAAGGTCCCAAGGCAGGTACTCTTCTGATGTATAGCATCTTCTATCCGACTGACTACCAGGTGGAGTGCTGATTCAGTGGACTTAGCCGAGCTGTATGCATGTTGGTTGCTGTGAAGTGGTATTTTATTCAACGCGCCTTCCCTCAGCTCTCTCTCGCAAATTCTCTCCATGGTTTTTAGGAGGAAGGAGGTCAGGCTGATTGGTCGGTGGGATTTAGCATTGGTGTAGTCACTCTTACCTGGCTTTGGAATGAATATGACTTTCACTTACCTCCATCCTTTAGGAACGTAAACTCCAGGCACGCTCTCATTAAGGATACCGGTCTGCCTGCAACGGAGGTTCCCCCCCCACTGCAATAAGGCGGGAAAGATCCTGTCTGGACCTGCCGTCTTAAAAGGATGGAAACACTGGATTGCCCACTGGAGTTTCTCCAGCGTTACTACTTTGTATGCGTAGCGCCAGTCGTTCTCTGTTGGTGTTTGATTTGTCTCGGTCTACTCAATAACCTGTGCGAAAGCGCATCCTGGGAAGTGAGTTTCAATAAGGACACGCATTGCCTCTTCCGGGGATGTGGTGCGTATATTGTCTGGTTTTCGGAGAACAGCAGACCCCGTCGTGTTTTGCTGTGCCAGTATTTTCCTGTTGGCTTGTTGGCATGATTCGATGTTGCCACAGTATTTGCGCCATCCAGTTTTGCTCTAATCGAATGCATCGAATAATCAAATGTATCCAAAAGATTTGCAGCATTGCCACATTGTATGGCAATACTTAGCCCCTGACCAAGGACTGGTAGCTTTACAAGCCAGCCCTTATACCACGGCAAGTGTCACAATTACCACAACATCATCCATAAAACCACACTATCACAAAGTTTCACCCACAATTCATTGGAAACATTAAATTTTCGAGGTGTAAGTTAGTTTGTGGTTATTTAACTCCAAGTTTACCTATTTGTACATTAAGTAAGGGTTTAATGTCAGATTAGGGGTTGACGTAAGATTAGAACCTAGGAGTCGTAACTAAAGTAATTAGATTTGTTGTTATTCAGCCTAATTGGAGGAGCTTGTGGCTAAATAAAAGCAGCCGCACGTGTCGATCTTAAAAGTTAAGCCGTCCTTGCCGAGGTTGGTCCGTGGATGGGTGACCATAATTACATACCGAGTTTCCTCCGTGTCTCGGAAAGCACGTTAAGCCGTTGGTCCCGGCTGTCATTTGTAGATCTTTGACAGTCGTTACGAGTAGTCAGAAGCCGAAAGTCTGACATCCAGTCTTACCAAGACGTATCGTATTACCCAGCTACTGGGTTGTGGATATCAGATAGACAGTCGCTTTATGTAAAATGCTGGTACTCAGCTGCATCCGGTTACACTAGAAGCCGACCCCAACATAGTTCGGGAAAAGGCTAGACAGATGATGATGTTATTCAGCCTAATTATGTTACACACTCACAATCACAATCCCATTCGTTTCGTCAAACATTATTATTGGATTATAACCACATCAGATTCCCAATCGGAGTGTTGTACCTACACGTTTAGTATAGAATGTCGGATAGGTTTCCATGACACAGTTCTGAGAACCTGTTGTAATTAAAGCATTTCCTCCCAAGAACATGAAAGCTAAATTCGCAGTGAATGCTCGGAAGGAATTCGGTAAATTGGTTTCTGAGTTTTCCTGGCTTTTGTACTCACCTATAAAACACGAAATGTATTCTACCTACTTACGAAACGTGTGTCAGCAATCACTCATCGATGCTGATCCACAGATCCGAAGTTTCCCCGTGGGAAAAACAAAGATTTTTCTAAACTGCACGAAGGCAGAGGTCAGCTTACAAAGCAGAAAAATAATCAACATTGATATGCCGCTCCGGGGTTGATAGAACATTTGGAAGGAAGGATAAATAAAATAAGGATCTTTTGACGCATGAGTTACATTGATAGGGATGTGCTGTAAGTAAATATTTATGAAATTATGATGAAAAAACAAGACGGTGACGTAATTTTGGCCACGCTCCAAAAACTCCTTGTAAAAATCTACTTACCTGCTACTTTTTCTGCTGTATACATTGCTATCTTATAAAGTGAAAGTTTTATTCTGTATGGTGTCGGACGTAAAGAAGCACCATCCTATATATTCCCATGGGTGTCATAAGAGCCGACTAAGGGACTTACCAGAGAATGGGCAGCAGCGTTCTCTGTGCTTTTGTAACAACCTTACTGCGATCGCCAACCCGCCTGCCAAGTGTGGCGATTATGGCAAAACCCCCCTTCTTGGGGGAGGCCTATGTCCAGCAGTGGACGTTTTGCGGCTGAAATGATGATGATGATGAAAGTGAAAGTTTGTGAGGATGGATGCATGTTAGTTACTCCTTCACAGAAAAACTTCTGAACGGATTTGGCTGAAATGCACACCGTTAGTCTATAAACTGGATTAATACATATGATACCTTTTATCCGGTACTACGTTCGGTCCATGGGATAATTATCGACTGCCACGCGGGCCTATCCGTGGACAAAAGGTAGTAATCAAAATTACTTAGATTGAACTTCTTTTTATTGAGAAATAACATTAAAAGCCTCCGAAAACCTTCAGTCGTCGTTTCAATTTGATAAAATCAAGGACAGTTCCTTAGCCCACATCAAAGAGCCCCCACCAATGTTTCGATTTTCCCTAAAAACGTTGCCAATACAAACCAAAATAAGAAAACTAGCAAAAGATTCTATGGAAGGCAAGGAATATCTACCTATAAATAAAACCAGGATATTGAAGTACGTCCCACTCAAATAAATTATAATGGGAAGACCACGTAGTACATCTTTAAGAGTTTTCATTTGTCTGAAAAGAAATATTGGAATGGAAATAATGGGGACATGTGTTTTATTTTTGGTGACTACGAGTAGACCTATCAAGGATGTAAGGGGAGAAATAACGCCTCTTCTTTGTTTGTGGATTATATGCTGAGTTTTACTCCTTTGTGATGATGAGGATGTACTCCTTTCAACGCTTTTTTCACGTGCCGGAAAATATGGGGAAAAACCTGCCATGAAAAGACTTCGCAAAAATTAAATAACATTGGCAGATAACTGCTGAACTCTAATTGGTGACTCAACATTCAATTACTTACATATAAAACTACCGATTCGATTCGATTGGAGAGCAGCGGTGGTCCAGTGGTGGCAGCCCCGACTTACGAACAATGAGCCGTGTGTTCGAACCCAGCAGGCCCATTACTTTGTGTAATTTATTTCATCACCGCTGTCCTCAAAAATGGTGAAGGAAAACATCGTGAGGAAACCGGCATGTCCTAGAACAAAAAATTCGAAGACATGTGACATCTAGCAACCCGCACTGGGCCCGCGTGGTGGATTACAGCCTGATGAGTATTGAGGAGGGGCGACGAAGGAAACAAGCGTGTAACCTGCTCAAACATTTATTGTTCACTGACGCCGCACGGCGTGCGCGACGGTGGCGCGCCGCCGGCCACAGATACACAATCACATATAAAGGCGTCTATACATAACATCCCCACACTTAATTAATACCTAGGTAGGTATTCGAAATTGTAACAATAATCAAGACATTAAGTTGATATACAAAGGTATGTAAATTTTACATCAGCTGGGCTACTCTTTATTAATTACATAGTAACATTATATAGGGATATTTAAGTACATACCGTTATCTAAGAACTGGGGAAGATACATATCCAAATACTTAATTAATTGCCTATTCACTATAAGTTTATCCAATTGATAATCTACTAAATCTAGTGTGTATTAGATATCTATAGGATAGAAGTTAGATTATGGAACACATAAATAGTGGTTAATAGAAGTTAGAACATGGAATATCGAAATTATAAACACAGTAGGTACTTACAATTTACTTAAGATTATTTTACTACACTTAGATGCTTATACATTATAAATCAAATTGGTTATTAATCTATCTCGAAACCAAAATTCTTAACGGGCCTGCGGTTGCGCTGGGGTCTTCCACCTCGTTCCTGAACGAACCCTGTTGGCGGTGATGCAGCAGCGACATCATCAGCCGCAGTAACAGGCTCGGGTGACAGCGGCGTGTCCGCCGGAGAGCCCGGGACCGCACTCGGACCGGCTTTAGCTACTGCTTTGGAGGCTGGGGTTGGAGGGGACCCACTCGCCGCCCGGGTGTCGCGCGCCCCCGCCGCCGCCTCACCTAGCGACGTCGCCGGTGGAGCGCAACGCCCGCTCGCCTGTCGCCCGACGCTCGGCAACACGCTCTGCGCATCGCCACCGGTAGCCGGTAAACTTGTGCTTAACGTACGCCTCAAAGATACCCCTCTCAGTTGATCGACATGCCTATGTACTCGTTTACTGCCTACACCTTGTACAGTATAGTCGGTTTCGCCTATTCGTTCTACAACCTCGCCCTGCACCCATTCCGATGGCAATCCACGTTCGTAATTTTTAATAAGGACATGCTCGCCTACCTTAAAGTTACGATCCGCTCCACCTTTAGCTAATATAGTTTATTTTGCGCTTGTTTAACTCTAGTTGATAAGTCTGGTTTCATTAAATCTAACCTAGTTCGTAACTTACGATTTTGTAATATTTTCGCCGGTGCTTCCCCCGTGGTGGAGTGTTCGGTATTCCGGTACATTAATAAATATTTGTCTATTGCTGCCTCGACATTAACTTTTTGACTGACCGCTTTTTTAATTACGGATTTTATAATTTTTACTGCGTTTTCAGCAGCACCATTAGATGCAGGGTGGTAAGGGGCGGTCAAGATCTGCTCGATGCCGTTATCTTTAAGGATTTTTTTTAAAAATTTCGCCTGTAAAGGGGGGCCCATTGTCAGAAACTACTTGATGTGGCAAACCGAATTGAGCAAAAAGACCTCTCACCGGCCCAATAACATCCATTGCAGTGGTAGTATTCATACTAAAAGCCTCAATCCACTTTGACGTTGAGATTTATATCCAAATATCGGCCCTAAAAAATCAATGTGTAAGCGACGCCACGGCCGCTCGTACCAGGTCCAGGGACAAGGCGCGTGTGCTGGCGGCGCAGCCGCATGCCTCACGCACGTGTCGCAGGATTGACAGCATTGTGTGATGGCCTCGTCCACGCCGGGCCACCACACATAGCTCCTAGCTAGGCTCTTGGTCTTGACAATACCCATGTGTGTGTCGTGGAGCTCTCGGAGTACACGCTCCCTGCATACTTCCGGTATGATTACCCTGTGTCCCCACATAACGCAACCTAACTCTTCATATATTTCTTTACGTCTATTAAAATAAGGTTGCAATTCCCTTATTTCATTTTCGGTAGGCCATCCGTTTCTAACATAGTTTAAAACGCGTCCCAATATACTATCATTTAATGTTGCCCTTCGTAATGTTGCATAGTCTAACAATAAAGCTTCGTTCGCAAAATGTAGGTATGTTTGTTCAATTGACTGTTTCGTTTCGCTTGCATTACTGCGTAAGGGTAAACGCGATAAGATGTCGGCACTATTGTCGTTAGACTTAACATAAACAATATCATAATTATATGCTGACAATATTATAGCCCACCTTTGAAGTCTATTAGCTGCCATTATAGGTATGCCTACCCTTGACCCAAATATAGTGACTAACGGCTTGTGATCGGTTTTTAAGGTAAAACGACGACCAAAAATATACTGGTGAAATTTTTTAACTGCGTAAATAATAGCTAAAGCCTCCCGTTGAATTTGACTATACCCTTTCTCGGCCGAGGTGAGGGTACGTGAAATGTAGGCCACTGGACGCTCCTCTCCCGCGCGGCCAGATGGCTGCGATAGCACCGCGCCTATACCTACTCCGCTAGCGTCACACGTCACTGTTAGTGGCGCGTCTTGATTATAATGAGCTAACACAGGTGCTTTCGCCATTAATAATTTTACTTGTTTGAAGGCTTCAATTCGTCTTTTTGTCCAAGACCAACTGACTGATTTATTTAACAATTCGTATAGCGGGGCCAACTGTGTACTAAGATTTTTTATAAATTTACCATAAAAATTAATTAGGCCCAAGAACGATCTTAGTTGTGTTATATTTGATGGTAATGGCATTTCCTTAATTGCCCTTAGCTTCTCAGGATCTGTATGGACTCCCTTTTTATCGATTATAAATCCTAAATAATTGACGAGTCCGCTAAAAAAACACACTTTTCTTTGTTGACTTTTAATCCGTTTACTTTTAGCCTATCTAACACTTGCTGTAGTGTTTTCAAGTGAGATGTTCTATCCTTTCCTGTTATTAATATGTCATCACAAAAAGTAGATACACCTGGCAAGCCAGCCATTATATTAGTTATTATCCGGCAAAAAATTCCTGAACTTGAAGCTAGGCCATATACTAATCTATTATATTTAAAAAGCCCTCTATGGGTATTGATAACGGTATATTGCCTTGAATCCTCATCTAATTCCACCTGGTTGTACGCGGTAGATAAGTCTATACGAGTAAATTGTTCGCCATTATGCAGGTTTGCGAATATATCCTCAGTACGTGGTAATGGGTATCGATCAACCAACAGAGATGGGTTCAAAGAGACTTTATAATCAGCACAAATTCTGATCTTACCGTTCGGTTTGGCTACCAGTACTAGTGGCGATGCCCAGTGCGAGAAGCCTACAGGCTCAATGACCCCTAGGGCCAACATGCGATCGAGCTCTGCATCCACCTGGGCGCGCAGCGAGTAGGGCAGCGGGCGCGCGCGACAGAATACCGGCCGCGCATCCCCTCGAACCTCCAGCCGAGCCTGGCCGCCCGAGTAGCGCCCGAGCCCACCGTCGAACACCTCACTGTACCTGCCCAGAATATCAGATACATTATTACATGTGCCACCTTCCGATATATGGTTTATATCTTTGTCTTGCCTTTTAATAACAGGAATCTTTATACCTAATTCTGATAGCCATTGTCGCCCTATAAATGAAGTGGTACCATTATCTATTACAAACAAATCTAACATCTTAGTTAAACCGCCAAACCTTACAGGTACTTTTATTTTTCCTATTGGCTTGATACTACTTCCGTCATAAAAACGAAAAACAACCGAGCATGTTTTTACATTAAAATGCTTAAAATACTTCTCTAAAGTGTCCCTACTAATACACGAGCATGCGGTTCCTGTGTCTACTTCCATTAATAATTCTATTTCATTTATATAAATAGGAACGCTTACGGCAGGGTAGTTCCTGAGTTACATCTGATAAATTGCCTCCTCTTCGGATGACTGTCCCGCATTCTCCTCGGGGACTACTTGATGGTCTAATCCGTGGTCCTCCCCATCACCCAGGTAGTATTTTGGCTGCTCGGAGCGGCGCCTGCCAGGCCGCCTGCCGCCACCGCGAGTACCACGTGAACGGAACGCGCGGCCACGTGGTCGGCCGCCGCGTTCTATTTGCCCAGAGCCTCCCGGCCTAGGATTGTCACGCCTCACTGGACACATTTTACGTAAATGTCCCACTGTGTCACAAATATCACATCTGTAGCTCTTGAAGTTACACGTCGCAGCTTGATGATTATAATTGCCACACACCGAACAAAGATGGCTACCGCCATTTTTCTTAGCTCCGGCAGCTGAGAAATTGAAATTTTCCGAGCTGCTACTATCAAACTTTCCTTCTACAGCTGCTGCGTCCTTCTCTGCTGCTTCCAAACTAGCAGCCAAAGTAACCGCCTTAGAATATGTAAGTTCAGATTCAGCAAAAAGACGCTGCCTGATAACGTCACTTTTGAGACCACACACAAGCTGGTCTTTGAGATTCTCATCCATGGCTCAGTCGCGTCATGTGGCAGAAGCACAGATTGTCAAAAGGGTCTACCTTGCCCTCTGTCAATCACTCCTATCATATTGTGTTTCCGTGTGGGGTGGCGCTCCTAAGACCACTATGGTGAAATTGGAGAGGGCCCAAAGAGCCGTGTTAAAGGTGAGTACATTTCGCTCGATCCTTTTCCCAACAGAAGACTTATATAAACTTTGCAGAGTACTTTCTGTCAGACAACTCTTTGTTCTTCATACAGTCCTATTACAACACAAAAAAACCCCTTATGTGACAATCACTAAAAGACGTAAAGATATTGTTTGTCAGCACTACAGATGTAAATACTCTTTCACCAAACGGTTTCTTTGCTTCCAAGGGCCACAATTATATAATAAACTTAATAAGACATTAAGACTTTACTCTCTTTCCAATTCATCAGTCAAGAAATCGGTTACAAACTTTCTACTTACAAATAACTACCTGAATACGGAACGCCTGCTTTTCTCTGATAATAACCCAACTTAAACCCTTCCATCAAGACCCTAACACACATTATGCATCGACGCAACACACTATCACCATTACATAAATACTCACACACAACACACACATACATACACACACACACACATACACGAATAACCAAAAATATCAAATAAATAAATTTTAATTCTTTTGAATTCTACAATTATGGATTTATGTTAATTTTTGTTTTAAACACTTGTCTTGTTCTGCCTGCAATTGTTTTGTGATACTAAAGTATGTTTGGGCTTGTACCACTGCCCTTAATACAAGTTATTTAATAACTTAGTAAGGGTGCTGGTTGCAACACCTTCTTGTTTTTGTTAACTAGCATTAAGTCAAGTGCACTTAATTAGATAAATTTTTAATGTTAACATTGTAATTTGATTATATGAATAAATTATTATTAAATTATTATCCATGGCTGCCTTAAACTCGCAATACCTTGACATTTTCTTTAATGCGGCCACGTATTGTGCTATATTTTCTGTTGGAAGTTGTCTTCTCTGACGAATCTTTCCGCCATTACTGATGGCTTCGGATGTAGGTGGTCGCCGACTACTTGTATTATCTCCTCCATCTTCATTTCAGCTACTGCTTTGGGGCTTACTAAATTTACCATTAGTTCATAAGCGGCGTCGCCGACGATCGCAACTAATGTAGGCACTTGCATTTCTTCCTTAATTTCGTTGACTTTGAAATACATTTTCAGCCGGTCTATATACGTCGCCCAATTTCCATTGGTGATGTCGAACTCTGCTATTTTTCCTACAGGTGACATTTTTTTCCAAGTATTTTTCATTAAAAACACGCGACTCCGATTTTATACTTTTCTTGAATTTTTACCGATCGTCGCCATTGATGAGTATTGAGGAGGGGCGACGAAGGAAACAAGCGTGTAACCTGCTCAAACATTTATTGTTCACTGACGCCGCACGGCGTGCGCGACGGTGGCGCGCCGCCGGCCACAGATACACAATCACATATAAAGGCGTCTATACATAACACAGCCCACTCCCTCTCATTGAGAGGTGGCCTGTGTCCCAGCAGTGGGAACATTATAGGCTGATGATAACTACCGATTCAAATAACTGATGAAACATATTTGCATTGAGCTCAATAAATGTTTAATCCCATGTTTAAATCTTCACGAAATAGTAATGGATCCGCGATATTGTAATTATAGCTCTAAATAGCAGAAATTAATGTAAAACTATCATGAAGTACCTACCCACTGGAATATTTCATCCCTAGTTTCTATTTCAGACACGAAAAAAGAGGTTTTATGTTAGGTAGTCTAGCGGATTCAACTACATATAAAATGAAATGAAAAAAGTTAGAGCAAACTGCACTGCTCGAGTGTTTGCATATAACCGCTGGGCCGAGTAGAGAGTGTGTGCACTTTGACTTCAGCGAGTAACTTAGGCCTCTTGAGACTGCAGTCGCACTCTCAATACGATGTTCTATTATACCCGCGTCGGGCAAATAAGTTCGAGAGGCGCTCTTTTATTTTATGACAGAGATCACGAAAGGAACCTATATGGACATATGGCTTGTAAGAGGGCTTTTTGAGTTTAATGACATAACATAATATCACGCCTGTATACCAAAAAGGGTTAGGCAGAGGTGTAACCATAAGTATACCCAGCAGCAGCAGCTGCAACTGGCAATATTGCCAGTGAAAAATGTTGCCAGTGGCTGCTACTGAGAAATTCCTGATAGAAAAACTCTATAACACTGAGCCTGACCTGGGAGTGGAACCCAGGGCCTCATGCTTAGCAGTTGCACTTGCAACCACTAGAGCAACGAGGCAGTCTGATTTTAATGAAGGTCAATTATATACCTACAGCGGTACCTTTGTGCTCTTTTGTCTGTATGTTTTTCCTGTATATGTTTTTTCTGTCTCTACTACTCGTAAATAAATAAATATGTTTCTGTTACAGACATAAGCATAATAAGCTCATAACGGTGCCCACTGCTGAGGCACACAGGCCTCAGCTCTGTCAGACTGAGTAAGCCATAATCTACCCCGCGCGGCTCTATTGCGTGTTTGTGGATGTCACAATTATATATCTGAATGCCTGTGTTTTTTTATTATGTTACTCCATACTTCTTAAACCCGTCACTGGATACCTGGACCAGATACCAGGATCTGCAGTTAACATAAATCCTCCTCCAGGAATTACACACATAGGCAATAGAATTAAACAGAAAATAAGAGATCTATGGTTTATAGTGTGAGCCTAGAAGTTAGCATAATGTATAGATTCGACAATGCACATCATCTTCCTGCCCTTGGCCCATTCTACTTAGGATCGGCGCAACACGTTTTGTTCTTCCATTGTCCCGTCACACCTCACGGTACCATTTACACCTTTCTCTTTCATATTATTCGTGACACCATCCATACATCTTTTCTTTGACCTTCTCCTTTTCTCCCTCTCCATTCATCAACATTCATATTCATCACTCTTTTAAACCCCTGACGAAAAAGGGGTATGCTAGAGTTACATGCGTTTTATTCCTCCTCATTACATGCCCATACAAACCATACCAAGACAAACGACTCCCTTTCAATTTTTCCTGATCTCGACCATGCGCATTATAGGTGAGTTTTTTTTTTTTTTTGTGAATGGCATCTCACAGTTAAGCCTCTGAGGCTGGCTACTGCTTAACCGAACAAACCTGTGGATGATTCGAATTTAAGGCCTCCAGCCAGACAAAAACCTTATAAACCAAGCGACAGCGCTAAGGGCACCCCCTGTGGGGTACGAGCCTCGGCTTAGGGCGTCGCTGAGAGAGGGCAGCAAAGGGACAGGCTGGATCTGATTTCCATTATTTAGGGGCTGATTTATAACTACTGGCTCAGCATCGCGGGCTGGCTCGAGCAAGGGTCGGGGGGGGGGGGATTGAACTTGGAGGTCGCGACGGGCCTCGGCGGCGAGACCGGAAAGACGGCGGTCTGTGTCTGTGTTTACGTTTTAGCGTACTGGTTTCCCTACTGCTCTCTTGAAGGAGGGTAATAGGGTCATCGGGAGTGACTAGGGTATGCCGAGGACGGCGAATCCTACTAATACGCGATGGTACGTATCGGGCGGCCGATGCGATTAAGGGGTTACGGTGCTTGACCGCTGAGTCAAAGAAACGCTTGGAAAGACGTTTCATGAACTGAACTATGGTCGGGATTTTCAGGTCAAGGTGAAGGTTGTCGTTACGGACAAACCAGGGGGCGCCCGTGATTTTACGTAGGAAACGGTTCTGCAATGTCTGCATCCTATGAATGTGACGAGGCTTTTTGTGTGCGAACACGACACAAGCGTAAGTCATAATGGGACGTATTACTGCGGTATAGAGTCGCAATTTGCACTTAAGTGACAACTTGCTCTTAGCCGTCAGCATGGAATGGAGCCTACCCATAGCAAAGGCAGCCCGGTTACGGGCCGCTTTGATATGTGACGCGAAGGTCAAGTGACGGTCAAGTGTGACTCCTAGGTACTTGGCTTGCTTCTCCCAAGGGATAGGCTTGCCGTACATAGTGATCGGGCGGGGGGGGATGGGCGCTTGAGACGCGGTTTGCAGAACAAAACCGCCTGGCTCTTATCGGGGTTGACCTCGATTCTCCACTTACGGAACCAAGCGCCTAGGACGTTGGCTGCCGTCTGCAGAGTGCCAGCGATGCTATCTTGGCTGTAGCCAGTATAGTAGATGGCCGTATCATCGGCGAATAGGGCTAACTGAGCTCTGTTGCTCTTAGGGATGTCACTGGTGTACAGTGTGAAGGCGAGTGGGGATACGACGGAGCCTTGAGGGACTCCGGCTCGTATGGGGTGAGGAGAGGACAGAGCGTCCCCTATTCGGTAGCGGAAAGTGCGATTCGACAGAAAGTCCCGTAAGATGAGCACGAGACGGTCTGGCACTCCCATTTGGTATAGCTTATATAATAAGCCGTTGTGCCAGACTTTGTCGAACGCTTTCGCTATATCGAAGAAGAGTACTCCCGTCATCACTCCACGCTGAAAGCCAGCGCTCAAGTGTTCTACGATGCGGTGTACTTTTTGGATGCACGAGTGTCCGGTCCTGAAGCCGTACGGCTCGTTGGGAATGAGACTCTTAGCTTCGGCATAATCTTTGAGTCGCTTATAAATAAGTCTCTCGTAGATTTTGCCGAGCGCTTTGAGGAGACTGATAGGCCGGTAGCTCGACGGCTCCGCCTTTTTTTGCCTGGTTTGGCAATGCCGATTACAGTGGCCTCTTTCCAGATCTGGGGAAATATATTATTGCTCAGGGCGCCATTGAAGATGGCGACCAAAAGTAAAATGAGCTGGCCGGGGAGGAGTTTTAACACCTTATTGGTGATGCCATCGGAGCCGGGAGCTTTCCGAGGCTGAAGCCTTTTAATGATGTCTTGCACTTCCTCGTATGTGACAGGAGGCAGAGGATCATCAGGGTCTTCAACGGGGGGGAGGGTGGACTTAGATTCGACGAATGCGTCCACCATATCTAGGTGTCGCTTGTCTACTGGCTGTAAACTAGGTGAGCACTGAGATTCCAGGCTGTCGGCCAGGCATTCAGCCTTCGCAGAGTCGTCGAACGCGACGCTCTTATCGGGGCGCTTGAGAGGAGGCATAGAGGCCTCATCACGGGTGGCACGCAACGTACGTTGCAACTGCCAGAAGGCTAAGTGGGTAGGCTCGAGATCGCTTAGCGTTTTGTCCCATTGATTATTACGAAACTCACTGGTGCGATCCTTTACAGCACGCTGTAAATTACGCATGTGAGCTTTGTTTGCCTCGCAGGGAAAGCTGCTGTAAGCACGGATGTCCGCGTTCTTCTCGTTTATCAAATCACGCACGTCAGCGGGTAGTTTCCATCGACGATCACTCGTCTCTGGGACTTCCCGTGAACAATCCTTCAGTACGGATTGAACGTGATCTGTAAACAAGTTGATGGCGGCCGTCGTGTCTGCGACTGAGACTATATGGTCGGGGATGGCTTCCAAGTGAGGTGACGTGGCAGAGGCCAGCTTGGCGCTGACTTTCTTCCAGTCAGTCATCACTATGGTGGGCGGGGGGGCGTCGGGATCAGAGGGACCCAAGCGAGCACATGCACGCACAGTGCATGAGCACAGGACGGTGATCCGAGTTGAGCTCGTGTAACGTCTCAATGGAATGTAGCCTCAGGCTGACATTTTTTAATTAACGCTATATCGAGTACATCGGTACGGGAGGTGACAGTCGTAGGGTAGTGAGTGTGCTCCATAGGCGCAATGGGGTCGAAATTGAGGGCCTCACCTAGGTCGTAAATAACTCTCCCTCTCGGGTTAGTTAATGTACTGTTCCAGGCGGGGTTTTTGGCGTTGAGGTCTCCCGCTAATATGACGGAATCGCTCAAGCCGAAGAGGACCGTAAGGTCCTTGACAAGGAGTGAATGATCTTCACTAGTGTTAACGGGGGGCATGTACGCGGAGATGATGTGGATCGGTTGATGACCGGTCATACAGAGCCGACAGATTGAGATCTCTAAAAGTGACTCAAGCGGAGGGGGACAGATCCTTCCTATAGTAAATGAGCGTGCCTCCCTTGTGACAACGCGAACGATCGTTGCGGACTAAGCGGTAGTTCGCAATCTTCGGGTCACGGTGACAAGGTTTTAAGAACGTCTCCTGGACAAGAAGTATGTCTACCTGATGGTCGCGGAGAAAGGTGGCAATCTCGTCGCGCTGAGTTCTAATGCCATTGGCATTAAAGAAGCCTAACCTAAGGGATCTAAGGAGAACACGTGAATTAGCCGTATTATCCATTGGATTGATTAAAATGTATTACCTGAAGGGCCCGCTCTATCTTAGGATGAGCGTTGAAAATATTTAGAAGGGACTCCGCCTTGTAATCAGACGCCCTGATTTCCGCCGCCATGAGGTCGGCTTCTGGGGAAACGAAGGCACCAAAGGCCCGGAAGATGGTAACTATTGCCTTCTGTCCCTCTTGTGGTGGTCCACAAGCGGCAATGGAGACGGGCAGAGGAGTGGAAGCACATTATAGGTGAGTAATTTATCAAAGTCTTTGAGTACCAATTAATTTAGTACCTCCTAAAAAGTCAAATTAAGAATATCTCAGTACATAATTTATTTATTTGTGTAATTAAACCCACGCATCCATAGTCATATTACTATAATATTAGAGCCTTAACATTTTATGAATATTTTAAATTGTATTTATATAAATAATAAAAGAATATCATAAATGAAAAATAAATTAATTATAAAAACCGGCCAAGTGCGAGTCTTACTCGCACACAGGGTTCTATAGCCCCAAACAATATTTTGAACTGTCATTCATTAGTTAGTAGTATTAGTTAGTAAACTTCCACTCAACTGCAAAACTAAATTGGTTTTTCATAGTATATTAATGAAAAACAAAGTTACTGCTGCAGTTTGATGAAAAAGTCCCATATCTCAAAAACTAAACATCATATCTTATTGAAAACAATTTTCCTTGATAGTTTTTTTTACGTCCTACAATTCCAAATATTTTCAGAATTTTCCTCCTCTTACTTTAGAAATTAGAGGGGGGGGACACACATTTTACCACTTTGGAAGTGGCTCTAGCGCAAACTATTCAGTTTAGAAAAAAATGATACTAGAAACCACAATATCATTTTTGAAGACCTATCCATAGATATCCAACACGTATGGGTTTGATGAAAAAAAAAATTGCTTTTCAGTTCTATGTATGGGGAACCCCAAATTATATTGTTTTTTTTTTCTATTTTTGTGTGAAAATCTTAATGCGGTTCACAGAATACATCTACTTACCAAGTTTCAACAGTATAGTTCTTATAGTTTCGGAAAAAAGTGGCTGTGACATACGGACGGACGGACAGACAGACAGACAGACATGACGAATCTATAAGGGTTCCGTTTTTTGCCATTGGGCTACGGAACCCTAAAAATGATGGCTTTTAGCAAAAAAATCACAGTTATTAGTGTTATAAATTCAGAAATATTACAATCATCTATTTTTAATATTAAGCCGTTTTGCGGCTTCATACCTTGGTTTGTCCTTCAACCTGCGAAGGCAAAGCGCTAAATTTAAATCAGTTTCCTTATTAAATGATAAAAATACTTTTCGTTACTCGTCATTCTGAGAATCATTCCCTTTGACTTAAAGACTGTGTAAAAAGGTAACATTGATACTTAAACAAACCCTGTCCTATTTATTTTATACTCCACACTCCACACAATGTTCATGTATAAAGTTTACATCTTCATGTATTTTAAAATGTGAAGCTTAGCTATCACTATTAATGTAAACTTTACCTAAATGGGGCAGTGTGACCTGATTCATTGTTATTCAGTAACCACGATTTTGATTTGTAATCCTCATAATATCTTGCAGAGAAGTACTTATTTGTAAGATAAAGGTAAGAGACTAATTACGTATGCCACTCGTATTGAAAATCTCTTTCATAGATCTAATTAGTCTCGCAGATGTTCGTTTTTGTTTTATTGACGAATGAGAAATGAGTACTTCATATTAGATACCTAATATCTACAAACATAACTATGAAATCATGTCTGGCCGAAAAACTAAAACACACATGCATATACCGCTCTGAATCAGCATCGCCACAAGCTGTCTATTAGTATTTCCAAGAAAATCCATACTGTTCAGCAAATTTATAAGCATCTTAACGGCTACACTTCAGATTGGAAACAACTAGTAACGAGCTTACGTCGCGCGTCGGGGTGTCCCACGTCGTCTCGTCTATATAGAATTGTTCCCAGCATCACCCACTGGGTCTCAGCCACCCGCAACCGAGGCAACGCTGCGGTGACGACACTGAGTTACTGAGCCGATCCAATAATGTGCTTAAGTTGAGTTGGCTCCTGATTGACGAGCAGCCAATGAGGTTTAGCATATATGTGTGCAATGTCCTTAAAAGAGCCTGCAAGTACTTATTATTAATATTTCAGTCATAAAATCCACAAAAGCAGATAGACTTAGGCTCACTGAGAAAGTATTGTATATTTACAAAATAAAGCCATCGTAACTACAAAACAAGTTTCCATGTACGTATTATTTTTTATATTCCTGTGAATCAACTATTTCTGTCAACTCAAAGGACTTCATTTTTTGGAAAAGTCGGTGGAGATAATCATTAACTTATAAATAACTAGCTGTCCCGCGCAACATACCATAACATAACATTTATAAAATAAGTAAGGAAGGGTGGGCCGATTCTAGATAAAACTAGGATTACTATTATAGATTAAATATTTCAAATATTTCTTTTTTTTCATTTTTTATGTTACTTATTTTTTTTCATTTTTTTTATTTTGTTTCATTTCTTTAATTTTGGTATAACTTTAGACCGGTATACATAACTTCCTAATTCACCAAACACGGTATAAAATTTCAGTTATTTCAGTGTCGAATTTGTTGAAAACTTTTGACAGATTTATTACAGTTACCCGTGTACAATGGTTATCCGAATATTATTATTCAATTAAGGATATGGCATACCTTACGGGTCATTGTCGCTTAGCAACATCGACAATACATGAGGAAATCTGACATCTGTCTTTCAAACAGGTAATAAAAGACAAGAAACAAAAGCCAAGGGACGAGTGAGAAGCTATTGTGTATTAGACGAGTACTTTTACGATGATTGATGTTAATTAATAATTCTGTGAACCGCATGTCACAAAAGAGTGATGACTATAAAGGTTGATGAATGGAGAGGGAGAGGAAGACCAAGGAAACGATGGATGGATTGTGTGAGAAACGATATGAAAGAAAAAGGAGTCAATCCGGTAAAGACGGTTGCCAGAGGAGAATGGAAGAAAAAAAGGCTCAGGCGCAAAATGTCGCTTTCGCAAAATGTCTACTTTTAGTAAAATATCTCTTTCTCATAATGTCGCTTTCGCAGAATGACTCTTTCTGAAAATGTCGCTTTCGCAAAATGCCTCTTTCGCAAAATGTCGCTTTTTCAAAATGCCTCTTTCGCAAAGGCTAACTGTTGTGTGTGTGTTGCTCCGACCCCAAGTAACATAGGAGAATTGCAGGAAGATGATGATGTTAATTTTGAATTTTCGAAGATAATTGTTGAAGATAGAGAAGTTTGGCCTTAGCCCCTTCGCACATGCGGCTTCCCTGGTAGCTCATCATCATCATCATCATCATCAGCCTATAATGTTCCCACTGCTGGGACACAGGCCTCGTCTCTATGAGAGGGAGTGGGCTGTAATCCACCACGCGCAGTGCGGGTTGGTAGATGTCACACGTCTTCGAGTTTTTAGTTCTAGGACATGCCGGTTTCCTCACGTTCCTCCTTGTTTTCATAGGTCATAGCTGGTAGCTCATAAACAGCACAAATGTGTGGATGTCTTTATATATACTCAAACTTATTTTTATTTTATTTTTCATTCTTTTTAGCCAGTTGTTTTATATTCAATAGTTTATGTTCAATAGTTTTTAAATAATTACACCTTTTGTTTAGAATAGTTACAGAACAGATGACAACTTTTGTGTCACTTGTTTAATCTAGCCCCCTTATTGGGGTTGTTGTACATTCGTCACAAAGTAAATTCGTCACGATAAAAAGTATGTGTAAACTCGTCGCAACTCTATTTTTAGGAAAGAAAATCCGCCATATTGTTGATTTCCGTACAGACAGCAGAAAAATCAAACAATAAAGAATAAAACGTTATACATATTTCTTTATTTTTCATAATCATAGAAATTCACATAAAATCACTGTTCTACTTACAGCTAAAATATATGGTAATATTGTCTGGTTTTGTACGTTTTTAAGCCCGCGTTGTCAAGGACAGCGTGACCTGCATGACACGCCTAATCCTAAATAAACATGTATTACAAGTGGCTGATTTGCTCTACAACATTACAATTATTAGTAAAATTATAAAAAGAAAATTAAATCACAGTAATAACCATTTTTTTTTTTGGTGATTTGCATCTACATAAAATATCGCACTTTTAATTGCAACTATTTATATTTATTGCAAAAGGCTGAGGAGCTCGTGGCTAAATAATAACAGCCGCCCAGGTCGATCTTTAAGGTTAAGCCGTGCTTGCCGAAGTTGGTCTGTGGATGGGTGACCATAATTACATATCGAGTTTCCTCCGTGCCTCGGAAAGCACGTTAAGCCGTTGGTCCCGGCTGTCATTTGTAGATCTTTGACAGTCGTTACGAGTAGTCAGAAGCTAAAAGTCTGACATCCAGTCTTACCAAGGGGTATCGTATTACCCAGTTACTGGGTTGTGGAGGTCAGATAGGCAGTCGCTTCATGTAAAATACTGGTACTCAGCTGCATCCGGTTAGACTGGAAGCCGACCCCAAGATAGTTTGGGAAAAGGCTAGGCAGATGATGATGCAAAAGGCTGATTTACATTTTCCTTCAACATTAAATTATAACAAAAACAATAGAATGGTAATTAAGTCACAGTAATAATCACATTATTTTTTTGTAATTTGCATCTACATAAAATCACAGTTTTATTTACAACTATATATATTTATCATACAAAAATACAACAAAATTACTGGTGTAGCAAAAGAGTCAAACAAAAATAACAGACTATACGCAATAGCGTCAAAATAAGATTATTTTTCATGTATTATAACTACTAACACTAGTCTGAAATAAACTATTTCTTTTTCTAATTCAGATTTTCTTCTCTCCATTTAACGACAACTCTCTATAACGCCATAAAAGCATAGTCCTTCCAGTGTCATTATATGGAGTTTACACTGTATTTCTAAATATGGCAACATCATCCTTGGACAATATGATCATCTGTCAAATCTGAGTAAACTGTAATCTATCTTCTTATTAGCATGCTCACTATCGTAGTTTTGGGTATTTTGTCGTTTATTCATATAGTGAGAATAGAACACGAACACGGAATGTTATTATTGATGAAGTATGAAAATAAAAATATATTTAAGTAAAAAATTTGACATAAAATTGAATAAATACACCTCTACCATCAACGGAGCGTGAAATGTCAACTTTGACGTCTACCATGACAATTTATATAACTTAAAAATTTGCAAATGGCGTGCTAGTCTCCAATTTGTATGGAAACTTTATAATATTATATCTCGTAAAACATCGCAACGCTCCGCAACTTAAAAATTTGTAAAAAAAATTCTATTACTGAGTACTATCTCCAAAAAAAATGAACTTCCAAAGTAACGACCAATAATGGAAATTTTAGCCATAATAGTGTGTATACTATTATTTAATGCAGTATTGTTTTTAAACAATACTGCATTAACCATTGTCCACCCGAGCTTGTGCCCGTCTGATTATGATCCATTTTTTCAGAGATGCACCAATCTAACTAACTACCGTCGATCTACTATATTATGTGCTATAACTGTATGGTAACTACAATATTAAGCAGATCACATTTGCAAAAGAACACTCAAAGAAAACTATAATATTATAGAGAACACCACACACGCATCGCCAAGGTCAAGTGAGCCACTGGATGACTGGACTGATGCATTGACCGGAACTGTTAGAAAGAGATAGATTCAGAGAGCGAGCGGGCGCGTGATAGCATGTGCAGGAGCGCAGGAGAAAACAAAAATTTAGAAAGCATTAAATTTCGAGCGCTAAAAATCAATAACTTTGTTTTCTACCAGTACTTTATGCAAAAAATATGTACCTAAGCAGACTTGTGACGAGTTTACACATATTTTTTATGCATGTGACGAATACACTTTCAATGTATGGAGTTTACAAAATGTGACGAGTTTACTTTGTGACGAATGTACAATAACCCCCTTATTGTTTTTTTTTTGTTGTATCTGTAGACTCTTTTTCTTATTTATTTACCGATTGTTTGTAAGTGTGTGGACATTGTAAGCCTTACAGATTCCTAGATCCTTGGTTACCTTTTTATCTCGTTCTACGTTTTGTAGTAAGCAACGACTTATTGTCGGGCCTATGTCCTCCCATACTTAAGTACTAACGCTGTAACAGAAATATTGTAAACCAAATGATTATAAAAGAGTAACCATGGAGTTTCTTGCCGGTTCTTGTCCATAGTAAACGACCAACCCGAACCGAGTGTAAAATATGCACATTTATCTACACTAATAGTTGACTCGCCAACACGCCACCGCACAGGCCGACAGTTCGACAACGATTGCCCGCCCCATTTTTTTTTTTTTGGGATTGGCATCTCGCAGTTCAACCTAGGAGGTTGTCGTCTGCTTAACCGGACATTTGCCCGCCCCACCACTCGGACCGGTATTTATAAACGAGCGACGTGCGCGCCCGAGGCAACGTCACAGTACTGTAATCGGTTTGTAGTGCGATATAATGATATCTACATACACTACATCCCTAGTTTTATGTAACCAAAACTATAAGTCATTGAGCATCTCTGGCATAACAAAATCACAGCACAATAATATTTAGTAAATCATTATACTATGATTTAATTTAAAGTTTCCTTTTACCCTTCCTCTTCTTCTCTTTCATTTTCTGATTCATTTATATCTTCTCCTATGTTTATTTCTTTATTTTGGTCACTTATAACTTCCCATTGGCCTTCAACTTTCTTCAAATGAACTACATTTCTTCGTGATACCTTCCCAGTTATATCGTTTCGAAAATTTATATCTCCACCTTTACTCTTTTCTAGAGTATGGGAAGTTGGGTCATAATTTAGGCTAAGTTTATGTTTGACCATATTCTTAACATAAACTTTATCCCCAGGCACTAGTTGACATTCACGACCTCTTCTTTTCTTATCTGTATATTCTTTCCCAGTTTCTTTCTTTTCTTGGTCTCTGTCTCTAACATCTGAATCTTCTGGTTTATGTGTATGTGTGATGACTCCTGCCATAGGTATATTGTCACGGTATTGCCGTTTGAAAAATAATTCTGTAGGAGTTTTACCTGTAACACTATGCGGGGTACTGTTATACATAGCCAAATACTGTAACAAAGCTTCTTGCCAGTTTTTTCGCTCAACTTGACTATTTTTTTTCGCTTTAGAATGTCTCGGTTCTGACGTTCCACTTCTCCGTTCTGTTGAGGCCACTATGGTATCGTATTATGCAAAACTATATTCCTTTCAGTACAGAATTTTTTGGAAGTCCTCGCTGCAGAACTGTCTGCCATTATCAGCTGTTATCGTCATCGGGTTACCAAGTCTGCAAAAATCTCTTTTAGGGATTTTATTATGTCGCCACTGGTAATATTACGACAAATCTTTACCTCCATGTATCGACTGAAATAATCAACGATTACTAATATGTAATCGCTGCGTGGTAAAGGGCCCAACAAATCAATACAAGTATCTACCCAAGGTTCACATAGTAATACCCGTCGTTTCAATGGGTTTGGAGGTTTTGGAGCTGATACTAATGTACAGCCTTTGCAGCATTTGACCAAATTCTCAGTTTCCTTGTCATGTCTAGGCCACCATACTGTGGTTCGTAGTCTCGCCTTCATTAGGACTATTCCTGAGTGTTCTTCGTGAGCAGCTGTCAGAATCTGACTGCGCAATGTTTTTGGAATAACAATTCTAGTGCCTCTCAATAAAACTTTGTTGTAAAAGCATAATTCGTTTTGGAAGATTTTGTAATTTTTTACCGCTTCATCCCATTTGTTGTTATAAAGGCCTTCACTTACTTTTAATATTTCCTTGTCTTGCTTTGATGCCTCCATAATTTCTTCCAGTGAAACTGCTATTGGCCTGCTTCCTTCAACAACTTGGTGTATATAGTTTTCAGACTTGTCCTGTGATGTTTTATTTAATTTACACAATCTTGGTAAACTATCTGCTATATTTTCTTTGCCAGGCTTGTATATTACTTTAAATGCATATGCTTGAAGGCGTAGTATCCACCTTTCTATCCTTGCACATGGTTTTGATTTAGGACCGAATATAACCTCTAGTGGTTTATGGTCGGTCACCTATTCAAACTCTTTTCCAAATAGAAAAACATAAAAATGTTCCACAGCCCAGACCAGAGCTAAGGCATCTTTTTCTGTCTGGCAATATCGCCTTTCACAGTCTGTTTGTGTCCGGTGACCATACACAATAATGCGAGGTTCATGATCATTAATTTGAACTAATACTGCTCCTAGTCCTAACGGACTAGCATCTGCTATTACTATAGTCCGATCTTTGACGTCATAGTATCCTAGAGTAGGAATATTAGACAAGGCCAATTTTAATTCGTTAAATTCAAATTCCTGTTTACTGCCCCAAAGACTTTTAAATTCTGTGGTTTTGGTCTGTTTCTTCTTATGCAGTTCTTTTAATGGTTTTTTAGTTGTGGCCAAATTAGGGATCCATTTTCCAACATAGTTGATTAATCCCAAGAAGCTCTGAAGCTCAACCTTTTCTTCCCTGAAAATGCACTTGTCCTTTCTCAGTACCACATTATTTTCTTCTAGAGTTTTAATTACTGATTCTTATCTTCGATCATGTTATTCAAATCTTTTCCATATACCAAAATGTCATCTATAAAATTAATAGTGCCATTACATCCCTCCCAATAACATTCGTTCTAGGGTTTTTTGAAAAATTTCCGGGGCACAGGATATTCCAAACATTAGTCTTTTGTATCTGAACAGGCCTTTACTTGTAATAAAGGTTGTAATGTGTCGAGAGTCAGGATGTAATTCAATCTGGTGAAAAGCATCTTTTATGTCCAGTTTTGAAAAGTACTTCGCACTTTAAATTTTTGGTAGAAGCTTGTCCATATTGGGCAATGGGTGATTTTCCCGTAGAATTGCTTTATTGGCCCGCCTCATATCTACGCAAAAGTGCGAACATCTCCAGTATTTTTCAAAACCGGCACTATTGGTGATACCCATCTTGAGGATCCTTGAACTTCCTCAATAATGTCTTTCTCCAACAGTTATTTTATTTTATTTCAACTTTTTCTTCCAGTGGTATGGCGATCCTTCTTAATGGTTGAGAAACTGGTTGTACTTTCTCATCGTTTGGTACCTCCACTAAAACATCCTTGAATTTGGGAAACTCTGTCTTAGTTTCCATTTGGTCGATTTCTAATCCAATTTTAAGAAAACCATAGCCATGGCAGTTTCTTTCCCAAGCAGATCTCTGGTTACCATCAGCGATGACGTAAAAAGTTGCATTTTCTGATCTACTAGCGATTTTTATATTTGCGTCAAATGATCCTATTAGGTCAAGGGCGTTCTTACTTCCATAACCATAAAAAGTCTTATTGCAACTGTTTGGTTACGTTACCTTATTTTGTTTCATATTGTCCCAGGTTTTATTTTTTTTCATTTTGTTTGTTGTTGTTTCCCTCATATTTCCTTTTATGCGTTCTGTCTCGTGTCATTGTCCAGCAGAATTGTCTAAAATGTCCCTTAGGCCCACATTTGTGGCAATCTTTTTCTTTTGCTGGGCATTTGCTGTCTTGAGACGCGTATCCTCAGCTCCCACATCTTCCACATCCTGTGTTTATTTTCCACTTCTTATCTTGTTTTCCTGTTATTCACTCTGTTTATGTTTTCAGTTGATGTGCTGCTTTCTCCGAATTCTTCTGTTTGTCGACTTACAGCTTCAAGAGTATTTGCTTCGACAATTGTATTTGTTAGTGTTATTGCGTCTCCTGTTTGTATTATTCTCTTTCTAAGCTCTTTAGAGAAACAGTTTTCTGTAATCTGATCGATTATATGATCGTCTTTGTCCTTAAACTGACATTTGTCAGCTTATTGTCAAAGCCGTACTAGGAATTTTTCAAAATTTTCATTTGCTTCTTGTTTTATCAATCGAAAAAGGTGACGTTCATAGATCTTACTTTGTTTAGGTAGAAAGTATGCGTCGAGTTTGGTTATAGCCACTCCGAAGACATCCACTTCAGCTGCTGGTGATACATTTGCATCTGGTATATTATAGAATATTTCCTGCAATTCTAGTCCACCAAAATGTAGCAGCGAAGCACGTTTCTTCGCACTACTCTCAATTCCAGCAGCTTCCAGGTAGATCAATAGTGCCCGCTTCCAGCGTTCCAATTTCGTTCCTACTGTTGAAGGTTCACCCTCACAATCAAATTTCCCTACCGTGAGTTGAGTTCTCATGTTATTAATAAATTACCTGGAACCATTATCTAAAGGGTTTGAACTAATCTGCCTAGTTAAAATATTTGTCAATTTAATGACCAGTATGTACATCCAAAGTACCACTACTGCTGACCAAATTTGCTTTAATGGTTTGTCAATTTAATGACCAGTAGGTATATTCTCCTGCTGTTAGTCATTCTCTGATGACTAGTCAATTTAATGACCAGTAGGTATATTCTCCTGCTGTTAGACATTCTCTGATGACTTGTCAATTTAATGACCAGTAGATATATTCTAATGTTATTTGATTTACTAATCATGTCGCACAAATCAAATAACTAAACATGAGGTCCCAGTTTCGACTCCCAGGTCAGGCAGTGTCACTGAGTTTCTCCATCAGGAACCTCCCTGGCGTCCGGTTAATGGTAACAGGCATGCTCAACGTAATTGGTGAAACGTGGTTTCATCACACATCTCTGGCTACCCCCTTGGGGAACACAAGCGTGATGTTATGTTGCAAAACAATACATTAACGAACCACTTTTTGTTTCAGTCTTCACAAAAATATTTATTTACAGTTTTTAGTCCAATGAAAGATTCTAATGTAATTAATATTTAGAATATTTCTTTCCGAAATACAATTAATTATCTACCTGTAGGAGACTACTTTTTCGTTTTTTTTAATAAAAAATATAAAACTTACGGTTTTCTCCTCGTCGCCAATGTAAAATATGCACATTTATCTATACTAATAGTTGACTCGCCAACACGTCACCGCACAGGCCGACAGTTCGACAACGACTGCCCGCCCCGCTTTTTTTTTTTTTGTGAATGGCATCTCGCAGTTCAGCCTCTGAGGCTGGCTACTGCTTAACCGGACAAAAGCCCGCCCCACTACTCGGACCGGTATTTATAAACGAGTGACGTGCGCGCCCGAGGCAACGTCACAGTACTGTAATCGGTTTGTAGTGCGATATAATGATATCTACATACACTACACCAAGCACGTTTTTGTCGACGTTTTATAAGTGCCCATGTAGGCCTATGTAAAATAAAAATATTTTTATTTTGTATTAATAAATATGTAGGTAAGTACTCTATACCAAATAAGTTTCGTGATTGAAATGACATTGATGAGAAGTACATGTCTCTAATAATAAGATGTAAGTATCTTTAAGAACTGCAGTGCAGTCCTAAACGAGTGCCGTGTATGTACCTGAATATTAATAAACTAGCACCGGCTCAACATCTGACAGGCGCTGAGGAGCCGCTCAGGAGCCGCTCGGGCGCTTATATCGTTCGGTTATTCTTTGGTAGCCGCAGTACGAGAATGGAACTAGTTACAGCCCCCGGACGCCGCATTTCACACGCCGTTTACCAAATTCGCTGCCTCTGGGGCGCGTGCGTTGTGTGTAATGTGAAAGTGTTATGTGTATTTATTAAAAATGTATGTAGATTTAAATCTGGACAATAAAGATTTCATTGCATTTCATTAATTATATTAAACTTTCCAAAATTGCCTCCAAGATTTCCAATTACTTGATTTCTGTGAAGAATTTCTTCGAAACAGAGTTACTACCTTAGATATCAGTAAGTTGTCTGGAAATAAGATCCAAATTGCCTTAATAACTTCATTAAAACATTATTGGAAATCCCATTTCCCATCTAACTGATAAAAGGAAAAGCGTCGAATCCTATTCCGTGCCGTCACCCGCATCCGACACCCGGCAATTCCGTTTTAGTGATTCCGATACAAAAACATGACTAAAAAAAAGACGACAAAAATATACAAAGGTTGAGATAATGGAAATGGCATTGTTAAAATCTTGAGCCGAGAAAAGATTTCAAATTCCTGTTATTTTCAAATACAACCCAATTTCTTGTCAGTCCTGAATTTTATTCCACGGATTTTTATCCGTCGAATAAAATTCAGGCCTGCCTGTATCTACCTAACCTATCCATTCGGCATTAGAAAAACCAGTCTCGTCATTTAAAATGAAATAAAACATTATTGTATTTTTAAGGCCTTCTCATTAGCCCAATATGTGTTTTTACTGGTTTTTTCGCGGAACGGATGGCGGATGGGGCCTAAAAGTTCTGGGATGACGACAGCGAACCGGAAGATGATGCGTTGGAAGGCCTCCCACAAGTTGGACCAATGACTTGGTGAAGGTTGCGGGAATCTGCTGGATACGAGTCGCACGGGACCGGTTAATGTGACACTTGGGGAAGGCCTATGTCCAGCAGTGGACGTCTTTCGGCTGAAATGATCATGATGATGATGACATCATTACTGAATTATCATCATTAATTAAATTTGTACCAGAAGGTACAGGTCCAGATTTAGCCTGCTTTATTTATTCTTCTGTCAATATAAAAAATCAGCATTCCAATATCCTCCTTTCTAATAAGTTAGATTGTTTGGATGTCACGTTCGTAAATACTCGTAAATAGCGTACCTACGCTCGGGACATTTCGACAGTGTTAATAGAAAAAAGACATAAATCTGCTTCGTTCACAACTATACAATAGAGCTATCGAATTCAGTGATGAATCTAGCGTAACCATTTACGCAAGAAATTACTTGTTTATCTTGAAAAGGTTTTTTACTGCCAAACGATTTTTGACTGTTCTCGCTTCGCGCTCGGAAAACATTGTTACTGTTCTTTCAATGTAATTTTATTACTGATTTTGTTGTAGCTGTGAACTGTATTCTCCTTGTTGTAGGCACTTGTAGGGTTTATATATAATCCTGTCTCTAGAGTATAGACACATCTATACTCTAGAGACAGGATTATATATAAATGCATATCTGCATATGAATTTACATATTATGACAGTTTTCTCAAGTGAACGCATATTTGAGCTAAAATATGCTGCATTTTGTTGGGCATTTTTTTTTATTTTAGTATCTGTTTTTGTCTGAAGAAATGCAAGCATGGACCAGAGCTAGAGGTGATACCCGCAAAGAAGCACCTAAATTCAAATAGTGCCCATTAAACCTTTTTGGGTGTAGAACGATCGTTTTCAACTTATAACAAATATTTCAACTAATAGAAGGCTCAATCGTACTTCTGATAATTTGAAAAAGGATGTGGTTTTTTTTTTAAAAAAGATGTCTATATTGCAACAAATTAAATGAAAAACATGATTTTGGAATTGCTTGTTTCAATTTTATGTTGCATACTTTGCAATGCAATTTTTGTCGCATACCTATTACTAGCATTTCCGATGCATATTTGCATGCATATTGCAACAATTTTTGCACGGCTAGACATAATAGAGACCGGTTTATAAACCGGTCTCTAATATGTCTAGCCGTGAAAGGACTGTAGCTTAATGGTAAATGGGTCTCAGTCGGCCCAAAAAGGGTCGACTGACCGATCCTGGGACTATTTCAATTTACAATTCATTAACGTCTGATTCTCTTGTGACCGAAGATTCCCATCAATGTGATAATAGTGTCAGACGTGGTGGGTACTACAGTCAAGAAAGGCATATCATAACACCGCGCTTGTAATCCCCGAAGGGTCAGGCAGAGGTCTACCTTTAGCACGCCCATATTTAGACACTTATGTATACAGACTTCGGACTACTAGTCCTACTAACAGGCCGGTCTAATCTTTCTTACTTTATCTAATCTTACTACTATTATAAATGCGAAAGTTTTTGCGAATGGATTGGTATTTGTTACTTTTTCTCGCAAAAACTACCGAACGCATTTGGATGAAATTTGGCACACAGATAGTTTTAAAACTGGATTAACACACGACATAGCATTCTTACAATACTGATTTTACCCCGGTAGTAGGATTCCCATAAGACTACGGATAATAATCACACCGGCGAAGACTATCGGGCATAAGCTAGCATTTCATACTTTATATCATCCAGTCTTCACACAATACATTTCCGCATGAAATGCCTATGTGTTGCACACCTGCCCCCGTATTCACAAACGCTCGGTTCCGTTTTCGATTCGATAAGTCGTATGTCTATCTTGTTTTGGCATTACGAATGCGAGCGAGATAGACATACGACTTTCCGAATCGAAAACGAAACCGAGCGTTTGTGAATACGGGGGCTGGACGGGGTAATAGTTTGAAAGTAATCGATTTAAGCATAAATAAAGCGGGAACGTATACCTACAAAAGCAGCGTGATTTTTTCCATAATAGGTTTTTGTTTTGTTGTCAGGAAACCAATAACAATTACTTTTTTTGTCTCGTGTCTCCCAACTGTTGTTTGATTATAGATACTATCTAAATAATTACCTACGATAAAATAAAGTTTTCTCCGTTTTTGTGATAATTATAATAGAAAAGTCTCGTTCCATGAAAAACAAATTCATTGAGTTTCATCGTAACATATTAGACAAATAAGCAACGTTTCTCTAATTTTAATTGGCAAAACTAAGTTTTCTTAATAAAATCCCAAAGCTAGCAATAGCTGAATGATGATCTATGAGTGTCTTTTAATGTAAAACTCAATATTCTATATGTGATCTAAAACAAAGGATATAAAAAAGTTGGTGGTCACGGGACGCCCGGCAGATGTACAACATCTGTTTTCGTTAGAATTTATCATGAATAAAAACCTAAAAGAAAAAAAATTTGAACGTGGAATTTTCAAAAACAAAAAAGATCAAAAATTAATCCAAAACAAACTTAATTTTAGTGGGAAAAGGTTGATTTTACGTGGCAAAGAGGTGGGGGCGCAACAACATTTCCCGTCATGGCATACGAGTCGATTAACTGCCTAGTCGCGCATATAGATGTTTCATATCAAAATATTATTTTAGTTACATCTAGAGCAGCTATACTCAAGCTGCGACCCGACGGACCTTTGCGATTAGCCCATCTGGAGTTTTTTTTTTTTAATTCGTTCAATAGTGCAGTTACATCATCATCATCAGCCTATAATGTTCCCACTGCTTGGAACCAGGCCACCTCTTTATGAGAGGGAGTGGGCTGTTATCCACCACGCGGGCCCAGTGCGGGTTGGTAGATGTCACATGTCTTCGAATTTTTAGTTCTAGGGCATGCCGGTTTCCTCACGATGTTTTCCTTCACCGTTTTTGAGGGTAGCGGTGATGACAACATAGTTGGGAAAAATTTTCAGCATTTTCGTGCTATGATCAAATACTTGCTATTCCTCAAAAGCAAAGAAAATTTTCGGGTTTTTCTTCGTGGTTGTTGTTTTCGTGGCTTTCGGGGTCGCTGACAATGAAAATTAGGTCGCAATGAAAATCCATGGTGGCGCCAAGAAAAACTTTCTGTTTTTCCTTCATGAGTGTCGTATTCGTGGATTTCGGGTTCGCTGATAACTTCAACAATATTGGTTTTGCATTTTGACCGCATTATTGTTAACAGCACCGAGGAAAATATAGTTAAATAGTTTTGCTTAATCTGAGTGCTTTTGAATTAAAAAAAAATGTCATCATCATCAGCCTATAATGTTCCCACTGCTGGGACACAGGCCTCCTCTCTATGAGAGGGAGTGGGCTGTAATCCACCACGCGGGCCCAGTGTGGGATGGTAGATGTCACATGTCTTTGATTTTTTATTTCTAGGACATGCCGGTTTCCTCACGATGTTTTCCTTCACTGTTTTGAGGGCAGCAATGATAAAATAAATTACACAAAGTAATGCGCCTGCCTGGGTACGAACCCACGCCTTACTGCTCGTAAGTCGAGGCTGCCACCACTGGGCCACCGCTGCTCTCAAAAAAAAATCTCTAAAAAGAAATGTAAGCTCATTTACACCATTAACTATTTCTACAGGCGTGAATGTCCGGGACATTTGAGCTACGGCACCGTTACTCGGAAGATATGTATAAAATAAATTCTGGTTCAACACATTTAGGTCATAAACAATCTAAAAAAAATACTCCGTAAATTCTCTGGCTTCTTACTTTGAACACAACTATGTATCCTATACTTAAACTTACGCCCGAGAAAAGCCGCGGGCAACAGTTATTATCTGTAACATTCATCATTTCAGCCCAAAAGACTTCCACTGCTGGACATAGGCCTCCCCCAAGTCACATGGACATTTTGGGGGGTTTTATTTTTTTACATGATTTCTAATGTTAAAATAATGTTAATGATAAATGTTTTCTATAACATTAAAATGACTATTTTCGACATTATTAAGCGGGGGTAACGCACACGTGGGCAATTGTCGAACTCCACGCGGGAGAAGCCTCGGGTAGAAGCTAGTACTACAAAAAACTGGGTATATAATAATATATTATAATAATATTATTTTATAATATACATATATACCTACTTTATGCATAATAATATGTACTTGCCAGTTTAATGAGAAATGAAACCACAGTGCTTCTGAGTGTCCATATTAATATGTTAATAATTTCTCTGAATAATCTGCCCGTCACAACACAGATCTTGTTTTACCAATTATCGGCCCTGTAATAAATCTGAATTCTTTATTCCTGGGTAAAATAACACCTTAATTTTCCACCCGGAATGATTAAATTGAAATGCGTTGTGCCGCCACCGCTCGCTGCTTCCGAAGTGCAGCGGGGCGGGGCGTGCTCTCCAATTTGTTATATCATCAGTGGTCTCAATGGGGTTTTATCAAATTAACTTTATTGTAAAAGCATTTAAAACGTGTGTGGTTTATTAATGTGCCGTTGCTTTTCGAAGATTCAATGTATTGTGTTGCATATGTATTTTTATATCCGCTATGTTTGATCCGTTTCTTTAATTTTGATCCACTATGTGATTTGTATAGAAGCATCGTCATTAGTCAAGCTCAGCATAATGATATTGATATTACCTCATTATATTGATAAAGGGAGGGATCCCTTTTCCAATATAACCAATTATAGCACCTACACCTAATTGCTACCTTTCATATACCGCACGGTTTTATTACAGAGAATTCCCTCTCCTCAATACCCTCGGGTATCTGATACACATTTAAAATAAATCAACCGATCACTATACCACCAAAAGTTCGAAAATTGAACATCGGTTTTTTTTAGTAAAAAATCAGTTAGTCCGCGCAGCTAACTCTTATTGGTCACGTTCTCTCTCGCGTATAATCCGACCTACAAATACCATTGGATGAACACGTCATGTCACTCTACACTCTAGAGGCCTAAATTAACTTTCAAAACCTTTTAGCTGTAGATTTTCAAAAACGCTAAAATACGTGTTTATTTATTTCTAACCAGAAGCTTGTATATGAAATTTCATGTTTCAAACTTTAAAAATGACCAGTTTCCATAGTCGTTTGTCCCTTATTTTACCCGTTTAGGGGTGGAATTTCGAAAAACCCTTTCTTACGTTAGTGAATACCTACTCTTCCCAAACAACACACCCTTGAAATTGTATGTACGTCACGTACGTACGCATAGTATGTCATCGCGCTGACAGGCACAGAGGCGAAATGAGTACTTGAGTAGTAGTATGGGGAAGTCGTATGATCGGAGGCGCGCGCGCGGGTGGTACGCGACGGCGCGGCGGCGACGGCGGCGCCAAGGGGAGGCGAAATTGTTTATTTTGTTTAACCGGCACACATACTTTTATACATACATATATACAGGGTGTAACGGAAAGGGTATATACACAATTATGGGTGTGCTACAGACCATCAAACTGAACATGTTTCTCCATCGGACAAACATCGTAATAGCGAAAAAATATTAGCTGCCCCATACATTTGGGTCGAATAGGTATTGAAATTTTGTATGGGGAGGAGATAATTTTTTCGCTTTTACCATGTTTGTCCGATGGAAAAACATGTTCAGTTTGATGGTCTGTAGCACACCCTTAAGTATGTATATACCCTTTCCGTTACACCCTGTATATTATTGTAGTGTTGTTTTATTCTATAACCTTAATACTGTTTATTTTATTTTGTTATTTTTGCTATCAAATATTTATGCTGTCTTGGCTTCCGTACGTTATTTCACAGGTGACCACTGAAAACCAGCGCTGTGCTGTGGGACCCCCCATGGCACAGCATCATGCTGAGTGGTAATCTGCTTGTCGCAGTCACGACGTACAACTAGTAAACATTTTTGTTCCGTCCTGTTTGTAATTTTAATATTTTTTCATGCGTTGTACCTGTTTATTGTTATATTTTTGTAATTTTGTTGGCACGTCATGTCCCTGCGACAAATAAATATCTTTTGTTTCTTTTCTTTTCTTTCATTCATGTCTCTAGGACCAGCAGTTTAGGCTGTGCGTTGATATCTCAGTCAGTCAGGACTTTGAATTTTAGATATACAGATTGCCCGGACCAGACCTCGCTAAGACGCGGTTTTATTAGGGTGTTCGTTAAAACATGCGCGACCGTTGGTGTTAAACAAAGGGGACAAGCGGCTGCAGAGCATGTCAGCTAACAAATAGGTACACACGCGCAACTCGAACAAGCGTTGACGAGCTAATAAGCTCGTATTTGAGCGCGAGCCACGAGAGTCACCTTTCCGCAAGCTTACTCACCCCGCGAACTCGCTAGAATAAGGGCTTATACGTGCTTTTGGTTTTCAGAAGCGCGAAATATAGCACTCGTGTAACCGCACACGCCGATATGAGGATACATGCGCGTAAAAAGAGATGTAGAGAACACGTTAGGTAACAAACAAATGAAAGTCGACGCAAGACCCGCAGTGGCCCACAAGGATTTTTACCCGCTAAACATGGCAAAGTAAACTCTGTTGATTGAAAAACTCTCGTTTAAAACGAAACTTTGAAGCCGGCTTTCAGCATGTGGTCCATGGAAATTAATATTGTTGAAAAAGGTTGTAGTAGTAGTTTCTGAGCTAATAAATTTAGTAATTTCCCTACTAACTTTATTAGCTCAAGATAGGTAAACCAATAAAACCCCTTTCATAAAATGACGAGTTTTTATATAATTCAATTATTGTTGGAGGATTTGAACCCAGATTGTGATTGCGAAACTGAATGAAAAAATATTTCATAATTCACCGAACTATTCACATTGCTGAATATGACGGGAATTAGCACCTTGGAACACTGGCGAAATTGCTGGAAAGTTTCCTAAATATGTCATACCTACTACGATGAATCATCATCATCATCATCATTTCAGCCGAAAGAAGTCCACTGCTGGACTTAGGCCTCCCCCAAAGCCACATTGACATAAGGGGGGTTTTGCCATAATCGCCACGCTTGGCAGGCGGGTTGGCGATCGCAGTACGGTTGTTACAAAAGCACAGAGAACGCTGCTGCCCATTCTCTGGCAAGTCCCTTATTCGCCTCTTACGACACCCACGGGAAGATATGGGATGGTACTATTCTTTACGTCCGACACCATACAGAACCTACGATGAATGGTCAAAATAAATATTGCCAAATCTAGATGTTTGGAAAACGCATAAAATGATTTCGCATTTGTATTAGACGATAAAAATAAGCGTACAGGCAACAGAGTTAAAGAAAAGAATGAATTGATGTGAAATCGTTCATTCGGCACTGGCGTTTCGAGATACTTTACGGAGTGACGTGAGTCCCAACAGTGCAAACAATATAGACTGTAATTACACTGTTGCCAAACATTTTCCCAAAATGTTGGGGTCGACTTCCAGTCTAACCGGATAAAGCTGAATACCAGTATTTTACATGGATGGCACGACTGCCTATCTGACCTCCAGAACCTAGTTAGTAATGGGTAATACGATCCCCTTGGTAAGACTGGTTGTAAAACTTTTGGGCCACTGAACACCTGTAACGGCTGTCAAAGATCTGGCAACCGGACCGACAATTGAATTACAGCTGGGACCAAAGGCTTAACGTGATTTCCGAGACACCGAGGAAACTCGTTATATAATGGATGGTTAGTTGGTCCCACATTCACGGGCCGAGCTTGGCTAGGCACGGCTTAATCTGAAGATCGACCCGTGTGGCTTTTATTATTTAGCAATGACTTCTTAGTACCAGACTACTAAACTGTTTAGTTTCTAAACAGACTTTTACAGAAATGAAAGCTCCTGAAAAGGTTCAGGTCTATCTTCATCAGAACCTAAGCTAATAATGAATTCCAAGGAACTGCCTCACTAGAGCGTGGAATCAGGAGATAGATATAGGATCCAGTTAAGAAACACTAGGTTTCAGACTTCAAACAGTTTATCACGAATCAACGAACTCGGAATATTTAACAATTCAAATGATAGTTGATGATGGCTGTTTGTGTATGTGAGTTTAAATGTTTGTAAACGCACCCACGATACAGGAGAAATTCCTAGTGTGGGGCAACGTTTTTTTTAAAAAAAAAAAAAAAAAAAAAAAAAAAAATAGTTAAACAACCATTCATTTGAATTGTTAATGAATAAAAACAATACAATAAAATAAACTACGTAAAAAACTTAAAAAAAAACTGGTAATGTGCCCAAGAGTGAACATGGGCACATTGGTGTCACCTTGTTTCGCAGAAAGAAATTTCACAGAATTTCGTTTTCCAGAAAATGTTTCACATAATGTTTAGCCATGTATTTTTATTACATCTATATCCGTTTTAACTACTATTTACTTGAATGAAACATATTTTACACAAACACAATTCAATGAATTTCATAATCACATTTTTCTATTTAAGAAACTTATCAAACAGTAGAATTATTTTTAACGAATACTGTTTGTTCGAGGTATGTTTCCATGGTATTTTATTTCAAACATTTTTTAACCTTAAATTAAAATATTGTCTTTAAAAGTCAATATGTTGTGCTAAAAAAACTAGTGACAGAAACGAATGGCTGCAAAACCTACTCCACGTAGTTTTTTCTGCCCTACCCCTAGAGTGTAATTCAAGCCCGCGTAGGCGCGACAGAAACCATGCCTGTTGCATTTTGCATGCTCGCTTGCATGCTGCATGCTTGTTTGCACGCAACATGTTGCACGCTTGCTTGCATGCTGCATGCTTGCTTGCATGATGCATGATGCATGAAACATGCAACAGGTACGTACACTGTTAGTGAGAATAACAAGATTGTTTTCCTGCTTCATAAGAATTTACCCGCATTATTATTGTGAACACGGTGTTGAAATTTTATAGGAGGGTGGGTATGTATTTTCAAAGGTATGAATTTTAGAAACTGTTACTCGATAAAATGTTAGTCTTGGAAATAAGTTTTATGTGAAACAAACAATATGTGGATAAAGAATATTTGATTTGTTATTCTATGATATGAATATTCCAACATTAGACTTTATCTAAACTACTAATATTTTAAAGAGGAAAGATTTGATTGTTTGTTAGTTTGTATTGAATAGGCTCCGAAACAAGTAGGGTCCGATTTGAAAAATTCTTTCAGTGTTAGATAGCCCACTTATTGAGAAAAGCTATATATCATCACGCTACGACCAATAGGAGTGGAGCAACAATGAAAAATGTTGCGAAAACGAGGAAAATGTGACGCAAACGAAGTTGCGCCGGACAGCTAGTTAGCTATGAAACAACGCACAACCGGGCACATTACCTGGGCTATGTTTAGTAATACTTAGCCTCTGGCCAAGGTAAAAGCCAGCTCTTGGTTAACAGAAAGCGTCAGCTATGCGTGTCGAAATTTTCTTAAAAAGGCTGTGCAATGAGTACTCGGATCCCACGGTCCCAGAGTAACAATCCCAAACGACTCGAACATATAGTTACCGACAAGGTTACTTTATTTACGCTGCTTGAGGTTCCCCACATGTTTTAATTTTTATTTTTAAATTTAATAAAATAAAGACAGTTTGGAAAGTTATAAATAATGAGTCTAAAAGATAAAAAATACTTAACACTTGCTATAAATTAGAAACAAAATGTGATCCTAAAAGCTCTGATCAGGAAGTAGGTCAAGAATTTGTAAATTTCTTTACCGATATACCGTTTAAAAACTACGGAGGCTCTCTCTATTCCTCACCCGAAGTCTCACTTGCTTTATTAAAGACGAACGTGTCTGGCTGCCAGGCTGAATTTAAATGTAAACACATAAACCTTATGACAGTCATTAAAGCTTTCCGGCAAATAAAAATCAAGCTGACCGAAAATCTATAGGGAATGTCTATCAAAGTTTGTACATGCATCGTTGAGACTATAGCATCATTATATCATACTTAGCTTTAATTTTTAATTTGTGTGTGGACCAAGGAGTTATTCCTTGATTTAATGAAATACAAAGTCATCCTTCTTTTCAAATCCGGAGACAGTAAAGTTACTAATATTATAGACCTGTGTCCGTGTTCCGAGTTTTTAGCAAGGTGTTAGAAAAGATAATGCTTAATCAAATGCTCATTCATTTTAACACCAACAACATTTTTCACGATCAACAGTATGGTTTCACCAAGGGACGTTGTAAACTGACGCCGGTGTAACCTTATTAACTTTAAGCACATATTTACAGCGTGAGAAAAGTCCCAAGACGTCATTGGAATATTTTGTGATCTCTCCAAAGCATTTGATTGCGTAAATCACGACACATTACCTTTTGAAACTTGAGCATTACGGACTTGGTAAACTTGCACTTAGTTTGGTAAAATCTTATTTTAGTGATAGGCAACAGTACAAGTTCAAATAAATGGTGTTAATTCATAGGGTTTAAACATAAAAATGGAGGTTCCGCAAGGGGTGATATTGGGTCTTTTCCTTTCTAGTATATATTAACGATCTAGTGTAAATGTCCTAATATTAAAAAGACAGATACAGTAAAATACCTGGGATTTATATTAGATGAAACCCTTTCCTTCAAACGGCATATGGAAGGTCAAAATAATAGAATTCGTAAGCTGATATACATATTCAAAAAGCTACGATTTATCGCAGATCCAAAAATTATTAGGCAAGTTTGCTCTTTGTCAGTCAATATTGACTTATCACTTCACACTTCACTTGTCACTTCATGGGGTGGGGCGAGTAAGACTTTGCTATTGGCCATTGAAAGAGCTCAAAGAGCTATTCTCAAGGTGGCTACTTTCCGCCCTTTTCTTTTCCCCACAAACCTCCTGTATAAATCCTGTGAAGTGCATTTCGACAGTTATTTATAATGAGCACTGTACTAAAACAACACGCAGCACTTCCATACAGCAATGAATTTACTAAAAGGAGACGGAAAGATATAGTTTGCCCTCAAAAAAGTACAAAACATGCTTTTACAGCAAAATTTTATATGTACCTCGGACCGCTACTCTATAACAGGCTAAATAAATTAAAATGGGAGCATATACTCCCTAAATTTTAGTAATTGCAAAAAAATCCTTAAGGAAACTCTACAAGCTATGTCCTATGAAGATGCAGAGAAGTTTTTACTTGTGCTAAAGTAAATATTGTTCGTATTTTTGTTATCTTGGTTTTTAGGGTTCCGTAGCCGAATGGCAAAAAACGGAACCCTTATAGATTCGTCATGTCTGTCTGTCTGTCTGTCTGTCTGTCTGTCTGTCTGTCCGTCTGTATGTCACAGCCACTTATTTCCGAAACTATAAGAACTATACTGTTGAAACTTGGTAAGTAGATGTATTCTGTAAACCGCATTAGGATTTTCACACAAAAATAGAAAAAAAACAATAAATTAAGGGGGTCCCCTTTTAGAGCTGAAAACCAAAAAAAAAAAATTTCATCAAACCCATACGTGTGGGGTATCTATGGATAGGTCTTCAGAAATGATATTGAGGTTTCTAATATCATTTTTTTCTAAACTGAATAGTTTGCGCTAGAGCCACTTCCAAAGTGGTAAAATGTGTGTAAAAAAACTATCAACGAAAATTGGTTTCAATAAGATATGATGTTTAGTTTTTGAGATATGGGAATTTTTCATCAAACTGCAGCAGTAACTTTGTTTTTCATAAACATACTATGAAAAACAAATTTAGTTTTGCGGTTGTGTGGAAGTTTACTAACTAATACTACTAACTAATGAATGACAGTTCAAAATATTGTTATTATATTGTTTGGAGCTATGGAACCCTGTGTGCGAGTAAGACTCGCACTTGGCCGGTTTTTTCAATTAGTTTAGTAAGTCCAGATATTATAATTTTATACACTTTTTAACCCCCGACCAAAAAAGAGGGGTGTTATAAGTTTGACGTGTGTATCTGTGTATCTGTGTATCTGTGTGTCTGTCTGTGGCATCGTAGCTCCTAAACGGATGAACCGATTTTGATAAAGGTGGTGTCGTTTGAAAGGTATTTTAATCGAGAGTGTTCTTAGCTATGTTTCGAGAAAATCTGCTCAGCCGTTTGAAGATCATCACCTCTTTTCTAGTTAATGAAGGGATGTAAACAACTTTCACAGTTAGTCGATTTGAAATTTTAAAATATTGTCGCTTGTCACCATGGACATTGCTGAGAGGGGGGGGGGAGCACACCCCTCCCCCCCAAAAATTACGTTTAAAAAAAAAATATCTTTCTTTGGTTTCGTTAATTAGCGAGAAGAGACGCAACACCGAGAAAATTGGAAGGAAAGGGGGGAGGCCTATGCCCAGGAGTGGGACAGTCAAGGCTAAGAAAAAATAATATAAGTATAAAAAGCATGAAAAAAATTAAATTAAAAATTTAAAAAACCCCCGACACAAAAAACCTCTAAAAATCCAAAAATAAATTAATCCAAGCGTCGTAGCGTCGGGGGACCGCTAAGAAGACCACTTAGAGTACAGAACAAAGCGGACCCCCGACGCTACGACGCTTGGATTAATTTATTTTTGGATTTTTAGAGGTTTTTTGTGTCGGGGGTTTTTTAAATTTTTAATTTAATTTTTTTTTAACACCCGACCTAAAAAGAGGGGTGTTATAAGTTTGACGTGTGTATCTGTGTGTCTGTCTGTGGCATCGTAGCTCCTAAACGGATGAACCGATTTTGATAAAATTGGTTTCGTTTGAAAGGTATTTTAATCGAGAGTGTTCATAACTATGTTTCGAGAAAATCTGCTTAGCCGTTTGAAGATCATCACCTCTTTTCTAGTTGATGACGGGTATAACTAGACTAGACTTGTGGTAGTTGTACCACAAGTCTAGTCGATATGAAATTTAAAATCTTGTCACTTGTCACCATGGGCGTTGCCGAGGGGGGGGGGCAGCGCCACGCTCCCCCTGAATGATATTTTTTTTTTTGTTTATCACTTTCCTTGTTTTCGTCGCGAGATAAGGCGCAACAACGTGAAAATTGGAAGGAATGGGGGAAAGCCTATGCCCAGGAGTGGGGAAGTCAAGGCTAAGAAAAAAATATATAAGTTTAAAAAGCATGAAAAAAAATTAAATTAAAAAACCGCCGACACAAAAACCAAAAAAAAACTTTGAGGTTTTTGTGTCGGGGGTTTTTTAAACTTTTTACACATGTACCAATAAGATTAAGATTTTGGTTTTTTTAATTAGTTGGTAAGTTAAGATATTATAATTTTATACACCTTTTTACATATGTACCAATAAGATTAATATAATTGTGATTATTTAATCAATTAATGTTACCTCCAATCGCCTGAAACACAGGATTACCTAGTTCAGGCACAAACCATGAGTGAACATGACATAGATTTAAGAAAACTTGTATTTAATGTTTACCTTATATTTTTTGAATAAATTATTTGGCTCAATGCCGGTCCTGCTCCACAAGGTTCGCATAAATAGATAGCATTAAACAGTATTCTTGGAGCTGCTGAAGATTGTACAACGATCTTTGCATTGTATAAATTCAATTAATTTAGTATTATACAGGGTGTAACGGAAAGGATATATACTTACTTAAGGTTGTGCTACAGACCATCAAACCGAACATGTTTCTCCACAAAAAAACATCATAATACCGAAAAAATTCTCTGCTGCCCCATACAAAATTTCAATACCTATTCGACCCAAATGTATGGGGTAGCTGATATTTTTTTCGCTATGACGATGTTTGTCGATGGAGAAACATGTTCAGTTTGATGGTCTGTAGCACACTTTTAAGTATGTATATACCCTTTCCGTTACACTCTGTATAATCGCATAGCCTATAAAGCGGGTAAAACACCTCTTAACGAAGCCGAAAGGTACTTTTTTTGTTTTTGCTGTGGACATGTTTAACGTGCACGTCTTGCTATATCGTTCTCACATAATGTACCATCTCAACATGAATGATGTAACCAAGGTTTTAGTAACAAGATTCTGATTTAAAAGATTGTCCATGGAGTTTCTTGCCCATTCTTCTCCATAGAGATCTACGCCTTGGAATGGGCTACTACAGCACTTTCACAGTTATTATGTCTTGTGACTGGGACTGTAGCTTCATTTTCATTGTTGTTCGACTATTCAAAAGTGCCTGTAACTGGCCTACTTGAAATAAATGATCTTGATTTGATTTTGATCGGCCAATCTCTCACAAATGCACGAGTATGAGGTCCTGATGGCTTCAATTCCCAACGCCGGGCAATATTTTATTTGGTTTTTCGACCATTAATTCTCAGTAGCACCCTAGAATCCGGAATCGTGTCCGGTATAAGCTCGCCCCTTATTACATGGCACTTAAACATAACTGGCAAAATGTGGGTGTACTAAATGGACACACTCTGCCTGACCCTTAGGGGATTACCGGCGTGATCTTATGTGACTGCAGCTGTTACTGGTGCCATACAATCTTCGCCAATTTTCAGAAGAGCTGTCGCACCATTGAGCAAGTATTACGTACTTACTACATGTTAGCAAAGCCATTCTGTGATTTACAATCGATTGTTAAAAACATTTGACAAAACCTAGACAACTTTAGCGCGACGATACTCACAGGCGTTTGTGGGAGATTGGCCGGTCAAAACATGTGGGGAACCTCAAGCAGCGTTAATAAAGTAACCTTATCGGTAACTATATGTTCGAGTCGTTTTGGATTGAAACTCTGGGGCCCTAGGGTACGAGTACTCATTGCACACACCCTTTTTAAGGAAATTTCTACACGCATAGCTAACGATTTCTGTAAACCAAAAGCTGGCTTTTACCTTAGCTAGAGGCTAAATATTACTATACATAGCCCAGGTAATGTGCCAGCCCGTTCACTATTGGGCACATTACCAGTTTATTTTATTGTATCGTTTTTATTCATTTGGATTGAAATAAATGATTGTTTAACTATCGTTTGAATGGTTCAAATAACTAAATGGATGAATAAAACTGTTTAGTATTGATTTGGAAATCTTACAGTATTAAAAAAAAACGGATTTATAACAAGTATGGAGTTCGTATGATGCCAGACGGGGGGGGAGTATCAGAAGGTTGCGTCTAATCTGTGGTTGCGTGTTCACATCACGTCGGGGTCACCAATTTAGGGGTATGAAGAACAGGGTGTAAAGTTCCTCAATACTCCTTAGAAAAGGGAGGATCCTCCGACCAGACAGGTGTTGTGTCTGGTGGGCAACTGCCCGACAGTTGTAGTCGGGTTTTTCTATATACTCTTAAGTCGATGTAAACTTTGCATGTGAGATGTAGGAAATTGATGTTAGTTCTTCCGTCGTTTCATAGATGGCGCTGTAGTACTTTTTGTAGGAAGTTGCTTTTTTGTTGGTCGCTACAAATAGCACCATCCCATATCTTCTTGTGGGTGTCGTAAGAGGCGACTAAGGGACTTTCCAGAGAATGGGCAGCAGCGTTCTCTGTGGTTTTGCAACAACCTTACTGCGATCGCCAACCCGCCTCGCCAAGCGTGGCGATTATGGCTAAACCCCCCTTATGTCAATGTGGCGACACTTGGAGGAGGCCTATGTCCAGGAGTGGACTTTTTCGACTGAAATGATGATGGAAGTATGGATAGATAGAAGGGCCCAAACTTTTATACCCGGAAACGATAATGCGTTTGCAAAAAATCAGGCAATATAGTGTTTGTGACATTTAATTGATTCACTTCCACTAAACCACTGATTATAGAGGCATGAAATTGTGAGCAGTAAAGATAGATTTTTGAAAATTCATTCTCTCTGTTAAACTCTTTAGTGTTAAACATGTGATGACTTTTTCGGAATTTCATCATTTCTGCCGATAACACACACGACACTCAGCTTGTACAAAATATAAAGTAAAAGTTCATGCACGAATCGTGCATGAATCATCGCCAAGACATGGGTTTTTTTTTTTCAAAGTTTTAACTTTTCCTGCATGATGCCAAGGAATTCGAAAGTGCACAATAAATAGAAGTGTAAAAATTTTCTTTGAACCAACGAGCGCGGTCGGCCTGCGAAAAAACTTTTATCACAGTGGGGCTTTTTTCTGTCTCTGGATTGGCACTCCTATTGGATTCGCATAATCGTCTACAGAGTGGAATAAATATTTTATTTTTATTTTTTATTCCGAACTGTACTGAATACGTAGTATTAGCCAGAAATGAATTAAGAGATTTTGCCCAAAATACACAAGTTTGAAAAAAATCGAGCATGTAGGTAGATACTTAGTTCCCAATTTTAAAAAAGGTAGTTATAGAGATTTTCGAGCTGGCTTCGCTCGGCCTTGCAGCCTATTTTCTCTCGAATCTTAACTTAACTTAGTACGCGTAACTCCTGTATGAAGATTCGAAACATTTCTAACAATTTGGAAAATCTAATCAATTCTAAATGTTAGCACTTTAGAGGTGGCCATTGCATTTTAAATTCATCAAAGAATATTGAAGCTACATCCGGAAATTAAAACAAAAACTTAACCCTTACTTTCCGTTATTTTTGTCATCCTTCTCTCTCCTCCCTTGAGTCAAAATCTAGCGACGCCCTTGGCATGAATGTTTGTTTTATAGACCGTACCTCTTGATGTTGGTAAAGCACCCCGAAAAATGTATCATAGCCAAACTTTTTACACCCGAGATGTAATGAACCGTGCACAACCCATTTCTCAATTCAGGCCACGAAGAATATTTCTCATATCATTAAGTAGGAAATAAGTGTAAACGAGTGAGGCGAACGCTTACCAAAATATATTACTACCTACTTAAGATCCTTCTGGATGTCTTGGAAGTCACATTTTCTAAATTTCCGTTTAACGTCAGCTGCAAGCCTTTGACTCGCTATTTTCATTCTAATTTCAAAACTAACCTCGGGTTTTCATTTAAAAACTGCTTATGTTTTGACTTGTCAAATGTCAGAAGTCCAGAACAGTGGCAGGTTACCACGAATCGACACCCACGTCAGTCTGTGGTATCCCACGGGAACGTTTTAAATATAGCATAAGACACTCGAGGATAATGACAGCATCCCAAAGAATTTTCGGAATCGGAACAAGGTTAAACCCTACAAACAAATTTTACTAAGCCACAGATTTTTCGGTATCTAAGATTTTGGGCACAAAAGACAAGTTTGCTTTCCTTTGAACATTGAACAGCTCTAGTATATTTCTTAGGAACTTGTCGTAACATTATGATTTTCTGAAGATATCAAAGAAGGTAATATGAGAATCTTTTCTAACAAAGATTCACTCTCATTCGCTGAGGGAAATGTTTGTTATAAGATATAAGACGGCTGCTTCTGAGAACGCTTCAATGGCGTCTCCTGAGAGATGTTTATGTCATCGCGTTTGATAAGTGAAAGGGGTAGTCACTAAATTTAAAAAAATAATTGCTACCTTCAAATGTGTTTTAATCAAAAACATATTCTTTTTATAATATTTAAATTGTATATTAAATTAACGTTTTGAAACCCAATCAACGCCATTGAAGACGCATGACAGTTTCAGGCGTTTAGCCTAAAACTGTCATGCGTCTTCAATGACGTCACGCTGTGGTAAATGAACATCAAAATAAACACCATGCCTACAATCTGCTGTGTGACATTTGTTACTTTTATTACTATCTAGTGGCTTTGCTAAATCCTGATTCCATAGAGATGTAACTTATCAAAAAATGCTAAAAACGGGATGAAAGCTCCCTTGTATGCTACTGTCAACAACAATGAACAATGGTGCCAGGGCTACCAACTCCCAAAAATATTTACTACTAAACCTAAAGTAAAATCGTCACAGGAACTTGGAATCCCCTTTAAAGTAAGTACATTTAACGTTTTGTTACAATCGTCATGTATTATTATTTAATATTTTAATTTAAAATATAGAGCACTTAAATAAATCCCAACTTACATAATAACCTCCAAGTTTGGGGGGAAAACTACTAAGTTGAATGGTTATTGCCACGGGCGGCGTTTCATAAAGCTTTCCGACTGGTCGACAGTCACATGACTGAATGCTTAACTTTGAATAAGGTATTATAAATCTTTAGTTTTTATAATAAAAAATGTGGATATCATTTTCAAAAGCTGTCACATAGATAGTGATAGACACCCCACACAGGTTATAAGTATTTTTTTAATGTCTATGCCTATGCTATACGTAACAACCTAACCGTAAACTACCGGAATGAAAAGTAGCAAATGTCCTACTAACCAGGGAAATGATCAAAAAGACAGGCAGACCGCCATAGACAGAGCTACTTTCATTTTTTATAGTATGGTGCACGAAGGTATGAAGTAGCGATCAAAATGGATAACTTTGAGTGATAGCAACGAACCGACAAATAAAATATATTTGCTCAGATATTTCGAACAGGCTTCTAATATTTATATTCGACCGGCTGATAACAATGAAATGTTTTGAAACAAAATTGATTAATAGGACATGAGCCATACATCATTTTAACATGACCTTGTTAGACTGAAGTTCGGATGTGTTCCGAAATGTTATGCTCGCATCCAAATTAGGAAGATAATAAACTTGGAAGTTGGAACAAGTTAACAACGGTCGATCTTTGGGTTAGGTAGGTACCCGTAACTTGTACTCGTAGTGATTCCTAGAGATTATTAAAACTAGATCCCATGTCATGTACCATGTCCTGTTTGTATATCATAGCCATTTTTTTATTCCGAGACTGAATTAGGATTTTAAAAAAACAGTCTACGTATATAACTGGCTGGGAAGTCCAATGACAGGTCTTAAAAAATGATATCGAGTTTCTTTAAGGTGGAAGCGATAGGGTGATCCGCGATATTCAAATTTCCTTACGTTTTTGCAATTTGCCGGTCAGTGTCAGGTTTTATGTTGAATAAAATATGATACGCGGCCATAAAGCGTACATATTTACATAATTGTAGTCATTAAAATCATCAATACAACCCCTTTAAGTTCATTTAATCCCAATGAATGACAATTTCATTAAAAAGTCATTCTATGGGGTTAAATAAATTAAAAGCGATCGTACTGATGACTAGTTAGCGCTTTGTGCACGAGTCCGACTCGCACTTGGCCTGGTTTTTTATTTGCGATGGGTTTGCTCTGAACTCTAGTCGCGGTCAGAGATAGCATAGACAAAGTCTAGTGTGTCTATTATGCGCTTTCTTTTTTGCGATGGGTTTTGCTCTGGACTCTAGTCTAGGTCATAGATAACAGAGACAAAGTCTTGTGTGTCGATTATGAATAATAGACACATTAGACCCCTTTCCCTTACACGTGCCTAACTGAGACAACTACCTACATTCCCTGTACCCTTTATTGTCCCCAAAACAGTTCAAAACAAATCTAACATCATTTATATGAACATATAATGCACAGACCTACTGTAATTAAATATTAATATAAGCCTGAAGCAGTAAATCCATTAATGAAAGACAATTAAGTTTCCGTCACAATTTAAGCGGAGTTCTCAATAAACCGTGTCCTGCTAGTCGAGCATTTCTTCTCTGAGGAAAATTAATCACGAAGCCTCTTGTGAAAGTAGGTACTGAGATTTATATTTTCTGAATCATCTTCAAACTTAATTAAGTTATCTATTATAGGCTTTCTATTTGGTACATTGTTTCATTTACGAATTCCAGAAAAAGAACAACTCCGACTGGGGAACACGTACCTACCTACAGTGAAGGGTTTCGTAGTCTAGCTGGCCCTACCAAAAATATTTTAGCAAACCCCGAGATACGGAACCCTAAAAACACAAAGAAATGCCAAGTAAGTACATGAGACGAGCTATTTATCGAAATCTCTTTCATTTCTAGTGATACTTCAAATCAATGTCTATTATTATACAGCTTTAATACAGACACATTAAAGTTGAAGTTAGTGTTGTGTATTTTGAGTTAGTAATTGGAAATATCTGACATTACAGGGGTGATGTTATGTTAAATGGGAATGTGAAATGAAATTCCCGAAAGATTAGGCAGAGCTGTACCTAATAAGATACCCCCAATAAGCAAGTAATGTTTAAATTGAATGTAATTGGGCGCGAGCCTATTGCCACTAACCGGGCACAAATCTTGACTCCGTGGCTGCTACTGAGAAATTCCTGATGGCAAATCCAAAAAACACTTATCCCCGACCTAGAATTCGAATATAGGAGTTCAACAGTAGCGCTTATGACCACTAAGCCAACGAGGTTTACCATAATTGGGGAATTAACGAGGTAAGTGCCTATAACCGACAGGACTAAATTAGAATTATCTCAATGAAACAGCCAAAGTAGAAATAATCTCTCAAAAATATTTATAGGAAAGATTATTAATACGTTAGGCTTCTACCTACTACACAGTATCTACCTTTGGCAAAAAATATGTTTTAAAAGTAATATGATCTATTTTTATGTAGTATCTCTAAGAAGCTTTACAATGTTGAATAAACTCTTGAAAGTTGTTTGATGTTAAAAATAAATGCTTACCTAAAAATTATAAGGGTTTTTGTTTTTACTTCATAAAGAAATAGTTCAAAAATAGTCTAATGATTTTTCTTCAAATGTCCAGAATATTTGCCGGAAAGCCTATTTATGGATCGGGTAACCCCGGGAATAGCTGTTTTTTCACGCTTTCATGGTTCGTTCCATAGTATAGTAGGAAAAAGTTGTTTATTATGTTGAACATAATCAACCCTACAGAGGTTTAGGGGTTAACTCAAGCTATAATTGTATACTCATCATATTGTTATACTCATCTGATACTAGAGGAGAACTGTGTTGATACAAACTGCAATCTGTCATCCAATTTAAGTGCAATGAATCTGCATGCGAGTACAACATGTTTACTAAATAGACTTACTCGCATCGGGGCCATTCGGGCTTCATCTGAATGATGGCAGGCCCTGATACCCCGATAGGCACAATAAATCGACTGTCACTTGAATCAATGAAATTGCTACACAGATGTACCTACCAATAGAAGAAGCAGTGTGCGTTTAATTAATGACTACCTACACCTTCGTAAAAAAACATTATTTTGGTTAAAAGTTTCCATCGGTTAGTGATGGGGTGATTGAATTATTCGGCTACAAAATTTTATTGAAATTGTCATATTTTAGATACCAAGAATTTTAAAATCTTTGCATGAATAGCTAACCCAGGCAGAGTAACGTTGCAGCACGACAGTGAAGAGCTTATAAGAACAATTAAGACTATTGGGCTTTAGAGTATTCCTTAAAACTCGTTCTTCAGGTCCCACACAAAACGAAGCTAAGCAATAGTCTTGGGGAAAATCCAAGAGATAGCCTGTGCGCGTCAGATGACAGATAAATTAGAGATTTGGACCGTAAGCTTAAAGCTTAATGTTGATTCCTCGGGGACTGTCAGAGGCGATTTATTAGCAGGCTCATTTTACGAACAAAAGAAATACTGAAATCAATCCAATACTACATCTTTTACCAGAAATGCCAGTATGCGACAGTTATGTAATCTAAGTAATCCCATTCATGTTTATTTTTTGGTAGGTCTAGAGGGAGTTTTTGGTCAACTGGACCCACTCAAAATGGACCCGAGAGATCACTCAACCAAGTCACATTTTGAATCGGTCAACTGGACCCACAGTCTAATTTTTTTATAATTAGTACAGTCACGGTACAGTTCAACTTCAAGCCCCTGGGTAGGAAGATGAACTTATTATATTGATATAAAGAGTGTCGATGGGTATCAATATGTTCATATTAAAGCACATACAGTTAAAAGATTTTGGATGTACCTCCATATACAGAGGGTTGTCTGATTGCGATCCTTAAAGAGGCCATACTTTACTTGAAGAGATTTAGAACACCTTTTAGGGCGCTTTATCTTTCGGACGATAGATAAGTCAGATAGGCGTTTAAAAGGCTTAGCGGGACTTTTTAGTCCACTGAACGGGTCGTCTGGTAGTGGACGTAAATAAATTGATATGCAATCATGACCCAGCCTGAAGAAGTGTTTTTAAAGACAAAGTGGCTGAGATAGGTAATATGAAAATAAAGAGCGTTAGACTGACTGACCATATAGACGACAATATAAAAAAAGCTTGTAATGAAGAGCGTTACACTCTGGTTTTTATATTTCTATGGTTATTCTGATTAACCGGGTAGTTATAATTTGTACAGAGACAGACTAATTTTCCTTAGGCTACGTTTGCACTGACAGATGTCTTGCTTAACGCCTAGAGTCTAGCAAGTCGCCTGTTGACTACTCACTAGGCGAAGTTAAGCGTTCTAGAATTTTCGCATCCGGCCGAACTGCAAGCTGGCGCCTTCGCTAGCAAGTAACCAGTACTGTTTACGTGCAAGTGTGATGAAAAAGCATTAGTTATCCCTTTTCACCAGCAGGCTATGAACAAGTAACTGGTTTCTCACTGTCTGTATTTAATTCATGTGGGAATATAAGCACCAATACCAGTTACACGTTATTACTCGTGTTGGGGCTTATATTCCCCCGTGTTTTTTTTTACGTAGGAGTATTGAAAAAAATAAACATTACATAACCTCACGCCTGTAATTTTCATATCATCCGCGAAACACAACAATTTTGACGAAATCAGGCTAGAGTCGATGAAAAGTAATGGGCCGAGCAATGAACCCTGAGGGACTCCACTGGGAATTGGCTCCGAGCCTTAAATATAATACGACTGCTTTATAGGGTTCCGTAGCCAAATGGCAAAAAACGAAACCGTCCGGCCGACCGGATTCGTCATGTCTGTCGTCCGTATGTCACAGCCACTTTTTTCCGAAACTATAAGAACTTTACTGTTGAAACTTGGTAAGTAGATGTATTCTGTAAACCGCATTAAGATTTTCACACAAAAATATAAAAAAAACAATAAATTTTTGGGGTTCCCCATACATAGAACCGAAACCCAAATTATTTTTTTTCATCAAACCCATACGTGTGGGGTATCTATGAATAGGTCTTTAAAAATGATATTGAGGTTTCTAATATCATTTTTTTTTCTAAATTTAATAGTTTGCGCGAGATACACTTCCAAAGTGGTAAAATGTGTGTCCCCCCCTCTAATTTCTAAAGAAAGAGGAGGAAAATTCTGAAAATATTTAGGATTGTAGAACGTAAAAAAAACTATTAACAAAAATTGGTTTCAATTCAGATTCAGATAGCTTTATTTGCTCAAACATGTGTGTACATACAATTCTTTTATAAAAATGATGCATGCAAGGTGTTATAAGTACATGGACTTGTTTACCATATTGACATGGTGTGCAAATATTAATAAAAGTTTGCAATTTTTAAATAAACAAACAGAATAATAACAACATTCATTAAATTTTACAATATTGACATAAGTAGATAAATTAAACTAAATTGACTGATTACATAACTTGTTCATATAGAAAAATAGATAGAGTGACATACAAAATTGTCAAATATACAATTATCAAAAAAATAAAAAAATACAATAAGATATGATGTTTAGTTTTTGACATATGGGACTTTTTCATCAAACTGCAGCAGTAACTTTGATTTTCATTAACACTCTATGAAAAACAAATTTAGTTTTGCGGTTGACTGGAAGTTTACTAGTGAATGACCGTTCAAAATATTGTTATTATATTGTTTGGGGCTATGGAACCCTGTGTGCGAGTAAGACTCGCACTTGGCCGGTTTTTTTTTTTATACGGCATACCCGCCGCAGTATTCCCAAACCACTGTAACTCCTGTAAGGCAGAATCAACGTTGGCGACCAAGTGTCAAGCACGGCTTCTGTACTAACCGTCCTATACGCTTTGCATAAGAAAATCAAAGCCAAACGCTGGCTTTGCAGCAAATTACGCCGGACCGCCCCTTTAACGCCCCATCGGCCCAAACAGGTGCCCCGTAACACATACACCCCAAGTAAGTAACCCCATAGATAGTCTTTAAATTTAGAAATGCTGTCATTTATGTGGGGTCTGTACCCCACGTAGATTTGGATTTTCTCGTTAAGGCATAAAACTTCTTTTTAGCTTTTTCGCCGAGTTATTCAATGATCTAGGAATGAAAAAATTCCAAACCAAGGTAGCATAAGAATTGCTTTCTTTTTACAGGAAAGTTCAAAAATTTTATACTAGGCCCTGATCTAAGATTATCTTTTAACATAAGTTGATAAGTCTTTTGCGGTGCAATGATCAGATGGTTTCGATCGCCCAAATATTAAACGTAGGCAAGTGTCAGCCAAATTCTCGAGTCCAGCCTGAGTACTCGACTGAATGAACAGCAGGCCGTCGTCCGCGTAAACGGTTAACGAACAACCGTATGGAAGTGGGATCGCGAGGAAATCATCGAAGCGTAAATTCCATAAATACGGACTGATAACCGAGCTCTGAGGACATCACATGGTAAGGGACTTCGGCATAGAATAATGTCCGAGTTTGAGTTTGGTAGAATCATTAAAAAGTATGAGGAAACAAGATTATATATGTCAGAATTTTAGCAATATTTTAGTTGCAGTTCAAACCTAATATGACACATTTGACAGTAGCATTACATTAATAAATTATTCGTATTTTGTACAGGTACTTGAATGGCATGCCCCATTCCACTCAATATAAGGAAAGTGGGCACAATATCCTCAATAGCATAGGATGACCTATAAAAGACGTCATGTTCATATTGTTATATTTGGAAATACAAGTTAGGAAAGGAACACGAAAACCATACACCCACATGATTTTATGAATGAAAATATACTACCGAACATTACATGGGCTGAACAAGAAAATGAGAAAAAAAACACACGGTGAAAATAAGTTTTCACCGTGTGTTTTTTTTTGCATTGTAGAGTTACTCTATGTACAGAGTGTAAATTATTTCTGCAAGATTTCAACTAAAAGTAACAAATGGTTTTGACTGACTTCTACCATGACCTTCAAAGTCCTTGAGAAGTCTTCTAAAAGAACTTGTAAGTTCAATTGATTGTCTTTCTATGACTGGTGAAAGTTGTAGAAATAAGGAGGTCGGTGACTTTTAGATTAAGTTTTTTTTTTTATTACACTTGAAGTCAATTTAAAAAAATATTGTGTTCCTGAAGGCTTTGGTAGATGAGGTAGGTATACGGTAACAAAAGGGTCAGATATAACCCTCTGTTCGCCCCAAACGGAGGGTATCCATGAAGACCTTCTGACCGTATCAGAAAAAGGCGGTAGGTACTTACATACCTATGAATGGCAGGTTTGTACCTAGGTTTTTACTAAGTTCACAGGTCAAAACTATCCCCCCAGTAATAAAAATTTATATGTTGTTTTTTAATATCAAATACATACGAGTTCATGGAACCTGACTGTGCAACCAAATATCCTGTTATTACGCGTACAATTAGTCAATTAATTGTTTACTCGATTTCTGTTGAATCACAATCACATAACTCATTACAATAGCATGGTGGCCGATTCTCGGCGCCGCATGAATAATTGGGTTTAAATCCGTTTGGGTTTTGTCTCGGGATTAGTTAAATTAAACAGGTGACATGAGTGGAAGAGCTGAGTAAGCCCATGTTTGGAGGAGTTTTTTTCGCCACATTATCATTTCGGGCTAGTATTCCAAACACTCGGTTAAATTCCGAGGGTTGAAAATCGCGGATAAAAAACCCGCACGAATGTGGGGTAAGGCTGACTTTCCATCGTGGCTGTGCGAAGAACTGAAACGAGGAGTAAGGAAACGAAACCTTGCTTAAGAGGGAAGCGCCAGATAGCCAGCGAAACTATTTTTTTTTACGTATTTTGCAATTAAAAGGTCAATATCAGGGGTATGTTGTTTGTAAAATGATTCACGGCCGTAACAAATATGGCTTTACAAATATTATTTATTTGTTATAATCAATAAAACCCTATTAAATTCATTAAATCCTATTTAATGACTATATCATGAAAAATTCAATACAGTCAAGAAAATTAGAATTTCGCTTACTCAGGCGCATCCACGTAAACGCAAATCTGTTGGAAAATGATGTGCATGTGCACGAGGAATGCGAACAAGTAGGACAGTTTCAGATTTGGAGCAAAGAAACACATGGTCTCATCTAAGCTCCGCGTTCTATATTCACAGGTTACCCGAAGCAAGGAAAACCTGTTCAGGTGGTGGTTCACGGATGACTCTGCCCTGGAGTGTAAATGTGGTGTTGCCCCACAAACGACGGGACACTTGGTATCGTGTCCTGCTAGTCCTGTTGTTTGCACATCACAGGAGCTGATGGACGCTACTGAAAGTGCCAAACTTGTCGCCAAATTTTGTGCTGACTCAATTTGAATTGTCATCGACACACCAAGAAGATCACACTCTGAAATAAAATCTTAGATAATAAATTATTCCACCTGCACCTGCTAAAAATATTGATAGATACCGTATGTGGAATACCTCATGTACCATTCACTCAGGTGCCATTTAAACGGGTGCCCAATGTGGAATATCTCTCCGCTTCCTCGCACAGCCTTAGTGGGAAGCCAACCTTACACACAGAATAACAGAACATTATCATCCTGAAAACATTTTTTTTTTTTTAATATTCAGTGAACGTTCAGTAGGGACCTATAAACATGTCCGATATGTTTTATGCGTGGTGGTGTGATAAATAACGGGAAGTAATTATGTTTTTTAGATTAACTATCTGAAAAAAGGAGATCATTGGCTTTAGGGTAGTTTATTAAACTCATATTAGTATAACTAGTCGGTAACTTTAACTTATCGGACTTAGGGTAAAATAGAATAGTTTTAATCCTTGTTGATCTAATTATAGGTCTCAATTGTCAAATCTTAAAGGGTATTCTTAGATTTAACGAGACGGTAAGTTATGTAAATTGAATCTGTGCCCGGTGACTGTCCATGGGTCTTAAAAAAGTGAAATGGGTCTTAGAAAGGTTATTATTTATTTGTGCACACTTTTAACTAAACACCTTTATCAACCCTTCCAGCGAAAACATAACATCAAGCCTGTAATCCCGAAGGGTTAGGTAGAGAGTACAGGTTAATAGAGCCTATCGTCATCAACCGGGCATAAATCCAGAATCCGTGGTTTCTACTCAAACATTCCTTATGGAAAACCCCAATAACACTTTGCTCCACCCGCGAATCGAACCTAGGACCTCTTGCTTTTGCTCAGCAGTCGTGCTCGCGACCACTAGACTACCGAGGTAGTTCAGTGAACACAAGCCTGATATAATGTTATAACCTTGTAAGTTCTTCACCCACTCAAAGAAGTTCAAGGTTTCAAGGTTCAAGTACCTACAGGGCTGTTTCAATAAATAACAATATTCGTTACCCGCAATTCCATATCCCAAATTCGATCTGGGCCGGTATTGGTACTATCAGGTGTAAAAAAAACCCTTAACGAAGCTAAAAGGCACTTGTTTTCGCCGTCCTGGCAACCTTTTAGTTACAGAGATATTGGACGTCAAAGTTCCGACTTTTTCACAAGGTTTTTTTTTTTAATTCAAACGTTTTTAACTTAGCACAATATTTTGAGTACGTTACATTGGGGTGCCTACCTTTTGATATAATAACAAAAGTTCTAATGATCATTTGACCTATTTTCATTTGATATAATTTTTGATTAGTATAACGATGAAATGACATAATGAATTATTGATATAATTTCAGTTTACCTAATTTTATATGGTCTTATAAACATTTTCTATAATGCACATTTGAACTAATATTCAGCCGCGGCAGCGGCCGTCGTGCGCCAGATCCCCCCTATTGTGGGTGAACCAACTGGGTTAGGTTAGGTTAGAACAATGCCCATTAGCGCGCGAAGGCGAGAGAGCAAAGCGAGCGTGCCGCGGCAGCGGCCGCCGAGCGCCAGATCCCCCCTATTGTGGGTGAACCATCTGGGTTAGGTTAGGTTAGAACCATGCCCATTACAGATCCCTTCTATTGTTGGTGAATCATTTGGGTTAGATGAGGTTATAACAGTATGATGTTTTCTGATATTTATATATTCACTACAAAATTTAGGCAGAAAATTTGTAAATATGAAAATTAGGTCAAATGAAAATTAGATTAAATGAACGGTATACTAAATGTTTTTAGAGCAAAAGAAGTTTGTATGAAATGTAATATTAGATCACATGAAATTAGGTTATTTGTTTTTATAGCATATGAAAATTATATCATGTGAACGTTATTTCAAGTGAAAATATATTATCTGTTATTATAGCATATATTACACACCCACCACACACCACACACCCACATTGAGAAGTACCGTAAACGATTGTTCAATCCAAAAAAAAAGTAGTTGCCCAGCAATAGATTTGGGGAGAGTTACTTAGTTTGATGGTTCGTTTACACCTTGTTTATTACGTTGTTAGTGAAGCGTACGCTTTGGTCGTATTCCTGGTAATAGTCCCTTTAGCTGGGCACCCATTGGAAAACTCAATTTATAACTATACGAGCCCGTAACTATACGAGGCATCGCAACGTGTACTCTCGCTCAGTCATCAATGAAATTCGAATACAAAGCCACAAGTATGTAACCTCCGATGTTGTCATATTTTTTCCTTTCAAGTGGATATGTTTGGCAAAAGACTGATAACAGTAATAACGCTCATTGAACGGAAATTTCCAATTGGGTGTAAATACCACAAAAGATCAACAAGAAGAAACAATTTTTTTACAAGGGGTTTTGTGCGTCTTGTGCTTTGTGACAAATTTGTAGAAAATATATATATATATATTAGGTCTTTACCTATGAAATTGCCGTTTTGTTTGAAAAAAGTTAAAGTATTTTTTTTTTCGAGCTTATTTATTTCTTTTATTCAAAGTAATCACCCCTGCAATCAATGCATCTTTGCCAACGCTGTGGCAGTTTATGGATGCCCTTCTTGAAAAAATCTGCTGGACGGGAGACAACAAACTCTTCAAAGGCGTTTTGTACTGCCTCTTGGGAATTGAACTTTTTTTATTTAAAATTTTCCCGCTAAAAAGTTGTCCAAATTTTGGAAAAAGTAATAGTCGGAAGGCGCAAGATCTGGTGAGTATGGCGGATGAGGGAGAGCTTCCAAACCCAACTCATGCAGCTTAGAGACGGTCTGTTGTGCAGTATGGGGCCGCGCGTTGTCGTGAAGTAGCAGTGGAGACGACCGATTGACCAAAGCTGGTTGCAGACGTGCGAGTTTCGCCATCATTGTGGTCAGTGCTTCAATGTACACATCTGCAGTAATGCTCTCGCCGTTTTGTAAAAAGCTATGATGAATCACACCAGCACTAGACCATCAAACTGTGACCATCACCTTTCTAGGGGTCATTTTTCGTTTTGCACATTGCTTTGGTACCGAACCAGGATCTAACCAACTTGCTGAGCGCTTTCGATTGTCAAAAAGAATCCATTTTTCGTCGCACGTAACAATTCGGTTCAAAATTCCTTCATTTCTGTGCCTGTTAAGCAGCGCAAAGCAAGTCTCGACGCGTACGTTGCGCTGGCGATCGTTAAGTTCGTGGGGCACCCATCTATCAAGCTTTTTTATCTTGCCAATCTGTCGCAAATGGACCAATATTGTTTTAATGCTAACATCAAAAGCAGCTGCCAGCTCAGCTGTAGATTGAGTTTCATCAGCTTCAACAATCACCTTTAATTCATCATTGTTGACCAAAGTTTCCGGACGACCACGAGGTTCATTTTTCAAGTCAAAATTCCCAGAACGGAATCGAGCAAACCAATAACGGGTTGTGCGTTCGTTTGTACAGTTCTCTCCGTAAACGTCGTTGATGTTACGGGTCGTTTGTGCCGCGTTGGTACCACGACGGAACTCATATTCCATAATTACACGAAATTTCAAAGTATCCATTATGAGGAAAAATGTTGAAATGTAATGAAAATACAACGCTAATCAATAAACAAAAGACTGATTTTGTAAATAGAATGTCATATTTTTAAAACAAAATTAATTTGAATTTAGAACTCATAGCCAATCAAAACTTTTTTTTGTTTGAAAAAGTCTGTACTGCAATACGGCAATTTCATAGGTAAAGACCTATTATTTACGTATTTTTATTATGTAATGAAATTAAAAAAACTGTATAAGGTGGCGACTTTACGGCCATGTTCAAGGCTTTAGAGCTTAGCGTTGACTGGGGAGTCGTTGTCAATGAGTCTCTCGGCATGTCGCACAACAGCTAGCCCTTTCAACGACGCCTGTAGCTGGCACTTAGCTGATCCAGCCTAAAGGTGCGAACGTACTCCATGCACGGTTGAACTTTATGATGTACCCATTACCATGGCATATAATCAATTTTGCTCTGTGCCTTTTGTACCATTGTAGATGTTGCTCGTGCTATTAAGCATGTCATCCATAACACTATGTGACCTTTAAATTATACAAGGTGTTGTTTTGCGTCCTCGTTAAAATTTAGGAGGTTGTCACAAAATACATAAATAATCAATTAAAATTACGGTACCTAGTTAATTATTAATAAACGCTGATTTCTTTGGTTGTTTATGTTTGTCAGTATTTCAGAATAACCCCCTTGACGTGGTTTCGGGAATAAAAAAAAGTCGAATAAACGTTTTAGATTGTTTCTATGTATGGAAGCGCAGTTATAGGGCAAAAATCAGACGGCCCGCGTTTAAAACACTGGTGGTTCACACTTACCGATTTACGTAAATAAGAAAAAAAAACCTACTCATTTTATTCCTACCATTTTAATTGATTCGGGACGAGAATCATTGGCATTGTTACCTCCTTGAATTAGATGAGGATGCAAAACAACACCTTGTATATAACACCAAATTTGGCGCGTAAGACGTATGCGTCGAGTGCGACTCGTTTGCTCTGTTCCCGGATAATTATGATCTGGATCTCTTCCAAGTTCGAGTGAATCGGTTTATTCTAGGCAAGCGTGCTCCAGCCTAAGCCCCATCATCGCTTCACATCAGGCGGGTTGCGACGAAACACAAGCTTTAAGTGTACAAAAAAAAATGAAATATGTCTAGTTACAAAATTTCAAATAATTGTAACAATGTCTGTGTGGATTGCCACAACATGCTTGATTGGCTGACGGATTGAATATGCTTCCAGAATTATTATTATTTGGTTGATGTAATTATGATAACATTTGCTGGCATTCAGGACCATCCCATTCGCCTCACACCATCTTTGTATTGGGTCTAGATCGGATTGGAGTAGGACAATGTCTTCTTGGGTTATGATCTGGCGATAGATTTTAAGGTCGTCGGCAAATAGGGAACATTGGCTATATTTTATGCAATCTAGTATGTCATTAATGAACATAATAAAGAGTATTGGCCCGTTATGTGATCCTTGGGGCACACCGGAGGTAGCAATATACTCCGGAGTCCGGAGATAAATAGCCATTTACCACTACCCTTTGTGTTCGCCTGCTAAGATGTGATCTGAACCACGCCAACAGGGGACCGTGTATGCCATGGCCCTGTAATTTCAGCAGAAGGATTAACAACACACTACTCCACTACACTACGCCACTGTGACACTTAGCCCTCGCAGCAGGGTTGTCAGCAGATAGGTAGGTAGGGGTTTTATAAATAATAAGATGTGGATGACGAAGACCACTTATTATTTATTTGCCTGAATACTTCCGTGGCCGCCTCACGTCCTGATTACAGAGGGTAGGTAGTAAAAGGCCTGAACCGTCTCCAAGGCGATGTTAGTCCGTCAGCTTTTGCCTGCAACCAACGGCTCCAGCTCCAGGTTCTGTATCTTGCAGGTAGGTTCAGCACAGGTAGGTATGCGAACGTCTGCAGCAGAGAATCCTCCCAAGCGTTCACGACGCCGGAACCCTGAAGTGACGAAAAATTGAAGGTAGACTAGAATCCTGGAAGTCCAGACAGAAATGGAAGCGTAAGCAAGCTGTCGGAACCACGTTTCGTAGGTCCAAAGGTCACAGTGTCCCAGATAGGAAGATAGGAAGAAATACAGCAGCAAAATAGTTTAAAAGAAGTTAACGCAAACTTACAAAATGTTCATGAAAAGTTAACAAAAAATAACCTAACCTAACCCAATTGCCCGGCTACAAGTAGGGAATTATTCATACTTTCATCTTGTATAGTAATAAGGAACTGCATGTTCTGTTATGTCAAAACTTAACCTTTCTTTGTTGTTAACTTTTCAAAAGAATCATTTGAAACGACGACGCAATACTGTACAATGTTTGTTCATAACTAAACAAAATAACTTTGTTGAGATTCTCAGTTACCTACGGCAGTAAAAGTTTTCTTACAAATTCACAGATTTTCTTCGAAATTCTTCGTGCAAGGACAAAATGTTTGCAAATGTTCTTCAATCTGTTTCCTAATATCATTAATTAAGTCCTTCGTTTCCATATTTTGGTAACGTTAATTATGATCATTTAAAATGTAAAGTTTACATAAATGTCAATCATGTTTACATACATCCGCGCTTCCTCTCATTATTAATAATAATCTTACAAGCATGAAATATGATCGCAAGAAAACTGACTTCGGGATTAAATCAGGAAAATGGGCAGCCGTATACATAACTGTGTAAGTATCACTGAGGAGGCAATATTCCCGAAGGGTCGTACATTATGGGGACGTCTATGGGGTCATCCATTTATGAAGTGATATACGAAACTAGTTTTTCAGTAAGGATGACGTCCACTAATGATGTTGACGGGGATGTTGACCGAAGCAGCGTTGATTGAGCAGTGGTTTAACGTTCCAATTAAGAGAGACAATTAGCTCGTATCTAACGAACGTCTGGCTCTTGACGATGGATTTCTGGTGAATCTACATTTAGAGAACCGACTGTTATTCTTATTCTCGGGTTGTTTTAGTAAAGTCATCATCAACTGCTAAGCCTTTTCCCAACTACGTTAAGGTCGACTTCTAGTCTAACCGGATACAGCTGAATACCAGTATTTTGCATGGAACGACCGCCTGCCTGACCTCCATATAACCCAGTTCGTACCAGGTGATACTATACCCCTTGGTACTGATTGTCAGACTTTCTGGCCAACTGTTACAGTCAAGTGATGAATTTGAAACGTCAAAAATTTTTAAACAGTTCCGACGAAAAGCGTCGTTACGTCGGAGGCCCGCTTTGTTTTGTGCTTGACTAAACGGTCTACTTAGCGGTCCCCTGGCGCTACGACGCCGTCGCTTGGATTAATTTATTTTTGGATTTTTAGAAGATTTTTGTGTCGGGAGTTTAATAATTTTTTATCAAATTTCGAATCGATCAGACCTGTGGAAGTTGTTAATATCCCTTCATCAACTAGAAAAGAGGTAATGATCTTCAAACGGCTAAGCAGATTTTCGCGAAACATAGCTAAGAACACTCTCGATTAAAACATCTTTTATCAAAATCGTTAATCCGTTTATGAGCTACGAAGCCACAGACAGATACACAGATAGGTATACAGATCCACAGATACACACGTCAAATTAATAAAACCCCTCTTTTTTGGTCGGGGGTTAAAAATAGTTGACCAATGGGACCTTTTGATATACGTATTTGAAAGGCAAAACAGGACAGGGCCACAAAAGCTGACGGAACATTATCAAATTGTTACTGATTTGAGATCAAAATGAAAACGCGTTTGACTCCAGGGTTAGGAAATTGCCTGTGATAAGGTATGGAGATCCTGCGTTTGTTTATTCAAGTAATGAAGTGGACTTTGTCAAACAAAGGCTGATATTATGATTAATGAACACCAAGATGGGGATGACCGTGAGAAATCTGAAAAACGACTCAGGAATGAGCAACCTGTATACAACTCAATTGTATACAACAATTCTACTAGTCGGTAATAAAAGTATAATGACTTGCAGACTGTATCTTCAGCCATCGTTCGATTAAGTTCGCGGTATTAATTTTATCCCTATATTACAGCGGCATATTAATTAGTAAGCCCTAGGTTTTGTCTGATTGGCATTCCGATGTAGTAAATGTCGTTCGTCCTCTTAAAATATCGGGATCGTTATAGGGAAAATAATATGGTCAATCCTTTTATTTTTCCTCTCCCCTATCTATTTTATAAATCAAATATTTATTTAGTTCACCTTGTTCTGTGCGTGCATCCTTTTTGGATTGATTCTCGATATCTCTTCCTTATTACTTAAAAGTTAATACATAGGTAGGATAGGAACCAATAGCTTTGACTAGTCACATCGCTATGTACTTGCCTGGCTTCGAACATTAGCAGCGATACACGAAGTGCCAAAAATTTAGGTATTAGGTAAATATTATTTTAAACATGACCGTCTGTCTGCTTGCGCAGAAACAGAATTAGTTACAACAGAATCGAAAATAAACGAAACTACAAAACAGGTATCTGCTACCTGCGTTAGCGTAACAAACGTAAAACGATTCGTCACAGTGAGCGTACGTAGTGATATCACTACAATCATCCATCGAAATCGACCTGACCTTGGGATAATGTTAAATAAGCCTGCAATCGATTATAGTTAAATAGAATCGAATAGGAAACAGTGTCGAGATGGCCACAGCTTGTCGAATCTACAATGCAGCGAGTTAGTAAGATACACGACGAGAAAAGTGTTCGCGGGTTGTGTACCAATACCAACCGGCATTTTTAATGTGTTTAGTTGATAACCGCGGCCCGCGCGCGACGCTCGTGCCCACGCGCATCCCGCACGACCACCTCCACGCGCGCTGCACCTCTTATCACATACCAGTTTTATACGTGTTTTCACTCTGTCTTTCCCCAAAAAGTGGGTCCACTGACCAACAGTTACTTAGTGCATAAAGAACAAAATCGTCTCATAACGAGGCTACAATCGACTGACAACGTACAACCCGAAGGAAGACGGTCCATATATCACAAGAAACAGCGTTTACAATTGACTCAAGGTATATCAAATAACCATCTATTCTCTATTATGTACATAAATGCATTATGTATTGGAGACAAGGGACGCGTGCATCTCTGGAATATAAATGCGACTAACTTTTTAAGTATGTATTTATGCGAGTATAGAATGCGTATTCGGTAACAATAACAACACTCCCAATTTATTTCAAAGTCTCGACAAATATTCACAAAACAACAAACAGGCTCACTAAATGAGTTATCCAAGCGTGTGAGGTACGAAGTTTATATTTCTTTAGACATCATTTGTGCCGAGTTTAGAGACTTCGTCATGATTACAAAAAAATGGCAGGTAAGTCCGACGGCACTAAACACACTACTACTGCACGAAGCACATTAAGACCTTTTATAAACGGATATGGCAACTGCTTTATTTTAGAAAAGTACTTTGTTTTACTCAATTTTATCTAGATTCTCACAAATACGGGTACAGCTGAGTTATAGTCGTACCATGAATCATCATCTCCCTCTTATGATTGTGTTTTGTTCTCGATGCAATTTCATCTCCAAATGACGATGTAGAAAATCTCTGATAAAAATAATAGGTGTGTTTACGCAAAAGGCGCATTATGAAAAGATAATTCTAGTGAAACGTACAAAACCACAGTCATAAGCGATAGCGATAATGCCAACGCTAACGCAGGTGCCTCATTTGTTATGGAAACTCAAAAGTTGAGTTCAACTCTCGTGTGAAAAGATACAAGCGTGCAAGTTAATTAAGAACCATTTCCTTAGTTAATTAAAGTACCAACAACAATCAATAATTCAGTTCTATGATAAAGTTTGCTAACAATATCTTCTTCAATAAAGCACTCTAACATAATGAGCCTTAAACGGTGATTGCTGGGACTCGGGCTTCGTCCTGTGAGCCACTGAGTCGGTCCAGTGTGTGATGTTACCTAGATGTCAAACACTTCCATTTTTTGTTGGGGGATATGCCTCACGATCCGATGTTTTCGTTCACCTTTAATATATAAAACACTCTAATTTTATGTAAATATGCACTACTAACAATGCTCTCTAGAGTGCGAAAAATCAGGAACCACTTTTCCGCGGGCTCTTTATTTAAAATGCCCACACAAAGGGGTTCAACAAAAAGGTCACATATAGTCGGCTCAAACCTCATAACTTCAAAGATTACTTTGTACAAGGTTGGTTAAAATATTTACCATAAATATTCTTCATATTCCATCGTACGAGAATTTTGTAAACAGTTTTTGTCACATGGCACTTTTTCCTTCTATCTTTCCTTGAATGTACCCACATATATTGTATGGTTTGATGCCTCGTGTTTACTTGTGAATGGCCTCACCTACTTCAGTTACTGTGGTTAAATTTGAAACCACAACAGAGTCACATCTTACGCAGCAGTAAATATTAACAATTACTTTTTTATTTAAACCGCAATCCAGGATCTATAGTAAGTGCAATTCAAAACTACAAAATGTGTTACTAGACTTCTTAACATACGTCAAGACGTTGGTAACAACTGAAAACACTTTTTCACAAAAAAAAAAACTAATCGTGAGAAACGCATTAAAATCTGACACCAAAATTAGTACAGACTTCCGCCGGAGCCATTCAATACCACTTAGTATTTATGTGGTAAATATATTTATTAGGTACAGTCAAGTACTATTGATTACTGTAATTCATGGCGAAGTTTTGGCCCAACAAAATATAAAATACTGTCGTGCCAGCGACACGAAGAAGAACTACTGTAATCCGAGTGACTCGAAGCTCTTTTCTATGATTAGTTTCGACCTTGTCTTCTTACATACTTATGATAAGAGGACTTTTTTTTTAAGTTTTAGTGTATCTAAATATTGAACAGCAGGTCCGGATTCTAAGCAAAAAATCAAGGTTTTTGGTGTCACACTACTACTGACATGATTCTTATTCCCAAATGTGTAGACTCTACTGTATCCTTTATGCTAATACTTTTTTGTGTTTATATTTTTTGGCTTCGGTCGAGTTATCAAGGCCCATATATTTCCAATATAGGGCTCAACTGACTAGATTTACTGTTTGACTAAGTTCAAAATATGGTTATTTCGGTAAGCAACAAAGGTAATAAAATTTTACGGTTCATTTAGAACTCGTTGTGTAATATTAATTACGGGCTCGCGAGTAAACATTATTTCTCCGAAGTGGCAGTAATTAATGCTTAATCTGATAGTCCACAAATATTTAAGGCTTAAAAGCTTGAAAGGTAATGGGCAAAAAAATCTCACAATAATAAATCTCGATAAATATGAATAATATGGATGGATTTGTTTCACTTGGGTCTTTTTATCTTGTAGTGGTGCTGCAGATGCGCTTCTTCTGGGTATGACAGACCGGAAAACAAAATGAAAACAATATGAATGAGGACCTAATTAAGCTATTTCTACTTTCCACAACTGAGCGTAGCCAAAATATACCAACACAGATGTTTTTTTTTGGCATTTTCCGATTTTATTCTTATTCTTATTCTTTATTGCACACATAAAATTAAAAGATATACACACAAATAATATATAGCTAATGTACAACGGCGAGCTTAACCCAGAAATGGGTTTTCTTACAGCAAACCTTATTTATTTTTTTACCTGTTCTAGACATAAGTTTTGCATGTATGTATATGATGCCTATTTATATTGAATTTAAGATATTTTGCGTGGGCTAATAATGACAGAACTAAACCCAATATACAGAACAATTGATTTGTTTTACTAGTTTTGTTTTATTATTTATGTTTTGTTATTATTTTATAATACATTAAACTTAACGTAACTCATAATAAATGAAGTAGTGAAGGTACTCCTACATTTATTTTATATTTTACGGAAAGTTAGAACAATAAGAGTAACACAATAGTCAAGACCTACAAGTTGCCCATAGCTTAAGGTCTAGAACTTTCAAAAGGTAAGGTCAATGTGCCTACACAAAAGACTTTTCCTTTAAAAAATCTAAGTCTTAGTTTCTTTTTATAAACAATTCAATTAGCTTTTAGAACTCTAATGAAAAATCTAACCGGACAATAGACTCTATTTACTTATAAGAATTTCATTAATTTTAAAGACAGACATTGATTTTAAAGACATTAATATAATATATAACTATTAAGTAACATATAACTATTTAATATCTTCATCTAAGCGTGTCTATTTATCAAATTATAATTTCATAAAACCCAAATAGAACGTGACAACAATATATGAATATAAATGACCAAGCCAGACCTCAGTTTAGTAGAGTAAATATTTTCAGTTATTTATGAAGGTAGGTTATTAGAAGGGAAGTTGGAAAATTGGAAGGCCAAATAATAAAACGACTGCCACCGTCGTCATTACAATTTCCTTAGAAAATCAAAGCCATTACAACAGAACCCGTGTTATTAATTAATCGAATTCAGATTTTAGATTTATAACAACTTGGTTATTGTTTTCAGCGAAACTGGGTACTAGTTGTTTTTGGTATTACAAATCCTACTAAAAGGGAAAGTTACAAATTCATGTCGTAAATTAATTGTTATATTGTACTCCATTTGTTTAGTAAATTGTTTTCAACACTCGTAGTGTTGACTTACTTCAGTAGAGTTTCAGGAATTTTGAGTTTGTTCTGCGGAAGATATACTTTTTCTCCGGATAATTCATCATCATCATTTCAGCCCAAAAGACATCGTCTGCTGGACATAGGCCTCCCCCAAGTGTCGCCAAATTGACATTTTGGGGGGTTTTGCCATAATCGCCACGCTTGGCAGGCGGGTTGGCGATCGCAGTACGGTTGTTACAAAAGCACAGAGAACGCTGCTGCCCATTCTCTGGCAAATCCCTTAGTCGCCTCTTACGACACCCACGGGAAGATATGGGATGGTGTTATTCTTTACGTCCGGCACCATACAGAGCATCCGGATAATTATGTAGCCATATTTTAGTCGTTATTTCTACATAAGTCAATCTGAAAACACTCCATTCCATTTTCATTGATGGTACCGGATTTGCACGAATAATTACTAATATTTTGTCTCATACAAAAATAAATTGTCACAGAAATGCAAGGTTCTTGTGCATTTTGTGAAATGGAACTGTTTATACTGAATGTCTTGAGGCAAGTTAAACTTGAGTTTGTAACTGAGAAACAACTGAAGTGGGAATCTTGTACAACAACTATTTGTGACGTCAAACCAGAACTTGTGACCCAGAAATTGCTCTGTCAGTTTGTTTATACGCAGTCCTCTCGTCAAAGAGTTACTAGACTGGAACCGGAATTAGAACTTCTGAATACATTTATGTATGGGGGTGTTACTTTAGACTTGTTTTCTATGTATATTTGCTTCTCGGTTGCCAGTCTCTCATTCATATGTTCTCATAATTTATGCAAAATTTATTCAGTCTTGCAGACGCAAAAAGTAATCAACAGAGAGAAAAATATAAAAAAAGTGTTATACAATTTTGTTCTTTTGTTTAATAAATTCTTAACTAAATCAGGTTATCATAATGACCGAATCAGAATAAACAATGTAATCATTGTTTACAAAAGGATATTAAAAATGTTTGCGGCTGTTCCGATATCGTCCGAGGTATGGCTACAGTAAGTACGAGTACCTAATGTAGCGTAAATAAAAATAAAAGTGGTCACTGCTACATGTTAAAACGTATAATTTTGCTGTTATAAAAAAAAAACTAATACAATTTTTTATAAAAAAAATTTAAAAGGATCAAAAAAAGGAATTAAATAATGGACGACATGTAATATAATTTTATGTAAAGCAGCGAAATGGGTTGTTCAGAATTGTATAAAATCTGTAATTTTGAAAATTAAAACAAGGTGAGAAAGGGGTTGCAACACCTATTCAGCCCTAGGCGCGATCAAAATGTATCCGAGTTTAAATACTACACCGAAAAAAATACATTGCGCGACCTTTTGACACGAATATGGTTTAAATAAATTAAATGATTGTACAAAAAAAAAGAAACTATACTATTGCTAAAGATTAAAAAAAAGGATTAAAACAAAATTTGTTCCCTGAAGGTCCGGATCCTCGCTCGAAATCGGATCTTCGCTGTTGCTCCGGGTCTCAGGCGGCAAGCCTCGGAGCCAACCGCCAGTACGCGTCTCCCGACCCCTGGTCGGCCTTGAGTCGCGGCGCCGAAAGTATACGGGTCACTAGATCTTAGCTAGGATAAAAGTCCTAGAACCGATTCTGAGCGAATCTATGGTGAGAAAAAATACAGAAAAATTAACACCATGCTCCGAGAGAATCTTTTAAGCAGAAAAAAATTAAAATGTTCCAAATACATACCGGTTCTTAGTGAAATCACTTATAACCGACTATACAGTACAGCACTACAAAATTTATCTTTCTTAGGTCCTTTTTTTACTTTATCAATTAAATTACGAAACGGAATAATATGTCTGTTATTTCCAAAGATTCGTCGTCCATCTGAGAAAAATTTTCCTCTCTGTGACATCCATGGAATCGTCATCTTTTTAAATTTGAACCGAAGTAAGAAAAAGTAAATTGATTAGAAATGAGGTCGACTTACACGAACAGAATAGTTTTTAATCAGCCGAAAACAGCGTGATAATGCTGCAATACCCTCTTTCTAAGAAAAAAAGGACGTAAGTACGAGTGAGAAAGAAGAAAAAAACTGGATCAGGCAAAAACAAAAAACAGGCATCATATCTGAATCAAACGATATCGAAGTGCAACAGATACTGAATAAACACGGAGGCCACCACATCTAAACGTTATCCGCGCGAACTCGCGATATCTCAATTACATCTATGGAGAATATGAAAGAAAATAACGAAAACCTAAATCTAAATATATATTGTTCAGTTAGAGCCAAATTCTAACCTACCACATCCTTACAATTATGAAGAACAACCAGTGAACTTTAGATCTAAGTAAAACTAACCTAACTTAACATAAGACTTAACTATTACCTATCAACTATAAGAAAAAACTTGGGGATCCCCAAAAATAAATAACGTGAACACGTAAAGTCCAACCTCTAGTTATAGAAACTAAGACAAGTTGAACAAAAAAAACTAAGTTTAAGAAAGAAAACCTAAATTAATTAAGTCAAAGAAGAACTCAAGACAGAACTTAAATCAGAGAACTCAAGTCATAAAACTCAAGTTTAAATTCAAATTTAAAATTAAATGTTGAATGTCACGCCATCTGTGTTAAACTAAAAGAAACAAAATAACCTTAGAACACAAGTTGACATTACACAGAAATAAACAGATGTCACTATTAACAGATAATCTATGAAGTTTTTAATCTAATCGAAAAACTATGCAAAGAAATATTCCAAAGAGGAAAAAAGGATTAGAAAGCAAATGTCAATGTCAAAATGGAACAAAGAGAATTTAATCCAATTTATTTTAAGATATCTTTGATATGATATTGTCCGGAGTGGACTGAATCACAATCCTGTAGCAAATAGGTGGTCCTTGAAATGACTCTTATTACACGGCACTTAATAAAACGTGGAGCAAGCTTCCCAGAGAAAAAATCACCTCCAGAAGACTTGGAAAAATTCCTTCTCCATACAGTATCACCAACATTTAGAGTGACAGCTGATCGATTAGAATTATATGCACGAGAGTTACGGAGAAAAGCTAAAGAAAGATTATCAGCAACCTTTGCATAAACTTCGCTGAGAGAGGATAGGTTTGAAGCATGACGAGCCCGACTGTCTGCCAAATTAGAGCTTCGAGTCTGACTATTTACATGACTGCTATCCATAAGGACCTCTCTACCAAGCATAAGAAAGTTAGGCGTAAAACCAGTAGCTAGATTAACACAAGAATTGAGGTAAAGCTTCACTTTAGGTAACATTTTAGCCCAACTTCTTTGGTTTTCACCAACCAAAATACCTAAACATGTTATAACGCTTTGGTTGTATCGCTCAACCGTATTTGCTTGGGGTGTATAATATGGCGTAAAAGTAGGTGATTGAATATGGAAAGATCTGAGAAAATTAAGGAATTGATTACTACGAAAAACTGTAGCGTTGTCACAAAGAATAGTACGCGGAACCCCAAAATTAAAGAAAATTTCAGACTCTAACGCTTTTATAACAGAAAGAGCGTCAATCCTTTTCAGAGGAACTAACCAAACATATTTGGAAAAAACATCTACCATAGAAAGGATATATTTATAACCATAATAAGCGCAGGGCAACGGACCAATTATATCGATAGAAATCATCTGTAAGGGCAAGGAAACCTCTTTAGGGTAACACATCTGACCGCGAGGTTGTGTGTTCGAAATTTTATAGGCTTTACAAACCTCACATTGACTTAACGTCGAAGTAACGTCACGGAACATATTTGGCCAGTAGAACAACTCCCTAAGCTTTAGATACGTTTTAGTAACACCGGGATGTATCGAAGGAAATCTATTGTGAATTTCCCAAATAGCGTCTGGAACCTTTTCAGCTGGTAACACCACACGCCATGGTTCAGAAGATAAAGGACTAGAAACAGGCATGCGTCTCATAAGGATACCGTTATTTATAGCGTATGCTGGGAACATTTGTGGCGTATCTCGAGCACCTATATATATCTTCTTATACCAACGGTCATTAGTATGTTCAGGACCCTGGTCAAATGACACAGGATTAGCATGGATCCTGGAAAGAACATCGGGGACTATATGTTGCGAACCTTTACGATGCACAATATCAAAAGTATATTGGGAGATAATAGTAGCCCAACGAGCTAAACGACCAGATGGGTTGTTAAGAGAGAGGAGCCACTTAAGAGCCATATGGTCTGTTATGACAGAAAACTTCATACCATCTAAATAACATCGAAAATGTTTAATTGAATCCAAAACTGACAAGAGTTCACGCTCTGTAGTACTATAATTGCGTTCAGTTTGAGAGAATAAACGCGAATAATAGGCGATTGGATGTTCCACATCGTCTATTTTCTGTGTCAGTACCGAACCAAGACCAACAGCTGACGCATCACACTGCAGGATGAATGGCTTCGAGAAATCAGGACATGCCATAACAGGCGTATCAATTAGCGCTTGTTTCAACTGAGTGAAAGCTTGATCGGCTGCATCGTTCCAACTTATTGGATCATTACCCTTTCTCTTACCGATAAGGGCAGTAAGCGGAGCAATTATAGAAGAAAACCCTTTAACGAAACGCCTATAATAGGAACACATACCAATGAAACCGCGTAATGACTTAGCTGAAGTAGGAGTAGGATAATCTTTAATAGCATCAAGTTTGCCGGGATCGGTTTGAAGACCCTTTTCATTAACAATATAACCCAAATATTTTAGTTCGCTTTTACAAAACTCGCATTTTTTTAAATTTATAGTTAAGCCTGCTTCTTTAAGTCGAGCAAGCACCTTCCTGAGCAGCGCCATATGACTAGAGAAATCTTTAGACACGATTATCAAGTCGTCGACGTACCCAAAAATACAGTCGTCGCTGGTAGAAGTAAACTCGAAATTCACGATCATATCAGTAAGGCGTTGCATCTCCGAAGCAGCGTTCGTTAGACCAAAAGGCATCCTAACAAACTCAAAGAGACCACGTTGTGGAACAATAAACGCTGTTTTCTCACAACTTTCTCTATCAGCGAGTGGAATTTGCCAGAAAGCACTTCTAAAATCCAATGAGCTAATATATCTAGCACCACGAAGGTTGTCGAGGATATCGTGAATACGGGGAAGAGGATATGAATCTCTAACTGTCACACTATTCAGTTTTCTACTGTCGACACAAAACCGAACAGAACCATCTTTTTTTGTCACCATTACCACTGGACTAGCCCATGAAGAACGAGATGGACGAATAACACCCATACCTAACATTTTGTCAATCTCTTCATTGAGAATCTTCAACTTGACAGGGGATAAGGGATAATATCTTTGACGGATAGGGTAACCCGTAGTATTAATTTTATGGGACAACCAAGATGTTTTACCAAGACCAACTTTTTCCGAAGAGATAACTTCGTACTCTTTAATAACTTGTTGAAGACAAGCCTCTTGATCCGGCGATAGGATGTTACGAGGATGAATATAACGGACCTCGCTGACAGAGGAAACTTGAGGGGAAGAGTGCTGAACAGAAGGGATAAACATATTACCATCAATATTTTTATTAAAAGACTGACTAAAAATAGACGTCAAACCGAATTTATTCCAAAATTCGATACCTAAAATAACAGAAGATGACATCGAACTTGCAACTAAAAACTCATGAATAAAAGTTGTACCATTAAATTTAACTGGAAGGTACACAGAACCAAGAATATCAATCGGCGAATTATTAGCCGATATAACACGGGGACAAGCGTCTTTTGATGTCAAAGAAACACCAAGTTGCTGAATAAAATTATCGCTAACAAGCGACATCTGAGCACCAGAGTCGAGCAATGCTTTAACAACTCTACCACATAATAATACTTCTATAAACGGTCGGTTATCAAATGAATCTGAAGTAAACACTGGGGATACTGTACGGAAAGAAGCGTATCGCCAGTGGTTTATGCATTTTTTGGATTACATTTCGGACATTCCCTAGTAATAAATCCAGGAGTGCGACACTTAAAACAAATCATGCCTGTGATCTCTGGGCAAGAACGGTAAGAATGACCAACTTTGTTACATTTTAAACAAAGCTGAGACTGACTACAACCAGGACAAATCTGAGAGTTACTAGATGTTGGCTGATGGGAAGTTTTGTTCGGCCTAGGTTTTGGTGGGTTAAATACTTGAGAAGTCGACTGGTCGGCAACACAGTCGAGACTGGCTACCGCCTTTGAAGGTTTTAAAAAGGACTCGAAATGAGTAACGGCCTCGATTAAATTATTGACATCATGGAATTTTTGAATAGACAAGCAAGGAGTATACTTTGGCAACATGTTGTGAGTGATGATCTGCAACAACTCCGATTCTTCAATAGGCTTGCTCAGTTTAGCGTTTAAGTAAGAAACTTCGATAATAAATTCTCTTATTAACTGTTCCGGTTTCTGCTTGAGGTTACGGACCTCCTGGCTTGTCTTAAATTCAAAATCGGTCGTACCGAATGTCTGAAGAAAGGCATCTTTGATCACAGAAAAAGAAAGACCCGGTCGACGGATCGACCTAAAATATTGAAGTGCGACACCTGACAAAACTTCATGAAATCGCTTAACTAAATAACCATCGGACAAATTGTCGGCCTCCCTGCACTCCTCTAAACTCGTGAAAAATTCCCGTACGCAGGTCTTACCATCGAAAACAATCTTCCACTTAGTAAGAGAGAACTGCCTGGTAAATTGTAGGCATTCCTCAGATCTTATTGGGGAAGGAATGATACTCTGTGAAGAAGCGTGAGAAGGTCTTGGCGGAATAGGAGGAGGTGGTGGTCGCGAAATAATGGGACTAGCACGACGTGGAGTCTCAACAATAGGGAACCCCTCTTCTGACATGATGTAACTAGAATAGACCTAATAACGTATGAAAGAACAGACAAAAGGCGATTGAATCCTAGCGAAAAAATAGGCACGGCATGAACAGACGGATAAAAATAATCCAGCAACCTGCAGTCAGTAAACGCCAAGCTATTAAACAAAGATACAGGCTACATAACCGTTCATACTAAGCTTACCTTGAAAACCGACGCCTATAAATTCATACGTCACCATATATACTCTACGGGTTCTAACTACCGCTAGCTAAGGATATGGAATAAAAATCAGGAGACCTATCGTTATATTTGCTGCGATAAGTGGGTAAAATAAAAGACAGTTATGTGTTATATAGTTCACAAAATTATTTTTCCTTTAAAATAAATTACATTTAATGAAAAAATATATATATATGTCAAGGAAAAATGACAGCTTCACAGATCTGAACTGGTGGTAAAAATCCCAGAATACCTTTCTAGAATGAAAGAATATCCGTGTCCTGAAACAAATAAGCTTAAGAATCATTAGCTCCCGGAGGGAGTGACCATCCTCAATAAGGCAAAAAAGATTTTATGTAGAATCATTCAAATTTCAAAGTTATTAGGTAAAAAACACTTACTTTAGTTGTTCGGGCGCCATTTTTGTAGCGTAAATAAAAATAAAAGTGGTCACTGCTACATGTTAAAACGTATAATTTTGCTGTTATAAAAAAAAAACTAATACAATTTTTTATAAAAAAAATTTAAAAGGATCAAAAAAAGGAATTAAATAATGGACGACATGTAATATAATTTTATGTAAAGCAGCGAAATGGGTTGTTCAGAATTGTATAAAATCTGTAATTTTGAAAATTAAAACAAGGTGAGAAAGGGGTTGCAACACCTATTCAGCCCTAGGCGCGATCAAAATGTATCCGAGTTTAAATACTACACCGAAAAAAATACATTGCGCGACCTTTTGACACGAATATGGTTTAAATAAATTAAATGATTGTACAAAAAAAAAGAAACTATACTATTGCTAAAGATTAAAAAAAAGGATTAAAACAAAATTTGTTCCCTGAAGGTCCGGATCCTCGCTCGAAATCGGATCTTCGCTGTTGCTCCGGGTCTCAGGCGGCAAGCCTCGGAGCCAACCGCCAGTACGCGTCTCCCGACCCCTGGTCGGCCTTGAGTCGCGGCGCCGAAAGTATACGGGTCACTAGATCTTAGCTAGGATAAAAGTCCTAGAACCGATTCTGAGCGAATCTATGGTGAGAAAAAATACAGAAAAATTAACACCATGCTCCGAGAGAATCTTTTAAGCAGAAAAAAATTAAAATGTTCCAAATACATACCGGTTCTTAGTGAAATCACTTATAACCGACTATACAGTACAGCACTACAAAATTTATCTTTCTTAGGTCCTTTTTTTACTTTATCAATTAAATTACGAAACGGAATAATATGTCTGTTATTTCCAAAGATTCGTCGTCCATCTGAGAAAAATTTTCCTCTCTGTGACATCCATGGAATCGTCATCTTTTTAAATTTGAACCGAAGTAAGAAAAAGTAAATTGATTAGAAATGAGGTCGACTTACACGAACAGAATAGTTTTTAATCAGCCGAAAACAGCGTGATAATGCTGCACTAACTACTATTCTTTCCTGCTTTTATGAAGCATCATTCTTATGTGCACCCAGAAAGTTTCCTTTGTTTGCTCATACAAAGAATTTTCCTAGATAAATAAATGAAATAAGTCTACGATTCAATTCCATTCTCTATGAAATATCTCTTCGTAAAATATTGAATGTCTGAGATAATAATTCGTCTTTAGAATCGAGTTTATTGAATAGGATTAGCTAAAGTACCCTTTTCCGCTTTGCCAGATCCTTTATGCAACGAGATAAGCAGCGTTTAAGTAGAAGAAGCCAAACAATGGTGCCATGGTAAGGGATATATAATAAAGTGTAACAGATATACGTCCCTGTAAAAGCTAATCCGTTAAAAACACACGTTACTTTTCACATGATGATCATCTTCATATGTCGTAAACGCCTTCATGTAAACATTATCTTTCGAATGACTACCATGAAATTCATGAGAATTTTTCTAATCATAGCTAATTAGTTACATGGAAAAATGTCTTTCCCATACGGTCAACCTGAAAAAGCCGTCCACACCAAATTTCAGCCATGGCAGCCAAAGCCAAAAGCCAACGTAAATTACAGTATGACCACGGCGCTGCTCGTCAAGAAAAATGCATGGAAATGTCAAAGCGGGTACATTTATTTTAGTTCTGTGTTTTTCCGCCTGCAAAGTTAGCTCAGTGGGGTAGGTACCCAGCGACGCAAGAGATATAATGTATGCGCAGATACAGGTGCACTCCCTCTTCCGCCACTCTCATAATTCGATAGGACCTGAAAAATAGTTTGCATTTCAAGCATCACAATCAAATTAAAGTCATTAGAACATGCGACAAAGGAAGTTACTTAAAATTAAGTACTTTTACAAAAACCAGGATCCTGCTCGCCTCAGGGACGAACAACTTTTGTACGTGCAAACTTTTAAAAACGGATTTTAAGCGTAAAGCTGGGAAATCATGAAACTTTGTGTTGTTGTTTCTCATAGCCTTTTTTTAAATGTGATTTAATTATTATTTTCATGCTATTGTACCTCATTTCCTTAGCATTTAACAAATATGCAATGAGGCATTTCCCATACCTAATTGGGCTTCCCTAGAACTGGGGTTTTTTGATTGAACAATAATTCTGATTCCGATGAATTAATACTATTTTAAGCAGGAAACGCCTTCGAGGTAGACCGCAGCGAAGTCGGTGTGACGATCTGATCATGTTTGCCGGGCGATCATGGCCGGATATCGAACAGGATAGAGAGGTTTGAAAGGAGAAAGGGGAGGTCTTTTCTTAGCACAGAGACACATGAGAGGCTAACAAAAAAAAAGTCAAAGTCAAAGTCAAAGTCAAAATGTTTATTGCGAACTAAGTGTACAATGTTGGTGTTGGTTTATGTTGGTAGGTACTTAAGACTTAGCAGCCTTTTACAAGCATTGCAATTGGGTATCATACGCCTGCCTTTATTATGCTAAAATATCATGCATTAAATATTATTATTACTTAATTATTTCCTTTATATTAGCACAATTAAATTGAGAAAATTTTATTTATGTCAAAATAAAATGTCAATAGTTATGAATTCAATACAATTATTCAGCAATTATGTCATCATTTCAGGTAATACAAATTAAAATTATGAACGTAGGAATAAGATAGACTAATTTTATTTTGTTGTTATAGGACAGATCATCACTTTTGTACATGAGAGTAAATCGTTATTTTAAGCTAGACTCTAAATATTCTTTTACTGAGTAGAAACATTTTTGAATTAGGAATAGTTTTAGCCTTTTTTGGAATATTGTTTCAGATTTAAAAACTAAACTTAGTGTCTCTTCCGGGATATATTCCGTGATTCCCAATTATTGTGATCTCCTGATATGTTTTTAATGATTGAATGCGGGTGGATGGTAAATAAACTGACAAACCTGTCCATCCTCTTTCTTGGTTTTTTGGTACTCGCACTACTGGAACTCAATATAAAGTCACGGCAATATTTGAAAATTACCTACTGAAGAAATCCCGTAAGTGACCGTGTACGTTAATATTGTGCAAGGTCAAATATCTTACTTGTTTCTCAAATAGCAGTTTTATTAGATCATTAGTTTTTAAACTCTGTTCTCCTTTACTTCTTACCTTTGTCTTAAACGAAACTTTAGACAAAATTAAAAGTAGTTACTTCAGTACTTTGTCACTGTCTTTCAATTTAAAGGAAAACTAAAATCTCTTTTAAGACATTCCTTAGCGACTATAATTAAATGTCTTAGAACTCACACTAAGGCCTTTGAATTTTTGGCCTAGAAATGAATGAATTTTAGATAATTAGCTCCTACTGTAATTTAAACTAAAACTCATTTTATTTTAGTAATAAAGGACAAGAAAGAAAAGATAATTATGCATTACTTAAAGCAGTAATTGATAGATTTATTAAGCAGTGAAAATTGTACTTAAAACAAATTTGAAAATCTGGAAAGATTTGATGTCGTTATTCCGTAGAATTTCACCAAATGGGTTCTAAATAAAGCAAAAACCTTAAACATGATCCAGTTAATAATTTACAAACAATATAATTGTTGAATATTTCAGCTTAAACTCGTATTCAATTTGCAAAATGTGAGTGTGCTATAGTAGGCAACTCTGCATAATAATCATTCGGTAACACAGGCGCCCTGATATGTCGCAACCTCGTGCAGGGCACGGCACAATAGTGGCGATAAGTCCCCTCTTTGAGGAGTGGCTGGAGAGGCGCCACGGGGCCCTCACCTTCCGCCTGATGCTGGTCCTCACCGGACACGGTTGTTTCGGAAGGTTCTTGCACCGAATCGGGCGGGAGGTGAGTGGTGACACCCGGGGGTGTCACCACTGTGAGGATCGGCCGGAGGACACGGTGGAGCACACCGTGGAGCTATGCCCCGCTTGGGCTGAGCACCGTCGTGTCCTCGTAGCGGCGGTGACCTCTCGCGTCCGGCCCTGGTTCAATCCATGGTCCGGAGCGAGAGGGAATGGGAAGCCGTCGCTTCCTTCTGCGAAGCAGTCATGCTAGCGAAGGAGGTGGCGGAACGTGAGTGGGAGAGAACCTCACGTCCCAGCCGCCACGGGAGACGCCCCGGGCGTCGGGGAGCAACCAGTGGCCCCCGGCCACCGTAGGCGCGGGCCTGTGGACGGTGAGTAATGGGCTTGCTCACCGTCCGTCCGTCTTATGACGACAGGCCGTGCCGACGGCGCATTCGTGTTCCACGCGCGCCTCAAGGAGATGTCAGTAAATCGGAAGGGGTCCGAGAGGGCCGATGCCTGCCAGGGTTGCGGGTTGTTCGAAAGAGATACCGTGGCCCTGGAACACAAAGGGCTAAGAAGAAACATGGATGGGTTTTATTCAGTCAAGTCTGACACTCCCTTCCGCTCCGCCCAGAGCGGGAGAAGTCATTTGATGATTTCCCACCCTAAAAAATAAATAAAAAAGGCACCCTGATATGTTAATTTCCTTAAAAATTAGCTGCATGTATGAAACAAAAAATTATATTATTATATGTGAAACAATTCAATTCAATTCAATATGACGTCGTCGGCAATATGTTACCAATGATCGTAATAAACAATTATTAGATTAATGCAACGGCTAGGCTATCGTTAATGACTACAGAATTTCGTTCTACTCAGTCACCTACATAAGTACCTACCTTACTGCTAGATGTCTTTAATCCCACCCTCACCAGATAAAAGCAATGTTCCGGAACAATAGGTAAACATACAGGGTGTAAACTGACGCTTTACGAAGCCGTCAATCAAGTATTCTGTACATCAAACTAAGTAACACTGCACATCAATAATTGCTGGGCGACTACTTTTTTTTCCTTATTAAAAATCACGGTTTATTTTCGCGCTCAAATGTAACGCTCTCAAAACATTATGCTGATGGATGTGTCGTAGCCAGATCATAGAATTGATCACTTAATGATGTGGCCAACCATTTCATGAAATGTTCGTATTTCATGAAATTACCAATATCCGGTGCCCACATCTTCGAAACTAACCTGTCCGAGTTGGAGTGCCCCAAATCCAGAGCTCGCTTCGCTAGCTCTTGCATCCAAATTCTCTGAGACCAGTTAACCCCTATCGAAAAAGAAACGGTAGAATTGGTTCTTGGTCCCACTTTCGAGTGGGACGAGTTGCTCCCTAGCCCATTAATGATATGGTCAAACGTAGATGGCCATATAATCAAACGTTGACGTTTAAACGAAATGGCCAGTTTTAGCTGGCAATTTCATGAAATACAAACGTTTCATGAAGTGTTTGGCCACATCATGAAGTGATCAATTCTATGATCTGGCCACGACAGATGCATTGAACAGAACAGGGACCATGCAGATATTTAAAGTGAAGTTTTAACATTCAAAACTTGTATTTATGTGAAAAAGCGGTTTTTTTGACCTACAATATTTCCGTAAGTAGAAGGTTCCCAGATATTGTCCAGAATAAAAAAATGGCCACAATCCAGCAATGGCGGAAAGTACAAGCGTCTCGAGTTCGTTAAGGGTGTATTTACACCCTTTATATGTACATATAGCGCCTTACGACATTTCATACAAACTTTCAACTTTAACCTTATTTTGCAAAACGACTGAACCGATTTTAACGAAACTTCATACACATATGAAGTTTATTTTATTAAATTCAATTTATTTAGTCATTAACGACTTTTACACCGTGTCTGAATTTTTATAACTAAATATATAAGCACCATAATTAAATACGTGCAATCCATATTAAATCCAAATTAAATTAAAATCATAATAATAATACAAAGCTATTTACCGGGCCTTACATGGGCCCGATGTAGACTTCTTAGCGTTACGGACGCTTCCTAGCTGCGTTTCGGTGACCTCTTCGGGGAAACTGAAGGTTTTGTCTGTGCAATAATGGACGAAGTTATGCTGACCAATAACTACCGGAAACATATTATGAAGGACGGGACGGTGGACGTGTGTCGGGCATGCCACCGTCCGGGTGAGTCCATCAAACATATTATTTCTGGCTGTTCTCGTCTAGCTAACGGAGAGTACTTGCATAGATACAACCTTGTTGCCAGGATTATCCACCAGCAACTTGCTTTGAAACACACCTTGTGGAATCAGAAGTGCCATACTATAAGTATGCGCCCGACCCAGTTCTCGATAATGGTAATTTTGTATTGGGATCGATCTATCGTCACTGACAGGACTATTGTTGCCAATAAGCCTGACATTGTGTTGATAGATCGATTGGAGCGTCGCGCAATGATTGTTGATATAACGGTCCCGCATGATGAGAACCTCGTGAAAGCAGAGAAAGATAAGCAATTCAAGTATCTAGATCTGGCTCGCGAGGTTGTCGACATATTGTGGGACGTGACAACAGCAGTCATTGTGCCGATAGTCGTGTCGGCCAATGGCTTAATAGCCAAAAGCTTCGACCAACATCTGCGGAGTCTTTCGCTTGACAGCTGGATCAAGGGCTTGATTCAGAAAGCAGTACTTCTGGACACGGCACGTATTGTCAGGAGGTTCCTCTCTCAAGAGCCCTGACCACCGGTAGCCCGGACCCTGTTCCCGATGCTGGTGGGCTACTATTTTTTATATTTTTAAATGTTTTTTTTAAATATAATTTTGTAAAAATATTTAAAAATGTAAACAATATGTAAAGAAAATGAATAAAGAGATACAAAGCTACATAAGCAGGATAAATAGCTCTAAAGTAGCGTATTAAGTGTCATTAAAATCGGTTCAGTCATTTCGGAAAATAAGGACTTGAAAATTTGTTTGAATTGCCGTAAGGCGTAAACGCTCTTAAAATTACACTAGTTACTGGAAAACTGTTTTCTAACTTGACCGGTTTTTTGTGATTAATGCATATTTTAGCCTTAAACATACTGAGAAAAATGGATCAATTAATACACGAGGGAATACGTAACACGATCTACATATAAGCAGGTTGGTACTTTTAAAAAGAATGTCTCGTAAAGTTCCACAATTCAGAAATCTGAATTGAAATTGGTTTCCATTTTGATGAATATTTATCAAGTTAATTCAATTATACCATCTGACGTTTAACAAAGTTACTGAAACTCTGCGTGGAATATAAACAGTTTTCATTGATCTCCCACCGCGAGCTGGCAAAAATGTTAAGTATATTTTTTCATCTGACAGAATTGGTTAAATTCCAAATCCGCTGCTGACACAGCTTCTCGGTTCGAGCTCCTACATGGCACAACAAATTAGGTGCCTTACAGTAAATCCTCTTTCGCGGAATGTTCACAAATCAAATTGTCTGCTTAATATTCAGTAGGCACTCGATCAGCTCCGTTTCTAAAAAAAAACCGGCCAAGTGCGAGTCGGACTCGCGCACGAAGGGTTCCGTACCATTATTGATAATATCGAGCAAAAATATCACTTTTTTGGTTGTGAGCCCCCTTAAATATCTATTTTATTCTGTTTTTCGTATTTGTTGTTATAGCGGCAACAGAAATACATAATCTGTAGAAATTTCAACTGGCTAACTATCATGGTTGAGATGAGATACAGCCTGGTGACAGACGGACGGATAGCGAAGTCTCAGTAATAGGGTCACGTTTGACCCTTTGGGTACGGAACCCTAACAAGCTTTTGGTATGAAAACAGAAAACGCAAGATTTACGTTAATTTTGACTATAAATATTATTCTACAATAATAAATGCAAACTTTAAAAAATTATGAGCTGTTAAATGTGTTTTTAACTAGTTTGCAAGTTTTAATAGCCCCAATTATATTTAAATAGTAATAAAGTTTTATTTAAGATGCTATTCTGAAAATAATAGTTTATGCAAATCGTTTAGTATTATATGCTTGTAATTTGTACCTAAGTGTGTGACGTTCACTTAGAGGCGGTCTAACAATAGCGTCATATGAAAATTGATATTTACGCAATTGCCAATAGGACCTTTAGCGTAATTATCATGCCTTTGAATAATTTTCTTTCAGACCGGACAATGGGGCATCGAAATAGGAAACACAATAATTGGTTGGGTCCAACATAGGTGCTAGGGGTCTTTCCGGCTAAAAGGGACAGACTACTTTGTTATCATCGTATTTCTTTGCCGCCCAAGGGTTAAATAAGGATATTTACAAGGACGAAAAATTACCTAAGTAAATAACTTTCGGGCTTTTCTACAACGTAAAAGAAATTTTCTGTGGCTGCATAAAGTTGAAATACGTAAATAAATAAAAGAAAACTGTAGGTTAGTGAAGTTAATAAATCGGTTAATTTAAGGTGGCAATGTAATTTATCTTTCAACTTAAGTAACGGTAAGGGGATATCTTCTCTGCTCGGGAAAATGCGCAGCAACACTAGGGGTCTATAAGGAAGTATATAAATGAATAAAGCTACCGTATTTCTCTAAGTTTGTCCACGTGGACTAATATTAACCTTAGCTTGAACCTCTTCGAGTTTGCAGATAGAATCATCTCCCCTAAATAAACTATACGAGCGGTTACAAATCGATTAGCGTTTGTTTTTGCACATATAAACTCGTATCGGCTTACGCGCGCATTTATAATTCTAACATAATATTATAGGTATATATCACGTGCGTAATGTAAGACTAGCCTATCCCCGCGGCTTCGCACGCGTGGTGTTTGGTAATTGTGCCACGGGATTGTACTACCAGAATGAAAAGTATTCTATGTGTTCATCCAGGTTATAAACTACCCGTTTGCCAAATTTCATCCAAATACGTTCAGTAGTTTTCGCGTGAAAGAGTAACAAACATCCATCCATCCTTTCCGTTACCGTTTTAAATACGCGCGTACACGCGCTTATTTCAGCGGATTAGCTCGACCCGCTGTGTGCGTGAGTGATGTTTGTAGCAAATTGCTCTTATAGGAGCTTATATTGAGTTATGCCCGACTCGCCACTGGTCCTTCTCGTCATTGAAAAACGAAAGATCACGATTCACAACTGTTTGAAATATTTTTGTTTTCATAGTTCCGATTCATCATCGATGCTAAAATATCGTCAAACGAACCAACTTACAATTCATTTATAAACTTATTAATAAATAGCGTCAGCACTCGTACGTACGACTACCAATCAAGCCATACAAAAGCAGTACGGGAAATCTATACAAAGCGAGGCCAAGTTATACTGGGCATGTATAGCTTGATTTGTCACCGTGTGTACGAGCGCGTGAGGCAAAAGGCGCGCCTACACGTGCATCCAAAAACGAGCTTATACGCGCCAAAACATTAATGTATAACCGCCCTATACGTGTTTGGATAATAATATTTCAAATTGAGTTAGTAATCAAGGTTTACATAAGCCTACGCAAATTAGATTTATAAAACCGAGTTAACCTAGCTAAAATGTATGTATAATAAAGATTTATTATGGTCTAGTATATACAAGACCTTATTAAATCTGTTTTAGGCATACCTACTTATTTAGTTTTAATTAATCATAATTTAGATATGGGATGTCTATTCTGAGTCTTCACTTTGAATTTACATAAGTACTGTTACAATGTAGGTATAGTAATAAACTTTTATTAAAAATGAGATGTAATTAAAGAATTCGCATCTAATTAGATCCGTTTTCGTAATGGGACAACGAGGAAAATTACCTATGCTTTTTCGTGAAAATAAGAACTCACGAGCATAAATATGTTTTTACTTTGCAACTCTTAACAGTGGTCTTTTCCTACAGTATTGATTACAATTTTATATTGTGACTAGCTGTCCCGCGCAACTTCGTCTGCGTCACATTTTCCCCGTTTATGCAACATTTTTCATTGCTGCTCCGCTCGTTTTTGTCGTAGCGTGATGATATATAGTCTATAGCCTTCCTCGATCCTAAATGAGCTATCTAACACTGAAAGAATTTTTCAAATCGGATCAGTAGTTCCTGAGATTAGCGCGTTCAAGCAAACAAACAAACAAACTTTTCAGCTTTAAAATATTAGTAAAGAAGTAAAAATATAATAGTATTTTGGAACCATTCCCATTAAGGAATACATGTCACGACAAAGGTGATCGTTATTGCGGTTCACCAATTGTACGTATAAACACTTAGTATACGTATTAATACATATTATGTTGGTGCTCGTGACTACAGAAAATGAAAATTGTTAGGAAAATATAATGAGAAATATTTTTGTGTCACTACATTAAGCCGGACCATTAATAAGAACTAATAAAGTCAATTAACAGCTGTTGAAGGAACCTAATTAATTGTCTCGTAAATGATACTTACAACTATTAAACATATTACTAATATTGTACTGTGTTTTACTTGTTCTTACCGCTAATTTCTAGTCAGGGAAATAAATTATGTAGCAAGATTACTAACAATTTGCACAGTCCGTAAAAAAGGTACAAATCACAATAGTGTATAATACTGGGTAAAGAAAACGAAATTCTATTTTGCCCGTCAGACAGGTAATACAAAAATATTATACACGTATTTTTTGTTTATCAAAATATCAAAAAAATACTTGGTTAAAACTTATTAAAGTTGGAGAGTGGGGGCTCACTACGTCACAAGTAGGTATAAAAATTACCCAAATTACCTATAAGTGACGTCATGCGCCATTTCAACTCAATTTATCTCCGTAATTTTATGACCACGTGAAAAAAGAAAAAAATACGTGTCCAATACTTTTCAATAATCTATACGACAGACAACGAAAAAAAAAAGTGATCATCCCCCATTGTCATTCTTTGACAGTTTAAATGACATTGTTATAAAGTAAAATAACTTACTTAATTTTTTTCTGAGGCAATTTTGCGTTGTTACATTACAGGCGAATGTAGGGTGGGGGAGCGCCGTAATGTGTGGTCACAACCCTCGTAAATCACCATGATCTCCAAAGATCATTTAACTTTAAATGGATATTTGTATGCACGTTTCAACCACGTAGGCGCCCTATTAAAGTTCGGACCTCACGCGCCGAACTTCCATGAGTTTAGAACTTAACAAATCGTGCTTTTATGTTGCGGTCATTTTGAAAAACAGGTCATGACTGACAGAGATGATTATTTATTTTAACTAAATATCGATTTAGTGGCAATCGAACCACCACAAAATTAGCGATTAAATCTATTTTCTCCTAACCTAATATAAATAAATCTTGTTGTGTGTGAGAACACTGTGAAGTTATTGCAAGACTTTACAAAAGAAACTCTCAAGTTAAACGGTGTATATTTAAATCTGATTTCAACTAATCTACAACGGAATGATAAAAGATTTATAACTCAGTGAATAATTGAAACAGCGCAAACCGTAACCAGCCAGGAGCCACGCGGGCAGACCCTTGGGCAATACCCGCGCCTCAAGACATTCTCCGTAATTAAATTATTCCAAGACTAAGTTCCAAGTTCGATCGTTTCTACAAAAACTTTTCAATAATATTACACCCGGCGTTTATTAAAATAAAGTTCTCTTATAAATAAAAATGGTTTGACAATGACTCCAGATTTCAACAAAAAAAAAAGTATTAGAGTGCCTTCACGGTTCATTTACCAGTTAAGAGCCTTTACACCTTACAGCATTTCATACAAACTTTCAAGTCCTTATTTTCCGAAATTACTGAACTGATTTTAATGAAACTTCACACGCATAAGCAGGATACATAGGTCTAAAAAGTTACCAAAAATATTTTCGAAATGTCTTTTAAATAAAAAGATAATTGGAAACTTCTGTTTCTATGGAAAATTTATAATCGGTCTAATTGAGCTGTAACACAAATTTACGAAAATGTTTTTTAGTAACTTTTTAGACCTATGTAAGCTGCATAAGCGTATGAAGATTTATTAAATCGGATCAGTCATTTCAGAAAAGAAGAAGTTTGTATGAAATGCCGTAAGGTGTAAACGCTCTTAAGTTGAGCTCGTGGCTAAATAATAACAGCCGCTTGGGTCAACCTTCAGGTTAACCCGTGCTTGCCTAGGTTGGTCCATGGATGGGTGACCACCCATTACATACAGAGTTTTCTCCGTTCCTCGGGAAAAAACGTTAAGACGTTGACCCCGGCTGTCATTTATATATCTTTGACAGGTAGTCAGTGGCCCGAAAGTCTGACAACCAGTCTTACCCATACCCAGTACTAACTGGGTTGTGGAGATCAGGTTTGGAATCGCTCCATGTAAAATACTGGTACTCAGCGGCATCCGGTTAGACTTGAAACCGACCTCAACATATTGGGAAAACGCTAGGCAGATGATAAGTTGAGGCTAACTTGAGATTTGAATGATCTCAAGTGCAATACAAATATTTGTATGAATTATTACAAAAATTTGTGCAACAGTTTTACACAAATATTTGTAAAAAAAAAAACTGTGAAAGGCCAATAGGTCTTGCAAATAAAAACCAAGAAGAGTCAAGTAGGTAAATGGATGTCATCATTAGATAGCAGTTCCGTTTACACAGAGTTATCGCTGTGCGCACAGACACAAGGCACCAGCTTCCGTTAACGATCACCGACTCCTGCGCACACGTAAACAATTATCACATTAAACGAAGAACAAAGAACACTGTGTTTTGTATGTCGATAATTTTTTAAATGCGCCTGTTGCTTGTAAGGTAACAACATTTATGAGCATTTAGTACCTAAGCTGATAACAAAGTTAAATAATTGGCTTACAAAGAGCTTTTGTTTCTTCACCAGTCACGGTACAATTATCAGGTTCAGCACGAATTTTAGAATAGAGTACATGGATCTTTTCGGCGGTCGAAAGACGCTGTCAGGGTCGCTATTAACAATTATTTCTGAAACTGTTGTGACCAAAATCAAAACGAATGTCCCTTAGTTTCGATTTTAGCCACACGTCAATAGATTCATGTACCTACTTACATTTGTGTAGCTATAGGGAACTGTAAAAATTGTATGCTGTCATCGAATTATACAGTATTTTCTTCATCATCTGTCTTTTCCCAAACTATGTTGGGGTCGGCTCCCAGTCTAACCTGATGCAACTAAATATCAGTATTTACACGGAGCGACTGCCTATCTAACCTCCATAACCCAGTAACTAGGTAGGTAATATGATACTTGGTGAGACTGTGTTCTTTGCAGCGTTTAGTTGGCAGTGAGGCATATAATATGACACATCATCATCTTATCCAAATTTATTTGGGATCGGCGCAGCATGTCTTCTTCTTCCATAGGTACTTTTTCTTTGTCTATTACTCATCGTCATCTCATCAGATTGAACTCATGCCAGCCTGGTACTTTTTGGGGAACATATTTAATATACACAAATATAGATCTTCCCCAACATGTACCAGGCTGGCATGAGTTCAAGGTGATAATTATGTATTTTAAGAATTCTGGGTAGGTATGGTCTTCTTCGGCTCCACGCTTATGTGCCCAGTCTTCCTCTGTACTGTTATAGTTCGTTTTTTCCGTTTATCGGCTATCACAATATATTATATACGACTGTCCCCTTAAATTAATTTTGAAAAATCATTCTATCACCGGTCCTTTGGAACGTAGACGATTTTGGACTACGGTCGAATGGCACGCGGTCAATTTGTTTCGGGCCGTTCAGACTTAATAGCCGACTAACGGTTTTCTTGGAGTCTTAAACTTGTAAGACGAATGTTCAAAATTTAAAATACATTGGGGATTGACTTCGCGAAGTTTAAATCCTGGAAAAGCGCTGTATCGACGATAGCTTTGCAAGGAGGTTGGTTGCAGTAGGATGAAAGTAACCGAGGATTGGATTAAATAGCGTGCTATGAAGAGGCCTTAGTGCAACAATGAAAGGGTGAAGCTGATGATGTTCATGATGAAGCGCTATTCTAGCGCCTATAATAAGGCTTTATTTCCGATGAAACGCACACCTTTTTGTGTTAATGATATTTGATACCTAAAGTATATGCCTACCTATTTATAAGAAAAAATCTAAAGATTTGAATTTTAAATATTACCCTCCTTCTGAGTCAGTCGTGTAAAAACCAATAATAGACTGCTATGTCCAGTTACAATTACTTATTCAACTTCTAAATAATTTAGTATACTAGCTCTGGATAAACTACATAGTACCGAGGAGGTACTAGTTTGTTTTAAGTATTTAGTTGTCTTTATCTAAAAAACATCAACATAGTCACAATGTAATAAAATTAAATTGTACGTAATCGTTTTTGTCTGCAATTCTGCTCAAAAGGTCACGGAACTAAGCAAAAAGGTGCGCACCCATTATAATTATTATTTCGCCATCTCGCGTTGAGAAGAACACCAAACAATGGATATTATTGCAAGCATCAACTTTGAAAAAAAAACAGAATACCAAGTTTGACTGCCAGTTAAAAGTATAATTACAAATGAAAACTTTTCCTCAACGCCGGGGGTGATTGGCGTTTTCTGTTAGAAACTTCTTAGAAATCTCGTTATAAAATGGATCCTGATGAAAAATTTCTGCCTCATATTTATAACGATCCCCAAAAAATTTAAGTATATTTCTGTTTTATATAACTACAGAGAATAAGTAGGTGACCACTCATTACATACCGAGTTTCATCCGTGCCTCGCAAAGCACGTTAAGCCGTTGGTCCCAGCTGGTCTCGGCTGTCAATTGTAGATCTTTAACAGTCGTTACAGGTAGTTAGTGCCCCGAAAGTCAGACAACTAAGTCTTGCCAAGGGGTATCGTACTACCCAGTACTAATTGTTTTGTGGAGCTCAGACAGGCAGTCGCTTCTTGTAAAATACAGCAATTTAGCTGTATCCGGTTGGACTGAAAGCTGACTGCAACATACTTGGGATACATACTTAAGTCTAGGCAGATGATGGCACAGAATAAGTAAGTATTACATATAATTGGTAATTCATGCTTGCTCCGTGTGTGTATTATCAAACCTGATCTGTACGAGAGCAAAAGCCAATCGGTTTTCCACTTCGTCGATAGAACCACGATGCTTCTGAATAATGAATGAGATTTACCAAACTCTCTGAAAACTTAGTTGCAGAAAGTAGCTTAGGTGCCGTATCGAGAGACAAAATAACTGAATAATATTTTATTAAAATATAAGATAACATCACGCCTGTAATCCCCGAAGGGATAGACAGAAGTGTACCTAATAGTACACCTACAGTATATTTTTTTTTTATATGAAAACTTTATTAAATTATGATTGAGCTTCACCCATTATCCACTGCTGGGTTTCATGCTAAGGGGACACTATTTTCAGAGCCTAACTAATCGTTATATTATGAACTTACTTGTGTTGCCCACAGCTCAGCTTGTGAATATTTTTTAAATAAAAAAAAAAACTCTCACACTCGGACACATCATTAATTTCAAGTTGATTTGAAAGTTTAGCTGTGAAAATGTACCAGGCAACAAGCGTAAGTTATTAATGAGCATTAGAAACTTTGAGAAAACTAAATTAAGAAATGCCCCGAGCCTTGTGCTGTAAGTTATCTATCATACCAAACAAAACTTTGTGTCGTCTCATTCACTTGCGTAGTTACCTACTTGAGGTCAAATTAAACTCAAGGCCCGATTTATCACAAATCACTAAATAAATACGTTTACCATTAAACGAATCGCTTTCTTCCAATCGTTAGAAACCTCATCATCATTCTCCTCATCAGCCTATAATGATCCCACTGCTGGGACACAGGCCTCCTCTCTATGAAAGGGAGTGGGCTGTAACCCACCACGCGAGCCCAGTGCGGGTTGGTAAAAGTCACATGGCTTCGATTTTTTTAGTTCTAGGACATGTCGGTTTCCTCACGATGTTTTTTCCTTCACCATTTTTGAGGGCAGCGGTGATGAAATAAATTACACAAAGTTAATGCGCCTGCCTGGGTCCGAACCCACGGCTTTCTGCTTGTAAGTCGGGGCTGCCACCACTAAGCCACCGTTGCCCCCTTGCCCTTATCCCAAATTATTTAGGGTGTGCGCAGCATGTCTTCTTCTTTCATACTTCTCGATTACTTGTCATCTCATCAGACGCCTCCTTTCTTACCATATCATACTTCACACAGTCCCTCCATCGTTTCTTTGGTCTTCCTCTACTCTTACGTATCCACATTCATACTTAAAACTTTCCTCACGACATTTTCCTCATTCCTCCGCATCACATGCCTATACCAAGCCAACCTTTCAGTCACCACTCAACTTTTCAGTCACCTGCGCCACGTTCAGACTTCATCTTATGTACTCATTTCTAATTTTATCCATTCGCGTAACATCATACACCATCGTTTGTTATAAGCTGACAAAGACAATAATAATGTTTTGAATAGGTTTACCCGTTGCGGTGCAAGTAAGTGGGCCTATTATTCTCATACAATATGTTCTCCAATATTTTTTGCCCCAAACAAAATTCTGAAAGCACTATAAAACTTGAGTAACATTTCGCAGCGTTAATAAATATTAATATTAAAGGATTTAATTCGTAGGCGTCAAAAGTTTAACACTGGGCCATTGTTTCAATATTTGTACAATGTTTTTAATATGGGAGGATTTTGGTCTTTTAACTAAAGTTTTTAGGTTGAACGTACTTGAAACAGGGTGGAAAGTTTGTAATAGGCTGTGTATTTAAATTAGTGATTAGGTAATAACGAAGTTAACCCTCATTAAGGCTCCAACTTTATTCAAATCATCATAATCGTAAGCGGTTCTTATTCTTGACAGAGTATTTTTTTCTTTAAGGTTTTTTTTTTAATCATTACGATCCTGTTACCATTATCCCAATTTATTTGGGGACCGCGTTCGGCACTTCGTTCCTGATTCGCCATACTTCTCTGAGAGAATTATGGAAAAATTAGACGATATGACGAGGAAGTGGACGACTAATGAGATGTCATTAGTCGTCTACTTTCTCGTCATATCAGCATTCTCATAATTTGTTACGAGGAAATATTTAATAATTTTAACTTTTTGTTGAAGGTTTGGTCGTGGCTACATAATAACAGCCACTCGGGTTGATCTTTAGGTGAAGCCGTGCTTGCCTAGGTTGGTCCGTGGATGGGTGACTACCCATGACATACCGAGTTTCCTCCGTGCCTTGGAAAGCACGTTAGGCCGTTGATCCCGGCTGACATTTGTAGATCTTTGACAGTCGTTGCAGGTAGTCAGTGGCCTGAAAGTCTGACAACCACTCTTACGAAGAGGTATCTTATTAGTAGCAGTACTAAATATCCACTGAATAGTATTCATAGCTAAGGGACTTGTCAGAGAATAGGCAGCAGCGTTCTCTGTGCTTTTGTAAAAACTGTACTGCGATCGCCAACCCGCCTGCCAAGCGTGACGATTATGGCAAAACACCCCAAAATCTCAATGTGGCGACACTTGGGGAAGGCCTATGTCCAGTAGTGGACGCCTTTTGGGCTGAAATGATGATGATGATGAGTATTCATCTGCATCCGGTTAGACCGGAAGCCAACTCCAACATAGTTGGGAAAAGGCTAGGCAGATGATATAGGTACGTACACGTTTACTGCATAATAAAATAGATGTTAAGTTAAATATACATTTTAAAATAAGTAGCAAAATACCGTTTATAAAAAATATACACGATTTCCATTAGAGAACTCTAGAACGACAAAGTTATTGTTAACTTAGAAAAATACATGTAATCATACTTGACAATCCATTACGTGGACACAGGTCATCAATTACGAGGGTACACAGTAAACCCACATTATCAACACAATCATTTTCTAAGATGTTGTAAGTACTCAGTCAAGATGAGGTACTTACCTGAGTATTAAGAAATAATAATCAGTCATTATGCAAATATAGTAGCTGTGTCGGACAAAGATTAAAATGTCAAACGTCACGTAACAAGTTATCATATAGACAGTCATTCATATTCCTTATTTTCTGCAGTATCATCTGCCTAACCTTTTTCCAAATACGTTGGGGTCGGCTTCCAGTCTAACCGTATGAAACGGAATTCCAGTATTTTACATGGACCGACTTCCTATCTGACCTCCACAACCCAGATAGTACAGGATAATACGATACCCCTTGGTAAAACTGGTTGCCCGACTTACGGGCCACTGCACACCTATAACGACTGTCAAAAATCGACAAATGACAGAAATGACCCATTGGTCGCTTCTGTCGTGTCCTGTCGTGTTCTGTATATCCGTACCAACGGACCAACTTAGGCAAGATCAGCTTAACCTGAAAATAAACCCGAGCTGCTGTTCTTTTTTAGCTACGAGCTTCTCCGTATGTTCTGATATAGTCTGATAAAAGCGGATGCATTAAGTTCTTCAAGAGAAAAACAGACAGAATATTGACTTTAATTGTGAAATATTACGAAACAAAAAAATGCAACAGAACACTTAATTGAAGATGAAATTTTATGCCACAGATGTGAACGAGAAAAACCTTTTATTAAACTAGGTATTTATATTGAGTCTAGACAAATTATAGCAATAAGATGAGAAAATCTGTCCCCGAAGGCACGCAGCATAAATATTTGACATATCACCAACATAAAACATCTTCCATTATCTTGTATGATATACAAAAAGAACTGAAATTACTTCGAAAAATCGAAGTTTTAAACAGATGTAAGGAAAGGCGCTACATTTGACAAAAACTTGCTTATTTGCCACCACTTACGGTTCACCCAACCTCAATATCATTTCAAAATTGTCTTCTCCAATGTTATCAAATCATTCTCATTTTTGCTTGAGGCTTCGTGAAATCGAAAGTTCGATTCGGATTTCATGCCTACTTGGTATGACTATTACAAAAGTGTTCAGTTTTATTTAATGTCGTGTGCCGATGGGATTTCCCACCGAGCAAAGATGGGGTATCTACTTCTACACAAACTTCCATCTCATATTCCAACCATTGAGGGTTTTTTTAAATCATTCCTTTTTTCTCCACCTTTGTTTTCTCGAGAAGTCTGCAAAATTCCATGCTTCTGGAAGCAAGTGCATGTGCAGTAATAGTGAATAAATGCAAGACATGAAGAGTTCTAGTAGGTAGATTGAAGATACCCAACTCTGACTACATTCAATTACAATGTATTTTTGCTCATTCACCATAACAAATGTAAACAGACGAAACATCCATTTTATTGTCCCTTACTATGGGCTTCTTTCGCTCGCTTATAAAAAATGTAGAAATTTAGCGCAAGTAACTTGCGTTATTGAAATATTGACTTGCATGCAAGTTTTATGACAGTACTTGGTACCCATGGATGAACTTCAACAGCTAGGTACATATAAAATGTGGATTTAGCGTAAAATACTAATGAGTCATTAAAAATATATTACTAGCCATTTAATTGATGTTCATTAATATCTAATAAGTTAATAATGTAATTAACACAAAATACAACAGCGGGCGATATCGGTTCATTTTGGACCGCAGTATGTCAATAATTGTTGAGTGTTGACAATCATTAAAATTATTGAATGAAAATTCGGAATCAAAGTTATCGTGTGCATTACCTGTGTAACGTCATGTACCAACAGAAGTACCATGAGTTTGACGAGTCAAGTGACAGTGATGATGAACTTCGGATCATACGAGAATACAGAAATAAAAATCAGGTATTTATCTTTATATTAAAATGCTAGATGTTGCCTGAGATCTTCGTCCGCGTGAACTCATTATTAAAATATTACTTCCTTACTTGAATCGGGCTTTGTTAACAAATTCAAGGTTTTTTATATTATTTTTTTCTAAAATAAATGTAGCCTTAGTTACTTCCTTTGACATTAGCTATCTGCCAGTAAAAGTCCCATCAAAAACAGTCTAGCCGTTTCGGAGATTATCCGAATCAAACAGACAGACAGACGAACAGACAGCCAAAAAATAAGAAAATGATTTTTGTTAAAAGTACTGCATATACTTTCAAAAGCATTCACTATAAAGCTGTTATTTTGAAATTACAAACAGTCACTTCAATTTTATTTACATATTTGTATAGGAAAAGAGCGATTTTGTTGTGAATACGATAGTAGGGGTTCAGACCGGCCAAGTGCGAGTCGGACTCGCGCACAAAGGGTTCCGTACCATTATTTATAATATTTATAACCACGACAAAAAAAAATAACTTTTTTGAATGGGATCCCCCTTTAAATATTGAGTTTATTCTGGTTTTAGTATTTGTTGTTATAGCATCAAAAGAAATATATAATCTGTAGAAATTTCAACTGGCTAACTATCACGGTTCATAAAATACAGCCTGGTGACAGACGGACGGACAGCGAAGTCTCAGTAATACAGTGTCAAACGGGACCCCCGTTTGACACTTTGGGTACGGAACCTTAAAAACGGGCTAAGTGCGAGTCGGACTCGAGCACGAAGGGTTTCGTACCATTATTTATAAAAATGAGCAAAAATGTCACTTTTTTGTATGGGAGCCCCCCCTTTTTAGGGTTCCGTACCCAAAGCGTCAAACGGGACCCTATTACTGAGACTTCGATGTCCGTCCGTCCGTCCGTCCGTCCGTCTGTCACCAAGCTGTATATCATGAACCGTGGTAGATAGCCAGTTGAAATTTCTACAGATTATGTATTTCTGTTGCCGCTAAAACAACAAATACTAAAAATAGAATAAAATAAATATTTAAGGAGGGCTTCCATACAAACAAGTGATCTTTTTGCTCGTTTTTATAAAAATGGTACGGAACCCTTCGTGCGCGAGTCCGATTCGCACTTGGCCGGTTTTTTTTTATTTTTTACGGACGTACTGACAGCGAAGTCTCAGTAATAGGGTCCCGTTTGACCCTTTGGGTACGGAACCCTAAAAAGATATAGGGAAATGAGAAAATAAGTTTTATGCAAGATTTTGTCCGCATATCGTTTTGAATGGAGAAACAAAAGAATCATTATAATAAATCATAAAAACCCGAGTTACCAAACTACGTTGGCTATTTATTCAAAAAGAAATATTATATAATAAGAGCTCAGTGTGACTTTATAAATAAAAAGAAATGCTTTTTGTTAGTCCGCGCATCAGTTGAGAACGGCTGGACCGCGCGACCGCTTCAGTAATTATATTACTTTTTGTAATGTTCTAAGAGTCTGAATAAGGTTATTGGAGAAGAAAAATTGGCAGTGTCCCGGAAAGTTGTAAAATCCGTAATAGTATGAAAAATAAATGTTTCTAACATTGATAATCACTCACAAGTAGGATGTACAGTTAAGTGAAGTTTTAAAGTGATTTCCCTTATTCCATCGATTAACATTTTACATTTTCACTGACATAGTATTTTGGAAGACCTATTACGGAATAGTAATTTAGTCGAATGCAATTACAAAATAAGGTGGAATGAAGTTTATAGTGCGACTTTTTTTTTAATTTGCGTAAGAACGTCTTTGACTTCTTTATCTTGCAATTCGCGGAATTTATATTAGAGCGTAATAGTGTGACCTGTGTGCATCCATTAGACGCCGGTTTGGTCTGTTTCCTTGTTCTCGTCGAGCAATCGCAACGTCCCCGACATGGGGGCATGGCGGGCGGGATGTGAGCCGTAGTAGCTCAGTGAGCCCGTCGAGGATGACAAGCTCTGCGTCCTGGCCCTCCTTTATGGCCCTGATTAGGCCCAGGAGTAGGCTGATGGCGCAGGCGGTGAAATCGTTCAGTGGAGTGGTTGGGCGCGGTTGCGCTTGGGCGCCGGCTAGCGGCTGAGAAGTGGTGGGTGCCGCTACTTGGAGTGCGGCAGCCGTACTGGAGTCTGTGGGAGGGGCGGGTTTACCCGCCCGCTTCCCCTTCCTCTTGCCGGCGCCAGTGGTGGCGTCGGATGAGGCCGTGACGGCAAAGTTGGTGGTGAGTGTCGCGGGCGCCTGAGTGGCCGCCTGCGCTGGTACAGGGCCAGGGTCCTGTCTGGGTTGCACCGCGGGAGGTTGGGGCTTTTTCCCCCTCTTGTTCTTCCCCCCGCGTTTCCTTTTCTTCCTCCGCCTCGAGGCGGGAGCATCTTGTTGGATGCCTGAGGGCCCGTTCGCTGTCGCCATCAGCGAGGTACTAGGGGCCTCTGGGATATCGACCTGGGTTGCGGTCGTCACAACTTCACGGCGCTGTCGTGTGATGGCGACAGTGCCCGCACGTTTGTTCCGGAGCTCCCTCCGGAACACTGGACACCCGCTGCTGGACGCGGGATGGTCACCTGCACAGTTCACACAGGTGGCCTTCTCTGTCTTCGGGCGTGGGCAGTCTCGGGCGGCGTGGCTTTCTCCGCAGCGCACGCATGCGAGCGGGCGGTGGCACTGGGGCGAGCTGTGTCGAAACAGCTGGCACCGGTGGCACTGGGCGGGCCCTTGTTTGCTCCGCCAGGCATCAATACGGACACCCCGCATGCTGAGTAGCTCGGTGGTGTCGTATATGGTACGGAAGTCAATTTGCCTCTTGAGGACAGCGTAAAAGAGGCAGCCAGGTCGTCCGCCGCGCGCTTTTATGTTGCGGACGTACTCTGGCTCGTAGCCACGCGTCCTCAACTCCTCTAGGATGTCTTCCGGGTCCGTGTCAGCTGGCAGTCCCCTGATCGCCACCTTGACACTGCGCTCCGCCGGCAGCGAGTAGGAGAACCAACTAAGGCCCTCCGATCTCTCCAGGTCCGTGAGGTACCTTTGGATCACCCTGTACTCGTCCCCGGTTTCGGGTAGAAAGCGAATTCCACCCTGAAAGGGACGAGCGTTCGGTGGGTGACCCAAGATGGTCCTCACAGCCCTAAAATGAAAGGCCCAGTTGGGTAACCTTTCCACCACCAGCGGGGGGTATCGTGGCTGGTCCCTTTTTCTCGCCTTAGCCGCTGCGTCTGCGCTCGTGCTCTGCGCGGGGGCTGCGGCGGCGGGAGGTGTCAATTTGTTGGCACTAGCGTTCTGTCCGGTGGGTGGGCGGCGCGCCGCCTCGGCGAAGGTCGGCGACCCGACTCCGGCCCTGCCACGCGGGTCACGCTGTGGGAGCGGGGAGTCGGGGCAGACGCGCTTCGCCTCTTCGGCGGCCTCATCGTCCGAGCTGCGTGGGCGGCGCTGAGCACGGGACTCGAGCGAAGCCTCGTGCCCGGTCGCCACTGTGTTGTCCGGTGAGGTGTAATAGGTAGGTGCACCTACCTCTGGGTCGTCGTCGTCCGAGTCGCTGTCCATGCTTGAATAGCAGGGCGACATGGGTGCGGGCGAGTCCTTGGCTGCGCTGCGAGGCGGGGGCGGCGACATCAGCTCCGCAGCGGTCGACGCTGCGGCGGCTAGGCCAGCCAGCAAGCGGCGAGGTGCGGGCGACGCTGCACGCCCGGCTCTCGGAGCGGCGGCGGCGGCAGTACGTGCATGCGTGGACGAGCATGCGACGGGGCGAGACACGGCGGGCGCAACCCGGGTGTCGGAGGCAATTGGGCGCGCAGGGCGCGGGTTAGCGGCACGGGGCGCGTGCATCGCGGTCGCCCGGTCCGCCTGCGCCGGGCGCAGGGGGGGGGCGACGACGCGAGCAGCGGGAGCGCGGCTGCTGGAACCAGGAGGGCCCGGGGCCAGGGTGGGCGCGTTACGGAACGCGGGTGGGCGGACCGGCACAGCAGGTGTGCGCACGGAAGGCGGCGTCGTTTCAGCTACGGGGCTGCGGCGCGGCATCGGTGACGGAGGGGAGGCCGGAAAGGTCCTCCTCCCCTCTACGTCAATGTTGGCACTCGCGAGCGTGGGGCTCCGGATGGTCGGGAGCGGCGGCGCTCGGACCCCCTTGGGGTTCGTGGTAGGCGGCGAAAAGTTCTTCGGCATCGTAATTAGGAGTGGCCTAATACCGCAACCGCTACGGTGCAGCTGCACCGGGCAGCGCGGAGGGGGCCCGCTGCGAACCCACGGGTACTAGGTACTCGCGGGTGCCCAGCGAGCACCTTCCATACTAATTATAAAAAACTTTAAAAATTAAAATTTAAAATAAAATACGGTTCGGGCGGTACTTGCTAAAAGTTCGTAATGCTCCTACCCTACACTTTCATGACAAAAAGTTGGGACGTCGACCAATCACGCGTCGCGCCAGTGGTGGCGCAGGGGACTTCGCTGGCGGCCAGCGGAGGCCTGCACAAGCGATGGCGGATATAGAACGCGGAACACTCAAAACGTATTAGCAAGTGGAGAGGCCACTAGCCAATCCTTTCCTTTCCTTGTTCATTGTTGTCGACGGTATTTAAAGGAAAGTGATAACATACAAACTTATTGTCTTTATTTATTAACTCTATTACTGCTATCCTCAAATGTTCTTAACATCTGTACGCTAATGACTTGCAACTCTACGCTCAGTCCGACATTGCCAACCATGATAATTGCATTTCATCTCTCAATGCGGAACTTCGAATTATCAGTGAATGGTCTGGTAAATTCGGGGTTTCTGTTAACGTTGGAAAATGCCAGGCCATCCTCATTGGTTGTTCGTAATATTTGAGAAAATGAACACCATCCAACTTGTGCCGCCGATGTACGAGAACTCCGTCATTCCTCTTTCACCTCACCTAAATGACTTAGGTCTGTACATTGACGACAGTTTTAGTTGCAGTAAACACATGGCTCAGGTGAGCCAGAAAGTCACGTTCTCGCTGCGGTCTCTATATAGATTCAAGCATTTCTTCCCATGCATCTAGCACCAAACACTCTTTGGTCCAGTCACATGTGCTTCCCATTATTGACTATGCTGATGTTTGTTTTTCTGATCTATCCAAAGAACTTCTTAATAAATTGAATCGACTTCTCAACAATTGTATTCGCTTTGTTTTTGGCCTTAGTAAGTACGATCACATTTCTTCCTACCGTTCTCAGCTTGAATGGCTTATCCGACACGGGAGGTCATTCAGATCTGTCTATATGCTCTTCACTATTACGAACGATACATGTACACCCGATTATCTTAAAACTTATTTTCAAGTGTTGGGCAGTTCTCACAGTCGTAAAATTAAGGCTTCCAAAAATCTAGTAATCCAAATTCCTTCACACCGTACCGTTTTTATGTCAAATTCACATGCTGTCTCATCAATAAAGCTGTGGAATACGCTACCCCTCGATATTAAAAAAGCTGAAAGCAAATTCATTTTTAAAAGAAAAGTTCGTAACCACTATTAAAATCAGACGAAGTAGCTAACAATTAGAGTCAAGTCTATTTTATGTGTATTAGTATCTATGTAATTTATAGACAATTTCGAAATTAACTACATATTTCTAGAAATTATTTTGAACCCTATCACAATGTTGTCTTTTTTAACCTAACGGTTGACTGGTAGAGAATGCCTTGTGGCATTAAGTCAGCCTATGTTCCACTATTGTACATGAAGTTCAAATAAATAAATAACAACCTGTGAAAAAGTCGGAACTTAGCATATGATATAATTGCATATGCAAAGTTCCGACTTTTTCACAAGTTTTTCAATATCCTTGTAACTAGAATGTTCCCAGGTATGGTCAAGGACAAAAAATCTCAATAACGGGGAGAACAAGTCCTTTCGGGTTCGTTATGGGTCTTTTAACACTCATTATCCAGTACAGTTACCCTTACCTTACAAGTTACAGTCATAACCTTGAAGACGGTACAGAACATTTAGATGATATTTCGCGTTAGGAAAACAATCCAAATTACTTCTTTAAGATAAATTATTGTTTCTATGGGGAAAAAATCTAATTAGACATTTATAACGTCCATTAGTCTGTTTGGAAACACAGAAACAAGTTTGGAACTGGTAAAATAAAAGGAAGGCTTATTAATTACTTATCCAAGGGAAACAAACAAGAAGTAAACATTACTCTCCGATCTTCAGTCTTTTGTAAAACACAGGCTGTTCCATTACGAACGAATGAAACTGAAATTGATGCCTTTAATAATTTTTTTTTTCCCCTATTCGATTTTTCATTTTTGTTGGGAAAATATGAACCGAGGCTAACAATACGCAACACAACAAAGGCAATAACAAAAATAATTCCAGACTTGTGATGAATAAAAAATAGCGGGCAAATACACAACTGGCCAAAACTAACTGAACATTGAAGAACAACAGTCTGTTAGTATTTTGTGGTTTTTTGGCTGTGGCCCTGTAGCACAAACACGTGACGCAATTAAACGTAGCTTAGGAAAATCGAAACTTTTTTTTTTTGAAAATTAAAGTATTACATAGAGTTTCGATTTTGAAACCAGTGGAACAATAACAAAGAAAGAAAGAAAGAAAAAACGAAAGAAAAAAAATATCTATATTTATTCGTCGCAGGCAAAGACTTCAAGTTAAGGTGGAACCAACAGGTTAGCCCGCGAAATTACTTTGTTCTTATGATTTTTGGAATTTGCAAATGTCAAGTTTTATGTTGATTTTAATATGATTCGCGACCGGAAAAATATGGCTTTTATTGAGTTACAATCATAAAAATTACCTATACAGCCCTCAAAGTTTTAACCCCATTTAATGACTTTTCCATTAAATAGTGATTCATTTGGGTTAAAAGAACATACGAGCGTTGTTTTGATAATTTTAATTATCATATTTCTGTAAATAAATACGTATTACGGCCGCAAATCATATTTTGTTAAATGTATAGCCTGACACTGATCGGCAAATTGCAAAAAACATCAGAAAATTTAAATTTCGCGAACTGTCTCTACCACTTTAAGTAAATATTGTTTGAGATATATGATCCGAGAGGAGAAAATTGAACAGGGAGCTTCTATTAAGGCATTTGTTTAGGCGCCACCAAGTGTTCATGAAAAAGGTATTTTATTTATAGAAGTACCTGTAGAGCGTTTTGTGAAGGAGCTAGACCAAGCAGTAGTACCTATACCTATATATATAACTGTGCTTCATTTCCCTTTTTTTTAAGAAATAAATAAAACAGGACAAAACAATATCATCATCATCATTATTTTGCCCTTATCGCAATTAATTCTTTTACAGGACAAAACAATAATACATAATTAAATAGTAAAAAGAAAACAACCAAAAATAATAACAATTAAAAATAAGGCATAAGTACCTACTTAAACTGAACTGGTCCCATCGAGGCCGTATTAAGTCACAGCGCTGGTATTCTGATAGGGCCCAAGTATAACGTAAACTCATATTCAAAATTCAGGAAAAAAACAATGTGACCCCTAAAATGCCCGACGTGATTTGTGGCTCACGTGAGGTGACTTTGTAGGCAAGGTAAAATAGCCGCAATAAAATATGACAGCTAAAAGAAAATGGCGCGCCGTGCTCTCACGACTAATGTGGTTGTCAAGTGCCCATCAATATCTCTGAGCCTTGATAATTTGACAAAGTAGATGGTGAAAGAAATATTATTTCGAATAATATTGATTCTACAATGAAATTTTGTAAGAATACTCCATTTATTCCATGAATTTCTTTTTCCGGTAAATCAAATGAAACTCAGAACGATCTTTCAAGGAAAAGTGTCCTTGAGGAATCTCTTAAGTACATACCTTAAAAGATGCCTATTCAATTTTAACTAAGTACATAATTGTATCACCTTGTTACCTTTATAGACTGGTAAACAATAAAAGATAAACCTCACAAGTTACCTAATACCAAAATTGGTAAACAATTAAAAAGTTCATCAAAGTTAAACGAAATACCTGCCACCATCCAATTAGTACTGCTTGTTACAATTTTCCATGGAAGGCGAAATCAAAACAATGTTTTGGTATTTTGAAACAATTGGACTATAATAATAAAGAATCATCAGAACTAATTGTGTTTTGAGTCGCTGTTCTACGAAGTTACCCGACAAGACCCGACAGTACTTCAAACTTTTCCTTTATAATATTTAGAAACATGATAAGCAAATTGCATATAAAGTAGTTTTAAGAACTATTGTTATGAAAACATGTATGTTTAGATAACATCTATGGTACACATAGATGGGCATGCGTTCGCAACATTTCCATATATGTAACATAGTTTACAACCCCTGTTTTGTTATGTAGATGGTGACATTATTAGCGCTCATTGTTCCGTACTAACACATGATTTATGCAAGAACTACAAAGAATACGTGACTGTTCTATTACATGTGTATGCGTACTCTTTCTTATTCCTATTGTCAATGGCTCACTTTATACTTTTCTGTTTAAACTTTGTAATTTTGCTTCTCACGTATCTACAGGAAATGAATTCACGGTGCGTTTGAAAAAAGCCTGCCGTCATGGTGAAGAATAATGAAACATGTTTTTGTTGTTAACTTTTTGCTTTAATGCAATAAGAAACTTATTAGAATATGTAGCTCAAAGATAAAGGCAGGCAGCAATCATTTAAACACAAAAATGGCACTCGACAAATAAGCACCTATACAAGTTATAATGAAGCGGGTCGACGAACAATGAAAATATGCAGATTTTATCTCAAGTTTACAACATCTGGTCCATACCGCAGTGCACCATTCTCGGTCAGTCATACAAAACTCACAACTATGTAAGTAGGTATATCATCTGAGCGCTATACAACACAACTCAATGCCACCTTTCAATAGACTAAACCAAATAACAAATGAACTGGATGTGTCACACGGTCATGCCTCATTTGTTCATATTATTTTCCTGATAGAAGTTCCGATGTTAGTCATAAACAGATAAAACTAATGTCTCCTTCATTAGTTAGTCGAGTGGCTCTTATCAGAAACGCATAAATACCTGACTGGCATTTATAACGGGGCAAAGCCCTTGGCCCATTAACTGTTCTTTACCGCCGCATTCCAAAAGTTATTTGTTATGCCCACTAAATATAATGCTATCGAGGAAATCCGAAAAATCCGGATCGGAAAACGATTTATTGCTTAAGTGAATTCGACCAAAACTATTTATAAACAAGATTATCGCGTGTAAGCTAATTATGACTGTCAATTAAACAGGTGTTTTTTAATTGCGTTGGTGTGTTACAAATTACAAACACAATAAAACGACGGCCTTCTAGTCGTACCGCCAATGGCGTGTTGTGAACTCAAATTTTAATATCGGAAATGAACCTTTGCTCTTCCTTAACTCAAGGTATTAATAAAAAAAGTCCTGATTGTAATGAAGTATGTAACTAAAAATATCCAATATCTATTTTACCGCTTTGTAATGTTGGGTTTGTGCATTGCAATTGGACACAAATAGGTTGCTGGAACAACCGCAATAATAACCCATTTCCTTCAATTGACTACAAATTGCTTTACCCATTATCTAGCAAATACATTTCCTTTCTGCCAGACGAGGTAGACAAAGAAATAATATCGTCAAACTCAATTCAACTTGTTTCGATTTCAAACTTCGGTTTAACAAATTAACTCCGATGGCCAGTTTGGGACTGTGAGACCCTAAACTCTAAACCGGTGCGAGCTGCCACAGCATAAGAAAATACAGAAAGCTCACATAAATCGGTTCTATTAATGGGGTTTGACGTGATTGGTCCTCCATTGCTGCATTTGTTAGTCTACGATTGCAATTTGTTAAACGGCTCTATTATTTTTAGGTTACTTATAGAATAACCAGCAAGTATGCATTATACATTAGGTTTTTCGGAATAACGTGAAATCTAAGTAACAAAACCATAAATAGCATAAATCTAGACTTCCATGCTAACATTATAAACTGGTACAGTTTGGACGTAGGAGGAAATTTTTTAAAGTACTCATCCGTTTTCAAAAATTCTTCGCCCAGGAAAGTTCGGGAAATTCACTGATAAAAAAGAAAGCTACACCGTGGCCGGGTAGCTAGTATAAAATAAAATTCACTCGTTTTATTAAAAAAAAAGATTTGCTCGTCCCCAAACGTCATATTATGTATTTCCAAACGTTCACGTTGCATTTGTAGTGGGCCTTCTGTAATTATCTCCTCAGTGTCCGTAACTATATCGTGCTCGGCGACTTCTCTCTCGATTACCTGCCCGTACTCGTGCTACCTCGGTACCTACGTCGCCATGTCAGCTCTTCGCTGTATTGAATTTCTCTACGGAACAGTTGCCAACTTTTTTACATAGATTCTTAAAGGCGGACTTTATATTCAATTAGATCATATGCAGTTCCTGAGTGTGTAATCACCAGCAGATCTTTTCGCTACTTAGATTAAATTTTAAACTGCTAGGAGGATCAAGCTCACAACAGGTTAGTTAGGAATTAAATGTAGGTAGTTATGTATGTTTGTAAAAGCTCCGAACGGGTTTTGATGAAATTTATCTTCTTAGTAACAGACAACACACAGCCACGCACGTATTAATGTATGGAAGACAGTAGACACCGTTTTTTTTGTACATTAGGAGAAGTTTTTTTTTCAGCATGAAAAGTGAAGTGGGATAGTTAAAAGTATAGTTAAAGTTTCGAAATGGAACCATTTCTTAATCTAATCACCCTTGTCATCGATTGTCTAGCCTTTCCAAATAGAGTTGGGGTCCGCTTCCATCAGTTCCAACCATACTTGAAAACTAAAGACAGAGTTAATACTAGTTTATGCCAAAACAATAAACTATTTCGAGAACCAACTCTACCGTAGCAAATAAAAGCAGTTGATAAGATATTAGGTCGGCAATATCCGATAAAATATATATGAGGTTAAATCAGCCGTGACATACGAGCAGTATCGACCCACCGTGTAAGCACACCCTAATAACCTTATGAATAGATAAATATTCTTTAAATATTTAACGGCATTTTCTTCCGGTTTTCATATTAGGTGAAGGAAAATTGTATTTTTATTGAGTATTTTTTTGGATGATATGTTGACGATGGTAAGTTAGGTGGAACAATGGTTATGATTACTTTAAGCTGAATTCATCATCTGCACTCGTAGCATGACCGCCGTGGAAACGGGCTTTGTCGACGGAAGAATCGACAAACTGACACATTGTCATTGTCTATCTGTCATTATGTCGATTCTTCCGTAGACAAAAGTCGTTTCTACAGTGGTCATGCTACGCGTGCTGGAGTGTCCCAGGTGTCCGTTTATCTGCTCTCTCGACTACCCTGGTCTCTGTGTTTCCGGCCAAGAACCAAGCGTCAAATGCTGTCCTATGAAGGTCTATTGTTGTTGCTCTATTTTCGTAGTTTCCTGCTCAATCAATAGTATGATTAGTTATAGTAACGGAAACTTAGGAAAGGAGTGTTGAAGAGGAAGTTATTATAATATATACTATCATCATTCATTTCATCATTTCAGCCCAAAAGATATCCACTGCTGGACATAGACCTCCCCCAAGTGTCGCCATATTGACATTTTAGGGGGGTTTTGCCATAATCGCCACGCTTGGCTGGCGCGTTGGCGATCTCAGTACGGTTGTTACAAAAGCACAAAGAACGCTGCTGCCCATTCTCTGGAAAATCCCTTAGTCGCCTCTTACGACACCCACGGGAAGATATGGGATTCCATATATAATATATTTATTCAAAATTAATTTATATTAGTTCGATTCTTGATCAGTAACAACGCGTTATTCATAACTGATGCTTTTTCTTTCGTCATGTTATTCAAAACCAAAACTATTGTATTACAAAACTCAAAACTAGGAAAGCTTTTTATCAACTATCAGAACTTACTTGCCGAACATAATTTTCAGCACAAGCTCTAGAAAGGTCGGGAAACGCAAATTGGAGCGCAATTTCACGGGTTATTAGATTTTACATGATATTCCTCACACACCAAAGCGTGCTATCAGCCGGCTATCGTTGATAAACGCTTAACAACGCAAATGATAAGTGGCCATTAGAACAAACAGGGCACTGGAAAGTTTCGACACTCGCCCAAATCCAGGTGTATGTGGAGATTAACATGTATCTGCTGGATTAACTTTATACCGTTATTCTGTATTACAGGTTTAAAGGGTTTAAAAATTACATAACGGTTAAAATTTTAAAAAATCTGCTATTTCATACAATTTGAACGTGGAAACAATTAAAAAAAACAGGAATTTTATACAAAATGAATTTTTCACGTGGACGTTGATGGCCAAATCTTATCTTATCTTGAAACTATGAGGAATAGCGGAAACTCAAAGGAGTCTCGAGCTCGATTTTGATGAAAAGTAAAACTACATCATTGGATATTTTAAAAGTCTATATTCCTAGCCAGGAATCGACCCCATTGAATTTGATACAAAAAACACATCCTGTATTATTACACTATTCGATAGTGTCGCTGCTAAGGATCGAATTCTGGGAAGTAATGATATACGGCAAACTCAAGGAAAATGTTAAATTTTATATTTTCTTGTTTTAAATTAATGTACTCGACAGCGCAGTCATTTTTACAACATAATGTTCTTATTTCAAATTATTATTAACTCCTCGCTGTTAAAGGCAGCAGTAAAACAAAACAAATAGTTACGATTTGAACTTGCAAGTGAGTTGGTATCAATAGCGATTTTGTTCGACGTTTGGTTGATCTGATATGATGTTGAATGATCTCTATAATATAGATACTATAACCCTTTTCAAGGAATAGGTCGACTTAGCCAATAACCCTGTGTACAGAGTTTCCTCCAATCCTTGGAGAGCATGTTACGCCGTTGGTTCCAGCTATCAATTGAGAGCTAGATCTTTGATAGTCGTTACAGGTAGTCAGTGACCCGAAAGTCTGAGAACCAGTCTTACCAATGGGTATCGATTTAGGTTTTTTAGGTTTAAGAACAACTTTATTTCTCATAAGAATTACATAGCTAATTCACTTACTGAGAAACATACTAAAATTAAGATTAATAATTCGAGCGCACAGATTATGTGGGTACACAGATAAAAAATAACTTAACTCGATCTTATACATATTTAACAAAACACAACATGGATGTAGGTTGATTTTTACTAGATGTGGCATTGAGGGCATAGTCTGTAATGAGCAGGTTTGTTACCATTTTGTTTTAATTTTACTGTCTTATATATATATTTTTTTGGTACATACATGATTTATAATATATTTTGAGTAAGTATTGTTTTTTTTTTTTTTTCTATTTTTTTTTTAAACTTGTTTGTATGAATTAATTGTGTGGGCTTTTAGTAACTTTTTGAACCGGGCATAACTTTGTTCTCCTTTTATTGCTGATGGTAATTTATTATAAATTGTAACACCCTCAAACTCCAAATTTCTTCTTCCATAGTTAGTTCTAGGAGGGCGGGTCACTAAGTAACTAGCACGCCTTAAGTTAATTTTTCGTGTTTGTTGTTTTGTTACAAATCTTATATTGGAATGGATTTTCTTATTTAATATTTTACGTATTAGAATACATGTGTAGTATATGTAGGTTTGTTTTATATTCATTATTTTTGTTTCCTCGTATATCTTAGTAGTTGGTGTCCGAAATGGATAGTTGAATAAAATTTTAATTAATCTATTTTGAACTCGTTGAATTGGATCTATATTAGTTTTCGATGCAGTGCCCCAGATTTCAATGAGATAGTCGATATGAGGCTTAACCAGAGAATTATAAATAATATATCGCACTTTTCGAGGGATTTACCTAGTACTAACTGGGTTATGGAGTTCAGATATGCAGTCGCTCCATTTAAAATACGGATATTAAGCTGCATCTGGTTAGACTGGAAGCCGACCCCAACAGTCAGTCAACCGTCAGTTGGGAAAAGGCTTATGCAGATCATGACCTATACTCGTTCACATAAAATGAACATCATACATCATCCTACGCTATGACACTCGACAATAGTACAGCTATCTATCAGTGAGAATATTTTTGAATTCGGAATTTAGATCTACCTGTTTTTTTTGTTGTCCTCATCATCATCATCAGCCTGTACTCGTCCACTGCTGGACATAGGCCTCTTCCATGATACGCCACTGAGCACGATTCTCGGCCACTCTCATCCAGCCCTTGCCAGCCGTCTGGCGAAGATGAAAGAGTAGTCTAAGGACATCCTACGCTACGTTTACCGATCCGTGGTCAGCACTCAAGAGTTCGTCTACCCCAACGGTTATCGGTTCTTCGGGTTATTATTATTACGGGTTGTTATCCTGTGCGACACTAATTCATAGTTTTTCTTTCTATCTCTAAAGTACCTCATCATCCTAACTCACATTTTTATACTTAATAGGCGTTCGGCCGCAAATCGCCTGTTGCAGAAGCCTGTTGAAGCGATCATACTTTACATCTTTAAAACATTAGTTACGACACGTAATTTCTACGAGGAAATGTTCCTACCTATATTCTAAAGTAGTGAGCCCATATTCTGGCCTTTTCTTTAGCAAACCCTTAAATACCAACATTATAAATCAAATAAATGGCTTAAACGGGCATAGCAAAGTAAGGAAAACAACATTGAGTTTATGAAAGGTCCGTGGAAGTACTTCCCTGTGTGTACGCAAGGTTAAATAAAATTAAAGTGACCGCAAACGTACACTATCGTGATACTGACCGGCCATTTAAATAATACCTGAAATAAGGGTAATGGAATTTAAACGTATAGTACCAAATAAACGTACTTTAGAATTGTGTTTAAAATTGATGCTTAACATAATAATGTTATGTGATCTCATCCAACCATAAAAGTATTATATATTTATTGCTGAAGAATAGACTAGATATTCATGAGCCACATTCTAGCTACAGATATTACACCTCTTCCACCATCACGTCCTTCAGGTGTCGTTAGAAAGAGGAACTCTTTTCTTATTAAAAGAATACTAGCTGTTGGCCACGATTATCGTCCGCGTAAAATTATTATAAAAATATTACATCCCTATTTGATTCGGATTTTATGGGTTTTCTTTTTTTGCACGTAACCCTGAAGCTTTTTTCCAAAAATAAAAGCAAAGAAGTAACTTTCCTTTACTTTATAACATCAGCTAGCTGCCAGTAAAAATCCCGTCAAAATTGGTCCAGGCATTTCGGAGATTAGCCGACACAAACCGACATACAAAAAAGTAAAAATATTTTTATTTTATTTTTGGTATGTCCCTTATATAGATACTTTCTTAAGCATTCAGTAAAAAGCCGTTATTTTGAAATTACAAACTGACACTTCAATTTTATTTTTTTGTATAGATTCCTAAAACGCGGCACGTGTGCAAATTAATGATGGATGACAATCCCGCTTTTAGGCGTCATAAAACCTCTTTACCCTGAAATAACTTACACAGGAAGACCAAAGCTCTAGATGATCCATTGGATGTTTCCACGACACCTTTCAAAAGAGTGACAAGACGGAAAATATAAATGACTAGCTTTTGCTCCGGTTTTGCTCGCGTTATGGTCGGAAACTATACAACGGGAATGTTTAAATACAAGCTATGACTGTCAGGGATAATGTAGCTTTCCATTATTTTCGGAATCTGGTAAGTAGGTCCGATAATAAACCTGTACATCCAAACTTGTAAACTTTACCTCTCTAGAATATTAGTGTCGAAGGAAAGCATTAAAACTTAATAATTAAAATGAAATATAATTAAATTGAAATTAATTACAAATAAAAGCGATCTAAGGACTTAAACCCTTTACTTATACCTGCCTTAGAAATGTTCGTATAATAATTAAATGGCCTTTTAATTATAACGTTACGAAGGGAATTGAATACGATACGGCCGTCGTACAAATCTTACAAAAACCTATTACATGAATTTTAAGAATAAAAACGCTAAATCAATTCCATTATCCATTGACTACAATAATGCAACTGTGTCCGAGGTTACAAGTAGAAAATTTCTAGGTATTTATAAATTGTGTGTATATTTTTATATATAAAAACCATTTAAATTGCAATTCCCTATTGTCAAGATCTTCAAGACTACACTTAGTTCGCAATAAAGAATTTGAATTTGAATAAAAAATATGAATTTTCATGACATCCGTCATTTTCCAGAAGTTATATCACGGCACCGTTTTTTGGGAAACCTAAAATCAACATAACGATGAATTTGTCATATTTATAGCATATATGTTCCTGTCAATGTCTGCAGCGGTCATAAAGGTTGTAAATGCTATTAGGTTCAGCCGCGGCGAAGGTCCTATCGTCAACAAAGAGACCACTTATTCAGCCCGGTGACAAATGGGAAGACAATTCCCAGCTGTCACCCGGGAGGACAGGGCTAGAGGGGACTATTGGGAATAATTCATCGATCTAAACAAACAAGTCAAGGGCACAGTATTTAAGGTATCTATCGTTATCGGTAGGTATGTTGTTTTCTAACAATTGAGCTTTTCCTAAAGGATAATATTGACTCCTCAACTGTAACTGCCGTGTTTACGCTTAACTTTTTTCCATAATTCAACTCAAAGTCCCATAAAACTTCCGTAGGTTCTAGAAATTCGTACAAGCCTACCATTTCTTTTTACTGTTTATTTGAATATCGGTTAGTGTTTCCTCAAGAGGAATCATTTGGTATTCCGTTGCCATCAGATATATCAGAATAGCATTGAGTTGTTGAATTAGCATGGCCGACGGCGCTGCAGTCACGGCCGCTTCGTCAGTACTTACACCATCAGTGGCTAGCATTGTTAATCGATATTTTTGGTCTCGTTCCTTCGATCTAGATTTTTGTAATCTCTTAACGACACTGCACATCACAAATGTCGTAACGGACACTTAAACCCAAAGACCATTACGATATTTTAAATTTCCACCGTCGTCGCGTCGCGTCGGCGTCGCGTCGTTGGTAGGTATAATATGTTGTATTTTAAAGTAACTGCTGTTTACTGTTGCACAAGCATCGTAGGTATAATACTACTTCATCGTTACTACATTTAGTACCAAGGTACGGGTGCCACTAACGATGAATATATATATCATATCTGATTAAATAAAAAAAAAACAAACTTCCAATGTTCGTGACCACAACTAGGTATTAAGACATTTTTTTTATTTTTTCGAAGTACCGATAAAGTCGATTATTCCCAATAGTCCCCTCTAGCCTTGTCCTCCGGGGTGACAGCTGGGAGTTGTCACCGGGGTGACAGCTGGGAATTGTCTTCCCAGTTGTAACCAGGGTGACAATTTGTGCAAAGTTAGGTGCAGCTTAGAGCGGTGTTTCTAAAGTGGGTAGTTAATGAAAGGCTCTACATGCTAATATTGTATTATCAGAAACCGATAAGCCGAACAAGTGACCGATCGCGCACATCATTGACATTGAAATCGATATGAACTTCGCTTTACTGGCGTTTCACACATCGTAGCATCGCCTGTAGGTAGGTAGGTCCTCCCATCTAGATAATAAAATTTATTCCGCAATGGTTTTTAGAAACACCCTTTGTTTTTTCCTTATCAGAATACACGATTAATTCATTATCCTGTAAACGTTTTTCAACGTCAGCATTATTTTCTAACAATACGTACGCACTTAATCTCAATTTCAGACAGGTATAATACCCCAGTTTCAGTAGGAATGGAAACAAAAAAATTAAACAATAAAAAATATGAAGAGGCACTTCAGGTAAGGAACAAAACGTTCCTTTGATAGGCGTCCATAATAAGGGTACGTAGAGGTCAAGCTCAAGGTAACCTCACTCAAACCACTTGTTGTTTTAACATTACACCTCTCCTACCAACAGTACCAGCCCGGGTCCAATTAATAAACTTCAAACTTTACTTACATGTAAATTCCTCAAACATTATCAAATTGTTTTCATGTTCATTATATAAGTATTATCTTGAGTAAAATGTTTCGGCCTTAGTTACATTTATTTCTACTAAAGTTTCAGCTCTCAAAATGTTATGAAATTAACTTTCAAGCTCGGAGATACGTTTAAGTGGGTACTTATAATAATATTATATAACATTTTCAACATTCCCAAAGTCTGTGAGAGTCATCTTGCTTTAAATTATACACATATGACGACCGTAGTTACTCGTAGATTAAATTATACAAGAAACTCGCGTACCCAGGTACAATCGGGAAAATTCCTGTTTATTAAATTGACACATATTTTACGTTGAGGGGACCATGTATCTTCATATACCTGTCCATAAACACACTTATTTTTCCATGGCACATCTAAGATATGGCAGAATTGTCGTAAAGAAAAATTATAATAGAATAAATATTCGTACCTAATTGAAACGTATGGACAATATAAGTTGGCAATCGATTTGGTAAACAATTTATTTTCCTGGTTAACAAAAGAACTTTTGTTGTCTGAGTTAAATTCACTTGTATTGTCACCAATTACATGGTGCTTGAAATTCTGTAAGACGACTTGCTAAAATAATTAAATGAAATATAAAGACCAACAGTTGTTGACTACATAGTAACAACTAGAGAATACCTAACGAAAATGTCGAGTAATCTTTGACAATTCGTCGCGTCTCGGAGCAAAGGCTTTCATTTCATTCTAATTAGTCAGTCGTTTCGCAGATAACTAGTCTTAATTGTACATAACTACAAACAGCTACTAAGAACCTACTGAACCTGGTCGTGACTATCAATTTTAGAATTTAATGGCACATTAAATTCATGTTCGAATGACCCAAAACAAACCTGATAAGTCATTGACATTTCTGATAAATTGACATAAATGCTGGAGGCTTTTGAATGCTTAATTAAAGTCGGTGAGTGAGAGAGGACACAAAATGGGATGATGAGATAATTCTTTCTATTGTCCTTTACTGTTGAATATTTGTATGCTCTGACAAATGTCCCTTAGTAGACAAAAGTAACAAAATATACAGAACCCAAACATCAGCATTCAGTATCATGAATGCCTCAGCCGAGTTTTATGTTACACTTATTTGCATTTCATCGCTGCTATTAACAAAATGTTCGCAGTGAATAACTCTGAACGAAACGAAATTATTCTTTGACGTCACACAAAAGTTGCACTGATTGAGAAGATAAATCTTCTTTTCTCGAAATTAACCGAGTTTGACGTAGGTAGGTCGGCGCTGATTCACTGAATAAGACATGTGTAGTTCAGTCACATGCTAATACGGCACATAGTCATAAATCTTGAGACCCTTGTGTTGGCAATTCTGCGGCTAAACGTAGGTACCGTTTGTCGAGTGTTATTAGCATACATTGTTCAGAGTACCTACTAAAATATACAAGAAGAAAATAAATGAACACCGTTTATAAAATTGCGAACTTGTGGAAACCTAAGTACCTACAAATTAAAAATAACAATGAGTATTCCTATTTAAGAAAGTAGAACTATTTGGACTTCGATCTGGTTATGTTACTACTAAAATAAATAGCAAACAATACTGAGATGAATAGAAAATAACACTAAAAATATCTCAATCTAATATGTTTATGCAAAAAAAGACAAATACAGTCCTTTTTATTCATTATTTTCATGAATTCAAATGATCATCACATAGAGACGGGCAGGTAGACCTACCTACTGGAGACATATGAAAAACAAACAAATAAATCTTGAGCATCTGCCAGTAGCAACTACGCGCGTTTATAGTCCAGTTGTTGAATCTAGCATCGCAAACATCAGTCGCAAATTAAAATATGTAACTACTAACGAGACGAAATGATTTCTTTTGAACTTGCTTTTGTATTGCTATTCCATTTAAAGATTGAATAGTGTTTGTGTTCAATGTTTTGCTTCCATTTGAGCCATTCCGATATTGGCATGAATGATTTCAATGAGATGTTCGTTTGTTTCTAATCAATGAAGACATATTGACACTTTATTGATTAAAATATAGTTCAATGGTTAAGTGCTGGTGATGTCTTCATTTATCAGTGTACCTGCATAAGCGTATTGTTTTTCAATCAATCATTTATGTGTACTTTCAATGAAAAAATGGAACAATCTAACAAACCTGCGAGAAAATCAGGCATAAAGTCTGGAATTCGAGATGCGGTCGTGAGTTTTCCACCGCGTGTCAGTAACCTTAACATGTGAAGCCGCTCTAAGGTATATCAGTCCAAATACGTGTTACACCCAATTAAAAATAATTATACTAACAATATTTCTAGGAAACTTACAAATCACAGTTGTTAGCAAGTTCTTACAACTTCCGAACAGACAACTTTTCAAGACAAGTCAGAAATACGGAGGAAGGTATCTACCTTGTTTCAGTGAATTAAGTTTTACAGCTTCAAGTTTAACAGTATCGTAGAATGGGTTTTCAATATCTGAAACCGATAATCTCGCTAAAATATTTTTGTTAAACCTACCAAATACATCTTGAAGGCTTCTTGACTTTTTTTTCCAATACAAACGGTTGAATAAAAGTAACTTATAGTAACACAGTAAACGTCGGATAAACAATAAGGTCTGTCTAAACCAGGATTAACAACATTGCGCCAGTGCCACTCACCACGCACTCGGTTAGGTCAGTAAAAAGCTATTCCCCGACCCAACAAGCTCAAAGGATGAAAGGATCTTAAAGAAAATTATGTTGTCATAGCATTCAATAGCAAGAGGTCGGCTACAAAAGAAGGAAGTAAACTACTGTTTAGTAAAATTGTGAATAAAGAATTTTTATTCGCAACTGGTTACGAATCCCAGTTGCGAAAACGGCCGGAGGGAATCTATATCTACGTAGAGGTGTAATATTAAAACCGGAACAAGCTTGTTATGAAAGAAACTTCACGAGTAATTTTAATGGAATATAAAAATCCACCTGGCGCCATGTTAATTTGAGTGTTTATGGACAATGCCATAATACATATCTTTTTTGTTTTTATTAGAGAAATGTATGAGGCAAACCCAGCGGCTTGCGAGAGGCCAGAGGCAACACTAAGTTTATTAGCAACCATAAACAAATATAATTATGATCTAATTACAAAAAGTCACGTATCCATTACAATGTTTTAGGTTCCACTTGCTCCTTCGTAAATTTTTTAGACAGCCATTAATAATTTCACTATTAATATTTCTCTAGACAGCGTGTTCAAACAAGTAAAATGTTGTAATAGCTTTTTTACAACATTTTATTTGTTTGAAAACGCTACATAGAATTTTTATAGGCCTACACAAAAGCTTGCTGGATATTCAATTAATTTTTAGTGTTGAATAATACCAATATATATGCGCAGGATTGATCGGAAATACTTTCGTAATGGCAGGCTATAAAAATGTAGGCTCCCGTGGGAAAATGTCTGATATCTGCAGAAGGCAGGATCTTGCCAATCAAATATTACTGTGAATGTACTTATATCTATTTACATTATACGATATCAAACGCAGCGGAACACCACTATACCGTGGGGGCTTCCTTTTACTTTGCCAGCGTTTTCCTAGACTTTGCTTTCCTTTCCTGAAGTCTGAAGTACTAAAAGTCTTTAACTGTTAAAGCTACTTTTGAAATAGTTAATTTATTTATTGTATACTGTATACACGCCAGGAAGGGACGCCGACGCTAAAACGGTTACCACGTGTTCTTTTCATTATTCTGCCCCCCCCCCTCCTCCATTGACATTTTTCATGGGTTATTTAAAAGAATCTTAGCTTCAGTTTCATACATTTAGACCATGTAGGTTTGCAGTTTTGTAGGAAACAGCTATTTGGTTTTTAATAACCGTAGTAAAATTTCTACGTCCAGAAGGATTTACTAAATGATATGTGATGTCCTATTCTGTTCCTGTTCTTTGTCAGATTTTTGGTATGTATCAAATAAATCTTTCCAATGGGGAATACATCTTCCCTTGTTGATTGGAAGAAAACAATTTAATGCATCTAAACAAATCGGGAACAATAATCCAATAATGGTTATAATTAGAGAATACTCGTAGTATGCGACTTCTCTGCCAGCATTTGTTGTGTGATCCTTGGGAATAGTATAAAATGTTTTCCTCTTTCATTCTCTTCTCATCTGTCACGTTATCATTCACTTCCTCTTCATTCATATTAGATCAAGACCCCTTTCAGTGCCGCTTGACATTACATAAATTCTGATTAACAAAATGTGTGTACTCTGAACGTATGGCATACTGCTAACTTGTGCTGACGGCCCAATATATTTTTGATATATTATATTATAGTTTTTTCACTGATATCCGGTTGCATAAAAATAATACTATTTTTCTTAAAGCTTGAGCTGATATTTTTATATGTTGTACCTACCTATAGAAGATTGTTAAGTAGTGGGACCTGCGGCACCCCGACTCGGACAGGTTAGGTTCGAAGGGGATGGCGGAGTCCAGTGAGCGAGCGAAGTGAGGGAACTAACACCACGCCACCCACTTCGTGTTAGGTTAGGTTAAGTTGTCCATACTATATTTGTATGTTTGGACATTAAACCGATTAAAAAAAAATACTAACACTCCAAGATACTTCCGTCGACGGAAATTTCTGCCAGACACTTTAAAGGACGGCGAAAAGAATGTGATAATACTGAAAGCCTGAGATTTAGCTTTTATACAGGGTGTAAGGGACACCGACGCGAAAACGGTAGTCACGTATTCAGTACAGCATTCTAAACCGAAACTATTTCGTTGGTTATTAAAAAAAACAGCTGTTTCCTAGAAAAGTGCAATACGTCTAGACGATCAAAATGTATGGAACAGCGGTTTTTTTAGGATTCCGTACCCAAAGGGACAAACGGGAACCTATTACTGAGACTTCGCTGTCCATCCGTCCGTCCAACTGTCACCAGGCTGTAACTCTTGAACCGTGATAGTTAGCCAGTTTAAATTCCTACAGATTAAGTATTTCTGTTGCCGCTATAACAACAAATACTAAAAACAGGATAAAATAAATATTTAAGGGAAATAAACACTTTTTTATATGGGGGGCTCCCATATAAAAAAGTGTTTTTTTTATCGTTTGATAAATAATGGTACGGAACTCTCGTGCGCGAGTCGGACTCGAACTTGGCCGGTTTTGTTTTTATTTCCGATGAAAAATGTCTATGTCTCGAGTTCAGAATGATGTTCTGAATATGTAGTAACCGTTTTCGCGTTGGTGTTCCCTATACCCCGTATTTCATACTATTTTTTTGGAAGTAAATTAGTAGTTTTCTGTATGTTCCTACCTGAACCCATAGGGAAAAACATGAGTTTATGACGTACCTATGTTCTAAACAGTGCCTGTTACATTTCCAGATAGGGCCACTAACCGAGTCGAGATGGCAACTGGGCGGGGCCAGAGGTCAAGAGGCCAGCAACATCGCTATACAAGTCACTCCACCCGATGGCGAAGAAGATGACGACGAGTTCGTGCCCGCGCTGCGTATGCGCAGGAAGCTGAGCACGCCGCTCAGCGCCATGCCCGGAGTTACTGATGGACTGATTAGCTTACCAAGTAAGGCTTTTCATTTAGTGTTATATATGTATATATTAATATATATATAGTGAAATACATGTATGTATATATATATATATATCACTATATATATATGTATATTTACAATGTAATCCTCAGTTGAAGTGTGAAAAACCGTCTGTTGAATGTACTTAATTATTATTTAGTAAGTAATTTGAACTTCTTTATTTTACAAAAGGTAATTTCAACCTTTCAATGTGTTTATTCTCTTCACTTTGAAATATTTTCAAACAACACATGATTGTTTAATGAGTAGCAAGCCTAATACGTAAGTTGGGGTTTGCGTACTATGTAGTTTCATTCAACACTTTCAACTATCTTAGGTAAGATATTTGGAATATCTTTCGTTGAAAATAATCGTGACTCATCCTTCTGTATTTAATTAAAATCTGTGGTAAACCCGAGACTCTCGGAGCTCCGAAGGATACGGCCAAATAATAAAGCCAAACTAGCTCCGGCAACTGTTGTAAGGGTTTCGCAAGTGTTCTTGACATAGATGAAGATTGAAGATTTGATTTGATTTGACAAAGTGCTTACTTTATCTACAGTGTGTTCATAATTTCCGCAGATCTACGCGCTTCTCCTACGCGGTCACTGTCGACGCTGGACCGGACGAAGCGGCGCTTCAGCACCATGGTGTCAAGTGCGGCCGCTGCAGCCGTGTCCCGGCGGCTCTCAGCAACCATCGGCTGGTGTCTCGCCAGCCCCACACAAGTCAAGCCCCAAATAGTCCGACAAGGCCGCGCCCTTTGCCTACAATACATAAAGACTCAAATTAGGAGATCCACCTTATGTGCGAAAAAGGTAATGTGAATGACCGATTCTATCCTAACAAAATAATTGGTTGTTCCTTTTCATACTCATCTCTTAACAGTTGTTGTTGTTTACAGCAAATAGTAATGAAACGTTTACAACGAATGGTGGAGACAGAATGTGGAGAGGAGGCTGTGAGCAACTCTGAGTCGGGAGTCCTAGCGGGGCTCCGCGCCCTGTGCGCGGCTCTGGAGAGGAAGCGGCCGGACGCCTTCCGCCAGATCGCAAGACAGGCGACGCGCGCCCCCGCCGCCATGCTGCGCTCAGATACAGCACTAGCGGAGTTGGCACTCGCGCTAGCTAGGCGCATCACTAGAGAAAATATTACGTGGTCTAAGGTAACTGAAAATTATCAAGTATGCGTGCGACCCTCGAAGTTATCGCCTATTAACTTTGAAAATGAGCGATAACGCCTCTGTAATACAGCGTCAATGGAACCTACATAGTTTCCCTTCTTGTTACTTGCTATAGATACCTGGCTATTATGAGATATTATTAGTAATGTTTTAGAACGAACAATTGAAACCTAACCCTATTCCCGAAGTCCACGTTACGTAGAAACTTTAAACAGTTCTCCTCGAATCAGTTTAGTTTAATCAAGTCAGGGTTCAAAGAGTATCTAAAAGCTTTGCTCAACCTTCAAGTGTATCTGTAGGACTAGTTAGTTAGTCCTAAGACATCTTAGTTCTAAGTGATTTTGACAGTTTATCCCAACTAATGTATCCATCCTTCAGCCAAAATTAAGGATACGGTAATTTCGAAGAATACTCATCATAGCTGACAACTGACAAAGGCGTAGGGTGACTTCCTACGCATTTGTCAGTTCTCTTCTTATCATGTGTCATAGCTTGTCTGAAGAAGACGTGCCCAAACTGCTGATTTTCACCCAACATTTCAACGAGTTAAAGTTGGATGTAACAACCATAATATTATGTAAGATTAATTAAGCATGTTAAATAAGCGTGGATTTAAACACTGTAACCATAGTAGTATATAATTATATAGTAGTAGTAGTTAGTCATACATATTAACCATCTAAAAGTCCGTAATTCAGCTTATAGTGTGATGTGACTTTGGTTTAAGTGGTTTTGGTTTGATTTTGGTTTTGTTTGGTGTTTTAAGGGCGCACCGTGTAGGTATCTATGCGCTCTGTGTATGTGTGCGTGAAGCCTCCTCTACACGTCTGCAGATGCGTCCGCGGACGTCATCTGCGGATGCGTCCGAAGACGTATAGAGGGGGTAGTTTGTGCATCTGTTGTAGGTATTTAACGTCCGCAGACGCACGCAGACGCGTCCGCCTCGAATCCGATTGTTGTCGGTTTTTGTGGCACAGATCAAAGGGTTTCGGCGCGGACGTCCGGCGTCTGTCCACACGTCTGGCGACGTTAGTTTAATCGGAGTTGCGATTGATAGTGCACTCGTGCTTCTTGCGGTTTAATTCTTGTTGAAATGGCGAATAATATGAGCACCGAGCAAACTTTTAGGTTTATTGAGCTATATCAAGCTGAAAACTGTTTGTGGAACCTCAAAAATAAATACCACAAAAATAAAAAAATATAGCTGCGGCAGCTACGGTCTCAGCATCCTTTTTTAAACGTGCGTGTTGAGTCTGTTGAGAATGAACATAGACTAATCGACCTGCAGACGTGTGGACAGCTCGTGATGATCCATCTGCTGATGCATCTGCGGGCGTCCGCGGACGTATCTGCAGACGTGTAGAGGAGGCTAGCAGGCTAAGACAGGCGCGCGCGACGCTCCGGGAAGAGTGGCGGCTCTAGTTATAATGGCGGAACGCGCGCTAATTTAGGTATTTCCTTCATATTATTAAAACCAATACACCTTTTGAAAATCTATAATGTATACGTTATAGAAAACATGTAGTTTTGTTATTATGTATAAGCTGATGACCTTCCGTGAAGGTTTTACGCCGTACTGAGGATTTCTTTTCTTTTTTAGAGATTACTTTGACATTATTTTCTATCGAGAAAACTGCAAGTAATCGTGTTTCTAAAGTGCATGATTTATAAAGTGAATCCTTGAATTTCTTACAAATTAACTTCATTACTAAAGGTTAAGTAATAACGATGCAGCAAGGGGTCAAACTAACGGAATTATTTCGAAGTTTCCTCGGTGCACCCTTAACAAAAGCTTAGCTTAATGTTATTGCAAAATGAAATGTAAGTTTATAGAAGATAATAATTTTAAAAAGTTTTCAAAACCACTCCTATAATATAAAAAAAACGCTCAACATCGATACTTACTGTTTACTGAAAACACCGACGGTATTTTGTAGCTCAGCCGTTTTTAATTCACTGAAGCCCAGATGCAAAATAAAACGGAGAATTCCAGTCAAGCAATAATTGCCCCAGGCGTTCGCTATTATTGAAATCTCGCAAAATAAACAAATGTAGATATAAAATAAGATGTATCCCAGATAACCATGCTAGTTTGCTGACCTCGTCTAGGAATAGACGCCATAACTTCCCACGATGGCTAATGCCAATTTGGTCCAAAAAGGCCCTGTGAACCAAAAATCCAAATCCAAAATGGTCCGACTGCTATGTCCGATCAATCGGACCACGCGAAGTTTTTTTTCCTCTTGGTCCGATTAAGGAGTCGGACCACGAGTTCTATCATTACTTTAGAACACTTGGTCCAATCGATCGGACAACGCGAACATTTTTTCATTTTGGTTCGATTAAGGAGTCGGATTATGTGGTATATATATATCGCGGATTAGAACATATTATTATTATTTTTCGAGCGATCAAAAGACGTGAACTTCTTATTAGCTTTTATTTAACCTGCCGTGTATAGTTTGTTTGGTAGTATTTATTGGTGACATTACAATTTTATGCCAGTGGGGATCATTTTGTTAGAATCTAATATTTTAAAGTGCCTTTCATAGTAGATGTATTAAAATATTCAACGCTTTCGAGGATTAAAATATACAAAAATAATGAACGCTTGGGTATTCACAAAGGAATCGGTAACTAATAATAATGATACGTCATTGTAGTTTGTAGAATCGGGGATCGCGGGTAAGAAAAATAACGGAACGTCACCAAAACGTCATGTGTCATTGTGATTCAAAGCCTACTTGTTGTTTTTTTTTACTTAGTCAAGGTCAAATTTAAGTTATCGAAACTCGATGTCTGAAAACGATTAAAAAAAAAACAATTTAAGGGTTTGCATTTCTCATCAGTTGATAATGTGTTTTTTTTAGGGTTCCGTACCCAAAGGGTCAAACGGAACCCTATTACTGAGACTTCGCTGTCCGTCCGTCCGTCCGTCCGTCTGTCACCAGGCTGTATCTCATGAACCGTGATAGTTAGCCAGTTGAAATTTCTATAGATTATGTATTTCTGTTGACACTATAACAACAAATAATAAAAACAGAAAAAAAAATATTTAAGGAGGGCTTCCATACAAAAAAGGTTTTTTTTTCGTTTTTATAAATAATAGTACGGAACCCTTCGTGCGCGAGTCCGACTCGCACTTGGCCGGTTTTTTGTAGTATTTATTTATATGGATATCCGTGATGTCTGCGGAGTTTCGCTAGCTAATAAAATTTGACCATGTATTATTATTTTCTTGGTTTCAGATAGCAGCTGTTTATTGTGTATGTGGGGCGCTGGCGCGAGAAGCAGCGGAAGCAGCAGATGGCGAGCCAGCACTCGAGCTGGTGTCAGCCCCTGCCGCTGCCATCGCTGACCTGCTACACGAGGACCCTGGCTCCTGGATAGCGTCACACGGTGGATGGGTAAGCGTCACTTATTTCTCATTTCCCTATGGACCCAAAATTTCTTCTGTTCCCAAAAATTGGCTGATCGATAATACCAAAGCGTTCTACTTAGGTAATTGGAATTTAAATGCCGTCACAGATAAGGCCACTATTGGTCGTGGCGGCGACTCGACTACTGCTTTATAGATAGATAAACTTGGACGTTGAGGTTTGATGACCCCATTATTGCTTACAACCTAAAATACTTTTGGAAGTGGCTGCGATAGCAACAAATGACGCCACTTTTCCCCCTATTTCTCATGTTGGCTTCCCCGTTTGACGACCACACTTGTAACTAAACTGTGTTTTACGCCAGTTGCCAAGTGTGCAGCAGAACTTACCTTTGATGACATTGCCAATTTGGCACTTTTTGCGAACACCTTGGTATTGAATAGGAAAGTATACAGATAACTTTTTATATTGTTACCTTATTATCTCGGTCTTTAGAAGATATTTTTTACTGAAAATTTAACTTGCCGGCGTGGCAGCGTAATATCCATTTTTCAACGCGACACAGATGTGGCTGACCGAACAATTTTGATTAAAATAAAATTACTTTACGGATTATTTGCTGTATCGTGGGAGGAACCACGATACAGCAAACTAATTATATTAGTATCACAGATTATTTGCGGCGATAACGAGCTTTAAATGATGATGATTCAAAATTGATTATAATCATTAATATTAATTCTACATACCGTCTAATGCCGTGATACGAAAGGATAATGAACAAACTTCTCAGTTTGAATCTTAAATATTAGTTAAGTAACTCATTACATATGAAATTGGCGTTTTGTAAGGGAGGAACATAAAGTCGTTTTTTTTTAATATTATATATTTATTTAATGAAAGTATGTATGTATTTACCATTGCTATCTATGCACTTTTGCCATCTCATAGGTAGGTAGTTCATTGATCCCTTTACTAAAAAAACCATTCGGACGGGAATCAATAAAATCTTTGAAGGCGCTTGGGACTGCCCCATCGGAGTTGAATATTTTCCCTTGCAAGAAGTTATATATATATTTCGAAAAAAATGGTAATCTGTTGGAGCAAGGTCCGGGGAGTACGGTCGATGTCTTAGACATTCCAATTGAAGCTCCTCTAATTTGGTACTTAGCAGTCTGTTGTGCAGTGTGTGATCTAATGTTGTCCTGAAGCAGCAGTGGCCTAGAGCGATTGACCAGGGTTGAGCCATTACGATGAGCGTTTCCGATTATTGTACAGGATTCAGTTTTCATCAGAGGTAATGATTCGATTTAAAATCCCTTCATTATTGTGCCGGTTGAGTACCTAATTTAACGCAGCAGTCGACGCGCGTTTGTCGGCTTACTGCACTCAATACATGAGGTACCCACTTTTCAAGCTTTTTCACCTTCCCAATTTGCTTCAAGTGGATTAATAGTTATTTGTTATACAAGAGTGCAAAGTTGCTTTTTAACCGCGTGTTCAATTTTGATGACCGAGCAAGCGAAGGATTCTAAAATTAGAATCCTGAGCGTTAGCGAGGGAATCAAAAGAGCACGAGGTGAAAAATCTTTGCACTCGAGTGCAACACGTAACTTTTTATTCCACCTCAGCGAGGAAATGACTAAATGCAAAAAAAAAAAACGTTTACAATCACAAGATAGGTACACTTTATTTCAGTTTAGGTATTTATTACTACATTATGACAGGTAAGTTTTACAGAATAATCTTTAAATTATAACAAAATAATATTACGGTATAATTAACAATGACGTGAAAAAATGCCGCGTAAAGAACCGCGTACAAAGCAAATTGAAAAAAGAACACCAAGAAGGTTCCGAGTCTGAGTTTTTAACAAATTAAAAAAAAGTTGTATGATATATTCGGCACCATAGAGGTAGCAGTAAATAGGTTTAATGTTTTTTTTAATTCACAAACTTAGTGCACACGATGTTCTAAATTCAATTTACTTTATCCTCTAGAGAATAAAAACGGCTTTTCCACTCAGATATTGAAGATTAAAAATACTCTTTCCGAGATGGTGGGATGAAAAAGAGTTTTATCATAACACCGCAGCCTGCAGCTAACTCGGACGTTGTTTGCGATGGATCCGCTTCCACAATAGCCTTCAATTCTTCATTAGGTATCAATTTTGGTCTCTGGCCGTCCACGGGGCTTGTTCTGCAGGTCGAAATTTCCAGAACGAAAACGTTGGAACTAAAAACAAAACGCACTGTTTTCTTTTGAGATACCGTCGCCGTACACATCATTAATCCTTCGAGCCGTTTCTGCAGCACTGGTGCCACAATGGAACTCGTTCTCGTAAATAAGGTGATATTTCAAGTTTTCCAATATGTAAACTGACTGGGGCAAAGAAAAAACCAAAAGAGGAAAAAATAAATGAATTACGGTTTTCCAAACACAAAAGCATGAGTAAAGCTGTATAAATTTAAAATTAGAATTCCAAACCAAAGAGGAGATATTTGAGATCAAAGTGGCCAGTACGACAAAACGCCAATTTCATAGTTAAGGACCTAATACATAGGTACCTATTTATTAATTAATTCAGTAAGTAGGTTAGTTTAGCCGGGCTGTTTCCTCACCAAAAGGTGCTCTTTAGGTCAAAGCTTTAGGAATTTTGTAGATTTCTATACTTTTGGGATTTTTGTTTGAGTAGTTATGTATTTTGAACATGAAAATAAAAAGTTGTGTCCAAAATGGCTACCACGATTCCTCATAAAAGTAGTGTAGATGTTCCAGTCGAGTGTTAAGTAAAATTCAAGGCAATAAAGCCGTTTTTTATGTAATGTAGTTAAAAGGGGACTAAATAGAGGAATAAAAAAAAACTCGGCATTTGTGTTTTAGATTTTTGTCGTCATTTTATTCTCTTGGGCATTTGTCGCTGCAGTTCTCGGCTCCTTCGTTTTTCTGTTCCATAACATAAATCCTTGAATACCGCCGTTTCCCCACTTGTATCAAACTGTACTATATCCCTGCAGTAAAAAATGCAGTAGGTACCTACCCTCGTTTGGAAGTACCTGAGCTTTAAACTAGGTACCTATCTTTCATTCAATCTGACGAATAAGGTGTTTTTTTTTATGTTTTTCGCCGGCCTACCCTTGTCCCACACCTAACACGTGAAATAGGTGGAAACAATTCCGTACTTCCATAAATTCATAGAGAATAATAACAAAACCTTTTTTTCAGAATGGCTTAGTGGAGCGACTACGAGCCAGCGAAAGAGACCAACGTTCAGAAAAGAACCTGAGGGTGATGGTCTCCTTCTTCGTCTTGGCCTGTCTGACTTTGTTGCTGTTCCGATGGGTCCTCCACGCACATCCTGCATACAACGAGTAGACCAATAGAGCCTTTATCTAGCTGTAGGTACCATAGTTTTAGTAGCAAGTTGTGACGTAATGTTGGCAGGTGATTAGATTTATATTAGGTGAAAAGTTGCTTCTTTTTTTAAAAAATAGAGGCTTAGAGGTGCATTCATGCAAACATCGGCCAGTACAAATGTAGTGTTTTCGGGAACTGTAGCTATATAAATTATTCGATTTAAGATTAGAAAATAAAGCCTGTTCTCCGCACTCGTTTCCTCGTGAAATTCTACGGTACAAGAGGCATTAGCGTTCCTAAAACTGTGGTTCTGAAACAGCAACCTAAAACCTGAAACCCTCAGCTGTTTTCAGTGATGCTATTCACGCGCAGCCAAGTAGGTTTTAAGTAAATTTTGAATCATAAAAGCTTAATAATTAAAACACAGAGCAGGATGATTTCAATATGTAAGTTATACATTACCTCAATAATTTGATGTGTTTTCAGAAGAGATTTATGTTGGCTATAGAACTTCGATCAAAGAATAGACACACAAATTCGTATTTTTTGTCATTATAGAAGCATCTATAATATTATAGCTTTGTGTCCTACACACTACTTTGACGTAGACTTTTCTGAAAGTCTCCTATGTATTTATTGTTGCCACGTTACCTTTGTTATTCAATCGTCACTGAACCCATTCATGTGTAATGAACTCCGTTGTTTAAACCTAAGCTAGGTTTAAACAACGGACTTTCTCATCAGTGCCCCAAAATATAAATATATGTCAGAGTTAATTTTATCAGTCCAAAGATGTAAACGTTTAAATTATAAGACATTGTAGCCATATTGTCTAAATTATTTATTCCCTATATTTAGCCACAGCATATAATAATTAATATATTTGTAACTTAATGTTATTAGACTGGAAAGAATAAAAATATTACTTGGAAGTATAAACTTTGTAGTATTATTTTGACAAGCACCATTTTCCTCGACCGCTGAGCATGAGGCTCTGGAGTCACGAGTCTTTGGGTATCTTTGACTATTACATCGGGCAAAATGTTATTACACTTGAGAGCAAATCGAGCCACTCCCTTTTTTTCACGCGTTTTCGATAATATTTTTGGTAATATGATGTATCGCCTAAAAGTTTATTAAATAACCTTTATATTGAGGGTAAATTATTGAAAATATATTTATTAAAAATTTAAGAACCATAATGAATGATAAATTATTGGTCCTTAAAGAAAAATGGTGTTTTGATCAGGGCCGGATTAACCATGTCGGGCCTCTAGGCAATGCATTTTTCGGGGCCCCTTTTCAGGCCCGCTATCACGGCGCGGCGGCGGCGGCGCTTGCAACAGCGTCTAAATATCGGCAGCTTACAATAATTGTAAATCACGGAAGATATCACGTAAGTGACATGTTAGTTTAGTTATAAACCGTGAAACCTTCAAGGGCGTCGCCAGCTCTTGAGCGGGGGGGGGGGCAGAAGGGTGCGAGTAAAAATGCATTTGTAAGAGATAAGTTTACTAGTTACGGATGCTGCTGAAGTTTAAATAGCCAATTAAAACTATTAGTATCTCGGATTGGTTTGGTTACATTTTCAATACTTGTTTATATAGAAGTAGAAGTTATTTCAGAAGCCTACGAACTAGAAGAAAGCTCTCCACTCGTAGCAAGCTTATTTAGGTTTTCTTTAGTTCTTTTATTCAGACAAACAACAACAACAATTCAGACTCCAAGAGCGAGTGAAGCGAGCGCGAGAATTTTTTCACACCTTGTCTTGGACAGGTTAGAATTGCTTCGATCCCTCTTAGTTACTTGATGGACTTTTGACAAAGTCAAGATTCACGAGGAAGCAGGCTGCAAGAGCGAGCCAAGCGAGCTCGAAAATTTTTTCACACCTTGCTTTGGACAGGTTAGAACTCTCATAGTTACTTGGACGACTTTTCGAGAAAGTCAAGATTCAAGAGAAAGTGGTCTGAAGAGCGCGCTCGAAAATTTTAACACCCCACCCACATTGAACTGGTTAGAATTGTTTCAACCAACCGGAGTTACTTGATCGATTTTTAGACCAAGTCAAGACTTAAAATCAAGTGGTCTGAAAAGCAAGCAAAGCGAGCTCTAACATTTTATCACCATACGTATATTGAAGAGGTAAGAACTGTTTCGACCAACTGGAGGCACTTGGGCGATATAAAGACAAAGTTAGATTCAAGAGCAACATCTTGCCTCGTATAAAAAAAAACCGAACAACAAAACACGAACAAAATAAAAAGAAACGTGTAAATTCTGATAATTATGTAATTTGAGACCAAAATGCCCATATGCTCCATTTTTTGCAACCTTGTGTATGTAAGTATGGCATAACTATTAAGCCCTCGGGGCATGGGACTCCTAATTTATTTCGGTCTTTATCTATTCTGGTCCATCATGTCAAGATCCAATAAGAGTGCCAATCCAGAGACAGAAAAAAGCAGCCTTTGTGATAAAAGTTTTTTCACAGAGTTTAAAGCACGAACCTCGCGTGTTGGTTAAAAGAACACAAACTGTCATTGAGAATACAAATTTTCCAATTAAATTTTATATTATATGAAAAAAAACCAATTTCTTTGTGCGCCGCGCGGAGCCCCTACTCGATACGAGGCCCCTAGGCAGTTGCCTTCTCTGCCTAAGGGTTAATCCAGCCCTGGTTTGAATAGAAGATTGAGTAGGTTTAGAACAGCCCAGAAAAACAATACCTACAATAACAGTTTTAGTGAAGAACAATAATTTTTCAGAACAACATAAGTAACAATTTTTCTTCATTCAAATAAATTAAATATTCATCCCGTTTTTATTGAAATAATTTACCCTCATTGTAATGTTTATTTAATAATTTTTTAGGCGATATATGGTTCGAATTGATCATCATCATCTGCCTAGCCTTTTTCCCAAATTATCTTGGGGTCGGCTTCCAGTCTAACCGGATGCAGCTGAGTACCAGTATTTTACATGAAGCGACTGCCTATCTAACCTCCACAACCAAGTAACTGGGTAATACGATACGCCTTGGTAAGACTGGATGTCAGACTTTTAGCTTCTGACTACTCGTAACGACTGTCAAAGATCTACAAATGACAGCCAGAACCAACGGCTTAACGGGCTTTCCGAGGCACGGAGGAAACTCGATATGTAATTAAGTTCACCCATCCACAGACCAACCTCGGCAAGCATGGCTTAACCTTAAAGATCGACCCGGGCAGCTGTTATTATTTAGCCACGAGCTCCTCCGATGGTTCGAATTGATATGTTCCATAATACCAAAAAGTCCCTCTCAAGTGTATTTGGTTTTTACTACTTCTGGTTAAAATTTCAAAATTGAAAAGGGTGTTAAACAAGGCTACCCACTCTTACCAAAGCTGTTCACAAGCGCTGTGCAAAAAGTTTGCTGCTGATAAGTGAAAACCACGAAGCGTCAATGTTAGCGGTCACCAACTAACAAACCTCCGTTTTGCTGACGACATTGTTTTGTTCTTCACAAATGCTTCAGAACTTGTAAAAATGCACCAAGAGCTTGAGCACAGCAGCTTGAGGTTAGACTTTAATGAACACAGCCTAAACCCAGGTCAAAGACCAACAGCACGAAACGTAAGGTCGAGATAGGTATAGGTATGTTGCTATATGTCGATGAGTAAATACAGGCCTACCTGTATTTACTCATCGACATATAGCAACTAATACCTACCTCGACCTATAAAAGACTTTTAAAAGTAGGCAAAACAAATAAGTCGAAGGACGAGGGCAAATTGCCTGGCAGACCCTAAACCTAGGCCCGTAAAGGACACATGAATGGAAACCTTTCAATGACACTTACAAGAAAACTCATCGACGCGACGTGTGCATCTTGCCCGTCCTAACCTACGGTGCAGTAAAGTTGGTCAATTACTGAACAACAGAAGTCCAAACTCAAGATTTGCCAACGAGCAATGGAGCGCAGCTGCGCAGCATAATAGGTGTTAAGCGAACAGATCGCGTCAGTAACACCACCCTGCGCTCCATAACTCAGGTTGCAGATGTTGGGGAAAAAACAGCCAAGCTAAAGTGGGAGTAGGCTGGACACGTCAGCAAGACAGCTAAAACAGGCTAAATAAGAGGTTTACATGAATGGGAATCGACTTCTTCCTGTACTTTGAGTTTAATTACCTACCTAAGACACAACCAAAGAAAAAACATTACCTTTACCATTAAGGTGGAAGGGATATCGACGCGAAAACGCTTACTACGTACTCAGTACATTATTCTGAACCCCACCACATAGAAAATTTTCGCCGGTTGCGGCTGTTTCCTATAAAAGTCCAATACCTACACGGACAAAATGTATGTCACATACATTTTGACTGTGACGGCTGTTTTTTTTAAAATAACCGACGAGTAATTTCTATGTGGGGTGGTTCAGTGGTGACATACTCAGTACGTTGTAAGCGTTTTCGCGTCTGTGTCCCTTCCACCCGGTATACATAGAAAAACACAAAACAGTCATTCGAAGTATTATGTGAAAGCAACAGTGATAATCGGCATTCGTTGCTGACCGTACCTACGCGACTGATGCCAGCAGATGATAATATGTTACCTACATATAAAAATTAAAAAGTGTCAATATTTGTTTTTATACGAAAAACCTTGAATGATGCAGGAAAAAGATTTAAAGAAAACCTGTTCATAAAAGTTTTACAACTAAATGTACGCACTAACGTCCCAGAGCGATGTTTTTTTAGATAAGACAAGACAGGTGTAAAACAACGACAGGCAACGCCATCTATCTTCATTGAAGGTAACTTAATAAGAGCTTGCCACGTACCGTGATAAAGGTGAATACGCAAGTCTTCGGACATCTTTCTCTACGATGTACATAACTAGTCTATAATTTTACATACATATAAATTATACACTGGTGCTTTGTTGCAAGGAAAAGGCATAAATACTTACAAATATAATGCGTGGCTTATTATTTGAAAATTAAATAAAATGGCGGTGGTTAGGCAGGCTAAACAATATTTATCCCATCCAGCAACCCCGCCTCGGATAAGATTTCCGATTTTGATAGTCTTATTGACTATAAAATTAGAATATAAAAATAGAAGACAAGTTCTTTGTTGATTTATGCAGAAAATTTTGAGAAGTTCTAATAGAATAGCAGACGTCTGTATATGATAAGTTAGGTTTTCTTTTGACAGTCTCTAGCTATAGTGCCCAGAGTGACCAATCCAAAAGATGGTTCTGGTGAGAGGGCCATACTAGGTGGACCGTGCTGTAAGGCCAAGATTGCTCCACTGTTCCAAGAGAGGATTAGAAGTTGGTGCACTATTTGTAGTAGCGCGGTGGAGCACACAGGACATATCAATGACTACGGAAATTTCATCCTTTTTACTACTTTTTTACCCATCCATTCCTTTCTAGTTTTATCATAAATTAGACTTACGAGTATAGACAAACCTTGTGACTCATCAAAACCAAAAAGATAAATGTTCAAGCCATGAAAACAAAAAAAAAATATTTAATAATAAAAACTACGTTGTTTATGGTCTGGTCAGAAAGCTGAAACAATTGAAGAACTAATAGGCATGCTAAAACGGCAAAATACATGTACTACAAATATTGCGATAGTGAAATACTTGTGACCAAGCTTAGGTGGATAATCTCATTACTTGTAAGTTATTACATCCTTGAATAGTGTGTTTGTACAAATCTGAATAATAGCCATTGCAGAGAAAAGGAAATCAAAAAAGAACGTCACACACAAAACGTGAGGTGGCGCTATTGTATATGAGGTTTCGCATGAGAGCGAGAGAGACGAAAATTATTTTACCTGTCAATGTCAATACACTGTTCACAAATATGACTGAATCTCATATTCTATTATTTTTAATTGACATATAATAGATCAAAATCCTAAATTTCATTGTGTTGTAAATATTAGTTTCTGCATTGATCGTTAACAAGCCTTTCTAGTAACTCAACTAAAACATAGTAGCGAAACAGTGAACAGCGGATTTGTTTGAGGCCCATTTACTTTTTTTATTTATTCGTTGTGTTTACTAAAACTCTCTTTGCAGGTGTAAATGAGAGTAACGATGTGTTATCGCGACAACAAATGAACAGTGATCAAATCTTCTTTAATTGTGTAGTGTTTCGTTGGTACAAAATATCGTAGCCGTAATGATGAAGAGTACGTTACCTAAGGACAAACCTGGCAAGATGAGGATCCGAGCTTTCCCAGTGAGTAACGCTCCGACAAACATTTTGATTACCATGTCTTCAATAGCAGCCCCTGTCTCGAAATGTTGTATTTGTTAATATGTGACTCACAAACACAAGAAAGTATATTGTTGGTTTCCAAAATAATTGTGCAATGTATTTTGGTAAAATGTATTTTTGTCAATGATGTTTAATTTTTTAACACCAAGAGGTTTTTCTTTGAGCTGTGCAACAAATTTTGTGCAGTATTGGTATAACACTCAGTCAACCCAGTCCTTGTTTTCTATGTCTTGGTATCAATTATTAGTATTAGCATGTTACCCATTTGGTTTGAGCTCTGTAAAGAACTTATCACACTATCAACTATGGAGATAGTTGTGTTATTGTGTATGTATGACTCACAGTAAAATTATAACCATCAAAATAGTATTTGGTATGGTTGATCACAATTTGGCGACAGAGAACATGGACCACGAATATTGTGATTATGAAATACCTACTTATAAATCAACATTTTAATATTGATTGAATATGAACATAACATCCAATTCCATTTGAAACCAATGCAATGTCAATTGCAATGCACTATGTGAAACGTCCTTAGTTTTGTTGACAAGTTTCTCATACAACTGAAACATAGTTTCATAGTTTTTGTTTCATAGAAAAGAGGTTCAATCATGAAAATGGTAGAATGGTAACACTTGATAAAATCACTCAACTGTCACTATGATTTAAAAATAGAAAGCAATTTATTTTCCTTTAGAACAAAATTTTTGTATTCAATATGTCATAGTTTATATTTTTGATGACAGGAGTGAAATTCAATCAAAAGATAAACATTCGTATTTTTTCCTAATATATATATTCAATGTTTTTGAACTTCTATTTTAATTTTGAACAATGTTGGTTTAACCCCCGAAGTTATTAATTTTCAAGATGACGAGAAAATTTCAAGTGTGGAACTATTCTGAACCATATTACCAAATGTATCCAGACACTTGGGTCGGTATTGTTTGAAATGAATATCAATACAATCTGAGAAACAGTTTGAGTGTTATTGACTAAGTTTGTAATAAACAATAAACTGTGTAACATTACAGATGACTATGGATGAGAAGTATGTGGAGAGCATATGGAGTTTACTAAAGAATGCGATACAAGAGATTCAAAAGAAGAACAATTCAGGTCTTTCCTTTGAAGAGCTTTATCGCAATGCCTACACTATGGTGCTCCACAAACACGGTGAAAGACTCTATACTGGATTGAAGGAAGTTGTCACTCAGCATCTTGAAACAAAGGTACAAACATTTACAAAGGTACACTTGTACATTGCTTTTGTAATAAGTGCGTATTTACAGTTCCATCTAATTTTCCAGGTGCGGGAAGATGTTTTGCACTCGTTACACAATGGATTCCTCCAGACCCTCAACAATGCTTGGACTGACCATCAAACTAGTATGGTTATGATTCGGGACATACTTATGTACATGGACAGGGTATATGTACAACAAAATGAAGTGGACAATGTCTATAATCTGGGACTTATTATTTTTAGAGATCAGGTTAGTAAATAAACATGTTATCTTATCTTAGAAATACAGTTTGATTCAGGCGAAATAGAACACATTTTTGCAATTCTATATTGCCAGCAGTTACAAAAATTATTGAGGTTTGCACAATTGATGCAAGAAAACAAAATAAAAATCTTTTTCTTCAACCTGATTGTTTTTTTTTTGACATCATGTGGCCTGACCCCTAGGCTGGTAACAGATTGAATTAGTTATTTAATTTATGTTTATGCTGAACTTAGTGATCCTTTAAAAACTAATTATAATGGATAAGCAAGTTATTATGAATTAGAATCTTATGTAGCTATATGCCTCTGTCATATATTCACAATCTAAGCGAAAGAATTAGTAGAAGAAATTATTGTCATAAAGATGTATGTACCCCAGAAAATATAACCATTAAATATAAAAAGATTGCACTACAGTAACAACATAACCCGTACCCTAAGGTTGTTCGCTACGGGTGCATTCGTGACCACCTCCGTCAAACGCTGCTCGAGCTAGTAGCCCGCGAGCGTCGCGGCGAGGTGGTGGACAGACTGGCGATACGCAACGCTTGCCAGATGCTCATGGTGCTTGGCATCAACTCGCGCTCCGTTTACGAGGAAGACTTCGAGAAGCCATTCCTGCACCAGTCTTCAGAGTTTTATAGGGTATGTCAAAAACACCGTCACCTACCAAACAATATTTGCAATTAACATAATAATGTTCATGGGCATACTGCCATATTCAGCATCCTTGATTTCGTGTTTACTGACTGTTTGCACAGCTGTTAGACTTGATAGTATAATCTATTAATCTAGTAACTATGATGAATAATAAACCTATTCTTTTTTTATCAGCCATTGACCACTTATTTCTTCATAATGTTTGTGTAGATGGAATCTCAGAAGTTCCTGGCGGAGAATAGCGCGGCGGTGTACATCAACCGCGTGGAGGCTCGCATCGCCGAGGAGGCGGAGCGAGCGCGCCACTACCTCGACGAGAGCACCGAGCCGCGCGTCGTCAGCGTTCTGGAGCACGAGCTCATCGAGCGACATATGAAGACCATAGTTGAGGTAACGCACAAGTGCTGATATGAGCGGAGCTGAATCTTCATTACAACATCGAGGCGTTAAACCCCGTTGGAATTACCAGAGAGGTATAATACAGTCACTGCCTTGCATTAATTGACCCTGGTCACCCTCTCTTATCTTTAAGAAGAAGGTATATCGCAAGGAGTTAAAATTCCTATGTACTAACTAAACTGCCAACAACAGGAAATCAACCTTATTTTCTAATGCTCGGTCAGCACGTTTTCTCCTCGAACGTCACACACATGTACTGAAAGTAGTACCAAGAAAAACCAGTCAACCTATGTGTATAATTATTAACTTTCCACACAAAATTAAGTCTCATATTCAGACCCTACTTAGAGGCATTTTTTTTTCAAAAAACCTTAGTTTTATAGAATATACTGATTTTAGACCAAGTGGTCTGGACTGTACAATGTCTATGAATCAAAAATAATTTTCGTCTGTCCAGATGGAGAACTCTGGCGTGGTGCACATGCTGATGCACACGCGCACGCTGGAGCTGGCGTGCGTGTACAAGCTGCTGTCGCGCGTGGGCGAGGGCCTGCGCACCGTGGCCGACGCCGTGTCGGCGCACCTGCGCGAGCAGGGCCGCGCGCTCGTCACCGACACGCATCACAACACTAATGCCATCACCTTTGTGCAGGTAAAACCGTCACTGTCCTCCTTTCTTCTGTCATACAACGTGTACTAAAACCTAAATTCTGAAACAGATAAAGCTTGTTGGCGAAATGGAGACAACAACACTAGCTGATCATGTTGACTTTTCCCTTATAACTGCCTGCTACTGTATTTTTTTTCTGTGCCTGAGATTTGCTTACTTATACCATAGTAGACATAAAACATCACACTTATTATCTGATTAAGCAGAGGGGTGTACATTTTGCCAGTTATGTTTAAGCCCCACAAGGTCGAGCCTTTTATCATCAACTGAGCACAAATCTAGACTAAAAGCTGCTACTGAGAAGTTCCATATGAAACTTCCTCTTAAGTTTTTTTTTTTTTTTTGTAACCCTTGTTGTCCCACTGCTGAACAAAGGCGTCCCCCAAGTATTACTAATACTTACTATAGTATAATATTAATAAATAGATGCGCATGTATGTATGTGCATTATATGTCCCTTTTACATTTTATTAGCAAATAGAACGAAATACGGTTGGAATGGAAGATTGCTTTTATAAAAATCATCTATGAAAGATTGAATTGATTTTAAATTTTTGTTACAGAATCTGCTCGACCTGAAGGACAGATTTGATCATTTCCTTCAAAATTCATTCAACAACGACAAGATTTTCAAACACATGATTGCATCAGACTTTGAATATTTCCTAAATTTGAACAGCAAATCTCCAGAGTTTTTATCGCTGTTCATTGACGGGAAACTGAAGAAGGGAGAAAAAGGCGTAAGTATTCACTTCACTAGACTTGTTCATATATTAGGTATATTGGTCCTCTAAAACTTTGAATTTTCTCAGATGAGTGAACAAGAAATTGAAGCAGTCTTGGATAAAACTATGGTACTGTTCCGATTCTTACAAGAAAAGGATGTGTTTGAGCGTTACTACAAGCAGCACTTAGCAAAGCGATTGTTGCTCAACAAATCCGTCTCGGACGACAGTGAGAAGAATATGATCTCTAAACTGAAGGTTAGTCTTCCATTCTGCATCATACATCCAAAAATTATTGTTTGTTTTTATCGAAAATGAAAACACTTTGTTCATAATTATTTTGGTTTCTGACCTTTCCCAGAAAGAAGGTTTACTTAAGGATGTCGAACCGCGAGACTTTCATTGTATAATCGGAGATGTCTCGCAAATAGAGAATTCAATAAGTGATTAAATGAACAATCCATCCGATCTCCCCATCCTGTCCACATATTTCTGCAAAATTCTTTACCAATTATAGATGGACATTTTTCGTAAGTGTCCTGTGTCTCATATACCCCTGGTAGTTCTTTTTCTATTGTAAAAAGTCTGCTTAAAGTCTTGGGATTTCATTCTAAAATGTATTATATAATATATTACTCTTTCAAAATTATGTAACATCTAAAATACGGTTTAGGTAAAGAATTTTGCAGATTCATCATTCCATATGATGAATTTTGAAGACTTTAAGCAGGATTACGTATAGTAGTCTTATTACACACTGTACTGTATTGTATAAGTAGATTGATTATTTGTAAACTTGTACAGACACAAAAAGTTAGATAAAAAAAGTAAACAGCATCTGCATTTTAGAGGAATGTAGTCAGAAACTGAACGAGCACCTGCCGGATCCCTCATCTGCCGCACCGTTTAGCGTGTGATGCAAAAAGGAGGCTTTATACTGTGTTATGAACATTTTGTAGTTGTCTTCAATCTTTTTTTATTAATTTTCAAATGTAGTTTTACTACTATGAAACTTCGGATTTAATCATAACAAATGTAAATATTTTCAGACTGAATGCGGTTGTCAGTTCACATCAAAGCTCGAAGGAATGTTCAAAGACATGACCGTCTCGAACACAATAATGGAAGAATTTAAGGAACATGTGCTGTCATCCGGGGTGAATCTTTGTTTTATATTACCTTTATGTGGCTATTATTGCAGCCTTTATACAATACTAATCGAGCTGACTGTGTAACTGTAAGTCACAGCGTCACTCGAAAGTTCCTTGTAAATAGAGATTGCTTCCTTTCGCTTTAATAAAGTATTGTATTTTCAGATCAATCTTCACGGCGTGGATTTATCAGTGCGTGTGCTAACCACCGGCTTCTGGCCCACACAAAGCGCGACACCCAAGTGCAACATACCTACAGCGCCACGAAGTGCATTCGAAGTCTTCAGGAGGTAAGCCTAATGTTGTAGAAATTGACTTCAATATACCTTTAATGTTTTAAACTGATTGATATAATTAAGGACTGGCATACTAAACGAAGACTGCCTTAGTCAAGAAACTTGGTATAGAGATTTGATAAGTCCCATACTTAATATTCCTATTTCCACATTTTAAGACCGACTGTCGTCGTGACAGCTATCTTTAGTATAGTGAGTAAATCTGAATAACATGGGCTCGTGTTTATTAGCTTCTACCTAGCGAAGCACTCGGGGCGGCAGCTGTCGCTGCAGCCGCAGCTGGGCAGCGCGGACCTGAACGCCACGTTCCGCGCGGCCGCCACGTCGCCGCCGCGCTCCCCGCCCGCGCCGGCCGCGCCGCGCCGACACATCATCCAGGTGTCCACCTTCCAGATGTGCGTGCTGCTGCTCTTCAACAAACGCGAAAGACTCACCTATGAGGTACGAAACATGTATTTTCTTTCAACTACGCAGTAATGTTATCATTAATCACTACAAAACCTAACTAAACTACTTTGCGCTCGATGCAACAATCTACTATTACTCTACGCGCCATACATTCTCTGAAATCATTCATCTGTGAAAATGTGCGCATAGGATATTTCCATTAAAAGAAAACCTACTTCTCGCAAATGTGTTCTTCCAAAGATTCAACGAATTTATTTCCATTTTAAAGAAACGAAGTCCGAAGTGCAATGTTGTTCCGTTTTCTTTTTCGTGATCTCTCTCTCACCATACTCTTTTATTCACGCAGGAAATACTCAACGAGACTGATATTCCGGAGAAGGATCTTGTCCGGGCCCTACAGTCGTTAGCGATGGGAAAGCCCACACAGAGGGTGCTCATCAAACAACCGAAGACAAAAGAGATAGAGCCGTCTCATCAGTTTTACGTCAACGACGCCTTTACATCTAAGTTACATAGGTATGTGCCTAAGTCTTGAGTACGTACTTACTACTACTTAAGAACGTACGAGAATCACCATTAAAATACGAGTTTTTTATTTTCAACATTGTTTTTCATTATTTCAGAGTTAAGATCCAGACCGTTGCAGCTAAAGGCGAGTCTGAACCAGAGCGACGCGAAACACGTAACAAAGTTGATGAAGACCGTAAACATGAAATTGAAGCGGCCATCGTGCGTATAATGAAAGCCAGGAAGAAAATGGCGGTATGTCAAAATATTGCTGTATCATTCAGAAATTACTCATGACATAGTTTCACAAACATTGTTATCTTTATCTATTTACTCTAGCTATTTATCTACAGCTAACAGAATCTGCAAGTTGTATTATGTTGTTAATGTATGATATTTGTCCGCAGCATACGCTTTTGGTCGCCGAAGTGACGGAGCAACTGCGCGCACGTTTCCTACCATCGCCAGTGGTTATCAAGAAACGCATCGAAGGGCTTATCGAACGCGAGTATCTCGCTCGCACGCCTGACGACCGCAAAGTCTACACTTACGTCGCATAGGTTTGTAGCGACATCTCAGCATTGCTCCGATCGATTTGTGTAAAAGCAGCTTCAGTTTATATTTACTGTCTTCTTTGCTTTTCATTATATTTTATTAGACTAAAAGATTCTTTGAAGATTAATACTGTAAAAATATTGTAAATACCAATATAGCTCTAGTACCTTAACGTCATGTACTATGATAGTTTACCTCGTTTCCTTTATGCGGCTATATTAAAAACTTCCTTTATAACACAATGTTTTATTAAATTCTCTTTTGCCTCTTTAATTTCGCTAATTCTTACGAGCTCATTGGGTTGACGTGGTCTAATTGAACCTAAAATGGGTTTTATTTTCAGGCCACCACATACTCAAGATCGTAAATCCTTGAAGGGGATGCCAAGTTAGAAGTGATAGAAGTAACAAAAGTATTTAAATTATTTCAAAATAAAATTATTAGTTATTATTCAAGAGTTATTTTATTTGAAAATAAATAATATGACAAAGCAGTATATTGATACAATACACGTGTTAGACATGTTGAGACAGCCATTCTGGGGGAAGGGGAAGAAAAAATCTTTGGGTAAATGAATATTTATATGCGGAGTTCCAGCATATTCAATTACACTTGGCTTTGACAAATCCACGAAACTAATATCTATGGTGATGATGATTGAAATGTTATCTTCAACAATAAAAGTAAAATTTTTAGTAGTTACTTCATACTTCGCAAACAGAATTTTGTTCTGCCCTGTGTATGACTTTTCGTCCACATTAGCAAACATGAAAGTAACAGAAAATCTATTGATTAAATTATGACAATAAAGTTTCAAAGTGTTTTCATTATATTCTCCGTAAATTGGTTCTTGTTTATCTTTGTCCATATGCAAGTTTATCCAATCGTAATCGCCAATTTCATGTGGATTCCCAAATGGAGAAACGGATACATTAATGTTCAGCCTTAATAACTCCTTAATATCATTTTGTATATTGTTGCACATGTTCTTCTTCATTAATGTTGACTGTGTATAAACATAACGGCATTTAGTTCTTTTGTTAATTCCAAATCTTACAATATTATTTGATGTATTCGATGAAATGCACAGTCCATTTCTGTTTTCGGGGAATAACATGTGCTTCAGTGTTTCTGAAGAGGTATTGAAAAAAGTGTCCGTGTGATTGCTCTTAGCATAAGATACTATAACTGGTATGCCGTTTACATATCCTGGATTACCACTTAATTCTATAACATGGTCTATAGATTTATTTGACAGATAAAAATGTATACGGACTTCTTGCATCAGTAAAGGCAATACATGCGATATATTTTGTAGATGTAATTTTATCGTCGCGTTTATAATTTTCATGTCGCAATAATAGAAGGCGTAATCAATTTTCAACGCTATGTTAGTACATACATCCCCTGTGCATGACGCTTCATTATAAGTTTTGTTATAGTTTGAACAAAACCCATTTTCACATGCCAGAATATTCCAATTGATACAGTGGATATTTGAGCAATTCTGTAAATAATAATATTCAACTTAGAAATTATGAAAGTTATTAACTGAAATAGTCACAGCTAAAACTTATTTTTTTTATAATTATTACCAAAGTTGTGCTGTTCAATGTGTTATTAGTAGCACTTATAACCATGGCTTCTTCAGAAGTTTTTAAAATATGAAACATTTCTAGATCCTTGAATTTAACATTACATGTGATTCTCTCTTCTTTAAGAAATCTAATTGGTACCCGATCGGTACAATAATTGTTTATCATGGGAGCTGGAAAATCTGTAATGAAATAGAACACTTAAATTAACACGGCTCAGTCTCTACTATAAATTTTACAACTTAGGTACGGTCTCCAAAGGAGATAAGTTACCAAGTTCTCATACTAGTAGTATGAGAACTTGGTAACTTATCTCCTTTGGAGACTGTACATACAAAAATACAAACATATACGGTCATGTTGTGTTTGTTGACACACAGCAAGGCAGGGAATGCTAAGCTATCCCAATAAATAATACCAACCTAGATAGTAAATTATTCCATTTTTTAATAGCCAAATAGGATCAGCTTTTTTATACAAGGTTTTTTTAAATTCATAAGACTTTTGCTTCTGAGGGACACTTCGCCACTTATAATATGTGCCCATTGGTTCTTCATCATACTGAAACAAGAAAACAGTTTCAAGTACCTGAAGTTATTCATATTATAAATATACAAATTTTTGAAATAGTCATGGTTCATACCTTCTTAATACTGCGCTTACTGGGTAAATTAGTTTTAACAACACAAAACAGGTTGTCAAGCACACTGCCCCCATATCTGTTCTTATCAAGTAAGTGGCTAATACATCCATCAATTTCTTTGTTCTCAGCCTGACTAGTTTCTTGGCATTGGAATATTTTATGCTCATAATCAGAACAATCCTGATCACAACAGCAATTTATATCACATACTTTGTACTGGAAAAATAAATAATACAATATCCACTGGTAAAAAAAATTCTAGGCTCATATTGTGAAGGTATTTAAAATAATATGCCAGGTGCTTACCAATAAGTTGCAATCACAATGCATACTAAAATAAATTTTTGGTGTTGCACTAGGTTCACTAGATTTGTTTTTGGTTTCAAAAAACGCTATTTCTGTGAGATTATCAATTTCAGTGCTTGTGAAATACATTTCAGTAGTTGTGGGACTTGTTTCAGTGTCAGTAGTGTTTTCATCATACAGGACATCAAATATAGTTGTGGTTCCATCTGTTGTTGTTAAAGCAACTTCTGTCATGGAAGAGTAAAAAGTTAAAAATCTTTGATGGTGAGGTGTTTTTCAGTGACCTACTCATAACATGTGTCCTGTAGTAAAGAGCATGAGGCTTACTGCTTATATTCTTCAATAAATCACTTAGTATTTGTTTCTGAGTAGTTACACCAAGTTTCACAGTTTCATCAGTCTGAATTTTCTCTTGAATGTAATCCATAACACAAAATTGAATGAGTATTGACAGAACAGTAAATGCTAAATAAGTAATGACTTTCATGTTTTCACTTATACTCTACACCAAACTGACTGAAGTTCCGAAGCAATAAATTCACTTGTAGCTGAATCGTTCCTTTTGATTGGGTCCTTAACTTAAATCTGTAAATAAAATTGATTTGCACATTAATGGTGATCTTATCCAGTATATCTTTGATACAAAAGCATTACACAATTGTCTCACCGGTTTAAACCTAAATTAACTATATCACTTTGAATAAGTTGATGAGATCCACCAAGGAAATACTGTCGAATTCTATCAGTTATTGAAGATGGGGATGGTACCCAGCAGTTCACATGGATGATGTGACGCCCTGGCACTGCTGGCAAGTTACAGCAACCATATCCTACAATCCAAGAGCGCCCTATAGAATCAAGGCAGCTCACTTGTACTAATAATTTCGGCCAACCTGAAATTGTTCAAATAAAAAAATAACAATGAAATCTGTAAACCACTTAAAAATATTTACTGTAAAAAATACATACCTTGGACTCCCTTAGTGACGTAGTGAATATCAAGAGGGTGTGCCCAAACAACAGTCTTTTCGTAATCTAGCTTACCTGAGACTGTCTGCCCCTCAGGGCACCCTGACACAACTGTCCAGTTTGGGCCTGAAAATGAAATAATTGTATACGTTTACGTAGGGAAAATTACTAATAATATTTATTAAATATTTCAGATGCATATATTACAAACGTAAAAGAGGCTAAGCGTTAAAAATTACGTAATATAACATACCGGCTTGAAATGAATATCGGCAAAATAGGGAAGATTTATCCTGAAAGTTTGAAGCACACTGCAGTTGCCCTAGTATATGCAATTCTGCCATGAGAGAAAACATTAATCATGGGAAACGCAACATTTCCATAAAGAAGCATAATCAACTTACAAAACTTCATCACATTTGTTGTTAAACGTTGTTGCCATGGAAACTGGATTTTTTGACAATTTACAAAATTAAAAACCGTACTGACAAGCACAGCCAGTGTTGCCATTTTGGGAAATTAACTACGTCATGGACGGCCAAAAAGTTGACATTGTACGGTTACCTAAGGATTTATGGTATTAGTAATGATTCGTGTCAGTGGTTTGTATTTCCTCTATATCTGTATAATATCATGCGCTGCAGCTTGAAAGACTAATCAAAATAGGAATGGGTGACTTCGAGATCGGTTTTATGATCCATTATTAATCGAAATATATCGAAAACCACTGTTAGGTCAGATAAGTACTATTGCCATCGGGTCTGTTTTGAAAACAAGGACACCCAAACCTCGCTCCACTCAAGCCTCGGGGTGGTAGACTGCGAGGGACGGCACACTTTTCATTAAGCCATTCGAATATACTGGTCTGTCAATCTTTCTAGATACAAGCACTATGTATACTTTTGTATCTGTATTTATTCAAAGTAAAAATAAAATTCCAACTGCTGATATTAGCTCGCGTCGGTCGCTCTTACATTTCTTAACACTTTCGGTGTTTAGCACCCAGCTTATGGGTCGAACAGTAATTCGTTCGTGTGCTCAGAACCGCCTCCAAGTCGTCGATATACCTAGCTATAGATGAATTGTGCTCATGCCTAGGATCCTACTAGCGAGTCCAAATTAAAGTAGTGGTTCTCGAAACGGAATTTAACGATGGTTTTTTTAAGTATCAGATTTTTTTATGAACTATTTTGGACAACCCTGAGCCCGGCTGGCGTGTAAGCGTGTCACAAAGTGCACTCGGATCCGGATGCTTCGGCACAGGGTTCCTTTTGTGTAATCATCGCGCCGATGGTCTCGAATATCGGATTGTTATGAATATTTGCCAAACTGTTTTGGACATACAAGTAAAATGGATTATTTGAACTTGGCAGCGAAAATGTTATTTATCCGAAAACGTATTAATGTAGTAATGGAAAAAGGGAGTTGAATGTCATTTGTTTGTTTGGTGAAAAGAAAGTCCGTTACCTATGAACCGCTGCTGTTGCATTAGTCTGAAGCTTGAATGCATAAGTCGACAAAACACTTCTCTAAAATAAATAGCTAAAGTAAAATATAATCTATTGGATGAACTAATAAATTTCGAGCTCGCTTCGCTCGCTGTTTTTCATAAGTCCGGTACGAGAAATCTTATGATACACTATTATATATACAGGGTGTAACGGAAAGGGTATATACACACTTACGGGTGTGCTACAGACCGTCAAGCTGAACATGTTTCTCCATCGGACAAACATCGTCATAGCGAAAAAAATATCGCCTTCCCATACATTTGGGTTGAATAGGTATTGAAATTTTGTATGGCGAGCAGAATTTTTTTCGCTATTAAACAAACATGTTCAGTTTGATGGTATGTAGCACACCCTTAAGTATGTATATACCCTTTCCGTTACATCCTGTATATATATATATTTATTACTATTAGCAATATTGGCAATCGAACATAACATACATACATACCCGCATTGAATAAAGATTTTTCTTCGCAAAAGAACACATTAAAATGCAAGAAAACCAATTTTTTTTTTTCTAGTCCTTTCTAGAAAGAAAGGACTAAGAACTATTTTGGACAACCCTGAGCCCGTCCGTTCGTCCGTAGTCTAGAAAGACTAATATTGAAAATGAGGGGGCGGCCAATTTTCGGTCGGCCTCGGGCGGCAAAACTCCACGCTACGCCACTGCACAGCCGGCTCAAACCATGGTGATTTGAGTTTTATTCAAAATTTTGCAACACGTTATGTGTCGTAAAATATAGGTGTGTTCAGGAAAACTTTATGATCTCTTATACAGAGTGGGTCATGAATTTGATAACATTTTAAAAATATAAATATCGGCGCAACTACAACAATTCGTCTAGAAAAACCTAGAATAACTAAGTTTAATCATTTAATTGTCCTAAAAATTAGTTTAAAAACCATAAGTTGATTACTTTGAATTTATTACGATGTAAAATGAATGTCATCATTGTAATTTCAATACTTAACCTAAAATTAAACGTGCGCGTACGTCGAGCCCTATAAATACGGCCGCACTGTAGGCGATCGGTTCACCCGACCCGATAAGAGCGTCGCATTCGACGACTCTGAGAAGGCCGAATGCCTAGCCGACAGCCTGGAGTCCCAGTGCTCCCCCAGCTCGCAACCAGTAGACAAGCGACATCTCGATGAGGTGAACGCATTCGTCGAACGTAGAGCCGCCCTGCCCCCCGAAGAAGACCCTGATGATCCTCTGCCTCCGGTCACAGCTGACGAAGTGCAAGACATCATTTGCAAACTTCAACCGCGGAAAGCACCCGGCTCCGACGGAATCACCAATAGGGTGTTCAAACTCCTCCCCGCTCAGCTCGTCGTGTTAATGGCGGCCATCTTCAATGGCGCCCTGAGCAACAACGCGTTTCCCCAAATATGGAAAGAGGCCACTGTCATCGGTTTCGCCAAGCCAGGCAAACCCAAGTCTGAGCCTTCGAGCTACAGACCTATCAGTCTCCTGAATGCACTCGGTAAAATCTACGAGAGACTTATGTATAAGCGACTCAAAGACTTCGCCGAGGCTAAGAGTCTCATCCCCAACGAACAGTTCGGCTTCAGGACCGGACACTCTTGCATTCAACAGGCCCACCGCATCGTAGAACACTTGAGCGCTGGCTTCCAGCGTGGAGCGATGACGGGTGTGTTGTTTTTCGACATAGCAAAGGCATTCGACAAAGTCTGGCACAACGGCTTATTATATAAGCTGTACAAACTGGGAGTGCCAGACCGTCTCGTGCTCATCTTACGAGAGTTTTTGTCGGATCGCACCTTCCGCTATCGCATCGGGAAGGCACTGTCTTCCCCCCACCCCATTAGAGCCGGAGTCCCTCAGGGCTCCCCGCTCTCTCCCCTTATCTTTACTCTGTTCACCAGTGACATCCCCAAGAGCAAGAAGGCACAGTTAGCCCTGTTCGCGGACGACACGGCCATCTATTACACTGGCCGTAGTCACGACGCTATTTACAGCACCCTCCAAACCTCAGCCAACGTCTTAGGCGCTTGGTTCCGGAAATGGAGAATCGAGGTGAACCCCGACAAGAGCCAGGCAGTTCTTTTCTCTAAACCGCGTAAGAATAAGCCACCCGCACTCAGCCCGATCACTATGTACGGTAAGCCTATCCCTTGGGAGAAGCAAGCCAAGTACTTAGGAGTCTTACTTGACAACCACCTGTCTTTCGCGGCGCACATCAAAGCAGCTCGCGACCGAGCGGCCTTTGCTATGGGTAGGCTTCATTTCATGATCTCGGCAAAAAGCAAATTGTCACTCAAGTGCAAGTTGCGCCTTTATACCGCGGTGATCCGCCCCATTATGACGTACGCTTGCGTCGTGTACGCTCACACCAAGCCTAAATACATCCATAGGATGCAAACCTTGCAGAACCGGTTCTTACGTAGAGTCACGGGAGCCCCTTTTTATGTCCGTAACGACCGTCTACACGTAGACCTTAGAATGCCCACCGTCCTTCAGTTTATGAAACGTCTTTCGAAGCGTTTCTTCGATAACGCCAGTAAACACCGTAATCCCCTGATCGCAGCGGCCGCCCGTTACGAACCCTCGCGCATTAGTACAGTACGCCGTCCTCGGCATACCCTCGTCACTCCCGATGATGCTATCACCCTCCTCCAGGAGAGTAGTAAAGAGACTAGCACTCTTAATAAGTACAGACACAAACCGCCGTCTTTCCGACCTCGCCGTCGAGGTCCGTCGCGACGTCCCGGTCCATGCCCTCCCCGACCCTCGCTCGAGCCAGCCCGCGATGCTGTGCCAGTAGTTTTAAATCAGCCCCTAAATAATGATATCATTCAGATCCAGCCTGTCCCCATGCAGTCCTCCCCCAGCGACGCCCTGAGCCGAGGCTCGTACCCCACAGGGGGTGCCCTCAGCGTATAGTCGCTTAGTTTGTAAGTTTTTATGCCCTGGCTGGAGGCCTTACTCTTAAGGCACCCACAGGATAGTCCGGTTAAGCAGACGACAACCTCTTAGGTTGAACTGCGAGATGCCATTCACAAAAAAAAAAAGGCGATCGGTTCAGTCTTGCTTGAGCCGCCGAACTGTACGGATCTATGTAAATAAGTCGTTACGCTGTCGGTTGAATAAACGAGTCATACAGTGTACTTGTGGTGTTTTACTTGGAAGATCGAAGATGAGTGATCACCCTGAACATAGTCAGTGACGTCAGCATGCTGACGTCACGCTTTTTAAAAACGGAACGGAGACATTTTCTCCGTCATCAGAAGTGGGATCGCAAGAGATTTCTACTCAAGCCACTTCCTCATCAGCTCGTTTACCACATGAGCAACTGGAACCAGCCAACATTCGGCTTCAGGAGCCTGGACTGGTCTCCAATACATCAATGGAAGCCATGAATCAATCAAGACCGCATACATACCCTGATCAAGGAATGCGGATGGACGGAATACCACCACAATTCCTTATGCAGATGATGGAAATGATGCAGAGAATGTCAGAGCGTTTGTGTGCTCCGCCTACCGAATCAATTATAAGGATCAAAGGCATTTACCTGCCATCTTTCGACCCGGATACCCATGTCGGAGTACGTGAGTGGTGTCAACATATTGATAGTGGCCATTGAGGCATATAAGTTGAGTGATTTCGACGTTCGTATGAAAGTCTGCAGTCTGCTGAAGGGACGTGCGAAAATGTGGATCGATGATTGGATGGTGACCAGTAGTACCTGGGAAGAGTTACGAAAGAACATCATCACCACATTTGAACCTGAGAACAGATACTCCCGAGACATTGTTATGTACAGGGTGAAAATAATTCAACAGAATAAAACCGTAAGTAACTTAATTCAAATATTCTAAATATCCCTCAGATAACTCTACGAGAACCTCCGAGAACTCTACGAGAACCTCCGAGAACTCTACGAGAACCTCCGAGAACTCTACGAGAACCTCCGAGAACTCTACGAGTACCTCCGAGAACTCTACGAGAACCTCCGAGAACTCTACGAGAACCTCCGAGAACTCTACGAGAACCTCCGAGAACTCTACGAGAACCTCCGAGAACTCTACGAGAACCTCCGAGAACTCTACGAGAACCTCCGAGAACTCTACGAGAACCTCCGAGAACTCTACGAGAACCTCCGAGAACTCTACGAGAACCTCCGAGAACTCTACGAGAACCTCCGAGAACTCTACGAGAACCTCCGAGAACTCTACGAGAACCTCCGAGAACTCTACGAGAACCTCCGAGAACCCTTTAATAAAATCTCCGAGAACCTACTAACCTTATCAGAATCGATATTCTCAAAAGACAAAACAACGCAAGTTGTTTACAGATGTACTACTCAGAGGAAGTTTTGTTTCTATTCTTTCAGGTCTACGAGAATCCACAAAAATCGACGAGAACCAACGAGGCTGGTGCAGAGCGCGCACCGCCTGTCAGTATGGCCGTATCGGCGCAACTACAACAATTCGTCTAGAAAAACCTAGAATAACTAAGTTTAATCATTTAATTGTCCTAAAAATTAGTTTAAAAACCATAAGTTGATTACTTTGAATTTATTACGATGTAAAATGAATGTCATCATTGTAATTTCAATACTTAACCTAAAATTAAACGTGCACGTACGTCGAGCCCTATAAATACGGCCGCACTGTAGGCGATCGGTTCAGTCTTGCTTGAGCCGCCGAACTGTACGGATCTATGTAAATAAGTCGTTACGCTGTCGGTTGAATAAACGAGTCATACAGTGTACTTGTGGTGTTTTACTTGGAAGATCGAAGATGAGTGATCACCCTGAACATAGTCAGTGACGTCAGCATGCTGACGTCACGCTTTTTAAAAACGGAACGGAGACATTTTCTCCGTCATAAAAGATTTCCGAGTAAGTTCCTACTTTGGAATTTACTTTAAAAAAATAATATCATTTCAATTATCACTCTTGCGATCTCGGCATTACCCCAAAACGAGCACGGAAATTTACAAACACTCGTTGGTATGATGATGAATGATTGATTCCTCTGGCTGAAATTGCTGCCCGTTCAGTTCCCTTGGGCGAATGAAGGGGCCTTTGAAGTTTGGCTTTAGGAATTTCACTGCTCCAGTACCTGCAGTTCTGTTTGTTAACGTGACCTTAGAACTGGAAGTGGGCTTCATCGGAAAATTGAAATTACGAAAGCGATTGAACATTAAAAACATTAATCATCAACATTAAAAAATCCGAGAAACGAGCTAGACACTAGAACCCTCCCCGCGACCTGCACCGCTCGCGTTTACAGGAGAATACAAAGTATAATGTAAACTTACTCATGGCCCACAATTTTTTTTTCGGATGGGAAATCGTCAAATAACCCCTCACGCTCTGGGCGGGGCGGAAGAGTGTCAGACTTGTACTGACTATAACCCATCCATGTTCCCTCTTAGCCCTTTGCGTTCCAGGGCCACGGTATCTCTTTCGAACAGTCCCGCAGCCCTGGCAGGCATCGGCCCTCTCGGACCCCTTCCGATTTGCTGACATCTACTTGAGGCATGGAACACGAACGCGCCGTCGTCGGCACGGCCTGTCGACATAAGACGGACGGACGGTGAGCTAGCCCATACCATTACTCACCGTCCAGAGGCCCAAACCTCCCGAAACAACCGTGCCCGGTGAGGACCTGCGTCAGGCGGAAGGTGAGGGCGCCGTACCGCCTCTCCAGCCACTCCTGAGAGGACTTATCGCTACTATTGTGGCGTGCCCTGCATGGCGTTGCGACAGTCGCTCTCTCCATGTCGCCATGAGATCGCGCCGGAGCCGGTGGGCCGAGTCGGTCCACCCTGTATGTGTATTTGGGATGAATAGCTGTCTGACATAGTATTCTGCTATTTTACCCATGGTTTTTTAAAAGCATATTAATCACAGTGATCTTTAATCTCACTACAAAACAGTTGCTATGGGGTTACTGCTGTTGGAGGTAAACTGACTGAAAAGCATGTGGAAAACAACAGGATAAGAAAATGAAACTCAAGAATAAAAATAACATCATTTATTTGGTGTTTGCAAAAATTATGATAATTAGATTTTCAAATCGAATCACAGTTATAAAAATTGTTCATATTAAAATTTAATCACAGTTATGATTACTTTTAAAAGAAAACTTAAGCTTAAACATAAATTACAAATAGGGTTGCCAGCCGTTAAAGAGCCTGCACAAGTTGATGGGGTCGGTGGCGCAGTGCAGTAGTTTGGCGACCTGGCCGGCCACGGCCACGCCACCGGCCACGCCGTCCTCCGTGCCACTTAGCTTGCTCGTCACTACCAGCAGCGCTCGCTTGGCTAGGCCGCTGGGAGTGCCAGTATCAGCTGGACAAAAAAGATATTAACACATAACACCACGCCTGTAATTCCCAAAGGGTTAGGCAGAGGTGTACCTAATAGTACACCCACATTTCGCCAGTTATGTTTAAGTCCCATGTAATAAGGGGGCGAGCCTTTTGCCATCGACTGGGCATACACCTAGACCGTGGCTGCTACTGGAAAATTCTTAATGGAAAAATCCGATTTGCTCTACCTGGGGAATCGAACCCAGAACCTCATGCTCAACAGTCGCGCTGGATACCACTAGACCAACGAGCCAGTCATAACGTTATTATGCTTATGCCCACAGAGGTAGACCGATGTCATATTCGGCGCGAGGCGATACTTCTTGCTTTTTCAATGCAATTTCCACAGACTATTTTTTTTTCCAACCGCTCCTAAAGATACAAGTATGTACACTATACTCAGATTTCTCACATTTCTTTATATTACACTAGTAAGGGCATGCATTCAAATCTACCAAAGAGAAATCCTAAGTGGACTAACAATACACACTGCGGCACCTGCTTACCAATACACCCAGCCTGTCCTGGATCGAAGCGCAAGGGCTGCAGTTGTGCTTATGACCATTAGTTGGCAAACCTCTTGGCATCATCATAACTTAAGATATAAGGAATATTGATAATAAGGGAAAGTACACAGGTTTACTTACAGACTGCATTAGAGTTCCTGCCGGAAGTAGAAGCGTTCTGTTGCGCAGTTTTCACTGACCACGAGTATAGAGGATCGCACAATAACACTTCCAATATGGTTAACAATATCTCTTGATTGTCCCGGAGAAGCTGCATTGTCTTTTCGCAGCACCTGCAATTTACAATGCTTTCATATTATCCTGCATTTTTCTTATTTATTAGTAATGCGCCCATCCGACCGCTTAGAGGGTCGCGTCTGGTGTTCGTTTAAAAGTAGTTTTAATCCAAACAAACATGAATTTAAAGAATGCTCTAGTTCTTTAAAGTAAAATATAGTGGAGAAATAACTCCCTAATCCAGAGATTCAAAGTCAAAGGCACACGTGATCAATACACTTCATTATGCAATAAGAGCTACTTTTCATCAAGCAAGTGTGTTGAAAGTCGTCTTTTGATTCGCGTTAGCAATTTTCATAAAGTACACTCGTTCGTTTGGTATAAATCGTTTTTAAGTAAAAATACAATTACATCCAACATTTAAGCGCATCACACACAGAAAGCGGGCGCGGGTCGGGTGACAAACAGAGCGGGTCCCGCGCGTCACTCGACCCGCGCTCGACCCGCGCCCGTCCCGCGCAGCGTGCGCATGACGGGCGCTCTGTGCATCACACACAGGGAGCGGGCGCGGGTGTCAGAAATTTCTATTTCATCTAAACTAATATTATAAAGAGGAAAGATTTGATTGTTTGTTTGTTTGTTTGTTTGTTTGCATTGAATAGGCTCCGAAACTACTGAACCGATTTGAAAAATTCTTTCACTGTTGGCTACACTATCCGCGGGTGACATAGGCTATATTATATTTTCAAAAAAATTAGGGATCCTTACTAAAACTGCAATTATGTAACCCAAGGTGTATAAAAATTACCTAAAATATTCTTTACATCGCGTGCGCTGCGAAAACTATTGATGATAGAATAAAATAATGTATTACGACTTTGCAGAACACATCATTATTTACGAAAAGTGTCGCGACAGCATATGTCTAACTATTATATTTATGCCACAATAAGTGTTCTTTTATTTAAAACAATATATTTTCATGCCGCCGTTAGAAAAGACTCTGTATTTGTATCTTGCTAGTAATCCTTATCAAAATAAATTACTTCATTTTCAAGACTGCTTCAATACCTTTATATAACTTTTTGAATTATTCAATTCGGATATTCCATTCGAAAGATATCAAAAGTAAAAATGTAAGTATTAGAAAAAAGTTGTGTGGTCGCCGCTCACCCCGCTCAGCTGGCTAGGCATCACCTTATACGATGTAGGCGTCACTGGGGTACGGGCCGTACGGGAGGGGAATATTCAAACTTTGTTTATAATTTTTTTTAAAAAAAAATTACGGGTATTGTTAAATACCCGTGCGAAGCCGGGGCGGGCTGCTAGTTTCCTTACATAAATATGGACGAAATCACATCTGACAGTTTTCTAAATAACTTGATATGAGTGTATGGAGTGTTAAATATTACCCTCTAAATATTCCCTCGGTGCCGCTGGACCCAAAGCCAGCAATAATGTCCCGCGTCAAACGGAACGGCACTGTTTCTGGAGTGGGCAACGTCTTGCCTTGCTCAAAGGCAATGCCTGCAAAATAATTCATAACAATTGGTGAACAAGTAAGATTATTACGCAATTTGTTTTAAAATATGTGTTTTTATTACCTAAATCAATATGAACCACTTCAGCGGTCCTCTTGTCAATTAAAATGTTGTATACATGTCTGTCGCCTAGTCCCAGTATGTAACCAACCATAGAAGAAGTAGCAACACTGTTTGGGAACAAATGAAAACAGGATTAATTACAACAAAACACTTTATTCCTTTTCTCGTTGGTATTTTACTGAACCAAAATTAATAATAGGGCTGACGCAGACATGGTGAAAAAACGCAGCGCGATTTTGATTGACAAACAAATATCAACCATACACTCATCAAAATAAAAACTTTCATTAGTCCAAGAATGCATCAACGCAGACACGCGGCTAACTTAAATACACAATATTTTCGACTTTATTCTAAGGGACGCAAAGTTGATATTTGCTTGGCGGGGAAAACCACGCTTTACTGCTTGATTTGTTGTTCTATTAAAGTTTATTTTTACTTAAATTCTTACCTTTTCGTGTATGCTAATCTTCTCTCGTACCATGTAACCGGATCAAGGTAGTGTTCCGTAAAGAAAAAGTGGAACACGGGCTTGAATTCTTTCAGTAATTTGTTGAAGACATTCAACTTAACCTCGTGACGATCATTGCAGCATTCGATCATTTTCTTACGAGCGGTGATACATGAAATATCCTGTAAACGACATAATGTTCAGTCGGAATTTAAATATTATACCACAAATACATGGGCATTTATGTGAAGATTTGTCAAGATTCTCCATGGTCACTCTTTCAATATTGGCTTTACTATTTTATTATTAGGGTACGCTGTAAACACATACAGCGTAGGCCTGACAAAAAGTGGGTACTTTACATTTGATTTTTTTTTACAAAATTTCGCTTATTATTATAAAAGTTATTCCAATGAGAGTTTATATTTTGCATAATTCAGGTAACATGAATATTTTGACAAATACGTCAACGCAGTTTCGTCCACTGACATGAAAATATCACTCATCATCACTCTTTGGAAGATTTATTTCCTATTAGTTTGGATAGGAATGCGACTGTTCAGCAACTACTATAAAACAAGATCGCCATACATTTTTGGAGAACGGTAAGAGTGTTATATTTTACCTGAGGACGATAGCGACCATGGGCACCAGTGTTATCGCTTCCGACTAGATACAAGCCCATGGGGATAGTGCCCTCGCACCATTCCAACACTCCTGACAGCCGAGACATTGGGACCACCTGTAGCAGTCAATAAACATATTACATTTAATTATCATCATAATCATCATTTCAGCCCAAAAAACGTCCACATTTTGGGGGGTTTTACCATAATCGCCACGCTTGGCAGGCGGGTTGGCGATCGCAGTACCGTTGTTACAAAAGCACAGAGAACGCTGCTGCCCATTCTCTGGCAAATCCCTTAGTCGCCTCTTACAACACCCATGGGAAGATACATTTAATTATTGTTTAATTTATTATTTTCTTTTGAACAGGCAAACTATGGCAAAGACAAAGTTGACAGCTCATGTACGAACGCCAGCAGGTCAAGCTACTCGAAACTATCAAATTTTCCCAATCAACCTTGAACCTAATTTTTTTCACATAAAGTTGAAAATCTTTTGAAGAAATTGAACAGATTGTTGGAAGTTGATGTGTCTTTAAAACAAACGACTGCAGTTGCCTGGGACCTTTGTTCAAGTTAATTTATAACTTGTTATAAACACCATAAGTCCAAAATAGGCCCATGGGGATAGGCTGAGAATACAAAAGGCAACCTGCTACGATCCTTACCTTGTAAGTCCTAATGAGTAATTTATTCTTATTGGTCACAGGATTATTTTCCAGCAAGGTATTCACAATACTGAATACTTGCTGCATAACTGCATCTTGTTTCAAATCATCTCCACCCTAAAAAAACATAGATTTTTCGTACCATTTAAATGATTTGCCAAACAACAATTTAGGCACAGCGCATACGGCGCAACGCAACTGCAACTAGACCCGTTTTCCATTTTTTTATTTGCAATGCTTTTCAAACCGGTTTCAAAATGGTCGCGTCATGTGCGGTCTCTCAAAGGAGTCATGGCATAAACTCAAATGAAACTCAAAAGTAACTAGAAGTTGCAATTTCGTTGCATTTGCGTTGCGCCGTATGTGCTGGGCCTTACAAGTTAGTTGGTAATGATCGCTTTCAGAGATCGGTTTGTGGAGGGGTGACCATCCGTTAAAGGCAATCGCTCTATGTAAAATACTTGTATTCGACTGAACATTGTAAGACTGTTCGGGAAAAATTCAGTTAATATCTATTTTTACCTTTATTAACAACACGTTGACTTTTCCGCCAGAATCTGTACAATTTATCTTCTTTGGACAGTTCACTCCTCCAACTAGTTCGAAATGGGAGTCAAACGAATGTAAAGCTGTAAAATAAAATATTAATTGAACTGACATTACTAAAGACATAAGGGTGAAAATCGGTCAGTCTCTTTTACAATATAAAGCGTTTCCTCGCTCTAAGAATTACTCTTCTATCGTGGGTGCGTTTACAGTAATTCACATACACAAACAGCCAGATCCGGAACAACCACATCATCGCTTACCATCAGGTGAGATAGCGGTCAAGCGCGGGCCTATATTTAATATAAAAAAAAAACCTACTGGAACCCGCGACACACATTGTTAATTCTATAGTTTCACAAAGCTAGTCATTTAGCTTGTTATTCAAAAAATAACTTTAAAACTATGTCTTACTGTGTATGTGCGCATATTTGCAGTCCTTCTTGATGGGCAAGGTGACTGTGGGTACGGGAACCGCCCTTAGATTTCGCAGCTTGTGGATATTCTGCCCGTCGGGTATCATCTGTTTCTTAATATTCTTCGTTGCGAGCGCTGGTTCGTAGTTGGCAAAGCTTATGATAGCTGAAAAATATATGCTCTTATTTTTTTAACGTATAAAGCTGTCGCGGTAATACAGTCATTAAGAACCAATTGCTAGTGAATAAAATTATTGGTAGAAATAGGAACAAGGAGCAAAATTATAGATGTTTTTTATACGAACAAAAAGTTAACAGTGAATAAAGCTAGCTTTTAGGTACTGAGTTGCTGGCGCAGACCTGGTTAAGCGTAGTGCAGCAAGGTTCTCCCTGACAAACAAATACCTACATTACGCCGCTTATAGTAAAGTCGAAAAATAACCTTCGATGCTCACCCAGTGTAATTAAAAGTTATTTATTTTCAACTTTATTTCAATGCCAATAAAGTGCAAACCACTTTGGCTAGAACCGTACTGCATTGCTGTATGCCAGGTTTGCGCCAGTCCTACTTGTCTATATCCGAACCTACCATCACACATCTTCTCCATTTGCGTCACGATAGCCGTGAGCTCGGCGCTGTGCCCGCGCAACTCGCCGACGAGCGCCCGCGCGGCCAGCACGCGCGGCTGCACGTCACATCCGCGCGCGCTCGCTCCGCTCCGAGCGCTCGCGCTCAGGATCACGTTGTCTTTATCAGAATTCTTCAGCCCGAACAGGATCGGCAGTGTGTGATGGGGATGGTCGATCGCACACCGTTCTTTGGGAAATTAATTAATATTTGTATAGTTATTTCTGCTGGGGATTATTTTACTCCTAACATTGCTTTATTCACAACTACTTTCTTGCGTATTGAAGTTGTTGTGTGTGAAAATATCCGTATTACAAGCAAGACCCAACGGGAGCAATAATTATGTTATTCATGTGTGTCTTAAACCTCGTATATTAATATAACAAAGTTAATATTACATTGTGCAGCTCTATTATAACTACAAAGTTATTATAGAGCTGCTAAATAACTGGTTAAAGGATCACACTCGAACACAAGCGGAAAAATAGTGAACCTCGACACCAGGGTGTAGGCAGTCCAAGGAAGCTATACCGTCCCTTGACGCAAAGCTGACCAAGCGCCTTGTGCGTCTGGACAGGGATGGTCTGCGTCTGGTGGCGGGGACCATCACTGGACACTGCTCACTGAATAAACACTTCCAAACTCTAGGAATCACTGACAGTCCCCTGTGCAGAGCATGCATGGATGCGGAGGAAACGGTGGCGCATGTGTTGCTTGAGTGCACCGGTGTCACCAAGATTCGCGAGGCGACCCTGGGAACACCAGGATCCCTTGCGGATGCCCTGAGAAGACCAGGAAGTGTGATCTGCTTCTGGAGGGAGGTGGGCTGGTTGGAGTAACGGCCACTATGGCTCACGCACAATAGTCCACTTAAGGGGCTAAGTGCGGAAACCAAAACCCCATGAAGAAGAATAATAGAGCTGCACAATATAATATTACGACAAGAACAAATACATATTCGAAATAATTACTTATGATTTTCTTTAAATTTCTGATGAACGCCGTATCTTCATCAGTTAGTCGCGGTGCCAGCTGCGGCAGCACAGTTACGAACTTCCACGAAGGTATCATATTCAGCAGCTCTTCAAAAGATTCGTCGCCATCTTCGAACTCGAAGTCTTGGTTAGCTAGCCATAGCGATATCACTCGGAACACTGATAAGTTGTTCTCATCGCATTGTTTTAAAGACAATAAATAATATCTGAGAAAAAAACACATTAATTGAATAATGATCTTTTTAAATATAGAAAATGTTAGTCATATGCGCACGTTATATGGCTCTTACGCAATTGAAATAAGGTATAAATTGAAATGACGCGTGTTCCTGAAATGCAACATCTACATTCAATCCACTAATCCGTAATTTTGGTTATCATCATAAGTATGTATTATATTATTTTTCTTACCTCATAGCTAAGTGTAAAAAGTTATTTTTCTGCACTTGTGAGTATGCTATTTCAGCTTCATCAAGCTCTTTGAATTTTTTATTTGTAGACAAAGCCTTTCTCTCTTCTCTGAAATTGATTGAATAGTTTGTTAAAACTTATGCAACATAATACAGGGTTTTCCAATCAGAGGTGTTATTTTGATATTCAAAGAAAAATGCATTTTTTTTAATAGAAATGATCGGATGTTTATCTATCTAAACTAATATTATAAAGAGGAAAGATTTTATTGTTTGTTTGTTTGCATTGAATAGGCTCCGAAACTACTGGTCCGATTTGAAAAAATCTTTCAGTGGTATATAGCCCATTTATCGAGGAAGGCTTTAGGCTATATATCATCACGCTACGACCAATAGGAGTGGAGTAGCAATGAAACATGTTGTGAAAACGGGGAAAATGTGACGCAAACGAAGTTGCGGCGGACTGCTAGTTTCATTAATAGAAATTACTCCATTCATAGTGGAAAATAACATCAGGCAAATGATAACCACGACCACGCTTACAGGACCATATCCTTTTCATGAATTTTTCCATAACCAAATCGCAAAGTGGCTGCCCTATGTCCTCGATAGCCTCACGAATTCCATCTTTGAGGTCTTGAATCGACGCTGGGCTGTTGGCGTAGACCTTCTCTTTCACGTGGCCCCAAAGGAAGAAGTCGCAAGGTGTTAAATCACAAAATGTCGGTGGCCAATTGTGATCACCTCTTCAAGAGATAACACGGTCCCGAAACTTTTCCCATAAAACATCAATGGTTTCGTTGCTTGTGTGGCACGTAGGTATGGTATCAATACCATCCAATTCCAGCCATAAAAAAATCATTAATCATCTCTATAGCGCAATCCATTCACCGTAACTGTTGCTCCAGCCTCATTTTAGAAAAAGTAGGGTCCAATGACATGGTGGTCATTTGCCTGATGTTATTTTCCACTATTAAAGGCATACCTTTCTCTTTATAATGAAATAAACATCCGATCATTTATATTAAAACATAGCATTTTTCTTTGAATATCAAAATAACACCTCTTATTGGAAAACCCGTTATTAATACTTTTTTATCCTGATCTCCCTAGGCTTTTCCCAACTATATTCGGACTTCAGTCAGCTTCCAGTCTAACCAGATGGAGCTGAATACCACTATATTACGTGGAGCGACTGCCTGTCTGACCTCCAAAACTCAGTGAAGACTGGGTAATACGATACCCCTTGGTAATTTGGTTGTATAAATTATTTATTTGAAAACACAAGTACAATTTAACAGATAAAATCCAAACAATTCTACAGTGAAAAGAAACATATTTAGAACTAGCTGTGCCCTTGACTTCGTTCGCGCGGAATTTAACAAAACAGTTATTTAGTTTTTTTTTAAAATAACGTTAGATTTTTTTTTAATAAATGTAGCCTAAGTTATTGCATCAGCTATCTGCCAGTGAAAGTCCCGTCAAAATCGGTCCAGCCGTTGTAGAGATTAGCCGAAACAAACAGACAGACAGATAAAAATTGTAAAAAAATGTTATTTTCGTATGTACCGTATATACATTTATATGCATGTAGTAAAAAGCGGTTATTTTAATATTACAAAGAGACACTTCAATTTTATTTATTTGTATTGATAAAGTATGATAAAAATATTTAATAAAGTACTTAAAATTACAAAAACAAAGTCATCCCTCATGCATCCTCCCACAGAACAAATAATAATAATGATGAACTTACTTTGTTAATGACTTGGTCGATTTGTTGCCAAGTGATGAGGCGGTGCCTTTCATATTTTCTAAGCATTTGACTCTGTTTTCGTATACTGTTGAACTCATGTACGCCACTACCTATAAATAAAATATTGTGGTAGATTGACTCCTACTAAATAAACGCGTGTATGTACAGGCAACCACGTATCAGTGATAACAACTTGTTATTAACAGCACCTCTGTTGTATTAATAGTGCAAATGTACAGCTGATATGCAGTTGACTATACCAGCAGCTGTTGTACCTGTTTATACTCTGCATCGGCAAACTTCGCTATATCGTGGTAGACTTTCAGTCTGACATCCGTATTCTCAGGTCCCAAAACATCAAGACTTTTTTGTAAATATTTACTTATGATTTCACGAGGATTGTCGCGTTTTGAGTCTGCCATCCAGAGCGCATACCGTCTAAAAACAATGCAACATTAACCTTTTGAACGCCAGAGCATAAACGCACGCGCGTGCCCTCCACGCCAAGCCACAAATTCACTGCAAATACTTACAAATAAAAAAATAGGATTTCAAAAGTATTATTAACTTATTTTTTGATAAGACATTTAATATTTAAGACATATAGATCACATTTTAAAGATATTTAAATAATCACACACAAAAGTAATGATTTAAATTACTTATTTCGTGTTATAGTGCACCACATTTTTTGTCACATATTTGTGTCGTTGGCGTACAGGGCACGCGCTTGCTTGTCACGTATATGTGACAAGCAATGGCGTTCAAAAGGTTAATGCACATCTGTACCGTGGCACAGGTGGTAATAACTAGGTAAAGGGATATGACTACCAGTACTGAATCACTGCAATAAAAGTCAAACCGAACGGACTTTGACAGATATCATCATCTGCCTAGCGTTTCCCAACTATCTTGGGGTCGGCTCCCAGTCTAACCGGATGCAGCTGAATACCAGTACTTTACATGAAGCGACTGCCTATCCGACCTCCACAACACAGTTTACTGGGTAATACCCTCCGTGGTAGCCCTGATTGTCAAACTTTTCAGGCCACTGACTAGCTGTCTGAATGTCTGTCAAAGATCTACAAATCACAGCTTGGATCAACGGCTTAACATGCTTTCGGAGGCACAGTAAAACTCGCTATGTGTAGCCTCCATAAGTTAGTTTTTTTCAAGTCTACGTATAAGAGTAGGCACATATTTACCGTAAAGAAGTGGCTGCAAGTTTCGCGTCCAGCGTGTGATTGGTAACAATGTTGCGTAACAGAGACAGCGCTATTTCCTTATGTCCTTTAGCCCATGCTATCTCGCTCTCTACCAGGTTTATATCTTCAGACAACTGAGATTTCTTCGCTACTGCTAACAAACGCTGTGCCATCTGGACTCTGTTGTTATTTAGGGCCATTTCTGAAAAATAATAAATTATATTTAGTCAGTAAATTGGTTTTTACAAACATTTCCACACGTCATGTTTTTAAACAAGATGACATCTTTAATCCGGTTCTTTAAGAAGTAACACCGAAACAAACTCAGAGGTCACACACAGCCAAAAATAAATAAAATCATATGAAGTTTGGTATGTTTTGGTAAATAAAATGAAAATTGAACTTGAAATGAAGTGTTCTTTGCAAAAGTATGTCGCAGGATAGACTGTCATTGGAGTAAACGAGTTCTAGAGTGAAAGACGTTTAGAGTAAACGTAAAATGGAAAACTGGATGTCATAAAGCAACTTCAAAAGGAGCCCAATACATACATCAGTAGACTGATGCAATAAGCTAAATTACTTGATTTAATTTAATAAAAACTTACTAGCATACTGAATCTGTAAAGAGACAATTTCGTTCAACATATTGTTATGTGATTTCGCAGCATGTTCCAGTATCAACACCCGCTGGGACGACAACGCCTCAATATGCTTGAAGTCAATGAACTGAGGCAAGTTTTCTATGTCCCATCTCTGAAGCAATTCCGTCACTTGGATACGATTTGTTCTTACTGAGAAATAATCTTCTATATCATTAAATATATTAAGTTTCTCCAAAACCTTGTATATATTCTGACAGTTTTCCATATTCAGATTCTGACATAATCTTGACACAGCAAGCTTCGCCTTATTCAGAGGAACCAAAAGTTTATTTTCATACTCTGGCGCAGTTTGGATGTTTAAACAGTTTTTTAGGCAAGAATACTGGAATGCTTTGACTACTGAATTCTGGTTGCAATTTGTTAGTTTTTGCTTTTCTTCTAGTTCTCGTGTGTCGACGAAATCGCCCCAATCGCCTGAAAAAGGAAAAAATTGCTTGATTCAGGCAAAAGAGGGGAGTGCCTGTAAAAGCCCATTGTACTGGGCGTGATCATACCTAAATCCTAAATTGGGGTAAGGTCAAGAAAATTATGATAATGATATTGTTTTTACATTGGTTACATTTAATAGTGTATCAAACACTCACCCAAGAACGCCAAACACTCGTACTTATAATCATTCAGCTGATCATTTTCTGGCAGAGACTTGATATACTGCAATGCAAGGTGGTGCATGCCAGACTTGTGCAGTGACCTGACGACGCCGTAGTGCAGGTCTGGGTCAGGCTGCGCTCCGCAAGAGAGCGCTATGTCGTGCAAGAGTAGTGCGTCGGTGAACTGGCCAGTATTTATCAAGTGTTTACGCTTCTCATTCTCCATAGTCAAGTGCTCCGTGCCACAGCCATCGATAGCGTCTATTTCTCCAATCGACACGTAACACTGATGAAGAAAATAAATATTATTCTTCTTCTCTCGTTAAGGAAGGTTACAAACCAATTCGCAAGTCATTAAGTAGAAAGCAGTTATCTATCAGCTTTTCATAATGAGAAACAAAACATCGAACACGTGTTTTACGTTCGGTCAAAAATGAATGTTATAATGATCCACTCCTAGTAGCTGGAGTCTAGCTAGTAGGAGTGGATCATTGTCTATCTTCTATATCTAAACTAATATTATAAAGAGGAAAGATTAGATTGTTTGTTTGTTTGCATTGAGTAGGCTCCGAAACTACTGGTCCGATTTGAAAAATTATTTCAGTGGTATATAGCCCATTTATCGAGGAAGGCTATAGGCTATATATCATCACGCTACGACCAATAAGAGTGGAGCAGCAATAAAAAATATTGCGAAAACGAGGAAAATGTGACACAGACGAAGTTGCGCGGGACAGCTAGTAACATATATTTTAATAGATAACTATAACTGATAGATCAATATTGCTAAAACTATCAACAACACTTGTAACGGGATATTTACCATGTTTATTATTTGTTATGAGTTCCCGATATTTCGGCGCTGTTGCAAACGCCATGATCACGGATAAACTGAAGTTATTGCGGGTGGATGTTTATGAGCAGACAAAACGGTCTACCCTCTTTCTTGTTCGTTTTTTGCGCGCCGTACCACTACCACTGTCACTCACAACTCGATTCTGTTCCCGACACACGAAACTCACTGTGTCCACTCGCGAACTTTTTACGGCACTCTTTCGGTTTTTACACAGTTTAACCACTGGATTCCAGGCTCTTGACAGTTGAAACCCATCCTCCCGATTGAAGTTCCTATATTTAGTAATTTCAATAGCTTCTCTAACCAGTCTGGGTATATAGTGGCGTTCTGTCGAGATGACCTGAGGGTTATGTAACTCAATCCAGTGGTTCGATCCTGATTCAAGCAGATGTTGAGCTATGGGCGATTTTTGGGTGTCGTTATTTTTCACCGCCCTGATGTGTTCCGCTATTCGACAAGCTACCGTACGTTTCGTCTGACCGATATACGACTTACCGCAACTGCAATCTACTTTATAAACACCGGGCTTTTCTAACGGAAAGTTGTCCTTCGGCGAACGCAGCATCTGAGACACTTTCTTGAAAGGAGTGAAGACAGTCTTTATGGCGTATTTCCGAAGAATGTTGGCAACCTTATCTGTCACTCCCCTCACGTACGGCAAAAATGCTGGCTGCCTCTCAACCTCGCACTTCCGGTGCTTACGAATAGTTTTTCGTTGGAGTTGTGTGGTCTTCCGAGTATATCCGTTTCTCTGTAGGACCTCCTGTACATGTGCCAGTTCAGCACGTAAATGTTCCTCGTCGCATAAATCATATGCACGGTTGGTGAGTGAAGTCACTACAGAGTTCAGCTGTCTGGGATGGTGGTGAGAATCAGCGTGTAGATAGCGATCCGTGTGAGTCAATTTCCGGTAGACTGAGTGACCGAGAGTACCGTCAGGACGAACCTCTATTATTTAAGGTAATGCTACTGTGGTCATGGACGTTTCCGAATATGATGCTAAGATCCGCAACTTGTTGAGTGATGTGCACACCTACAAGCTAGTGAACTACAACCCGACGGCACGAACGAATCGCAGTACACGTAAAATAATACAGGAGTATCAACATATAATAACAGATGATACAGCTAAGTACTTGCTCCGTCCTAGGAATATACAGCCGCCTAAATTATATGGCTTACCGAAAGTGCACAAGCAGAATGTTCCGCTACGACCCATAGTCAGTCAGATTGACTCGCCCACATACTACCTAGCGAAACATGTAGCTAGTGTTCTTCAACCATTAGTTGGACGTTCAACATCTTATGTGAAAGACTCTCGCCATTTTATTGACATCTTGCAAACCATCGAACTCCAAACTAATGACGTAATGGTCAGTTTCGATGTTGAGTCCCTTTTCACAAATGTACCAGTGGCGGACTGCATGGAAGTAGTTAAGGTAAAATTGCAAGAAAATAACATCCCTGTAGAATACGTGAAATTACTATATCACTGTTTATCTACCAGTTATTTCATATACCAAGGTCAATATTACCTGCAGATCGACGGTGTAGCTATGGGCAGTCCAGTGGCTCCAGTAGTAGCCAACATTTGGATGGAGCATTTTGAGGAGTTAGCTATCTCCACTGCATCTACACCTATAAAACTGTGGAAGAGGTATGTTGATGACGTCTTTGGTATCATTGAAGGAGATGAACAGGAGGTTGAAGTATGCTTGGCACACCTGAACAGCATACATGGTAAAATAAAATTCACGTACGAGATGGAAAATGAGCGAACAATTCCATTCTTAGACGTGAAAATAGAGGTTCGTCCTGACGGTACTCTCGGTCACTCAGTCTACCGGAAATTGACTCACACGGATCGCTATCTACACGCTGATTCTCACCACCATCCCAGACAGCTGAACTCTGTAGTGACTTCACTCACCAACCGTGCATATGATTTATGCGACGAGGAACATTTACGTGCTGAACTGGCACATGTACAGGAGGTCCTACAGAGAAACGGATATACTCGGAAGACCACACAACTCCAACGAAAAACTATTCGTAAGCACCGGAAGTGCGAGGTTGAGAGGCAGCCAGCATTTTTGCCGTACGTGAGGGGAGTGACAGATAAGGTTGCCAACATTCTTCGGAAATACGCCATAAAGACTGTCTTCACTCCTTTCAAGAAAGTGTCTCAGATGCTGCGTTCGCCGAAGGACAACTTTCCGTTAGAAAAGCCCGGTGTTTATAAAGTAGATTGCAGTTGCGGTAAGTCGTATATCGGTCAGACGAAACGTACGGTAGCTTGTCGAATAGCGGAACACATCAGGGCGGTGAAAAATAACGACACCCAAAAATCGGCCATAGCTCAACATCTGCTTGAATCAGGATCGAACCACTGGATTGAGTTACATAACCCTCAGGTCATCTCGACAGAACGCCACTATATACCCAGACTGGTTAGAGAAGCTATTGAAATTACTAAATATAGGAACTTCAATCGGGAGGATGGGTTTCAACTGTCAAGAGCCTGGAATCCAGTGGTTAAACTGTGTAAAAACCGAAAGAGTGCCGTAAAAAGTTCGCGAGTGGACACAGTGAGTTTCGTGTGTCGGGAACAGAATCGAGTTGTGAGTGACAGTGGTAGTGGTACGGCGCGCAAAAAACGAACAAGAAAGAGGGTAGACCGTTTTGTCTGCTCATAAACATCCACCCGCAATAACTTCAGTTTATCCGTGATCATGGCGTTTGCAACAGCGCCGAAATATCGGGAACTCATAACAAATAATAAACATGGTAAATATCCCGTTACAAGTGTTGTTGATAGTGTTAGTGACCATGTCAGTTTAAAAACTTAAATATTGCTAAAGTCTATCACAAATATAAATAAAATAAGATATAGCACGTATATTTATGATAGACCGAGACTAAGGGTTTCTGCGGTATTCTTTAAAAACTAAAATTCCATGCTCTCAAACATTCAAACCCGGAACTTTTCCGAATTTGTGTATTCTTACCATTCTAAAAATTCGTTGCAGGTTCTCTCCGCCAGGCAAGCTAGAGGTGGCTTCAGGAGAACTAGGAGAGACCCCGGCATTCTGGAATATTGCCCATAGCTCTCCATAGTACACAGCTGCCCAGTTCTGGTCGACCATAGCGGCTGCCCAAGCTACCTTATCATAGTCAAGCTCTAGGTAATTCAAGGTCTTCATCGCACTGCCAGGCCTAAAAGAACCATACAGTTTAAAGTAAAAGGTTGATTTCAGAGTGGTTTTAGTGAAATATTATGAATACTTGCCTCATCTTGTAATAGTTTCTTTGTATGCGAACAAAATCTACAATATTTAACATATATTGAATGATCGTCTTGTAACTATGGGTCACAGTCCCGCCTGTTCTAGAGTTAAAGTTACTGTCTCCACTGTTCTCCAATTTGTCGTCGAAACCTTGTTCCCAAACGTTATGAAAGAATTTGTTGATATGTTGACTGATGGCCTTGACATGTCTGTCTGTTAGACTTTGTAGTAAGAGTCCGACAAGGGCTGGTAATATTTTGCCGCAAACTCGAGACTGGAAATAGATATAATATGATAGAATACTACTTTATCTACCAAGAACCACTGGGTTTCTTGGTAAAGTAATGAGTTTGCAAAGACGCAAGAATTATTCCAATTTGAACCTTCACATGGTATTCTTAAAATCGATTTAAGATTAAAGGTCTTTAGGCAGTTATTCAGCCTAATCAAAAACACAAAGCTGATGATTATATGGTTACAAAAACTAAGTCAATTTACCTTCAACGAGCAAACTTTTCTCAAGTTAGTCACATAATTAGTTGATGAATGGACAAACTTCAAAAGAGTACAAGTGACTTCTTTCAGCCAATCAGCATGATCTTGTGTGAGTAAAGTGTTTAGGAATGTTCCTTCAGGGCACATTGTGCAGTATTCTTCAAACGTCATACTATCAGTTAGGGTATCAGTGTTCATTGAATTTGGACTTGAAAATGGTTTTAATATTTCTTTATCAACAATCTCCAAATCTGAAGAAACAAAAATAAAGATGGTATTTAAGAAATTTACGGACATAAACAGCGTAATATTTTCTGGGACACAGGTCTCTTCTCATTTTGAGAAAATGTGCTATAATCAACCACGCGGGCACGTGGGGGGGTCCCCACGTGTTCTTCGAAGTTTTGGTTCTAGGACATTCCGGTTTTCCCTTTTTACCGGGAGCTCACGATGTTTTGAGAGCAGTCCTTATTTTCCAAAATGACTGAACTGATATTAGTGAAATTTAATACGCATAAGCAGGATCTATAGGTCCAAAAAGTTACTAAAAACATTTTCAAATTGTCTTTAAAAAAAAGATACTTGGCAATTTCTGTTTCTATAGATAATTTATAATCGGTCTAATGTAGCTGTAATACTATTTTTCGAAAAAGGTTTTAAGTAACTTTATAGACCTATGTATCCTGTTTATGCGTATTAAGTTTCATAAAAGTCGGCTCAGTCATTTCTGAAAATTGGGACTTGAAGCAGCAATGCAGCAATATTTTAGTAGCTATATCATTACAATCCAACATACCTGGAATATCATTTACATCAAGGAACTTCAGCAGATCGTTCATAGTTTCAGCGATTCCGTCTGTGACATCGGGATCTTCATCAAAGAACACATCTAGAAGAGATTTGCCAACAACTTGCATGAAGTAACGTGTCGGGTTGACAGTCCTTATATTCGTTGTGTCTGCAGGCGGCACTGTGACCAATGTCTTTAAATCGTAAGAGCTGATCTCTGACAAACAGTTGCATGCTTCAACTATGATCTAAAAAAATTATTAATAAAAGTAATCATTATTGTTTAGCCAAGCAGGACTCCTGGCTAAATAAAACAGCCGTAAAGGTCGATCTTCATGGTTAACCAGCGCTAGACTGTCCGTGGAAGAGTGAGTTTCCTCTGTGCCTCGGAAAGCACGTTAAGCCGTCGGTTCCGGCAGTCATTTTTAGACCTTTGGCAGTCGTTAGAGGCAGTCAGTTGAAAGTCTGACCACCCGTCTTACCAAGTACTAACTGGTTAGATTGAATTACCGATAGTTGGAAAAAGGCTATGCAGATAAGGATGAGTATTGCTTATTTGATTACAGATTTGCGTACCAAAACATTTCATAGAGAAAGTTACCTACCTTATCATCGTAAGTTGATTTTAGAATATTACAAAGTAACTGCACAATCTGGTGTATAATGCTTGTCTCGCAATCTTCAGAAAATGTTTTAGAGTCCAAATCGTAGTACAAACTACGAATGTGATCTTTGTTACTAGTCAAAAACTGGTGAATGTTTAACAACGTCTCGTGGCTAGAAAATAATAATTTTATACAAATAATTAATAAGCTTTGTGCACTTTTTTTAGTAATATAAATAATATAGATATAGGTACATACCTCGGACGATTCAAACTTATTTTATGAGTTTTTAACTTTTCTTTAAACACACTTAAGTTGGAGCAATGCATGTCATCATCACTTTCCGTCATAGAACTAATAAAATCCACAACATCTTCGCTTTCCCTCAAGTATTCCTTCATTTTCTCAACTAAATCATTTAAAAACGCAGTACACTCTCTTTCGAGGATCGATTCTTTCTTGATAATTAGAACAGGTAATAATTCAAGCAGTGACTTTCGCATAAGCGTCGCCGTTTCCGGCAATAAATGATTCAGGACCAATTTCAAACCGTCAATGTATGCTCTTAGTTCTTTTTCGTCGAAACTATTTCTGATAACTTGTGTAAAACTGTTACACGCAAAATTACACAAAAATGCGTCAGAAGGATTACCCAAGGGTACATTTCTTAAGAAGGTAACATAAGCATGGAGAGCTAGTACTTTCAGTTCAAATATCTTTTCTTGAGTAACAGATTTCCACAATTCAAACAAAATTTTGAATATCGTCACTGATTGGTTTATACATAGATACTGTAGCACGCTTCCATCCGTGAGGTCCTGAGGAAAAGAGTATAACAACATTTAGGCTACAATAGTAACTTATTAGACGCAGTATTTAATTTGCAAAATAAAATAATATTGTCTCCGGTTCTATGTATGTGCACACCTGTTTTGGTCGGCCTGACTTGGTACAGGCCATCCGACTCTGTCGAATCAGGTCGAACCGAACTTAAGTAATAGTATGTTGTTACCCCAGGGTGAAAGTAACTCATTTAGTCCCGAGACGGGGTTTGGCGCCTGAATGAAGTGAGGGCGCCAATAGTTCGAGGGACTAAATAAGTCTTTAACCCGAGGTAAACACTGCTTTTCATTACGAATACAAGGGAAGTAAAAGTAAAAACATGAATTAGCTATAGAAAAAATTAGTACATTTTATTTCGGATTGCCGCTTTCCCACCTATTTTGTTTTTTTTTCTGTGGCCAGTCACTATTTTTCATTTTTATCATTGAAAAAATGGTAAATATTTTGCCCAACTCTATGTTATTTTAAATAAATTGTTGAAACTAAATTATAATAAAGTTATTTAAAAAACATATATTCTTTAATCAATAATTAACTTTAAGTTATTTCAATTTTATATCGTGGCTGTATAGAAAGTTGGAACATGATTCAATAAAAATGTCAAAATAGAACTAGTTTTTTTTATAATTTGAAATCTGTCAGTTGAAAGCAATTCTCCCTAGGGATGAAAAGTATTACTTTCATCCCGCTCCTCAGGCAACTTCAGACCTACTTTCAGAGTATGAGTAATGAAAAGCACTCACTTTAAAATAATCTAGGATGGCACAAAAAATCTTCTCTGGATACTCTTGATTCCGGTCCGGCAAGTTAACATGAAACTGTATCTTCGCTTGTTCTGGATCGCTCATGTGAGTGGCTGCCAGTAACAGCATCTCCCCAACATTCTCCACAAACAGATTACTCCAACTTTCATTTTCTAACATTTCAGTAGTCACTTCAAACATTTTTGTTGCATTTTTCAATGACTTTTTAAATGCGTTTCCATTATAGTCACCATAGTGAATATTGTACTTGATGCTGACAATAAAAGGCAAACATAGAGCCATGATATTAGAAAAAGTAGTCTGGAACATAAAAACAACAATTAAACTGTGTGAAATAAATAAGGCGAGTTAGTACTTGAATTAGATGGTAACTGAAATATTGTTACCAACTCAGCTTTACACAGTCACATATTCATCGTAAAGAAATTGACAAAATAATTCCAAATATTGCATTGGTAAAGGTAGTGAAATTTTGCCAAAATCTTTTCGGCAAAACGGCAGGCTCCCCACATATTCACAACATACCTCAAGTATATTTTCAATTGATTTCTTATGTTTCTTCGCGACTTGCTTCAAGAGATCGCTCTTACGCACATTTCCATCCTGTCGCCACAATATGTCTCCCGCAATTAACCACTTCATGTGTTTTTCTATAAAACTGTCAATGGTTTCAAAACCAAGTATGTGGAGCGGTAAATCAACCACTTCGTGATTTTTAATAAACCAAAAATGTATTAATGATAAAATATTGTTATTCAAATATGTCTTGAGATCTTTGATGCCAACAGAATTAATAATCAGGTTCAAAACTTTCACAACTATGCAGTTATCTAATGATTTCAGTTTCTGCAAATGAATAACTTGTAGTATGACACTAAGTATAGAATATGGTTTTGTTTGCGCCAGTGCAAGGAATGCATGTAGGACTGTGTACGTCCTGTTGGCAGATTCGTCTTTTAGAATCGATTCATTACTATTTGACACCTGAAAAAAACAATACAGTAAAATTCGCCTCCGATTTGATACCCTCAACTGATCTAGCCTTTGTTGGTAGCAAGGGCTGTATCAGCTGGATGACATCATTTAGCGTCACTACTAAAAAATCGATACCCTATGAGCAGAAAATCATGACATGAATATAGTATGCCCAAACATTCATCAATTTCATTTTTCCCAAATATTTTCAATTTCAATAATAAATAAAGTGTCATCAGCAGGGATCTGAATAGGTACAGTATATTTGCCTAAACTTGGAGGAGGTAACTTGTGGATAATACCTCTCTCTCTCTGATTTAACAGCTTTATTTCGGCACTTAAAAATCATTCCGTGATTTTATGCGAAGGTATTATTCACATGTTACTTACCTGCTCAAAGTTTAGGCAAATATACTCTACCTATTCCGATCTCTGGTCATCAGTCCCTCAATACGAAGTGCAATATTTGACTAATCAAAACGAATCATATGACCCGAAAATTCTAGGGGTTTACTAGTAGCCAGTGTATATTTTCACTATACACGTCCTGGCTTTATCATCAGATTAGCTCCAAGATATGAAATTAGAGTATTGATATTGACTACATTTACATACAAAGTTTCATTTTGATACGACTATTAGAGGTTGGTTAAAATTGAGTTCCAAGATTTGATTACATTGCTTATCAGTATGTTACAAGTGAAGCTACTATACTATGGGTGGGTGTTAAAAATAGGACTTACATCAATTAAAAAGATGTCCAGCAACTGCTTCGAAAATGTATCAATGTCATCTTCAGAGAAATTGTTGATCAACTTCATTAAATAACAGCAATGAAGACGAATGCTATGGACATTGCCTTTCACTTTCTTCATTAACGCATCTTCAAAGACTTCTTCAACATTAATTTCTAATTCACGATTAATTAAAATAATCTTAGTGACGCATTCATAAATCAAGGATACTACTTTTGGAGGGTAATACATGTCCTCACAGAGTTGCAAATAACTCTTTATCATTATAAAACAATTCTGTTTCGTCTCACTATCATCCATACATAGGGGTTCCATTATTTTTGAAAGTATTTTTAGTATTTCAAAAGACACTTTTGAATTTCTATATAATTTCTGGCAAATGCACTGCAATAGGGTGAAAATCAAACCTGCAAATAATTAATTGTTACGTTTATAAAAATAACCTGTTTAAGATAACAGTTTAATTAAATTTTGTAATTATTATTACCTAGAGGAGGATCGTCTGCATTTGAATCTATTAGCAGCTCTATGCACTGAAAAGCGCACTGAGTATCAGATGTAAAGCTGTAGGTACCGTCATCTAATATTAATTTAAGTATTTCTTCCCGGTACTCTGCTGGTTTTCTGCAGTATGCAGCCAGTACCAAAAAACAATTGTGCTTTAAAGTATCAATACTCGTATCGTCTTCGTCTCCTTCGATGATTATATCGAAATCTTCAGATTGAACTTCGGTATTCAGTATATTATTAATAACATGAAAGAAATCTGAATCTATACCGGCTCGTAAGATGTGCGAGAGGAATGGATGAAAATCAGTCACCAAAAGCGCTTTGACTAGTTGAAGAGCTTGAATTTTAACTGGTATTTCTGTGTTGCTCTCCAACAAACGAGTTAATGCTGTAAACATACGTGGCATTATCGTTGTCAGTAAAATACATGTCTGCATGTTCTTAATTTCTTCTTCGGTTTTGATACAATATTTTATGAGTTTTTCAAGATACGATAAAACAACGATAATCAACTTAATACACTCTAATAATTCTGTCCCTTTTTGGAAATGTTTTGAAGTATTAGTGATTAAATTAATTTTGAAGTATTCTTGCACTCGAACTTCAATACCAGACACAGTACCAACATGTTCATATGCAGTTTCTTTTTCTACCGACTTCATTGAATTGAGTATTTCAAATTCACTGAATAAAATACACTTCTCTGGAGAGTTATATAATATATCCCGAAGCTTGTCGAATTCCGTTTCCGGACCACTAATTGAATTGAAAGCAATGTTTTCGTCAGCGATTATTCTGAATAACAATTCAGATATTTCAGTCACATATGAAGATCCAGTATCGTTTGACGTAAGCCATGATAAGCATTTCATTCTGAAGTCATCCAAGGTACATTTGCGGTAGAATTTATGAAAGATATCGCTTAGTGTTTGAACGCTATTGTTGGTAACTGGAATAACATTCTCGAGGTACAATTTTATAAGATGTAGCGCATGTGGGTATTCTAATATGTCAAATTTTAATAACTTTTGCAGGATTGTATGTACTGCTTGGTGTGACGCATTTAAGGATGTACAATTTCTGAAAGCAAAACATAAATCATTTTTTGTCTCCCTCCATAGCCTTATCCTTTTATTCAAATTATAATAATTCCACTTACCTAACACATGAATTCCACAATGACAATGATGTATTTTTAAATTCGTCATTTTTGCTCATAAAAGTCCGCGAGTGTTCAAGCACCAAAGTGACGAGCTGCTCAAAAACGTTCCATTCTATATTGGTACTGTTATTTGTGAGTAGAATTTGAAGACTATTCAGCAGTGACAGGTAATCGTCGGGGGTTATGTTGGCGGCATAATTTGCCACATATACGTGTATTATTCCCAGCCTAAAATAATAATAGGTATCAAACAAAAAGTCCTGATAAAACCCAGACATTTTTTTACAAATGTCTGGGCAGCTCACTTTTAAATCTTTTTCTTATACAGTTTTTTTTTTTTGAAGAAATCAGATTTGACGGCGGTTTTGGGTTGGCGCAGTGGTTGAGCGATCGACTGCTGCGCTGCGTGTCGCAGGTTCGATCCACGCACGGAACAAATATTTGTATGGCCTACAGATTAGGTATTCCGGGTCTGGCTGTTTGTGTATGTGAGTTTAAATGTACCGCACCCACGATACAGGAGAAATTCCTAGTTTGGGGCAATGTTTATAAAAAAAATACAGCTGAATACCAGTATCCTGTCGTATACATGGAGCGAATGCCTATCTGACCTCCACAACCCAGTTAATACTGGGTAATGCGATGCCCCTAGGTAAGACTGGTTGACAGACTGTCAAGGATCTACAAATAACAGCCAGTATTCTATCTAGCAAAACAAAAATATGATGGTCCTACCATGGAACATGATTTTGCTGCAAGTCATTGACAAGGTCACCAAATATTATGTTCTTGTTTATGCTTAATCTTAATCTTTTTGATAAATTCTCTGCGCCAGTGTCGCTTCTTGCGGACAATTTAAATATCTGTAATTAGATAGACAGTAAAAATTTGTAAAATCAAATAACGTCACGACTGCATTGCGCAATCTACAAGCTGTAGTTTTGCATTCTCGACAAATTCAAGGAGTAACTATGCTAATGATTCTCGACCCGAATCAATAATAAACTGGGTAGGTAATTTTTTTTTTCTTATTTACCGAAATCGGTAAGTGTGAACCACCCGTGTTTTAAACGTAACCCGTCTGATCCTCGCCTTATAACCGCGCTTTCACATATTCAAACATTCTCAAACGGTTATTCGACAATTTCTTAGTCTCTAAACCACGTTAAGGGTGTTACTCTAAAATACTGACCAATTTGAACAACAAAAAATAGCATCATTTTTTTATAATTAACTAGGTATGCTAATTTAAATTGATTATTTATGTCTGTTGTGACAACCTCCTAAATTTTGACGAGGATGCAAAACAACACCTTGCGCCGTCCCTTATCATGTAGATAAGGGACGGCGCAGATCATGGTGAAGCCCAGTAAACCACAGTATCCCATGCCAAGCTAATTTCAACATAGTACCTTTAAAAATAAAGTTGAAATAATAGATGTTCCATTTCAAATCGCGCGTCGGTAGTTAAATTGTGTGTTGGGTATAAATGGGAATTTTAATGATGATTATTTGCTGAAAATGGCCATTATTATAATGATAATGACCAATGTTCTTATTTCATATTCAGGTCTTAGTTTACAATTGAAGTTATTTCTTAGAAATAAATACTTATATTATTTCTTTAGAAACGAAATAATTTAGTTTCTTACCTGGTAATACACTGATGCAGCTAAATTATGAAAATGTGAGCTTTGTTGAAAAAGTTTATCATTTTGCTTTCGATTTTTTTGCAAATAGCTCACTTCTGTACATATTATTTCCAAGATGCTGTTCAGGTACTTGTTCCAAAGCTCCCAGTTGTTAGCGAGACTCCCTTCTTCGTTTTTGAGTCGCCCCAGTGGGTGATGAAGTGCCACAGTCAGATTTAAAAAGTAAAACAATGAATTCTGTAAATTTAAGGGTAGATTTTTAATGATCGTGGTATACCATGACGTCTTAAAGCAGTATTGTTTTAATCTTATTCGAGAGTGGGAAAGAGATATCGCTAGACGTCCTCTAAAGCTCTGTCTCTTTCCCAAATTGAAATAAGAATAAAACAATACTGTTTTAAGACGTCATATTAATCCCCCTGTTTGTTTAAAAAATACATTACCTTAACAGGTTAATAGGTACAGCAATCTATGCAGGGCCGGATTTGTTAAGAGATAAGTTACTAGGAAGGAAATCCAACTATGAGAAATACTCAGACTAATATTGGCAAGTATTGGACTACTGAGCACATACGTAACATGGTTTATTTATATTTATGTGGTTGACTGTATGTACCTTTCTAATATTAAAGAAACTAAAGCAGGCCCCAGAACCCAGATAATAGCTGATATTATCTGGCATATATTATGGAGCTAACGCAGAAGAATACAAACAAGCATCTTCTTCTTCTATATATATATAAATTACGCGTCACGTTGTTTGTGCGGGATGGACTCCTAAACTACTTAACCGATTTTAATCAAATTTGCACACCATGTGCAGTTTGATCAAAACTTGAAATATAGGATAGCTTAAATCTCAATTTATAGTCGCATTTTATTGCAAATTATTTGTTTATTATTTGACAGTCACAATTATCTGTTAGCTCTAAACGATTTTAACAGATGGCGGTACATGGTGACTGGATTGAGCAAGTATTCAATAGATGGCGCTGTGGTAAAAGTCCCAACATTTCACATAAGCTACAATTTAATGGCATAACCACCACGTGTTGCTGAGGCTAAAGTATAAGTTAAATTTATTTTGTAGTAACGAGGAAAATGTGACGCAGCCGAAGTTGCGCGGGACAGCTAGTTATTTATATTATTTAAAAAAAAAACTGCTAAATCATACCTACTTGTAAAAGCTTTTATTGATAAAATATTATACACCAACCTTTTTCTTTTGATCCTTATTTTGATCATAATATTTTAATAATGTAGGCATTGCAGCTTCAGTAAACTGACACATTGTTAACCGATATTCACAAGACAGCTAAAAAAAATGTGTGATTAAGTGATTATTTACTATATATATATATATAACAAAAAAAAATATACATACAACACGTACCGTTTCTAACAGTAAAGTTATTATTTCTATAACTACATCATGTACTTTTTTGTCGTTTGAAATATTAGAAAAAAAATCTTCAAGCAAGGACAGTGATTCCATTAGTGGGCGCACAAACTGACAATTGTCCTTTCCACTTTTCATAACAAACAGCACAAGCTTTAGCTTTGTGTAGTTATCTATTTTGTAATCATTAGAAAAACATGCAGCAATACAGACGTCCAGCAAATCTGGAACATTACCAACAAAAAATTAAAAGTTTAAAGCTACCAACACTATTGTTAACACTGATAATGGGATTTTTACCGTGTTTACTATTTGTCTGTTCATAAACACCCACCTGCAATAACTTCTGTTAATCCTTAATCATGGTGCTTACAACAACGCCAAAATATCGGGAACTTAAAACTAATAGTAAACATGGTACTTAGCCCATTATCAGTGTTAAAGATAAATCTATGAAACATGATTTATGTATCTAATATTAGAAATATCTACATACCTTTCCAAGTAAATGGTTTTATGAGACCCAAGTAGTGCTCATAGGGCAGAAAATGTTTTAGGAGTAAATTCAAATAACTGTCACCAATAGCTTTCGCCATACGATCATCTTTTAGCACAAATAAACACATTTCTGTTATTTTGGCAGATTTAATATATGCTTTGCCTGAAAACAAAAAAAAAATATAAAGTATTAAATGGATTTATATGGAATATGAACTACTTAAAGTAACTATGTTTAGACATATTCTAAACTAATGTGGTTTGCATACTTTGGGTGCTAATTGAAAAAAAGCAGGTTTAATAATATTAAATAACAATTAACAATAGTCGATTTCAATCAATAATAGTCGAAGCATTTCACATATTAGTATATTATTGCTTTAGAACTTTCATTAAATGTAAATCAAGTCAATACTGTTACTAAAAAAAATGTGAATATTACTCAAAGTAAAAAGAAGAATGCTCTATGGAATGCCTGAATGATTGAATTATTTAAGAGTGTTTACACCTTACGGCATTTCATACAAACTTTTAAGTCCTTTTTTTCGGAAATTACTGAACCGATTTTAATGAAACTTAAAACGCCAGGTTACGTAGGTCTAAAAAGTTACTAAAAACCATTTTCGAACGGTCTTAAAAAAAAAGATAATTGTAAATTTCTGTTTACTATAGATAATTTATAATCGGTCTAATTTAGCTGTAACACTATTTATCGAAAATGTATTTTAGTAACTGTTTATACCTATGTATCCCGCTTATGTGTATGAAGTTTCATTAAAATCCATTCAGTCATTTAATAAAATAAGGACATGAAAGTTGTATGAAATGTTGTAAGGATTAAACACTTTTAATACTTTCGGTGCTAAGCACCCAGCATATGGGTTGAACAATAATTTGTTCATGTACAACCCGCCTGCCGAGTCGTTGTTATAAGTAGCTAGGCTATTGATAACTTGTGAATTTTGACCATGCAAGTAAAAATGAATTATTTGAATATAGCAGCGAAAGTATTGAGTTGGTCTTAGACAACTTAAGTGGGATTCCATATAGGTGGAGACACATAGCAAGGATGGTCTATCGGTCTGAATTTAGCTTGGCAGGCAACCTTCCAACATGAAATGCAGCAGCACTTAACCATCTGGGAGCAACTCAATTATAGTTGTCAAGAAACATGTTGAATAATGTGCAATTTGTAGCAGAGTGCTGAATATGCGGTGAAGCGTCTCAGGCTTTAACACTTTCCCTCAGCTGCTAGTCGGCCGTTTGAATTTATCCTTCAGACCCAAGTTCTGAGCTAGTTCCTGCAATCTGGGTCTGGGCAGGGCCTTAGTTAGGAGGTCTGCTAACTGGGTAGCAGAGCTAGTCCTCTCAACCACGATATCGTTTTGAAGCACAAGCTCCCTCACGAAAAAGTGCCTCACACAAATGTGCTTGGTGCGACGATGAAACTCTGGATTATGTGCTAGTTTCACCGCTGCTTCGTTGTCCACTAACAAAACTGGAATTTCTTTGTTTTTGGTCATTCAAATTTTTGAACAGTCTCTTTAGTCAAATTAGTTCCCTTGCAGCTTCACTTTGCTGCCACAAGGTCAGCTTCTGTAGTGCTAATGGCGACTAAAGCTTGTCGTTGGCTCATCCAGGAGATGATGTCGCAGTCGTTTTCAAGCATCCAGCATCACTATAGGCTTTTATTTGGTTAGGAGAATTTGCATCATGAACATACATTATTCCTCTTGATAATGCTCCTTTCAAATATCTCATTATCCGCTTAACCATACGCCAATCGCTAGAAGTTGGATTTTCTAAGCTCCTCGAAGCCATTCCTACAGCATACGCCAAATCAGGGCGAGTGCCCACCATCAAGCAAGCGAGCGAGCCTACTGCTTTTCTATAGGGAAATGACTGTGATTCTTTGTCAGCTTTCCCTTCTTCAATAATTCCTTCTTTCTGTAAAGGAGTCGATACTGGATTACAGTCTTTCATATTGAATCTCTCCAAAACCTTATTTGCATAAGCTTCTATCTATATGAAAATCAAGCCGTCCTTTATTTGTTCTATCTCCAACCCAAGATAGAATGAAGCTGGTTTGCTAGTAATCATCAAAATCTGTTTTAGTTCAGAGATGAAACTATTTGCAAGGTTTTCATTACTCGCTGCAACCAAACCATCATCAACATAGTGCTATTAGGATTTTCTTATCTCCTACGGATTTGGTATATAAGCATGGATCAGCGTCGCTTGTCTTGAAGCCTAAAGATTCAAGTGTTTCTGCAAAACAGTAGTTCCAGCAGCGCGGTGCCTGTTTCAATCCATAAAGGCTTTTCTCTAGACGACATCCTCTGGATGTTCCATCTTCAAAGCCTTCTGGCTGCTTCACGTAAATCTCTTCAGTCAAATTTCCGTTTAGGAAGGCTGTTGCAACATCAAACTGAATAACATGAAGTTTCTCTCTTGCTGCAACGCTGAGCAAAGATCGTATAGTTGTTAACCTCGCTACTGGGCTAAAGGTTTCGTTAAAGTCAAAGCCCTTCTTCTGCTTAAACCCTTTTACAACCAGTCGAGCTTTATACTTTTCTATTGTGCCGTCAGGTTTGTTTTTGACTTTAAAAACCCATTTACATGGTATAGCTATGCGATTGCTCGGTAGATTTTGCAAGTCCCACATTTTTAGTCTTTGCAAAGAATCGATTTCACTCTTCATGGCTTCTAACCATCTATCTTTCCTTTTTCACTTGATAGTGCTTCCTTATACGTCGAAGGTTCTTTTTCAGTATCGACTAGGAATAAACTATAGTCATCCAATTTACGTGGACGTCGTAGAGTACTTCTGTCCCTCAGATTATATATAGGAACGTCCGATAGAGAAACGTCTCCCGCTAAATTCCTCGGAGTCTCCACATAGGTAGGTACAGCATCTAAGAATTTTTCTTCAGTTTCACTATCTGAAAATGTGGTTTCGTTTTCTATAAACTCTCCTTCTATTACTCCCTCTAATTGGACTGACTGTTTTTGTTCGTTTGTTTCATATGCCTCTATTGCTGTCTCAATAGGCCTCATTAAATGTCTATCTTCTAAATCTCCCTCTTATAGAATAGATCTCTGTTCTGCCCCCGTATTCACAAACGGTCGGTTTCGTTTTCGATTCGATAAATCGTATGTGTATCTTGTTTTGGCATTACGAAAGCGAGCGAGATAGACATACGACTTACCGAATCGAAAACGAAAACGAGCGTTTGTGAATACGGGGGCTGATCGGACTTCCCGATTCAAGGGATTGGTGATTTGCGAATGCTCTTCTTGAATAATGTCTTTAGGAAATGCGTGATATGATACGGTCCAATATTTCTCAATTGGTTTTGGGTCACATTTAGCATTTTCTCCTGAAGTCTTAACTTTAACTTCAACCCCTGGAATAGGTGTCTCTTCGAAGACAACATCTCTAGATCGAATTAGTTTATCAACTTTTTGCCGTGTTTCATATCAGATACGATAACCGTCATCATTGTCGTATTCTATGAGTATGCCTTTAGTTGCTTTCTTATCTAACTTTTTACGTTTATGTTTTGGAACATGGGCGTAACAAGTGCTTCCAATTATTCTAAGGTGCTTTATGTTGGGCTTCTTCCCAAACCATAATTCATAGAGTGACTTATCATTCTCTCTAGTAGTTGTCATTATAAGTTCCGACCACAATGCTTTCGGCAGTTCTCTCTAAGCATTCATCAATGTTCTTGCGGTTTCTACGAATGTCCTGTTTTGGCGCTCGCTACAGCCATTCTGCTCTGGTGTGTACGGCATAACAAGACGTTGCTTAATTCCTTTTTGATTTAAAATATCTTTGACTTCTTTATTGTCAAACTCGGTTCCGTTATCACTCAACAATGTTTTGATAACATGTCCTGCGACCGTTGCTTCTTGTAGCATTATTCTCAATTTTTCTTTGACGTCGCTTTTGTTTCTAATGCAATAAACCATGCAGTATCCGGAGTAGTCATCTTTAAAAAGTACAACTGGTATTTTTTTTGTACATAGTAACGATATTTTGTAAAACTCATAGGGAAAGGACCACAAATATCTGTATGAATTATGTCTCCTGGCTGTGTAGATCTCTCTCGTATGCCAAACTTTAATTTATGCATCTTTCCGTAGATACAAGCTTAATCACACAACTTTGTTAATTGACAAGTGACAATCCTAATTCTCTTTGAATAACTTCCTTAACGTGCCTTTTGTTTTGGTGCGCTAATCTCTCATGATACAGCTGCATCAAATCACTTGCAGTAGTGGCAAGTACAGGTACTGGTGGCAGGACATTGCGAACTTTCAACTTAAAAAGTCCTCCACATTTATTACGTTTGCCAATAACTGGTACTTCCCCATTCAAAATTACTTCGCAAGTTTCCGAGGTCGAGATGAACTTGCTATTTCTCTGTTTATCGAGCATAGCTAAGCACCTTGGAATAATTGGAAGCACTTGTTACGCCCATGTTCCAAAACATAAACGTAAAACGCTGTTCCTACCTATGTGGAGACTCCGAGGAATTTAGCGGGAGACGTTTCTCTATCGGACGTTCCAAGATATAATCTGAGGGACAGAAGTACTCTACGACGTCCACGTAAATTGGATGACTATAGTTTATTCCTAGTCGATACTGAAAAAGAACCTTCGACGTATAAGGAAGCACTATCAAGTGAAAAAGGAAAGATAGATGGTTAGAAGCCATGAAGAGTGAAATCGATTCTTTGCAAAGACTAAAAATGTGGGACTTGCAAAATCTACCGAGCAATCGCATAGCTATACCATGTAAATGGGTTTTTAAAGTCAAAAACAAACCTGACGGCACAATAGAAAAGTATAAAGCTCGACTGGTTGTAAAAGGGTTTAAGCAGAAGAAGGGCTTTGACTTTAACGAAACCTTTAGCCCAGTAGCGAGGTTAACAACTATACGATCTTTGCTCAGCGTTGCAGCAAGAGAGAAACTTCATGTTATTCAGTTTGATGTTGCAACAGCCTTCCTAAACGGAAATTTGACTGAAGAGATTTACATGAAGCAGCCAGAAGGCTTTGAAGATGGAACATCCAGAGTATGTCGTCTAGAGAAAAGCCTTTATGGATTGAAACAGGCACCGCGCTGCTGGAACTACTGTTTTGCAGAAACACTTGAATCTTTAGGCTTCAAGACAAGCGACGCTGATCCATGCTTATATACCAAATCCGTAGGAGATAAGAAAATCCTAATAGCACTCTACGTTGATGATGGTTTGGTTGCAGGGAGTAATGAAAACCTTGCAAATAGTTTCATCTCTGAACTAAAACAGATTTTGATGATTACTAGCAAACCAGCTTCATTCTATCTTGGGTTGGAGATAGAACAAATAAAGGACGGCTCGATTTTCATATAGCAAGAAGCTTATGCAAATAAGGTTTTGGAGAGATTCAATATGAAAGACTGTAATCCAATATCGACTCCTTTACAGAAAGAAGGAATTATTGAAGAAGGGAAAGCTGACAAAGAATCAAAGTCATTTCCCTATAGAAAAGCAGTAGGCTCGCTCGCTTACTTGATGGTGGGCACTCGCCTTGATTTGGCGTATGCTGTAGGAATGGCTTCGAGGAGCTTAGAAAATCCAACTTCCAGCGATTGGCGTATGGTTAAGCGGATAATGAGATATTTGAAAGGAGCATTATCAAGAGGAATAATGTATGTTCATGATGCAAATTCTCCTAACCAAATAAAAGCCTACAGTGATGCTGGATGCTTGAAAACGACTGCGACATCATCTCCTAGATGAGCCAACGACAACCTTCAGTCGCCATTAGCACTACAGAAGCTGACCTAGTGGCAGCAAGTGAAGCTGCAAGGGAACTAATGAACATGACTAAAGAGACTGTTCAAAAATTTGAATGACCAAATAAAATGAAATTCCAGTTTTATTTGTGGACAACGAAGCAGCGGTGAAACTAGCACATAATCTAGAGTTTCATCGTCGCACCAAGCACATTCGTGTGAGGCACTTCTTCGTGAGGGAGCTTGTGCTTCAAAAAGATATCGTGGTTGAGAGGACTAGCTCTGCTACCCAGTTAGCAGACCTCCTAACTAAGGCCCTGCCCAGACCCAGATTGCAGGAACTAGCTCAGAACTTGGGTCTGAAGGATAAATTCAAACGGCCGACTAGCAGCTGAGGGAAAGTGTTAAAGCCTCATTGTTGTTTTCAGCTGCAGTAACATAAGTTTACTTTTAATAAGTCGTTTGTTCTCTAATATGAGTTTTTCTTTAATTATATTTTCGATTATTCTATTACATCCTTTTAAGTTTCGCTTGAGACGCTTCACCGCATATTCAGCACTCTGCTACAAGTTTTCACTATTCAACATGTTTCTTGACAACTATAATTGAGTTGCTCCCACATGGTTAAGTGCTTAAAGTTTGTATGAAATGCCGTAGGGTATAAACGCTCTTAAATGCTTCGACTGTTATTGATTTAAGGTTAAATGTCATTTAATATTATAAACCTGCATTTTCTCAATTAGAACCCAAAGTATGCAAACCACATTAGTTTAGAATATGTCTAAACATAGTAACTTTAAGTAGTTCCTTTTCCATATAAATCCATTTAATACTTTTTTTTTTTTGTTTTCAGGCAAAGTGTATATTAAATTTGCCAAAATAACAGAAATGTGTTTATTTGTGCTAAAAGATGATCGTATGGCGAAAGCTATTGGTGACAGTTATTTGAATTTGAATTTACTCTTAAAACATTTTCTGCCCTATGAGCACTACTTGGGTCTCATAAAACCATTTACTTGAAAAGGTATGTAGATATTTCTAATATTGATTTATGTTTTATAGATTTATCTTTAACACTGATAATGGGCTAAATACCATGTTTACTATTTGTTTTAAGTTCCCGATATTTCGGCGTTGTTGTAAGCACCATGATTAAGGATTAACAGAAGTTATTGCAGGTGGGTGTTTATGAAGAGACAAATAGTAAACACGGTATAAATCCCATTATCAGTGTTAACAATAGTGTTGGTAGCTGTAAACTTTTAATTTTTTGATCAGGCATATTAAACGCGCTAGTTTCGTTTTAAATGCAATAACTTCTGCGTCTCCTACACCAGCTGGCAACACGGGTTTCTTACATTTTCTGTTGACTATATCCAATGCATTGGGTATGCTTCTTAGAAGGATGGATATTTTATACTTCCATGTATCCCAGTTACTGTTTCCTTGTAGTGGTGTAGTACCTTTGTACTTAAATTTTCCACTTTTTAACTTATTTCCATTTTTTTTTTCACTTGCCCGTAAGCTGTAGCAGAGTGCTGAATATGCGGTGAAGGGTCTCAAGCAAAACTTAATGGGATGTAATAGAATGATAGAAAATATATTTAAAGTTTTGAACGCCATTGTCACATATGCGTGACAAGCAAGCACATGCCCTGTACGCCAACAACACAAATATGTGACTAAAAATGTGGTGCACTATAACACGAAATAAGCAATCTAATTCATTACTTTTGTGTGTGTTTATTTATTTATCTTTAAAATGGGATCTATATATCTTAAATATTAAATGTCTTATTAAGTAATAAGTTTACCATACTTTGGAAATCCCTTTTTTTATTTTTAAGTATTTGTGGTGAATTTTTGGCGTGGAGGGCAGGCGCGTGCGTTTATGCTCTGGCGTTCAAAAGGTTAAAGAAAAACGTATATTAGAGAACAAACGAAAAGCGACAAATGACACAACTTATTAAAAGTAAACTTATGTCACTGCAGCTGAAAACAACAATGAGCCTTTGGAGAACACAATTGGAAAGCCATATGAGCAGCAGTGGACTGCTGTAGGCAGATGATGACTGCCTATCAGACCTACAAAACTCAGTTACTGGATAACAGTTTCAGACTTTGGGGCTTCCGACTATTCATAACAACTTTCAAAAGATCTGTGAAATACAGCCAGGACAAACCACATAAGCTTTCCATGGCACAGACTGGAGGGGGCCAGAGGTGTGGGGAGGGGGTATGTAATGCATGATTACCAATTGGACCAACCACAGCCAGTGTTCTGTTACAAATCTCTCTATATTATAATAAACTAAGAAATATGCTATTTAAATTACCTTTATTGGAGCCAGCCACACATAGATGTAATAAGCTAGTACAAAGAGGCTTAGTGATGGTTTCATAAGTTTTGGCTGTGTCAAACTTTTCTATCTCCTGTAAAATGAACAAAGATTTTGAATTAGGTTTCAATAAAATAAATCTTTCAAATTGATCAACGCTTCCCAGTATTGGCCTTGCAAATATAGGTTTTAAAATCTGTTACAAAACCTTGCTGAGAATTCTAGAGATGGGAGTTCAGTTAATAGGAGAGTATCCAACTAGTTGGTTGCAAAATGACTGACGAAGTGGCTAACTAGTCAGTCAGGCCAGAATAATAAATATTCCTGCTGTTATAGTTACCTTAAGAATATATTCGTTTATGTCATCAAATAGATTATTCCAGGTATATCCCCTGTTTTTTAAGGTATTTTCAGACAAAAGGGAAGGCACTGCATTTCTTGTAAGAAATCCTTTTAAACTTTCTGCACTTTTCTTCCTTTCTGAGACACGTCTGTCTTTAAGACCATTACTGGCTTCTTTAATTGCTGTTTCTAATTCCATGGCAGCAAAATTTATTCAGTTAGGATATTATTTGCAAACGACTGCTGACTTGGCTAACTTTGCGGAAGAACACATAATTTTCAGCTTAATTACGATAGTTCTTTAAATACTGAGTTAAGTTGTAACATTCGTCTCATTGATAATCAGTTCCATGTTGGACTATCACTTCCGCCGGTTGTTTTGCCCGTTGAAGCTTCTGAACTGATAATTCTTCAAATTGACTGTTTAATTATTGCTTTACTTGTAAAAAATAACTATCAAAATGCCCTGAAGCTGTGCTCTAATATAAGTCAAGTGAAGTGCTTTTATAATAATAGAATATAAACAATAAATCGTACGCGCTAACACGCCAGATAAACAACAAACACTCTGTGAGTGTAAGTCATCTATATTACTATACTCTTTGGTGTAAGTAAAACAAAGACTCAAAGAGCAAACTGTGAGTGAAGTAGAATTGACATTGACAACTGCGATGCACAGACTACATAAGGTGCGTTCCGTATGGCCGCCAGCGCAACCCTCATCGCTTTCTTGGCGCCATGCATGGCATCATCCATGACGTCATCATCGACGCCATCTTGCGATAACAGTGTCCATGCTCCAATAATTATTTTTAGAAAAACAAATTAAAATTACTATTACAAACCGGCCAAGTGAGAGTCTTACTCGCACACAGGGTTCCGTAGCACAAAACAATATTGTAAATATTTCGAACACCTATTCATAAATAAATGTATTTACACTCAACAGCAAAGCTAGTATGTTAATGAAAAACAAAGTTGCTGCTGCAGTTTGGTGAAAAAGTCCCATATCTCAATAGCTAAAGCACTAAAAAAAACTTAACATCTGCAAAGGGGCAGGGCCGGACGGTTTGCTACCAGTTTTTATAAAGAAGTGTGCTTCTAGTCTGGCTTTACCACTTAAATTAATCAATTACTCAATTGCGACATCACAGTTTCCTACGGAATGCAAAATGGCAAATGTTGTACCGGTTTTCAAAAAAGGAGATTCGGGTGACGTGCAGAACTACAGCCTCATTACACTACTCTCAGTCTTTGCAAAGATTTTCGAATCCTTGCTTTGTCCTCTACTAACATCACACATTAATTCTCAGATAGTGACCCAACAACATGGTGTCTGTGTTCGTAAATCTACAACTACTAATTTGGTCCACTACGTGAATCAAGTGAGTGCATTGATGGACTCTCGCTCGCAGGTCGACTCCATTTACACCGATTTCAGCAGTGCGTTCGACAAGGTGAACCACAAAATCCTCTTAAGGAAGCTTGAAGGTTTCGGCATATTTGGCCAATTACTCCTTTGGTTTAAATCTTATCTCACGGAAAGACAGCAAAGAGAGGGTGTAAAAGGGTATGAATCATCGGTATATTTCTCAACATCTGGAGTCCCCCAAGGTTCACACCTGGGTCCAATTCTTTTCTTAATGTTCGTCAGTGACATAGTTCTGACAATAAAACACAGCAAATGCTCTATTTTTGCTGACGATTTAAAAATCTTCCATGAAATAAACTCACCCATTGACGTGCAGCTTCTCCAGGCTGACCTCGATGCGGTTCACGATTTGTGCGTAGTGAATCGGATGTCCCTCAATGTGAAAAAGTGCTACCACATAACATTTACTAAGAAACGAAAACCATTACCAACGCAACGTCATACTCAATAGATGGGTTAACACTTCAAAAAGTAGACACGATTCGTGACCTGGGAGTTCACCTCGACTCTAAACTCACATTCATCAGCCATATTGACAACATCACTGCCAACGCTGCAAAAATGTCAGGCTTTATTAAAAGAATATGTCGGAATTTCCAGTCCATCTCAAGCTTGAAGGTGCTCTTTAATACTCTTGTGAGAAGTCTTTTGGACTATGCATCTCCAGTTTGGAACCCCACTTACCGTGTTCACGTAAATAGGATTGAACGTATCCAAAGTAGCTTCACTAGATATCTCCGTTTTAAAAGCCCTAGTTGTCCACGAGATTCCTCTTATGGTCAAAGACTCAGCCACTTCAATATGTGCTCACTCTTACACCGAAGATACGTAACGGACCAAATCCTACTTTATAAAATAGTTAACGGCTTAGTTAATGCTTCCGATCTTTTAGCGGACCTAAGAATAGCTGTACCTCGACACCAAACTATTAGATCTAGTCGCGATACCATAACCTTTGCCACTACTGCAAGTCGTACTAACCTTGGTAGAACCGCATCCATGAACCGTCTAATGAGAAATTACAATAAAATCGCTGCACGGACCAGTAGCATCGGCATCTACTCTAACCCCTTCCGTCAATACCGTACTCAGCTAATAACCAGCTCGGAGTCTCGAGCCGTCTGTGCGATATCAGGCACCATGTGATTAATTGCATCCACTTACATTCTCTTCTTTTTCAGCCTTTTATTTCTTTAGTTTTTAGTTTACTTGTATCTTTTATTGCTGAATAATTCTGTATTTCCCACCGGCTTAGTGTACACAACCCATTTAATTTTTTTGTTATCTGTTCATTGTAAAACTTAAATTCTGCAATTGCTTCTGACTTGTTATTTTATAATTTTGCGAGTGCTGTGCATTTCTTTAAGTGACGAATTCACTGTACCTAAAACTGTTTGTGATTTTTATATTTATGTATGTTTTAGTGAGTAAGTCGTTGAAGTGCCATAAAAATAAATAAATAAATACGCATTAAGCGTTTTGGGAATACTTTTATAATGCGTAGGTACCACTAAGGAGTGGAATTCCCTGCCGGAATCTGTGTTTCCCGATAGCTACAATCTAGGGGTCCTTAAGTCAAGAGTGAATAGGTTTCTTCAAGGCAAGCGTGCTTCACCGGAGATAATGTTCAAGCGCGAGCCTATAGATAATAAAAAAAAATGCCGATTATAGCCTTGTTTTATAACATGCTACAATTATAACAACGACCATTGGTCCATATTGGCCCTGGGTCGAAGGATTTGGAAGTCATGGGGTGGGGAATGGCCTTTGTCCAGCTGTGGGATGACATAGGCTAACAGTTACAGTATTGTATTGTTACAAGCTGGGTATAGGGTAAATTAACACACTATACCAGTTAAGCACTAAAAATCTTTACAATTAAAACTCAATCACAATTACACTACTGATCACTATTCACTTAGATATTGCACTAGTTGTTCACTTCGATCGCTTCGTTCTGTAGCCAAAATCAGACTAAGCACCTTCCGATATTTTTTTTGGGAATGGCGTCTCGCTCGCAGTTCAACCTAGGAGGTTGTCGTCTGCTTAACCGGACTATCCTGTGGGTGCCTTAAGAGTAAGGCCTCCAGCCAGGGCATAAAAACTTACAAACTAAGCGACTCGTGTAGTCGCTTAGTTTTAAGGGCACCCCCTGTGGGGTACGGGCCTCGGCTTAGGGCGTCGCTGGGGAAGGACTGCATGGGAAGAGGCTGGATCTGAATGATATCATTATTTAGGGGCTGATTATCATTATAGAGGGTATGGCTAGGACGGCGTACCGTACTAATGCGCGAGGGTTCGTAACGGGCTGCCGCTGCGATCAGGGGATTACGGTGTTTAATGGAGTTATCCAAGAAACGCTTCGAAAGACGTTTCATAAACTGAAGGACGGTGGGCATTCTAAAGTCTACGTGTAGACGGTCATTACGGACATAAAAAGGGGCTCCCGTGACTCTACGTAAGAACCGGTTCTGCAAGGTTTGCATCCTATCGATGCTATGCATCCTATGGATGTACTTAGGCTTGGTGTGAGCGTATACGACGCAAGCGTACGTCATAATGGGACGGATCACCGCGGTATAAAGGCGCAACTTGCACTTGAGTGACAACTTGCTTTTTGCCGAAATCATGAAATGAAGCCTACCCATAGCAAAGGCAGCTTGGTCGCGAGCTGCTTTGATGTGCGCCGCGAAAGACATGTGGTTGTCAAGTAAGACTCGTAAGTACTTGGCTTGCTTCTCCCAAGGGATAGGCTTACCGTACATAGTGATCGGCCTGAGCGCGGGTGGCTTATTTTTACGCGGTGCAGAGAAAAGTACTGCCTGGCTCTTGTCGGGGTTCACCTCAATTCTCCATTTCCGGAACCAAGCGCCTAAGACGTGTTTTGGAGGGAACTCCCTTCCTTAGCGGAAGCCTTCCCGTCGCCTATTTATATGGCTGACCCATGTTCGAGAAACTTCTACAACTTCCGTAACATCTAGGTTCCTTAGCGGAAACTCTGCCTTCGAGAAAGTTTTGCAACTTTCTTGAACATTCTAGATAGCTCCATAGTGGAACCAATCCTTCTAGAAAGGTCCAGAATTTTCTCGAACTTTCTAGAAATTTCCATCGTAGAACATTCTAGGATTGTTCTCGAATCTTCTAGACATACTGGATCATTCTAGACTCGAACGCAATCCTAGAATGTTCTCGTAAAACAGACGACGTAACAGTATGATTGTATGAGCAATGTCAGAGTAAAAATAATAATACGGGAGAAGAGAGCCCTCTTGTGCCATTTTGAAGCATGCTGATTCAAAGCGCCATCTGCAAATCTTAACGGAAACTAACGCTTTATAGGTAGCTATAGCTAGTATAGCTACTTTGCAATTGCATTAGGTATGATACTGGTAATCATTCAAATTGCTAGCTACAACATAGCGACTGAAAATTATTAGTTTCTGGGTAGTAATCCAACAACAGCACGGAGGAGAAACTCAACTCGATGTCTGATGTAGATAAAACACTCAAAAACCAATATTTAAACACAAAATGAACAATCGTCATACAAACAAGCGCAAACGCAAGTTGCGGTTACGGGCGACCATATTGTGTGATGTAATGTTGTCAGTGTCAAAATACAAGGATTTCAGTAACAAGGTCGCCATAATTGATAATGCTAGACAGGTTCGAATTATTAAATGTAATTATTTTGCTAAAAATATCACAATTATTTTCTAGAAAAATCCTATAAACTAAATTAGAGAACCTAATTATTTGATTTTCTTTTTTGCAATAAAGTTGGGATTACAGAGACATCTACCGATAATTGTGAAACTAATATAGTAATAGTTTCTCGGTTAAGTAAAGTAGATGACGACGCTTTCTTGACTGAAGTTGAGCTTGTTCTAACTGTCTCCCCCCTGAGCAATGTATTGTGGACTCACCCTTACGTTAGGAGTATAAACATTTATTTTATGTCGATAGAAATGAGCATAAAATATAATATACTTAATAAGTATCGGTAACCGGTATCCAAATACACTCTCTAAGTCGATAAATTTACTCCATGTAAGAATGAACCCGACGAATGAAAACCTAATATATCGGAGGTGGAGTGCAAAACATTTTCATCAATTTAGCTGTTTTCGTTAAGTGGAGTTGTTTCTAAGTACTTTTCTTTTTGTTCATTGATAACGTTAGGTTAGTGAAAAACATAATATTTTCTTTAAGTCACGCTGGCCTCAAGCGACATTTTATACGTTTGGTACAAAGCATTCTACTCTTTGGGAAATATACTCTTTGCTCTAAACTTTGATAATGATTATACTGTTTAGAGTTTAAACAGTATAATCATTATCAAGAGGCGTACAGCACCCGCCTTTTACTCAATATTCTGGCAACTCATTAGAATACGAATCTTTTTCAATTATTTTTTTTATTAAAAAAAAATAAAAAACAAATCTAATCGTGTCCGGGCTTGTCAAATAATTAGCAATTGAATGTCACGTCAAAGTTTATTTTCTAATCGTTTATGTTAATAGGAGCTATACACGATTTGACTCTTTGTAGTAAATATACATATTATTTTATTAATTATATAAATAAAAAAAAACGTTTACGAATATGGCACTGCCATGGCATATTCCTTTGGAATCAACAACACTCACCCGTAACAGTAAAAAAATGATTGCACCACAACCATCTTTATTAAAACATTATTGTAATATTGACATTCATCAAGCTGCATGCGAAGAAATGCAATTGGGACTCATGTGTGACATTAGTACAAACAATCGAGAACCAGCTAACATTCAAAGATTAATCGCGGCAGGAATGACGGTGGCCCGGCTTGATATGCGAGACGTGGAACCCGATGCTTGTGCACAATTAATTCAAAGTATACGACAAGCTGTTTATAATTATAGCACTGAATTAGAATTCGTTTACCCTCTGGCAATACTAGTAGACGTGCGAAGCCCTGAGATTGTAACGGGGGACCTGAAAGGCGGCCCCAAGTCAATCGTGGATATTATACAATCCAACACAGTTCGTTTAACAACTGATGCAAGTTGGCGTGAGTGTGGAACTCCTGATTGTTTATATGTTAGCTATGACCACTTGACAGATCTTCATCCTAAGGATGTAATATTTATCGATAGCCTGAGTCCTGGCAAGATTAAACTTATAATAACTGACGTCGGAGATGACTCAGTAGACTGCACGGTCGCTGTTGGCGGAACTATTGGTGCCAAAATGACTGTCCGAATCACTGAGACTCCACAAGACCTTGGCCAAATCGACCGCACTGCTAAACAAGGAAGTAATGAATCGGTACCTTGTGATAACACATCAGCGGCCCATCCATTCGAAACTATGGACGACCAAATTGGTTGGGCTATTGGAGCTGATGTAGATGCTGTACTGGTTCCAGACGCTAAAAATGTACAGGATATTAAATCAGTAAGAGACATTCTCTCTGAAAAAGGGAAACACATTTTAGTCATAGCTTCTATCGAAACAGTATTAGGACTCGATAATATCGATGAAATAATTGCTATAGCAGATGGTATTTATGTTGATCGATGCGTTTTAAGTACTGATTTGCCCATAGAGAAAATATTTATTGCCCAGAAAATTATATTAGCAAAGTGTAATGAAGCTGGGAAGCCATGTATAATTAAAGCAGTAATAAATGAGCAGATCCCCATACTTTGCGTAACAGATCTTGCAAATCTAGTAATGGATGGCGCGGATGTAGTGTCTTTAGAACTACATTATGAGTCTCCCATAATGAAATTTTCACCTTCCATTGACTCTATCAAAATGGCTGAACAATGCCTCGCTGCAGCAGCTGTTATTTGTAGGCAAGCTGAAAAAATAGTTTGGCAGCCATACGTTTATGGAAATACTGAATTAATGCAAAGTCCTCTTGAAGAACCGACTAAAGCCATTAGTATAAATGCCGCTGAACTTGCCTTGCGAGCTTGTGCTGTTGTTATTATATGCTTAACAAATTCTGGTCGAACAGCTAAACTAATTTCTCACGCAAGACCTCATTGTCCTATAGTGGCAATAACTAGAGCATGCCACACAGCACGACAGTTACGCTTTTGGCGAGGAGTTCGATCTATGCATTATTATGAAGTTCCGAAAAGTAATTGGGTGGCGGAAGTAGAATCACGTGTTCACGCTGCTCTCGATTATTGCAAAATAAAACGTCTTTTGCGAGCTGGGGATCCGTACGTATTAGTAACGGGATCACGCCGCGGTGGTGGATATTGCGACAGTGTAAGGCTTTTGTATGCAAGTGCCCGTAATACTGTTGACATTGATTAACCATAGATTTTTTAATCTAATGGTTATATACCCACTTATCACCTTTATAAAAAAAATCGGTGAGCGAAGGTCGTAATTTTTCTCATAAATGGAGTTTCTCTTGATCAATTTTGAATGGTTCATAGCTTAGAGCGTTTATACCTAGAGCTTGCACGCAACGAATTGCCGATCAAAGGACCATGGGCGCTTTTCTATTAACTCTGGATGTTCGACCAACAAAATTAAAATACATCTCAAATAGTAGCTTATACTTCACTTCATTCTATAACAGCAAACACATAAGTAGCCGGAGAATAGAAATACAGCAATTTTACCACTATACTTAGTCAAAGATTTATCGTATTATTCAATCTAATCATAAACCTACTCTAATAGAAGAGTTCCGATCTGTAACACAACTCTACAGCCTCCGTCGTCGATTCTAGGACTTCGCCGACCGCCGAGCTTGAGCAGTTTGGACGAATAGCTGTGTGCTTAGCTTTAGTACGATGTTTTGAACATTTTCCTTGTCATCGATTTATTTGATAACGAAATTCGTAAATGGCAAATAAATTATAATATTCAACAACTGCCCATGTTGTAATTATGTAGCACTGAAAAAATTGATCCTGTATATCTCGGCTCCGATGCATTTTGGAAATAATTGTTCATAGAAGAAAATTAATGTCTTATTGTGTTCTTACTAATAAAATACTTTTCATTACTGGACGCAGACTTAAAAAAAAACATGCCACTTTTACCCAAACCCCTGAATAAAGAATGAATGAATGGAAAACACGAATGAGCGTTCAAAATATTGTTTGGTGCTACGAAACCCTGTGTGAGAGTACGACTCGCGCTTGGCTGTTTTCTTATATCATAATAATTTCATAATGGGGAAGCCCGTTAAAAGATAATTGTAGATGGCACGACTATATCTGTTTCTCAATCTGACCAATGAGGTAGAGCTATTATGAAATATAAAATGACATTACCAGATTTGGCTTGGCTTGTACTCAACGTAGTAAATTTTAATAATAATATTTTTTTACAACTTAAATTCTATCTTTTTCTTTAGAAAACACATACACAAGAAAAATATGTAACCTACTGAATATACTAAATAAGTAACGGATACCTGCTGGCCTACCTCTACTCTTATTCTAGTGTGGGAAAGAGACGAAGCTATACAGGATGTTTAGGGCCATGAGCCATCTCTTTCCTACACTGGAAAAGGTGTAAAACAATAATGTTTTAAGACGTCGTGGACTCGTGGTAGGCCATCTGAACTAAAAAATCATTTATTTTATCATTCATTCGTACCCGTTGTCCCAGCCCTATGCCAAATCAAATCAACTGTTAACCCCTGTACTACACTACATTACATTTGAGCTACCCACGTACCACGAGTCCACGAGATTTTTCTTTGGTAACGGCGCTTTGGAAAAGTATTTCGACTTTTTCGACATTGTATTTAAATAGAATCTTGTTAATGCATATCTATTCTTTACAAGTGATACGAAAGATCATGGTTTTTCAGATTTGAAGTGCCAGATTGTTTTTTACGTCAGGAAACTGTACAAATTGACTAAGTCTAAAGGGAACTTGTTTGCGAAATAAAACGATATTACAGATCTATAACTATATTATCTTAGTCGGAGACAAATAGGACAGTACTTAGTTGGTGATTAGTTCCAAAAAATGCGTTTTATCGCTAGCGTCGAAATGTCACCTAGTTTTGACATGGTTTTGACCCACCACGTAAATTGTGTCGATGACAGACTAAATGTCTATGGCATAGAATATCGATAACATAGTGATGTGCCATGGATAATTTTTGTAGGGTTCGTTTTATTATTTGAATTATCAAAAGAAAAATGTAAAAATAAAACGAGTTTTCAGATTTCACTTATTTTATTTTATTCCTCTTAACTTGAGCTTTATATTTAACTAGCTGCCCGGACAGACTTCGTTCTGTCAAAAGTTAAAGCAATGCACTTTTCCTACCTACCTACCCTACCCTACCCTACCCAACCCTACCCACCTACCCTACCCAACCCTACCTACCCTACTCTACCTACCTACTACCTACCTACTCTACCCTACTCGACCCTACTCTACCCTACTCTACCCTACCTACCCTACCCCACCCCAATCCTTTCATTTTTCTGTTCTCCTAGTACTTCGTTGGCACCTCACCGCTAGGAATCTGACACAATGTCAATTTTGTTTTGTTATACCATCTACAACACATGAACGGCTATTTTTTTATTGATGAATATCATATTTTAATACTTATTATCCTATTCCGGACGAAGAGGAACCCAAAAACACAAAAATCATAAAAATTGGTCCAGCCGTTCTTGAGTTATAGATGGTGTAACTAACACGACTTTCTTTTATATATATAGATATCGAACAGCATTTTAGACAACCGTTCAAAAGTTTCTATAGTTGTAACTGTTACGGTTGTAGCTTTCACATAACCCTGTTAGAGAATCTCCTCTATGGAGATTCTGTTAAAACATCTTGAAAACCTTCTGATTTATTAAAACTCAGTAAATCGTTACACTTCTTTTATATTTACTCCAACATCAAAAACCCTTACAAAATATACGTTACTATCAAAACCTTTCAGTGACCCAACATGTTAGCGACACACACTGCTAGACTGCATTTGACATCTCGTCTGTCAAAATACACACGTAATTTTTCCTAGCAAATTACAATCCATTCCTATTCTAAAACTCCACTTAAAGGCCACAAACATAACCTGCTAGTATACCAATTAAACCTGCCAGTTATAAGAAGGACATTAAAATTCGACAATTACTAATTCCATAACAATAACATCCCCTCTGAATTTTATGTCTATTACAATCTGAACAACATCTACAACAAGAACCTTCATTAACTCATTATCCTCAACGCTGTCCTCAAAAACATCATTGTCTTCATCAATTCTTCCTTCAATTCCAACTCCATCAAATTCTTCATCATCAACTACTTCTTCATCTCTAAATTCAACTCTCTTCAACAATTCTTCTCCCAACTTCAACAATTAAAAAACTCCTCATCATTAAACTTCAACTCCAACAAATTCTTCTTCAACACTAACTTCAAATAATCAAAACCATCAACTACTCCTTCACTATTAACTTCAACTCTTCAAATCCATCTACACCAACTGTGACCTCAATAATGTCACAATATCCTCTCTCCATTTCCTCTCTCTTGTTGGTAAAATCATCAATCCATCTTCTTGGTAAAAACCTCAATTGCATCTTCAAATTTCTCGAACTCCCCTCTCAAAATATTATTTTCGTATTTCTCAAACTCCCCTCTCAAAATATTATTTTCTTCTTCCGCCATCTTTAAATTTTATTTTGCTTTTTTCGAAAATATTTTGTTTTTTCCCAAATTTTCCCTTTTCTCCGTGTTTTTTTACAGCTTCAATCCTGGGTTATCTTCAGCGTGCTGGGGGGCTGGGCCCATAACCTGTTGCGGGTGTTCCTTTTCACATAACCCTGTTAGAGAATCTCCTCTATGGAGATTCTGTTAAAACATGTTGAAAACCTTCTGATTTATTAAAACTCAGTAAATCGTTACACTTCTTTTATATTTACTCCAACATCAAAAACCCTTACAAAATATACTTTACTATCAAAACCTTTCAGTGACCCAACATGTTAGCGACACACACTGCTAGACTGCATTTGACATCTCGTCTGTCAAAATACACACGTAATTTTTCCTAGCAAATTACAATCCATTCCTATTCTAAAACTCCACTTAAAGGCCACAAACATAACCTGCCAGTATAACAATTCAACCTGCCAGTTATAAGAAGGACATTAAAATTCGACAATTACTAATTCCATAACAGTAACCCATTGAAAAGGAACTCAAATCATATGGGTTTTCTTATTTTTACAACTGTTAACAATTAATCGAATATTACTCAATTTATGTTTGGTTTCTGTACAAAAACTGAAAAATTGCTTCCTCGACATCCAGCCATATCATTTAGCTTACCCATAAATTCCTTGCTTCGCCTTTTATAACCATTGTATCGCTGACGTTTTGACCCGAGGTTCTAGTTTTTTTTATATTATTATATTATAAAGAAGAAAGATTTGATTGTTTGTTTGCTCTGAAACTACGGGTCCGATTTGAAAAATTATTTCAGTGTTACATAGCCCATTTATCTAGGAAGGTGATAGACTATATATCATCACGCTACGACCAATAGGAGTGGAGCAGCAATGAAAAATGTTGCGAAAACGGGGAAAATGTGACGCAAACGAAGTTGCGCCGGACAGCTAGTATTACATGATAATGTATAAGTATATCACACAAATAAACAACAGAGTGTTTCTATCCCATCAGAATCTAAGAAAGTGCAATGTCTTATCAGCCAAATTGTAATTAAATGATTAAAACCCCAATTTTCTAATAAATAATAAATATTTATACATAATATAGTGTGCATTTATGTGTTTCTTTTGTTGGAGACCCTAAATGAATAAAAGTAAAGTGAAGTAAGTGAGAAATTAATAGGGTGATTGTTTATCAAATTCGTTTTATAAGAAAATGCATATTAATTCCAAATAAAAACTTACTGATCAAAGCAGTGTATTTAAGCATTCCACTGGTTGTTGCACTCAGGAGTATGGGCAGCAACACTAACTTTCATCTTCTTAATTTTTGCTGGGTAAACGTGGTGCTTCATTAGCTTAGGCATTCTTGTGTGACCTAGTTGGCAATCAGCGACAACTCAGTCTCTATATGGTTCCAAGTTGCAACTTTGCCTTTGAAAAGCATGTCTTTTGTAAGAAGGTTGTTCCTAAGGCCCTTTAGTAGGTGCGGGGGAGTATACGCCACACTTAACAGTTGTCCTGACAGCTCAATGGTAGTATCTGCAAAAAAAATATACATATGAGGCATGCATATTCCTCTTGGTGGATGTAACCCAGCTTCGGGAAGGATTTATTTTATAAAAACCACCAGCACAGCTATAATTTACAAGTGTACCTACCTAATACACTTACCTTAGATACCTTACCTTAGATAATGGCACTCCAAGCTCGACTTATTTAGTAGAAAACAGTCATGGATAGCCATCTTTGAGACGATCTCCCTGTTTATCCAGTTGGTATTTTTCGAAGTGTTTTTGGCACACACGTTTATTCACTAGCTGATCTTTTAATAGACCATAAATTCAGAATTCTCTGGTACTAAAACGACAACCACAAATCCTCAGTTTATCGTCCTTTGGTAAATTATAAACGCGATGAGTTTGATGGTTGAAGTACAACCAATAACACAGCACTTTGATAATTGCTATGGCCGCTGACCAAAGCAACAGAGAACTGCAGTAGTTGTATCGTATCGAGCAAGGAACTTGGAATTATACCTCAACACAAGGAAGTCAAATCAAATCAAAATATTTTATTTTACAAAATATATATATTTTTACAATATATATATATATGGCCGTGTGGTTCCGGCTTACAATAGACCACCCCTCTCCTCCCAAGGGTGTCGTAAGAGCCGACTAAGGGATGGTATAGCTGGTTGATAACTATCATCCTACATCCACCTATACCCATGTGAGTACTCATACTGATAAACTCACCCCACACTAGGCCATCTTTGGGCTCGGAAAAAATATTTCCTAGAGGTCTTGATGGAACAGTCGGCATCAGTGCAGGATGTCGACTCAGGGCGATGCATGGCGGATGAACGTCACGTACGTCAACGGCAGCGTCCAAAGACCCAGTTAGGTGGTCTACTGCGTACCCAACAACCCGCATCAGACAAGCGTGGTAGGTTAACTTGTCTAAACCCCTTCCCAAAAATGAACGACACAACTATGGCCCATCCCCCAGTGCTCGGCTGCTCCAGTCAGTGCACGGCTATTGGTAGTACGCAGGTACACCCTGGAGCTGGGGATCATAATCTCCGAGCGAGGGTCCACTGCCAAACGACTCCGGCTAGCAAAAAAGACACCGATAGATTGAAAGTCTTAACTTTCAACGTACGAACTCTACGAACCGAGGAACGTCTCTTAGAATTAGAAAATGCTTTAGAACATCTTAATTGGGACATCATAGGCCTAGCAGAAGTAAGACGAGAAGGCGAAAATACAATAGAGCGAAGTAACAATATATTTTATAACAATGGGGATACAAACACGAATCACGGGGTCGGTTTTCTAGTTTCTAAACGCTGGAAAAATAACATTATGGAATTTGTCGCTTATTCCAATAGAATTGCCGCGCTCAAGTTTCGTGTTACTGAGACAAAAACACTAACCATCATCCAGGTTTATGCTCCAACATCTGCGCACAGCAACGATGAAATTGAAGAATTCTATGATCTGCTAAATAAAGCCTGTGATGATAACAGAGGAACATGGACATTGGTCGTGGGAGACTATAACGCAAAAATAAGCCCCAGAATAACATCTGACAACACAAATGTTCTGGGCCCACATGGCTCAGGACAACGCAACGAGCGAGGTTAGCGGCTTCTAGAATTCGCTTTTGGTCAGAACCTAAGTGTGAGCAACAGCTTTTTTCACAAAAAAATCCCACCGTCGTTGGACTTGGTTTTCTCCCGACGCGCGACGGACAGACAAAAAACGAGATCGATTTTTGTTTGTCTTCCAGCAAACAAATAATTAAAAATGTAGAAGCACTTAACCAAATTAAATTTAGTTCCGATCACCGACCCGTCCGTATAGATGTACGTTTTGAAATGAAGTTTCACCGACACAAGCTAATTCAAAATTCAATAAAACGTTTAGACAAGATCACATTAATTGCAAATAAAGAAACATTTAACGTAGATATTAAAAATAGTTTCAGTTTATTAGAAACAAAATTCTCAGAAGATGTACAAGTACAATACGACAATTTAAAACATGTCATAAAAACCGCCAGCCAAAATATCAAGAGCTATACCAAAAAACAAAAGAAACTCACCAATAGCACAATTCACCTTATCGAGGAACGACACACTAAGAACTTTCAGTCTTTAGGTTACAGAAAACTCGATCATAAAGTAAAGAGAAACATTAGATACGACATTAGAAATATTATAATAACTAAACTAAACTAAAATATTATATAACATTACAATACACAACTCGCTCATACAGGTCTAACAAACAACCGCTCTCTAAGAACAGCCATGCGCGGCATGGATACAGGCAGGTCCACAATAACACACATAAAAGACAGTAACGGTGTGAAACAAGGAGATAGGACTAAAGTTACTCAGATATGCACTCAGTTCTATAAGTCCTTATACTTTGATAACACTACTCCCCAATTCGCACCTGAAACCTACACATGCTATGATGCTATCCCAGTAATTACTGGTTCTGAAGTCCATCGGGCTCTCAGAGGCATGAAATATAACCAAAGTCCTGGTGAGGACGGCCACTGAATCACTTCGAGTTGCAGAACCAACCTTACTGCCTTACATTTGCAACCTTTCTAGCACCATTCTCAAAACAGGCATCTTCCCTAGTCACTTCTGTCAATCGAACATAATTCTATTACACAAAAAAGGTGATAAATCCGATATTGGGAATTACCGCCCCATTAGCTTAGTCTCGCATCTGTACAAAGTTTTCATTAAAACCCCAGAAAATCGCATATCAGAAACATTAGACCTCCACCAACCTCCAGAACAGGCTGGATTCCGCCGAGGTCTCTCGACTGCTGACCATCTACAATCTCTGAACCAGATCATAGAAAAACACCACGAATTCAATCTGCCATTATACCTCGCCTTCGTTAATTACTCAAAAGCTTTTGACAGCTTAACACATAGCGCAATATTTTCTGCACTCGTCAAACACAATATAGAATCCACATAATTAGCCCAGGCTCCAACACTTAATCCTGAAATCAGAGCAGCGGTTAATGAAGGTGCTTTGAGGAGAGACAACATATTGGCTGACAAACAGAAGGTATTATTGTATATTCACCTGTTGCAAAAAATATACCACAACAGCTCAGCAGCCATACACCTAACTACCACCGGACCAGCATTTCCCATTCAGAGAGGAGTCAAGCAAGGTGACCCGCTATCTCCCAAACTCTTCACAGTTACGTTGGAAGAGGTTTTCCAAGAAGTAAACCAACATTGGCAAGATAAGGGTATTGTCGTCGGCGGAAAAAGTTTGACTAATCTTCGTTTCGCCGACGAAATTGTCCTTTTTTCTTCCTCAGCAGCTGAGCTTAGCCTAATGCTCGACCAACTGACCGACGCCAGTCTCCAAGTCGGGCTTTCAATGAACATGACCAAGACAAAACTGATGACGAACGGCGCCGAGCGTAATATTGAAATTTGGGGTGTGGTGATGGAATATGTCCATGAATACATATACCTCGGCCAGATAGTCTCTTTCCAGGCAAGACAAGATAAAGAAGTTGCTCGACGTACCGAAAATGCCTGGAAGAGCTACTGGTCGATGAAACATTTAATGAAGGGATCTCTCCCTCTTTCACTGAAACGAAAGCTCATGGACATGTGCATTCTCCCCACCCTCACCTATGAAGCACAAACATGGTCGCTTACAAAACGTCAGAAGTTCACACTTGGAGTCTGCCAACGAGCTATGGAGCAAAGTATACTGGGTGTCAAACTTACAGACCGCATCAGAAACTTCATACTTCGCTCCAAACCCAAATATCGGATGCTGGCTTTACAGCTGCTAGATTGAAGTGGAACTAGGCTGGTCACATCTGGCGCATTTTGGAGGTGCAATGGGCAAAAATAACCACTCAATGGATTCCAGAGAGCAAAAAAGACAACGCGGCAGGCCCAGAAGGAGATTGCGGGACGAGTTGGACTCGTTCTCTAAGGATTGGCCTACAATCGCACTAGATCGCGAAAAGTGGAAGGAGGGAAGGGAGGCCTTTGCCCTGCAGTGGGACAATATAGGCTTAAAATATAATAATAAAAAAAAATAAAAAAAAATATGCCTACATGGGCACTTATAAAACGTCGACAAAAGAGGCACGGTTCGGGTTGTCATTTCCTATGGAGAAGAATCGGCAAGAAACTCCATGGTTACTCTTTTAAAACTATTTGGTTCTACAATATTTGGATGTTACAGCGTTAGTACTTAAGTATGAGAGGACAGCATAGGCCCGACAATAAGTCGTTGCTTACTTCAAAAGGTACAAAAAAAAAAAGAAAATAGTAAAAAAATAAAAAAAACCGACGGTCTTCAGAATATTAACACAATCTGTCAGTTTGACAGCAATTCACATACAACAGCCAACATGGTTGCCAAAAATATGGCCACCGCGAAAGAGGTGACAATATGCATTTTTTAGAACAAAAGCTGTCACAGGTTTGATCACAATGGCGTCTATCGGAAAATGAACTAGTTTTATATATCGTCTATGGTCAAATGACCAGTGTACTTTGGAATAAACGGTTTTTAAAAGGTCATCTGGCTTTTTGGAAAATAAAGTAAATTCCTGTAGAACTAGGACATATTGAATAAAAAAAATATTTCAAGTTCCTGGTAGATTCTTAGTATTTGTTAGTGGGTATCACTGACATAAAAAAAATAAAGAGTTAACAGCGAGCTTGCCTGACTGCGTGTCACGTTTGTTCATAGGCATAATAATCCATCGCGTTTGATTTTTATTTTCCAAACACACAGGAACTCTGCATTGGAATGAGTCGTTTGTAAATAGTGACTTTTATATGAGCAGTGTTAAAAGAACCATGCCAATTATTAATGTTTAGAATAACATATTAATGTCTTTTACTACCATTTATACCTACTGTGCGACCGTGAAGGTTGAGAATGTTACGTCATTTTGCTTTTAGTGTGTGATATAAACTTACATATTTTGTTTCGGCACTGAGACGTGTTTTTAACTTAAAAAGTGTTTGATGCTGTGAGTAATATTATCAAGTGTAATACGTCTGAAATGAGTGAAAACCTATATACACCGGCTGCGACGAGATGCCGCCATGTTATTTAGGATTCGCAGTTTCGCTGTCAACTACGAATCGCGGTTAGCCCTGTTACACTAGGAGGATTTATTTTTATTCTCAATCAAAGATCTGTAAGTAAACATAAACATTGCAACGCTTTAGTTAATTTTCACATCATTCTTACATGACTAGTTAAGATATAGTTTACATTGTTTACTGTGGTGTATTGACTGTCAATGCAATGACGTCATTGTGTGTAAGTAGTTACTGATTCTTTTATTGCAAAATTGTGAACTTAGGCACAATTTATATGATTTTGAAGTCGAAAACAAACAAAACTCTTTTAGCATTGTTTCTTCCACAAGTTTTTTCAAGGTTTCATTTTAGCCTTGATCACATCACTTGCTAGGTTATTTTTTGTCCCATAACAATCACCAGTTTATTCACAGTAGCAAAGTTTTGTCCAGTTTCATTTACAGCATGATAGGAAGTTATAACTTTTAAGTATAATGTTGATGTCTTACTATGTACAACTTATTAATTTTGTGATCTAAATTGGCAAATTAACTATTGTTACAATTTCGGCTACTGATATTTAATTATTCTTTTGTGTCATCTCTCATGTCATTGCCATGATCACCTACATACTAAAAATCTTGAATTAATTTCTTCAATAAAAACAGACAAGGCACAGCCTAAACTAGCCTAAAATTTTGCATAATTATGTGTTCCTTGTCTAAAGGGCAAAGGCAGAATTTTTGAAAATGCATGAAAGGCTTAAATGAATAGGGGATGAAAGCACTAGCTGTCACACGAGCACACAAAATAAACAAACACTAGTTTGTTATGCTTAATTTTTGTTCTTTTATTATTTTTCGTTTATTCAGAATAAAAAAATGTGTAGTTAAATTTTAAACCTGGTAAGTGAATAGGCCCAAATTTAAAATGTAAAAGGTAAGTTGCTAAAAACACTGCAAAAAGAGCAGATCCATTTTTTGTGGTTTAGTTCTGAATGCGTGTTGTTGTGTGTCAATGTCCCTTCCACCCTGTGTATAATATGTTTATTTCTATCCTAAGATAGACAAACTCCTACACAAGTAGTTGTTTATAAAAACTCATAATACTCACCTTAAAACCTAGCCAAAATTATGACCAAATTAACTATTATTACTTAACTTTATCAACTTTATTCATCTATAAATATTTCTGAAAACAACATTTTTAAATAACTTAGTTTTTTTTTAATGTTGGTCTGCCAGTGTCAGGAGCAAGTCCGTCCTACCGATGGTTAGGGTTCCTCACTATGTGAGCTGTTTTGAGAGATACTGGCATTTGAATCAGGCCCTTGAACCAATCGCTTAGGAGAGCCCAATAGATGTTTGTTGAACATCAGGCTATTGGCCATTACGAGAATAGGCGCAATGATAACCCAGCGCTCATTGCACATGTTGACAACTTTGTGCATTAAGTTGAAGTATTTTTATTGTTTCTCCTGTTCATCACTTTCTTGTCATGTGGGATGGTAACATTGACTGCCAATATGCAGGGTGCTGTTCGTTCTAGTCCGGCTTAATAGTAATAATACTCTGTCAGAACTGATTAGAGATTGAAATAGGTAGAATATATTTGCCTAAACTTTAAGGAGGTGTTATATGAATAATTTCTCTGCATAAAATCACAGAATGATAAATAGGGTATTATCCACAAGTTACTTACTTCCTTGAAGTTTAGGTAAATATACTCTGCCTATTTTGATCTCTGGCAATGATAGACTAATCCGAGTACACCATGATCTTTCGTGAGAACTTGTCAGGCAAATACTTGTAATATAATATGGTACTACTATACTACTACAGATTGCACAGGTTTATATTCAAAGCAAGTTGCTGGTAAATAATCTTGGCTACTGGGTTATGCCTGTGCCAGTATTTTAGCAAGTCAAGAACATTCAAAGAAAATATGTTTGATGGATTCCCCCAGATGATTCCATTACAGGCTTCAAGCATCCCTTCCTCTTAATAGTCACCAATAGTTATTAGTCAGGATAACTTTGTCCATAATCACACAGACAAAACCTTCTCCAAAACGTCACCTAAACATACAGAATACAAATGCTACGAAATCAACTGCCTTATCATAACTCCTTGCAGACCACATTTCAGTGTGGGTATGCCTTATACCTTGGCTTTTAATTTTATCAGGCAGGCAATTGAGATAACTGATCATCATCATCATTTCAGCCGAAAGACGTCCACTGCTGGACATAGGCCTCCCCCAAGTGTCGCCACATTGTCCGGTCCCGTGCAACTCGCATCCAGTGGATCCCCGAAACCTTCACCAGGTCAGGAGATAACTGATAACTGCCTGAATTTTGAGTGGACATAATGGGTTTTGATATTTATCTACTAAAAGTATTGAGCATCTAAGACATCTTTGAGTTTTTTGAGGAGTATCAAATCAAAATAAAAAAAAACATAAAACAAAACATTTTATGTAGGTTTATTTTATTATTAATTAATAGAAAATTAATATTTGGTGGGCCCTTGCCTTAACTACGGCAGTTTTTTTTTTGTGAAGAGTTTATGAGATTTTTACAATCTTCAGCAGTAATCGCGTTTTATTTCAGACGCAGGCAGCATTTTAGCTGTTCTTTGTTCTTGATTGTGTGGCGCCTGATATATGCTTTAATGAACGCTATAAATGTTCTATGGGGTTCAGGTCTGGAGACTGGGCAGGCCAGTATACAAGTTCTGTATCATTTTCCCGAAACCATGTCATAGGATTTGTGGCATGACGCGTTATCCTGTTGGAATTTAACTCGATTCATGTTTGTATCGCCAAAATGTGACGTTAATGAAGGCAGCAATGCAGTTTTGGTACATTTATGTACTAAGTAGAGTTCATGCTGCCCTTACACAAGAACAATTCGCCAACTCCAGAATCGGTCATGCGACCCCAGGTCATTATGCTGCCGCTGCCATGTTTTACTGTTAGGCTCACACATCATCATCATCATCATTTCAGCCCAAAAGACGTCCACTGCTGGACATAGGCTTCTCCCTAGTGTCGTCACTTTTTAGGCTCACACGCTCTGGCTTAAAATCTTTGCCCACAGGCGACGCTCAAAGGTGTACCAAAAATCTGCAATGAAGAGAAAAATATTCGAGTTCCTCGAAAAATATAACCTTCATCAAAGCATATGGTTTTTAGGGTTCCGTACCCAAAGGGTCAAACGGGACCCTATTACTGAGACTTCGCTGTCCGTCCGTCCGTCCGTCCGTCTGTCACCAGGCTGTATCTCATGAACCGTGATAGTTAGCGAGTTGAAATTTCTACAGATTGTGTATTTCTGTTGATGCTATAACAACAAATAATAAAAACAGAAAAAAATAAATATTTAAGGGGGGCTCCCATACAAAAAAGTTTTTTTTTTTTCGTTTTTATAAATAATGGTACGGAACCCTTCGTGCGCGAGTCCGACTCGCACTTGGCCGGTTTTTAAACCATTATATTCAAATTTATGAGGGCATTGTATTAACTCACGCACCTCAAAGTTTGATTCGTCTTACTACACAACATTTGACTAATCCTCTGCGGGAAACGTCGGTGTTTTAAACCCTTTTTAAACAAAACTTTTTTGTTGTGGTTGGAGAGCCATGGCTTCTTCCTTTACAGCTTTTCAGACCAGCTTCCCCAAGTCTTCGAACTGAAATTTGTATCTTAATTGCTACTGACAACTCAGCAGCGAGCTCTGAAGACTTTTCTTCGATGGTCTAGGGTGATGCGTTCGCGCCCGGTTTTTGGTCTATTTGGATGTGATCCAGTAGCAGAGAATCGCTCAGTAGTATATTGCACGGATAGGCGCGAACATTTCACAGTTTTGGAAATCTCTACCTGTGATATCCCTTGCTCATGAGAACCTGTATCTGCACACCTTTTTCTAATGAAAGTTCGTTTCGTTTTTGATATAGTATAACGTTTTTAAGTACTAAAATCTTCTGAAATAAAACACCAAGAGCGCACTAGATCACTGGATGTGTCCACAACCAGCGATAGTAGCGAACTGATAAATAAATTCAAAAATTGTAAAAAGGCAAATTTTGTTGCACCCGAGTGTTTTATTTCTAACAGCGGCGTGAGTCATTATTTTTAAAGCTTTTTAGATCGACAAAAGAATCCTTAAACGGTAGACTTGGTTTTTGAAAGTATGCTCAATACTTTTGGCCAAGACTGTATTTTATTAGCTTATTCCCATGCACTCAAAAATTGTATTCCCGAGGGCACCAAAACAAAAAAGCAATAGAATAATATTAAATAAAAGCTTCCCATGACCTCCAAAAATTACAAATTTAAAGTACATCATCATCATTCATCATCATTTCAACCGAAAGACGTCCACTGCTGGACATCGGCCTCACCCAAGTTTCGCCACATTGACATAACATGGGGGGTTTTTGCCATAATCGCCACGCTTGGCAGGCGGGTTGGCGATCGCAGTACCGTTGTAACAAAAGCACAGAGAACGCTGCTGCCCATTCTCTGGAAAGTCCCTTAGTCGCCTCTTACGACACCCACGGAAAGACATGGGATGGTGCTATTCTTTACGTCCGACACCATACAGAGACATTAAATTTAAAGTACAAATTGCAAAAAACATACCACATAATTTTCGTGATGGTACTATCATTATTACTACATGTTACTACCGCTGATGAAAGTAGTAGCATGTGAAATTATTTATTTCCAGTGGCGGTTGCAAACAAAATAAGAAAGAAAAGTATTACAAACAGTGATGACAATAACACATTTATAAGACAAATAGTAAAAATAAAAAGAAATAAAAATAACCCAGCAAAAGTAGTAGGCTGGCATAAGTTTAAGGTAGTGTGATATAAAGAGTTCTGGGTAGGTAAGTAGATGTGTGTTGATTACTACAATAGGATTACTTTTTTTTTCATTTATCTTTAATTAAGTAAACTAACTAAACGGTAATAGTAGTTGCGTACAAAGTACGAAATTAAATTTTATTTAACGATTTGTTTTAAAGAAAAAGTACTTATTTTATATGTCAAAATTCATGTGTAATACTATATTTAAGTTCCAAAAATGTTCGCAAGTAAGTGAATTCCTTTTAATTTCTTATTGAGAAATAAATTTCTTTAACCATAAGCAGCTGGAACGTCTGGTTACCACCAGAGCTCGATCAATGATGTCGTTTTGTTTCTACTTACCTGTCCAGAACTCTTAATAATACACACTTAGAAAAACTTATACCCACAAATTTCTTTTTAGTTTTACTAATTGTCTTTTAAATGTGTTAAATAATTGTAATCACTTTTTGTAATGTTTAGTTGGAGTGTAGCATTAGGGGCGATATGGCGCGAGGACTTAGATCTTTTTTCATATTTTTTTTTCTCAGTAATTTTCGTTTTTTTTACACTATCTCATAGTTTTCCACTAGAGCAACGGTTTCTTTCCACGAAAGATTTTCATCTGAGCTACCATTTTGGCAATATAGAAAGTTTTGGAAAAACGTTTGAAAAAAAATAAAAAACTCCTAACTCGGAAACGGTGCGTCGTAGGGCCATGCTTCTCAGAACATAAATGGTTTCTATGAACAAGGGTAATAAGGTTCTGCAAGAAAATCGGCCGAAATGTGTCAAAAAAATCTTCGAAAATTTGAGCTACCCATTTTGGAAATATAGATTGTTTTATAAAAATAAAATAAAATTCGGTGGCCCATAATTCGGAAACGGTGCGTCTTGGCTCTATACTTCTCAGAACCTAAATGGTTTCTATGGTCAAGGTTAACCCGAAACTGGCATTTTTTTTTTCAAATTTCCAAGTTTTTTTGTTTTTATAAGATTAATGATAGGAATTTGTGTTTTGTTGACATTACGCAATTTTGTTTTTGAGCCGCTGGGAACAGTTATAGTATTTTTTTTTGTTATGGAACTCTTGGGAATCATTGTATGGAAAAAATTGTTTGAAAATCAATAGTTTTGGAGCGCATGGGAATCAGCCAATAAAATTACCATAAAAAATGGCAAATTTTTTAGTAGTCCTAAATATTTGACTGGTTGGACACTGAACTTAAGATTTTATTTGTAATAAATTAAGATTTCCTTAGCAATCAATTGAAATAAGTAATCATCATCATTAGATTGAGATTTTCAAGGAAAATATTAGTTACTTAACGAATTTCACCAGTTTGTATATCGTTCGGAATTAATGACCTAAATAGGTGACTATAGAGCACCGAAGTTAAGATTTTCTGGGTAACCAATAGCAATAACATAAACACAGTTGGAGAGAGCTTTTAAATGAGTACTTTTGCTAATTCAGTCTCCTTGCAGTAATTAACCTAAATAGGTGACTTAGTTGGATACCGAAGTTAAGATTTTATTTGCAACCTATTAAGATTTTACTGGAAACTAATAGCCAAAACATATAAACTATAGGATAGAGCTTTTCAATGATAACTTTTGCTACCTGCACCGCTTTTACTAATTTGTAGTTAATAATAAACGCTAATTGTTTAATCGAATTTAGTTTCACATAAATTGTTTCTCATATTATCATTTCATAGAATAATCAATACGCAGAATAGTACTTTGAAGAAATTACAATCATCGACTTTTGTTTCAAATAAAGTTTAATCATAGAATATTCATATCATAGAATAACAAATCAAATATTTTTTATCCCCATATTGTTTGTTTCACATAAAACTTATTACCAAGAATACTTTTTAATTGAATGACAGTTTGTAAACGTTTCAATTCAAACCTTTGAAAAAATAATACCGTCCTATAAAATTACAACACCAAGTTCACAAAAATAATGCGGGTATATTCTTGTGAAGCACGAAAATAATCTTGTTATTATCACTTATAGTGTCCATGCCTGTTGCATGCAACTTGCAGCGTGCAAGCAATCATACAGCATGCATGGTGCATACAACACGCAGCATGCAAACGAGCATGCAACATGCAACAGTCTTGGTTTCTGTCACGGCTCCGGCGCTGCGGCCCCGGCGGCCCCAAGCGAGCTTATCGTCACAGATGGTATTAACTCTCACCACCGCAGCTTCGTAGCCGGCCAGCCTCAACCGCGGCGGCGGGTGTTAAAACCACCTGCTCCTCAGTTCGCGGGCCGCTTCGCCCCTCCGCACCTACGCAATTTTAAATAACACTCTAGGGGTAGGCAGACAAGACTACGTGTAGTCGGTTTTGCAGCCGTTCGTTTCTGTCACTAACTTTTGTAGGACAACATATTGAATTTAAAAAACAATATTTTAATTTGAGGTTTAAACTTCGGTGAAATAAAATACGATGAAAACATACATCGAACAAACAATATTCGTTAAAAAATAATTCTACTGTTTGATAATTTTGTGAAATAAAAAATGTGAATATAAAATTCATTGAATTGTGTTTTTGTAAAATATGTTTCATTCAAATAAATAGTAGTTGAAACAAAAATATTTGAAATAAAAACACAAGGACTAAAAATTATGTAAAACATTTTCTCTGAAACGAAATTCTGTGAAATTTATGTCTGCGAAACAAGGTGACACCCCAATCAACACTTAGTTAGGTCAATACAACCGAACAGGCTACGAATTAGCAAACGTTTCTGTAGTAGCAAATGTTCTCATTGAAAAGCTCTTTCGTCATAAATTAAAATATTGTCTTTAAAAGTCAATATGTTGTGCTACAAAAGTTAGTGACAGAAACGAATGGCTGGAAAACCGACTACACGTAGTCTTGTCTGCCCTACCCCTAGAGTGTAATTTAAGCCCGCGAAGGTGCGGAGGGATGAGGCGGCCCGCGAGCTGAGGAGCAGGTGGTTTTACCACTCGCCGTCGCGGCTGAGGCTGGCCGGCCAGCAAGCCGAAGCTGCGGTGGTGGCCGGAGCCCCGCAGCGCCGGAGCTGTGACAGAAACCATGCCTGTTGCATGCTGCATGCTTGCTTGCACGCTGCAAGTTGCATGCTGCATGCAACAGGCATGGACACTACTAGTGATAATTACAAGATTGTTTTCCTGCTTCACTAGAATTTACCCGCATTATTTTTGGGAACGCTGTGTTGTAATTTTGTACGAGGGTATGCATTTTTTAAAGATATGAATTATAGAAACAGTCACTCGATAAAATGTTACTCTTCGTAATAAGTTTTATGTGAAAAAAACAATATTATGTGGATAAAGAATATTTGATTTGATATTCTATGATACGAATATTCTAACATTAAACTTTATTTGAAACAAAAATCGATGATTTATATATTTTCAAAGTAAGTATTCTGCGTATTGATTATTCTATGAAATGATATAGTCCGGGGCTTTTAGATTTGAACCCTGCATTAAATATAAACAGCGATTTTTTTCTTGAATCGTGTACTTGACCTTAGCTCTTCATATAATAATAAAAAATTAAACATTTTCCGAGACCGGATCAAGCTGAAAAAGACGAAAACGCGTTTTTGTGAATAAAAACATGGGAAAAAAAGTTAACAGGACAAATTTAGTTACTTTAGGTAAAGAATTGGTGACAGTAATATATTTTTCAGAATTAAACATTTTCGTCCACGGAAATTACGGTAAAAAAACATTTACGAAATTTTTGGATTGTACTTAAGGCAAAAATATAAACAGCGGTTTTTTTACATAAAATAACTTAAATTAATATATTACACCGCCAATAAACAAAATTAAACAAATTGTACTACCGGAAGTTATTATTACCAGTTTTTTTACAATAGCGGTTGAGGCAAAAAGGTAACAGGGTTTAATTTAGTTTAACTTTCATCTAAAGGCTATTTCTAACCTATTTACACGAAAATTAAACACATTAAAGCAAATCGTGAAAAAAAAAACAATTAATATTTACGTAAAATACGTCTGCAAGCTTTATTCTTGTATTTGGCGCAGCACTTTCATAGGAATTTGATCTTTCTGAAGTAGAAATAAGGTGTACATTCGCGTAACTCAATAAAACACCGACTCAAACAACAACTCAGTCATACGCACACAATGAACGCAGCGCTTATCTTGTTTATGCACACTAGCACACGCCGTACGCCGCACGCTGCTTAGCGCTGACACCGTGCACCGTAATTTAATTTTTACTTTGACAATATTAATTATCGCTCTAATTTGTTTAATTTTGGGGGATTAAGGTTTGGATTTATATATTTCTCATTATTAAATGAATTTAAATCCTGTTACATTTTTGCCGTAAGTAGTATTTAAGATTTTTTGATTTTCTTGATTTTCTGTGAAATCCGGAGCAGAATTTGTTTAATTTTCATAATAATAGTTAGACATGGTGATATAAATCGTTTTAGCACTATTTTTGTCTTGTTAATATTTTTGCCTTAAGTACGAAGTCAAATTATAAGATTTAAAAAAAAAAACGAATGTTCCGTGGACGAAAATGTTTAATTTTCTGACCTACTTGTAGTACTCAATCTGTTCTACAAATACTCCAAATAAACATACCTGTTTATATTTTTTTCCACCAAGTTAAATACATATTAGACGTTTTCTTAAAAAAAAACATATACGCGGAGGTGAACTTTTCGCGGGATACAGCTTAATATACTCTCTTGTCCATACCCTACACATTCAATGAAAAAAATCGCTGTTTTTAATTAATGCAAAGTTAGCCTAATATTCGGCGTAAATTCCCCGGACTAATAATATGAGAAACAATTTATGTAAAAAAAAATCGATGACATAATTAGCTATGAAACAACGCACAACCGTTGATTGGGCATTGAACTGTAGCTCCTCTCTGACTCTGCATCGAGAAAAGTTGTCAAAGCAAGTAACATTCTTCTTGAAGAGATCAATCTAATAATCTATATCTTTACGCTATTGGGCGCTGGTGCAGAATTAACGATCTGTTCAAAGTGCTGTTACTGTAAGGATTTGTACCTAAAATCACATTTAGAGCTCTTTAGGTCCTCTCTGACAAAAAACCCATCGTTTTTTATTAAAAGCTTTTATTTAACTTGCAATGTATGTATGTTTTGATTGGAAAAGGTTGTAAGCCTTTTCATGGGACTACTATACTCTATAAGAAAAACTACTGTATTTCCGGGATTCCCTTATATTGTCATGCGTTAATGATCGATCGGTGAATATTGTGTTGCGCGTCATAAAACATCTGTTCTATTATAATATACTAGCTGTCCGGCGCTACTTCGTTTGCGTCACATTTTCCCCGTTTTCGCAACATTTTTCATTTCTGCTTCACTCCTATTGGTCGTAGCGTGATGATATATAGCTTTCCTTCTTAGCCTTCCTCGATAAATGGGCTATCTAACACTGAAAGAATTTTTCAAATCGGACCAGTAGTTTCGGAGCCTATTCAATGCAAACAAACAAACAAAACAATAAAATATTTCCTCTTTAAAATATTAGTTTAGATATAAAAATTAATCGCCGAAATGTATGTACGCGCATAATTTGCGAACGACTGCACCAAATTGGATACTTAATTCTTTTTTATGTTATCTTTTTAATATAAGAAAATTTAGGGTAGCATAGGGTAGGTAGGAAAAAGTGCATTGCAACGCATGCCGGGTACAGCTAGTTGTGTTATATTTGTGAATTTATGATTCTGATCTGTGTTGTAAGGTTTTCTCACTTACTGATGTTATGCTCAAACCTGAACTGATACGCAGACGAATGGTTGCGGGAGGGGATCGCCTTACGAATAAAAGCAGGCCACGGTTACAACCCGTATTTCGAAGAATTAACTGTGATGAGCTGAAGTAAAAATCAACCCGTATATTACCGCTCTAACCCAGTCCACACTGAGTTTCAAACTATACCGCAATACAACATTTTGTTTGTCATGGTGTTTCCTCGTACATGAATAAAGTTTCGTTCCTTTTCTTTTTAGTGTACTGATGGGAAAAAAAATGTTTGGCCCAGAATTGAGCTTTGCGAACTCTACTCACTAATCAAGTCAATAGGTCATCAAAAGTGTTAGTGACAGAGCACACATCGCAAGATAGAAGGTGGGCGATTTGACAGCCGCATACTTGAGACCAGAGCCGTCCATGAACCCCCATCTTTGGAGATCTTTGGTCCGGCCGTCTTGGGTTCGGAGTGTAATTAGATATTTCCAAGTCGGCCTAGGTAACGGGTGCCCAGATGGAAGGCTCTCAGAGGCACGGTGCCATGGCGAAGGAAGCCAAAGATTTTGATGTTTGAGGGAAGCTTTTTCATAAGGTTTACTAATCCGTTCATGGTATTTAAGAATTTCTTTGAATGGATTTACCAAATAGCTATTGCATAGGGTTGCCTTTCTTCCATTTACGAGTTTTATAGAATGGAGTAATTTGGGTAGTGGGTATGAAACTAAACAGACTAAGACCATGTGTTCTATCACAAAGATAACTGATGTCACTTGGAAAGCTGCCACGCTAAAATGGAACTGGACTGGACACATCTGCCACACGGCCAATGGGCCTAATCCACTATCCAAGCAACCGATATCGCAGCTGGCTCAGACGCTGGTCTCGGGATGGGATAGATTCCTTCAATGAGAACTGGCCCTTACCAGCTTTAAATAGAGATCAGACGAAAGCGTGAACTCGAGAAGTGACTTGGTGAGGCCTTTTCCCTGCTGTGGAGATCTGGTATAAAAACGGGTTAACCCGGTCATGAAATAAGGATTACCAAAATGCAATCAATATGTGGTTGAAAAAGATTTACTAGCCCGCTCACAAGATATGGCTGGGTTGAATGTGTTATCGGTTCATATATAAAATAAGCCGTTCCCAGAGACCTTTTCCAGAAACCTAAGTCAAACTGCAATCGCTCAGCGGTTCAAAGGATCTCATGTAACTCGATCAAAGAAATTCAAAACTATTCGATAAAGGACTTGCATCAATCTTTCTGACAGGTCAGTCATACTTTAGCAAGACAAGGTTGCGACAAGGCAAGGATCTCCGCTGGTCTTAAGTCTTTATGATCTATTTAATAGAAGTAACAATAGTGTTAAAGTTGTGAAGGTAAGATTTCACTTTCGCGTTCATTCTGATGCAAATATATTCAATAGTATTTTATCAGCCGCCTAGCCTATTCCCAACCAGGTTAGGGTCAACTTTCAGTCCGACCAGATGTATCTGAATATGAGTATTTTACATAAAGCGGCTGCCACCTGACCTCCACAGCCCAATTACTAGGCAACACCGGCGTTCTGAGATAGTCAGACTTTCGAGTCTGGCTACTCTAAACTAATGTCATGTATATTTAAATTATGATTTAATTAAGATACACCACGTGCTTATGGAAATACCCAATTACCCAGGGCATTTGAACACCACCCAATTATTTCTTGATAATATGAAACAAATCGAACTAAGAAGCGATAGCTGCTCGAACAACCTTATGGATTACAGCATTAATGCTAGTGAAACCTTTATTTAATAAAACTCCTTTCGGGCGTCGCCGCAGTCGAGTAAAAAGGGTTTAATTGTTTTTTTTTTTGTTACAGATGATTCATTTTCTTGAGTAAGCATCAACGTAACATCGCCACGGAGCGTCAGAACTCGGCGCTGACCGGCGCCAAACACTTCAATGAACCATATATGCCAGTACTGGCTATTGAAGATGCAAGGTAACATCATTTTCTCTAGCCTTTCTTCGACTTAATTCATTTCTTATAGACTGAAATTGACTGAGTGCACTAGTGTCATTCTGTTTGCAAGGGAAATATAAGTGCTCATCTTCATTCACAGTCCGTCATCTCTTAATATTATTAATAATTACTTATGTCAACTTATTGTAAAGAAGCCCAGATGCGTAAACCATTCATAGTTCATCATAGCCTTTCGATTGAACTATATTCGACTATCCGTTTTTTTTTGTTGTTAAATATTGTTGGTTAAATGTAACTCTATTTCATCAAACAGTGGTGGTTTCCTATAAGAATTATACGTACTTTCAACAGATCAACATACTAACAACACACTAAAAGAATTTAATTTTATTCTGATTTTATTAAATTAATGTGTTGGAGTATGTCTCTGTCGGAGGCCGATGGTATGAATCGCAAACGCTCCTGGTTATGTGAAATGCCGAAGGCAAACTGATGAGTGCTTCTGATTGTATTCATATCGTGATTTGCATCGCGACCATTCGCAACGTACAGACGTGCTCGTTAGCAATATTTCATTAAAACAATAATAGTGACCTTCTTTTAATTTTTGCTAAGTGTACAGTTTAGTAAATAATGAAAACATTTACATAGTCAACCTGTTGAAAAATGGAAAACAGTAGTCCAGTGCAACCTAATGCCTCGCCAGCAAAAAGCCTCCAGCCGGACTTCTCCATACCTGTTGTATCCACGCCCGATATCCAAAAATGGATGTCATCCATCGAACAGCAGTTAAATGAGGTTTGCTCTATTGCCACAGATGGCAAACTCAACTCGGAGCAGAAACTGAAAATAACAAACCTATGCCGCAAAGTGGAATCTGGTACTTCTCAAATGGCAGTTTTATATCAAGCTCTGAAACAGAAAGCCCTGCAAGCCGTCAAAATTATCGATGACCTACAAGAAAAACGCACCTTGACGGATCAAATTTCTGAACTGAAGCAGGCAATTGAGGACACTGGTACGAAGGGAAGTACATCGTTTGCTGACATGGTAAAGAAGGGGTCAAATGATTTCGTTCGACCAAATAATTTGAGCTCTGTAGCCATTTATCCCAGCGATAAATTAAAGTCCAGTGACGAAACGAAAAACCTCGTTCAACAAATTATACGCCCTGATCAAATGAAGCTGCATGTGCGTGGAGTCCGCAAAACTAAAGATGGAGGTGTTATAATCAGCACTGAAACCAAACAGGATGCAGATAAACTAAAGCAAGCAGTCCTGTCAACATCTGTACTTACAGCCGATGAACCTAAAAAGCGCAAACCGCGGATCACGGTCGTAGGAGTGCCGACTTCTTTAGCTGATACTGATGTCCTTAGGTGCATTTACGAGCAGAATGTAGCCGATAAATTTCCAGAGATGTCAATGGAGTCCTTTTTGACCGTGGTTAAGTTCAGCCACAAATCCGGAAAGAAAGATGCGATGACCTGTAACTACATTATCGAGGTTCCAGGCAAGATTCGAAAAGCCCTAATATCTCAAGAAAGGCTATTTATAAATTGGACTTCCTGCCCAGTCAGAGATTTCACTCTAGTTACCAGATGTTACAAATGTCAACAATATGGTCATGCAGCCAAATCATGCAGAGAGGTCAACTCTACTTGCGGTCACTGCGGAGAAGCAGGACACTCGCTGTCCGAGTGCGAGAAAAAAGCGCTCTCACCTACATGTGCAACTTGCTCGCGCTTTAAAAAGCCCAATAACCACAAAACGGGAGACACTGAGTGCCCTGCTAGGAAAATAGCAGAATACAGGTATATCAACTCGATCGACTATGGAGGCGCGTAAAGCGTCATACTCTGGGTCAGACTTCCGCGTTGATACGCCTGTCGATGACACAACAACAACAGACTACTGTGCTGACCTACTCATCAATTTTTGCTGTCTACTCATAATGACATTAGTCGCTAGGTGTAATAATCGAAAACAAACAAGAGTGCTTCGACTGTGAATTTTTGCTCCATGGACTCTAACCGAATTAATGTTTCTGCTGACGCCCATTTTTCCCTGTTATTGTTACGTGTTTTAGTTCTAATTTAATAGTGTTTAAGTTAATTAGGTTTACTTTATGAAATGTTTCTAATTTGATCACTAAGATGTTAAATATTGTTTTAAAAATCTGTTGTCCTGTAAATGGTATATTTTTTGAGTTCCTTCTGCCTGTGATACAGGATTATCCTAGTACAGGCATCGAACATTGTGTGACCTACATTGTTTAATTAAGATTATTTTTGTATTTGACCCATTTTTGGTTTTGAATAAAGATTTATTATTATTATTATTATATCAAGGGTCGTTTTTAGGGTAGCCTAGGTAATTTCGCGGTTTACCGAGACGTTTTCCCATAAAGGACAAATGAAAACTTCTAGTTTAAATTTAAAAAAAACTCTACCGTTAAAGTTGGTCGTAGTAACTGAGCCACCCCGGCCTAATGGGTTTAGATTAAGGGCGAACTGTGACCAATCTAGCTCGAGCCGAGCGAGCGAAGCGAGTGTTGGCGACGTCAGCGGCGGCATGAGCTACTCCTAGACTGTATACGGTTACTGGGTTGGGGCACGTCATAAAAAGACGTAGGAGTGAAGTGTCTCCAATGAGTATAATATTAGAAATTAAAATAATTACCAGTCATTTAAGTTTCTTTATCGGTATTTCACATAACACCGAGTGTTTATAAGCGAACAACGCCTTATGTATAATGCCGAGTTATACAACCTGCCAACGACATCACCACCATTTTACGCGTAGGTACGACACCGCGTTTTTATAAAAATTACTTCAATTTGAATCCATAGAGTCACTTTTTTTCTACTTTACTGCTAAAATGATGGGTCAGAGAGACTTTCTTCTTGCTACTTTACGACTTCTAATGAGGGAAAATAAATTGATAGTAAAACCAATGACAAAGATTAACCATCGAAAGAGGGGTACTATTGCTCTATAAGTAAATGTTGAACATTGCCATTTTAGTTTGTTGTTAAAACTTTGAAACTATTAATCACTTAATTATATTTTGATTTTTTGATTTAATTAATTTAAAAAAAAATATACATATATATCTAATAAAAATCAACAAAATGGACGGACATTTAATAGATTTTTCGAGCGCGGGGAGTGCGTTCGAAAATCAGTGGTGAGATGTTGTGACTTGACTCAGCCCCCAATCACACGTGAGATATTTACAAAATGCGTATTTTAGTGTAAATACTGTTACGAGCTGGGTATGGGATAAATGAACACACTACCAATTAAACACTAAAAATCTTTAATTGACGGCACGGTTGGCGCAGTGGTTGAGCGATCGACTGCTGCGCTGCGTGTCGCGGGTTCGATCCCCGCACGGAACAAATATTTCTATGGCCTACAGATAGTTGTTCCGGGTCTGGCTGTTTGTGTATGTTAGTTTAAATGTTTGTAAACGCACCCACGACACAGGAGAAATTCCTAGTGTGTGTAGTGTATTCACTTATATATCGCACTAGGAGTTCACTTCGATCGCTTCGTACCGTACCCAAAATCAGACTAACTCCTTCCGCTAACCTGTCGTCTATTTATATGGCCAACCCATCTTTGAGAAACTTCCACAACTTCCGTGAATGTCCAGGTAGTTCCTTAGTGGTGGTGGGTTTCCCACCCATCCTTCGAGAAAGTTCTACAACCTTCCTGAACCTTCTAGATAGCTCTATAGTGGAACCAATCCTTCTAGAAAGCTCCAGAACTTTCTCGAACTTTCTAGACACTTCCATCGTGGAACATTCTAGGATTGTTCTCGAATCTTCTCGACATACTGGATCATTCTAGACTCGATCGTAATCCTAGAATGTTCTCGTAAAGCAGACGACGTAACAATACGTTAGTCTGTGCTTGATTCTTTGGAGAAACATGTTTACTTAATTAAACCCCTTCGCAATTTTATACTATTTCTTGCGGGAAAAAAGTACGTGATATTTGCCAAGACCCCCCTCTCTCCTTCGTAAGATTCATCATCATCATTTCAGCCGAAAGACGTCCACTGCTGGACATAGGCCTCCCCCAAGTGTCGCCACATTGACCGGTCCCGTGCGACTCGCATCCACCGGATCCCCGAAACCTTCACCTGGTCATCGGTCCACCTAGTGGGAGGCTTTCCAACGCATCGTCTCCCGGTTCGCGGTCGCCATTCCAGAACTTTTCGGCCCCATCGGCCATCTGTTCTGCGAGCAATGTGCCCTGCCCACTGCCACTTAAGTTTACCAATTCTTCGGGCTACGTAAGATTAGGTAGGTAAGATTCGGCTCGATCCCCTCCCCCCTTAAATCCCCACCAATTCCTTTGATTTAATAGGTACTTACTGATAAAAAATCTTTTGAAAGTAGTTTATTTTCGACTATAGTGTCTGAGTACATTGGGAAGTATATTTTAGTGTGGCTACTTTTTAACTTTTCCCCCTAAGTACTCGTTCGCAAAATAAAGAAACGAATTTACTGTTTACAAAAACTATGAGCGAGCATTACTTTATTTTAGTTTGGTACACAAAATTATTCTTTTAGTCATTATGGAAGTTAAGTAGCTAGTTAAATCATGTTCAGTGGCGGATTTACAAATTTTCAAGGCTTTCATAGGCTGTTAAGTTTTTGTCGCCCTTGTCTCTACAATTTTCAAGTCCTAGATTATTTTTAAATTCCTACAATTTCTTTAAATTGCACGTGAAATTAATTTTGGGTTTATTTTTGAGCTACTCAAAGCTCAAATATGACAGTATGGGTTGATACTATTGATAGTGCGAAGAGGGAATACATTTTCCGCAATTTCTCTCTTTTCAAGTTTTCACTCATACAAAGTTTAGGGCTGAGAGCGCAGAGGCCGATTACTGGGAGCAGCGAACTAGCTGTTTTAGTCTAGAATATAGAAGTTTTGCTACACCGAATGTACAATGACAAGTGAGAGGGGAAAGTGATACCCAAAATTTGTAGCAGACTTTTATCTGTTAAGCATCAGAAAACCGCTATGCAGAACTCTTTTTGATTCCTAGATAACAAAAAAAAGAAATTCGGTCCCCCAAATTTGCCGCCCCAAAAATCTGCCGCCATAGGCTCCTGCCTACTCAGCCTGCTGGTAAATCCGCAAATGATCATGTTAAAATGTAACCCATTTTGATTAACTATTTCCTGACTTGTCTTGCTAAACATCGTGTAAAGAATTTTCTAATAATCCAATAGAGATTATGTTTTTTGAAGAGTTTTCTTTACCACTTCTTCCCAGCTAAACACTAGGGAGTGGCGCAAAGTGGGTGTTTGGGACTGTCTGTTTTAAATTTTGACGATCAAAAAGTGCTGATTACAATCAATCAGCCGAATTTGAATAAATGACTTTTGATTTTGATAGGCCTCCCACAAGAGTCAGCACTACTGCCGGTTCTTCACTACCCGTATCTAGATATAAACTTTCAATTACTTTTTCCTTTAATCTGTTAATTAAAAATGGGCTTGTAAGTTGTAGTGAACAACTGAACAGTGCCAAAATGGTGCCAATCTAGTCGCATCTGGTTTTCCTCCACAGTTAATTTTTAGATCTATCTAGGGACTATTGTTATTTTATTGTATTTTAACTATGTTGATACGGTGTAACAGTAGCTTCATTGTGTGTACAGTCAATTTGCTGATGTAGCGTAGCTAGGTATGTGGGAACAGATAGCGAAACAATAACATTTTTATGAATCTGGAATTAAATATCAAAAAGTTGTAAAGAATTTGCTTTTATTGATCAGCGTCATTCGTTTCCATGATCGCCGGATATTTAGAGGGAGGGCAGTATAATCTATTTTGACTCGATCGACATAGTTCCGGGTCAGGGCTTTCCGGGCACCGGGTCATCCTACTTTTTTGGCGGAGATCCTCCCAACTTACCACTGCGAGCAGTGCGAGCCCCGACGGACCGCGATAAGGATACAAACCAGTTTGCTTATCCTTAAAAAAAAATTGGAATCCATAACTTTGAAAATCTGAAATTACTTAAAAGAATGGCTAGGCAAAAGTTACTGTTTTAAACTTAGTGATTTAAATTTTGATTTTAAGTTTCTAAATTACAGAAAAAATAATTTGGAGTAATCAATGTTAGGAATGTCTTTGAAGTATATGTAGTCAGATAAGATACAAGTGTAGCATAATTTGTATGTGGAAATTTGAGCTATGGAATCGGCACGGTTCATGGCGACGCTACGACGGCTATAGTCGATAGAGGCAGACGGTCTCCATGACGACACCGGAGGCTTCACACGCGGAGTAGGTTCGGGTGCGATCAATCCCGGGCGAAGGAAGCTTGCCTCCACCCCGCCGCCACCGCCGCCGCCGCCGTCGCCACTGCGCGTCGCCTTCGTTGCTGCGGTCAACGCGCACTCTTCTCACACATTCTTCCATTAATTTCTTCTTGAATAGGAAGAGTCTAGGTGTCATACCTTACATACAATGGTTAGGTATAGGGGTGTCCATTCACACTCTAATCTATTTTTGTAACAAAAATCAAGTCATCAATTAGGTATAGCAATTAGATAAGTTTCTTTAAAAATAATACTTACACGGGTTCGTTTCGTTTTCCAAAATCGCATTTGAAGGCTGCATCGCTATTCTGGCTTTGTCCACCAGTTAGTTCAGATTTATTCTCAGACCTTGCGAATTGTACTCGTTGCTCTTAAGATTTTATCGTTACGCTAGTTTTTTTTAAGTTTTAAATATTTTAAGTATTTTTATTTCATCGCTATGAACAAATGAGTCAGTTAAATGCAGGGGACACACAAAAAAAAAATTGTTAGTTTTGAGCTCCTTCACGATAACATCGCTTATTCTTCGTAACTTGTCGACGTAACTTACACAACAAACGTAACGCAACATGTAGGTACTGGCAACGCTTCGTCGGTTTTCCTGATCTTGGCATTGGTCCTGCTTTGTTTGTAACATGTTTAAAATACAAATTGAAGATGAAAAAAAGAAGAGGAAACTTTCTATTTAGGTACGAAATATTACCTTGTTACAGTATGGTTTAAGTCAAACTAAGTCTTGCACCTTCAGACTTTTCAGTACCTAAGACCTCGTAGTAACAGATTAATTATTCTTTTCTTGTTGGGAATCATTCATTAAGAACTTTGGTTTTCACCCCATCGGATTATAAACCTACTAGTTATCTAGGGACCGAGAAATCTCGCTTATGAGTTCAGTCGTTCAAAAGGTTATTTGGTTACCCTTATCCTTGTAACATCTTGTATGCCTCCTATCACCGCGAAACGGACACCCAATTATAACGATAACACTTTGCTAATGATTGAAGATTTGAAGGGTTACACTTGTTATTCTGGTAACAGATTGAACGGCAATCGTATTGAAACTTTCACTTTAGTCGGTCGTGGTAGGGGTTAGTGTTGAAGGGGTTTATTTGTTCATGGGATAACTTCTAATTTTAATTTATTGACTTTGCCAATTTTAATTGTACTTATGTAATAATGAAAGCGTGTTTGTTTTTATTTATTTTTTCTAATATTTTCTATTTAATGTACCTATTATATGATCCTAATTTGTTGATTGAAATAAAGGAATTGAATTGGGTTGAAGGGGTAATCAGTCAGTGAAAGATTAGCCGTCCATATTGTAACATGAATATGATCTAATAAATCATTAGAACACTACTGCCCCCATATGAGGCGAACCTGGTTTACATATCGTCACTGATGTGATTTTCAAAGCTATCCCATCCCTCAGTGCGCTTACGCACGACTTGCTGAGTAGACTCATGGCTTATTTAAAATGTACTGACGATACTTAAAGTTCTAAAATCATGCCACGTGCCCACATACAAATGTAGAGGGTGATCTGCAACTCCACCAACCTAAATAGAATTAAAACCTTTGGTAAACGACGTTTACTAAGCGTTATGGCCCCAAAACTGTCGGAACCGCCATCTTCGTCATCACACCTTGGTCTTGCTCATTACGTAAACAGATTCACTGTAAGTATAAATACCAACCTGCAAAACAAGTGCTCTGCTACAATTCACTGAAAGCGTTTTGTGAGTTTAAGGATAACATGCCCCTCTCCACGAGTAGAAACAGGCATTGATCTAGCCTCTTTCTTACAGTTTTTGGTGCGATTAATATTAGATCCAAAGCAATGAAAATAATTCTACCTAGTTTTGAATACTATAGGCAATATTTCAGTGGTGAGGCTCGTGACCTTGACCCCAGAGCATAGGCCTAACCTGCCCCAAAAGCGTTCAGTTAAAAGTTGGCGGTCGATAAATGAGATGGGCTTCGCGCAAGCGCCAACATTCCCGCTCACCCAATCGATCTGCCCGCCCACGTGACGCAACGCATTTGCAGGGATTCTTTGCGGACACCTCAGTCGTTATACTTCACTTGAAGCCTGTGACGGTCCAAGTCACCAGAGAAGCAATGAATGAAAAGGAAACCATAATAACTGGAAACCTTTAATGCAAATAGAAGTCTCTATAATCCATTTATAAGAACTTGGATAACCTATAAAAAATATTCTACTGTACTACTACATATCTTTTTATCGATTTCCACCAATTTTAAACATTAATCAAGTCATAACTTGATCCAGTATAAACGGAAGGTAATCACGATAAAAACGTCACCCGTCTGCACATTTTTATTGTTACATAATATTATGAAATTTTGTAGTGCCTTAAGGTGGAATAAAAGGTTACTCTAGACAGCAGAGTATTACTTGGTCGCTTTCCTATAAACGTTACCGAGCCATCGCCAACAAATTGGCTCCCTTTGTCAAGTTCCAGGTTATTAAAGCTAAATGCTTCCAATGTAAATAATCGATTTTGGGTCCGATTTGGAAACAAAAATCTTTTTTATTCTTGTAATATAAATGACTAAATAAGTAGGTACCTAAATCATTATTATTAGGGTTCGATTTTTATGATGGAGTATGTGACGAGGACGAGACCACAGTCCACCAGGTCCCCAACCAATATATTACGCCATTTATATTCTCATTAGTTGTTTCATTTGATGAGATTATCTTCGCTCCCCCGAGGTTGAAGCTCATCATTTCTTGTAAACATGATATTGGTTGAGTTTCATTTAAAGTTAACAGACTGTAAAGATATCTGATGAGGAAAGTTGCGTGTGTCTTGATCAAAATCACTAATACACTAATACCAGCGCAAAATATTTACTAAAAATTAAAACGTTTACGAAAGGCTCCTAAATTAAAAAGATAAGACATAATGAAAAAAAAAAATTTTTTTTTTGTTTAGTAATTATCAAGATCTGACATGCATGCATGCCAGACATGATACAGGATGTGTTTTTGCAACCTTTTGATGTGATGCCTTTTCTGACTCATCTAGCATAAACACTTCCATGTCATCATTAGTGTTAAATCTATTATATACCAACCATGATAAATCATGTTTGTCTGCGCATCACCCAAAGACTGTCTGGTAAAACATGCCTAAGGCATTAAATCTGTCAATTTACAATTGTGTGCTTGAAGTGTAGTAGTTGCTACACAAATTAATCATACTTACTCCTCAGACTGATATAATCTAAATAATAAATGTGTAAGTGACATTTAATTAATATTTGATTTGCCAGCCCAATCTACATTAGCCAACCTGCGTTAAGGGGTGGTTCTAGCTATTACTAAAAACGGAAAAGAAGTTAAAAAAAATCTGATCATACTGTTAAAAATATAATTCTGTATGCAGGAAAGAAGGAAGGGGTACTTATATTATTTTGGGAAATCTTGCTTAATCAAGAAAGAAAAGAAAATACAAACCCCTTTTTTTAATCATCCATGTGAGTTGTACGTAGTATTTAAAGCAGAAACAAACAAATCATTAATATATAAATTAAGAAGAAAACATATTACAAAGATTATTAGTCATATGATACTACAAGAAATATTTAACCGGGGAAATAAATTGTAAACAGTAAATGGAAGGAGATTGGAAATAGAAGCTCCAATAAATGTACCTGAATTATTATCATTTTCAAGTACCCCTTGCGTTTTATAAGTACCTACATTATTAAGTGGTTAACCCTACATAGTGGTTAACCCAAAATGAGGAATTTGGGGAAATTAAACCCTGAAAAGATTAAACAGGGGCCTTAGTTGGTAAATTGGTAATTGATCACTAAATCCGTTTTAATCAGTTGCAGGCTTCAAATTGTAAATAGTTATTTAGCTTAAATGTCAATTTGTAAATAGGAAAATCCCACCTCTAACCTGAATTGCGAATTAATCAAGTCGTATTTCTCATTCTCACGTGAATCATTTCAGTCGGTCAATGTCAACAGTAAGTAGACCTGGTATTTGGTACATGTACAATTTGTTGATTGGAAGTGCAGGATTCGGACTGTGGCTCGAATTAAGAGGTTAGATATAATTACATGAATGCGTCAGATTAACGCACTAACACATGTGTAAATAAATAAATAGCCCTCTATTCAACACGAAGATACCGGTGAAGCGGAATTAGAATGAAGTGCGCGGCGCGACTCGCGGCGGCGGCCGTGTGCCACGTCATTGCCGTGACCCACTGACATAGATCCGCGGGGCCGCCTGCACCGATATCTGCACGCGCCGCGCTCTTCCTCTACTGCCCCTTTACTCTTTTACCTATAATTTGTATTTCAATGAATTTGAATCATAATATATTCATTGTTACGGCGAAAATGGATGATTTAAGATTTGTTAAATGACAAACAAGCGCTTTAATGAATATCCTCCATCTTTATCTCTAGTTAGGTGTCACGGTTTAATACTTTTATAGAAATTTTATCTGACCAAGGATTGCGAAAGAGACTTATTTTAAAGACTACGATTAAAGTGTAGTACTAACAGATCTTTTCTATTTCTTTACATTTAAATTTAACAATAAGTGTCAGTTAAACTTGTTAAAATGGTTAACTAGTTACCAGTTTTAAATACCTATCGTAAAGTGAAATAAAAATCTTGCGATTGAGTTATGCAATGGATGACCTTGTTATCTAAATTGTGCACTTGACACAAATACTGTTCCATTTCACTTTCATGTAGGTACGAGTGGCTACGTCACGGCTTACAACGTATCGCTGTATGTCGCGCGATATAGCCATTTATTTCATGTTAAACTTTATACAGTAGTAAAAAGTCTACATTAATTAAATAACAAACAGACAATTCACTAAAAAAAAGTTACAAGAAAAAAAAAACGGAAAGATGTGTGTATTTACTTCGAATAAGTACTTCAAGGACTAGTTCCCCTTAAATTATATTCGAAACTACAGGCAAACCCTCCAGTTATGTGGGTAACCAATACTAAAAATATATTAAAATATATTTTTGGTTGATCATTAAATAATTGGTTCCAAAATGTTCATCTTAGAATACTTAATATGTTTTATAGTCGATATGTCATTAATACAACTAATTATACTATGTACCACTTTGCCCCTTAAGCTACATAATTAAGCTATTAAAACATTTGCCTATACCTTGACTTTGATTGTTTATTATATTTCGGTCGTGTTTCGCAACAAATAGATGGCTAATGAAATAGCAAACAATTTTTTGTTATGTATTTATACGTCGTACAAATTCGGACGTACTCGCCTTTATTCGGCAAGTTCAACCTAGTCGTGTCGGTGAGCGAGATCGCAGGAGTCTTTGCTTAGTTAGGAGTGACGTTAGTGTGACTATAATAGCGATACTGTTCAGTCCGTCAGTCCACCTTCTCACGCTCTTGCTCTTAGCCATCGCTGTCGTCGTCACCGTCGACGTTCTGCGTCGTGTCGCGCCGCGCCGCCCGTCGTGTTGATAATTTGTAAAGCGGCGAACGAAAAGGATGTGTGTATATCTACGTCTCGCCTTTCAGTTGACTTTCATCGTCGTTTTGTAGCGAACGTTTCGCACGGATATCGATAGGAAATTGCACTATCACTACGTAATAAAGTTATTGCATGTTAAAGACGCTAACTTTAAAATTTAAGAGACGTAATACGAACTTCAGATTTCGGTTAATTCGTTTTACAGTGAAATTAAGAGTGTGGATTTAGAAACCTTCATAGTATTAAAAAAGAGCGTCGCGGCGGTCGTGGCGCAATGCAGTGTATGTTTGGATGCGGATACGTATTGTGCTGTTTAAAATTGATCCTGGGATACATACGTTTCTCTAGCAGTGGCAGTGATCGCTTAAGTGTGTCTTAGCCATGCTGCCTATGGTACAAACAGAACCTGTGCTGTTCAATTGCGGGGTTCACTCAGTCAATGTGGCCGCATCTCCTCCGGCCACATTGCCACCCTCGCTTACACCTGATTCGGATGTGGATGAGCTAGTCGACATCTTCTTCGACGTTGATGTTGCTGTCAACACCTTGCCTAGGTAATTTGATAGACAATTATTTTTACAGACGTTAATATACAATAACAAGGTTTTAGATATAATCACATCATGATACACTGTTGTGTAAACAGATTATTTGCCACTTACCCTAACGGTACCCATAAGTATGTATGTATTTAAATACGGAGTAATGATATTGAAGTCGAACGTGTTACTAGAACTTCAGCTTCAGTTTTGTTGATTTCATGCTGAAATGTTTGTTTCGCAAAGTCTACTATTCAAAATGGGTATAGGTTTATAATCTGTCAAGCCACAACACCGGACCAATGACATACAATACCGAGACCCAGAATGATTGCGGGTCACATAATGAAGATAAAATTAGTAATTACGAATGATAAGAAAATATTAAACCAACAATATAATGCTAATCCATTTAAGCTTGATCTTGTGTTGAGACTTAATTAAAGGGGCTTGTAAAAATAAGTTAAATGAATATTACGTAATAAGAAACTAAAAATATTGCTGTAAAACCAAGTGAAATTTCGTTATCGTGTCGTTATATAACTTATATGGAAATATGGAACTATTATTTCTACGCCAACTGCTAGAAGTGTGTCTAACAAATAATTTTAGTTTTGGTTAAAAATAATAAATCTTATATCTTTATATTGACCCAACCCAATTCATCTTATGGCTTCCATAGAGAATTAATGAACGGATTGAAATTGGAGATCGAATATTGAATTTTGTGCAGTGCAGAGTTGACTAGCTTTATAATTGCATAATTATGTATCAATACAAGAGAGGAATCCATGACTCATGTGACAGCTATCCTACCATGTTTGGAAAACTAAACATGACAATGTACATTTTTCCGCTACATTACTGTACCTTTATGTGGGAGAGAGACAGAAAAGAACCTACTATGATACAAATATAAAGAGACTCCTATGTTATAATAATAATCCACCAAGTACTCGCCTCACTCGAAAGTAAACTGACTTAAAAGAGTTATAGCTTATAAATGACTTGTATTTTAGGTATCTGTGTTCCACCATTGAAAGCTTATCTCCACATGGTAGCCTATCTACAAGCATAACACCTGCGCACAGTCACTCACTGTACCAACTTCATCATCATCAGCCTGTAATGTTTCCACTGCTGGGACACAGGCCTCCTTTCTATGAGAGGGAGTGGGCTGTAATCCACCACGCGAGACCAGTGCGGGTTGGTAGACGCCACATGTCTTCGAATTTTTAGTTCTACAACATGCGGTTTCCTCACAATGTTTTCCTTCACCGTTTTTGAAGGTAGCGATGATGAAATAAATTACACAGTAATGCGCCTGCCTGGGTTCGAACCCACGGCTTACTGCTCGTAAATCGGGGTTATTACCAATGGGCCATCGCTGCTCTCCAACCACGCTGTACCAACTTAGTGTACTCATAAACTGAAAGGAGGAAATTAAAGAATGCACCTTTAAGATATTTTTAGATCTACAGAAATGTAATTTAAAGCGTTCCAAACTCTATTCAAAATAACACGCAATACGTTATACGGGTAACCCTTTACTGTTATTCTGGTTAACCCTACAAACTATGCTCGTGCTAACAGTAGGTTTTCGTAAACATTTTATTAACCAACGTCCTGAAATGATTGTCACCAATTTAACAACTGTCCACAATGGTTTTGGGCTTACTCCAAAATCAAAATATTTTATTTTACATAGGCCTATATGGGCTATAAAACGTCGACAAAAGATGCACTCCCGCCCGCGACACCCGCTTTCCCGGTTAAAAGCTATATTAGTTGGTCAGTAAGTTGGTTAGTAGCTGTAATTTAAGTAACGATTAACTATTCGTCGAGTTATTCCATTTGGAATTCACTGACTGTTATCTGTGGAACGTTAACACGTGTGTAGTGCTGGTATAAATTGTTTTGCATTTCAAGGTTTTGAAAATGCAGACCTCCTTGAAAGACAAAAGTAATTTCCTTAAACTTGCATATCTTCGTCACGTTACGTTACTAAGATACTGATATTCAGCTACATCTGCATTAGACTAGAAAGTTGAAACTAAAACATACCTGCTCGATGTTGGAAGAAGTAACAGTCATTCTGTTCAAGATCTAAATGTACTAAACATTAGTAATTCTGAATACAAAACTATAACTTTGCTTAGACATATCAGTATTGTATATTCAAATCCTGGTCACATTACGCTTAAAAAAATACGTGTGTATTTTACAGAAGAAAACCCGGCTGACGTAATCATGTATTCATCGTCGGTAGATACTGCACCCTAAACTTTCAAAAAGTGAAAGTCTTCAAAATCGGCCTACTAATTTTTGCGTGACGCTCTAAGTGATAGACAAATAGGTGAAACATCCAAAATAGTAGTGTTTCAATACTTGAATGTAAATACTTTTACTTTTACCGTCTACAAAATCGGGCCCACTTGCCCTAATTTCACCCCCGGGGGTAATTAAATATCCTTAGAACGGAAAAAGTTCTTCTCCTCCTAATGAAATTTGGTGTAACGCTTTGCTTTTACAAAGTATTTCGACTTGTCGGTAAGTTATAGTACCACCTATTTACGGAATGACTGAAATAATGCATAAACACCTTGAGATGTATGATTAATTTCTTTATGCGTCGTGATTACATAACATTCTTATGTAGTGGGTACCCACCCCACGAATGACGATAAGCCAAGAGAAAGAGGTACTGCAATCTCGTCTATCTAGCTGCTTTCTTAAAGAACTATTTATATTATTTTGAGTAGTTAATTCTGTTTTATTTCTGTAGAAGATGTAGCTGTTACACTTCGTTTGTTATTCATTAATTACATTTAGAACATTACTGGACTATCCTGTTAATTTACTAGCAGTAGTTTTAGCACTTGACATTGCTTCGGTTTCGTCGCTTCGGTTTCACACGTCACTAACGCGAAGTCTGTTGGTATTCGTGTTTTACAGAAAAGTAGAAATGCTAATGAGCTATATGTAAGGACCTGCAAGGTACCGAAATGTTCATTTTGGTGTCTGGTCTTCTTCCATTTTTGACTGTTAGTTATAAATTCTTGCTTCAATCTATTAATTTCAGGGTCACGGTAATGAATATTTGGTTTCATAATTAGATTAACTGAGTGATTTGACAGTCCCTTTAAAATCCAAATTGCAGGTAAGAATACTTTCAGCTAAATACGCTAGGTGCTGGATACAATTCGCGCAGATTTCATTTTTGCAATCATAGATGCGTGTAAGAAATTAAAATTCTTATTTAAGTTAGCGCAGAATAACGCTTGACTGGTCGATTATATCACCACCAAGCATTCTTGCGATCTAACTCAATATGTTTTTACTACACATGGCTTCACTTGGAGTAAAAACGCCTTTGGATTTGGCTGCATTAGATGCAACTCTTGCTTCTGTAGTTCTATTTTCATGCGTATGTATAAGGTGTTTGTCTAAAAAAAAGAGCGGAAATGAACTAAAAAGATGCAAAAACGAAAATTACATACTTACCAAGCTGTGGGCTATGGGAAGACGGAAAAGGTAATAAACTGTACTAAAAAAAAACCTTAGTAAACTGACTAATAACGCTGTCTGATTTTCTTAAATGCATAAATATGGGTACATTACTAAGTTTTCAGACCTTTTTCTTATTTTCCTTATTTCAAAGCCAAAATGAATCTGAGTACATTTCCAAACTTACTCCCTACTTTTTATAACAATTTGAAATGGCGTTAAAATACCAAACCTCAGGGAAATGAATACTAATAAACATCAACTACAATTTGTTTTCATATTGCTCAGATAGATACTCACATTATGTCAGAACTAGTGTAGTCTAAAAAACACGACCTTACTCGATGTAATAAAATCAGACAAGAGCTTATAATAAAGTTGCTTATGTTGGTAGTCAGGTAGTTGTCTCGATGACGAATACCTGTTGAGTAACGAACGATTGAAAAAGCGAAACCTTCGACTGCGGAGCGCTGACAATACTTACCAACTTTCACCTATTCGAATTTAAGTGTCAACTTTGCTAAAAAATAAATATTGAGGTATGTTAACGCTATAGGAACAATACTAATCGGGTATTTTCCAATTAATCCTGTCAATATTTTCCAATCTAACAGTGTAAATAATAAAGGTTTAAAACACCTGGGTCTGTATCATCGCTGAATACCGTCTAAATTATGTACCAACCTCAAATACAGACAGGATATGAGTATATACTAGGAACTAGATAGAGGCTTCAAACATTTTCGAGAATTATTATACTATTTCTGGTCACGCTTGTGGCGCGTTGTTGTTATTCCGAACATTATTATTTCAAGGTTGCGCGGCCGTCGCAGTGAGGTTGCGTAGTGGGGCTCCTCGGTAGGCGTCGATCAACTGGTATCTCTGTCCCTCTTTTGCATTAAGGTTCAGCTTACTCTGTACTTGGCATTTGATATGAGCCGCGTCAATGTGAACATCACTATTCCTTGATAGTGGGTACATTTACGATAGTGTACATCCTCACCTGGTTGAAGTTTTGATAATATATAAATACCTATTTAAAAACCTGAATAAATACAATAAATTACTCGCTTAGTATCAAAATATGAGTCATACTCTTGCACTATTATAATTATAAATTGATTAGGGAATTGTCTGTACAGTAAAGAATGCTTCCTTTGTTATTATTATTATTTGTTTTAGAAGTAGAATTTAAGTAGTTTTTCCACCACCACTGTTACACTAGATTACATACGTAGGTATGTAAAATAGAACATTATTTTTCACAAAAAACGAATGTCTATAAAATCACCATTCATTATTCATAATCGTAACACATTTTTTTTTTGTAATTGTTACAAATCATCCTACTTTAATAATAGTTTATTTTGTTTGCTGCTTCTGTAGAATTGAATCCTGTGACCTCCAACTGGGAGACACATGGAGGGGGATGCAAGGCAAGATGAGCGTGACAACGCCGGTTAAGAAGATAAGAAAAAAGTCAGACAATAAGCCACAATCACAAATGTACGTATAATACGCTTGAAATGTGTATACATTGGTGGAAATGTCTGGGTTTTTGAAATGTACTGTTTCTTTATATGAAAGCCTATTTTCCTTATCGTAATGTGCTTGCATTTTTTCAATAAACAAAGAAAATCTTGAGGCTACGGAATTAGATTAAAGCTGTCTGCAACAAAATCTTTTTATCGGTTAGCAAACTAAGAAATTCTAAGTGTTGTGTCGCAACAAATGTAATTTAATGGCTAAAAAAAGAATACTCCACGTGCCACAGTGGGCATGGTCTAAGCACAATACTGCTAAAATTATAACAATAATATGTACATACTAGTATCTGAGTAAAAGTTTAAATAGTGGTAACCCTACTTAATATGTAATGTTACTATTACTAGTTGCTGTGTGTAATTGGTTCACTAAGTTCAGAAGCAAACTAAAATGTCCAATAAGAACTTGTCTATGACGTCATTGAAGGTTACCGCACATCATCTTATCGGCTATATTTATCGATAGTTAAAATTATTATCGATAGGCATCGGCAATCAGTAGGTCAGCATATCAAAGGCAAAAAGTAGAAAAGAATTGAAAATATTGAAAAAAGTGCGAATATGAATTAAGTGATAAGTTCAGCTTTTGTCTACTAGAATCAAGGACGATTTTGGTAGGATGGAAATGAGTTTTTTAATTAAGAGGTTAACACCACCATTACGAAACATCAAACCACTCAGTATTTTTTGTATAAGGGTAACCCTTATTCCATGAAAAGTTTTTTAGTAAAATCCTTCAAACGCGATATGATACCTTAAACAGGCTAGTAAACCCCTCTGCGTGAAAAATAACCCTTTCCCACAAAATAGGGTGTTAAAGGGTTTCAACGGGTTAGCCTTTGATCACAATGGTGAAGCTAACCTTTCTTTTCAAATAATTGTTATAACTTGAAGTTCATGAGTTGAGAAAGCATTAGCCATACAAGATGAATAATAAATAGTGTGGTAAACCAAAAGGAACGAATAGTAAACCATTATACGGTTTAAGTCTTTAAGCAGGGTTTTACGCTCCTTGGTTACTGGGCTTTATTACTTGGACTTTATTTTGTACAATGTTAATGACAATATTTACAAGTTCACAAGAAATAAAATTGAGTTGCAAAAGAAGTTTAGGTAAAAGTGGCATGATTTTTAAGAAATTATCGAAAAAACTTTTGAAACATGGTTATTGAGCGAGAATCAGACGGCCCGCGTTTAAAACACTGGTGGTTCACACTTACCGATTTCCGTAAATAAGAAGAAAAATAAAAATTACCTACCCATTTTATTATTGATTCGGGACAAGAATCATTAGTAAAGTTACCTCCTTGAATTTGATGAGGATGCAAAACAACACCTTGTATATTCCACTGTACGTTAGCAACAATTTCTTTAGTGGCAGCTGTGAAAAAAAATCATGCCACTGGTTCATACAAAGTTACCCAAACCCCTTTGACCCAAACAAAGACACATACAAACATTGCAAGTTAAATAAAAGCTTGTACTATTAGCTTTCAGCGTAATATTAAAATATAATTAAAAAAGGAAACATAAAATGCAACGTTTTGAGACCTTTCTCATGATAGGAGTATTCTTTTTATCTGCATGGTCCACTTCAGTTGACAAGGGAAGACGAACGTTCAGTATGATGCAAAATATGACATATGATATCAATATCGGAATTGTACCTACTGATTAATTTTGCAATAATAAATTTCTTTTTATTTTGCAATTGTAAATAGGTATGCCATATTGCAAAACAAAGAACCTGAAAACTATACTTGGGATTTGACTAATTCATTATTATTTTAATAAAGCAGCTAAAATATTATTAACTAACATTGATTTAATCAATTAATTGCATGCAGCAATGATTTGAAGAAAAAAAAAAACAAGGATTCTAACGCCTTTTGGCGCTTTTTATCCTATTATTTATATATCTTGAAAATAAAAGAAAACAAAAAACTATGAGCTCATTAGCGTTGCTCTACAATCTACATTGTTATTGCTGTAATTATGTTAACCTGCTCTTACTTATTAAATATAAATTTTGCTAATAAAAATTTATTTAATACTTTGTAACTCCATCATGCATGAAATAGTTCTGTTTTAGTTTTATAAAGTACTAAATTAAATATAAGGTTTTATGTCTTTATTATTGAAGTGTCTGCAAAGAACTCACCCAAGTAACTGAAGAGTTGAAAGAATAAAGACAATTGACTTTTTATAATTAATTTTATTGGTAAGTAAATTTGTATCCCGTAATCGTTTAATTAACGATAATTTTATAATTTCACGTAGCATCAAAATGTAGTACAAGATTATTAATTATTTAGAATGGATAAAATAATATTGGGTAATAAATGATTTAAGGTAAGAATTAAAATAATTCATTGTAATACCAGTTTTACTAGATTTCCATCGTGCATATACTTTGACACAATTGTCAGGATTTTAAGGTTTCTTGACAAGGCTTTGACTGGGTATGAAAACTAAAGACGTAGGCAAACACAATTAGATAAAGATAATCGAAATCAAGACGAATAATAGACGAATTATATGATTGTTCCGTTTATTCTTTATAAAAGTGCATGTTCAAACCTTTTTGATTTTATTTATGTATTACATTTTTTGCTAATTGGATGCTTTCAAAATGTTTGCCGTAATCGTTTTTATGATGCCAGAACAGCAGAAATCTTTTCTTTTAATCGAAATAAAGTAGGTTTTGCAAGACACCAGTAGATAGTTTTGTTAACCGACTTTAAAAAAGGAGGAGGTTCTTAGAATGCTATTATAATTACTATTGCTTAGCGCTTTTACCTCAAATTAAGTTAGGAACAAAAATAATCGTTTAAAAACCTATGAGCTACCAAAAAATTAAAACTCCATACATTCAAAAGTTTTCTTCGCAACCAGATTATCCGGAAAATTGAGGTCGTGTAGCTCAGAAACATCAGGCTGAAGTGTTAGTGGGCTGGCACTGTCTGTTGGAGGACCAATGACCCTCTGAGCAGACAAACCCTTGCCTGCACACTCCAAATCAAAGAACTTAGCCAGATGCACAAGCAACCTAAAGGTAGAGGGAACGAATTGGACGAGGTCCGGGTTTCGTAGCACAACTTAAGAGCGATCTTTCTGCAGCTGCGAGATATAATAGTCGAATTAGATACGTACACGTGTATAAACAAACATGCATGTTGGGACATTCTTGAATATCGCATTGGAAAAATACTGCATTACAAGACTGACAGCTGACATTATAACTAACCTTCCTTGCGTTTATATTTTACTCTTCGTAGTTAATACAAGTTCATTGTTTAGGATTTTAGCAAATAATTGTTAAGTACATAAGAAACACTTTATAGGAACTAGACATACGAGTCTTATCTTTGAATTATTAGAATCAATGTAATTTACCATCTATTAGTTTAAAACATGAATATTCAGGTAGATTTGTATTTGCTGTTTGTGTCCCAGTTTGAAATAGTAGGGTATAATACATTGTCATCAGACAAAATCATTCATCATCATCATCATCATCATCATTTCAGCCGAAAGACGTCCACTGCTGGACATAGGCCTCCCCCAAGAAGGGGGGGTTTTGCCATAATCGCCACGCTTGGCAGGCGGGTTGGCGATCGCAGTACGGTTGTTACAAAAGCACAGAGAACGCTGTTGCCCATTCTCTGCTAAGTCCCTTAGTCGCCTCTTACGACACCCACGGGAAGACATGGGATGGTGCTATTCTTTACGTCCGACACCATACAGAACAAATCATTCATACACAACCATTATCAATATTTTCTACTTCTTCATAAACTTTTAATAAAAATTAAAACAATATTGTTTTGCGGCAAGCGATCAATCATCATGACTATACTTGTAGTGATAGAGAGGATAAGCCATACTATCTCAGGATCGACATGACTAATCAAGATAAAATGTACTTATTTACCTTATTTATTTTTTAAACTGGGCATAAATTTTATGAAAGATTAGCTGTGCTCTCAACTCCTTCACTCGTTTGGAACACAACACTCGTCTAGGCACGCGTACCAATCACCACCTGCACCGGACACCTTATATCAACGAGTTATCTACCAATCATTTTATCAATTCGGTTACCTACCGAAATTCGGTAAAAAACTCAATTTTTGCATCATCAACTCACTTATAAACTGTGCTTTGTATAGTAATGCTTACATCAAAGGTATAAATGGTCAAGCTATGCTTTCGCAGGATCCAGTTGACCAATCGAAATAAAATGAACCTAGAAGTTTAAATGAAAATAAAAGTTTATTTAAAATTAGCTAAGTAGTTATCATGTGATGAAGTGACAAACAAACATACATAATATATATATATATCAATTTAATTATATTGGACCAGATAGATGCGATGGTTTTCAAATTAAATTTCCTTGTACGTACTTGGATAATTTAAATTTTCAGGATAGGTTACTACTTTACAGATACATCTAGCTCAAATTAAAACTTGTTAGTATAAAAATATATATAGTATTTAGAACTATTATTCTAAACGATATTTTATCATAACTAAGGGATGCTTTCTGTTGAGGGTCTTTTATCAATTGCAAATTGTTTATGTACCTTTATTTTTTATATTAAATAATTTTAATTATATATGTATGTTTTTTTCCCACATTCTTATATCATTTTGTTATATTCTACGGTTTCTTTTCAGTTGTTTGACAAGAAAAAGAGCAAACACAAAATAATTGAATTGAAATATTGATTTTATTTATTTGCACCGTCATCATATAATTCCTGAAGAACCGCACAAGCACTTTATGATATCCAAAACCTCACAATCTCTCAATTTAATGGTCAAACGTGCTTGATAGTAATGTTGTGTTTGTTAACAAGTACTTAGAATATTTTGGTGTCCGCGTATTACTTTTCCAGTCATACTAAAATGGATTTTCTTTGGAATTTCAGAAATAAGTGTCACAACGAGAAGAAGCGACGGGAACTCGAAAACGAAACCATAAATCAACTTGAAGAACTTTTGGGTACCTGTCTTGCCGAGGTAAAACAACCTGACAAAAACGGCATTGTCCGGGAGGCTACTCGTCAGATCCAGGAGGTGCTGCGGCGCAGGCGGGAGTGCCCCGACGAGTGTCCCCTGCGTGCCTCCCAGTGCCTCTCGCCGGTGCAAGGAGGCGAGGTCAGCTCCACCCAGCCATCCTGCGCTGGATTACATTACTCGGAGCTCGCCTCACTTATCGAGGTATTTCATTTCATCCATTTTAATTTATTTTTATCCTGTTTTTGGTATCGCATTTATTTTGACGGAAAATACATTTTTATAAAAAAAATAACTTCAGAAAGAAATCAATTAAATATTGGGACGTTCCTTTTTATGTGCTTAGTGATGAGAAGCACAAGTCCAATACTATTATGTTGCATTTAACTAAAAAGCTTCGTTGTCTCTTGGACAACAGTGATCTAAGAAATACCAATAGGAATCTGCGATTTTTCAAAATTATTGTTATCTAAGAAGCTGTTCAAAGTATATCGAATTTAACCATAATTCTTTAACTATGTTCTAGGCTCTCAAGCATTACACCGGCACCCTCGGTTGGGTTTTATTGGAAATAAACTCAGAGGCTAAAATTGAATGTATAACGGAAAATATTAAGGAGCTCACTCTGCAGGACAGAAATGACTTGTACGACAAATCAATATTCTCGCTTTTGCATGTCAAAGATCATGCAAAGTTAAGGCCATTGTTAAGAAATATACAAACCTTTAACTGGGGTTCAGGAGAAATCGACAAATTTCGAGCTATACAAGCTCGCCTTCTTGTCAAAAACTCCAATGGGACTGACAGTACTGGGTAAGTCTTACAAATTGACTTCTTTCGTGAGTGCGCAAATCATTCAAAATAATATATTTTATCATATAAAAAAATCCCAAGGTGCTAAAGACATCGACTCATCGAGTTACACTATTGATATCAGAACTTGTTTTGCTATTTCATTGTGATAGTAGATGGTGACGGTCGAACGATAAGAGGCCGATTACTTGTAACTAATACGTATTAAAGTCGAGTAATGCAAAACTACTGTAGAAATCTATTTCACAAATACTGTGCAAAACAATCTAGAATATTGCGCAGTTGCAGTAGGTACCGTTTTAAATATTTTCTTTATAAGCGCGTATAATATTAAACAACGCTGTTTATCGTCGTTTGAGAGTAACTATACACAATTGATATTGAGAAGTAAGCTACGTAACAGTCGTATATAATATGTTGTTTGTGTATATTGTTGATATCGCTTGCACTTTTGAGTTCGGGTTACGAATATACCACCAACTTACACAGGTACATATAAAGGAACAAAATAGGTAAAACTACTTGTATCAGCGTTTTAATTTCTGTAATCTTCAGGACGAACGCCTTCTTTCATACAAATGATGACAGGGTCTTAAGATAAAAAAAAGCTTTTCAGAGGATTTTTGTGTCGGGGGTTTTTTAAATTTTTAATTTAATGTTTTTTCATGCTTTTTAAACTTATATTATTTTTTCTTAGCCTTGACTCTCCCACTCCTGGGCACAGGCTTCCCTTCCAATTTTCTCAGTGTTGCGAAGGAAAGATATTAATTAAAAAAAAAAATGTAAATTTTGTGGGGAGGGGGGGGGGGGTGCACTACACAAAAATTTAGGTACTACATTCAATTAATTTAGGTCGAATAACTAGAGTTCGGTTTTTTCTTTATGTAATCTTATCATTTTGTCTGGATCATCGAGGGGCTTTCCTAAAGGAACATATGAATGCGATGACTGGTGGAGTTGTCTGCGTACTGACATGACATGCACGTGCTGGGCTGGCAGGTTCGTGGAGTGCGTGATCCACGCTGCGCCCGTGCGCGGCTCGTCGTCGGAGGAGGCCGGCTCCGTCATGTGCGTCATCCGGCGCTGCGAGGACGCGTCGGCCGCACTACTCCCCGGCGACGGCGGCCCGCCCGCCATCACCGCCAAGCACTCCGACCACATCGTCTTCAGATTGGACTGCAACTTTATCATTTTATGTGAGTCATCATTACGACATATTATTTTATTTCCATCGGTTTACCTGTCAGATAACTTGGGAATGAAACTTGCATACGGTAGTCTTATAATGTAAATTTTTCTTCTTACAGTTTGTGATTTAAGTGGAGTGGAAAACTTAATAAACACTTCTGTATCCCTAGTGGGTACTCGTTATTTGGAACTTGTTGAGAATAGTGATCGTATTCGCGTAGCCGCGCACCTTCAAGAGGCGGTGTGTCTTCCCGCGCCGCCAGCGATCAGTGAACCTTTTCGATTGCGCATCGCTCCTGATAGACCTTGCTTCAGAGTTGTAGCTCGGTCACGTCTTTTTAGAGCGAAACCGTCGTCTGGAGAGCCAGATTTCATAATGTCCACGCATACTGTGCTCAGCGACGACGACATGGATCTCCTCGAAAACGACAGCCGTCGACCTCCTGTCGGCGGACCATTGATGACATCTGTCGCAAACGGGGAGTCATCTAATTGTGAACCCCGTTATCGGTCCCCAATAAGTCCCAATGATGGGCCATTTCTTAACGATTTTGACCTCGAACCTTGGGCATCTTCCTTACTCGGCGAAATGCCCAGTGAAGATACAAAAGAGCGCAAAGAGAGTGTCGCCGAGGGACCCTCGCAGCCCTTAACGCCGCGAGCACCTTCAACACCGGGCGAAGGCCCACCTTCGAATCAGCCCGCGGAGGAGCCCAACAGACTTCGTACGCTCCTCAGTAAGAAGCCAATGCCGGCGAACGACGCTGCGGTGAACTCGAACAATCGAATTCTAAAAGATTTGTTGAAACAAGAAGACGAGGATGCTACGGGTAGCGAAACGTCCGCGCCGCACACACCTCACACTCCAATGACGCCACACACGCCCAACTCGGCGCTGTCGCCGCTGCACTCGGCGCAGGCGCACGCGCGCCCGCCGCTCCCGCAGCTCGCGCCGCACGCGCAGCACGCGCCGCACGCGCAGCACGTGGCGCACGCCTCGCACGGCTCCAATGCGACGCACACCATGCAGCAGGCGCATCACAACAACTCCGACGTCTTGTTGAGGGTAAGTTTTATAACGAACTGACTACTTTCTGAACACTCGTAATTTTCACTCCAACTTTACTTATATACTCTCTTTGCCTCAGATATTAAACGACAAGTCCGACGAGGATGCGGAGGAAAACAGAAGAAATTCTGCAGACGGTAATAGAGGTGTGTCCCAACCAAGCGCGCTGCTTTCCCAACTACTCTCAAGTAGTAACGGTCCTTCTGGCAACGGGCGACAGCAGGAGAACAGCGAAAATTACCTTGAAAGAATCGCCGGAGTCAAACGCAAGTTCGAAGAAGGGAACAAGGGAGTGCCCAGTAACTCAAAAAGAGCTACGCCTGAAAACCAGCAGGTAGGTTCATAGTTTTTGGATAATCTAACTACACTGTTTATATACCTAAATCCCTTAGTTAGTTTCGGAAGATAAATTGCTTACCCAAATACAAAAAAAAGAGGCAGTCAAAAGGACTGTCAGCAGAAGTGAAAACTCAAAACAATGGAATTACTTTTTTTAAATTTGTAAACGCATCGTTAGTATGGCGCAATACGTCACGAGCATATCGGTGACGAAAAACCAACGATTTTTCCCCTTCCAAAAATCGCTCAACGCGGCTAAAGAAGTTTTCACTTCAAAATATTAATGCCATCATGCTTTCCTCTTTACATTTTTCCGTATTGTTTTACATGCCATGTTATTTTGTCAGGTCACGTCGAGCGCTCTCCCCGTGTCGTCAACGGCGTCGTCTACGGCGACGAGTCCGGCGACCAGCAGTAGCCCCGGCATGAGCCCGCTGTGCCAGAAGAACCAGATCCTGGTGTCGCTATTGGCACGGCAGCAGACCACGCCCACCACGCCGCTGCCGCTGCCCAATCCGAACCTGCGCGCCTACGGGCCCACCGCGCGACCCCGCCCGCCCCCACCTCCTCAGCCTCAGATGCCCCCGCAGAGACATCTGCACTCAACGCTTTCTAACATACTTACCGGCGTCAATCAGTAAGTACACTTCTTTCATCCATATCGCGCGAAAATAACGTTATAGATAAAATATTTACTGAAACGGATATCTTTATAATATACTTACGGCATATGCTTTCGAATTCGCCAATCTTGATTATGGCAAGTAAGAAAAGTGTAACTTATGAGCTGTTTAGGTTCCACACACTTAAACGCGATGCAATACAATCGATCAGCGATATACGTCTCGTCACTGTTGCTTTTATCAGAGTATATGTTCACAGTCGCGCCAACAGCATGAACGGCGGCGGCGGTGTAAACGTGTCTGGCGAGGGCCAGGCCATGGGCAGCATGGGCTCCAGCCACCTGCAGATGGTGCTGCAGAGCGGCGGGCTGGCGGGCGGCGCGCGCTACCCGGCGCCCGCGCAGCACTACCCTGCGCCCACGCACGCCTACAACCAGCAGCAGCAACAGCAGCAGCAGCAGCCGTAAGTGCCACCTATTATTACTGACTACGACGCCATGCTAGCGAGACCAAATTTAATGCTCATATTATCATTGTATTGCTGCGACGCAACCAAACTATAACGTACAATGTGATCTCGTTATAGAACCGGCAGCAATCGAGTACAAGGCGGTGGCGCCGGCGACAGTGAGGTGCCGAGCGACCAGGTGCTCTCTGACATCCTGGACGAAGTCATCGACAACATGCCCGACGCCGACCGGCAGCAGCCCGACGTCAATGTACGGCAACGACAGGTATTTTCGAAACCATTGTAGGCAACTGTTTTGTACTTCTATCATTTAATTTGATGATGTAAATAATTTTTTTCTTTAATCTTAGACACGCGCTCGTTAGAGAGGCTCTGAGGTTTCGACCGGTCATATATGACTTAGGTCATTTAAACTTCGCAAGAAACCGTAGGTATAATCGAACTTGAAATTTTTTGGAGGGTTCTATCACGTTTGTGATAGAACCCTCCCAAATTCGTCAGCGCTCCACACTGGCAAAATTTTCATGTTCAGAAATTCCTTCAAATCCAACTCGACAATGATCTTACTAGTAATTCGATTCGTTACAGGGAAAGAACGAGAAAAACGCGATGATCAACGCGATCAGACAGAGCTTGATGCAATACGAGGTGGTGGGCAAGAGTCCGGGCAGCTCGAGCCCGAGTCCCGGCGGGTCCGGCGGGTCGAGCGGGTCGGGCGGCGGCGCGGCCGGGGCGTACGCGGCGCCCGCCTCGCCCGGCTCGCCCGAGCCGCGCGAGCGCTGGCGCGTGCTGCAGACGTGCGGGCTGGCGGCCGGCGCGCTGTACGAGCCCGCGCGCGCGCGCCAGCTGGTGGAGCAGCAGCGGGCGCGCCTGCTGCAGATGCAGCGCTCGCAGCAGATGCTGGTGTCGCCCGAGGTACGTACGCACACGCACATACAACTAACAAAAGTAAACATTGTTTATTCCAACATTAAGATTACAAAAAAGAAGTAACGTTGGTCCCAAATTAGGCACAGCCTGTATCTGCCTTGTCCACTTCCAGTTTTATTTCATAGCATTGGCTGTGATGTCTGTAGTGCAAGTTTTACTTGAAACGACTACAAAACCGTATCTTGTATCATCATCAGATAATATCACAATAAGTAGAATATATTTACCTAAAGTTCGAGGAAGGAAGTAACTTAGATAGTACCTCGTCTAAAATCCCAAAATCATAAACATGACCCTTAAATTCCGGGATTTATGAAATTGAAAATTTCTTTGATATTGCAAACACTTTGAATGCATTTGAACTAAATTATTATATTGAAGAACTAAAACTGTTAAATTAAAGAGCTTTGTTTAATATAAAGTTAATTCTTGAAAGTTCTCCTGCCATTACTGATTATTGAAATAAAAAGGTTAAGGCATACATTAAAATTTATCTGATATCTGATAGTTTTAATTAATCACAATTTAAAACAAAACACTTCAATCTGACACAATAACGAAATCCTGAAAATGAGAAAACTGTTTTTCAAATCAATAATCAGTAACTACTCAAAGTCCAGTTCATGTTTTTTAAATCCCAAGTTTTAATTGTCATGTTTATGATTCCAGGATTTTAGACGAGGTATTATGAACTCTATGTTACTTCCTTCCTCGAACTTTAGGGAAATATATTCAACTTCTATAATATAATAAAAATATATTCTAATCCTATTCTATTCCGATCCCTGATCATCATCGACAATTAAACAAAAGACAAACAAAACAGCTAGTAAATAAAGAACTGAAAGTTTTTGATTAACAACAAAACTATAGACGTTGAGACGTCGTAAAAATTAAGAGCTGGTGCCAAATGACGACCCACTATGGTGTAAGTCTTAACTCATGTAAACCATTAATATTTGTCCACAGGCTGCTGAGCAACCTCAGGCCGACCTAGGCTCCACGATCAGCGCCCTGGTTTCGGCCACACCCCCTAATGTAGCTTTAACAAGAACGGACTATCACCATCCGATATATCACCAAAACAGTAAGTGCTAATCTGTATAAATAGGTACATTTATTTATTGAACGAAATATCAACTGTAGCTGTTGTTTTCATTTGTTTACAGATCAAATGGGTCCAAATTACGGTACAAATAAAATAACAACGTCACAGCAGAATCCGATGCTAAGTCGACAATTAAGTGTGAGTATAAAATTTAGATTTTCTTTCCTTTTACTTCAGTTGTGATGTGAGGTTTTTACAGTAGAATACCAAATAAATATATAAAGAACACAAATATATGCAGACCTGCCACTATTTATTCCTCATCCGGTCAAATTACGTTCAACTAGAACTCTGCCATATCGACAGCGATGTCAGTAGTGGCATCGGACAGGCCTCTCAAAGTGCAGGTGGATTGCACAAAGATCACGACAAGAGGCAGGTCATGGTTTGTGATGAGGCTCCGCAGTCGCGCCCTGCTTCATCGGCGTATCGACACCGGTGGAGTGCGCCGTGTGCGTAGTGACGTGGCGTGTGAGACATGTCGTGATAGCAGCCGTGTGATGGTTGCAGGTGGCGGGCTCCAACGCCTACACGCACGGCGGCGGCACGTCGGCGACGCTGCACGCGCCCATGTCGCCCGCGCCGCAGACCTACCACCGCCCGACGCGCCCGCATCTAGGTAACTACATCACGCGACACACTCCGACACATCTACACCCACCGACACACTATTCTGAACCAACTATCGGCCGGCCGGCGAACGCAAATAACTGGCCTATTTAAAAAGAAAAAGCGCTAGTGTAGCCCGCCAAATTCAAATCTTTAGATTTTTGCAGTTCAGTAGGAGACTTATGTTAATCAATACATGATTTCCGACCATAGCAAATATTTATTTAGAGCACGATTGTAAAAATTACAATCATCAATAAAACCTTGTCAGTTCATAGTACCCAATTTAGACATTATTTCATGAAATCATGACAGATTTGTATTGATGATTCTAATGATTAAAATTCTGCGAATACATATTTTCACGGTCGAAAATATTTTTTTATTAATAATTAAACCCAAAACTGATCTGTTAATTGCCAGAAACATGAATTTCGGAATGCCTTAGCGCATTTTCCTAAATAAAATCGGATCGGAGTATTTGCGGTCGAGTGACCGATAGTTTCTTTCAGGCTTACTTTGTTCTGAAATCGTTGTTCAAACTTCGATATCTTTAAAAATAATAACTCGTGAATGAATAGTAAAGAGCCTAAATGACAGATCTTTACTTGTTACTTGCTTACGAGTGTAGAAAATGATATACAAACTGGATACTATAATTTATATGAGAACTGTTCATTTCGATTATTCATTGTATACTTTTATTGCTCCATTTATGCATCCATTAACAATCTTACATTTGATGTAGCATTGAAACACAGTCTTTATTTATTTTTTAAACAGTGGATGGAGTAGGCATATTGATTTTTGGTACTTGCATCATAAAATCATAATATGTACATGATAAAAATACCAGCTTATTACTGTCCCAATGCTGGGCAAAGGCCTCTTCTTGTACAGAAAAGGCACGAGCATTAATCAAGACAGGTTGGCAATATCAGACTTTTAATTAGTCCATGTTTCCTCACGATTTTTTCCTTCACCAATGTCAATGTTGTCCAAGACAAACTTAGAAAGTACATAGTAATATAAACTGATATAGTCACATTAGTACTTGACTGGATTTATATACCGGATATCATCAATGGTCTTACATTATTATTGACCCTAAACCAATCTACCTAGTCCGACCACTGGTTATATACGTATCGAAGAGGTGGACAAAATTTCCGCAAATGGCGATACTAACGAGCGCATTAAAATATTAAAATGAACATTTTCAAAATTTAAATACTAGGTTTAAGAGGGTGGTCTTGTGGTTATATTTTACTTATGTTTTGAAAGTAGTTTGCTTATCTTACTTAATGAGGTGATCAGATATTTATGTAATTTAATAAATCTTTATGAATCTATAGTATTACATTTAAATTATCCAATGGTTTTTGTACGGCTTCTCAGTAAAACTAATGATTATACATTACATTTTGTAAGGTAGATATTATAGATTAGAAATTTGCCAATCGATTTTAATTTGACTTCAGAGCATGATATTTTCAAAAAGAAACGCATGTCCCGTAGAACTTTAGAGATAGCGTGTCCTGCCAGAACTGGACTATGTTTCCAGAAATCTTAGACAAAAACCTAATTGCATGTCTATATGGCTTCACTATTCGGTATCTTTCAAAATCTTATGAATGCAAGTCACTAGAGTTGCGACGAGACAAACTTTCGCGGTCTCAAACTCATATCTAGTTAGTTACCCGAGGAATGCGCGCGGGTGACCTACTATGCCCGTCGTGTACGGTCATCCCGTCGTCGGCGACGCAAATGCGCAGCGTCCGACCGACACGGTATTCGCGCTCTCGACTCGTCTTCGAGTCCTATAGCCCCGTTACCGCCTAGTGGCGGACAGGCGCATCGAATTAGGTAGGTCGGGCGTCGCACACCGCTCCGTGCTCGTCGCCCGTAGAACTTAACGCGGCGTGTGTGGCAGTGGGAGGTTACTACGACGACGCGGGCGCGGGCGCGGCCGGCTACTGCGGCGAGTACGCGCGCTGCGGGCCGCTCGGGCCGCACGCGTCGCACGCGGCCCACGCCGCGCACGACCACCAGCACGCATGTGAGTAACTGCACACCCGGCGCCGCTCCTGCTGTCTCACGTGTCGGAGCGGAACAGACCAACTCATTTCCCGGTATAAAAAAGCACCCTTAGGATTACTTCAGGGAGCGCCGACATACGTGCGGGGATTGACGTTTCGCGAAATCGCTAAATTCAACGATTGTACCGGCGTCGAACGAGGTAAGGCTTCGAGTAATAGGCTTATCTGCTCGGACGTAGCGGCAGTTCTTTCTTCCGATACCTATCGCTCTGCATGGTTAATAATAATATCTTGCATTCTGCGCTTCAAAAACCTTCGCTTACCTGATATAACTATGGAAAAAGTTAGTGACGGACTCGCTGCGGCAAATCCTTCAATCCGAGCCATCACATGAATGCATCGCGGTAGGGCCACATAAAGGTAGGAATAACCGTAAAATGTTCCACCTTCTGTCGCCTTAAGTAGATGTAGGAAGGTGATGAGAGGCCAGTTGAATTAAAGTGTTTTTTAGGTGCGGGCAATGGTGGCGTCGTGAGCGGTGCGGGCGGACCCGGGGGCCTCGGCGGCCCAGGAGGTCCCGGAGGCCCCGGCGGCCCCGGCGGGCCCGGGGGCCCGGGCGCGGGCGGCACGTCGGAGTACGTGCGCAACGAGCTGCGCGCCGTGGTGGGTGCGCGCTCGGCGCGGCCCGACCTGCACCCGCTGCAGCCGCCCGACATGGACTCGCTCATGAGCTTCGACATGGCCCCGCCCGGTTTGTACACACTCTTATCTAGATATAGACTATAGATGTAGCATCGGTAGGTACGATTTCTGTTTAGATAAAAGAGCTCTTATCTTAGCACAGCAGCCATAAAGATGAACACCACAGGACTATCATTCCCTATCCAAAAAGGGGTTAAGCAGGGCTACCCTGTTTCTCCAAAGCTCTTCACAGCTATGCTTGAAGAAGTCTTTAGAAAACTAGACAGCAATTGGTGGGACAAGGGCATCATCTTGGGCGATAGAAAATTAACAAATCTTCGCTTCGCCGACGATATTGTCCTTTTCTCCTTCACGGCAGCCGAGTTAGGCCTAATGGTCGACTCGCCGTGCCAGCAGTGCCAGCCTCGAAGTCGGGACTCGCGATGAATATGGCAAAGACCGAAGTGATGACCGACAGCACCAATCGCAACATAGGAATTGGAAGTGTGAGGATTGAATATGTCCATGAGTACATTTGCCTCGACCAAATAGTCTCCCTCAAGGCAAGACACGATAAAGAAGTTGCTCGACGCACCGAGAATGCCTGGAAGGGCTATTGGTCGATGAAGTAAATAATGAAGAGACCTCTCCCTCTCTCACTGGAGAGAAAACTCATGGACATGTGCATTCTTCCTACCCTCACCTATGAAGCGCAGACATGGTCACTAACCAACCGTCAAAAGTCCGCACTCGGGGTCTGTCAGTGAGCAATGGAGCGTAGTATCCTTGGAGTTAACTGTTACTGATCGTATAAGGAACTCGATACTGCGTTCCAAAACTCAAATTGCCGATGTACGTCACACGGCTGCCAAGCTCAATAGAAACTGGGCTGGCCACATCCGTCGCACGCCGGAGTAGCTGTGGACTAAAGTAACCACAAACGGCAACCCGGCAGGCCCAGAAGGAGATCGCGGTACGAACTCGATTCTTTCCACAAGGATTGGCGAACAACAGCACTGGATAGGGATAAGTGGAAAGAGGGAAGGGGGGGCCTTTGCCATGCTGTGGGACACAAATAGCTAATAATACTAGATATCCTTAATCGTCGGCTGTAAAATTATGCAGCTTGTTATTTTCCCTCATGAAAAATTATTTTCCCCCAGTAATTTTTTTTAATTGCTACTTAATTAATGGTATTTTTTGCAACATGTTGGGTTTACCTGAAAAGGGTATTGTAACTGAATATATATTCTACTTTTTATTATTTTCAATGTTGTGTACTGGGATATGTGTTACTAATAACCCTCCTTTTGGGCTTCGCCGCAGTCGGGTGAAAATAACCTTTACTATCACGCCAGGCGTTTGAATCAAAAATATAAATATCGAATATTGTGTTGAAGAAGTCGGTTAAAAATATAATTATGTATATAATAATGACACTACAAATACCGAGACAATTACTTAATTTTCTGTGGGAGGGATTTACATCGTAAGATTGACATTAATAATGGCGCATGAAACTTAAAAACCATGATTTTGTAAAAAAGGCATTGAACAAGGTAAATTTAAACCTTTTTCTACCAAGAGTATACAGTATGGGGGAATAATGATATGATTTGTGGTTTTTCACCTTTTTAATAATTATTTTCCTTTCAATCCACCTACTTGATTAACCTAACCTGCTTGGTATAACAATTGCCTGCACTAAGCCCTTTGTTTTATGGTTTATTCATAAATAGTAATGATTATTTTTTACATAATTTTGTGAAAATATACAGATTTAATGTGTGTTTAAATTGTAAGTACCTAAACAGTTAGGGAAAACATAGGACTTGATTGTGGCTGTTTAAAACTATGTTGGCCTTAAGTGATCACCCCTTCATATCCAGACTGTTTGGGGACAATAAAGAACGTCGCTGTCGATAGCGCGCTTTCTTGAAACATTGTCAGTGTAGGGGATGTCCACTGCCAATGTATGTGTACGTACGTAGGTGGCGGCAGTGTGGTGGGGGGCCGCGCGGCCTCGGCGTCGACTAATGCGTGGGAATCGCAGAGCAGCCCGGTAAGCTTGGGACGCGATCAGCGACAAAATATCATCTAGTCACTTCACTCCTTTATAGGTTTTCATTTTTCTGTAGACCTACCTATAATTATAACGTCTGCTCTGCTGCGTGTGTTGTCGATTCGATCATCTTGAAACTAGAAGCTTATAGAAATGTACCAACGTGAGCTATCCACACTGGCATCGTATTTATTTATGCATTTTCACTTATAAATGCAAACCAAGTAACTGCTTCAAGTTAATGTAATGACGTTTGGAATGCTGTCATTTGGTACATTCCTGAATTTTGAATAAGCTTTTGTGATGTGATGTCAAATAATGTTTCTTAATTAGTGAAAACATTAATTCTAAAAATAATCATCTCAAATATTTTTATTAGAAATCTTATTTTAAACGTATAACCTTAATTTAATTCACAGGCTTATAGGATTTAACTTCTTAATGGTTAAGCTTATGATAAAATCGGGGAAGATTTCGCATGCGCAGACTATAAAGTGTGGTGAAGGTTTTGTGACGTTGTAGCAATTAAACAACAGCATTAATATATATTTTTGCAATAGTTTGCTTGTCTGCTTTTAAAAATGTTTTAGAACATTTTTCGTTGATTACTTTTCGTAGATATTCAAGGAGACGATTGCATGGCGGTATTTGAGACTTGAATCAGTTCTACTATTAGAAATTGCAAATGTACGAGTAGCGATCAAGATCATTCGAAAATAGTTACTTTGTGGATTTAACTAAATTCTTCAAATTTAAACTAATCAGAATTTAAAGTTGATTTAAAAAAATCTGGTATGCAATTAAACATTGCACTATCACACAAGAATTATCTTGTTAATGATTTTACATGAGCAGCATTCTATTGATATGACGCACAAAATAATTTCAAGATTATGTTTTTACTGCAATTTTATAAAAGCTTCGAGTGATTCTTCAAGACTTTAAGAAAGCCAAGTAACAATGGCAATTTAAAAAAAAAATATTTTGATCGTTCCTCGTCTAGTCAATAAGTAAATTTATCTTTTGCTTTCGACAAAAAACGCTATCAAATTACTTACAAACTGCTATACATACTACCTTTATTAGGCAATTTTCTTCTCTTGTGAATTTTATCGTGTTGATTCAATTGAAATCGCCCAGTATTTTGCAATCAAATGGATTCTTCAGACAGTTAACAGATTTAGTTTTAAAAAAAATGGGCAGTTAATTAAATATACATATTTGCTCAAGTTACAAGTATCAATAAATTGGATTACAATAAAAAGTTAAATGCTTAAAATCTCTGAAAACTAACTAAGTGTGCTTCTGTTTGTAAATGTCACTAAATTATGAAGGTTTGTTGCACAACTCAACCAAATTCCCAACTAATCCGCCAGTTTGAAATTGGTTAAAAGATAAATATAAAAAGTAACAGGTCTATTTTCCTCGCAGCATAGTAAAACATGTTGATCGCACACTACGTTTAGGAGTTAGGTGCACTTCGATGTGTGCAAGTGAGAACAGTAGAGTGATTGTGTTCGTTTGGTGTCTGCACAGAGTACTACGGAGGCGGGCCGCGGTGATGCGGCTGGGGGCGCGGACGGCGCGGGGGGCGCGGCGGGGGCGGCGGCTAAGGCGTCGCTGCTGCAGAAGCTGCTGTCGCAGTGAGGCCGCGCCGGCGCCTGCCGCGCGCTGGACTGCGCTGCGGGTACAGCTGAAGTTTGCATTTATTCATTTCTCGCTTCATCGGATGGACGTTAATCGACGATCCTTAGATTCCAGCGTAACGAACGTCGTCGTTCCGAGTTACGGTCTACGTGGTACCTCTGCGGCTGTAAATCTCACTCTCGTGAGAATAATATAGTACATACGCGTATTTATAGACATCTTTAATGTAGTCTAGTAGTGCTAGTGATGTTTTCGAGTTGTATAAAATCGTTTCGTTGATGATATATTTACTTCTAAGTTCTTTGAGAAACCTTAGGTATGGTCTTTTATAAATATATATGTATGTATCTTTAATTATGCTCTAATTTTTAACGAAAAACGAATCGATGCGAAATTCGTAGCTTCCTGTGATGGAAAAAAAATAGTGATTTAAAAATATCTTATTGACTTGTACGCCCAGTACACATACACAATGTACAATAGAAATATACCGCGTGCAATATTGTATAGAAATATAAAATACATATTTTGGCGTTGTGAACGTTATGTATTATAGTATGAAAGTCAGATGTTACCTGTTATGACAAAGTAATTTGTATTATAGTATATGATGACGAGACGTCGAGTGAAATGGTTTCTCTTATGGAGAATATTACGTTTACGTGTAAATAATATGTTGTTAAATTATAGATGTTGCTTTATTGTAAATATTCTGTTAAAATATTTCTTTGTGTTTCGTGTATGGTACAATATTCTTTTAATTTCAATCCATTTATGAAATTGATTAAATAATTACAAATTATTTTTTTATGTTTGATCAATACCTGTTTTCTATTATTTTAATAAATGACCATGTAATGTTATAATCACAGTAAAATAATGTTTTTTTGTTCATGTGATTTTAAACAAATTGTATTTAAATGAACTCTGTTGTCAGCAGTTTGACAACTCGCATTAGTATCACAGTGTACGATTATTATGGCAAATTATATTTTATACATGCTTATTAAAGAAAACGTCTTGATGAATGTAATGATATGAAAGTTTATCCTTGTTACAAATTATTTGGTTTGATCTGTGATTATAACATTTCTCATGTCCTCCCCTGATAATAGAGTAAAACCCCCCTGTTTGGTCGATGAAATCACCCTAATACAAAGGCGCGGATTTGTTATAAAAAATAAGAAACAGTTATAATGAATTGATAAAATAGAATTGTATTTTTATCAATTTAATGTATCTAGTATTCTTTGCACACTGTGCATATTTATATTGGATAGATTTGATGAATAACAAAATATTTGATGATCTAAATTTTTATACGTCTTAATATGGTATACATGTACTTTGTACATGTTATATACGCGAAATTGACTAAAACATGTCTTATATAATAATATTTTGTTAGAGTCTATTTGCAACGGTCCAAAACACGAAATATGGGAAGGCCACCCGGCTGTTCTGCTCGACGCATAATTTATGATCATGTTTTGCTATCTTAAAATTTAATATGTTTTCTGCTTTCGGTACTAATTTTAACTCTACAATTTACTTTTGTTAAAAACAAAAAACAGGATTATTAAGTGATTCATTGAATTTCAATCAATAAAACTGTAAATACTAAACGCGTTACTTGAACCGTTGCAAAGAATCCTAACGATGAGTTTATAAAGACATACGGTGTCGTCTGTGCGCTTAGAATATTGACAATCTTAACTTTGAAACATGCATGAACGTAGAAACGTGTAATAAACACGACGTTAAGCGGCTGGTAAAGAAATCGGCATAATTGTGGTAAGGACATTTTATCGTACATCACACAGTCTTAATTATGAACGTTGTTTATATTTGAAATAAATTTCCTTTTAGTAGTTTATATAACGAATATTAAAGTTAGTTGTTTCGTAAAAATGATGTTTATAATTAAGTGCATAAAATGTTATAAACTGTGTGTGTATAATTCTAAGTTCTATGGTGGAAGGTTAATGATGATTAACATCAATGTTGGATGTCATTATTAGTAACTAAATTAAATATTAGGCACGAAAATTAGCAGTATTTACTTCGCCATTTCAGGCAGTACAAAATAAAATTGCTAAATTACCTGGTTTGGAAATATAATGCCGTAAGATATTGCATGTCCTTACCAGCAAACTTCTTTGCTAGTATTTTCTTTTGGATCTGATAGTTCAAAACATATTAAGACTAAAAAAGTGAATACTGCTTGAAGTGGCATGTACTTTTGACGTTAACAATTAAGCGTACTAGAATTGCACAATATTATCTAATAATTAATATACGTTAAATTTAAAGTGTAATAATAATAAAGTATGACTAAGACCTTTGGGTGTGGTGTGTATCCTAATAACGGTCTAATATGTGTAACTTAAATTTTAATATTATCCACTGGTAGTACGTTTAGCAAAGTTGTTGACAGTCTTGTTGCTCCCTTATTTCAAATACGGGACCACGACTTAGCCCAGACGTTATAAACACTGTAAATCCAGATAATAAGAAACGTTTACGGTGTTCACATCGGTCTTTGATACTAGGGTACATGCTACCGCCGACTTTGATGTCTGATTGGGAATTGTTATACCCTGCCGATTTGAAATCTGTTTGCACTTTACACAAAGTCCTTATAATTGGCAAATGACAACACGTTTATCGATATGAAGTACTTAAAAGAGTTCAGGGGGTTCACTCAAATTAGATCATAATATAAGTAAGTTTCCTTATAAATATGTATTAATTACTATCTAATGATAACATTTTTCAAAATACCAACCATAACATTTAGGACGTAGAACATTAAAGAAGTAAATTGTGATGTGCTATAACTAAATAATGAACGTACAAAATATGTATAGATAATCCACAAATCAAGTTAAACAAGTAATCTGACTATGAAATATTATATGAAACATATTTTTATACCATAAAAATGAATAGAGGTGTAGGCCACTGACTAATTTAATTTGTCATTGTTGTTAATAAAATTTGATAAGTTCGGCTCAGTCAGTCTATAGTTAGTGTTCTAAGCTATACGCGATCTGATGACCAGAGCAACATGATTCATTCCACATGATGGTGTCAGAGAGGCGAGCCCTGTCAGTGTTAATAAGTAAAATTCAAACCAACAAAGTACAAGTGATGGCCTTGTTACATGGAAATATAAGTAAATAGTCAAGGAGGTAGACTTTTCTAATACATTCATAATACATAAATATATGGTAAAAAAATTTTTTTACTCCTTACTGGTCGCTAGATGAAACAGCATATAATGCCGTCACTTAGTTTACAACATCTCAACGAAGATAAATGTACACAAATGTTATATTTTTTGCAGATTTACGGTAACATAACTAGTTTATGTAATCAAGACTTTATTATAACGTTTGAAACACGTCCATTGCATTATAAAACCGTTTACTTTTCTGTTAAATGTATATTATAATAATGTCATGCCGTAATAACTAATAAAGCATCGGTGCCTGAAACTTATAGATAAAGAATATTTTTTCAAAGCCATCTTTTAATAAAATTAATACGAATATTAATAGTACTGAAATTTAAATAAAATTTTGTAATAAAATATGGAATAAATTCTCAAGTCTGCAACCACATAGAATCCATTAAGAATATGCTAGCTTACTGTACCTAGATCAAACGTCATTGTAAATACCCTACATCGAATTTAGAGCGAGAGCGATTTCGTTTGAGATGTGTGTATACACGTAAAATGTAGTGATACCCTATCATGAGATGATGAATTAGCCTACACAAAATGCCTTTGACATAAAATTACCTCCATACGGGACTCACGTCTACATAATAATATTATGTAGTTACAGTCGAATTAGTATTGCTGAATTTTAGTCTTCCAAAATTAAAAGTAGTCTGGTCTGCGTCTTGAACTTGGCCTGGGGCTGTCTCATTAAGGTCCACATTAATAAACCGATTTAATTTCAGATAATTATAAGTATGAACTTAAAACTTACAGTTTCCAACGCAGTAGGCTGTTGATATATTATGAACTTTAAGTCTTAATGCAAAACGAATGTGGAGCTGTTGTTACAACGCGGTTTATTAATATGGTCATTTTATGCGTTTTAGGCAGTCTGTAAAAATATACAACCGAATTATTGATCCCTTAATATAATTTGCCTTTTTTTCTGTACTACTACTACATTAAACTATAACTCTGTTAAATGTGTGCCATTACATTTCGTAGTCGCTTATTAATGACATAACTGACCTTTTCATAATTGCCTTTATGTTCCTTTTACTCCGGTTTAGTCGAATTGATCATGTTTTTAGTGTGTAGTACAAAATCAAGCACTATGACATATTTTAGTCTTCGTGTAAGCCGTTTTAAACCATATAATTATGTATATCTTAATATTTTATTTTTAGTAGCGATTCCAGTATCTGTATTAAATAATACACCATGTTTTCATTGCTTGGGTTTAGTCAAAAACATATTATATTACGATGTCTTATTCCGAATACTGCTACCAATAAATGGTGGAAATCGAAATTACGATTTGAACAACGACTATAAAATGAAACGCACGTTCCAAATTACTATTATAAACGCTCAATAAGCTACTAAATTACATAATGTTTCCTATACTAAGTTATAGAATACGTAATTAAATTATAAAAAGGAACTTCAATCGTTTAGACATTACCCAATGAAAATGTGCTCTATGCTTCGACATCATTGCAAAAACTCGTCTACAATCATCAACGAACATTAATATTCCTATAATATAAACAAATATTTTGATAATCGAACGTTACAATTTTAAAATGGGCTTTATAAGTGGATATTACATTTGTATGGGAATCGTCTAGATATAATCAAGTGTTAGAAAGATAATTGTCTTGGTGTAATGAATGAATACCTCAATGTAACAATCAATTCGAACTTCTAGTTCATAACAAAATTGTACAAACTGCTACAATACTGTTTAAAACATAGGTGAAGAAAGATCATTTAAAAAGTCTAGTGTGTGCTGATATACCTGTAAGTCTTTTTTTCTAATTACTTTTAGAATATTTTTGATTTTCGAATTGGGATACCCGATTCAGATATTGTTTTATAATCTTTGAATTTTTCGGAATAAATTATTATGTTGAACATAAATAAAATTGTAAAAGCATGGTAGATTTTACATTTATAATTACAATTCTGGAGAAATTGGTATATATTGAAATGTTACATATAATTTGGAATTCTATTTAAGAAGATTGAAATAACGATTTCATTTTATATTTAAGAAAAAACGACCCATTGTCTCAGAGTAAATTTAATAAATTAAAATATAATTAATTGGGTCCAAAATTCCATCCAATCTTGCAGAAAAAATACAATTGGACTGCATTACCAAATGTGATATATCGATGTGTAATAGAACTATTTTTTTATCATTCATAAAATTACTCTGCGGCAGGGGCCTAATAATCATGATCACTATGCATTATAGTAAAACGAGAAACATAGACGGGTACGGGAGTCTTTGATTCTGCAGGAAAACATAATTAGTTTAAAATTATTTGTTTTCAGTCTTATGTTACACGATGAATCAATTTATTTTATAGTTATTGTTGTTTTTTTCCTGATATAATGAAAGGTTTTTCTAAAAAATCCTCTATTTAGGGGTAAGATTGTGCGATAAAATATTTATTATAGTAGGATGACAGTCGCTAACACAACAAGGCATTCCCGTACATTGCTGATTTTATTTTTTGTATAAAATCATGCCTTTTGTCTTGGCCTGTCGTCTGCGTACAAGGGTATTTTTATATAATGATTATTGCTTAGGTTAATATTCTGTTATAGAGTTATAACTAAACTAATTATGTTTTTCTAAAACATTGCAAAGTGATTTTAGATCTGGTCGCTCACAGAATTGATTTTTGGGGATGTGTGCTTTATTAGTTATATGGTAGAGCTGTGTTTTTCTATTATTATTCTAGGGATAAGCTCAATGGCAGGTTTCCTTCAGTCATGAATTCCAACTATATAATATTTGAATAATTTAGTGACAAGCTGATCTTAAAAAAAACTCGTCTAAGAAACCTAGTCCTTGTTTCTACAATGATCCTTTTTGTGAGTGGCCGTTAAGTCTGTGTTATTTAGTTCTTCAGATGTTAGTTAAGGCCTTTTGTGTTGCTGTGCATTTCTAAGCATTGTATGTATGTATGTTTATATATTGTAAATAGCTAAAATACATATATTTTTACGATTAGCATACACAACCAAAGTTGTTATGAAGTGATGGTTGATTAAATAAGAAATTTAACTATAGGTCGTTATGTTTATTTTAGAAGAGATACAAAGAAATCTGTACAGTTGCAATGTCAGTACATCCAATGTCTTGTCTTAGCATTTTAAACAACCGCCCTGGTATTAGGAATAATAATGAAATTGTTATTTTGGAACAAACGTATTGACGAAATTTAATTTTATTATAACAGACAAAATCAACAATGAAAAGGAGTCGAGAACGATGTAAGCTCCTTTTGTTCCTAGTAGCATGCTCCGGGTCATTTACCATATAGTAACTGTCAATTAATAAAACATACACGTCACGTACTAATACCTTCGAAATGTTTGAATTGTAATATTTTATTCATTGATGAAATCAGGCGTTATGAGTACATAACATTTAAGTTGTATTTTTTTGTACATTTTAGATTCGAAAATATATTAATATCTAAATAACTGGTGTTTTTATTTATCAAACTTCCTTACCTCAAATAAATTATGTGATGAGACCAGGGGGTTACTATGACGTCTTAAAACATTATTGTTTCATTCTTATTCCAGAGTGGGAAAGAGATGGAGCTAGACGACCTGTATAGCTCAGTCTCTTTCCCACTCTGGAATAAGAATGAAATAATAATGTTTCAAGACGTCATGGTAGGCCACCAGATGATACAAATTTTAGGAATGGTTAGACCGTCAATCAGTCAGAAAATGGTGCGAGAATTTTCCCGTTCTATCTGAACTGCCCCTTACACATTCAGTGTGGGTTTTTGAGATAGGGTTTTACCACAGCTAAGCATCGTTTAGGACACATGTGCATTTTTCACATTAAAAGGTACTTTTACTCTTTACCAAATATCCCATACTTATCATCGTTGCTCTAATGCAGGGCAAAGCAAGTAGTCTTAAGTAGGGTCCGGAGGTGTACGTTACCCCAGCAAGAAAGTATCTCCTAGAGTTATATGAGTAGAACGTATAGTTGGTGCCTTATCTGCTGTAAATGTGCCCCCACATAAAAACGGGCACACGTTTTTAATGTGGGGGCACATTTACAACAGGGTCATCGATATGTATGAATCCGTCGCTTTTTAGTAGTCATTCAAATTTGGTCGGATAACCAGCCGTTGTTTACATATTTTGGTTTTTAGTTTACATTTACTTAATGCGAAACATTCCAAGCTCAATATTTTCACCATATATTTTTGACTAAAGGCACAAGATTTTGGTTTACACCTACACATCTGGGATTGAGCTTGTCCCTTGTATTTTGCCGTCAAAGTTATGACACCATCGTTTTGACTTTTAGCAAGATTATTCAAAAACGCATGTATGAACAGTTTTGAAACTTTGTATGGTTATTATTAGTGTCAAGAAGGACCGAATACAGTTTTCAGTGAACTTATACCTTGTCTCATTTAAGCACTGCGATGTTTTTTTCGGATTTTCATAAAACCGCGATAACTTGAAAACTATAAATATTTTCTTATATCTAGTTGGGGCACTAAGGGGCACACATTAAGAGCTTCTCGTGTATGTTTATTCTACAGGGGCACATACAATGGTTTTGGATTATACGATTCATCAAAACGTTACTCCAGCAGGAAATACAATATCTCGAAAATCTGGCGGGGCACATTTTTTATTTTTGGGGCCACATTTTGGCACACATAAGCTCTCTGGCCATGCACATTTTTTCTCTCTCCGATCATTTGTTTAGAATTTTCCTGCTAGAAAAACGTTACCCCAGCAAGAATCGTTTTTCCGTTTTTTTTTTCAAAACGACATGGGGCACACAGTTTTTATGTGGTGCCCCCACATAAAAAATGTGTGCCCCCTGGCATTTACAGCAGATAAGGCACAAACTATACGTTCTACTCATATAACTCTAGGAGATACTTTCTTGCTGGGGTAACGTACACGGTCCGGAGTGTCACTAGACTCTGGCAGGGCCACCATCATTCATCATCATCATTTCGGCCCAAAAGACGTCCACTGCTGGACAAAGGCCTCCCCCAAGTGTCGCCACAGCAATATTTTGGGGGGTCTTGCCATTATCGCCACGCTTGGCAGGCGGGTTGGCGATCGCAGTACGGTTGTTACAAAAGCACAGAGAACGCTGCTGCCCATTCTCTGGCAAGTCCCTTAGTCGCCTCTTACGATACCCACGGGAAGATATCATCATCATCATCATCATTTCAGCCGAAAGACGTCCACTGCTGGACATAGGCCTCCCCCAAGTGTCGCCACATTGATCGGTCCCGTGCGACTCGCATCCAGCGGATCCCCGAAACCTTCACCAGGTCATCGGTCCACCTAGTGGGAGGCCTTCCAACGCATCGTCTCCCGGTTCGCGGTCGCCATTCCAGAACTTTTCGGCCCCATCGGCCATCTGTTCTGCGAGCAATGTGCCCTGCCCACTGCCACTTAAGTCTGGCAATTCTTCGGGCTACGTCGGTAACCTTGGTTCTCTTGCGGATGTCCTCATTTCTGATTTGATCACGCAAGGAAACTCCGAGCATAGCTCTCTCCATTGCCCTCTGGGTGACTTTGAGCCTTCTGATGAGGCCCATTGTGAGCGGCCACGTTTCGGTCCCGTATGTAATCACTGGCAACACACACTGGTCATAAACCTTTGTCTTGAGACACTGCGGTAAGTTGGACGAGAAGATACCACGCAGCTTCCCGAATGCTGCCCAGCCGAGTCGGATTCGACGATTGACCTCTTTCTCGAAGTTAGACCTACCCAACTGGACCGTTTGTCCCAGGTAGACATAATCGTCTACAACTTTGATAGTAGAGTCTCCGATCTTGATAGGAGTGGGTGTTACATGGGCATTCAACATGACCTTGGTTTTGTCCATGTTCATTTTAAGACCCACTCTTTCGGAAGCTCTACTGAGGTCATCGAGCATTGTACTGAGGTCCTCCATGGTCTCAGCCATGACCACTATATCGTCGGCAAATCGAAGTTGAGAGATGTACTCGCCATTGATATTGATGCCTAGCCCTCTCCAGTCCAGAACCTTGAAGATATCTTCCAGTGCAGCGGTGAACAGTTTCGGAGATATGGCGTCTCCCTGTCTCACACCTCGCTGCAAAAGGATAGGTTCCGAGGTCTGGTCCTGAAGTCGGACTGACATGGTGGCGTTTTTGTACAAACACTTCAGCACCTCGATGTACCGATAATCAATTTGGCACCGTTGGAGAGACTGCAGTACAGCCCAAGTCTCGATCGAATCGAAGGCTTTCTCATAGTCCACAAACGCTAAACAGAGAGGCAGGTTGTACTCTTCGGTCTTCTGTATAACCTGTCGCAGCGTATGTATGTGGTCTATGGCACTAAAGCCTTTACGGAATCCGGCTTGTTCGGGAGGCTGAAAATCGTCAAACCTGCGCGCGAGACGATTCGTGATGACTCTTGAAAACAACTTGTAGACATGGCTTAGAAGTGAGATGGGCCTATAGTTCTTCAACCGGGCATTGTCGCCCTTTTTGAAGAAGAGTACCACCACACCCCTGCACCATGCCTGAGGCGTTTTGCCCTCGAGTATGACGGAACCAAACAGCTTCTGAACGGCCTTAAGTACCGGTTTTCCACCCGCCTTCAGAAGTTCGGCCGTAATTCCATCATCACCCGGTGCCTTGTTGTTTTTAAGCTGTTTCAGAGCCATCCTAATCTCGTACAGGCTGATGTCCGGGATGTCTTCGGTGTAGTGTCGGGTCAGTCTAGCTCTTGGGTCATTCGCTAGATTTACAACGGGTATCCTGGTTGACGTGTACAACTGCCCATAAAAACTCTCGATCTCCCTCAGTAGCTCCGGTTTGGCGGATACGATTCTGCCATCGTCGGTCTTCAGTTTCGTGAGCTGGCTCTGCCCAATAGCCAGATCTCTTGCAAATACCTTTGAGCCTTTATTCCGCTCAATGGCGTCTTTAATACGCTCGGTATTAAAGCGGCGGAGGTCGCTCTTCAAGGATTTAGAGATCTGTCTATTGAGCTGCCGGTATTTCCACGCGTCTTCTGAAGACTGCAGGATCATCTCACGCCGTTCCTTCATGAGCTTGAGAGTATGATCAGAGAGCTTTTTATTCTTCTGTGTACGACGCGTCTTGAAGAACTTAGACCCTGTCGTATGGACAGTTTCCACGAATCCATCGTTGCATTCGTCCACTGAGCTTCCTAGGCACTCGAAACGATTCTGGAGTTCAAGCTGAAAGCTCTCGGGGTTTTGGATCTGGATCTGTGCTGGTCGGAGCGTAGACTTCATCAGTCGAGACCTTTCTAGCTTAATATTGATGTTCAATGTGGCTCTTACCATGCGGTGATCGCTCCCAGTTTTCACCGAATTGATCACAGAGACATCATTGAACATTTGCTTCTTGGTTGACATGATGAAGTCAATCTCATTTTTAGTTGCACCATCGGGGCTCTGCCAGGTCCACTTCCTGTGCTCACGCTTTCTGAAGAAGGAGTTCATCATATAGAGGCCCTCCTTCTCCATAAAACTAGCCAGTTGGTGTCCCCGGTGGTTCCGACATCCAAACCCAAATTGCCCCACCTGCAGCTCATCTCCGTCTCGCTTGCCCAGTTTCGCGTTGAAGTCCCCCATGACAACGGTAAAGTGAGTTTTGGAACCATGCATGGCTTTGGAGATATCCTCATACATGGTTTCCACTTCGTCGTCGGGGTGTGCCGAGGTCGGGGCGTAGACCTGTATGACCTTCAGCGAATATCTTGAGGATATTCTGAGTATCAGGTACGCCACCCTGGTCGACACACTCTCGATCTTCACCACGTTATTCACAAGGGACTTGTGGACGATAAACCCAACACCAGCCTGGGACTGCCGGTCACCCTCTCGGAAATAGAGTAGGTTGCCGGATTTCAGGATCATCGTGTCCTCCCCCTCTCTTCGGACTTCAGATAATCCTACAATACTCCATCGCAACCTGCTCAATTCCTCCTCGAGTTCCGTTATCTTCTCGTCGGTCCGGAGTGTCCGCGTGTTATATGTTGCCAGGTCAAGTCGTCGGTATAGGCAGCCGGATCCCTTCCGGAGATTCTTCGCACCCCTTGCCACGCCGTAACCTCGACCGCTACCATAGTCGAGGGTAGACGGGCTGCCGGGTACTAGGGGCCATTTCTGTTTTGCGCTCATAAGGGGGGTTTTCCCATAATCGCCACGCTTGGCAGACGGGTTGGCGATCGCAGTATGGTTGTTGCAAAAAGCACAGAAAACGCTGCTGCCCATTCTCTGGCAAGTCCCTTAGTCGCCTCTTACGACACCCACGGGAAGATATGGGATGGTGCTATTCTTAACGTCCGACACCATACAGAACGGGAAATACATAATAATATGACTTGGCGACAAATTGCGTCCAATTGGTGACAAATTGTGGGAGAAAACACGTCTTCGCTAGGTGCCCTAGTTTTAGAGATATAAATGTGGCCGATCTGGAGAGAGTCTCTCCAGATCGGCCACCTATAAACCCTTATATCTTTTGAACCAGTGACCGACAAATTCTGATATTTGGCGACAAATTTCGACTAATTGGCGACAAAATATCGGAGAAAACAGATCTTCGCTAGGTGCCCTAGTTTTTTAGATATAAATGTGGCCCTGCTGGGGAGACTCTCTCCAGATCAGCCACCTATAAACCCTTACATCTTTTGAACCAGTGACCGACAAATTCTGATATTTGGCGACAAATTTCGACTAATTGGCGACAAAATATCGGAGAAAACAGATCTTCGCTAGGTGCCCTAGTTTTTAGATATAAATGTGGCCCTGCTGGGGAGACTCTCTCCAGATCAGCCACCTATAAACCCTTATATCTTTTGAACCAGTGACCGACAAATTCTGATATTTGGCGACAAATTTCGACTAATTAGCGATAAATTTTTTGTGTTTAAAAAATTAAAATCCCTGATGGTGGCCCTTCCAGAGTCAGTGACACGGGTCCGGACTCCCGGACACCGTTGAATGTTCTTATCGAAGTCCCAAAATAAAAATTACATAGTTACTGTACATACTACAATAAGTACTAGCTAGATAGCTCAGTTGCAGTCGGCGGTGGCGTTTGAATATATTGTTCCGATTTATCGGCAAAAACTCGCTTTCTACCCATAGATTTATGCACTTAGGTAAGTATTGTACAGGATACGAAGTAGACAGAGTCCTCAACACAATGCACTGTGATAAGAGCCCTGGTAAAGATGTTACCACTGATCCCCTGATAAATTAAGATCTCATCTTACTAACTTGCTTATTGTACACTACCAACAGTACCAACACTGATGTGCGCCGCTCAAATAGTGTTCTTCTCCATTAGAAAGGAGACAAGTGCGCTACTAACAACTATAGGTGCATAAGTCTAGTTCCTCATATTTAGAAGGCGTTCCTACTAATTGATTCGAACCGACCACGGGAGAGTCCTATCACCTCTTTTATGGAACATAGATAGTCTTTTAAAACGGTTAAACGAAAGAGCTGGATCCACTACTACCTATTGGTTATGCAGATGACCTAACAATACTGATAAACGGAAATGCAGAGAATATGTTATTTAAAGTACCATCCACAGGGTGAATAGGGATGCGAGGGAGAATTAGGACAAAACTTTGAATGGGATTTCATCGTTTAAAACAAATAATGCGTCACTAAAAAGCTATTGGGATCATTTCTGTTTTAATTCAATAAACAATAGACTATTTTTAGGCTACCTGCAATATTTCCATTACTCATACTCTGAAAGTTGGTCTGAAGTAGCCTGAGGAACGGGATGAAAGTAATACTTTTCATCCCTAGGGAGAAACGCTTTCAACTGACAGATGACAAATTATTAAAAAAAAGTTGTTCTATTTACACATGTTTATTGAACCATGTTCCAACTTTCTATGTACGGTGTAAAATTGAAATAACTTAAAGTTAAGTATTGATTAAAGAATATGTATTTTTTAAATAACTTTATTATAATTTAGTTTCAATAATTTCTTTAAAATAACATAGCGTTGGGCAAAATATTTACCATTTTTCAATGATGAAAATGAAAAATAATGGCTGAATAGCTGGGTGGTCACAGAAAAACAAACAAAACAGGCGGGAAAGCGGCAATCCGAAATAACATTTACAAATTTTTTCTTTAGCTAATTATTGTTTTATTTTTACTTTCCTTGTATTTGTAATGAAAAGCACAGTGTTTACCTCGGGTTAAAGACTTATTTAGATCCTCGAACTATTGGCGCCCTCACTTCGTTCAGGCGCCAAATCCCGTCTCGGGACTCTCGGGACTAGGTAAATAGGTTAGTTTCACCCCTGGGGTAACAATGTACTGTTAAATAACTTGAAAATGCCTTTCAAAGTTTTGTCCATATTCTCCCTCGAATCGCATCTCTATTCACCCCGTTTGACGGCATGCATTCTGCCTGTTCTGTTTTTTTCGGATTTACTGACAAGTGTTGTTCGTCACAGCATTCTTCTTCTACAATCTGAAGGGCAGAACGCATTACTTTACATACATATACCTACTCTTCCTTGTGGACATCCTTTGACTTGGCTCTTGTGGTAGAGTTCATCTCTATCTGGACCGCCCTTTTACTTATTAGTTCAGTGATCCAGTTGCTTATAGCTGGTTGTACTTTGAATTTTTGAAGGGCCTGGTTGATGCTGTTATGTCTATGGAGGCTGCAAATGTTGATATTTTGTATGTGATAGCCGATTCTAATTTATGCACTACCTCGTGTAAAGCCGACTCTGTTGATCTGCCCTTTCTGTAGGCATGCTGTTGACGGTGTAGCGGTTTATCTTTTCGTGTCGATCTACTAATCTTTTCAACATTTTCAGAAGGAATGATGTTAGACTAATGGGCTTAAAAGATTTGGCGTGGGTGTAGTTATCTTTATCTGGTTTTGGTAAAAAGATCACTTTCGGTTCCCTCCACGCTTTGGGTATGTATTTAAAAGCTAAACAGGCTCTGTAGATTGGTAGTAAATGTTTGATTATCTGATGAGAGTGCCATTTTAGTACAGCTCTGCAGTGTCCGTTTCGACCGCGCGGCCATGGCTTTTTTTTTAAAGAACTATGCGATAATTTTGTAATAATTTGTAAAAGTTGATTTCCAAAACCATAAATTTGTCAAAGTTATGGTTAAAAAGTTATAAGGGTTTGAACGTGACCGCGCCATTGAAACGCGGAGAACCGCGCGGCCATGGAGATCTTTTAAAGTAAGCGTTGCACAGACCTGAAATTCAGGTAAATAACAGATTAAATTTGTAAAAAAAATGAAAAAATATAGAAAAAATCTAAAGTTTATATTCTATGAGCTGTAAGAATAAAACCCTATGCCCGCGCCATCGAAACGGTGACAAACACATTATCAGCGATATCTCGCTGAAAAGCATTGCCGACGTCTGAAGATTTTTGTAAAACCCAGATTTGAATTTGTCAGAATTTGTAAAAATAAGGTTTGTATTTTAGGAGCTATAAGACTAAAACCCCATGGCTGCGCCATCGAAACGGTAAAAAAACAAGTTATCACCGATATCTCGCTGAAAAAGCATCGTAGAGGTCTGAATTTTTTTGTAAAACCTCATAAGCTAAGTATGAACGTGCATTCTAAGTGCATTTACGAACACGTCAAAATGTTTGACAAAGGTTGCATTGCATGTTGTGTTCCAAATAATCTAGGCTGTAGGTACCTGGCTTCAGGCTGCGAATATTCCGCCGTGCATTGCCGTGTTTTATACTGTCAAACGCCTTTGTGTAGTCCACGAAAGCAAGCTATGGAGGATTTTGTAATTCTGTATGTACATACGATTGTGGAGACGGACGCCTTATAAATATGAGGAACTAGAGTTATGGACCTATGGTTGTTGGTATAGCAGTTGTCTCCTTTCTAATGTAGAAGAACATGTAGCGACCTACAAAAAAGCAACTTACTACAAAAAGTACTACAGCGCCATCTATGACACGGCGGAAGAACTAACATCAATTTTCTTACATCTCACATGCAAAGTTTACAACGACTTAAGAGTATATAGAAAAACCCGACTACAACTGTGGGGCAGTTGCCCGCCAGACATAACACCTGTCTGGCCAGAGGATCCTCCCTTTACCACGGGGGATGAGGAACTTTACACCCTGTTCCTCATACCCCTAAACTGGTGACCCCGAAATGGACGTCAGCGCAGCCTTCGAGCAACGTGACGTCATCATCATCAACATCACTTTCAAGCCTTCGAGCAGCGAGTCTCACAGCCAGCCAGCTTCAAAACGGGTATTCCTGACCACCAGCATGCAGCGGAAGCGCATTCCTGGCCAGCACCCTCAGCCTCTATTCAAGCGACCATGGCACAGCACACTGCACTTTCGGCCGGTCGAGAGCTTATACCTCCCGGTCGACACCTCTCTAGCTGTCTGCCACATCGCGGCACTGCACCACGTCCGACTCACTGGAGCAAACGCAGCGCCGGCCCCGACTCACTGGGGTCGCCTCACCACCGCAGACTGTTCCGACTCACCGTGAACAATGCGGAAACGAGCTTATAAAAAAAAAAAAAAAACTACAAGACCCATTCGACTATCGACCTCCGGTCTCCGGGGGGGAGTGATGTAGCGACCTACAAAAAAGCAACTTACTACAAAAAGTACTACAGCGCCATCTATGACACGGCGGCAGAACTAACATCAATTTCCTACATCTTACATGCAAAGTTTATAACGACTTAAGAGTATATAGAAAAACCCGACTACAACTGTGGGGCAGTTGCCCGCCAGACATAACACCTGTCTGGCCGGAGGATCCTCCCTTTACCACGGGGGATGAGGAACTTTACACCCTGTTCCTCATACCCCTAAACTGGTGACCCCGAAATGGACGTCAGCGCAGCCTTCGAGCAACGTGACGTCATCATCATCAACATCACTTCCTCAAGCCTTCGAGCAGCGAGTCTCACAGCCAGCCAGCTTCAAAACGGGTATTCCTGACCACCAGCATGCAGCGGAAGCGCATTCCTGGCCAGCACCCTCAGCCTCTATTCAAGCGACCATGGCACAGCACACTGCACTTTCGGCCGGTCGAGAGCTTATACCTCCCGGTCGACACCTCTCTAGCTGTCTGCCACATCGCGGCACTGCACCACGTCCGACTCACTGGAGCAAACGCAGCGCCGGCCCCGACTCACTGGGGTCGCCTCACCACCGCAGACTGTTCCGACTCACCGTGAACAATGCGGAAACGAGCTTATAAAAAAAAAAAAACTACAAGACCCATTCGACTATCGACCTCCGGTCTCCGGGGGGGAGTGATGTAGCGACCTACAAAAAAGCAACTTACTACAAAAAGTACTACAGCGCCATCTATGACACGGCGGCAGAACTAACATCAATTTCCTACATCTTACATGCAAAGTTTATAACGACTTAAGAGTATATAGAAAAACCCGACTACAACTGTGGGGCAGTTGCCCGCCAGACATAACACCTGTCTGGCCGGAGGATCCTCCCTTTACCACGGGGGATGAGGAACTTTACACCCTGTTCCTCATACCCCTAAAAACACTATTTGAGCGGCGCACATCAGTGTTGGTAGTGTGCAGTAAGTTAGTAAGATGTGATCTTAATTTCACGCTATCAGTGGTCACATCTTTACCAGGGCTCTTATCATAGTGCATTGTGTTGAGGTATCCTGTACACTACTTACTTAAGTGCATAAATCTTTGGGTAGAAAGCGAGTTCTTGCCGATAAACCGGAACAACGTATTCAAACGTCGCCGCGCCGCCGCGCCGTCTGCAACTAAGCCATCTAGCTAGTACTTATTTCTAGTACGTACAGAAACATTTTTTTTTTTTGTCTTCGGTAAAAACGTTCAACGGTGTCCGAGTCCGGACCCTACTTAAGACTATTTGCCTTGCCCTGCACTAGAGCAACGATGATAAGTCAGGTGGATATTTGGAAAGGAGCAAAAGTACCTTTTAATATGAAAAATGCACATGTGTCCCATACGATGCCTTGCAGTGGTAAAATCCCATCTCAATTCTATTGTATGTGTAAGGCAGTGCCGGATTAAGCAAGCGCGGGGCCCGTAGCAAATTCTTTCAAAGAGCCCTTGATCTGCTATGGGTTCTTAAGTATAAAGTGGTAAATAAACAATTCAATACTCAATACGTTTATTTGCTATCTATAGGGTGATGATGGAATTACAGCCGAACTTCTGAAGGCGGGTGGAAAACCGGTCCTTAAGGCCCTCCAGAAGCTGTTTGATTCCGTCATACTCGTGGGTAAAACGCCACAGGCATCGTGTAGGGGTGTGGTGGTACTCTTCTTCACAAAGGGCGACAATGCCCGGTTGTTGTTTTCAACAGTCATCACGAATCGTCTCACGCGCAGGTTTGACGATTTTCAGCCTCCCGAACAAGCCGGATTCCGATAAGACTTTAGCACCGTAGACCACATACATACGCTGCGACAGGTTATACAGAAGACCGAAGTGTACAACCTGACTCTCTTTTTAGCGTTTGTGGACTACGAGAACAAACAACAAAAACGGCACCATGTCAGTCTAACTTCAGGACCAGACCTCGGAACCTATCCTTCTGCAGCGAGGTGTGAGGTCATATCTCTGAAATTGTTCACCGCTGCACTGGAAGATGTCTTCAAGGTTCTGGACTGGAGAAGGCTAGGCATCAACGTCAATGGCGAATACATCTCTCACCTTCGATTTGCCGACGATATAGTGGTCATGGCTGAGACCATGGAGGACCTCAGTACAATGCTCGATGACCTCAGTAGGGTCTTAAAATGAACGTGGACAAAACCAAAGTCATGTTGAAAGACCGGAGACTCTACACTCGAAGCAGTGGACGATTATGTCTGGGACAAACGGTCCAGTTGGGTAAGTCTATCTTCGAGAAAGAGGTAAATCGTCAAATCCGACTCGGCTGGGCAGCGTTATCTTCTCGTCCAACTTATCGCAGTGTCTTAAGACGAAAGTCTATGTTAAGTGTGTGTTGCCAATGATTGCAAACGGGACCGAAACGTGTTCGCTCACAATGGGCCTCATCAGAATGGGCAATGGAGAGGACTATGCTCGGAATTTCCTTGCGTGATCAAATCAGAAATGAGGACATCCGCAAGAGAACCAAGGTTACTGACGTAGCCCGAACAATTGCCAAACTTAAGTGGCAGTGGGCAGGGCACATTGCTCCGAAAAGTTCAAAAAAGTTCTGGAATGGCGACCGCAAACTGGAAGACGATGCGTTGGAAGGCCTCCCATTAAGTAAACCGATGACCTGGTGAAGGTTGCTGGGATCCGCTGGATGCGAGTCACGCAGTGCACGGGACCGGTCAATGTGGCGACACTTGGTCCCGGGAGGCTTATGTCCAGCAGTCTTTCGGCTGAAATGATGATGATGATGATTATCAGGCCCACTGAAATTCTACACGTTTATACAAGCAACTTTTTGTAGAACTTGTGCATTTACCGTATGAATTCGGTGATTTATTTACACCTAGGAAATAGTCGGGTAGGTACCGAGTGTCTGACGTGGATTGTCTTATTAGGAAAAGTTGTAACGTTCCACGTTTTTGTGACATCAAAAAAATTCAACATACCACATTTTAATAATTTTCTTTAAAAAATTACGCTCAGGCAGAGATGAGTGGGTTTAAATATGCGGGGCCCCCTTTCGCGCGGGGCCCGTAGCAAATGCTACTCTTGCTACGTGGTTAATCCGGCACTGGTGTAAGGTTCAGTTTAGATAGAACGGAAAAATCCTCGCACCATTTTCTGACTGCATTGAAAATAGAACCGTCTTACCATTCCTAAAATTTGTATCATTTGCTCTCGTCACATAAAAGGTACACATATATTTGGAGTAAGAAAGTTTGATATATAAAAACAAGTATTAATAAAACAAGTAGTGTTAAGTAATTTAATCAAAAACAGGGAGGAAATTCACACATAGGTAATTGTAGCAGGCAATTAACAACTAGTGTACGCGTTATTCCGCGCAGAGGATGCGCGCTCGCAAGTAGTCATTATTCCTGAGAGATTCACAACGAACACAATTCTGTAACGAGTTTTTAACGACCGCCATCGGATTTCCCTATTATCGAAATAAAGCTCTAATATGATAGAGCGGTTCCTAGATACATCTTCGTGGATAATTATTGGTTTATTAACATTTGGTTTAGTATTTCTTTACAATACTTTCAGTGTTACAGCAATTATGAAATGGATGCAATGGTTTCGAAATAGAGATAAGGCTCTATTAAGTTATACAGAGGTAAGTTCTTTTTTTCATTTAATTTACAAGACAAGACAAGACAAGACATTTATTTGTGGAAACATGAGTATACATACAAGGTATGCAGGTTGCATGTTGGTTGCATTTATTTAGAGTAGTTATTTATTTGTATTATTCTCTTAGAAACACTTCTGGTGAATCTGGCCAGTTCGTCATTCCTGAATCGATACTGCAGGATATAACGAATGTTTTGGATCTTACTGAAATTTTTAGAAAGTACTTATCTAAGGCCGGTATGTATTGATACTTGGTCCTCTCTGTGTAAACGGTCAAAATAAAACTAGTAGTGTCGAGGGCTATTCATGGCTTCAGGCTGAAGTTTTCAGGGACTGTGCGTGTGGATAGAGTATTTTCAGTTAGTGTTGGTTTTATTTTGACTCATTTTCAGGTTATAGTTGAAGTTATTTCGGATTGCGTTCTTTGGTACAGTAATTTTGTTTTTTTGGGGAACTCAAGAGTATACGTATTTACATGCAATAATATGTAAGTAATTATATCTACTAAAATTTATGTACGTATATTTGCGCTTCAAAGACGCAAGATGACACCGCCGTTTAGATGACACTACATTATTGATTGACCTATTAGGAATAGGTCATAACAACAAAATAATAATGTCTGAGGTTATTCCAATCTCTTGCTCCTTATCACCGTATTTACAAGAATTAAGATCAAAGATTCGTCTATCTATAGCAATGATGGCCTCAAAGGCTTACGTAAATGCTAATTTAGTATAATTAACGCATTCACCGTCGATAAAGTAAATTAATTGATGAGGTCACTCGAAAGAGCACAAAACGTAAATTGCTCTGAATTTGTCGGATGAGCGGTATCGTATGATAATACCTGCTATTGTAGTCTCTACTATTGCGACAACAGCATTCTCTATGTAGCTAGTTTTATTTTAAAAGGAGTTTTAATAGATTAATTATAAGTAAGTCTGGGATGTTTTGAGAACAAAAGGCTAGCACCTGTATCTGCCGACCTATTTATATTCAAGTATGCCCCATACATTTATGTAATCGAAGTCCAAAAATCTGTGGAACGCATGAAATTCTTCGCGGTATTTAGGTACCGCACCGCACCGGGTCGCCCTTTCGTATTTCATTCCCGCAGTCCCGGCGGGGGGCGTGTGCCCAAATGTCGGGAGTGTTTGGGATAGTATCCTGGAGAGGCGAGCTGGCTGAGCCCTGAGCCGTAGTCAGCAGGCGCGCGCCCGCTCGTCCGCACGCATGCGTACGCTCCCGTATCCTGTTGCACACATTACGTAGTCCCAGTACCTTGACTACCGCGAATATGTTTACGCTATGTTAGATAACGAAAGCTTATTCATCGATGTCGTTGCCCTGCAATAAATTCAATTAGCTAAAGTAAATATGAATGGACCAACTGTGTATGTCCATTGTCCATTATAAACCAATTGTGGCTGTGAAAATTAAACCGTAATTGAAATGATCTGGTAAGGTCAGCAGTGCAATACGATTTGCAAGATCAGAAGCATGCCCTGGAGCTGCCCGTGGTCGCGAGACCGCCAGCAACCACTAGCGGTCAGCCCGCCGATGCATTTGTTGTTGCAGGTTTGTTTGTCTTATAATCACTTTCTAACTTATAAAATTCTCTTTCAATGAGGTTGAGTATAACCCATGAGCCTAACTTTGTTGGGGTCAAACAAATTTTCTAACACTCAAAAAGCCGCTCTCCCATAGAAAGTGGAATTGAAACCTCTCTATGTATATCGAGTTACTTAGCAATAGCATGTAGTGTCGCACGCTCTATATTTTTATTAGAAGAATTTGAAGATAGTGTAGTCAATGAACTCATTAAGAAATTCATAAGTGACAGCTTGATGCCTGCTTGCTTAACCGATTGGAAAGTTATAGTAGGACAACCCTAGCATGATAATGGTAGGAGCCTGGGAGACGTTATCCCGGGAATGTTTTAATGGATTTAAAGTGCTGCGTGTTAATATCAATGCCCATAAAATGAAGAGATGGAGCCCAAGCATGACGGGCCTACTTAACTTTTCATGCTTTTATCATCACAGAAAACTTTTCTGTGATGATAAAAGCATATTTAAACCGTTTTATGTTGTTCTTCTTTTCCTAATTATGAGAGCTGTTAAAGTTTATATTTAAAACCTATTTAAAAGCAACGTTGGTCAATGGAAACTCAATACAAAGCTAGTCTTTTTTAAAACTTAAATATATTAACAGAGGTACGTGAATACAATAATAGAAGCGTTACCCATGAAAGAAGTCAGAATGACGGAAGTGCCAAAAAAAGTTAACTTTACTAGTAATGTATTCACTATTGCTTACCTGGCTTACCTGTATATTTCTACGTGATTAAAATTTTGTATTTGACTTGTCAACTTTATTAAAGGTATTACATGATTTTTGGCGGACCTGGTTAGTTACGAATAAATACCTGAAAGAAACTTGATTTGAATTGTGCAAAGCTGTTGTTTTGATTTGGCAATGATATAGCAGTGTTATACACATCACTATCACATAGGTAAGTAGACTATCCTCAGATGTGAGAAGTATCTAAGATTGCTACTGAACTAGTGATGAGGTTCAGGAGTGCAATCAGCTGGGCCCGCGCCTCAGGCCTCAGTAACAAGTTGCTTGTGCCCGCGGCTGCTCGTATGTGCAGCCATCGGATTATCTCACACCAACGTGGATTTATTTACCATTCTTTTTTTAAAGTGACATTTAAGAAAAAAATTATAGACAAATTATTCTATAGATAGTCTTCTAGAAATTTGTGCAATGTGAAATGTGATTATAGTTAGTTATTTTGGAAATTATGACACTGAACATTTTTAGTTTTTAAAATGACTATGTAAAATGCCTTGGAACTGTCTGTGGGGATACCAGGCACCTGCACCCGCTTGCAGAGTCAGTGGACCGCTTCATTTACTGTTGCAGGTACTTGACTCATACTTGATACCTTCATTGTTATTCCGGATTTTTTATATATTTTGTAGATAATAGAAGAAAACAGGTTTTCAGTTATCTTTATTACTATGTTAACTGCGTGTGCTTAAATACTATGTTTTACTTATGTATAGATAAAGTAGGTATAATCTAAGGTATCGACGTACTTGCATCTAATGGCTTGTAATTATTAGATCACTGTTTCTGATAGAACGCGTAATACATAGGTAACTGCTACGATTCTTGAAAATGATTACTATGGGTTACGTTTATACCGGCTTATTAAATAATCTTAAAAAAAAAATATCACGAAATGAAATCATTTTGCTGAAAAGTTTTGAGCTGATTGAACTTTTGAGTAGGTACATTTATCCAATATTAGGGAGCTTTTTAGAGAAAGTAGTTATGTTTTTATTTACATCTTCTCATTTCTTTAATAGATGTCGATTATTGTCGAGAACTTAGTTCAGCTTCATTTGTATAAATGACTTTTTTATTTACCAACATTAGCGTGGGACTTCTTTTGAGTTGTGTGAGAGAAATGTTTGATGTTCAATTTAGTTAAGTTGTTAACAGTGTAACGAAGCTTTTAAGGATTTTATGAGGTATAGGATAAAACCTGAAAGTTTATTTATTTTAGTCATTTTCTTGTGTTTTTACTTGTCGTTAATTATATAGTAAGTTAGTTTGGACTTATGCACATCGCAATAAGTTTGCTAATTATCTACTAAAATATCTAAGTATATTCTTTTGTAAATTATTCCGCAGATGTTATATTTACTCAAATCTTATATGTAACACCGTACTTGTAAATCCTTAGACAATTTTCTAAATACGTTGAGGAAAACAAAGAAAGTTTATGCTAATTTTCACACTGTATGCAAGCAACGTAAAGGTATTCACATAATGAAAAGTCCCTTTATTTATTTGGTTTCGTTTTTGGATACTGTTAAAATACGTTCGAAAAACCTTTGTTAGAATACAAAGACAGTGTTCAATGAGTTTTTATTTCTTTTACTTTCCGAATACAATAGGAATCGTTTGTTTGTCTGACCCACTAAAGTAACTTTCAACGTTGTGTATACCTAATTGTCCTCCAATAGATAAGCTTCCATTACGTTTCGCAAGAATTTTATTTTCCATAAAAATAAGTTGGTACCTACAGCTGTTTAAAACAACTATTGATTTATAGACAGATCTCATTTAAAAATTAATGAAAAGTTTCGATCGATTAGAATATAAAGCCAGAAACTATTAACGGTAAACCAGTTATTAATCATCGATCAAACATGAACTCATTTCTAATAAAAGTATATTAATATGATTGTTGTCAGTCCACGCGAAACTAGCGCGATTTATTATCCTTCGTGATTAACATACGGCGCAGGTTACAAAGAATCGATATGTATACTATAATAATTTTATTGTTGTGACATCGTTTCATTAGGTTACCTTGGCAGGTAGTAGAGGTAACGGTAGAATGCTAATGCGCTGAGTTCGTAACATTGTCGCATGAACTCGCATGCTCGGGCTAGCTTCCCGAAGGTTGCGCAACCGCGGGTCTGCCGCCCACGGGCCGGCGCCGGCGACAACGCCGTCACCGGCCGCGAGCCGGCTCCAAGCAAATATCTCCAGACAAGTTCATTGTCGACCAATTCGAATAAATTATGCTTAAAATATCTTACTACACTGAGCAAAGACACTCGAGAAAGTTAACCGAGGTATGATAATAATGTTACTTATATTAAATATCTCTGTAACCAATTTAAACGAAAATATTTATCCAATAACAATGTGTGAGCGCGATGTAGATAGCATTTTAACGATTGTACGGATTGATATCAAGAAGCTTAGTAAATTGTATTACACATTGCGTGTTTGCTTCGTTTATATGATTGTAATTTTGAAGGCAGCTGCAGTGCATCGGATAGACGGATGCATGGGTCGAAAAAGGAACCGCTTGTGTGGAATATTCAATCTATCTAACGTTTATAAGTTAATTAGGAGCATGTGGGGCTGCGTTCGCGCATCCCAATGGACAATAAAGCCTTTCAGTGGGCGGTGCCTTTGAACTCATACGTTATTAGTCCGATTATGTACTTATCAGTTCCTATTGTATGGTGTGTGTATAAAGTAAGATCGAAGTTCCCTCGCGTTCTGTGAGCACACACAGCGTTCTGCGGAACTAATTCTAATATTATCCTATCGTAACACATTAAATAATAAAGACTTTACTCAATAAGAGCATTATTTTGGATGAAGAGCCTTTCTTTACTCGGACAGTTACCTAAGTAAGTAAAATTCTAGACACAGAATAAATAATGTCGTAGCAGCGTAGGCGCGTCTACGAAAAGCTCTACGCAATATTTTTTCTGCAAACTTTTATAATTACCTACAAGTTACTACTACGCGACACGGCGTAGCATTCGTTCGTAGCGGTTGTCTTTAACCCCTGGGAGAGTTTTTTTTGAAAATCAAACACCTACATTATTTTCATCTTAACTTGAGATACCGTTGTACACTTTACATTACTTTACTTTCAAATATTTGATAAAGCTGCTTATAGTATATAGGTAAAATTATAATCTCTTTCCTTTGGCTTTAAAACTTCTGTTAAATTGGTACGGAATGTACCACTCACATTAAAAGTATTTACATACCTATTGGTTTCTTTGGAACACGAATCCAGTCTGCAAAAATAACCACCCTCTGTCTGAAGGAACGAAAACGTTGTTACAAATTTAGTTGAAAAACCGTGGCGAGCATTTCTGTCGGTGTCGTACTGTTGCCCTGTTGCTCTGTTGCTCGTGCTCGGTCAATGCTCGTGTCTCGTTCACGCTTCCGTAATCTGTTTGACTTTGATGCTGTCACGGTATATTTTGCGATCTTTTTTATCAGAATGACGCAAAGTTTTTCCGCTGTATGCTCAATTTCAACGCATTCCGGGGGAGAGTTGACCGATTAACAAAACAGTCTTGCGCCATCATATTATTTATAATACTTAGAGAAAACTCACAATCAAGACAAGTTATCTTCCTTACGTACTTTAAACATCAGAAAGAGAAATTCAAATTATTTGTAAAGGATGTAATGTAGTTATCATTATTGTAGCTAGAAACAATAATTGTTTATTTAAATGGTAGCCCGTGCGTATCAGCTTATAAATTAACGCCAATGACAGGCGGCAAGCGGTGTCAAAAGGCGAGTCCACCGCTAAGGGTATAAGTGCCTATAGGCTATGATTTACGACACATTCCTGCGCAGAGCGCGACGAAGATCCGTCACTGCGACTGCGCACACCGATGGGAACAAGATTACTTCTCACAGACACAGATTCGTCTGGTGTGTGGTGACAGACAAAGCTCTTTGTGCCATCATTGTCCGGAGCACTCAAGAGACGTCTGGCTTAGCTGCGCGCGTTTAAATCGCGGATTAGTCATCACCCGTATCGTATGAAACAAATTAGTTTATCTTTAAGCAAACAGCCAATGAATAAATAAGTAAAAACTTCGATATTTATTACGATCTCTCCTTTCATTGTTATCAAGGTACTGTATTCGTTTCACATCTGTGCAAACTAAGCGAAGTCTCATGTACTTATTACAGTTTACAAGCAGGTATTGCTGATACTTAGCTTACGTTATTTTACGTGCATGCACTTATATAGAACTTCCCGGATCTCGCCGGCAGAAATGAACCAGACAATAGAAGTTTACTTATTAGGATATGTAAGTAGGTAGGTTCTACATTTAGAAGCGTCTGTAATGTTTCATGAAAGTTATTCTCAGTTATGAATTGTTGAAACCTGGTCTCGAATTCATTCGCGGTATGGCGCGAGCTCAAAAATGTTTTCATATTTATATTCGTAATACCAGCGGATGTTACGCAAGTGCGTTGGGACTGCCCAACTAAAGCGCTTGACCGGAAGTGCGCTCCGGCGGGGCGCGGGATGCGGGAAGCGGGCTCTCGTTCACAGGTACTAAATGATGCCTCTAATGAACGGCACAGGAGCGGCACAGCATACGGCTCCGAACCTTATTATTGGTAATGCGCAATACATTAGCCACAATTAGTGCGGCAGTCGGCAGTAATTGCCGCAAGCTCCGGGCGCGTTTCGTAAAATACGTAGTACCTCTGGTACTGGTACTCTTTCTTAGGAAATCGTAGCTATGATGTAGGTATTTCAAATAAATTTATGGAATTTAAAGTGCGGGTCTCGATTTATTACACACGAATTAATAATAAATTCTCCTTAATGTCTAAGGTCTCCGCGTTACGCGACACTCGAGAACGCTAGGAATTTCCTTCGTATATCGTAAAACACTTTGGACACCTTAGAAAATTATTTTACACGTTTCGAATGCTAACATAGGAAACATAATATACGTAAGTAATAAAATTGTGAAAGGATTACAATAGCATGCGTAATTTAGAGTGGGTGTAGAGTTTCGTAGTTGGATCAAATATCGTTGCTGAAATTCAAATACTCGTTGAGAGCAAGGTCTCTGCAAAAAACATCACGGTCCGCGAAGCATGCTCGCCAGCTGTCAAGCAGACGTGTTCACGCGACGCGTCCGAGGGAAACCATTCAGTGCTAACATTACTACAGAAGTCTCACACATCGGCACATGTAACACCGACACATGCTCCTAACGAACCCGATACTAAAAGCAATTGTAAATTCTTACCCATGAATCAAAAACCATATGAAAGGAACTCATAAAATAAATTTTATTCCCTTATTGGTGCATACACAGAGTTTAAAAATAGTTGCGGGACCACCTGGTGCACTCTGCTCCCAACTTCGAGTGCAGTGAACGTGATTTATGGGTCTTTAAGCCACACAATGGAACCGCAAAAATAACCCTTGACTATTTTTCTAGAGAACAAATTGTCCCCGGTAGATATTCAAGTGGGTGACTGTTACTATAACCGGTACAAAGGCTTATTATACGCTTATCGATATTACCCCCATGACAATACCGAGGGGTAATAAATTAATTCGTTTAGACAACTAACTCAACAAATTATTTGCTATTGACTGGTTGCCTGATGGTTTTGGTCGATACAAGTATTGTATTGTAATTTGAATTTAAACAGGAATTGCGATCAACATTCTGATAGGTACTAGGTCTAAGAGGTTAATGTGTTATTGTTCATTTGTAAGTTATTCACGGCTGATCGGTGGCCAGTTATCCCAAATGACCGCATCGGTGCATGTGGTACTAAGGACTCGATGTTTTGGTCGATGAGACCGTTCTGTGTACGACGTGGGAGGTCCGATAATTTCTCTGGAATTCGAATTGACCGAAAAAGATATCATAAAAATGTGAAATACATTATTTCGGTAAACATCTCTCGATTAAGGAAACAATTATTGCATAAAGCTGTAAACCTACCTGATGCTGTTACATAAAAATCCTAAAGAAATAATCGCTTCACCTCAAATACTTTCACGTCTCTACCTTTTATTCTCTAGCCCAAAAATGTTAAGCTCAATAAATGATTAAAGGCAATTGTAAAAAGAAAACGAAGCTTAGATCCGGCTACACTGACACCATTGTCATGACCAATGTCGCAACGAATGAATTAGGTTTAAAAATCTAATTAAATAGAAATGAATAGGCACCAGTTTATTGAGTTGTAACTTGTAACCAACACAGTTTATTGCATGTGGTTTTTGAATAAAATGAAAGTAATAGATTATTCAACCACAATGATTGTTTCGCCGTTCAATTACAAGAATAGTTAGTATCAGTATTGTAATGGTTGCGTTGTTTAGCTCTGTTCGTGTTCGTGTCCGACGTCATCCCTTCGTCACGTCACTCCTTTCACTGTTGACGTGCTGACACCTCCAGCAATTAACATGTCACTGCGCAGCATTATCGTTAAGACTTTGAAGCGTTGAAGTAAATATTTTATTATATGCCTCAAGTCAACCGCGGTCTGCGATACAGTTTACACTCACAAGGCAATCTTTAATGATGATAGCTGTAATTTTAGTTTTGGTTGAGCGCGTGGTTACGACAATGTACAAATAAGGAGTCATATAGTTTCTGTTCTTAAAATGGTCTGATTGTTTAGACAATAAGTTCGTACCGAAAACTAATTGGGTTACGCTACGTCATCCTAGCAAGGTTTTCGCTTATTGAAGGTAGGTGCCTAGTTAGCATCGTGTTAGCTAAGTTATCAACGTTCGTTTGCGGAAAGAGTACTTCGACGCAGATATCTGAGGCTGTAAAGTGACATGAAATGCAAGTTTCCTGTAATCAAGGCGTTGCGCAAGTTCGCCTTAGTGTGAACTGTATTACTGTACCTATATGACGTCATATCGGAGTTTCAACACTGTACAAACAAAGCCGCAAGCCTCTGGCACACATTGTGTGCTCATTTCCAGGACAAACAGTGAATTATTTGGGAAATAAATTTACATAAGTACCTACTACATATTAACAGAGCGGGAGGTCTTCAATACAGAATTTGTTTATGACAGCATTTAATCTTGTGAAGCGTTCTCTCTATTGCCACAGATGATCGACTGATGATCTACAGTTAACTTTATTTAACCCGTATAAGCGAAGATTTAATTTAATTGAAGCCCCTCGTGATAAGTACTTTTCAACGAAGATAAATAGAATTTTGATTAACAATTTTAGGACTCGACCGAAATGTGGCTGAAGAAATTATAGAATTAGAGTTACTATTGCCTATTCAGATAGAAATAAAAGATTAAGTTACATTGTATGTTTAATTTAAATAAATTTAAATTGTTAGTGGCAAAACTCTTCCCACCAAGGATATTATGCTAGTGAAAGATTCCTAAAACCTATTTTAATAGGTTCGTACGTCAGAGGCGTGTGGTCTGACTGTGCGGCAGTTTCCGCATCATACAGAGCTGCGCGTGTATCTCACAGACACAAATATCACTTGTATTCGTAGTTCCTGCACCGACCGCCATACCTACCCACGACTCGGGTGGTCTCCCGGAATCCAACTAGTACCGAGATTTATCAATTTCCTTTTAGGTAATGAACTGTTGATCAGCAATCTTACGAATTTCGGGACTGTTAGACACGCTTTCGATTAACATTATCATTATTTTCTGTTCGTTTTCATGTTATGATCCAAATTCTATAGCAAATACTACAGTTTCATTATATATTTATAATAATGAAACTGTATTATTTTTATATCTGTATCTGTTATTATACATTAGTGAACAGCAGAGTTATCCGTGGTTATAAATAAAGAAATTATTAGCCTTACGAAACGTTGGTACTGCTGCTGATTTACGAGTGTAGTCCAGCGCATTCCATCTGAAATCGTGCGGTGTAACCGCAGACCCGTATTGGTTCCTACTGCATAATCAAATTACATTAATGGCCCGTTTGAGGACCCCTCTTAGGTCCAACTCGAACCCAGTCCCATGCGAGTGCAGAGTCAATAAGACGACATGATTTATTAGTAGGATTGTAGCAACGTTTAACATCATATGAACCACTTTCATGAGCATTAGCGTGATCTAGACTTTCTCTATCACACTTTATATGGAAGTAGTCGAGTGTGTTTGACAATCAATCATGAGAAAAGCAATATCTCAAACCTAAGTCGCCCACGTCTAAGATTTTTATCCATGTAAGAAAGCATTCATGATGATCTGCTTACTTTTCTTTGTAAAAAAACTAGATTCATCTAGGTAGATGTTATTCTTTACTGTAGAATCGATTAATATTTGGAAACATTTAGACATTAAAAAGACATTTAACCGGTAGAATCATAAAGCGGAAAGAATTAATGAAGCTATAAAAAGGTCCATATAACGTTATGCCCCAACTCTACTGCATTAAAATAATGAATGAAATGAAATACTAAAGATAATTTATTGTAGAGATGAATGAACTGATGGTATAGATGCCTAATGATGACCTAGTTTCTTTCCACTACTGTTTAAATAAATAAGATTATTCAGAATTGGCTGTTTCGTTATTTATGACAAAATAAACATCCACAAAGATACTATTTGAGCCACCCAGAATCTTTGCATGCATGATATTGCAGCTATCAACAACTGTATTATTTGCCAAGGAACGCGTGCATCGATAAAACGGGTTCAATAGTTTATCAATAATATGATTACAACTATTGTTTAATATCAAGTTAGTCATTCCAGAATGTTGAAAAGTTACGTAACAAAGTTTACCTTCGCCGTGAGCCATTACTTAGCCACCCCTGTGATAGGTGAGGGTCCGTCCCTTATATTAACCGTAACATACGGGAGTGGCCGCCCATCATCATCGCTCACTGGGGTGAAGAAGACAATATTAGTTTATAACCGGTCTGCTGCCTCATGCGATAATTTAAAATAGCGTAGCGCTATCTATGCCAGTCACGCAAGCTTTTGCTTTAATTATTAGTTTTTTAGGGACAATTAGGTTGAAAATTCAATAAAATCTATGATTTTTCTTTATAAAATGTTACAAAAAGATCCAAAAAGTGTTCTTAGCAGAGCGTGGTTTCGATCCACGGACCTCTGGGTTATGGGCCCAGCACGCTTCCACTGCGCCACTCTGCTCTTGTCAGACGTGGCGAAATTACCGAGTACATGCTCGGTGCCGTTACGTAGTAAAACATGGTTAACATTCTAGTGCAGTGTTGGCTAAATACGACGGTAAACAATTTTAGCACAGATTATACTAATTAGGCATACAGTTGACATTGATTTATATGACAATGCCAATTAATTGGCAATTGTTCACCTTGAGTTTATTAACAATGCAATTTTATATGAACGTAGAATACTAATACGGATGCAAATCTAGAAACCAGACGTTGTCTTGTCATGATTGATTCGTAAAGCTAAATCTAAAATCAAACGAAGCATTTTTTGGGCTATTAAATTTATTTGTATCACTACAATACAATACAAAGGAATTCTATCCGTAACGCCGTACAAATGTTTCAAAGGGTCCGTGCTTCTTTAATTGGTGTACTCGTAATTAATTAAAGTCAGTGACCGAGTACCGAGTTGCGGCCGCCTATTGTTAAAACGTTTAAAGTTATAGTTCAAATCGTTGTACTACGATCTGTTTCCTTGAAACACATTGGCGATGAAATTACCTCGGCAATATGGAAACATGTCGTGTTGGTATTTATTACCTTTTTATCAGCATCGCAGAACACGCGGACCAATAGCTATAGGTTATAATAAAGATAAGGCATACACTAGGTTATAAAAATAAAGGTTGCACATTAATGACATTTAAAGTAGGTGTTATGCAAGTACTTGTTTATCGGAGTCGAAGAGATAATTTTAGTGAATTGCAATTTATTTTGGAGATGAATTTTCTATATTGTTCGATTCAGTAGGCATGGCATATGGTAGGTTGGAAGAAAGAAACATTTTATGTAGGATTTTTAACATTTTAACACGATTTTTTCACATTACTTATTAAATTAAGACCTCTTGCCTTTGTGAAAAAGATAAAATGAAGATTTATTACAGCAGGTAGGTAATATTTATTGAATGGGTGGGAAGAAAAGAATTAAATTATGTTTTTTATTGCTTTTTTTTTTTTTGAGTGTCTCGTTCTTATGTTTCTCCAAATCCAAGTCTCTAAGGTGAGCTGCTATTTGTACTTATACTTACCTAAAACTAGATTCCATGAAAGAAGGAACTCAGATCCGTTCATTTTTGCTATTTTGCTCTAAAATGCAACATCATCATGTCAATATTTATTGATGGTTTTAACTTCCCAAAGCCATTAGATTTGCGTTCTATATTGACATTCGATGACGTCATTTTCCGGTTTAACAATTTAATGAGTTTCTAATCGATTGAACGCATACAGTATTTTGTTCACGAACTTGGAATTAATGTACATAAGTAAGTAACCAGAAACAGTATGTTAATGTGAGTGACAGTGGAGCCGATGCCAAGTGCCGGCCATCGGGCACAGAGGGGCACTGGCGGGCATTGGCGGGCATTGGCGGGCACTAGCGGGCACTGCCGGGTTGCCGCGGGCTGTTCAGTGTTCAGTGCGTGAGACAATTTTGTATGGCTCATAACGCCTTGATATTAAACGGATGTCACGTACAAAGGCCTTGAGAAAGCACCGCTCGTTGTAACAGATGGCAGATGGCTGCCTGCCCGAATACTTATTATTGAAATTCAACGAATAATTTCAGCAAAGTTAGCAATGCTTCCGCTTTATTCATTCACCTCCAAATACATACCGATAAATAGTCCACTTTAGTGCTTTAATTTGACAAGAATGTTAGCACGTGCGCAGCTTACGAAAGTTTCGCTGGAGCAAACAGATAACCATGAAATTGGAACATCGTCGTTGTATTTTATGCAGCAATAACTTTGTTATCAGCACTACCTTAACTTTTATCTGATATGAAAGAACAGTCTCCTTTAATCCATGCTTTTAGTTTGTTACCCTACTTATCTAAAATGTACTTAGGTAAACACAATGTTTAAAAGTACCTACAGTACGTCGATTGAATAAATATAAATTAAATTGCACAAATAGTCATGGTTCCTCTCGTAGCACCGAATCTGAGCATTCCATCGATGCAATAATTCTTGTTCATAATCTTCAATGAACAGTTAATGCTTAATGAGGTATGCCGCATTTGTATCAAAGATAACAGTAACAAAACAAGCTCGTTTAACCTGTCTTTAATCAAGTAGCATTCATATCTAATGTGAATTCGGATCTTAAAAAAAGAATGCAGTCATTTTGTTTGGTTTGGCGTTATCGGCGTACACGCAGTTGTAATTCATTACAAAACAATGGAGTTTAATATCAAAGGGCAGGGCGATCAGTTGATTTATCATTCCGACACCGAGCCCTTTGTTTTCTTCCACGCAGCACGGCGGCTTCAATCACATGTCGCGGTCAAAAGTTCGCCGCCATCCAGAAAGAATATTAATTTTTGTTTCATTGACCGAGTGTCACAGTTCGTGTTCAGTGAAAAGGACCTACTTACTTACTAATGCTTTCTACTCGTCTTTTAGAAAGTATTTCTACAAAAGGTGTCCTTCGCGTTAATCTTTCACTAAACTGACACACTTCAAAACATCGCAAAATTGTACGGTATATCTCCAGAGAAGCAAACATTTGACTCAGAAAAGCAAAAGCTGCATCGGAAGACAATATCGGCATCGTTGCGGGGATTATAAAGGATCTCGGCCATTCTACCCCAACCACATTTTTTATTTATCTTTTTAATACAAAAGGCGTAGGCTTAGATTGCTACAAGTTCGTCGGAAGAAATAACTCAAACCCCAGAGAGGTCAAAAAAATGTTTGTTGTTACAAGTTTGGAACAGGAAACAAAAAGTGTCATCATGGTGTTACTTCAATGTATCAGCATTGCGGCATTTTTATATAGATTGTCTGGTTGTAAAAACAAATGGCAGTGTAATATTAATGTTATTTTGTTTTGTTTTGCGTGGAGGGTGCCTGCTACCGTGTGCGGGGGCCGAGTCGGGCACGCCATCGGCACCGCCGCACCGGGCCCCAGCTATTACCTCGGGGATATTGCGAATTACTCTTTGATGGAGACATTTCCGAGAATTAGGGTCCTCTTTGGTTCAACACACGTACATTGTAACTCAACGTTTACTAGGATAATCTAGTCGAAATGTAACACCGCAACGTTTCGACTGAGCTGCCGATACTTGCTTGTTATTTACTGCAGCCCATGCAGAGCTTACCTCTATCTTATTTATTACTAGAGCAAGTTTCCATTCGAGATACCTACATTTCTGTTCGAAAGCTATCGTAAAATAGAGATATCATTTGTCTCTCTAGGTGGGTCGCTCTTTGAATGTACAATGTTATGTCCAGCTGTTCAATGAAATTTGATTCAGTTAGTTAATGGGGCGCGTGTAATAGGTGCATTGTGAGATTCGTGTCAATCTGTTCAGCTACCGCCTGCACCTTTTTTGAGAATTGTTTTTTTTTATGCGTTTCTCTTGGCAAGGGTGGCGCGGGCGCCGAGCAGCGTGCGCGCGCTTGCGACGGCTGGGACGCAGTTGCTGCGATTTTAAGCAGGTGATTTAGTCGCACGTGTCTGCCGATACATCTTTGAATGCGTGGAAGTATCTTTATTTGCACGTGAGTCCGTAGAGGTAGGATGTAACAAGAGATTTGTAAAAGCTCATTCAAGGAGAGCTTTTGTGGATTCCGAATGCAAACTTTTGTGTGTTAGACAATATATCATCCCGAGTTAAAATCTTTACACAGTTAATATTATACTGTATAAAATTATTACAATGAACGTACTTAATCAAACTAGCCTACAAATACTACCGGTATAGTAGCGAGCATTAAAAGCTCTCTAGAGTGGCTTGCTCGCGGCTCAGCCCGATAACACAAAGGAGTGATTTATTTCAAACTCCGATTTCAAGTACATCGTCCATGTATCATGTGCGCTGCAAATGTGGCGCCTGGAGCGTCGGGGCGTCGCGGCGTCGGGCGGCGTCTGCGCAGGGACGTGACGTCATCAGCTCCAGAACGCTCTGACCCCATACAAAGAACAACGTAGAAAATACTTGCGAACATAATCTGGCATATTAATTGGAAGGAATTTTCTTGATCTTTCCCATAAATCTTGAGATTTATCCCGCATTAGTAGGAAGTTAAGAACTCTCATAAACTGTTCGCCAACGAGTAATTAACTTTTTGGTAAAATAAAAGAAAATCAAGATTTTTGTATAAACCCACTTATGGATAACAGCGACCATGACTCAACCAAAATAACCGATTTCCTTTCCTCGCAACAAATACATAATATATAACTAGACAAACGGAGATCTGATTTACAGCTGCCAGTTACAATTTGCTAACGAGTGTAAAACATGTCAGGGCTTTAGATAAAGATCATGGCCCAGGCGTATTATTGAATGCAAATTGCAAACACAAACGACAAGTATCGTATTGGAGATAGATTGAATAGAAACTAATTATTTACTCACGCATTGTCCTGTCAGCGACAGCGGTCCGTGTTGGTTTTGTAAATAGAGAAAATCCCTTTACTTTGGTTTGAATTGACTTGCCTAGAATCATAAATAAAACGGTAGGAAAGCTATGAAAGCGGGGTCTACAATCGAGTACAATCTACGTGTTTATTAGGAGTTGAGGTTAGTTAACTGTAAGAGAATAATAGGGGTTCATGATAACAAGGAACAAAAGTATACGTCGCGTATCTGTAAGGTTGAATGGGCTCGCGATCCTCTCATCCATTGTCCGTGGGCTAACGAAGGGCGAGCCCGGGCAATGGGCGCGCTGGGCAGGTAAGGGCTGGCCGGCGACCCGGTAAGGGCCGGTCCGTCGTAAATACCCGCCGGCATGCATCCTGGCAGCTCGCACTATCAACAAAAGCCCTTCATTTCACGCGCTAGTGTTAAACGTTTTCTAGTCTCGTTGTTCGCTTGAAGCTATTTGTTCTTGTTAGTCCATGGGAAAATATTGCCTTTTCTAAACAACGACTGCTGGGACAAAGACATCTATGTAATGGCACGTTTCGAAGGAGCTAGATATTTGTAGGTACCGATAATCATCATATCTTCCTGACCTTGTCCCGTGTTATTTGAGGTCGGTGCAACACGTTTTTTTCTTCCATTCTCCCCTGTCACACGTGACGCTATCATTTACTCCTTTTTCATTCATATCATTCCTCACACAGTCCATCCATCTTTTCTTTGGTCTTCCTCTCCTTCTCCATCTATCAACATTTATATTCATCACTAAAAGTCACATGACTGTGTTCCATCCTTCCTTATCACATATGACCAAGACATACGACTCCCTTTCATCTTTTCTGTAACAGGCGCCTCTTTCTTTCGTAGGTAGCGATATTAATATTTAAATATTATGTTGTCCACAGAAGGAGGGGGTGGGTCAAGCTCACGCTTTTCGTAGCAAGTCGTTCAGGAAGCCACGACCATGTCACTGGTGTCATCAGCCGGTGCACAACACAGGATCCTGCTGCAGAGGTAGCTATGACTAATATCTTTACTTTAGCAAAACAAGTTCCACATGCACTCGAAATATTCGAAAGTTTTTATCTTGACCGATTTGTCTATTCGCAGAAACTTGACTTGCAATTCTAAAAATCGACAGGCTTGACATTCAAAGGTCATTGACGACCTGCGTGCTGACGACAGAATCAGTGCTTCAAATCCGTACACCTAGGTACTTATTGGAGCCAAAATGTCACGCTCAAAATTCAATTGCTTGTCGAAGTTTGAACTATGGGATTTGTGAAATGTTAGGTGTTTGTTATAGCTGCAAATATCACGGATAACGATCCAAGCGTAGAATTTTTGCGAAACGATTTTGCATACGGAATGTTTGTTCTATTCAAGGTTGAAGCACAATCGACAATTACTGTATATCTTTAAAGGCATGACGTTTCCATTTTGCTTTTCAGAATATTTTTATAATTTCCTTGAAAAGGGATCTGCTAGAAGTGGTTTTTCATACGAGGATATACTAACATACTTTACCCACCAAATATGACAAATTAAAAAAATATGTGTTTATTTGAGCATCATGAAAATTATACCACGGAAAGAGGAGTTTATCCAATTTCCATCCAATTTAGAAACGAAACGTATCCGACCGAAAAGTTAGCTGTAACAGCTGTTGCAGGAAAAATTAACCATTGTTTTTGTAGCAATACAGACGAAGTTTAAATTACAAAATACATGCATAGGTTTTTGAATATTTAATTCCGCAAATAGTTTCTTCTTTTTAACCTTGAATTTAATGTAAATTTTGATGTTAATTCCTAAGATACAAAAAGTATTACAAAACATATGGTAATTATTCCTTGTTTGTTTCAGTGTGCAAATATGTCTGCCATACGGCGTGCGAGTCCAAGGTATGTTATAATAATTTTAATTATAGTGACATGCACGTTACATATTATGCGCCTGCGCTGGCTTAGCTGAAAACGGCGGACACAACGTGCATGCATTAGAATTATTTCTAGAATAAGTGTGATCGGTGCCAAGGCTCTACGGAATATAATAATCCACATACGCACGGACTCTACCTTCATTACATACTAAGTAGAGTCCCAACGTCTCCTTTACATATACTTACAAGTATAACAAAAAATAGCTTAATTTTTTTTCAGAACTTAATCCAACCTCTATTTAACTGGTACATTTCTACATCAGACATATTCGACACACAAAAATTTAAACTTACTTAAAAGTTACATTGTTTGAAATGTATGGTGGCGCCCTCTAGTAAAGTTAAGGAGATTCATCATTATGAGCACTGCGCATAGTCGCATGCGCAGGGCGATAATGTTCATTCGAAGATGAAATTTTGTAGTAATACCGAAAGATGGCGCTCTGCCAGAATATTGTACGTATTTTTTTTATTGATGTATTTTTAATGGTACGACTTAGGTGCTGATTATTTAATGTTTAAATTAGTAAGTAGTGTAGAACCAAAAAATATATTGACATTAATCCCCCCCACTGATTATAAGTTAAGTGTTTTTTAGGGTTCCGTAGCCGAATGGCAAAAAACGGAACCCTTATAGATTCGTCATGTCTGTCTGTCTGTCTGTCTGTCTGTCTGTCTGTCTGTCTGTCCGTCTGTATGTCACAGCCACTTTTTTCCGAAACTATAAGAGCTATACTTTTGAAACTTGGTAATTAGATGTATTCTGTGAACCGCATTAAGATTTTCACACAAAAATAGAAAAAAAACTATTAATTTTGGGGTTCCCCATACATAGAACTGAAAACCAAAATTTTTTTTTCATCTAACCCATTCGTGTGGGGTATCTATGGATAGGTCTTCAAAAATGATATTGAGGTTTCTAATATCATTTTTTTATAAACTGAATAGTTTGCGCTAGAGCCACTTCCAAAGTGGTAAAATGTGTGTCCCCCCCCCTCTAATTTCTAAAGTAAGAGGAGGAAAATTCTGAAAATATTTAAGTTTGTAGAACGTAAAAAAAACTATCAACGAAAATTGGTTTCAATAAGATATGATGTTTATTTTTTGAGATATGGGACTTTTTCATCAAACTGCAGCAGTAACTTTGTTTTTCATTAACATACTATGAAAAACCAATTTAGTTTTGCGGTTTAGTGGAAGTTTACAACTAATACTACTAACTAATGAATGACAGTTCAAAATATTGTTTGGGGCTATGGAACCCTGTGTGCGAGTAAGACTCGCACTTGGCCGGTTTTTTTATTTAATTCAATTGATTGCTTTAAGAATTCGAGCAATCTCGCTTGGTGATATCATTGATGTTCGTGACCCGTCGTCCGTTGCTGGGCATACCGAGGGCTTATCCAAGCTTACTTACTTATTCATATGCTAGATAATAGTCCGGTTTGTTTCTCCGCCTGTCCAAGTTTAGCGAGCAATGAGCATTTGATGGCAATCAGCTGGTCGTCGCCGGTCACGCTTCCATTGTTCTGTGTCTCACCGAAATTGCCGCTCAGCACACAATGTACCAACACCGTTATAATAACGTGATGTAAGGAAATGTCAATATGTAACGAGGGACCTGAGGTAATTGGTAAAGTAAATATTTTACCAAGTTGCCTACTATCGGTTTAATTGGATCGCGCCAATTGATTCAGTTTGACCTGTAGATAATAAGTATGAGAAAGAGAACCTAATCCAAATTACCGACTAATAAGGTTAAATCCTATTTGATTATGTACTGTGTAATTTGATAAATTTCTGTTCGTAGGTGATAGAATTTATAAGACATCTTATTATCATGTACCTATCAATAATCAATTACTAAGTCTTTCTTTTTCTACCGGGAGAGCGATCAGGAGTTTTTATTTCAATCTAAAAATTTCCAGTCCTTGAAATCAATCCTTCAGTAGATAGGTTCTACCCGTACCACTGAGTGTCTTAGTCGTATGTCCAGCTGTTCCTAAACTCCAGCTCCGTTCACTCCGTACATGCAGAAATTGCTTTTGGCAGAAGTGCACAAAACATTTAAACTTTAAAGCCTTGTTTGTTTTTGTTTTGAAATTCTCTTGTTGTTTGTTCTTGACAACAACTGGTACGCCATTGAACAAGACTGCATTCAGACGCTTCAAGAATAACAAACAGATACTAACTAAGTATTCCTCGTATTTTCTTGCTGTATTTCTGTTTCGTTTACTTCTATATGAAGATACAATTTCCGTTTAATCTGCCTCCGTAGCCGTTGAAGCGTCGTTTGGACCCGAAACTTGTAATTACATGCCTTCCCTCGGTGTGTCTGCTAAAATTAAACATTAATTACAATATAATGTGCACGTTTATTAGTTTCTTTCATTACGTTACATTTAATGAGTCGTTTTCGGTTGGTGTCGACTCTCGCTGAATAATTCTGAATGCTGAAAATAAAACAATGAAATGTAATTATCTGAAATGTTTAATTGTCTGTATTTAAATAGTAGTTTGCTCTTTGTCGCGTTGTTTGGTACGTAGGTAGTCTGGTAGATAAAGTCGATTGTCTACATTTTTAGGCCGACTTTGCTTTGTCAATATTGAAAATCGTCTCGTAAAATAGAAAAACACTAGAACTTGTATTTTACTACGAGTAGGTAAAGTTGATCAGAATGGAAATGAGGTAATTTGCAATTGTTTGGTGCAACAACACAAACTACGGACACGAACATGCTGAAAACTAACTTGTAGCATTTACGGTTAAACGGTTTCGACTTGCTTAAACTAAAATAGCGTTATTTAGATCAGAAAACTGTTTATAGCGTGCTGAATTTTTTTGTAAAATAATGCTTACTGGACTTAAACCTAGGGAAGGTTAACTTTTAAGTTAGCGTTATTATGTACGAAAAAAGTTGTGAGTACGGTTAGCGTAATTTTAATCTCACTATTACTTAAATCCGATAAATATAACCTACCGTTTTCCCTAGATGGAGGATACCCAATGAGCTTTTCCCGTACCAAAAAAAATAAATAACTTTGTCATAAGTTAAAACAGTGTGTTACAGTAAGAGATCTAGTATCTATATAATAAAGCACCGTAGTGTAAACAAGGTACAGGCCGTATAGGTACCTGGGAAGGTATGCCACGACACTGGGTGAAGCCGAGGCCTCGAGGCATCTGTGCTCCGTGAATAGGAGACCTGTGATTATATCTTTACTTTGTCTCCCACGAGACAGGCAGCGTTACCTAAAGGCTAACGTCAGGCTGGGAAAGTCGACTCAGTATGTTTTAAATATTTGGTGTATCTAAGTTTGCACTGTCTTATTGGTTTAGTGGTAAAAAGTACGAATTTGGGGTCCTAGGTATACTGTTGTCGGGGCTTCCATAGGGAAATGCTCAGCAGTAACAGCTAGTCTAGATTTGCACGTAGTCGGGTTACTAGTCGTCCACTATTACAAGGAGTTAACTTGTGCTAGCTGTTGCTATATCTGGGGAAGTTAACACATCTTCGCGTTAGGGAAATACACGCATGTAGTTATGTAAATATTACTCACTTATATTTTATATTATAAAGCTTAATTTATAATCTGGTAAAACATGTAAGTAAACGATCCACACAGTAATCTTCTTTCAACAAATTATTTGTGAGCTACAAACGCATTACAAGGTTAAGATTAGGTATATTATTCTACACAATAAAATTTTCTTGCCTACATTATTGAAGAAAGAAAAACTACTTAGCCAACTATATTAAATCCTAATCGCTCAGTATAAGCTGTTGGAAGCAACTGTGTAAACTTTAACCGTAAGATATCGCAGAACGCTGGCACACGCTACTGATGCAATTTGTTTCACTTTAATTAAATAAAGGTTTGTTTTTTAGGGCTGTAGTAAGAAAAGTACTGTTGGTTGATAGTGTTAACTAATTATATTAGATGTAGCTTCTCTTCAACATCATCATCGATCTTACTTCTTTACCGTGTAGTGTGGTTAGTTTTGAAAAATCAAATCAAATCATTTATTGCATTTGACTTGCTTTACATGCCGATCGATGACAATACTTGTGCTACCAAATCACCGACTGCCGAGTACAGGCTACCTTCCTTTTGTTACATGCTGCCCTAGTCCATGCGAGTCTCATCCAGGTGATCCAGGCCTTACCCGCTGACCCTTCTAGAGATCATCTACATCTGGCAAATCTTGTCGACATCGGAAACTATTCAGTTACGGCTTCGTACATCTTGCTCAATGTTACTCACCATCACTCATATAATATGTCTTGTTTTGACATGAAAGAAGCCTCGCCGTGAGTGGGCCTTATGCTCATAAAGGGTAAAAGCACATCCTTTTGTGTATTCTCTCCTCAAATGTGACGAGTTTATGTCACACACATGTCGTGAATATAATATAAAAAATGAATAAAACATCTCGGAAATAAATCCTCAAGCAAACCGATACCGAATACCGATATTGAGAAGTTTTACTAGCCAAACTTCTCTATTAAAGAGAAGCATTTGGCTAGTTCTTTATACAAATCTAATAATTTACTTTAGTGCCAATAACTGTCTTTAAAAAATATATAAAAGGCACTAAAACAGGTCCGTGATCGTGACCACTCAATATCTGAGTAATAAGTTACGTCGCCTCCTTCTGCAAAGCAGTCATGCTAGCGAAGGAGGTGGCAGAACGTGAGAGGGAGAGAGTCTCACGACCCAGCCGCCGCGAGTGACGCCCCGGGTAGCAGGGCTGCGGGACTGTTCGAAAGAGATACTGTGGCCCTGGAACACAAAGGGCTAAGAAGGAACATGGATGGGTTTTAGTCAGTAGAAGTATGACACTCCCTTCCGCTCCGCCCAGAGCAGGAGGGGGGGGGAGGGTAATTTGATGATTTCCCAACCGTAAAAAAATAGATAGTAAGTTAATAATATAGCTTCACGCCTGCATGAAATCTCCGAAACGTTAGGCAGAGGTTTACCTAATATAGACCCATATTTCGCCAGTTATATTGAAGTCACATGTGAGGAAGCGTGCCTATTGCCATCAACCGGGCACAAATGCGGACTTCGTGACTGCTACTATGAAATTTGTTGGAAAACTCAATTACACTTTGCCCAACCGGGCAATTGAACCCAGGACCTCATTGCTCAGCAGTCTGCGCTTGCGGCCACTAGACCAACGAGGCAGTCTGTAACTGAGAATAATGTACTTACCTGAGTAGTGAGATTACTGGCATTCTGCGTAATAAAACATCCTGGGAATCCTGAACAATAAATTATCTAGTACTATACCATAGGGACCAGTAGCTGTCCGATCCGATTTTCTAAAGCATTCTTCCGCTCTCTTTGTAGTGCTCTAAAAGGGCTATAAAAATTAAAGTCATTTTTGTTAAACAACATGGGAACACATAATAAAATATATTCACAATTTTACACAATTTTTGAACGTAGATTCTCGCAGACTTTGTGAAAACAGAACCATATGTAATTTCAGTGTCGTTGTGAAGTCGGGCGTTTTCTCGTGGTATCGTAAATCTGCAATGCTAATGAAACGTGCCCGTGTACCGGTATCAATGGTTATTTATACACCTACCGGCACAATGTTGAGTTAAACCTTGAAATTGAATGAAGTTTCCTTAAACTTTAAGGTTTTATATAAAACTTGTTTCGAAAATCCTTATAGGATGTTGTTTTGTGAAGGTCATGATGTTAGACGATATGTTTGGTGAGTTTAACTGAAAATCTTGTCGTAATTTGAGGAAATATTGGGTTAAGTATAACTTATGTAATTAAATAAAAACCAGTCATTATTTTTGTTACTTTCTGGCTTCTCCTAAGATATATATTAAATTTACAAACTTTCTAATATGAATTATTTTCTTTAACTGTATATAACAACATAATCTAACTAACTAAATATAAACTAACTTAAAACCAACAGAACGCTTAGGCGACAAAATACTCCTACACATCGCTGTCATCCGGAAACGTGCCCCAAAGACTGGCAGCACTGCCACGTTGAATGGTAACACTAATTCTTTGCTCAAAAAAAGAGCCAGCCCTCTGGTTTCGCAAAGTGTCAACCAGTCGACGAGAAATTTCCATTACGCACTTTGGCCCTTTGACCCGAGCGTTTCGACCCCAAACGGCTCAAAACTGTAACTGCCATTTAGAGTTACAGTATTTACGCCTTTTGAGGCTCTCAGTAGCCTCAGCAGCATCTCCAGCACAGCCCACCGTGCTTGCAACATGAGATGGCGCCAGGATATCGACGCAGGTTGTGTCCCACACTAAAGGCCTACCCACCTTCCAAGGCATCAGCTTCATGCCGTCTGGTGTCTTCCTATCGTCACGTACCAAGCCGTTAGGTGCAAAAGAAAATTGGAAAAGATATTTGACAGTTGAAACTCGTAATTAAAGTTGAGGAGGCTTTTAATAGGAAAAAGGTTAAAAACACGTCAGTAGCCCGAATAGTGCTTGCACCAGTTTTTATTATATTCGTTTAACCATTTCGACTGATGCCATAAAATATACAATTATAAGAGCCATTTATAAAAATAAATCTTAGTGGCAATAAAATCTGTATTCACATAGCATCCAACATAACCCGCTATTAGCAATATCAATAAGTAAAGAAATTGTCGAACATTCTGTACTGCTATTACCGAAACACAGAGATCACTTGAGAACCCGTTACTTGTGCTTTTTAAATGTAAATTGAATCGTAAAATGCTCGTAAATTTTACTGCATAACACAACGTAGGAGTGTACACGCGAACAAAATCTTGGACACAACACAACAGACACACGTTCGAGTAAATTGAATTGTGACACTAGGCACCACATAAAATAAGATTTAATGTTACATATTGTTGTAGGTACATAGAAATATAAATAAAAATCCATATGCATCGTTTCTGGGTATAGATTACATTGAAAAGCTTGGGAAATTACTGAAATAAGTGACAAAGACACGCCGTATTGGTTGCGGCGCGCGACTGTGCATCTTTATCAGGCACGATCAGCCATAACCGTTTCGTTTTACACTTGTGTCCACTCTTGTTCGAGGGTTCCACATTCACAGGAACATCGATTCAATGTGCGATACATTTTAATGGGAATGACACTCGAATGATCAAAGTACGAATATTCGTAAGTTCAGGCGTTGGAATTTTGGTAACTGGTGGTTTTTAGCTCGTTGATGTCTTTTGAATTGTTTTGATATGAAATTTTGTCAGGAATGACATTTGGTTTTTAGTAGGTACTTTAGCACAGTATATGTGGTTATTAGAAAACGTTGTTATTGTAATCCTTTAATTTACTCACAGTTAAAATCATCTAATTTTTAACGGACTAAGTAAATCCAAATACCGATTCGTGATATCGTAATTAAGAATATCGCTCACCCCTGTTTAAAATGTTTAAACATTTTAATTTAGAACAGTGTGCCTGTGCTTGGCTCGGTTCTGTTCGAGATAATCAGACTTTACAGGACGATCACGAAGGTGGCAGTAATGTATTTTTTAAATAAGTTTGTTCATTAAGTGTATTTTTAGCACCACTGGGTGTTAAGTAGCTGTAATTGCTGCGAATCCGGCCTTGATAAATGGCCATTCGATAAAAGATTTAAATATAAGTACCCAATTTCTTTGATCAACAAACGATCTCTCGAACGGTTTGCTAAATAAAAATTACCTCTGTCAAAACAAAGTGTTATTTATTTAGATAAGGAAGAATGTTTCTTTCTTTATGTAGTAATAGCCTTCTTTGTATTTTCAAGTACAAAGCTCTCATATTTTTCTTTCAAGGCCTTGTTTGTATACATTATTATTTAATAAACCTAATCATTATTTATTATATTGTCGATATTAATGGCACAAACAACAAGGTGTTCATATTTCAGAAAGACGTTGGGGTACAAGGGTGTCATTGTGTGCGGTGCCGTTAACTCGGTGTCAACGTTCTGGGCACGCGTGACGTGTGACGTCACCACGTCAGCGCTCATTGAAACACTTGTGCAAACAAACTTGTTTTGGCGTCTCTAGCTAATATTTCATGCTCCACAATCACCAGCAGACCATCGACTGCGGTTTGTGGAACGACATTCGATGAAAGATATGGTCACTTGGATTGATTGAGTCCTTCCGGTAATAAACACGTTTTTGATTTGACATAAATAATTATTTTTAAATTAGCTGCCATACTTTTTGTGTACTAAAGCTGGGGCTTAAAATACTTTACAGTAAAGTATGGACACGTGTGACGGGAGCTTTTGCGTTGCGACGTGTGGAGAGGCGTGAGTGAAATGCGCGGGTGCGCGGGCACAACATGCAAATGAACAATGTTCGCTGCTTACTCATATTTCTGGGAAAACTTGGGTTCGGAGTTTCGAACGCTTTTGTAAGAGTGTTGTTATCGTTACCTATATAAGTACTCTCACATCAATCACATACTTCTCTATACCTAAAGTAATATTGTCTTCATCGTGTTTTACTATTTTAGAATTTAACTACCTACATATTTAAATCACATTTCATAACAACTTTAATAATAATGGACCCACCAGATCTGTAACTTTTTCGTATCAATTTAACTTAGTATTGCGACTGGAGCTTTAAGCGCGCCTGAAAGGCCGATAAACCGAATGACAAGTTACGACTGACACTTATTGATAATCGTGAAGAAAGCAGTGTGAATGACAGTGTGTTGGTGCGAATACAGGATATTATCTCCCGTAATAGGTAGGTGGAGGTGGCTGGGAATGGGAAGCTGGTGACTGGGACGGGCGCGGGCGCGGGCGAGTCAGGTGCGAGGCACGCGGCGCTTGCGCAGGCCGGCGACGCGACCAGTGCGCAGGCGCAGTGCCACCGCGCGCGTCCACTGGCCCACGCGCACGCCAAATTTGCGTTTCGCGATACACATTCGCACAAACACAAACAGCTTCCCATTTTCAAACAAAATCCTTTTATAGTCTCAAAGCTCGGTCGCTCTATAAATAACGCCAACCGGTGGGCCGATGTGCTCTAGCGAGTTCGCGAAATCAGTGCAAATGTTCCTATGTTATAAACTTGAGATATTGGACTATTTTAACAACTCTCAACCGAATAAGGAGAGCTGAACGCTAGGCGTGCGTCTTGGGTGATTATATTTCCATAAATATTGAATCAATATTCTATAACAGTATACTTTGTAAAGTGTACGTAAGCAAAAGTAAACATTTCTTCATTAAGATTTGCATTTGCGTAGCTTTTTAATGAAATCGTACTTTTAGTGGAAAGCTTTTAATCCGTGTTTACCAATGATAATAAAGCTTGGGCAAAAACTAACCTTGAAATAGTTAGTACTGTTGAGATTGGTAACTGACATATCCTTGTAATGTAGATATTAATTATTTCAACTAAATGTATATATTTGATGATGTTATCTTTATGAGTAGTTACCGCGGCCAAACACCTAAATGTTATCTCCTGGAATCACGAAATCATTGAAGAAACACGAGTGCTATATTTAGCATTATCTAATTTGCAACAAAATCAAACGCCTGAAGTTTGTGTCATATTCTTCCAAATGACAATAAGCTACTGAAACCTGAAATAAATGAATAATAGATATGCAATCGCTGAATTCAATCGTTCAAGGTGAAAGCGATTTTTTGTTATCACTCGAAAATAGTGGATATTGCCGCGAATGACGATCGTATGCGATAACACTGTTGTGTTTCAGTTTTATCGATAAACTAACTCCTTGAGTCACGTAGCCATTGCACCATTGCTCAACACACAAGTGTTGTGCGCGCCTGGAGCTCTGTTGCCGACTGATTAACGTCCCTATTATTAGTAAATATACCACCTTATATATCCCGGCTGATTAAATATTATATTCTAATTTCCCAGAAGTGTATATGATCGCGGAGTAGTCGTGAGGAGCTCTACTTCGTCGCAAGAGCCGGTTTTAATGGTGTCAAGTGTTTATTAAGATGAAGAGGGCGATTTAATCGGTCACTTGGAACAATGTGTGTATCGAGGTAATTGTAACTAACTGTGCAGTAAACAGAAGACTGGTAACTATAAAGTTAACAACGGGACTGTAACTGTTCGATTTCGTGTGTGCAAAGAGTTTGGTCAGTGAGTTAAACGAACTTTTTTGTGTTAGTTTAGTTGGAAGTTATATGAAAATAGAAAATGTATAATTACAACGGAAGATTGGACAGCAGACTGGACTCCAGTAGTACATCTACGTCGTCGGGTAGTTCTGATCTCCGGGTAAGTTTATAACAATACTGCAGTATTCACTGCTTTCTTCATTGTGGATTTCTTGACGAATGGTGATTTCAAATCTCGTTTAATAGCAAAAGCGTTGATTGTTCCTTGTAGCCGCGGTCTGCAGGTCAAAGATTGCATACAATGATAGGTTGGCTGGCAGTGGGCACACTGGGAACTCAGTGCCGGTCAGGCGTGCGTTACCGGCTCGCCCATGTAGCCCGCGCAATTTGACGACCTCAGCTCAATGCACTTACCAACCCATTCAATTGCCAGTTCCAAGAAACAAACACACTCCTAAGAATTTAAAATAAATCTCGGAAAATGAAGGGAATTTCCTGAACGGTTTCGTCCTTTTAACCAGTTGTTACTTGACGATCGAATTTAAAATAAATCTGTCAGATTAGTATTTTTATCGCCAACCGGTGATAACGAGTAACGACCTTAATAATGCAATTCATCACGTGTTGATAAGCGATACAACATGCATTTGACTTCGATCTTCGTCTTCTTTGCTAGTTCTATCCTGGCCTGCTACCAGGAAGAACATAATTGATCCTTCAAAATACATACTTTTGGTAATTCGCGATTGGTTTGTTACCTTAGCTTTCAAGCCTGATGTTTAGCCTTCAGTCCAGAGAGATCAGATCCAGTCACAGTTTATTTTTCATGTCGCTATGTCTCACCTACTTTAAAAGCTACTTACCTTGAACACAACGTTGTATTAAACAGAACAATTACGCACAAAATGAAAATAATGCTTGTGATAAACATTGCACACAGCGGGAATGCGCCGGCGCAGCCGTGGTGAGCGCCCGGGGCGGCGGCGGCGAGTCCACGGTGCAATACCAGCTAAACGCACATTATATCTCTATTTACCGTTGCACTAATAATAGGGCTCAAGTAACAATTTCAAAATAATTAATTAATAGCTTTCAAAAGATCAGGCACGCAGATAAAGTTGTACTTGTGTCTACTTACCGTAAAGGTTGAATAATAACTGGCTCGTTATGGTAGAGTTCGTTAAACGGCCTATTTGCCATGCCCATAACCATATGAGATTTTGTTGTTATTGCCTAATTTGGAGGGTAGGGTAATATTTATGTGACCGGTGTTAGTAATAACTACTTATCTACTTAAAATAATAAATTTGACGTGAATATAAATCTCCTGACCCCGCCGGATGTACATCAGTTTCAAACGATTAATTCTTGCTTGCCAAATCGGTGCTCATCAATTGGCAAGTAATCGACTTGTTTTGACTAAACTGCCATTTCCTTTAGCTGGTGGGTCACAGGCATTGGATTTAATTTCTAGGTTGGGCAGTGTCATTAAGTTTCTCTCGTATTGCTTTATTTTATTGCTTGTTTTCCTGTGTAAGGAAATAGCTGGTTGTACTTGTAAGTAACTTGCTGAGTTTTAGACAAATTGCTAAACTATTTTCCTTTAATAATAACATCCGTGAAATATGAGCGCGCACCTTAACTCACTTATCGAGAAGTCTTGTTGCTTGTGTATGACATGTACTTGGTCGTTTAATTTTATACATGAAAGTGCAAACACATGTCATGCTAAAGTATTCATATAACACCTTTTCCTATTTGCCTAGAATGTAGATTGATACCGCGTTGAATGTCGTTACGGCGGTTTTACGTAATCGATCCCGGGAAAATCAACGCGTTCCTACTCGTCGACGACTTTCCTCCGACTTCGTTCAACTCTTGAGGTCGAATATGAACTACTACGAAAATTAGGAACTGATTTTTACATACAAAAGCTATCTTGTAGTTTTGCATAGAGCAGAGTTTCGGCCACAAAGGCCTTAACAGCGATAACGGTGACGGAAAAGTCAAGAATGTATTTGTACATAACATCTCGCCTCTAATAGTACACCCACATTTTGCTAGTTATATTTCAGGCCCTTTTAATAGGGGCCGAGGCTATTGCCATCTACCAGGCACAAATCAAGACTCCGTGGCTGCTACTGAAAAAATTCTAATCGAAAAACCAAAAATCGATTTGCCAGACCCGGGAATCGAATCCCAGGAACTCAGCAGTCGCAATTGTGACCACTAGACCATCGATACAGTCAGAGATAAATTCGACATAAGTTACCGCAAAGTTTATGCGTAAACCCAGTTGAAAGTTACTGTAGAAATATGAAACTCTTTGTAGGCTCCCAGGTAAACTTAATTTGCGACTAGCTTAGCTTGCGAAGCCGTGGCGAATTCTCATAGAACTAAGTACTTACATCAAGGGTAGTTGCGTTCTGCCAGGGCTGGGGGACTGTTCGAAAGAAATACCCTAGCCCTGGAACACAAAGGGCTAAGAAGAAACATGGATGGGTTTTAGTCAGTACAAGTCTGCCACTCACTTCCACTCGGCCCAGAGCGGGAGGGGTTTTTTGATGATTTATAATCCGAAAAAAAAAGCGTAGTTGCGTTCCATGTGCGATCATAATACTATAACGACTCGTTGGTTATTGATCGTTCATTGTCATTAATTGAATGGCCTATTAACTGGAAGAGTTCGAGAGATAGTGGGATGAATCAGTATTGATTCTACGATCAAATAAGGCCAAGAAACCAAAATAATAGATAGTAGTATGTCTGCTATTGCAGCAGTATTACAATGTAATGTAAGTACCAGCGTGCTGTTGGCTACTTGCAGTAACACTTGCAACTGTATTCAGTGTGGGCAGATCATTAAATCTAAAGATCTTATGTACAAAAATACACAGAAAATGCTTGTCATGATCCCACCATTAGTAATAATAATCTCATCTGAATTCAACACCTCTTTGTTGACAGTTAAAGCCTTTGAGCACTACCCACGCTCAAAGTTAATACCTCTTTTTCTTCTTAACTTAAAGGGAAAATCCGTGACAATACATAAGTGGTACCCAAGTAAAGTATGTTAATTTTAAAAGGTCCTTGTTCAATAGGTCATCTTGAAACTGACCCCGGCTTGTGGCACTTGACAATATTGTAGCGTCGGACAATCCGATTTCCGATATCGGACATTTCTTCGGAACGAATTTCTTGAATGATACAAACTGAGAGATGAATGTTGTATATACTATACCTAGATAGATAGTTTTTTTATAATTAACACAATGAAATGAACACAGTGAAAATCCAAATCATAAAAACATGGCTGGTTTCACGAAATGCCTAATGCTTAGTAAAATAATCCATTGTTTGTTTTCATCTGTATCTGAAATTCAATATATTAATGCAGATTTATTCACAAAACGAGAATCCTGACAGCTTTTATCAAATCCAAAAAGAAGATTAAACATTTCTTCAGAAATTGGCGACTAAATTCACCCTTTTAAAGCCGAGTGAGAATCTTGTCAGCCTACTTACGGCACAGTTATGAGGTCGTCGGCAGTTCGGCACGGACGGCACGCTGCTGGATTGGGGTGCGGTGGATCTAATACCTCTTCCGGTACGTCGATCGATACTTTAAATGTCACCCAGTTTCCGGGTACATTGCCTTCTACCCCGAGAAGATTAAATACGATGAGGACCGGTCTGAGCGACACGGCGCAATGCTAATGTTGTTAGCTCCAGTTTTGCAGCTTGCAACTAGAAATATTTATATCCATTAATAGTTGTGAAGAAACTGTGGGAAGTCGTTGTGTTACAGTTACGATGAATTTTCCTTCATTTCCATAATTTTCTGGCTATAAGTTTATACAACTTGATTAGCTAAATTATAGATTAATTTAATACTGTTTCAGCTCCAAAACACTTTAAAAACTTGTTGGGTACGTAAGGAAAGTATGGTGTAAACTCTGTGTGTGTCATATCCTTCCTGCGATCACCCTTGAAAGTAAGTCGAAAAAAATGTTGTGTAATTACTCAGTGAGTAGAACAGAAGATCATACTCATGTACCGAATAAAATCCGATGTACTCATGTCAAGTAAAACAAGTTTGAAAGTGCTGTGGTGTGTAAAAGGGGAAGGCTTATCTAATATACTCAACAATAAGCTGCGAATGTTTAACATTTAACAGATACCTTTTAGTTCTAAGAAAAAAAAAAGAAATAGCTAAAGATTTTAATAGGAATTATAGACATACGCTTGAGTAATTCACCGCCATACGTTTCTAATAACAAGGGCTCCAATTGTTTGATAGGTGCAATGCGATGTAAGTCTAGTTGGCTATTTCCTTATGGCATTAATCTCTGGTTCTAACAGTGTAGCTCTTAAACTAATCTGCTTTGTTTGTTCAGTTTATGCAAAGTAACTTTGCCTAGCTTCGTTTACCAACCGCAGTGCTATAAACCTTTACCATAAAAACCGTTCAGGCCGTTGTCATGCTACATCTCCGTTCAAACTCGCCGGTAACTCGTGTAATACATACGGACAATCTTTTATCGAGTTCATGTAATCATTCATGCTAAAAGAGTCTGGAACACTAACAATGCAAGGTCGTTTCGGTTGTTTGCGGAATTTTGCGAACGAGGGTCGTGAGAGGCAACACGAGAATTTAATACTGAAGCGGATTTTTGAAAAAGTAATACGTTGTAAGATACATATTTAACTCAAAAGCTCCTTTAGCAAAGATGAAAGTCTGGAGAAAGAGATACGGGACATATTCCGAGATAAGTTGGTAAGATCGGTGAGACAGGCGAACTTATTTATATCTGCCGCTATAGTTTACGGCCGCCTGCGGTATTCGTTGATTGTGTTAGTCTGTTTGCATGATGGCGGTGCCGTGTTTATGTACGGTCAACCACACTAAATAGCAACGTTGTTGGAATTTTTGTGAGAAGAAACTGTTTGTTTTTGATGGGATATTGCAAATTACTAGCTCTACCCTACCACAAGTTGAAGCATTTGGGCATGTTTCCTAAAATAAAATAAAGTTTCAGTCAAAATTCACGCAATTTAAATAAAGAAATGTATTTTGGCCAGCTATGGAATAGACAAAATATTTTTGCGTTTATCATACACTAGTGCCCTATCTGATTTAAAAATCTAGACTAAATTCAACTTGGCATTTCCTTAGATTGTGTTACACAGCCATTGAACCATTACTTCGGCTACTAAAAGTGCCGAGTCATTCTATAACAAGACCGTTTTCCTGCTTTGTTTTTTTTATCATAAGTACTTAAGTAAGTACCTATCTATCTACTTATATATCCCAGTATCCCAGTTCTTGGACAAAACGTTTCAAGACTCGGGGGTCGTTTTAGAAAACATTACGTTAATAAGAAAGTCGGGCCATGTACTAACTAAGTATACATGCAGTATAATCAGTAATAACAGTAGGCTGTTTAATTAGATTAAATTAAATTTAAGTAAGCCATTGCTTTCTCCGTACTCATTAGCTAAACAAACAGCCATGTTAACCTACGCGTTCCTATTAAAATTAATGGTAAATACTAAAGAAGAAAGATCGAAAGAAATTGGTACCTGAATTATGATTGCCATATTTCTATTAAGGTCCTAGGTCTATTTTTGGATACTTGTCTTTGTGTATGTAGTCTTTGTGTTTATCTCATTCATTATGTTTAATTCTTGTTAAAAGCTCGAAAGCTCCAATTAACAACTAAACAAATAATGAGTTCAGATAATAGAATATTTAACTCTCTATAATGGAGTTGTTCTTACCGATAGCAAAAGTAGAATCCATTCAATCAATTTTATTGTCGATTCATATCAATTTTATCTTTGAAGTGTCTACGTCGCTTTATATTCTAGAACTTGTGTCGTAATTATAACATTATAGAATGGTACAAAAACATCAATGGTCCGCGCCGAATGACCCGGAACTACCAGTCAATCACACTGACCGAATGAATTCCGACCAAACCTGCGCAAAATGAACATATAGATACATTAGTGGCCAGTGAAAAATATATCTTGAACCTTTGCGCGGCGCCACTTGCAAAGACAACTGACGCTAATAGTGTGTCAAAATCAGTGCATTTTACTTAGTTTCTTTTTTCGCCGCGTGCCTAGTAATACTGGCCACTTTAGAATACGTTCGAAATTCGAATAGTTTCCATCGCATGCTTGTGTCCGTTTGCTAATCGTCTTATGACGAGCATATTTTTTGCTCGCTATTAGGTTTAAACCGTGATTTGACTAAAATGAAAAAAAAAGTTTATAATCGATTTCTTGTTAGCACTCATTGTAACGACTGTTAAGGTGCTGGTTTGAAATCGCATTCTATGAGTAATTTAGTAAGGGGTTCTTGGTCTTACTAGGCCTCGAATAATTTTATGAGGTTTTCGTGAACATTTTGATTTGAGCTCCAGAAATCACATAAAGTTCCTACGCATCTACCTGCTAATATATGTAAATTTGTATATTAGGAAGGTATATGCTCATTATTATCCTTAACTACATTTCCTTGTTTCAATTTTCACGAGAATCTGGACCGTAATATTTACATCGTCGGATTAATAATAATCATGACTAGAAAATAAACGTTTCCGGAAAAATATTCATGACATGATAATTGCACTTAATATTAAGATCATACAAATGCGAAAATAATTCCAACACAGTTATGTAATTACTGAAGATGGGAAACTAGACTACGTAGATTATTACATGTAATCTACACACAAACTGAGTTTGATGAGGTTTATAAAACATTAGGCGATGCATCAGAGCGGTACAAATTCGAGTAAATAGTGTAACAACGTAAATGACAATGGAATTACATACTATTTCGTAAAACTACGTTTACAATTCCCATGACTAAAGTTTAAGGTGCTCATGATGTAGAATTGCATAGATTGTGGGCGTAATGACCCGAAGAAAGAGATCAGTTCAATTCGAGTAGGATGATGTTTTATGTCTGATATTCTTTATTGTGTGACTCTTGAACCTCAAATGACAAAGTGGCATGCGGAGCGAGAATTTTTTGTATTTTATTTTCACCCAAATATGTTGGTCGGTCCCTTCACAATTTATCTCATATCAAGTGAACGTATGAAAGTTGGCTGCGTCTGTATTCCGTTACGACTTACACCTTAATTTGTAGAGACAGCCGATGTCATATCATCGAATTGAGTCGTTCGCGTCGCTCAATGCACGCAAAAAACTTAAACACTTATTTAATCTCATGCATTTCCCTTTAAATTATGCCTTAAACTATACTTAACGTCGCTGCTCACCTTATAAGGAGGACTTTAACGTAATTTGAAGTGTTGCAACAGAAATGAAAAGCAATTGAAAACATATCATAAAAATGAAACGGTCGGTTACGAAACGGGAATACGAGTTTTATTTTTATGGTAACATGATTTCTGCTTGTAAGCAATTAATTGAGTACATCATATTCTGTCTAGCGTTTTCCAAACTTTATTGGTTTCGACTATCGGCTTCCAGTCTAACCGGATCCGGAGAATACCAGTATTTTACGTGGAACGACTGCCTATCTGACCTCCACAACCAAGTGAGTACTGGGTAACGCCCCTTGGTAAGTCTGATTGTCAGACTTTCGAGCCACTGGACTATTCAAGAAGATTATTTTTGTATGGAGAATCGCAGCCCCAGTTCCCACTTAACATGCCTTCCGAGGCACGGAAGAAACTCGGTATATACTGGATGGTCACCCATTCACAGACCAACCTTGGCAAGTACGGCTTAACATTGAAGATCAACCCGCGGTTGTGTCATTATTTAGCTACGAGCTCCTCAATATGATACAATGAAATATATTAAATTTAATTAGATCTCCGCCTCCCATAAAGTTAATTAACTTCTTTCTTAGGTTATCGAACCTGTTGATGAAGGTTCAACATCTACAGAGGCAAAAAACAATATTTTCAGGTAAATTCACAAGAGAGTCCGTAAACATGTTTCGAAATTGGTTTGTCTGAAGCCGTGCGAGTGGCCGGCAAGCCCCTGAGACAGGACCACCAAGCCTCGTAATTAATAACAGCATGCTTACAAATTGCGGCTTTACTGACACACGCCGGTAATAGGACACCCTCGCACGTTGCCCACCACTGAGCACTCCAAATTATAGCCTGCCATTAATACCGATTGCGTGACTGACGTTTTTTGTATTTGTTTTTTTTTTCCCAAAAACATTTTCCACTTTATGTTTAGCTCAAAATGTTTTTGATCTCTGAATGCTTTTGCATACCAAAGTTATCTTATATCTTGTGTACACAGTAAATTTTGCCCAACGAAGTGATGTTGGAAAGTATTCATTACATAAAGTCACATCAAAGGTAACTCTGGATCCCTTTCCCTTTACAACCGCAGTCTTATTGATGGCAACTCTTTGATTCGTCATTCGTCGATAGACGTCTAATTTTGAATGGCCGATGCGCAACCACAGAACATCTAAGAACTTCAAATGAAAATAAACTGTATTAGAGCATTTATAGCTTCGCCATTTCCTGATCGACCTAATAAACATAGGTAAGTGAGGTTCTGGAGTCGATCAAGCAACACAAACCGGGTCGAACGTCTCCTTCGGGACGGGGAGTGCTGCTAAGGTTTATTTTTACAGCAATGCGGCATGTGAAGTGGTTAATATACGGCGTAGGACTGCTTCTTTCAAGTTGCCAGTTTATTTTGTTCTTCGTCAGAACAAAGACGTTCGGCCAGATAATTTTCGCCTTTATTTGCTCGTGGCTAAATAATAACAGCCGCACGGGTCGATCTTTAAGGTTAAGCCGTGCTTGCCGAGGTTGGTCCGTGGATGGGTGACCATAATTACATACCGAGATCCTCCGTGCCATGGAAAGCACGTTAAGCCGTTGGTTGGCTGTCATTTGTAGATCTTTGTCAGTCTTTACGAGTAGTCAGAAACCAAAAGTCTGACATCCAGTGTTACCAAGGGGTATCGTATTACCCAGTTACTGGGTTGTGGAGGTCAGATAGGCAGTCGCTTCATGTAAAATACTGGTATTCCGCTGCATTCGGTTAGAATGGAAGCCGATCCCAAGATAGTTTTAGAAAAGGCTAGGCAGATGATGATGACACGCCGAGTTAGTATGTATGAACACTTTCATCACAATCGTGTCCTAATTAAATAGATATGAAACACCTTTCTTGTAACATTTTGTTCACACCAGCGGTTCATTTTGTTCATTCTTAACGAATCTCTTGAATAAATTCGGTTAGGCACATTATTTACGTATGTTACGGTACAACATGGGCTTGTTAATTTCACAGGTAACAACGTAGAACAATGCCACGTAATGAATGCAGACGTCCGTTGTAAGAGAATCTCATTAGTAGCTTGAGTGAAAAATGTCTGAGAGAGGTGACTGATGGCCGGTTATACGTCCCTAACGCAGACCTGTGTCCTCCTTCCTCGTTATTTACCGCACAAGTGATGAATTTCCTAAGCTAATGGAAAGTAATGGCGATGGGCTCGCCGGCCGACGCTGGCTCGAGGAAATTAACCTTATCGCAACTAGAGAAAGGGTCAAAAGCTATTTTAAAGTCCGGAAGCGTTCATATCGAGAACAGAGTGCGCCGTTTACTTTAAATGCTGAGATTAAATTCAATTATGTTTGTGTTGGTAGCAAAGCTTTTAAATACCACATAATATCTAGTTGTGTAACGGTGATAAACAGGCAAAATAACTGTACATTCAAAGAATCGATTAATAGTTATCGTTACTCCTATGAAATGTAATAAAAGGCAAGTTATCGCACACTACGATCAGTTAACGCTCTATTGTTTCCCGAAGATAAAACCATTTACTTTTATGGGTAGGACTTACACATTATTTGAACAGATAAATAAGTAGATCACACCCGGATTTGTGTGACCTACTCAGGAAAAACAAACTGAAAAACATACAATTATGAGTTTGTTTCAAACAGAGCGTTTAATTCATGAATAGACTGAGAGAATCAACAATGCAGCTCAGTATTGGGGTCAAATTAATTTATTTTCATGCAAATTAACGAAACAAACGACTTATCAGACAAACATGGGAGCAATTATGAAAACCAACGTAAAATATTGGAGTTATTATCTCAGATACGGTATTGTCGGCTTCTTTTAAGGTCTTCACACTTATCACTTCTTCACTCGTTGGACAAAGTATGCGTCAACACTTTCGAAGATGACTTTTATAATTGCGTCGGCGGCATCCTGTCGCGAAGATTGTGTTGTCAAGTTGGCACCCCTGTAATTTCGCATGGTCGCGTGGATTTCTCTGCCTACTTTATGAATTATTAAGTGTTACATGAAGTTTTCACCGTGCAATCCATCATTATATCATTAGCCTCGGGAGACTTAAAACGTGAATGTGTTTTCACGGAAAACAATTACAGAATATAAGCTCTCTTCGTACATGGTAGACGAAGAGTTGTTAAAGCATCGGGTTTGGTGATTTTCATCACTATTAAGGTTTTGTTATGTAATAAAATGCGTAAGTATTGTTTTCTATTACATTATCCTTTTTGATTGCTGTTTAGCTATTTCTTTTGCACTTTTATCTTCTAGGAACACCGATGATGTCTGCGTTGTCTAGCAGTGTTTAGTAGAGGTTTCATGTCAGCACCTATTATTTCACTGTTAGGTAATAAGTTCTATGCGATAACAGCTTTAACCCTTGGTCGTTAGTGAACGTTTCACGGCTGAAATTATGTTTTAAATAACGGCAAGGTAGCGAGTTTATGCCATTTCCAAGCACGAAATTGGCCATTTACAGATATTTACTGACACCTCTCTGAAACCCTCGCTCTACGGTTTATATCAAAAGCTTCGAATAATGTAATTTAGTCAAAATGTTCTCACTGATAGGCAAGTGCTATCATGATATTACTGCGGCTTTGATGCGGTCAATATTAGTGTGATTATCTATTGAAATATTTGATAGGCAGGCATGAGAACATATTCTAGACTAACAAACAGCATATCGAATCATATTAGTAGATACCTTCACTCATGTGGTATGACTGTGTATCAAGAAAGTTTACGCTATATCACAATGCATACGGCACAATCCCGTGACCAATGCACTTCAGTGCAGAGATATCGCCATATCAGACAATACCCACAAATTACCCCTTCGGGGCAACTTGATTCGCATGCGCCTTCACACGAACACGTAAACCCACTTTTACATCCATTTATGATCTATTTACCACTTTCACTTGAATTTACTGCGTTTGAGTAATTGGTAAATAGGCAACATTTTCTCCGGCTTGTACCTATTGTTCTCCGGAGCGGAGTTTTCTTATCTCGTTCCTATTTAACGGTATTTTATTTGACGCTTGTCCCAACTTTTCGCACCCGAGTTGTTTTTGTTTCATCACCCCTTATCGCGTAAATTAAGTTGCAAAATTGGGTTCGATTCGAAAAGGGAAACATTGTAAATGGAACGGAACCTATTTTAATAAAGGTTGTTTGTTTTTTATCACTTTAAGAAGGGGTCTTATTGACTTGATCTTGTTTCTTATAAAAGGATGCCCAACAACTTACAAGGGTCTGGATACCAAAAGGTTCTACAAAATTTCCTGTAGATTTCGTGTGTGTGCACTTTAGTTAGACATTTTTTGGGCATCTATAAAAGCCCTCTCTGACAATAGGTTGTCAAAAATAAAATTTATTTTTATGAAACGATAGGAAAAGAAAATCTACAGATCTTTCAGAAAAGCACGTAAGGCCACCGATAAGAAGAACAATTTGTAACACCAAACAAATAAAAGCTGTGTGCAGGAATCGAACCCACGAGTTATAATTTATTACACTGCAGTGGCACGTAATGTTTTGGCAAGGTGAGTCCGAGTCCAAGTCGCGAATACGTACGAGTAGTGTAGTGGCACAAGGTCGATGCGCCCTGCCCCAGGCGTAGGCAGCTCTTTCTATCGCCTAGCACTTTATAACTACTACGTGCTTTAGATGGAATGCAGATTTTGTTCCTAAGCTCAGTTACGGCCTCGCCACAATGCCATGGTATTTATTTCCGTGACTAACATTCGGTTATACAAAAACAGGATATTTTTTTAACAGTTTCAAATCACGTACACGGAAGAACTGGCAGATTTTCTTAAATTGCTCATATTTTTCTGTATTGTTCTCTCCCAATTCCCAGGCACAATACAAACAAATGAAGTGCGGACATTCGTGATGGTCCGCGCGGAGTCTGTCCCTCGGGAACAATTGACCCACTTAATGTAGCTGAGAAATGTTTGTTTGTTCCAGGTGGCGGGTGCCGTGGAGCTCAGCGACTCCGCCAATACCGCGCAGATATTGGCGCAAGTACAAAATTCTGTAAGTACCCAACAAATAAACTTTTTGATTTACCGTACCTCTGTAACGAACTGCGCATCTCCTTATCTGTAAACAGATTCCAATATTTTTAACAACGCTTTTAACATTAAAATATCTTATCAGTCCCTATTGAAATTTTATAACTGTAATAATATAAAAATCATACCGCGTGTGACGTTAAACGGGTCCGTGTATGGTACGTTTACCGATAATTGTTGGAACGTGAAGTATAAATGAATTCGCTATAATTATTACGGGAGGCATCTTCAAAGCGTTCGATCATTAACTTTCGCATATTCAGCTCTGAATGGATATGAGCTGCGAAATATGGTTGATATAAGAGCCTCTTTGGAGCAGAAATTGCTGATATTACTTCCCATGATGATTATGGGACGCGAACAAGAAAGTAGCACGACCGACGACGGGTCAGAACGTGGCTCACGCCGCCATCGACTTCGTTTTCACGCCATTTGGCAAATTTTCGGTATTGCGGATGTTTGGAGCTGTTTATGTTGTTTTGTGTAGCTTTGTTAGCGGAATATTGTGTATTGTGGCATTACAGAATACGAACAGAATACCAGCTAATAATATTAATATGTATAAAGTACCAGGAATAGTAATAGTTCCGTTTACGAAGGTGAGGAAAACCACATGAATTACCTACTTCTTGTTAATTATGCACTGCTTTTTTCCGACTGTAGCCGACGTAGCTGTAGTTATGAATGAACGACAAAAACAGTTTCTCATGGCTTCAGCTAAGTCCAGCAAGGATTTAGAAAGCTCTAACAACAGATTAAACATTGACAGGTTCACGCTGATGACGCTACATTCCGGGCTCTACATTCCTCTTCCTGTTTGATTTCTGTACAAACAGCAACGGGCAGTAAAGCTACATTTTTTAGGATTAAGTATACACGAGGTCATGGGAACAGTTACATTTCAAGCTAAGGACAAATTATATAAATTCCATTTACACAACATCACGCCTGTTTCCCCGAAGTGTAAGGCTGAAGTGGTGGTACTAGTACTTAGGTACGTTCGCCAGCGAAAGTCACTGTACATATCCAAAATTATAAGACGTCTTAGTTTTAGAACGATCCATATTAACAGACTGGAGTAAAAGACATAACAATATTTTCATCGATGGTTGCACAAATTCGCGTAACAATATTACTTGAGACCTCACTGATCAGCACAAAAGCTGGTGTAATATTGATAAGTGTTAACCGATTTCTGATGCCGACTGTACCAAGTGGTACCAATAGTACCTACACACTTTGCCTTTAATGTTTTTTTTTTACTTCTTCTTTTATGTTATTATGTGAGCACATTATTATTTTTGTAAGCATATTTTTAAACACTAGCTTAGTTTTTATTTTTTGTCATATTGTTTAACATAGACTCTTGCACGGTATCTCTCCAAAAGCTAATTCTAGCCGTGGAAGGGTTGGAAGCCTGTAACACAGGTTTTTCCCAAAAAAACCTATATCAGGCACCAGTCTCTCACAGAGGTGGAATACAGCTGAGACAATTTTGTACACTTTAACTTTAAGCAAACTTTGTGAAGAGAAATTAATGGTAAATTATATTATTATTAATGTTTAGGTGTCAGGTAATAAGAGGAGGACAGATTGCCTTCCCAAAAAGAGAGAAATTCCATATGGAGAGCTCATTAACACTTTTTGCAACCTGGGAATCGATTCTAAAAACTCAGGCTCAGGTTACGGTTGCAACCACTAGACCATCAAGGCAGAATAATAAATTCTGTTTCTCAGTGAAATACGGTAGACTCTATGTTAGTACGTTGTAGAGCGATAGGACATCCATAGAGCGAATAACTTTATTTGCGAGATCTATGCTAATTTACATGTATATTATGTATGAGATAACAACCTTGCGTACTAATGTGCGGATAGAAGAATAAATGACGCAATATGTGGTGCTAATTATACAAATAAACATACGTATAATTAAAGTATACATGAGGTGAAGAATACTGCGATATGGAGTAGGAAGAAACTTTAAGTCTAAGACTACAACTTATGCAGGAAAACAATTTGTTCCACTTCAGTTTTGAGTTCATCAATCGAGGAAATAAGAATTTAGTTACGTATATTAATTACAATTTCTCATATATATTTGCTCCTCAGACACATTTTATGAAATAAACGGCGTCCAGAGAAAATTTTTCATCGTTGTGTAAGGCGAAGGGCAAAATGCTTTCGATATTTCAAAGTTAAACAAATTTTACACCGAGGAACCCAATTAGAAATCGTTTTAGCTGTTATTGCAGTAGTTAAATGTGAAGTGAAATAAATTGCCGACTCGCTTCGGGCTCCAACTCTTGAAATCAATTAAGTGTTATTTGCCGTTCGTAATGAAATATCTCCAGCATCACTGAATGTCAATTAGACGGGTATTCCCAAATTATAGTAGTTGTAAACGTATACATTGAACTTGGAATGTCCATAACGTTTCTAATGGCTAATATTTCAGGTACATTGAATCGAGATTCTGCGACAAAATTCCTATGTTCTTTATGTCTTTGGAAAGAATGTGCGTTAGCATTTTCTTTACAAACGTCAAAAAAAAAAAACAACTTTTTGATCTTTAAGGCTTCTACGACTTTATCTGCTCAGTAAAATGGCATTTTTTACTTCTAAAACCTTAACCTCTCTAATAACGTAGGCACCGCGGTGCTAGGTCTGAGAAAAAGGTTTGACATGAAACTAGCCTTATTGCCTCGCTATGTTTATCCAAACAAAGATACTGCGTATTTTCCTTGAAACTTTGGTCATAGTATGTGGTATGTACTAGTATGTAATCACATTGTTGAAACAGAAGTGACAAATGTGGAGCATAAGCGCCCAACAAACACGAGTTCTCAGAAACATCTCACTACAAGCTAAACCACAAGTTAGTAGGTCAACATATTATTTGTTAGTAAACAATAACTATAAATGAACATACGGGAATAATAACTTTTATTATTTCTTTCACCCTTCTTAAAAATATAATTTATTTGGCCGGCGTCCGGGGAACCAGTACGTTTCATGTAATTGACATCTGCCAAACAGAGCAAGCTTAGCCGTTTCTATTTTAGTATTGTTTATGGCAACAACGGATGCTGCTCCTCCATTTCATGCGCAAGACATTTCTATAGTGTTTAAATGGAAATTTTGATAACAGTAGTACATTGTCCGAAGGTATCATCATCATATTATCTTATGAGTTTGTAGGTCAGTTTACGATAACATTTTATCTACGGTGCTATTTACCTAGTGGCTATCTTTGCATAAGAATTAGGAGCGTTTTTGGGACATTGGTAAACGCAAAGTGGTATTGTGATCTTTGATTTATGAAAGGTTGGTGAGGGAACTGATGAAGATAAATGTGTAAACATTGGGGGGCGGGTTCACACGTGTGTCACGGTGTGAAGGTGACGGCGGCGGGCGCGCCGCGCGGCGCAATGCCGGCGCGCTTGGCGCGGACAGTGCGCCACGCGCCCGCGACCTGGCCGCACCGCATACCACGGACATGCGCCGCTGACGGCCCACCACCGACCACTCCGCCTATCCACGCGCGGCTAGATGGCGCGAAAATAAGCAGTTTACGCGGTTTTGTTCAAAAATCGCGGCTAACTTGCCGAAGTGTTGCAGTGATGACAATTTTCTTTGGAAACTCAAAGAGAATTTGTTTAAACATCATTTGGTGTTTCGTGAAAAAAACAAATAAGTTTTAAGTTACGGTCACGTAGTTTGTCGTAATGAGTTTGTAACGCGTCGGACACGCGCATTGAGTCCGGAGCACGACAGCGTCCTGCGCTAAGATGAAGTTGTTCAAGAGGAGGCTGTCGTTCAGTGCAGATAAACAGAAACAGGTTCCCCGTACAGACGATCCCTTTGAACACGAGGTACTTAATAGACCCATGTCTCATGACTCTACATCTTGTAGATATCACTAAGTATTCGCGTACATAACTATAGATACTACGCTACACTAACAGCTGACATCATTACTAACAGCCAGCATCCTTGTACAGTAATTTAATAGACGACACAAAACTTCATTAATACTAATGTAAACATTTTACCTTCATTATAATAGCGTCGTTCTTTGTTGATAACGATAGTGGACAGGAAGTTGTGTTAAGATCACATCGTGTTTCGTTTCTGTTGTCGTGTTGTTTAAATTAAGATGGTTTAAAGTAATATGGATGTAATTGATAAGCGTGTATTGGCGTGCTTTTCTGTGATAGAAGTAGGTACGCGTTAGCTAAACAAATTGAAAGGCAAGGTTATCTTATCAGACGGCGGCCGTGACGTAGTGCTCCACCGCGTTTGCCACTTGCGCGATTCAATTCTGCGAATCGAAAATATATGGCTTCTGTCGTCCGCTCCCCACTTTAAACTGGCCAATACGTGATACTAAAACTAAATAATGGAAATCTAGCACACATAGTATCGAACCTAGCTAAAGATAGAGGCCTCTTTTATCTTATAATATTTACGGTACAATCTTTGATCACGTCGTGAATTAACATATCATCAATCACCACCAGACATAAACTATTAAGTCACGGTTGAGAATTCCACAATGATACCTACCATCTTTGTTAATTATATAGTTACCAAAGACATCGAATTTTTTGCGAGCTGCTAAGCGAAGTCAGCGACTGGAAAACAAAATAAACAAATTATTTTCGCAACCTTCCTCGAATTTATTCCAAATACTGACGAATGTTTTGCGTTTCGTGTTATCTCAGATCTTTGTAATGCAAATGTGGAACCTAATAGGCATTTATGATCTCACGATGAGCATACTACGTGTACACTGGAAGTTATTTATACAGATGTTAAAATCTGCACGTCAAACGCCAATGCCAAACGTTAATAAAATACAAGTCATGGGCACTTCGAAACATTATGCTTCGTAGACTGGGATACTAGCTATTGTGCACGATTGACACGGGCAACGAGTTGTAAGTCCCTAATGAGGTTTTGTCTGACCTGATGTAGTTAAACTTAAAGGCCGTAGATGGCATGACGGGATAAAGGAAGCTAGTAGTGGAGAAACGCGGTGAAGTGGAGTGTTTGTAAGTCGCAATCAGCGCGCGCAATCGCACTGCTAATGTGCTGCGGCCATTTGTCCTTGGCCTCTGTGTGTTACGTGATCAACTTGCATTGGTATCGCACTAATAACGAGTTTGTATTCCTATTTAAATGTAATGGGTTTGCCAGGGTAGGGAAAAGCGGAGCTGAAAATACAGAGCAGGAAATTATACAGTTTATTGCAGTTTGTTCCCCTTATTATATTATTAGATATTCAGGCAAATTTGAATTAGGCACGGAATTGTACAGACATTTTGGATACACAGTTTACCTTCGTACCGACCCAGGTTTTAAAATTATTTAAGCAACTTTTTGCAGGCTACCATTTTTCTGAAAACATGGCTTGGTTATTTTAATTTATTCTCATTCGTCTTAATTTGAATTTGTAATTTGCAAAAACGCGAATTTTTAAGGTAACGTTAAGTTTACGGTTGGCTTGCTTTTCATTATAAAACCTCTGAAGATATTTGCTATTTCATAGAGTCAAAAAGTTTTATGTCCTAAATACCACTATAATAAAGAAGGAAATTACCACGTTAATACTAATTATTAGCAAGTTTCATGAGTTGGCTATTACAGTCAATAAATGTGGTAATTATTATCTCACTTTTGTCTAACAGTTATAACTTCAGTCCTATTGTGGAGGGCATCACAAAATATTATAGACCAGTCTCTGGAAATAAACCAACAGAAGTAGGCATGACTAATTAATAATTCACGTTGATTGATAAACGACTCTAGTTTGGAATTCCTGCGGTTCTATTTGTGACCCTGGGTAGTTGACCGTTATAGCTATAATGTGAATGTGACAAACTTTCAAGAAAAGGACTGGAATCTGTACCTACGGTCATCTGACAGCTTTTTCCTCTTAAATCAACCATTCAATATGAAATTGGAACGCATTTTTGGGAAATCCATCTTGACGAGAATTTAATCAACGCTGAACGCAATGAATACGTACAGTGGAATTTTCAATATGAGGCTGAAATTTTTTTCAATAAATACCGATCGAGTATTTTACAGAATTCATTTATTTCGGGAAGAATGTTATTGTTAAAACATACTGAGTTGTTTACAAAGAAACAATGTTAGCTGTTTACCACAATCAATCAATGCAACCTACCTCCTATGTACAAGCGTGGGCGCAGCGTCATTTAGAATTTTTAACCATTTCTAATACCCACGTACCTACATACTACGCAGGTACTCACGATTTCTCCGAAGAAAGAAGTCGAGTCAACATTTCTACATTTGTGTGTCTGTGTACCAATACTTGGTATCACACATGCAGTAGATATACACAAACATCTGTTAATTCCACCTATTAATAACAAATCCAAATTATTTAATCTATTAATACATTTGTAATTTGGCTAATATCCAAAGATATTTCACGCCTTTGGATTTCCTGATTCCATATAATATTTACGCTATTAACTATGAATTAATGAAATGATAACTACAGAATGCTTTTATGATATACAATGTATTAATGATAACGATTATGGTAGAAACGTGGATTAAGAAAAGATAGTCGGCAGCCACTTTACCTACACCAAAAGATTGACCTATAAAATGGGAATAGCTAAGTTTCATGAAAAATGCACGTAATTTTATTAAGGATCGAGTGAGAGGTTAACTGGGAGCGTGGATAAGTTTATTAATTCCTCTAGTTCGCTTATCTAGTCGATATGTGTTGAAAGTAGTAACGAAATGTTAAGTGCATGCCCCCACGCTGGCCAGGGAACATGGGCGAGTATCGCGGCCGACGGGCCACTAACACTGCATGCTGACAACGTTCGCATCACCTCACGTGGGATGCTTGCTATCTTATCTCACTGCTCGTTAATCCGATGTGCTATTTTAACACAATGTAGAGCAGGGATTTTGAAATTCTAGCAATTTATAGCTCCTTATAAATTACACATTGTTTGTGGCTCTTACAAAACAGGCACCATTCGCGTTTCTAGTAGCTGGTTATTTTTATATCGCGCATGTCGAACGCAGCTCGCGACGGATTGAGTTTACAATGCACATCAACGCGCGATGCACGACTTGTTACAGACATATTATTTAACACTATGTTAACGTGATAAAAAACACCACAAACATACATTTTAACATCGCCTTCCTAAAATATTGTTTCTTGATAAATATAATATTCAGCTTTCAAGTTTTTAAAAGGGATTTTAAATACTACCTAGAATTAATTTATCAATATTCCGGGTAATTTTGCTCGGGGAATGAAAGGCACGTCGGAGTTATCAACCAATCATTATTCAATTTCACCCCAATTAACTGGATGGGGTCCGGAACGTTTGGTACATAAATCAATCGCCCTGAAACCGCAGCATTAAACCAACACGCGGGTAGTAATTAGCTATGTACGTTTGATTATCTGATTTTGTACCCAATCATTAGTCCCAACATACCAGGAACACTGTCATAGAGAAAATAAGCCTAACAGTTAAAAGTTCGTTTGTGAGTTTCAGTAGTGTGTCACGAGGTTACCTAGGGACGTGTCTAGCGCCTTTTAAGTTTATAATAGCCAATATCCTGTTCTACTGCGGTTTGTATTACAAAGATGTCCAGCTGAGAAACCTCGGACGTGACCGGAATACGTAGGGGCACATACTTGGTCCGGAACCAATCAGTAAATATAATAAAACCAATCCTATTATGCACCGGCCTTTGCTTACGAAGTTACGACTTAATCACAGAGGCTGACGCAATGTAACAATCTCGGTGTGATTAGCTTCTTGACTTATAATTTTGTGGCATTTTCATACACTGTTATTTGTCAGACGTACTTATAAGACATTCGTGTTCTAATATTTTAATATGGATCTAGAATCTGGTCGGCTTGACCAGATTCTACAATTGAGATTAAGGTAACTACAAGCCAACAATAGTAGACCCATTATACACCACACGGTTACAGTTATAAAAGGCTTTTCAAACTAAAAAAGTAACGTCAAAATAAAATTAAGCATATCTAAAGGTTGAATAGAATTGCAACAGTAGCTGTTATGGTTTGGTCTTCAACCCGGATTCGAAAGCTATTGTTCGCGGACGCGGTGGCACACGGCCAGTGACAATACCGGGACTTCGCGTGCTAGCGTGGCTAAACTCTTATTACTACTGTAACAATTAAGGCGCCTTCGCATTGGAAGCTACTTCCAGCTAGTCAGCGGTACGGCCACGTTTTCTCCCCTACATATACGATCTGACATAAACGTCTACTTGGCGCAAGCGCAGCTCACATTTTTAAGCGTTGCCCATTTGTGTACGCAGTCTTTACGTTGCGACGCAACGTCTACGCTGCTAGCTGCTACACGACATAGACGCTGCTACGCAGTGTAAATACCCGCTACGCAAAAGTCTTAACTGCTACGCAAAAGTCTTAACTGCTACGCAGCGTCTACGCTGCTACGCGGTGACTTATTTCCTACGCAGCGTCTTCGCAGCTACATAGGTTTTACATTACAGTTACAACTGACTAACACTGGACGATATCGTAGAGCGTTAATACTTTTTTTGATTCATTGAATCAAATCCAGAAAAGAAGCTTGCTCTTAGGTATAAAAAATGAAATAATAAAGCTGTTTTATTCGGGCCTTTATTCAGTTTTCAGTTCAGTCGGAAGAGATATTTCTCTGAAAACTGAACAAAGTCCCACGTGTAGAAATACCTACATCTACATATTGTCTGTTTTTATAAGTCTTTGTTATTCTGTAGATTCTTAATATTCTTTTCCATTATTATTTTGCCTGAAGCATTTACGAACCGCTTTACTGATTCTATCCAATTTTGTAACAGGACCGAGCACGTTTCTCGGACACGAGCTGGCAGATCCACCGCACGTGGATGCGCAATGGCGACCCGCTGCCGCTATCGCCGACGCCGCGGCCGTCGCGCTCGTTGCCCGCTCCGCTCGTGGCGCCACCGCCCGCTCCGTCCGCCACTGAGACCGTCACCTTACGCTCCGAACAGAACGGCATCTATGACACCATTTCGGTAAGTAAAGCTATTGGTTATTGCTCATCAGTATTTAAAATGCGAGTCAGCAGTTAGGAATAGACGGTGAAACTGCCCTTTTAAGTATTTCGTGTTTACATAAATAAAGAAAATAATAAAACTATATAGTTTAATCCTGTTTGTAATCTTAATCATCAACTGAACACAATTGCAAGTTGATTAACACAACTCTAGCAGATGATTACTAACTATGCTTGAAACTCCAGTCAGCCTGAAAAGTTTTTAGTTTTTTGGGGTATAAATTCCAGATGGCAAACTTCCATGCGAAGGTATCTACCATAACGAATAAAAGGCAACACATCCAACATTTTGAGGGCGAATGAACTGTTTTTTTTATTTTTATTAAATGGTTTCCAAAAGTTTTATGAACTCAACTTAGAAGATTTACTGGAAAGGAAAGTATCTGAAATTATTCTGAACAGTGAACGATTTACTTCAGTAAGAACAAGGTTGAACGAACAGTAATTCCCTGAATTATTTTTATTATCTTTATCCATTTGTTTCGTATGCTTAGTGTCAAACTATCATTAAAGATATTTTATAATAATAATCATGGCGATAAGAGATCAGGCTTTAACTTAAATGTTCCGAAGATATATATCTATTCATTAGTGGTCGGAACTACATAAGAGTTTTATTACGAGGCTATCAGTGTATTCGAATGCTTATTATCTGTCGAATGTTTGTTTATTTAATGCTTATCTGTCTCGACTAGAGAGCCGCGTGTCATGTATCTACTTATTTATATCTGCAATTATCTCGAGAGGTAATTAAGGTAACTTCTGACCATAAATCAAAACTTCGCGGGTTTACATGTGTTTATTCTATTTTGACATCTTATTATAGTAATTAACTGGTCAAGAGACGGTCGTGACGAATGAATATGTGGGCAATTTTATTAAGGTAGAAAATTGAATAGAATAACCGGGTATGCGGACGTGGTATTAACCCGTCAGACGGCACCGCGGCGCGCGGCTAGACCGGCGCGCGCGCACACCCGTACACGACGCGCGACGCGACATAGAAACTGAACCTCGGCTTTCGAACTATAGATTTGCATTAACTGGTCATAAATCATAATCTGCCGGCCGGCGGCCCAGGGCTCCGGCGGCTTAGAGGCGGCCTCACGAGCCGCGAGTTCCTGTTGTTTCGCTAATGCACCTTTGTGCTCGCACGCTCGTAAAATAAGGGTTAGTGGCCGGAGACCGCCGCCTGCTGTCACTAAACTCAACTGCTATAACTTACCAACATTTTATTTTCAGTTAGACGCGCATTCAGTAAGCCTTTATGTACTCTGTAACACCCAATACTTGTGTCGATTACAAGAATGTTATGTCTATGACCACACAAAGCAAGTGGACACAATATTTAACTTCAAGTTAAAAGCTATAAGGAAGTAACGATCGCATGCCGAACAGCTTGTAAATGGTAAGCATCAGTGTTTCACAGACTCACATCATCGTTAGAAGTTATAGAAATGGTAATTGTTAGTGTAGTGACAAATGTTGTGAACAAAGGGTCGATATTGGCGGGAGAACTGGGCCGGACGTCGACGCCATTAATATTACGAGTGGTTTAGGGACACCATAGAGCATGGCTATTTGTTTCCTCACAGCGGCCTGCGCCCACGCGGCTCCAGTTCCGGACCAAACTATTTTCACTTACCCTTTAGTGTTCAAGTGAGTAGTTGTTATTGTTATGTGTTTGGCGAAAATTAAACTTGGCAGAAATTGTATTTTACTGTTTGTTTTCGACTGACTAAACCGCAATGACACAGCAGGATAGTGCTTTTTGAATGAATTCTTGTTTCAATTCATTATAACTGTAGTCTTACGTCAATATTGAGTATGTACTATTTATAACAATGCTGTTACAACCAATAATGTTTAGCAATAGTCAGTGAGTCACATTTCAGGAATAGTCTCGCGAGTGTGTTTCGTGCCTTAACAGCTAGAGCTCCATCAATCCTTGCAGCCCATTATATTATATTGAAGTAATCACGCGCCAACCTTGCAATTATTGTGAGAACTACTTAGTTATTATTGTGAATGCAATTTAACACAAGCACTCGATATTTTAATAAAGCAGTAAATAGATACAGTTTATAAGTTTTAATGTGATTGCTATATCACTGGATAATGGCTGAAACAGTAAAGTATTATAACGAGCTTACGTTATTATAAAGGTAATAACATATCCTGATAGCTATTAGCTAATTAATTAACAATAATCTATACATTCATATTTTTCACGTTCATATTTCATACTAAAATGTTTTGTAGTCAACGTTTGTCATAGTAAAAGTTCAAGGGTTGCAATGTCGCGGGCTGTCTATAGAAATAGTCCCCTAAGGTCGTTTATGACAATTTCCTGAGCGGTAAGTGCTGGCCTCGGAGTAGTCCCCACTAATGGGGTAATTGTGCTCCCAATAACTGATGAACCAATCGCTGCTACCTTCCGACTCGTTAATGGTCGTGCTCCTTTACTATTAACTTGTAAAGAACATTAGCACATTAATCTCTTATTGTTCTATTTAAATGTGAGATAGAGATACACTCGCATGTATTGTTTCTGGCGTTTATGTTTATCTACAGACAATCACAGATAGACGAAACACGAACTGAAATTTAGAATTTGCCATAGAATACTATTATCTTATCCATTGAAGATAGGTATTACAATAACAAAAGGTAACATCCGAAAAAACTTTACGTAAAACACTTCGTAGGTATCGAAAAATCCGGGTGTCAATACCTACCCTTCTCAAATATATGTAAAAAAGGCTTCCCTTTAAGAACAAAGTATTCTCTTTATATGCATAGGCGTACAAAAGGCCGACACCGTATTTCAATAAGCTTACCTTTTTACGGTCACTTACTAAGAAATTCTGCAAGTTTGTCCCAAAGCTACGTAATATTCCGGAGGAATGAAGTTCATTCTTTTCTAAATAAATTTTTTGTACTAGGAACATTTCACAGAATACAAGGTTGGGCACCTGGTTCATTGTCTAGCATATTTAATAACTATGTTTCTGTATTCTCACGAAATTGCGAAGCAGGTTGAATTTGTTATGAAATTACGTTTTTATTTCGTGTACGTTTATTGGACTTGCTTTGGCATATAAGTATAGATCCTTTTCTTCATATTAATTCAATGAATCTACGAAAGAATAAAGTTTTTAAAGAAAAATATTGGTCTAGTGTATTTACGCGTAGGTATTTTAAAAGTTACAGAAACTTGTGAATTTATGTTGAGGAGCTTAGATATTGCTTTAACTGCCATTCCATAAATAACATATACATATATTCATTCATAAAACTTTGGAGGAAGTTTGAGAGCCATAAAATAAACCTATCTAGGCCAGCATAAAAAACTTTTTACTACCCAGGCCAGGCTTCGCCAACTTCTGCGCTTATTATAATATATTCAAGGTTTTGCACAATTAACTTTAAAAGTAGCGCATAGGTAGAGTACCTGCCACGAACAATATAGTTCTAGAATAAGTATTAACTAGTGAAATTCTTGGTCGGAATAAGTTTCTAGCGAAGAATTAACTTGCGAAGAAAATCACATCGCTGTCCCATGAATAATGTATAGGTTCAAAGAAAAGGATACGCAGATGAGAACGTATTTTAGCTGCTGAAGCCAGGAATGAATAATTGAGCCTGCCGAGAAACTGTCTTAGATTGCGTAGACAGATATTACAGAATTCTCCGGGCTTTTCAAAAGAATAAATCTGCAAGCCTTAACCAAGCGGCGTGGTATCTTAATATTAATATTAAAGTTTTGCAGAATTTCGTATAACTTCGTCGCCTTTCTGTCTAAAGATTTTAATGTAAAGTGCTCTGTATGTAAATGATTACTGAAATTGTTTTTTATGGTTGATAAATATTTTGATGCCATTGCTCTCATTTATAAGAACGTTATTATGTCATAGGAATTTGTTCTACCTGTAGACTGCGTATAGCTAACTATACCCATTATCTATGCTTAGTAGATATTCTTGTAAAAGCGTATCTAACTGAACCAAGCTTTCTAAGGTTTAAAGTATTTAACAATAGTGTTGAAATGCACGTTACATAACGATATAGGTATTTATATATTCAGCGAGAGGACAGCAGCAAGCGGCAGGAAGAGTTTATGGAATTCTAATGCCTTTTGTGCCAGTAGAGTTGAGTGTCGAACATTTAGCATTGCAAATACAATGATCTAATCTCAGTTCTGACTGACAATACAATGCTAAACAGTTTTCTAGGCGTAGGACAGCGAGAAAACTGTTACGTAATGTGACTTGGCGTGGGCTTGACACGTACCTAGTACCTACTGTTATTTGCATTGTACGGATTTTGTATGATTAATGTGGGTTTTGACGTACTCATGCCTTGATGCAAGGGCCTGCCTTATCTTTATGGATACCACACAATCTTGACGGGTTGTTACTGCAAAAATCGTTTTATTCTTCGTTTGTCCCACATTAAAAAAATCTTAGTTTGTTCCAAACAATATGCTTCCTACGTCCCAAAATATCATTTTCGTTTTTTATTCCTGTTTCGTCCGTACCTACCTTCTCTCTCGTAGGTATAAGTAGAAAATATCGAACGGTGTTTTATCGGACGTTCAGAATGTGGTTAATATTTATTTATATACATACCTGCTGCTGAATGATGTCATTACATAAATAATATATTCAACCTTCATTATTTTGCAATCGTTCATCCAATGTTTGTCTGTGCGAATAACGTATTATTATCTCAAGCAATTACCAGATGAATAAACACACCTAAAAAAAATTGTAGTGTGTGTAAATAATGTACCTACCTTTGAATGAAATACCAATGTGTGGTGCGAAACGAATAAAGTAGTAATACAAATTATGACACCTCGTTGTAAACTACCATGTATGAGTTGAGATAGTTGAGAGAGGACCACCCGGCGACCACGGAGATACTGATCACAGCATCAGGTGTCGGCGCACAGGCCATCGGGCCGTACCCGACGTCGCCATAAATAAAATTCGACACTTAAACAATAGACCGGCCCGACCCGACCCACAGACCCGTAGATCGAGCGATACCGCGGCACCACACTACCACCCGCTCCTCCGCTCTCCGCAATCACAACACTACGTATTAACCTGTTCTGGCTGCCGTACGGTCAGCTCTACTCAAGTACCGTCACACTTCTCCAGTCAACATTACATACATCACTATCATCTCCATCATGGCTCACGCTGCGTCTAATATTGTAATAAAAACAGCACATATTTCAATTTATGAAATTGAGCAAAACTAAAATAAATAGCCATCGATATAGGTCGGCGTGGTGTAATTAATAAAAATTGCCTTTGGCCGTAAGTGGCTGTCAAAGAGGCCGCGGGCCGGGATTAATGTTAGATAAGTGATTGGGCGGCGGATCGCGAAACTTTCTCACGATAGCTATTGCGATAGCAGTGGCCCGCGGCGACGTATCTTCCTGGCTTACGGGAATACCGACAAAATATCGTAGTTCCTTTTACAGGGAGAGATAATGTTGTTTACTCTGACTATTGCACACTGCACTTTGCTTATTTAGTAGTTCTGGTTCGTTGCCTTTAGCAGTTCACTCGTAAGTTTTCTTCTGAATGGGACTATACAAATTGTTAATTGAGCGTTAAGATAAACGCCAGCATTTGCGTAACGCCAATTAACAAGCTATAAAGAAATCGCTACGAAGTTAAAGTTTTTCTCATAAGTAGATAGTATAATTGCTGTGTTCATAGTTGCAAGCCTCCGTAATTACCAGCAGCGAGAAAAAGAAGCAAACGGTAGAAATAGAAAGTTTATTCCATAGAAATGAAATGTTATGTAAATATTAAGTATCTGGGTAAATATTTGGGCTCCGAGTCGTTGGTGGACGTTACGCTTACACTAGTTGCTTTTTAAAGTAATATTTACTTTGGTGGACCACTTTCAAAGGCTTGTTAGTGATCATTGCACTTGTATTTTCACGCAGCAGAAACTCAATTTAAATGGAGTCACTATTTATATTTATCTTCGTCAAGGTGCAGCCCGTGCAGCGATGCAGCGAGGGAGGAATTGGGTTAACTAGCAGGCACGTCGACACCTTAACTTTAAACCAACATTCCACCTTCTTATATAGTTATCAAAATAATCGGTTAAATTCAGAAGTGTTAAAAAGAGGATAATTAAGCGTTTAGCGTTGAAAACCGGTTAAACGAGAATGTTTAACGTATTTCTACAAACTAAACATGGACGTTCCATACTTCCTATTTACGAACTCGTGTAAACAAATTACTTGTAATTTAATCAACGTTTTAAAGCGCTGTGTGATCGATAATCTGATAAAAATCGAATTAATTTGACTTACTTGTTGAGATATATGGAAAAGATATATAGTTAACTATTTACTAACCTTCGGATAATAAACGAGCTTGTACCTATATAACCTGTTTACTTGTTTATATCTTTAATGCCGTCAATTATTTGATATGCATGATCAACTCATCAGCAACTTGATGGTGTCGGTGTGGTGATACTGATTATGTTATCTATTGGAATACGTCGATTTACAGACATCACCGAGACTGAACTTGTCGCGTGATAATATTCTTTAAATCAAAGATTGAAAAACACGATCAACTAGTCTATTCATCTCAGTTTTGTGTTCTAGTAAAATGACTTTGAAAATGTGATACCTACCTACCTATGAGTTTAGACCCGCACTAAGTGCGTGTATTTAATTCTGTTTGTCGATAATTTGAAGATGAACTTAGACAAATTTTCAAATTATATTTATCGTCATACGCCTTTATTCGATTGTGTTTTAAGAATCCTTGATTTCAAAAAACTCTACCTATTCACGTGTTTTTACCACGACTTACTTGTCTTTAAGAAACTTAAGCAAGGGTGACCTTTAATAAAGCTTTACCCTCGCCGAAACAATTGCCAATGCGTCCCGAAACACAATTTATGTGGACTTCAATAGTCGGCACAGTTAACATCAGCGCAGCGTCAAAATGATTGTACGTGATTGGCATTCACGAGTTGCCCCCTAACTTGGTGCAAGCTTGCCCGTGAGAATGTCGCATTGTCGATCAGGAGTTCAGGACACAGTCAGATAAGTTCGTGATAAGAGCCGCGGATACTTCCGGTCGTACCTTGTCAGTCAAAAGTATGTGAAATAATTGGTTTATTACTCGTTTAGGTAGAAGCTTCTACAGCGATATCACGAAATTTTGATAGTATTTATACTTTTTGCTGATAATCTTCGTATAAATCTCAGGGCATAAAGTACATAAAAAAAAAATTAAGAACTGCTATTATAGCAAAAGCAAAATAGCAGTTCTTAATTTTTTTTTAATGGGAAAAAGGCTTGAGTAAGCATGTATGTACAAATGTATTTTTATGTTTAAATCATCATCATCATCAGCCTATAATATTCCCACGGCTGGGACACAGGCCTGCTCTCAATGAGAGGGAGTGGGCTGTAATCCACCACGTGGGCCCAGTGTGGGTTGGCAGATGTCACATGTCTTCGAGAGGTCGTCAAGACACACACAATTAAAGTGGGGAGCTATTTTCTCATCCGAAAATTGAGGAAATACGCGTACATACAAAATACAAAGATATTTTTCAATCGAGGTTAGTTATAAAGTTATCAAGCGTGCGAGCGCGATGCGATGCACGCGCGTTTGTTTACGGAAGCAATCCGCCCGCCCCGGCCCGCCGCCGCCCGCCCAACTCCGCGCAAACACATGAATGAACCGGTAGCCATTGCGTCATGCGCCGCATTACGGCTACTTTTACACGAAAACTTCTGACAACACACGCATTCCCCGTAAACTTACATAAAAATTAAACTTTATTTTTTAGTTTATATTGTAGATGAATTTAATAAATCAAGTCAAATATTTGCTTGACTTGATACATTTTCCAATAGTTCTTGAAACCGCATTCCTATCACCTCAGCACCTTGTTTTAAATGTTTAAGTAAAGAAAAGTTAGGCATTATTTAAACGTAATGTGGTCTGTTAAGATTGCAAGGTTAGTTTAACGACGATTGAAACACCGTCATTGTATCCTATTAAACTAGGTTCATTTATCTATATGGCGAGGAAATGGTTTTCATTTGAACTTTATTGCGTGATTTTAATTGAAACATTGGAAAGTGCGACTTAATGTGCGCTTGCGTCTTTAATGACACGTTTTGTGATTATGGAGCTAGAGCTTTAATGTTAATATATATATAAACATACAAATGAGCGTCGATGCTTCGGGACATATATTCTCCAGTCTCCGTCGTTTTTTATCGACAAAGATTTTATAAAATTAGACTAATAATTAAATCGGTACGTATAGTCTCATTCCACTTAAGATTTTCTTTGCACATAAAACGCTTCGTTTAAAATGCCCAAAAGCTTGGATCAATAAATTGTCCTAGTCTAGACAATGTTGACATTATGGATGTAGATCGGCTGCATTTGACTTTACAGTTGTGCCAGCTCACTGTTCTCTAGAAATGGCTCGATATTAGTACTAATAAATTCGCTTCTTAGTAATAAAATCTCTAGGCCCGAATGTCATGTAACGCATGTGTGCTGTCTACACCTAAAGTTCTATAAAATAGTAGCGAACTGTGTAGTGTTCGGTTGTCTACCGCGTCGGTTGCCTAGCAACGCTCTGACGCCAGAGTGCCGCCAGAGGAGCGCCGGGACGCTGCGGCGGAGCGCCGCCAGTGCCGCTCCCGACGTCGCCTCACGCGTGTCCGAACCGACAAACTAAATAAATATACCATGTAGTATGGACTTCTTGTGCAACTTGGCTCGAAGATTTGAGACCAGTGCCAATAAAAAAATAACACCACCGTGTTCCATTTTTGAAAATTAAAAAGTTATGTCAAACAACAGTGCAGTGATTAGTTACTGTTGATCAGTGAAAAGAAAGTGAAAAAGTTTAATTTAATTTAATGTGATTAATGTTAAGAACCTTCATAAGCTTATCTATGAGTTTTTTGGTAAAAAAGAGTAGATTATAAGTTTAAAACTTGAAAAAACTTCAAAGTAAAGAATTACATTAAAATGTTTTCGTATCTCGTTAATTCAGATGTTTAAACATTCCCAGATAAGATAAAGGAGCACAATACAAGGATTACATTGCCTTGATAACCGCTTTGCAAATTAATGATAAAGTAGACAAGAGTACTGTTTAATTAATTATACAACAGTATCAGACTGCTTTGTCGAGATACTTTAAGAAGCAGTTATACTTTATGTGTGCGCTCGCAAGAAAATTCTCGCTTGCAAAATATTCAAAGAAACGTTTCAATCGACCGTACCGTTTGTAATCACGGCTATAGAAAGCAAAAAAGCTAGCGCAATGAAAAGAGTCGTCGGCGGCTCGGCGTCTCAGTGACCGCAGATTCCCGTCATATGACGGTCTTTTATTTAGATGAGGCACACCCCCGAGGTCGTTCACCCCTCGGTAGCACGCACTTTATCAGGAAGGTCAGGGTTATTGCGGTGACGTGACGGCAACCACGCTACTCGCAGCCGCTACATGTATTGCATAAAGGGCTTCTTTTGCAAAGACAAAAGTTCATACATGTATAAAACTATGTCTTAATTACACAATATGGTATTCTGATTAGCTTCTCCCAAAGAATCTAAACAATGTGACGTAGTGCTCTGCGCGGCTGTCGCAGTGCAGGGTTCGGGGCGCATGCCCCGGGCGCCACTCCATGTGTGCTACAAACCACACGCTCCTTTCACTACGTCCTTTGTTTTTGTCCACACACATACCATTCATTTAGAATTCTCTTTTACAAGCATTCTTTTCCTTTTATTTTAGGCTCAAATGCCTTACTATTGTAACAGGGCTTTTTTCACGAAAGATTTAATTAACAAGGGTTATCAGGGAAATACAGGATAACAGGCGCGATGATATGACATGGTCAGGGAAGCATTATTCAAATGTGATGAAGTAATTTCAATGGACTGAGTACCTAGGGACAAGTTAAATGTCATCGAAAAACTGTAACGAATTGATGGACTGGGCGAAGTGTGAGCAAGTGGGTGAAGAAGATGCGGAGTCGATGCAGCAAGGGCGCGGACGCAGCGCGCGCGCTGCACCGGCTGGCGTTCGCGCTGTGGCGAGCCGTGTTCTACCTGCAGCGAGTGCCGGAGCGAACGCGACGCTCGCGCAGTCTCGCGGCTCACACTCGCGCTCCAACTGTGGTCAGTTTCCGCCAAAGCGAAGGCGATACGCGATAAGCAGAGAGAAAGGCAGACGTGCGAGAATCGACCTTGGATTCTCTCTTAAGCTTGGTCGAAACTTGCACGTCTCCTCTCCTTTCAGTATGAACCGGGCCTAACTCCTACTGATACCACGAACGCTCGTAAAACTATGTGACCTATTTTTACACTTTTAAATATCCGTTTTAAGGCCGGATAAAATATGGCTGTTTTATACCCACACGCATAAAACACAGTAACAGAACCGGCTTAACATCAGATATTGAAACTCTTGAGTCATGCCATATCAACGGTTAAGAAAATACTTGGTTAGAAGAACGTATTAAAGTTTAGCTTGGTTGTTTTTTCCACATTTTTCAGACATCACGTAGGATACTGTAATGAGGTTTTTATAAGTAGCGGATAGCAATAAAAGCTAAGATACCTAATTATCTTACTTTTTACTCCATTTTTTTCTCATTTGTCATTTGGGGTTTTTGAGGACACTCGCCACAATCTAGCAGAAAAACACTTAAAATGTTAATAGCCAGGCAGTACCTACAACAATTTATATTTAGCTTTAGAGTTACTTAGTCACGTTAAATAATAACAATGTAGTCCTCAATTAATCAGCTGTAATATGGAGCGATATAAGCTGCAGTAATCACTTAAGCCGCGCCCCAAGGGGCTCATTTGTCACCTTTAGTATTGACGGTCCATCCGATCGCGATACACTCGGGGAATGACGGAAACTTTGACCAGCACACGTTTCGCGTCTCATGGTTACAATAAAACTTCAGTATTGTTCTGAGGAAACTTATTTTCGCGTAGGCAACGTTTACCTATGGTACAATTTACGACGATATGGTCAAGAACACATTTTATATATTGTCTGCATTTATCAACACTAGTTGTTAATTGAAAATTTAATTATAAAACGTTTTTGGTCTTATTACGGAAATTGCTACGATTTTTTCGATGACGGCTACGAAATTCGTAGCAGTTTTTTTTTTGTGGGAATATCTTTTTGTGTTTATTTTTCCTTTTTATAATCTCAAACGGTTAATATTGATTATCTAATTACAATTATTAGGTATTTATCATTAAACTAAAACTTGGTTACCATTTAGAGGTAGTAAGTAATGTAATTCAAAGCTTTAATAGCTCAGTAAATGTGATATTATTATGATATGAATCTACGAGTTTTCGACATGTAAACAACTTAACCGCACATTAATTATTTAAACAGGATTTCAGCTGACAAAGAAACGTTCATCAACTGTTGTCAATAGAACTGTCACGACAACTAAACCACAATCTACACCAAGCCTTCGAAATGAAATTATGTGCCGTACAAAGCTCGCCTTAGTCAACGATATTAGATAGTGAAATGGAATGCATTCCTCAATGCCACCTCGACGTACATACTATACAATAATAATATTTCTGTGAAACGAAATCCCATCAACTCGAAGCCGCCATTGAGAAAAAATGACAAGGATTAAATTACTACTTTTGATTTCATTTTAATGACAGCTCGACCTCGCGGGGCTTTTCAAAGATTTATTTCGCAATAGTCGCAGTAATAACAGCTTGGCAGTAATCTGTGGTGATGTTTTAATAACATTATGTTGTTCTTTTGTTTCAGAGTCGAGCCGTGAGTGCGCCTGCCACCCCGGCAACTGCATTCTCGAGAGAACAGGTAAAAAAAACTCCATTATTTTTTAACAAAAGAAAGAAAGTATTTTTATTCGAAATGCATTTTGTTTTTATTTTCAAAAGATACAAGACCGTTTATTTTGCTCAAGTTGCAGAATAATTATGATTTGCGACCGGTGTACCGTGTAACCTTAACCTACCATATCAGTAGATTCTGATCAACAAATTAATTAACCGTTACATTAAACAACATTAAGTGATTGATAGCGATCATGTTTGTGTACGAACAGGAAACTTATTGATTATATCTCTCGGAGGAATCGGATCGAGAACCTGTAGTCAGAAAGTTATTAAGAAAAATTTATAAATTCTCCTATTTATTTGTATTTTTTTCTGACTACGAAAGCGAATACGAAATGAGCATGTTATTTTACGTAATGCAATCATAATATTTATATCATGTATTCTTTTGGCACGATACCAAACCACTTGAACGCATGATATGTTTTCTCAATGACTACCATAAAACATAGATTAGAGTTGTTTCTTTACAGTTTTAAAAGTTTTTCTTTTAATGGCATAATTCTTCGAGTTGGAATGGTGATTAAGCATATCTAGCTTTAATTACTCTTTGCTTGTCCATCCTGGCATAGTTGTCAAGTTTGTTTGTGAGAATTTGTCAAAGATGTACATTGTGACTTGGTAGTTTTGTTCCCATACACATTTCAAAGGCCACGCAGATAGCCACTGTAGTATAAACCTTTCGATAGTAGGTACGCGTAGTATAAATTTATACGGTTTCTTGAAAGGTACACATTTTACATTTCATTGCAAAAGGAAACTAACCTTAAATCGCAGCAATTTTCGCAATTATCTTTAATCAACCATAATAAGCATTTTAATAGGCCATCGATACAAATAAACGTCTTGTGCTCAAATAGCCTTAATTTACATCACATGGAAGCGGGGCTTACGCATCGACTACTCTAATCGGATTAAATGCATTGAAGGCGAAGCTCGCGGAGTACACAGCTTCGCGTCGCCCGCGCCGCTGCGCCTACGCACCGCTTGAGAGACTTTCACAGAATTATGGCGCGCCTACGACCTTATGTTGGCTGACATAAACACTTAAAAGCAAGACAAATCAGGGCTTTTCTCTTCGCTGTCACCTTTCTATTCTAGTTTATTGTAACAACAGTATGCTTTACATAGTTTTCCACACGTCGGGTTTTATTTCATAAAGCGGAAATTATGTCGGGATTAGTTGACTCGAACTTGTTTTGAAGATTGAACAAATGTTTACGAGTCCTTCACACTGCACACCCGGCGAGGAACACGTGTTATAGCCGAATGTACAAGAGGGGTCCTAAAATAACTCCTTGTGAACGCTTGTGATTGCTGTGTATTTTATTTCCTGCGTATTGACCTTGTGATGTTTGGGAATAATAATGGGAATAGGTAGGTCATTTTAAAACCACGCTTAAAATAAATGTTACTGCGCAAACCGGTAGTTCATCGAATGGAATAGACGATAATTGTCGTATTAACACTAACGTTTTGTTGTAACCGTTATAAGCTGACGTACAAAAGAACCTCACTGTATTTTTATTTTATGTTCCATATTGATTCAATTTGTTTTGTTATCATCTCATAATGTGATCATTGAAGCGTTGAATTTCTGTTGTTTATGCACATCGGGTGGAAATGCGATATTCTGACGGATCATTGACTTCAATAAGGCAAAAGAGTGATTAACTGTATTGTTCAACAACATAGTAATTATTCCCATAGCTATCTAAGGGCATTGTTTTCAAGAATATGTAAATTCAAACTTGAATTGTAAATGTCCTGGCGATGACGTAGTTTATTAACTTTCTTTACTAGATTAGGTATCTTTTTCGCAAACTTATCAAAATGATACACAGATATAAATAAAACAATATTCCTTGACTTGCCATCACCTGATGTTCTTAGTTCAATTAATGTCCTCGTTTATTTCCCTTCAAACTAGACGTAAATGTAGGAAGAACTCAATTTATACACGTGCATCTTCATTCAAGATCTTGTTGCATTACGCCATCGGAAAATGAAACGCGTTAACCCTTCCTCTATTACACCTTCAACGTTTATTGTTCTGAAGTTCTGCTATACTTATATGTAACTTCGCTCTATCTGTAGTTAACAAGGTTTTAGTAGCAACATAATAAGGTTTTTTTTTGGGACAAGCCCACCACACTATTCTCAAACTCCTGAAAGCCAGGATCAACAGTGGCGACCACCAGAAAAGCGCCCAGACACTGAAGCTCGACGAAGACTCAGAGAAAATAATAGTAATGAAATAAAATAATTATATGCATAATAATGCTTCTTTATTTTAGGTAATCTGTCAGTTTTGTGTAATTTCCAGGGTGATAAGTTTTAACTCTTGTATTTTCGTTTACCCAGGGTGGTTCCCGATCAGCAAGTTACCCCGGTGGACCTGGCAGCAGATTGGATCTGTGCTATGTGGCGGAGCGCATGCTGGCGCTACACCTGCCCGAGCGAGATGCGCATGCGGAAGCCCAGGCCGCGCATATGCTCACCAATAAACATGGAGAACATTTCATGGTGAGTACGCTTACTTTTTTGTTTTAAATTGACCAATCCAAACCTACTATTACATTGTCAGGTATCAATAATAGGGAATTTTCCTCTCCTCATTCATGCATTCTTTCTCAAAAAATTAAAGTACTTCAAACTTCTCAGAGAACTAATAGTTCCTAGTGAGGCATTATGTTATAATTTGACGTTAGTGTAGAGTGAAGTAAAGAGACATTGGTTGTCTTTTGCAATAATATGGCTGATACTTGTTAGATTGCGATAGGTCTCATTAAAATAAAATATGTCTACATCACTCAACAATAATAATACATATAAAATAAACCCACAGTTTCCACCCCTTGTGGACTGTTTTAAATCGAGAGCGGAATGTAACACAGTCATAGATCACGCAGCAATCATTTCTATAAGTTTTCATATTTTCATTAGTGTAGATTTTTATGTTAAATATTTTAATTAGAGGAAGTGCTGCCCACATAGTGGGCGCGTCGCCGTCTCCGAAGCGGCGCTTTGAAGAAGTATTTTATTTTAAAAGTAATTTTATAAGACGGGCGTTTAATTGGTACTAATTTTATAAGAAAAAATATCAATTAATAGTCGGCAGTGGGCTACGGCACGCTACGGTTAAATATTTTTGAGGAATCTTTAGCCGCAATCTACAATATAACCGCAGTTTCGTTCGACGGACGTTTGGAGATACTATTGAATAAACCAAAGAAAGTCTCCTTATCGAAATTATAGATACAAATAAGTACTATTTCAACAAATCTCTGGTTGTAGCAACTATCACAATCCCCAGGACAAGATTGGAGCTACAAAGTCTAATGTAAATTTTACCTGCAACCATTTATAGAAGTCGTCTGGTAACTCTAATGCTGTAGATAAGAGACAGACCCACCTTAAAAGTCTCCTAGGTGTTATTCGTTGCAAGACCTTTGCTCTTACTGTAAAAGAGCCGTAAATTAGGATTAAGTTAATGGCACTAGTTACCCAAGTACCTACTTAGCATATTTCCTACTTCTTCATACGTATGTGGACCTTAATCAATCTCTTGATAAGATTTGTATTATAAACTAAACTGCATCTATCTTGGAAGTAAGCTTATATAAGTAGGAAAATATAGACTGACACCCGAATGTATAATAAAGAAAAAATAAGGGTAGAATGTATGATTTTGTCGGAACTGAACAGAACCTGTATCTTTTAAAAGTACCGTGTAGTATAGCTGCGACCACTCTCTGCGATCTCGTTGTCACTTTTTTCAAGAAGGTGTCACGTCCTCCTCCCTTACCATTCTTTATCACGTCGCTCTGTTTTAACACCTGTGTCAGGGATCATTGCGTGTTAGCATACAACGATCTACTTTGTTTGAGGTCTCTTTCAGGATACCAGGAAAATTCAAACAGTTGATATTCATCTTTTTTGTTTTCTTCTTTTGCAGGTATTCGAGGTGAGCGGCGGCGACAGTGCGGGCGGTGTCGGGGCAGCTCGGGGCGTGTTCGGGCGCGCTCGCTCGCTCGGCTGGGCCGGTGACCTGGCCCCACCGCTGGAGCGCCTCTGCGCCGCTTGCAAGCACATAGAGAGCTGGCTCGCTGCGCATCCAAAGAACGTTGCAATACTACTCGCATGGTAAATACCTGATTCTTATGAGCTGTTCGATTAAGGCAAAAGTACCCATATTGTATCACCGAGCTATAGACACCAGTTCTTGTATGCTAGACGTGTTCAAAGCGCGTATTACGCTCGGGTGGGAAAATTTATCATTCACGCCTTGGTGTTACTGCCAACCTCGCGGACGTACGTCGCCTGCGTTTATAAGGAAGATGGATGGCTAAAACCATTTGTTTTCGTACGTCACCTGACGATGTTAATCAATCCGACTGCCAAATTGCGGCGCCGGACTATAAGGAAAACAGATAATATTTTTAGCATAAGTTTTCCGGGTGACCCTATCAAGATAATATTTTAAAATAATAGATAATAGTTATTACACAGATTAGTGAGATAGTTTTTCCCTTTACATTTTGACTACCAAAAACTTAGATTGACACATCTAAATAGATTTAAATGTGCATCTGGATAGATGTTGACATCTATCTGAAAGTTTGATGAGTATGCCATGATGTTTCCTTGTAGTGTCAATTGTTTTTAAATTGGCTATTTTACAAAGTTCATATTTTTTTTTTTATTGACTTTTTATTGATTTTCAGGGGCAACCGGGAACGTCTAGGGGTACTGGTGGCAGCATACATGCACTACTCAGCGATATGCGGTGCGCCGGAGCATGCCCTGGATCGATACGCCATGAGAAGATACCTGGACGACAGAGTGCCTGTCTTCCAACTTCCAAGCAATAAACGGTAAATAGCATACAACACTACTTAATTACTTAATCTCCTTGTCTTGGATTTAATCTCCAACAACACTACACAGTAGACGATTCAAATGCATTCAGTCCGTCGGTTTTCAAAGTAAAGTACAGATTTTCTGAAATCGGGGGACAAAGCTCATTATACAAGGTGTTTTTTATATGCCATAACTCTAGGGTATGGTAGGGTAAAAGTAACAATAATACAAAAAGTCCCAGAATAGGTGGTCCAAAAGTGCATAATTTCGAAGATATCATCAATCATAAATAAATAAATCGTTATGTGTAAATTTCATTCAAACCAATGATCCATATTTAAAGCTAGGAAAATGCGAAATTGTCATAATTCACGTAAGGATATTTTGTATGAAAAATTAAAATAATTCTTATGCCAGTTGATTCTTTGATATTATGGTCTCATTTATATTCCTGGAGTTATGGGCTATAAAAAAACACGTTGTTTAAGACAAAGAAAAATTATGCCGTCCTTCTGAAATGGCTTTATACCTGTACCTATAATATTATGTATCACAGTGACTTTATCTGATGGACATCTTCATACTTACCTACAAATGTAAAGCTCTCGAAAGTCTCATACTTAGCTAGGTATGTTGGGTATTACTTTTTCGTAGTATGAGTAACTAATATTATGTTCTCCTTGTTCCCAGCTACATCGACACCTTCGCGGGCCTGCTAGCTGGTCAGATCCGAGTGAACGCAGCGCCGCTACATCTGACGCACGTCAGCGTGGCCGGCTCGCTGGCGTCTCCCGCCGCGCCCACCATCGCCTTCCTCAAGATATACGAGAACTTCGTCTGCGTTTACACGTCAGGCAAGTATCGGAAAGATTACTGGCTACTTTCAACTGCACTTCAGTAAAGGACACTTGAACTAGGAATACAGCCTACACTTCAACCAAGATGTGCAAGCGGGAAAATACCGAACTAAAATAAATGTACCAAGCTTGACTTAACGATGCAAATTTTCTTGACAAGCAATGCCACCTTGAATTTCACACTTAAAGTGGTCATACTATAATAAATAGTGGCGCTATCTATATCAAAACATGCGGTTGGCTGTAAATTCAATTCAATTCTATTCAATTCATTTATTTCAGATAAATTACGACAATCCATACACATTTAAAAAACAAAAATGATAAAAAATGTAAAGAGCTACCGGGTAAAACGGGGTTAATGGAGACGCCAGGGCAGAATCGAAAGAAAACTTTGAAAGGGATTTAAATGAACCAAGAAACCCTAAAAATACGTACCTACTACCTACCTGGTAGTCGGTACCTATTTTTTTTACTTACTTAGTTATATTTAATTATATATTTACCTTGTTTGACGACAAAGTGTTGTCTCGATTTACCTCTGCGTTTTTATTCACCAAGATTTTTTTGTAACTTGTCATTGTCAAGTTACAAAAAATTCTTTTGGTAAACAAGTTGTGTTTGGTAAACATGTTGTGTGTAAAATTGTTACATGAAAATTTACGTTGGCGGCGTTAGTTTATATTTTGGCCACGCGCTATAAGATCCTTGAATGAATCTTCTTACAATTAAAAAGTTTTGGACTTGAAAGGCATTCGATCAAATTCACAAGGATATCTTGAACTTTCTCCTGTACAAACATTTAACGCTGTCACCAAACCCATGGCGCTTTTAGCATACATCGCAAATATTGAGCGACACGATGATGATCAAATATTGACATAAACCGTAATGACAAAGCCTACATCGGGTAACCGGTTGTCAGGCTACACATTAGCTGTAGACCGTACACAATAGACAGGTAGGTAAGTACGCTAAACGCGGAAGGCTCTATAATTCTACAGGACCGCTGTAGACTTGTAGATCCTTCCGTTTTGTAATCGGTGATTATTAACTGATTCAATAGCTGAGGATAGTTTGGTATCCCAAATATTGAGCACGACAAGCCGTTATCCATTAACTGGGTTGTGAAGATCAGTCGGTACATGTAAAATAGTACTTATCAGTTATTCAGATGCATCCGGTAAGACGGGAAGCCGGAAGATAATGACTGAGGTATTGCTCTAAGAGCATTTTTAAACTTTTCTGCGTCTAATGATATGGTGTTTTGTGCAGGTCTATATATGGTGAACGGCGGTGGCTGGACTGTAGGTGTTGGACGTCTGGCACTGCGCGGCGACGTGGTAGTGCGGGCGTACCGGCGTTCGGCCCAAGCGCGACCCGGCGCGGGTCCCAGCGGCCCCGGGGTCCCGGCGGGCCCCGGTCAGCGTCGCCTGGTGTTCGCGTGTCAGTTCCACACGTGCGCCGTCGCCGACCACACTCTCTCCTTCACTAAGCAGCAGCTCGATCATGCCGTGCACGGTAACCATCACCTTTCTGGCTTTCAGACAAATGACAGACAGAGGTCACACTACTGTCGACTTAGTGACAATGTGATCACATTGTCACTAAGTCGTGATCAGATACTTTGATCAGGTCAAGTTGACAAGATCAAACGATCGTATATCTACCTATTCATTGTGTATCTTCTGTCTAACGTGTAATTCAAAATACTAAAGTTTTTTTCTCCTATTATGTTCTTCAACTTCCTTGTGCCATAGAAACGAAGAAACTGTCACCTAATAATAGCATTGAATGCGTTCGTTAAATGCGTTAACTATTATGAAGTATTATTTGTTTTTCTATGCTTTCTCTAGCATTGAATGTGTTTTCTTTACTGCATACTTACCCCTCATAAAAACGCTACCATCCAAGATCTTTAAAGTAAAGTCTTTAGAGTAAAAGAACTTTTATTATACCTTAAAATACTAATACGTTTGTCGCTTTTTAATCTGCCTATGCCACAAACAACACAAATCAAACAAATACGAACGCATCTACATTGATGTGATAAAGCTATATATATACTTATACAAATTGCTCACCACCTTAAATATTATGTCGTTTCTTGACGATGCACGATGGTTTGCATTGGCTATAACGCGGAAAATAACCGAAATGTGGCAATGCGATGCACCATTCATTTTTCCGACTTTACTGTGATGCTGATGATACAACACATTATATGCGAGTGGCCAGTGGGTAACTACGTACCTACCAGACAAAGATATTTATTTCAATAAGTCTTGTCTACAATTGAGTGCAATTACGCCAACGTGATTTTGTTATCAGGAAAATTGCCTGAACCATTAAGTGTAAGGTCAAACTAATAAATTCAACTGTAAGGAAAACGCTAATTTAATGTTATGCATTTAATAGAGCCAAAACAACATTACTTGTTCTGGATTACGATTTATTTATTGAGTTAGGCTTCGATCAATAATAGTACTATACGATCAATAATAGTATATACTATTATTGATCGAAGGAGTTAGGCAATTATTATTGTAAGAGAATTGGCGGCAATTTGCAGTAGTCCAAGACAACGGAAGACAGCAACTTTTGTATGTTTCTTAAAGACACAACTAAAGAACTTTAAAGTTATGATGTTTAAAATCATGGCTACTGAGCACTGAGCATCGACTCCTGGGAACGATTCTCTAGGTCGAACTAAGAGTTATTGAATTTTACCATTAGGTTTTTTTTCAGAAGCAGCTCAAATCTGGGGTATTGTGCGCATTTGATGGCAATAGGCTGTGCCCTACTACATAGGGCAAGTTAAATATAACTGTAAAATGAGGGTGTGTAGTCGGTGTCCCGAGATGAATATCTACCTCACCGAGAAAACTGCAATATTTCCTCATATCTGGCTAATAGTATCCCCGACAGAGAGGACGGTTATATTATGTGCTGGCCTTTATTCCTTTGATCAGATCCGTCATTCCCGAGTGACGGTGCGGTGGAGCTGGTGTTCCTCCGCGGCGAGGGGGGCGGGGGTGCCGCGCCGGCGCCGACGCCCGCCGCCCCACTGCGCGCTGCTCCCGACGCGCTGGCTCGTGCAGACTCGCTCGAACATCTGCGACCGCTGTCCACACTCACCGATGATGATCCTGGTAAGCACTGATAATTATATGCTTGATAGTACCTGGCCGTTACTATGGCACCAATAGTTTTAGAAACATGGCAGACAGTATCATGATGACAGACGGCATAGACTCGACGTTCCACTTAGCGGAACTAAAATTCGAAGTGCTTTAGGTTGTAATTTTTTAACATCAATATAGACTGCCTTTTTTTAAATCATCTGTTCCATACATTTTGACAGCATATTTTTTTAATATGGCCGATGCACTGTTTTCCACGTATTCAGTACATCTCAGTACTGAATACGTGCCAAAGGTCTCAAGTTCGAATCCGAGACACGCGTCACAATTTTTTCGGATTTATGTGCGTATTGTTTAATTATCGCTTGATTCGGTGAAGGAAAACATCGTAAGGAAACCAACATGCCTCGAAGATATTTCTCGATGGGAAATAAAGCCAAATCAGAGACTCATGTCGGCACCAGGTTAAAAACTATCACGATGAAGAAACAAGAAAAAGCTATCGCAAAACTGTAGTAAGTATATTTTTAGGAAACTTAAAAGTACGCCTAGGCCACGTTCGCCGTAGAAAGCTCGTAGACCCCTCGTAGTCCGTTAACTAATTAACCAACTTAGGCTAATGAGCACATGATCTATAAAAACATTCTTAAATATTCGAATACGTGACTGCAAATGCTAAATCCTTTTGGACCATCATTTAAAGAAAGGAGAGCAGTTATAACTATCATTATTAAAAACCGGCGGACCAAATAATTAGCGAATGGTCAAATTCTCCAAATTTTACAGATAGGAGTTTGACAAATTTAAGAAATTTTAGCAAATTTTAACTTTATGATATGTATGTATCAGTAGAATTTATAATCTACAATATTGGATCATTTTAAAATCAAAGCCTTCGTTTTTTAACTTTGTTTATTCATTGACCTGAAAGTTCATGTTCTCAAACATAGCAAAAGATGGTACAGTGATCATTTCTAAGTATATCCTATTACTACCCCCTATACTTAGGTTCGTGTACCTTTCGGCTAAACTTCGAGCTACGGGGCGTGGTCCCGAAGCAATTTCGCGGATGGGAAGCATAAATTAATAACTCGAGTGCTAATCCAGTAAAATGCGCTCAACCTTGACTGACTGACACGACCTGCTTGTCGGTCAGAGTTAACGATTCGTTGTCTTAGTTTATCGGTTACAGTAGAGTTATTTGTTTAGCTTTGATAAAACTGGGCTATCTGAGTTTTAGAAAAAAGTTTTTAGTGGCTTGTCTATCAATGAAACAGATGTTTTTAGTGTCGGCTGAAGTATAAGTTATAACGGAAAGGGTATATATGTTACCGGCCAAACCTGATTTCAGGCCAAAGTAGTTTCTCCTAGGCCAAACCGGTTTACTGGTTTATCGTGTCAGGATATACTGACCCAAAAAAACATTAACAATGTGCCTAACTTGGATGTGGCACCGCTCGCTGCGCTAGCTCGGCTTGCGCGTATATGGTTACAGTTCTAACCTAACCTAACCCATTTAGAGTCCCAGTTTGGCCTAAGACAATCTAGTTTAGCCGGAAATCGGGTTTGGCCAGTAACATATACATACTTAAGGGTGTGCTACAGACCATCAAACTTTGATGGTCTGTAGCATACTACGCATACTATTCCTTGGGAGAGGAACATACGTATGGCGAATTCTGGGCGTCGGTGTACTATGGGTACACCCGTGCCAAACTTTTCAGGAATAATAATAAATAATAATTAATTTTCTCGGTGTTATGTTAGGTTTCTAACAAAGTAACTTAGTTAACATTTTACACTTACTTAAAAAAACCGGCCCAGTGCGAGTCATACTCACACGCACACAGGGTTCCGTAGCACCAAATAATATAATAGAAATATTTTAAAGGCTCTTTCATATTATGTTGTATTGTATTACATTCAACAGCAAAACTAAATTTGTTTTTCATAGTAGGTTAATGAAAAACAAAGTTACTGCTTCAGTTTGATGACAAATTCTCATATCTCAAAAAGTGAACATCAAATCTTATCAAACCAATTTTCGTTGGAAGTTGAAGTTGTATAGTAATGTGCATCATATATCTTTTTTAGTTTTATCATTCTCTTATTTTAGAGTTACAGGGGGAGACGGACACATTTTACCACTTTGGAAGTGTCTCTCGCGCAAACATTCAGTTTAGAAAAAAATGATATTAGAAACCTCAATATCATTTTTAAAGACCTATCCATAGATATCCCACACGTATGGGTTTGATTTTTGAGTTTCAGTTTTAAATATGGGGAACTCCCAATAATTTACGGTATTTTTAAAAAAAATTGTGTTAAAATTTTAATCACAGAATACATCTACTTACCAAGTTTCAACAGTATAGTTCTTATAGTTTCGGAAAAAAGTGGTTGTGACATACAGACGGACAGACATGACGAATACATAAGGGTTTCGTTTTTTGTCATTTCGCTACGGAACCTTACAAAGGAAATCTACAAGATTCGCCTAACCGCGTTTTATAAGTTCAACATCCGCAAGTGATAATCTATTCTTGTAAGCATTAAAAGCTTGTCTAACGATTTGGACGAGGGGTTCCCACATGTGGCCAGCGCCAGTGGCATGGCAAGTGAAGCAGAACATCCGTCTGCCATTACTGGCAACAATGTGACTGACTTACTTCAACTAACTTGCGTAATAGCCCTTTTGACAGGAACTGGCCGAAATGCGGCTCGTTGCGTACATCCTGTGTTCATTCATTGATATCCATTCAGTAAGATTTCGTCTAGGTATGTTAAAGTTGCGGTTGATCAAAAACGAATAGTCTTGTTATTTTAGAATTTGTACTAAAAGTCACAAATAAAAATTATTGAAAAATATCACAAAACGCTAACCTGTAGTTAATCTCAAGTTTATATTTTATTAATAAACTAGGTTACTTTGTAGTGAAACTGAAAGTCCGGTAACTGAAATGTGTCATGTGTGTTGACAAACCGACCTAACTACACCGGTTAGCGAGAGGTCGCGTGCGGTGCAGGTGTCGGCCAGTCGGCTATTTTAGTGATGTGTGTCCACCGGCGCCCGCCCGCCCAGTCCGTCCGCGCCCGCCTAGCGAGCCGCCACGCACGCGCACGTCCCTAGCACTCGCTACCGGTACAAACTTTTAACATCAATCAAAAAATTCGTAAACTCAACCCAAAAATAAAAAAGTTACTCTAAATTCGTTACAAGTTCTAAAACAGTTAATGTTGTCAAGAAAACTTTGAAGAAAAGCATGTAACAATTCCTTTCGGATATTTCGAGGCTCGCTAACAAAATCACAATCGAGGTGAGTGTGACATTAATTTCGCCGCTAGTGAAGCCGTTTTATGACTTCAAAATTAGTGAACGTAGTTCCATTGAATCAGTGTTCCGGTTCATATATGGCGGCAATGATTGATTGTGCGTGTCAAAATCTTTACGAAGAGCGTGTTGGAATAAATTGAAAGTGCCTGCAGAGCCGGCTTTTCATATTAACAATAGCAGGTCTCGGGAAAAGTTAACAATAGGCGGTGTTAATGCTAACGACAAATGAGATTGGAGTCGCTTCGTCCGGCGCCTAGCCGCTAATTGACCGGCGAGGAGAATCGCTGATGTATGTCCACTAACTCGGGTACGACAGCCTGCCCTTAGGGCCAGCATTCGACACACATCAATTTAATTCGATGCGAGAATCGAGATCGCCCATACGGGTCCACCAGCAATAAATAATAATGATCGCTGTTTGTGTCAGTAACCTAAGCAGCATGTTTGTCTTATCTTGATTTTGTTTCTCAGAAAATCTCATGCACCGTTGACGTCTTTTAATCAATTGGAGATACAAAAAAATATATCCCCACGTGGCATAGTACTATATTTATAAATTGAACAAAAAGCAGCGCTAATAAGATTACGAGTGTTCAATACAACACGTAGTGAGGTCAAAGATTCGTACCTACTTGTACTTATGTCAGCCATGTCAGCCCATACCTAATGAATTTTATATTCACACGCAAGGCTATGTTTACCCTGACGTCATCTCCGCCCGTGCAAAAAATATAGGTTGCGAACTTGCGGTCCTGTCGAACGCATGTCGAATTAATCAATCTACAATGTCGGTACATGGTCTATCTATACTCTATGCGAACTATAGAGTGATGTGTTTAAGACACTTGTGTATTTTAAACAACAGATTTGTTTGAGTTTTGCATGGTTAATTTAAAGATCTGATTCATTGAGCATTTGTTTGTTTCAATTGTCCATCCATTAGCCGATCCACTCTGCGGCCGTCTGATCATTGTGTACACTAAAGATTGCACGTACTTATGTACATAGTAGCATATCGATCGGATGGGATTTATCCTCGCTTGCTTACCCTGACATTACGCACACACACATGTCCTGCCGCGATAGCTATCAGTATTATTTTATCGCTTGAGCTTTCAGTTTTGATGAACAGTCAATACTACTCGCGTACATACGCCAGACGTGTGCTTGTGTTCAGTGCTTTTACGAAGCTAATTACAGTGCTTTCTCTTTAATAAATAAAGAGCCAATTAATATGAAGTGTTACTAAGTGTGCTGAACTTCTGTGCTACTAAATTCTTGTTATTGACATCGAAGATAGCTCTTATCAGCCAATCAGCTCCAACACTAAAAATTCGCAAAGCTATTCGTTCTAAGATCAAAATAAGAGCATTAATATGCAAATGTTGTTCAAAATAAACCACATTCCTCACTTACAAAAAAAGGTAAAAGAGCGAAACTGGTTAGAATTCGGAGCTAACGTCGGATAACGAACGTAGATAGCCCAACGGTCAGTGCCGAGCCGTATTATTATGCGGTAGAGCTTAGAGTTTCGCAGAACCACAAGGTGGTGCTTGATGACATCACTGCGTCTGCGCGCTCAGCAACACACGCTCACCTTCATAGGTACCAGCGGTTATCGCAACATTGTTAAAACACCACTGTGCAAACAGTATATCTCTCCCTGCCAGTACATTACTGATATACGAGCGGTGGGTGGGACTCGCACATGTCCAAAGCTCCACGGCTCCACCGCATCGCGGTCACGCTCATTTTCAATTGTTAACGAACTAAAATCTTGTTGGACACGAGTTAGATTGATGTTCCAATGACTTTTATAGACGTAGTTGTCGTAAACATTGTATCATATAGCTTTGGGGAATCAAAACTCGACTATTGAGACTCCAAGATTCTTGGTCATTCCTATGATTTGACCAGAATCTATTCCAATTTACAGAGATTATTTTTCCGTAAAACATAATGAACAGTTCATAGATATGAACTGTTCATTACACACAGAAAAAGCTTAACTATGATGTAAATAATTTCTAGATAGAAATTATTTACATCACAGTTAAGCTTTTTCTGTGAATAGAAACCGGAGTGAGATAAAATCTCAACTTTGCATAATCTTATCAATCTTCTAGGGATTGCGATCAGCGCCATGTGTGTCAGTAGTTAATGAATACAGATTTCTTTATCTCCACGTGCGTGAGCCGTGAGATATATCGTGGGACGCTAGGGCGCACATCCTCTTCCTGCGCTGCACATTTCGTAACACTAGCCCTCGCTCCCGACGCGTTATTTTCGTTGACAACACAGAAATAACCGCATCTTCCTTAACAGCGCCCGATGGCGACGGTCACCAGACGCTGACGTTGATATCTTTACACTAATTGCGTTATTGACAACTACACATTTAGTTCAGTTTCGAAATCGAACTTAGACGCGGCGCCGCGCCGGGCGCTCCGGACATTTCGCAGTATACAGTTCAGTGGGAAAAATCACAAAAGTGACACGAAACGTTAGCTACGCGAACAAGACACGCTCGTTATGTAAATTAGGCGAGTGATAGTGTCATTCCTCCTTATTTGCATTCAGTATTACACGCTTTGACACTTCAACGTCTCTAGCCATCTCGTAAATGGTCGTTGGTCAAAATATTGTGTGGGTGGACTTGATCTTATATTTATTAACAAGTTCAGCGCGGCGGCATAGCAGACAATACAGCCACAACTGGTCAGTTTTTTCCTACTACTCATTTTATATTATGTATCTCCAATGAATCATTTAGGTACCTATATGGTTTCAATCGTCTTAAGTCCATCGACGTAAATTGAGCAGGTGTTGGTACATATGCTGTGGAGGTCGTTTCCTCGTTTGGGAATATCGCCTTGAACCATCATGTAAGACCATATTAGAATATTTTAAGACATTTTGATATGACAGGGTTATCACGGGGGGTCATTACTGAGTTTTTATTTTTGATGTCTTAACCTCTTCTTCGTAATATCTAGGCTACATTTTATCTTAATGTACAGATTAGTTGCAAATAATCGAATATCATTAGTGACAAAGACAGCTTCATCGTTTATTTTTAGCTTACATACGTGGGACACTCAGAAAGTTTTGCGAAACTAAAAAAAATTGTTCTATACGTACATATATTTTTATTAAATCTTTTCAAAGTACTTTCCACCAGCCTCTATACAAAGATTCATGCGCCTAAACCAGTTTTCAAAACACTTTTTCCAGTCCGCCGCAGACACCTCGTTTACAGCCTGCTCGAACCCAGCCAGCGCATCTTCCGGCGACGAAAATTGTATCCCTTTGAGCTGATTTTTTATTTTTGGGAATAAAAAGAAGTCACACGGTGCTAGATCAGGGCTGTAAGGAGGGTGACCCAGGAGTTTGACTGGCGTGCTGTCCAGGAAGTCCCTCGTTTTGAGTGCGGTGTGCGCAGGTGCATTGTCGTGGTGGAGCAGTAGCCCGCGGAGCCCTGTGTTTGGTCGCTTGTTGCTTATAACAGAGAAAACTTCTGGCAAACATTTGGAAGTATACCATTCGGCATTAATGCTTCTTTGATCCCGTAAGGGAATTGATACCAAGTGGCCAGTCAAATTAAAAAAGCTAGCGATCAAAATCTTACCCCCGCTTCTAGATCGCTTCACTTTGGTAGGCGTTGGCTCATTTTGAAACACCCAAACAGTCGACTGGCGCTTGGTTTCTGGGTCGTATTGATAAATCCAGGACTCATCACCTGTAACGATGTCGTAAACACGCCGAGACGAGCCTGCTTCAAATTTGTTAAGCATATCACGGCACCATTCCACCCGGGCCTGCTTCTGAGCATCGGTGAGGTTGTGCGGCACCCAGCGTGATACTATCCTCCTCACGCGAAGATGGCTGTGTAGAATCTCGTGAACGCTTCCCGATCCAATCTTCAATATGTGTTGAATCTCCTGATATGTAATTCGCCTATTGTCTTGGATTAAATTTTTCACTGCTAGCACGTTTTCTTCGGTAACAGCCGTCAAAGGGCGACCGCTTCTTTCGTCATCCCCCAAAGTTGGTCGACCGCGCTTGAATTCGTTATACCAACGATACACGGTTGCCTTGGAAGGGCCTTCATCCATGAATGCCATTTGAAGTCTATCGTACGATTCATCCGGTTTCAGGCGACACTTGAAATCGTATAAAATCATAGCTCTAAAATGTTCCCGGCGCAGATCCATATTTCAGTGAGACACAATACTTTGAATTAACTCGCAAAAAATGTGGAGGGAAATTTTGAAATTGGAACTTACTTATTTTTACTTATAAATAATCATATTTTCGAAAAACATAATAACTGGCCAGTCTCCCATATATAAAAACTTTTTTTCGCAATACTTTCTGAGGGGCCTGGTAGATGACCCGCGTCGTCATTATCTTATTACTTATATGTATACGGTTCTATTACAGGCTCAGGCTGCAAAAGTTTTTTATTAGATTTCCGTATAAGAGTATGTATACTTATCTATAAGTAGGAAGTGGTACCGGCTCTTCATCAAACAACACTTAACGGTGTCATCCCGCTGCTGGGCTAACGGGAAGCAAACTTAGTCCTTTTTAGGAAGGCTGGCTCTGTGTCGGGGCGTTAGTAACTGCACCGGAGCACCCGCTCTGTACCAGGTAGCACTCGACTAATTAAACACTCGGGACTTGCGATCGGGGTAGCGATATTATTACGAGTGAATATAATATGTTAATAATACAGAACTCGTCGTGTAACTTACCTACATGTTAATTTTATAAATTAATTCTGTCCTCGTGCAAGGTGCAGTAGAAAATTATACACGTGCCAACCAGATAGATACACATCGTTGCGAAGAGGCCCCGCCGGTTTATTGGAGCGAATCGAATCCAATTTAAAAGCTATTCGTAATTAAACCGTCGCTAAACACATCGCCCCGAGGCAGACCTAATCACATTGAAGATATGTGAGAAGATTTCGTACTGTGTGACACGCAATATTAGTATTCGTTCTGAGTGGTTGAATTCCGTACAGGTGAGAACAACGGCAGCGCAGAAGGGTCCGGTTCGGGAGGCGAAGCAGGTGACGGGACCGAGGCGGCGCATACCTTCGGGCCCCTGGACGGGTCCATCTACGCCACGGTAGTGCGCGCGGGCGGCGGGCCCTCGTCGCCGCTCAGCGCGTCCATGGACTCGGGCATCTCGTCTGCGGGGCGGCGCGCGGCCCCCAGCCCGCCCGACGAGCTCGACGCGCTGCTGGGCGACATGCTGCGCACCGTGAGCGCGCTGCCCGACCCGCCGCCGCAGTCGCACGCCGACCGACCGCCCGACATACCGTACCACGCGCGCGCCGACTCTGCGCCCTTCACCTACGGAGCGCCCGGCCTGCGCCCCGGCATGCTGCGCGCGCCTAACCGCCTGGCCAGCCCCGAGCTGGTGCGGCGCGCCCTCGGCGGCGACCGCAACTACCGCCCCATCGAGGATGACGACGACGAGCGCACCGTCACCCCCGAGCCTCCCTCGCCGCGCACGCCGCTGTCCCCGCGCACGCTCAGGAAGTTGACGCACGAAGATGTCACCACCACCACCGATGCAGCGCCACCGCTAGCTTCTCCCATAAGGAATGGCAGGTTAGTCCCTTTATTATAATATGGTATACAAATAAATATTTAAATGTATGTAAACAAAATGTCAAGACGGGTTAATTAAACGTATAAATATTTGTATAACTTCTACATAAATAAAGACCACCTTCCAAACCAGTTCTCCCTTCGCTTTAACTGTGGGTCTTAAGGAAATCCTCTACTTTGAAACATAAAATAAAATATATGTTCTAAAATAAATTGTTGATTTAATATAAACTGAAAAAAATGGGATTTATGATCTAAACTAAACATCCGTATTTTGTATGTACTTATTGTTTATATTTTTTACTGGGGTCAAAGGCAAAACATTAATTTTTATATTAGTGTAATTAAAAGAAGGGGATCTGGTGGCAGATGTAAACATGTGTTCCTGTGCTGTAGGCGGTAAGGTCGCCTCCGCCCACGCCGCACTGTGGACACTGTTTACATTCACAACCACATCGATCTCATTATTTATAGCAAAACCTACTTTTTTATCCAAATCCCAGACACAGCAAACATGTAGGGCCGAGAGCCGAGTGTCGAACATCAGTAACATCCGTGGGAACACGGTGTATCTGTCAACTTAATCAGTAACAAATTGTTTGTAACCGAACTGTAACAGAGTGCGTCGCCTCTTAATTTATTTAGCCGCGTTCCGCTCGACCCACTTCACTGTCAATGAAGAAGAGCAATAAAATATAGCATAACCAATCACGACCATTACACCACATTGGCTAATAATATATTTATGGTGCTCTGATTAATTGAGTAAACTCTAGGGTATCGGCTTCAAAGACATCTCTACTGATATAAATTCAACTGAAAGAGCTTCGTGAATCAGGCCAATTTTTTCATCTTTGTTATAGAAAGCGAATCTTTGTGTTTATTTCACTTTCTTTTTTGAAAAATAATAATAGATATACGGTTATTTGCGAAAATAACGCGAATTTGCGAAAAGAAGCACACCATCTAGAGAAGTGGAAGGAATGGGGGAGTCCTTTGGCCAGTAATTGGGGCAAAACGGGCAATGTGATTCTAACAATGTAACTCACAAACTTGAGTTATGATTTTTGTACCGTATTTGTTAACCGATCAGTCAAGACAAGACAGTTAAGATAAACTGTAATGGAAGTACTAATTTCGCTAATGTTCATTACGCGTCAGTCGTTAAAATCGACCGGGGGAAAGCTCTTGTACTATTAAATACTTGTGCTAAAAAGAGACCTGCACAGTGCTTAATAATGCAATGTAATTAACATTTAACCCTATTTAGTTTCCAAGTTCATGTGTTTCAAAGCAATTTACGAAAGCACTAACTCTACCAAGCAAGGTTGAAACAAAGACACATTTAGAACTCGAGTCTACACGTTTCCTGTATTAGAAAGTTTGTACATACTTAGTTATGCATCGAATAACTGTTTTATAAATATTACACATATTTCAACCAACTCGATGGAAAACATTGACATTGACGATGTTATGTAAGACTGCAAGTGCACGACCGTGTTAGCCTCTCCTTTGTCTCAACCAAGAGATCTAGGTTTATATGTATAAATAATTTTCTTTGAAAAATCGCTTTATGAACAGAGCCATCTTGACGTCAGGAAATTGTAAAATTGATATGTCAAGTAACGTAAATTCATTTTAAAATCACTTTAGTTCAAACAAAAGAAGTTGAACATTAAATTAAAGATTGAAGCGTAGGAGCCGGCTCTGTGGGCGGGGTGTAAATATACAATGATTACATAAAAAACTTGCACAAACTACTCCAATGTTTTTTCTGTGCAGTGTTACCATTCTTTATTATTCAATATGATCGACATTCTTTGGTGTATCTCTAGAACAAGATAATCGTAACTATTATTGTACAAATATTAGCATATCCTCTGAACCACTAAACCAGCACCAGGTAGGTGAACTAAGAACGTCCCTAAATAGGCGTAAAATAGTATTCATACAAAAGTATTAAAATTCTCACAAAACAGTATAACAACAATATTCGAACCATGACATGCGTTAACAATAAATAATGACGCGGCGTGACAACAGAAACAAGGAGTAAATTACGGCTATTATCATAAACAGCGCGTGTGTGGCTCATAATGGCATAATGCCCTTCTTTGTATCAACCAATATTCGCGCCTAGCATGTCTGGCATCTTTGTCTGAACAGTATCCGTTCTCCGCCTGAAGTTATGCAATTTTCTTTGATTCAACATAAACATTCTTAGAATACTGTTCGATTCGATTTGTTGAATTCGTCAACATAGCGAGTTTTAAGGGCGACCACTTTTATTTCTAAAAGTATTCCCTATGTAAATGATACCTGTTTCTGGCAAACAATGGCACACGTCGATGCTAAGGCGGCAATCAAAATGCCCGTGACACGATGCCGACATGTGTTGTCAATCATATCGTCGTAATGCATTGTAATCACAGCACTTAATGCGAATGCTTTTGTTATGGTGAGTAGATAAAGCTCTGTTCACTATGCTGAGATAATGTCCGCGTTCGGTTACATTTTATGCCGTTTTGCATACTGGTGGAGGCTCCTATCGCTACTGTAGTAGGCTAGCTGGCCTAGATAATTATATTACGAAGATACGTAGGTATGTAGGACCTTCTCTCTACTCTCTACATGAAACTCAGTTGGTGATGTGTGTGACACCTAAGTAAAGAAATAAATAAAGAAAGAAAGAAAAAATATTTATTTGGCACATGCCACAAGTACACAAAATAGAAAAGAAAAAACTTAAAAACATATACTGAAATAGAAAAAGGAAAATAAGATACAGTAGTGTGTCTCACGGCTGCGCCAAATAGGCATAAGTACATACAGGTGTATTGATTAAATCTGGAAATCGCCAACATATATGAATGATTACTGCAGAATGTAACATGTTAAAATAAAACTAAACTGAGTCTGGAATTATAGATCGAAGTAATTCCGTCTGCTAAGAAAAAAGAATTAAAGGTCTCAGTTACAAAAAAAAAGCTCTTATCCGTGAATTTAACAATTATTTGGAAGGTTTTGTGGATGAGCGTAACCTCGACGGCAAACGAAGTAAACAATATCAACTAATTTATTTTTCAATTAAATTCGAATAGCATTTAGAAGTGGACCAAGATCAATTTGCAGTACATTAAGAAACGGAAGCGTTCGTCACATTAATTTAGTCGCCGATAGGCGTGGGCTGAAACCGAGCCGAGTATCTATTCACTCGTTCCGCAACATTGCCTGCGCCTGCGCACGGGTAAACGAGCTCAGCTTCAGCTCGCTCAGTCGCCCGGCTGCCTACTGCGAATTATTTATGCGGCGCCCGCTCAATGAATGGCTTCTTAAGTTCCCAGTCAAATCACTGACAAGGCATAACCATTCTTGGAACAGACTACAGCTAACAAACCAATAATTTATACCTTACAAATGGCATTCAAAAAGTCCTTTCTAATGTAACCATACTTGGTATTAGATTACCCATATTATTTTTAATAACATCTCGTCAACTTGTAATTGCTCACGTCAGCTTTATGTAGTAATCAACAAATGTAATCGAGTAGTTAAACATGTCCCCGTAGATAGACGCACGTCGGAAGGCGATGTCGACTGTCGAGTCGCAATTCTCGATTTGATTTGGAGCGATGGTGTGTGATTGCGTCGCGCCATGACCCAAACAAGTTACTATTTCGAGATAAACGTGGCCATAAACGGGCGAGTGTCGACCGGGGCACGACACTGCGACGCCTCACCGCCACACCGCCTCACACTGCACGATACACTATTTACTTTCTATAAAAGACCGCTTTGTTAAGCCCTTTTACTTCCTTGTTCATTAGAACAGTTAACTTTCTGTTAAAACATGTGGTTTTACTGTTAATCTGCTCCAGCTTTATACTTATCTCAATTCGGGAATAGCAGTGTTTTAATGAACAGAAGAAAAAAACATGCTGATTGAAAACATTCCATTCTGAACGGAAGACGATAAGTATTCAAATAAAATTCATTTACTATTATTATGAGTTATCCATGCCTACTCAATAGACACCCACTATTTAAAGATTCTTAGCACGCGGATACAAGGCTTCCCATTGCCATAATAAGATCACTTGGACCTTCAAGTCCTACACGCAAATATAGCTATAAAAAAACTTAAAAAGATAACAACCGGACCACGGCCATGAAAAGTATTTTGCTGTTTATACAGTTCAAAACTTCAATAAAGTTTTAAACAGTCACATCCGTTATTTAAGTTAATACTATCCTTATGGAGGTCACTAAATATAGGGATAATCTAGGTTGGCTTTTTATGCTGTTGGCGCTTATCTGTTCTTTGTAACAGGTTAAACTGCCCTAACTGCTCTCTAGATTCTATCCGATCAATCGTAATCAATGAAATTACCTTGTCAGCAGATGGTTGAACGGCGAAGTTGAATGGGCGGAGCGGCCTGCGAGTGCAAGCGCTACCACACGGAAAACACCACCCGAGAATGGCACATGGCGATCAGCGAGTACTCTCGGCTGGCATGAGAGTTCTCGAGCCAGAGAGCCTCGGCGTTCCGAGAGCAGTGTGGAAGGAAGCTCGGGGCTCACGTGGCTACAGAGACAGCAGCAGAAACTGCGCGAGAGGAAAGAGGCCAGGGAAAGAGTCGCTCGACTACCGCTCGAGTGGGATACTGCTTCCTCCCGACAAGTGCGCCGCTCCGCCAGTCATCGGTGAGACCATCCCTATATTTTCAACCTCTGTGCTAGAACTCGATATGTTCTACATTGTTATGTAAAGTCACATCCTATCTTTCCAGACGTGCTGTTTTAGACAAGCAACATTTGTCTTCTTAGCTTATACTTCATGCGGTTCCCAAATACTCTTTAATATTGCTTGATAAATAGACAACGCCAGCTCCCGATCTGTAACCCTCTTAACTATCAAAAAGACGAGTTTCATATTTATGAAACTCGCCTTTTTGTTAAGAGGATGGTGATGATTTCATCATAATTATGCTTGCTAACGCTGGCTATGATTGCAGAGTGGATGGCTACACGAGTGACACAACGGCGTTCGCTGACGACGACGAAGACTTCAGCGTACCCCTCCATGTGAACACACGCACCCCTCTCAGGACAGAACACACCAGTCCGCAGGCTCCAGACAGGTATAAAAGAAGGCTTTACTATTCTTTATGGCTTAAAGTGAGAGTGAGAGTTAAGCTTAAAGTTTAAGCTTTACTCCGTTTAATTCTAAAAAAGAAGAATATTTCAAATCAGCCACATGCTGATGAGCATTACAAAAATATTTCCTATGCAGCAGTCTCCAAGGTCAACATCATTTGCCCAATCCCTGCGTGCACCTATTTGCTTTTTTTGTTGTTGTTATGCTTCGCCGATGTTTGGACGTTTGCAGCTTTGCAATAAATTTTCTTTTTGAAGAATGGTTGGTATGTTTACAGAACCTCATCTAGAAAGTTCATGTACGAAAAGATGACGATGCGCGAGTGGAGTACGACCAGTACACCGAACAGTACTCCTGCGCCTGGATTACTGTCGCTAGCAGAGCCCCCCAACACTGATACCATCGTAAGTTTTCATTTTCTATTAACATCAGTTCTCAACCTTCGTCTTCATTCATCGTAGCCTGTTGTAGTAACATTTGTTGTGCAACATTTCAAACAGATGTGACAATTACCAAATTTTACTGGGCCCATTTCCTTCACAGAGATAGTCTAGTATCAGCACTCCTAGCTGTGCTAAGCCGAGCTCTTGCAGTGAAGGGAGACTAAGATATCCTATGCATTAGGGGTAAAATAGAAGTTCTAATGTAGCTCGTTATTCCAGGATCGTGCAGAGAGCTGGTCCCGCGCAGAGTCCCGCACGGAGTCCCGCGCGGGCACGCCGGCGTTCCCGACGCACCCGCGCACGCCCTACCCTCCCACGCCCACGCCCTCGCTGTCCGCGCGCCCGCCGCGCTCGCCCTCCGTTACCAGGTACAATATGTTTGACCTGGAGGATACGAGGTAACACAACAACTAATATATACATGGCCGAGAAAGACCATGCCCGAGAGATTTGGAAGTTTTTTTTTGAGCTGCAATCATATTTTGGCCATGACTGCAATACTTAACAATTTCAAAATAATGTTGATCGGTATAACATTTTTCAAAACCTTACTTCTTTCCTCGTAACAAATTAGGTCACCGTTACTAACCTCGCCCCGACTATAAATCGATCGGAAACTAACCCTGATCTGAATTCGCCACAAAAAATCCCATCAATTTATTTTTTCAATCTGCTCCTTTTAATTAACGTTATGTTTCTTCAACAATAGAAAGGAACGTGAAGTGAGTCCTGAGTCGGAGTACCGCACGTATAATGGCAGTATTGGGTCTCGTCGGTCCAGCGTCAGTGGTACTGCTGAGCCTCAGCACGTGGCTCCGGACCGCGTGCGGTTCGCGAAGGATACAAGCCACTACTGGTACAAGCCCAACATCTCCAGGGACGATGGTGAGTAGTAACAGATTGCCCAATGAAATACACTCGTAATAGGACTATTAGTTTTTGTTAACAATCTCTGAAATGTCTGGAACTACTCAGATGCAGCCCTGGATATAATTAGACGGCTGGGTTAGGCTGTAGTTAAACCGGACCGTTTGCTAGCTAGGCGCTGTGCAGATGATGGACTACTAGTCTGCCGGACAATTTGCAGTAGCCAATAGATGAAAAAACATCGTGGCAATTAGTGAACAGGATTTATTTTACTCAAAAATGCATGTAATGTGGTCATTATTTTGACAACCTTGTTTGAGCAAAGTCGACCTTGCCGTTCTGTTTCAAAGAGCGGCCGGCAAAGTTTTGCTGGCCGCTCTAACAGGCCGGCAATGTTTTGCCGGCCGCTATTTTGACGTTTCAACGTTTTAAAAATCAAATCCAAAAACATTTTATTTACAACACAGCTGTTTGTATCTATAGAGATAGGTACAAAAAGATTTTATTCCATATTAGGCTGTATAGTTCTAACTACTATTGCTAAAAAAAAAACAAAGATGTAACAAAAGCACGGTTCAGCGAAAATTTTAATTAATATATTTTTTATTTAAATTACTTGCTGGTTTTATTTAGATTAGGTACTTGCATTTTTGAGTAAAGCACTATACAAACCTTGGCACACAATGACTGCTTCGCTGGTCACGATATGATTGCCAAGCTGAAAGGCCTAGAGCGTAGCTAGGCTAGCTCGAAGCCTAGCTACGCTCTAGGCCTTTCAGCTTGGCCATCATTGCAGCCCTTGCTGTCCTCGCTGTAAAGGCCTCGACCTACGGTCTCGGCCTTTATCTCAGCTCGTACATCAAGTGCTGCACGCTGACCGCGCTGTGTCGGCCTGGAGCTGCGCTCTCGGCCATAATCAGCGCGACCAGCAAAGTAGTCATTATAGACCGCGGCAGTAATGTACTATTGGCGGTCATTTCTATCCGGTGGACAAATAGTCCATCAGCTTAGTGACATTAATCGTTAAAGATGTACGCTTATACAGGGTATAAGGGATACCGACGCGAAAACGCTTACTCCGTCCTCAATAAATCATTCTGAACGCCTCGCATAGGAATTTTTGATCGTGAAAAGTGTAAAGTTTATACTACACGGTCAAAATGTATGGAACAGCTGATTATTATTTAAATTACTGATGAAAAATTTCTACATGGAGTGGTTCAGAATGATGTACTGAGAACGTGGTAAGCAAAAGCGTTCACAAGGTCTTGATTGGTGTATCCAGATCTGGTGGTCCACAAGTTTCGAAAATGTAAGAAATTTATTCTTCTTTCCTTTTTTCACCCAAATATAACCTTTATTAAATTTATCACCAACAGCTGTCTCAGCACTGCTACAACTAGAAGAGGGCGCGTTCATCGTGCGCGATTCGAACTCATTCCCGGGTGCGTTCGGACTGGCGGTGCGAGCGGGCGGCGTGGGCGGCGTGCGGCACTTCCTCATCGAGCCCACAGCTCGTGGTGTGCGCCTGCGCGGCTGCCCCGACGAGCCTGTCTTCAGCTCACTGTCCGCGTTGGTGTATCAACACACGGTGACACCGCTAGCGCTGCCTGTGCCGCTCAGATTACCTGATAGGTGAGTTTTTCCTTCTTATTTGTCGTTCCTTTACTACTTCATCAGCAATCTAAGTTACGCGCTGAAATTTGAACCGTTGTGTGATGTACTCGTAAGCTGTCCCTGACAGAAATTTGAGGAACTTATGCCATTATACGCCAAAAGCATTAGTGCACATGTTTGTTCTAGACTTTGCGGCAGAAGTAGAAACACATCTCGTTTTTCTTTTTATGACAAAGGGTTCCATGCACCTAGATTTTAAGTGTGAAAAAGTTGTACCTTATTGTACATTTGCCCAACAGAGATCCATGGACGGGTGGCGGTGCGAACGCAGCAGCACGCGCACTTCTCGCGACGGGAGCGGCGTGTCACGTGCTACTGCTGGGCTCTGAGAACACTGAGGCGCTGACCGGACCCGCGGCCGTCAAGAGAGCCGTCACCAACATACTTACCAAGAAGGTTAGTGTTAAAATGAACATATGAAACAGAACTAGAATAATCCCGGTACTATGATACATCGATGACATACTGTCTAAATGGAGGCAAAATTTTAAGAAGGTTTTGGATGACCAGCTATTGAACTAACTCGGAGAGATGAATGTTGTTCACCTGGCAGAGGTATTTTTCTACCTATTACAAATTGTGGGGAGTGTGGCAGATGCTTTCGACAACTCTCGATGATCACGCAGTAAAATGGAGCGTCAGTGGTCTACAGCTGTACTTTACCAATAGGGTTGTTGAACGGACACATCCCACGATAAATGAATCGTCACGACATAGTGGTCACGCGCCCTTAATGTTTGACATTTTTGATATATTTATATTGACGATAATAAAAAGATTTGATTGATTTAAAGTCTGTAATTGAAGAGTTGATTGATTTAAAGTCACTGTATCACCTGTGTGCTAGGTTGAGTAGAAATTAATATTGTGACATCACACGCGCTCGGGCGTGTTCAGAAACTGTTGGCATGTTCGGTACTGGCTTCAATAATGTACTTCTAATTTAATATACCTTTTTATTTGTGTTTAAAAAAAAGTGTCTTAAAACGTATAAGTATGTGAAATTTCCGTTTAAAACAAAAAAAAAAAGATTTAGTCAAATACCTATTCAATTCCTAGGATTGTCAAGATCGACATAATAAAAGCATATCACACTTGCAAAAATCTTAACATCTTCTATACTACCCAGGGCGCGGCACACGTAGTCCACTTCAAGGTGTTTGGCGGCGGCATCACGCTGACGGACGCGGCGCGCAAGCTGTTCTTCCGGCGCCACTACCCCGCCGCCGGCGTGTCGTACGCGGGACTGGACCCCGACGAGAGGAGATACACGCATACTACGGACAACAATACGCAGCTGGAAAAGTTAGTATTAAACTGTAACATCAAATTACGGCTGTGTACCTGTTCATCGAAGGAATAGCAATAAGTGCAGCCATGTGTACTTAAGTCTTTAAGATACGCCAATGACCTTGAGCAAATGAGGCAAAGTCAAAATTTGCGCCGTCTATCGACCAACGTCTGTGCTACTTGTGTATAATGCTAACTAAAGTAAAACATGAGCAGAACAGATAAACAGAATAATTCCCATGTAAGAGAGCTTGTCACCCACAATGATTCCAGATTCCGGGTTACTACTAAGAAATTCTTAATAAAGCCAATAGATCTTTGGCCGACCTGGAAATTAAGTCAAAGACTAACTGGCACTTAAATATTGAAATTAAAAAACTGAGTTTGGAAAGCCTGAGCCTAAGGGATGACTAGGTGAAAGACTAAAAGCTAAGCTTGTGAAAGCTGCGACGTAGCAAGTTACACGACTACAACAATCAAACTTTTTTTTTGCAGACGAATTTTCGCATTCGTTGCTCGTGCATCTTCGGGTGCCGACAACCAATGTCACGTGTTCGCGGAGTTGGAGCCGGAACAACCTGCCACTGCCATCGTTAATTTTGTCAACAAGGTAATTAAAACCAATTCAACTCTCGTCTAGTCTGTTCTACGAATACTATGTGACACAAGTAGGTAACTAAAATTAATTTATTTTTGCAGGCTCTGCTAGGCAGCTCGCAGAAAAAGGATATAATCTAAGTGAAATGGCGACAGTTTTAAAGAATATTGGCGATAATGAAATACTCACAAACTGATAAGTGTAAAACACAAAAACTAAGAATGAAGTAAAAGATGGTGTCGTCATTGTTGTAACATACGAATATAATATAAAAGATACATGTTTTTATTTATCTGTCGCATTCTATAAATTGTACAATGGAATAAGGAACTTGGTTAACGTGATCTTTTATTTTAAATAAACATTATTTTCGAAGATTGTTCTCCACGATACGCTTCATTTTCACCAAGTACAATTAACCATAAAATGTGTTTAGGATGAACTACATACATACTATAAATATAAATTATAACTTAGCTTAGGGAAGGAACTAACTAGTCTCATATTATTTAATATAGAGTAGTGATATTACGTGTGCCTAATGAATATTAGATTATTAAAACTAAATCCAGTGCATGCTATGATGAGGGCCCACCATGAGTTAACAACAAAGTCAATTAACAAGGACAAGTGAACAGCAATGTTATACTTATGATCGAATGCATTGTAACCAGTACAACGAAATGAAATCGTCTAATATAGTACAAGGCTTGCATGAATTCTAAATAAATATCGTTTCATGAGCAAGCTATTATCATGTGTACAAAGAAAATTGAATGCAGCTTTAATAAATCTTGATGAGTTTTATCATTCATGCATACAACTAGCTTTTATTACTTCTAAGAAAAAGAAATCATTGCCTTAATATTTAATGCTGAGATATTAAAATCGTTGGCTTTTTGGTTAGAATTTAAATCATTTCCATTTATTAGATGTGACAATATATTTAAGTTGGAGCTAAAGAAATGCCTTAACAGTGAAATAAAGCATACCGAAGGTACGTTAATGTTCGTCATCGTGCGCAGTTCGTGACGCTATTAAACATTGTAACACATTTAATTATTATAATAACTGTTGTAAAATGTATTTATTGGGTAATAATATACTCATGGAAATAATCTCATGTCTTTTATTTTACTTAAATACCTATAAGTACTAACTAGTCATAGATAGGTAGGTACATTAAGTTTTATTCGGGTCTTACAAATAAAATTATACATAAATATATTTTATTACAATGAAAAGTTTTAGTTCGTGTGAAATATTTAACCAGCCTTAATATTTCACAAGTCTAGAAACCATTCCCTGTCAGAAAAAAATAACAAGATATTAAATTACTACGTAGTTATTCTGAATCGAACACTAACTCATCCTTTCAGATCATAAGTTTACAGGCAAGGGAAGATAATTTCAGACAGCAACATAGTACATAGGTACTATACTATCTACACATTTTATAATTACTTTTTTAGTAGGAAGCAGTATCCGCTACGTTAGTTAGGAATTAAGTACACGATTTGTCTGGCGGTCGTTCTCTATGCTGGAGGGTGGGCAGGTATCTTTTATGAGCGGCGCGCATGCGTCAGTCATCAGAGCGGCCGAACCGAAGGTGTCCGTAGTCATCGAAGGCGTCATCAGCGCGCACAGGCCTCCTTATCAAGCTGTAGTCCCGGTATAAAGGCCGGTGCCTGAACTCCTCGTCTTCCTCGGGCAGGGCGAAGTGGTGAAGGTTGGCGCCCTCGCAGCAACGCACCAGCATCGCCAACGCCACCGTGATCGCCATGGCCACAATCGTTACGAGCCGCATTTTGTAGGATGTTGGTCTCTGTAAGACAAAGAGAAAACTAGCTTATTGATAGAATATTTTATATAATTAATCATCTGCCTAGCAGTTTTCTTTGGGGTCGGCTTCCAGTGTAACGAGATGCAGCTGAGTACTAGTTTTTTACTTGGAGCGACTGCCTATCTGACCTCTACAACTCAGTTTGTACTTAGTGATACGATACCCCTTAGTAAGACTAGTTGTCACACTTTCGTAGAACTGAATACTTGTGACGACTGTCAATGATCTACAAAAAAACAACCGAGACCAAAAGCTTAATGTGCTCACGGAGGAAACTCTGGATGTAATGGATCACCCATCCACAGCCTAACCCTGAAAAGCGCTGCTTAACCTTATAGAGCGGCCTGTGTGGCTGTTACTATTTAGCCACGAGCAGTTGGCTTGTCTTCTTTTAAATAATTACTTAAATACAATTCGGTTAGGTTCTTCAACTCCCTAGCTGTGACGGAAAGTTAGGTAATCCCTTCGTACGTGGAGTCTTCCAGATTTTATGATAAACTCCACGTATGTACGAAGGGACGAACTTCCATCGATCCATCAAGATCTTCAGATAACAAACAGAACGAGAAATCAATTTTTACTAAACCTTTAAAAAAACATCAGAGATCTAAACGGAAAAGATTTAAATTTGATTTAAAAAAAAAAAAAAACAGGAACTCTATGATTTTTCACTTACCAGATGGAGCTCGCAAAGATGCAGAATGAACGGGTAAAGCAATAACCGTCTTTTATATACCAAGAGCTCCCGTTGGAAAACATCACTCCCCCTTCTTTAATATTCCCCTCAGAGCTTGTCTGCCCTTTTAAACCACTAAGGAGTAATTGACAGATTTCAATTATTATAACCGTATAAATTGATTCTATTACTGCCATGGAAATATTTTTTCAATTTTCCTTCATCTATTCTTATCACAAGACTTGATCCGAACAAAACATAAAAATTAGCAATAATTTGAAACCTTTGCCTCTGAATTTTATTACAGAGTTTGATTGTAGGAACCTCGAAAAAATATGTATGAAAATTTCAAAAACCAATAAAAAATAAAGTTTACTGTATAGTTGTTAAAGTTAATAAAAAAATTGAACTACGAGTACCTAACTTGAAATGGGAAATAATAAACCGAGCGAATAAATGGACGACTGTTAATGAGAAACTTTAAGACTAAACCGAGCGGCGTTAAATTATGTTTGCGAAAAATTAACTAAACAAGCGATAAATTATGATAAAAATTCCTTAAATGAGCTACTAGCAGTGGGGAACAGTTAAACTAAGCTAGCAACTAAAATTCCTAGTAGTCGAGTCAAAAACTAAATCGAACGCAAAAATTACTGAATGAGCGAAAATAATACTAGGTGAGTGTTCATACTTATAGTACTTCGAAAAATACAGTTTTGGGATGTGTTTGTGAGCTGCAGTACTAACATTTTTTTTTCTATTCTAGCATTATTCTTCTGCACATAGGATTCATTGGGTTATTTTTCGCTACAAAGTAAACTCGCCACATTTTTATAAACTCCATACGTCGCGTCGAGAGGACCAAACTTCGCCACAATGCCTTATAAATATGTGTAAATTCGTCACAAGTCTTATTATGGGCATCATTTTTGCTATAATATTGGTAGCAACCAAAGTTATAGATTTTTTTGCGCTCGAAATTAATGACAAAATAATAATGATTCTGAAATTATGAGAGTACAGTTTGTAACTTTAAGATTACCTACGAAAAAGAATGAGAATTAACAGTACCACACATCTATACATCTTTCTTTTTTCTTACGCTTCTGCTTATGCTATATCACGAACTTGTACCCAGTAGTAACTCATGCTTATCCTAATCATCTGGTTCCCGAGAACCTGGAAACCGTAGGCGGCGAACATAGAAAAAGGTTCCATCAGGACATTTCCAGCATTGAAAAACGGCACCAGGTCACAAGCAGTCGTCATATGTTGGCAGATTTTTGTTGAACACTTAAAAGAGACCAGTTTCAAGGTAAATACTCCAGAAAATTATTAATATAAAAAGTTTATTTGTAAGTTAAGTCAGAGCTTTATTTTAACACGCTTTTATTAGCTTGGTATGTATGTATGTAACGGAATCTTCGGAAGTGATTTTGACCCACTTCAAAACGTCGGATTAAATTGAAAATTTGCACAGTTATCAAATACCGATGACAATGCAATAATTTAAATAGTTTATCCCATTATCCTGATCAGGGCTTTCAGGAAAAGCAATTTTCCACGCTTTTCTACAATTAAAGGATTTTTTTGTTGTATTGTAATAACTTAAATTGTTTAATTTGACGAAACGATATTTTTACTGATTACTAAAATTTTAAAACTCTTTGGAAATTTTCTGCAAATTAAACAATTTAAGTTATTACAATACAACAAAAAAATCCTTTAATTGTAGAAAAGCGTGGAAAATTGCTTTTCCTGAAAGCCCTGATCAGGATAATGGGATAAACTATTTAAATTATTGCACAGTTATCAAATACCGATGACAATGCAATAATTTAAATAGTTTATCCCATTATCCTGATTAGGGCTTTCAGGAAAAGCAATTTTCCACGCTTTTCTACAATTAAAGGATTTTTTTGTTGTATTGTAATAACTTAAATTGTTTAATTTGCAGAAAATTTCCAAAGAGTTTTAAAATTTTAGTAATCAGTAAAAATATCGTTTCAGCAATTCACGCCATTAGTAAAGCAATTTTACAATAATCTACAATAATCAATATTTTTCTTTTGTTTATTTCAAAATTAAATTTGAAACGTAAAGAATCATGCCAGGATGATTCAAATGACATGCCAATACATTGTCAAATTAATAAAACCTCTTTCTTGTTCTTAAACAACTTGTTGAAAAAAAATTAAAGTGCCCGTGTTTTTGCAAAAGACTTTATTATTTATTTCCTACTTTTTAGTTCGGTTGTCTACAAAAGCGTGTTTTTTAAGCATTTTTTTTAAACTTTTATTTAATTTTATTTATTCTACTTATTGTTTGATTTTTCTGCTGTCCGTGCAAAAATAAACGACGACAACATCGACTAATCCTAAATTGTTGCTTATTTAGTTATGTTTTGAGTTGAGTATTTTGCTTTGCTTAAAGTTCTTGTTTTATTTGCATTTAAATCATCATCATTATCTGCCTAGCCTATTCCCAAACTATCTTGGATTCGGCTTTCAGGCTAACCGGATGCTAACTGGGTCCTTAGTAAGACTAGATGTCGGACTTTTGACTTCTGTCTACTCGTAACAATTTATTTGCGTTCTAATTTCACGACAACCTTTTGGAATCTGCTGTTGGCTGTCAACAAGGTGACCCCCTCGGGCCAGTGATTTTTAGTTAAGCTATTCATCCAATTGTTCGACAACTAAATTCTAAATTTAACGTTTGGTATCTTGATGATGGAACCTTGGGAGGCGATGTAGATACCGTGTTAAATGACCTAAATTTCTTAAAAAATGAATTTCATTCCATTGGCCTTGACCTAAATCTTTCGAAATGCGAATTATATGTAAAGGACAGTACCGACAGACAACAGACTATTTCCAAATTTAACGCAATAGCCCCTGACATCAAAATTATTGAGAAAAGCTCTCTTCGTCTCCTCGGGGCTCCAATCCATGAAAATTCTTTTCCCGATTTCATAGAGGAAAAGATTCAAAATTTTAATGATGTTTCGGAAAGATTGCTCCAAATTAACATGCATTCGGCCATCACCATAATTCGGTACTGCTGTTTCGGTCCTAAATTAACATATTTCCTTCAGGCTTCCTCTTTATGGAAGCACACACATCTTTTGGACAAAATGGATCAAATTATCAGACATTCTTTATCATCCATTTTAAATGTGGCTTTGGACGACCGAGCTTGGGCACAAGCAAGTCTTCCCATTCGCATGGGAATTCATTCATTCACTCGGCTTCCGCAAAATTTCTAGTATTAGTTTACCGGCTTTCATATCCTCGGTCCACAGCACTGAGAAATTAATCAGGAATATCCTGGCTTTCACACTGATTGATTTTGATGTGCCGTGCCTCTCCGAGGCCATCGATGCTTGGAAACTCGCTTGCCCGAATACTGAAGAACCCGACAATCCATTTTCCCAGAAACGGTGGGACGAGCCGCTCTGCAGAGTAGTTCAGGACAATTTACTTCACACAGCTGCTACTACTACTGAGCGTGCGCGACTGCTTGCTGTGGGTCGAATGGGAGTCGGGTCTTTGGCTTCACGCACTCCCGTCGTCGAGCATAGGCACTTTGTTCGACGACACGACCTTCCGCCTCGCTGCTTCCTTACGTCTTGGTGCCGCCTGCTGCACTCCTCATCGCTGTCACTGTGGTGAAGCTGTCAACAGCCTCGGACACCACGGCCTGTCATGCAGCCGAAGTGCGGGCCGTTTTGCGCGGCACGCGAACATAAATGACATCATCCGTCGAGCTCTTGTTACCGTCGGCGTTCCAGCTATCTTAGAGCCCAATGGCTTGGCACGCGACGATGGCAAAAGACCAGCAGGGCTCGGCATGTCGTTGTTTCCTTGGAAGATGGGTAGGCCTTTAGTGTGGGACGCAACATGCGTCGATACACTTGCGCCATCACATCTTCCAAGCTCATCGTGCTGTGCTGGCGCTGCGAAGAACCTCAAGCGGCGTAAATATAGTAACCTTTGTGGTAACTATATCTTCGAGACGTTTGGGGATGAAACTCTGGGGCCGTGGGGTCCGAGTTCTCACAGCCTTTTTAAGGAAATTTCGAAACACCTACTTGACGCTTCCCGTGACCCAAGGGCTGGGTTTTACTTTGGCCAGAGGCTAAGTATTGCCATTCAACGTGGCAACGCCGCCAGTCTCTTGGGCACGTAACCAGCTGACAGCGTTGAGGAGGAGTTTTTTGACGCCCTTTTATAATTTGTTGTTATTTTAGTTTTAATTATCTAGTTTTATGTTTAGTAATTAATTTAGATTTAGAAATTAGTACCATAATCTTTATTAATAATTAAATTTCATTTGCGTTTAAATACTACCCATTATAAACAAATCTACAGACAATAGTCAATACCCCTCCCTCCCCAACCCGTCTGTGACAGCGACAGTTTTCGCACCGTATTGTGAAGCTTAATGTGCTGTCGACTGTATACACCATTCAGTTTTCTTATTTTATAAGTTAGTTTCAGGTTTTATTGTGAGTCTTTGGTTCATTGCTGAACTGCAACACTCTTGAAATAAAATATATGCCAGATGTTGAATATAATGTTATCTGCAAAATTGACACACAAATATAAATTGATTCGCTTAAGAATTATTACGCTGATGGTTCTGAATAAGTTGTGCCTCAAATCCGTTTTCAATACTTGTGTTCGCTCTCAATCTTTCGGTCACATAATATTTCAGTACGCCATAATCAGTATTTTTGACAGCCTGATTTTGAATTTAAAGTCGATTGTTTAAAAATTACCCATTTTAAATTAAGAACGTTTTGGCTGCACAACCTTCTTTGTGGAAAGATTTCCTCCAAAGATCTTTTAAATCTCAGTTCTCATTGGAAATTTCTAAAAAAAAACATTTCCCGCGCTTTTGAGGTTTGAACGTCAAACTTACATTAATCTTACGTTGCCGCTTTGTTTTCTGGTTATAAAATTCCATAATGGGCGTCACGACTGATTTTGAAACGCTAGAGCAACAATTTTTGGAACTTATTGGCGAATTTCGGACCCTCACCGTAAGTATTTAGCTCACACTTAATCGGGATAAGTTAATTGTGGGATAATTAGCTACCAACTAGTGTAATAAACTTGGTAGAAACAGAACGAATTAAAAAATATATCGATATATTTCACAGGCTTATGTAATAGGCTCAGGTTTGTCTGAATGTGAGGTGCTATGGTGACATCTAGTCCTAATAATCAAATCATAGTTTATTGCGGTGATGTTTATGCTAGTCTACCTATCTACACGTCTTTTGGCTGAACGTAATGACGGTTGAGATGACAACGAAACTTAATCATAATGCCAATATGTCCTCGAACTCTCGTAGATTTCCGAGAGTCGTCTGCGTGGGTCTCTGCGCGCCGAGTCGACACGCGCCGAAGGTGCGGAGGTGGCGCGGGCGGCGGCCGAGCGGGCGGCGGCGGAGGCCCGGAACGGAGCCGCCGCTGCAACAGCCGCCGTCACCAAAGCCACCACCGCACTCGCTACTACACAGGAGCACCTTACAGGACTTAAGATACATCTGGATGTAACGGTCAGTATGCCAACTATCACCATGTGTAGAAAACTTTGAATAATCCTCAAAAGCCAAAAACTTCAAAAAGGTAGCTGGATCAGAATGATGTAGAAGGCTAGGAACAGGTTGTTAAGGGCGCTTGTGGCACAACTTAGAAGAGGAGATCGAGTTGATTGATTGATTCGTGCAAATCTTTAATTATTTATTTTTTCCGCTAATTATTAATTTCAATCATTGTGAGTACGAGTACCTACCTACTTAATAGATATGTGACCTCATAGTGCTCAAACTACGTGGTCGTATATGGTCGGTCACAGTCTTATGAATGATCAATAAACTTGGTAGTAACAAATTGTCAGTTCAATGATAGGACGGTAGTTACCACTTTCTCCTTTTGTGACGTGGGAAAATTCCCACCCGTATAAACCTAGTTGTGATACGCTCTTGAAAGTATAGTAGGTATACTAGGTACCTATGTTCATCGATGAAATTGTGGAAAAACAAGCCTTAGCAAAATAAATGAGATTTTCTTTCTCGGCGTTAACCATTTTCCGTGTTGAAGCCATGAACAGGTTATTTTAGCTTCTTATTAAATTCATGCTAGTTACATTCTTTATAGATAGTCACAAGGTGTAAATAGGCATTGCCAGTATTGTCTAAGCTATTTCAATAAAGGCGATTGAAACAAACAGGCGCCCTATATTATGATTATGAAATTAAAACCTACGGAGCAACTCGAAATTACGTCACTTTATGCCTTGTGAATACTTGGTCCGACTGTTTAGTCCGATCGATCGGAATACGTGAACTTTTTTTGTCTTTTGGTCTAATTAAAAAGTCCGACCTATTGAAAAGGGCCACGAGAACTATGATGATGGACTCAGCACAACTTACGCAATACTTATGTCCTTCAGGAAAGGCAGCGCAAGCTATTAGAAGACAGATGCGGCGAAATGGTAACACAGATCAGTTCTTTGGAGAGGCAAGTGCAGCAACTGAAACCGGTGCAGTCAGCGCACTGCACCCTGCAACGACAATACACAGACTTGCAGGAGCGCATCTGTAGAGCTACTGAAGAAGCTCGCAGGTACATGTATTTGGGTCGTGTAATAGTTATTCAAATCTTTCATGCAGAATAATGCCGTACAAATACTTTTAAGCAAAGACTTTTATTTTCATTCTTTTCTTGGTAAGTAGATAAAGTGATGTAGATATCACAGGTTCCTTAAGATAAACATGAATAAAACAGAGAATCTTCTCGTCTTGAGAGTGAGCTTCGAAGAGTAGAAAAATGTGCGAGCGCTGGTTCTGAAATTCGGGAGCGCGCACGTCTGGCCGCTGCGGCGCATGCGCGAGAGAGACGCCTTGCATCCGCAGAACTGCAACACACTAACAAGGAACTACTAGCTGCTAATGGTAAGTAGAAGAGGTAAGGATAATAACTAGTAAGTTCCTTCAGGCAGATTTATTCACAATTTTCTTCTTTGTCGTACTTAGCGGAAATAAGCAAACTCAGAGCAACTGTAGTCGAACTTCAACTTCGTTTAGCTGAACTAAATAGTAGCACATTGTCTAAAAGAACAGTTGATCCTGATGTTGAGGCTCTCGTGGAGACACGAGCTGCGTTAGAAGCTGAGAGATCAGGAGCAGCGAAGCTTGAACGAGCCTTAGCAGCGGCTTTAGCAGATAATGCTACTCTAGCTGCTCGTCTAAACACTGCAGATAATAATGACGTTAGGATCAAAACTTCCACACCTCCAGAATCTTCTGCTACGAACATTTGTCCTATTGATTCTTTCCTAGCTGAATAAATTTTACTTTTATACATTGTGAATTACTGTTTAATTAAATAACGTGTATGTAACACATAAAACGTCAATGATTTATGAAACACCGTCAAGCCTAGATGAACCGCCTAGTGCCTAGGTTGCGTAATAAGAATATGTCATCATTGCTCGGATACGCAAGGATGATCAATTTGTTAGTCAGAAAGGTACAAAAAATTGTACGTAGGATATCTGTATATAACGTCATGATATAAATAGTAACAGGTATAAGCAAAAGAAGCTCCATTTATATTACGAACAGGTTTTATCGCGACTCGAATATCCAAAACTTAAAGGTCATGTTGTCCTTTCCACGAATGTTACGTTTTTGGTCCGACCCGTTTAGTATTTCTAGCAATTTGATAACTTATGTAACAGAATATACTTTGGTTGGACATTTTTCCTCCCGATAACATAATTTGGAGTATTCTCTTAGAAGACTTCAGGTATTTAAACCAATTGGAATATGCAAACATATATAATTGCATTCGTAAAACCCGACCTAGGTCAGGTTAGGTTCTAAAATGAGAACGCGTTGAGGTCTTTATTTAGATCATTATTAATCGAAAAATTTCGAGACAACGATTCGATTATGAATAAACCAGAGTAAATGTAATGTGAAAACATGTTCAAAATTGGAAATTTTCGGATATAATTATTTTGTTGCGATGAACATATAATCCTAGTAGAAATTATATTTGATCTGATCTAAAATTGTGCGGATTTTCCGTTATCCGTTCTTAGTCTCAAACAATAAAAGCATTATTATGCCTGAATAGTATTCCTAACTGTCTGTCTAAGCGATTATTATGGAGTGTTGCACTAAAACTGGTTCCTAGGAATGCACTGCCCCAACTCGCATCAAGCTTCTCTAACATATCATCGACCATCTGAGATGTACGCGTCCTGTACGTGATAAACAACCTGTTGTTATAATTAAAAGTACAAAAAAAGTATTTACTGTTCGTAACTGTACGCAACGTAAAAAATACGGCGTAATATCTTTCTAATCTGGCACATAAGCATTTAACCTAATTACGGTTTCTGCTGTTACGAATTTGAGACCTTGTTACCAAAAAGTCATTTCAAATTGGCATTTGTAAGGTATTGTCTTAAATTAATTTATATGTCTAGTCCTATTACTAAGTAGCCAGTATCTCAGACCAGTCAACGGAAAAAAAAATCTCGTAGTATCATCGTCTAGGTATGCTCTAACGTTTTGGCATCAATATAGAAACCTCAAGCTACGCTGCACAGTGCGAGTAGGTGCAGTGCACAGGTACTGCGGCGGTGGATTTTCGCAAGGCTTCGCGGCGCCCCACCCGCGTGCGTAGGCGCAGGCGCCGCCGCCTCACTCCGCAACACTTATTGTTAGTTGTACAGTGCATCCCGCGCCGACTGTGTCGCGCCGTCACGCTCCACCAACTATGTGCACCCGAATCAAACGATCTGTGATATAGTGATAAGTTATATTTAATTAAGTGGTACAAGAACAAGTTACTTTAGAACACAAAAGGTGAGCTTCAGTAAAGTTCGTAAAGCTTCATTTAATTTGGTGTGTACGTAATCTCTATTTATATACAGGTTGAATGTCGAGATTTTAAATGACATCAAGTTGAAACATTTTTGTGTTTACTAATAGGAATAAGGTAACTAAAAATATATTGTCAAGTAATAACGTTTATGGCAAGATAGCTTTAGTAAGTAGGTGGACACGATGTAGAGTCACGCACTTAGCGTTATTGCAGCGATTGTTTTGTTGCCTGAGGAGGTAAACACTGCACAACTCGAACGATGTCGTGGGCCTAGAGAAAGTTTCTTACCACAATACACTCATTTGTCAGCTTGTGTCTTTGTACAGATTGAGTACCTACCGTATCTAAAACGTTAAACGACAGTTTACCATTTTTAACGTTACGAAATAAAAAATAATCTCTAATAGTTTTGGCGGTGAATTCTTCTAAGGTATAAGCTGTGTTACCATATCGGATGAAAAGGCTGTTCCACCCACGTAAATGTTGACATAGTGAGTCAGAAACAACGCAAGGACACAGTTGTACTTATGTATGACAAATATGTGAATTCTATACATTCATGATTCAGAACAAACAGCTCACCCACGACTGTTGAACGCATCTTATTGTCACATGTGGTAATGAGTTGCAAGGAACTATACCTGTGTGACATAATCAATATTATTACGTACAGCATCAATGAGCAGAATCGATGAGACGTTCAAAATATCTAATTTATTAAACCAACATCTAAGAACATAGAATTTAGTAACGAGTCATCAGTTTTTATTACATAACAAAAGAAAATCATTAGCTAATACACAAAGATAAAAGTTATGTCTAAACGTTACATGAATGGAGTCCAATTTAATGTGGACCATATATAGAGCGTGACCATTCAGAAGGCTGCGACTGGCAAGATTCCCGTCATGGAAACGTAAACAAGTGTAGGAAGTTAATAACAAACATAAAATAATTTGCGAATCTGTATCTAAAGATGTTTTGGTTATCGAAAACGGTATAGTTTGACATAATTATGCGTTGGTAGTTACGACGCGTTATTTGCAATATTGTTCCTCTTTGGGATCTATAGGAACCCACCACACCACACTTGTTAAAATTCGAATCTCGTGCGAAATCTTGTTTGTTAAATAAATGTATGTTGTTGTTGCTGTTGAAATGCAAAGATACAATTATACAAATAAGGAAAGAATAACGAAAAATCGATTCCTGTGTGGGTAGATAGAGATTGCTTAAGAAAAACCATAGGTAACAAATCCTAATTCGAAAATGTTTCAGCATTGAGCGTCAGCTAGCTTGATAATTAAGTACGATCCTTTTTTATTGGTACGATTTACGAACACACCGAAGAAACAAATGCAGAATCATAATCAAGAATCTTAATTAATGGACTTTGCAGTCACCATCGTTCTTTATTATTATGTTAATAATTTTAATTTCAGAAAGATGACTCATAAAATAATTGTATACTACTTTGTAGTAGCATTGACAGCGCCACTTCTCGTACAATGGTGAGTATTACAATTAAATCTACTTATTTAAGTTATGTAAATAGTAATTCCAAAGCCGTGATTACGTATAATAATTCTATCACATTAATTATAAATCTCCTACGCGGTGCACATGTGATTAAAAGGACAAAAGGGAAATAGGCATTATTTAATCGTTTTCCGCTAAAAGTTTTTCCTGAATTGAAGTATGAATAATTCGAAAGCTCTAGCATGGCACAAGGATTGAATTTCGGAATCTTATAGAAGCTGTTACGACCAAAATACCTTATCTCATTCTATTTCTTGCATGGTTATTATCAGAGGTCGGAATTAGGTACTTAGAGTTATTTATGTACTTACACATATTTCATACATCGAAAGAATAAAGTGGATATGACTCAAATCCCGAGATTAATTTTAAAGAGCAGAAAAGTCCCGTAAAAAAGTTATTTACTTTTACACAATTTAAACCATCTGACATCGGATGTCCGAAGTAGCAAAATTTCAATGAGCACACGCAAGGGAAGATCCATATTAATATCAACATTTCGATGCAAGTACAAAAATAACTTTACCTAATTCTAACCTCTGGTTTTATTCGCCACCTGGTTTAATATGTCAGTTTCATTTCAAAGCCTTGAAAAGCAAGGCCTGAAAATTTTTACGTGTACTTCTTTTTATATCAATGGAGTAAACATCAAATTGCATCATTCAATGTGAATGAATGAATAATAATCGAAAGCATCCTCCTACCATGATTTTGATCAATGAGGCTTAATTTATTTTGTGATTCTACGACGAGATACTGGCGATATTAAAATGTATGTAGCAACCTACATTAATCGCAAGTTCGCCTGTATATTGGTCACTGCATAATTAACCTTCACTATTTAAGTAAAGCAACTGTCTGTAAATGCTGCGACCCCTAAAGAAAGTTTGCGGCGTGAGGTTCCGTTAATCGCATCTATCTACGTACTTATGAAGGTAGTAAAATGCAGTATGCATTTGTCTGCACAGAAGCTTTTTGAAAGGCTGCTAGCAATCCATCATATTCAACGAGTATTCATTGAATTTGATGGATTGGTAGCAGGAGAATGCACAGAAAATAATCACATTTATCACTTTTATTTGTTATACAAAAACAAATCCTTTCAGTCTATGCAAACTTCATTCACAATTAAAGTATTTAGGTACTTTTTTTATTTCCACGCTGTAACCTATTACAAAAAAAAACAAAACACCTGCCTAATTTACTCCGCAGTATATCAGTGCTAGGACCACGACTGCTGCGTCCGTACAATTCATATACGGTGGCCATAGCAGGCGGCTCCCGGGCATACACGCTGTATGTCGCCGTAGAGGGCCGTCGCGCCAATGGAGAGCAATTCACCAAGGGACGGGAGATACAGGTGCCTGCTGCTGCCACCAGGCTTGTAGAGCTCGAGGTGAGTGAGTTCCTATTGCATCATTGGAATAGGACGTTAATTCAATTGCGTAGATATTGCTTCGTGAAATTAAAATCAATTCACCATTTCGAAAGTAAAAATTGTGGTTGAGCCATATCATACATAGATTTAAGGTCACATTAGGCACAATAATTTCAGACCTCTGAACCTACTTCTAAAGTGCAGTAGGCCAACCGAAAATTCGGTGATTACGTCAATTTCACCAAAGCAGTAACTGACCACATTACTATAACCGTTGTATGTTTTATTGTAGTCCGGGGCTTTTAGATTTGAACCCTGCATTAAATATAAACAGCGATTTTTTTCTTGAATCGTGTACTTGACCTTAGCTCTTCAAATAATAAAAAAAAATTAAACATTTTCCGAGACCGGATCAAGCTGAAAAAGACGAAAACACGTTTTTGTGAATAAAAACATGGGAAAAAAAGTTAACAGGACAAATTTAGTTACTTTAGGTAAAGAATTGGTGACAGTAATATATTTTTTCAGAATTAAACATTTTCGTCCACGGAAATTACGGTAAAAAAACATTTACGAAATTTTTGGATTGTACTTAAGGCAAAAATATAAACAGCGGTTTTTTTACATAAAATAACTTAAATTAATATATTACACCGCCAATAAACAAAATTAAACAAATTGTACTACCGGAAGTTATTATTACCAGTTTTTTTACAATAGCGGTTGAGGCAAAAAGGTAACAGGGTTTAATTTAGTTTAACTTTCATCTAAAGGCTATTTCTAACCTATATACACGAAAATTAAACACTTTAAAGCAAATCGTGAAAAAAAATATGTTTTGATCAATTAATGTTTACGTAAAATACGTCTGCAAGCCTTCGATCAATAATAGAACTAGATTAAGGATCAGGAACAAAAATGAATCGCTAAAGTGTCCACGTTTGCACACACGTAAACATCTATATTTCATAGAAAAAAGTTTAATAATATTAACAACTTCAGTTTATTATAAACCATAACACCCTCACATAAAGTTTAATAACAATTGCAAAAGATATTTATTTAAGTCCTTTCATCGGAGAAAGCTAAAAGGCAATAAATTTAAAACGTCGCTTGAAAATAAAAAGTCATGAGTACAAAAATATTTATTCAAAAATGTCTCTTAAAATCTAAGTAACAAGGTTAAAAAAATTACGTTGACAATTTCGTGCTTACACTAATTTAGAACTAGACGTATGTCTTGGTATTACATTTCAATGCTCAGAACACAGTAAGTATTGAAAGACGTAGAGTTGCAGAATATATTTTTTTAGGCCAAGGCTTGTTTTGTATGGTGGCAATTTTTTTTTAAAAATAGTAGTTACTATTTTTAACCGACTTTAAAAAAAGGAGGTTGTCCATTCGACTATATTTTGTTTGTCTGTCCACCTATTTCTCCACCAATAATTGTAAACCGATGTTAAAAATTCATTTTTTTTATTCTAAAGCATATACTCTTGTGGTGGTCCCGTTGTCACCAAATCCTAGAGAAATCGAGGCAACCCTCAAATTATATAGGTGCATACAATGTTTTTCATGATCTAACGAGGCTCGTCACGTATTCCTGTGGTATCATCAGAACTTAAACTTGTTGAACCTGTAAAGAAACAGGCGCGGTTTATTGAATACAGTTTTAAAGTATTTCATGAAAATACCTACAGGTACTTATAGTTTTCTTCCGATAAAGATTTGCGTGTTCCCAGTTATGTCCAAACTATCAAAATAAATTGAACATATTCTAGAATGTTTATAAGGTTTATGTATTCTGCACATCGAAATGGTTCGCTAGAAAATCTATAAACAAAAATAATATATAAAATAACAACACTACTCCATGTATTGCCGGTTCCAAAACAGTCGATGTTTGTAACAATAGTTGGTGCGTTGTTGCAAACATTGGCCAAACATCAAAATATTAGCTAACTTAATTATTTTTACTATTTATCCTGTTTTTATTTCACGAAAAAACACTTAAATAATATAAACTTACCGAAATAAAAAAATCCTTCCAAAATCGTGGTTTTATGGTGGTTATTTTCACAGTTTTAAAACGCGCACTACGGCATCTCGACGTCTTAACGTTGGCTATGCTTGGACAATACTAATTTGAAATAAGACCACAAAATTACGTGGGACACTCAGAAAGTTTTGCGAAACTAAAAAAAATTGTTCTATACGTACATATATTTTTATTAAACACACACATTAACACTTTTTCCAGTCCGCCGCAGACACCTCGTTTACAGCCTGCTCGAACCCAGCCAGCGCATCTTCCGGCGACGAAAATTGTATCCCTTTGAGCTGATTTTTTATTTTTGGGAATAAAAAGAAGTCACACGGTGCTAGATCAGGGCTGTAAGGAGGGTGACCCAGGAGTTTGACTGGCGTGCTGTCCAGGAAGTCCCTCGTTTTGAGTGCGGTGTGCGCAGGTGCATTGTCGTGGTGGAGCAGTAGCCCGCGGAGCCCTGTGTTTGGTCGCTTGTTGCTTATAACAGAGAAAACTTCTGGCAAACATTTGGAAGTATACCATTCGGCATTAATGCTTCTTTGATCCCGTAAGGGAATTGATACCAAGTGGCCAGTCAAATTAAAAAAGCTAGCGATCAAAATCTTACCCCCGCTTCTAGATCGCTTCACTTTGGTAGGCGTTGGCTCATTTTGAAACACCCAAACAGTCGACTGGCGCTTGGTTTCTGGGTCGTATTGATAAATCCAGGACTCATCACCTGTAACGATGTCGTAAACACGCCGAGACGAGCCTGCTTCAAATTTGTTAAGCATATCACGGCACCATTCCACCCGGGCCTGCTTCTGAGCATCGGTGAGGTTGTGCGGCACCCAGCGTGATACTATCCTCCTCACGCGAAGATGGCTGTGTAGAATCTCGTGAACGCTTCCCGATCCAATCTTCAATATGTGTTGAATCTCCTGATATGTAATTCGCCTATTGTCTTGGATTAAATTTTTCACTGCTAGCACGTTTTCTTCGGTAACAGCCGTCAAAGGGCGACCGCTTCTTTCGTCATCCCCCAAAGTTGGTCGACCGCGCTTGAATTCGTTATACCAACGATACACGGTTGCCTTGGAAGGGCCTTCATCCATGAATGCCATTTGAAGTCTATCGTACGATTCATCCGGTTTCAGGCGACACTTGAAATCGTATAAAATCATAGCTCTAAAATGTTCCCGGCGCAGATCCATATTTCAGTGAGACACAATACTTTGAATTAACTCGCAAAAAATGTGGAGGGAAATTTTGAAATTGGAACTTACTTATTTTTACTTATAAATAATCATATTTTCGAAAAACATAATAACTGGCCAGTCTCCCATATATAAAAACTTTTTTTCGCAATACTTTCTGAGGGGCCTGGTATTTGTGGTCTTATTTTTCGTGCCGTTTTTGGAGCGCTCATCGGGAATCTAGTACTATTATTGATCGAAGCTGCAAGCTTTATTCTTGTATTTGGCGCAGCACTTTCATAGAAATTTGATCTTTCCGGGATAGAAATAAGGTGTACAATCGCGTAACTCAATAAAACACCGACTCAAACAACAACACAGTCATACGCACACAATGAACGCAGTGCTTATCTTGTTTACGCACACTAGCACACGCCGTACGCCGCACGCTGCTTAGCGCTGACACCGTGCATCGTAATTTAATTTTTACTTTGACAATATTAATTATCGCTCTAATTTGTTTAATTTTGGGGGATTAAGGTTTGGATTTATATATTTCTAATTATTAAATGAATTTAAATCCTGTTACATTTTTGCCGTAAGTAGTATTTAAGATTTTTTGATTTTCTTGATTTTCTGTGAAGTCCGGAGCAGAATTTGTTTAATTTTCATAATAATAGTTAGACATGGTGATATAAATCATTTTAGCACTATTTTTGTCCTGTTAATATTTTTGCCTTAAGTACGAAGTCAAATTATAAGATTTTTTAAAGAAAACGAGTGTTCTGTGGACGAATATGTTTAATTTTCTGACCTACTTGTAGTGCTCAATCTCTTCTACAAATACTCCAAATATACATACCTGTTTATATTTTTTTCCACCAAGTTATATACATATTAGACGTTTGCTTAAAAAAAAAATATACGCGGAGGTGAACTTTTCGCGGGATACAGCTTAATATACTCTCCTGTCCATACCCTACACATTCATTGAAAAAATTGCTGTTTTTAATTAATGCAAAGTTAGCCTAATTTTCGGCGTAAATTCCCCGGACTATTGAGGGAGAATCGATTGATGCTGCCACAAGAAAACGTGACCAAATCTGTTGCACCTGATGTAGATCGCTGACCCTGGACCGGGGCAGTACTCGCTGGTGGCACGGTCAACCTCAGGCCCGCTATTCTCGTCGTCGTCACCGCTGCTCTACCAACCGCGCAGTTTCGCCGTCTTCGTGCAGACCGACAAACGTGTCTACCAGCCCGGAGACACTATTAACTTTAGGGTCATCGCATTAGACAAGTAAGAAAATATTTCTGTATTGCTGTACCACATCTTCTCTAACATATCTTTGCAATTAGTTGTACAAACACTAAGTAACTGAACTGATTTGTAATGGGCGATCGATGTTATCAGCGGGTTTACTGTTATTTGTAAAGTTACACAACAACAACGCACAGTCTGACGTCTAGTGAATGTTAGCCTCACATCTCCTGTACCCACTCTGTTTACAAGATACTTGGGACTAATTTATTTTCACTTATACCTGTTGCAATGCAATAAATGTTTTAACCATTGTATCTAACCCGAAATATATGAAAACTGAAATATTCAGTCATATAAATAAACAAGGAACAATTTTTTGTTTATAAATAACTACCTAGTACTAGTACTGGCTATTAGAAATTGATGTTTATTTATTTATTTATTTATTTAACACTTCAAGTACAATGTACAATGGCGGACTTAATGCCATAGGCATTTTCTACCAGTCAACCTTTGGGTGATGCAGAGACAAACAGTGGTAGGTGTCTATCTGTAAAAAATAGTAATTTATTAAAACTAACTAAGGATATATTAAATACTATAAATATATATCAAAATACTATAAATATATAAATTCTTAAATATAAAGGACAAACAATGAAGAAATTATCAACGTTGTGACGATCCTGCTAGCTTCTTTCGAATGTACTCGCGTACTTTAATTTTAAAAGATAGACGATTAGTTGCCATCCTGATTTCCTGGGGAAGCGCGTTCCACAGAGAAATAGACTGAACGAAGAATGATCGGTGAATGAAGTCTGTGCGATGAGAGGGACATTTAAGAACACGGTTATGCGAAGAGCGGAGACTCCTATTGTGGTTGGAACACATGTACTGAAAGTGGGGAGCAAGGTAACTAGGGGAAGTGGGAGAAATAAGAAAAGAAAGCAAGGTGGTTAGCGCCCTCTGCTCCCTACGCATATGCGTACGCGCGATGTTCATATGAAATAGCTACTCTTCAGGCTTGAATGACTCCATAAAGCACCTAAGGTCACAAGTTTAATTATCTACATAGTTAAACAAAACATTAACGCAATTGTTAATGCGTAACACATAAATCGATTGTTTGACTACCTTCCGATCACTGAGCACCCGTGTCCTTGTTCCATTTAACGAGGAAAATGCGAACCAGAGAGCATTAACGAAGAATTTGGTAGTAAGTGCAAGACTTTCGTTTTCTGTGCCATCGTACGAGAGCTCGTGCGGACTCGTGCGCGTAAGATCACGTGTGATTACGAGGCGGACGTTGACCCGAGCGCTTGCGCAGGTACCTGCTGCCGCTGTCGACGACTGTGGATGTCAGTGTGCTGGACACCGGAGGCTCGCCTATCAGACAGTGGGCTGGCGCTGAGCTAGACCGAGGAGTTCTTACTGAGGACTTGATACTAGCTGACGAGCCTGCACTCGGAGAATGGACTATACAGGTAATACTCGATTACTAGTAATATTATGGTAGATACTCGTACTTATACCAGCGGAGATAGAAAATAAGTAGGACCTTCTAAATGCATAAGATCTGTAAAACACATTTTTACAGATCTTGTGCACTATTTAATTTTATATCGCTTTTAGCCCATTGAACGCAGATAATGTGTGCACTTAGCTATTATATTACGCAAAAAAATAACGGATACGCAACAGAAACTTTCATTTTTTAAATTTTTGTTGAGTGGCTGCATGCAAATAAAGTTGAATCTGAGCAAAGAGAATTAGAGAATTGAATAAATAAGCTTTATAATTTTGCACCCATGCGAAGACATGAGTAAAGCAGTTTATACATAAATGAATATCTAATTACTATAGCTGAGAAGGAAAATAACAATTACGCAGTATCGTTGTCACTTCCTTATATTGTCTCAGTACCTACGATCAATTATTTTTATAAATATTTTGGTAAGATTTATATAAAAATGTATCTGTAGCCTGTCGGTCCTCTATAAACTTATAAATTAGTCAACAATAGACAAATTCCGCTAAATTGTTAATAAACAGTTAGGAAACCAAACTAACTTAAATAGATTTTGCTAGATTTACTCCGGAAATTGCGATTAGCCTCGAAATCATAACTCTAAAACTGACCGCCCACTCTACGATGACCTTTACGATAGGTGTTACGTTTGCATAACTTTACTTGTGAAGGTGGAGGCCCGTGGGCAGACGTACTCCCGCAAAGTGCTGGTCGCAGACTATGTGCAGCCGAGGTTCAACATGGAGATGCATATGCCCAAGGAGGTCCTCTTCACCGACGGCAGATTCGACATCAACATTACCGCTAAGTAAAAATCTCTTTGCAATTCCGATTTCAATTCTTTGAGAGAATGAGAGCCTTCACCGATCCACCACTTATTTCCAGTAGGTATAAAAGATTGGGTCCACTTTGAATATTTGGATAGATATACCTTATAACTACTACAAGTCTACAGTCGTCGAGATTTATGTCCAACTTTTACGAAAACCAGTTGCTCATTAAAGAATCCGGTATCGACGATTCAGAATCACTTAATATTTTCTTAAATAGTTATTTTGTAAATTTCCAAACTGGATTGTCAAGAATTCGTTATTAGTTACCTAATTGGATTTGCTACGAGCGAAAAACAACACAGCATTCTTTAATCAACTGGAATGAACTTTTCTCATCGTCTAAACAAAGGAATTTCCACAGCGAAAGCTGTCTTTTCTCATTACAATACAGAAAAACTGATCACTCGAATTCAATAGAATAATCATTACGTAAATAAGCAAGAACCGTTTGTAGACGCAACGTTGTCAGTTTTTATCAATACAATTCGATCAACCAGCAATATTTTCATAAAAAAACCTGATTGAACATCGGTTATTGAATAAGCATCAAATGTACGCTATTTTTAGATCCCATTGAAGAATATTAGCGTATTAGATATAATTTACGCTGTCAGAAAATAATGTTAACTTAGATATTAATTTATTTATCTACTGACCGTACTTGTTCGTAGTGAATCAGAATGTTACCTCCGTTACTTGCTTCGTAGAATCTAATTAGCATCCGCGACCTTTGCATTCAGAAGTATTAAATTATTCCTAAGTAATCCATACTTACTTAATATTATAAATGCGAAAATAACTCTGTCTCTGTTACCTTTACGCGCATTTACGGTTCGACAAACAGGCACCTACCTATACCATAACCTGAGTGAAAACATTAAAAAAACACTAATTTCCAGGCACTTCAACGGTCTACCAGTTCGTGGTGAACTAACCATATCTTCCTACCCAGTCTTCTTCTCCAATGTTCTACAACCGGTAGTCGCATCGCCGACTAGGAAAGTCATGGACATCAATGGCCAGGCGCTAGTAACTTTCGACCTTAAAACTGACCTAGACCTGGTTGAGGATGCGGCGAGGCCACTCGTCGTGGAAGCTGTGATTGAGGAGAAGGATACGCTGATTAAACAGAATGTTACGTCCAGAATACTGCTGTTGAGGACGCCTTATAGGCTGAAGGTGTCAGCTCCTGATTACTTTAAGCCTACTCTGCCTTATATTGTACAGGTAAATATGCACATTGCTGAAATGATAATAGTTCGTCTCTTAAAGTTGCTAATTGGTTAAGGTCAAGGCTGTTTGAATTTAGTACAAATAGCAAAGCATATCAGTCCAAAAATGACTTTGCAAATTTTGCTGATTTGGCTTTAGTACAAGTCTATCTTACAACACGATAGAGGTAAATCGTTTGTAAAACTATGATAGATCCCACGTTTTCGTAACATTGGAACAAACATTTATCTAAGTATGTGATAATCTTCAAAATGTTTGTTCCGAGCCGAGTGCTTTTATTTTATTTTGTATTAAACAAATAACGGACTAAGGAGACAGAAAATCCTAGTAGTTCATGACGTCTTTCATATTCTGAAAAAAAAAAGCACCAAAAAAAGATACCGTAGTGCATGATTCTCTTGGCGTTTTGGTGTTTGTGTTGTATTGAAAAAAGAAAGGTGACGGCGTTACTTTCGATTTTGGCCACGCACGAAAAGATCCTTGAACAAATAATAATATACTCTGTTGACAGATTGAAGTAGTGGACCCGTCTGGGCAAGTGATGTCCGCGGACGGCGACGTGACAGTGGAGCGGCTGTGGGACGACGGCGCTCCCGTCAACGTCACCAGCGTGCCGCTGAACAAAGGCATCGCCACATACACCATCGTGCCGGATAGAGCGCACATTAACTCCACGCTCAACTTAGTGGTTAGATTTTGTATATTTTTCTATTTTTGTGAAAGTTCCTTGATAAACGATTTGGGTATCGTTGATCTAAGAGTGTGAGAATTCTTCTGTAATCCAGACTACACTTGTATGGATTTGGGTTCGATCCTCAGGTCGGTTTTTTCATCGGTAATTTTTCGTTTTTTTATATTTCTCAGTGGTATTTTGGTGGTTTGGGAAAGGAACTCTTGATGACTAATTACATGGATCATTAAACTAGTGAAAAGAGTTCTGATGGTACACGCCTACAGGCTAAAGTCAAGAGTTTTGTTTAAGCTATGTTGACAAAATGTAAATCCTTCTCCAGGTAAAATACAAAGAAGTAACAGAACGCGTGGTAAACGTTCAAAGGAGCGAGTACTCGTTCGGACAGTTCCTGACAGCAGAGATACTGACGCGCGGTACTGGCGTAGGTGATGAGATGCGTGCGCGTATCACAGCGACCGAACCCATGGACATGGTGCACTACGCTGTTATTGGGCGAGGAGACATCATAGTTGCTAAGACTGTGGAGGTCAGTATTTTTATTAAATTTAAAGATTCGTAGCAACGTGAAAGTAATAGTATTCTTAAAAGCTTTAATATGCCAAACAAGTATAGGACGTGCGCTCGGAACTTTAGTGGTCGCAACTAAGAGGCGACTTTCCTTAAAAACCAAGCTTATGACCGAAAACTGATGGCTTTGAAGGCGATTCGTAACAGAACTTGTGCGATAAAAGTAGTTTCAGAGCCAGATAGATTAGATGCTGTGTTTCAACGAACCAAATAACAACAACAATTTCCTCATAACAATTTGGTACCAATCTGACGAAGATATGCCTACTTCTCTCCTCACCTTGCTCTTTCTCTCTATTCTTCACAGTTGAGTCCAGCCCGTCGCAGCGTGGACGTGACAGTATCGGTGACGTCACGCATGTCTCCGGGCTGCGTGCTAGTGGCGTGGTACCCGCGCCTCGACGTCAACAACCTGCTCTCTGCCGCCGTGTACGCGCCGCAAGCCAACCTGCTGCAGAACGAGGTAAGTCCTGCAGCAGGAGACTGTAGATATATTACAATAGACAAATTTTTCGCCTGTACGTCACCGTTGTAAACTTCTAAGCACCGTATCGAACAACGGTTTTGTGTTTTGTCCTACCTTTTTTTTTTTTTTTTTAGGATGGGAAATCATCAAATGACTTCTTCCGCTCTGGGCGGAGCGGAAGGGAGTGTCAGACTTGACTGACTAAAACCCATCCATGTTCCTTCTTAGCCCTTTGCGTTCCAGGGGCACGGTATCTCTTTCGAACAACCCGCAGCCCTGGCAGGCATCGGCCCTCTCGGACCCCTTCCGATTTGCTGACATCTCCTTGAGGCGCGCGTGGAACACGAACGCGCCGTCGGCACGGTCTGTCGTCATAAGACGGACGGACGGTGAGCTAGCCCATTACTCACCGTCCACAGGCCCGCGCCTACGGTGGCCGGGGGCCACTGGTTGCCCCCCGACGCCCGGGGCGTCTCCCGCGGCGGCTGGGACGTGAGGTTCTCTCCCTCTCACGTTCCGCCACCTCCTTCGCTAGCATGACTGCTTCGCAGAAGGAGGCGACGGCTTCCCATTCCCTCTCGCTCCGGACCATGGATTGAACCAGGGCCGGACGCGAGAGGTCGCCGCCGCCAAGTGTTTTGTCCTACCTTAGCTGCACTTTTCGACGATGCGATGGCATTAAAAGTAGATCACTGTAACGGTGTTATGATAGCTGTGAGCTTGAAAGACACCTTTTTTACAAAGTGTCCCTCAAGCTTCCAAAATCCTAATTCATCATTAATTCGCAGATTTCCATATCTCCGGTGTCGAGCGGCAGCGGTGTAGGCGCGAAGCCCAACACGTTGGTAGAACTGCGCGTGTCAGGTGACGCGGGCGCTTACGTGGCGTTGTTGGCAGAAGACGTGAATGCGATACAAGCTGGACTTGCCAGCCATAACGGACTTGGAAATGGACTCGATATGCACACGGTAAGATACCAACAATAGCTTGTAACTTCGGCAAATGGCCTTATGAGTTTATGACACAGCGACAAAAATCGGTGCGTGGGACGCCTCTAGCCAGGGTCAGGTTTCTTCCGATTTGGATCTGATCCTGTAGTGATACTTGGGAAAGACGCTTAGTGGCAGTTGTGTGCTATGGAATTACATGACTAGGAGTTCACCAAATACAGGTTACCCTAGTTGCAATCGGTCCTTTACATTTTTTTTTTTGTTTTAGGTCGAGCGTGAAGTAGAAAGCTTCAGCGGTTTGTCACACTCATTATTCAAGAATGAGGACCATCTCCCCGGAATGGGCTTGGATTTAGGAGGGTACACTGCTTCAGATGTTTTCAAAGTAAGTATACCTCACTTGTGCCCAGATATTTTCACAATACAGTACGCCGTATGTCAGTGGTAACAAAACCATAAATAAAAGCGGGCTCATTCTGTTGAGACACCGTACTACGTTAAGCCAGCTCAAGCCTACTGTATCATAAACTGAACTTCTTTGCTATAAACAACAAAATTCTTATTTTCAGAACGCAGGTGTTGTCATACTAACAGACGGCGTAGTCGTTAAGGGTAGCTCAGATGGTAAGTCATGTTGTTTTGTTTTGGTAGTGAGACATTACCGTTCACTATTACCTTGTTTCTCGCCTATCCAATCTTAGTAGAAGAATTAATAAGCAAGTCATCATTGCAGTACCCACGGAGGCTCCCCTAGAGACTGGCACTCGTGCCCCCCAGGCCGGTCCATACGCTTTCAGTCGGCTACCTCCGCCACCCTCGCCGAGATACTACCTCACTGTATCCCCGCAGCCTACCTGGATGCTGGCCAATCTTACTATTGGGTAAGTTCATTCGTCAATCGTCACCATCATTATAATTCAGCCGAAACATATCCTGTGCTACGTCTTCAGCGTATGCTGAAAGTGGTGTTTACATTTTTCATGAACAATGACTTTTAATTTATGTTTAAATGCACTACTAATGAGCTCCAATTTTTAATAAAATAGTCTAAGCGGTTACAAAGCAGCTCCTTACTATCTAATAGTTATCCCTACACACTTTCATGATATCAGTTTATGGGCAAACGATCTTCAAACCGGAAATCTTGATAGTTTTCTTTAACAAAGTGTTTATTGCCTACAGCAACGATGGAAAAGGAGCAAAGGAACGTTGGACATCAGTAACTCCTGGCGAGTTCTCGATCGGCGCGTTTTCTGTGCACCCGACCTTAGGCCTCGGGCTAGCTTCACCACAAAAGTTCGCCACGTCCGTACCTTTGTCTATTGCTGCCGAAATACCCTCTACTTTACAACGGGGAGAAACCATTGCTGTAGTGATTATCTTGAAGACTACCCTGGCTGTCGACACGTCTGTCGAGGTCACTTTGTACAACACCGATCAATATTTTGAATTCGAACCTCTCGATAACGAACTCGATTCAGCGAAAAGTAAGTGAAGAATTTGTCACGATTTGTTATTGAACGATTTGATATCTTGGAGGTTGGAGGGGACATAGAATTTCGAAAAGTCTTAGGTCTAGTGGTTGCAAAGGCTACTGCTGACTGAGTATGAGATTTGTGGTGGACATGAAATTGGCACAGGACTATTCCAATTTTAAGATTTTTTTTAATTTTTTCCCGGAAAAGTCTGCTCGACTGATATCAACTCAATTACTTGTTCTATACAAAATCTGGCCAAAACAAAATGTGGGAGTGCTAAGACTACCTCTTTGGGGAAAACTCGTTTTATTTAACTTCGGAAATATAACCAAAAGACGGTACATACCTTCCACAGAGATCGAGTTATTCCGTCGCGTCCGCGTCACGATCCCGGCGCGCGGGGCCGCCAGCACGGCGTTCCTGGTGAGTGCGGCGCGCGCGGGGGGGGCGCCCGTCATCGTGGAGGCCAGCGGGAACGGGGTGTCCGACTCGCTCTTCAGGACCATACAAGTCAAGGTATCAACTTGGTTTTAACTTTTAATAATGGTGTTCGTCTACCAAGCATTACATGCAAGTTTACGAAATCTACTTGATGCTGCTAGCACATGGTGATGTTTGGAAATAGTTAACATATTTGTTTCTTCGTTCTACAACCTGAAGGTGAAAATGACCGTAAAAACCATGTAGATGCTGCATTTTCTTTGTAGACCTGTAAGTAATCCTCTTATTCAGTACCAGTAACCATCATGTAAATGTTTTTTCTAACTTCAATTTACATTACCCAGGACGGCTACGAAGAAGACTTATTCTCATGGAGTCTCCTAGACGCTCGTCACGGGGTAGCCCGGGCCAACGTAACGCTAGACGTTCCTGCGGGTGTCAAGGCAGGCCCTACTTCCCTGCTAGCTACCGGCGACCTGCTGTCCGGAGCCCTACAAGCGGCGCGGGAGCCCCCGGCGCCGGCCGCAGACGCAGTGCATGCTGTTCGGCCACTTGCACTTGCTTGTGTGCTGCTTGACTATTTGCAGGTTTGTGTCTTTAAAGTGATTTGGTACCCAAACATTGAAACTAGGCCCGCCTCATTCGTTAAGCCGGCCACACTTCCTTACGATATACTGGTGCAAGTCTAGACTTGCTCAAACATAAGAAATTTGAGAGTGACCACAGACGGCTCAAGTAAACTAAACTTAAACGATTTCATTTCTGTGAAAATCACCGTCCAGGTGTGTTGTGTTGTATTGCTAGGTAATGGCATCCTTTGATGATGCTTTGGCAATAGTTGCGTTAAGATCTGCTATAAACAAAAAACAGATAAGACGTAAAAACCGAACTATATTGTGTTAAGAGTGGTTAACGCAAAGAGAGCATTATTCACACATCAATTTATTAAACGAATTAAAATTTGCACCCAAAGACTGGCATAACAATCTGCGTATGAATGAAAATGCCAAAAAAACAATAATAAAAAAACAACGAGACGCAAAAATGCCACACACGCTTCGGTAAACATACGCAAACGCAAATTAGCTCAAGTTCGGAAACGAAAATTGGTCAATTCTAGAAACTTGCGCAATTATCTCCCAACACACGTAACTGTATACGGGTGCAAGCCTGGACTTGCACCAGTATATCGTTAGGTGAGTGGCCGGCATTACACTGAATTGTTCCACAAACATACAAATGTGGAAACATAATAGTCAACATTTGAGGTTACCCATTACCCATGGCTTTGTCTTAATCCTCCGTGGAAACAAGCATATTGCTATTTTACAGGATATGTTTTTAATAAAACCTCTACTATATCTAGGCTTCTGGCCAAGAAGAGGTTGCAACGACAAAGGAAGCACGAGAACTGGCAGCGACTGGCTATCAACGACTAATGGCGTATCGAAAACCGGATGGATCGTTTGCGGCTGAAATAGATGCAGACGCCGAGGGGGACGTCTGGTATGTTAGTAGTTGTAAAACTGGTATAAATAGTCCCAATTTGCATGCTTCACGATAACGGCCCGTACAGTGCCCTTCACCATTACCTGACCCATCTCACAAAGCAAAAAAGAGGAAAATGGTTCAGGTAATGCTGGCGACTGACTGTACCAAGATGGCCCAATAGAATCAGTTTCTGAAGAATCAAAGGGTCTCTCTGGTATTTTTAGGCTTATGTCATAACGGTGTTGTTTGTTTCCAGGATGACAGCTGTGGCAACCCGCTGGTTATCGCGCTGCTCGCGCTACATCTCAGTAGAGCCTGTGGCAGCCCGGCGCGCCGCGGGCTGGCTGGCGCAGGCGCAGCAGGCGGGCGGCAGCTGGGCGGCGGCGCGCGCGCGCAGCTCCCCGCACGCGCAGGCGCCGCTGGCGCTGGCCGCGTATGCGCTCGTGGCGCTGCACCAGGCTAAGGTAGGCACAGGGCGGCGTGGCTGGCGCAGGCGCAGCAGGCGGGCGGCAGCTGGGCGGCGGCGCGCGCGCGCAGCTCCCCGCACGCGCAGGCGCCGCTGGCGCTGGCCGCGTATGCGCTCGTGGCGCTGCACCAGGCTAAGGTAGGCACAGGGCGGCGTGGCTGGCGCAGGCGCAGCAGGCGGGCGGCAGCTGGGCGGCGGCGCGCGCGCGCAGCTCCCCGCACGCGCAGGCGCCGCTGGCGCTGGCCGCGTATGCGCTCGTGGCGCTGCACCAGGCTAAGGTAGGCACAGGGCGGCGTGGCTGGCGCAGGCGCAGCAGGCGGGCGGCAGCTGGGCGGCGGCGCGCGCGCGCAGCTCCCCGCACGCGCAGGCGCCGCTGGCGCTGGCCGCGTATGCGCTCGTGGCGCTGCACCAGGCTAAGGTAGGCACAGGGCGGCGTGGCTGGCGCAGGCGCAGCAGGCGGGCGGCAGCTGGGCGGCGGCGCGCGCGCGCAGCTCCCCGCACGCGCAGGCGCCGCTGGCGCTGGCCGCGTATGCGCTCGTGGCGCTGCACCAGGCTAAGGTAGGCACACACACACCAAACTACAGTCATAACCGTCGACCAAGATGACGCACCGATAGTCCACTCGTACAGGTCTTCTACACGGTTCCCTATCCATTTGCATAAAATTTTAAGACCTAATATAACTTAGCATAATTTTGTTTGGCATAATTATATTTTCACATAATATAATTACGCAAAACAGCTTACGCATAATTTTTTTAAGCATAATTTCTCTAACCATAATAATGATTAAGTATAATATTCTAATGCATAAATTTATTAAGCATAACGTTCTAAAGCATAACTTTTTTAAGCATAATATTCTAAAGCATAAATTTATTATAAATATATACAAGCAAGCATGCAGCAAACAAAAAAGCATACAGCATGCAAGCAAGCATGCAGCATGCAAGCAAGCATGTAGCATGCAGTATTCAAGCGGGCATGCAACATGCAGCAGGTAGGGTTTCTGTCACGGCTCCGGCGCTGCGGGCCGCCTCGCCCCTCCGCGCCTACGCGATTTTAAATTACACTCTAGGGGGTAGGACAAACAAGACTACGTGGAGTCGGTTTTGCAGCAATTCGGTTCTGTCACTAACTTTTGTTGCAGAGCATATTAAATTTTTAACCAACAATATTATTTAATTATTACAGAAACTATAGCAAATTGGTTTGATTAGAATTATGTATGGGGCACTAGAAGTTCACGACCACCATTTCCACCCAAAGTCTCACAACATCTAATATATTTTTCAGATAAAAGTTATCTCGCGATTCAAAAATAGTTTAAGTTACATAATGTTATGTATAATAAATCATTTGCATGAAAATTGTTTTTGTTATTTATATTAATTGTATGCCTAAATATTTTATATGCTAGATGGAGTGGGTTTAATAGATTCAAAAGAAAGGTATAGAGGTATAATAGTTGCAATAATTTTAGAGGTTTCCAATGTGATGTCGACAGACATTCTGTTGTATATTTAGTATCAGCATTGCACCCGTGCGAAGCCGGGGCGGGTCGCTAATTTCAATTTATATAGAGAGACCAAAATCTGTATAAATCCCGGAAGCAGTTACTTGGGCTCGTGACACAAAAGAGTTGCGCGAGACCAATAGTGTAGATTGGAAGAAGAAATTATTAATTGGTATTATTGCTTTCCAGGGCAGTGATGTCTTATACAAGAACAACATTAACAAGGCTACAGACTACATAGCGCGCGGGTTGGCTCCAGAGCTGGACGCGTACTCACTGGCCCTCATCGGAGGAGCACTAGCGGTCGTGAGACACCCGCAAGTCACGCAGACCTTGGAGATGATGGATAAATACGCTAATACTACAGGCAAGCTTACCTATTGACATTTGTGTTTTTTGGAATGGGAATTTGGTGTTGTTTTGTCGCAAGTTAATAAAAGGAAGCTTGAACTGAACTTCTATGGCACAGTTGCAGGTGAAGAGGAATGCGAAAAGTACCCAAGAAGGCGTCTCGGCTGTAAGCATATTCTGATAGAAATAATATTTCTCCAGGTTCCACCCTATTCTGGTCGCGGACTCTATCAGGCAACGAATGGCGCAACCCATGGCTGAAGGGCAACAGCCTGGAAGCCACCACAGCGGCGTGGGGCCTGCGGGCCATGCTGGCTGCGCGCCTGGTCGAGGAGGCCACGCCAGTGGTGCGGTATCTACTGCAAGCCTACCTGCCGCACGATCCTGATCCAGAAGTGGTGAGTAATGGTGCAAATATAGAGTAGTTTAGTAGACCTCCGCGTCAAAGAAGTCGTCCTAGGAAGGGCAACAGCCTAGGAGCCATGCTGACTGAGAGATTGGTAAAATCCAATGTGGAGAGGTGCACTCTATCAAATCCAGTGCAGTACCTTGTGCAAGCGTATCCGCGACACGTCCCTGATCCAAAATGGTGAGTAAAAAAGTACTTACTGATCGAAATCATAATAACTTCACGGGCTATCTTAGTGCGTCGCCCTAACCGAATTAAAATCAAAACAAAAACCACCAGAGATCAGCCTGCTACGCAAGATATTGTAATGCACGTCGGGTGTGCTAACCCAGGCAGACTCCTTTTTCCCTAAGGCCTCTCAATTAGCCATGTGTGCCTCTTATTGTACCACGAGTATTGTATTTTCCAGATGGATTCGTTGGCTCAGTACGCGGAAACAGTAAAGACGGCGTCGAAGCTCCGCGTGTCGGTGAACGTCACCGGGTCCGATGAGGCGAGGCAATTCCAGATCGGAGAAAACAATGCCCTTGTTATACAAACGAAACCGGTTAGTAGCCACTTATACTGGACAACTTACAAGTTGTAAAAATCTTAATAAATGGGCGGATAACTTCACCAGAAACGTTTTTGTCTATGAGTGCATAGATCTTGGGTATTGGCGTTATTGCTATTTGCAATTGCATTCCGCTTCGTCATCATCAGCCTATAATGTTCCCACTGCTGGGACACAGGCCTCCTCTCAATGAGAGGGAGTGGGCTTTAATCCACCACGCGGGCCCAGTGCGGGTTGGTAGATGTCACATGTTTTCGAATTTTTAGTTCTAGGACATGCCGGTTTCATCATGATGTTTTCCTTCACACTTTTTAAGAGCAGCGGTGATGAAATAAATTACACAAAGTAATGCACCTGCCTGGGTTCGAATCTATGATTTATAGCTCGTAAGTCGGGGCTGCCACCACTGGGCCACAGCTGCTCTCCAGTATTCCGCTGGCTAGAACTTCAAGTTATGTAAGTTGAAGTGTAGGTAGTTGTGCCGTTATTGGATCCGCCTCGCATTATTCTATCTTTGGTGTTACGTATGGAAAACATTTTGTCAATTACTTTTATGTGCCTTTTTAAAATAAATTAGTTCATGGTCCCGCCACTGCGACAATCGTTCCGTAGCACTATTCGAATGGGTTCACTTGTGTTGAGAGTGCGCCGTTCATTCGAGCGCCATTCATTCCCGCGCCGCGGTCATTCGATCGCTTACGCTCGCTCAGTTCGTCTTCCGCCTACGTATCGTGCGCACGCGTCTCTACGCACCGCGACCTACACGACTTGTCGCCGCCCCAGGACTTCGGACCTTTAAACCTTTCATAAAGACTTTCATTTAGTCCGTCTAATCGCGTACCGCGCTCTGTGCGCAACATTTGGATTGGCATAATTTTGAACTTCAGGATAGCAAAGTGCAAAGCAGATTTTTGGGGCAATATTACTTCAGAAACAAAAATAACACAATTTCAAACCTTATCTCATTATTTCTCCCTCCAGATCCGCAGCAGCCGGTCAGTAAGCGCGGTGACGGAGGGCCGAGGCCTAGGGCTGCTGGGTCTGTCGGCGCGCGGCGCCACCAACGTCACGGCGCCCTGGCCCAGATACACGCTCGACCCGAGAGTAGACCAGGTATCCACCAAGGATAGACTGCAACTTTCCGTCTGCTTTGGGTGAGTTGAAATAGTATTAGCAATATTATTCTAGCTCAATACGCTATACCTACAAGGTAAGCTTTGGCAACACTAGGTAAAATCAAGAAAAATGGGACAAAAAAAACAATTAAAGATTGAATGAACAAATAACCAAAAGGATGTGGCCGAATGAGGTGGTTAAGTTTTTCTGGTTTGACTACCTCTCTTGGGCCGTTGCAACTGGAAGTGCTGGTGAACTTTATGTACTTCAAAGAGAGAGAAAGAGAGGAGCAAAGATCAGTAAGCGCTGACGAGTGTAGTACCGGAGATCCAACTTATTTATTTTAAAACAACTGAATCTCAATTTTAGTAGCGTTGCATACAGCCGAAATCGAACATCGAACCAGAAGGATCACGTGGATTATTTTATTAGTGAAAAAAATCCAAGTAAATGAATAATCATAATTACAGGTTCGTGGCACAAGGAAATGAGACGGAGAGTGGGCTGACACTACTGACTGTCCAACTGCCATCGGGATATTTAGCTGACATAACCACGCTCACAGAATTAACGGTAAGCACAAAATTATGAAATGTTGCAATTTCAACCTTCGGTGCTCAGATGAATGATGCTAGTCCCAAAAAAATTATGATTTTACAAGTAAGTCCTAACTAATGAATTATACGGATGTCCCCAGGCGGTGCGGCACGTGGTGTGGGCGCGCGTAGCCGAGGGCGGCGCGCGCGTGCGGGCCGGCGTGCGCGCCGCGCGCACCGAGCGCTGCGCCACGCTGGCGGCGCCGCGCGCGCTGCCGGTCGCGCGGCAACGTCCTGCGTGGGCCACGCTGCAAGATCTTTACGACTCCAGTTAGTATTTTCTTTTGACTTTATTCACAAGGCTAATAACTAAAACGTGACTACCAAAGTATCTACTGACACAAAAATAGACTTACCTATAGCCAATATTGCATACAAAGTAAGTGACTGTAATTGGTTTCAAGGCTTCCATAATAATATTATGCTGAGACTACTCTGTACATTCCGTACCCTATGACTACCCAAGAACATACAACAAACCGTCATTAGTTGGTAAAGTGGCCGTAAACGCTACTGCTGAGCGTGGTAAGCATGATGTAGTGTGTTCGATTTCCAAGTCGGACAAATTGGTAGGAGGGTTCTTTCAAGATTTTTTCAGTAGGTTGCGGTGTCCGGTGTCTGTGGACGATGACGAAGGTGCGAAATATAGATGTCTCAGGCAATCTCTCTTAGCATGCATAATACTATGTTATTTATCTTGTAATACTTCTTTTTTTCTGTATCTCAATCATGTGAAGTAACAGCATTATATCTGACACCCCGTCCCGCAGGTCACCGCGCGCGTGTGTTCTTCTCGCCGGTGCCGGCGAGCGCGTGCGACGTGTGCCGCGCGTGGGCGGCGTGCGCCCGCGCGTGCGGCTCGGCGGCGCAGCAGGTGTCGGACGCGGGCTCGGACGCGCGCGTCACGCCCGACGCTGCGCACACGCATGTGCTAGCTCCTGTCGTCATGCTACTAGCTACTGCACTACTGCTGCTTTAGTGATACTGAACATCGTTGATTCTAAGGACTAACATTTTATATAGTGCTCTATTTTGTGTGTAGTGGATTTACGAACAGTTTCATATGAGCGACAAAGATGGTTATTGCTTATCTCCGCCGACTAGTTATGTTTAATGGCTTAGTAGATTGAGGACGTCACTGTAATATTGCAGTGTAAGTATCCTGAAGTGTGAAACCGCACCGACTGTTTCTTATTTGATTGCAATAAAAAACTTAAAACCAAATTTGTACAAATTAACGTACAGTAGTGCAACAGTAAGTACTTTGTATTTATTGTATTGTTATCTATTGAAACAGATACCTACAAATCGAATGTACGAGTACATACATTAAAAATCTTTATGCACAAAATTTAATTCCATTTTAATAAGTTATAATTTTAATAAAAAATAATAATTTATAAATACTTCACAAATACCTATAAGTAGAACATAAAGTGATCGTTTGTACATATTTATACGTAGGTAATATTAATTATGTATTCTTAACATGAATCAAAAGAAATAATAAATTGTGAAATAAAAACAATTTACTTACATGTTTTTTTTATTATTTTCCTTTTCCCGACGCACGAAAAAGACTTCAAATACTCGACTACTATAACTAGGTTAGGTTAGGAGCTTTCAAATATAAAGATACATTAAGGGCGTATTCACACGGCGTATTTTATATGCGCCGACGACGGACATAAACTCATGCCTTTATTACAAGATCGTCAGCTGGCCACCTGTATACTCCTTTAGCCTCGTCCACGTTCATACATCTGGTCATAGGTACACGCACGCCTGTAAGTACCTACTATGCACCTGACCTTTCCGAAATACCTCACCAATGAAAATAGTGCGTGGAGTCCCTCCGCGCGGAAGAAGTGAAACTTTGTAATGTGGAAATGAGTGCTTTCATACCCCCTCCATGGTAGCGTTAAACGTTTAACGCAAAATTCTCAACTCCTTCTAGTGCCTCCCCCATCCCAGTTAGTTTAATAAGTATATAAAAAAAAACAGAGGTACCATAGATCATTTTATTCCAAACAGTCACGCTATAGTAGATAACAATTTAGAACATTATTGAGTGTATAAAGTGTCGTAAGTACAATAAATGTATGTAATCGGCAAAATAGAACGAAAAACGTCGTTTTTTTTTAAGATTTGGTTTACCTTTTTTGCTGGGTATTAGCGTCTAATGTTATAATTAATTTTATATTTCCATTTTTCTCATCATCCACTGAAAGAAGCCGAGGATTGAGAAGGACATGGTCAGTGGAACGGCCGACGCTTTGATCCATGCCCATAGACTGAAAATAAGACAGTTTTTTTTTAATAACATAACAATGTCCAATCAGGGAACACAGGGGACACACTTAACCAATTTGCCGTGATATAGCCATTCTACACAAATTTGAGGATACGGACAGTCATTGCGTTTAGCCCCATCTTTACAGTAACGGTTCCCGGCCTTGGACCATCAGCAAAGGGTGTGTTGTATGTGTTTGTTTGTTGTCATCTATCGATTTTGAGGCTTGTATTAAAAAAATACTTTGAGGCATTTGTGAGAGAATGGCCGGAGAAAACTGCACGGAGAAGAGTGGAAGTCTATGGGGGAGGCCTTTGCCCAATGGGACAATATAGGCTAAGGAAAAATAATTATTAAGTTTTAGGAGATTTATATTTTATTATAATAGCTAGCCTGTATTGTCCCACTGCTGGGCAAAGGCCTCCCGCCATTCTTTCCAACGGTCACGATTCTGTGCTGCTTCTTTCCAATTATCAAGGAAGACATCCAGTTCGTCCCGCCATCTCCTTCGTGGTCTGCCGCGACCCCGTGTCACTGTTTCAGGGCACCAATTCTGAGCTCGTTCGGCATGCGACAGACATGTCCTGCCCAGTCCTATTAGAGTTGGGCAGCCTTTTGAGCCACGTCAACGATTTGTGTTTTGGAGCGCAATGTAGTGTTTCGAACACGGTCTGTATTATATAGCTTTTTTTCTTAGTCTTAAGTACGATGTTTAAGAATGAATGTATAGAGACCCACCGACTCAAACCATTACTTTGGTTTTGTGGGGCTTAGTTTATAATTTTTCTGAATAGGTAAATGTCTAAATATACCTAATTATAATAAAAAGACGGGTTGCACTCCGGGAGTGCCGGCAGAAGTGAAAACTTGATTATTAACGTTGAGCATGTTTGATATTTTGGAATGGTTAGGGAATAATTTTGCACCAATTGCTTTATCAGTATAAAAGTACTACACTGCGGTTCGGGGGACGAAGACAATATAGCGGTTGTGATTGGCCGATGCAACAATGTCAGGACGAATGTTCCACACATAGTGATGCACAAGTCAGTTTTGCTACAATACCTAATATCGATAAAATTGAACATTACGATGTCTATTAATTCTACTTTTTTTTAAACTATACTGATAGGGCGTTAACTGGGTGCAAATAAAACACTTACGTAACACTGTAAATTTCACTTTATTCAAATCAATGCTAAAATAAAATCAAGGTTAACCTCTCCGTCCTGCATTTCTTAACGCGTAACTTCGCTAACGGCCGCGCGCATTACGTCATCGCTGACGTCGTTCGGCCGGCCGACATAAAAACTTATCGCCAGAGTTCTAATAAAGCTTATCTTAAACGGTAAACAGTGTCGTGTTCTTAGATAACAAGACCGTGTATTATAATATATACAACTTTTCTATGACTACTTGATAATTATAAACATCCCATAGAAATGCGATTGCTTGCTGCAAATAGACTGTCACCGTATTTTATTTTTGTTTAGTAAAACTACGCAATAAATTTATACGAAACTTTATAACTAACATCACAAATATACAAGTAATCTAATGACAGTGTTTTTTAGGAGTCTTACATACATTATTCACATAAGATTCCAACTCAAACTTCCTATAAGATCGGCCGTTTTCCAACTGCGGAGTTCAATGCATGAAAATACTTGAAATATCAAAAAATATGATTAGATATGCCTCGAATACATAAAATAATGAATTATCACTATTTTTTACGTTGCTATTAAATTAATCGTAAAAAAAATCGAAAAAAATCCAAAGAAAATTTTAATTTTGTGCCTAGGTTGACGATCCTCCTCAACTTTCCCTGTTAACAGCATTAATCCACTTTTCTTCCACTTCTGGAATATTTGGAAATCTAAAATGTAAACATTAAGTAATGTTACTTTTTTACAGTAAGGGAACACCGTAATTTTTATCTTCAATATTATTTATACTTTGTTTCGAAGTTGACACAACACTACAGCATTACGTCTGTCCCTTTCTATCTACACCTACAGATGGAAAGGGACAGACTTATTGACAATACCTAGTGAGAGAAAGGGACTTTTCAAAAAGACATCAACGCGGTGTACGTTTTTTGTGCCTTAAACGTAAACAACTAGTTTAGCTAGAGCCCTGCAATTATTCATAATTTTATTAAATTATAAATATATTTTACTTACCGATGAAAAGTTATGCCATCTTTTTTATAGCTGGATGTTCTAGACGATTTCCCACACCATTTAATTGAACAAGAACTCATAATTAATTTGATATAAGCAGAAATGTTTGAAAAAGTTATCTAAATAATCGCGTGTGGAGAGATCCAATAACTGGTCAAAAACTCTCCATCCGTCTTACGCTTTTTCGATCAGGTCACGTGTCCTGACGCGAGTTTAAGATTTTATACCCATTACAGAAAAGTGCTCAACGCCGCTAAAGAAGTTTTCACTTCAATAAACAACATCATTTATACAATGAAATACACTTACTCGTAAGGATCATCGGAAATGTAGAAAGGTTGCGGGGTGGGCAGCAGTCCGCAGTCGGCGATATACACATGCGGTAGCGGCCGGTCGTCTACATCCGTCGGCGTGTGCTCCAACATATGCACCACGTTCTGGCCCTCCACAACCTTTGAACAGAGCATTGTTGTTTATCAGTAGGTATACTCGTACTCACTTCATTTCATCATTCATCATCAAAAACGATTGCAACTTGAGAGATTAGACCTATTTTCAAAAAGTATGTGTTCCTAATTGCTATATCATGTTCGTTGTCAAGTCCCCCTTTTATTACTGCTCGCGCCTGTACAAGTCTACATACAAAAATAGGATATGATTTCAACAGTATAAGAATACTTAGGAGTGTTGAAGATATTGTAACACAGTAAAAGAAGCCACACAGAATCGAACATCGTCACGCCCTAGTCTACTTTTCGGGGATCAGACGTCAAAAATATGATTTAAGGCTTTAATTTCAAGCCCTCGACTTACTAAAATTAGATTGATGGGAATGAGGTAGCGTATTAGCGATGCAGTTGTATGGTGAGATATTGTGGATACAACGAGCAAGCATGGGTGCATTGAACAAAAAACTGGGCAGCGGGAACGCCGTGTCCTAAGTCCTCAATGACACGGTGTCTTGAGCTGACTTCTGTGAATCAATAAAGGGGTTTGAATATTTTTGTATGTGGGCTGACCTGCCTTACTTCCGCCATTATATTTTCAAAATAGCAGCCATGCATAAAACTATGAATCAATAGCTGAAATTAATATAAAAATTAATATTGGCTTTGATAGCCTATATTCATTGTTTAGTTTTGTTAGAATCTCATTCACTGATGATGCCATCAGTACAAATTCTGATTTTATTATTTTTATTAGCCACGGATACTTGGGTCCGCGTGGCTGATTGAAAGATAAGAAGAGAAGAGAGAGAAAGAGAAGATTGGGTTTGTCGTTGTTGGCTTGTTGAATGTATGTGACTCACATACATATACATACACAGACAGGCACAGGTTTTGTGAGCAACATAATGCCTTTTGCCTTGCCTGTGCCTTTTATTACCTGTGCGATTGTACAATTTTGACAATGACGCAAATGTAAAATAGTACTGCTGTTCTTTAAAACTACGTTTACTTTTGATTACTCCGTTGATCTCGCGGCCTCGCGCAAGCGATATTTCGAAAATAAAAATGGACAGGCTAAAATATTCAAACCCCTAAATAATAAACAGTAATTAACTTACCTTTCCAACTACAGTATGCAAATTATCCAACCAGGGTGTCCCTGTAGTTGTTATAATGAATTGACACCCGTTAGTGTTGGGACCTGTAAGAAATGCAGGAGGATTAAAACTCATTACATAAACTACTAACATCCCATCCTCATCAAAAACGACAGATACCTTTGTTAGCCATGGACACAAAGCCGGCTCCACTATGCTGTGTCTCCAAGTTCTCGTCACTGAATGTATCGCCGTATATGCTGGTGGATCCCGTCCCGTCGTCTGCTACTACATCACCACCTAAAAATCACATTTTAATTAGTATAAATAGTGACTGTCATCAACTTATATAATCATATGAAAACCAGTGTCCATCATGGCCCCTTATAATTAATTAAATATTCAGGCCAGCTCACCTTGGACCATAAACCTTTTAATTATGCGGTTAAATGAGGTGCCTTTATAAGACTTCCCCTTGATGCCCTTTGTGGCTAAAACTTTAAAGTTTTTCACGGCATTTGGAGCTAAGTCGCCAAACAACCCTATAATTACACGCCCGAGAAGTTTATCTTCAGTTTTAATATCAAAATACACCTGATCAGTAACACGGAACTGCCGAGCCTGAAAGATAGGAGACACATATTCAAATCAAAATACATTAAGTTAGCTGTTAGGTTTCTGTTTAAGAAGAGATACCTATTATTCTTCTGTGTAATATTATCATTGAGTGTGCAAAAAAATACAATCACTTACATCAGAAAAAACAAGATGAGTTGATACAACAACTAGAAACACCATTGAAATGTGGAAATCCATTTCACAATTTGTTGTTCTTGTCACCTGAATTAAGTGTCCAGTACATAGCAGCCTGCCTGTTCCACTGACTTACTGCTTAATTAGATATAGCTAGCTGTCTATGAAAGAAGCCTTTCATGTGCATGCGTGCGTAGCATGGCTTAACTAGACGCTCTTATTTCATCACATTTAGAATGGTAGTATTGATATCTTGTTAAGAAATAAAATCATTATCATTTTATAATTCAAAAGTTATTCTGGTACATTCATATATAACTGCTTAGTTTATTTCTTAAGCCTTACGGAATCCTTTTTAAACTACAATACTTTAATATTATCGCAAATGTTAATTCCAAATAATAAAAGTTTTTTTTCTGAAATCAATCTTATGATAACTTAAAGATGTCAGTCCTGTCACTTATTGATCAAATTATCCAAATGTTTGCAAAGGGGCTGTACAATTCTCAACAGCATCAGTTTTTTGATACTTTACTTTAGCTACAGCAGTTGTGTGAGCCATTCGTTTTGTATGAGACTTTATGTGACAATTTAGTTTATCACTGCGGCTAAACTCCTTTTTACAGCCCAAAGCGTCTTTAAAGGGACACTTCAACATTTTCTTGGCCTGATGTAATTTCATGTGCCTTTGAAGCAAATCTGGCCTTTTGAATGTATTTTTGCAAACAGAACATTTGAACTGCCTATTCCCATGTTTCAGCATATGTGATGTAAGATATTTCTTCATGTGGAAGCTGCTGTTACAAATCTTGCACTGAAATGGTTTCAAAGTCCTGTGTATCTGTAAGTGCAGACGTAATCTCTTATCACTAGCAAATGTCTTGTTACAGTGGATACATATTTTATTATGACTCTCTGTTTGCATGTGAAGGCTTAGTTTTTCTGATTTACGAAATCTAGCATCACATTGAGTGCATTTATATACTTTCAATTTTGTTTGGTTGTCTTTAGGCACATCATTGTGACTCTGTAGATGTGTTGCAATGTCATCCAATCTGCTAAATGTACAGCTACATAAATGGCAAGTATAAAGGGGGAGTTCATGCAAAACAGACACATGTTGAAGTAAACTATCAACTGTATCATAATATTCCATACACTCCCCTTGAATGCACTTAAACTTTTTAAGAGATAAATGATTCTTCTGGTGAGCTCTGTATTGGCTGTAATTTACCAGTATCAAGTTGCAATATGGGCATTTGTAGCTTAAAAGGTCTTCTTCAGGCGTTCTTGGTGTAGTTTCTTTGATACCATCTGGCCACATGAGATGAGATGACAAGTGTCTCTGCAAGTGCGAATTTTGAGTAAAACAGCGCCCACATATAGGACACTGGTAAGGTTTGTCACTGTGGGTTTTCAAATGGGCTAGCAAAGTATTAGCCCGTTTGAATTTTTTCTTGCATCTAGAACAAGTTAGATCTTTAGGCCATATCTGTGCCTCCACTGGGTCAGTAAGCTCACCGCTTTGATGTAGTGTTGCAATGTTTTCAGAAAAGGGTTCACTACGAACTGGTGTCTGCACCAAATTGACATTCGTAGACCTTTCTTCCGAAACGATATTGTTACATTTTACCCGTTTATGATCCAGGAATACTTGTAAAGAGTTAAAAACAGCTTTACATGTTCCGCATACGAAAATATCTTCATCAGTTGAATCCCATACCATAACGTGAGCCATTTTGAACAGTTATTTGATATACTTAGTCAACTGCAAATATTTACGGTATATTTATTCGTATTTTGTGTACTTCGTCGAATAAATTGAAAAATATTCTGTAAAAAACTCAACATCAACAACATAATTAAGAAGTGTCAAAACTATGTCAAATTGTCAACAAAAGTCATTCATTTCATCTAAAAAACATTTGACTGCGTTCCGATCCGAGTCACGTCAACATCGCTGTTGGCGGTCGAGCCCCAAAAGGTGTTCCGAATCGAGTTATCGCGTTCACGTCGTCGCTAACAGCGACGTCGCAGTAACAGGCAAGGCAACAGCGATATTTCCATTCAGAACGGTTGACAGTTCGAACAGCAGTAACCAAAGAGTATAGTAATATGCAGTAACTCTTGTGACGAAATGGCGTATGTCACTGTCAAGTGTCAACTGTCATAGTTATTTTGTCATCATCTCAACTTCTCAAGATTTGTGAATTAACTCTGTGATTGTTGTTTTGTTAATTATTACAATAGTGATCTGCAAATTTAACTCGTTCTTGTTTTTAAATTATTACGATTTACGTCGCAACGTAACACGTGTGTATTTATTTAAAATACTTAAAAAGCTTCTTACCATTCGCTGAAGCAATAATTTCAGTGCAATTAGGTGTTTGTACATTATCTCTCTATTTCAGATTAAGATGACGGTTAACAACACCATAGCACATCAACGTTTGGTTTTAACTGGAGATCGGGAAAGGTAGGTACCAACATTTTGTACAAATGTTCTCACAACACATTTTAAGTAGCATTGATTTAAATCATTATATTGTAGGGGCTAAACTATTAAACTGAATCTTGGGTCAGTGGGTCATCTTAGGGGCGGATTTGAATCTTACTTTAAAACCCTGTTCAGAGGATGATTTTTGGATGCTATTTTCTTTATAACTATTGACCTAATAAGCCTAAAGTGGGTAACCTAGGGAGATATCCCCAGATGTCTACTGTTAGGTAGATATATCAATGCCTACCTAACAACCATGTTGTTGTGCAATTAAATAATGTGAAACAACATAAATACATCCTTTTTAAGGGTTCCGTACCCAAAGGGTCAAACGGGACCCTATTACTGAGACTTCGCTGTCCGTCCGTCCGTCTGTCACCAGGCTGTATCATGAACCGTGATAGTTAGCCAGTTGAAATTTTCACAGATTATGTATTTCTGTTGATGCTATAACAACAAATACTAAAAACAGAATAAAATAAATATTTAAGGGGGGCTCCCATACAAAAAAGGGATTTTCTTGCTTGTTTTTTTTTATAAAAAATGGTACGGAACCCTTCGTGCGCGTCTCCGACTCGCACTTGGCCGGTTTTTTTTAACCTTACTTTATTTTTTTTCATTTCAGATTTAAAGAACTTTTGAGAAGGCGGTTAATTGAATGCGGTTGGAGAGATCAAGTCAGAATGCTTTGCAGAGATGTTGTTAAAGAAAATGATAGTAATAATATAACATTTGACATGCTTGCTACAAAGGTTACTCCTCGTGCCCGGGCTTTGGTCCCAGACACAGTGAAAAAAGAACTGCTTCAGAAAATCAAAACACATCTACTCACTCAAAAAGATCAATAGAATGATTCTTAGACTATCATGTATGTAATTTTAAGTTGCTCTTCTCAATTATCAATATTATTTAATGTATGTATAAGGTTCTATTACTAAGTTGTATCTTTGTTAGTCACATTATGTTGACTCACAAAATATACATTAATAATGCTGCTACTTCAAATACTTGTATTTTGTGTTTAAAATAACAGTAAAAAGACTTTGATTTACAACCAACAGTATATTTTATTTTATAAACATTTATTATACATTCAGGTTAAACAAATATATATATATATTGCTTATACATAATACTGCAATAAGATTCTATTTAATAAAGAAATATTGCCTTGGAAATGTTGTCATGGACATTTTATTACAACAGTGGTGTGGTTACAAGATCTTTAAATTTTGTGAAACTGGCAATGTTTTAATACACACCCTAAACTTAATGCATTATGAACCTGCCCAGACATACTCTCTTTGTAGATACAAAATGCTTATAATAATATCAAATGTACGAAATAAATACATAACATTATTAATAAAACAGTTTTCCACAAATGGCTTACTTATACATATAATACAGTACATCATTATATGAATGGGCATCTTTTAATTAAATAGTAAACTCTTAAAATAATATCACACCTGAAGAAAAGCAAGGATGGCTTTAACTTAGCTAAACATGTTCATCAGTTAGGGAGACCAAGACACAATTGATACAAAATCAATGTATGAACAAAGGATACAAATATATAAAAAAATGCATTACAGAGCTGTCATAGTTCAATATAAAAATATTTTGAGCAAATAAAATTATGCTTATTTTTCTAGGGTAAACCCAATACCTAAAATTCATTAAAGAATATAAACTACAATCTTTAAATATAAATGGACAACACTGTTACTGTGAGAGCAATTATTTTAATAAGAAGAAAATGCTAAATGTACTCGTATTACAGCATTTGTAATGAAAATGCCTAGTGTCATTTTGGCAATCCATATAATATTAGGATATAATTTCAATAGGGTTTATACCTTTGAGCATAAAATAGGACGAAATTAGGTAATACATAATGTATTTCATCTATTGAAATAGATGCCTGTGTTGAGCTAGCCTTGCTAGCATTGTATAACATTTGAATTAAAACTACCAATCTAATAGCATAGACTTGTTATAACTTTACTGCATTATTTCCATCACCATTTCAATATGCCAAAAATGCATTCAAATCTACAAACATAATCCAACCACAACTTAGGTGTTAACTAGACATATAAAGAAATTCTTCATCAATTCTTAATAAAAATGTATACAGCATGAGAAGAAAATAATACATAAATGCATTTAATAGTTGAGTGCAATTAGACAAAAAATATTCATAAGGTGGAACAAAGTTTATAGTGAATGTATTTTCATGGGGCTTTTTTATTGAGTTCCTAGAGGTGCAGAGTCGAAAGTAAAAAAAAAAAGAATTGGGCGCTGACGATTTTTTTTTTTAATTACCTTTGGAATATATTTTTTTTCGATTCTGAACTTTAAATTCGACGAATTTATATGGTGGCGTAAAAGTGTGACCTGTGTGTACCCATTAAACGCCAATTTAGTCATTGTTGTTGATGAAATACGCATTTCAAGATTTTTTATAAATACAATATTTATTCTATTATCTTCAATTATTTCTAAATTACGAATTTTAAGACTAAAATGTCTTTTCAAATTTGTAATAGGTATTTTTTCAGATAATTGGCCAAGAAAATTTTCAAAAAACCGCGTTCATGAGTGTAATGACTAAAACTTAATTTGCAAATATCAGAAAATCGTCTATGTTAATAAAGTGGTCAATTTTTGTTGCAATGTTCTGAAATTCGATGTCCAAGTTATGGTCCAAATCCTCATTTTAGTAGCTATCTAATGAGGTATAATAACTAGAAAAGTGTTTAAGTGTACTTGTTAAATATTAGTTACTACTGATAAAGTAAAACATGTCAAAAGGGATCTAACGCTAAGAATTGGGAACGGTATCGGTATCGATAATGGGGCGCAGAGACCCAAACGTGCAACAAATCTCAGATAAAAAATTGAGAGAAATGGTTATGTTATAATTACGATACGTTTTGTGATTTTTTTTCGTTCGTCAGCAATAATTAACATTTATCGAGTACCTTCGCTTTTTTTTAGTTTTGGTTTTCTGTGCATGGCTTATATAATAAGGATATTCGGCAAATTTCAAGCAAGAAATATTTTAAAGGAAATTCAAATGAAACTAAACTTTTTTAACTTTCTTCTCGACATCTCTAGAATTTCAATAAAAAAGTCCCATTACAATCTGACCACTATAAACTTCGTTCCACCTTATTGTCTACTTGAACTCTACTATACATGTATATCAAGAAAGATCTAATCGAAGATTATGAGCAATAAATTTTCTTAGTATAAATATCCTTAAAGCTCTTTGATACCTGATCTAAAATTTGGTAATACACAATTATTATACATTATTTATGTACAAAGTTATACAAATGGAATGTATTTTGGACTCAGTATATACCTTTGATCAAGTACAATTCATTTGATTATGTATAACTTAATAATGTAGCCATAACAATATTCAGTACTCTCTTACTATTTTATAGTTAAAACTATTTATTTTATATAATTCTACTTACACATCAAATAATTGATCAATCCATTTACACAATACTGCTGATTACTAATGAGCAATATAATAATCAAAATAACTGTTATAGGTACACGTATTCCTATACAGCGTTTAAAGATTGGAGCTATTCACAAAATAATTACAGCACACATCCAGCGTTAATAAAGTGTTGAAAACGAGGCGAATGGTGTTATGCCGTGTTCTAAAATATTCATATTTAATTAAATAATTGCAAAAAGGTAAAGTTTTTTTACGTTATAAGTTGACTTTCGCTACGTCGGCGTAAAAAACACATAAATAGACTAGCTGCCATCAGCTCATGTTTGCTGGTATTGATTTAGCTTCTACCGACGGATATAGGCATTGACGAATTTTAACCAACTTACCTTACGTATTTATGATAATATTCACCTACGTATCTTTTTGACTCCTGTCTTTTGTCGGTTGGTCATTTTTAAAGTGATCATAAGGTATCAACTCATTTTGTCAGTTATGCAACAATAGTATGGTAATTCTAAATTGTATTAGATATGACCAGCAGTTACGTAATTTTTCGCTTTTTTTTAACATCTTGTATACAATATTGGCGTTTTAATTGAAAGTTACCTACGCACTTTAAATAATCTCAGCTATTTATATTTACGGTAGTACTATTTGGCAAGTTAAAATTCAGTAAAACAAGAAATGGCAAATGCAAGTCAACACAACAAGTAACTATGAAGTATATTGTACAATTTCAGATTCAAGAAAGAAATCGAAGCTACTTTTTACATTAAATATAATCAATTTAGAAAATAACTGCCGTAGAAATTTAATTTAAATAACTAATAATATCTTTTATTATAAGAGATTCATCTATCCGTAGGAACATACTTTTCTAATGTACCTAAGAAAGTAGCAATATTATACTCATCTACTAAAAACTTGTAAATAAAGATCTGAAGCTAACTCATAAAATAGACATTCAATAACATTCCATTAACAAAATGTGGCGTCAACATTACATAATAAAATTTAGAGATAAAAAACACAACAGATCAGCGAATATCGACATTCACAACCCGCGCATGGCATGCGCTCAATTTTGATACCTTCGGCTCCTGCTCGACACACAGTCGCGAGATTCAATGATTAGCGAAGACAATTAGCAGACCCTCGACACAGTTGTGTAATTGGAGACCAATCGCACCACTCACCGATCGATATATACATATAGTAGAAATCTATAACACCTGCCCTAAATAGGTTGAAAATTAACTTACATCGATGCGGCCGCAACCGTCACAAGTCAGTCGCGACCGGGCGGCACGTACATTTTACACGAAAACAACGTTGGAGCGTCTATCTGCATGTGCAGCTCTTGTTCTTTCGTTTAGAGAAGCGGTCGTGTGTACACGGGCTGCATCACTGTGCCCTCAGGCGGGCGCGGGCGCGGACGCGGGCGGCTAGGTGTGTGCCGCCAGTCGCGCCAGCGGAGGCGCGCGGCGCGGGCGGCTGGTGGGCGCGCGCGTCATCAGCACCAGCGACGACGCCAGCGCCAGCCGCACCGGCACGCGGGACCCGCCCGGTAACCTGCATAATTACGCATTACATTTAAAATCACTTTCCTCAACATCCTTTAGAGCTATTAAAGCATTGGATAGTTACTTACCCTCGCATGCTTCAAGGTCACATAAATAGAAGCTTCAATTTCTCAAAAAAACAAATATAGTTATAGGCGTAGGCGTTAACGACTGACAAGTGCCCTAAATAGTTAAGGATGTCGATGACGTGTTGTACTCACTTGACGAACACAGTAGTGACGGCTGCGCGCGTGTCGGCGGTGGGCTCGATGGCGATGGGGCGCATGTCGGACGCGCGGCGGCGGCGCGGGCCCGATGACGTCACGCCGCCCGACAGCATCACCGTTACCGCCGCGAACGGACGCTTCGCCATGTGCAGCATCTAAGTTACAGTTCATTATTATTATTTTCGTTCATTTTTATCACATGTATTTTTTTGTAACAATGATTTTATAAAATACTAGCTAAAATGCTAGCAGCAATGTAAATTGCTGCTCCGCTCCTATTTGTCTTAGCGTGATGATTTGTGAATCCAGGGCGCCACCCAAACGCATACAAAAAAAATCATTCAAATCGGTCCAGCCGTTTAGGAGGAGTTCAGTGACATACACACGTACAGTAGAATTATATATATAAAAAATCTTCAAAAATTTCATGCACCTCGCATTTAAGATAACTAATAAGCAACATATGAATGTCATAATTTCCCATTGCATAGACCAACTACGGACGTAACGCTTGCCATGAAAAAGGAAATTCTCTCAAGGAGAAAGGACTCGCAAAGGAAGTGCAAAGGGATGGGCTTAGCTAAGTATCAAACTCCTCACCTCAACGACATGTCTCCGTCGTGCGCGGCGCACATCGGCCGCTTGCTTGGCCTTCCACGCGACCACACACGCCGCCAGAAACAGGAAAAAGCACGAAAAGAACACGGAGAAGAACACGAACAAATCGATGTGCAGCTGATCTTGTCTGAAGAATATCACGCCAAAGCTTGCGGCGCCGTCATCAGTATGACGAGCGCGAATCACGATGTAGAACTTAGTGTGCGTTAGGTCGTGAACGTTTTGAGGTAAAGTGAGGACTAATCGGTTGCGGAGGTTCCTCACACGAAGTAGTATATTCCTCCTATCAACAGTCACGTATGTAGCGAGATCCTTCGCTGTATAATCCGCGAGTGTATACTCAATCTTGTCAAAGTACCACGTGACTCTTGGTTCCTCAGGCACATGCTCGTCGAACGACGGTATCCTTCTACTAGGCTCATGCTTGTGGTACGTAGGATCAAGTTCCACCGCATGGTCGCCAGTACTGGAGTTCACCGACACCACGAACGAACTATCGTTCGGACTGAGGTATAAGTCGACGGCCCCCTGAGTCACGTCCACTATCACTCTAATGTCAACGTTCATGTATCTTGGATTTACTGCTACGAATACAGTTTGACCAGGGTAGAGAGGTCGCGGCTTGATTTTGCACTCGTCTGGAAGGAAAAAAGATTTTTTTTAAACGTGTTTGTTAATTATTTCGTTTTTCACGCAGCAATGGTGTTGTGACTGTTTGCATAGATATAGTTCATGGGATGGAGTGTAATACAGGCTAATTTTTATACCGGAAAATGCATTGTTTCTACCCGAGGAAAAGTCAAATAACTACGCAAGGACAAGCCAAATAACTACACGATCAAAACCGTGGGTAGGAGCTATTATGTTAAATGACCCATACTAAAACATTTTCTGTATGAAATTCTTACCAATAGATTTCCCATCAAAGCACAGTTTGTTCTCAATGTTAATCGTCTTGTAACACTGGTGTCCGTTTCTGGGGTCGCCCATGTAGAGGTCCTTGCACTTGACGCACTGGTAGCGCCAGCACTCCTGCGCAGAGTTCTTACTCGAGGAGGTTGTCTGGCACGAGATATCGCTCTCGGTGTTGTTGCCGCAGTTACACTTCTCACCTGTCACCGGGTCGCAAGTGTCGCCGTGCCCGTGACATTCGCATCTGAAATAATTTAAATGTGACTTAAACATGGCAATTAAACGTTACTGGCGAAATCTGGATGTACTATTAGCTTAGACCTCTGGCGACCCTTCAGAGATGACCGAATTATGCTATGCGAAATGTGTGTTCAATATATATGTTAAGTTGTACTAATGTTTAATCGCAAAACAATAAATAAACAAAATCTAGATATAGATGTGTAAATCAACTTTTTTTAAATTGTCGTTCATATTTTTTCAACATATGTCTTTCAACATACGTCGTATGTCTTTTCAACATATACATCCTGCACAAGCATTTTACCATTTCTTAATTTAGAAAATCTATACTTTAAAATGGTTTTTAAACCTGTATTTTCTGGGGCCCAGGTCCCATAATATTCTCGGCCATATATTTCTTAATCGTATCGCTTTTAATATAGAGGTGTCAACTTACGGTCTACAAGGGTCTCTAAAGTCATCAGAGCCTCTGAAGTATCCCTCGATGCATCGCTCGCAGCGGGGTCCATCGGTATTGTTGGCGCATCGCACACAGCGGGCCTTCGCGGCCCCATCGCGGTAGTCGTCGGGGTCTGCGGGACCCCCAACGTCGCGGGACGTCGGGGCCGCGTCCACCTCGCTGGTACAGATGGATGTGTGGCCGTGGCAGTATGTCGAGCAAGGCACGCACTGAACGTTGTTCACAGGATCACCAACGAAGTTCGGCTTACATTTTTCGCACTGGTCACCCTATAAACGGAACACGCTGGTTAGTAAGATAGTTTGAAAGTAAGAGAACAATGTTGTGCCCACATATTAATTAAATCCTGACTCTAATTTATTGCTGCTCTAATTTATCTAAAATTAAAATTTAATTAGCTAGCGATACTACGCAGACAAGATGAAACAAAACAAAAAAAAACTGGTGAAACTAGTCATTACATTATCATTAGGATTGGGCGTATTATATTCTCAGACGTTCAGAAGGATCTCTTACCATGGTATTATTATGGCACTCGATACACTTATCGAGCTTATCAGGTCCCTCGCAGTCGGAGTGTCCGTTGCACTGGCACTGTATGGTGCAGTTGGCGCCGACGTAGCCGAACTCGCAGCGGCACACGTCGGGCTGCACGCAGGCGCCGCGCACGCAGCCCTGCGAGCACACGGCCACGCAGCTGCCGGCCGCGCCCCCCGCGCCGCCCCCGCCGCCCGCGCGCTTGTGGCCCGCGCCGCACGCGCACTCATAGCCCTCTGGTAAGTCGCGACAAACCTAAAAAAAAACATTTATTAGCGTGTTAAACAAAAAATACGTGTTACATTCACGCAAACTGCTCATCGGTGAGCATATGCTATGCCAACTGACGCAATAAAAGTGTAAAATAAAATATGTAAGTAAGGTATACACATAGATAAATGCAGTCAAACTGACATTACCAATGAATACGATTTCGGAAAGTATAATATTTTTGTGAGATTTTCAATAGTATTGCATTCAAAAATCAACTTAATTCACTCTAAATAAAATAGTTTTTTGTTTAATCTAAAATAACATGGAATTAAAAACTAGGATTTCAATAGTCACCTCAGACTCGGCTTTACACTGATGGTGATTGTTCTCACACTCGTTCTCCGGCGGGCACCGGGTATAGTGCCATGAGAAGGTATCGTTGGAGTAGTCGTCATGGTTCGCGGCGGTGTACACAGCGGCGCAGGTGGTGCGGGTGGAGTAGTCCAGCGGCGAGTCGATGGAGCCCTCGGAACATACGCCCTGGCCGTTGGCGCCTGACAGCGCGCACCAGCCGCAGTGAGAGTGGTGGAGACACTCTGAGCACTGGAATTAAATTATTTGTTATAAAAATTAGAATATTATTACTTCACAGGCACTAATCGGCACAATATTTATTGTGACCTGTTAAGTACCGGAACATGTTACAAATCACCTTCACTTACAAGTGACAAGTAACCAGAATCTAAATTTCATTGCAATTTTTGCCAGGTTAGCGGGTCCAGCTAAACCTTTCTTAACTGCCATAACTTTCAGGGTTCATTTAAACTCAAAACCGAAAATAAGTCTAGTACAGTGGCCAGACTGATATTTTGAGAAACTACCAGAACAATCTCTACAAACCTGTTCAAACGTGTCACATGGCGCTGGACACTTGCTCTTATCAGCTTTGGTAAGTACCAGACCGCAAACGCCACCCGCGCAGTATACTGGCTGATAAGCGGGTGAGATACACTTCCCCAAGTATGTAGCCCAACGGCACTCCGCAAACCCTCCTTCACCCCCGTCAGTACTGAGACACGACTGACAATCGTCAAACATCGTGCATCGGTTCGGGCACTCTTCGTTTTTCGTCGCGCGAAGACTCGTTCGGCCAGGCTCTTCTACCAACGCGCAAGTCCAATTGAAAAGTTCGACTGATTCTTCCGCTATTCGAGTTAGTTGACCTGTAAAGAAGACGAGCTAATTATATCTAATCTACTATATTGGAATTTTTATTCTTTCGTTTTCAAGTTTTGGGAACACCAACCCAAACACAAATGTGACAAAGTTCATTCCATTGTAACTGTAGGATCTTTTTATCACAATCGGTCAATCAAATATCAACTTAGACTACATAATTCAAAAGTGTAATTTAGGAACTAATTTACCTTCCCTGACAGCGTGTCTCGTCCACGTGCATTCTTTAGCACCGACACATTTCTCACAGTCGGATGACGCGCACCTGAGTTCGGGGCAGTTGTCCACATTACTGATGTACGTCGTGCCGGCGTTACATTTCATGCTAGTACACGACTCGTCCGTGGGTACGCATTCACCTAAAATTACGATAAGGAATTTATTATTTCAGAAAATTTTTATACAAACCATGTTTAGGGTTACGTGGTTTTGGAAAAGTAAATTTAAATGCCTCACCAAAAGGCTTATTTTGCACTACCAGTTTACTAAGACCTTTTCAAACGTTCAGCTATTCTAAAATTAAGTTAATTTCCATTTTAGTAAAGTTGATATTCGTTCAAGCAATTTAACAGACTGGAGTTAACTATGAACGAAGGTGACATACCGACAGCTGCGGCGCAGGACTCGCACCAACGACAGGCAGGCTTGTCTTCAGGGTACATGGGCCACGCAGCCAGGCACGACGTGCACGTGGTGAAGTTCTCACAAGCGCGCGTCGACACCAGCTCCGCATCACACGCCGCCCCAGGGTTCACCGACACACTGTCACTGTCACACCCAGGCTTATCCACAGAGAAACACTTCGTATAGTTCCCAGTATTACAGAAACTGCACCCCATGTGACTGCGACACTCAAACTTGTTAGAACTAAATAGAGAGCATAAGTCTTCAGGAAGTGATATCCGGGTGACCTGACAGTGGGCGCTGCCTGTCCAACCTCCTATTATGTAGATGTATCCCTCGTTTTCGGTGTCGATGTCGATTGCCATTGCGTGCGCTATCGTAGGTGGTGGCGGATGACCCACGATACTTACTCCTGAAAACATGTTTAACATGAAACTTATGAAATAACAAAACGGTATTTATATATGTGCCATCGAAAATAGAAATACTAACCTTTGACAAGTCGGACCCATTGGTTGCAGCTATAGATGTAAGCGATAAGAGAATCGGATCTGTTTTCCGGATCGGTTCTTCCACCGAATATGATCATGTAATCATTCGTCGTCACCGCTGAATGTAAGTATGTGGCTTGTGGTAAATTGTCATAATAGTTGTTTAAAATAGGGAACGTAGGCAATTCACTCCATTGCTTTGTTGGATAGTGGAATGAAAACAATTTGTTAGAAAGAATAGTTCCGTTGTATGAATACAAGATCCCTCCATACACGTACAGACTCTGTGAAGGCGCGTGGTACACTGTACTGTGACCAATTATTCCAGATGGCTTTGCGCCTTCATCTTTTAACTTTATCCATTTCTCGTTGTCAAGATCGAACTCCCACACGTCATACATGAAACCCTCTTCTAGTGAGAATCCTCCAATTAAAACCAAACTTTCATAGTCCAAATATTTCTGTAAAGTCAGTGTGTGTCCAGCAAGCGAGGGCGGCAGACCATCTTTATCTCTGTTACGAATATTGCTCCACCTCTGATCTTTCAAGCTGAACTGCCAAAAGTCTCCAAGCGTTTTGTTCTGTCCACTCTTCTCTTGTAAACTTAGACCTCCATAAATATAAATATTTTGTTTAGAGTGGTAGATCTCAGCAGCATGGAAATAACGACCTTCGGGCATCTTAGCGTCTGGCGTCGCTTCTAGAGTTACTTGCATCCACGTGTTGTTCTTTGTGTCAAAAAATCTTATGTCGTTTAACGGGCCATGAGAAAGAGAATATCCGCCGAACATCCACAGTCCGCGTCTATCGGCCACTAAAGTGTGACCAAATCTGGGAAGAGTTTTCCTCAAGTGGTCTAAGCCGTCAGATAAATATTCTGAGTTGAAAAGCTCTGTAAATACAAGTTGTGTTTTATCTAGTCTGATTGAGCAGTCATCTCCTCCGAATCCCTCGTTACATAAACATCTTCCGTAGCTAGGGTCACATACACCAGCGCTGGCCGCCATGCTGCAGTTGTTGCGGCAGATTTCGACTTCACAGTTGGGACCTCCGTAACCTTCGCGGCACACACAGTGTCTCTTGTTACAAACTCTCGGCCACGTACAATATCCGTCGCACGCTAGCACCTTGTAGCTTCCCTCGAAGCCCTGTTCCGGTTGCCCCTGCTTGTAATGCACCGTCAGGTTACCACTGCGAGCCTCTATGACACCCGAAGACGCGCCGTTACAGAATACACCCAATAACTGACTCTGTTGGTTGTTACTCAGGTCTGGCACACCACCGAGACCATCATACACGTATACTGCATTCTCATCACAGGGAACGTCAAAGGTGGATGAATTTATGGTAAACTGGATGATGGCATCCTTGATATCTTCAGCTGATATAATCCATAAACATTCTTTTGAAGGTCCAATCGTTTTGATATCTGGGTCAGTTTTATAAGAACCGATTCCCTCAGTTTGTGTCGCATTTAACATTCCTCTGGGCTCACACTGATAGTAACATTTGCCGCCATGTCGAGGGTCACCATAAAACTTTGGTTTACATCGTTCACAATTCAAGCCTTCGGTGTTATCCTTGCAAATACACTCACCGGTTGCGACATCACACACGCCGCGCGTCTCGTCGCCGTGATCGTTACAGTCACACCGGCGGCACCCCTGCCCCGTGGTCGCGTTGCCGTGGCTGCCGGGCTTGCAGGACTCACAGAACTCGCCCTCTGTCCAGTCCTGACACTCGTCACACCGACCCACACCAGTCCTACATGTGGAGTGATTATGACAACCGCAGTTTATGGAACAGTCTGCACCTGTCCATCCTAAATCACAGTTGCATTTGTAATGAGGGGATCCAAGACAATAACCATGGATACAGTTATTATAGCAGGTCCGCATACAGCTCTTTTTACCATCTCCGATATATCCTTGTTTACATTTACATGTGTAAGAGCCGTGGGTATTGTTACAGATGGCGTGTTCGTTACAGTCGTGCAGGCCTAGGCCGCACTCGTCGACGTCGGGGCACTGCGCGTACGCCCAGCCGGCGTCCGATGACGTCACATTGAGCACAGCGGCGCAGTCGGCGTGCGAGCGCGTGAAGTCGCCCTCCGTGCAGGCGCCGTTGATGGGGTTCTCGTGCGAGTAGCACCAGCCGCAGCCCATGCTGCGCAGGCACGCGGAGCACTGCACGTGGCGGCGGCACGACTTGCACTGGCCGGACTTGCGCGCCGTTTCGTCGGGCGGCGAGGAAGCACGGTCCAGCCACTCGCGGCACAGCCCGAATTGGTACTCGCTGGTGTAGACGCTGAAGCTGAAACACTGGCGCGTGGCCTCGCACCACACGCAGCGGCCGCGCTCGTCCAGGCAGTGCTCGCAGTCGGCGCGCAGGCGACAGGGCGCCGGACACAGCTCGCGTGACGTCACGGCGCCGTCAGCGCGCCCGCGCCGCGCGCACCGTGCCTCGTCCGCCCACCACTCGCAGTAGTTGCCGCTCACGCAGCGCTCGCAGCTGATGTAGTTGGAGCAGTTGGGACACGCGGCCGGCTGCAGCGTCAGGTAGCGCCACTCGCCCTCCACGCCGCACGAGATGGTCTCGTCGATATTCCGCGGCTCGCACTTGTTCGTGAGCTCGCACCAGCCGCACGCGGCGTCCGAGAGACATAGCAGGCAGTTGTCGTATTTGCACTGGCCGTCGGAGTAAGGCTCCAGAAATTCGAATGTGAACACCTATAAACAATTTATATTTTTAAGAGCAATATAATACGACGAAACCGAAGTTGGAATGATGCAAGGTATTTCATCAGTAATTAAATAAAAGGACCAATAGACAAACATACCTTTGCACTTTCTTGAGATTTGTTGTGAAGTAATTCCATTTTGGCGTGGTGATGAGAAGGGTATAAGCCAGTGTGTAATGAATCATTGGCGTGCATATCAACGGCAAGACGTCCAGGAAACAAAGCAGGCCAGTCCACAAGCGAGCAGGCGGACGGCTGCGCGGTCAGGTTGGCGACCGGGCCACCAGCGTCCCCAAGCGCGAGGGATATATTCGAGTACCCCGCGCAAATGTGCAACGTTTCCCCTGTCCCGTTCCAGTACTGTGGTATATGCAACCAACCTCTGAGCCGCGCTTCACTCGGCCCACTAAATATACGATTACTCCCCCCTCCCGTACTCCAGTCCACCGTCGTCGCATTAACCACAGAAACCCCATCTGGGTGGTTCCAATCTGCCGGTTGCTGATATCTAAGGAATGTGAGGCCAGGTCGTTTGTCTAGTATTTTACATTCGTCAGGTATGGTCACTTCCGTGCCAGTGGAACCCCACCAGCCAGGATTTTCTGAGGGCGTGTCTTCTCCACAAACGCCATAATTATCTAAAAGAAAAACATAGCACAGCTTATTTTTATTAACAAGACTATGCGTGCTAAGAAACGTTTTGATGCGAGTGTTTTAACTGACACAATATTCACATTTTTGAGATATTATGTCATTCATTGCATACCAATCGCTAGTTTCCAAGTAAATTATAACGATTTTGAAAATGTTGTGCTCATTGAATGTCCTCTCGAAAGACGGTTTTGATGTGATTGCTTTATAATCTTCGCGGTTTAAAAGTATCTTTAGTAACAGATCAACTTACCGTCTTTATGATGGCACCGTGCGTTCTGCACGCACCAGTTACACTGGTCTAGTCCGAGCTTCGTGCTGACGGAAGGCAAAGGCGTGCGGCTACTGTTCCGTCTGCCGGGCGGCGGGCCGTGGATGAGGCAAGAGCGGCAGTCGCCCAGCGCTGGGCATATACCCCCACATCTGATTGATTGGAGGTTCGTTGTGCAGTTGGCTCCTATTCTTCTGCCGTAGCAAGTCTGCAAAATGAAAATAAGGGTAGCCATGTTTAACATATAGATTAAGAATAAGTATTGACAACTGAAATTATACACTTCTGGACACATCTATTGGCCCACCTTAGAGTTTAGGTTTCGATGGCCCCTACCGAAATATGATTGCTAGATTGAACAAAAACTGTTGATGCAGTTTTAAACCTGATACATTTTACCATCTTTTCGATCGTATTGTTTTAAATTTGAATTCAGAATACCATACGACATGGAGCTACGCCTAAGAAGTCGGATATGCGCCTTGTTAAAGGCAATTGATTTTTTAATAAAAGACATGTTTTATCAAATAAAGGTTTAATTTAATAACGCGTGTTGCCTCCATGGGCATCTACCACAGCTCTCATACGATTAGGCATAGAGTTTATCAACCGCTCTATGAAATTTTGAGGGATCATCTCCCATTCCTCTTCTATGGCAGTTTTCAACTCCTGCATCGTCTGCGCAACTGGCTGACGAGCCCTAACACGTCTTTTTAGCTCGTCCCACATGTGCTCAATGGGGTTCATGTCTGGGCTTCTGGCTGGCCAGTCCATAACTGTGATGTTCACATCCCGAAGATATTCCCTGACGATGCCGGCCGCATGGGCTCTTGCATTATCATGCATAAAAAGGAAATTTGGGCCCACATAGTCCGCGTATGGTATCACGTGAAGTTCTAAGCACTCACGAATGTACCTTTCAGCATTTAATGTTGGCAGCCGTGGTCCTGTAACAACCTCAAGTTGAGTTTTGCCGCTCGCGGATATACCGCCCCAGACAGTCCATGAGCCACCGCCATAAGCAACCCTCTTTTCAAAGCAGCATTGTGCGAAACGCTCTCCCTTACGTCGGTAGACCTTCTTCCTTCCATCATTGCCATGTAACACAATTTTAGACTCATCAGAAAAGAGTACACGGCTCCAATCTTGCTGTGTCCAATTTAAATGACTGCGTGCGAAATGAAGGCGCGCTGTTCGGTGGGCTCGCGTTAGTTTGGGCCCATTAGCTGGCTTGTGTGGTACCATATCGCGTTCTTTTAACCATCTCCGAACAGTTCGAGCGCTCACAGATACTCCGTGGAAGTCGCGAAGTTGGTTTTGTATCTCAATGGAGGTAAGGTGACGATTTCTCAAGCTGGTCGTCACGATGAATCGATCCTGCCTTTCAGTTGTGACCCGAGATCGTGGTCTTCCTTGGCGACGAACAAAGCCGCCAGTCTCTAGGTACCTCCGATAAACATTTCGGACCGCAGATTGACTTAAATTAAGTTGAGCACTCACGTTTCTTTGGTTGTGTCCGGCCTGAATAAGTGCCACAGCTTGGGCGGCGACTTCAGGTGAAGTATCCATAGATTATTGATAGAACCTCACCTTAGTGTTAAGAATAAGTAATGTTTGTTGCAAAACCAAAGATATCAATCACTTTTTCAAGAATTAAATCCAAGTAAACCAATAAAACCAAGTTTTCTTAGTATTCGATTGTTTGATATCAACAAACAGGCTCCAAATTGTCTTTTGTTTCTTTAAATTCTGTGTTCGAAATTCAAAAAAAAGACTATTGAATGAAATTGTGAATGTGCCAGGTTCAAAACTGCATAAAAACTTTTTGCTCGACCTAATATAAAATTTTAGCTAGGACCAAACGAAACTGAAAATACAAGGTGGGCCAATAGATGTGTCCAGAAGTGTATTTGGCATACATTGTAATACTAAGGCCGTATTATCTGTGGTATTACGACGTGTTAGAGCTATCTCTCTCTGTCAAGAAAGTAACGGGAAACTCATCCAAAGTCATTTTATCGCCTTCAAAGTATGCTCCTTCAGAAACGATACACTTATAGCCAACGATCTAATCATTAAAACATTTATAAACGCTTTTTTCTGGAATGGAGTTCAGTTCTCGCCGCGAATTCTCCTTTATGTCTACCGAATGAAACCGGGTGCCACGAAGTGGTAATTTGTGTTTAGGAAAAAGAAAAGTCGGCTGGAGCCATATCCGGTGAATAAGATGGTTGCTCTATGCTATTTGTTGAGTTGTGGTCAAAAATTCGTTCACTATGGTGGCCTTGTGCAAAGGCGCATTATCGTGGTGCAAAATCCAAGAATTTTATTTCCACAAATCCGGCCTTTTCCGTCGAATTTGCTCTCTTAAACTCCGCATAACGGTCAAATAATCTTCTTTATTTACTGTTTGACCTTCCGGCAAAAAATCCCAGTGCACAACACCGCCGTAGTAAAAAAAACGGTCAACATGACTTTGACTTTCGATCGACTTTGCCGTGGTCTTTTCGGTTTCAGCTCAGTTGGAAGGCGCCCCTCCGAAGCTTGCTGACTAGTTTGGATGTCAAACACGATGTCCTCAGCGACTCTTATGTGATTGAGTTTTTGGAGAAATTTCAGGCCTTTTGGGACTAGCCGAGCGGCAACATGTTTCATACCTAAGTGATTGTTAAAATAGTACGTATCGACGCGTTAGACACAGAAAGTTCAGCGGCTATCTCTCTTGAACTTGAATGAGGATTTTCAGTCACTATTTAGTTCACTTTTGCAAAGTGAACTTCACTTGAAAACGTTGATGGCCTACCAGAGCGAGGCAAATCTTCTATCGCAATTCGACAGCTTTTGAACCCTTTGTACAAGTCATAAGCAGTATTTTTGATAAAGTCGATTCACCGTAAGCCTTCTGCAACATTTTCAGGGACTCACGAAACACGAAATTCCATTGGCGATGCAAAATGTTAGACAAAGTCTTTGTTCGATGTGTTTGCCCATTTTGAAATTCGCAATACATACTAGATATGATCTAACTAAAAACTGTACTGTATCATCTAAATAACAGATGCAACTCAAACTCCGCGCCAAAATGGAAAACATTTATGCCAATCTAACAACATAAAACAATTTTTTTTTTAAATTGGGACCATGATAAACAAATCACAAAAACATTAAGTCAAAAAAGTATCGGAAATCCGATACTTTTTTGACTTGATGTAGTTAATCAGAAGGAATAGCACAGCTCTTTTCCGCAACAAAGCAAATATGTTAATTTTACCGGAATACAGCCCGGATAAATAGAACCATAATAAAATTGCACATACATCATCAGCAGAGCACCAGCCACACTCGGGGTCGGCGAGGCACTCTGGTTGTGAGCGATGTCGCCGACACGCAGACTCTGGATCGTCGTTAGTGATCCCTGCCTGCCAACTGGGTACCATGTATGCCAACAGATCACCTGCAATAATTTAAAAAATGTTGGAAAATTGTCTCTAATAATAATATCCCAAGGAATCCGTATTCCAGCCTGAATAAGACACTGATTTCGAAAAAGGGGTGTACTGGATACTGACTAGTGACAAACTTTTTTTTTACAAATAAACGCTCACTCACCATTGACGTTTCCATGATACCCTCCAGCAATTAACAAAGTAGACGGGGGCCTCAAGGCAGCCGCGTGCGCAAACACGCCTTGCTTCTTAGGATAGAACCGCCGCACTTTGCCCAACACGTCGAGAGGGATCCAAGAATGGCAACCCAGGTGATAGATGTACATTTGGCCATCGTAACAGATTTCCTCTCTGTTATGCCGATGAGAATATCCGCCAAATACGACAAGGTAGTTTCCTGAAAATATTTGATAATTTGTAGTAAGTAATTCAGACAATCTGACAGATTTATTTCAAAGCAAAAATACGCGCCTCGCTACAGAATTGAGTACTGTAAAACTGCAGACACACTATAGTACACTATATACAAAAAGTCGACAATCGATTTAAAATACACTGTGTATTAAAAGCATTAAAGTCTATTTTTCAATACCGTATTGTAATTATAAGGCAAGGTGCAGGTGCTGGTCTAGTAAATTGACAACTTCCTTTTCAGCTTTAATTAAATAACAAGACAGTTGCATACCAATGACAGTTGATGTGTGAAACGCCCTCTCTCGTGGTACATACGTGTCTCGTAAATGCGCTCTCGGATAGTGAATCTCACTCCAGTGTTTGTAGTCTACATCGAAGGCAAACATTCTATCTGAGAGCTTAGAAAATCTGAAATGACGGAGTTTGGTTAGATTACAGCGTTCATTCAATTAATGTTGGCACAACTCGATTCACTATAGTCGTCATTGAGTTGGTAATACAAAACCAGATCAATTTTGAGGACAAACTTTGCGTACCTTGCTACACTGGCAACTACGCCTCCATACACCAAAATAGAATTGGAATGCGTATGATACACGGCAGTGTGCGCCACCACCCGCACATCCAGTTCTTTGCCGCCCCTCACTTGCACTCTTTCCCAAGTCTCCGTGTTTACATCACCCAGCTTTATTTTGTACATACTGCAAACAATAGAAGGAAGGAAACAAATTGTTACTTATTCATTCAAATGTAATCTGAATCAAGTCAATTGCATGATTACTTACCTTGAGGAAAACTCCCCATCCACTGTACTTCCGCCAAACAAATATAATTCATCTCTGACGGCGGTCAATGTGTGGCGAGTCAGCCCGGGAGGGGTGAATGTTGAGTTCATAGCCCGTAGAGTCCAGATATCCAATACAGCGTCATACATCCATAGTTCAGAAGATAAGGTGCCATCAGAGAGCTTACCGCCATATAACACGAACCCACTACCAAATGCACAAGCAGAGTGGCCATACCTCGGCTCAGGCTTCGTCGTATTTGGTTTCATTACATTACTTACTACCTCAGGTTGCTCAGTGAAATGCAAGTAACTTTCGCTATATGGAATAGGTGCATGAGAATACATAAGAGGTAATGTGGTCTTGTCTTGATTTGTAAATGATGACAATAGTAAATTAAATAATGAGCTCCTGTTTCCTATTTGCCAGTTGCCATCAACATTTCCCTAAAAACATTTAAACGTAATATATTTGAACACTGTAACCGACTTGACGACTTCATACATAGTACATTAGGTTTTCAAGGTTAACTTACCTTAGTAAACAAAGTCAACAGAGATTTGTCGATCTCTTCATTGGTAGGGTACCTACGTACAACTTTTCCATTTTCATCATACCACTGACTAGTTGAAAACCTTTAAAGCAATATAAATTAACAGATTAAATGTGATAATGTAGTGTAATTAAGAAATCGTTTTAATGGATGGGTCATCAGGACAGTTGTAATAAAAAATAATCTTAATCTTGGAACATTAACTTGTCAACCAATAAAGCAAATAATAAGTATTACACACTGCTGTCATTTGTAGATCTTTGACAGTCGTTACGAGTAGTCAGAAGCTAAAAGTCTGACATCCAGTCTTACCAAGGGGTACCGTATTACCCAGTTACTGGGTTGTGGAGGTCAGATAGGCAGTCGCTTCATGTAAAATACTGGTACTCAGCTGCATCCGGTTAGACTGGAAGCCGACCCCAAGAAAGTTTGGGAAAAGGCTAGGCAGATGATGACACACTGCTGTTCTTTATGTTTTCTTTAATAATTATAATAAGTTTACTCAGACTCTTATTATCCGAACTATTACTGGTACATAAAATAGTCTTAAAATATCATTTTTGAAGTAACACAAAATACACCTTATAACAATAACATTAAGTTTATTTTGTGACATAAAATATCGAAACAAATACGCCAAATGTTCGTACGCCTTTAGGGCCGGCGTAATATTATCTGTTTTCACTGCCGAAACTATCAACCTTGTTGTGTTGCTTGGCAAGGTGTGCGCAACCCATTAACTTTATTCATTAATTTTATGGCATATTCGACATTGACCTTTATGTAGTTTATACAAAGGACATTTTAACTTACTTGTATACCTCCAATAAACCCAATACTTTGTTCAGATCATATCCTCCAAATACATAAAGTGAATCTGTGTGGTTCACATAGACTGCTGTATGAGCTGCTCTTTTCGTCATTCCACTCTCTGTATGTGACAGCCAGTGCCAACTATTGCCTTCCTTGTCATTTTTCTTTAAAGAACATGATTCACCAGAATACCTGTGTTAATGAGATACAACAGCATCAATTGGTATACATTATTATATTAAGGCTATCACAGTCTGTTGTGGTGCAAGGTCCATCTTAATTTACATTAAAGTGCATACAGAACATGTCCTGTACAAATTAAATCTTAAATAAAGACATATTCAAATAAAGAAGGAAGGAAACATCTTGAGGAAAAATCATTCTAAGATAATGTTTGCGATTTCTTGGCTAATGTGGCAGATAAGACAGATTTATCTGTCTGCATTGCATTGTCTTTGAGCAACAAATAAAAAACAAACAGAATTATGAATAAACAACAGATGAACAGATTGAAGTCTCAACAAAATAGTTGTTGCATTGTTCTCAACTTTTATCAAAGCTACCAGTGAATAGAGTACACTAGGTCTGAGACAAGCCGGCCGCCTAATCCAGCACCCCTTATAATCCAACATGCCTATAACAAAAAGATATCCCAAAACTATCCCATTAGTGACAGTGTGAGTTTAGTTATAAACTGTGAAAGCTTAAAACAGTGCATGCCTATAACAACAGTAGTTTATTTGTAAATTTACTGCACCTAAACAGTTTTGAGTACTGACTTCAGTTTAAGTATTTATTTTTTTATAATACTCCAATATGTAACTGTTTTTTGTGCCTAATAAATAAAATAAAAACTTTTATGCAACCAGACAATGGCATGTGTTTTTATGGACAATGTTAATTAATATCATGTGCAAAGGTCCATATTGATTTTAATTTCCAGATCATAAAAATATGCACATTTAATTGCACTAGACTTCAGATAATACCATACAAACAAACAGTAGTTGCATTTTATTACTCATGATGTAATTGACAATTCTTACCCTTTTTTGCAAGCACACCTATCTCCTTTACAGTGTCCATTATTAGAGCATCCATTTGGACAGAGTTCCACACTGCAGTCAGGGCCACCCCAGTTGCCAACACAGAAACATTTGTTCGACACACAGAGCCCTCGCCCCGTGCAGTTGTTAGGACAGTTGTGAATAGCATATGTTGCTCGGAACCCATCCAAAACATAATTAGTATCACTGTACAGTAATATTAACATCTACAACAATAAAGTAATGCTTATTGTTAGGTAACTAACACACAAGATATTATAAGTGAACTCAAATTGATCAATATGAGTTAAAAGACCAGACAAAATCACAAAAGCTTTTATAATCAATTGCTGTTTAGACACACTCTTAACCCTCGGTCCATCGCGTGGGGTCTTTGAAAGCACAGGTATTAGAAATATCTTAAATGAACAAATTTAAAAGTATCCACGAGACTTAGAACTTTAGTTACCCTCCTAATTTGGATCATAGTTAGGGTGTATTGCCGCTAACTTCAGTTTACATGACAGTACAATGTACTGTACAATTACTGGGCTGTGGGGTCTTGAAAGACCCCACAGCCCAGTAAATAAATGAATAGTTTTGATTAGTTATAATTTTATTATCATTGAGGAAATAAACAAAAAATCTGCTACAATAAATAGAAAGATACAAGTTATATGGGGTTTTAATTGTTTTTTAGAGACCCCATGAGATAAACAGTATTAATAAAATCCGCAAAGGACCAAGGGGTTAATTAATATCTTACTTACAAATCCACTGGAAGCAGTAACATTCTGGGGTTCAGTTTTTCCACTAAAACTTCCAAGCAAAGGTGCATCGAAAGAGTCACCATCATACACAAATACATAGTCATAGGAACATTCTGTGCCCATACGAATAAAACTTAGTGTAATGTACTGGCTTTTATTCGCTGCTTTGATGAGCCACTCACAATGGGAGTCCTAAAACAAGATTTTTCATTAGCATTTCACTCACTACCCAGTCAAACATTTGTAGAACATGTAACTGACTTGTGTGTAGTTAGAGTTAGTTGGTCCATCCGTGATGATGCCGCTTTGGTCCGTGAACACCCTGCGAGTCTTGTCACAAGGCGCTGTGGATGCGGCGCACAGAACAGCCAGGCAAATCCAGCTGATTACAACTAAACCAGCACCTTTCTCCCGTGCACTTAGATAAAACATGCCTCTTCCGGATCGTCGTAAGACATAAGTCAAATATCAAAGCCATATAATCGTGAATTTGCGACTAATATAGCTAAATTGTAGAATAAACAACACTCATATAAGTTAATAGGTGACATCTACTTCAAGGCTAACCACTTAGATGAATAATGCCACAAAGGCATGCAAAACTTTTGAAACGGATTAATAAAGATATCGCTCTTGAGCGATATTTGCATTTAATCCAGGTTTTTGGAGGCTGGGGAATACTTTCTAACGAGTTTTTCTTACAAACAAACAATTCACAGACCCATCACAGTATTTTGACATTTGACGTAGGATCAGAGTTGCCAGGTACAATCTAAAAAAATAGTAGAGTAGGTTTAAAGTTTTGAGAGCTGTCAAAATTAAAATAAAATATAAACCCTAAATCTTCTGATTGATCAATCTTTACTTTGAGCGACAAAAGAATATTTAAATTAAATTTGCCATATCGCATGATTATTGCAGTTATACCGCAGCATTAAGTACCTATTTCTTATAGTATAGGTACCCAGCTTAGGGCTGTCCCGTCATTAATTCTGTGTTTTAAAGGGATTAAAGTATTTTATTTGCATAGTGGTTATTTCCAACACTCTAGTAAACTCTTTTACAAGAGTTTTTAAAATACAACTTTTTTATCCGATATATAAATTTAGATTTAATAACGTGTGTTTCGGGAGGTAGTGTAACTATAAAGTCTTTAAAATTTCTAGAGGTTGTTTACAAAGTGCAAGACATTTTCACGGATAAATGTAAAATTCCATATCTAGTAGGTTTTAGTTAAACTGGCCACACTCTTTCTCAAAGAGAGAGGAGTGAACAATCGTTAAAAAAGTTACAGAATCCATTTTTACAAGAGTGAATAGTGAAACTATTATGGATATAATACTGCTACCTACCGCGATTGCTTGGTCAATTAATCATTGTTGCAAAAATCTTAGTGCTCTAAATATAATTTGCACCAATTTTCCTAGGAACCTAGGCAGGCGCGGTCCCAGGCTAACACTTTGGGGGGTAACACGGGGCCGTAGCCAGAAACTTTGTAAGGAGGGGTTACCCCTGAATAGAAAAAGGAAGATAGGGGGGAGGGGAGGGGCGGTGAAACACACAAATTATCTATTAAGAACAAGATTTACCTACCTATTCAAAACAATCATGGACACCGACAAGTTTATTTCCGGAGGGGTGCATCTTTAACTTCCCGAAAAGAGCTTGTAGGTACTCCACTACTTACCGTCGTCTATTATACAGAAATTGTGTTATTACATAAAAACTGAAAAGCACGCAGAATGTCAGAGCGAGCAAAGTGAGCTCGAAAATTTTAATTTTTAATTTTTTTTAAATGTAGGTACTTACATAAATGTATACGTCTAGTGCAAAAAACTTTTGAGAAATAAGAGAATGCAAGAGCGAGCAAAGCGAGCTCGAAAATTTTTCCATCCTTGCTCGGATAAATTACGTTCTTTTTGTTCATTCATAAAGAAATGAGAATAGGACGATCTCTGACAACTTAGGTATTGAAAAAGTATAGGATGCATTAGCGAGCGAAGTGAGCTAGAAAATTTTAGGACTTCTTGCATAAAATAACGTAGGTTATTTTTCTTTATTTATACAGAAATAAGAATAGGAGAAAATCAGTAAAGTTATGCAGAATTGAAAAAATATAGAATGTTATAGACAGCGAAGCGTGCGAGAAAATTTAACATTCAGCCTCGGATTGGATGATTTCTTTATAGTCGAAATTTTAGCACTATATCGGTAAGGTTACAATTTTCTTTTGACCATTCATACAGGAGTTATGAAGGTAGGTACTCAGATGACTAATGCAGAAAAGTTTTGAGAACTAAGAGAATGCAAGAGTGAGTTTGAAAATGTTTGCATCCCTGCTCGGTTAAAATAAGTTATTTTTGTTAATAAAATTTATGCAGGAATGAGAATAGGAGGAACTCGGTGAACTTATAGGTAGGTACGCAGAATTGAAAACAAAATTAGCGTATCTGCTTGGAAAACTTAGGTTCTTTTGTTCATTTAATTTTAGACAGAAATGAGAATCGGAGGCAGTTTGTCAACATTTGCAGAATTGAGAAAATATGGGATGTATTAGCGAGCGAATCGAGCGAGAAAATTTTAGCATTCCTCCTCGTATTGGTTGATTTCTTTATATTTATCCAAGATTTCGGGGTTGGGGTTTAGGGGTTCAAACCCTACGGCCTTGACCCTTTTTTTTTTAGGATGGGAAATCGTCAAATGACCCCCCGCACTCTGGGCGGAGCGGGAGGGAGTGTCAGACTTGACTGACTAAAACCCATCCATGTTCCTTCTTAGCCCTTTGTGTTCCAGGGCCGCGGTATCTCTTTCGAACAGCCCGCAGCCCTGGCAGGCATCGGTCCTCTCGGACCGCTTCCGGTTTGCTGACATCTCCTTAAGGCTCGCGTGGAACACGAACGCGCCGTCGGCACGGCCTGTCGTCATAAAACGGACAGACGGTGAGCTAGCCCATTACTCACCGTCCACAGGCCCGCGCCTACTGTGGCCGGGGGCCACTGGTTGCTCCCGACGCCCGGAGCGACTCCCGCGGCGGCTGGGACGTGAGGTTCTCTCCCTCTCACGTTCCACCAACTCCTTCGCTAGCATGACTGCTTCGCAGAAGGAGGCGACGGCTTCCCATTCCCTCTCGCTCCAGACCATGGATTGAACCAGGGCCGGACGCGAGAGATCGCCGCCGCCAATTGCCACTACGAGGTCACGGCGGTGCTCAGCCCAAGCTGCTCCACCATGTCCTCCGGCCGATCCTCACAGTGGTAACACCCGGGCGTTTCCTCCCGCCCGATTCGGTGCAGGAACCTCCCAAAACAACCGTGTCCGGTGAGGACCTGCGTCAGGTGGAAAGTGAGGGCGCCATGGCGCCTCTCCAGCCACTCCTCAAAGAGGGGACGGCCACTATTGTGGCGTGCCCTGCACGGGGTTGCGACAGTCGCTCTCTCCATGTCGCCATGAGATCGCGCCGGAAGTCTGTCCGCTGAGCGACCATTTGCCGCGTCAGCGGAATTTGCCCCCGGCGTAGTGCCTCCGCGCGCCATTCGTGCAGGCACGCCAGGACTATCGCCTCCAGATCCCATGGCGGCAATCCGGTTAAGAGGCTCGCCGCCTCGCCAGAGATCGTGCGGTACCCCCGGACTAGCCTTACGGCTACCACCTTCTGGGGCGCGTTCAGGTAGTGGGCGGCTCGCCGCCTCAAAGAACGCGCCCACACCGGGGCCCCGTAAAGGGCCATGGACCGCACGACCCCCGCGTAGAGCCTCCGGCAGGAGGTGTTTGGACCCCCAAGGTTGGGCAAGAGCCGCTTGAACGCAGCTCCTGCCCGTTCCGATTTGCGGACCAAACGTCGGAAGTGCTCCTATGGCCTTGCCCCTGTGATGAGTAAGATTTTCAAGTTTCAAAATAAAGAGAACGCAAAAACGAGCGAAGCGAGCCGGGCTACAACACACAAGGGTTAGGTTCTTTTGGCGCATTCATATAAAAACATGATTACGGGACTTAGTCGTTTGCCATAATGCCGAGTATTTATTTTATTTAAATCCATGAGTTTAGAAACATGATGACGGTCGACCTAGACCCAGCCCAGGGCCAGGTGGTCATGATGCCCATGACCCCCCCCAACTAGATTTGCTCTTGGTACGAATAGAATGCAAGAGCTAGAGAAGACGACACGGTTGGCGCAGTGACTGAGTGATCGACTGCTGCGCTGCGAGTCGCAGGTTCGATCCCCACACGGAACAAATATTTGTATGACCTACAGATAGTTGTTCCGGGTCTGGCTGTTTGTGTATCTGAGTTTAAATGTTTGTCAACGCACCCACGATACAGGAGAAAACACTAGTGTGGGGACACGTTAAAAAAAAAACACAGAAAAACAAACTTATTAACTAAAAACTAACTTCATTTAAGCAGTCTGCTTCCGCTCCAGATATTAGGTTCTTTTTATTCATTCATAAAGAGTTGAGAATAAAAGTAACTCCGTCAACTTAAACAGAACTAAAAGGGCAGAATGCATTACCGAGTGAAGCGAGCTTTGAAAATTTTAGGACTCTTTCTCGTAAAGGTTAATTTCTCGTGTTTAATTAGTAAGACAGAAGTTTATAATTTATACAATTTGCGAAAAATAACTAACGATTAATAACGATTTTGGGGGTCATGACCCCCGTGACCCCCTCCCCAAGGATCGCGCCTGTACCTAGGTACTTCCAGAATAGATAGAGATACTTTTAGCCATGTGTAACTTTCTTTTCTTAGAAAAAAGTCTGCAAACCGGCAACGTCATAATTACGTAACGATGTTGTCAGTTTTTGAAAATTATGCTTAATTACGAGTTTGTTTGAGAGCTACTTACTGCAGACTAGGATAAATCGGACTCTCGTACAGTCTGGGGTTAGGGGTGTACTAGGTTCTTGATGAGCTTTACGTTCACTAAATAAGGACTAATTACAATATACGTACGAGTATATATGGCGTTAGTAGAAGATTAGTCACCAAGAAATATTGGCAGGTACACGCTAACAACAGTTCAGAATATCAGTTTGTTTACGTATTATGTTGGAGCGGTGGCCGAATTAAAAGGCCCCTTATGTTTTATGACCCGGGGACTTACCGTACTAGGCTACATAGGCCCGTTATGTATGTAGATCGTACCTATTATAATAGTACATTTATCTACTCATCAGGTCAATATAAGACGAAGAGTCAAACTCAAAGCATCCTGCACATCACTTGACCTACAATGATTTGCAAAGTTGGTCCATTATTAGATACCTATACTCCAACGGCCAACCTAGTTGGAACATAGAACCAAAAGCCTTCTTAGCCTACATAGTTTAGACCTACATAGGTACTTTCGACGCAATAAATCCTGAAAATGTTTATTTCCTTATATGTTTATTCTGTTTCTTTAATCTTCTACATGTTTATTTAATCCCGAACAAAGCCTCGTTTCACACTATTCTTATGGAAATAATTAAGTAGGTAAGTACCTATTTGCAGATAGTTGTAAACCTTTCTAATATTATGTTTTCAATATCTAATTAATGATAATAGGTACCTACGTTAATAAAAATATATAAAGTAAAATTGTATAGCGAGTAATGACAAAAAGTCTATCAAAAGTTCCCAGGATCAGCAAAAGTAGGCAAATAAATAACGCAAAATATGCAAGTCCAAGAAAAAAGCTATGAAAAAACTAAACAATAATTTCCATCATCGATGAAAAGCTGCTGGAACAAAAAGCTATTCGATAGGCAGGCGGAGATGCGTACTTATCGATCGCGCGTGCTGCTGACTCCGCAATCCTCTTGTGCCGCCGTACTGTAGATACATAGGGATCTGTACTCTCTGCATACTTTTTTCTGCCTGCAAGTTGAAAAATTGTATTGACAAAAAATATTCGAGGTTTTTGAAGTGACTTTTGAGGTTTTAAGGTGGGCAGTGAACATGTATTATACCAATAAAAATAAAGGCAGTCAGCAAAGGCTAGAAAACAAAAATAAAGCCCATGCCCACCTTCCCACCAAAATTTTTGGGTTTAAAAAATTAAGGTTCATCGGTAGTAACATAAAGTCTTATACATAATATATATCAGGTGTTAGCGGAAACTCTCAGTAGTTTAGCCTGAGAGAAAGGTGACATGAAAAATATCCATGGATAGTCATTTCATTATAAATAGTTTGTTTTCTTAGTTCTCTTCATAGATATGTAAATACCTGTATGTCGTTGACCTATTCATGATTTGCAGAACGTGACTAAACTCTTGATATTGATGTTTCGCTCCGGTCGACACACAAAAAAATTGTGAAAGTCAATCAAGCAAAAAAACGCACTTTCGAACTATTGCGACGATCCTCTTTACTAGGTGGATATACCTTATCTCCATGCTTGCTGATTTCAGGTGTTCACAGTCATAGTTACAGTTCTATAGTGGATCAACTGCCATAAAAAATGTGATGGTACCACCGCACCGTTATACCTTTTAGAGTAAAACCCACACAATGAATATTCGATTTCCTCAGTATTCTAACTGGGTCCCAGTACACTTCAAGTATATCGTCGACTCATTATACAGGCGTGCACCATATTTATGAAGGTGAAAATTAATAAATCATAAGCGCACGTGAGAGGAGCGAGGGCTGTTGAAGTTTTTTCATCCGGAATGAAGTGATAACCGCTAATGACGCACTCTTTAGCCGACTCATCCGCTACACCATCAAGGCTAAATTAAATTATCGCCATCCGACATCATTATAAGCCGTAGACACTTATGATCAGTTATGAGCATTAAATTATATAAATACAAATGAGATGAAAATTCTAGCCTGGTACCTACTTAAAAAACACGAGGCGTTGGTGTCACATGAGCTAAACTGATTCGTTGCTTTACTTACATTACGTAAGTAATATTGAATGTCATTGATGTTTACTTTCATACGGCAGATGGTATGGTAGGTAAGTACTTATTTGAGTAGGTACCAATGCTGCTTAAGAGAACACTTGTAATCACCAGCACACTACTTCTATAGCATCACCGCGAGTTTAACATCATAAAAAGTGAAAAGATACAATGTTTTGAAAAAGACACTCTTTCAACCGATTCGATTAAACATTTATTTTAGCTTAGCCCGCATGCTTTGCACAAAAACATCCGGGGACAATGCTCTGATTAAAAATACTGCTTAGATTTTCCGGAATTTTCTGACTCTGCAAAAAGGCCTCTGAATAACACGAACATTCCCAATATAAAAAACGTTTTTTGTTTACATGGAACATGTGAGTGCCATACCCTTTTACGAAAAAGGCAAGATTTCATTAAAAGTGTTTCTGTAAAATTCAAAATTTAATGGTTGTAAATAATTTGAAGCGCGCTTTACCGTCCTGTCCTTGATAGCTGGTCTTGTGAGCGACTGACCGCGCGTGACGGTCCATTCTAAGCGCACGTTTACCATGTAAATTAACTGACCTCCGCCGGTCATTTTTTTTAGCATAAAACAAATATTGTCTCTGGTGTTTACTCTGGCGCCCGGCTTTAAATACACGTTTCCACTCACACTGCTTTAGAACGAAGCGTTTTAAAGGTTACTCTTGTCCTTGACTGTTGTTTTCCGACAAATTTAATGCTTTTTAAGTAAAAAAAATTAACAAAAATATTGGATAATTAAAGTTATCGAAAAGACAATTATCAGGTATCGTTCTTGATAACCAAGAGAATGTAGCGTCGCTTTTCTTCATATTATTTTTCAATATATGTCCACGAGAACAATCCAATGTGAATTTCATACTCGTGAATTTTATATTGTACATTTAGTTTTACTAGTGTTTTATTACTATAGCCGCCTATAGCGCATTAAATGTGTCACACAAAAGGTTGTTTGTAAATATTTTACTAATAGCAATATCAACGATTGGTTAAATGAGTTGTTTTGCGAAAACTAGGCACTTTTAGATTATATTGGGTTACGGCCGAGCGCTAAAACTACAAATAAGTCTAGAGCCTATTACTCTAACATAAGGTGTTAAAAAAAGAAAAATACTGATATTGTCAAGCATTTCCCAGTACTTTACTAAGGGTCACTGCAGTTTGGTAGGCTACTACCAGCTGGTACTTACGATAGTCGTAAAGCTGCAAGCCCTACTATAACACCATTACTTAAACCAGCTATTGCGGCAGGCGACGTCACTTTCACGCCTCGATATATAGAGGATACCGCAGGGAACGACTCTCGGCCGCGACCCGGCATCATCATACAAATGGCACATTAGCGGCCCGTGGCCGAGCCGGCCGCACGACGGACGCACCTTATCTACCTCTCAACTATATTTGTTCTACACCGGATTACCAGAGATTTACCACGGTCACCGACCGTTAACAAGCGATTAAACGTCCTCTACAAATACAAGTAAAATTTAATGTCACGCGTGACCGCTTGAATTTTAAAACATTTGTGAAAAGTCTCATTAATGATTTTGGGTTCTGTTGCGATAAGGTGCAGCTGTTATTTAAACTCTCATTATAATAAATTAGAAAAAGAATATTGGTTTAATAAGATCGTTTTTCGTCAAGTAAGAACTTAACCTAGCTTTGGGTTCCATTCTAATACAACTAGGCGAAAAAATAATGTAAAATAAACGTACCTACTTTATTGCGTAAGCAGCGTAGCAACAACGTAGCACAATGTAGCATGGTGTAGCGCGATGTAGCACGGCGTAACGCTGCGTAGCATAGCGTAGCGCGGCGTAGCATGGCGTAGCTCCACAATAGGACAGAGACGCGGGTGCGATAACGCAGCTCCGCTATAAATCAGCGCTGTCGATGCGGAGCCGCCCCATTGCAGCTCGCGGCTTGATTTGTCGCGTCCATCCCACGCGAATCTATGACCAACTAGTGTTGTAGGATAAGTCGATCTGTCGATAAAAATAAGTGCACTGTACTGGCTAAAATAATACGCTACTAATCAACTTTACTTTTTTTCTTACTTTACTGTCATTCAATATCATTTCCATTGATTATGCATTGAAACGAAATTGAATAACAGTTTTTAAAGTTATAGACAGTCAGTATGAATTGACAGATAGAAACATATTACAAGTTAATTCGCATGTATCTGTACGAAATACGTTCGGCGCATTGCGCTCACAATGAAACAAAAACGCAGGAATAATTCCATCAACAAGATGTAAATTAATAATTAAAGATACATCATCGACAACTCGACAAGTGTACTAAACACCAATACGGACAACTCAGCCCTAAGCTATTGATACGGAACCAATAAAGCGCTCAGTAAAATAAAATCGCCCCCAACCGCGGTCAAACATATCTCCACTACTATTGTGACCCGCTTGCATAATCACTATTGTGCGATACAAATACGCTACACACATATAAGAATGATATAATGGACCTCCAGTATTTATCGTCCACGCTCACTGTTTTAAAGTTAATTTTAATTAATCAAAACATTACAAAATGAATTTATAACCTTTTCAAATAACTTTTCTAACACCATTTTGCCTGTCTCAATCACTTTTTATTATAGGCCTATGTTCCATAGACGTCTTTCTGGCTAATATACCTAACAATGATTTTCATAACTATAATCCACAACTAATCGACATAACAATCAAATCACCATTCATACAAAAGCTAAACAATTCACTGGTACCATTTTGTTGAACAGAATATAAGTACGCGGGAACACTGACCCTTAAATACTCGACATGACGGTGTTAACTGCGACCTAATTTCAGATTAATACGCTTAAGCGGAAACCTCACTAAGCAGGTTCAAATGGCACGCGGCTCCGGCCCGTCACGGCCCACGGGTGAACCGAGAACATGAACGACTAAACTAACCAGCTTAAACACTTTATATGTTTACTTTACTTTTCCGATTCCGCTCTATTAGGCAAGTTTACCAGATTTATAGTTTCCGCCCCGTTCATTATCTGTATTGAACAACTACCATGGACGACGCGTGGCATAAATCTGAATGAAACGCAGCAAATAGCCTCCAGCCCTTACAAACTTTCGTCGACTTATGTCAACTTTGAGAAGTTTGTTCCGCAGAACTTTTCTTACGAGCCTCTGATAAGTTAACTAATCATTAGATAAGTGCACTCATTACTTCCATTGTGATGAATTGGATACATTTAGTAACGATCTCTAATATTCTAATTTTATTTACCCTAAACAAGAACAAAAATATTGTAGCTAACTCGATCACTGCCTACAAGGAGACTGCCCCAAATAAAAGAAATATACCGGAAGCTATAACCCGTCCTATTACCAATTCCCTCTGTCGTGTTTCTTAAATATTCAGTTTTTCCTTTGTTGGCATTTTTTTCATGTAGTTAAGAAAAACAAGAGCGCCATAACTCTCGTGCCGGTTGATCAGATAGCATGATAATGGCTGTAATGGATCCTGGTCAGCGGCCCGCATGCAAATAAATCTGCGGCCCGATGCAATGATGTGTGGAAAATGGAGTCACCCCTTGCCGCGGCCTGCCCCGGTGGCCTGCTCGCGGTCTGTACCGAGCTGCCGACCTACCGACGGTCACCCATCGTAATAAAATAAATTACCTTGTAAGTGATTTTTATTGTTACGATATTTTTTACTACCTATGTTATGCGTTTTTTTGATATTTCTAAACAAATTTGCAATGTCAGCTGTATGCTATTTTGCATAAATTTAATGTCATGAATAAATTCCACAAAGTAACGCCAGATTCAATAACTTGCTATTTTTAAGAATTGTTGTTTTTCTTGCAAAGAAATATGTTTAGTGGTTAATTAGGTAATTTAATATATTACTTTAATGGGTTCCTATAAAAATAATAAATCATCAAAATAAATAAAAAACAGCATTTCATATACGGCTAAAATTATTCTAAACTATTGACCCTTTAAATAACCCCATTATTCCCCATTGTAGAACTAAAAAACCTTTATTTAAACGTAGCACGATAATGGCAAAGCAATTTATACTGAAATCGTTGAGCAAATGTGAACTGTTTTTATTAGAATTGGCCTGAGAGTAAAGTTATCATGATTACTGCGACGACCCCGTATCACGGAGGCAGTTACTGCTGGACAATCTTTACCTGCTGCTGTTGTTTTATCCGGGAAGTGGGCAGCGATAAAAGTCAGGGCAAATGGCAGTCAATAAAATAAATAGCGTCGGCAGGGTGTTCTGTAAATAAGTCGGTGCCCGGGCTCGGGGCGACGATCGCCTTTTTTATTGGCGCCTCGATTGCTCTCGAAACAACGAGTGTGAAGCGGCTGCGGGGTGAAGCCGCGGGGTGCGGGGCGACGCATATTGCAGTGTCGCGCTGACGCTGCAGATTATACTCACAGATTAGAAATAGAATTTCCCGCGATGTTGCGGCATTGTCTGCTACAACACTCTTATCCTCAATTGTTCCATCGTCCTATTCGATTTTTTAGTCTAGGACCCATCTGTCTCACGTATCTCATACTTCTGTTCATATCTTTCTGGTAAGTTGACTTCCATTCTTGATTCTTAATAAAAGTAACACTGGAACTACTTGTCTGCAGCTCTCATGAAAGTAACTCTGAAATTACTTGTCTGCAGCTCTCGTATTCAGCCATTTCCGTCTGCCAATGTTTATCCGTCTCATGACTTAGCAAACATTGCATTTTTAAAAGTTAACGAATCTGTCACTTAAGTGACAGATTCGTTAACGGTCCACCAACACTTACTTATCCTTAATACGCTGTCTCCAGAGAATAGTGTTCAGATGGGATGTAATAAAGTATTCCACACGTATCGCGGTCGGTCGCGAGGCGGCTCCCCGATAGATGTATTAATTTGTAAGAATTTGTCGTCGGACCCTCGCCGGTGCCCTCTCCGCAAGCATTCCAATCACGCACAACAAGCTGCGTAATTGCACCTAATAATTTTCTTAAATAGCTACAATACTATTGGCCATCCCACTACCCGGCTACGCTTCATGACTTTTTTTCTTTGATACGGTACTAAAACCCAAACGTAGTGCGCGTGCTTTATGACGGACATCATCTGTAAAGAATAATAAAAAACAGCAATTTCGTTAAGTTTTATGCGACACGAGTGAATGGCCTTCACTAGTGGGTTCTGTTTGTATTGAGACGTTGGACGTGGTATTAGGAGCGTGACGGAGGTGTCAGTGCATCGCCGTGGGCCGTGGGTCGTGAGCGAAGGTCCCGCGGGGCTCGTCAACACACCACGGACCTAATCCAATCACAACTGCACACGCCCACGTCCACTTACACATGTTCAGCACAGATAACTCAGTAGAATATTAACGACAACTTCGAGATTGTATGATAAAATCTACCACAGACACATTCAAACAATCATTACAAATTAAATCAAACAAATTAAAGATGTTTGCTGCTACCACTTTAAATATCGAGCATATAAAAATTAAACTCAAAATTATGCACCTAAATTGAGTGAAAATAATATTTAACTGTCGCGTCAATAAAGCTGATAAAGCTCTCGCTACGAGCGCGGACTGCACGCTACGCCGTAGCGGAGTCGTAGACGCGCTTAGGTAATTTACCTAAGCACCTTACCGCTATCTGTTTTGCGCCCGCGCCGGATTATGCTAATGATGACTAGTAATTCTCTTATCGCGCTTTGTCTACCTACGGATTCGGTACAATATAATAATTGAATTTTACACCAAGTCTATTTAGAGGTTAGTTAATAACGCATTGATGATAGAAAAGTGAACCCATGTTGCCGTAGCAAGTTGATAAAGTACCGGCAATAAACTGAAATCTACAACGCCTACGCTCAATTAGTCACAAAACGAATAGCTGGACGTTAAGGAAAGATGAGGTGTATTAGAGGTGCAGTTATTAGAAGACTTGATTCGTCCACGGAGGCCGGTCTCAGAGGTAATGGGCGCGAGACGCGAGGGGACCGACAATAAGTCACGGCGGCCATCCGATAGCAGCAAATCAATGACCACCCTGCTATGATACATGGGATTAACCGACGTTTATAGTTTTAGCTACGGTCGACGAATTAATACCGTGGAGGTGCGTGCTATCTGCCACATTAATTTTTATGGTTGTTGATAGTAACCAATATATTTTATAGGTGTTTTAATTGATAGCTCACAAGCTATTCGCTTCTCTCATGAGAGCATCATTAAACTAGTTATTTTTTACGAACACTTATTTTGTATGGTCAACAAATAGTTTTATTGTGTTACCAGGAGAGAATAAAAGTGTGAGTGTCCAGCTGTCACGAGCACTGGCTGTCAAATAGCGTCGTGCAGTTTAGGGATGGTGCTAAGGGTGTCTGTCACCGTGTTTTAAGGCGCGGGGGTCGCTTGTTAGCGCGAACGTGCTCGGCGTCGCCGGTAAACACGCGGGTAGATAACAATCTATTTGGATTGCCTCTATATTTCATTTTTCCCGTGTGCACCGCTCTAACTAGATAGAGGTGCCGCGTCACATGAACGAATAAGGGAAATACGGGCCTGTTTCTTTTGTAACAAGGTTTGTACATTTCTATTTCCTGTTCGTGCCGTTTAAATCAGGTGCCTTTACTTGATGTTCTAAAAGGGTTTGTTCGAGATAAGGAAACGTGTGTGGAAATTTTAGTATTTCGTATTTTCTCTCAGCGATTTAATGCACCGTGGGAAACAGGGTGCGAATTATAAAGTTTTTTTTTCGGGTTAATCTCTTACGAACTAACTATATGAAATAATTTCACCCACATCATATATTAAATAAATCCAATAGGACATTCGAAATCACGTTAAAACTGATACAGAGGTGTGAAGATACGGTTAGTTAGGCAGTGTGTACACTGTGCTACCTCCTTGGTCAGTTGATGGCTTGTGCACACATCTGGGGACCGTGGGTAACCACTGTAATACAATCACAGATGACAACCCTAGATGGGAAATATGTTTGAAATTTTGCTGAGTAGGTATATAGCTAACTGTTCAGTTTAAAATATCATAAAATAAAAACCGGAAATAACCTTTAAAGATTTTGCACCCTAATATGAAGGTAAGTAGTGAAGGTACCTACATGTTCTCTGAAAGAACTCTAGTATCACCATAGATATTGAAGGGGTTTTATTATTTTTAAAGTGCGCGCTCGTTTGCACGCGAATGGGCCACTTAACCACGCCGCCAGGCTCCCGCTTGTGCGAGTAGACTTCCTATACTAACTGCATTAGCCATCTTTATGTGAGGGATAACTGTTTCGCCACGCTTTTTACATGTTTTTTTTTCAGAATGACAGTAAAATTCGACCCGAACGGTTTAACAGTAAACAAACAAACGCGACTTTGACAATAAAGCCTTCATTCTTTTCGCGACAATATTGCTGTATTCTAGGCTTCATAAAAACATCGTAATTTTACGAGGGCGAATGATAGTCGGTAGGCAATAGGTTCGTTATCAGAGCTCTCTGCAATAGACACAGTGTCAGACGGAGGATCGGACGTAATGTCGGACGTGACCGGATTCACGAGATGCTCCGCCCGCGGAACAAGAACACAGCTCCACTATCACAACAGAGACGTCACGGAAAATAAATCTACAAAAATCTCCACAAAAAAAATTACTAGTTTTGGCCGCTTTTTCGACCTCGTTGATGGTGGAATTTATCTTATGAGAATGTACTAACAGCTTAAAAAGTACCCATCCCCATGTTATTGTATATCTTTAAGCACTTTGTACGCTTTATCACTTTTTAAAGTCACTTTTTGACTTTCATGTGTTTAAAAGAAGGTGTGTGTAAAGCTTGCAGGGCAACAATGAATACGCACGCCCATCCATAGTGATACTTTTTGAATATCTTCGCTTGTCAAATTTAATGCGCCCTCCATCTGCACTATCAGTCGAACCCCTGTCGATATCACTCAAGGTAGTGTTCTTTACATGTTAAAAAGATAAGTTGGCGAAATAGTAGAGCGTTACATTTTCATGCCTCAAGAAAAAATCAATACTTTGAATCATCATCATCTGCCTAGCCTTTTCCCGACTATGTTGTGGTTTGCTTCCTGTCTAACCGGTAGCAGCTAAATAATAGTATTTTGCATGGAGCGACTGCCTATCTGACCTCCACAACCCAGTTAGTTCTTGGTAATACGACCCCTTGGTACGAGTAAGACAAGTTGTCAGACTTTCGGGCCACTGACTACTTAATGACTGTCAAAGATCTAAAATTGACAGCCGGGATTCCTAGACACGGAGTAAACTCAATCAACATACTGTCAATCAACATAGTGCATAAACAAAAACAAATAAATGAAAATTAAGTAGATTGACTCCCTCAAACTATACGGACAATAACAATAAGTATTATGGTTTAATTTGTATTTATCAACCGTTAAAATGCGCATTGGTAAAGCGGAATCACTAATTTGCCACCCCTCGGTGCGGTCGGTGCGGTGTGTGAACCGCGAACGCTTTGATTCTTATTCATGGCGCGAGGGACCCGTCGACCGACTCACAATTTGATAATGTATTCACTTGATAAAGCGGAAGGTGGTACTTCGCGAGAGCCGCATTAAAAAACCAATTACAGCATGGCTAAATCGCGCCGCCGCTGCTCTCGCCTATTTGTCAGACTCCGGAGGGATAAAGAGTATATTCTAAATTTAATTTCACGCAATTTAAAAAAAAATTGGGGGACAGTCAGAAACATTATTTTTTATTGAGCGCCAGTTATGAAGTTTAAAACGATTTTAAGGGAGTCAACTGGTGAAAGGGGAAGCCAGAGCAAATCAAAAGAGATGTGTAGGTATTTATTACATTCGGTGGGTGCTTACGTTGCTTACTATTGTTTGAAATTAAAGAAGAATGAATAATAGTAGACATGTGTACCATGATGAAATTCTGTTTTGTTCAATATATAAGCCAAGGAACCCTGATTCACAATCAAAGTTCATGCTCTATTAAATTAATTTTATTTTCATTTAATATCTGAAGAAAAGTAAAATGCATTATATGGTCAGCTCAATTATGTAATTACGTAAGTGTGCTTACATAGAACTTTCACGATTCCTTAAATAGTTAATTTCGTCTGGCGCTTTTTCATTTAACCAATCATAAACCTTAAGCCACTTTTAAACTGTATTTAACCTTCCCTAACCACAAAAACTTCCAAAGAAAACAATTAAAGAGTTTAAAAGAAAACGTCGCAGTATATGTCAGGGGGCGAGGGCAAAGGCGATGTAACAAACGGCCGCCCTAATACAATAACGGCCGGAACAAACTGCGCTATAAAATATCACCAGTGAATAAATCAGTTTTGCCGTGATGCCAGCCAGGACTCTCCACCTACCGTTACTATCAACGATTTATAGTCATACGATATTGTATAACAGATAAAACAATAATTGTCCGGATCTAAAAACAAAGCCTTCTGGAGTAATTGATTGGTTTCTCATTTCTGTTAAGATCACAACCATAATTCATTCATACTGACATTCAATGATCATTCATGGTCATTCTGACCTGAAACCTGAAAGTTAACCATGGATATTGTTAAAACTAATGTTACTTTCTTCAATATTATCAGGAAATAAAATCAAAACACATCGGGTATTGTAGTATTATCCGCTTAATGCCAGCTTATCCGCAGTTGTTAACCATCGTACTTTCCTATACTTTCATGTTATTGTATCAGTATTGCTTGCAGCTATATGCGTACCTAATTATTTAGTGTACAATTCTGCAACCTATTATGATTATTTATTTGCTTGTTACATTTACTATAACTATGGGTTTGTAAAAAAAAACATTACATGGAGAATTACCAATTATCAGAAATTAATAATAATATGCAAGAATATTTAAATATGCAAGAATGCGGCACTCAATTGAGTCTTGTGTTTCCAGAAATGGAAAAATCATAGTTGGTCACGGTCACTGCACACACGGAGGCGTCACGCCGCGTACACGTGAGGCGTGAGCTTAACGCAATCTCAGCATCACTATGCGAAGCAGCAAGCGTGAAACAGAGGCGCGGCGCGGCGTGGTGTCGCACGGTACGGCACGCGGCGCACTGATTGAGCCGCGACAAGTTAAACGATTTGAAACAATTTAATAGAGATCAAAAATTCAGGACCCCACAAGCCCGCACAAACTTTTGAAGTTTTTTCCCTCGCTAAAGGGATTATCGGTGAGCGGAAGCTTAGGGGGATATTTTATGGTTTTTGTGGACTTTCTTATGTTTTTCCTTAATTCGGGCACTTGTATTGAGAAAATTCTCACCACACAGTTTTAAATAGTATGAAGTCTAAAAATATTATAGCTTTAATTACTTTTTCAATTAAGATAAAGTTTATCAGTTCTATTTACGTAGAAGGCACAGGCACATTACAAAAATTACACTAAGACTATTCGTAGAAAGAATTTTAATGACTTAAGGCACATGACAGTTGTATGATTTATACTTACAACCATTTTTCGTTACTTTAAAAGATTCTAAATGAAAACTGAGAAGTATGTAGAATAAATGGAAACATGAATCCCCCATAAGAACGCTTCCCATTTCTGCTGAAAAAAAATCGTAGCATCTCTACCTATACCTACATGACATCCAAAAATCTAATAACTCACGAAAAGATTGTTTTCAATCTGCGGATACATACGTTACATTTATCGAAGGAATAACGTGAGCTTTAGGTTATTATGGTCCCTGATCGAGTTCACGTATCTACTCCACTTCTTTGCTGGAAGGCTATCAACGTAAATATCTGCACATTTTTACTGCCTCTTTGACAAGGTACTACGTTGTTCAACTTAAAGAATTTCAATCTAATGCGAGCCTTGTACAAGGTTGAGATTTCATGTGGGGTCTAGAGATGGAACTTTGTCGTATTAGGAAGGTGGCCGATATGCGATTGCGTTATGATAGGATCAGGGTTCAGCGGAGCGCGGCCCGTGAGAGAGGCGCTCCGAGCAACTCCCAGAACACGTTACTGTATGATGTTAATGTCATTTTAAATGTGGAAGACTCTTTATACTCTTTTATATCTTCAAGAAAGCGACGTAAATCGTGCAGAGCGCCATTAGGCGTCTACCAAAATAAATTTAGCACCTAAGTAATAGCTATCTTATTGCCGTGACCAATCCGCGCTAAGCAAAGATCGAGTCGTTTCCTTCTATGAATGAGAAAGAGCCTTTGCCCTACTGCGAATAGTGACCATGTAGATACCCAGATATCTAAAGGAATATTAATTGGAAATTAATTACCATTCCATGCGATGAGCTTAATGCTGATGCAGTGTCTAAACCATAATGCGCTTTTAACACAGCCAGAAACAATACCAAAAACAAAACATTTGATTTCCTCTAGCAGAACTTTTAGATTGCAATAAAGTTTTATTTCATTTCTATTTCATATTCTCTATATCCGGTCTCAAGTGAAGCCGGTGGTACAAGTCTACAAGCCAATGTGCATGGCTCTGAGGATTATTCCGAGGTATAATGGAGCAGAACGGCATCTTCCCCAATCGACTCATCCGATATACACAACCGACCGGAACGGGGTCCCCTGCACGCATCAATCGCGCTATTGATTGTCACTGAAAACTTATTTATCAGAATCATGGACTGTGCTTTGTAATCCTTTCTTTCTTTTTGTTTTATGCTTTTAATAAATTGACGTTATTGAAAATCAGTGTACATGTGCAGAACTGAACGATTTGACTAGATGTGGCATGGGATTAACTTTTATCCGTATAAAGTATGTATGTATACGAATATTACATTGCAATGATGTTGGTAAAATTGTCTCACACGAAAAAAAACAACATAACATGTCATGCAATGCCTATGGCACTAAGTCCGCCTCTCTACATTGTACTTGAAGTGTTAAATTCATAAATAAATAAATAAATAACGTCATTTATATCAGGCTACATTGGCCCATAGATATACATAAGCCTACCTAAAAACCCAAAACCACAATGCTCACCATGTTTCATTTGTCTGATCGCCAGTGTGTTTTAGCCAGATTATGTTATTAGAGTTTTTCATACATTAGGTAGTAGGTTTGTTCATGTTGCCCCACACTAGGAAACCTCCTGTATCGTTGGTGCGTTTACAAAATTTAAAGTCGAATACAGCTAGACCTGGAACAACTACCTAGTAGGCCATACAAATATTTGTTCCGTGCGGGAATAGAACCCGCGACTCGCAGCGCAGCAGCCAATCGTGCAGTTGACAATCGCTCAACAACTGCGCCAACCGTGCTGTCTCAAAATCTATTTTCATTTTGTTTCAAATTGTTACTGTAATATACAAGGTGTTGTTTTGCATCCTCGTTGCATTCAGGAGGTTGTCAAAAAAGATATAAACAATCAATTGAAATTACGGTACTTACCTAGTTAATTCTTAATAAACCCTGACTTTTTTGTTGTTTATGGCTTGGTTAGACGTGGTTTAGGGAATAAGAAATTATCGTATAAACGTTAGAGATTGTTTGTATGTGTGAAAGCGCAGTTATAAGCTGAGGATCGGACAGGCCGCGTTTAAAACACGGGTGGTTCACACTTACCGATTCCCGTAAAAAATTACCTTTCCATTTTATTATTGATTCCGGTCGAGAATCATTAGCATATTTACCTCCTTGAATTTGACGAGGATGCAAAACAACACCTTGTATTATTAAAATGTGAACAAGTAGGTAGAGCAGTAACATTGCAACAAAACAATACTGTGAATTGCATTGTTTATTACCGTCCAAGTACTCATTAGTGTCATATAGCATTACTTATTATAAGCTAAGTCAGCAGTTTGTGTATGTCTCCAGTTGCACACTCCTGCATTGAAATACAAATAGGTACCTACGTACTTTTACGTTGTCATTGTATGGAGCCATGCTTACCTATGTTCCTAAGATAAAATTCAAGAGCTAAGTCTTTCTTATTCATTGTATACTATAGGTACAGCTATGTGTATATAGGCTTTTTCATTTTCATCATTTCTTATAACCAACTTATAAACTAAGTTCATTCTAAAACAGGAAAACAAAATTAATTTAGCTCGTCATAACAAAATGTCATATACTCAATCAATTGCATTAGCTCAGTATTTTCATTATGGTTTTCTCCCCCATGGCTCATAAGACGTGGACGTACCCAAACTGCCTTCTTAGGTTTTTGCAGATATTCAATATTCCGACTTTGTCTTCCATGTGATTCATAGCTATCCAAGTAAAATAATCCCTTAGATTAATTCTCGAGAACTACCAAACAGTCCGATATAATTCATGGAAAATTCATCAGAAATCTATAAGACGTTTATAATGACTTCCTTTGACGAATTTCAATCCTTTTCAACGTCTTCGAATCTCATCAGTTTCCGCTTGAGTTGCGCGTATTAAAGTCCAGAAGGGATTATATTTTTGTAGAAGGTACTGGTACAACACAAACACAATCATGATTAATCGGATCTGGACAAATGGCCGGTCATTTGTACGAACGATCGGAGACTGTGAATGTCCCGGTGACTATCTAAAGTATCGAGATAATAGGTGCAGGGGCTGAGCGGCCACCCCGCCGGCCGCCGCCGTGCCGGACCGGCCGCCGCTCTCCGGCCGCCGGCTGCCGGGTGGCCGGCCTCCAGGGCCACTAAGGAATAATGTAAGTGTCCGGGGCGACATTTGCACCGAACTGCCGACGACCTCCGCCTCTTACTTATGCGGTTTTTAATATTTTTATTCTAATAGCTACGGTCAATTCGGAACAGGAAAGGCATGGATTTTGCTTCTTGTAAGAAAAAGTTGCTGCTACACTACTTTTGTAAATTAATTGTTGGGAATAGAAACAGGTAACGTTATTTGTATTTTACGAAAAGTATGTCATTATGATTTCTAATTGCATACCACACAAGAAACTTACATTAATAAATCAATTATACAACAACTAACAAATAATAAATCAATGATACAGTGCAAAGAAAATCTCTATTGCTCATACCAATAATTTTTAATATCAAACAAATTGACTATCGATTCAAAGAAAAGATATCTACAAAAAGTCTCCACAGATTTTCGCAGTTCCTGCATTGTGAGGTAAAGGTTGTATAAGAACGTGTAAAAAACAGCTGTGCCCCCCGACACCCTTGCGGTCACCGTTATGTTTGGCGACGGCTAGCGCACTAAAACTGCCCATAAAACACCACCGCCATCGCGCCACGCCGCGCGCCGCCACCGATACATATCTACACTTATTGAAACTTTCCATTTCCGATATTAATAATTTTAGACTTCAAGTTGTAACTTATGAGCAGCTTCCGCAATTGCAGATTTATTTTTTATTTTTATTCATTTTGCAATAGTTCGTAATACAGTCAGCTTTACAGACTGTACCAACTTTGTCGTTATTTAAAGTTTCAGTATTTTGGGAATAGAAAAACTTTAAAGAATAGGTTTTGCTAGGAATTAATTATTAAAATAGCTAGGTGACACATATAATATCCAAAATGCTTTGTACCTTCAAGCCATGATAACTACTTATTGGGATTTTGACTTGCCATGAAAGATATAGCAGTGTGAAACGAAACAGAGATTTAACAAAGCACTTCTGATTCCGAATTCTGGATTCATCTTAAAAAAAGATTTTATATCTGCCTTAGTAGTTAAGTGTTCTTAACTGCGACTGTCTACCTTCAGATTCCGATCCAATAAGTCAGCAGGTAATGGTAAAGAGGACCTTACAGAACAAATATTAATAAAAGCTGTCTGCACGACTGGAGAGATAATATACGAGTTGAAATAAAATCTGTCAGTGACCATTTATGGCGGAGTCCTGTTATTAAAATGTAGCGGGGCTACGGGGCGTCAGGTCCGCAGTCCGCGGGTCCGGGGCGGCGGCGTCTCCGCGCCGGCTGCGACCACGACACGATCTGATTTATGTCCCGACCAGCAGTATTTTATTCGGCGGGCGCCTCAAGAAAACTATAAGTTTCCGTTCGGCAGGACCAGGGGAGTAGCCCAGTAAATATTGTCTCCGCTCACTGCATCAATACAGACAGATATCTATATTTATTACGCTACTTTGTAAGATAATTTAGTAATGGATTGGGATCATTACAGTTTTATTCTGTAAATATGTTTGAGCTAACAAGAAAATTTATTGTTAGTGTGAGCAGTTTAGTATGGTTTATTTTTATTCAAATTCATAATGTAGTTAGGAGGATAGGTACTGTATTTAGTAAACCTCAGTGAGTCCAGTATAAACCTATTGCTTTTTGGTATTAGACAATTCACTGTTTTAGTTTAGCATTTCATTGCTTCCAACACTACCAAGTACATATTATAAATTAGGGACTTGCACACGATAAAGCTACGTGTGATGCGTCAAGTATTACAGAGACTCCAAACGAAGCCAATTGGACCGTCGCTGAGCTCTACCGAGGCAGGGCGCACTGTGATGGGCGGATGGTACACCCTTTACTGACACTATTCCGATTCATTATCATGTAACAAATGAATATTTAAAATGGTTGTAGCGTTAATGTCGTAACTGGCGTTCATTAAATTAGACGGACGTTATCCACAAATATGTATATGCTCAATGAATTATTTATTTACATTTTTTTCTGATAATATTGAATGTATCAGGCAGGTCATTTAATTACTAATACAGTCAGGTATCTGAATACCTACTTCAGCCATAAGTAGTCACAATATCAACATTACTACAACAAAAAAATAAAATTTCATAGTTTCATAATAGCTACATACTTCTTTCAAGGATCAAGAGTAATTTTTTTTGTTTGTACCCGGATAACAAGTATTAGATCTCAGCAAAGAGTTCAATAAGTCGTCCTGGTTGTCAAACTGGACTGATGAGTGATGTGCCCCATGGCACACGATCGCTGCTAATGAGTCGTCAGTGTCACTGTGACCCGCCCTACGAGCGGTGATCAACGCGCCTCCTGCCAGCGACTGACGGAACATCCCTAATTCCTTTAATTTATCTAATTCCGTTTGTTATCGTCGTTTTTGCATTTTAATGGACATTTTTTCATTTGATTGGTGAAAGAATAAAGTTTGCGAAGATCAACTGGCAGTAGATCTAAGTTGATCGAGGAACTCATAATATGTATCTCTAAAAAGAGGAGAAGCGCTATAAAACAAACGACAAGACGATTTGATACACCATATAAGCTGCCATCTGAACAACAAATCTCAATTCATGTAGAGAAGTTCCTCCCTAGCTAGCCTAGCCATAGCTTTTCTTTTTATTTACATACGATTTTACTTAAACTCATAAACTCACGACTTTTTTCCCATGACACCAACCACAAAACCACCAAGGACAGACACCACAGTAGGCTACCTGCTACGATCCTTACTTCCTTCCCCATAAAAAAGGCATGAGTTTAAGTTTATTTTACTTAACTCCTGATTTCTTAGAGAATCATCATCTGCCTAGCCTTTTCCCAAACTATCTTGGGGTCGGCTTCCAGTCTAACCGGATGCAGCTGAGTACCAGTATTTTACATGAAGTGACTGTCTATCTGACCTCCAAAACCCAGTAACTGGGTAATTACTGATTTCTTAGAGAATATGCAAGATTAATAGATGAAGAGTATAACACTCATTTATATAAAATCCAGGAAGACACGTTGGAAATTAGTTTTAAATCACATCTTCATAAGCCGCCGAGTATTTCGACATGCGAGCGTTGTCCGACGGGACACCGATGTTTATCAAACTGCTTCTGTGCGTATCGGACTAACCATTTTTAGGGTTCCGTACCCAAATGGTCAAACGGGACCCTATTACTGAGACTTCGCTGTCCGTCCGTCCGTCCGTCCGTCTGTCACCAGGCTGTATCTCATATGAACCGTGATAGTTAGCCAGTTGAAATTTCTACAGATTATGTATTTCTGTTGACGCTATAACAACAAATAATAAAAACAGAAAATAAGAATTTTGGTGGGCTCCCATACAAAAAAGTGTTTTTTTTTTCGTTTTTATATATAATGGTACGGAACCCTTCGTGCGCGAGTCTGACTCGCACTTGGCCGGTTTTTTTAATACCACAATAGGAACTGCCACGTTCGCGTTGATGTGTGGGATCGCAAGCGATACTGAACTTGATGTACTTGGGTCTGATTCCCGGGCCAGGCAGTCTCATTGGGTTTTGCTATCAAGTTGATAGCAATAGGCTCGCCCCTTATTACACATTGAATTTAAACATAAATGGCGAAATGTAGGTGTATTTTAGTACACCTCTATCTAACTCTTCATTCCTTACAGGCATGAAGTTGTGTTACGTAACAGCAGGGTAAAATTAGTATCCCATAGAAGCCAGTCGTAGTACTCATTACCCGGCCATTGAATAAAGCTAAGTCCAATTACGTGATTGGATTAGCCACCGGTCGCGGCTCAAAGCCTGTCACCTAACTCGACTACTTAGTTAGCACACGTCACAATCAATTATGTAGCTATTGTGATAGACTAGGAGAAACTGCAACAACTATAACATTTAATACAGTTTATTCAAAGATGTTTGTAGTTACGAGTAGTCAGAAACCCGAAAGTCTGACAACCAGTCTCGGCAAAGGATAACGTACTACTCAGTTACTGGATTTCGGAGGTCAGATAGGCAGTCGGTTCATGTAAATTACTGATATACATGTTACGGGCAATTTGATAAGTCCGGGCACTATTAATAATGGCCGGTTTGTATTCATAATGCCCGACTCAATTGAACAATGTGATTAAAACAGCATGATTAATCACTTTTCCCGGCCATTATGAATAATGCCCACCCTATCTTGGGCAAAGTAATAAAATAGGTGAACTGTAGTGTTTTTGTTTATTAATTTTTATGAAAAGTTAACAAAAATAACCTAACCTAACCTAATCCAATTGCCCCGCTACAAATAGGGAATTATTCATACTGCCTGGTCCAAGTGAAAAATTCAAGCTACCTCAACACTGACTTATTACATGGACCACGGGCCGTCGGGCATTATTAATAATGGCCGGTCAAAGTGATAAATTAATCACTTTGCCCATCGCTCTTGGGCATTAATAATAATGGCCGGTCCTTATTCATAATGCCCAGTTAATCACGTTGCCCGTTACATATATATTCAGCTGCATCGGGTTACACTGAAAGCAGACTCCTACTTTGGTTTGGCTAGGCAGAAAATGTTTCAAAGATTTTCAAGATAAATACAACAGTGTACTTTTATTTAGGCATTCATTGAGGTGTCACTTAGTGAAAACGGGCATATGTTGTCATTTGCTGTTGGAGCCACATTCTACATCATGGGGATTTAGTACCTCCAACAGGAATCTTATTTTTGTTATAACCACAACTTATATCGGATTGCTATACTTTCTAGGGAGGTTCTTAATTTAGCTACTTTTTTTCTGTTCGTACATACAAATTGCACGTATTGCGTGGCGTTGCAAATCATGTGGAAACATAAACATTTAGCTCTTGAGTTAAGGTTAGTAAATCTGAAGATAATGTTTATCTTCAGATAAACATCTCATTTCTGAAGGTATTGAAGGTTAACTGGTAGTAACTTTAGTATATTATTTTATAATATATTATTTTAGGCGCTAATATTATTTTGTTCCAGGAATCATATCGCCCAGAAACAAAAGGTTTCCACTGAATATTTCTTAATTACCTACCTAGAATATTAAGTTTTAATTATGTATCTTTTTTAACTGAGTTGAACGCCCCCGAGGCACACTTACCTAATTTACAAATTATTATTTTGCAATTATGGACAGAAACATTGCTTGCAATAAAAATTGTCAACGCTAACATTTTGCTTCAACTGTGGGCAAATGTTTACTAATTATTTAGCAAATAATAAATTATTGGTTTTACTAAAATTGTTAACGTAAGATATTTTTTAAGGTCTCATGTTTATGTTTCTCTATCTACCTACTTACCGCAATATTATAATATTTAAGTTTTTAAATTCGTCTTTTTTCTTACAGATGCTGAAGTATAATGAAATCATGTTTTCAGTTATATAGATTTGGGCAACTTTACCACTGCAAAGCTCTCTTTCCTTGTGTGCAAAGTACGATTGCAGAAAGATTGTGATCGGTAATTTTGGTACAAAATACACTATACAGCGTTTCCCAAATAGTGGGTCGCGACCCGGTACCGGGCCATCAAAATAAAATACAGGGTCGCAGCATTTCTGCTTTGTTTAAAAAAATATATTAATTTATTTATTAAAACTTATTGCATAAGTAAAAAACTGTATAAAGGCGGGCTTAATGCATTGAGCATTTTCTACTAGTCCACCTTAGAAAAAAATGCTCCATTCGCACAAAAAGGCGATACTGATCTATTTTACATAATTTAATCCAGTGTGTCATTTATCTTGGCCATGGCAGAATTATGTTTGGGAAACACTGCGGCTTGCGTCTTGGACTTCCTATAGTGACTATAGGAAGTCCAAGACGCTGCTACTAAGAAATTCCTGATGGAAAAAACCAGCAACATGTTCCTAAACTGGGAATCGAACCCAGGACAACTAAACAGCACATATCTAAACGTTAACAGACAATCAAATTACCTTTCAGCCGGTAACGTTAATTTGATCGTTACCCATAGTTTTGTCGACGCTGTTTCGCGGAGGGTCATTAGGGCCCAATTGTTTTGTGCCCAATGAGCCCCGGCGCTATTACGGCGCGGTAGGTGTGCCGGGTTGCCCTCCGCCCTAGGCCTGACCGCACGCTGATTGAACACTTGTTTCGCGATCATTTATCACTCAGCCATTCCGATTTGTTTAACCATTTCACTGAATATGCTGTTTTCTGTAATACAGGTATTGTAGAGATAATTGATGTGGCTTTAAGTTAGCCTGAACTATTTGCGAATTGCAAGGGTATAGGGTTTATATGTAGTTTGCAGCTGCGTTGTTCTTTAGCCGAAGCGCCGAAGCCACTAAAACTTGTCATAACACCTGTACACTCAGCTCCATTAAGTGTTAGCTCGTACTGACGCTGTCTGTACCATAGATTCATGTTATTTTTGGTAGTTATTAGATTGTAGCATGCAACAGCATAATGCTGTAGGCCTTTGAAATCCTATGATAGAATCAGTGATTTTGGCCAAGACCAAGTAAGTAAGTATATCGTACTCGACCGCAAGTCAATGGTAACAAAACCAGTAAGTAGGAGCTGGCTTCGTATGCTACTGAAACTCAGTACTACGCTAGGCCAGCTCAAGGTCGAACTGTTACCATAAACATGCACTCAATGCGGTCTACTGTGCGAACGAAATTAACGATTTAGTGTCCAGTAGCTCGAAATGTTTCAGAAAGCCTTTTCATTTCTTACAGAGCTTTTGCAACAATCAATAGAAGTTTCACATGCTATTATTACCATAGCGATATTATGGATTATTATAGCTCTGTATGGTGTCGGACGTAAAGAATAGCACCATCCCATATCTTCCCGTGGGTGTCGTAAGAGGCGACTAAAGGGACTTGCCAGAGAATGGGCAGCAGCGTTCTCTGTGCTTTTGTAACAACCTTACTGCGATCGCCAACCCGCCTGCCAAGCGTGGCGATTATGGCAAAACCCCCCATGTTATGTCAATGTGGCGAAACTTGGGGGAGGCCTATATCCAGCAGTGGACGTCTTCCGGCTGAAATGATGATGATGATGATTATGGCTCCTACTTAAAGTCACATAGGTACCATCTGCACTTGTAAGTTCCTATTTCATTCCATAACAGGAACAGTATACCTACTCACGAAGTACAAACTAAAAATATTTACACTTATGGCGTAGCACACCGGATACATATTGATAAAGCGCGATTAGTATTACATGTAACATTGTAAGCTACCTCCTTGGGTGCAAGGATTCCATTGGTGTCAGTGTATCAATGTTTTGTATATTATATTATGAAACCATCACCTTGAGCCTGTGCAACGCGATCGCGCCGACACCATGTTTTTGCGAACCCGACACCGCCCGGCGTCCGTATCTACACCGTGTGACGATACTTGATTTACTTTGTTATGTTACAAGTGAATTATAAAACAAAGAAAAAGAATATCTTATTATTTATCAAGTTTTATGTACTGGTTTTTTTTTTGGATTGTCGCCATTTTGTGTTATTTTGGTCGAGTCGAAAACAGAGTAGCGCTTGTTACTCTCAAGTAACAAGCGGATCGGCCAAAGCTTTACTTACACTCTACACTCTCTTGCGTGAGGATCTTACCCGTAGTATTCGACTATTCGATAAAATAAGGGTTTCTGTAAGCCAAAACATACCAAACCCTGAACAATCGTGTTCTTCTTAGCGTGTCGATGACAATTTAAATTGAGTTAGCCCAAAATTTGCCGACGTATTTGGCCCTTTCAGAAGGGTCCATCAGCTCCTGTGAAGTGCAAGCAACAGGAAGCCTGGAAGGAGGCCCATCGTTTGTGGGGCAACACCACATTTACACTCCAGGGCAGTGTCGTCTATGAATCTCCACTTGAATAGGTTTTCCTTGCTTCGGCCAACCTGTGTCCGGAGTCTATTTAAAGACTTTCAGGTCAGCCATGGCAACTCGTGTCAAGGTGGGAGATTTTCAGCAGGTGGCGCAAATGGATTGAATAGGGGAACACTTGCTCTCCACTGCTTGATTCTTTCTGTGGAGCGTTTGCCAGTGAGCGGAGAAACACACTTTAAAAATCTGTTGCGGCTTTCCAGCCTTTGCGGCACGAAGATGTTAGTGTGTAAAGGTTGTTTTGCGTCGGAAACCATTTTGGTTCTTTCACTAGAGCTTGCCACCGCTCTGCGAACATCTGGTGGCGCTATGCCTGCCAGTGGGGACAGCATCTGTACTGGGGTCGGTTTGAGCCAATCAGTGATGATCGTGGCGTTTCATTCAGAGCTGTATCCACTAACTTTGCATGGGCTGGGCGACTCCACACAGGGCACTCATGTTGACTGTTTGTCAATCGTGTTGATTGTTTGTTCGTACTAGTTGACCAAACTGACAACACAACCACACTTGTTTCAAGTAGGCATCTAGTTATTTTATTGGGTACTTGTAAGAGACACGGTAGATCTAAACAATAATCAGTGTTAGAAGTATGATTGTTTCGTTGAAGTAGTACAAGGGCAATTATTTACCGTGGGGTTGGTCAACAGGGTCCACCCAGTGACCGGATTAGGGATATCAGGGCAATACTTAGGTTTGCCCTGACGAAATGTAGGCAGTCATACCTACTTCTACCACCGTAACGTTATGTTAAAAGAAAAACAATACGTGGTTACAACTAATAAATAAATAAAGTCTTACGTCCAACGCCGGTGGCTGCGAGTGTTGCCACACTTACGCAACGCGCCGACGAGGCCGCGCTTCCGGAATACGGGACGAAGAAATTGTCACGTCAGGTGAAATCACAATGAGCAACTCTGGGCACATGTCGGTAGACACACTTACAAGGAGGCTACACGTGCGATAGCCATGATATAGTTTAGTTCTTTATATTTATTTTGATGCAAATAAGCGCCATAAAACTTAAAACACAATGAGTATTTAAAGATTGGTTGAAGTCATTGCTCTGAAAAAAGTTATTATACTTGTTGTTGTACTTGCCTAATCAAAAAATGGAAGATAAAATCTCAATAATGCTTAATGTAGGTATGAAAATATGTTTTTTAAAAGGTAAAGTTAAGTTTAATTGATAGTTGCGAAAGTTCCTAATCTACGTGATATTGGATACTGATTAATTGATTATGTAATACTTATAATAAAATATTTACTAGTTTTTGTTAACTTTCTGCGTCTAATGACATGTCATTGTACAAAAACAAATAAAATATAGGTAATGGATAGACTGGCTCGTTGATCTAGCCCACAACTGCGACTCCAGGCAAGGGGTCCTTGGTCAAGTGGTATTAGCGCTTCATTCTACAGTAACGATTTTTGATGTAATTCAATATCTTGGCGGCTTACTCATCAACACATGGCTTGTGTGCTTACACAAGCCATGTGTTGATGAGTATGTACGGATGTGGATGAGGCACACGGATAGACCTGATTAACCTGACTGTTCTGTATGGTGTCGGACGTAAAGAATAGCACCATCCCATGTCTTCCCGTGGGTGTCGTAAGAGGCGACTGAGGGACTTAGCAGAGAATGGGCAGCAGCGTTCTCTGTACATTTGTAACAACCGTACTGCGATCGCCAACCCGCCTGCCAAGCGTGGCGATTATGGCAAAACCCCCCCTTCTTGGGGGAGGCCTATGTCCAGCAGTGGACGTCTTTCGGCTGAAATTATGAACCTGACTGACATGAGGTAGGAACAAGTTTAGTTTTTTTTTCGGTTTAATACATTCCCACGGGACAATTTTCGACAATAACGTGGGCGAAGCTTCGGACAAACACTAGTTTTATATAAAAGTATTATGTTATTTCGAAACTTGGTCACGCTTCTCGGTATAGATTTTCAGGTAGTACTGCGAACAGGATGTCGCCTGCAATTTGATCTGTTCGTGCCGGCCAATATATGTAAACACGTTACATTGTTTCACATAGATATTGAGTTCTTTGTTTTATGTGTAGTAATAATTCCGAAGATAATTTGATCAAAATACAATGCCAGTTTTGAAAAAGTAATAAAATTTGAGATTTCATTATATTTGCTACGCAAAGTACTACGCCATGCTACGCTTCACACGCATGGTTTTGAAAATTGCCTACAATATCTTCACTTTTGATACTGTAAGAGTATATAAGATGCAGTGAAATTTATAATGTACTTTTTTCCATTCTGTTTAAGTTTTCTTTTCAGAAAGAGAGGCATCATTCGGTTCTTTAAATATTAGTTAACCTGAAAACATTTCTTTGTTCCTATAAACAACAAAGACAAAAATAATGATAGCGTCAAATCGTTTTGTAATCTATTGTTTGACTTGGTAACTCTTTGAAATCACTACAAAATCGAAAACACTTCATTCTTATCTCCTGCCGAGATGTCAGTGATTGTACTTGAATTGTTATCTGAACAGTTGTGAACATATTTGCATAGATCAAGAAGCTTCAGACTCTTGACATAGAAAGTCTGTTAGCGGCAACTCCTAACACATCAACCGTGGCACACACACCAGCACAACGCGCGTTCACAAGAATTTGAGGGAGATGTAACGGGGACTCCCACGATTTCCACATAGAATTTGATGTAAATGGGGATTTGCGAGTGTGTGTGTGTGTCAAGCGGGGAGTTTACTCACTCAAACATCAGTACTTCAATTAATGTATGGAAATAGTCGGCAGGTGTGCAGCGGGCGCGGTCTGCCGGTTCGTTTGACGACAATCGTGTTTGCGGCGGATCCCTGCGGCGCCGCCGGCGTGAGCCCATCACGCGCCCGGCATACCCAGCACTCAGCACTCGCTGTGGAAACAGAACTTGTATTAATATTCCAATGGAGATAAAGTAAAGATTAAGTCATGGAAAAAAATACATTTTCGGCAAAAAAAGTGCAAAACTTCGCAGTAAACAATAGTACGATAGTGTTACAAGGAGTACTTACTCGTACACCTACCCACCTCAGTCTACCTTCCATTTGGGCCCCAATAACTCTATTAACTATACTTCTAGTACAAAACCGAAAAAATCTCATCGACTTTGATATGATTGGAAAAAATCGCTTATACCAAAGTTCCTTCCACACTATTTGACATGATGGAAGGCAGTGTCTTTGATGCGGCTCCCGCGACGCGTTAAACAGGACTCGAAAGAGTGCAGGGCTCCGGCGCGACTAGAGGGCGGCATAATTCACTTAAATCATGCTTAAATCACGTACGGTTTCAAAAGAGCTTCACTTGCGGCTTTGACGCCACACCTCGCACATTTAAAACCTTCTCTTGACGTTTTACATAACGTGGCAGATGTTGTTAATGTTTTTTTATAAATTGTACCAGTTTGTTTTGTGTTTTATATAAGTCTTTACGCATTCTGATTTAAAAGACAACAAGAAGATGTGATTTCAGCTCATTATTACGCGCCACAACGCCCAAAAGAAAGATCTCAAGGACTTGGACCACCGTCCTTCATAGTAAAAAGTCAATCTATCGGGTAGACGGGTAGACCAATAATAGCCATAACAATACACTCACATTGTGCTGGCGACTTTATTATAAAAGAAATTGAAAGGACGAGGGCATGATCCAAAATTCCCGCAAATAAAATTCCAATTACACAGAAATGAAATGACATATTTGGTTTGCACAAATCCTTAAAACGTCATCCAGATATCCATTACATGTCTATTAAATCTTACGACATATATTCGTGGGGCTCAGTCAGCAGAGTTCCCCTCGCAAACACGGCGGCGATTACGAGCTCGACCGACCGAAGTAAACGAATATAAAACACATGCGGGAAGACGAATGCAAAATGTACTCGTCAAGATTTTGCATAAGTAAACATAAGCATCACCCTTTTCGCGGGATCGGGACAACTCTTGACAAATATTTGTTATTTGAAGGAAATATGTAAAATAATGTCGAACAATGAAATATTTTATTTTTTTAAAAGAACATTTAGTGTGTCACGTTTAACGAGGAGCCCTCAGTGAATTTCTAAAACATTACAGATGATTACTATAAAGTTAGTCGTTTCCATTTCCCAAAAAAATCTCACACCGTAAATACAGAGCCAGCTGCTCTGCAAAAGCCACCTGGCTCCTTTTCAAGGAAACTCAAATGTTATCAGAATAAAAATACACATGAAAAGAACCGTGGCTATCAAATTACTTTCAAACATCCGGTTCATTGGTTCCTATCATCATATCGACACAATTACTTGCACGCTGAAGCTTAGACAAGTGAAAGTCCGCTGAGTTTGCAGTCTCCTACTTATTTACGTCTAGCAGGTCATTTCCATGAACCCATTGAGTTGATAAGATTATAGAGTTAGCGACTAAGTAGCTCTATCTAACTACAGACTTGTAAACAAAGACTTTTGCTGAATCGACATGGCATGACTAGGAACTACATGGAATACCAAGTTTGTCTGCCGTGCCGTAGAGCTCATGCGTTATTTGAACGTTTTGCGTTATTTTACCAAATAAGCTTATACGTGTTATTACTGCGATTATGCTATAATTAAAGAGATCCTAGCATTCATTGTAAACTATCAATATTTCACGTGTGAAGCAGCCACATAACTGTGTCCATGTCAACAACACCACGTGGAGTTCAACCAACGAAAACCTGACCTACAAAGCTAATTTGAAGGACATCGAGAAAAGGAGAGTGACCTGACGTAGCAGCATCTAAAGTGATGAGTCGCGCGTGTCCGGCGATCGGCGGCGGCGGCGGCGCGGCTGGCAGCTCAAGTAACGACCTATCGATTGGCAATAGTGCCTAGTTAGCAATCCGCGCCCCCGCCCGCGCCGCGCCCCTCCCCACACACTTCATCTAGATCTCTCTATGTTCAATACACTGTTTTTTCTAATTTATTCATGAAGAACCGTCTTTATTTGAGATTGTAAGAATAGAAATGAATGTGAATGGGTTTGATAGTGATAGACAGTTACAATAAGACCTCTAGATGTTTACAAAGAACTCGTGTCTTTGTCGATGAGGTACTGAAAATCGATGAGAATTTAAACATATCCATTTTTAAAACCTCGTTCAAAATGTTTCACTTGAGACATCAAATATTGTTGTAAAACATTGAGTTAGTAGTACGTAGTAGGTCGTGTGTCACCAAACTCAGTTGCCATCACGGCCGGAGGGGGCGACGACCCTGCTGCGACGACTGCGCGCCATCAGCCATCGTCAGCACGCGTCAGCTCTCTTCAGCACTGGGCTTGGTGTGTTCACCCGAACAGCTGTGCGACTCTACTGTACACAAACACAAACGTCATGCGACGGAAATCTAGCCTCCTTTATAGTACCACTTCAATATTTTTTGTATATTCTGTGAATATACACTTATTTAGGGTTCCGTAGCCGAATGGCAAAAAACAAAACCCTTATAGATTCGTTATGTCTGTCTGTCTGTCCGTCCGTCCGTACAGCCATTTTATTCCAAAACTATTAGGACTACACACTTACACAGTTGAAACTTATATGTATATGTAGATGTATTATGTTAACCGCTTAACGACTTTTTCTCACAAAAAAAAAAACAAGTAAAGGTTAAGGGGCTCCTCATATTATGTAGGTAAATAGAACTGAAACTAAAAAAAAACCCTCAAACCTATACGTGCGAAGTTTGTAAACATAGGTCTTTAAAAACCGGCCAAGTGCAAGTCGGACTCGCGCACGAAGGGTTCCGTACCACTATTTATAAAAAGAGTAAAAAAAATCCTTTTTTATGGGAACCCCTTTAAATATTTATTTTATTCTGTTTTTAGTACATATTTGTTGTTATAGCGGCAATAGAAATACATAATCTGTAGAAATTTCAGCTGGGTTACTATCACGGTTCATGAGATACAGCAGACAGACGGACGGACACCGAAGTCTCAGTAATACGGTCCCGATTGACCCTTTGGGTACGGAACCCTAAAAATGACATTGAGGTTTCTTAAACCATTTTTTCTCAAAGTCAATCGTTTGAAATAAAGACACTTCCATAGTGGTAAAATTTGTGCCCCCCCCCCCACTAATTTCTAAAGTAAGAGGAATAAAATTCTGAAAAATGTAGGATTAATGTTGAACGTAAAAAAAACTTGCAACAAAAATTGGTTTAAATAAGATCTAATGTTTAGTTTTTCAGAAAACAAAGTTACTGCTGCAGTTTGATGAGAATGTCCCATACATTCTCATCAAAATGCAGCAGTAACTTTGTTTTTCATTAAAAAACTATGAAAAAACGAATTTAGTTTTGCTGTTGAATGTAATACAATACAACATAATTATATGAATGAGCCTTCAAAATATTTTTCTGTCATGTTGAAACTTGATAATGTCACAGATAAATAAATGGCGTCTTTCCATTTTTTACCATTATTCATAAAATCAAAACCATGGTTTACTTACACATGAGCATGACACATTTTTTTTTCCGCCGGTGACGAGAATCACGCCCCCAATCATACCATTGTAATCATCACAAGTACCTACAGTACATTCACATTCTAATTCAACTAGCCCTCAGCAGCCGCATGTCATCGATGTTTACATCTGACCTCTTCCCCATTTTCCTACAGCTGAAAACCGTAACTGAATAATTTAAAAAATATGATAATTTCGATTAGCACACCTGTATATATATTTTTTATTAAAACCAAAAAGGTATCTACCTACTAACGTTAGGTATTCTTTAGAATTTTATTACAAGAACCCTGGCCATTTGTGATGAAAATAAAAAACGCCATTTAAAATTATTTCTTTTTAAACTTTTTGAATGGCTTTTTTTATTATTATTTTTTCAGTGATTTCGGCCGGAAATAAATTGCGAGCCTCTTGTATGGTATTTTAAACCCTGGCTATTTGTTGTGAAAATAATTATAAAACGCCATTAAATATTGTTTTTTTTTTACTATTTCTGTTGGCAAATGGTGTTTGTCAATCTTTTTCAATGATTTCAGCCAGAGGATAATGTTGAACCTCTTTTCTGGGATTATCGTATTAATATGTGGTTTTTTTTTGATGGTGTATCCTTATGACAGATGCTAAGTAAAGATTTTTATGAAAGTTTTTTTGTTCTATTTAGTTTTCTACACATCTGCAATCAATAAATACTTTGGATCACAAACAGCAACACAACAATATTTGCCTAAAATCTTACAGTTTTACATTTTTTTTTCAAAACATAATAATATATTTCGAGTACAAATAATATCTTCGATACTGAACAGCAGGCATCAGTAGGAGCCGGTCGACCTAGTGCGGGAGTATCGACCGCGGGCGACCCTGCCGCCAGAGTGCTGGCTCAGCTCCGCGTAAGCGTTCCTCTTTCCCCTATACTACCGCTTACTCGTACTCTATCAGCGCTTTCACATAATACATTCCCGTAGTATTCTCCTACAGGTGTCTTCTTGGAAAATATAACAAACTTGGGAACGTTGAACCTTGAGGCATTTTTAATTTATTCAATATATTTTTGTTTTACTTATTACTACTAATTATGATGATCACTTTATGTGTAAGTTAATATAAGTTCGGACGGCAGCATGAATCTGCCCCATAGATAAATAATTCTAATCATAATCTCCATGGCTTTCTACAACTTCGCGCAAGCAACGAATTTCCACGTTTGTTCTGTTTTATGCAGGAATGGCTATTGGTAGAGTTATGGTACCCACTTCTGTTCTTAACACAAAATAATTTGACCAAAGCAAAGTAAGCAATCATCGAAAATAACGCGCATCCTGTTATATATGCGGGATCTGCTAAATGGACAACACCAAATAAAAAAAATGCAGAAACCCTGTTAAACAAGATGTAAAAATGAGGAATTTAAACCCCATACTACAACAATAACATGCTTCTTCCAAGTCACGACACGAGGCCTTCCTGAGATCATGTGATACTCTCGAAGATCCGACAGTCGTTTAACGGTGATTGAACTGTCAGTTAGTGGAAATCTTAATAATTTATTCCCTAAAGGCACAGCCGCTGAGTGTAGAAGCATAAAATTTTCAGCAGGAGTTCCTTAATAACTAAGGTAAGCACTTAGAAAGGATTTGATAGTGTATGAAAATTTGGATGGAATTTCGATATTTATACCGATGGGAAATCCAAGCTACCCACGGTTTGTTATTTAATAAAATTGTGGTAATTATACCGCATACAACAACATGCAAAATCTCCTATCAAAACCACTACCAAAATGGTGATATTTGAGGTAAGTTTGAAAACAGAAAGTATGGAATGGTGACGTCACCCCTAGCAGCCGACCTTGCCACTAGAAAAATGTGCCGCGTCGGGCGTTGAGGATGCTGGCTCATCACGCCGAGCGCTCCTAGCGCTCGGCGGCGCGGGTGGCGCCCGGACATCGCACCCGCTCCTACAACACAGAGGGTTCAAACATCATCACCAGAGATCGGTCAAAGTTACTAAATTCCTTGAAGTTTAGGTAAATAAACTCTTATTTACCTAAACTTTAAGGAATTTAGTAACATGTGGACGAATTGAAAAAATCAGTCACTTTACTACTACCACTCTCTAATTGAACGGTTTTTTTTTTACGGACCTTTAAAAAATATTGAAATAACAATTTAATTCGAATGTTATCAAAGTGCGATAATATTTTCTCTTGTAATGACTTCCAGGGTTTTCGAGCGAAATGCAATTGTTTACTTACTTTCTTGAAGTTTTAGTAAATTAAATCTTCCTTTTCCGATCTCTGATCACAATGATCTATCGATCACATAGGGCTGTCGCTCTATTATTTTTTTATTGTGCCAGTACAATAAAAAATTAACACCACACACAGAATTAAGAGGATTAAGGATTCAATAACAACTCTTCCACATACACTTCGCTATGTGGTCCGCTGCTAAGAACTCAAACTCAAAAGCGTTTATTTCCATTAGACCATTACAAGAACTTTTTAGAAAAAAAAAGAACCAAACGCACCGTTACAGTCCCAGACACAAGGCATATAACTTGTGAGAGTACTGTAGTTGCCCATTCCAAAGCTTAGATCTCTATGGAGAACAATGGGCAAGAAACTCCATGGACACTCTTTTAAATCAAAATATTGTTACCAAATACTAGATTACGTCATTCATGTATAATCCAAGAGCTTTCCGAACCCAGAAATGCGGTTCCACCATTGTCCTATTTGTATCAGATTTTTTCTTAAAATAGTGTTCAAATATGAATAGACTTTGTAGACACACACATATTTTTTAAAGTGATTGGAAATTGTGTTATAAAAAACTTTATACATACTTCGATTGATTCTGCAGTTCTCTTTAGCAGTTTTCTTTAGAATATGTAAAATATTTGTTAACTTACTGATAGCTTCGGACGAAACGATACACATAATTAATGATTGCTAACAATATTAAATGTATTTTATTGTGACCAAGAGTTATAACTGAAAGTATATAAGAACGTGAAATATAGAAGTTCATTTTGAAAATTATCATTCTGGAACTTAAGATTTTGATCGGGAGTACCTATGGATAAAACAATTACCTTATTGTTTGAAAGCAGTATGATGTTCTACAATGACATGAAAAACTAGATATTAATTATGTAGTTACGTAATCTGGAATATCGGTTACGCTGTTTGTTTGTACTTTAATAATATGCAGATGTGCAGTTTTTGTTATTGTCTACTTACGCAAACCAGATTTCTAATTCGCTGCGGATGTATAATTCCTTAGTGCCATAATTCCCTAAAATATTAGTAGATAAGGGAATTTGCTAGATAATATTTAACGTCCTGTACTGCTATGCCATAAACTATGAGAATATGGTATTTATGAACGGCAGGCCAAATAAATAGCAGTCACCAAAAAGCCTTGGTCAGAAATGCAGTCCAATGGCATCGTAGAAATAATTGTCCCATATATTATTATGATGTACGCCAACCAAATGGGCCATTACAATGGCCGGGGCCGCAGTAACAATGCCCATAATTCTCCTCGACTTCATTAACAGGCCTCCATTTGCATGACAGCCTCTACTTACGTACCGCTATAGGTCCGTAATAAGCGGCCGCTGCTACGAGAGCGGAGGTGGTTGTACCCTCAGAACATACCACTACAAGTCCATGGATACACCAACGTTGTCTTTCACACAAAACTTTTACATTAAAATCTGAGCCTTATTCCGAAGGAATAGGTAAATCTGGGTTGTTGAGCAGATGAAAATGCATCGTTGTTGAGACCGTGGCTGGTAGGCGGCGCGCAGGCTGTCTCGCTCTGGCGGGGCGTGGCGCTACGGGGCACGCCCCACGCGTCCCTCTACGCCGCGTCTCGTAGCCCGTAGGCCCCGTAGCTCTGCTACGAGAAAGACTGACTATGTTGACTTCAGACGTCGCTTGATAAATGTACAACTAAAATAATTGTTCATGTCTGAACTCAGTATGCACATAATTAAATATTGTATTGAAACATTAAATATGATTATTCAGTAATTATGTGCGGTGATTGAGTGTCCTTATCGAACATTATTTAAACTAATTTCATCTAATATAGAAGACAGAGCATAGGGTGCTTTTCTCTGCATTTTTTATGGTAGTTGTAGTGTTAGTAGATATGCAGAAGTAGCCGTTGCATAATTTAGGTACATATTAAATTTTTGGGAAAGTGATTAACATAAAATACAGCTAGGATGTTCTCGTCCTTCAAAGTGGTCAGGATGGTGCGATAGTACCTACGTACCTGAAATCGGTATGCCTGTACCAGGCCCCTCAGAAAGTATTGCGAAAAAAAGTTTTTATATATGGGAGACTGGCCAGTTATTATGTTTTTCGAAAATATGATTATTTATAAGTAAAAATAAGTAAGTTCCAATTTCAAAATTTCCCTCCACATTTTTTGCGAGTAAATTCAAAGTATTGTGTCTCACTGAAATATGGATCTGCGCCGGGAACATTTTAGAGCTATGATTTTATACGATTTCAAGTGTCGCCTGAAACCGGATGAATCGTACGATAGACTTCAAATGGCATTCATGGATGAAGGCCCTTCCAAGGCAACCGTGTATCGTTGGTATAACGAATTCAAGCGCGGTCGACCAACTTTGGGGGATGACGAAAGAAGCGGTCGCCCTTTGACGGCTGTTACCGAAGAAAACGTGCTAGCAGTGAAAAATTTAATCCAAGACAATAGGCGAATTACATATCAGGAGATTCAACACATATTGAAGATTGGATCGGGAAGCGTTCACGAGATTCTACACAGCCATCTTCGCGTGAGGAGGATAGTATCACGCTGGGTGCCGCACAACCTCACCGATGCTCAGAAGCAGGCCCGGGTGGAATGGTGCCGTGATATGCTTAACAAATTTGAAGCAGGCTCGTCTCGGCGTGTTTACGACATCGTTACAGGTGATGAGTCCTGGATTTATCAATACGACCCAGAAACCAAGCGCCAGTCGACTGTTTGGGTGTTTCAAAATGAGCCAACGCCTACCAAAGTGAAGCGATCTAGAAGCGGGGGTAAGATTTTGATCGCTAGCTTTTTTAATTTGACTGGCCACTTGGTATCAATTCCCTTACGGGATCAAAGAAGCATTAATGCCGAATGGTATACTTCCAAATGTTTGCCAGAAGTTTTCTCTGTTATAAGCAACAAGCGACCAAACACAGGGCTCCGCGGGCTACTGCTCCACCACGACAATGCACCTGCGCACACCGCACTCAAAACGAGGGACTTCCTGGACAGCACGCCAGTCAAACTCCTGGGTCACCCTCCTTACAGCCCTGATCTAGCACCGTGTGACTTCTTTTTATTCCCAAAAATAAAAAATCAGCTCAAAGGGATACAATTTTCGTCGCCGGAAGATGCGCTGGCTGGGTTCGAGCAGGCTGTAAACGAGGTGTCTGCGGCGGACTGGAAAAAGTGTTTTGAAAACTGGTTTAGGCGCATGAATCTTTGTATAGAGGCTGGTGGAAAGTACTTTGAAAAGATTTAATAAAAATATATGTACGTATAGAACAATTTTTTTTAGTTTCGCAAAACTTTCTGAGTGTCCCACGTATGAACGTGGATCGTGATTTAGAGTACCTATTTAAAAGCAGATTAATAATATAGGCGCTCTGAAATTTCTGGTTAGTTAGCTACATTGAGGAAGAATTTTGGACACTAATGCATTCTATGCAGCTATGCACCGACGGTATGTATGGTGTCGGACGTAAAGAATAGCATCATCCCATATCTTCCCGTGGGTGTCGTAAGAGGCAACTAAGGGACTAGCCAGAGAAAGGGCAGCAGCAGCAGGGTTCTCTGTGTTTTTGTGACAACCTACTGCGATCGCCAACCCGCCTGCCAAGCGTAGCGATTATGGCAAAACTCCCCATGTTATGTCAATGTGGCGAAACTTGGGGGAGGCCTATCTCCGTCAGTGGACGTTTTTCGGCTAAAATGATGATGATGATGATGTTGCACCGACGCCCAGCGGCGGCGGTGCTGGTGGGCACCCATCAACCAAATGTAGCAAGCAGCCCAAACATCAGAAAAGATCGAGCTTATTCTATGTGCAAAGACATTCAAATATTTACGAGCGACGGGACAAGACGACGAAAATCATAATCCAATATGTTAGTGTAATACTCCCGCTTGACCGGTAGCATTTTTGTAAGACAATATTCCCAATGTCCGCTCTATAAGTCTTTTAAATCCCTTTGGTCTATGGCCTGTAATCTTGAATTATTTTTCTACTTTTCTCAAAGGTTAACCCTGCAAACTGGTATCGCAATCTTACTCCTGAGCTTGATGCTAAATGACAAAGAGCTCCATGACAAAGAGCAAATATGAACTTTAACGGACATCTTGCTACTAGTATGCTTCCTTTGAGTGCATTGTTATACTTTATTATGTTACAAATATCTATTGTCTCGATAGCGTGCAGCTTATGAGCTTAGGAGCGCTTACAAGCGGACACACCATGCATGGGTCATTCATGTATTAAAAATTGTTTTGGCATTACCAAATCGTCCCTGAAAGTGACGAACTGAAAGATCGGTCAATGTCAAAAATCCTTCATCTTGAACAAGCTTGGCATACAATTTTATTCAAAGTCTGATTTCAAACAACTTGACGCGTTTATTTCAATTATATTTCAAACTAGCTGTCCCGCGCAACTTAGTCTGCGTCTCATTTTCCCCGATTTTGAAACATTATTCATTGCTGCTCCGCTGCTATTTGTCGTAGCTTAATTATATATAACATATAGCCTTCTTCGATAAATGGGCTATCTAACACTGAAAGAAAGATTTTTTTAAATCGGATCAGTAGTTCCTGAGATTAGCGCGTTCAAGCAAACAAACAAACAAACTCTTCAGCTTTGTAATATTATTACAGATACCTACTTACATAACGTAACATCACGCATTCACGCCTTTAAGTAACCCCCGAAGTGTTAGCCCTTACCTGACTGCTTAACTGGCAAAATGTAGGTGTACTTATTAATACACCCACATTTCGCCACCTATATATAAGTCCCATGTAATATGGGGTGAGCCTAATACCATCAACCGGGCACAAATCCAGACTAAGAAGTTCTTGATGAAAAATCCCAATAACACGTTGCCCAACCTGGAAATAGAAATCAGGACCTCAAGCTCAGCGTCAGCAGTTGCGCTTGCGAACACTACACCAACAAGGCAGTAAAAAGGCATTGTATGTTTATATCTGTACGTGTACTCCTAGCACAGGTATATATTTTACTTAAAAGGAGGTCCCTATGTATGATTTACTGTAAAAGTTGTATACAAGTTTCTGCAATAAACCTCTTTTTTTAACCCCCGACCAAAAAGAGGGGTGTTATAAGTTTGACGTGTGTATCTGTGTATCTGTGTGTCTGTCTGTGGCATCGTAGCTCCTAAACGGATGGACCGATTTTGATAAAAGTGGTGTCGTTTGAAAGGTATTTTAATCGAGAGTGTTCTTAGCTATGTTTCGAAAAAATCTGCTCAGCCGTTTGAAGATCATCACCTCTTTTCTGTTGATGAAGAGATATAAACAACTTTCACAGGTAGTCTATTTGAAATGTTGTCGCTTGTCACCATGGGCATTGCTGAGGGGGGGGGGGGTACCCCCCTCGCCCCAAGATGTTCTTTTTTTTTTAATTTATATTTTCCTTTCCTTGGTTTCGTTAATTAGCGAGAAGAGACGCAACACCGAGAAAATTGGAAGGAAAGGGGGCAGGCCTATGCCCAGGAGTAGGACAGTAAAGGCTAAGAAAAAATAATATAAGTTTAAAAAGCACGAAAAAAAATTAAATTAAAAATTTAAAAAACCCCCGCCACAAAAAACCTCTAAAAAGCCAAAAATAAATTAATCCAAGCGTCGTAGCGTCGGGGGACCGCTAAGAAGACCGCTTAGTACAAGCACAGAACAAAGCGGTCCCCCGACGCTACGACGCTTGGATTAATTTATTTTTGGCTTTTTAGAGGTTTTTTGTGGCGGGGGTTTTTTAAATTTTTAATTTAATTTTTTAATATCTGTCATGTCATGTCAAAAACCCCTTCATCTTGATGACAAACCAGGCAAAAAATTCAGTCTAGCTTTACGCCTTAAATTCAGCTCTATTTCAAATAACAATAATATTAGTTCATTCTAACAAATAAGCCGACATTATATCCGTCTCACTTATTGGTATTTCGCTTCGCTATCAAAGAACACGACGCCTTCATTTCTAATTAATAACAACACTTACAGTGTCAAGTTACTAACGTCGCCGTGTGACGATATTGTGTATAGGTACCTAAGTACTTGCAACTAAGTTGTTATCGTGTACAACAATTGCCGGAACTCCTACAGACAGTGTTTGTCTTGATCTGATTCTCGTAACTGATTTAAACTTGACTCTAAAATTGGTCCTAAGAGCCGGTCGATAAAACATGGTTGCTATTTAGACCATTTTTTTGTTTATGTAGAACAGTTTTGCCTCGATCGAAATCTAATAGCAGATTTACTTAAACGTAACATCAGTCTTCAACGAGGAATCCCCCGAAGGGTTAGGCAGAAGGTGTCCCTACCTACCCCATTACGCCATAAATCGACGCCAGGTTCATCATCATCAGCGTATAATGTTCCCACTGCTGGACACAGGCCTCCTCTCTATGAGAGGGAGTGGGTTGTAATCCACCACGCGGTCACAGTACGGGTTGGTAGATGTCGTATGTCTTCGAATTTTTAGTTGTAGGACATGCCGGTTTCCTCACGATGTTTTCCTTCACCGTTTTGAGGGCAGCGGTAATGAAATAAATTACACAAAGTAATGCGCCTGCCTGAGTTCGAACCCACGGCTTACTGCTCGGAAGTCGGGGCTGCCAAGGGCCACCGCAGCTCTCCCACTCCAGGATGCTACTGAGAAATTCCAGATGGATAAACCCAATAACAGTTTTACTGAACTGGGAATCGCGCTTAGTAATACTAGATCAATGAAATAGTCAGACATCAACAAATATAGATTTTAACATGCCAACTGACCCTAAAATAGTCGCTGAATAGTGCTTTATTGGCTACATGTTTATCTTCTGGATCCTAATATAGGTTTACTCAATTTAGTTTTACGTTGTTCTACGCTGTTCTGTTAGACAAAAAGGTGACCCCAGAATATTCGGGAAAAAGCAGATGATGGTATTGTTTTCACTAAATATATCATCTGAAAACCGTATCGCAGTTTCCTTCTGATCATTTCGGCTTTGACAGCAAATCTCAGCAGAGACTTGAATGAAAAATTGCGCAAACAGATTCACTCTCCCTTTCCGCACTAACATATTCTGAGCCTCATTGTCATGGTGTAATAAACTGTCATGCGTGGTAGTTCATCATCTCCCCTTCCTCGTCCTCCTCCTCCTCGTCCTTTTCTCAATTTTATTGGGGTCAGCTTCCTGTCTAACCGGATGCAGGTGAATACCAGTATCTAACATGGAGCGACAGCATAACAGACCTTCACAACCCAGTTAGACCTGAGTAATACGGTACCCCTTGATAAGACTGGTTACCAGACTTTCCGGCCACTGTCTACCTGTAACGATCGATCGACAGCTTGGATCAACGGATTAACGTGTTTTCCGATGCACGGAGGAAACTTGACATGTAAATGGGTACACCATCCACGGACCAACCCAGTCAAGAGCCGAGCGGCTGTTATTATTTAGCTACGAGCTCCTTTCATGCGTAGTAGTTATCAGTGGAAAATAAATAACCGTATATCTTCCAATATAAAAGGAAAAGCTTTAAATAACTACGTTTCATGGTGGCTTCCCACCTAAACACTGTTTATCAGTGGTTATTTATATTCATGTTGCAATATTAATTGGGAATATTACACAATTTAAAGTATCTGATTAAAGTAAATCAAGTAATTGAGGACACCTAGGAAGGCACTGTGATGGCAGGTGGAGTACCTAAAGCTGTGACCGAGTGGCGTCCAAGGACTGGAGATAGTAGGTTGTCTGGTAGCGAGATGGGCAGACGGCATTGTTGCCATCGCGGGAATATCCTGCATAAGGCTGGCACGTGCTTTGCACAAGCAAAGAGAGGCTTTACTTAGCAGTGAGTGAAGTCGGACTGTGGATGGTGATGGTGATGAAGAAGTTTAATGGTAAATTTTGCTTTTTCAATATTATCAATCGATTCGATCAAAATTATTAAGTAACCGAATAACCGAGTAACCGAACTATGTAGTTTAGAATTGGTACCTAAAACAATATACCTACATTATATTGTAATATAAACAATACATACAATTACCTACCTCCGTATGTACGGTGTCGACCTCAATTTCTTGCAACTCTTGAGCAATCGATGTTCGCGATGGATGTCGTCGCAAACTTTACCTAATGTTGCACAATTGCCACTAACAAGAGTCATTGGACTCATAATTATACGATTTCAGATGAATCGACACAAAATATTCCTTTAGTTCCAAGTAGGTAACATGCGAATGATTTTATTGATAATTTTCCTTTTTATTCGGTACGGTGAACTTTTGATCTAATAAAACGATACCAAACATAATGAGCCTGTGAGTTCCCACTGCTGGGATACAGGGCTTTTCTCTCTATGAAAGGAACAGTTCCACCATGCGGGCCCATTGCGGATTAGTGGAAAAATACACCAACATGACACTAAACTATCCTATGAAACTAGTCAATTGAAACTAAACCAAATCAAATAAAGATTTTATGTTAAGTTCGTAAAATGTTAAATCAAACTTTAATGAAGTTTTTAATCGGTTAGGTTCTTCTACTTACCAAAAGGAACACAAACACAAAGCTGTGTTAAATGTTTCGCTAGATGTAGTTCGCATTTTGATTTATTTGTAAACCAACAGAAAATACATAAAAAATCGCCCTGCTTATTTTCTTGAATAATGGGAAAGTTATCATACAACTGTTTTAGTTCTTGTTGCAATTTTGTCTAAAGAGAATAAAACTTCAAAAAATATAGTAATATTAATATCGTATATTCGTAGCCAATATTCCTTCCTACTTTAATTCAATAGATTCAGTATACACCACGTTTAGTAACGTCATCTCTCTGTTCATTCATGTATGAAGTATCTTGACTTTCTTTCAAAGTATTTGAAAAAGTTACCACAACCAAGTTACCCATAAATTCAATTGGGAAATAATAACATTATATAGGTATGCTCCGGAAGATTAAGCTGAGCTGTACCTGAAGTGCTACGCCTACATTTGGCTAGTTATTTTTAAGGCTCATGTAATTCCCAGGCGAGCCTACTAAAAACCGGGCACAAGCCCAGAATCCAGTGGGAATTAGTTATCGAATAGTTTTCAAATGTTCAGTTTTATCTAATAAAAGAAGCTTCAATTTTTATTTCAGGGTCTCTTAGGACCAGAACTACAACTCTTTAATTTCCTTCAGGCTACAAAGCACTTGACAACCTGCGATGTGCTACACGTGTCGACAACATGTAGAGTTACTGAGACAGTATTTGGCTTTCTATGTTTTATAGTTGCTATTGAGAAAAATTGTCGCTTTAAGTGTATAAAGTCATTATATTACAAATTCAATTAATATTATACGATACATGATTTAGTAAGCGCCAAAATTGTATGCTCCTTTGACTGGTTACGGTTATTTACAATATTTCAATCTCATTAGTTAAATGTTAATAGATAAATAAAAGAATATTTTCTGAAATGTTTTATTAGGAAAACACAAATCCTCCTATAGTTAATATTCGTCATTTATGTATCTATTTACAATTATTCGATTAATCAGTTTTCATGACTCATTTAACTTATTTTAATAATACATATAGATTAACGAAGCTATGCATATCTTACGACACAACCATATATTTAACACGGTGCTTGCGAGCCGGCCCCGACGACGGGGCGACGGCTACATTGTTCCACCTTAATAAAAAGAAACTATAGAACTGGAACTGATGATAATTACATTTCAAACTTAACAAAAGCACGAGTGTCGGCCCTGTGAGCAGCCCGCGCGGTCCAGGGACCGGCGGCGGCGCTCAGTAGCGCTGCCAGGCGCAGGAGGAGGCGGCGGCGGCGGCGCCGGGCCGCGGCGCCGCGCCCTGCCGTCACAGCTCCGAGAAGAACTCGGGGGAGGAGTGCGGCGTGGGCGGCGCGTGCGGCACGGCGTGCTCGCGCGCCGCCAGCGCCAGCCGCTGCTTCAGCACATCGCGCTCGTGCGTCACGCGCGCCACCTGCAGCTGCAGCACGTGCAGCTCGTCCTGCAGCGACCTGTTCGTCAGCTCCAACTCCTGCCTTTGTTGCAATCGTTTACTGCGACAGTTTTGCGCGTAGCCACGGTTTTTTAGTGTGCGTCGTTTTTGCTTGAGTCGTGTCACGTCATCACGCGGGAAACCATGGAGCCGTTTATTGAGTTCTCGTACGCTTAACGTCATAAGCAAATCATCACTGATGAGATCATCCCCACAGGAGGAAGGCTGATAGGATGGATGCGGGCCAGTTCGTGGGGACATCGCTGAGCAGGAGCTGGCGGGGCGCATCCCGACCTGTTGCATGTGGTGATCCTGCTCGCGCCACTCGCGGCGATCCCATTCTTCAAAACTGCCGCAAGGAACTGTACGCATGTCAAGCGGCTCTCGCATGTGTGGTAGCCAGAGAACGTCGTCGACCAATGCCGCACGACAAGGACTTCGTCCAACAGGGGCTGGCGGGGTCTCCGGGGGCGTGCTGGGGTCCACAGCGATAGCTACGTGAGGCTGAGGGTAGGGACCCGCATCAGGCCACGGACGGCACGCACGGGCACACGCAGGCGGAGGTTCCACCATCTCTTGCCAGCCAGTACGCAACGGTTCGCGTTTCACAACATTGTGGTCCTCGAGATGGTCGAGCTCAAAGTTCTGCACGTATTCGTCGGCGAGGTGGTCCTCCTCGCCATCGCGGTGCGGCTGTGGGGGCAGGGTCTGCATGGCGCTCGCCTGAGAGCAGTCCACGAGCGCGTGTTCAACCATGGGGCCGTGCGGGGCGCACGCCGGCCTGGAGCGGACTGCCGCCGCGGCACAGGGCGGCGCGAAACTCCGCCCTCCGACCCAATGACGATTCGCGACGCGCGCATACACATACAGCCTTTATTTTCACTGACATAAGTTCGCTAATACTAGGATAATATCATAACATAATATAATAATAACATGACATACATTACGAAATATACGTGTACTTGAGTAGGTTCGATATTGTAGCGGATAGGATGAATATCACGTACGTGAATTTAATATATATTTGCATACTGTGAATATGTTTCCTCTCAGTTAGATTAAGTAGGAAGCTGTGATATATTAAGATAGGTACTTCATACGTACGTATTATAAAATTTGGTTAAATTAATTTCGATTACACAGGTTACTGGTTCTTCGTGTCTAGACGAAAATTTCGTAGCACCTGTGCTACACCATACATTTTTACGTAGCGCGGCTACGTGGATTGAGCTACATAGCACGGGCAAGGCATCCCGCATTAGGTGAAACTTACTTTCAATTTTATTGTTCTTTAACTGCATTAGAAAATTTATTATACAAAGGTTTCAACAAATCTAAATAGTTAGCTAAACGTACCTCTTTGTAACCTTCTTTTTTATTATAAAGACACAAAATAATAATTTGAAAAAAGATTAAAATGTCTTCTTGTCTTAAATGAATTATCATATCCAATTAATTAATACGAAGCAGGGCAGCTAGGAGGCTAACTGTAGAACAAAGTGATTTCACGCGTGGCAGACCGCGGGCCTTGGGGGTAAGTAGGGGTGAGGTCGAATCGAGCATAATCGCGAATTACATGTAATCACCGGGTAAGCGTGACCTGCCACTTTAAACATTCAACCCTTCCTTATTATCCCTTAATAATTGAAACGATGCGCTTGTTATTACAAGACAATGGGTTATGATTTGTATTCAAATTGCAAGGTTAAATGTTTATGATGATTTTGTTAGAGAGTTCAGTATGGGAATTTGTATTAATTGGTTGTTTTTAGTTGTTAAAGAAAACTGTGATGTGTTGTTAGTAAGTACTTAATTGTACGATTCAAAAGAAAGTACCTACCTAACACTAATATTGATGGAATCTGAATGAAAAGTCATTAGGTATATCATTACTAGGTAATATTGCGGATGCGAAAAAGGTCAAGTACAGGTTTACTGTTTAGTGATTTCAGGATGGATTTCATTATTGGCTTTCGGTCTTTTGTGTCAAAATCATCAGTTTTGGTTATTCTCGTTTTCTGCCTGAAAACTACCTAAATGCAGCCATTATACTTTTAGAGCAATAATGGGACCTACTGAAAAACTATGCTGACTCATCATCATTCTCTTGCCTTTATCCCAATTCATTTGGGTTCGGCGCAGCATGTCGTCTTCTTCCATTCTTCTCTATTACTCGTCATCTCATCACACACCTCCTTTCTTGCCATATCATCCTTCACACAGTCCATTCAACGTTTCTTTGGTCTTCCTCTACTCATATACACAATCACAATAATTTATGGGTGGAAATACTGAAAAAATAATATTTTTTTATAGACGCTCTCTAAAGATAGGTAATAAAATAATATAATATCTAGTTAGAGCGATAGGGTTGCGGCGCTGGCAGCCGGCAGTGCGGAGCGGGTGCGGCGGGCCGTGAGCTGACGCTGCCGCCGCTGTTTGCTCTCCACGGTCAACATTGTTAGTCGCTCCCGCAACCCGCAACCCCCCGCCTCTCCTGCAAATGTTATTACATGATTAACCCGAAGCTAACACGTATCCCACTTCTGTTTGGCCTAGCTTTGTTAATTGCCCACTTGGAAACTGCGTAGGTACATCAATTATTTCATCAAATCAAACACTTTCGAATCGCTGGCTTGTGGCAGCTATGTGATTCTGCTGTTTTGTACTAAATGGTGTTTTGGACATAAACACGTTGATCGTTCGGGTTAATGTGGGTCGATGTCTTTACCTATGTCCACCGTTTTTTTCTAATAAACTATTATGTAAAGCTCATTGAAGAATGTAAAGTTACTTACTTTTTAGATCCACATGTAGTTTGCAAGCCTGAATTTCAGAATGCCATGCATTAGGCACCTGCACAGTGGACTGCGTAATTGCAAATAGATGAACTCTCCATCATTTCTTACGTACCTACTAATATAGGTACTGGTTTTTGTAGTTTGCTTGTTTGTTTTTTTACTTTTATCAAAAAATAGTTGAGATTGGGTAGGTAAACAGTTTAACACACTACGAGTGAGCAAAGGTACTGTCGTGGCCAACTGGTTATTAGTATCAGCCCCGACTCACGGTCGTAGGATCCAACCCAGCCAGACGCGTTACGCTGTAGGTATAATAGGTAATCATTTCACCATCATCTCTCTTACTCCAGGACATCTAGAGTCAAAAATTCTAATAAATGTGACTGTATATGGCATCTACTAACCCACACCTGGGCTCGCATGGTGGATTCAATACCATTTCCTTTCGTAGAGAGGTGTTTGTCCCTGCTGTGAGAACATTATACGCCGATTATGCATATACTATGGGTAGGTTAGGTAGATAACTGAATGTAAGTCAGTAAGTCAGTCTACTAGGCATTGAGGCGACACGACGCTGCGCCGTAAGCTCAACGATTTCTGTTTACTAGCTGATCCTGAGCCCAAGCGATGCTTTTACGAATTTTACCTATAAGTAGGAGTTGCACTATTACAGTCAGTTTCATAGAAATAATTCCAGGTCGCGATGCGGGTTCATTGTAGTGCTTATAACTGTGCGGTGACCTTTAGCCTAACTATTTTCTATCCCAATTGATTAACACAGGTACCGCTTTAAATTTGTAAGTACCACCTGTCATTGTAATCATCGTGGAACAGGAACTGTGATAAGAATGGTTTGGTGGAACGCGGTCGGGTAAGAGGTTAGCTCCCAGAGGCGGGACACGTTCGAGACTCGCTATCGCAGCCTCTTCATCAATTGATTCCGCGCCCTCCGCGGCTCAAAAGGTCGACGATCCGCTTTTCACTAAACTACAAACGTCCTAAATTCAGATAGGTAAAATGAAATGTGGAAAAGCTTGCTGAATTCTTCGTATAATTTTTTAGATCATACGGATTATTCAACGACCTGATCATCAATTTATCTTCCACGCAGCTAATGAGGTAAAGTTAAATCAATATTTTCGAAAGAACATTCGATAATCTAGTCATCCAGCTTTATTTTCCTCGTTACTTACGCGTGGATTTGACCCAAATTTTGTTTAGCCACCTGGACAGGTCAGTCGTTGGTATAGTTTTAATTCTGGAAGACAGTGTACTATCTACCTGAGTCTTGCATGATGGATTGACGGATAGGAATTAAATGTCTAGGAAGGTCCGAACTCCATACGGAGAGGATAGTTACCGTATTTGGCCAGATTATTTGTACAACGGCCAACCTGGCCCAGCAGGTGACAAATGGCCACTACAGTTTATAATTTTTATCAATGATTCAGCTGACTGAACAGACCATTTGCTGTTAGGTAAGCTTAGAACAAAGTTTAACTGTTTCTTCATACCTACTTATTTTAACGGCCAAAACCAACATCGATTTCAGAGCTGCGGTCTTAGAATCTTCTCTTTGCAAAGCCATTCGTACGAAACTGGCAATATAACAATCTTCTGACTAATCTGCAGCCTGCAGGTTAACCCAAAAGGGAGGATTAGGTATCTTTTTGCCGTTTAAACATTCTTGTAAGGTATACCTATATTACCTATTCACTAAATTATTAGTCAAAATGTACATAGATCTCCGCGAACAGTATCACACACACAGTGGTACGAGACCACTCATACAACACTCATCGTACTCGTGTAGGACACCTCTACTGCTTATGCGTTCGGCCGAAATATGGTCGCTCATGGAAAAGCAGACCCTATAAAAAACTCCTGTATTTGTAATCTAAAAAAAAAAGCATTATTCCTCTCTTTCTCTCTAGGTACCGGAGTTTGATATCGTCATCAGTTCATCATATAAAACATTCACATCCAACATTTCAATCAGAGTTTTCACGACCTACATTTGCGACTACAGTGACACCTACCCAGGAAACAAAATAACGCTTTATTACAGCCATTAGTACAGCGCTTCAAGAACAAGTAGCGACCGAAATGAGGGCGGTTACTACGCACATGGCAAGCGCACTCGATTCTAGTTCAAGCCCAACACAACAGGTGGCTCTGTTCATGTCATTTTGATGATTCGAAATGATACGAATTGCTTCATTATCAGACCCAGGGAGTGCAATAAGTTTATTAGATTAATTCTATACGCCTTTATTCACTAGTAGGTAGGTAAAATTGACGGTAATTTGTTCACAGTTCACAGTTGTCATATAGGTATTTCCTACATATGCGAGACACAGTAGCGTCGTCATGATAAAATGTCGTGTTAAGATCAGTCTAATACGTATTAGCGTTCAAGGCGATCCGATAGTTCATCGCCCCCTACACATGCTCTTGTCGCGTCAAAGGTTGGAGTGTGAACGCACGTCGCAATCGGAGCTAATTCGTTATCTATCATAAATAATTATCACTGTACCGCGCCCAAACATTATCTGCCCGGACATAATCAAGGCCAAATCACAAATATTTATATTTCTTGGGAGCGTGTACTCAGTGCTACGCGACGCTCACGTGCTTTTGCACACATGTGGACTATTATAAGAACCGTCACGTTTTCGCGGCACTAATTGTGTAACTGTTACTACCAGCTGTCCAGAGGAACTGTGCCAAATGTTGTTTCAACCATGTTCCTGAGTTTGAAAGACTCTTCACCCCGGCAAACGTTTATAATTTAAACTAGTTGCTGCCCGCGACTTCGTTCGCGTGGAAATTTTGATGTTTTTCAGGGATAAATAAAATTATACATACAAACCTTTCTCCTGAATCGATCTGTTTTCTGAAAAAAACTGCATCAAAATCCGTTGCGTATTTTAAAAGATACAAACTAAATGTACAGACGGCGGGAAACGACTTCGTTTTATACTATTTAGAGACACTGCTGTAACATTCAAACTTTCTTTATTTTTATAAAAATAGAAAACATATAAAATATTAAAATATATAGGGATTATAATACTAAATATCGTAGTATATAAATCCAATCATAACAAATTCATTTAAATGCTTCGTATTTCATAAATGTGAATTTTAGGATAAAGTTATAAATATTTGTAAAACATTCTCTCAAAAATATTTTCAAACTACCCACATGAATTCCTGTACCATAAAATCATTTTGAATTTACTGTGTATTGTATACCAGCACATCTAAAATCGGAGTATTAAAATTATAAAAAAAAAATGTAGAATCAAAATACAATAAAATCATTTAGTTTTGTTTCGAGACATGGCCTTCATATCACATTGTAACGCATGGCACCCTCAAGGCGCAATCAGTCTTCATTCAAATGCTATTAATTCACCGACAAAATGCAGGTAGATCTATCATGGTCTTCCTACAAAATAAACCTAATTATAGCCCCAATTTCTAAACACATTGACCACCTACACCAAAAATAAGAATTGTGTTCATTTTTTTAACTTGACTATCTGATACCATGATTTTCAAAACATTTCATGCTTAAAAATATAATATTGCATATAAAAATATTCTTAACGGCTAAGTTTGTATTTTCATAATTTGGTAAGTTCTTGAGTTATTACACCAATTACTTATATATCCTATAATTATTACTTATCCTTATCACACTAAAGTTATTTGTAAAATGCTAAACAACCCAAATGTACACAGACTGAAGAAAGAATTGCACCACTACTAAAAATGATTAAATTTATTTAAATAGTTTAAATATTTTTGCAGCCTTGTAAAAATTAGCCAATTTGAATTTTTAAAATTAGATGACTATAATATCATCATTAGAGATTTAAGTTTCATGTACAGGGTGTAACGGAAAGGGTATATACATACTTATGGGTGTGCTACAGACTATCAAACTGAACATGTTTCTCCACAAAGAAACATCGTAATATCGAAAAAATTATCTGCTGCCCCATACAAAATTTCAATACCCATTCAACCCAAATGTATGGGGTAGCTGGTATTTTTTTCGCTACGACGATGTTTCTTTGTGGAGAAACATGTTCAGTTTGTTGGTCTGTAGCACACCGTCAAGTATGTATATACCCGTTCCGTTACAGCCTGTATATGATATATTTTAAATTAGGTTATTATTTAAAAATGGCCCAATTCTTTCGCCTAGTGTACGCCCTATACACTGTTAACTAAATTATGGCACTGCCTATGCCGGTTTAAAATGCAGCATGGCGTAGTCATGGTAATACATCATGATGGCAAGTGGCTGGCCTAGGATCAAGGAGCTCCACACCATTATGTTGCCCCAGCGAGGCCCGAGCCTGATCTCGGCGTGGCGAGAGATGATCGCGAGCGGAGGTTGGGCCATCATACCCAAGAACGCCCAAATTCTGAACATTTGCAGTGGGACACTCACCTGTAACAGTTTTAATTTGGCATTAGTAAAAAAATGGAAAGATAAGGATGTTCCCAAAAGATAATAAAATTACACAAATATCAAAAATTATAGAACACAAATAAAGGTAGTATAGTTAAAAAAAAGATACATCATAGGTAAAATAATAGAAAGATATAAGATAGTTGATGTATTATAGATAAAAAATTGGCATTTGGCGTAAGTGATGCAAAAAACGTTTGAACGTAGACTATAAACAAACGACTTTATCACTAGTGGAAAAAAGCGCGAACATTTTAAATAAAGCTTGTTCGGCCAGTCTGTTCCCATGACTGCTATATTTTTAGGAAACGATTGCCGTTGTACTGTTCCTGCAACGCTGTACGTGGTCTACTGTCTTGAATCTAATTCACAGGGACCAGGACGAGCACGCCAGCTCAGCGATACTAATGCATAAAGCTATCACGAATATAAACAAACTTTGTCAAAAATATGAATTCGCTCACCAAATACTCATGAAACAAGGCAGATATGGCAAACACGACGATTCCGGCGTTAAATTTGCTGAATCCTTTTGCAGTGATAGGTTTGTACACATGTCTTACGGCCCACATGTGTACTGGCATGTTCCAGGTGCTCCAGAATACGGATATGTTGTTGGCATTCCACCAGTCAGCGTAGAACTTGCGGTCTGCGAACTGCAGCAGCTCAGCCATCAGGTTAAGGAACGAGTGGAATGTTAGATAGAAGAAACAGAGCCATATGAGATGGTTTGGCACCTGAAATATAAAGGTAATCTTTAGTTATCGCTGACAGTCTGTTGAGGTGGCCAGAAATTGGGACAATCATCATCTGCCTAGCCTTTTCTATCTTGGGGTCGGGTTCCAGTCTAACCGGATGCAGCTGAGTACCAGTATTTTACATGAAGCGACTGCCTATCTGACCTCCACAATACAGTAACTCGGTAATATGATACCTCTTGGTAAGACTAGATGTAATACTTTTGGCTTCTGACAGCCGGGATCAACGGCTTAACGTGCTTTCCGAGGCACGAAGGAAACTAGGTATGTAATTATTTTCACCCATCTACGGAGCAACCTCGGCAAGCATGGCTTAACCTTTTAAACGCCAAAGCATAATCGCACGCGTGTGCCCTCCAAGCCAAGCCACAAATTCCTCGACAATACTTTACAAATGAAAAAAAGGGATAAAGGGTTTTCAAAAGTATTGTTAACATATTTCTTTATAAGATATTTAAGATATAGGTATAGATCACATTTTAATATTTAAATAAACACACATAAAAGTAATGATTTAAATTGCTTTGCTCGTGTTATATTACACCACATTTTATGTCACATATATTTGTGTCGTTGGCGTGCACGCGGTTGCTTGTGACGTATATGTGACAATGGCGTTCAGAAGGTTAACCTTAATGATCTAAATTGTGACAAAACAGAAGTTTCTTTTTTAAACAGGATTAAATGCCATGTAAACTGAAAACCAACTCTTAGGGACCCTCTAGGGCGTCCTAAGCATAATCCTGACACTTGACCCTGTGCTTCCTGTATTACAGTAATTGCGTTTTTGTACCTACTTTTTTGTAACTAGCTTTAATGAACGTGCATATGAACCGAACGAGCTCGTGACCATCACGAGCCATATGAATGTAAGCCATCAACAAGTCTAGTGCTCACAATGCATGTAGTAGATGTATTTATTTACTAAACAGCGCCAAAAGATAAAATCCTAACTAATATCCGTCATTAGGTTCTTTTGTCGACTTGCCAGATCGTTTATCAGCAAATCTCGTGCAGTCTGTGAGATCATACGTAGGCGGATACCAAGTTTCGGACTGGTCTATGTATATCCAGAAGCGAACAGTTGCCAGATCGGGTGCGTACGTAACCCTGCTCTTGAATCGGGAGTTCGAGACAGCATAATAGGTAGAAGCGCCAGTGACTGCCCGGGCCATAGACCAGTACTGCCTAGTGACGGATCTTTTACGAGTGTTGAAGAACTAGAGGGGTTGCTGATCACAGACAATTAGTAGACTCAATTCCTCAAAATTCCTTAATCGTTTTTAAGGTTACCGTGTGGGATAATTATTGATTAAATTAAGTAGAACTCACAGCTAACTTAAGCAATCTTTCTGTGATCCTTATGGGGTCCATCTTGGTGAAAGTCTCCACAGAATTGGTGATGGTTGGTATCATCCATTGTTGGAATAACGCGAGGGCGAGGTTTATACCGAAGAACAACTCCAACACACGTTTGATTACAAACCTCTTGCGGATTCTGAAATGCATACCATATAAAATAAAAAAGTTTGCAAAAGTTTAATTTTACGTTACGTTGGTAAAAGATGATTATCTTTACTGTTCGAAGTTTCGAACTTTCCATAATAACTACCTGCTTACGAACAATATATAAAATATTTAGTGAAAGATAGTAAATTATCGTCCATTAACCTCAAAAATGTGGAAATGCCCGTCGTCTTGGCCTATTCCATTTTATTCATTACGAAATCCCTCGAACTAAGGCAAATCGGCCTATTCTTTACCGGAGATCATGACTTTGACTTTGAAGATTTGAAGTTCAACGATCAGTCAAATTTTGACGTAAGTACGCATAACAAAAGGCACACGTGACTCGTATGATATCGAGACTAAAGACTGATATTAGGCGAGATACCACGATTACAGTACACGTGAACTCGTTCACGTTTTTCTTGAGAAAACGTGAGTTTGTTGCCTTTCTTTCGCACCTGCTCTTAGATAGTTTATGTACGGTCAGGAACGAAAGTTGATTGACACTGTTATTTTTATGTAACAACACAGAACAGAATCGTGAGATAATTATGTATGAGCATTTCATATATGTAGAGCCAAGAGCACGACAGTCCGCCCTTGTTGCTAGGATGTAAAGGCAATCTCATAAAAGCCTCCAATTAAATCATCATCATCATCAGCCTATAATGTTCCCACTGCTGGGACACAGGCCTCCTCTCTATGAACGGGAGTGGGCTTTCCACCACGCGGGCCCAGTGCGGGTTGGTAGATGTCACAAGTCTTCGAATTTTTAGTTGTAGGACATGCCGGTTTCCACACGATGTTTTCCTCCACCGTATTTGAGGGCAGCGGTGGGAAGTAAATTACACAAACTAATGCGCCTGCCTGGGTTCGAACCCACGGCTTACTGCTCGTAACTCGGGGCTGCCACCACTGGGCTACCGCCGCTCTACAATTAAATATAATAATAAAATAAATATTTGATTTTTTAATTTAATTTTAGGTAGAACCTTTCCGGTTTTTTCTAATACTATGTATGCTTAAAGCAGTAATGGAAAAAAATGCCGGCAGTCATACGGACTGACGACAGTCAAGTGAAAACTAAAACAATGGAATTACTGTGTTCTTTTTTGAATTTTTAAATCAATTATAGTCTGAATTAAGTATTTAAAAATAATTTGTAAATTGAAATCTGGCTTTCACATCTAAAGGCAATCCGAGCAATAATTATATACTTAATTTGTATACCTACTTTTAAATAATCAAACATATGATGGGCTCTACAAGCTCAATACAAAATATCAGGCCGCTATACTACGCGTCGCTAGTCTGGCGCAATACGTCACGAGCATGTCGATGTCATCGGTAACGCGTACCTAAAGATTTTTCCGCTACCAAATCATTCAACGCGGCATAAGAAGTTTTCACTTCAAAAAAATTGTGTGAACCTGTGAACTACCTTTCGTTGCCGATTGTACTGAACAAAGCATGCTTATTTACAAAAAAAATAAATGTAACTAAAATTGACACACAAAATAAAACAGATGCAATAAAAACTAACCGTGCAGTGCGGGGATAATTCAACTCATAACAAAGGGTAGGGGCCAACATAAAGTAGGACAAGTCTTTGAGATTCAGATTGTCGGGATACTTGGTCAGCCTCGCTGCAGCCGGAGTATCATTTATTAGGTCTTCTTTACTCTCTGTAGGAAAAGGATCCTTAGTAATTGGTTTGTTGGGCGAATGTCACCAATGAGACTAAACGCGGTTTACATTTGCTGATCGTTCGCAAGAGCTGTCAGTGACAATATTTTACAACAAAGGTAACAGCGGTTTAAATGTCCTGATTAACTTCAGTTTCATTGGTGAAATTCGCCCTTCGTATCTATCTACATTTATTTATAATGCGATTAGAACAAGCCTTTCACGCAACATTTAGATTAGCAGATAAACAAATAAAGATAAAAAAGGATGCGATACACATAAGCGGCGAAAAGTTTTACAGCAAATCAATAACGTTGCGTAACGCTACGATAATTACGAAAAATAGAATGCAACACAACAAGAATAAGTAAGTATAAAAACTCTTTACAGATATTTATCTAATCAGGCGAGGCAACCTCAAATATAAAACTTTAAAATACTGTTTTTCTAATAATACTGCAACCAAAGCATTTCTAAAGTAGGCATACCCTAACCAAAAAGCTCATAGAAATAGGTTTTCAACAAACATTTACAGTAAAAAACACTCTATAAGCAAGGAAACAAACAAGATGTAGGAAAGGCACGCATTAACTTTGTATTAAACTTACGCTCATGTTCGGCCGAAATTAGTTTATCTGTAATAATTTAACAGTAAGTAACCTTTAAACTCTATATTCCTTCAAATATCATTGATTTATTGTTTCTATTGGGTCAAATATAAGGCCGCATGACTGTTACTGGTCATTTATCAAAGTAGTTATTTCTGAATTTTGAAGAAATGGCGTGAGCTTAGTAAATAATAGACTACCGGGATCCCGAGAAACCGGAACAGGTGTTTTAAATCTCGGACGGAATCAATGCCAGTAAACCTGACTCCAATAAGCAGACGCGCTCAACGATGACCTTTAATGATGCACCTCATGACGAGTGTCTGATTGGGAAATGTTTTTGGGTTTTCCCACCAGGAATTGCTCAGTAGCAGCCAAGAGTCTTGATCTATTACACTAGCGAAATGTCTGCAGGAATTATGTTAAAGACCGGTGTCACAAAATGCATTATTCTATGAATATCGACCTCAGAAGTAGGTAAGTTGGTCCACGCATCTTAACATTAACACAATGGTGCACGCACCGCTGCCTATTGCGGTCGTAAACGCAAGCAAGCATTTATCTATGACATAGATAACATAGATTCGGAATAAGTGGTGTAATATCGGCATTATACTCTTTCTGACTTATCATCAAAATGAATGTAACACTTACTCCAATTAGGTGCTGATAAGCTCTGTCTCCGGAGTTTATTATCCAGAAATTTCTTCTTCAAACCAAGACGACACCAATGATTAGTTTGTACATAACTCCAAAGTTTTAAGAAAATAATTAAATAGAGCATACAAACTGTTGTTATACCAACTGCAAAAAAAGGATTACATAGCAAACTTGGCGGGTGTTTTCTGTACAAGGTTAAATTAAATTATGCAGTGAAACTTTACACAGTTGATTAGTATCGATAACTCTCCAACTCTTAAAACTACCTACACCACCTACCAGTACCTACATCATTCTAACCCGCCCCCCCCCCTCCCACCTCTACATAGAAATTTTTCATCGGTAATTAAAAAAAACCGGCCAAGTGCGAGTCAGACTCGCGCACGAAGGGTTCCGTACCATTACTTATAAAAACGAAAAAAAAAAACTATTTTGTATTGGAGCCCCCCTTAAATATTTTTTTTTCTTTTTTTATTATTTGTTGTTATAGCGTCAACAGAAATACATAACCTGTAGAAATTTCAACTCGCTAACTATCACGGTTCATGAGATACAGCCTGGTGACAGACGGACGGACGGACGGACAGCGAAGTCTCAGTAATAGGGTCCCGTTTGACCCTTTGGGCACGGAACCCTAAAAACAGATGTTTCCTACAAAAACGCAATACCTACATGGTCACAACTCACAAGGTATGGAAGATATGAGTTTTTTTTTAATTACCGATAAAAAAAAATCTATGTAGAGGGTTCAGAATGATGTACTAAGTATGAGGTAAGCGTTTTCGCCTCGGTGTCCCTTAGACCCCGTTTATTATGAGTTATAAAAGCCTTGGTTTATGCTTTATCATCATTAGATCGATATTCATCAAGAAGTAAAGTTTCAAAGATGCTGAGAAGGTATTCATAATTACCGAAACTAAAATCGTTGCCCTTTACATATAGAACTGCAATAGGCAATAAGACCATAAACAACATGTTAGAGAGCTGTAATATGACGCCGAGCTTCTCTGGTATTAAATTCTAGAACAAAAAAAAAGTATTTTTATCACCATTGAAAGCTTATCTCAGGACATCAGTAACCGGGCATTAAGAGCGTTTACGAATTTCATACAAACTTTCAAGTCCTTGGTTTTGGAAATTACCGAACCGATTTTAATAAAACTTCATACGCATATGCAGGTTACATAGGTCTATAATGTTAGCATAGAACATTTTCGAAAAGCCTTTATGGAAATGTCTGTTTCTATAGACAATTTATAATCGGTCTAATATAGCTGTAACACAATTTTTCGAAAGTTGTATGAAGTGCCGTAAGTCGTGAACGCTCTTAAAGATTAAGTTTATTCAACTTACAACAGCTATGCCCTTTTCTAGCAGTAGGCCGACAACAATTGGCACAATGCTGACTGAAAAACAAACATATATGTATTTAAGTAAAACATTTTTTAAGGCTAAGGATAAAAGGGTCAGGGTAGCCCGTAAAAAGTATTTAGGTACGTTTGTTTGGGAAATCCCAAGTCAGTATTAGTTTAATGTTGGTGAAAATATGATTCGCGACTGTAACAAATATTTACGTACAGAATTATTATCATTAAAATCATCTTACTGTACAACTTAACTTTTACCTAAAATGGCTTTAATTCAGGTAATTAAAAAAACATTTTGCCCAATACTGCCATTTGCCATTTCTCTGTGGATACGGAAAAGATAGCAGTATCGTCACAACGTCGATGTTTTCCCCATTGTCTTTTTAACCGCCGACAAAAAAGAGGAGTGTTATAAGTCTGACGTGTGTACCTGTGGATCTGTGTGTCTGTCTGTGGGATCCTACCTCTTAAACCGATGAACCGATTTTGATAATAATTGATTATTAATTGGTTTCATTTGAAAGGTGTTTTAATCGAGAGTGTTCTTAGCTATGTTTCGGGAAAATCTGCTCAGCCGTTTGAAGATCATCACCTCTTTTCTAGTTGATGAAGGGATAGAAACAACTTCCACAGGTGTGGTCGATTCGAAATTTGATATCTTGTCACTTGTCACCATGGGCATCGCCAGGGGGGGAGAGTCTGCACTCCCCAACCTCCTATTAGAACGGGATTTTTTTTAAATTGTTATCATTCTTTCTTTGTTCTCGTTAATTAGCGAGAAGAGGCGCAACACTGAGAAAAATGGAAGCAATGGGGAGAGGCCTATGCCCAGGAGTGGGACAGTCAAGGCTAGTAGTTTAAAAAGTATAAAACAAAAATTAAATAAAAAAAATTAAAACCCACGCCACAACAACCCTCTAGAAAACAAAAAATAAATGAATCAAGTGTCGTAGCGTCAAGGGACCGTTAAGTAGAACGCTTAGCACAAGCTCAAAGGAGATGTTCCAGAAATGTATGGAGCCTGGGCTAGCACTATGTACACTATATGTTAATATTGCTAAATAATACAGTAACCGTTTTTTATTATCAATTTTCTTTAATTTCACTTTGTTTTAATGTACATTCAAATTAACATGGTCAAAGAGAGCAACACAACATAAAAATTAAACATGGTGGATCAGATCAGCACGTGATCACCAGGCGAAAATTGTCATTTTGACAATGACATTTGATTGACGTGTATTACAATACACGTCAATCAAATGTAATTGTCATAACTGCTTTAGTAAACAAAACCACTGGAATTCCGAAAATCTCGGGTTTTGGTTTGTTTTGTTGGGTTTGGTTGAACAAAATAACAAGTTCAATGCAAAGAAAGACTCAAAGACGGCACTTCTTAAAACTGTCAAAGTCGTCAAACGTCAAACAACTGTCATGGCTGCCCTAAAAATAGGGTTATCGTAGTAAAAAACTTTTCAAATGCTAATTATTGTACGACTATACCCTTCTTCAAATTATTTTTTTAGTATTTTTATGATATTCCTCTATTTTTTTCCTATTTATCTATGTAGTGTACATAGTGGTAGCCCAAAATCAAACATTTCCAAAAACAAACTAAAATATTCAGATTAAACAAAACTATTTAACTCCCGAAAAACTATATTAATTATCCTAGCACGTCTTTGTAAAAGACGTTTGCGGTGTTTCCTTTTGAGGCTAAAATTACTACGTTACTCGCAGAACTCACTCCGGAGCATGCAACATAAAACTACCCATGTACGAAATAGTTCTCACTTAAATCAATGCAAGCCATAGCCTAGGGGAGGATATTGAGACATTGTATATTTTAAATTTCTTTATTCGCTCCTAGAAAATGAGGTCTAAATCAAAATCCAAGATGGCGCCGAAGAAAACTTTCGGTTTCTCCTTCACGGGTGTCGGTTTCGTGGATTTTGGGGTCGCTCTTGAATTTTTTATTTTGACCTCATTGTCGCATAACGACAATGAGGTCAAAATAAAAAAATCCAGAAGGTGTCGAGAAAAATTCGCGTGCTAAAATACGTATTTATTTATTCCTAACCAGAAACTTGTAAATAAAATTACATGTTTCCCAATTTAAAAATGACCGATTACCATACAAACTTTTTCATTTTGAAAAATCCTTCCATATTCCTTGTCTACATTACAAAGGGAACCTCTGTGCAAAATTTCAGGTTTCTAGTTCCAAGGGTTTGGGCTGGGCGTTGATGAGTCAGTCAGTCAGTCAATCAGTCAGGACTTTTCTGTTTATTTATATAGATAGATATCTGTGTGTGTTGTGTGTGATGTTAATTTACATTTGTATTTATTGTGTTGTATATTTATAGTATTTTACACATCCTTGTAGTATATCTTAGTAATTATTTTCAGATATTCACCCAATGTTTGTTTGTGCTTGACTGGTAGAAAATGCCTAATTAAGTCCATCTCTGTACTTTGTGCTTGAAGTGTTAAATAATTGCAATCAAAGTATTGCATTTGAAGTTTGGGCTACCCTAGCGATTTGGCCTTAAGTATACATGTGTAGAACAGCTATTGAACACCAAATACTCACAAATTATCAAAATAACTGATGGATATTGACTTTTATCTCCTTCGTTGTACCCTGTTAACACAATGATCCATTCAAAGGGGTTAACACGGAATCCATACCTGTAAATAAAAGTTTATCGGAGTAATAACAGTGCTATATTTTTATTCCTTTAGGCACCTAACCTAGAGGAATAAAAATATTCAGAATTACCATGGCAATATTAGACAGCCAGTTAAGATCACCTTCAGAGACCTTTTTTTTTACTGATGGGAAATTATCAAACAATCCGTCCTGAGTGTCGGACTTGTACTGATTAAAACCCATGCATGTTCCTTCTTAGCCCTTTGTGTTCCAGGCCACGGTATCTCTTTCGAACAGTACTGCATCCCCAGCAGGCATTGGCCTGCTCGGCCCTCCTGATTTGCTGACCCTCCCTCCCTCCCTCTCACATTCTACCACCTCCTTCGCTAGCATGACTGCTTCACAGAAAGAGGTAACGGCTTCCCGTTCCCTCCAGACCATTGATGGAACCAGGGCCGGAACCTTCAGTGACCCTCAACTACATTTATGGATGGCATGTTTCATACCGTACAGTAAACACAAAGATGGTTTGGCAGTGGTCACTGTGGTCATTGGTGTAAATACCAGTTTGTGCCTTACTAATAAAACCTATACTAACTACTTACTTGCATGCCTACAAAAAAAAAAACATTTTATATGAGTATCTATTTTCCTTCCTCTGCAGTGTTTGAATTTAAAATTAACAGACCTTGATGGCCTTGATGTTAAAGTCTATGACAAATAAGAAATGAAAATGTATACTCGTTTTTCCTTGTTTCATCAGAGACCTTAGTGCTAGCATTGTCCAAAGTAGAATAATCAGCATTGGACATTGGTCAATGCTAATTCAAACACATTAGATACAAAGTCCATTTCTTTTACATATTTACATAAGATTAAACACATTATGCTATATAACAAGAATCATTATTATACTTTGGTATCTAGTAAGCAAGTTAATAAATAACAAAAAGAATCATAAATTAAATCATGTTGCAATACATACCTGGTTCATCATTCTGAACAATAGAAGAAAAATCAAAAATTAAAAAATTGGCTCCAATGAAAATATAATTAAACATTATCAAATTCCATTTACATATTAAAAAGTACTCACTTTAAGAAATTCTCCAGACCTAAACGAACGCCACCAATAGACAGCATCAAGAAACCCCAATTCACCAGTCCTGTAAAGTTGTTAAACTCCGAACTCCATGAGAACAGAGAATCTCTAGGTGTGTGAACACTGGAACAAGATTTTATAAAATCTCTATAGGGATACAAGGTCAAATGGCTATTTTAGGGGCATGTTGAACAAATATTAAAATTATTTAAAAATAAAAACGAGATGCTCTTAGACGATTCAGAAAATTTGCAGATCATGTAAGTAATAGTCAACTATTACACTTAGATGGACCTTAGTTAAATCTTTCATAGAGGTTCACAATGATGAATAGGTCACTTACGGTTTATCCAACTGCAATTTTCTAACTTTCTTCTCCTGTTCCGTTATTTCTTCAGCTTTAGAAACACTCTGAGCTCGCCTGTAGCGAAGCTCTTTTTCTTCAGATTCTGTAGTCATTTTCCTTAATTGAAGTTCTGCAATCTGTGTATTGACAAAGCCCAAATAAACTAATCTTTCAATGAGATTGTGGGTAGTTACTAAAAAGTCCATGCAAATCAAAAACTTACACTTGAATTAGAAACATAGATTTAAGTCTGTATCTAAAATAATGTATGTAAAATATTAACATCCCTTAGCAGTAGGAGTACAGGTATTATTACTTACAATGATTATGGTATAGATTTTGTATAAACGGTATATTAAAGGTTTATTTTATCAGAGTAGCGGTATTTATGCCATCATTTTAAACAATAACAATAGTAAATAATTACCTGAAGATTACCGAGTCAACACTCCAGCACCAGCATAATCGGATTCAACTTAAAGTTAAACAGTTATTTACCTTTAATTGTTAAAAATCAATCCGAAACTCGCTAAATTATATACTTTCGAAATCAAATTGAATTGCTGTATCTTGTATCAGGTATCTGTCAAACTCATGAGCTGTCAACAACAAAATGTCAACCGGTCAACCTTCAAATGAACTTACTTAAAGTCGGGTCTACACTACATGTTCTGTTCCCTCATGATACCAAAAACTCATGATTCTTTGGTCAGTTGAAACAGTTTCAATGTACCAAATTATTTATGAACCTTATTTCATTCATTAACACCCGTAGGTATATCTTATTTTGCAGTTCTCCCTAAGTCCCTCATTCTGTTCTTTCCTTAAAATACTCATCCTCCTTCCTCATTACGTCATCCTTCATTCCAAAACTTGCCATACTTGAAAACTAGCATGTTTTAGTAGATTTTTAAATACCGCGGAGTACTGCTGATGTACTACATCGATAATACCAGACCTACTTAGATAATAGTTGAGATCTCCAGTTAGAACTACTTGTGATTTTAGTTTTATATGAGCCTGAGTTCTAACAAACTCTTTAATAGATGCCAAAGGGCATAGGATTATCCAAGAATAAAAGGGTATCCAAGATAGTTCCAAACGAAAACAAATATGTTTTGGAGTGATGACTTCTTAAGGGAGGGTAAACAGCTTCGTAACGTAACGCGTTACGGTGCCATCCAGTCTGGCTTCCCTTTCTCACGCATACGGCAGCAGTAGGCAGGCTCTTTCAATAAATAGTTCAACATAGATTAGTTAAAATCATCACTTCTGCCGAGCGTCCCGAAACGCACACGGTTTTTGTTGATCCACCCTCTATATTACAGAAGGATTATCATCCATCACTGATCTAGTAATTATAACTTTCTGGTTAAGTTTTTGTTGTTTTGTTCGTTTACGTACCTAATCCAAAATTCAGAAATATTTTGACCTTTTGGCTATTATATGAATGGATGTCTGACTGAATTCCTGATTTAACCATAACAATTTTCGGCTAGTGGCTGGCTGTAGATAGTTACGTACATGTACACCTACCATACTATGGTTCATACCAAGACCCAAGATAAATCCATTTTTAGCAGGTCCTACCTTCATTTTGTTAAGTATTTGCCAAGTTACAACCATGGCAGGCAAAACTAAGGCGTGGCGGTGGGATGTAGTAGTTTAGGGACTTTTGGGACCCATTTACATTTTTAACCACTGGGGCGGAACACAAAAAGAGTGCTTTATTTTTATTTAGAAGAAATACCTAGTACCTATACAAATCGAAAATTATTTTATTTCAGGTTACAGTAGTTTTTTTACCTTATTTTTGCATTTAGTAGAATCGCTGATAGGAAAATGGTCACTTAGAACCTCCAGTGAGAGGATAAAGGTCGCCTGTCTGAATTGACTAAATAATATGTAACGGAAGTTCAAGGGTAAAACCAGACTCCTAATGAGATAATTTCTCTATATAATTGATTTATTAGATATTTATAAAATAAAATGAAAATTTGGACATCAGAACACACTTTCAAGTAAGTAGTGACGATTGATATTATGACGCAACCTTGAATTTCCATTCTCGCTATAGTATCGGTCAATTAATTAATCATTGTCTTGTCTTTGTTCGTCAATTACAGCCATCCGTGGGAGACGGTTGCTCAAGCAGCATGGCGAAAATATCCCAATCCTATGAACCCAGCAGTTATTGGAACAGATGTGGTCGAAAGGAAGGTAGTCGATGGAGTTCTAATCACACACAGACTTGTCAGTTCAAAGTGGTTTTTTCCGAAATGGGCGCAAGCAGTAAGTTTCGTATTTTCATTACTTAAAATTTATATTTCTCAGGCAATTTTTTCTAATTTTGTCAAGAGAGTTATGAACCTTACCTTCAAACCGTAAATATTTATTTACAGCTTATTGGCACAGCGAAAATTTGCTATGCAAGAGAAAAGTCAGAGGTAGACCCAAATGAAAGAGAGATGACTTTGAAAACCTCGAACCTGACATATTGCCATTACATAGCTGTTGATGAGACTGTTCGGTATACACCACATCCCTCAGACAATTCTAAAACTCTGCTGACACAAGAAGCCGTAGTCACAGTACAAGTAAGTAGAATTATTATAATTATGCTTGCTGTGTTGGTGGTTTTGTAATTTTTAAACCCAATTTATATTATGCAGCAAACATACCTTTTACTTCTTTATCTGTGGTTTTAAGGAACATATAAATCACAGTAGGCTGTTGGGAGTCCCATCCTATACAAAATCAAATAACAACAATAGAAAATTGTGCTAACCCACTACTGCTGATGTTGGGGTTGGACATAGGCCGCTCTGTTTTGGTCAATCTCCACATTCCTTTGGTTGAATTATTAATTAAATACGGTAATCACTAACATTTAATAATTCTTTCAGGGCGTACCACTCAGTAGTTACATGGAGGATTTATTAGCTAACAAAATATCCCTGAATGCTGGTAAAGGTCGTCAAGCAATTGAATGGGTCATTGGGAAAATAGACTCAGAAATAAAAGAACTTGCAAGCACTGCATGTAAAAGTACAGATGAGCTATTATCACAAACAAAGAAATCTCTTGATGACATAACTTCCACAGCACGGAGATCAATGGATGATATATCAACAAAGGCTAAAAGGTCACTAGATGATATAGAAAAATTCACAAAAGCCAATGCTAGTCAAAGAAGCTGAAAAGAGGATTGATTGACTAGTTGTGCCACACAACTCAAAACCTGCACTAAATGTCTAAATATAACTTATGTATTAGTTAATTTATGTATTGATGTAATATTGTAATTATTTATTTTCTAATAGTCTTAATAGCAAACTTATTAGCAAAGATTTGCTCGATAGTGTGCTTACTAAAGTGAATTCAGATAAAGGCACAGTTATCTAAAGTCAGTTTTGCTTTTATAAAGAAACTGATTATGTTATCTGCTGTGTTGAGGATTGATAACGTAGCACATGAATTTTGCTAAAACTTTCTTTATATAAATGATGTAGTACCTGCATTGAGTATTTGATTTCTGAAAAGAAAATCTTGTTTTTTGAAAGGAATAAATTACCTAATATGACAAATTTATCATTACATCTCAAAGTATGTGTGGATGTGTAGTTTAATTTCATAATTAATGTGTTGAGGGTAAATGTAGATAAAAGTGTAATGATTTTAAGTATTGTAGATTAACAAGAATGTATAAATGTAGCTTTATTTGATGTATTATGTGGGTGCAAAATTCTTATTGATGTTTTTACATATTGGTATTGTGTGAAAGATTCTTAGAGTAAATATGGAAACACTTTGTGATAAAAGGTAATTTATGCAAAAGTCAAATCAAATATGCCAAGGTTATTTTACTTTCGTTTTCGAATCAATGCCAAGAATTACCAGTGCAGTGAAGACTGATACACTTTATAAGTTTACTAGCCAACCGCCCTGGCTTCGTTCGAAGTATTGAATATCAATGTACCGACCTTAGTGATAAATAAAGTATTCTCGAAAAATGATTCTGATTGGTGGTTAAAATCACACCAAAACACATTTTTCCGAATGCACAGACTATCGCAGCCGGGCGCTTCATGTTATGCTCTTACAGACTTTGATGTAACTAGACATGGTGTAATGCAAAACTCAGCTATGAACAACCATTCCCTATCAGCTGTCATTATATTAATGGCAAAAGCATTCCAAGTTAATGTCGTTTTTTACTTGATACTTACACTGGTGACCAAAAGGAATAAAAGCTGAATTATTGTGTTTTAAAACATTCTTCCTCAAACCCTTTACCTTACCTTTATACTTCCATCTTGCATTGCGAAGACGTGCTCAATTCCAAGGGATTTGAACTAGTTTTTCTAAATGTAAAAGAGATTTTAGCTAGATATAAGTAATCAAAACATCACATAGTTACCTTTTGTATTTCAAAACATGACTCCAGGAACTCTTGGTAAATATTTAGAACTCATTTTTCAGCATTCAGTGTATTTTGAATTTCATATAATTTGCAATAAATTTTTGATTGAAGTATCAGCAATTTTATTCTTATTTATTGTCTTGATGATCTTGAAATAGATGCAATTCTCAAACAAGACTTGCAAACTTTATGCTGCACTGCTGACTAGATTGATATCTACGATGAACTCCCAAAAAGGCACGGCACTCGGATTGGATCTGATTACCCTGAAAATTCTCGAAAAGAGACGACTAAGGAACTTGCCAGAGAATGGGCAGCAGCGTTCTCTGTGCTTTTGTAACAACCGTACTGCGATCGCCAACCCGCCTGCCAAGCGTAGCGATTATGGCAAAACCCTCCAAAATGTCAATGTGGCGACACTTGGGGGAGGCCTATGTCCAGCAGTGGACGTCTTTTGGGCTGAAATGATGATGACCCCGAAAATGCGGTGTACCTATTCCCGTTGTCCCCACAAGTGGGCCTACTAAACTAGGAATGTCATACAACCAAATCTACATATATTTCGATTATCATGCAGAGCTGCCATGAAAGGGAGTGCTTCCTTACTATCTTAATTAATGCCTCGATCAGATCCGCTTATGTCCCTGTTCTTGCTCTTAAATCGTAATTATTCAAAAGCCGGTAAATGAAGGTTCGTCTTTACTACATCCTCAAGACTAATAGGGCGGCCTATTAGTCTTATTCCGGTATTATCGATGTTATGGAAAAGGGTCGTCCTGAATAGGCTGTTTCATCTACAAGAAAACCAAGTTGTACCTGATCACCAGTTCGGATTTCACTAGCAACACTCCACCGTAGAACAGGTATACCGAGTCTACCGCAACATAAGGCAATGTCTATAATGTCAGGAAACGAAAGAATTTTTCTGCAGCCTTCCTCGACGTCCTTTGATCGAGCTTGGCATATAGGACTATTATGCAAGATAAAGCAGCTCCTGCCCCATTAATATATTACTTGCTAATTAAATCATACCTTAGTGATAGGCAATTTCAAGTAAAGGTACGAGACGCAAAGATCCTTTCTTGTCAGGTGTCTTGCAGGGTTCCGTCCTGGGCCCAGTTTTGTATAATACCTATCTTTACCAGTGACCTCCCACAATGCCCTGACGTATTTGTAGCCACTTTCGGTAATGATGCCGCAGTCCTGGCCTGTAATCAGGATACCAACATAGCACAAGCAGCATTATTGATCCATCATAAAACAAATTTAATATGGACGTATGGGATCCAATTTTGGTCATCCATAAGCAAATCAAACATCATGTGCATTCATGAAGTCAAAACAGTATACTGAGGGTGCATCGGCGCCCTGGTTCGCACGCAACTCAGAATCCATGAGCACCCTGGAAATACCGGCGATCGATAAATTTAGATTCTAGAACCCCCTTTCACATTCACTACTGATCCCAGACCTTACTAAGAGACTCAAGAAAGCCGATATTGTGTTGCCTGAATAAGTAGAATTTGGACACTGGTCCTGATTCTTCAAAAATTACATTCCTCTCTCCAGATATCTGATCATTGTCAGGGATCACTGATAGAAAGGAAAAAAAGATTGACCTTCCCGTTTTGTTAAGGTCTGATGGCTGGTTGGGTGTTCCACTATTTGTGGCCTAACAAAACTTGTCAGTTGCGATGTAACATGATACTGGCGTCTGACCTCTCCCTTCACCTTCAGGGGAATATAGTTGGAATAGCGTGATGTTTCGTTTTACAATAATAAACATGAATATAGTATTAATACTTTTTTATTATGATAATTGATAAAATAATCATAATTTTCTCAGCTCTTATAACTGTACTTATTGACTCTAAAATGGATTTTAATGGCGCAAGATATTTCTTGATATCCATACAACATATTTCAATTTAATCTTAGTAAAAAAAGTAGCTTAGGGAGTCATTAGAGCCTGCAATAAGCCGCCCAACCAAATGCTGATCAGTAGAGCCAAGCCAAGGTAGGTATAATCTCACATATTAATATTAGTTGAATTTGCCCATTTACGTATTATGATGCCAATGGGAGTCGATATCTGCCTAGCCTTATCCCAGCTATGTTGGGATTGGCTTTGACTCTAACCAGAAACAGCTGAAAAACCAGTATTTCACATGGAGCAAGCTGCCTATCTGACCTCCACAACTCAGTTGGACTGGAAAAACAAGTTGCCACATTTTTCGGCCACAACTACCTGTTACTCCTTATAAAGATCTTTCTGATGCACAGACAAAACTTAGGATGTAATGGATGGTCACCCATCTACAGACCAACCTTGGCAGGCGCTGCTTAGCCTTGATGATTGACCCATGCAGCTGTTATTTAGCCATAAGCTCCTCCCACGATACTGAAGGGCAACATTGAACAGTTAAAATACTATTATGTACTTTTATCCTAGCCACTCTAACGCGCTCAAAATGTGTCACATGACGCGCTCAAATGCTCCCGCTCCCGGAAACTTGCCATTCTGATACCTGACAAAGGGGTAATCAATAATCATGTAGTTATTCTATATAGGTATTTCAACTACTTTTTAACAGTACAAAAAATGTATGAACATCTTATTACAATATTGTAACCTTACACTTTACACTATATCTGATTAAAATAAAGGAAGTTGTTAACTACCAAGTACCAGTATACAATCAGTTTTACATGATTAAATAAACACATTCTTTAACTACAAGATATCTTGAATAAAAATACTAGTCTAATGAGAATAGAGCAGGGTAATATCTTAAATATAATATTAAAAAGTCTTTCAAGTAACACATGAAGTGCATCTAAGTTAATATCAAGTGCTTGTGCCCGAAGATGTCATGCTGCCATTCTGGGCATTTGCTCCTGCTACTGATCTTGTAGCAGACAGGTGAGATGCTTTCAGACGGTCCAGTTCATTGACCCAGGATCGGACATGCTCTAATCTGTGCCATGCCATCTGCAACACTTTCTGTGATGCATAACCAGATCCTTCATGAGGCTGGCCAGTGGATACTTGAGTCAGATAGTTAATCTGATCACTGAGTTTTGATTCCACTTGACTTAATGTTCTCAGGAATTGTGATGTGTTTGTTTCTGCTTGTTTCTGTCCAGACTTTTCTTTACTTAATTCCAGAAGTGCTTGAGCTGAAATAAAATATTTGCAGATTACATTATTAAAATTTATGGATCTTAAGTCACTCACATTTCAAAACAAGATAATAACCAAAGACTCTTCTTAGTGTAAGACGATGCTGATGGGGTGTAAAGAGAGCTAGTTCTGGAGATTTTACCTGCACATTGAAGACATGTTATAATATCTTTTTCGATATCATCAAGAATTTGTATTCTCTCCATAGGCGCAGTCATTCTCAGTACTGTATGTTTACGAACTCACAGTAATATCAAAATAAATTGATTGGTTTTCTTTTTTCGATACCAATCGCAGGATTTAAGGAAATAAGGACTGCAACTTTGACATTAAGTTAAATAAGATACCACTTGACGTTGACAGGTGAAGGCATGGCTTAGTGTTGTACCACATCAGACATGAGACGAACGTCAAAATCAACTATTCTTTTTCCTCACTAAAGGAAATCTCCATTTTTGAATAGCATTCATCCTAAATGCATTTATGAATGCATGCCAGCGGGAAGCAGTGAATCGCCGAACTGCCACTTCTTTGAGGGAGGCTCTAAGATACAAAGTAATGTAAAAACTCTTATTTGTTTAAAAAACAACTTATGTGACGTGGCGATGGGTCTCGATGATATGCGGATTGAAAATGTGCAATTTAGTGAAGAAAATTACTTGAATGAATATTTTCTTCACTAAATTGCAATAAGCTCTAGAGTTGGCATAACTGGAGTCGCCTCACCCCTCTGCCAAAGTATGTATGTACATACATGTACCTTATGTATGTTGACCATAAAGGTTAAATAATACAAATCGAAGAAGAAGCCATGCTGCGCCAACTTCAGATGAATAAGAATAAGGGCAAGAGTATGATGAGTGTCGTTATTACTGACCTACGCAGTTTCGGTGGTCACTTATCAAATTTAATATTTAATAATTTGTGAAATTGACAAGTATTTAAGTACATGAAAACCAAATAAAATATGAAACTTATCATTCAAACATGGATGAACCCCTCCCGCTCTGGTGTACTTGTACTGACTAAAACCCATCCATGTTTCTTCTGAGGCCTTTGTGTTCCAGGGCCACGGGTTCTCTTTCGAACAGTCCTGCAGCCCTGGCAAGCATCGGCCCTCTCGGACGCCTTCCGATTTGCTGACATCTCCTTGAGGCGCGCGTGGAACACGAACGCGCCGTCGGCACGGCCTATCGTCATAAGACGGACGGACGGTGAGCTAGCCCATTACTCACCGTCCATAGGCCCGAGAGATTACTAATACAATGTGTTGATTTGCATTCTCGTCAAATTCAAGGAGGTAATTATGCTAATGATTCTCGATCCAAATCAACAAAAAAATGGGTTAGGTGTTTTTTTTTTTTTCTTATTTACTGAAATCCGTAAGTGTGAACCAGCCGTATTAAAAGGCGGCCCGTCTGTTACCGCGCTTAAACGCACACAAAGAATCGCTAACAATACATACACAACGCAAACGCAACGAACATACGATAATTTCATAGGTACCTATTCCCTACCACGCACGGCGTGGGTGTGCGGGTACGCCGGTGGGGTCGACGCTCGCGCGCCTATCCACCCCCCGCCCCGCCGTCCCGGAACCAAATAGTGTGCTTAATGTCGCCGACGCGTGCACGCGCGTTGCGAATTCCGCTCCTAGGTACATCGTTGAGACGTAGGTGCAAAGTGCAAGATGACGGACAATTACTCAAACGTCGAGTTGCTAGAGATGGTCCGCATGTATGCCATCAGAGACAGCCTACGTGGAGCAGTACGGTGTTTCCCCTCAATATGGTCGGCATGTACGCGAGTACTTAACCGAAAGGTTTGGTGACCATTGGATGGGTCGCGGAGGACCTGTGGCCTGGCCCGTTCTCCGGACCTGACGTCTCTAGACTTTTATTTGTGGGGAGACGTTAAAAGGTTAGTTTACTCGAAGAAAGTGGCAAGTGTTACAGAATTACGTGAAAAGATAATTAGTGCTTTCGACAATTTAAAAAGGAATGTGATAGTGCTACGTAAGCTGAAGGAAAACCAGCTACGTCGTTATCGACTGTGCCAAGAATGTGGTGGTGGCAACTTTGAACATACCTCCGGGTAACTTAAGTAGGTAATTTATTTATTTGTACATAGACTATCATTTTGTAAATACGTTGTTAGCTTAGTCAATTTTATTAGTGTAAAAAAGTTGATTTCAAATTTTTAACTACGCCAATAATACCTAACAGTCGAAAGTATTTCTACATACCTACTTAGCTAGCACATCTTTCCAATTCCAACAAACGTAAAAAACATTTTTAGATTTAGTAAATCGGTACACCAACTAAGGTAGGTAAGTACTAAGCACCAATAAATTCAATCCACAAATTCAAACAAAATCATTACGAAAACTTTAGGCTGAATTTACCTACGTACAATGTTCAGAGTGTTAGTGTAGATAGCAATAAAGCAAAACTAACATTTTATTAATCATCTGTTAACTACCGAACTTAGGTAAGTACAGGTCAGTGAACTTTTCTTTGGCACACTAGTATTGTTGTCGTTAGTAAGACTTCCGTATTCCAATGATGCTTAAAAATTTGTTTAGTATCAAGCGAAATTTATGACAATAATGTAGGTGATTTTCGAAATAAAATTAGGCAAAATTGCTAGGTACCGGTCGCCGTAGGTCATCGCACGGTCGCAACACTGTTGCATTTCGTAGGTAAGACGTCGACTGTCGACTCTCACGCACACAGAGCAGCTGCATTGTCGCTGTGTGCTTAGTTGGGTGATTCTGTTTTAAGTGTTTTGAATCAAGGGTTTTATTCTGAAATACTGTTAAATTTCAACAATAAAAAAAAGCAACGCTTATTAATTATAGACCGGTACCGAACTATAAATTGATTATTTATGTGTTTTATGACAACGTCCTGAAATTTGACGAGGATGCAAAACAACACATTGTATAATTATCATCATCATCATCATTTCAGCCGAAAGACGTCCACTGCTGGACATAGGCCTCCCCCAAGAAAGGGGGGTTTTGCCATAATCGCCACGCTTGGCAGGCGGGTTGGCGATCGCAGTACGGTTGTTACAAAAGCACAGAGAACGCTGCTGCCCATTCTCTGACAAGTCCCTTAGTCGCCTCTTACGACACCCACGGGAAGATATGGGATGGTGCTATTCTTTACGTCCGACACCATACAGAGCAAATAAATAAAAAAATAAAAAAAAATAAAGCAAATTATATAATTATAATATTATTATAATCGTTTATTTTTATTTATTCAGTTCCTACTGACTAAAATTGACGTTTCATAGATTGCAGCGTTCTGGTATGAGGCAATTTAAATATCCATTTAAATTGACTCATACCAGAAGAACAAATACATATATTCAAGATATTGTATATACATTATACATTGTGTTGAGGCAATGCTTTTTTTCAAAAAAAGAAAAGAAAATGTACTACAAAAAAAAATATCTACTAATCTGTACTCCTTCTAACAGGTACTTATTTGTAAGCTTGCATTGTTTTATCAAAATACAAAGACGTAAAACAGCTATATTGATATGCGCATGCCTCACTCGCGTGCCCGCAACCTTCTACCTATCACGGTAAAACGCTGCAATCTAGCTAGATTACAGTGTTTACCCAAATCATTTGTCCGAATTTCGGGTTACAGTGAAGTGTAATATTGAGTTATTTTGTTAATGGAAACCGTTATTGAACTGTAGATTGAACCCGTACTAAGCTAACATCATTTTAAGTTGTATTCCCACAAAATGATGTAACCCAGGTTGCAGCGTTTTGTCTTGACAGGATCGCGTAGTGAGTTGTACGTGTTTCGCAAAAAAATACAGAAAAATTTGTTTAGCAATTAGTTAAATGCAATTTCTAGAGCATTTGCCTCCATGTTATTCAGCAAAACAAACAGCAAACCAACTTTTAAACCTTTAGTCGATTTTTCTGTTATCCGACAACATTCACTTTATAATCTGTGGAGAAACCTCCACAGGTTATAAAGTGAATTTTATAATCTATAGAAACGAGTATTACCTATTGATAAACTCCCTACCTTAATTACGGGAAAAAAATATCGTTTCAAATGGTATATTTATATAGATTTAAAAACCAGGCTTAGCAAGTAAAATAATTTAAAACAATTGTGTTTTAAATTATTTTACTTTATTACCACCAACTGTCTAGTCTGGCTTGCAATTTCTCAATCATGTTGAGGTCGGCTGCTTTCTTCTTTGAAGAGCTAGTGGCTAAATAATAACAGCCGCACGGGTCGATCTTTAAGGTTAAACCCTGCTTTCCGAGGTTGGTCCGTGGATGGGTGACCATAATTACATACCGAGTTTCCTCCGTGTTTCGGAAAGCACGTTAAGCCGTTTTTTCCGGCTGTCATTTGTAGATCTTTGACAGTCGTTACGAGTAGTCGGAAGCCAAAAGTCTTACATCCAGTCTTACCTAGGGGCATTGTTTCCAGTTACTGGGTTGTGGAGGTCAGATAGGCTGTCACTTCATGTAAAATACAGGTACTCAGCTACATCCGGTTAGACTGGAAGCTGACCCCTAGATAGTTTGGGAAAAGGGTAGGCAGATGATGATGATGTTGAGGTCGGCTTCTGAAAAGCAGTTGTAAATCATTCTGATATGGTTTGAAAATTCGATTCATGTGGTTGTTATTCAACCCTTTATTAGCAAAATAAAATTATCGAAAAAGTCACACACAATTTTGTTGACTGACATCGATTTATCGCGATCTAGTTACTTAATACGCACTAAACGATGCAAAGCTAGTAAAAGTTTGTAAGTGGGAATATCAAATCATCATCATCGACTTTCTGCCCTTGTCCCATTTTATTTGGGGTCGGCGCAACACGTCTTTTTCCTCCATTCTCCTCTGTCATTCGTTATGCTATCATTTACTGCTGTTTCCTTCATATGATTTTTCACACAATCCATCCATCTTTTCTTTGGTCTTCCTCTCCCTCTCCATCCATCTACATTTATATTCATCACTGTTTTAGTCACATGTGTTCCATCGTTGGACGCATTTTTGTAACAGTAAGTGCGACGCAAAATACGCACTTAATAGTGGACGCCAGCCCTATATGATCGCCTAATATACCTGGCTATACTTACGGTTGAAATATATATATATATATTTACAAACTTTTAAACAATGAACCAAAACGAGACGGTGCACAGCCGAACGTGGAGGAAACCCTTGGGGTATGAACGTTCTCTCTCGGTGCAATTTGCATTCGTTTATTAGTAAGCCTTCTCTCGTAGTCGTGGGTTATACGTAATTATTTATCTTTGTAGTGAAAACGGAAAAACCCAAACAAACGAGGTATTTTCGTTTTCTTTTGTGGGAGTTTTGAATTATATTGTTGGCACCCCTAAGTAATGACAGCTTGCTCAGCTCTGCTAAAAAGTCCTTTTCAATCGGCCATTTTTGTCGCGACTGTCTTCGAACATGGTTAGTATTAACAATCCTGAAATATTTCTAGAATCTCTTAGTCTTGTCTTATTTTAAACACGGATTATTATAAATAGTGATGTTGATTTACTGATCTTGTGAATATTGTGATTTAAATGTAAAAATCAGCATCGTGTCGTGGTTTATGGTTTTATACAAATGATGATATCCTATCTATAAATTATACGGTTAGAACCTGAGTTCTATGTGAAGATTTTTCTAGGGCGGACTGATGTTTACGCCTATATATCATCTAAATGAATACCCAATTAGCAGGGAAAGTAAAGTGGAGTTTATTTTCAGTCGCATAGAAAGTTTTCGGCGCCCCGCCATGGGTCGATGGGATTCTACCCCAAGAAGAGGTCCCGCCGTCATCGTGGAAAGGTGAAGGCATTCCCCAGAGATGACCCTAGCAAGCCTGTCCACCTTACTGCCTTCATTGGTTACAAGGCGGGTATGACCCACGTGGTTCGTGAACCCGACCGTCCTGGATCAAGTAAGTTCCCATGTTGTTTTGATGTTCTGTGCCCTCATGGTTGTAATTGATTTCTTAATCCCTTTCATGCTTCAATGTGTAACTCAATAGTGTATTAATTTTCCAGAGATCAACAAGAAGGAAATCGTAGAGGCTGTGACCATCATCGAGACGCCTCCCATGGTGGCTGTCGGCGTGGTTGGTTACATCGAGACTCCACATGGTCTCCGCGCTCTGCTCACCGTCTGGGCGGAGCACATGTCCGAGGACTGCCGCCGTCGCTTCTACAAGAACTGGTAAACATTGTGTTCTGTCTATTTGCAATTTTGAATGACAACTTCCTTGATTTGGTCCTTTTTTAATTCATTCGTTAAATAATATATTTCATGTTACTAATCTGTTACAATAGCTCTCCTCTTAATAATGAGAGTTTGAAGTCAAATATGCCTGGTGCATATTGTTACCAATTGGTCTCCGCTCTACGATGAGGCCATTTGGTTTTTCTTACAGCGGGAACTTATGATTTGATCAATTAGGTACAAATGCAAGAAGAAGGCATTCACAAAGTCCAGCAAGAAATGGCAGGATGAGCTTGGACGCAAGTCCATTGAGAAGGACTTTAAGAAAATGATCCGTTACTGCAGTGTAGTTAGGGTTATTGCCCACACTCAGATGAAGTTGCTGAAGCAGCGTCAAAAGAAAGCTCACATCATGGAGATCCAAGTCAATGGTGGAACCATTGAAGACAAAGTGAAATGGGCAAGGGAACATCTAGAGAAGCCCATTCCTATTGACTCTGTGTTTGCTCAGGATGAGATGATTGACTGCATTGGAGTCACCAAGGGTAAAGGATACAAGGGTATGTAACATCTTAAAGTGATTAATTTATCCAATCTTTATATAATTCTGACAACAATTGTTACTAACTATTTATCATTTTTAGGTGTGACCTCACGTTGGCACACTAAGAAGCTTCCTCGCAAGACGCACAAGGGTCTGCGTAAGGTTGCTTGTATTGGAGCGTGGCATCCTTCAAGAGTGTCATTCACTGTTGCCCGTGCTGGTCAGAAGGGCTACCACCACCGTACAGAAATGAACAAGAAGATCTACCGACTTGGACAAGGTCAGTTAATAAATTTATTTAATAGCTCAATATTTTTGACTTGTTAATTTTTCTTAGCGGTAATATAAAATTTTGCTTTTACCTGCAGGAATCCACACCAAGGATGGCAAGGTCATCAAGAACAATGCTTCTACAGAATACGATTTGTCTGAGAAGTCTATCACACCCATGGGTGGTTTCCCCCACTATGGAGAAGTCAACAACGACTTTGTGATGATCAAGGGTTGTTGCATGGGACCCAAAAAGCGTGTCATTACCCTGAGAAAGGTACGGAAAACTATCAATCTTATTTTGACCTTAAACTCTATTGACTCCTTGATTAGGTGTGTAATGGTTTTTTTTTGCATTATTTCAGTCCCTGCGCACGCACACCAAGAGGGCAGCTCTTGAGAAGATCAACCTCAAGTTCATTGATACATCTTCCAAGTTCGGTCATGGTCGCTTCCAGACGCCGGCTGACAAGGCCGCGTTCATGGGAATACTCAAGAAGGATCGTATCCGTGAAGAGGCTGCGGCTACTACGGCGCCAGCGGCTCCTGTCCAGCCCTAAACATCTATAGGGACTAATAAAAATAAGATTTAATCTTACCCTGTCTTTACTTAACCCTTTCACTACAATATTGTCTAGCCCGGTTTCCACTGCGAGCGGAGCGGACCCATTAATGACTTCGTTAAACTCGCAAACGCAAACTGCATACTTGTGTTTCCACCAACAAATAGTCGGACGGAAAGAGCCGAGCGTGTAGAAAGAGTAGAAATGAGCTCGCTCAGTTCTAGGGAGCGGAGCGGAGTACTTACGGACTCCGCTCAACTCGCAATTACAATTTACATAGTAGCGTTTCCACACAGAAAGTGGTGAGCGGGGCGGATTGAGCGAGTAAAAAGAAATTGAAAAGAGTCCGCTGCGCAAGGCCTGCACCGACTAGTTCAGAACGGACTCGCTCGCTGTTCTGCCCCCCGCGCTTCTCGCCTCCCGCAGCTACGCGCCGGCTGGCGCTCGCATCACCGCATTGTTGTTTGTTATGTTATGGCAGTCGAGTAACACGTGTTTTTTGTTTTGTTTTGAAATGGAGCGATTTATAGAAGCTGTCCGACAATACCCATGATGTTTGTGGAATGTATCAATTAAAGAATACCGAAACATAGATATAAAAGAAGCGGCATGGAAATCTATAGTTGATGATGTAAATATGGCTGAAATAAAAAACAGTAAGTAATTTATTTTATGAAACAAGTGAATCTTGACTGGCTATTCTACCGGAATTGTTAAAATAATCGCAATATATGTTACGTACATTAAAAGCTTCTCGTGTAGCTCGCAGGCTATCAAAGGTCATGTTGTTGGGTCGTGGATTATTATAATTGTCATTTTGATAACCTGCAGCCGATGTGGGTAGTGACGATAATTGTACAGATAAATAATTACCTATGCAACACGCAAGTTGCTTTTATTATATGATCGACCGTCTCAAGTTTGCATTCTAGTGGTCGCCGATAAACACGCCATCTAGCGGATAAAATACCGAATGCATTCTCTACAACATTTCGAGCTCTGCTGAGTCGATAGTTAAATATTCTTTTCGGTCTATCATTTATTACGTTTGAATATGGTCTCAGTAAATTTTTACGTAAAGCAAAGGCCTTGTCACCTATAAATACATAAGGTACTCTGACTGAACTACTTTCATCTAAATGACGGTCGTCCGGTAAATTTAATTGGTTATTAATTAATTTTTTTCCAAACACGCTATCATTAAAAATACCACCGTCACTAAAACGCCCCATCGATCCAACATCAATGATTATGAAACGTTTGTGTGCATCAACAACCCCTAGTAATACTACGGAATAATATTTTTTGTAGTTGTAAAATTGACTTCCTGAATGTGGAGGACATTTAATCGCTACGTGTTTACCATCAATGGCACCAAGGCAATTTTTAAAGTGCCATATATTTTCAAAAGCTTCTGCTATATTTTCCCAATCTTGCCTTTTGGGTTCTTTCAAATAAATAGGCTGTAATTTTTTCCAAATTGCAATACAAGTATCGTGTACTATCCTTGAAACAGTTGGTGTGCTCATGCGATAATTGTAGGCTATTGTTTTGAAAGCGTCGCCTGTTGCTAGAAATCTGAAACAAAATATAATAATATTAATAAATAATAAACTTTTTGGAACGAAGTTCCTTATCGCGCGTTGCGAAAGGGAGCTAGACGGAAAAAATTAAGACCAAAAGTTGTCACGACACTTTTTACCCGACTGCGCGACGCAAAGGAGGGTAATGTGTTTATTACCATGGAATGGAATGGACGACTGGACTGGAGTGGAGTGGGGTGGAGGGTCGAAAATCGCTTGAACCTTTTTTTAACTTGCTATAGTTAAGCATAACATTGCTCCTTCATTAAAATCTGGTGTTTGCATAAATGTCAATAAGGTCGAAAATCGCTTGAACCTGTTTTTTTTTAACTTGCTTAACGATAGCAAGTTAAGAAAAAGTCAGTCCCTACAGCGTCATTCGAAAGTAAGTACCGGAACCTAATTATCTTTATTGTTTCAGTCCAGGATGCGAAATCCGAGTGGAAAAAGTTAAGGGATAACCATAGAGACAGTTTAAAGAGAATGAAAGCCACCAGATCTGGGCAGGCAGCTACAAACCTCAATACTTGGAGATATGCGGAATTGATGGAATTTTTACTTCCATATATGAAAAATCGTAGTAGGTCTACCAATTTAAATTCTACAGATATACGATCATCGGAAACACCTGAAACCTTTATAGCGCAAGATGACGAATCTTCCAATCTTAGTATCTTAGTATCTACTAATAATTCAGAAATATCTGTAGTTCCAACAAACGATACAATCAATAATACGGAGGCTAGTGCACCACAAGGAGGTAAAACTCAGACAAGGAAGCGGACCGCAGATGGAGATTTTATAGAATTACTGAAAGAAATGGAGGAAAATCACCAAAAAAGACAAGAAGAAAGAGATTTAAGACGCACAATGACAAATACACAAGAAAAAGGTGCCATTGATTTGTTTTTAGAAAGTATGGCGATCACCATAAAAACAATGCCTATGTGGATGCAAAATCGCGTTAAGAAAAAAATATTTCTAATCGTTAGTGACGCCGAGGAAGAACTAGAAAATTATAGTACTTGTGTTACACCAGACTCAGTAAACAATACCTTGCCGGCAGCAGCAGCAGCATCATCACGTTCTGCTAATTACGGATACACTACGTCGAGAGACCCTGTAGACAATGACTTGCCGGCAGCAGTAGCAGGATCATCACGTTCTGCCAATTACGGATACACTACGTCGAGAGACCCTGTAGACAATGACTTGCCGGCAGCAGTAGCAGGATCATCACGTTCTGCCAATTACGTATACACACTACCGGAAGCAGCAACGTCACGTTCTAATAATACGACATACCACGGATACAGTAGCTCGGGAAGATTTGAGCCATCCCCGTTACATGATTATGATAACTAAGCATAATGTTCTTTTTTATGTATTTTACTGATTTGTTATATTTCTGAGTAAAGTCTAAAATAATTACCTATTAACAATGTTTTATTTCTTACCTGAGGCACACAGCTAGCTTTTCTTGAGGTGAAATAGCTTTCCTGAAGTTGGTGTTTTGTTTCAAAATATCGACCTCCACAAATGACAAAAGTTCTTGAAATTGTTCTCTATTAACCCTGTAATAATTCTTAAATTTTTCGTCGTCTAAATCATAAAACAGCCTAAATTCCCCTTTTAATTTACGTTCTTGAATATGCTGGCACAGCCAAAATCTTCGTTTAGCACGTTTTTTTCTTTGCATAAGATACAACAATATGTGTTTTTTTTTTCTGTATACATAATCACTGTCATCACTCGATTCCGTGTCACTCGATAACATCGCAACAACACGACCACACGCAACCAGAACTTCAACTGAACTCGTTCTCTGTGGAAATTATCTATTCGTTTTTCATTTCTCATTTTCCGTTCAGCTCAGTCCGCTCATTTCTCTATCTCAGTTTCATTTTGCAGTGGAAATCAAATGACCAACTCTTCGTTGGTGGAAACGCAAACCTATTTCTTTAAAAAGGAGTCCGTTCCGCCTAACCATTTCTCGCACATTACCCTTTCGCAGTGGAAACCGGGCTTCTGAGTAACTTAACATTCGAAGCTTGTTTGTCAAATAGAATTTTCCTAAATCTTGTTAGGCTGCCCGCCCACGTCTGATAATCGGTGACCGTTTTTTTGTAGGAAAACAATAGAACACACTGAGCAATAGTGCAACGCAGACGTCCTACAAAAAGTTGGTCAGAAATCGAGGAATATCCGAGGAAATATGGGCCCGATTATCTGTCCTATAAAAAGTCGTCATATTGATTGATGTTTTCTAAATCGTTTCGATACTTATTGCTTTTCCGTGTGCGTGTGGATTGAGAGATCTTTTCGAAAAACTCTTCCAATCCCACCCAAATTATAAGAGGATTTAGGAAATAATTGTAAAAACTTCATGGTAAGGTATAAAATTTGTCAAACCTAAACAAAAAAAGTTAGAACTCATTAAGGTGGAAGTTTAATCGCGCTTTCCCATACATTGTTTTTTTTCCAAATTCTCGATACTTATATGCTTTTTGTAGAAGTAATGAAACAACATGATGTTATTACGAATTAATGTTGTCGCAAAACTCTTCAAACATAAAGAAATAACAAGGTTTATAGGATTTCCAGGGCCGAAAAAAAACGAAAAATCTTTGCTAGTGTGCGTGCTTGGAGTCACACCATCTACCGGATATCTAAAGAACTTCTAAAGAACAATCGAGCCCCTTGCATAACAAAACTCGAAATAATTATCTGTTGATACTAGATGGCGTGGCGTTGTCATTGTAAGTTGGTGCCAGTAACTGCGTGGACTCGCGAATATTTCACATTTCATTCGTCAAACAAGTAGGTAGGTAGGTACTGGTTGCGGCGTTTTTGTTTGGGTGAATTAGATTTATCATTTCATAAGAATGAAGTTAAATATTCTTAAACTATGTCAAGTTGTTCACCCAAACCAATGTTTGAAAGTACGTCTATTAGGGATGAAATGTGTAATTCGGAGTTGGTTAATGGTTGGCTAATTTTATTGCGTGATAGCTAAAACTTATTAGTTATTAACAAGTAGGTATTCAGACATACCAAACATTCGTTATGAAGCCACAGCTTTTTGTACGTGGACTTTTCGCGGTTTATCTAATAAACTAATAATGTACTTACATTATATAACATTACATTCATTCATCACACTATTTACATTCATGAATGTAGGTAAGTACTACCTGCTTACCTACTAAAACATACCGACGCAGTCAAGGTTATGTTGGGAGAAAATTAAGCGTCGTAACTGTTTCTAATAATAATGATCACAGTGAAAAACACAAATCTAACTGTCGTTTTTGCTTTTAATTTCATTCTTATGTCTACGGAATAGAAGTCAAAGTCGGTTGACCGGACTGTAAAAAAGGCGAAGTGGTAACTGAACTAGAGCTATTCGTGTTATTGTGCGATTTTCCATCATGCTTTAATCTAGGCTTAGGACTAGCAGAAAAGTTTCCAAATATGCATTAGTATTTAATTTGGTTGAAACTACGTAAACTTACAAACATTAGGTATATACATTCTTTCTATTTCCAAGAAACATTGAAGCATAAAACAAAATACATCAACGTTTAATCTCGAAAATGTAGTCTTTAAATGCTTGACAGTAAAGATTATATTGATCGCATTATAATGTCTGTTAGATTTCCGAGAACCGAAATCTAAATCACAAAATTCGCGCTATCCTTTTTACTCCGCTATGTTACCCTTAGTGTCGCGACGTTTGGTCTGCGAAGTAAATAGGTAACAGAGTCAAATTAATATTGTTAGGGCGAAACGTGTAACTAACTAGTCATACATAACAGCATGAGTTAATCTGCTGGCAACACCGAACCCATAGAGTGATCACAATAGATAAAGAGTACTTATAGTTTATGGTTTGACATTTAGGCGTTTGCCGCCTTTGCCAGTACGTTAGAATTTGGGGTTCACACCAAATGCAAAGTAATTTATTTGATACTAGTGAATAGTAAAGTGGTTGGTGTTGTGACGGAGGCGTCCAGCCTGGTGGCGGCCCATCCGAAAGAGATATAAGCTAAGTGGTAGCGCCAAGACAATGGTGCAGTGATTCTCCATCTAATTATCTAGATTTTAGAGTTAGTAACTAATTTTAGAGTTTATGGTGATCTCAGAAGTCGGTTACATGAGAGGACCTTCGCGTTGCAAGTCGTTGGATGTTGCAATGTGAAACCTCATTAAAGTAGACTGGGCGGAAGGCCATGATCAGTCTGTTGGGAGATAGTCGGTGCTGTAATACGAAGTCTCCACAACCTCATTAAAGTAGACTGGGCGGAAGGCCATGATCAGTCTGTTGGGAGATAGTCGCTACTATAATGCGACGTCTCACTAACACAAGTAATCTGCCGTTGTGTGTTTACACAACGGAGATATGTATGTCGGGTGTACATACAGAAAGTCTAACCCGAGACACCACAAATGTTTAGTATGTATATCAAATTGTTTATGATGGTAAGAATCAACTTAACTTTAACCAACAGATGCGAGCGGAACCATGGGGCGTGATAGTAAGAACTAAGGCAGATTAACGCGAAGCAAACCTCCCTAATCACTGAAGATTGTTCTCGGAAAACCAAATCTCAAACTAAACCCCAGGTACATTAATATCTCTCCATACACATACAACAATAAATCATGTCACCGCGTCGCCGCGCTCCGTTCGTCCTTGTCTGGGAGCGGTGCGGCCGGCCTGGCCAGCCGGTGCGTTCTCGTTCCACGGATGATGGGATGGCGTGAAGCGCACAGTCGGGGCGGCGCGGCGACACTTAGTTAGAAAGAGAGAAAGCGGATTTCTAACGAAATCCAACCAAGCGCAAACTGCCGAGTTTTCGTTTGGATTTCATTTGGTGATGGATTTGATTGTCGATTCGGTTGGTGGTAGATCGTTAGCGTTTGGTTCGGATAGGTAGATTATTAGAATCAGATCTTCAAGTTTGAGAAATCTATACGAATCGATTTTCTAAATTAAACTGCATATAAGCGCAGACAAAATTAGCGTTAAATAAATAAAACAAAGATTTTTTTCCAGTCTCTGTGTCAATTTGATTTATATTTGATTAGGTATACAAAATTATACATTATGATTGCAGACGAAAATATTAGGTAAAAAAAAAATAAGCAGCCGTCGACCTCCTATGTTAAAAATTGCTCAGAGTAACAGGCTTTCCAAATGATCTAAAAACAAAAAGTTTGTTTCATTACCTACAGTCAATGACGTATCACTACATAGTATAAAACAAAGTCGCTTCCCGCTGTCTGTCCCTATGTATGCTTAGATCTTTAAAACTACGCAACGGATTTTGATGCGGTTTTTTTTTAATAGATAGAGTGATTCAAGAGGAAGGTTTATAAGTATAATATATGCATAATATAGTAGAGAAACACAGATAATGTTAGAGGTTTCCAATGTGATGTCGACAGACATTCTGTAGTATATTTAGTATCTGCATTGCACCCGCGCGAAGCCGGGGCGGGTCGCTAGTTATAAATAAAGCGATGTTGGCGGGCACGGGCCGTACCGCCGTACGGGAGAGGAATCAATGTCAAGAAATGATTATGTAGGTATTAAATTTTTAATTTTGAAATTGTTGTGTTATACCTGTGCGAAGCCGTGCCGTGCATAAACTGGTTTTTTCATACCTTGATCAGCGGTCGTGCGTACCTACTGTTATAATTACATATGTACCTACAATACAACGAAAATGTCACAAACCGTCGCAGCGTCGTGGACACTAAAAAGTAACATTACTCAAGAATGCATGTATTGTGGTCATTATTTTGACAACCTTGTTCGAGCAAAGTCGACCTTGCCGTCAACTCAAACTAACTAAATCGCAAACTATTAGTAACTAGCACCCCGCCCCGGCTTCGCACGGGTATTTAACAATACACAAACATAAATAAACCCTTCTATTTGCGTCAGGTAACTAAAAAAAGTCTCTGTGGTGTGAAAATCTGTATGGACACCATACAGAATTTCACACCACAGATAATTTTTTTGGTTCTGTATGGTGTCGGACGTAAAGAATAGCACCATTCCATATCTTCCCGTGGGTGTCGTAAGAGGCGACTAAGGGACTTGCCAGAGAATGGGCAGCAGGGTTCTGTGGGCTTTTGTAACAACTGTTCTGCGATCGCCAACCCGCCTGCCAAGCGTGGCGATTATGTCAAAACCCCCCTTACTTATGTCAATGGCGACACTTGGGGGAGGTCTATGTCCTGCAGTGGATGTCTTTTGGCTGAAATGTTGAATGATGATGAACTAAAAAATAATAATTATAAACAAAGTTTGAATATTCCCCTCCCGAACGGCCCGTACTCCAGTGACGCCTACATCGTATTAGGTGATGCCTAGCGAGCTGAGCAGGGTGAGCGGCGACCACGCAACTTTTTTCTAATACTTACATTTTTAAACTCGTGATATCTTTCGAATGGAATGTTCGAATTGAATAATTCAAACAGTTCTATAAAGGTATTGAAACAGTCTTGAATATGAAGTAATTTATTTCGATAAGGATTAATACCAAGATACAAATACAGAGCCTTTTCTAACGGCGGCATTAAAATATATTTTTTTAAATAAAAGAACACTTATTGTGGCATAAATATAATAGTTAGACATATGCTGTCGCGACACTTTTTGTAAATAATGATGTGTTCTGCAAAGTCGTAATACATTATTTTATTCTATCATCAATAGTTTTCGCAGCGCACGCGATGTAAAGAATATTTTAGGTAATTTTTATACACCTTGGGTTACATAATTGCAGTTTTAGTAAGGATCCCTAATTTTTTTGAAAATATAATATAGCCTATGTCACCCGCGGATAGTGTAGCTTCCCAACAGTGAAAGAATTTTTCAAATCGGTTCAGTACTTTCGGAGCCTATTCAATGCAAACAAACAAACAAACAATCAAATCTTTCCTCTTTATTATATTAGTTTAGATTTAGACACAGATTAGGACAGATACTTCACTCAGTAGAAAACATCCAATACCTATTACGATAATTGCCTACTCCCTCGCGTCAACAACCACTGTATGCTAAAATGCGCCTAAATGCTCAAGCGTACAGCAGTGATTGCTTCGCACCGCGCGATTCCACAGTAATCGCAGGGCTGCCTCTTCGATAAAATTAAATTAACATAACTTTTTATCTATGTTATTGAGAACTGTGAATATGTTCTGACAAAACAAAAATAAAAAAAACACTAAAAACACAAAAAAAAAACAAAAAAAAAATACAAAAAAAAAATACTTCTTAGTTTGATGATGATCTTCGGAGATGTTCACTAGAAATGAAAAAAAAAGCCTTAAAAAAACCGGCCAAGTGCAAGTCTTACTCGCACACAGGGTTCCATAGCCCCAAACAATATTTTGAACTGTCATTCATTAGTTAGTAGTATTAGTTGGTAAACTTCCACTCAACCGCAAAACTAAATTGGTTTTTCATAGTATGTTAATGAAAAACAAAGTTACTGCTGCAGTTTGATGAAAAAGTCCCATATCTCAAAAACGAAACATCATATCTTATTGAAACCAATTTTCGTTGATAGTTTTGTTTACGTTCTACAATCCTAAATATTTTCAGAATTTTCCTCCCCTTACTTTAGAAATTAGAGGGGGGGGGACACTCATTTTACCACTTTGGAAGTCGCTCTAGCGCAAACTATTCAGTTTAGAAAAAAATTATATTAGAAACCTCAATATCATTTTTGAAGACCTATCCATAGATACCCCACACGTAGGGGAATGATTAAAAAAAAATTTGTGGTTTTCAGTTCTATGTATGGGGAACCCCAAAATTTATGGTTTTTTTTCTATTTTTGTGTGAAAATCTGAATGCGGTTCAGAGAATACATCTACTTACCAAGTTTCAACAATATAGTTCTTATAGTTTCGGAAAAAAGTGGCTGTGACATACGGACGGACAGACAGACAGACAGACAGACAGACAGACAGACAGACAGACAGACAGACATGACGAATCTATAAGGGTTCCGTTTTTTGCCATTTGGCTACGGAACCCTAAAAAGAGAACCGACTTCAAATAAAGCACTAAGCCGTAAGAAATAATTTTTTTTTATGGTAGTGCTAGCAGCTGGTAATTACGAATCGAAAAAGCACCGACATCAAAGAAAAAATTATTTCTTACGGTTTAGTGTTTTGAAGTCGGTACTCTTTTTTAAAGTTTGTTTTATTATATTTGTAAGTTTGTTTTGTTTTATATATTGGTGCTGACTGTGGAAGAAACCTAGATAAAACATAATTATAGGCACCACACGGCATCGTAATACGCGTACGAACGAACAGCACTATTAAAATTGAACGGCGTGCGCGCGCTTCGCTTGCGAGGCGAAAACCGCACTGAATTTGATAAGCCGGCGGACCGAGACCGCTCGGCTGGGCGGTAGGCACTTATAGCGCGCAAGTACATGGAGTGACGGAGGCCTGATTTAGATATCAAACCCGGAAAGACGGTGTTGAATTTTAGTAACTGTACTGTTGTCATTTTAATTAAAATTCTAGTTTATTAATATATTTTTTATTTAAATTACTTGCTGGTTTTATTAGGATTAGGTACTTGCATTTTTGAGTAAAGCACTATACAAACCTTGGCCCACAATGACTGCTTCGCTGGTCACGCTATGATTGCCTCGAGCTAGCCTAGCTACGCTCTAGGCCTTTCAGCTTGGCCATCATTGCAGCCCTTGCTGTCCCCGCTGTAATGTCCTCGACCCCGTAGGTCGAGGCCATTATCTCAGCTCGTCCATCAAGTGCTGCACGCTGACCGCGCTGTGTCGGCCTGGAGCTGCGCTACGCTGCGCTACGCTGCGCTGTGCTACGCTGCGCTGTCAGTCATAATCAGCGCGACCAGCAAAGTAGTCATTATAGACCGCGGCAGTAATGTACTATTAGGTACGTACGTAGTAAGGTAATAAGAAAACAAACTTGTTTTGATAAAAACAGTGATTACATTTTGTGATATTGAGTATCGATAGTACCATTATTACCTCAAAAATTTAAGAAAACAGGTAGGTAAGTAATTTAGAAGAAATAAATATATTGGTAGAACTAATTTAAAATTTTTATATTAGGTATCCACTCGGACATAAGACAAACCCGCACTAGGCCCGCGTGGTGGATTACAGGCCTGTGTCCTAGCAGTGGGAACATTATAGGCTGATTACGCTGCTGCGGAATATAATTGATCGGACAAAAAACTGCGATGAATTTTCAAGTAAGCATGCGACGGCACGGCGCGCGGCGGCGTGAAGTCTTGAATCTCTTGAGCGACCGCTGCATAACCCGGGGAAAAGTAAACATACTTATTTAATAAAATAAGCAATCCATATTAGGTATCTACAGAGCCCTTCAGCTGACCAGGTCATGACCTCCGACCGATATACCTATCAGCTGACCTAGATAGAGACCTAGACCCCTGACCTCAGTACTCATCAGCTGGCCAGGTCATAACCCCTGATCTTGGTACGAACCAGCTGATCCATGGTTACTAATATTAATGCTTCGATCGGAATTCGATTGTTTTTATTATTCAACAGATAAATAATAAATTAATTTAGTTTTGATACCTTCCTTTAAATTTTGAATTGAGTAGTAATAATATCACTACCAACATTAACAATATTTAATTGAGTCTGGAATTACCGGAATTACTTTCCGGAAAAATGGCTTATCCATGTTATTCTTTCTGTGTGCATTTATGATACAAGTACCAAAAATCATTCTACCTACTCCTATCTATGGTGATAAGCATATTACCATCATTATGTATTGTTAACAATGTATTTACATTCATAGCAAATAATTTATTAGGATATTACAACTAAATATGGATAAAAAAAAATAGAAAAAAAGCAACTTCAAAAAAGTGAAAAATAACTTTAGTTTCAGAGAAGTTGGTGGCAAAAAAACTGAAAACAAACATGTCACCGACTTCTGAAGCTAAAGTTATTTTTCACATTTTTGCTTTTTGAAGACAGTTTTTTTTTGCAAATAGTTTTAGTTTTTTCTTAGGTGACACTAACGAGCATGGCAGTTGAGAATTTGTCATGGTATGGGTCGCTAATGTTGGCACGTGTGTTGCACTTGCATCATACAGCTTCTTTACAACTGTTTGAGCAGAATGGCCACCGTTATTCGAGACTGGTCATCTCTTAACTGCTAGGTCACCTAGTTAATCTTTGTAGGTATTAAATTGTTATACATTGTTCTCGCATGTAGAAGCAAAAAAAATAATGTAACCAGGATTTTGTAACAACTTGTTTTTAAAAAGAGTGTCCATGGAGTTTCTTGCACCCCTAAGACGACCCACTGACCGTACATTCTTCTCCATGAGTCTTTGACAATTCAAAACTGCCTGTAAATGGTATTTAAATAAATGCTTTGAGTTTGTATCAATTGTATTTTTTTGCCTTATAAGTGCTTATATGATTTGACTTTGATTGTTTTTATAAACAATTTATTGTATTATGTACCTAGTTGAAAAGGGGGGCAGTGACAGCCTAGTGGAAATGGCCTTGACTAATGAATTGTAGGTTGTATGTTCGAACCCTGACAGGCTCTTTACTTTGGGTTAATGAATACTAATACTACTTGAATAAAAAGCATTACTTACAATAGTTATATAATTTGTGTAAACACAACATAACCACATTCATATTTTGTTTGAACAGAACTTCATTGCGGCATTGAAAACGGACACAATGCTTTTATCAAATGGTACACTTACACAACACATTTATGACAACTAATTTGAGATTCCAGAACCAGAACATAAGATTCTCTTGTTGATGTGTAGAAGCTGATGTATAAAATATAATCTCCCTGTGATGTTTACATACCGTACCTAGAAGTTTAGTCCCTACAACCATGTCTGCTAACTTTCGGTAGATTCGAGTAGAGAAAATACAAAAGATTTTCGCACATTGAATGTTTATTGTTCCCAACAGAGAAAACGTCAATCAAACGAGAGACATTCCGTTTCAAGTTAGGTAGGTACTTTAGAATGGTAATTATTGTAAAAAAAATAGTAACTAAAATAAAAACGTTGCAGTGGCCCTTCTTGTATGTTTTTTTTTAAACATGTTTGTCACAAAATATTGATAAATATGATATCTGCATGTTTCCTAATTAAACGTTTTTGATGACAATGCCATCTAGCGGTTCAGAAATTAACCATTTACGTGTGCATGTGTGTGTGTGCATGGTGTGTAAGGATATGAAGTTGAGACGGCTGGTGGAAATTTTGAAAATCTCCGTTTGAGAAGAGTTAACAAGTAAGCTGTATATGTGGAAAAATCAAGACAAAAGGCTAGTTTACGCAAATAGAATATTGTCCATCAAATATGTTTTAGTTATGCGTAATCATAAATAATACCCAAATGCAAGACTACAGCGCCATCTATTGAAAAAACGGCGGCGGGATGATCAACGGGACCACCTTAACTGGATCTCTCAATCTGGACAACTGAAGAAAAAGCCATAACGCGTATCCAAGAGTATACTGGCTATGTGTTTATAATTTGCATTTTAATTAATTGTGAAGGATTTGTTAAAGCTGCTAAACAAAATTTCGATTCGTTTCAAAGCCACGTTTAAGATTTATAACAGTTTATATGGATCACTCAGAGTGGACAATTTTCAATTGAGTGATCTTGTAAAACACGACCTAGTACTGAAAAAGTATGAATAATTATCATGTTTATTACAAATTATGCTTCTGGGAGAATTTGTAAAACAAAAATCGTGATTGAAATCTTACTGGTTCAAGGGAAAATGAAAATCTTGTTTTTTGTCGATCGTCCCAACTGAGAGATCTTTATTTTGAACTATATTTAATAAACCAAAACTTATAGGTAGAAGGTAGATACATCAGAAATTGTTAAAAAGGTTTTACTAAAAATTGACGAATCAGTCGTCCCTGTAAGTGTTATACTTAAAAAGATAAATCATTTTTTACAATCCTTGAGGAAAACGTTGAGTAGGGTGACCATATCGCCGGTCGGAATAATTACCGATACAATAGGGATGGTGACTCATTTTTTTTATTTGTCTATCGGGTAGATTATTAAAAAGTATTTGACACGTAATCGTAAAATTACGGAGATATTTTGAGTTGAAATGGCGCATGACGTCACGGCTCAGTACATTTTATACCTAGTTGTGACGTAGTGAGCCCCCACTCTCCAACTTTAATGCGTTTTAACTAAGTATTTTTTTGTTAACTTGATAAAACAAAAGATACGTATCTAATATTTTTGTATTACCTTATTGACGGACAAAATAGAATTTCGTTTTCTTTACCCAGTCATCATCCCTATTATGATGTACTTTAAACATTTTTATACAAGTTTGTGTCTGGTTTCACTACATAATTTAAATAATATAAAATTACGTTTTTAAATGACAAGTTTCTGCTAAGTTAGGTACTGTATGTGTAGTGCTCTTACTAAGGAATTCTTAGTTCGTAATTCTAATTCTAAGTAATTCTTACACACAAAAAGTTCAGATATTTTAAGGTAACCAAAAAAAAACCTTTTTTTTTATTTCACTCATAATTACATAATAGGATGTAACCTAATCAATAAGTCCGTAGGACAAAGTATGTAAAATAACTGGTTCTTCTTTGCTGTTAAACATTTTTCCCATCAAATCGTCATAACAGACTATTTGGTCGTTATGAACACCATGTCCTCTGTAGTGGCCAATATTATCGGGACTCAATGCAGGAATAAATTCAACACCGCCTAACAATTTGTAGCATCTGTTTCTTACAGAAATTGTATTTGGTACATCTTTCAAATAAACTTTTTCACATCCGTTCATATCAATGGATATCAAATTTGAAAGTTCATAACTAATAATAATTTGACCTTTACAAAAATCACATGTTTTTGTTTCATTACCAATAAAGATTGCATCTTCTAGGCTAAAAATGCCAAAAACAGAAAGCATATTAATATTGATTGGCAGAAATGCAATCTTTCTTGATATGCTAGTTGAACAACATGATTCGTTGGAGCACTGTTTCTTAAAAACAGCACTACAAATGTAATCTTGTAGCAAATGTTCAAATATATATGTAACATTGCAGACACAATCAATATTTATAATACCATGTTGCTCTTTTATTTTAAAATGTTGTAGTGCTATGCGACACCTCAACTCTAAAACATTTTGTTCAGAATATATATCAGACAAATATTTTATATAATCAATCAAGTGCAGCTTAATTTTGAATTCAGCCAAATTTTATCTTTCATCATGTTGGACCATTGAAATTTAGGTAAAGTTTTGTACCTTTGAAAGGTACCATCACCTTTTTTTTTGCGTGAATACAAAGGTACAACTTGTTTTAATTCGTACACATCTAGATCGAACGAAAATATCTTGCATTGCGCACTTGTACCCAAATCTACGTCTTTAACAATCGGGGTTGAAGAATTTGTACTTGATATGACGGACTGGACACAAAGCGGACTGGATATTACGGATGTATTTTCTGATAGTTTCTCTTTTGGTTCTATGACCATTATACTGTAATTCCTTTTAAAAGACATAAATAACGCCCTTGGTGTCATTTTTGCATCAATTTCTCCAGATATTCTTGAGAAAACTGGATCATTGTACTTAATATTGGGTTTTTGCAATTGTTCGTCATATTTCTTAAATAATTCAATTTGTTTTTTTTACATCTAATTGTGGTTTTCGTCCTCTCTTCATGACTATGAGATCTAAAAAAATAAAATAAACATATTACCTATACATTAACTGGATTACATATTATACCTCTATTTATGTATCATTCCCCCCAGAATCCTCACCATTTTTTTCGATGGAATTCGCTATTCCAAGTATGCCAAAAAATAGTGCCAACGCAGTGACATTGCTTAAAGGGTTTCCGAGTTATATTCCGAGGTACCGTGGTACCACTGTTTATGAGCATAGTAGCACTATTTCAACACTAAGTTTTGGCATACTTGAAATAGTGAATTCCATCGAAAAAAATGGTGAGGATTCTGGGGGGAACCACACCTATTAATGTCTATAAATGTCCCCTGTTACAGTCTTTTGTCTTCAGTACAAAAGACTAATTAAAATTTTACACCCTGTTTATCAAAAATGTATCAGACAAAGGATAAAACCGAAAAAACCCAAGTAAGGTTTACTGCCTCTGCTTCCTTATTTCCACTATTTCTTATGTTAAAAAAACGTAGCCACGTCCTTTTTAATATGTACCACATTTAAAAAAAACATTAGTGTGACAAAAATGTACTAATGATAATGACGGTTTGAATATTGAAGATACTTACATTGTTATTCACTATCACTAAACGGAAACACTGATTATGTTATTATTAAAATTAAGGTACATTCGCCTAAGAAGCCCTTGCTCCTAAGATGGACCCACTTCCAAAATTTTATACTTTAGGTACATTAGAATGAGTTTTAAGACGGAATGAATTTGGCGCGTTTTTACTTTTTTTTTTATTTCGTTCGCGCGCGGTTTACTTTTTTATCATACAGCCTGAAGCCGGGTCCAGATATGTATCATTGGCCCGATCCGATCACCGTATCTTACAAAACGGGCCAAGTGCGAGTCTTACTCGCACACAGGGTTCCATAGCCCCAAACAATATAATAACAATGTTTTGAACGGTCATTCATTAATAAACCTTCACTCAACCGCAAAAATAAATTTGTTTTTCATAGTAAGTTAATGAAAAACAAAGTTACTGCTGCAGTTTGGTGAAAAAGTACCATATCTCAAAACTTAAATATCAAATCTTATTCAAACCAATTCGTTGAAAAGTTTTTTTTACGTTCTACATATTCAGATATTTTTTCCTTTTACTTTAGAAATTAGAGGGGGGGGGGGGACACGTTTTACCACTTTGGAAGTGTGTATCTTTCAAAAGATTGACTTTGAAAAAAAATGGTTTTAGGAACCTCAATGTCATTTTTAAAGACCTATCTATAGACACCCCACACATATAGTTTTGATAGTTTTTAGTTTCAGTTCCATGTATGGGGGGATATCCTTATCTATATATATTTTTTATTTTTGTGTACAAAAATCATAAAGCGGTTCAGAGAATACATCTACCTACCAAGTTTCAGCTGTGTAGTCCTAATAGTTTCGGAATAAAGTGGCTGTGACATACGGACGGACAGACAGACAGACAGACGGACATGACGAATCTATAAGGGTTCCGTTTTTTGCCATTCGGCTACGGAACCCTAAAAACCGACTCGACATGGATCGGGTCGTATCGCGTACCGTATCAGAGCGGCGTATCGAGACTGCATATTAGTGCGTATCATGATCGCGTATCATCACCCGTCCACATAGGCGATCGGGCGGATGGCGGATCGGGCAAGTGATACATGTCTGGACCCGGCTTTACTTGTTCATACAATATTCGTGATTAATCTCTTTGGTAATTGGAACTTTTACTAACAATATTCACATTCCAAATTCAAATCACTTTTAGTCCCTAGGGGTTAAAGAGCGATTTTAGTCCCTGTTTACGAAGAACAAACTAGCTCTTTTTGAATAGATGTGATAAAAATAGTAGATTGTATCATAAGGGAGCAAAATAATATTTTTACGGCGAGGGCGCTTTTTTGAATCCAGAGCGAAGTGAGGGATTCTAGAGTAGAATCCCGAGCGTAGCGAGGGATTCTTTAGAAGAATCCTGAACGTAGCGTATTTTTATTATTATTTCGTGAATTTCATGATAATTCGCATCACCCCGTCGAATCAGCTGATGTGTCATGTGTCAAAATCTTGTCGGGCATAGTGGTAAAGAGATTTGGAGGTTTTTAAAACCAATTATTTTCTAAAGTTTTATCAAACGTGTTGACCTGTATGTTGATTATATTCAGAAATAAATGAGTAATATTGAAATCAAGTTAGTTTTCATAAATTATTTCATTTCTTTTAGTTATTTCAATTATATAAAAAATGGGCCTTAAAAGGCGCATGTACCTTATAGCACAACAATATTAAAAAGCTTACATTAAATGCACTGCACAACGCCAGCTTCGCAAAACGCAATGAATATACACAATGTTTGCAAGCATAGGGTAGTCAAAAAAAAAAATCGGACAAAATAAAAAAGTGTCTTACACGTGTGTTAATAAAAAATACGTGTCAAATACTTTTTAATAATCTACCCGATAGACAAATAAAAAAAATGAGTCACCATCCCTATTGTATCGGTAATGATTCCGACCGGCGATATGGTCACCCTACTCAACGTTTTCCTCAAGGATTGTAAAAAATGATTTATCTTTTTAAGTATAACACTTACAGGGACGACTGATTCGTCAATTTTTAGTAAAACCTTTTTAACAATTTCTGATGTATCTACCTTCTACCTATAAGTTTTGGTTTATTAAATATAGTTCAAAATAAAGATCTCTCAGTTGGGACGATCGACAAAAAACAAGATTTTCATTTTCCCTTGAACCAGTAAGATTTCAATCACGATTTTTGTTTTACAAATTCTCCCAGAAGCATAATTTGTAATAAACATGATAATTATTCATACTTTTTCAGTACTAGGTCGTGTTTTACAAGATCACTCAATTGAAAATTGTCCACTCTGAGTGATCCATATAAACTGTTATAAATCTTAAACGTGGCTTTGAAACGAATCGAAATTTTGTTTAGCAGCTTTAACAAATCCTTCACAATTAATTAAAATGCAAATTATAAACACATAGCCAGTATACTCTTGGATACGCGTTATGGCTTTTTCTTCAGTTGTCCAGATTGAGAGATCCAGTTAATGAGTTCTAACTTTTTTTGTTTAGGTTTGACAAATTTTATACCTTACCATGAAGTTTTTACAATTATTTCCTAAATCCTGTTATAATTTGGGTGGGATTGGAAGAGTTTTTCGAAAAGATCTCTCAATCCACACGCACACGCTTTTCCGACATCCTTATGGCTGGCCTGAGAGAACCGCGCGGCTACGTAGATTTTTTTTTTTGAAATTTAGGTACCTACCTAAATAACAGATACTACCGCTGGAATCTCGCTGAATAAGCTTCGCAGGTGTCACTGACTCTGGCAGGGCCACCATCAAGGATTTCAATTTTGAAAACAAAAAATTTGTCGCTAATTAGTCGAAATTTGTCGCCAAATATCAGAATTTGTCGGTCACTGGTTTATAGGTATATAAGGGTTTATAGGTGGCCGATCTGTAGTCTCCCCAGCAGGGCCACATTTATATCTCAAAAATTAGGGCACCTAGCAAAGATCTGTTTTCTCGTGTCACTGACTCTGGCAGGGCCACCATCAGGGATTTTAATTTTGAAAACAAAAAAATAGTCGAAATTTGTCGCCAAATATCAGAATTTGTCGGTCACTGGTTCAAAAAATATAAGGGTTTATAGGTGGCCGATCTGGAGTGAGTCTCCCCAGCAGGGCCACAATTATATCTCTAGAACTAGGGCACCTAGCAAAGATCTGTTTTCTCCCATATTTTGTCGCCAATTCGTCACAATTTGTCGCCGAGTTACAGATTTAGTCGGTGTGTAATTAAAAAAATATTAAAGAATTCAATTTGCCCATACTGTGGTACAAGCGAGTACAAAATACTTAATATGTCAGTGACACTTAAAACGTGTATAATATGGTCCTGCTGAGGAGACTCTCCAGATCGGCCACCTAGAAGCCCTTATATCTTTTAAACCAGTGACCGACAAATTCTGATATTTGGCGACAAATTTCGACTAATTAGCGACAATTTTTTTGTGTTTTCAAAATTAAAATCCGTAATGGTGGCCCTGCCAGAGTCACTGACACGCTTCGCGTGTCACTGACTCTCAAAAGACATATTATTATTACCTGTAGATTTGTTTATAGATAATTAATACAGCTTTCCTACGGTGGGTTGAAATTATAGAATAAGTTTATATTTATTTAATTCGAAACAAACATAAGACCATAAGACGGCATAGATACTGTATATAAACTACATAAAGTATTTTGTACTCGCTTGTACCACTGTACGGGGAAATTGAATTCTTTAATATCTTTTTAATTTTACACCGACTAAATCTGTAACTTGGCGACAAAATATGGGAGAAAACAGATCTTCGCTAGGTGCCCTAGTTTTAGAGATATAAATGTGGCCCTGCTGGGGAGACTCTCCAGATCGGCCACTTATAAAACCTTATATCTTTTGAAACAGTGACCGACAAATTCTGATATTTGGCGACTGATTACGACTAATTGGCGACAAAATATGGGAGAAAACAGATCTTGGCTAGGTGCCCTAGTTTTTGAGATATAAATGTGGCTCTGCTGGGGAGACTCTCCAGATCGGCCACCTATAAACCCTTATATCTTTTGAACCAGTAACCGACAAATTCTGATATTTGGCGACAAATTTCGACTAATTAGCGACAATTTTTTTGTTTTAAAATTTAAACCTAGGATTTTTTGGTTATTTTTTACAAACAACATATTATTTGCCTAAATTTCAGGTTTCTGCAATGCGTAGTTTTAAAGATCTCCGTGGCCACGTGGTTCTCCGCGTTTCAATGGCGCGGCCACGTTCAAGCCCCAATTACTTTTTAACCATAACTTTGACAAATTGTGGTTTTGGGAATCAACGTTAACAAATTATTACAAAATCATGGCATTTTTTTTTTAATAAAAGCGCTTTGGCCGAGCTATCGAAACGCACACAGTACCAGTAGGTAAAACATATTTCAGTACAGAACGTCATTTTATTGGGTTGTCTTCTCAAAATAATTGCACTTCTTAATATACCTTATACATTGTAGAACTATATTACGTTCTTTTCTAATTTCATTTTGTAATAGTTTTTGTAGTAGTGTTGATGGTATTTTCCGTTTTAATTTATAATTTTGTCTTTCTGGTTTTCTTGGTAGTATTATGTTTTTCACAGGCTTTTCTTTGGTTTTTATAATTGTTTCTGGAGCAGTATCATGTTCTACATTTGTTTTTACAATTTTTACTTCTTCTGGTCCATCATCATCGCTTGCGTTTTTGTCTTCTACTTTAGATTTATCCTCAACAGGCACATTTATTTTTCCGATATCACTTTTTTGAGGTTGTATTGGTTTCTGACACGGTTTTATAGCTGATAATTTAAGATTGATTACATCATTTTTTATTTCCTCAGGTTCTTCATCTGATGTTCCATAATCACACATTAGTGATGTTAGGGCTCCACAAAGCACTGGCTTTTGAGTGTCTGTTGTTTTTTCAGTAGTTACTACTGCTTCTTCATCATCATCCTCAATTAAACCATTACTACATTTTAATGGTTCCGAATCAGAATCATCTTCTGCAATTTGATCCATCTCAATATTGACAATGCCAGCAAATGGTTTCAGCTTATTCTTAGTAACAGTAGCAGGTGCATTAGGTATAATTCTAGGTTTTTTCTTTGCTGGTTGGCTATTTGTTGTCATTGAAGAATTATTTTTGAAATTCTGTCTGGTTATCCTCCAATTCTGATTCTTATTATCAAAACTACGGTTTCTCTTTAAATGGGGTTCTTGAGCTGTGAATGAGAAAATTGAAAAGATAATACACACTATTGAATATATCAAAGGTACAAATAAGATTTTTTTTAAATTAATTGTCAACCTGTAGTTCCATGTCTGTCATTCCTATAATCGCGATTCAACGCCATCTTTTCACCTCTTTCAATTTTTTCTTTGCACTCTGCATTTTTTTTCTCTATGTTAGATTTAGTAGGGTATTTCTTTTTCCTTTCTTCTCGCCATTTCTGTATATCTTCAGGATTGTTTAAGTTTGCAATTTTTTTGAACAAGCCAGTTGAGTGTTGCATTTGTATGTGTTTTGTAATAACTTTTGGATGTGCAGTAAACTGACAACCATCTATATTGCATTTCTGAAACAATGAAAAGTTTTATAAATAACACATCCTTATCTCTTGTCCTTTTAAATACAATATTATATCTATTTTAATAAAAATACAATGCTACATATATTTAAAGATTCAAGGCTTAGTGGCATAATAGCAATATGTTGGCTCATATGAAACAATTTGCCAAATTTCAACCGTCGGAAAAGAATATTTTCGGAGATATTAATTTCCCCGCATGGAACAAATATTTGTATGGCCTACAGATAGTTGTTCCAGGTCTGGATGTTTGTGTATGTTAGTTTAAATGTTTGTAAACGCACCCACGATACAGGAGAAATTCCTAGTGCGGGGCAACGTTTTTTTTAAAAAAAAAAAAAAAAATATTAATAGTTATTGATGGAATTGAATTGAAAAAAAAAACACATTTCATGGCATAGACTATTTGGGTTCACACCACAGACTATTTTGGCATAGAGTACAATGTATGTGTGGAATGTTCAGTGAGCAAAGCATAATATGAAAGAGCCCATTTTGTGAGCATGCTTATTCATCATCTGCTGACACTATAGAATTGGTTCAAATGTGCATGTAATTTAAAAGTAAATTTGGCCTTACAACAACAGTTTGTCAACCCGACACATGCTTTAATCATAAAAACTATGCATTTCTGATTAATTTCCCCCCTCTCAGGAGTTCCTATGCACCCCCGTCCCCCTATCTACATGTACTTTTATAAGAGACCTTCCCAGAGAAAATTTTATGTAATTATTTCAAACTTTCAATACAAATTAATCTATAACTATAGGTTTACAGTACTGTCAAATTATTGATTAATTGACTTACAATTGCAATTTATTGCAATCGGAATCTTCTCAGTTTGTTGGCCGCATCCACATCAGTCTTGTCTAGGTGGGGTATAACTTTACAACACTGATATGGTCATGTGGATATACTATTATACCTATTTAGTTCTTTTGGTTTACCTGGTGCTGTTGGTTATGTTTCTGGAGAAGATCTACTGTAGGGAATCCTCTGTCACAGGTCTCACACCAGTGGTCTTGACTGTTTTCAGTTCTCATAAAAGGTGCTCCAAATTGAGAATTATTCCTTGAAAATCGAGGTGGTGGTCGAGGACCCTGGTTTGGTCGCCATTGATGGCTGTGTGGCATAGGACCGCGATGAAAGTTGTCCATCATACGTGGTCGTGTATTTATTTTTGAGATCAGTAGGAAGGTAAGTCTAGGAATTTAAAAATCGCGTTGTAAACTCAGAACTTTCTCTTTAGCTGCTTTATTCTGGATATATCTTGTTTGATTTGATGTATGCTAATCATCACTTGGAAATAGTATCTACATATCACATGTGGGTTTCATAATTATAGAATAAGAAGTATAAAGTTTTAACTTTTTCGTTTTCAATTCTTGATAACCTCAAAGTCTAACCTAACTAATCCAAGCTTTCAAAAACATTACCAAAAACAATACGTCTAATTTTAATACATTTACTACAGATACAGATGTTTACCATAAAATAACCAGTGTTGTCCATTCTATCAGTCAATTATCTACTATAAATGGTATTGAAGGAGTCGGGAAGAGGCCTATCCAGACTGTTTTTATTTGGTCAATACTTTTAGTCTAAAAATTAATGACCGTCTTGAAAACTTGATGATTTTGGAATGTTGTAACTATTGAATTTCACAGTGTCAATGAACATCGAATGAAAATAGCTCTCGTCGAATAAAACAACCGATGTTGGTCGATCGAAGGAGTTTCTTGCCGGTTCTTCTCCATAGGAAACGACCAACCCGAACCGAGTCCAGTCTCTATTTAAAATGGTTCCCTGTCCGTCCGCTTGTAAAAGTATTCAAAAGAATCAATTAAACTTAAGAGTAAAAACAGAAATTTAACTATATTAGATATTAACAAATTAATGATAAACTAAACATAACATTTCCACATTTTTAAAAGAAATAATTTACGCCATACTGCCACCAGCTGCCACTGAAGTGCGGTTGAGTATATAATAATGAACGACAGTAATAATTTTTAACCCCCGACCAAAAAAGAGGGGTGTTATAAGTTTGACTTGTGTATCTGTGTTTCATAAAATTGGGTTCGTTTGAAAGGTATTTTAAATCGAGAGTGTTCTTAGCTATGTTTCGAGAAAATCTGCTCAGCCGTTTGAAGATCATCATCTCTTTTCTAGTTGATGAAGGGATTTAAACAATATCCACAGGTCTAGTCGATTTGTAATCTTGTCAGTTGTCACCACGGGAGTTGCCGAGGGGAGGGGGGGGGGCTGCAACCAAGAAAATAATCCAAGCGTCGTAGCGTCGGGGGACCGCTAAGAAGACCGCTTAGAGCACAGAACAAAGCGGACCCCCGACGCTACGACACTTGATTTAATTTTTTTTTTGGTTTTTCAGAGGATTTCTGTGCCGGGGGTTTTTTTAAATTTTTAATTTAATTTTTTTAATAAAAGCTTTTATGCAATTTATGTAAGTATGTTTGTAACGGTGGAATCTTGGAAGCGAAATTAGAACTACTTTCCGATGATTGATTGAGCTGAAATTTTTCACACACCTTTAGTTCTAAAGACAATACATTATTCAGTCATCGCGTGAACTCGGAAGCGTTCGGGTGTCGAAACAAATATGTCTTCCGAAAAGTTAAAGTGTACGCAGTGCAATATAGTTATTAATGAGTTGTTATGTTTTGTACAAAACAAAATATGTATAATGGATGAAGAAAGCTTGTTACGGTTGTGCGTGAGCTCACATTCTACGGCAGAAATAACTTGTGCTAAGAATTTATTGTTCGAATCAATTTCGACGAGTACCCGCAATGTGTCAAGGCGCAAGAACAAAGAACAAAAGGAAATTGAAGACATAATTTCGGTATTCAAGATCACAGACCCTGACAAAACACCTATTTTTGTTGCCCGGATATTGGATAAATTGCCCCCGATCACCTTTGATCATGTCGATGTCACTGCCTTGTTGAAAGATATCATTGTTTTGAAATCGGAGGTAAAATATCTTAAAGAATCAAGTGCCACAATCGACCAGTTGGATATTATAAAACAGAACGTCGATCTCATGAAGTCTGCATCAGTCGTTGATATAGATCGCACTACAAATGTGAACAGTAAACGAGGAGCATCTGTGCTAAATAATGAATGCGAAAGCGGTTCGGTTGGTATTATAAATATATCAAACCATAATAAAAGTGTACTCGAGGATAAAACGCACGATCAAGTGAACTGTCAATCCCCCGTTTGTCCTCTAAGTAAGAGAAGTGCATGTAGCAAACCAGGAAGTGTCCCTAAAACGACTAGAAAGATAACTGAAAGTTGCTTCGATGCGCCCCCTGTCGGCACGGCCGCCGGCGTTGTTGACTTGGCACGGTTGCAACCAACTAACGCGGTCAGCTGTTCGGCTGCGATGACTAACACAAACCGGTTTGTTATCGCGAGCGAGTGCGGTCTCAACAAGTGCGATGTTAGTGCTAATGATCATAACGTCGTAAACAAAGGTAAATCACTAGCAGATATAGTTTGTGAAGGGGAGTGGAAATCACAATGCCCAGATGAAGAATGGATTACTATTCAAAAAAAGAGGTACAAAAATAAGTATGCAGAATTAAATAAATCAAAGGGAGTGGTGCGAGGTAAAGCCACCTGTGGACCTGGAGATAGATTCAAGCCTGCTAGTACAAGTAAGACACACTTGTTCTTATCTAACGTTCACAAGGATACTTCAGCAAATGATATAATGGAGTATATAATGACTAAAACAACTGAAAAAGTCCAACTACAAAAAATTAAAATGAAAAAGGAAAAGGAATATAATGCTTACAAGTTATCGGTTTGTTCCGATAGGGTGGACATGTTTATGACTGAGGAACTATGGCCCGCCAGTGTTACATGTAGGCGTTTTAGACCTTACAAAAACCCCCAACTGGGTAATGAAGAAGAGAACGACAAATTTACATGATGAACTCGTGCGGCACAACCCTTATAACTTACAACTGCAAGAGCATCAAGCGTTCCGTACACGGTATAAAACAGCTGTGTTGTTTTGCGGATATTATTGCTTTGCAAGAAACTTGGCTGCTGCCGGGTGAACTGTCCTTCTTGGAAAGTATTCACAATGACTTCGCGGGCACCGGTACGTCAGCTGTGGACACGTCTGCTGGCATGCTACGGGGTCGGCCGTTTGGTGGTGTGGCGCTGCTGTGGCGTAAGTCAGTGTTTCAGTGCGTTACAATAATACCGTGCGGTAATCCGCGTATTGTCGCAATACGTGTCACTACGAAAGATCGTCCAGTGCTTGTGGTTTGCGTATATATGCCTACCGATTTAGTGGAAAATATGCCTGAGTTCACGGATTGTCTCAGTTCAATTAGTGCTATTATTGACGAAACTGGAATAGAGTCTGTGTTCATACTTGGCGATTTCAATGCCCATCCAGGTGAGCGCTTTTATCATGAACTTGTGGTGTTTTCAAAGGAACAGGACTGGACTTGTGTGGACACTAATAAATTGCAATTAACATCAGGAACGTTCACGTTCATCAGCGAGGCCCATGGGTGTAAGCGCTGGCTAGACCACTGTCTCACGACAGAAGCGGCTTTGTCCAGTGTCAGCAACGTGTACGTAAAGTACGATGTCTTTTGGTCTGACCATCTACCATTGGTTCTTACCTGTGACTTTAATGTTGTAAGACAAAAAACAAATGCGAAATCCCCAATACGTAGTAAAATACAGTGGGGCGTAAGAAGCGTAGATCAATGTCGTTCCTATGAAAATTTGTGTAATCTACAACTAAAACATATTGACTTGCCAGTTGAGCTACAACATTGTTGTGGTAGGTATTGTAGGGATTCTAGTCATGTTAACATTATAAATAACTTGTATAGGGACATTGTTGACATTTTATGTAAGAATGCGAGTTATACGTATATTTATAAGTCCACTATGCGTAAGAAACCTTTGGCCGGGTGGAACAGATTTGTAAGCGACGCTCACAGGAACGCTAAGATTAAATTCAATACGTGGCTGTGGTATGGTAAACCTTCTTGCGGCGCCTTATTTAACGCAATGGTAGAATCTCGTAAGATCTTTAAGGGTCAGGTTGATCTTACCAGGATCAGGTTCGAATGGATTTGTTAGCAAAACGCCATTCGAATTCGGATTTTGGGGGTTTTTGGAAGAGCACTAAACAGTTTAATTCTAAACCCGGTGTGCCTGTGAGTGTTGATGGTGTTTCTGACTCGAAAGATGTTGCTGATTTATTTAAAATGCATTTTGACGTAAAATCGCGGTTGGGGCCGCCTTGTCGGGAGCTCGATGCTGGGCATAGTGCTACAGAAATAACGACAGTCATTCTGGCAAAGGACATTAGGACAAAAATTAGAAGCATGAGGAGGGGCAAATCCCCTGGCCACGATGGGCTCAGCATCGAGCACCTGCAGTATGGTGGGATCCATTTGCCACGTGTGCTCGCTCTGCTGTTTAATCTGTGCCTAGGTCATTCGTACCTTCCGCCGGATATGGTGCGGGCTCTGGTGGTACCAGTGGTCAAGAATCGGACCGGAGACGTCTCGGACAAGTCAAACTATAGGCCGATTTCTTTGGCGACCATCGTAGCTAAGATACTTGACAGCGTGCTAAACTCTCACTTGAGTACTCACATCAAACTGCATGATGCCCAGTTTGGGTTTCGGCCGGGGTTGTCAACAGAAACCGCAATTCTTAGTTTGAAGCATGCTGTCAAGTATTACACAGACAGGAAAACACCTATTTACGCATGTTTTCTGGACCTGTCCAGGGCTTTTGATCTTGTCTCGTTCGACGTTCTCTGGCAGAAACTGTCTGATGCCGCGGTGCCGCCGGAGCTCGTCTCACTTCTGCGGTACTGGTACATGAAACAGGAGAGTCGGGTGCGCTGGGCAGGAGAGCTCTCGGAGCCGAGTAGGCCGGAATGTGGCGTGAGGCAGGGTGGCCTGACCTCACCCTTGCTATTTAGTCTGTACGTGAATGCACTGATCGAGCGGCTCAGCAGCACACGTGTCGGTTGTTTTATTGATGGAGTTTGCTTCAATAATTTAAGCTACGCAGACGACATGGTGCTGCTGGCCCCCTCGGTCGGTGCGCTCCGTAAGCTTCTCGATGTTTGCGAGGCGTATGCTGCTTCTCATGGCCTTGTATATAACGAAGGCAAGTCAAAATACATGGTCTTCAAGTCCGGTGCCAGGTGTCCCTCCACCGTCCCTCCTGTTTTACTGAACGGTGTGCAGCTGCATAGGGTGTACTCTTTTAAATACCTGGGCCACTTGGTGACGGACGATTTGAGGGACGACGTGGATATGGAGAGGGAGCGCAGAGCATTGTCGGTTCGGGCAAATATGCTTGCACGCCGGTTCTTCCGATGTACAACCCCAGTCAAAGTCACGCTGTTTAAAGCATATTGCATGTCGCTGTACTCGGGGAGCCTGTGGTTCAGCTACACCCTTAAGGCCTACAATGCTCTGCGGATCCAGTATAACAACGCGTTTAGGGTGCTGTTGTGTCTACCTTGGTTTTGTAGCGCGTCATCTATGTTCGCTGAGGCTCGTACCGACGGTTTCAATGCTGTAAGGCGTAAGAAAGCGGCCTCGCTGCTAAACAGACTACGACTACGAGTATAACATACATAACTTAATCCTGCAGCCAGGATCGTATCCTAATGAGGGAACTCCTCAACGGTTAATAGCACAGACATGAACTTTTGTAAACAGGTTCATATTTGATGGATAAACATGAATTCTATCATGATTTCATCCTGCAGCCAGGATCGTCTTCTCATGAGGGAACTCCTCAGCGGTTAATAGCGTGCACAGGAAACTTTGCACACAAGTTCATATTTGATCGATAATCACAATTTGTATCATGAACTCATCCTGCAGCCAGGATCGTCTCCTCACGAGGAACTCCTCAACAGTTAATAGCACAGACACAAAAAATTGTAAACACGTTCATATTTGATGAATAAACATGAATTCTATCATGATTTCATCCTGCAGCCAGGATCGTCTTCTCACGAGGGAACTCCTCACCGGTTAATAGCACAGACACGAAAATTTGTGTAGATACGCGTTCATTTTTTATGAATAAACATAATTCCTGGCGTTACCTGATCTCACAGCCAGGATTGTCTTCTCAGAAATCCGCAACGTTTAATAGCATGGCTATGAAAAACGTGTTGAGGTTGAGAATTATTTATTAAAAATTAAGTAAAACGACAGGAATTATTTTCATTTCTACCATTTTAGATATAAGCCTTGGCAACACCGCAACGCAATGTCGGTGTCATAGGTCTAGCTTGGCGGGAACTTCAACCAAGGCGCGCTTTTTCAATTTTTGTCCATATTTTTCATTTAATTTTAATACCTATATTGTGTATATTTGCTGTAAATAGTTTGTTCTCGTCCTGAAAATGGACGGGAATGAGGGGAGCGGGGCTGAACCCCCGAATCCCAAGATTCGGAAGCGGACTTTTGGCACTGATGCGGAGGACAATGTCGGCGGCGGTGAGGAAAGTGACTCTATTAATTACGCGCCCTACTTTAGGCCTAATTATAAAAGACTGTATCCAGAGCATTCGGGTAGCACGGAGTTTAAAGTTTTTGTAGAAAGTCAGGACAAAGAGCGATTGGGAAATAAAAGCCCCATATACTTAAATCACATTTTCGCAGCGGATGTTAAAGGTGTGGTGGCGATACGCCGTGTCAATGCGAATAAAATTATTGTCGTGTTCAAGCAATACAACACGGCCAACAATTTCATCAACAATGCGAGCTTCCTAGAAAAACATAAGATGAGGGCATATATCCCCGCAGCCCAGATAGAACGAGTTGGCATCATCAGGTTCGTACCAACAAACATATCGAATAAAGAGCTGTACACAAAGCTGTCTTCTGTCTACGAAATTGTGGCAGTGAGACGTTTTACTAAGAAACTGGGGCAGAACAGGGTCCCACTTCAGACAGTCAGCATAACATTCTTATCGAACTCATTACCAGATTCAGTACAATATGACCTATTCTCATATAGAGTTTTTGACTATATTCAACCCCTGTTGCAGTGCTATCGCTGCTTCAAATTCAATCACTCTGCCAATGTATGTAATGGTAAACAGCGCTGCAGCTGCTGTGCTGGAGAACACTCCTACAAAGAATGTGACAAGCCCAATGAGCTCTGCTGCATTAACTGCAGTGGACCTCATTTGGCTATATCAAGGACCTGTCCGGTTAAGATGAGGAAAATGTTAGAAAAAAAAGAAAAAATTACTTATGCCAGCATTGCAAATACAAAAAACATAGTGACAAAGAAGGACACTGACTTCCCTCCTTTGCCGGACCGCTCCGAGTCTTCTGTAAATAAAAAACCAAATGTAAATAAAGAACTTGTTATGAATAAGCACAAAACTAAATTATACAATGTAGATAATGTACATAACGTACCTGTACATTCAGAAATACCTGAGAAGAAAATTGCATCCAAACAGAACATCAAAGCCCAAATAATTGCTAATAATGATATATTAATGGCTTTAGTCCATACATTGGTACAACTAGGCAACAAATCAGATGATGTGCCCATCACCACATCGTCTATCAAAGACATGCTCATTAAAAATCTGTCAACTTAATGGATTTGAGCTGCAACATTATAACTTCCTTAAATATTGCACAGTATAATGTTCAAAGTTTAAACAGTAAAAAACCTTTATTAATAAACTTTTTACAAAATCAAAATATAGATATTTGTCTATTAAATGAAACTTGGCTAAAAGGCCAACAGAGTTTTAAAATACCTGGTTATAATTTCCACCATTGGCGTAGCTATTCTAATAAAGCCTAATTTAAAGTATAGGGTTTTAGACACTCATTTCTATGAAGATATTCAGACTATTGCCATTTCAGTTTCTACGGAAATAGGCGACATAACAGTTTTATGTGTATATTGTCCACCTAAATCTGGCCATATAAGAATAAATCGATTGCAGAATATTATCAGGGACCTCCCTAAACCTATATTTGTAAGTGGTGATTTTAACGCCCATCATATTGCCTTTGGATGCGTTTCCACAAAAGGCAGGGGGCAAGACTTATATAATTTAATTGATTATAATGACTTATGTATAATTAATAATGGTGCCTTTACTACAGTCAATCGCCCTCGGTGCAATCCATCGGCAATTAATGTCACTTTTGTTAGTCCAAATCTTGCGCCACTTTGTGATTGGTCTGTTCACGACGATACAATGGGAAGTTACCATTACCCAACTATTACAAAACTTGCAATTTGTGCTGACAAATATCAAGTCAATCCACCTGTTGACAGATTTCTGTACAACCAAACTGATTGGAGTAAGTTTTATGAAATATCCAAAAATGTTTTCCTTGACATGACGATTGATGAAGAGGATCCAATGACCACTTACCTCGAATTTTGCACTCGACTTGATGTCTTGAAAGAAATGGTGATCCCAAAGTTCGTTAAAACGAGTGATTTTAGATCTAGAATTCCAGCTCCTTGGTGGAATAGTATTTGCGAGAAAAGTGTAACTGCATCTTATAGTGCTCTGAAACTATACAGAAGTGACCCAACTATAGATAATTACATTAATTATAAGAGATTAGATGCATTAAAAAAACGTACAATTTCAGAACAGAAGAAGATAGGTTGGAACAACTTTTGTAACACTTTTAACAGAACTACTCCACTAAGTAAAATTTGGAACCTCATTAAGAGATTTAAAGGCATCAGATCAGGTAACAAATCATACAGGGATGAATTTATTCAATCATTTTTGTCAAAAATATCAGATAACAGTAACCTTATAGATAGCAGTGAATTTATCCATTATTTTAATCTCAATAATGACAACCCAAATTCCAAATTTTTATTGGATCCTTTTACATGGACTGAATTCTTAATGAGTTTGCAATCTAGAAAAAACACAACCCCAGGTTTAGATGACTTCCCTTACATACTAATTAAAAATCTAGATGATGATGTAAAACATTTATTCTTAAAAATTCTTAACAATCTTTGGTGTAAGCAAATAATACCAGAATCATGGAAAACACAGTGCGTGATTCCCATATTAAAACCTGAGAAACCACCAGATTTAGCTAGCAGCTATCGTCCAATCTCATTGTCTTCATGTCTTGGAAAGATTTTTGAGAATATGTTGAAAAATCGTTTGGATTGGTACTCTGAATCCAATAACATTATTCCACCAGTACAATATGGATTTAGGCGCGGTCGTAGCTGTGCTGACAGTTTCATTTCACTAATGGCAGACCTGAAAAGGGCAGAAAATGGCAAATTACATACCGTTTGCGTATTTTTGGATGTACAAGGTGCTTTTGACAATGTTGATCCTGGCATACTTGTCAAAATATTGACTGGTAGTATAGGTTTACCTGGACTTGTGTCCAAATGGATTTATGACTTCTTAAGTAACAGAAAACTCTTTGTCAAACATAATAACATACTTTATGGACCAGAGCAGGCCAGTAAAGGCACAATGCAAGGCGCAACTCTGTCGCCCTTAATCTATAACTTGTACACTTGTGAAATATGTAAATATATTGATACCCAGAATGTAAATATATTGCAATTTGCTGATGATTTAGTTCTGTACAGTTCAAATTCTAATTTATGTGCAGCTATTGATACTGTAAATATAGCACTAGGAAAACTTTATGATTATTATAATAATAGGCTGCATCTTAAAATTAATGCTTCAAAAAGCAGCATTATGATTTTTGGAGGTGACAACCCTACTACTGATGTTATATATGCTACAGAGAGCATTCAAAGAGTTAACCAGCATAAGTTCCTAGGTGTTGTCATCAACCAAAAACTCAAATTTGAAGAGCACATTAAATATATTTCAAAAAATTCTTACAAAGGGCTAAATGTTCTAAGATGTCTTGCTGGGATATCTTGGGGAGCTGATCCAAAAATATTGTCAATACTGTACAAAGCGATTGTAAGAAGCCACTTTGATTATAGTACTTTAGCTTATATTAACTGTACATATGTACATAGATTGGATATCATTCAGAACAAGGCTCTGAGAATCATCTCTGGAGCAATGTGTTCAACTCCCATAAGAGCTATGGAAGTTGAAACCAAAATCATGCCACTTATTTTGAGGAGAATATTGCTGTGTGAAAGATATTGCATCAAACTTTTGTCATCAGCTAATAATGATGTTATCAACAGAATAGTTCCTCACCTGGTGAATGTCTCCGGTCCATTGTCCTCAGCAGATGAACTGTTGAGGGGCATAGCTCCACAGTTGTGCCGGATATATCTGGAAATAAATAATAAATGCACAAGGATTAAAAAACAGTCACAGTGGCCTTGCTATGCCCACAACTATGTTAGTATAACTCATCCAATTTGTGTTCTAGAACACAGAATTATGAGTAATAATGACATGCTAGAATTTTTGTCAGAAAATAATAAGTATTATACTATATACACTGATGGCAGTAAGGGAGATGACTATGTGAGATCTGCTTTATATGATCCTCAAACAAGGTTCACTCAAAGCTTTGTTCTGGACAATGAATGCTCAATATTTACTGCAGAAGCCTATGCAATCCTAGAAGCATTAAAGTTAATAAGTCATATTCACCAGTCTTCTAGATTCTTTTTAATTTTGACTGATTCATTAAGTGTTTTGCAAGCTTTAAAAAAATTAAAATTGAATTTTAAGACTAATTATATTTTGTTTAGTATTAAAGATTTTGTGTATAAGTTAAATTGTAAGAACATTGAGATATCTTTTATATGGATCCCTTCGCATAAAGGTATATCTGGAAATGAAATAGCAGATGGAACTGCAACTAAGGGGATAAACTCATTGGATGTTCAATATGTAACTAGTGTACCGCACACAGATTATTATAGCTCTATAAACGAAGAACTGAAAAATGTTTGGGTTGAAATGTGGAAGAAAGACCAAGAGCAGAAAGGAAAGTGGTACGGAAGTATCCAAATAGACTTACCAACAGAGCCCTGGTACAACGACCTGGAGTCAGCCAGCCGGCACTTTATCACAACAATTAACAGGCTTCGTTTTGGCCATACCACCACACCTGCCCACTTATTCCGTTTGGGCATCATTTCAAGTGATTCTTGTACATTCTGTAACACACCGCAAGCTGACGCAGAACACCTGATTTTGAACTGTCCAAATTTTACAATACAAAGGCTGATACTTGCCAGTGAATTGAGTGATATCCTACCAAATAAATCCTCCCGCCGCCTGAAAGATATTCTAAAAACTGAAAAGTGTTTTGTGCCGATTTTTAAATTTATTAAAAACAGTTGTGGAAGTGTGTAGTGCAAAACTCAAGTGTTAACTCTTAAAACTTTTCTAATTATGACTTTTATAATAAAGACTTGGCTTAAAGGTCTTGTAACCATGCCAGTGGCATAGCCACAAACGACTTAAAAAAAAAAAAAAAAAATCGGTGTCATAAATTGACATATTGTTTTGATGTTTACAGCATGGAAGGTCTGTTTACAAGAAAAAAAATATATAATAATTCTAGTAATTTAGGCCACACTAAGCTTGGATTTTAAATATAAAATATGAATAATTCTGCAGCTAGTTCAGCAGCGAAGGTAACCAGCGAAATGAAAAAATCAACTGCATTGGTATTCCTAAACACATTTATTTGGTTCCTTAAAGCTACCCATTTTCTTATTCGTCTAAATAATGATTTCAGGTTGGGGAAATATTTACTGAGGCCGGAGCCGCGTTTAATAAGTTAGCAGATTTAGCTATGACATTACATCCAATGGGAGAACCGAACCTTGGGTAAGTTAAAAGTATATTTATTATTGCATGGTGTTTATACATATTAAGCGCTCTTGACTATCTTGACTGCATCAGCGATCGGAGTTCGCATAGCTGAATTTTGGGCTAAACATATTTAATGAAAATTTGCCATTGACCCGCTCTGAAGGTAACCTGATGCTTATCCAGAGTCTTAAAACATCTCTAGATGTTTGTTCTCATCCAAACTACGGTATTAAACTGTAGTGAGTGGTATAATTCACTATTTAGCTCTAGTGGTTTAATTTCCTAAGATAAGAAAATAATTAGGATGTGGTACATATTGTATGAAATGTTTATGTGCCCTTCCTCCTTTATGCCATCAGCCTTTAAAAGTTTAAAGCAAAAACTGTTCAATCCATAATTTAGTTAGTAAGTACAAACACATTGTAACACACAAAGTAAAATACAAATACATTACACTGTTTACATTGTTTTGTTTATGATTACTTTTGCTCTATTTCAGCCAGCAGCCGAAAACTCCTGTGAAAAAGAAATTGACGGAAGAAAGGACTTTAGCCAGCAGTATACCAGCTCACAATCAACATAATATACACACAGCACCTTTATCCCAACAGGTCTTGTTTTACTATCGTACAATATTGATGTTAGTAGGCTCACCAATTAAATAGGACTTCAACATACCTAAGTGTAGCTAGTAGTAGCGTAGTTCATGAATTTAACTATAGGATTTATTGTAAGGCTCACAATAACCCCTCCTGTTAAGGAAGTTATGCAAGTTAACTATGTTGCAAATTAATATCTAATATTTTGCCATTTTGATAAATAGAAATCAGTTTATTTTTTTAACCTATTTTGGCCCACTGCTGGGCAAGTCTCCTAAATAAGTTATCTATGTACGCTCTGTGTTGTACTATACTTTTGGTTATACATTACAATAAAACCATTGCAATGTAACAGGGAAAAAAAGCATTTAAATGGTTTCTTAAACTAAACATTGAGTGTCCCGATATTAATGGTGGCCATTTATAATCAATATTTCAGTAAAACAGAACACTATTTGATAGTTTTGTTCAGTAATGTCAATTTACGAAAAAAGAGTGAAGTTTGGCAGTGTTATGCGACTTTGCCAATTTGCAGAATGCACCCTTTTAAAGTTGAAAAAAAAGGCTTTTCAAAGAACTTGTAGGAAAAAGACATTTATAAGGGAAAATGCTAGAATGTATAAAACTAAAGAAACTGCTTTTTTGATATATGGATGAAAGGAGATCTTTGTTGGCATGTCAAAGGTCCTTTTTATTTATGTTGCAGACTGAAAACTAAGCAATGCTAAAGCCAAACTAGAAATATGTCCCATACACACCAAGACTGAAGCGAAAGCTCAGCCAGTGTTGTGAAGTTCAATTTGACTGTGCCAGGGTAGGCGAGGGGCTTAGCTTAGCTCTTGTAGCTGTGCATCAGCATACACAAGTATCTTATATATTAGCATATTTTTGTTAGCTCACACAGCACACAAGTATGAAAAACTTTATCATTTATTTATTTAGAACATGGAGGACTTACAGCTAATAAAAACAAACAAGAAAGGGAACACTAGTCACCAGAGAGCCAGTTATGCAAGCTAAGCTAAACTAAGATAACTTAGTTTTCAATCTGCAACTCAATATGTTTTACTGTTACCATGTCATTAACTAATGTAATTGGTTATCATCATGTTACATAAATGTCCAAAGTATGTTCCAGCCATTTTGTTTTAATTTCCAGGTGACCCTGAACATGTTAAATGCTCAAGAAACAGAGATGGACACAGATGGATTAGGAGGAGATGTAAAGTTGGAGTTTGAATCAAGCACAGAGGAAGTTACAACTTAGAATAAAAAGTTTTAAAAAATGTTTAATACTTTTATTTATAGAGAATTCACTTATTTTGTTTACTTTTTAGTAATGATTAAGGCATCATAGTGTTTTATGAAGAGACATATTGTACATACATAATAGATACATGTATTCCATTTTCATACACATAAAGTGAAAATATTTGTATTCAGAACATCAGGGTATCATCATTGGGCTGCGGGTTGTTCGAAAGAGATACCGTGGCCCTGGAACACAAAGGGCTAAGGAGGAACATGGATGGGTTTTAGTCAGTCAAGTCTGACACTCCCTTCCGCTCCGCCCAGAGCGGAAGAAGTCATTAGATGATTTCCCATCCTAAAAAAAAAAGTGTATCATAATTTCTAAGGAGTAACTATTATAAATAATTTAATACATTTTTATGAACTTTAGATGCTTTCTGTTATTTGAAATAGTTTTATTTAATAGCTGTTATTTTCTCTGTAACAATGATAAAACTTATGTACTAAGCTATGATGCCTTTATTTGGAATGGAAGCTTTGAACTTTCCTCTTCCAAGAAGAAATTTCGGATTCATATGTTTTGGAGTGGGAACCTTCTGATAAAGTTTTTTCAATAACAGAGTCCACATTACTTTTTATTTTCAAAGACTCATACAGATTAAAAGCGTTGCCAGATTTCTTGACCCGTCTTTGGGCACTTCTGTAGCATCTCCATGGCTGTGACTCAACAATGATTGTTCTAGAGATAGATTTTATGAAATCCAAAAATTCCAGTAATCCTTCATCACCATTATTCAGATGTATCCACATAGTTACTGAAAAACAAAGTGTTAAATCAAAAGCTTTGTGTTTACAAGAGTCTAGATATTTTTGGATATGAAGTCGGTCATTTAGATCCATAATGTTACAAGTTATATACTTTATATTGGTGTACTCATTGGATTCGTTGGCCCTTTCTATTAGGCTGGAATCAATGTCCACAGCTAACATATGGATATCACAATTTGGGTAAATAGTTTTTAAGTACACATATAGAGCCTTAGAAAGTTCTCCTGTGTTGCACCCAACGTCTAGGCATACAAGCTGGTTGTCTACTGGCGCTGGAAACATTTGTGGTTGGAGATTCTTGATCCTTTCGCCGACATCGTGGAATGAGTAATAGTTTATAAAGTTTCCAAATTTTACAGCGCCTGGATCACTGCCGTAATATTTGAGATCGTTGGGGTCCGTTTCACATTCACCTTTCATATTGTATTTAACAGGAAACGAATGAAGTTGTTAATGTTGTGAAACTTATAGAGCGTGGTGTTTTGGTTACACAGGTGGCTCTGGCTTGTTATATGTCAAATCAAATGACAGTGACAGTACTTACGTTTTGTTTTCTCGTGAATTGATCGAGCAAAAATCTCCAAAACCTCTAGTCTCTTTTTTTAACGTTTTTTGTGGGGTATGCGTTTTACAGTCAAAATAAAATGTCGAATTTTAAAAACCTTTTATAAAGCAAGCTTTTTGTCAAAAGAAGAAAATAAACCTTGGAGTAAATGAAAACAAAAGAGATAAGTTTTCATAAAAGCTTGTCGCGTGAAAAGAAAAGGCGATTCTCAACAGTTTCTGTTTGCAGCAATAATCTTACCCATATATCAAGCGTCAAGTAGCGCAAGTGCTGATTTTTATAAATAAATTCGCGTGGAAATTTCGATGTGTTTTAGGGTATAAAAATATCTTACGACCGATTCTCAGACCTAAAAAATAAACAAAAAAAAACAGGGGGGGGGGCGGGGCGGTATTGGCGTGCTACAAACTCGAGAACAAAATACAAACATAAAAGTGGCTAGCACAGCTATCTTTTTCGGGATTCCCCCATAAGAAATAAGCAATAATATATATATAATTGCATAAGCAATCGTCGATGAGTCTCCGAGTAATTATTCCAAATCTGCCGAACACCTTTTTATTGAAATTACGTTAAATCACACAAAATTACTTTTAGGTGTTTTCTATAGTCCCTCCTGTCATATTGATTATTCGAAACAAAACTTGAATATCTTTCTTCCTTATATGACCACACTATTATACTCGGAGACTTCAACACCTGTCTGATCAAAGATGATGTGCGCAGCCGTAAACTCAGGTCCCTTGTCTCTTCTGTCAATATGCACATCCTTCAACTTAATGCTACTCATCATGCTCCTCACTGCAATCCCTCACTTCTAGACCTTATTCTTGTCTCCGACCCAAGCAAAGTAGCCACGTATGGACAACTTTCTGCCTCATTCTCTTATCACGACCTTTTATTTATTTCATACAAAATTCGCCCTCCTAAACGCAAATCTAAATACCTCTTGTTTCGCAGTTTCAAGAACATTGATCTGGAGCGTTTGGGAGAGGATGCGGACAATATTGACTGGTCTCCTGTTTAGGACAGCAATGACTTGGACACTAAGGTGGCAGAATTTACCAAGATAGTGTTGAAACTTTTTGATGTGCATGCTCCACTTATGAAGGTCAGGGTGAAGCATCTTCCAGCTCCTTGGTTGTCTGGTGAAATTAAAAACGCCATGTCTATCAGGGATAAGGCGAAAAGGCGTTATAAAAGGGACCCTACGGATGAGAACTGTTGCCTCTATAAGAAACTGCGTAATCGCTGCGGTCGTATGTGTAGGGATGCTAAAAGGCGTCACATACACAACGCAATCCAAAATTCCAACACAGCACAAGTATGGCAATTTCTGAAATCCCTTGGAATCGGCAAAGTTGCGAATGACAGCACGCCTGACTTTGACTTGAACGAAATTAATTTACATTTTTCTAAATCTCCAGTGACTCTGGATGACAATCTTAAATCTGACACTCTAAACGATCTCTCTAATCTTCCTCGGCCATTATGTACTTCATTCTCTTTTCACCCAGTTACAGAAGGAGATATTAAGCGGGCCATTACATCTATTTCCACGAAGGCAGTGGGTGATTATTGGATCCAACTTCAGATGCTTCTTCCTATCCTTGATGTCCTTATTCCTGTAATTTTATACATTGTAAACTATTCCCTCTTTACTAGCTCCTTTCCTTCTGCTTGGAAGAAGGCCTATGTTTTGCCTCTTCCCAAAGTTGCAAATCCCTCTTCAGTGTCTCAGTTTCGTCCAATCTCCATACTTCCAATCCTATCTAAAGTCCTTGAGAGTGTTGTTAATAATCAACTGTCTCATTTCTTTTTCTCTAATAGCCTGCTTAGTCCTTACCAGTCTGGATTTCGTCCTGGCCATAGCACTGTTTCAGCCTTATTTAAAATAACTGACGACATCCGATTGGCCATGGAAAACCGGCTTCTCACAGTGTTGGTTTTATTGGACTTCAGCAGTGCTTTTAATTCGGTTGATTTTGACATCCTCTTAGGTATCCTTTCCTCTCTAAGCATATCTCCTCCTGTGACTGCTTGGTTTGATTCTTATCTTCGGGGTCGCTCGCAGTCGGTACACTTGAATGAGACTTACTCTGATTGGTGTGATCTTTCTGCGGGTGTTCCTCAGGGTGGCGTCCTTTCTCCTCTTCTTTTCTCCGTTTTCATTAACGCTATCACTAAGATTTTAACTTCTCATTATCATCTCTATGCAGACGACTTGCAGCTTTATCGCCATTTTAAACTGGAAGAGCTTCCAGAAGCTATCGATGCCATCAATAATGATCTTCAAAACATCAGTCAGTGGGCTAAAAATTTTGGTCTGTTAGTGAACCCATCTAAATCACAAGCTCTCATTATTGGTGGCAGATACTTCGTAAATTTATTGGGTCATCAGTCCCTCCCGTCGGTTGTGTACGATGGTGTCGCTATAGCCTACTCCAAGAAAATAAGAGACTTAGGTGTATTCTTGGACTGCAACCTATCTTGGCATGTTCACATTGCTGAAGTAAGCAGGAGGGTTTTTTGTTCGTATCGGTCAATTAAGGGTCTTCAGAAATTCCTGCCCTTTCAAACTAAAATTACTCTCGCTCAATCTCTTCTTCTACCTCTTCTAGACTATGCTGATGTCTGTTTTCTTGATGCGACTGAAGAACTTCTTGATAAGCTCGAACGTCTGCAAAATTTGTGTATCCGCTTCATTTTCGGGCTTCGAAAGTACGACCATGTGTCGGAATTTCGGAAGCAGCTGAAGTGGTTACCTATTCGGCAGCGTCGAGATTCTCACACTCTTTCTTTTCTCTTCTCTGTTCTTTATAACCCTAAAGCTCCTTCGTATCTTCGGGAACGCTTCGAATATCTTGTTCCTCGAGGTAAACCCTGTCGCTCATCATCATCTCTTCTCCTTCGCTTCCCTCCCCACTCCTCAAGTCGGTATGATGGATCTTTTACTGTTCGTGCTGTGCGTCTTTGGAATTCACTTCCACACTCCTTGCGGGATAGCCCTTCGTTAGACGTGTTCAAGAGAGGAATTAGAGAACATTTCCTGTCAACATGATTACAGTATATATATAGTATTTTATATGTATGTTGATTTAAATATGTATAGTATGTATTACGTTTATTGTATGTATTAGTTTAGTTTATAAAATTAGTTGAATTATGTTTTAAAAGTACTGTTCATGCACAAAGCTGTATCCTCTTTGGCAAATACTCCTGTTAAATATGGTTTGCTGTAAGAAAACCCATTTCTGGGTTAAGCTCGCCGTTGTACATTAGCTATATATTATTTGTGTGTATATCTTTTAATTTTATGTGCAATAAAGAATAAAGAATAAAGAAGCACTAGCTCAGCTCTATGTATAATTCGGAAAACTTAAAAGCCGCTAATACGTGGGACACTCAGAAAGTTTTGCGAAACTAAAAAAAATTGTTCTATACGTACATATATTTTTATTAAATCTTTTCAAAGTACTTTCCACCAGCCTCTATACAAAGATTCATGCGCCTAAACCAGTTTTCAAAACACTTTTTCCAGTCCGCCGCAGACACCTCGTTTACAGCCTGCTCGAACCCAGCCAGCGCATCTTCCGGCGACGAAAATTGTATCCCTTTGAGCTGATTTTTTATTTTTGGGAATAAAAAGAAGTCACACGGTGCTAGATCAGGGCTGTAAGGAGGGTGACCCAGGAGTTTGACTGGCGTGCTGTCCAGGAAGTCCCTCGTTTTGAGTGCGGTGTGCGCAGGTGCATTGTCGTGGTGGAGCAGTAGCCCGCGGAGCCCTGTGTTTGGTCGCTTGTTGCTTATAACAGAGAAAACTTCTGGCAAACATTTGGAAGTATACCATTCGGCATTAATGCTTCTTTGATCCCGTAAGGGAATTGATACCAAGTGGCCAGTCAAATTAAAAAAGCTAGCGATCAAAATCTTACCCCCGCTTCTAGATCGCTTCACTTTGGTAGGCGTTGGCTCATTTTGAAACACCCAAACAGTCGACTGGCGCTTGGTTTCTGGGTCGTATTGATAAATCCAGGACTCATCACCTGTAACGATGTCGTAAACACGCCGAGACGAGCCTGCTTCAAATTTGTTAAGCATATCACGGCACCATTCCACCCGGGCCTGCTTCTGAGCATCGGTGAGGTTGTGCGGCACCCAGCGTGATACTATCCTCCTCACGCGAAGATGGCTGTATAGAATCTCGTGAACGCTTCCCGATCCAATCTTCAATATGTGTTGAATCTCCTGATATGTAATTCGCCTATTGTCTTGGATTAAATTTTTCACTGCTATCACGTTTTCTTCGGTAACAGCCGTCAAAGGGCGACCGCTTCTTTCGTCATCCCCCAAAGTTGGTCGACCGCGCTTGAATTCGTTATACCAACGATACACGGTTGCCTTGGAAGGGCCTTCATCCATGAATGCCATTTGAAGTCTATCGTACGATTCATCCGGTTTCAGGCGACACTTGAAATCGTATAAAATCATAGCTCTAAAATGTTCCCGGCGCAGATCCATATTTCAGTGAGACACAATACTTTGAATTAACTCGCAAAAAATGTGGAGGGAAATTTTGAAATTGGAACTTACTTATTTTTACTTATAAATAATCATATTTTCGAAAAACATAATAACTGGCCAGTCTCCCATATATAAAAACTTTTTTTCGCAATACTTTCTGAGGGGCCTGGTATAACAGGTTTTGATTCGCTATCTCTAAACTTTTAAAAGTTTATTGTAGAATTTGATTTTACAGAATGTCTTCCAAATCATAAGATTGCACTAACATGGTTATGCTTCATGTGAGACAAGTTTCAGAAAACTAAAATTAATATAAAAATCTACTTGTGGGCAACAATTACCTAATCGCAGCTTAGTAATCTTGGTATAAGTATGTATAACATATACCAAGATTGCCAAGGTGCACGCCATACAAAATATAGATGTGTGCCATGGAACACGAGACAATACAAAATATAGGGCGACTGGTAATTAGTGACCGATACTTAAACACATGATTGTAGCCGTGATAACAAACAACTTTCCTAAAGAAATATTTTTTTTTTCTACTCATTCACTTTTATCACAATAACACAAAAGCCACATGAAATTCGAGGCTGCGTGCGCCGGCGGAAACCTTTTTTTATCATTTTAAATTAATTAGAGTTCACTATTTGGGTCACGGGATCATAAGACCGGTATAACCTATCCGATGTGTTAATCCACGTTATAAAGTATCTGTGGGCAAAATTTCATACAAACCAGTTCAGTAGTTTTTACGTAAAAGAGTAATAAACATCCATACAGCCAGACATACATACATACATCCTCACAAACTTTCGCATTTATTAGAAGGATATTAAAAATATGAAGGTATAGAAGTTAATATACGAAATAATAACAAGGCAAGTTTAATAAAAGCTTATTAAAACAAAATACGGTCGGTCGGCTAGTGACTATAGATATACCATACGTCATTGCGCGACATATTATGTCATTGTGGTCGACTGTCATTGCGGTTGGGCGACACTGCCGCTGCAGACTGCGGTCAGCCGTTGCCTTTAAAATTGTACCCTAGATAGAAAATGGGAATGCCTATCTAGGGGGTGCCTAACTGCCTACTTACTTACCAGATTTTTCCACATATTTTCTCTGTCCACCAATTTTGAATATGCACAATGGAAAATCACGGAAAACGAACACGTTCTGTATGCGTAGTATATTCAGTAGGTACCCCCTTTATTTTTATTACCTAAGTAGGTAGGTACACACGGCGACGCTCTTTGTTGCAAGCGCTATCGATACGTAACAAACAAAAAAAACGAAAACAAACCATCAAACTGATCGTAATCAAGAACATAATATTGGAAGAACCGATGGAACAGTTGGTTTTGCCTATTCGTGTCAAATACAACTGCGCTGCACACGCATAAGCTTTCTTTTTCCTATTAATGTAACAACGGAAGTACTGGACCTTTGAAATTTATATCAATTGCGGAATGTAATTTGAGGAAATGAAAAACTTATTTAGGTAGCAATCTAGCACATAATGTACAGTTCTGTATTTTCTTTCAAATTTCCGGCTGAGGTTAATAAGCGCTAAACCAAATTACTTTACTTATCAATTCTGTAAGTATATGATGTCTTAGAACTTTTTACTGACCAAGATAATTGTCTACTTACTACTTAAACCAAGTTGAGCAATAAGTATCATGAGGTATAATTTATTAATTGACGCGTGTCCGGTGCATTATAACCAAAGTACTTACCTACTACGTTGTATCACATACCTACATACCTAATGTTACAAACAATAGATAGCTTGCTGCTTCAGCTGACTTGGTAGTCCAAACGGAAAATCGATTTCAGGAATGATACACACCTACTTGAGAAAATTGAGATGTCTCAAGGTAGATAGTATACAAAATGTTGTAGTTGTAGTATCCCACACAAATTCTTGTCATGAACTAATTTTACTTTGTAACTAGAAGTTATTAAGGGACCATCATGTCATCAAGATAAGCCATAGACATAGAAAAAGAACACGGATTAATGAAGGTGACTCAAACTACTCAAGCATTATTCTCCTGCCCTCATCCCAATTTATTTGCTGTCAGAGCAGCATATCTTCTTCTTCCATACTTCTCTATTACTCGCCATCTCACCAGACACCTCCTTTCTAGCCATATCATCCTTCACACAGTCCATCCATCGATTCTTTGGTGACCCTCTACTCTCATAGTCATCCACATTCTTTTCAAAACATTCAAGACATTTTCGTCATTCCTTCTTATCACATGCCCATATCAAAACTACCGATTACCAACCAACTTTTCAACCACTAGCGAGGTAGCACCACTTTTAGACTTCCTCATGTGTACTAATTTCTTATTTTATCCATTCACACACACAACTACACATTCACACCACATTCCCCCCTTAGCATTCTCATTTCAGCCAAACGCAATTGCTCCTTATTCATCCCTTTTGTTTGAACATTCTGATCCATACAAGACAGGCTGGTCTAACTAACTTATACTTACTTACTTATCAGCCTGTTATTCTGAATTGGTTCCGGTTGTTGTGAGTTAGAATAGACAATCTCTCTTTTCAGTGTGCATCTTGACATCTCTAGCTGCTTCCATTGAACTCTAGCGAGCTACTCTCCTCCAATTAGGACCTGCAGTAAGTTTTAGTTTGTCTTCCCATCTCCTTAGTTGCTTTCCCTTACTCTGGTACTGTTTCTGGGATACCAGTCTGTTATTAATTTACACCACTTCTCCTGCTTTGCTCTCATCATATGGCCTGTCTATCTCCATTTTTGCTGGTCAATTCTGATCAAGATGTCCATCAGTTTAATTTTACCTCTGAGTTGGATGTTACTTACTCGCTCCGCGTTATTTGTTGGCAGTATGACAGGAACGACTAGTAAAAACAGCAGGTCTAACTACGGTTTTATAAATCTTAAAGTTAATAATATTTATTTGAGCCCACAGTGCGGGCTTCCTGTACCAAATGAAAAAAAAAACAAATCGTCCCAGTACTCGGATTACATTAAAAAAGAAAAGGTGGACCATACCAACCTCCTTTTTTGAAAATTAGAAATGGGCAACACATCAGTTGAAGAAACTTGTAATCGTAAAACCTAAAAATTTCAGAATAACCTGAATTACCTGATGATTATTGTCTAATACTTAAATCATCATTATTAGTTCACATTGGTGCTGCTAATGTGAGCTATTATTGTAATCTGCTGTGATTATTGCACTTTCCACATCAGGTTGGTGATAGCCGAACTTACAGTTAGCTAGTAGGTATGAACAGTAAGATATATAACCTAGTTCAGCATCTCTGTTCAAGAAAGCGTAAGAAAGAGAAGATAAACGTTATAAGAGAACCATTAGCATAGCGAGCTGGTTGTAACCTAGTGCGGATGAACTTTTATGGGTTCTGACTCCTGAGTATCTACACTGTACCTATGATGAGTTCGCTGTACCTAGGTTCTTTGGATGTGCAACCCCTTGCATTTATATGATTTGCATAATGAGGTCATTCACGTTCTGATTAAACAAGTATGAATTATTTGTTATGTGGCTAATATAATATTAAAATATTTATATGATGCGAACCAAGTATAAATCACACCTTCACCGACACGACTCGGTACCGCTTTTACTTTCCTGTAAATTGTATATAGTCGTGGTTCCTTATAACTGGTGCGACTTTAACGCTAGTTTACGATAGCTCAGCACCTGAGTGCAAGGCCGATACAGTTTACCTGATGCTAGCACAACGCTACCTTGCACCCAGCACACGCGTTCATAAAGACTGAAATATTTTCCACCGGCTCAGATTCAACGGCAACTAATCAAATGAAATCGGTCTCTTGCGAATGAAATGTGGGACTGAATGGTGTTCACAACGCACGCATGTAACTCGTGATTACGCTTTTTAGGGTTCCGTACCCAGAGGGTCAAACGGGACCCTACTGAGACTTCGCTGGCCGTCCGTCCGTCACGTCCACAGACGGACGGACGCAGCGAAGTCTCATGAACCGTGATAGTTAGCCAGTTGAAATTTCTACAGATTATGTATTTCTGTTGCCGCTATAACAACAAATACTAAAAACAGAATAAAATAGATATTTAAGGGGGCTCTATTTTATAAAATAATGGTACGGAACCCTTCGTGCGAGAGTCCGACTCGCACATGGCCGGTTTTTAACACACATGAACGTGAAGTAGGTACAGCACTCGTTGCAATTGGTAACAGATATGTGTCTTGCTTTTTGCCGTGCATTTTATCGGAGAAATTGGCTTGGAAAATGGTTCTCGATCATTTTCAAGTTCAGTTACATAAGTGCGCGTGCGGAGAATTAGTGCGGAATAGCGGATGTTTGGTGGTGCTCGACGGCCAAGTGGCGCACGGTTATAAGTTCTCACCCGCGCCACCGCCAGGCAGTCGCTGCTGGACCACCCTCATACACGTTCAGTTATAGTTTTAGTGCTGTGTGTGACAAAAACGAACATGTGCACCGCTTTCCGGATATACGTTGTATCTGTTATCTGTGTGGTAGTCGCCGCGGGCAATGTGCACGGGCCTCGAAGATCCCGAAGGATGGAGGTTGACGATTCTGCACAGAACGAAATTGACAGTGGACGAGCTGAGGACAGCTCATGGTGGTGGACAGGCGAGCTCAATGTTTTACAGAAACTTTACGACGATTGCAGTTCGCAAAAGCACATGTCAATGTGTTTAAAGGGCAAGGCGTTAATGGCACTCACAAGAGCAGTGGAACAGGTGATGCAGTAGTGTGTTTAGTGTAAGATGTGTTTTGGCAAATGTTTGAGTGATCTCAGTAGTGTAACGATGTTTCTGTTTGTGCTGTACAGGAGAGCGTTCAGCTCGCCGATGGGCTGACGTTGGTGAGACAAGCTGACGCACCCTCCGCGGTTGCGGAGCCGCGCTTCTTCCCTGGTATGTCCACAGAAGATAAGCTGGATACGCTGTTGCGTACAAGGTTCGAGCAATTGATGAACACACATACAATTTCAATGGATTTGGTAACGGAAGGCAGGGGTAGAGGTAAATATTTTGTATTCTAGTTAGGCGTATGGATGAACGTTCACCTGTAGTGCCATTTAACATGTTTTAAATATTATCATTTTAGGTAAGAAAGTACTACCTTACCTGCTACTCGGTATTTTCACAACCGTAACGATTGTGGGAGGAATGGCCCTTAAGACCCTAGCAGCGATTGCCGGCAAAGCACTCATCGCCAGTAAGGTTGCCTTGACTATTGCTGGTATCATCGCCCTGAAGAAACTGTTCAGTCACGACGGAGCTCCCGCTGAAACTACCTTCCAAGTGCATGCAGATGGACACCACAGGTGAGGAAAATATTGTAGGATACTTGATGTGGTCAATATGGTAATAAAAGACTTTCGTAAGTAATTAGCTTTCCTAGCTTTGCCTCATTTAATTGAAACAAAATCGAGAATGGCAGTTGGTTTCATAGATTTCAAGAAATTCAGAAAATTATTTAGTTGTTTGATGATGATGTTTTTTTCCTGCAGGCTTCTGGCTTTTGCTTCATATTTTAATTCAAAATATTTCAATTCTAGTATTTAATTCGAAGGCGGAACCTGTATGTGGTGAGGCCAGCAAAAGCAGGCGCGATGGATCCGTACTTCTACGGCGAGCAGACGACGGCGAGCGTGTAGCCTTCGTCTCCCCGTCGGGAGCCGGCGGCCTGGCCCGCAGCGCCACCAGCCCGCTAGCCCACCAGCCCACCAGCCCGCCGGCCCCTGCTCACTATGCCGGAGACTCCACCGCGCCAACACGCAAAATAACCTCAAACCAAAGTTACGTCCTCTGCGGACATCCTTCTGAGACCAAACGGTCGTCTATCTCGTTTTCAAATCTATGTCAGTAAATTATTTAATGTAATTTATTTATTCGCGACTACAGTTGTATGTTTAATGTTAATTAAAGTGATGTAAGAGGTAATAATAAAAAATGTTACACTCAGTTTGGTTTAATTTTAGAGACCTATGATCATCTGGATCTGATGATTAATCAGCAGAAATCTCGAAGGATGTTTACTGATCTGAAAGATGTCCAATTAATCTATTACTTAACAATAATGATGATACTACCCTATGACAGATTTAGTTTGCTATGGGTATACAGCATGCAATGTAATTAGTTTGACGAGTATTTTCATTATGTGCTAATAATGAACAAACTGCATGTTTGATCGTATAAACGATGTTGATATGATGAGCACAAATTAACGTGCATATAAATCACTTTTTTTGTTGATGATATGGTGTTTTAATGATTACTAAAGGCCGCTTTCTTTACACGCTCTAGTGGAGAGGAGTCCGAGAAATGTGTCTAGATTTTCCGTTAATGTGGGCGCTACGGCTATGAACGTGGAAAGTAGAAAGTTTTAATCGATTCAGTGCACATGCACGAATACTGTTACAGTGCATAGCAATTTTATTATGATCTCTGTATCGTAGCTTGTATTTATTAAACTAGCTGGTGCTACTTACACGATCGATTAGTTCGTTAGAGCCGAATAAATAATGTGTTAATGAATGACGACGGCGTGTGTGCATGGAACTAACTAGCTAGATAGTGGAACATTTTACAGGCAGAGGAACAGCGGAGTGTGGTGTAGCGTTTGTTCGGCTGCGGAAGGTCAGCCCGTTGATTAGCCGTGCGCCGGTAAAGGCCGACCGCAGCGCACGTTTGTGAGCCCGGACGCTGTTTATAATGCAGATATGTGTTTGCCCAATCGCTGCACGCTACGCTGGCTATATGGCATCGTTAATGCGGCTGGCGTCTCTTTGCATACGCAAATATAGGGCGGGCGGACCAACGCTGATTAAGCGGTGCAGCGGCGGTAGCGCTAGCTTCGTTCCTGTATCAGGAATTGTGAGCCTCACTTGATTAGTTTTTAGCTTGTATGTTTATTTGACAAACTACGCTGGTCATGCGATAACTTTGACGATTTGTGCTTAGGTAGCATGAACTGGATTATCTATACAGCAAAGGTTTTCGGGCTCATATATACAAGCTAGACGTTTATACAGTGTAGGGTAGTGGGTATAAGTTTGTATCCGCACATACATGATCAATGCTACAGCTGTCAGGAGCGGAGATCCTCCGGGGACGTCACTACGCCAGCGGTCGCCGCCTGAGCTAATATTACCGGCTTACTTACCTTAGCAGTCGGTTCAGGTGTCTCTGTCCACCACCCTTCTGTCCACCCCTCAATACTTGATGGCTGTCTACATCTCGAATTAGGCTAACAATTCAAGTGATGTCTCCATAGATTACTGATTTAGGTGCTAATGCAAATTGTGTGCTAAATGGAATTTAGCTAATGCACACATATACATGCAAACATACTGGCCACTATGTTATGTATTAACAGAATTAATAATGGCGTAGCTAAAGTCCTAACATTTCAGAGCATATATAACAATCTAGGTGAGTAATGCATTTTGTGAATGTTCATAGGTTTGTGTAAGTAAACACGGGAGGAGGCTGCGGGCGTCACTCGTACAGCGAAGTTACTTTACGGGCGAATGGTCAAAGTATTCGACATAAACCTATTTTGTTCTCTTCTTATATTGGATGTGCGCTCCCTTCTTCGCCTTCACCCGCGGCCGCTGTCCACTGCTCTAGGGCTGGCCTGTATTGGAAAACGTTGAATTACGACTTTTATTGACAAAGAATATTAACAAAAAAAAACTATTGTGCGTGTACTCTTACTCAGTCAGGAGTTTTTTTGTCGTCATAATTATAATTCTATTAGGATCTTATTCCTAGATAAAAAATAGTTAAGTGGTTCGTATACCGTACAATATTACTATTATACGCAGCGTAGGCCTTATATTTTGTATATCCGGGCAGACATATAAGTACTCATATTTCTGCCAAAAAAAAGAAAATACCATGAAATCATTCTGAAACATTTTCTAGATTTCCACAGAATGGAAAACCTCGCAGTAATGTATATTCTACGATTATTTTTCTGAAAGGATCACGAGTGACGAAATCTATATATTTTGCATAGCAGCATGAGTAATTAGACCACCAAAACTGTAGCAGTGATACGTGGCAGGGGTGCAGCACATATTCCCGTTAACAAGCTGGACTAATCCGAGCACATTACAGAAGACACTTTCACTCTGTTACGGTTCGCTCGACTCGTGTTACTCCTGATACTATGTGCTGATATCCGATTACTACTTCGTACATCTTACTTTCGTTATTTTTCTATATAAACATCGGCACAGAAATGAAATTCCCATGTGATTGGTTTTTATAGAAATTCTGATTGAATTTCAATTGAAGGTGGTTTGATTAGACATGTGTTGAACAACCCTGGCGGTGGGTGGGGGTTATGTGAGGAAGTTTTGCCGGGAATTATGTTGGTACGTGCCAAAGCCATTATTGCTGCGAGAAAAAGTTCATCAATTTCATTTCTGGCCCCATGCACGTACGGAGCGCGATCCCGTGCCTCATACTTAACTGATATCGATGTTCTTTTATTACCTTAGTACATAATGTATTTACTTAGTTTAAGTTCTGACTTGAGTTAAATCCACATAAAGAATTAAAAACTTTACATGTACAGAATTATTCAGTTATATTATAATGTGCCACTGATAATTGTTAGGACAGAAAATCTAAGTAGTAGGTACCTATACCAATTATTTTTCAGATCTGAAAGAAAAATCATGAAATATTTGCTAACTATGAGTATTACCGGATTTACATGAATTATTTTTGTTGTGCACGACAGGAGAGTGAAATTTATGTGCTGTGTGGAAAATCTACTGAAGTGAAAGTAAGTGGTCGCGCACGCGTCCAGTTGTTAATGGAATTATTGAAATCCAAGTGCATTTGAAATTGCTCAGTAAACTGGAACTTTCGAATTTTCCAGCAAATATGATTTTATTGATGTTCAGATTGAGATAGCAATATTAGTGCACTAATTAATTGTATTACATGAAGATAATAATACGCTACGTATTCGTAAACGTAAATTATTAAACAATAAAAAATAATTTAGTTGATATTAGTCACATTAAAACGTGGTACGGCGGCGTTTAGATAGGAGGTAGATATCATTATTTTATAGTCTAGCCTAGGTACTAGTGCATGCTTTAGGGATATTAAAAAAAACACTAGTTTATTCGAATAACTACATTTTTAGGTACTTATTGATCAAGCAGGAACAAGGGGTACAGAAAATTAACCGTGGAACACCTAGGTGAACCACTTTGGTGGTCTACGGGACAGAAAGTGTAATTCTATCAGGAAGTTAAGTCCAAGTTACGATCACGGTCATGCATTAGTAATGCAGTGATCGATGTAAGTAAGTCTGGTTGTATTTCTCATGGCAGCAGTAACGGGTCGCACAATAAGGTGGTATTAAGTGTTATTTTCTGCGTACGTGCACACGTATAATTCTGAATGTAATCGGTGCAGTGGGTCCAGCCATGCAGTAAACTGGGTTTGTGCTTCCATAAACCCGGATCAGAATGTTTAATGTATGTATGTTGATGTGTGGGCATCTTGGCCTGAACCTGAACCATTTGTTCAGGTCGTAGGTGGATTGAATACTCGTATATTGATGAGAATATGAATGATGTCCATATCCCAGGGTATAATAGCTCTTAAAAGATTGATTTCTTTTATATATCATTGGAATTAGCGTCTTTTAAAGTCTTACCCGTACCACAGTTAAGCTGATCTTAAACCGGGCTGTCAATGACTGAAAGTTTTGAACGCGTCAGTTTGATTAGTCCTAAAACCTTAACCTGTAGCGTACTAGCGTAGTAGTGGTCATTCGTTACTGTGTAGGTAGTTTAAAATATCAAAATGATGGGTGCGCGGTTGGTAGGCGACCCCAATTGGCTGGGGTGGTCAGGTGGTCATCGACGGTCGCGAGTGCAGGGAAGACAAGACCTCCCGGGGAGACAATTAACAGACCTTGACTGCGCAGAGTACAGTCACAGAGGCTTTCTAGCTCCTGCGTTACGGGTTAGTATTGTGCGACGTGGTGGCAGCGTCGGGTTGCCTACCCGCCACCCCCGGCCCACGGTCGCCGTCATTATGTGTCATTAGTTTTGCGACACTGACCAAATGACTGGTCTGCGATATCGGATGACTCATTCCGTTCGTGATTAGTCTATTTAGTTTTGTCAATGTCTGTAGAAAGGTAATTTCTAGTTCCAGTTACCGTTTTATCTGCTGCGTTTAATGTTGTTGATTAAAACTATTAATAATTTAAGCTTTAACTATGACTTTCTCAGAAGAGTTGCCAGCAAAAGTTTCTATTCGTCTTGTTGCTATCGCTGAAGTTACTGTCCCGAGTAATTTTTGCTATAACATGATTGTCAAGATTAAAAATTCATTCACCCCATGATTATTGTCAGTGCATGCTGTGCATGATCAGTGTCTGTTAAATTAGTTCGTAAATATCCGATAAGATAAATTTTAATTAACAACAGCGCTTGCTGAGATCGCCTTGCGATCAGGCACCCTAATACTATAAATTAAAATTAGCGCCAATAGCAACAACAGATCGATGTTTTCCATTAAACCGCTTTCTTATGTTCTAAGTATGTTATTTCATTTTAAACCCATGAGGAAACTGTAAATACTCATAAACTTAAGGAAGATATAGGACCTAATATAAAAATGTTCAAGCGTGATTCAGATGAATTGTCCAAACTTTTAACTTTCGTTTCTGAATTTTCCGGAAATAACTTCAGTCGGTCTCAAGATAAATACGAGAAGCGAGACAGAACCCATTTGTGTACAGTAATAAGTCTAATCAAAGTAGTTCCTAAAAACAGTAGGTAATTACACGCACGGCTAACGAGAGCGGGCGGTGGGCAGCCGTGAATTTATTCGGAGAGGCTTCCCGGCGCACGGCGCGCAATGTAAAGTGTTTATCTGAAGGAAAACGTTTCATTCCCGCCGGAATATAATCGTCCGGTCGTAATTTATATTGTCTGCTGCAGAGGCGAGTCCCGCTGCACATTCATTTATTTTATGTGCCATTTACAATTGTCGGTCGATGGTCAAGGGAGCGAGTGAGGGGCGCGGGGAGGAGCGCGCGGCGCGGGGGGCAGGACGACGGTGCCTTCGCATTATAAAACCGTGCGGTCATCTGCGAACTCCGTAATGGTATTTGTAATAGAAGCGGTCCGCATGAGCTGTGATGACCGCCTCACAACACATGGGTCTGATGCTTTATTTATAAGATTAATGTGCTCCGTGTCCGATGCTTGCGGTTCGGTCCCGCTCTTAGCTGAATGAATATGCAAACCACTTGAGAAGATGATTGTAATGGATTTTTCAAACGGTGAAAAGTTGTTTTTCGCAATCATCCAACATCAAGAGTGTGAGGTAGATCAAAAAATGATTACCATAACAGGTAGAAGTAGTACCTACTACCTGTTATGGTAATATTTTTTTAAATATCTGAAAAGTTTTTTATCAAAGACTATTGTATCTACCAAGAAGATTCTAGATACCACAGCCCAGCTTATCAATAAAGATTTTATAGCCGTAGATTCTAAGTGCCATGTCCTTCTTTAAATATGCTAATGGTCGAGTGCATTCTATTTGTGAGCCACTTAAAACAAAGTCTCAAGGAATTCATAAAACCCAATTACAGTTGAAGCGTTTTCGATAAAGAAAGTTCCTAATTTTGTAGAATTCTCCATTCTTCTTTAGTATTTAATTGTCAGTCGTTGCATTTTTCGCATGAAAGTCGAACGAGCGGCGGGCAAGAGGCTGAGTGGCTCTGTATTCTTTTGTTTTTTAATTATAACGCCAGCGTCCGTGGGGTGACGGCCCCCCTGCCAAGTTTCTGGTGGAGGTGCTTTCTTGTTAAGCGCGGCGGCAGGCGCTCGCCTCCTACGTGCCTCGGCCATTCATTTCGTAGAAACTTATAACCTGACCCGCGTACTTATGAGCGTCGCCAATAAATATAGCGATGACCGGAGGCGAGGTCCCTGTCGGACGGGTGCGCTTGCCCGCCGCACGAGCGGGACGGCGCACTCCGGAGGTTGCCGTCGCTCGCGGCGAGGCATTGTTAGCTAAATATCTAGGTGGTCAGTTGGGCGGGCGGGGGCTGGGGTGCCTGAAGACGGGCGGGGGCGGGCGGCGGACGTGCCGGCCCGGCGCCGGCCGATGTATTGAGCGCGTATTGCAGACGCGGTCACGCGCTGCAATATTGCGTTCGCTCTGCGATATTGCCCCTCAGTAACTCAATTTGATAAATTGTACAAAGTTCGCTTGCGCTGTATTGCCATCAACTAGATCGACACATTGCCGCACATTATGTAACTTGCATGATATCTAACACGAGTTTGGAATCGTAAGATACGTGTCTACGTCTATAATAACAACAATAACAACAAATGAATTTTAATTTATTAATATGAGCACGCCTACATATTGCATGAGTCTACATGAATAAGTTTTATGTTAACAATTAAAAGAATTGTATTTAAAGCTTGAGATGAAAAATTATTTCAATGTTATAAACCAGAGGTCCGAATTAGTTAGAGTTATTTGTGTACTTACACTGATTTCATACAGCGAAAGAATAAAGTAGATATGCCTCAAATCCCGAGATTAACAATAGAGAGAGAAAAATCCCGTGATTTATTAAATAAAAAAGTTATTTCCTTTTACCCAATTTAAACCATCCGACATCGGATGTCCGAAATTTCAAAATTCCAATGGGTACACGCAAGGGAAGATCCATATTAATATCAACATTTCGATGCAAGTACAAAAATAACTCTACCTAATTCCGACCTCTGGTTATAACATGATACCCATAAATGTGCGTTCTAAAAGGTTAGGTATACGAGTATATACATATATTCAGACTTACATTGAAGTTCCTGGTGTAATTTTTTGTACATAAAAATAAGCCAGCTGTATACAGGAGGCCGACAATATCGGGCGGGCGACACCGGGCGCAAGTTATGTGTGTAGCGCCCACCACAAAATTGTGTCTTTACGAGTACGCGCGCACTACTACAAGCTTTTATGTTTTTGTTTCAACTGGACATTTTTTTTTTGGCCGGAGGTATACATACATACAGGCTGTAATCGATTAGAAGTGTTTTTTTCTGGTTGATCGAGGTGAAACTAACGTATATGCTGTGATATTTATAACTATTATGTTTGAACATTTTGGTGAAATTGAATAAGATAAAACATACATATTAAGAAGTGTCTAATACCATAGCACTTCTTGGGGCAACAGTTCTTATCTTTTTACCTATAAAATAATACCTAAATAAAAAAAGGTTTTCTAGGGCCTTTTATAAGGATCTGTTGTTCTATAAGGGTGCAATTGTTCACCAACTAACGTGACCTGTATAAATATGGTACAGATAGGTTTTTCCACAAGTCAGTAGTTCAAAGAAAATCACTAGAAGCTACTTAATGGTGTTGGAAAGTGATGGCTTAACCACCTGTTACCTTTCACCAACTGCTACAAACTTTGACCCGTTGCTGCTCCATGTTAAAAAGTGCCATAAAGAAGTTTTTGTATTGCAAGGCATTCACTTCTGCATGTAAACAGATCAAACTTTAAATTGATTCATGTATCCTTGGGTCTCAATTTTCTATGGATCAAAGTTTTCTTAAAGTTTATAAAAAATAAAAAAATTACAGCCATCTATTACAGTTATGCCTAGCTATAACAACTACATAGCGTCTGATTTCTTTAGAAAACGATAATTGATTAATTAATTAAGATTTATTACTAATTGTTTAAGGACTAAGATGGAAGACCATGTTATCGACTTCTAAGAACCTACAAATAAATACGGCTATTTTTGTTATGAATCATAATGACGAGGTTAGTACAGTTGGCAGAAAAGGAAAAACAAATGTAGCGGGAAGTGTTCGGCGGGTGCGCGGCCGGAGCGGGCCGGAGCAGGCCGGATGCGGGTTGCGTGTGGCCGCGGGTTCAGCTCGGAAAATGATTTATATTGTTTGTGTAGCGGCGGCGCGGGGGGCTCGGTGGGCGCGGGGAGACGCTTTCTCAAGCAGATCCAGTCCACTGCAGATATGGGCGAGTATTATTATTGATCCGGCTCGGGCGGTCGGCGGTCGGCATTTCCTACCGCTCATACTCGGGCGGGGTTCCGCCGCCGCCCGAGATATTTATTGAGGCGCGCGGGACGGCACACGACGCAAAACTTATTATAATGACGCAGACCATCTACTACGGTGCACTAACCTTTAATGAGAGGCGTAGGGCGCCGCGAGGGCGGAGGGGCGAGCTCCACGGCTCCTCACCCAATCCTAACGCGTTATGATATTATATCAACTCATATCGGCCAATCCCTGCTCGTTATGATATTGTAGGCGGGCAGGGAAGTGCAGCCGACAGTTTTCCGCGTAGGGCGGGCGGGTTTATGATATACAGTTATGAATATAATGGGGTGCGTATCTGGTTTGTACCTATCAGGTACGAGCCAGTTTTTATATAGATGCTTATTTATGGGGAAGATAGTTTACTCTATATAAGTTTTGACAAACAGATCAAAGGTTTGTTTTGTAACATTATTAATTACCTAATAAGGTGCTTGTTTACATTAATAATTATCTCTTCTTATTGGATCGTAATGTTGTCTTCACATAGGTAATTTAAGTATCGGATTTGCTAAATGGGTAAAAATTGATTATTATGTTGACATTAGAAAACTTTAAGATAAAAATAATATCTTGATGTTTAAAATGTAACCTCTTGATCAAATTCACGAAGAGAAACAATAATATTAACTCACCAACCATATCTATAATCGAAAATCTTTTCTTGAATGTTTTTGAGCAACATTTTGTTTGTATGATTGAAAAGAAACTTCCACCTCAGAGCTAGAGGGTAGGCACCTATTATACCCAGGGGATCAAAGTTCATATGCTGAGATGTTTGTTTCACCTTGAGATCAATTTTGCACATTTTCCTCAAATTCACAAGAAAACCGCAAGTCAAAATGATATTCTAAGTCTATGAAATGTTTTTAATATGAAAGTAAAGCAAAATTATAACTAACTAGCGACCTGTCCCGGCTTCGCTCGGTTGCAAATTACTAAATAAGAAAATGTCAAAATTTTCATCCATACAAACCTTGTCTTGGCAATTACGAACACAATAAACAAAACCAGTCAAATCGGTCGAGCCGTCATCAAGTGATGTGCCGTCATACATTTGGTGATTGATTTTTGTTTAAATAGATAACTAAAGTTTCGCGTAACACACAATGAGTACGTCAAGATAGCCTCTTCTAAGGTAACCCAGTTACTGTCTAATACGCCATTAACTCGCTTTATTAGCACTGGTTAGATAGATCTTGTTGATTATTGAAAATAATAGTTCGAGTTTCATAACACAAAAGAAAACCTGAGTACACACAAGTCGCCGCGCTGCGCGCTGGTCGTCAGCCTCGGTCTTATGATGACATTTCAGCGAAGCTCTCTCCAATATCACATTCTCCATTTCGACTGCGAGCGGAGGAACGTTTGATTTTATTTTCGTCGATTTTGCAGAATCGTGACCTGAAACGTAGATAAGGATTTGTTGCGCAACTTTCATCTGCGACTTTGTCGAGCCTAGCGATAATTCTGATTTAATACCATTCAACCTTCTTAGAACGAACGTTGCCAGAGTCTGGCTCAGAATTTTTCTTTTGTTGTTTTCTTTTGAATTACTGAACAGTTCCACAACAGATCACAAATCTAGTTCTCTATAAAATCATACTGTTTATAATTAACTTGCTTACTAATTGTTTAGAATTCGTTGTAATAAAAGCGTATAGAATTAAACAGCGTCCTTGTTCAGCAAATGAGTTGATAATAAAACGATAATAAACAAGCGCCTTTGTAACAAACTATAACAGATCGGTAATTGCTTCCACGATACCTCCTCGCGTTATTACGCCTTTTACGACGCCGTATGGGGTGAATAAAACATTTTTACGAGCGGCCATGGCTGCTATAATACATACACGCACACACATGGCTAGGTACATACAGGTAATAAAGTATAAACTCAATATACACATTTGTACCTGTCCCTTATGTGTCGAGATCGTAACGCCGATATAAAACTTCATTATAATAAGACAATGGCTGGTACTTCAATGTACTTTAATGTATTATGTGGACTCATTCATCACTTGGGATGTTTATTCGTGTGTGAGGTTCATTTTAAAATCTGTGTTTTTGTCTAAAAGTCCAGATTTTATAACTCTCTTATTTCGAACATCAGTTACAAAAATGTCTATGAATTTTGATTAGTATTCTTAAGGATTTTTTTTTCCAAACAATCTACAAATTAATTTTTGGTACTCCTACTAAGAAAACTAGACAGTGGTGGTGGATGCAGTGTGGTGTAGATACCTTATGCAGCTGTCGGCAAGACCTGTGTTCTTTGTGATTATGTAGAATACGTAGTAGATTTCGTTTAACCTTGAATGCATAAATATATAACTTTTGAAATAAAAGTAGTCAAGAAATACTTTGTATTGGGTAGATCACAAAAATAGGTTTTTAGGAATACGAGTTCCTAATAACCAATTTTCATGGCAATTGTTCTACATCGACTACATTCAGTTATTCACCAAACGCCACAAAATGTCCGCATCAACCACACGATGGATCTCTTCTTCTATTGGAATTATTTCCATAAATTAAAATAGCACTCTGACACTAGCCCTTTAATAAACTGTTCAAATCATAATAGAAGTCGGAAGCCCTGGCTGGGTGCACACTACACAGTACACGGGCTACGGGTCGCGGGTGGACACATGGCGCGACTCACTCAAATAGATTGCGTCATAGCGTAATGTCGTCCCCGAGCGCAAAACAATTATAGACACGAAATGAATAAAGTATCGCGTCCACCTCCACAGCGCTCTCGTTTCATCTCAACGACGTTTTCTTTGTAATTTGCTGTATACGGGTAATGTAACATTTGTTGAACGAAGATACAATATATATTTTTTTATTTTTTACTCTGGGGACACTTTTTCGACCCTCGTCCGAGCGGTCTCTTTGAAAAGTGGACATCGGAACGCGAGGGAAGGAGCCCCCGAGGACACTGGACAGAAAATGCGTTGTAAACATTGCGACTACATTCAATTTCCCGTCATTTTTCAAACTGATAAATAATTCTGTCATCGAACGTTCGGACAGGGGTCGCTATGAAGTGATTGTCGATGGAAGGACGCCGGCGCCGTAAAAAATAGCGGCCGATGAGACTCGGCCTCTGCTTCTCGTATGTGTGCGATAAATTTCTTTTTTATTATCAGATATCGAGGGACTCGGGAATCGAATAAAGCGCTCATATTTAATTCATAAGATACCGGCCATACAACACTACTCCGGACTATTTTATTTAAGATGTTGAAAGATTACGGATACGGATGCGTGCTTATTCTAAGCAGTACCCTCGACCAACTTCTGACTCTATCAATCATGCATCAGTGGAAGTTTGACGTACTATTCAATACGTTATAGCAACCCATGCTTTGACATAAAACGTCTCACTTTTCAAACTAGGTGCCTTTAAATATCATAGGGAAATGTTACTTAAAAAAAGGACGTTGAATAGAAAAATAATGTTTAATCAGATCGACTGCAACTTTAGAAAATAAAATTATTGTTTAGTTCAAATAAATGCTAATTTTTGTCAGAAGTATTAACATAACTTGCTGTTTAATTTATAATATTAATTCAAAAAGAAAGTAACTTACAACATAAAATAACATGCAAACGTAATGGGAAGGAAATAAATTCAAATTATTTAATTTATCTTGGCGGCAGTGCGTCTTGTGTCCGGCAGATGTGTTCAATACATTTAGAGTCCAGGCGAGAGCGGGCCGGGGGTCACTAGCGGTATTAAATAACTCTCCGACAGCTAAATGAGTAGGGGACGCGAATAACCTCCACGCAGGGTTATTCTGAACGTTTTCCATATATTTCTGCAGTACAGTTTAAGTGTGAATTGTTAATGTGTTCATGTTGGTAATGTAACTGTTTAATGTTGTCAGCATCTGCTGAGTCTTAAACAGTGATGATAAATATCTATTCTTTTGAATTTCTATCTTCTATCTATACTCATATATAACTGGACTTACTTAGGAATATTCTATAGAATTTTTGCCATAACTAGGTTTGATTATTTAAAAAACACAGTGTCTAATGGCTTGTGTCTTGGTCAAATATGTATTTATATAGGGTGTAACGGAAAGGGTATATACATACTTAAGGGTGTGCTACAGACCATCAAACTGAACATGTTTCTCCATTAGAAAAACATCGTAATAGCGAAAAAATTATCTGCTCCCCATACAAAATTTCAATACCTATTCGACCTAAATGTATGGAGTAGCTGGTTTTTTTTTTCGCTATTACAATGTTTGTCCGATGGAGAAACATGTTCAGTTTGATGATCTGTAGCACACCCTTAAGTATGTATATACCCTTTCCGTTACAGCCTGTATAGGTTAGAAATAAAGGTTGGTTACATATCACTCGGAAAAGCAATGACTACGACTGCATAAACGAGGTGTATTCACAACTGAGGGCAAAGGCCCTCCGTTGGTACAATAGCGCCAACTGGTTAGGTTGGGAAAACCATTAATTATGTTTCTGTTTTTCAGTAGTTTATTAAAAACCCAAAAATTATGAGGCGTAAACCCCTTTTTAGGGTTCCGTAGCCGAATGGCAAAAAACGGAACCCTTATAGATTCGTCATGTCTGTCTGTCTGTCTGTCTGTCTGTCTGTCTGTCCGTCCGTCTGTATGTCACAGCCACTTTTTTCCGAAACTATAAGAACTATACTGTTGAAACTTGGTAAGTAGATGTATTCTGTGAACCGCATTAAGATTTTTATACCAAAATAGAAAAAAAACATAAATTTTGGGGTTCCCCATACATAGAACTGAAAACCAAAATTTTTTTTTTCATCTTACCCATACGTGTGGGGTATCTATGGATAGGTCTTCAAAAATGATATTTAGGTTTCTAATATCATTTTTTTCTAAACTGAATACTTTGCGCAAGAGCCACTTCCAAAGTGGTAAAATGTGTGTCCCCCCCCCTCTAATTTCTAAAGTAAGAGGAGGAAAATTCTGAAAATATTCATAATTGTAGAACGTAAAAAAAACTATCAACGAAAATTGGTTTCAATAAGATATGATGTTTAGTTTTTGAGATATGGGACTTTTTCATCAAACTGCAGCAGTAACTTTGTTTTTGATTAACATACTATGAAAAACCAATTTAGTTTTGCGGTTGACTTGAAGTTTACTAACTAATACTACTAACTAATGAATGACAGTTCAAAATATTGTTTGGGGCTATGGAACCCTGTGTGTGAGTAAGACTCACACTTGGCCGGTTTTTTTTAAGATGCGTTCGGTGTTTCCTATCTGACTACTCTGAGAAGAAACAGCTGGTAAAGACCCAAACCAGTTGATCACACTGTAAACAAGCAAATGCAGAGGTAAGTAGGTACTTCTGGAAGGCAGAATGTGTTCAGAATCAGATTAACTTTGGTTGTTTAAATACGTGGGTTTTTTTTTTGTTTTCAAGCAAAGAGGTCTTAAAAAACCGAACAATTTACAATGATGTGGACAGCAAGTATTCTTCCTACTGAATAATAGCCATGCATTGGCATGGCTATTTCAGATATAAGATAAATACTTTGTATGAATCAGTGGCATATTTTTTTTTCACAGCGGCCACAAAGATATTTTTTGGTAACGTATAGTGAATTATATAATAATAACTTCTAAAAGAACGGACCTTAAATATGATGTCAAAGTTGTGTTGTTTGTTGATTACTGGTAACTGTTTGCTACTGTTATGTATATATTTTATCAAAAATGAACCCTTTCCGATCGTTTGCCGTATATCATTACTTGCCAGAATTTGATCCTTAGCAGCCACACTATCGAATGGTGTAATAATACAGGTTGTGTTTTTTTTCAAAATCAACGGGTTCGATTCCTGGCTAGTTATATTGATTTTTCAAAAAACCATTGTTGCAGTTTTAGTTTTTATTAAAATCGGGCTCAAGACTCCGAGTGTTTTTCGCTTTTTCTCATTGTTTCGGATTTGGCCTTCCACCCACTTGAAAAAATTCACTCTGTATATCTCAGCTCCAATGCATTTCGGAAATAATTGTTTATAGAAGAAAATGAATGTCTTATTGTGTTCCTACTACTGAAATATTTTTCATTAATGGTCGCAGTCTTCAAAAAATCATGCCACTTTTACACAAACTCCTTTAAATATTTTTATTTTATTTTATCAATCATACATAATTATCATATAAATTCAGTAAAAACAGTTATTTTGAAAATTACAAACAGGCACTTTTTTATTTATTTCTATAGATAGATCATTAAGTGAAGTGATACAAGAATTGTGTCGGAACTCAGAATAACCCTCTGGATTTGTTACTACCCGTCGTGGTAAGGAACAATAAAGAAAATTACTATACCGACCTACCTATACCACCTTTATTAGTACGTCGTTGTTTTATTAAAGTTATTTCAGTGTACAAACTGGTATAATTTAATATATTGACATATTTCTGCTTAGTAGGTTGTGTTTACGTTTTACATAAATATAAAACACAAAAAGTCCACTGACACACGTAAGTACCTTCACATAACATCAAAATTGACGCAACATTATTTGATACACGCAATTCATCATTATTTATAGACTAATATTTTTAATTTTAACACGTTTCCGTTCTCATTATTCATATTGTGTTCAAAACACTATTCTGATTTATGGTAATAGAACTGATGATTTTTGAATTTCTGACTGAACTGAGATTTCTTTGTTTGTTTTTAGTTGACTTTTGTTGTTGACGGTGCGTCAAAGAATTGCGCCATCTATGAAGCTGTCCTGAAACTTGAGACACGTCCTTGTCCGTCCACGTGGATCCTTCATCAAAATAATGTTTCAACCACAACAAGAATAAATAACTGTGTGGAAGTGCCTCGCAATAAAGTTTCTGAGGTTTTTTTTTGTATTTTCATGTAACTACATTAAGTAAATAAGAATTTCATTCTTTACTCTTTTTGAAAACATCAATATTTTGGGTATATAATTGTATTGCTCTTCAGTGATAAGTCGTTTTTTGTAAATTCTTAATCCAGAATCCAGGTCGATCCTGAAGAAGGGATGAGACAAAAATAATAATACAACATAACTTCAGTTCGTCTTCAATCTCGGAGAGCAAACAATGTCATTGTTTAGTACACGAACCGAACATTCCTCTCAAAGCCTTGTCGCAAAACATATCCAACGAAACCAATTGATATTCCGTCTAGTAGCATTATTTGTCTGGACAAAATAAAACAAGAGCCAGTATAAATGTATTAATTATTAACAAACACTTGTGTTATTCAAATCTCCAATGTTGTTTACGGCAAATGATGTAGAGATTTCTTCAAAATCCATACAGCGATCGCTACGAACACGTCTGATAGGAACTCAGTTTATATTTTATTCATACATTGTATTGTTGGAATATCAATTGCCTCGCCCGGCGGTAGGTAAAGGGTACATTTCCAATCCGCACGGGATTCACTTAGATTTGAAGGAAAATAGATTTCGATTTCCAAAGCTGCGACAAAGCAATCCGATATATTTTTCAGACAGATATTGCTAGCGATTTCTTTTGAGCTTTGAAATATAAGGGAGGGAATCTAAAAAGATTCCATGTATTTTCTTTTCTATATAAAAATAAAAAGTTATAGAGTTGAGTATTTGTTACTTAGGGATGACGGTAGTTTACTTTTTAGTGAATGTGGAAACTTTTTAAATGGTCTTGTGTAAGTACCGATGCGTTTTGTTTGTCCTTATTAGAGAATAAAGTTTTATTGCATAATAAAATTGTAATAGATAACCTAGGTAACTAGACTAGGGAACGGATATAGAAAATGATTACTTATTCGGTAACGAATGTGGATAATTATCTGTACATATTCGAGTTATCCTATCGCGCCTTTTGTTTGGTGACCCAGCGAAATCTAGGGGACAAGATAATCTTGAATGTTAAGCCACCTATACAAAGTGCTTATAAGCCTTCACCTTTTACAGCTGATGCCCAAAAAAGACTGTCACATTATTAGTAAAAAGTGTTTTATCCTGTCTTAAATGCATAATTAAGGACCTTAATTGCTGCAATTCTACCTAGATGAAAATGTCAAGGGAATAATGAGTTTAAAAAGTCGGAAAGGTCATCGTCGTCGTTTAAATACAGAGACGGTTGTTTCCTCTTTTTTAATTTTGGCAGGCAGACAATGCAGCAAAGGAAAACAGTAAAGGGGAGAACTCCAACCCCTTTCCGAAGTGATTAATTTATTATGTTCTTTGTTTCTGTTTTGATTTTGGTAACATGAAACAATAAGATAATTTTAGAGTATTTCTTGACGCCAACTTGATATGTTTTGAATAAAGAATCATTTATACTAGTTAAAGGTGTTTAATAAATTCATGTACCTACTTAATTATAATTGGTTATGTAGGTTTCAAAGCTTATAATTAGTTATTTTTTCGAGCTGTAAGTTAATGGTATGCAAATTGTAAAAAAAACGTTATGCAAATCCAAGTACTAATTTATGACAACGCAATATTAACATATCAAGATAGGTATGTAATGTATACTGCTAAAAGCTCCGGTATAAGTTATGTATCAAACCCGTAAAAGTATCACTCGTGCAATATAAAAGTTAACGACACAAGAAAACGCGTTTTCCACAACATTAAAGATAACAACAATACGGGGGCGAGCGAGTGTAGAGCCTCCCGCGAGGGTGGCGGGCGGGGGTCGAGAAAAATTCAATATTAATATGAAGGAGGTGCGAGCGAGAGGCACTCTCTGTCCTCCTCACGCGGCCAATGGCGAGCGCCGCCGCTGCTGCGATATGATGAATTTATGGATGTAATAAAAGCGAGGTGCGCGATTGGAGGAACGGTCAGGGAGAGCTTATTTTCTTTTTATTTTCATATTTGGAATGTCGGTCTCAAGTCGCTTGCAGTCCGTCGTGCACGTCTGACGTTTCTTCTCTAGACCCTTGGAGTGGGTATACCCCACCATTTGATGATTTATATTATGTTGACGCATATATGTGTAATACATGTTACATAGAGCACACACATATGAAAGATTCATTCTCTTTATTGACAAGACAACTTTCTATATTAATTACTTTTGTTGTAGACGTAGTACTTGCTTTAACTTACGTCAATTAAAATGAAACATTGTGTTTAATCGTCTTATCACATTGAATGTTTTCGAGACGTTGAAGTTTGTGTGGTAAGGCTGAGGGGCACTCGTTGTACAAAGGCTCGTAACTGGCAGTTGATTGAGGCGTGAACGACGCTCGACCGCCGGTCGGGGTTTCTTTCTTGATTTGCTACTCGAGTGGCCGAAACGACACTTCTATTTGCATGAGCTGATTTTGGGTATTTCGTTTTAAATCAAGGAGATGACGCTAAGACCGAGAATACGTAATGCGATGTCTTTCAGGTGTCTTTGTATTGGGTCGTGTTGTTTTGGAAAATAGAAATAGGAATTTATTTGTAAAGTTTTTTTTTTGTTAAATGTAGAGATAACTGCGAGATTGCCATAAAGTCTTGGACTGTGATAAAGTCTTGGACTGTGATAAAGTTTTGGACTGTGATAAAGTCTTGAACTGTGATAAAGTCTTGGACTGTGATAAAGTCTTGGACTGGTATCGTTTAATGATGAGTACTTACTAACTGTACGATTTTACAAAGCAACATTGTCCTGCGCAGTTTCAGGTCAGTGACCTGAGATCTAGAGGTTGGGTCATCCAACCTTCATCCCTCCTTTGTGACTCTGTACAGGTTATATAATAATTGCTATTAATGGAAACGTTTTTTCATTTGAACATTATCATACATTAAATTATCAAAGAAGCGGAATTGTGTCACTAGACCTGAAAACGATACAATAAAAAAGTAACGTGAAACACTAAGATCATTACAGAGCACCAAATCCAATAAAAATAAACGAAACCTCTTACAAAGCAGCTATACGTCGGTGACTGATCAGTACATTATGTGAAGGGAATTGATACCGTCAATATAATGCGTCGGATTGAAAACCGTTCAAAAGGCAGAGCCGTGACAGCGCCAAAGACAACGCAGACAAAATAAATAGGAGGGTAAGGATCCAGCCAGGCGGAAGTATTGGGGATCCGCCACCGCCGAGTTTTGAAGTCCAATTATATCGGAGGCAGGTGGCGGCCTCAGGCATGTTCAGCCAACGGCACTCAACCCTTGCTGAAGAATCACTGCAGACGGTGATACTCTTTGAACGCGCACAATTAGTCACCTGGATTTGACAGCTCAGTTGTGCTTCTACTCTTAGTAATCGGTTAGTGTGAATTTGGGAAAATCTTTGGATTTGATTCATGATTAAATATTTTAGCATTTGATAGAAATTAGAGCGTATACGTAGTTTTTATGTTTATAAGCAGAAATGCTGTCCCAGTCCATAGCTCATCACTTCACGATACTTAGTTTTGTCTTTTGTATTTATTTTACCTTTAATTAATTGTTAATATCTATTGTTTCAAGTGTACTTACGTTATAAGATGTAAACAGCAAAGGTATAAATGAAAATAGTTAGAGGATTATTTACTAGTAACATGTACTGTAAACATTCGTTTATAATGGCATTCCAACAATAGATGGCATAGATAGCACACAGATACCCACATATTTTACGTATAGAGAGAGCACTTCACCGTAACAGTGTAGTGGAGTACAAAGCCGAAGTTTTCCCCGCAGCGAGATTCCTTTTTCTTTGTTTGGTGTATTTATTGTAAATCTACTCATAGCAGCCCGCCCGTTAGAAGTATTCCGACATAACTTTTGGCTCGAGCACCTTATGTACCTACTGTTGGTTACGTTCTGTTTTAATGCTTTTATTTTTTTTTGTTTTCCTGAACATGGTTTCCGTATTTTAGAATCAACTTTTTATTATATTTTGTTGGTTTTAGGTATATTAAGTTTAATAATGAAATAATGTTGTGCTGGTGATGAATTGGCAAGTTTCGTTCATGAAATTTCTTATCTTTATTAGTTGTTTTCATCACGAAAATTCGTAGCCAAGTTTTGACCCAACAAAAAATTTTATACAGTCATAAGTTCTGTATGAACGACACCCAGAAGAAGAGAGAATTGCTCTAGACAATAAATTATTACAACCATAATTTATTTGGCCGAACAGAACAATCTAAAAAGAAAAGCAACGTGTTCCTAATCAAAATGGAAATGTAACAATATGTACGTCCAGGTTTTAGAGGATTAGCGCCGGGTCGTGAAGTGCAGGCGAGGCAAGCAGCCAGCGCCGGTTAATATGATTTGCTCGTACGCCGAGCGCCGCGCTCCGCTCGCACGCTCTTGCTGACATTTTAAGCAACTTAATAAACTAGTGCCTCGTACTCGTGCATACTGCTTATTTTCTCTCGACTATATGGCACGAATTTTAAAGTCAGTTTACTGCATTGAGTAAGACAGGTGGTTTGGTTTTTTTTAATTTAGTTACCTGCTTACTAGACACAGTAATTAATACTATGCTAAGAATAAATGCAAACGTTTTAAAACAATTCTTTTAATAGACTGTTCAATAAGTTTTGTTCTTAGCTGATAAAAATCATAATATGCGGACAAAAAGCCGTAATCGTTTTGACAAAACTATGGTTAGAAATAGTGACCATCAATATATTGTAATAAAAGTAAGTTTACAACATAACATAAATGCCCATTACAGTCCGATGTGGCTACGGGAAGTGCTACAGAAGACGTGTAGTGGGCTGGGGGTGGTGGAGGTCCAGTCTTCAAGATACTTAAGGGGGCGGCGGTCCCTCCCCCCCTCGGCGCCGGACGACTTGCTTATTCTATCAAGCGTGGACGCACACACGTCCGCCGTGCACGGACGCGACGCACACACACGCCCCGCATTATACGGCCGGCCACCACTCCACTGTGTCAATACAATACGCTCTCTTCGACTGGACTTAGATTATTTAGAAAGCACTTGTAACGCTCATATAAGAAGCGCCGCGGAAGACGTATTCCGCGTCACAATGGCCGGTACGTGTCGGCAAGGGCTGAGACGGGATACGCGGAAAAGATTACGATCCTAAAAAAACAGCCCCCACTTGCGAATATACCTAATATTCTTTCCACAATTGACTTAGGGTGTCGGGATAGCTGTTTAGTACTTCTGTCTTTCCACTATTTGAACTGTTAATAACGTTTTACTTGACACGTTTCCATGAAATAAATAAATGCATCACTAAAATATTGCTACGTAATAACAAACACATTTCTTGTTTAGAAGTGAAATGTATTGTGTGAAACAAGGGCAGGGTGTAAAGCTGATTATTGTTAAATATGTATGCAGATCTGACAGATGCATTAGGCATGACAGGGAAAGTACCGAGCATACAAATATGTCTAGAGGGGAAAGACCACTAGAGTCATATCAGCGGCTACGAGAGGCGTGAGACTACGCCGCTGGACGCGGATTACGTGCTACGCGGCTACGGTGTAGCACAGTGCTACGAGCGTAGAATTAGTCGCCCACTGAGATTGCCATACTATTTTATTAAGTCGGATTATTTCAGAAGCTGTAATTATTATTGACTTTAAATGGAAACCTAATGGCCATTAATTTAAAACTATTCCATAAACTAAATAGTTTTTCGATCATTACTTTGGTTTAGTTTAGCTTCATATCACTACTTTGGTACCCTCCTGAATTAACGATCCTTTAAATTAATAAGTGTCAAAGTTTAACGGTGCCGTGTGAGCGTGTGTGTAGAGCTACGTTCCTCCTCGGTGGTGTGACGCGTGTGCGCCAAGAGACATCGGCTCATGTGTGGGTACTTTCATAAATCTGTTGGGAGATATATGAGAGCGCAATTTCCGGTATCCGGCCATTAGCGCCGAGCTTTTATAAGCTTAAAGCTTAGGTTAAAGATTTTCTGGGTAGTTTAATGCGAATCTTGTAATAGGTACGATAAATTTTGTATAAAGTATGTGATTGCATATTAGGTGTCGATTCGGGAACTTTTAATGTGTGTAACTTGGCCTAATGTCTGTTGGTAGCTTGTGTCTACAACGCGGCTTCGACGACTCAGATAAATAAATGTGTATTGTTGTGGTCCCAGAAATAAAACGATTGTTTGTATATGTGTTCACTTCGGTTCTTGGAGACAAATGAAAAGTGCTACGGACAAAAAATGAGCGGTGTCCGAATGTGGGCGGAGCGGGATTCGTACGTCTGTGTCCGTAGGGGGCGCGGGTAGGTAGAGGGGGGGGGGGGGGCAAGCGGGAGCACCGACTTATTATTTTTATCGACCGTAAAAAGGTGCCGGACCTTGTGTGGACCCTTCCACGACGACTCCTCTGGAGAGATTCCAATTATTTACGGATATTTTGTTCCAAATCCCGAAAAATACTGTTCAGTAAAAGGGATGTGCTTACTTTATGCTTGAGTAGGGCCTATATGTTTTGAGATCCGTGCGTTGATCTACTTGAAGTTTAATTGAGCACAAACAAAGCATTCAACTTGGGTTGGACGAGCTCTAAATAAAAATTACAACTCAAGTAAAATATGCATGAAGCGGAATAAAAAATGAAGTCATTGATATTTAATAAAGGTAATGAATGAAATGGTGTGCATTTGTTCCGCTTGTCGTGTGCCACTGGCATGACAGTGTAATGACAGTGCAGCTGCAACCCTCGACCTCGGCCAACCTCGGCCAGGCTCGGTCCTACTCGGTCCTGCTCCGAGCTGTCACTGCCTACTCAATAATGCAACAATGCACACCCATTGTTCTATTAAAACACTCTGCTACACATAAACATGATAATCCAACATGAATCTAAACCGTTGCACTCCACGTTCACTGATTTATTCAACTCCCCAAATATTTTACAGATTACAATCGTTCCTAAAAAATCTTTCTACAATTAAAGCGACAATCTTCATAAATCAATTTCCCCCGAATTGAATGTCAATAAGGGACGGCTGTTAAACGACGCGCCGTAAAATAAAACTTTCCGGAGGGCGGAAAGTTCTAAGCAAAAAGAATATTTACATTAATTCTCTTCATTATGTTTTGAAGAATAATCATGGTACCGCTTCCCATTCCACTCTCTCGATTGAGTTTTTATTTGAATATTTTTTCTCGTCGCTCCCTGAGTTCGTCTCTGTGTTACAAAAGGAAGTTTTTATTAGCATCTTAATGATTTTACGGCGAGTCCCCGGTTACACCAGCCTTTATGTCGTCAGATTTTCTTAAGTATTTTTTGTCGAGTTTTTTGCATCTTACATTATTAAAGTTTTCATTCCGTCGTTTAATGAAGCTCATTTCTTCTGTTCGCCCGGGCCTTGATTGCCTTTGTTTTGCATAAATGTAAGATTTCTATAGATTTCTTCCTAGCAAATCGAGTCAGTTCGAAAGACTTGGAACTCGTTCTTAAAGGGGCAATTAATTGTTACTTTAACTTCTTTTCTATACGTTTTTATTGTTTGAAGGTGAATGTACTAAGATTTAATGATCCTTATTGTACAATGTGCAGAGAAATTGTATAGAACAAGCAATTCGTAACATTTTCACAAATAGCTAGGAGCGGCTGGAGTATGAGCCGCCTAGTCGCAGGCTCCGTATGCATGCGGCGCTAGGCGCCAGGCGGCAAACGAGGCCGCTCGCAGATCCGATTTGTCCCGTCCGGCACGGTAATTACATTCATCTCTGCTCCAGACTGATTTATGCTGCGCCTGTGCGCCTTCGCCCTCTGTTCTGTCATTAACTACTTTTCCGGGCAAGTCTTACGCACCACAAAATAATAATCGTCCGGAAAATCGACGGAGGCTGTATGTAATGTTATGAGAGGAAGGCCGCTCGTTTTTCTCGGGTCGCAATCGAGTCCGAGATCTTGCTTTCTTTTTAATTTCCCTGCGGCCTCCTAATGAGGTCCCTGCGGCGGCGGCTCTGCGCCGTTATCTATGATATTCTTGAGGTTGATGCTTATTGTGCGTGTCACTGATGGCTTCCCTTTTTATTATCCTCTCGAACACAATTCAGTGGCAGCCCAAATGAGTTCTTCTCATTTGCTTTGCTCTCTTTATTTCTCTAGGCGGCAGTTTGTCTTGTGTCGCGACTTAACTTCTTTTAATTTTAATGAAATGGCCACCGACCGAGGACCGCCTTGACTTTATTTTTTCATGTTATTTTACTTTGAAACCGTACTGATAACGTCTTTTATGTGTAAAAACAATTTAAGTTAGATGCATTATGCTTTGAATACTATAGGGAGGGTTAAATAAACGAAAGTAAAGCCGATGGTATACTGAGAGTAGCCAGTAACAAATCACATGACTCCGCCTCCACTTATCTATTAAAATGAGAGATTATTGTCGGCTCACGCGATACGCTATACAATATTCGGGTGTTATTTTCACTGGATTGTCCAATATTGTCACAATCTCTATAGTAGGGCAATTAGAGACGTGTGACGCGTGGCGCGCACGTGTCGGGGATCGTGCGCGCGCGCCTCGCCCGCTCACGCGCCCGCACCGCACCGCCTCATTACGACCCAATGTTTATACTGAACGCGACAAGAGGAGACACCGGGGTGTCGTATCAAAAGATAACACCAAATAGTTATTTTTTTTTAAATCCTCAACAAAATGAGTACAACGGCATAATCCGAACGGTCCAAAATAGGTTAAAACGAAAATTAAAATGACAGATGTTTCTCTGTCACCCCAACGCGATTACATCCAACCTCACTGAATTAACAAATGAAATTGCAACTGAAAAATTCGGGTATTAAGGAAATCCCCTTCAAGGAATTCACTTCATTTAAATATCGCATTTTTCTTGAAGATTATACCTTACGACAGCCATAAAAGAAAACAGGAGACCCGCCCCTCGATAATGCGACGAGCTTGAGGAATTTTTATTCCGTTCAAATCTCTCCTGACATAGGTATATTTTTGTGAGATCGCCTGGAGATTTTAATACCCGATTTTATTTAAATTCGTTTAGGCGGTGCGGGTGACTGCGCCCCTATAGACATTTATCGCAAGGGCGTGATTGTACTTATAAGCAGACAGAAATCCGGGCAAACATTGTTGCCGAAAAAAAACATTTATGAAAATTAAATACAGGTAGTAGAAGATGGTAAACATAAACGAACGAACGAACGTAGGGCGTTAGCGGTAAGAAGCAATATGCTGGCCCGCAGGTTCACTTGAGTAAGGAAGTAAAGATAACACTTTTTAGGGCATACTGCCAATCGTTTTACTCGAGCAGCCTGTGGGTTCGGTATACGCAACGAGCCTAAGCGAGCCTGAGCGTCCTGCGTATTTAGTATAAATAGTATGCTTTCAGAATGCTGTTGGGGTTGCTGCATCATTGTAGTCCGTCACAAATGTTCGCAAATTCGCGCGTTGACAGTTTCCACGCTAAAGTGCGTAAGAAAGTGGGATCTTTATTTCAAAGACTGTGAGGTAGCACAACAGCATTTTGCAAATGATTGCACCCTCCACTCCCACTGGGTAATAGGAATAGTTACGAGTACGTTAAGGTTGTAGCTGTTTAAAAAAAAACTTTCTTAAACATACTGTTACATCCTCGTCAAATTCAAGGAGGTAACTATGGTGTCCTGCCGTTTCGCCAAAAATTGTTTGCCCGATTTTCACTTACCAACCAACGTTTCGCCGATGTTTCACTTTGACAACTAACGATTAGCAAATTTTTGTATGACAACGTTTCATTTGGTAGAATTAGTGTTAAGCTGATTATTATATTGACACAAAACGTTTGGGACATTTATCATTTGTCAAACATACCGTTTTTATAACAACCTAAAAATCCCCAATGTAGCCCCACTGATTGTATGTGTGTACAATAGGCAATGTTACTTATTCGATAATTTCTTATTCCCTGAACCACGTTAAGGGGGTTATTCTGAAATACTGACGAATTGAAACAACAAAAAAAAACCGGCCAAGTGCTAGTCGGACTCGCGCAGGAAGGGTCCCGTACCATTATTTATAAAAAAACGAGCAAAAAAATAACTTTTTTGTATGGGAAATAATCATAAATAATAATCCTTAAATATTAATTTTATTCTGTTTTTAGTATTTGTTGTTATAGCATCATCAGAAATACATAATCTGTAGAAATTTCAACTGGCTAACTATCACGGTTCATGAGATACAGCCTGGTGACAGACGGACGGACGGACGGACGGACAGCGAAGTCTCAGTAATAGGGTCCCGTTTGACCCTTTGGGTACGGAACCCTAAAAAACAGCGTTTTTTAATAATTAACTAGGTATCGTAATTTAATTTGATTATTTATGTCTTTTGTGACAATCTCCAGAATTTTAACGAGGTTGCAAAACAACACCTTGTATATGTACCTATTAAAATAGATCTTAAGAAAATTGTTACTAACACGCTTATGGATTCTATCCGAAATAAATGGATAATAAATAATAAAAGATAATTATTTGGAAAAAAACCGTAACTCCATGAAAGTAATAGAAAACGTGCTCATAAACAAATATCAGTTTTTTTGGTTACAAACTATACCTTCTTAGAAAAGTTAAAATGTATGTAGTACCTACGTTGCGATAGGTGATCAGTCACTTAGCGCGACGTGTCATAGCGGCTGCACCGCCCGCGCCCCTCGGTGCAACTGCTCATCATTCTTCATTTGCTCAACCTCCCCGCACCATCATCCTCTTGACCACACATCCCCATTATTATTTAATAGATTATCTTACGACTCTACCTAGCAAACTTACTTGAGGGTGTTTTTCTACCAATACCAACAGTTCTTGTAATTTTCCAAAGTGTTATTGGAGATTCGAATGTATGATGATTTGCAGTCCTCATTACCAAACTGCGAGCACACAGTAGTCAGATCAGTCAGAAAAATTACAGTAATTTTTCCTCCTGTTTTTGCTGCTTCCATCTCAATGAATTTCACCGACAAAATTTTCCTTACCATTTGTTTCCATCGCGTAAGATCTTTTCGTATGAGGCGAGTTCTGTGTTAATATATGTGCCCGGAATACCGTGGCCATATATTACGCCGACCTCTGGCGGACCGGACATAACAATCCTCGATTTGCTATAATATCGGTCGTGCGTCCCTGTCTGTTCCGGCGGCAGGTGGCGCGAGCGAGCAAGCCAGGCGCGGGGTGGTTGCCTACGTGCCGCGTATAATAAGCATTTCATGCACGGGGTGCGGGCGCGGGCTCGGGGGTTACATACATACCTATTTCCCGTAAGTCGTGTACCTAACCGGACCGTACATTATGAGCTGAGGGTCAGCGAGTCTCGTGCGCCGTCTCTGTCGCGCTCGCCAACGGAACGCAGCCCAAGCATAATTTCGTGTGATATATCGCACACGCTTGGGTCGTCGTGATGGACCTCTATGAAAATCGTCCTCCGTCCGTGGAAACTACTGGGCATTTAGACGAAAATAAAGGCTCTGTTCAAACAGCTCGCCTTCAATATGGGCAGTGTCGCATAAATAAACTAACCTGGATAGTTACTTTACGTCTGACTGTTTGTATTTATACGAGGACGTAAGGTATTGCCCAAATATATTATATGGTATGTAACGTCGGTAGCGGTCGCTTTAGCGCGGAATTCATCTTCTATCTGTACGATTTATACACGAGGAGGCCGTAAAACGGAACAATAAAAACCCAAAACAGCAATAAATTTCAAGCAATAGACGCAAAGGTTCGAGCGCGCCTTATCAATTCCTTCCACGCATGGGATTCGAATCGCACAATAAACTTATGACGCAAGCTTCTGACTCTTGTTATCTAAAAATAGCAAGGGGTTCATGATAACACCACAAACAGAATGACATTACTGTAAGATTTTGTGAAAAGTAAATACTTGAATGCTTAGAACCGCTGTTTACAAGCAATCAACACTTAGTGGACAGTTGTACGAGGGTCACAGGTAGGTAAAACAAATAGTGGACAAGTCCGCTGCCTCCACAAGGGGAGGGTCATCTTAAAGGACAAGGAAATGCGGCCGGTGCCGGTGTGAACACAGAACATGTTCTTTATGCATTAGTAATGTCATGTAATTGAAACCGCTTACAACGTTGACCAAGACTTAATCTTGAATTTAAATCTTGCCCAAGGCTTGAATTTAATTCTGCATTCAGTTATTAATGACGAGCACGTGGTGGCTATTCGCCTCCGCCTACTTTGCACTGAAGAGCAGGGCGGCATAAGGTGGTATTTAATAATAAGAGTAACATTGTGGTGCGCGTACACAGCTATTAATAATTCGTGAGTGCGGTCCGGCGCTCTTACAGTGCCGATTCATTATCGTTACGGTCTCGGGCCGACGGAGATCTACGATATAGCTCCCTGATTGACCCCGCATTAAAAATTACATACAAACAGATAGAGGAAACGGACGCTAATAATGGACCCGTGTACTTTCTTTGTTTCTATTCGTTTCCGAGACCGATCAAAAATTTATAAGCGCACGTATCCGATCGATCGAGGTTGCGGCGAGCATTCATAACGTAATTGGCGCAGATTGTACGTAAGAATGGTTCAGGTACTATTTAATGGCCGCTTTGATTCGTTAGGTTAATTTCAGAGTGGCCCGGGAGGGTAAGCTTCGCAGTGGTCGCCGGAGGGTCGAATAAATATGTCCCAAAGAGTTAAGTGGGAGAGAAGTGCGGAGCGGAGACCGCGTCCGACGTTTGCTCTTCCACTCGTGTTGTTGCACCACTTATTACACACAAAGTTCTGTTAAAGTTTTCTCCGACACTCGAGCGCGAGTTTAATTTACTCGATAGTGTAAATAAAGCGGGCAGAGTGGGAAGTTTCGCGGCGAGCCCCTGGCGACGGCGACACCCGGCTGCGGTCCGCTGATAATAACGTCCCGCCGCCTGGGACTTCCTTATTAATCGAGAACGACAAATTTTAACGACAAGAATTAATGAATCTCGTTACACGGGTTAATCCCCCGCTCGTAAAGTGTGCGCTCCGAGGCAGTAACATGCGCCTCGCGGGGCGGCAGGACTCCGCCACCGCCTCGCACTACCTGCACACCTCACACGTGCTTACCGCTGTCTATTAATGCTCACACCATTCATAACTCGTTATATCTATTTTAATAACACGCATTTAATTCCCTGTCACTAATTGCGTTGAATTTCAAGTACTTAATTTTAATTTACACTTGTAACTTTTTGTTGATAAAGCAGTTGAAGATTTGTCCAAGACACAATGCTTAAAGGACAATTAAAAATTAAAATTGTCATGTGAGGTCGTGTGTCAAGGCGGTAAGATGAAACGAGTGCGAAAGCCGACGTGACTGAGGGAATCCAAGATATATCGTCCAGTTAACGACCATGTGCGAATGGAACTTTATTGTAATTGCCTTTTGTAAGATCGGACAGGGTCATTACGGACCGTCCTCACAAACCAACCTCCCGTTTGCTTCAAAACTTTTCTTGTAGTTGTTAACTATAGACATTTGGTTGCTAACTTGAGACAGGTTGAGGTTTAAATAAACTTAATGTTCTGAATACATTTTAAGAGCAGATTATTGTTAATCCGTCGTAGTCGTTGTCATAAACAAAATACTTAGTAGGGAGCTTTAATTACAATGTTGATATTGAATTCAATCAGTCGTGAGGCGAATGTGTAAAGCGTATTCATCAGCAGGAGAGGTGTGTGCCACATTAGGGGGCCGGGGCGGCCTCAAAGCCAGAAGACTGATTATGTCTATCCGCAATTTCTCTCCGGCCCTATTCTCGCGAGCGAAAACTAGCGAGTTTTCCACCGCGCTATTAAGCGGTCGCTTTTACATTTGTCCTTATAATGGAAAATGTGCTACTAATTAATTTAAAGCGAAACTCATTTATGTCGAAATGCGTGTCTATTAAGCGATGATGGGATGAACGCCTTTCGGGTTTGCTCTTACGTTCCGCCGTGAATCGTTTTATTGTTTCTAGATAAGTGGTTTTGAGCTTTTGTCTTCCTCGCGCGAAGTAGTGAAAATTATACGTGGTCCGGTTACAAGCCCTCACCCCATTAAATAGAGGCGAGCTCATTCTCGGTAAGACTAATCAAATAACAGTCTCCCCATCGCTCGCCCCCGCGCCCCTCCCGCGCCTCCTCGCGCCCAGCGGTCATCTCTCTTATCGATTGTGGTGGAATTCGTGCACAGAATGTGATATTTCCCAACAATCTATACATATAGCAACACAATACACAGCAGGAAATATGTTCCCTTTCGTCTTAAGTTGTCGAATTAAGTCCAGAAAACTGTTACGGCGCTAAACACAACTTTGTTTCACTGCACCTAAACAAATATTCACATTGTTGTAAACTGCAAATTATCCGGTAAATGTTCTGATGCCAGGCGTGTCTTGTTACTGTCATGTAGAAAGGGTTGCTAGATACATTCTTATCTCTTTTTTTTACATAAAACTGAAAAATAATAAAATAAAACTACCTAGATTCTAAAAAAAGTTGTTACATTAAATCATTTTCAGCATCAGGCGGGTGCCTGATTCTACACTGAAACGATATTGTTACGGGAAGAAAGTTTCTTTCTAAAACCAAAAAAATCCTGGTTGGTTAAATTTATCTTCAAGTATACTAATTTTAAGAACTTTCGTTTCAAGATTTGTTCTACATGAGTTGATAGTTATAAAAAAAATGGAAAAAAGAAAACTCTGTTTTCTCGAAAGAAGAAAAACTTGAGGAGAGTTTGGAGCAGACTTATGATTTTCTCGATTTTAGACAAATGCCCAAAATACAGTTTCCTGATAGATAAAAGTGCGTCAGTATGTACTTACTTCAATATCTGCAAAAGCGTACTTATTTATAAAAAATATTCGTTCTCTCAAGTCTTCGTAGCTACTTACAATAAAATTAATTATTACAGTTACACGTTGAGTATCCGCACGTGAGGTACTTGGCGAGACAAATGTAAATGCTGGTGCGTCGGTGTGGGTGCGAGCACGGTCCGGACGCGGCTCGGACCGGGCCGCACCGCCGGACCGCCGGACCGTTCCGCTATGTAATTCTAATGAGTATTAGTGTCGTCTGTCTGCCTCGTCCTGCCGTCCACTCTCTCGCTACATTCTATAAAGCAACCTCCTATTTCGGCGTTGGTAGGTAATACGATTGTGCATAATACCTAAGTGCGGGTCAAACTGTAGTCGTATTCAAGTACCCATTTATATAAAGGGTGTAGCAATGCGGATCCCTTTGTTACTAATGCGGCTATGTTATGACAATGTGGAGTTATTTTAACTACTTACTAGTTCAACATTTTCAAGAGTTTTCTAACAAGGCCATTTGGTCGGTTCTTTTTATATTCAACGTGTATATCTGACCTTCTTAGTAAATTTCTTTTGAGTTACAAGGTCTAAACTAGTACATCCTCATAACTTTGAAAAAGTAATGATGAGAAGCTTTCCATTCATTTTATTTTAAAAAGTTTGCAGAGCCAAAATTATTCTTTAAAGAGATAAGAAAGTTGATTAAATTCGATTCGATTCGAATTATGCGAAAAATTAAAACTCAAGTATTGGCACAAGTGTGCAACAGAATAAAGCTGTGTGGACGTAAAGTACACGCTTGTAGCGGTACGTTGCCGACCGTACGTTGCTTCACTGGACTGTGAAAATGATTTTGATTTGACCCTTTGAAGGGTGCTTCTACCGCAAAATTACATTTCCATATGTGAATTTGTACATACCTGACACCCCATAGTACAATGTAGTCAAATTGAATTAAGAGATTAATTATAGCACATCCATTATGAGGTGTGGGATTCAGATCTACGTATTTTATCATTTTCTTACAATTTGCACAGGTAAGGAAATTATTATCTCATATATTTCAGACGCTTCAATGTCGGGTAGGTCTATTTTCGAGTAACTCGGAAAAACAGTCCTCTGTATCAAAAGCGTCAAAACGTGTCGGCTCTTTATCTCCAAATGTGGCGTCGTGGAAGATAATTTTATTCTGAGAGTATCTCTCCTTACTGCTGATGTATTCAACAGAATATTCCCATATGTGCGTAATTCTGCGGAATGGCAAAAAAGGTCTGTTTGAGGGGTGAAATATGTAAATTTATTGTCTTGGGCGGCCCCGGCGCGGCGCGGCGCGGTGCGTCGGTGCCCCCGTCATACGCCGACACGTCGGATAAAGGAAATGTTAATGCGCACCAATTTATGTGCTTTTCTATGATTTCGCTGAATCGGGCGCGTCGTTTTCCCCTTTATAGCTTAGCAGTCGAGCATTTTGTTTATAAATTGAAGTGTTTCCAATATCACTATCAACTTCCAAATATCGACAGGGGTTCTTACTACTGTGTTTTTTGTTCGACAATGTTTGTTTTGATGAAAATATGAGGTTGCTGCTAATGTATGTAATAATTTCTTTCTAATTTCAGTTTTACCAGTATTTTAAATCTTAAATTATTCACATAATGCTGATATGCACATGCACCAACTTTTATTTAAAGGTGACAACCTTTTAATGAGACTTCTAAATTGTAGTCATTTTCCGACAATAAATATGATGAATTCGATACAAAAGTAATAAATCCATGGATCGGCACGGTCGGTTAACATCAGCGACAAACATCCAATCTACTCCCCCACTGATATGCAGTGACTAATTCACAAAGGCCAAATGCGACATAATACCGGCATAATTCAATGTTTTGCTCACCATATTGTATTTTATTTATGAGTTATGCCCCGATGAGTGTGCGATTATCTCTTTCTTTCTTTGTATTTTGTATATTTTTGTCTCTTTCGTATCGTAGGGCTGCGAGGGTGTTGTTTCATCGCGGCTGTATGAACGGATGGTTAAATAGTACGAGTTAACTTACACCGCATCCGCTACGCGTCATTTAGGGGTGCTGTGGACCGCTTTATGTCCTAATGTTAATTGCTAAATAGTAATAATATATTTTAGGCATATAGTTGTGTGTTATTCTATGTCTATCTACTCGTTTCACACTCAATTTTTTTTTTCGTTGCGTACATAAATTATTGAAAAACCTAGACGTGCTACGAAATCTGCTACGAGTGCTACGCGCTACGATCTACGCCTACGCAATATTTTTTTTGTATCTTTTAACGAATGTAATTTCATTTTCCCTATGGCGCTTTTTGTTGGAATTTTTAATAACTATTGAGATTGAACAAGATCATGAAATGAAACTAGTAGTAATTTACGCATTATCTACTCGTTGTCGATCCCAATTATGTATTTATCGTTCAAGTTCATTAAAACGTAAGTACGTACGTACAGACGTCAGCACATCAAGCTACAACAATCTGTCAAATTTCTTTGGTAGATTTTCAACATTATCGTTAAAGAATTAGGTTCAAAGTTGATTGGGAGAATTTGACATTTTCGGGTAGCTTGCTGTGCTGTCTGTACGTAACGTAAGTGGTTTATAAAGGTCTTCGTAAAATCATACAAAATTAAATTCATAAAATCTTATTTTTATTGTTTCCTACAGCATAAACCATCCTTATAGATACCGACTCACTACCAAAACGTCGTAAATGGCACTCAAAAGTGCGGAAAAACTGCGTTTTAGAGCCGAGCTCGGTGGAGCATTTTTCAGATGTGCGTTCATTTAATTTAGGAGGGGTCCGCTGTCGATATTTAAATTTTTAAACGTCGCCCAGGCAGGGACACGGGAGGCGCTGTACAACCAATTTGTGTACACAAATTTGTCAGCCCAGTAATGTATTTCTGTTATTATGATCGTTTTTATGTAGGTATAATTTATTTGCCTACGTTTTTTATACTTTCTTTAGTCAATTTTGATAAACCTGTATAGTATAAGACTAAAGAGATTCCTTCAAAATTAAAAATATAATTTTAATAAAGAAGAGTTGGCAGGTTCAAATACTTAATTCAACAACCGGGTCCAAATATCAGAGTTTTTGTTTAAATTATTCAAACAAATATGAAAGAGTCATAACTGTTTACAATTGCAGTTATTTATAAAAACTTATTATAAAATCATAGAAAAAAATATCTTTTAGCATCAACGTGAAACAAACCATAAAAACGACTCATATAAAAAACTGCTTTATTATAACCCCAAAAAAGCTTGGTTAATAAACACGACAGATGATATAAACAAGCAAAATGTCTGACACGGTAGCCACATGTCCGCGATGAAATTAATAAATCTGACTAAATGGCTTGTTTAGCGGCGCGTGCGCACAGCGGGGGCTCGCACTGAACACGGATGTGAGATTATTATTATACTGCATAAATAAATGTTACGCGTGACAATTTTGTTTCTGGTATTTTATTAATATGTTCAAACAAATTAGCTGTTTGAATTGATTTTGTTTGGAGCAAATTTTTGTTTGTTTAGGTTTTTAAATTTTAAAGATGATAATTTACTTATTTATTTTTCTTTTTGTCTTTAAGTATTGTACCCTAGTATTGTACCTTGATTTGTTTTTCTTGGCTTTATTTGAGTTTTCTTAGCGTCAAAGATAACTTTCTTATCATCAAATAATCTTGTATCTCAAAATAGTGACTATTGTCTACACATCGTGAGAGTGTGCGCATTGGGGTGTTAATGTAAATTGCGGATTTAGCGTTATGGCGATTGCTATCTGCCGGCGGCGTGTCGCAGCCGGGATTTACTGTTCATGATTTATTAGCATCGATGTCAGACACTAAACTGTGCAAATATAAATAAAGCTAATTTATTCAAAGTCGATAACGAACTTTCAAAATATTTAATTTCAGCGAGTCATTACGAGTTTCTTGAAGTTATGCATTTAACAAATATCAACAACGTTTCCGCATAAATAAATAATTAAGGAAGTTGGTAAATAAGCGTGCGGCCTCATTTATTATTCTTTATAAGGAAACAAAGGCGAGGGTTAGCCGTAATAAGGCTCCGGCACCTCGCCGGCTTATCTTTATTGCCTCCAACCCACGTAGAATAATAAATCGTTTTCATCAAAAACAAATACTCGACAGTTTTTGTCGGAGTCGAGCGAGCGGGCGGGAGGGTGGCAATTTTCCACCCCCATAATACAATATTTTCCGACATTTTCCACGGGAATACAGCTTCGAATCGCTCGCTCGCAACCGGCAGGTTCCTTTAATGTGTATTTTTCGTCCAATCAGAGAGCGGCGAGAGTCTCGATATTACCTCAACTGTCACACATAAAGTGGAAAATATGGTCGGCAGATGTGGGGGGTGTCGGCGGGTTGTGTGCGGGGGCGCGGGGGGGTGGCGGCGCGGGCGCGGGGGCGCTGCTTGCCAGTCGGCGCGCGTACGCGACGCTCCGGCGCGCCGGAAGAAACGCTTCGAACAGGTTTATAGCTTTTCTTTCAGCTCCACTCAGGTACGGGCCGTATCATAACAGGGAATAGCGGCGCGTGATGTGAACCCGTGATAAAATAAATGTCGAGATAGGCTTATGTATTGTACTGTTTATCTTAATAATGGCTGCCCGGAGAAAAGTTTAGATTAAACTTTGGCTTCTTGTGAAGCTTTTTTTTGCTCGTGTTTTTAACGTAAGCAATAAAACAGTTATAGGGAAACATAAAATACAGGGATCCTTGATATAATCACAAGAAATATAGGGAACTCATTTCATGTTTGCAAGAGTTTCTTTAAAAATAAACTTTGTAAACTATTATTACTCGAAACAAGAGTTCATATTTAGCAGTGACCATTAAAGGTTTTAATTATCTGTGTACATTATGATCACTAAAAGCATTTATATACTTATGATCTCTCCTAAAAGTATTACATAGACCCTCAAAACTGTAAAACCACTGAAAAGGAAAGCCGCGACCGCACCGCGGCGCGGGTGCGACTGCGAGCGTCGAGCGCGGCGGATATAAATCGCGATTCATTTCTCATCGTAACTTTTTGTAGGTTCTTATCTGTTACACTTCACTTTTCATCATCCGAGGGGATTTATGTAATGCCTAGTCATTTCTCGGCGTCGAGGCGAGGCTTATCGGCGAAGCGCGAGCTGGCTTGATTGATGAGCGCGCAAAAATAAATGTTCAGTTAAATTATTCGATAAGTTGGAAACGGAAGTTAAACGGGAATTATCTTTGTCTTGCCCCTGAAGATTTCACGGTTGTAACTGTTATGCTGGGAGTGATTGATCGATTGAACTCCTTGCGTCAGGAGGTACTCGCGCCTCCTTAGTACAACAGTTTGGGGTGAAAAAATGAAGCTGTGTACTGTACCTATACCACATACGATAAGGAGCAGTCGTTATTGTGTTGAGTTGTTGAGATTGATAGGTACCTACATAAAAATAATATGAATGCATGTGATTGTTTTATAGTATTTTTCGAGTTTTTGTAACGATAACGTGCAGTACCTACCTATGGGCAGAACGTTAAAGAAAACTGTGAAAATCTTGGCCAGACTTTTGATAGTCTTAATGCATTGTTTTGGATGAATGTTTCAGACAATAAACATGAAAATAGTAAAGTATCAATCGTACCATCACCAATATCCTGTAAATAATACACCAAAACCGGTAAAACAATTAATATTTTATGCACATACATATTTACGTAGTAAACAACGTGGATACTTTGAAGAAAAATGAGGACGAGAATGAAACGAACTCATAAATACAAAACCATAAATTCACAAATTAGTTCAACGATATTCCCTGTACAAAATGAGTGGGTGACTCAATAAATAGCGTAATACTTGACCGCATCGGGGGAGCAAGGTAATAACTAGCAAAGTAGCAATATAGAATTAGGCATGAAAGTTAATGCCATAATTGAAGGCAATCAGCTCCCCTCCCGATGATTTATGTGCCGCCGCGTCTTCGCCGCCCCGCCGCCGCGCCGCGCAGCCCTGTGCTCACATTTACATCTTTAAAACATTTGCCGCGATTGCTACATGTACTCAGTTGTGGTGGCGGAGAATACCATTATTAATAAAAACCAGTATTCTTCCCTGCACACGAAAGATAGTGCGAAAACAAACCGTAACGTTTAGCCTAACGTCTAATTGCCGAAATTGTGTTCTACATTCTTAAATTGCATGCGGGACTGCAGCTGGTCCACTTAAAAAGAGCATTGCGGCTAATCTCGAGCGACACATGTACAAACAAAGTTTAATTGTGAGCGGTGGTGGAGCGCTGGCGGCCCCGGGCAAAACCGATTACAGTCTTAGCGGCGCTCACCTTCGATTCCTGCACCACCCGGCCCCGGGCTCCAGCCCCCACCCACACATATTCAATTCCAATCAATCCTGCCACACATATTTATATGTAGAAGTCGAGCGCGTGTTTTTATTGCGCACTGCATCGAATGACGGCCGCAAACATTGCATCCGCCTCCCTCGCCGCGTCGAAAAAACCTTTTATTTTTAATTTCGATTTTGATTTTTTCCGAGCGTGCCGTGTCGTTCCACTTTTATTTTGTTTCATTTCATAGCGCAGGGTGGCTGTGCGACAGATCGGAATTTCAGATATGTACAATTTAAAATCGTGTAAGTACGGTCAGCGTGCGGTGCGCGGCGCTGGGCGGGCGGCGGCCGAGGGCGGGCGCCGCGCTCCCGCTAGACTGACGCCTGTCGGTTTGTTTTCTTTGCTTTTTTACGAATTCTATTTTCATTTGATTGCATTTGAATTTCCGCCGCCAATATCCGCTAACTAAACACGATTAATGCGGAGCGGAGATGGACAGGCGGAGGCAGCGGCGCGGCGGCGGGACGGCTGCGAGGCGGCTGCGGGGCGCGGCGGGACCGTGACGCTCTGTCGGGGTTTTGTCGTTTTATATTAGAAGCCAGCTAATTTATTGCAAACTGCGCTACGGGAATCCTCTTACAACATTGAAGGCGAGTCGGTATTAGTAACATTATTTACACAACTCCAATTGAGAGTGCACGCCAAAGAATACATTAGTTCTTTTGTATCGCGCATCCCCAAGTCGATCAAACTTTACAAGAGCCTCTTAATTTTTTTCTTTACTAGCCTTTAAATTATTACTTAATTTGAAATAATCAATTCATTAATACATTAATATGTTCGAGGTAATGCCCAAAATAACCATGATCCCTAATATCTAAAATTTCATTTTGTAAAAAAAAAACGCTTTTATAAAACTTTCTTATCTCATTTCTAAACACATTTGTCTCAACGTCCGCGTTACATAACGAAGGGCATTATAAATGCAAAAACGACTAGACTGGGCATCGAATCGATCACGGCGTTCCGTTATTGGGAAACTTCTCCACAACACGCGCCTTGATTAAAAGTATGCAAATTTTATTACACGGAGTGGGGAGGGTCACCTCTGAGGAGGAGAGAGGATCACTCGCATGACTATCATTTTACATGTCTTAAGGAAGCTTCCACAATAATTTGATGTGTTTAAATTTTCTAATCATACTTCCCATTTGAATAAATAGGATGCGTCCTGATTTCATATAAGATCAAGATAGTCAGAACAGAAAACACTACATTACATAAATACGTATAAAAGTTGACCATTACCAAATACACCATGCAAAGGTACCTAGGTACTCCTTGTTTATATTAATCGGCAAGAGCGGTTGATCGTCGTGTATATCTAATAAATAATTCGCAGCAACGTGCAGCAGTGGGGTTTTGTTTGTGTCAAATTGTAATTTATTGGTTACCCGGATCGACTTGGATATTACACCAGGAGGTCCGCCCTCCCCCCCTCCCCCTTCCACCTGCCTCAAAGCCCTCCCGTCTTCCGTTCGATGAAAATTTTATATCACCGTGTCGTCGTTACGTTACGTCATCCCGTTTTTTCTTGTCCATGACCAGCTAAAGCGATCTTTTGATTAAATTAAGGGGATCAACAGGGAATTTTTACACTGATGGATAGGTTGACACAGCGTTTCAAAGAACATTGCCGGAATTTATATTGGGTATAAGTGATTGAGCGTAAATTTGTCTTTTGTATAATTTATACAGTTAATAAACATTAGCCGAGACCTCCTCCGATCGAATCGATCAGGATATCGCCTCTATTTTACATTTATTATAAAAGGGGATAGTTTATTTAGGTACGATGCGTAGGTAGTAACAAATATAACTTATTTCCGGATAGTCGAATTCAGTCAATTAAACAAGAATACATTGGTTAAATTTTCGCCTTTCATAAGCATTTTCCGAACGAATCCTCTTTGAATATGAACTACATCATTAAAATATCGTAAGTAATTAAATATTGCTGAAAATAATTGTTATGAAATAACAATAACGAATTACCATATGTTGGCTTTATTCAACTTATAAATTTGTACCGACATTATCTAATATACCATGACAACTTCAAACACTGAAAAAGCATAGACTCTTAAGGAGTCTTCATGTGGCGACTAAGAAGTTCACCACATTCTCCCCCGCTGCATTCTAGCTTGAGGTGTCGTAGTCTTGCAGATAGGCAGGCGGTCTTCTATCTCTTGTAGTTGGCCGAATCGAAGGAGTATCTGGCGCAGTACTCTCTGTAGAGATAAAGGAGGAGTCACTTTCTGTTTCTACAGTTTCGGTGCGTTCGTCTTCTTCCCCGCTTTCTATTCCTGTTGGGGCTAAGTGTCTGTTAGACACGGTCGTTTCTCGCCCGTCGCCTAGTCTCACAAAGGAATAGTCCGGATTGGACTCCAACAGCTCGACTTCCTCGACTATGGGAGAGTATTTATTGCTCCTGTTGTGCTTCTTGAGTAGGACAGGACCGGGTGTTAAAAGCCAAGTAGGTACCGAATGTCCGTTATTAGATTTTCTACTATGTACAAACATCATTTCATGAGGAGTTTGGTTCGTTGCTGTACATAGCAGAGATCTCATTGAGTGCAGTGCTTGATTAAGTACCATTTCCCATTGCTCGATTTTTAATGCCTGTGATTTCAGAGCTAATTGTATTGTCCTCCAAATTGTTCCATTTGTGCGCTCTATTTGACCATTACCCTGTGGGTTATATGCTGTTGTTCGACTTGTAGATATACCTCTACTGTGTAAGTAATCCTTTACTTCTTTTGACATGAAAGCGGAGCCACGATCGGAATGAACATAAGCTGGCAATCCAAATGTGCAGAAAAGATTTGATAAATGTTTCATTACAGTCGCAGCGGAAACGTCTTGGCACGGGAATGCGAATGGAAATCGAGAATATTCGTCTACAATGGTCAGTAAGTACTTGTTACACGAAGATGACGGTACTGGTTCTTTAAAATCGATATTCAGTCTTTCAAATGGTGAAGTAGCTTTTATTAATTTGCTGTTATTTTTGAAAAAACGAGGTTTCACAACTGCACAGACCGAACATGCATGTGTCATCTTTCTAACGTCATCTACCGAAAATGGTAGATTCTTACTTCGTACCCAGTGAAACATCCGTGTAATGCCCGGATGACATAGTTCATTATGCAAGTCCTTCAACTTAGATTCCGAGTGAATAGCGCAGATACGTGACAGCGCGTCAGCAGCGTCATTTTCATTTCCTGGTCTATAGACAATATCATATTTGTAGCAAGATAATTCTAATCGCCATCTCTCTATCTTCTCGTTTTTTATCTTGCTTGTATGTGTGCGATTGAACATAAAAGAAACTGATCGTTGGTCTGTAATCAGTCGAAAAGATCTTCCAATCAAGTAGTGCCGCCACTTACGGAGAGCTTCGACAATGGCATACGCTTCCTTTTCTATGGCTGAATGTCGCTTTTCAGCTATGGATAGTGTTCGCGAAAAGAATGCTACTGGGCGTCCTTCTTGGGTCAATGTAGCCGCAATAGCATTATCGGAGGCATCTGTTTCGACTGTAAACATTTTGTTTTCGTCGATAGCAAATATTGTAGACTTTGCAATGCAGTTCTTTAGATCTTCAAAAGCAGATTTAGCTTCATCATTTAATGGGAATTCTGGATTCACGAGGCTATATATTCTTTCCGAAAATTTTGGTATCCACTTGGAGTAATGCGAAAACATACCGAGAGCTCGTTTAAGTGAAGTGTTGTCAGTCGGTATGGGCATACTAATTAGTGGCTGGAGTCGGTCTGGATCAGGTTTAATGGACTTTTTCGAAATGTTGTATCCGAGTAGGTTTATTGTGTTTATTGAAAACGCCGATTTCTCTTTGTTAACAGTTAAACTGTACTTCTCAACTGCATCCATGAATCTTTTTAAATTCTTATCATGTTCTTCCTTGTCTTTTCCGCATACAGTGACGTCATCTAAATAAGCATATGTATCTGCCAAATGTTCTTCTTTTATTAACCAGTCCATGACTCTTTGAAATCCACTGACTCCATTTGTCACGCCAAACGGGATACGACAAAATTGATACAGTTTCCCGCATGCCTCAAATGCTGTGTATTGTTTTTCTGCTTCCATTATAGATACCTGATGGTAAGCGCTTTTTAAATCAATTTTAGAAAAGTAGTTGTATTTTGAAATGTCATTCACCATTTTTTCCATATTTGGTAAAGGGTAGGCATCCAAATCTGTGTATTTATTAATGGTCTGAGAATAGTCTATTACCAATCGTTTGCGGTGATTTTCATTTTTGGTGATTAGAACTTGTGCTCGCCAAGGTGATCTGCTCTCTTCGATAACTCCGTCTGCTAATAGCTGATTTATTTCTGTTTCTATGAATTTCAGATCATCGTTACTGTATTTTCTAGACTTTACAGCAATTGGTAAGCAGTTAGAATGTAAATTCGAAAATAAAGGAACAGGTGGAACAGATGAAGCCAGCACACTACATATTTGTAATGGTTTTCTAGATCCACCGAAATTAATTTCAAGTTTTGAGTGTTCTTTCAGTATATTATGTCCTATGATGACATCAGCGCAAAGATATTTAACGATAAGAAGTGAAGCTTTTTCGTAAACATTGCCATTTATAACAATCTTTGCTTGAAGTAGTCCTTCGCAATTGATTGTGTGAATTGTTTGGGCCATTGTTACAGATTCAGTACATTCTGTTTTCTTAAAAGAAGAATTGGAAAAGAAATCATGACTGATAAAGCTTTTTGAGCTTCCAGAGTCAATTAAGGCATTTGCTTTAATGCCGTTAACTTCAATGGTGACGACTGATTTCTTTAAACTAGCCGGAGCAGCAACCGCAGTAACTTCTTTTTCAGTAGATCCATCAGTAGCAGCGTTCAGATTTGTCTTAAGGTTCCTACAAACGTTAGCAAAATGTCCTCTTTTTTGACAATTTTGGCAATTGGCATTATAAGCCGGGCAGTTTTGACGCCGGTGAATTTTTTCTCCACAGAAAAAGCATTGTCTCGAATGGTATCCTGATGTTAGCAATTTCTTCTTATCTTCGGTTGGCGACTTTGGCAACGCCATTACAAGAGATTCACCAATGCAGGTAGTATTATTGAATGATTGCGCATTATTTTCAGCAGTTTCAATTGCCTGTGCCTGGCTAGCAGCTTCATCCAACGTCAAGTTAAAATTTTCTAGCAAGCGCTCACGAATTTTATGCGAAGAAATGCCAGAAATAAATGCGTCTCTTATACAGTCATTCCTATTACTTTCTGCATCCACATTTTTAAATTGACATTCCTTGCTTAAAATTTTTAGTTGCTGAAGATATTGTTGAATGTTTTCATGGCTTTGCTGTTTTCTTGTGGCCAGAATATGTCTCGCAAAAATTTCATTTTTTGGTTTAACAAATATGGTGTTGAGTGTACTTACTGCAGTTTCGTATGACGTACACTCGCTTATGTATTCGTATATTTTGGGTGATACGTGATTAATAAAAAGTTGCATCTTCATCGCATCATTAATTTTCTTTTCTGCTTCATTCGCAATCAGAAAATTTTTAAAAGTAGATACCCAATGTGTCCATTCTTGAGCCGCTGTAGACGATGACGGATCAAGATCGAGAATATTTGGCCGAAGATATTTCTCCATCGTTATAGTTAGTACTTATTGAAAAGTATTTCGCATAATATAAGTTGAATAAATTGTTATGAAATAACAATAACGAATTACCATATGTTGGCTTTATTCAACTTATAAATTTGTACCGACATTATCTAATATACCATGACAACTTCAAACACTGAAAAAGCATAGACTCTTAAGGAGTCTTCATGTGGCGACTAAGAAGTTCACCACAATAATCCAACTGACTTGAATTAATTAGTCAATGAACGTCTTACGACAAATATGGCTAAACAACTGACTAGCTACTCTGATAGGTTGAAATATTACCATTTGGATACACTAGCCAGTCGTAGAAAGAAACTGGACTTTATTATCCTTCACAAAATATTGAGTGGAACGATAGATTGCAGTGAATTTTTGAGCTCATTAGAGATTAGAATTCCAACTCGGACTCCCAGGCATAATACATATGACTTATCCTACGTTCCTGGCTCAAAAACCAACCTAGGTCATTACGCCGCTGTGCCGAGACTTTGTAGGCAATATAACGCCATGTCTAAAACAACCAATTTTGACATCTGTGAATCTCTTCTAAAGTATAAGAAATATCTTAAAGATTTATTTAATTGTTAATTTCTCATTTATCTTAAATTTACTTTATTATTTTTCATTTATTTAATATTAGCTGATGTGTTGATTTTAATTCTTTTAAACATTATCAATATATTTTAATAATATTGTAAATTTTGTTAGCTTAGTTATAAATTCTATTATGTACGCTGTGGTAGGAGTACACCTACGCGATACTTTTGTCATCCATCATTTATTTCGCATGTTCTGTGTACATTCTTTGTTGGAGATACTAAATAAATAAATATGAAAAATAATCTATCACACGCAGATTCGGAGTAAACATCCTTTTTATATTACATTCACGTGTAAGTTATTCTATGTGTATCAACTTTTCGGCCACTTCATTTTCCGGTAAAATGTCCACGCTACTATGGTAGCCCAAAACAAAATACAGTCAAATGTCCACGCTACCATAGTAGCCCAAAACAAAATACAGTCAAATGTCCACGCTACCATAGTAGCCCAAAACATTAGTTCGGAAAAAACTCACTTACAAATGTTCCACGTCGCACTGTATCTATGGTTTTGCCCTCTATATTTTCTGTATTAAATTCCGCGTCTATGGCAAATACAACGAGAATCTCAGCCGTACAAAATTAAATGTCAAAAAAGTTTTAAACGTCAGGTGTCAAATTTCACCGTATTGAGTTGTTGTGATATAATTTCCCTGGTTTTAAAACGTGAGTATTATTTTATTTTAACCCAATATATATAGTGTTATATATTATATCAAAATAAACCTCGTTAATCAAGCTTTACGAATATCTAAAAACATCGTAGGTTAAAAGTCTGTTGAAACGACAATATCGAAATGTAAAAGTGGCGCCATGTCGAGCGTGGTATTTTGATAATGTTTTTTTAGAAATTATTGAAAAAATAGTTAATAAAGTGCTGGTGTTATTAAAATTGGTTCAATTAAGTAATTATTAGTGTCTCCGCAATATAAAACAGTGAAAAAAAACGAAAACTTAGTGATTTTTTTACGAAAACACGACAAAATCAATAGGTATAGAATTGATCAGAGCAGGGGTTGTTTGGTTTGGTTAATTTGGCTACTAATAAAGTGCTAAAGTAAGGACAAATGGGTATTAAAACAAAGCTTATATAGTCTAGTATAATTATACATAGGTTTTATTGATACGAATTACAATTCTAATTGGAAAAACTTTAATTCTTGTTGGAGAAACTGAAATTCAACGCAAATTCTCAAGTTTTCATTTTTTTTGAAATACTTATGTCTAGTTGTCGTAATTAGTTTTAACGTAATTAGATTTTGTATATTTTCAGCTATACACACGTATTTTTTGTTTTCGTGTAGCTGCAGTAGTTTACGAGAAAATAAGCTTTAAATGGGAAGTGGCGCGGGGGTCTTGCGCGGCAAAAACTTCCGAGTGCGCGCGGGCATGTGAGCGGGGTAGCATGTTGACCTTGAACATTTGGTTTAGATCTGATCTAATTTAATGAACAGCAAGCAGTTTTGTAACAAAATCAAAAAAATGTCTTGACTATTTAGAATCTTGCTTTAAAACTTAAAGACTCAGAGACAGTATCCATATTTTACAATTATTATAAAAATCTAAATGTAAAAGTAAACAGTAGCAAACTTCAATCTGATAAACTCCCATGAATATGATGTGTGCAAACATAGTCCATCGATTACAATAACAGGTTGACTGTCCCATTGATAGCTAAATATTTGTCGGGGTCACGACCCGCCACCCTGTCACCCTGCCACCCCACCCTTAAGTAAAAATAGATTCGCCCCAACTAATCATTGCAAATTTTTGACGCACCGTTACAATGTTCTATTGTGTTGTGAAAAAGGGACAGTTTCAACTATTGTCGAACGGACATTAACGGTAATGTGTGGATTTAATTGAAACAAAAGTTTTTATTTATTAGTTTTGGGACGTCTAGTCGTCGATTGACAAGACTTTTAAGTGTTGCGCAATTTATGAATTGAGTTTTCAATTGGTAAATTGAAATATGTATTTGATATATGAATAAATATTTTATACTTTAATTACTTTCATTATTTTTGGTCTTTGCCAAATAGGATTGTATTTAAAGTATTAACTTACCTAACAAAATAAAATTCAGTAAATTTAAAAAATACGTTTATCAGGCAGTACCTAGTTTCAAGTAGCCTACCAGCATCGGGGACAGGGTCCGAGCTACCGGTTTCTGCCGAACCCCGGTGGTCTGGGTTCTTGAGAAGGAACATCCTAACAATACGCGCCGTGTGCCTGGGTTTTTGAGAAGGAACATCCTAACAATACGCGCCGTGTGCCTGGGTTCTTGAGAAGGAACATCCTAACAACTGTGCAGAAGTACTGCTTTCTGAATCAAGCCCTTGATTCAGCTGCCAAGCGAAAGCCTCCATAAGATGTTGGTCGCGGCTATTGACTATTAAGCCGTTGGCCGACTCGACTATCGGCACAATGGCTGCTGTGTTCATGTCCCACACGTCGACAACCTCGCGAGCCAGATACAAGGTGTAAACCGACCCTTCATGAAGTCAACCAAGCATTCTGTACATCAAACTAAGTAACTTTACGCAACTTTTTTTGCTAGGAAACTACTTTTTTTTTTGGGTGAAAAAAAGAAGTCGTTTTACGGTAGCACTTAATGTAACGCATTCAAAACATTGTCCTGATGAATGCATATAGTACGGTGGTCAGAAAGGTATTTAAAGTAAAATTATAATAACATTACAAAACTTATTAAAAAAAAACTCGTGAATAAGTTGGAACTTTGACCTCCAATATCTCTGTAACTAGAAGGTTCCCAGGTATGGTGTAGAACAAAAAAATATCGCAATGACGAGGAAAACAAGTGCGTTTCGGCTTCGTGAACGGTACACCCTTTATTTAATGCTTTTATATATATAATCATTGCGCGACGCTCCAATCAATCTATCACCACAAAGCCAGGTTTTTTGCAGCAATAGTCTTGTCAGTGACGATAGGTCGGTCCCAATACAACATGATATTATCATCATCGAGAACTGGGTCGGGCGCATATTTATATTATGGCACTTCTGATTCCCATATCTTCCCGTGGGTTTCGTAAGAGGCGACTAAGGGACTTGCTAGAGAATGGGCAGCAGCGTTCTCTGTGATTTTGTAACAACCGTACTGCGATCGCCAACCCGCCTGCCAATCGTAGCGATTATGGCAAAACCCCCCTTGTGTCAATTTGGCGTTGGGGGAGGCCTATGTCCAGCAGTGGACGTCTTTCGGCTGAAATGATGACTTCTGATTCCACAATTTTATTGTACTTCAAAGCAAGGTGCTGGTGAAAGAGGTCACCGAAGCGCAACCAGGATATGGACTTATTACTACGGTTGTTTTAAAAAGATGTAGCAGTAAGTTCAGGAGTATGTAGTGGAGAAGAGCCTTGGGTCTTTGGGACTCTTTTGGTCCATTTTCTTAGAATAGGCCTAGGGTGGAGCAGATGAGTGGTATGTTGCCTGCGGTCCTTTATTTTAAATAACTAAACCGAGGTTATTTCAAAGCATGCTATACTGCTATACATATTTTACTTCATGATAACTTACACGAATAGGTGTCTATTCGTTTAAGTTATCGTGAAGTAATAAAATTAAGCTAGTTTCGCTGATGTATCACACAAATACCACACATACATAGTACGTCTTGGACCCAAGGAGAAGTTACTTGAGACTCGGGTAGTCGTTAAGCTACGAGAGGAATTTGTCGACTTAAGCTAATTTTACTTTAACTCGTCCAACAACTTATAATAGACTAACTTTTAGATTAATATATTTTTCATCGGAAATACTGTACACCATTTTGGATAAGTAAGGCTACAAGTTATTTACTTCGTTAAATAAATTACCATTATGTGTCGGTGAATGAAACAGGAAGTTGATTGCAGGAGCGTCCGCGCACAAGTAGTTGCCATGTCGCAGTCTCAACAGTAGGTAGCTATTTTTTTATCCGAGTGACCCGCGGGTCGCTACTTCCGCTGATAAGCAGTAAATTGCTTTTCTTTCCATTTCTTAAATAACCGGCCCACCCCCTCGCCTGGGCACTAGCACCCCTGCTAAAAGATACGCTCGCATCTCGCAATATTCTTTTACAACTCCTAAGAAAAGTTTAATTACAAACCTGCTTAAAAAGGACGAAGTCGCGTTATGTTCTAATTATTGTACCAACAATAAAAATACGCAAACGAGTGTATTATACAATTAGACACTTCTCCCCGATCGTTAAAAGGGAAATTTAAATGGAATTTTTATGTCCAGCAATTAAGGATAACGTCGGCGTACTAGACATTTTTGTAATTACAAAAATAAGATTCTTGAAATGTAGCGTGAAAAAGAATTAGGGCGAAGTTCGCGGAAAATACTTTGGACGCTACAAGTTGACAGATGGGATAAGTGAGAAATGTAAAAAACTTGTTTGCTATTTAAATAATTGTTGCAGGGCAATTGAATACAAGATTATCCTTGTCTACTTGATGCTATGTACAGGTTTTTTGTTAATGTAACTGAGATATTTCATCCATAACAAAATATAACAGTTATAAACGTTGTTAACCGAATCCGGTGATATAAATTCGCACTGTGGACGTTGCATAAAAAATGACTGTGTACTTAGGTATTAGGTCGAGACTCGGGACTAGGGGCATGCGGAGCGTCGGTGTTGGTGTGTACATGAAGATGGAGAACGGTTAAGAAGCCCGAGGGAGTGTCGGATTTATCGCCGCAGCGGGCTGACGAGCGCCCGCGCCTCGCCGCGCCGCGCCGCTTCGCCCGCTCTCCCGCTCGCGCGCTGATTTATACCGCGCAATCTCGCAAAACTTACTTCACATTTAAATTTTCAAACTGTCTAAGCTGCTCTTAACGTCGACCATATTATCTCATTCGATCGCCTATAAATTTTATGAGCTGACTCGCCTTTGTCGCATTTTAGCTTTGACTTGAATTAATAGTCTGAAGGGACCGTATGCTCTTTGTTTTTATAGCTCCGCTTCAATTCAACTCAAAAATATATGACCGATCAATAAAAATGTACCGCCACTGACCTCGGTGAGGTCGACATCGGACAAATCATTCAGTGTGGCAAGCCTTCTTGTTACTTATAACTGTTTCGCGTGCCAGTATTAAGTAACTGTTATTGTGCTGGGATTTACGAAATGAACAAATCTTGGCGCCTGTTATGAATTTCTAATATAAATTTGTAATTCTCTGAGTGTGACACCGATGTTTGTTGCCACAGCCGTCTCGAGCAAACACTCGTTCCTGTACCACGACACTGTACCCCCGTACCCTCGCGAGTGCGCGACAAGTTTTCGTCTAACCAGTTCACATTCCTGACGATAACACCCCTTTGATTAAATCTCGTGGACAATCTTGGTACGGAGTCCATCGGCGCAACCCCTCTCATAATTTAGTTTGAAACTTTTTAATTAGCTTTATATTTGTGTTTGCAGATTGAGACTTCGTCTCTCAGTTAGTCATTCGGGTGACTGCGGTTTAGAAGTTACATTACTTATTAATAATACTGTCAAAGATGTATTTACTTGATGTTATGTTCTTTAACTAGGGTTTTATTTAATGTTTTAACTTTAGGATCAAATGTTCGGTTGTCAAACCACCTTTCTAGATTCCTATGCCTTCTAAGTGATTGTTCAAGTTACCTTGACACATTATCTAAATGAGAGCAGCGGTGGCATAGTGGTGGCAGCCCCGACTTACGAGTAGTAAGCCGTGGGTTCGAACCTAGGCAGGTGCATTACTTTGTGTAATTTATTTCATCAACGCGGCTCCCAAAAACGGCGAAGGAAAACATCGTGAGGAAACCGGCATGTCCTTGAACTAAAAATTCCAAGACATGTAACATCTACCAACCCGCACTGGGCCCGCGTGGTGGATTATAGCCCACTCCCTCTCATAGAGAGGAGGCCTGTGTCCCAGCAGTGGCAACATTACAGGCTGCTGATGATTATGTGAATTGCTGTCATCAGCAAACACTCTACCGAACTGAATGGTAGAAAATAGGCAAAGGACTGGACGTCCGCTCAGTTGTTCAACTATCTGAGCCATATCTAAGAGGATCGGTTCATAGACACTATCGTTGTTTGCTGTTTATGAAGTCTCTTTGAAGAGAAACTTTAATTTCGATGTATGCATATAAACAACTTAAATCCATACTTACCTCGATTTTTCAATTTAAATTGTCAATTCTGGCCATAAATACTGTCACATTAATTAATTATCTCTGTATTTAAAAAAAAAACTCAGTAAGCTCAGCATTGTGACGTAATATGCAAAAGGCTGTGTGACATTTGTATGTGGAGCGGCTGGGTAGTGAGTAGCGTGTGTGGTTACCGTTGTCGGCGAGTGCATGACTTGAATCCGATGAGACCAAACTACATTTTATCCGTCCACAAACATACCTGGCCTCTCGTCTTGTTACTTGCCACAAATGTGATTTAAGACGTTCAACACAAATATTGGAATACGTCTTGTTGGTTTGTACCGCACTAATTAGATAGGCCTGGACTATATTCAAACTGAATATTAATGAATCAATACCAATTAGACGTTGTTGGTGAACTCAAATATTCAGAGAGACACCTAAATACATTAATCAATGGAATCTTTGTCTAGAATCTTGAATTCTTGTTGGTAACACATTATTTAGAAAATAGATTTTGGTTATTCTGCGATTTATTTAACCCTTTCCCTGTTAAGTTTCCAAGAGACTGTTTCAAAGTCTTCACCGAAAGAAGTGTCAAAGAACGAGAAAATTCGAAGATATTTCTAAACGAAGCAATTTCCTTGAGGATGAGGATGACGATTCCATTAGGTATATCTGGGACATCATTCTTTGTATAGAAATTCTAATAGAAAACTTTTTACAAAGAATGATGTCATTTATACAAAAAACTAAATAGAACCCCAGTTGTCGAGAGAATTTCCTATCAGTATCAGATGGGTGTACTCACCTAATCCAATGTTTGTTTTATGTAGAGCGTTTTGATGGTAACTTTGACATATTAATTAAAAACATACATTATTTATTTATTTAATTTAATTTATTTAATTTAATAAGATAATAAATCTGATAAAAAGTCGTTTTTGTACATCGGAAATATTTCCAAAAAAATTAGCCAGGGTGTTAAACGAGGACCAACAGAATCCATTTCCAGCATTTTTCGAATTTTCGTCTGTTTATTTGTTCGTGCATCACGTAAAATGTACGAAAGAAATGTAGATAACTGTTATACACAAGAATTTTGCGTAACTTGAAGTAACATTTAGTTTTTGTTTCATTGCAATCGGTTCACTCTATCAAAAGATATTTGAATTTACATTGCTAAGGTCCGTCATCCACGCGAACGAAGTCGCGGGCACAGCTAGTTATTTAATAAGATAGAAGTTTAATAATTAATTAGTGAAATTAGAATTAGTAGGCATTTTATAAAGGAAAACTGCTTGATATGAAAATATTTTGTCATTACAATTATTATAAAAGCTTGACGAGGTTAGCTTATTATTTATATATTTACGAGTTCACACATAGACACAAGCTTGTTGATCGAGATGCGCCTACGAAGGATGATAAGGTATTTTTGGTTAATGACTATTGTTTAAAAAAAAAAAACTTTATTCAAAAATGCAATTAAAATAGGTTGCCACCAAATTCATATCACTTTTGAAATATCTCTTATAGTTAGTAATAATCTAGTGATATAAGACGCTGTTTTTCCAGGTCTTATAGGTATAATTTGGTTGGAAAATACGTTTCCTTTTTTCAACCTTTTCTGTTTTAGTGTGTTAGCTGCATTCTTATTCCTAGTTAACGATAACTTAAAATTGTTATGCTTAACAAAGAAAAAACATCCTCCATCAATTTCAATTATTTTTCAATGTTTTAATCGCAAAAAATACCCTTATTAACGTCAAATATTTGATCCAATGTTGGTACAACATATTCTGAACACCGGGCACATGTCCATCACTAAGGGTGCAAGGGTGCAGGGGTATCATTGCGGCGTCATTTCATGCACGGTTGGCCTTGTTTGTAGAACGCATGACGCATCTACTGCTACACTGATTTCTCTCTATGAACCACCCTTTGCTGTACAAAATACATACAAATAAAATGATGATGGTGGTGACATGTACAGTTTTGAACTAACTACACAATCACATACGTGGTGTAAGGGACACCGCCGCGAAAACGCAAAACACGTACTCAGTTCATCACTCTGAAGAATAGGGACTTAAAAACACCTTCATAAAGGTTACAGAATAATAAGTGTTACATGTTGAATCGGTAACATAATCAGATATGTATCTGTAACAGATATAAAAGTGTTAATAAGTGTAACAGGTAAACGCAGCGTACTAAAGCTATAATTGATTATTTCAGTTACACATATTAACACTTATTAACACATATAAAAGGTTACAGTTTGATTAGGTAACAGTATTGTATCTGTAACATTTAAAAGTGTTTTTCTGTTAAAACTGTTTTTAAAACAGTGTTAAAAAAACCTTATTACGGTTACAGTTTGAGCCCCTGCTGAAGAAACACACAGAATTTTTTCATCGGAAAGTAGAAAAAAATGTGTTGTTCCATACCAACATTTTGACCGTGTAGGTATTGCAGTTTTGTAGGAAACAGCTGTTCTTTTTTAAATTTTCTGATGAAAATTTCTATGTTCAGAATGATGTACCTACTGAGTATGTGGTTAGCGTTTTCGCGTTGGTGTCCCTTGTATAGTACATACGTAATTATCAACTATCGTTAAGGTTTAACTTTTAAGATAATTTTGTAGGTGATTTTGGAATTCGTGACCAGAACTTTTACTATGAAATTCAAATGATAAATATATGTTTTTACCTATTACCTAAATTGTTTGCAATTTCAGACCTTCTGATTTCATATTTTAAATACCGTTTCAGAGGTAATTCCGTCAATCATAAACTGGAGAAAAACGTTACCACGCTTTTTTTGGAGTTGTGATCGTATCGATGTCAATCACAGTTTCAGCAGTCGCCAGCGCCTAGTCATACACTTGCAGCAAACTCTCATCTTCGCGACTTTAATCATGTTCCTTGATTGTTTGATAGGTTTCCTTAAATTGACTTAAAACTACATGCAATAATGATCGAAGTACCTATGAAGTAAAGTTTAAGGTCTATTACACCTAATATACCTTCACCATAATTAATCTACACGCTAAGAATATATGGTAGTACAATAAAGAAGTTTAAAATTAATCTGTGTGTACATTAGTATGTATCGAAAATATTATATGAATGTAAGTATAGTTATTTATGCAACTGTTACGTTATGTACAGTCTTTTAATATGAGTACCATTTTTCGGTACAAGCGTAGCGCGTATCGAAATAGGTGGGCACGAGTTATTAAAAGACCAATAACGTACAGTTGCATACAAGACTTTATCTACGAAGGAAGGAATAAAACATAGATATAATAGACAAATAAGTATTTTTAATAGAAACTTAACTACACACTGACTTTTGTTTATTTATATGTAGATTTCGTATTGTACAATTATTAAAATAAACAAGAATTGCAGAATTACAGGCTGACCTTGTGGATGGGCCTGGAGACATGCATTGCGGTACTTTAGTGTTAACTTCGTTTAATGTATTTTCTATAGAATTAAATATTGTATTTGACACCTTTACTTAATTTTGGATAGATTATATATATAATATATCCCTCAGCTACAGCCGTGGACTTCCACCCTCCATGGCGTTTCAAACTGGTAATATCACCTCCAGCATCTACTAAGACAGTGGCAGAGCTTCGGCGGAAAGAAAGGCCCGTGTTTAAATGGGGATTGGGAAGTTCTAAATACATTGCAATTTCTTTACCCAAACGGACAAAATTAATGCCAACCCGTTGTCGTGTGCATTTTCAAATCACATAGTTAAAAAAAACGACTTTCGCAATTTTTAGGCCGAAGTTTCATATATTCCAGACAAATTTCTGTATATTTTGCTGTTATAGTAAAAGTTTGCGTAGTTTTTGTTTTCGTATTAGGAATAGTAACGACAAGAGTTGATTCCAACTGTTTCACATTTTGAAATTCCAGCTGATGTAGCTCAGCACGACGATAGGCTCCCATCAATCCAATAATGAATGCAACCTGCAAGTTAAAACTTAATGTTACCAACGATTTTTCTAGAGAACCATTCTTAAAATAATAAGTTTACAAACTATACTTTCTTACCTTCATGAACAGATATTTAGTAGGTCCTTCATTCAGGAACATTCTTATTTGGTCTGGTGTGAGTGTTTAAGATTTTTTCGGTTTAAATCCTTCAGATTTTCTTTTCAATAATGATAATACATACTTTGAAATACTTTGAAAGGTCAATTTGGTGTTTAATATTGAGCATGTTCCATAGCATAGAGTAGTGCGTCCAAAGCGAGGATGGTTTAAAGTTTTTTGAAATTTCCTCAAAATATACCAACAAGACGAAAATGATGTGCTTGGAATATTGTTACGTTCCCGCCATATCACGAAATCTTCATAACATTTCTCATATTATTTAAAAAAAAAAATTGACTTGATTTTTCTGCTAGTAAATTATTTGTAGCCGCAAATGCTCTATTTGTTATATCTGGTGGAGTATTTTTAATATCATTATTTTTTCAAAAAAACAATTTTATTTTTATTTAGTATTTGTTTGGTATATGGCAAAACTAAATAGTATACGATACTTTTGTTCCATTTTTAAAAACATCATTTACATTGTCTCGATTTCAAAGTAATATTATAGGTACCTGGCTGTATGTTCAGAATGTCTTTGCTTGTGTTTTAGAATTTATGACGATTCGCATAATGCAACCCGATGTCGTTATGGGTATCATAATGAAACCGCTGTCAATTTTGTTATTCGAATATAACGAAACCGAAGTAGATAAAATATACTTATGTTTATAATTAACCACGATTTCCAAATTTTCATGAAGTACCTCACCAATTATCAGTTTCTAAGTACCTAGTCATTTGGACCAAGATCAAAAGGTACGACATTCTTCAAGATCAGTGACACGTTCAAGCGTATCATCACAAATAAAGCATGAACATGAATCTTTTTTTCAGGTTTTAAGTACATTATACCTATATAAATAACAATTTACAGTACGAACAATTAAGCATTCCCTGACTAAGTATTGGATGAAATTAATCGAAGTTCGGATTACGGCCACCGGGGCTTTAATCTGCTCAGACGGTATCAGGGCGCGGACTTGTTATCTGTTTAATGTCTGGTAAACAACGGGATCAAGGGATAAGGAACGTCCTTTCATACGGTACTGGCCCTCTGGCGTCTGGATTAGTGCGCCTTCCACTGACGAAGATTGCCGCTCACGTATTACATTTTACGCGAATGTGACTCTGTATGTCTCTGTGTGAGATACAACATGTTCACTATAGAATTGCGATAATTCTACTTTAGTTACAAAACGTACTTCGAGAACGAAGGCGAGACGTACTGTAGCCTTCCCTCTGAACTCTGAAATCACGTTCGTATCGAAGAGCTGTTAGGTCTGCCTAAACAATTAGAGAGTGGGGCTCAACAGGCTTCGGTGCGTAATCGCGCCGTACCCTAACAGTTGGTGAACTCGTAATTGTCCACCGGATGAGGCAGCGTCTCAATCGGTGTCGACTTAAGACTCCATGCAAATTCAATTTCGTGCCCAAGCCAACCTACACGTAAGGCCAACCGAACATATTATTGCTGGATTTATCTTTATTGCAGCCGTAGAACACTCCAACTAACTTCGACTGTCGAACTTGCGCCATTAGTGAAGACACCGAGATACAGGATTGTTTTGGTAGGGGCGGAGTTGTAAGTCTTATTGCTTTTAGTGCTAGCGTAGGGCCGGATTGTTTAATCTAAGGTGTTGTTTCGGGGTTGGATCTTAGATGGGTTAGTGTATTTTTTAAGGATAAACTTCTGACGTAACTAAATCAAGATATGGAAAGTAGGAACTTACCTTAACTAGAAAGTACATTTCAAATTGTTACTGCGCACTAATAAATACATATGTCTCTACATAATTAACACAAATTACAAGATGTCACAGTACCTGCTTTCCCCGTCCCATCTCTATCTTTGAGTGCATGTACTTCATCGGGTTTAACCGACATCGTCCGTATTATAAATATTGTACAAAAAGACAGGATGTTTACAGTGTTATTGTCAACTGAGATTCAATTTAAAATAAAATAGACCGACAAAAAGTATGAGCGAGTGCGTCGAGTACCTCACTGTTATGACATAATACGCGCAATACCAAACCATAATACGGGAGACGCATAAAAAGACATCGCTGCCGGCCTCGACAAAAGTAGACGTCACGAGCTAATCCACCCGTAAAATGTCCCAAATCGGTACAAAAAGCGGCCAACAAAAGTGTTGTTGTATAAACGTAAAATGAAATTTAATAAACATCGAACAATGGGACCGGTTGTAGATATTTTGTGAAGATAGTGAATGGGAGATAAGCTGGCAAAAGGTTTGCAGGCAGCGCGTATGTTTGATGTCGCCTCTCGTCGCCGGAGCGTGAACGGTTTAAGAGCAAAATTGCACGAACGCTAGTGGCATCTGTTAACTGAGCACTCCACACAAATAGATACTTTTAATTTTGCAGATGGAATGTCATTGAGCGACTGCTATTCAATAAACTATGTATTCGACGAGCACCCACTGTTCTAGATGGAAATATTTCAATTGCCTATGCAATCAAAACAAAAATATAAATTTAATTATTTTCATTCTATTAGCATTTACTGCCTGTTAACTACCTCATAAGTACGACGTTTTGACAAATCAAGGTACGGGTACAAAATTCGTAATATGTAATTTATATTTTGCAGAAAATATTTTTTGTTTTAATCTTGAAGATGTACAGCTTTGTTCCGACGACGTACTGCTAAGTACAGGTGTCTTACTGTCCGTGCTACGCTTCCCTGGTAACAACTGACCATAATTTGCCTGAAAGTAGGGGTAGGTGGTGAGTGCCAATGATAAAAGCTCTGAACTAGATAAACTAGTTCAGATAATTTTATATCTCGTATTATTCGCCGAATAGTGGGCAGAAGCGTTATCATACACCCACAATTATTATCCATTGACCGTATTGGGTTCGATATGATAATTTTCTTGATAACAGTTTATCAAGACTTAGTTCCACCTTCAATTGGCGATTGTCTAAGTATTGATTGTAAAGATTTACTTCGTGCGCTAAGCTATCCAGTATCCACTGGGTCCGTCCTTGTGTAACAATAAACGAAGTTGTATTCTTGTAATGCACGACACGTCAGCTTGCCAGTATTTTAATTGCAACTATCTAATCATCATCATCATTATCATTTCAGCCCAAAAGACGTCCACTGCTGGACATAGGCCTCCCCCAAGTCACATTGTTATTTTGGAGGGTTTTGCCACGCTTGGCAGGCGGGTTGGCGATCGCAGTACGGTTGTTACAAAAGCACAGAGAACGCTGCTGCCCATTCTCTGGCAGATCACTTAGTCGACTCTTACGACACCCACGGGAAGATATGGGATGGTGCTATTCTTTACGTCCGACACCATACAGAGCAACTATATAATACCTTCACATAAAAGAGAAAACTAACTAAGTACTTGTTGAACTCCTAAAATATGAGAAAAACAACAATTTTATTGAATTACGTGTTCAAAGAGATATTTAACGGATAGGTAGGTAGCTATAATGATAGCTGTAATCATTCTCTTTAGCAAATAAAATAATTAATTTCGTTCAAATCGCGCAATCATCCCAGAAGTGTATTAGGAGATAAGTATCAAACGTTTCTATTTAACTTCTCTCCCGAGCGGAAATTCCCCGAGCGCCATATTGAAATGTTTATAATTAAATTACATAAAGACGAAGAAAATTAATTTCACAGTGCGAAGTGGCGAGCGCGCCGCGCTTCGCTCGCACAAAAGCGGAAGCAGGGCTCAAAGGAGCCTGCAAGCCTCCGCTCGCGAATTTAATTTTCTAGATGTTTTTGGAAATTGCCGAGGAGTTGAATAATCACGTTATAACTTAACGGTATTAAATTTTATACGTTAAAGTGTTAATATTTCATTTTCAAGTTTAATTTAATTAATTCCAAAGTTAGGATTCTCTTGGAATGGCGGCAGCGTGGATAGCTTTCGGTGATATTTCTGAAGATATCTGAAGTCATTGCTACACCCTTAAGTTATGGTACCTACTGCTCTCATAAACAAACTATAATTGAATGCTATCCCAACAACTGAAGGGTAATTCTCTAAAGCACCACCTGTAAGACACGCTCCTAAAAATAGGAATTCCAGTTAGAAATAAGTACTTAACTTATTTTAACAAATCTCCCATTAGGTCAACTCTTAACTGAATCAGAATTTATAACATCTTTACTCCAAACCATGTAAAGATAGACCGTTACTAATGCTTTAATAAAGATACTCCGGTCCTAAACTAAACACAAAATATCTCAAGACTCATCCCAACAGTGTGCACACTGTGTAGCGACTTCCGTGAGCTAGCAGTAGAGGCGCCTCGCGACGAAACAAATTGATGTACCTAAATAATTATTAATGCCTCACGAAATTTAATTGGAAAAGTTGAATTTGTATCGCGCTCACGGCGTAGGTGAGCGATTTGAGTCGCGACGCGCCTGCGACTGTTTACGAGATAATTAATCTCAAAGTATTTACTGCTTTAATCGAGGCACTCGCGCCTGATGGGGAGCGAATAACTCGCGTATGTAATAACGTTGCCTCCTATGTCGATACGTCTATCTACTCTACAATGTTACATTGTGTATCTAGTGGTTTTAAGTTGGTATTTAATGGTTTCGGTGTTTTTTGCACTTTCACTGTCCCTAGCCTTGTAGACAGATAAGAACCATCCGAGGATTATTCGGACAAGAATAATCGGCTACAGTTAGTCTCAATTTACCTATTAAATATTATGAGTGTTTGTCTCAGAGCTCTAAGTACCTAAACACCTATGGTAAACCACCCACTTTCATTGACTGCTACGAAAGTGTAAAAAGAAAATGCGCACTTCATATAAAGTTGTAAAGAGATGAAAGATTACCGAAGTATTTCTTATTGCTAGGCAAACAAACATTATATTATATGTAAAATTAAAACAACTAAGACCATACCTAAATCGTCATAAAATATTCTTATCTGAAACTATAATTGAAAACGCGAGAACTCACCTAAAATACAATTACGTTTATTTTCTGCTAATTCATTCATCTATTCGACAACAGGTGGCGCTACGAGTGTAGTCTACGGCGGATTGCTACGAAGTGTAGTTCTCCGAATTGCCGTAGAACAGTGGCGCCACTCTCCAACTAACTTTACTGTCAAGAAAGATGAATTATTTAAAGGCTTGATTAGATCATATTCGTGGGATTATTTTGATAAAAAATGAATAATTGAGTAAATTGTAGGTGAGATATGAATAACATAAGTTTAAGTGAGACATAAGTATTGTGTAGCGGTGTACGATCTGGCGTTGTACTGGCGCTCGACAGGTTTTGTTTGGCATGGCACAGCGCATGGGCCGTTTAAGCTAATTAACAATAGATCGAAACCGACTGCAGTAACAATGAAAAACGAAGAATAAATGTCAATTTCCCAAACGACGAGGAGGGTTCGGCTTTAAATCGAATTCCGTTTAATAATAGTACTGCGTTAGAGTTGAATGCACTCTTGATAGTGCGATAGTTTATTGTATTTTAAACGTTGTGATATTAGAATTTTTTGAACGATAATGACCCATTTTATGGTTATGGGTGATCATGCAAAAATAGGCTATGAAACGGTAAAAATGTGGTTATTATGTAGTCTATATCTTCCTTCTAGTACGAAGAATGACGACATTTTGGTTTTACCTATGACGTTTATCAATAAGCTGATTTATTTTAATAAAGGATATCAGCAAACAGAGGTAAACTATTAGTTTAAGGTAGAAAAGTATGAAAATTGAGCAAAATTACTAATTTACTTACTTTCTTTCTTACTTTATTTACTTTCACCCATTCGTTTTCAAAACAAAAAGTATTTCTAATCGATCATAATGTTTCTCATAATTATGTAGGTTAATTTTGCAGATGTATATAATAATGTAAATGTATGTTATGTAGGTAGGTATTAAATCAGCCTATGATATTGTTTGTGCGCTGGCACCCAAAACACAAGTTAAATCTTACCTTTGGTGCCAGAGCTCATCGAAAACACTCTGTTCCCTAGCTGTAACGTTGCATTGTGTTTAGATAAGTGTTTTCCTGTACAATTATTGAAGGTAATAAAATATTAATACAAGATGTTGTTTTGCGTCCTCGTCAAAATTCAGGAACTTGTCAGAAAAGACATGAACTATCAATTTAAATTACGGTACCTAGTTAACTATTAAGAAACGCTGCTTTTTTTTGTTGTTTAAGCGTGTCAGTATTTCAGAAAAAAACCCTTAACGTGGTTTAGGGTTATAAGAAATTATCGAATAAACGTTTGCGATTGTTTGTATGTGTGAAAGCGTGGTTATAGGGCGAGGATCAAACGGGCCGCGTTTAAAACACGGGAGGTTCACTTACCGACATCCATAAATAAATAAATAAAAAATACTTACCCATTTTATTATTGATTCGGGTCAAGAATCATTAGCATAGTTACCTACTTGAATTTGACGAGATTGCAAAACAACACCTTTTATAACACCTTTTATATTGTATTTTTTATTTATTCACATTGATGTAAATTATAACAATAGCTAATAAGCTAGATAAATACCAATAGCTTTGCCAGGTACAAACAGATAATTAGGACCAAAAGACAACCTAACTAAGTATAACTTGTTCCTTTTAAACGGTACCTACTCTAGCCTGGGTTTCAACAATAATTTAGTGAGAAAATTAGATTTACTAATGAATGGATGTGAAAAAACCAAAGTTCTCGAATTATGAACACTCTATTGACTTACAGACAGAGATGCATTGTGTTTTTTTATAAATGTCTATCTAAAACATTAAGGTATTACTTATACATATATGTTACAGTCACAACTGTTAATCGGACAAATTAAAAAATTAAGTTAAATGACGTTTTCTCTATTAAAAATATTTTGATTGAGAACGCCTCAGTTATAATTACCAAAAACGTAATATATAACAAATAAAACGTAATGAGTTTCAAGTAAATGTTAGTTATTGTTAAAATAGTTTTAACCGGTCAAAAGTAGTTTTGACTAATTAACAATTTTGACAGTGACATAAACACTCTATTGACTGACAAACAGAGACACGTTTTGTTTTATTATAAATGCCTATCTAAAGCATTTGAGTACTATTTATAACTACATAATAAGATGTACCTAACCAATAGGATGTTGTAGTCACAATAAGAAAAAATTGAACGGGACTATTTAATTAAAGTTCCGAATCCTTATAAGGAGAAAATTTCGCAGAGTTCGGATGGCATTTTAAAAAGCTCGCCACCTCAAAATAAACCATGGGCTATTTAGTGTCGGAATAGAATCGGATGAGTCTCCTTGACCGTGGACTCCGATAAGGATCTGCTCAGTGAATTCGTTCATTTAAAGCATAAATGAGTCGGAATTGGTGAAAAGTCTCGTTGGGAAAGCGAGTGCTCGGTTACTCGTACGACTTTTTTTTTACGTTTAATGGAACAAAAAGAGTTTGACCGTAACTCATGCATTTGATTATTTGCTTGAGTTTATGATGTGAAACTAATCAGCTTACAATGTTCCCAATGCAGGGACATCTCTCTGCGAGGAAGAGTGGGCCGGAGTCCACCACGCAGGCCCAGTGCATTTTAGTGAGTGTAAAAAACTAGTACTGGTACCATTACGGTAAAGTTACGTTTAGTTTATAAGAGATGCTTTTTGTATTTTCGTACAATTTTTTTCTTACAAAGAGTTTTTTTCAGATAATTATAAAACTTTAATATTATATGGTATACGCTATATGTTTAAAAGATGATTCGATTCTTAGCTAACAAGAGAGGTAGATGCTTAAACCAAAAAGGTGCCTATAAATTATGACTCTGAATTGTATGGCTAGAAAGGAGGTGACTGCTGAGGTAAGGAGAAAGAGAAGTATGGAAGATGAAGGAATGCTGCGTCAACCCCAAATAAATTTGGATGTGGGCACGAGAATTACGATGGTATATGACTTACTAGCGGTCCGGCGCAACTTCGTTTGCATTTTCCCCGTTTTCGCAACATTTTTCATTGCTGCTCCACTCCTATTGGTCGTAGCGTGATGATATAGAGCCTATAGCCTTCCTCGATAAATGGGCTATCTAACACTGAGAGAATTTTTCAAATCGGAACAGTAGTTTCGGAGCCTATTCAATGCAAACAAACAATCAAATCTTTCCTCTTTATAATATTAGTTTAGATGTAAGTTAAAAGCGAAAGATTATCAAAATGTATTTTATAACATACGAAAACAAAAAAAAACAATATCAGTGCTGACGTCATAATATTTATGTTTTAAATTCTATATACCAACTACCTAGTACTACAAATGGATAAAATGAATAAAGACAATGTTGCTTTATAAAATTTTTAATTCCATTTAATATGAAATAATCTAGCTTACAGTAAAAAACAAGAGTCACTAATTAAGCAGGTACAATGAGTAATAAAACTTTAGTGCTTATCAAGTTTTGCGAAACTGAACATAATTAAAGTGGACAGATGTATGTAAAGCGTTGTGAAGCAGCTGAAACATGTAAAGTAACATTAAAGTTAACACGGGCTAGTACGAGGAGAATAATTGCCGGCCGGGGCCCCTGCTCGCACCAATGATTCGAGTATGAGGAACCGTGCCTCCCCGGCTGACCACTGCCACCCCGTTGCCAGGCAACCACCCGCCACCTAATCATCATAAACAGATAAACCGGCCATCTTTGATGAAGCTTAACAATATGATATTTTGTGAAAGTGATCATGTGTTAAGTACATCTTTTTTACTATCTTATTAAAGGTAGGTAGATCAATAGTGGAAAGGTTATCGTGAATGAAACTTACTGTCGTTAGTTAAAAGAAAAATATTTTCCAGACATTTTGTCATTGTAGGTGCTGCACTTTTGTCTCCTCAATCTTTTTTTTTAAAATAATCTTCTGCTGTTTAACGTTTTGGTTTCAAAATCATGTAGGCCCTGAATCTATGGTAAAAGTTTGTGTCACTATGTTCCTTCCACCATATAATACACAATTTCAGAAATTTCTACATTTCAGAAGATTGAATGTCTCCATACTTGGTGAATTAAATACAGCTTGGGATAGATTCCAAGAGATAATTAGATTTGAAGAAATTATATTCTTATACAAACTATAAGCTTCACTCTAAATGTTAGTTTGGCAGTTATGTTATATGTTTGCCAGAGGTGCACTTTATACAATCTCAACAACTTAAATAATATATTATATCAAAGTACTTAGGAGTATGCTTTGTTGTTTGTACTAAGACCATGCTAGGACAAACTTAAATATTCTCTTCAGCCTAAGTCAACGACATTTATAACGCAATCTAATCCTTTCAGTTGATCGTTTAACCCCCCATTTAAAGTTGAAGCCGTCTGAATATTTTACAAATTTCAAAGAGATGTCAATCGAGTGTTTTATTTTGCATAGGGTAAAGCGCAAAGTCGCAGGGGTGCGCGTCGCGAGTACATTTCGATGTATGTTGTTTGTTTGTCTCGCGTTGCGCGTCGCTGTCGCCCGCACCGCAACCCTTGCACAAAAATATTACTCTTATTGTTGACAGAATATTAAATTACTTTTTGATTTTGTACAGCACTCAATATGAGTGCTGAAAATCTTCATCCATTAAACGCTGGGATAGTCTTTTCTTACATCGACTAAGCTGATACATTTTTACAGCTGGCAATATCACCATGATTGGATCCGGTTTTTAACGGAGCGATATTGTGGATTGACATAGAAATAATTTCCATTTCAAAGAAAGAGTGGTTGACGAAGATCTAATGCTATGAATTCTAATCCGTTGGTATAGAGCATGTTTCAAAAAGTAACCACCAAGTCACAGAATGGTTTAAACGCGGTAATGAATGCATGTCTTGTCGGCTATTGTCTTAGCTAGGGTAATCGCTTCCGTGAGAGTAGCGGAGGTGCGGGCGGCGGTGCAGCGGCGGCCACCGATCGGCCGATCCGACAGCTTCAATTTGTATGCCGACCACCACCGGGCCCTGTCGGCCACCCCGCACGTTCTCACGCCACTTCTTCATTTAACTAATTATTATTTTAGTTTTTAACAAGTGACACATGTTCCGCTGCTAACAATTTATTGTAAATCGTTCTCCGTGACTTTAATACAAAGAGATTTAATCATGTGAGCTGGAATGTAATTGATATTGAATTAATGTGTTAATATGAATGTAACAGGTTTGACACTTTCTTGTGAAGGTGCCATAATTACAGCAATTTGTGCAACTTAAAAAAAAAACTTCTTTAGCTGAAGGCGGTTGTTCGTCGAAGCGGTATTAAAAAGCAAAGTGGTTGGGTTTGTCGTATAAGGTGAAGCCATTACAGCCCATTATCATCTATTCAAGGGAAGTTTTCACGTTCAGTGTATTTTGTGCCTCATCTGTGCTTAGTCTTGACTTGTCGTGAAGTTGAAACAAGAGCGGCTGCCTTTTGAATGCGACCGAAAAAATGTATGAAGTGAGTAAAGTAGGAAGATGAATGAACAAAAATTGCGCATAGCGGGTGAGAGACGCGCGCCGCAGCCGCCACAGCGGGCACGCTTCGCCACCTACCTACTCAGGATGTGTCGGTTATGGTATCGATCTAATGATCCTATCCCGATTTGGTGGTACTTCGAAATACGACTTTTTGTCGTTTTTCTTGCATCCGATGTGGCTGTCCGCCAACGGGACGTCATATAACGGCGATAACAGGTATTCAATGTTAAAATCATATTCATTTTCTATTTTTATAGGATGGTGGTTGTAAGTCTTATAGACATGTTAACAGTTTTAATGAGCTTTAGCTATTTAGTTATGGTGTGCTTGTTCGTACAATATTGTTGCTAATATGCCTTGCTTGATAAATAAATAAAATAGTAAAAGTCTAGTCATATGCCTTTTACTTTGGTGCTTAAGTAGAGTAAACAGCCATTTTCTTTTTTCAGAAACCGTAGTAGGTACCGAATACAGGTCCTTACAGCACGCCGAGTCGTTTTGACAAAAGCTTTCGACTCCGTATGACACTCGATAAGATTCGTATTTTGATTTGCAAATTACTTAATCTTTGCTGAAATAATGAAGAAAGTACCTGAAAACAACATAATTATTAACCACAATCATTCGTAATTATGCCCATTTCATAATAAGTAAAATTTACGTACTCTACTTTAACCCAGTCCAGCACATGCATTTAAGTAAGTATTAAAATAAACGAGTTGTTTATGCAAGCATTATAAGCGGTACATAAGTGTATATTGCGAGAATCACATTAGAAGCATTAAAATCCTCCTTGCATTCGTTAACCGCGACTGTGTATGGCAAAATATGTGCACCAACTCGCTTTTGCAATTCGCTCCGTATGATTTTCAGAAATGGCTACGGCTTATAGGCAGTAAGGATACAATATTTTTATGCGGTGCGTTTTTCCTTAGTGGTTGTTTTTACGACCATTACCGTATCTAAAGTAGGAAAATCGCTCGAGATGCTACATTCTAATGATGGCTCGCAAGTGAGCGCGTGCGCCGGTACTCTGCGAGTCGTCACAGGGTTGTCAATGGTCTTAACATTTCAATTTTATTTTATACTAGTATAAGATTTAATAAAATTATAAGTAAAAAAACCTTTTTAAAAAAAGCTTTTATTTAAATGCTCTAAAAAGAAGAAAAATAAAATTTTCTTTTAATTTTTTAACTTATAACCTCATTATACACAATTTATATGATCATAAAAGCTTGTCGCGAGGTTTACGTAAGTACCTATAAGTATTTAATTAAACTGTATTTAAAAAACTTTCGTCTCACGCGCAGGATTGACGATTTTCAGCCTCCCGAACAAGCCGGATTCCGAAAAGGTTTTAGCACCGTAGACCACATACATACGCTGCGACAGGTTATACAAAAGACTGAAGAGTCCAACCTGCCTCTCTGTTTAGCGTTTGTGGACTACGAGAAAGCCTTCGATTCGATCGAGACTTGTGCTGTACTGCAGTCTCTCCAACGGTGCCAAATTAATTATCGGTACATCGAGGTGTTGAAGTGTTTGTACAAAAACGCCACCATGTCAGTCCAACTTCAGTACCAGACCTCGGAACCTATCCTTCTGCAGCGAGGTGTGAGACAGGGAGACGTCATATCTCCGAAACTGTTCACCGCTGCACTGGAAGATGTCTTCAAGGTTCTGGACTGGAGAGGGCTAGGCATCAACATCAATGGCGAGTACATCTCTCACCTTTGATTTGCCGACGATATATTGGTCATGGCTGAGACCATGGAGGACCTCAGTACAATGCTCGATTACCTCAGTAGAGCTTCCGAAAGAGTTGGTCTTAAAATGAACATGCACAAAACCAAGATCATGTTGAATGCCCATGTAACACCCACTCCTATCAAGATCGGAGACTCTACTATCGAAGTTGTAGACGATTATGTCTACCTGGGACAAACGGTCCAGTTGGGTAGGTCTAACTTCGAGAAAGAGGTCAATCGTCGAATCCGACTCGGCTGGGCAGCGTTCGGGAAGCTGCGTGGTATCTTCTCGTCCAACTTACCGCAGTGTCTCAAGACGAAAGTCTATGACCAGTGTGTGTTGCCAGCAGTGGCGAAGGGTCAAAATATTGAAAGGGGAAGCCGAAGAAAAAAATGTGAATCTTAATTTTGTTTTTCTTCGCATTTTCCAATTTTCGTTTTGATTATCAGCCAACCCGAAAACCCCGAAAATTTTTCTGGTTTTTTCGTCATGGGTGTCCCCATGACGAAAAAACCAGAAATTTACGTCGCGCGTCGGCGCTATTTTTAATTTTGGTGTCTTTATCAGCGACCTCGAAAACCACGAAAATGTCACCCATGATAAAAGTACCAAAAATTTTCGAAAGATCCAAATTGATCTTTTTTCAAAACTTATGTAATGGAACGATTAAATGCACAAGAACTATAAAAAAATATATAATATAAAAAACCCTTTTGAAACAAGCTTTTATGAAGATGAACTGAAAAGAAGAAAATAAATCTTTGAAAAAATTAAAACGATGTAGGATAATTTTCACAAAAGCTTGTCGCGTTTAGTTTTTATAGCATTTACCATTCACGCGACAAGCTTCAGGTTTTTCAAAGTTTCATATCCGTGCTATTAACCGTTGAGGAGTTCTCTCGTGAGGAGACGATCCTGGCGGTAGGATGAGTTCATGATACTAATCGTGATTATCCATCAAATATGAACTAGTATGCAACGTTACATGTCTGTGCTATTAAATGTTGAGGAGTTCCCTCGTGAGCAGACGATCCTGACTGCAAGATTAAGTTATGTTTGTCATAAGAATGTATTGTTCTTAGAAACAAAGGTGTGTGGAAAATTTCAGCTCAATCGGACTTCGGGAAGTGGTTCTAATTTAACTTTCTATATATACAAACATTGTCGTAACTCGATAAACTTCGGCTTACCTTACCCTACAAAACGCTGCTGATAGCCGCGAAATCACGTGTCCGCGTCCATAGGAATTTAGTTCTGAATTCTGACACCCGAGCTCCGGCTTACTTTTGGCGCCACATGTTGCTTTCTTTGTTGACATAAAAATTATGGTATTTTTTTTTCAATCCGATGTATTTAATGCCTGTACTGTAATGTGATAATCACAGATGTGTACATAATTTACTAATTGACTACAGTAGACACTAGACACTACGTATATTGCCTTGTTTCCAAAGGTAAGCCGGCAGGAATCGGCTTCTTAGGTGCCTTCGGGCCTGGTTGCCAGTGATTACATATGGGACCGAAACGTGGCCGCTCACAATGGGCCTCATCAGAAGGCAAAGTCACCCAAAGGGCAATGGAGAGAGCTATGCTCGGAGTTTTCTTGCGTGATCAAATCAGAAATGAGGACATCCGCAAGAGAACCAAGGTTACCGACGTAGCCCGAAAAATTGCCAAACTTAAGTGGCAGTGGGCAGGGCACATTTCTCGCAGAACAGATGGCCGATGGGGTCGAAAAGTTCTGGAATGGCGTTAAGTTTCGTGTCCACGCTATAAACCGTTGAGGAGTTCCCTCGTGAGAAGACGAACCTGGCTGCAGGTTGAATTCATGATACTAATCGTGACTATTCATCTAATATGAACTCGTATGCAAAGTTTCGTGTCCACGCTATTAGCCGTTGAGGAGTTCCCTCGTGAGAAGACGATCCTGGTTGCAGGTTGAGTTCATGATACAAATCGTGGTTATGCATCAAATATGAACTCGTATGCAAAGTTTCGTGTCCACGCTATTAGCCGTTGAGGAGTTCCCTCGTGAGAAGACGATCCTGGTTGCAGGTAGAGTTCATGATACAAATCGTGGTTATCCATCAAATATGAACTCGTATGCAAAGTTTCGTGTCCACGCTATAAACCGTTGAGGAGTTCCCTCGTGAGAAGACGAACCTGGCTGCAGGTTGAATTCACGATACTAATCGTGACTATCCATCAAATATGAACTCGTATGCAAAGTTTCGTGTCCACGCTATTAGCCGTTGAGGAGTTCCCTCGTGAGAAGACGATCCTGGTTGCAGGTTGAGTTCATGATACAAATCGTGGTTATCCATCAAATATGAACTCGTATGCAAAGTTTCGTGTCCACGCTATAAACCGTTGAGGAGTTCCCTCGTGAGAAGACGATCCTGGCTGCAGGTTGAGTTCATGATACAAATCGTGACAATCATTGATATTTCATGAATACGTAATGTTACCAATATGGTCATGAAAACAAAATGTCGTAGCAGCATGAGCGGTTTTTGTAGGATTAAACTATTACCACTCAATGCCTATTTATACGAGTATATGCAGAGTTCATAATTCCCGACAGCCAAAACCACCCTGAATAAAGAGGTTTAATATGGGTAAGGCACTATGAAATAATTACTTACGTTAACCCTAGGCAACTTGCCACACCTTACAGATATAACACATACTACAAATGACTCTAGGTATCGAGAATGGAGAGGTATAAATCAATATTAATGCAACTATGTTTGTAGTCTTCGTCTTGAGTAACTAAGTATTTTAAGCATCACTAAAAAAAATTACATATAATTTAGTTATGGATTTTTGCTTTTGTTATTATTTTTTCAGAAAAAACGTTGCCTGTTTTGTACAACTTTTTCAGCTCAGATGATTTAACTTGTAGTGTAAGGTCATGTTCGAAGAAAATTCGCGAGCAAGGACGGATTCCTGTAAGTGTTTTATTCTGTTTATATTTTAGGATTACGTGAAAAACTATACAGTAACGGTTAACCCGTATTATAGGGTTACTCAGGCTATAACAACCGGTTCATGCGCAGAGTTTGACGGAGGGACGGAGTTTGCCCGCGCTCGGTGCTTTTTCTCTTTCATTCTATTTAATCAGCAATCTTTTAATGGTTAACCGATGTATTATAAGGGTTAACCAGTAAGTGGTAAATATAACATATGGGTTATAGGTCTCAGCAGTTAACATCATATGACTGTTCCTAAATTATCCTAGGCTGATAAAATTTTCGTTTTTCCTAAATCATATTAATTCTTAAGTCTAAGGTCGGTTTCCCCCTATTTTATCGGTCCCTGTTCGCGAGTGGATTGGAGCCAGAATTGATGGTTCGTTGTTCCATGTTGCAGAGGACAAGCAAAAATATTTACTCCAGATACAGGTTCAAAATATTTCTAAAGTACTCAATTTTCAGTATGTCGAACGACACAATTCTTGGAAAATGTTATGACGGCAATACGTATTAGGTGTTTTAATTTCTATGCTAAGAGCCGCGCATGTCTGACTAGGTGGCCATCCGGTGAAACTTAGTAGAATAGTTTAAGTTGTGGGGAAGCAGTTATGCAAGTAGCCTGGTAAGTAGGTACAAGTACTTACCACATTTGCTTCAAGTATAAATGAGATGAGAATTAATTAAAAATTGAAACGCGCTTCGAGGCTGTCAACATCCCCACATCACGACCTGCCACTACCATATTAAAGAAAATAACTAGACCGACCACTATTCACAGTTTATGATTTGCGTCAGTCACTGAGTTTATTAGATTAATCTATAAGGCAGCTGCGACTTGTCAATGTATTTTATTAGGACATGAATCGGCCATGTTCGCATAAATGTAATTATTTATAATCTTGGTTGGATTTTGATATGCGTCTCTCGCCTTATTGACAACCAACTTAAGGAATTCCTATGTAAATCAACTCTATGTAGATGTTGATTTCTAAATATTACACATACATCACTATAATTACACAGGCAAAACATTTGCATAAAATATACGACATATTGCTAAAATAGAATTAGCTGGTGTTGAAAAATCGGAATAATGCAAACTAAAGTAAGTGGAAGCGTTTAGTGAGCTAATTTGAAGGAGTCGGCGGGAGTGTCGCAAGCGATGGCATCTTCACGGCTTACAATAGTAAACAAATGTGTCGCGCGGGCGCAATTACACTGGCGGCGGCGCTGCGCGGGCGCTGCACGCTGCGAGTCTGCGCTCGCGCCGCGCCGCGTCACGCCGAGCGACGGCGAATCGCGCACATCACGCTTTACTCCGGACTTATGCTAATGGCCACCGGACCGCGTAAATTGGAGTGAGTTTGCTGCAAAACAAAATGGGTCCGCCTCTTTATCTTATTACTGCAGCATTTGCCGTGACCGAGCCTCCTAACTATCTTCGGAAATGAATTCTATGCTATTCACCGATGGCATATTTTCATACGTGTGAAAGGCGAGGAGTCCCGGTCGGACAGTAAACCCGCAGATTGGCGAAGTGAAACTCGAATACAAAAACTAACGCGGGAAGGAACGTGAAACCGATTAAAAGGCTACATCACGATTTTGTATGCACTTTGCACTCATTCTATCCTGCGAGGAAAGCACCGGCTACTCTACCGATACATTGATTTTCTGTGTTTTGTATAGATTAGTCAAAGGCGCCTTGTAATTAAGGTGCTTTCGTTCTGTGATTATTCTTTAAGTTTCTTTTCTTTTGTTTCTGTGAGTACAATCACATTGTATTCTTTGTTTAAAGAAAGGTAGAGGCAACGGTCAACATCGTTACTGCCGATTAACAGGCACAAAGAAATTCTGCTATGTTACCGATGTTTGTTGGATCCAATTTCAAAAATGTTATAAGCGCTAAATAGTGTAACAAATGCTGTGTTTTTTATAACCACACAGAATCCATCAAGTGGAAGTGAAGTAGCGTGATGATTGAATATTCATCCGTGGATCAACAATAATAGATCCCATCAGTGGCTGGTATGTGGCATCACATTTAATATAATAAGAGTTCAATACATCTCACCGTGAAATGTGTCGATACAAAAACTTAACTAACTATAACTGCTAACGTGTGAATCGTATTAAAAAGCTGTTTAGTCATTCGACTTCATAAATAGATGGCATTCGATTTGTCGTGATTAAATTTCGTCCATTAGGACACCGTTATATTGATCGGAGAATGTATTCGGATAATGTGTATAATAATCCGGCAAATAGAATTTGTACAGTGATATCACGCGTCCGCAGTGTTATCTGTTATTAATGTAATGTGGTTCGGTTGCAGTACTTACGGTGTTATGTAGCTCGACTAATTTTATCAATTTACCGTTTTAAAACTCGAGATTCCGATTTCTGTTCACATAAATCTTCCAATATTCTTTTTACATATTAATATGTTTTATGCCCTGTATGGTGTCGGCTCTGTATGGTGTCGGACGTAAAGAATAGCCCCATCCCATATCTTACCGTGGGTGTCGTAAGAGGCGACTAAGCGACTTGCCAGAGAATGGGCAGCAGCGTTCTCTGCTTTTGTAAAAACCGTACTGCGATCGCCAACCCGCCTGCCAAGCGTGGCGATTATATGTCCCCAAAATGTCAATGTGGCGACACTTGGGGAAGGCCTATGTCCAGCAGTGGACGTCTTTTGGACTGAAATGAATGATGATTAATATGTTTTTCACCTTAAAATACAACTTCTGTTGATGTATAACGATTAGATACTAAAAAATATCAATCATTATCCTTTTTCATCTATGACTTGCTCTTTCCAATATATAGTTTACTAAAGAAAGTATTATAACAACAAACTGAACAATTGTTGTAAAGAATATGTTCAATTGTTGCAAAATGGAGTCAGTCCACTTACAATCGTTCATATTGAATGGGCGGAAATGTTCGCCTTGAAATTAGCGTGGAAACAAGAGAAACCCTTTAAAAGCAACTCCTTTATTATATTTAAAACGTTTTAAATTGAAGAAAGGTACTGGACCACCACTAATGTGTTTCACTTGTTCGACGTAGACTTACACAAGCGCTTTCGTATTTTTATGAAGTTATTGCTTACGTGGTCAGAGGAGACAATTAACCTCCAATTTTTTAATACAGTTTTAAAATTTAACGCATTAATGGAAGCATGTCTGTTTACCTTGTATTAATTAAGCTGATGGATTAATTCAATGGTTCACGTTATCTGCAATCAAGTTTTTTTTTCTGTCATGGGTTTGCTCGATCATATTAGAATGTTGGAGCGAATATCACCCACTCGTGGATTCACCGCGAACAAGAAATAAAAGTCGTCCGAGAATCCTATTACAAAACGCATTTCACATACAAATGCCTAATTTCGGGGTAAAGTACGCACATTATACAGGCGGGTTCGCATTTAAATTATTCCAGCGGATCGTTTATAGGCCATAACCGAATTTGGGAATTAGCTATAAAACAACATTTGATACGGGCGGCCGCGGGCGGTTTGCAATTTGAATGTTTCACCCGTTTCAGATCTCATTGGGTTGCGTGGCGCGTGCACCGCGTTATCTATCCTGGTCGTGTTGTGCCGGGCCCTGCCACCCTCCACCTGCCTGACACCCTGACGCTCGTTTATGACAACTACTCAAAATTATGAAAAATATTTGCTGTCAAGTTTCAGTAACAGTTCTCTACAGAAATTCCTTGACATGAAAACTGAAGATTAGTTTCATCATCATCATCATCATTTCAGCCCAAAAAAACCGGCCAAGTGCGAGTCTTACTCGCACACAGGGTTCCATAGCCCCAAACAATATTTTGAACTGTCATTCATTATTTAGTAGTATTAGTTAGTAAACTTCTACTCAACCGCAAAACTAAATTGGTTTTTCATAGTATGTTAATGAAAAACAAAGTTACTGCTGCAGTTTGATGAAAAAGTCCCATATCTCAAAAACTAAACATCATATCTTATTGAAACCAATTTTCATTGATAGTTTTTTTTACGTTCTACAATCCTAAATATTTTCAGAATTTTCCTACTCTTACTTTAGAAATTAGAGGGGGGGGGGACACATTTTACCACTTTGGAAGTGGCTCTAGCGCAAACTATTCAGTTTAGAAAAAAATGATTTTAGATATCTCAGTATCATTTTTGAAGACCTATCCATAGATACCCCACACGTATGCGTATGATTAAAAAAAAATTTTTGGTTTTCAGTTCTATGTATGGGGAACCCCAAAATTTATGTTTTTTTTTCTATTTTTGTGTGAAAATCTTAATGCGGTTCACAGAATACATCTACTTACCAAGTTTCAACAGTATAGTTCTTATAGTTTCGGAAAAAAGTGGCTGTGACATACGGACGGACAGACAGACAGACAGACAGACAGACATGACGAATCTATAAGGGTTCCGTTTTTTGCCATTCGGCTACGGAACCCTAAAAAGGCGTCCACTGCTGGACATAGGCCTTCCCCAAGTTTCGCCGCATTGACATTTTGGGGGGTTTTGCCATAATCACCACGGTTGGCAGGCGGGTTGGCGATCGCAGTACGGTTGTTACAAAAGCACAGAGAACGCTGCTGCCCGTTCTCTGTCAAATTCCTTAGACGCCCACGGGAAGATATGGGATGGTGCTATTCTTTACCTCCGATACCATTCAGAGAAATATTAGTTTACTTGATTTGCAAATCAAACCACGGGAACCACGAACTTAGCCACCACACTTGCAACCACAAGACTGAGCAACGAGTAAATAATACGATACCATCATCTGCTTAGCCTTTTCCCAAACTATCTTGGAGTCGGCTTTCAGTCTAACCGGATGCAGCTGAGTACCAGTATTTTACATGAAGCGACTGCCTATCGACTGCCACAACCCAGTAAGTGGGTAACACGATACCCTTTGGTAAGACTCAATGTCAGACTTTTGGCTTCTGACTACTCGTCACGACTGTTAAAGATTTACAAATGACAGCCGGGACCAACGGCTTAACGTGCTTTCCGAGGCACGGAGGAAACTCGGTATGTAATTTAATTAAGGTCACCCATCGACGGACCAACCTCGGCAAGCACAGCTTAACCTTAAAGATCGACCTGTGTGGCTGTTATTATTTAGCTGCGAGCTCCTTGAGAAAATAATATGTTATTCGATGCAAAAAAGATTTTTACAGAGTATCTTCGTACTCGATATCTATTAGACCGTTTATAGAGTGCGTTTATTACAGTTGCACATAGAAACCATTCGATTTATATAATTCACGATTGACTGAACAATTACGTACCATCGTAGGTACATTAGAAGTGGGGCTTGTCACGTCAAAGAGTCGTCGTTAAGTAGGTACACGCCAATGGCTGGAGCCGTGTGAATAGCAAACCCCGGCATTAAGTGGAGCAAGCAATTTTGCAAATAAAACAATAATGATAGTGCTTGTAATGATGTTTCCTCTACAAATCTCCGTCGTGACCAATGGGTTGTGGCTGTGAGTAGTAGATATATCTATCAGGTGATGTAATCTGGAGGGACATTCGCATCATGTACGTTTGAGTTTTCTTTATACGGTCCATGATTTTTCAGAGATAAGTGGTTACTATGCAACCAGAAGGCGACGCGTTAGACCTCGCAGGAGATGGAGGGACGAGCTGGACAGAACCAACGATCAGTGGTCCACATTGGCCTTGGATCGAAGGATTTGGAAGTCAAGGGAAGAGGCCTTTGCCCAGCAGTGGGATGACACAGGCTAACAGTAAGAGTGGTTACTTTTACCTAGTAAAATAAAATAGACAGCAGTAAGAATGATGCTGTCATGTGGTCAGGATTTAACATTTTCATTTTAATCCTACAATATCAGTTGGATTGCATTGATACTTAAGTTATAAGTTGAGTTAAAACTTGGTGTTATTTCGCTCCGAGCCCTCCGGCACCGTCAGTCGGACGCTGTCGGAGTGGGCACTCTGTGTCCGTCACTCAAGCGCGTCAGTTCTGCTCATTGCATTGCATAATTGTGTTCCTGTACCTGACTCAAACTATTTGTAAAATCGGAACATTAACTATTCATTGTCTTTAAGCGTTTTTTTTTGCTAAGAAAACTTCAAACTTGCTAAGTGCGGATTGTTTCTACATAGTAGTATGTTTTTAAGTAGAGTTGATATTTGTTTTGTCTATTGATCGCAACTGCTACTGTGGAGCCTATTCCGAGCTCAAAGTGTCGTTGGGTTTGAATTTATTCAAGGTTTTTGGTTAAGTAGGAAGCCTATGATTGGCAAAATGTGGGTATATTAGGGGTACAGACCTTTGCCTAACTTCAAGGAAAAACAGGAGTAATGCTATGTTATGTTATGGAATGCTATGTAATCTCTTCAATTGTAAATTGTAGATACCAATAATAGCTAAAAGTTTATCGTTTCACGTTATTATAGCTGTTAAGACCCTTCAAAATAAATCAACACAAAAATAAATTAATTTTGTTAGCACGCGATGGAACAAACAATTTGGTTTTGAAATTGCTTTCTTGATAATTTCCAACAAGAACGTTTTTTGTGGTTTTTATGTCAGTTACAATTATTAGATCTGTTATCAGTCATTGTTCTGTTGGTTATCGTGAAATTGGATCAACCAAAAATAATTGGGAGATGTTGGTTCTGATGCGCTTATAAGTTCCTATATTAATTTCTTAGATTGTAATTTACAGCTTAGAGACATCTTTCTTTAAAGTTTGTTATTGGGTCCTAAATTGGGAACATTTTGATGATTGATTGATCATCAGGATTGGTTTGTTTCACCAGGAAATGATTTGTTCTACTACTGGCTGATGCTCGCGGGTTCACCCGCGTGATTTTAGGTAATTGTCCCTTGTGATCGTACTACCGAGATAAAAAGTATCCTATGTGATGTCATCCAGGTTAATATATTTGCGCCAAATTTCTTCCAAATCCGTTCAGTCTTTTTTGCGTGAAAGAGTAACAAACATAACTACGTCCATCCTCAAAAAACATCCGTAGAAAAGGGACGGGGCCTTGCTTTGATCTGGCTCTTCGGCCCAACGCGACCCCAACCGATATGGCACGCTCAGCATAACCCTACTAGACTGAGTGCGTAACACCGAAATCCGTCGTCAGAAAAAAATCTACGACGACGACGACAGGGCGATACGCCTCAAGTGGAGTGCGGCAGAACATGTAACTCTAGATGTGAAGATGGCAAATCTAGTAAGGTTTTGACTGAGACTTGGCTAAGGATCGGCCAAAGAAACTTGTGTCAACCAAAAGCGCTTAATGATATCGTCAAAATCTCGGGAAACAGCTGGATGAGGGACACACAGAACTGGGAAGTATGGCAGAAAAAAGGGAAGGCCTAAACTCCCAACATTGATAGGGTTGTTGAGTTGGGTGATTCCGGGCTGAAATGATGATGGAAGCGACCCTTGTACGTATCAAGTAAGTATAAGGATGAAAAAAAAAAATTGTGTAGTATTATGACATAACCGGGGGCAATATTATCGCGCCCCGCTGGGATAAGTGAAGGCAACACGCACAGGAAGTGGGTACGTCCGGCGCCATGCATCGTTTCCTCTCGCCGACTGTCACTGCTTCCGCTTCCGCTCGATCATGTTTTCTACTCATGGAGGAACTGCGGCCCGCCCCCGTTCCAACATTTTCTCTACGTAGCGAGCTCTGATGAACTCTGATCACACAATTTATCTGCTTGTCAATATCAGGAAAAGGGTCACGTGTCTCTTATAGCTGTAAGCTCGATTGCTTTCATGCGAATAGAATTAATGTTATCATTATGCTGAACATCTGATTATTATCTGTACTTTAAACATTAGGTACCCATGTTTATATAGAAAAAAATACCTTATTTCCACAATTTTATACAGAGGTTCTAAAAGATCCATAGACAACGTGATAACGACGGAAAATCAGAGTGATACATTGAGTGTGTTAGTGAAATGACAGGCGCGAAGATTAAATAATTTGATGAGCTACAGATAAGCTGATCGGGAGAGCGATGCTGGGCTCATCTCGCCGTGGGGTCCCCACCGAACATGTGGACAATCCTTCACGCTCATGTGTGCTCACCCTTTTTTGGCGAGGGGTAAATTGTAAGAAACGTGTGGACGTTTACATTGAATTTTCTTAGATTTTGCTACAGTGATACAGATATAATGCAATTTGTTGAAACACATATTCTTTGTTGGAAAAGTTTGAATTTTTGTTGTTTATGTTTGAGAATATTTTGTCCAGACTAGTCAATCATTACTTGTTAGATTAAATAGATTTTATAACATCCACTCAAAATGTTTGTGTTCTCTGTAATACCTAGAATTTCTTATAATATGTACAGTTGGAAGTCGTATCTACATTAGGATGAATGCGCCGTTGATTAGAGTCCACATGTATGGGGTGCGGAGAAGAGACCGTGAAATTGTCTGCTCACTTTTGTAAATATAATTTCGGCGACAAAAGGTCTATAAATGATATACTCAGGGTCACAGTGCAAGTGTGTCGCGCATCTCGTTACACGGTTTAAAACATATCCCTTTGTTGCATTATGGGGTGGTAAATCTATAAGGAACCGGCAAGTAGGTACCTACCTACGTTTATGTTTATTATAAATAAGTAGACATTCTCAAAATTTTCAACATTTTTCACTAACTGTTAAAACGTGGCATTATCCAACAAAAAACATTTAACAGGATATTTAGAAACGATTGTACCTACAGCGAAAACTAGTACTTATTATCTAAGTAATTGTCGTTATTGAAATCCACGGCATAATATTGCAGAGCCCTCAGCTCAACTCCATTTGATTAATTGCAGTTTATATTGCATGTTCCTTCAAACGCGCTCAATCGTTATATTAGTAAGAAATTTTATTGAATCAACACATTAAGCCGTGACTAATGAAATCACAGAACAAATAAAATTAAAATGTAAATAGTGTGACGTAGAAATGCTAATAATAAATTTCTCCATTTTAATAACTGTAACTGTGCGAGGGGGAACTTCTGGCCTGTTAAGTCAATATAACACTTCCATTACTCCAAATTAAATTCCTCGGGGAGAGAGATGAAGTTTTTATTCAGCGCAGACAAAGGCACGGAAGAAAACTGGTCATGCAATAAGGGATATTCTCTATATGTTGTACAGAAAACCTACTTCAACACGTCAATAGAAAATGCACAATAAAAGTAGATTTTAAAAACTCAAGAATTGTTGGGCTCAGCGTTTTGCATATAGAAAAATGTTTTATTTTAGTTAAGCATAAGGTGTCCAATAAGTGTCCCTAATTATTAAAAATCAATTAGGTACTCCCAAAATTATGTTCTACGTCTGACAATAACATGCAAGGCAATATCCTACTTAGCTAACAAATAGCCGTGAACAAAAGCGCACTTGTGTTTTACTTAATTTCAATAAGCCGTTTATAAAGTGCTATAGTGTGCAGCGCGGGTGTGATGTGTATTAATATTTTACGGAATTAATCATTATAATCCTTCTGGCAAACAAGTCGCCCTCGGGAGCGCGAACAATATAATGAAGTTGTCATTTTTTAGACTACACGAGGGAGGCTGGAGGAAATCCAAATTGAATCATGCGGCGAGGGAATTGTGCTATTATGTTATTAAACAGACGAGGGCAGGACCCCGAGCACGATATTTTTTGCGAGGAGGGCGTCTCAAAGCCAGTTGTCTCGAAACAGTTTTCACAATAGAGTTATGATATAATTTGACAACACTGGTGCCGGCAGCCGTGCAATGAAGTCTGAAGTGCGAATACTTGTGATTTTGAAGTCGGTACTGGCTCCAAAATCTTGAATATTAGAATCATTTGAATCAATTGTTCATAACGACCAATGTTAAATGATTTAAAGCGAGTTTATATATAGTATCAATCAGCCTGAAAGTAATAAGCTGTCGATGATATTAATGACGCTGAGTTTCCAAAATTGCTTGGGTAAATTTTGCAGTTCTGTAAAAATCACTTTGATAGGAAAAGCTCATATAAGAACATTAAGCAAAGCTGTTCGTTGTTTAATACGTAAGTCTTTTGGTACTACTTAGCAGAGTCCAAAGACTAAGCTCTTAGATCAGTGAGTCCTGTTATTACTTACGAAGCCGAGTCGTGGACACTTCGATTCGGGGTCCACAAATGCAAAGTGATGAAAACCCGATGAGGTATCGGGTTATAGATGTTAAACTATTACCTACTAGGAGTTTTTCTTGACTGAAGTTTGTGAATTGGAAAACATTGAGTAGAACATCAGGAAAGGAGGAGCGATGATCTTTGCAGAGATGCGGGTGGCAGCTGGCTGAGAGGAGCCGATGACTGCTATTAAATTGTTGGTCACAGTTATAACCTAGCCCTGATAAAAAATCTTCAGTTTCAATTGCAATATTGAAGTGATAATCGGATCAAATACTTACTGTAGTGTTTCACTGCATAAAAACCTCTAAAGCCTAAAACCATTTTTTTTAGCGAAAACAATGACCGATTGCGTTTCGGTTAATGTGCAGTTTAGGCCGCCTTATGTTAAGTTTACTTAAAACCCATCTTTAGCTGTAACATTTATCTTAAAGTTGTAACAAAGTTAAGATCTTTAATCTTTTCTGTAACATTTAAATATTATAACATACCTACAACAAATAAGAACTCTAATACCTCTATCTGAATACCTAATGTATTAAATGTACTTATCTCCTTATATCACAGTCCAAAGCGCTGAGACTGAAATGAAAGCTTTTATCCATATGTCAGAAGAGTACTTACAGCGGCTTATTGTCACCCCCGCTAGAGAATTTGATAAAGCGTGTGCGAATATTAACAAAAGGAATATCTTGTTAAATTGATATTGCTTGATTTGCCAAGTGAATTTAAACCTTAAATCGTTATTTTTGTTCCAACAAATGATATATAATAGACTGCACGAAGCTCAACAGTTACACCGTTTTGCTGTAAGGGGCGTGAAATTGTCTCCGTTGGAAAGCGTATAATTCAAAGGGGAAGATTAAAATATTATCCATGTTAAGTAAATATTCAAATGAATATTTTCCGTGTTAGACAACAATGGGCGCCTGCAAGGGGGAAGGTGGCGTAATTTGATAGATACCTATCTACAAAACGGTCTCTTCGTTAAGGGACCTCCCTGTTATTATAAATTATAAGCGCGATTTGGGAATTCTCTGGAATTAAACGGTTCTCAGAAAAGTAGGCGGGGTGTTTTTGAACATTCGTTGTTTGATGACTATAAATAGGTTAATTATGTTGTTATTAATATTAATAATTACCAAATGAGGTTTTGATGGCCCATTCTAGTTTTTAAAGTGGATCCATACCTTTAGGAAGACATTATTTGAAAAGTTATTAAATGGCAAGAATAAAATTCTAATATGCACCTTATCATTGAGAAGCCTGTTGAACTTATAGTCTGCATACCTAGTTGATGTTGAAGAGATTGTTAAAAGATGGACTCGCGCAGTGCGCGCGGTGTCCCAGACTAACGAAGAACGGATATACCTGTTCTTCGTTACATTAAGCCGTCTTTATTGCTGCTAAAGTGTATCATCATGGCGAAACAGTTCTAAGACAGGTTACTCCTCGGGCCTTCAAGCAGACTTTTGTTCAAAGAACAGAAAAAAAAATTAAAGGTAGTACCTACGGCACTCTTGGTTCCCGACCCCGACTGGCACTTGGGCAGTTTTTAGGGTTCCATAACCAAATCACAAAAAATGGAACCCTTATACAATATGTTAAAAAAACCCTGTCCGATCCGCGAGGGTGTTATTAGGTATCGAGAATAGATTAGATAGATTCGCGAATAGACATTTACGCGACTTATACTTGCGCGACTGGATACTTGCGCGACTCAATGGCTTCATGGGAAAATTTTCGGATTGTCCTTGATGGGTGTCGTTTTCGTAGTTTTTGGGATCGCTGATAACGAAAATGAGGTTGAGTTGAGGTTTTTCTGGCGCCATTATGGATTTTCATTATGACCTCATCCCAAAAACCACGGAAACGACACAGACCTATGATGGAAAATCCAAAAATTTTCCTCAGCGCCATCTTGGATTTTCATTCTGACCATATTTTTATTATCGGCGACCCCGGAAACCACGAAAAAGACATGCATGAAGCCTCTAAGTCGCGCAAGTGTCTGTCGCGCAAGTATAAGTCGCACAAATGCCTATTCGTGCTTATGTCCAAGCACGCAAAATGTCCGTTAACGCAAAAGTCCCAGCGTGAAAAATAAATGGGTTCGCGCAAGTGTCCTGATACCACAAAAAAGATAGATGAGAAAAATTGCATAGTATCACAAATTCTCAAATGTAAAAAAAATAATTAATTAATTAATCTAACTTCATCGCAAGTATTTGAACAACCAGAGTTACAAGATAATTGATGTAGTGAATGAAAGTGAGTGTATTTGGCGACAATGTGTCATCTAAATTATACACTTGCACCCCAGGATAGGGTGGTCCGTTCCGTAGGGACTTCGGAACAGTTTGCGAGCTTCTGGCTCTATTGTTATTGTAAAATGTCATCTCACTGTGTAACAGTAGTTCAGAAGTTCCATATTAAGACCTGACTTCACGTAAGATTTCGGAATTATCCAACATAATATAACATCACGCCTGTAATCCACGAAGTGTATGGCAGAGGTGTTCTTAATAGTATATCCTTATTTTTATAGTTATGTTTTAGTCCCTGTAATAGGGGGTCAGCCAATTGCCATCTGCCGGACATGAATCTAGACTCTATGGTTGCTATTGAGAAACTCCTGATGGAAAAACCCAATGAGCCTTTGCCCGACCTGGGAACCGGACCCAGGACCTCACGTTACACTACCAGACTTACTGCTACGATATGAAGGCGCTGACAGTGTCAATTGACAGTACCATCATCGCCTGACTACAGACATACACAGTGGATACTTGTGAAACACAACTTTGACATTTGTCATTTTGACAGTTCAACAACATTCATTACGCTTTTTACGTTCCTAGACAGATGAATTTTGAAACATATGAGGTAATGGATTACATAAAAATAATAAATGATTCCGCAATTGTGGTGAAGGTTCTGTACTAAAATAGTTTGTAGTATATCTTTATCGACCGAAAAATGGCTTTGTTTGTCACAATGATGAAATGGTATTGTGATTATTATTGTTAATTATGTATGTCGGATCCCGTCATTAGTACGGATACAAAACAAATTGAATCGAAAGCGCGCCAAAGGAGGCATCAAGCGACCTACTTACTAGTCTACCCACACCTAAGCGCGCTTACTACAAAGTCGTGATGTTTCGAGCTCACAGCGTGGAGGACAGTCAATGTCTGATTGCGGCGGAGTCAAGACGTCCCGAAACTGTAACCTGATTCATGGTGCCGAGTGTTATTGTGTTGGATTGTAATTTCAAGTTATTTGTTAGTTCGATAAAAGCAGTTTACCGTATGTGTGTGTGTTTTCATTGCACGAAACCCATGTTCTGCCCACATGATAACCGTGTCTAACGGAATAAATAATCAAACTGCGACATGTAGTAGTTATAGATTAATATTGTTATTTTTTTGTAACTGAAAATAGTCAAAACCAATTCTCATTGTGTCATGATACTGATACTGATAAGCCTGTGTCATCCCACTGCTGGGCAAAGGCCTCTCCCCATGACTTCCAATTGTCTCGGTCCAGGGCCAATGTGGACCACTGTTTGCTGGTCTTGTCTAGCTCGTCCCGCCATCTTCTACGAGGTCTACCACGACGCCTTCTTGATGACATACCTAAATGAAAAGTATTCTAATCATTATTATGTAACTTTTCAAGTGATCATTGAAGTAGGTTTAGCTACCTTTTGTCATGAATACTGGTGTGCACACATTTGCGAGGGTGTCGTTAATATGTTTATTTTAATACGCGCGTCATGTGTATAATACGGAATTTATTATGGCCCCGACCCTCGCGTGGATTAATACGATACGGAAGATTTCAATGAGGAGCATTCACTTAGATTGCAGGGTTTTAGGGTTCCATAGCAAAATGGTAGACGGGAACCTTTTTGTCTATCACAGCTGTTTACGCGTTTCAGTAACTGTTGTTACAACTAGGTATTTACATATTATGACAGCAAGAATTTAATGTTGAAATATAGTTGTTATTTATCTACATATTACATAAAGTTGTCAAAATTGCAGGTTCCATAAACATACCTATAGATAGTCATAATAAAATAATGTTGGATGTCAATCATTAACATTACTCTCTCTTTAATTTGTTATTTTTTATTATTTCAATTAGTTTTAAAGGTACATTCATGAAAAGTGTAGAGCGCTTGCTTGACTGTTAACAATTCAACCATTCCTACCAATGTACTCGTATTTGCGAAAGTGATACTAACCATTGATTCCCATATCGTGCGATTTTACTCTCGCTCGCTTATTGTGGTAGACGCCACGTTGGCTTCCAGATCGTACTAGAGGTACTAAACGTAAAAATACTTTTTCCAAGTTTTGTGATTTTTTTTGTCAAGTTTTGTGGTTTTAAAGTCAGGATTCAAAGTGATAATAATTATATTTTCTTGATAATCACAAAAATTATCACGTAAGTATATTAGAACGCGTTTTGGTGCTTCTGCGCGTGTTTAAACAAACTACTAACTTAAAAACACGATCACAAACATTGTTTTTAACTAAAAATAACAGTATTTTTGTACATTTGTGTTAAGTTTTCTTTGCCTATTCAGATATGGTTAAATGATGGTCAAAGAATTAAGTCCCTGTTTGGACTGAATTCAAGTGGGTTAAAACATAAAGCGATAACAGTAAAAAATAAAGAGATCAAGTTATGAATCAGGGTGGAAAAGCCAAGAAAATAATTATCTTGATAATTACCGACGCTGATTAAAATATTCTTACAGATAAGAAGTACTTCATCATCATCATCAGCCTACCGCAGTCCACTGCTGGACATAGGCTTCTTCAATCGCTCGCCAGTTAACCCGATTCTCGGCAACTCTCATCCAGTTGCTACCAGCTACCCTGCGAAGATCATCGCTCCACCGAGCCTGAGGGCGTCCCACCTTACGCTTGCCGATTCGCGGTCTCCACTCAAGAATACGTCTGCCCAAACGATCATCGGTTCTACGGCTAATATGGCCGGCCCATTGCCACTTCAGCTTACTTATTCTGTGGGCTATGTCGACTACTCTGGTTCTCTGTCGGATCACCTGGTTCCGGATGCGATCCCTCAAAGAGACTCCAAGCATGGCCCGCTCCATAGCTCGCTCAGTGACCTTGAGTTTATGGACCAACCGTACCGTGAGTGTCCACGTTTCGGCCCCGTAAGTCATTACAGGCAGGACGCACTGATTGAAGACCATAGTCTTTAGGCTCTGTGGAATACGCGACAAGAAGACCCGACGAAGCTTCCCAAACGCTGCCCAGCCCAGCTGAATTCTTCTGTTAGCCTCTCTCTTAAAGTTGTTCTTACCAAACTGCAGAGTTTGCCCGAGGTAAACATATTCTTGAACAACCTTGAGAGGAGCGCCATTGACAACAATAGGTCCTGGGGTGACGTGTTCGTTGAACATAACCTGCGTTTTGTCCAAGTTCACCCCGAGACCAATGCGTAGTGAAGAAGTACTTAAAGCATGTAAAATAGGAGTGAGGCAGAGGCATATGTATCTGTAGTAACAGATAAATAAAACAAGTAAGTACTTATATATACTAACGTCTCGCTCTGAAACTGTTTTACGAAAAACCTAATATTTAATACCTGTTCAAAAGGATGCTCGATGGCCGTAAATCTAACTGTTAGTAGCTTCCCCTATTTAACTGTTATTGTTCCAGTGTAGGGCAAATTCCTGATCTTATATAGAAATAGAAAAGGTATGAATGATGACCTAGGAGGATTGGCGATTTTATGTGCCAACAAGCACAAGTATTAAAGTCCAGGCGGCCTACCATGTCGTCTTAAAACATTATTGTTTTACTCCTTTTCTAGTGTGGGAAAGAGATGGCGCTAGACATCCTGTATTGTTTTGAAAGAGTTGTGGTAGGTAGGTATTTAAACAATCCTTTTTATGTGCTTGTAATTTTCAAGACACGCTTGAAACGTTTAGCTATAGTCGAATCGTTTTAAGGTGTAATACAAGTTTATGACCCGACTTGTACCAAAAACTCATAATTGTAAACGTCGCTGTCGCTAAATTAGATCCTGCAACAAATGAGAATATCCATAAAAATTACGAAAGTAAAGAGTAATAGACAGACAGTGACATTTATTGATGAAATAAATTTCTATGATTAAACAAAACTATTCAACTGAACTATAATCACTGTATTATTATTAAAACAGTGATTAAGTTTTTTGAATGTTAATATCAATGTTTCCCAAATAAAATATCACAGTGTTTGAAAAAATGCGGTCAACATAGGTAGCCTGTATAGCTCCGTCTCTTTCCCACACTGGAATAAGAGTAAAACAATACTGCTTTAAGAGGTCATGGTAGGCCAGTAGGTTGTAGTTACAAGTCCAGATTTGCGGATATTCCCTATATCTCTTCACTGTAATTAGTCAAAGGTTTTACACCGCCCTACCACCTTTTTGTTGCACACTTCTGGCGCGTCATACCGACAGTCGCAGGAGGCAAGGGTAAGTTGAAGTATTAGTTTTGCGGTCTAACATACCTATTACTTTTCTTTTTTAAGTGAAAACTCTTTAGCGGCGTTGTGCACTTTTGTGATGGGTAACAAATGTTAAACTCGCGTCAGGAGACGTGACCGTCAGATTTTATTGACATTAGGTTACAAAGGAATTTGAACTTTATGACATCTGTCATTGAGTTTGGGTTTCCAAAACTGAAAAATTCGTAAGACGGGTTGACATTAGGTAACGAAGGAATTTGAACTTTATGGCATCTGTCACACAAACAAAACCTTCGATTTCTCTAAAGAGGTAAAATTCGTAAGACGGATTGTAATAGTTCAGAAGTGTTAAATTTTCTATGTAATATAAATTGACATGTTTGTGTACGATAGCGTAACAAATGAATGAATATTTTATTTTACCACATAAATGATAGTACTTTTATACTGATAATTAAAGCAATTCGTGCAAAATTATTCCCTTACCATTCCAAAATATCAAAAATGCACAACGTTAATATTCAAGTTTCACTTCTGCTGGCACTCTCGGAGTGCAACCCGTTTTTTTTTCTTTTTTTTTATCTTGCGATCATTTTTTCAGATTATGAGCAGATGAGATGGTTCGGATGGCGTGTTGGGCGCTACTCCCAGTAGAGTCTGCCCTAATTTTTCGAAGTCATTCTTCGCACTGACTGGTCTGATCAAAAATGTCCCGTAAGCTGCCCCGCAAGCTTATTTGGATGCTTTTTGTCACCATGTGTACTTATCTCCTCGTTGACCAAGGGAATATTGAGGATTTCATGGATCTCTGTTGTCATAATAAACCATAGTACGTTAGATATTGGTTTGAGCATGTAATTTTGTGCCCTATGCACTTTCATTATGTTGGCACTATATTACTTACTTTGCTGAGATGAGCTGAACTTGTTAGACGACAAATGATTATGTTTTTTTATTAATTCAATATATTATTTATTATGTTGACGCCATTTTTCAAACACTGCGATATTTTATTTGGGAAATATTGATATTAAGATTAAAAAAACGTTAGTTTTAATAATTAAACAGTGATTAGTTTTGTTTAATCGTAGAAGTTTATTTCATCAATAAATGTCATTTATTTACTGAACTGTCTGTCTGTTACATAACAGTTTCGTATTTTTTGGGGATATTCTTATTTGTTGCAGGACGATGTATTATGTTTGATACGTTTGCGATAATTATGTCATTTAGCGACAGTTAGTATGGGCGATAACCATCGTTTACAATTGTGAGTTTTTGGTACAAGTCGGGTCATAAACTTGTATTACACCTTAAAACGATTCGACTATAGCTAAACGTTTCAAGCGTGTCTTGAAAATTACAAGCACATAAAAAGGATTGGTTTAATACCTACCTACCACAACTCTTTCAAAACAATCGGCATTTTTGGTATTCTTCACTTTAGATCTTATTTAAAGGATCAGTCGCTACGGATGTACCATGATTTATAGCTACTAATAACGGGAAAAACTGGCTATAATCTATTTTGATTTGTAAACAAATCGGTTGAACAAAAAACCGTAAAACACCCCACACAAAGCATTTTTGTGTAAACATAATAAACATAAAAAACGTTATTTCTGTTGTTTTAACTCATTTCGAAAGTCATTCATTACGTGCATTGTATTGGTTCGATTGTACATATTGTTACTATTATGAGATTTTATTACCCGCGTTTCCAGATACCTCTTACCTCTACGCCAGAAACATCAATGAAGCCTTAATACTTAAAAGGGCTTCATCATCATCATCATCAGCAGCCTATAATGTTCCCACTGCTGAAACACAGGCCTCCTCTCTATGATAGGGAGTGGGTCCAGTGCCGGTTGGTAGATGTCACATGTCTTCGAATTATTAGTTCTAGGACAAGCCGGTTGTCTCACGATGTTTTCCTTTACCATTTTTGAGGATAGCGGTGATGAAATAAATTACGCAAAGTAATGCGTAAGTAGTTCGAACTCACAGCTCACTGCTCGTGAGTTCAAGCCGGGCTGCCACCACTGGGCCACCGCTGCTCTCAAAAAGGGCTTGCACCTATTTAGATGTGACTTTTGTTTGTTTGATTCACTTTTTTTTCCACCTACTTCTGAAGCTAAAGTTTGTTTCCATATTTTGGTGTTTAACTCTTCCGAGGTCCCATTTAACTTTGGTGTTGGTCTGATGAAAATCTTCGGAGACGGAACTCTTTAATAAATGATAGCAAATGTTCCGGTATCGTTGCAACCAATGTGATTGTACTGTTTTGTATTGTTTACACAGTTATATTATATAACATCACACCATTATACGCTGAAGGGGTACGCAGACGTAACTGTATTATGTACATCCACCTTTCGCGAGTTTTGGATAAGTTACATATTGTTAATTTGTTAACCGTTTTTTGAAATAGAACGAAGGTGGTTCGCAAGACGGCAACGACCAATCAAGCTTAAAAACAAATTGAGCTGATCTCTCATTGTACGGGAAGCTCATACAAAGAGCGGTCAGGTTATACTGGATATATGTATAACTTGATGTGTTGTGTGTGAGTGCAGCGGTGGCCCAGTGGTAGTAGCCCCGACATACGAGCAGTAAGCCGTGGGTTCGAACCCAGACAGGCGCATTACTTTGCGTAATTTATTTCATCACCGCTGCCCTCAAAAACGATGAAGGAAAACATCGTGAGGAAACCGGCATGTCATAGAACTAAAAATTCGAAGACATGTGACATCTACCAACACGCACTGGGCCCGCGTGGTCGATTACAGCCCACTCCCTCTCAAAGAGAGGAAGCCTGTATCCCAGCAGTGGGAACATTATAGGCTGATGATGATGTGTCGCCGTGTGTTCCTTTTTTAAGGGTTATTCCACAAAATGGTCAAGTTTTAATGAATGAATTTTGAGTTAAAAACTTTAATATACCTTCTCTATGTTGATGATGCATGGTTACAATGTATTACAGAAAAAATGGAAAAATAACAAAAAAGAATCGGTCGTTTTTGCTTTTATCGCGTTCTGTGGCTGTAGGTATAGGATTTAAGTCATAGAGTGTGTAGAGTTTGACGTTTCTTGTCTCTAAGTTATGAGCCTTATTCAAAATTGTTCGTACTAAATGCTGAAATGAAAATGAGAGTGGTAAGATATAGGTACTACATAATATTAAATAGCTGCTCCCATACAATAAAAAAAAAATAGTTGTATTGCTTATACTACGCAAGGCAGTAAAATGAGAAACAAATAATTAAAAGGCTGTTGGCGACTTAGTTTGGCACAAACAAATTTAATTAACATTCGTTTATTTTCCTGCTTGATCCGAGGGAGACGAACGCTAAGTAAAATTTATGTATCGGAATCAAATTCAATTTCGTCTTTACATTTTCTACACTTTTTTTGGAACTGCCTGACTTTACCGTGCCAAATGAGAGTTTAGAGAGGATACGTCTTCTATTTTGCTTGTGTAAACAACAGAAATCTACCTCAATCGCTTTATTTCAAGGTATGTACATTACTTGTATCTTGTTGTACTTGTACATGTACATTACTTCTAGGATTAGGCAAAACCTAGAAGAAATGTACATGCTTACAATAGTAAGTAGGTACATTGCATATGGCAAGATCAGTTTATAAGGCACGTTCTACCATGGTCTTGCGGGATGGTCTATGATTGGTGCTGAGAATAATCATTCTCATTTATCAGTACCCAAGAAACTATTCCGTTAAAGAACTTCCCCTTTAACTGAATTATATTTTTTTTAAAGTTGGGTAGTAATTGGCATCTAATGTCTCATGGTATTGTAAAAATGTGCACAAATGTTTTGCCTCTCCTACCTTTTGGTTCGTTTTCTGTTGACCATTTCACAGAATTAGGTAAGAATAATCCTTAAATCACAATTGTTTTAGACCATTCTTATCTAATGTATGAAAAACTTATCAAAAATATTCCTAGTTGAAACGTGTAAGTTAATAGAATGTATTATCGAATTTTTGATGGGTCACTTTTTGCACAAAATAAGTCAGTCTGTAAAAATATTCCTTCTAATAAATCTGCTTTAAAAGAATGTCCCATGAGAATTCTATCACCTTTGTTTTTTTCAAATCTGAAATAACTCATAAGTAGAACAACATTTCTGATTGCTAGTAACTGACACTCGCAGGAATTTTGTTTTAACTACAGAGTCAGTAACTTCCAAGCCCGCGTAGTTAGCACTTACAGCAAACTCGACTGGCACCGGAATCTCAGAATTGTCACGAGCTGTCAGATTTAGCTTTAGTAGCAGATGCTGAGGTCCTCTGAGCTCTGTGGTTTCGGCAATAGACATGATAAGTATTTTTTCATGAAATAAGTATGCCAAAGTCAAATTGGTGACGTAGCTCATAAAGCTGCAAAACTAAAAGGGGACTGGGCAGGCAAAGGCATGTTGTATAATATAATTTTAAGGTATTAATTTGAATTAGGACCAAAATATTTTCCCAATCAATGCAAATTAGTATAAAAAAGCAGTTGTAATTTCGAATTTGAGTTAGCTTTCAGAATGAGAGATTGAGAAAAAAAATCAGAATCAGAATGTGTTACGCACACATTCTGATTCAATTTTTTTTTCTTAGCGCTTTCACGTTGTATAATATTTTAGGTGACTGGCACTGCTAGTATCTATAGAGATAAAGAAAACGAAAACGCGTCACATTAGTAGCGCAAACGAGACAAACAAACCATCATACCTATAGAATTTTCGGTTTGTACAAATTACAATAACACTTGTTGGTAGAGTGAATAAAGTTGCTGTTGAATCAAAAGGTAAGGCTCAGACATGCTGAAAACAAAAAATGTAAACCGTTGCAGTTCCACGTGTCTTTACGATGTCGTGAAATTTGTTTTCTTACTGGATTTTTCTAATCTTCTTTAGCATCGTTTATATTGATTATAGAGCTCCTCCTGCCTAATTTATATTCAGCTAGTGTTTTTTCATCACGCCTTGTGCTTAATATCGCAATTTGTACCGTAGTTGGCGTAAGCCGAGGGGACCTGTCACCTTTACTCTCCGATGCCCGTCTTTCTCTGTTCAATGCCTATTTTATTGCTCGCTAACACATTAACAACTAAAGTTTACGATCGTTTTTACATAAAGAAATCGGCCTACGGGAGAAATAAACCAATGAGTAATAATTATTTAATGATTTTGACGGTACATAAGAAATAATATATATATATAGATATAAGTCGTGCCAATTATTAAAACAACTTACGCCCTGCTATTCGCTTCAAATGGTGATCTATCAGTATTTGTTTTATCATCAGATTCATCAATCATCATCACCACCTCCTTGTTTTATTATGAGAGATGCTGATCTTTGTTCTATTTCAGTTAGTTTCCTTTGCATTTTCAATTGTTGGAGTAGTTCTGATATTATTTTATGATGATATATTGTTCCAGAGTGATGATGATCAAGTGGGGGTGGATCATAGTATTGTAGTGTTTCTATGCTGGTCAGTTTGAATATGATGTACAAGACAAAAAGGTACCACTTATGTGATATAGATGTAGGCTACGATTTCCCAAGCCAAGCTTCTGCTGTACCATAAGTTCGCCGCTTGTGGTAGTCTTTAGGTACTGAGATCTATATTTTTAAAAAATATTAAATTCCGTTCATCTGAGTAACGAACAAGTTTGGTGAGAGATATTTGTAGTTCTCAATTCAAAACAGTCGCCCTCAAATAATCGAATAAAGCTAGTTACTCACAACTTACAAGCGTTATGAGTCAGATTTAGTAGTAAGTTTGCCTATATTCTTGATGACATGAATCAAAGTCGTTTCTGGAAATATTAAATTAAGGGTATTGAACTCCGCTACCGCGGCAAATCGTCGCTCAGCAGCGGACAGACCTCCGGCGCGATCTTTTTTTTTTTTGTATGATAGGAAATCATCAAATGACTTCTTCCGCTCTGGGCGGAGCGGAAGGGAGTGTCAGACTTGACTGACTAAAACCCATCCATGTTCCTTATTAGCCCTTTGCGTTCCAGGGGCACGGTATCTCTTTCGTTCAACCCGCAGCCCTGGCAGGCATCGGCCCTCTCGGACCCCTTCCGATTTGCTGACATCTCCTTGAAGACATTTTTAATAATAATAATAAAAATTTCACTCAGAAATTCCCGCGTCTACTTTTTTTTAATTTTATTATTTAGTCTTTATTATGTATAAGGCAAAGACCTTGTAGCCGCAACAATCAAATAGTATACGATACTTTTGTTATAAACTTGTTCCATTTTTTAAAACATCATTTACATTGTCTCGATTTCGAAGTAATATTATAGGTACCTGGATGTATGTTCAGAATGTCTATGCTTGTGTTTTAGAATTTATGACGATTCGCATAATGCAACTTGTGTCGTTATGGGTATCAAAATGAAACCGCTGTCAATTTTGTAATTCAAATATAACGAAACCGAAGTAGATAAAAATAATAATGATGTCGAGCGTCTGTTGTTTAATACCGTCAAAACTCGAGCAAATCTATAGTATGAGCCAATGAGCTGAGAAAAAGACCTCCCGTAAAATAAAAATATTTATTAAATATCAAGAAATAGTCAAAATAGTAGATACATACAAATAAAACTGAATCCCAAACTTAAATGGATATTTACTTATTAAAATTATCTGGTCAGGTATCTGTTTCTCGCCAGATACTATTATCCAGGGGGTTCAGGAACAGGTTCCGGTTCAGGTTCAGGTTCAGGTTCCTGTTCAGGTTCAGGTTCCTGTTCAGGTTCAGGTTCCGATTCAGGTTTAGGTTCCGATTCAGGTTCAGGTTCCGATTCAGGTTCCGTTCCAGATTCAAGAGTAGGTTCAGAATTAGGTTCATTTTCAGTAGTAGCCTCACCTCCATCTTCAACATTAGCTGGTTCTCCATCCTCTGCTGTAGTTGTAGCACTATCGTCTGCTTCAGTGGCTGATCCATCAATTGTTGTTGCATTACCAGACACGTCGTCAGTGGTTTTTGTAATTTCAGATGCAGTCGAAGTTGTCGTTTTTGGAGGAACACATGACACGGGTGTTGAGGTTTCTTCCTCCGCGGTCCGCTCAAATTGAGTTGGAGCTGGTGACAGCGTGCCAGCTATGTGATATAGATTTGGACTTTGAGTACTCGGCAAGGTCTTCGTGGTACCATTAGTGCGCCACTTAAAGAATGGTAATATTGTTGTGGTCTTTAACCCATGACAACTACATTTACAACGAAAATCCATTCTAAATATTTGAAAACCAATGCTCTTGCATGTAGTCATACAAGTAAAGCTTTTAACGTAATCTATGCATTTTGAATGAAAACTCAAACCATAATGTTTCCGAGCTGTTGTATTGTCACCTGTAAAAAACAAGGATCTTTAGCAAATAAATAAAAGTGACTTGAACGCTTACTAAGGCTAAGCAGTTTCTTTGACCTTAACCAGCCAGGTAATCTTACGTTTTAATACCCATCTTTAGCCGTAACTTATACAGGCTTAATTTACAAAGACCAGCCAAATCTGACATGATGCAGAATCGAAATAGTGCACAATTATATTTTGGTCTTTTAAAACGAGATTTTCACCATCATCATCAGAAAAGTTATTTCGCAGCAATAGTTAATGGGTTTGATGTAGGTACACATAATGTTTTTCTTTCAACTACGCGTAATGTTATCAATGTCTTTTTTGCTTAGAACCAAAACAGTGCAGAAAAGTTATATGAAATCTCATTATTGCACTGTTTTTCATTACTGCACTGTTTTAAATTTTAAATTTGGAATTAAATTTACCACAGAGGTGTAATGTTTTAAGTTAATAAAATGTATGCATTAGATCAAAAAGATTACTGGCTGAAAATAAAAATCGGCTGAATAAAACTGACTTGGTGAAAAAAAAAAAAACATATGGCGCGCATTTTGTACCATTGTAAAACTTTGATACTTCTTATTTACCAAATAAAAAGGTAAAAAATCATGGAAATTGACAGCGATAGCGATATGAATTCAACTCCAGAAAATATAAAACAGCTGCAAATGAAGTTGTTAATAACCTTTACATATCTCTTGCTCTGTAAGCACACCCTTACACCCCTGAATGCCGGGGTGTATGACTATCATTACAGCATAGGTTTTGAAATTTGAAAAAAGAACTGTCATACTCATACTGCACGAAGAATATTTTTAAAAAGTTAATATTTTGTTTCTCGGTATCGATTAATTACTCGAATCGGAATCTAGACAATTTATTTTATAAAGATTTTATTTTAAATATGGAACTATTTGTTTCCACATAGTATGTTAGATGGAATCGATTTAAAAATCAAACTGGCCAGCAAGATTTGACGCGCTTGCGTGCGTGAAAAAAAAAAGGCAGTCTACTAGTAGGCGCGAAAGCATCGCGAAAATAATTAATTTTCTTGTTTGGGTTCTTTTTCAAAAGTTTTAAACATGTCTAGTGACGAAGACATATATCTAACGCCCGATTTTATTAAAGAAAGGGCAAAAACAGTTGTCGAAAATATATTACCGCCGAACTCGAAAGAAAGATATGTAAAGGCATACGACGAATTTATGAAATGGCGGTCAGAAAAAAAAGTGAAATCTCTTTCTGAAAGTGTTTTTATATCATATTTTGATGAATTATCTAAGAGGCTACAACCTTCCAGTTTATGGTGCTTTTATTCCATGCTAAAATCTACAATGATGACAAAATATGACGTGAATTTGAAAGATTTTTCTAAACTTACTGCTTTCTTGAAAAGGCAGTCTGACGGCTTTAAAAGCAAGAAATCGAAGGTATTTACTGCAGAAGAAGTACAGAAATTCTTAAATGAAGCTCCGGATGAAATTTATTTAGCAATAAAGGTACCTACGTATTTACTTGCCCTTTTTAATAAGTTACCAAAATATTTCACAAAAATACTATGCGAATTTGGTGCCTTTAATACAACTTATGTCTTTTTTACAGGTTGTTCTAATTTTTGGGATATCGGGAGCCTGCAGAACCGTGGAATTGACAAACTTGACAATAGAAAATGTAGAAAAACATAACAAATTACTACTCATAAAACTGCCTAACACGAAAACTAAAATTGACCGGTCATTTGTTGTGCATGAAGAATTTGCAAATTATGTTGAAAAATATCAAGCTCTTCGGCCTGAAAACGTGGATACAAATCGTTTTTTTCTTAATTACAGTAAAGGAAAATGCCACAGACAAGTAATAGGAAAAAACAAATTTACAGGCATGCCAAAGCAAATAGCCACATATTTAAAACTGAGTAACGTAGAGTTATACACCGGGCATTGCTTTCGCAGAACATCAGCGACTCTATTGGCTGATTCGGGAGCCAACCTCACTCTGTTAAAAAGGCACGGCGGCTGGAAGTCCAGCAAAGTGGCCGAAGGTTATATCGAAGATTCGATGGCAAACAAAAGCAAAATTACTTCTAAAATAACAGAAAATATAAACTTGAAATCACCACGTCAAAGCACATCATCTGAGCCATTTTTTAATGAAGAAAATAGTACCAGTCAACTGCCGCCATTTACGATGCAAGAACCTCAAGTCACTCAAACTCAAGTCTTATCATCACAAACTCATATTCAAACTATAAATATTCCTAAAAAAAAAGAACGTGACCATATCTCTTACAAATTGTAATAATTTTACTATTAATTTTAATTAAATACACATTTTTTTCTTCTTAATAAATGTTCATTGAAACCTGCTGTCTTGTTGTTTACTAACCTCACAATCGATATGTAAAGCAGAGTATTTATCTCGGGCGTAAGCATCAATTGCATACTCGGGTTAATTAGCGCCTTCGCTTCGCTCAGGCGCCAAAAACCTCGTATGCAATTGATGTCATACAGCCCTTGGTTAATAATCTACTATTAATAACTGCACTTTTAATAATTGTATGTTTGAAGGGAAAATGAATTAAACTTTGTTTCATTAACTTGAGTTTTTATTTTGTGTAGGTATATTTTGTCAGGGTAGTTGAAAGAAAAACAGATTACGCACCTCGATAAAGTGAGTAATTAATGCACTCGTGATAATTTAGTGCCCTCGCATGCGCTCGGGCACCAACATAACACTCGTGCATTAATGACTCACTTTGTGCTCGATGCAACAATCTACTATGATTGAATGAAGTCTTCGTGAAGGCTGTTTACACCTTGTATGTTTTAATTACGTTTTATTTGTATTTGATTAGAATATAACACTCAATTACAGATTACAGAGATCTTTATTTTATAATTTGGCTGGTCATTCAAAACTAAACCTGTACAATACAAGGATGGCAAGTATCACAAATTATTCAAAATTCCAAAAATTGTACAGACACCTACAAAAATCTGTTAAAAAAATCTGTCTGGCCGCATTGCCACGTTGGATGGCAATGCTGATTCTTTGACCAAAAAAGAGTCCAGCCCTCTCCTCAAGGTCCCGTGAAACGTCGACAAAACGCTTGGCGATATCCCGGAACACAAGGCAACTGGGCACTGGGCCTTATGGCCCTAGTGTGTTACTGTGTTTATTTGTAGTTTGTAAATAATGTACTTAAGTAATATACAAAATAAATCACTTTATTATTAAAGAATTAGGTTCAAGGTTGACAGTTTCGGGGAGTTTAATGTGCTGTCGTCTGAACATCTGCCCTATATTCCAATCGTGTCAATTGTATTTTCTCAAACCAATTGATCACAATAATTGATTTTACTCAAAAATGCATGTAATGTGGTCATTATTTTGACAACCTTGTTTGAGCAAAGTCGACCTTGCCGTTCTGTTTCAAGGAGCGGCCGGCAAAGTTTTGATGGCCGCTCTAACAGTACCAGTAACTATTTAGTAGTAACTATTTTGACGTTTCAACGTTTTAAAAATTCAAATCCAAAAAGATTTTATTTACAACACAGCTGTTTGTATCTATAGAGGTAGGTACAAAAAGATTTTATTCCATATTAGGCTGTATAGTTCAAACTACCATTGCTTAAAAAAAAACAAAGAAGTAAAAAAGCGCGGTTTAGCGAAAATTTTAATTAATATATTTTGTATTTAAATTACTCGCTGGTTTTATTTAGTTTAGGTACTTGCATTTTTGAGTAAAGCACTATACAAACCGTGGCCCACAATGACTGCTTCGCTGGTCACGCTATGATTGCCTCGAGCTAGCCGAGCTACGCTCTAGGCCTTTCAGCTTGGCCATCATTGCAGCCCTTGCTGTCCTCGCTGTTAAGGCCTCGACCAACGGTCTCGGCCTTTATCTCATCTCGTCCATCAAGTGCTGCACGCTGACTGCGTTGTGTCGGCCAGGAGCTGCGCTGTCGGCCATAATCAGCGCGACCAGCAAAGTAGTCATTATAGACCGCGGCAGTAATGTACTAATTATTGTGATCAATTTGTTGCTCCGTATTAAAAAAAATATTTCTGGTTTGTCACCATCGCTCTTGTATCGTCATCGGAGTCGTCAGCAAGCTACAATAATCTGTCAAATTTATTTACTCAATAGATTTTCAAGTTTATCGTTAAAGAATTAGGTTCAAGGTTGATTGAGAAAATTTGACAGTGTCGGGTACTTTGATGTGCTGCGTCTGTGCATAGGTACAACAACTGTTCCATTATTATTTTTTCGATTACAAAATAACTCTTAGTATTGCAGGCCTACCTAACAGGTTGTGAAATATATTGAAGGTTTTATTCATCGGGCAAATCGATATTATCGTTGATGACGTCGTTTAGTAGAGTTGACACCGTAAATACTATGGCTGAAGAAAGCAGTCGTTGTTTCAATGTAACGAAGGAAAGGAAATACCTCCAACACAAGGTAGTTCCTTAAGTTTAGTAACGTCAGTCGTTACATATTAAGTTGTTTTTTTTTGTATAAAGTATTTATTAGTTTATAGTTATTGTTTTATACTTATTTATGTATTGGGATTTATGGGCCTTAGTTGCCTGAAATAAAGGATATTGTATTGTTACATAGTTTTGTGTATCGCAAAATAATACACGGTGTAAGGGACATCCACGCATGCATTTATGCACGGATTGTGTTACGAAATCTTTTTTTAACTAATCGAAAATGCTGTCAGCAGAAATTAGCGACATGATGTAAAACCATGAACCGCTTTGACTGTGCTGCCTAGACCGAATTCTAAGGCAGACTATGTTTTCATTTAAACTTTGAACATTTCTAAACTAATATTACAAAGAAGAAAGATTTGACAGTTTGTTTGTTTGTTTGCATTGAATAGGCTCCGAAACTACTGGTCCGATTTGAAAAATTCTTTCAGTGGTTATCGCCCATTTATCAAGGAAGGCTATATATCATCACGCTACGACCAATAGGAGTGGAGCAGCAATGAAAAATATTGCGAAAATGGGGAAAATGTGACGCAAACGAAGTTGCGCCGGACAGCTAGTTTTTTATAAAACGAACTAACTTTGGGATAGTGGACAACAGACTTCAGTAACCTTTACTTATACCCCCACTCTGACAACCAATTCACTACCATTTATGTGTAGGTAGTTTCAAAATAAGTCAAGTAAGTAAATTCTTTGACTAAAGCCTAATTTAAATTGTCCAAATGACAGTGGCGAGTACCTAGGCAGTCGTTTATACTACATAGGTATAAGCTGCTGTCCTGTCCGATCGGTTTAGACTGCTGGCCTTACTCTAAAGCTAAGTCTACACTTGACCAATGTAAATCGGGCTTGATTGTGACTGAAGTGATGCTCGTTGTCTTTTTGCTGTGAAATACTAAAAAGAGAGCTATGAGAATCAAATTATCGTTCGATCGTACTGTCCAAAAACATGTTTGAATACTAACCTCCATCTTCATCCTGAAATGAAATTACGGAAGCAGCCAGTAACAAAGCCAATGAGATCTGGACGTTCATTTTAATCTTCGACCCATTAAAATCATTAAACTGATATGTATTTTCCTGTTTTGAGTTAATATAAAACAAGTATCACCTCACGAATAATGGAGAAATACGTGCTTAAACATAAAACATGATTAAAACAATAACTGGGTAGGTGCTTAAATGGTTAAATTGACATGAAATTGAGTTTACTTAGTTATCGCTATATTGGATAATTTTCTGCAAGTATTTAAGCGTAGTAAATTGTTTTTTAATGAAATCTTATGTCATCCCTCGTAAATTATATTGATATTTTGAGGGTTTCCGGTGAATAATGTTCTACGAAAATAAAAACCTCCAGATTGGTCGTTCGATAACCTACCAAATAATTATAATTACAGAGACTGATAGATTTCTTATTGTAATGAAAAACTGAAAAAAAATGGGAAAAATGAACAGTATCTGCTTGGCATTAAAAAGCAACACATTTATGTAATAGTTAGATAGTTGTCGAAACTATTAGACCACCAAATAATACCTATTTATGTATTATCTTTGTAGTTTTTCCTATGAATAGTTTGGAAGTAAAACTATATGGAGACCTACCTACCTATAAACGAATATGTATCACTTTACTTGGCATTCAGGGTCTAATTAATAAATCAGGAATGTGATAATGACATCGGAGGACGACTTTGGACGGAGACGAATTTCCGAGAACTAACTTCTCTATGGCCACCCAAATGATGATTTAATTATCAGTATGATTTTGATTGATGTGGCAGAAGAAATTTGGCGACAGCCGAATTCTTTTCATACCTAACGTATTTGTTTTGTTTATTACTGAGAACTAATTGATCTGCGGCGCCACAGTTTTTGGCTAAGCCCCTGGATGTGACTGGGGTTTAATATTAAAATAAAAACTGAAAAAGAACTTTCAACGAAAGTTGGTTTTAATAAAATTCTATATTTTAGTTTTGCAAATACTAAGGAACACTCTAGGAATTTCTCCTGTCCCGTGGGTGCGTTTACAAACATTTAAACTCTCATACACAAACAGCCAGACACGGAACAACTATCTGTAGGCCATACAAATATTTATTCCGTGCGAGGATCGAACCCGCGACTCGCAACGCAGCAGTCAATCGCTCAACAACTGCGCCAAACGTGCCGTCAAATTTAATTTAGCTTTGAGTGTAAATTAACATAAGAATGAGCGTTAAAATATTGTTTGGTGCTACGGGACCCTTTGTGTGCGAGTCCGATTCGCAAATGGCCGTTTTCTTTTTAATGTTCCTCACGAAACTAACTAGTCGTTGGTAATTTTTTTATTTTGTTGGTTTGTTCGTATTCCTATAGTGGTTATGGGTCAGTTCAAATTCCCAGTTTTAGTATAGTATAGTGTAGTGTGATTTTATGTGTCATAAACCAGTCTTTTTAATTTTTATATAAATGCCCTAATCGAGGAGCTCAGCAGCCAGCAGGTTGGTTGTCGCATAGATGATATATGTGTCAATAATCTTAGCTATGCGGACGACATGGTGTTGCTGAGCGTCTCGGTTTGTGGCATTAGAAAACTGTTGAAAATCTGTGAAACTTATGCAAATGTTCATAGCTTGATGTATAATGTGAAGAAAAGCGAGTATGTTGTCTTTAAGGCCGGTACTAAGTGTCCCACTAGCGATGCTCCCTATAAAGTTGAATGGAGATGAGTTGGCTAGGGTATGTCAGTTCAGATACCTGGGTCATCTAATTACCGAGGACCTTAAGGACGACATGGACATTGAACTTGAACGTAGGGCACTGTCCGTGAGAGCAAACATGATTGCTCGCAGGTTTACCAGGTGTACAAATGAGGTAAAAATCACTCTCTTCAGAGCCTTCTGTACATCTTTTTACACCTGCAGCCTGTGGGCAGTCTATACTCAAAAAGCGTACAGTGCCCTACAGGTACAATATAATAACGCGCTTAGAACGATGTTTCGGCTGCCCCGTCACTGTAGTGCATCACGTATGTTTGCGGAGGCGCGCATCTATTGCTTCTACGCTACTCTGCGCAAGCGATGCGCGTCAATGCTGAGCAGAGTACGAGCTAGTCGCAACAGCGTTTTATGTATGATAGCCAGTAGACTTGACTGTCTGTACATTGGTCGATGTATTAATGCTCTCATGAGTGTTGATACTTCGACTCATGGGTAGGCAGGGGGGAGTAGCTTAATGTTGTATTACTAACACTAGTTATAAGTTATTGTACTACTAACAAATTGGATCTTAGTTATCTTAAATAAGCGTTTATTATTATCTCCTTTATTCATTTATTATTATTATTATAAATAATTCACGATACATGAGGCTGGGGAAAAGTGGGTAAGTGCCGTAAGTGGGTAGAAGCCCTCCAGCCGATTTGGCAACTGCGATTCGCAACCAGTTGCGAATTAAGAAGTTTATTCCTTGTTAATAGTTGCAGTACCTTTTTTGCTGCTCTGATAAGGTATCAGCAAACAAGTACTTACACTAAAGTATTCACTTAAAAATGCAATTAATTTTATACTACATTAATTTTGTAATTAATAAGTAGGTACTAAAATTAAGCTGACAAAAACATATTCATGCACGTAAATCATTCAGGTACATAAATATGTGGGGGGTCCTATTCTTTCTACATTTTGTTTTATCAAAATGGTTCATAATAGAAATACACGCAAAGGAAATTAACAGTAAGTAGTTAACCAGGAAAAACGATTTAAATGTGTCTATATTATTTTGAAGGAAGTAAGTAATAAGAGGAAAGAAAATTTATTATTATTAATAAAAAATTCAGGAAACAATCGAAACATAGAGGCATAATGGGGATGGATAGAGATTATGGTAAAAAATATTTACTTTAGTTTCATTGTCCAGGGCGAAAACAGGATTAACCCATACAAACGTATTTGTATGGGCTAAGTGCCAGCCTTTCTTCTTTATGGCGATTATCACACTGCACCGCGCTCCGTCGCGTAGCGCGGGGCCGCAGATTTTAATACTGTTAGCAAATATCTCTCAATTTGTATAGAAAAGAGGCTTGGACATCATACTGGAAAGTTGAGTTTGATGTTTAGCCGTGTGTACGAGTGTTAAAATCTGCGGTCCCGCGCTACGCGACGGATAATCGTCCGGTTGAGCAAAAGCCAATGCCATTACATACACGTAAAAAAAACGCAACGGAGCGCGGTGCAGAAGTGTAGGTACTAACTGAACAGAATAATATTAAAATAAAATTAACAGCCACAGCAAAGTTATAGCAAGATTTTTAAAAATCTTTCATATAGGATGTTTGTCAGTTTTTAAGATACAACAAGGTTCTGCTCGCGCTTGAATGACGTCACCAGGCCCCAGAGGGCGCTGCTGTACATTTGTGAATTTGTTACCGAAATGTATGAAAAAAAAACCTGTTTTAGTGCCGATTTCGACGACGTTTTATTAAATATTAACACAAAATATTTGTGTTAATGTTTAATTTAACAGTCATTGTTTAGATGACTGCTATTTCCCTTTAATATTCTACACCGAATCCAAAACTCATAAGGGATTTTATGTTCTGTGCACTATCTGTTCAATAATGGGCTGTTTCAGATAAGTCGTCAGTTTTACTGACAGCTGTCATTTTAATCAAGGGAACATGCTGGAATAAGCTTGTGTATGGATATTCCATTTTTAAAGCACGAAATGAGGCGTGCATATACGCGCATAAGGATTGCGCCACATCTACCAGCACGTTATCGCATTTTGCCATGCTCTTTTGCAGCACGCTCGCACTCGGAGTGTGCTACCGAGCGCATCCTCGATGCTACACGTGCTATACACGTAAACTCCATACACTTCCGCTCTGTTTCTCGCTCTAAGAAACGGTACTGACCGATTTAAAAGGATAGGAGCATGGAAAAATAAGATATTGGCGCAACCCTAAACCGGTACGAGCTTATACGTAGGGCATACTGAAAGTTTTTGGAGCTGGCCACTTATAATAAAAATATAAGAAAAAAAAACAATGATGGAATTCGAAACTGGAACTTTTTGGGAACGTATTACTTGTTTACATGTTGAAAAGTATCATCGAGCCTGCATTCGATGGTTTTCTAGGGTGGTTTTGAGAGCTTTGGTGTGCCGGTCTTTCATGTGCTCTCAAGTGGCTAGCATATCCAACTTTGGTCGAAAAACTCCGAGCACAAAGCGGACACTTCCGCACACCATTGACGATATTGTATAGTATAGCTGTAGGTGGCCTAGTTTCAAGGTCATCATGCTTCATATCAAACGGCGATCTTCTTCTCTCTTCAAAGGCGTTCACCTGTCTGTGCACACGTCGGACCGATTTCGTACCAGTTTTCTCCATACTAAGGGGTCAATTTTACATCTTTTGTAGTGTCTGTGCTGTACATCCTTGAAACGCAAACACTGACCACCATGTTTCCGTTTACCTTTTTTGAAGTTGAGAATAGAAGATGCGCTTTGCCTGTCTCTCTTTGTGCATTTTAGAGACATGCCCACACCATATCAGCTGACGTCGCATCAAGTAGGCCTCTATGCCTAGGACCTTGGTTTGCCTTAAGATGTTAGTGTTTCGAATACGGTCCAACCATCTGATGTTCATGAAGTTTCGGAGGCATTTCGGATGAAATTTGTCCAAGGCCCGACTAGTACAGAACATTTGGCAGAACTATGTACACCGAGATCTTGGTAGTCAGCTCCATATCGTGCGAACTGATAACCATAACCAACGACAGGTCCAACTGCTTTCAACAATGGTTTCCAGAATTTATTATTTGCGAGGGAATATACTTTGAAAAAGAATAAATGTATCGTAAGTCTTATATCTAGTCTTTATTTATCAGAATGCAGAAACTTTCAGTACGCCCTAAGTACGCGCTACAAAATACGCTTGTCTGGCACCGCTCTTAGGGTGTCGTAACTTATATAATATATTTAACTGACTTCTGAACTATTGTACACCGGCTTCTCAGTGATCATTGGTTCATTTACGTTCAAAATTTGTGTGGGATACTACAGCTAAAAGAGAAAAATATAAAAAAAAAACAAAAAGTGTAAAATAAATGAAAATAATAGAGTTTTTATATTTCCGTTATCCTTTGCCTCCTGGTGGCTGTTTGAAAAATTATGAGAATCAAGTTTCTCCAAAGGAAATAAATAATTATAAAAATAAGTTTAAGTTAAGTTTTAATTAAAAATTAAAACTGTGTTACTTGTGTACCTACCTATAGCCAGATAATAAGACTATTATTCATAGTATATTTTATCTTCCAGTTACGTCACCACTTATTATTTTAAATGGGACTGATGATAAAAGTAAGTATGACCTTTTAATAATATAAAAAATTACACGCTTAACCTTTCTCAAAAATAAAAATTTCATAATCTCTATAGTTTACTGTGTATTCCATATAATATAATAGTGACGTACCAAATAGTGTAGTACATAATGGGTGTAATAAGACCCGAAACGAAGCCGAAAGGTACTAGTTATCCCTGCATTCATTGCGATATTTTTTTTTTGTGCTAGACCTGGAAATCTTCTTGTTACGGAAATATTGGAGTCCAAAGTTCCAACTTGTTCACTAGTTTTTTTTTAATAATTACTAATTTTTTTTTGTTAGGCCTCTGCTTTAAGTACTTCCATGACCGCTGCACCAATCAAAGCATCCATCAGCACAATAATGAATGTTTTCATTTCGTTACATTAAGTTCTAGCGTAAAAAAGGATTTTTTCACCCCAATAAAGAAGATGTTTCCCAGCAATCATTTTTACTTAGTTTGATGTACAGAAGGCTTCGTGAAAGGCCCGTTTACACCTTGTATAATTAGGAATCGAAAATTTTTCACGCTATTTTCATACTCGGTAGCGTTAAATAAATACATTTTCTAATGTCATGAGCAACTATTGTATAAAAAACCAGCTGTATCTTTTGATTGCGTTGGCTTAGAAGTTTGATTTCTTCACAGCTCCAAGGGATAGCAAAGCTGAGTATTTGATATCAATTCCAGCTTGATACCTCTACGCGTTCCTGAGAAAAAGGGTCTTGACAGACAGACAGATGGACAGACCGACAGACGGACAGACGGACGGACGGTCGGACAACAAAGTGATCCTATAAGGGTTCCGTTTTTTCCTTTCGAGGTACGGAACCCTAAAAAAAAGCAAAACCAAATAATTTCCAATCTTTACATAGTATAAAACAAAGTCGCTTCCTGCCGTCTGTACGCTTAGATCTTTTAAACTACGCAATCATCAATAGACATAACGATTGAAGAGGAAGGTGTATATAAATACATAAAAATTTCTACGCGAACGAAATCGCAGGCAGCAGCTAGAAATAAATAAATCGAATCATTTTAAGGGGATTTCTACTTCACCTCTTACAATGGCCGATTTACAGGAAATAAAATAAAAAACAGCGAATAAAAAACGCATTTGGATCCATCACTCTGTATACTTGTAATATCTTATTTTTAGTTAAGCTTTTATGGAGAATTGATTGTGATTTGATGATTACAGACTTCAACAAAACTTCAATTCTACGTTATGGCCATCACAGAACCAAAGAATGCATGGACTTCAAAAAAACTTTTTTATGTGTGAGTACCTGCCTTGCACGTGGTTATGATATTGCTTCTGCTGATCAATTTTGCCATTGCACTTGTTATAAAGATAAAGTAAAAAGCAAGTATTTCGACAAGAAAACGTCAATTAAAAAACTACCGACTACCACCATACCAAGCGCCTGGGTTAAACTCCACGCACAACAACAAAGAGGGCCTGATGACGGAGATCTTATTAATATAGCTGAAAGCGATGGTGATTATGTTGCTCTTCAAGGTGAATTGAACGACACTCAATTAAATTACGAAACAACACCGTATGGAAACAATTCTAGCGAAGACAGTCATGATGAACATTCCGAGGATGAGGTTAAAGACGAAGGAGATGAACACAGTGGAGATGAAGACCACGAAGATTCTGAGAGCGACGGAGAGGACGGGGGCGGAGAAGAAGACGACGGAGAGGCCGAGGGCGGAGATGATGAGACTACCGAAGATGAGGCTAGCGAAAATGAGGCGCCTGAAGTTGAGATTTCCAAAGAAGAGTCTACCGATAAAGGGACTGGAGACTCAGGGAAATCCTCTTCAAAGGAATCGACTTAAGATGAAGACTCGCATGTGACTAACAACACCACCGAAAATTTCCAAGCGTGATGTTTAATTGAATTAAATATCAATTAAATTAAAAAACATGTGTTTTTGCAAAGTAACCTGACACTTTTGCATGAAATTCTAAATTAACAACATCAAAAATCTTTACCAGTATTTTCAACAAACCTTGTCAGTTGCACAAGTTGTTGTTTTGCATCCTCATCAAAATCAAGCAGGTTACTATGCTAATGATTCTCGACCCGAATCAATAAAATAGGTAGGTATTTTTTCTTATTTACGGAAATCGGTAAGTGTGAACCACCCGTAATTTACACGCGGCCCGTCTGATTCTTGCCCTATAACCGCGCTTCACACATACAAAGAATCTCAAACGTTTATTCGAAAATTTCTTATTCCTTGAACCACGTAAAGGGCGTTATTCTGAAAAACTGACAAATTGAAACAACAAAAAAAGCAGCGTTTTTAATAATTAACTAGGTACCGTAATTTAAATTGATTATTTATGTCTTTTGTGACAACCTCCTCAATTTTGACAAAGATGCAAAACAACACCCCCATTTATTTATTTTTTTAAGAGCAGTCGGTAGACAACGCACACATTTATGTACGTAGACATATTTTCCTCAACTTTCAGTAACATTGTATGGATGTTCCTATTGTTTTTTTTAATTCGTAATTTTACATGACTTTTGTGTGGCGGTTCAAAGAAGACTCCTACTTTCTAAATGTCAGTAGTGTCTACACAGTCAACAGTCTGCCAACAGTCTCGCTGTAAAATGGCTGTGACATACGGACGGACAGATAAACGGGCAGGACGAATTGTTATGGGTTCCGTTTTGTGCCATTTGTCAACGAAACCCTCAAAAAAAGCAATTAACATAGAAACGGAATCTTAAAATAATCCCTCAACTTTTACAGAATGCTACACTGCGGGCAAGTTAAGGTTTATTACATATATTCCAAAAATGCTTTAGTACCTATGCTTTTTGGTTATTTTTTAAAAGTTTGGCTTTTTAGTATATTAGGTATATATTAATAAAAAAATATCCTTTATTAACAAAAGGGACACGTTTACAATAAAATATCTTAATAATTTAGGGTGTATTAGTAGTAGTAGTATTAATGATAGAAGCTTGTTGTCTGGTGATGGCACAGGAGTCTTGGGGCTCACTCCGGATACTCATTTAAACTAGTTAGTAAGACAACAGAAGATACCAGTAACATTATACCTTCTCGCTATCAAATAGCTAAATGTAAAAAAGGGGCTCAGCAGAATTCCTTGCAATTATTCCATCAAAACATTCAAGGTTTCTCTTCAAGCAATTATAGATTGAATTATTTTTAGAAAAAACAAAGTTTGAGATTGTTTGTTTAAACTGAACATTGGTTAAAAGACTAAAAAATGCTACTTAATTACGCCAATTACAGTGTGGGCAGTTGCTTTAACCGAAAATCTAAGATGCGTGGGGGTTCATTAATCTTAGTTAAAAATTATATTAAATTTAAGTTGCGGAACGATATTGTTGATCTATCGGTTGAGCATGTAGGTAGTGTGTGTTTCGTCCTCCAAATTATCAAAACTACTCCATATTTGAGTCAGTAATGGAAGATGCTTTAGCAAAACTTGCAACCGGTAAAAAATCACTGGTTATCTGTGGTGACTTTAATATTAATATTTTAGGCAAAAATTGTAATAGCAGTAGATTATTACATCTTTTTAAATCATTTAATTTGTTAAACGTGTTTTCAGAACCAACCCGAATTACTACAAATACATGTATTGATAATGTTTTTTGTTGCTGCGACTACTTAAATAAATCCATTGTTAATTACCTCCCTTCTGATCACAGTGGGCAAACCGTTGTTTTCGAGTCCTACACACCATTACAAAAAATCCAGATAACTCTAGACAAATAACACCCAGCAATTTAAATAAATTTAATAATAACTTAATTAGTAATTTAGGCATTCCGGGCCATGTTATTGAAAATGTAAATCAATTTTATGAGGAATTACTTTCAGTGGTTAACGTAGAGTTCAATAATACATTAAAAATTAAAACTAAATCTATTTACCCTAAATTTATATTCAGTGACTGGGCAACTAAGGGTATTAGGATAAGTAGGGAGTGATTGTTTGATTTGTACGGCCTTAAGCCTTACATCAACTCGGAAACTTTCAATAAACATGTTGCAACTTATTCAAAAATCTTTAAAAACACTGGCAAGGTAGCTAAAGCCTTATTTATTAGCAACAAGATTAAGTCTGCCGATAACACGGTTTGGAAAATTATCAATAGTGAAACAAATAGAAATAAAAAATATAATAATGATATCAGACTAGAGACTTCACATGATCTTCTAAGTTCTAAAAACGAAGTAGCTCAAGAATTTGTAGATTTCTTTACCAATATCCCGCTTAAAACTACCGAAACCTTAAATTCCTTGCTTTCCATTGACTTATTAAAGGCGAACGTTTCAGCCTGTCCGGTGGAGTTTCAATTTAAGCATATAAACCCCATAACAGTCATTAAAGGTTTTAAGGAAATTAAAATCAAATTAACCGAAGATCTATGGGGAAAGTCTATTAAACTTTGTCAAGCCACTATCGACACTATAGCACCGTACTTAGCCTTAATTTTCAATTTTTGTGTGGACCAGGGAGTCTTCCCAGACCTTATGAAATACAGCAAGGTAATACCACTTTTCAAATCTGGGGACAGTAAAGAGACCAATAACTATAGACCCGTTTCCGTATTGCCGGTTTTCAGCAAGGTGTTTGAAAAGCTAATGCTTAATCAAATGCTCACCCACTTTAACACCAATAAAATTTTACATGACAAACAGTATGGTTTCACCAAAGGACGTTGTACGACTGACGCCGGTGTCACTTTATTAAAACATATATATATACTGCGTGGGAAGAGGCACAAGACGCCATAGGAATCTTCTGTGACCTCTCGAAGGCATTTGACTGCGTAAATCACGAAACCCTGTTCTTGAAACTTGAGCATTACGGTTTAGGTAAACTTGCGCTCAGTTTAGTAAAATCGTATTTGTATGATAGACAGCAGCAAGTACAAGTAAATGGTGTATATTCAATGGGTTTAAAAGTAAAAATGGGTGTACCACAAGGTTCAATACTGTGTCCTTTCCTCTTTTTAGTATATATTAATGACCTACCCCATTTGTTTAAAAACCAACCACAAATGGTGTTATTTGCAGACGACACTTCTTTAATATTTAGAATAAACAGACGTGCCACAAACCTCAACGACGTAAATAACGCTCTAATGCAGGTCCATAACTGGTTTACCGCTAATAATTTAGTATTAAATGGGAAAAAAACTAAGTGCATAAGATTTACTCTACCAAATGTCAAATGAAGTGATTGTGACATAGTATTAAATTAAGAGAAACTTGAATTTGTCGATGAAACTGTTTTCTTGGGGATCACGCTCGACTCAAGGCTACAATGGGGTTCTCATTTAACATCTCTTGCAGGACGGCTGAGTTCAGCAGCATATGCTGTCAGAAAAATCCGTCAATTTACTGATGTAGATACCGAGGGGTTGGTGTATTTTAGTTATTTTCATAGCATTATGTCATACAGTATTTTACTAAGGGGACGGGCTGCAGATATCGAGTATATATTTATTCTACAGAAAAGAGCTATCAGAGCCATCTACAATCTACGTAGGCGCGATTCTCTAAGAGAACTGTTTAAGGAAATTAACATCATGACGGTACCTTGTCAATACATTTATGAAAATATCATGTACCTACGTTAGGAGAAATCTGCATTTATTTAGTAAAAGAAGTGACCGGCACCACTATAATACTATAAACAGGGACCAACTTGTTCAGCCAGGTTTCAGGTTAGCTAAAGTAGACTCATCTTTCATGGGGTACTGTTTAAAATGTTACAATAAAATACCTCCCCCCATTCTACAGCTGAATGAAATAAAATTTAAATCTTGCATAAAGCGCACACTATGTAGCCAAGCATATTATAAGTTGGGGGATTACATTGATGATAAAAATGCTTGGCTCAATGCTGGTCCTGCTCCACAACCATAGGGGCTATCAAATTACCATGTGAAGTTACTGTGGAAGCTGCAGAGGATTGTATAAATATCTTTGCTTTGTATAATTATTTAGATTCAATCTCTTAGTATTATATAATTGCATAGTACATGTGTGAAAACTATGTACTGTAAAGCCACCCGCCCTGAGTACCTACATCTTACACTGACGCGAATTTACCCTGGCGGTTGAGAAAATGTCATGCTCACTTAAATGTCACGCTGATGGCGGCGGGTGTGTCGGGTCATTTAGTTCCCTTCAATATGGTTGAGTTGAATGATGGCTGATACATGCGTCATGTTCGTGAACGGGCGCTGTCAGTTGTGACTTGTCATCTCTTAGCTGCCACGTTTTATTTTAATTATTTTATTTTAAAACTTTTAAAATAAAATAATTCGTGTTGAGAATTACCAGTATGTGAGAACGATGTAGAAATACGGGCAAGTTAAGAGCGTCCAGAGTAAAAGAATAATTCGAAAATACACCGCTGGACGTTTTATTTTAATTATTTTATTTTAAAAGTTTTAAAATAAAATAATTAAAATAAAACGTCCAGCGGTGTATTTATAATTATTTTATTTTAAAAGTTTTAAAATAAAATAATTAAAATAAAACGTCCAGCGGTGTATTTTCGAATTATTCTTTTACTCTGGACGCTCTTAACTTGCCCGTATTTCTACATCGTTCTCACATACTGGTAATTCTCAACACGAATGATGTAACCAAGATTTTGTAACATATTTTGATTTAAAAGAGTGTCCGTGGAGTTTCTTGCCCATTCTTCTCCATAGAGATCTACGCTTTGGAATGGGCAACTACAATACTTTCACAAGTTATTATGTCTTGTGACTGGGACTGTAGCTTCGCGTTCTTTTTTTTTGTGCTTTGACTTTCAAAAGTGCCTGTAAAAATGTGCCTGTTGAAATAAATGCTTTGAGTTTGAGTTTTTGAGTTTAAATAGAGCTGTGGCTTATTTGCATGAACTAGGTTGAACCTGTGTTCCAGGCTTTTAGAGCGTTTATGCCTTACGATATTTCATACAAACTTTCAAGTCCTTATTTTCCGAAATGACTGAACCGAGTTCAATGAAACTTAATACGTATAAGCAAGATACATGCGTTTAAAAAGTTACTAAAAAACATTTTCGAGTAATAGTTTTACAACTAAATTAGTCCGATTATAAACTCTGCATAGAAACAAAAAATTCCAATTATCTTTTTTTTAAAGACATTTCGAAAATGTGTTTTAGTAACTTTTTAGACCAATGTATCCTGCTTATGCGTATGAAGTTTCATTAAAAATCTGTTCAGTCATTTCGGAAAATAAGGACCTGAAACTTTGTATGAAATGCCGTAAGGTGTAAACGCTCTTAAAGTGCATAAGTACTTACTGTAAGTCGTAAGTATATTAAATGCAGTTTAAAAATATTGGTGTACATATTTTTTTGTTAAAAATATCGTAAATAATTTGTTATGGTTGGCGTGTTCCCTAGGCGTTAGTGAGTAGTGTACAATATCAAGGGTGAGCAGCAAACTTTTTATGGAATACCCGAGAGGCATTGCTTGTGTGTGACATCTATGACGTATCACTAAGATTTTTTACTAATACTTTGGGAACATACATATTTTTGCTTTTATATCGATATATCAATTTCTTTTATACGCATTGACACTTTCACAAAAATATTCGTAGGCAATTTTGGGACAAGGGTAAAACTGCCATGAGAAATATATTCAGCTAGTATGTATTATGTTAAACAGGTACAGTTTTTGGAATAAGACTGCAAGGCGAATACCAAAACAATAAACTTAGCCATTGTGATAAATAGTTTTATAACCATGTTTTATTCTCCTTACTCAGAATATGATTACAATTTCTTATTAAAGAATACCTAGCATATGTATTATTCTTTGCCTGCTTTCATCTTTTCCAAAATTGAGCTCTTAGTCTTCTATGTAGGTAACCCAGATTTGCTTTCCACCCTCTAGTCGGTTCAAATCTAGTCTTAAATTTCTTAATAATTTAATAACATGATCTGATCTGTTTCAAACTGTTGGTTCAATATACCTATCAGATGTCAAATATTTTTTTAGTTTTAAGGTAGGTATACAGAGTGGATGGGACATCGTCGCACAGACAGTTACATTATTCTGAACCACCCCCCTTAAACAAAATTTTCATAGGTTATTTATATAAAACACAACAGAGGTTTCATACATTTTGACAGTGTAGGTATAACACTGTTATAGGAAAAACATGTTTTAAACAAATCCCTATAATAAACTACATGTGAAGGTAGGAGGTTCGAAATAATGTACCTAAATACTGAATACGTAACGGTCTGGTGACCCGCTTGTGAGTCGATGTCCATTCCACCCTGTATAGTTAAAAACCGTTGTTTATTATATCCATCAAAATCCTTTGTGTCGCCACATCCACCAATCCTGTCGTTCTCGCATCCAACGCGGAGAATCCAATTCATTTTTCATTCTTTTAATTCAAGACTGAGCAAAAAAGAGGAAGAAATTACGATGGAAAGTTAGGTAAGGATTTTTCCAACATGTGGATGGGCAGCATATTGTAGATAAGTCTATTAAACTAATGTATAGTTACCTTACCTTACACTAAATAAGGGTCCTTAAAGGCCCCTGTTTTCAGAGATAAATTAAAAGTTTTAAACCCATCATTATATTGTTTAGTCCAAATATTATGTTGATTTGGTCATTATAGAACAAGAACATAAACACTGTACAGCAAAAAAAACATACCAACAGAACAGAGGCAGAATACAATAATTGCATAAACTAAACAGCGAGAAGATAGATAAGTCAGCTAAGCCGGACGAGAATACTTTGATTGAAGATTGATTTATTTGTAGTAAAAGCTTCTGGAATCGCTTTTATCTGTCTGCTCACAAGCGAGGGCGAAACAAGAGAGAAAGGCAAACAATAAATCCACCTACATAAAAATTGCAACAACTTTGTTCATAATGCCGATAAAGGCATCATCAAAAGTTGGTTCGCTTCGCACCCTCGCGCCCATTCGTGCAGAGATTACCAATAAATCCAATACGGGATAATTGGCCGACTTAATTCTGTTCTATCTTTCTACTTAGTTCAGTCGTCAGAATGTGCCAGCTCAGGCCCCTTGGGAGAGGCCAGCCGAGAGCACAAACATCGCTTGCTTGCTGAACAAAAATAGCATCTTGTGTGCTTTGATACGAACGAGTTTCATTTGCAAATGCGAAACAAAGCAGAATCAACGACAAATAAAGAAAATGGCTCAGTTAATGATGTATTTTTGTTTCTGCTGCCCAAAATACCTACTTGCGTCTATTTTAAACAACGGGTTTGACGTTTTATTACTGAATTTTCCAGCAAGTTATCGTCTAATGGACGAAAATGATGGAATCAAGGGGTGGTAACGATTTGATATTCGCATCAGTCAGGGGACCTCTGGGACTGCTGCCGAGCTGCGACGTGATTCAATACTGATGTAGAGCGTCACTATCGATCGACATAATATTAAGATACGAATACCTACGTACGTACGGTTCTGTATGGTGTCGGACGTTAAGAATAGCACCATCCCATATCTTCCCGTGGGTGTCGTAAGAGGCGACTAAGGGACTTGCCAGAGAATGGGCAGCAGCGTTCTCTGTGCTTTTTTGCAACAACCGTACTGCGATCGCCAACCCGTCTGCCAAGCGTGGCGATTATGGCAAAACCCCCCCTTATGAGCGCAAAAAAAAATGGCCCCTAGTACCCGGCAGCCCGTCTACCCTCGACTATGGTAGCGGTCGAGGTTACGGCGTGGCAAGGGGTGCGAAGAATCTCCGGAAGGGATCCGGCTGCCTATACCGACGGAGCTTCCGAAAGAGTGGGTCTTAAAATGAACATGGACAAAACCAAGGTCATGTTGAATGCCCATGTAACACCCACTCCTATCAAGATCGGAGACTCTACTATCGAAGTTGTAGACGATTATGTCTACCTGGGACAAACGGTCCAGTTGGGTAGGTCTAACTTCGAGAAAGAGGTCAATCGTCGAATCCGACTCGGCTGGGCAGCGTTCGGGAAGCTGCGTGGTATCTTCTCGTCCAACTTACCGCAGTGTCTCAAGACGAAAGTCTATGACCAGTGTGTGTTGCCAGTGATTACATACGGGACCGAAACGTGGCCGCTCACAATGGGCCTCATCAGAAGGCTCAAAGTCACCCAAAGGGCAATGGAGAGAGCTATGCTCGGAGTTTCCTTGCGTGATCAAATCAGAAATGAGGACATCCGCAAGAGAACCAAGGTTACCGACGTAGCCCGAAGAATTGCCAAACTTAAGTGGCAGTGGGCAGGGCACATTGCTCGCAGAACAGATGGCCGTTGGGGCCGAAAAGTTCTGGAATGGCGACCGCGAACCGGGAGACGATGCGTTGGAAGGCCTCCCACTAGGTGGACCGATGACCTGGTGAAGGTTTCGGGGATCCGCTGGATGCGAGTCGCACGGGACCGATCAATGTGGCGACACTTGGGGGAGGCCTATGTCCAGCAGTGGACGTCTTTCGGCTGAAATGATGATGATGATGATGATGACCTACGTATATAGGTACTTGAACTTACTCGTAATAAAAAATAGTTAATCCCAATTATATCGACCCGATCCGATAATGATATCGATGACTTATTTTCTTATTGGTCAACGTACTTGGACGCACCGCTCGCACGCACGCTCTAGCGAAAACTAGTTGCACGCTGAACGCGACGCTGCACGCCCCGCCGCGCCGCCGTTCCAAATTTGTGGCCTTAGATCACTTTGGTTTCTATATTTGGTAATGAGTCTCTGAAGTAATGATGTTAAACTTTTTTGGCTTTATTTTCTCCCTAGATTGGAAGAAAGAATCGACGCGTAATACTTCATATTGATCAGACCATACATCATCATTTGCCTAAGCATATTCCTAACTATGTTGAGGTCGGTGTTTCAGTCTAACCGGATGCAGCAGAATACCAGTAATTTACATGGAGCGACTGGCTATCTCCACAACCCAATTAGCACTGGGTAATACGATACCCGTTGTTCGTACATGTCCTCCCCTAAACATAGTCACTCACATCTTAATGAGCCGGTACCTATCTATATTCCGACATACCTATAGTGTATTTAATCTTCTCCCCATGACGAGTTAGAATTAAAACGTCAGCCAAAGCGGAAAAATCTCGTTCCAAAAAATTAGCCAGCAAAATTCCAACAAATAATTAATCTGGAATAATCATACAAAACGATGCGAACGGGATGCTCGGCCATTATTACCATTCATTTCAAATCAGGCGTGCGGAGGGTTGCGGAGGGTTGGGGAGGGCGCAGGCCGCGCTCGACCTGAATAAGCATACATTTTCCAATCAGGACACGTATCATTTAACTTGCTATTAAATTCGACTTCTTCCCCCCGAATTATTATCATGTCAAAAAAGGATCTGAGTAAGTAAAGACGAGTTGTATAATTTCGACAGGAATACAAAACAAAAAGTAATTGCGAAAAGCAAAGAAATCCATAGACCTTTTCGCCCTAAAATTTATTGTGTGGTGAGCATTCAAACGCTCAAAAGGCAGGTGGTTCGTTATGCTGGGAGTGAAATACTTTTCATAAACGCCGTCATAACATTCATGCTTAAGACCTTTTACGGTAATTACTTGCTCCGTAAGAGCTCTTTTAGTGAATTTCAATTCTGTGATAGAACTCTTAGTTGTTCTTTTACATCTATTGAGCATGAGGATGAGCGGGGTTTTTAATGCTAAACGAAGGAGTGTGTTCCGTCATATTGTGCAGCGTGTGAGACAGCAGAGCAGGCGGCCACCTGACACGGCCGACACCGACTCACCGTCACCCGACCTCCCCTTATTAATTTAATAACTTGAACACCGTCATTATCCGACTAATTGGAGGGGTGATGGGCTCCTTTTAACACATTACCTAAGCGTTTAACGTTACTTTTATGAACTGTGTAATTAATATTCTGTGCATGACATGTCGGTATAGCTATACTTGTTATGACATGGATATGTTTCTTGGTCATTTATCGGATAACTAAATCTGACAACGGTTGCATGACACCGTTGCAGTATGCAACTGCCAAGTGATCCCAAAAGTATGCAAATAATAAAAATTATACAAAAATATCGTACAGATCAATGCCGTGTGTACGGGGCCTTATCGAATCTGATTTAGGTGTAGAATATAATATGTGTGTATAAATTTATTCCGTATACAATATATGTCTAAAAATAAATGGTTGAATCACTTGTTTCTATAGATGATCCAGGCATGCAGGCAGACTGTTATCACAAAGTATTAATTAACGCCTAACGGTAAAATATTCGTAAACATATCATTTTGCTGTCCTACCGACGCTCTAGGCAAAATTTTACTTAGAAATTTAAGAGATATAATTAAGAATTTTGCAGAGCGCAATAATTTAGGGCTCGTCATTAAAATAAGAGTGATATCAGGTTTCGCGTAATTAACGCCAAGGGCGGATTGCTATTTTTGTTATCAAATATAAATGTTTAGTAACAGTGATCTTTGAATATCTGTTGTTTTATTGAATCGCATTATTGAAGTGAAAGAACATCGTGGGGCATAATGTTGTAAACTTGATACATCATAATAGATTAAGTGGATGGCGAAGACCTTGACGAGCGGTGTACGTTTCCCTGTGTACGACTCGTTGAGGCCCTACAATCGCGATCGTGATACAAATATACACATAATTTTAATGCCGGGGTGAAGCATTAAAAGTCAGGGATCAAATGCCTCTAATACTACTCGCGAAAACGATGGAGTTGTTACTGTTATAAAATATAAATTAAAAGAATAATACGACTGATATAGTGATGAATTGATGATGTTAAATTTTGGCAGCGGCATTCTTTCTTGGGCTACTAATAAGATGCACTACTCTACGTTGTACAGATAAAGTAGTAGGTAAGGTAAGGTAGTTTGTCTCAAATTAACTGAGGTTCCGGTTTCCTTTGATTGGGTTTAAGAACTTCCAAAAGCGGTCAAATAGAGACATTCGTACTGGAAAATAATTCATTTTGAAAATAAAATAAAAAGGCAGAAGATAGGCAAGCCCTTATTACAAATCTTGTACTGGTGTGAAATCATGGTTCTCAAACCGTAAACGTATTATTCTGTAAACGTTATATAAGCCAAACCTCCCTGGAAGAAAAAACCACTCTAATCATTCCTTCTTCAAGTGTATTGAATTCAATCAAGCCACATGTATCTGAAGGTGAAAAAATGATTCGTGTTGAATGTAGTTTGAATTTGGAGCTTTTACAAGTCAACTTTTTCTTGACCAATTGTTTTTTTTTCTATGACAGATCCCTATTCTATGAAATCTACGTGAGTGTATTATTATAAATTTTATTAAAGGATTTCTCCGTAAAACAGTTTTCTTAATTTAAAATTACAATTTGCCTTTATGAAATCGTTATTTCAAGTAAGTAACTACATTACCAGTGAGTTGCAATACGGGTACGCAGTACAAGTTTCGACAGCCATTTTATTGTGCAATCTTCATTGGATATCCATAGGAGTCGATACCCTACCCATCACGTATTTGCATTTTTATTTACCGTGTATTGTTGAAAAATGTGATAATCTCCAAAGTTTTCGTAGGCGAGACGTTTTAAGCAGTGGGAGGCACGCGACGCGTCGGCGCTCGCATTACTTGTGCTACTTACTTTAATCTTCACTCATATTTACTAATTACATATGTACATGGTTGAGGAAAATGTCGGGAGGAAAGTTTTGAGTATGAATGTGGATAAGAGTAAAAGACCAAAGAAACGATGGATTGACTGTGTGAAGGATGATATGGCAAGAAAGGAGGTGTCTCATAAGATGACAAGTAATAGAGAAGTATGGAAGAAGAAGACATGCGTACCCGAAGGTGTTTTTGGCAACATTGATTAAATTAAACAAACGCTGGAATTGAAAAATCACTGAATAAATGAAGTGTTGGTAAGAGAAAATGATCACTAAATACAATAGAAAGAGACATGTGGGCGGCAAGGATCACGTGATTCACAATTCGACGATAATAATCATATTATCGAAGAAGGAAGGTAATTAAGTATTAACAGACAAGAAATAGACTGTGAAAACAAAACTGCCATCCTACACTGCAGTAGTGGTTGGGTCTTGGGGTACAATGAAATATTTTGGGGATTGCATGTCTATGCAAAAAGTTTTCTCGATGCTTGCTGCACAAATTGTTGAATTAAATTGAAAGATAATGAAAAGTCTTTATTTTTTACACAATAAAAGAAAAGAAAAACACGCAAACATTACAAGAATTACCAATCTGTGTTGAACTGATTACAATTAATTTAAGAGTTACCCGCACACACCTACAGTTGCTGAAAACACAATGAGTGAAATCCGCGACTTATAGGTACTTACTTGACGCATCGCTATTATCTATCATCAAATATTCAACTAACTCCACACACATATAACGCATCCGTCAATAGGGTTTGAGCCGTCACCCTTTTAATTTAGACTGGGACGAGGGGTCATTAAACAATAAAGTGTTGATTAAAAGCCCCCATGCGCGAGGCTCGTTGCGAATAACTGCGTTTCCTGCACCGGACCCATTATATTATCACCGATGATTGGCACGGGCTGGCCCGACACTCGGCTCGAGTGTGAACGATCCTTCAACTAACTATACCGAAGGTCAATCTGAATAAAGCTTGTTTGATCAAAACAATGCGTCGGTTTTATTGAACGATGCAGCTACGTCTCTATAACTTAAATTAGGTAAACGACATAGCTGTCCAGGTATGCGTATGTCACGACGTGGTGGACCATTCTTGATCTGGCCCCTGTATTCACAAACCCTCGGATTCGAATTCGATTCGGAAAATCGTATGTCTATCTCGCTCGCTTTCGTAATGCCAAAACAAGATAGACATACGACTTTCGAAACGAAATCGAATCCAAGCGTTTGTAAATAGGGGGCCGGATCCTTTTCTTACCCGAAAGCTGCGAGTTTAAACCCCATAAGGATCCCACGAATGTGGCTTTTTCGAAGTCACACGTAGTTTCTAAGAAGTTTATCCTTAGACAGCAATGACCGACGACGGTGGAGTGAAGAATCGTAAGGGAACCGTGGACTTTGGTCTAACGTGTCTAACCCACACTGAGTAAGCAGTACGAGAACTACGAGTAAGTAATACGCGTTAGAAGAAGTAGACTGAGGCGACATAGGAACCGTGTTTTGTAATGGAGTTATAATGTGTTTTATTTTCTAGCCGTTAGGGGTTGAAACTCTGGGTCCGTGGGGTCCGAATGCTCATAGCCTTTTTAAGAAGATTTCGAAACGCTTAGTTGACGCTTCCCGTGACCCAAGGACTGGCTGTTACTTTGGCCAGAGCCTAAAGCTGCTTTCAGACTACGCTATAATATAATAGCATATAATAAATAGCTCATAGCACAACAATATAGCGCACCATACATTGTTATGACGTTCACACTGTACTGTACTTTATATTATTAGCTTACTAGGTTAGGTCCTTCTTTGCTATACATATGGCACTATAGTATAGCGTAGTCTGAAAGCCGTTTAAGTATTGCCATACAACGTGGCAATGTTGCCAGGCTCTCTCTTTAGTCACGTTACCAGCTGACTCTTTTATGGTTTATTGTTATTTTAGTTATTTAATTTATTAGTTTGTTAATTGTTGTAATGTATATAGTTAGGTTCCTTTTACGAAATCAATCAGAATGTAAGCCAAAAAAAAAGGTTAAAAGGAATTTTTATTTATGTTTTTTTTTTGTGTTTTGTGTATGTTTGTGATTGTTGTAGGTGTGGATTTAATATCTGAAATAAAAGATTTCATTTCATATAAGTCATAAAGCTTGTCTGTCTGCTTTCGTAAAAATAACAAAATCGACGAAAAAAAGGAGGCGTTCTTAATTTGACGCATATACAAGGTGTAAATTTAGATTTTAGTATTTATTTGATAAGTAGGTAGTTTAAAAATATTCCTTAGAACTAGTAATACCATTGTTTTCATTTGTTATCGTATTGTCGTCACAAACTTGTTTATATTTTAATTGAGCGTTTGTCACGTGGAAAGAAACGAAATAGGTAGGTAGTTAAATAGGTAGTTTTATTACGTATGCGGTATTTTAATGAAAAATACTCAGATAAAATTTACTAAGGTAATTATATTTGTTTTGATAATTAATAACGCTATTTGCTTTTGAAATAGAATACTGCTATTTTTTATGAAGCAATATTTATTCACACTGCATATAAAGAATAATAATCGAAAAGCTAAACCGGGATTTACGTTTTGTCAAAAACTGGTCTGATTGTTTCGGGGTGGCGGTCAACCCAACAAAGTGCCAGGCTATTATTGTAGGGAGCCCTCATAGCCTGAGAAGGCTGAATGGCTTAACGGTGCCACCGGTTACCTTTGACGGCACAGTCATTCCGTTTAGTTCTGACGTCAAAGATCTGGGTTTGCATGTTGACACTTGCCTTGACTGGCGTAAGCAGGTCGCGATTGTGAGCAAGAGAGTCACCGGAACGTTGCGGTCGCTCTATCGGCTAAGAAATATTCTACCATCACACATTAAGGTAACGCTTGTACAATGTACAGTCCCTAATCTTCCCCATAATTGACTATAGTGATGTGTGTTATTACGTCCTGAATGCAGATCTCCTCAATAAACTTGACCGACTTCTTAATAACTGCATTCGATTCGTATTTAATCTTCGTAAGTATGACCATGTCTCTGCACATCGGTCACTTTTAAAATGGTTGCCCATCCGGCAGCGCAGAGCGTTGAGAGCTTTGACTACCCTATTTTCTTTTCTTAATAAGCCTACTTCTCCTTCTTATGTGACTACTCATTTTCAATACTTATGCTCTGCGCACAGTAAGAATCTTCGTTCGTCCAATAATCGTCTTCTACGTTGTCCTTCTCACCGCTCTGGTTTTCTCAAATCTTCTTTCTTTGTCCAGGCTGTCTTCCTTTGGAATGCACTCCCTCTGAATGTCAGGTTGGCCAACAGTCGGTTCACATTTAAAGTTAAAGCTCGCGAACATTTACTTAAGAAGCTGGCAGATTCATCTCATAATTAAATTGTTGTTAGTAGTATATGTATGTATTTATGTATTTATCGTTATATTATTTATGTGTTTATCGTTATATTTTATTTGTAAAATGTTTTATAACCATTTGTTATGCTGCACCTACTATGTTTTCTCTCTGCATCACCCTAAGGTAGACTGGTAGAAAATGCCCAAGGCATTAAGTCCGCCTTTGTACAGTGTTTTTTATACTTGTGCATAAAGTTTTAATAAATAAATAAATAAATAAATATAAAATATATCAATGATTAATTGACAATAATGGTGAAATGACAACGCTGTAGCCATTCTGAATGTCTGCGACAGTATAACTTCTACGTCTACTACTTATTTTTTTTGTTTTAGATATATTGCCGTACACAAGGAATTTCTCCTGTAACGTGGGCCGTGCGTTTACAAACATTTAAACTCACATACACAAACAGCCAGACCCGGAACAACTATCTGTAGGCCTTACAAATATTTGCTCCGTGTGGGGATGAAACCCGCAACACGCAGCGCAGCAGTCAATCGCTTAGCCACTGCGCTAACCGTGCCGTCATTCAAAATCAAAAAATCAAAATATTTTATTTTACATAGGCCTACATGGGCACTTATAAAACGTCAGCAGAAGAGGCACGGTTCGGGTTGGTCGTTTCCTATGGAGAAGAACCGGCAAGAAACTCCATGGTTACTCTTTTAAAATCATTTGGTTCTACAATATTTGGATGTTACAGCGCTAGTACTTAAGTATGAGAGGACAGCGTAGGCCCGACAATAAGTCATCGCTTACTACAAAAGGTAGAAAAAGATGAAAAAAAAAATACAAAGCCTACAATGTCCACACATTCACAAAAAAAATATGAATGAAAAAGAATCTATACAAAAGTAAAAATAAAACTAAGAACAATTAAATAAACAATTGACACAAATGTAGTTATCAGTACTGTAACTATTCTGCACAATGAAAAAACGGTGCAATGATTTGAAAACTATTGTAAAACATCTGAAAAAAATGAATAGAATAAATAAAATTCGGAATAGTTAGAGACATCCACATATTTGTGTCGTTTTTTGAGCTACCAGGGAAGCCGCATGAGCAGAGGGAACTACAGCCAAACTTCTTTATCTTCAACATAGTCCTTAATTTTGTAATATGCTTTTTTAATAAGGACACGTTTGATGCAATTTTTAAACTTTCCATCGGTCAGTTCAATAACTGACTTTGGCAACTTATTATAAAAGCGTATACTGTTTATAAGAAATGACTTGCTAGTTTTTGTTAATCTAAATTTGGGTATTACAATTTCGTGTTTACTGCGTGTGTTTATATTATGGAAGTCGCTTCTAATTTTGAAAAGCCCTCGGTTTTTGCGGACGTATAAAATACATTCTAAGATATAAAGTGAAGGCAGAGTCAGTATATCGATCTCTTTAAATTTTTCTCTAAGGGACTCGCGAGGACCCATTTTATAGATCGCGCGAACTGCCCTCTTTTGCAATATAAAAAATGAATCAACGTCTGCTGCCGATCCCCACAGCAGAATTCCATAAGACATAATACTGTGGAAATACGCGTAGTATACTAACCTAGCTGTGGCTACATCAGTCAACTGCCTTATTTTCCTAACTGCATAGGCGGCTGAGCTTAACCTCCCCGAAAGAGTTCCAATGTGCGCGCCCCACTGCAGTTTTGAATCGATAGTAATTCCTAAGAATACAGTTTCCGCGATAACATCAAGTTTTTTGCCGTCAAGATTTAAATTAAGGTCACGTTGAGTTACATTTGGTAAAGAGAACTTCAGACATTTAGTTTTATTCGTATTCAGTAAAAGATTGTTAGCTGCGAACCATTTCGAGAGAACAGTTAGACTTTCGTTGACATGTATGACATCCTTATCTTTCCTATGAATTTTAAAAATTAGCGAAGTGTCGTCAGCAAACAGAATTATATCCGATAATTTGGCCATCATATATGGGAGATCATTAATATAAACAAGAAATAGGAAAGGACCAAGAATTGAACCTTGGGGCACACCCATCCTGACTATAGACCCAGAGGATGTCGCCCCATTTACATTTACTTTTTGCTGCCTGTTTGATAAATAGGAAAGAACAAGATCAGCAGCTTGTCCACGAATTCCGTAGTGATGTAATTTACAGATCAGCGTGTTGTGGTCGACGCAGTCGAACGCTTTTGAGAGATCACAAAAAATGCCAATAGCGTCCTGGGACTTCTCCCAGGATTCCAGAATGTGACTGATGAGTTTTACTCCCGCGTCCGTTGTCGACCTACCCTTCGTGAAACCAAACTGCTGACTATGCAGTATCCCATTAGAGTTAAAGTGAGACAACATCTGGACCAGCATGATTTTTTCATAGATTTTACTCAGTGCTGGAAGCACAGATATCGGTCTATAATTAGAAGGATCACTCTTACAACCCGATTTGAAAATTGGTACCACTTTACTATGTTTCATCAAGTCAGGAAACTTGCCGCTGTCCAAACATTGATTGAATATGCCTGTTAGGACAGGCGCAATTGAGTCAATAATGTTTTCAAGAACCTTGACCGAAATCCCCCATAAGTCTTCAGTATTTTTGATATTGAGACTTTTGAATGCGTTTTTGATTGTGTCAATACATACTGGTTTAAATTTGAAGTTTGGTATGTCTTTTGTGAAGTTCTCTTTAAGAAGGCCCTCAGCTAATTCAACCGAAGAGGGGAGAGATTTCGTAACCTCTAACGGAATGTTAGTAAAGAAATTATCTAGTGTCTCAGCGACTTCTAAATTGTCAGAAATTGTTTTGTTATCTATGTTTAAAGACAATTCACTCTTATCTTGTTGTTGAGTCTTACCGGTTTCTCTGTTAATTACCTGCCACACCGTTTTTATTTTATTATTAGAATTACCAATTTTATTACTTATTATTTGAGATTTTGCTTGAGCGCAGACACTTTTGAATATTTTCGAATAGTTTCTAACATAAGTGTGAAAGACTTGATCTGAAGTCAGAGATTTTTCGTGATATAAATTATATAAAATATCTCTGCTTTTTCTTATTCCCGTAGTGGCCCATTCGCTAAATTTAGATTTTGAATTGAGTTTTACTTTTTTTATAGGACACGTTTTATTGAATTCATGGCAAACTGTGGAAAATAATGTACCGTAGTTTATATTGGGGTCTTTTGAATCAAAACTAGCATTATTAAGGTTGCTAAGAACATTATTATTGAAAGAAATTAATTTATTTTTGGAAAGAGGTCTTAATTGAATTGTTTTAACTAAGTGTAACTTTTTGTCTAACTCAAACGATACAAGTTGACCAGTATGGTCTGACCTGACGCCACTAATTATTAACGCCTCTTTTACTATGCAATTAGTAAATACATTGTCTATGCATGAAGCCGAGGTTGCTGTTATTCTAGTTGCTTCATTAAATAAATATTTTAAATTAAATGATTTAAACAATGAGACCAGCCTATATTTTTCTGGTGAATTGACTAACAGATCAATATTTAAGTCACCACAAACAAAAACTAATTTATTATCTAAGAAAAGTTTACTTAATATTTCTTCCATTGTGATTAAGAATAATGACAAGTTTGATGCTGGTGGTCTATAAACACATAAGACAGTATGACCTTCAATCTCTGCACATGCTACCTCACATAAGCGATCAACAGAGTAAGCAGTGATATCCTTCCTCTCCTTATACCTGAGACAGCTATTACAAAGTATCAGGGTACCACCGCCCACTGAGGATCTGTTGTACGCACTGGCAACTGAAAAATTATTCACATTAAACAACATCCTATCTGGTTTTAACCAAGTTTCACAGAAACATAAAATATCCATGTGGTATTTATCAACTAACAGTTCCACGTCTAAAATTTTGCCGGAGAAGCGATTTATATTCTGGTGATAAAGTAAAATACTATTACCAGGCTTCTCTTTTGTCGGCTCTAATAGTTTAAAGAATCTGTAACAGTATTATTGGAGACACAAGATAATACTGTTTCATCACAATCATCACTTAACCTAGTCTCAGTTAAATCATTAATAACCGCGTTTATATAATATGATAAAAGTGAAGCCAGAAAATGTTGACTTTTCTTGGGAAGAAACATATGATCCCGAATCAAAACAAAATCTCTAACAAAATTGTTAGTATCAAAAAACAATAGACGGTCACTATGACGACATGATAAAATATGCATCAGATTATTTAAACTAGAAATATAAACATTTTCTTGATCAAGAAGATTGTCCGAATATGGCAATGCACATAAAATTAATTTGCCTAATCTTAACTTAAGTAGGGTGTCGACACCATTAACTATGTCCCTTTTAGATATATTCAGGCTATTTCCAAATAAAAGTACTACTGTGGTCTGCTCATTTAATTGTGTATGTTGAATTTTATTGATAAGCTCATTAAAATGTAGGTTATGGTGACAATGGTTCACTACTGTGTGTTTAGACCGGTTATTTAACAAAGATCCAAATCCTGTTCCTAATCTATCAGAATACACTAAGATATTACTTTGGATGGGGTTCAGACTTGCTAGATTATGATTTAAGATGGGTAAAACAGAAGGAGCAACATGCTGTGACATGAGAGGTGGCGGAGGGGCAACACAACTACAGGTGAGATTGTTAGTCAGCGACTCATACCTCTCTGCATTGTACTTCACCAGGTCCACCAACTCACAGGCCTCCTGCATTCGCTCACTCAACATCTGTTGACTACACTCATACTTACAAAAAATTTCCTTTAGTGTATTTTCCCTACTCAATAATTCCCTTTGAAGGCTCTGAATGTCAACATCATACATATGTTTGCTACTTTCTAAGCTACTGTTAAATGCGTTTAACTGGTTTTTTAAATTTCTACATTCGCTTCTTAGGTTGACATTATATTTATAAACATAAATTCCACATCATTATTCATCATCATTTCAGCCGAAAGACGTCCACTGCTGGACATAGGCCTCCTAAAGTGTCGCCACATTGACATAACATGGGGGGTTTTGCCATAATCGACACGCTTGGCAGGCGGGTTGGCGATTGCAGTACGGTTGTCACGTTACGTGCCGTCAACCTCTATCTAATAGTTTCCGATATTTCCACATCATTAGCCTATAATGTTCCCACTGCTGGGACACAGGCCTCCTTTCTATAAGAGGGAGTGGGCGGTAATCCACCACGCGGGCCCAGTGCGGGTTGGTAGATGTCACATGTCTTCGAATTTTTAGTTCTAGGGCATGCCGGTTTCCTCACGATGTTTTCCTTCACCGTTTTTGAGAGCAGCGTTGATGAATTAAATTACACAAAGTAATGCGCCTGCTTGGGTTCGATCCCACGGCTTACTGCTCGTAAGTCGGGGCTGCCAACACTGGGCCACCGTTGCTCTATGGATATTTCCACACTGACTCTTAACTTAAACCACGTTGATAAGTAAACTTTAAAGAGTCTTGTATTTTCGCTTTATCTAAAAATAACTTTATAGGGTTTCTATTAATCTCTTGAGAGAACCCGTTGTAAATGGCAGACACAGATCTGGCTGTTGTTGAGGATGCGCTTAACGAAGGATTATATCCAATACCAGCAGTGGATATCGTTCTGATATTCTTCCACTTCACTTCTTTAGAATGGTATCGATTCTGAATAGAAATCCTGTGACACTGTTGTCGATTTTCACGCAGATGGAGTCGCGGATCCACTCTGACATAGCGCTTTTCAGTCATTATTGTGGACACTGGGGCCACGTTTCAATTATATTAGAACTAGGTATGGGAACCACAGCTATTTTAACATAGTGTCGTGTTTGTTATGCCTTATTATGTGAAATGTATTTCGAACACAGAGATAATCTGGAAAACCTTTTATGGAAATTGTATACCAATCGTTAAAAAGACAACCGTCCTGTTAACAGATTTTAAATCATTGCCGTCAGTGGCCGCCATTGTAACGTCAAGTTAGTTCAAAAGCGGTCGTTCCAGTCGAACAAAATGATCGTCGTCGGAGCGGATTGCGGGTTCCACACCTCGCGGATCAATAGATCTCATTCAAATAATAATAAGGAGTTATAGATCAGTCGGCGGGTGCGGTGCTCGCAGCGCCCTCTCTGCACTCTGCCTACATTTGAGTATGGAAATGGATATTTATTTCACGTCTCGGCTGCCCGCTGCAGCCGTCTGTGGTGATCGCCGAAGATGATAACGCTTCGATTTATATATTTCACTCGATGATCGGTAGCTGCTACTATGTTCACCATACAACTGCCAGAATGGATCGTCGATTCGTGTATACAGGATGTCATCTAGTTCACTCAGATTAGTACGAAGGAAAATGCAGCGGATGGAGGAAAGTGAAAATTGTGAAGGGACAACATAGGATAGAAGGAAAGGATATATTCTTATTATTAATCGTACCCATTATAATGGAAACTAATAATATCGTAGTAGAATTAGTCGTCTCTTTCATTTAAATAAATAATAATAAACCGGGCATAGAGTGAAAATTTTTCTCTTTGTTTTGCTATGGACACACTTTAATAGTATTAAATTAACTTTATTAACACTTTCTTTGCGCAGCAGTGGACACGGCGTAGGTAAAAATAAAATAAAAATAAGTGTAACAAAAATTTATATAAAACAACAACCTGTAGCCCAAACCTGGAGATTGCATGCAAAATCTCCTATTCGCCATAAAGTCGATCCCTTATGGCTGAGAGATCGACGACAGAAATGAAACGCGTCCGTTGTCACATTTTAAAGGGCAAAAAGTTGATGAGCATCAAAGAATTGAATCGTTGACGTTACCTGTGCCATTACTATTATTTGAATAAAAAGTTATTCAAGTGGGTTATGTTGCCTCCATTTTTCGAAATTGGTTAAAATATGAACAAGACTACTAACACTGATTTCTTAAAATCTTTAAAATATTAATCAACCTACATAAGATAACAAAGAAAAGAAGAGATTGATATGTACAACTGAGTATTTGTTTGTTTACCGATCCTGGAAGCGTAAATGTAGATAAGTAGGTACAATGTATGTAATAGATTAGAAGTTGCAATAACACACGTTTTTCATGAAATAAATTATAGGCATGGCGCGACCTTAGTCTTAATTATCACCAAAAAAACACTACTGATATCGTACTATGTATTTTGAAACTCTTACATTAGGAAACTCCCCATTGTATCACATAGGTCACATTCTCTAAAGAGTACTTACGTCTTACTGGTTTATTTGTATTGTGCTCCACAGAAGTCTAAGTATTTATTTTTCTTGGAGGTTTCGAGCAGATTTAAAATTTATATCTCGGGCATGTCACGTCCCGGGTTAATTAGGTGTATGCTCCGGGAGCGGCCGAGGCGCCTGCGCCTATTATTTACACCATTGCACACGTATGCCGCTCAGAATAATTATGGACCTCTTCGCCACCCTAACACACATTTTGCATACTTACCTGCCAGATAAAAGTATATTTTATTGAAATGCTTATAATGCTACAAAAAAGCCGCTAATGAAACAGTATTACCAACTTGAAAGTCCTTGGCTGATTCAGGTTCGCTCTTAGAATATTTTACTTTTACCTACCATAACCTAAAATTGATTATAATATGGCCATAAAACCCGCACAAATCACCTATCAACTGAATTCTCGTGGTGTATTTAGTGCGGTCCACTCTCTCGCACCAAGAGCAGGCCGGGGTCTCAGCAGTTGGAACGTTATAGGCTGTTATGCTTTCCTTAGGTATGCATCACGTTTACTCCTTAGCAGGCCGAAATAATTTCGTTAAAACATCACAGGCATACTTTTACCTAATGTAAGCGATTAATAAAACCAAAATATACTTTGCAAAAACACATGAAAGCGATTTAATACAAGCGATAAAGGGCGTACATTATGAAAGGTTAATAAAACACGGCCCGCGAGGAGCTGCCGCATATTTCGAACATTAATTGGAATATAAGGCGATAAGTGGCCAAGAGGTGGTTCTTCATCATTAAGATAATATGCAAATATCTGTAGGAGAAGACGCTATAAATTTTCTCGGTAAGACACTACGGATCAGACTTGATTGATTCGCAGATGATAGCACGGATAAAATGCGAGTAGGCAATTATTATAGTGGTGCTAGTCACAGTGGTTTCTATTTATATGTCGTTAGGCTAATCTATGTCTGTGTACTCATGAATCTCGTAAAGCAGCGCACAGAATATAAACTTAGATTCTCGATTTAGATTTTCATTCAAGTTTATCAATTTTCCCAATCGGATAAGACCGCCTCCCGTGCCATGTGCCTGTAAACGATTATATTTGAGTTCTAAACCAGTGAGTAGGAGACTTAATGAGTCTATCTACGGCTAAAACGTTGCCGTACAAATAACTAATTGACAGTGAAACATCTAAGATAATACTTGTTTCTGATCACAGACGTTGTAATCACTTTATTATGTCGACTAGTCCGTATTGATTAGGTCTTATCACTCGCAGTGAATGTAATTCATGCAGCCGCAATATAAGGCGTGATTTGTTTTAGTACTAAATATATTATTGACATAACCGTCCTTTGTAGTTAAACTATCTAAGAAAGTATAATTCCACAAAATGTTGCTGGTTGTTTGTTAGCACGTTTCCCGCTACAATGCAGGATAGTCAATGTGTGACCCCTGCGCTTGCACATATTTACATCTCACTTTACGGCTAACTAGCTGTACCACGCCTCGGCCAATCTATTGTACGGAAATGTCGGGCGGTGCACGAAACAATCCTAGTTTACCGTAATATCTGCATGCAAATGTTTGGGAACTACGTTTCGGTATGTGATTGAAAATGCTAGCTTACTTTGATGTAGCTCAAGGTATAACAATGTTTTATCATTAAGTAAATAAATTTATAATAATGTGAAAAATAAACATCGTGTGTTGCCTTCTATGATGTGAGGAAAACCAGATGCGTCACCTACATTCTAGGTGAAGCATGTGGTGTTCCTCTATCGTGCTTCTAGGTCCTAGAAAATAGGAAATATTTATAATCTGATGTCCTTGTATGCTCTCGAATGCTTTGGAAAGGCACTTAATTCTATTAGATTTGTGATAAAAAAGAGGGCATCTACAATGGGGTGGGTGTCTATAATTGCATATAATAATACTTGTGTATTTGAAGGCAATGCCTGACAAAGACAGACGGCATGTCATTGAAAAGAACGTAATGTAAATTCTATTATTACGGCCTTTTATTTTTCAATTACGAGTCCCCAAGCCGCCCGCGCTTTGGCCTCGGGGTTAACTCTGCGAGACCCTAAGATATTTTATTCTTTTACTACTTCAATTTAGTACCAAAATAGGGAAATTTTAATCTTAAAAATAAACAAACGCTTAGTCTTCGTTTGTTTATTTTTAACATTAATATTTCCCCATTTTGGTACTTAATTGAAGTTTAATATCAGAAATATAATTTAGATACATCATCACATTCATCATCTGCCTGGCTTTTCTGTAATTTTCTTGGGATATTACCTATTTATATATTTATTTAAAAGATGGATGGTTTGTGTGAAAAATGATATGAAGGAAAAAACCCAATGACAGCATGACGAATGACAGAGGAGAATGGAGGAAAGAGACGTGTTGCGCCGACCCCAAATAAAATGGGGCAAGGGCAGGAAGATGATGATAATTACCTATTAATAATACTTAGTTAACACGCCAAATAAATATTTTTAAACAAATGAACATTAGTTGGCAAAATTATACAAATAATACATTATACGTCATAACGACACAAGGAAAACAATTTGAACAACTGCGTTGGTACTTACACACATATACTTATGAGAAACAATTTGAAGTTGAGCATGTAAACGACCCTCATAATATTAAAGTGTTTCGTGTTTGCCTAACAATCACAGGCGCGTAATTATAAATCATGTAAGTCATAACAAGGCGTGTTTTAAATTTGTTCACGAGCACTCCATTAAGTCAACACTGGGGAGTCGGGTCACGCAATGCAGCGCCAACGTGCAGATAGTACGCAATACTTCTGAACTAACTTTTACACTTAAAACTAATAATAGAACTACAACTAACAAAAGGAGAAAAGACTTACAGGGCGAAAAAAAATCATCCGCATCTTTGTCAACGATAAAAGTGCCCCATTAGTGTGCCACACAAGATAATTCTTATGCCAAAACATAGGCGAGCCCTCTCGCGAGGTCACTTGAAGAGTCGACGAAGCGCTTGGCGGTATTCCGAAATACTAGATTCAGAAACTCGGACCCCATAGCTCTTGGTTTCAACCCCAAACGGCTGTTAGTAGTTTGTAAAATGCCTTTGTACTTATGTTTTACATTGACCTACGCCTCATTTGGTGAGTTTTCTTGCAAAGTTCAAAGAATGTCAACATCTAGCTCAGAATTCCTACGGCGAAATCGGGAGTTTGCCCGTATTGTTGCTGCTATCTCGCGCATTGCTTTGTTACTATCCGCTGTTAGTTTATAATGAAACTGAAACAAAACGGTTTTTTTATAAGTAGGTGAACAGCTAGTGATCGTGCATATAACAGGAACTACCATACCTTGTTGTAAAATTAAGTTATTCTAGATTAATTTACATTTTCATTGCTTCTATCTATCTTAAATCTAGGCCTAGTACTGGTTCAACTCGACATTCTGTTTATTGCCTGTATTTTGTCTTCAAAATTACAAATGATAGCTGGCACGGGTCTATAACCGCGACTCCTCGACTCCCTCGGAGCCACTCCACGAACAAATTAAATCATTTCTACTTGGTTTGCGATTGTGTGCACGCGATATCCTCCGTTATCATTGTGAGGACATATTGTGTTGACACTGCCTGCTTATTGTTACGTCGAAAATGTGAGTAATTTTGGACACTTAGTGCAGTTAGTTGAAGATTATAGTAATCCCCAACCAATCCATGTGTAAAATGGCTTTTTTGTGGAAAGATTATTTTGGTGCGGTTTGAGAGTTTCTGATTCGTTACTAACGAACCATGTCAGCCGAAAGTCGCTGAACCGCTGATCACCCCAGAACCACAAGACTGACTACGACCTTCATCAGGGCCACGGACTTATGAATCAGTACATCAGGCCCCCTATGTATCGAAGGTCTATCTTGTTTTAGCATTACGAAACCGAGCGAAATAGACATACGACTTTCCGAATCGAAATCGAATCCGAGCGTTTGTGAATACGGGGGCAGGATCTGGTTTCCCGAGCCTGCCATTCATGATCCTCCTATAGTACCCCCGACTGTGTTATGGACAGAGTGAATCATCCGAGTTATCCATGCTATAATTCCATCTGACCTTGAAGTAAGGTCGCTTAGAAATCTTGTGGCATATAGCTCATGGATTAAATGGCGTTCTCGTGTCTATGAACACCTTTACTCGAGTGTAAACGTTGATATGATCCACGTTTATTCTTACATTATAACCACGTTTAGATTCGTGGGCAATAGCATGCCGTGCTCATTCGCAATAAAGTTATAATAGGTATTTCAGCACTAAAATAATATTGCAAGACGTTGTCGTTGTGTTCAGCGGTGTGTCGTTTGAACACCTACTCGTAGGTCGCAGAGGCGCATGTGCCGCAGTGCTGTAATGCACCGCATATCGAGAGATCCATCGCGTATCTGTTATAAATCTAAACACAACGAGAACATAAAATTTTATTCGAAACGACCACTTGTTAACGTATGTTATCCGTGTGTCGTGCAATTTCACAACGAGCCGCCGCGCCGGATCACGTACTCTGAAATCCACGTTCAGAACATAAACTATTTACCAACTATTCAATATTCAATACGCGATTGCAAAATACGCCAAATTATTGCATTAGTAGCGAACAGGGATTCCCGATATTGTGGTTCAGCGATCGGTAGTCGGCGCACCGCGATATGCGGCATAAATAATTTAATAATTCGCAATACGGAATTTACCATACGAAGTGTCGTACCGTTTGTCTGCTTCGTATTCAATATGAGTATTTGATTCTCATACTACTGTCGCATTGGGCTACGTTCAAGCGGCGAGTTTTCACCGAACGAAACGATGACTTCCGCGCCGCGTATAAGGTTTCTTTTAATAAAGAGATGAGTACTTGGCTTGGATCTTTTCAAGTTGCATGTGTTCATATGTAGGTGAATAAAGCACGTCTGTACATTTCAATATCGGGAACATCCGTGTTATACGCGTGACCTTGCAAATCACAGCCTGCTTTCCAAACGACTTCACAGAATCGTCGTTCGGCGTCTGTATTGCGCGCCGTCACAATGTTTATAGAATATGTTATTAGTTCGTACCTATTGTCAAGTTATTTAAGCAATGATAAGTCAACCGCTATGAGAATTATTAACGACCATATTTTTATTCCTAAGGCGCATTTTCAATCATTGTCTCGAAGCATATTTTATTGTCATGGGAGTGTTTTTATTATGAGAAAATTTGAGCTCATCATTATTCAAGATCTGAATTCCAACTACGTGTATTTTGGATCTTCTGCTTACAACTTATGGACAACAGAATGCAAAGTCTTGACTGAAACTTCAAAATACGTATAGGTACAACTACTGAAAATTGTGCCTAGAGGTAGGTAAGTATCAATTTAGATGTTACCTTATAAAAAGTAAAAGCAATACGTACCAAACCAACCCGTCTCCAAAGTTCTTTGCGATTTGCTGATCCTAAATTTTTTCATTAATCGTCTTTCAGCGTTTCAGTATTGCTGTAGCTACAAATAAAGAATCATCGGAACGAGAAACAGGTCAGAAAATAACTGACAAATAAAATGTATTCAGTACAGTGTGTTGAACTGTTGCTTCGGAGAGTCTGAAGTCATAATGTACCGTTATCTCATTTCTATGTACCCATCACCGGGACGGTGGAGGGGGCGGGGGGGCGCGGGCAGGTTCGCGACTACCAGTTCCCAAGGTCGTAAACAGAACCATGTCAATAATGGTAGCTGACCGCGGTTCAGATTTATAATGCCTACTGTCGATAATATCATCCTTTGCATGCTGATAGGGACTGGTCGGCGGTTTACTGTCACGAATTCGGTTGTGACATGTTTGCGACACTGAGAAGGGATCTGTTGACCGTCGCAATGAGACGCACTCAGCTCGCCCAACTATGTGGAAATTGGAATAACTTTCCTATTTCCAGTGCTTTATATTTGTCACGTTCGTTTACTACACATAAGCACCAGCAATTGAAATTGCTTTCTTTTTTTAAGCTTTTGACTACGCGCGCTCGCACTCTTTAATCGAATATGCACATCGTACTAATTTAACTCAAGTAATAAATTCATCAAGCGAGTCATTAAATTCGTAGATACAAGTCAAATGGCCAGGACAGAAAAGTTATGAACATAAAAAATATACGGCTCGGATAAATCTCGCTCACGTTAAAAGCCCTAATATAACTTCATATCTTAATTACTGCAATAAAAGTATACCTCTCTTAAAACCTCATAACTTTGTCAGTAGTGAAAAATAGGATGACAAAAAATCTTCATAAAAGATAAGGGCGGCCGGTGAACAAATTGACCGATGCTTATTATACCAGCGCTGATACGGCGCCAGCCTGCCCACGGACCCACGGACCCTCGGCCGGGCCCACGGACACTCTGCTCTGATAGTGCAAGCCCAAAATAAATTATACACTTTAATAGAATCTTAGAGCTTTGTCCTTCACCACTTAACTTGAACAAGAATATTAAACCAAAAAGTTATAGTTGATAAAGTCACAGAAAAAACGTAAAATAGTTGAACGGATTCATTCCGCCTCTCATCTGATTTCTCAGTGCATCTTGCTAAGTATCGAATCGTGCTAACCCTTCTAACCCTAAGGAAAAGAATGAATAAAATAATCAGAGTCGCCTGAGCTCTGAGCAATTATGTGGAAATTTCCTGACAAATACACGTTATTGGTGAGGAGTGGGACACGGTAGCAGCGCGCGGCGTGCTCGGCAGCGGCGCGGCGCGGCGCGGCTCCTGCGACAGCGGCGCGGTGCGGCAAGGCGTGCTGTCGCCTAATGAGGCCGCATGCTTCTTTTATTTATGTGACAAATGTAAATTGTTGGGTGAATCTTTCACGAATATTTAGTGCGAGAACGGTCCGATACACGCCGTGTGAATATTCAATTACGCACTTTTCTAAACGCGGATATATTATTGCGAATACGCTATAAACCAATCATGCAACGTAGATGAGTAAAGATTACATTTAGGGAATACCTAAATATGTGATTGGCGACACTGGGTTCCGTGATCGTGAGATTTAATTTGTATGAATTATCAGTAACAGTAGAGTGCAGTTACCTAGATAGGATAATAAATTTATCTTTTACGGGCCTCGTACATGTAGATACTTAGACGTGCATAGAGTTTACAAGTTTAGAGCGTGTACACTAAAATTTATGTTTGAAAGATTTGTTCGCCACAAATAAGGTTGTCAGCGTGTGTTATCTAAGGGATCGTTAATTAATTAGAGAAATTGAACGACCGCCGCGGCGCACGGGGACCAATAACTCGCAACCCGGCTCGTATCATAGCTTCACTCGCCTTTATTTATTTTTACCACTCACGTAAGCAAAATTGAATTCGAATAGGTCGTGGACATGTTCATGCAAAGTGCAACACTTATTATGTACGTTTTGACATTTAAATGTAGTATAATGATGACAACCTACACTCCAGAGTTGTTGTTCATTTATTCAGAGCGGATGAACGTCTCTACATGTTTATGAGTAGGATTCAAAAGTTAAATATTTATATGTAGATCTGCGTATTTTAGGTTATCTTCGAACTAATTGACACCTTTTGCAAACCTAGAAAGCATTCATTACCATTCGAGCCAAAAGCGTCTTCTTTTTGGCATAGGTATCTCTAGGCAACACCAGATTGGTCTCGTATCCAGCGGATTTCCCTGACCTTCACCAAGTCATCGATCGCTTTGCGGGAGGTGTACATATAAAACATTTAAAAAAAACTTGTGACTAAAATTGGTCACTTTCTGTTGAATGCTGTCCCCCTCGTCGTGTGTCTACATTGACGAGGTGTGACAGTGCTTACATGTCCTTATCACTATACAATTAGCCACAATGAAAATGCTAATTGAGTTGTTTTGAACGACAAAACATACCTTGTTGTCAGCAGTGTTCCAGCTAAAATGTTATCCCTCTGGGACACTAGAATTACGGTGTAAATCATTGTTTACTTCTTTTGTTATACATATGTAGAGATAATAGACAACAACAGAATTGATTTTAGAAAATACTGAGATGTAAAGATACATTGTAATTTAAAGTGTAGACTTTTGAAAAAAAAACCGGTGCAAATAGAGTTACGAAAAAGTCCGTCGTTAGATATTGTAGGATTTTTTAAAAAGATCTCCAGCGCAAATAGAGTTACGAAAAAGTCCGTCGTTAGATATCGTCGTTAAATAAATATCAAAAAGTTTTCTAAATTTTGTAAGGTTTAGGAAGCTTTATGTGCACCTTAGTCAATTGGAAAAACCACTTCAATAGTTTCAAAAAATCCAATAAAATCCAATGCAATTCCATAAAATCAGACATACTCTGTGGAGTTTTTGTCGAGACTTTTTTCGATATCTCATATTCTATTTCCTAATATTTATGGACATCGACTCACCTCGTATTGTAGTTCACAACAAATTACAGAGATGAAACGGCCACTATGACTAGAACATAAACAGTGATGCATGCACGTTTAGAACTTCAGCAGAGGAACAACAAAATAGCCCAATAAAATGGCGGAGCATAGACAAAACGCTACAATAACATCAGAACGGGAACGAATCGCCAGTTTACGACATGAGCGCAACGACCGACTGCTCTACAAATGAATAAGCCATCTGTTCTAATAGCTGCAATTAAACATGGTCGTCCGAGCCGCCCAGGTCCTTACTACACATTTGGACATAAGAATCGATAAAAACTAGAAGACGAAATGTGAGTATGCAACGCCTTGCGACATAGCGACGCATAGGCCAATGTGCAAACTGATCGCTTAAAAGACATGATTGTCCTTATTCAGTCCGATTTCTCCGCTAACGCATCTTTATGCAAAAAGTACTGCATTATCTTACATTGTTATCAGAAGTCGTTGACATCGCTGTCTAAGATAATGTAGGTTGGTACTATAAAGTTTTTTTGTAAGCTGCCAAGTTGCTCTATATAGGAGAACTGTTATGGGACGAATGCCTGTTTTTTGAGTCCGTTGGCCGCAGACACGATCAAGTAAACCATTCATATATGGCGAACTGTCATAATTAAACTTAATAATGAGGCTCCATCGATATGTTTTTGTCGATACCGAGAATCATCATAACTTAACGTCAGTTTGATGAGCGCCATCATGACTGAAATTTAATGATTATCATTATGTTGGGATTTCCATACAATGGCTTTATTGAGAATAAAAGGAAATAGTTGACGAAGATTTTTGAACCGTGTTGATTTGTGCTTGATTTTATGCTTTGGATATTTACTGGCACAATTATAATGTGCTCTTTTCAGCCATAAAAGACAAGTGTGGAGATTTTTTTCTGATGCACAATTGAGTGATTTATGACCAAGTTTCTAATAAAAAGGCACACATATAGGTAAGTACTTACCTATAATAAAGTGGTTCTAGGTAAATGTTATTCTATGGCAAAGCTCACACAAAAGTATTTTATTAGGCGCTATGCACGTAACACAACTCTCCTCTTTATCCCGAGATGAGCACGCAAGTATCTGCGGCTGGTTGTCGTATATTTTTGTAAGTGAACATTCAAAATCACAATGGCGGTTCTAGCGGAGTGGCGGCGGGAGTCGGCGAGTAAACCTGGTGTCGGTGGCGTGTGCGGCAGGCCGCGGCAAGCACTGAGCCTCTGCTTGCTGACCCGTAATTGCCAAGTATTTTATTGCACTATCTCAGAAGTTTTATGTCATTCAATCCACGACTCTTAATTGAATAAGCGACATGAAATTTACAACCGTCATACGTTTAACTCGTCCTAGTTAAGAATCTTTGACGTTTTGCGCGCTCTCCTCTCTGTGGCATTAAATTCAGGGTTCCATCTTAGTGCGTAAATTAAATGCAATTTTACGCAGCGCACTTAACCTATTAAAGTCTCACTTATGAGAAAGTTATGTTCGTACTTGCAACTTTCTGGAACATACATAGATAGGTACGTCTAATAAGGAACGTGAACATGGTTTAAGCAATTTCAACTCATCTTCAAAACAGCGTCGTACCTGCTTATATTACGCAGCAGTACCAACATTAGATAAAAAACTAGTACAAGTGATCTATGGCCCATTGCGTACTCTTTACCTTCTCAGTTTGAGCACCGGTCCTTACTAGATTTGGTATCAATTAATTTTTCACGGAATGAATAACTTGATGCTTTAATACTAACTTACAAAGCTAACTTGTTAGAATACTGCGCCTCCTGCATACTTGTCGTAACCATAGAACTTGTACCTACAATTTAGTGTTCCTTTCTGATCGAAGGGCTTGGTGTACCGTACTGGCCCGTGATTGAAACTTTTTCAATTGAGTGCCTAGAAATAAATCAGCCGGAATTATTAATAAGAACATCACAGAGTTTCATATAATTAGTTATTGCAGCCACATGGCTAAATTCGAGGGCCCTTAACTCACTGTGATTCAACCTATTCCTATACCCTTAACTGTTAGTGTAAGTTGGTTATGAATAAATAAATAAATAAAAACCTATGGCTTTTCAGCTAAGCAATGACAATTTTATTTAAAGGAAGTCTTAGTAGAACTTTGACATGGACACTGCGCACAGAGTCGCAGGCAGTTCGAATAGGTACTTTGCTTAATAACTTTAATCACTAGAATCTTACAAACCCGACGTGATTTTCATTGAAGATATATCGAGTATAGGTATTGACATTTGCCATCACATAACTTCTCATGATTTATTTGAAGAGTGGCAGCGGCCATCATGTTGAAAAATGTCAGCTTCTTATTTATGTGTTCTAATAAGGCCATAAATATTGATTTTAATTGCACGTCACGACTCACTGATGACAGTGCCGTAATGGACGCCACTTGACGTAGCCATGCCGGTGACCATGATGCCTTGTCGGAACATGAATAATTATTTAAGTACTATCTTAACAGGCAAATAGATAGTTTGGAGTTTCATGGTTCTGAACTACATTCACCTAAATGAATTACTGTGCTATAAAACTTTCCTGAAAAGTTATTTAGTGCCTGCATAACACTGAACGCGTCACGGCGTCGCGCGGTATCCTGGGTTCGATACCCAGGTCAAACAAAGTGTTATAGGGTTTTTCCAGTGCCCAAATCAAATCAATCATTTTATTATCAGGCAACTAAGGCCCATACATAAAATACACAAAATAATCTTATACAATAAAAATAAACTAATACATATTAAAAAAACCTTAAACTATAACTAAACACGTAATGTTGACGGTGTCGTGTTCCGCTGCGTTGTGTCGCGTAATCGTCCTCGGAAACGTCGAAATACGACACCTTTCGGCCAAAAGTCCTCTCTCACGCAGGTCTGTAGATGGTGGGTTGGAACTCGTACCACGAACGACTTAAAGTTAATGTTGTGGCGCGATTCCAACCTTTCTACCCGCAAAGTCCAGTTGGTCTTCACTTTCACATACTGCACGACATCCTCAACCGTCGTGGAGTGATGCAGACGCGAAATGTCCACTCGGTGCGGTACCGCACTGGTGGCACCAAATCTCAGTAGGAGCCGGTAGTTTGGGAGTTGGCGGTACGATACCTCCTTGTCTCAAAAAACAAGTTCGGTTGTTGTTCGCTAAAGTGACACGACAGGAAAGAGATCAGACGCGTGATCTATTTCCTGTCGTGTCGTTTTGGCGTCCCATCAGGCTAGGAAAGTTTAAAAAGAGAGAATGCACCCTGTCTTTCCACACATACTTGTGCTCTACAATATTTTCAACGTCGATGGCTAATCTCCGCTATAAATGGCCGCCATGACTGAAAAGGTCAGGAATAGTAATTTTACACAAATGTAGGAAGTACTTACAAACTTATCATCTAGAAATCACGTATATACAGTAAAGCACATCCATCACACACAGAAAGCGGGCGCGGATCGTGCGCGGGACGGTAGCGGGTTGAGTGATGCGCGGTAGCCGCGCGGGTGCGCACGCATATCGCCGACACCAAAAAACAGAGTGGGTCCCGCGCATCACCCGCGCCCGACCGACATGTGTGATGTCGTCCATATTTATAAGTACATGAAATACAGATTTCTGACACCCGCGCCCGTCCCGCTCCCGCTCCCTGTGTGTGTTGTGCTTAAAGTTTCGACTCCTGACAAACCATAACCTTCGGCTGAAAAGACAATGCCTCACCTGTAACTCCGAATTTAGAAAGATACTCAAGTGTAAAACTGTATTTAGGTGACAAACACAGCCCAGAACTTCAAATAGGTTGCAATGAACTTTCAGCTGTTATAAAAACACCCCTTTAACATTTCTATCATTTAAAAAACTCAGTAATCCTTACCAAAGTGTTAATTGAAATTCCAAATTCATCACGTTACAAACGCATTTCGCGCTAAAAGACTTACTAATGTTTCGATCTTAAAGAATAACCTGATTCACGAAGGTTCATACAGGTAGGTATGACATTGTCCCAGGCAGGCTTCTAATAAAGGTCCACAATGTAAAGGAGCAGAATGGCCCGGTTCACCCAATTAAAGATGAATCTCCCCGCGGATCATGTGACAACAAGTCCTGATGAAATATAACCAACTTGTCTTCAACAGACCGAGCTATCTAGATACTTGAAAAAGGTTTTTCTTTTTTGGGATGCACGTTTTTTTGTCTAAGATTTTCAATTATTTGCTTATAGTTTATCGAAGCTAACATAATATGTCAAAAAAAGGTTACCAAATCTAGTTAAGTAATGTAGAGACTGAAAATTGTATAGCCGATGTGACCTTTGTAAACTTAATAATTTAACTCTACAAGTTGATTTTCTTGTTTTTCTCTGCTTTTTTTGTATTCATGCATCCAAAAGTAACAAAGCATTAAGTTATTTATTGACAGTATCAAAACGGTTCAGTCCACAAATAAGGATTTGCTAACTTCCAAAATGGGACTGACATACCAACGTAGGCAACATGTACGTTATATATTTCAGTATGAACTATCGTATTTTTATTATAATGAGCATTAAGAGTCGCTCCCGCGTCCCAAAAAGGCTGAATATTTGATGGGTCGGCTCATATTTTACTCTCATCTCAAGAGCCGAAAGCAGACATATAAATCAAAGACATGTTTGCAAAGAAGGCGACCGCTCCGCACGTCTCTGTAATTGCCGCAAAAACACAGGTTGTGTGATTTTCGAAGACGTTGGCAAATTTCCGAATAATTTTGAAACCTAAAGGCAGTGTGACAATGTCGTCCATGCCGCTACCGCAAGCAGCATTATGGGTGGCTATTGATTTCGAATATTTACATATTTATTATTCCAAATTCAAAGAACACATGGGTTTATACGTGAACCTGCCTAATTATTTTAAAGATGTCTTCGTTTGAGACCATTTAGAGCAGGATAAAGATGCGGCGCAAGCAACAGGTAGGTTATAGTTTGTTGGTCGAGAGCTGATTAGCAAGGCCTGCGCCGATCTCTCAATGGCACGGAGCTCGCTTCCCGGTGCGTCATAAATTTCCATTGATTGGATTAATCTGATTTGGATGTCAATTTTGTAAGGCAAGTACTGGCTCTTTATAAGAGAATACAATCATGAGGCCTCTGGGAGTATTCAGATCGCGATACATAACAAATATATTGTATAATGTAAAGTAAAATATACGTCTTGTCGCATACACGCTTCTAAATAAATACATTTGTTTCTTATTTTCTACTGATGCAATCGTTAAAAGAATTGCAAATGTAGAATTCATGTCGTAGTAATCTATATACGTTTACTAAAACAAATTAAGTGAGAACCTTTTCTAGTGTAAACATAGTGCTCTACCTAGTTCTTTCCGAAATAATGTTCATGGCTTCATTCGCTCGCGTTCATTCACTGACAGTTACCTCGGTACAGTTATTGACAAGCTATGTACAGATATTTGATCTACTCAACTAAATTAATGCAGGTGAGTGTAGTGTACAAAAAGTGGGTATTAAAAAAGGAAGGTGGCGTCGTGGTGGTGATGCAGCGCTGAGAGCGCTCGCATCCCGTATGCACCCGGACACTGCATACTGTGAGCTACCTGTTTGATTGCTTTAGCTTTTCCAGTTATTATGACATGTACAAAACCACTTTTTACTTCACATATTCATTTACTAGTCGAGCCATAATGTATTATCGCCGCTCACCATATTCAATGTTTAAAGACATTCGCTCATAATCTGCGCTTACCGGCGCAGTAAGGGCAGCGGCGCATACTTTGACAGCATTATGATTGAATTATGCAACGTCGGTATCTAACAGAGCGATTGATATAATTTATTGTACAATTTATAGACATCAGCTGCGTGCCCTCAGTCTCAAACGAGCATATTTCCCACGTCAATTTTGATTGCGATATCATAGTGAACGATGACATTTGAGTACGTACTAATTTAAGCCCACAAGAGCGGTTGCGAGCCGGTGCGCTATCTGCGCATAGATACAGAGTCGTGTTTTCAATACAGCAAATTTCTCCTTATATTTCTGCGCAGGAAAGTCTATTTTTCAAGCAGTCGCGCCGAGGAGGTAATCACGCAATGCTGGCCTCTTAGCGCTGAGTAAACAAATCTTCGACATTGTATCTGTTCGCCTTAACTCTCTTTATTCAAAGGAACATTGTCAAGAGAAATGTACGATTATTGTAGTGTTTCTTATGGATTGCGTTACGAAAATATATAACTCGTAGTCTACGCTTTAAGGAGGGTTTCGCTATCTTTGATTTCATGTTGTTTATCAATTCGAACAGGCCAATAGACATATTCACTCTTGCGCACCTAATCTATGTCTGTGCTCTTTACAAGATTCACGATTACTGTGAAGTTAATATAAAACCTATGTTTAGTCTAAGTGGAATATTTTAAAGTTTATAACTCATGATGAACATGGTAGAACGTCGTCTGTTAAAATTAATTCATACAAATATGAAAGAAAAATACTGTCGGCTGGAATATCAAGAATGGAGCAATGGCTCCCAAGACTCCATAGTTCGCGCAATCAGCGGCTAACATCTCCTGTTGAGGATGGCTATAAATTTCAACAATCATATAGTCGGTCATCTTTCTTTGTTATCATATTAAAGGGACGGCATTCCATCGACGTAATTATGCAAAAAGCTGGACCGTGGTCGCGGCGGCTGTCCTTTGACAACCGCATCATTATAGTTGACATAAACTAAGATTTATGCGATTGATTTATTAATAAATATGAATTTATTATCTTCATCGAAATATTTGTTCACTGGTAATCGCACGAAGTGACCTAGCTTCATCTATCGCGAAGGTGGGAACAAAAAAATGAATGTATAGAAACGAATAAGTGCAGCTTCATTTGATGTCAAACGTAACACGAGTGAAGCAGGGAGACTTCCGTCCCTCGAACGAGAGCAAACGAATGCGTAATTCGGTGAACAGTGGTTAAAATTAGCTGGCGATGCGGGCGTCTTTATAGTCCTTAAATTGGCAAAAAATCGAGACAAGCTTCGACTGACACCGATCGCGGAGGCATCAGCGAAACAGGTGTTATCATAAACATACATTTTGCGATAAAAACAAAATAATTTTCATGAGTGGCCGGTAGGCGCGAACTGCCGTTCGTGTCGCCGACACAATGGCGATTTCATAGTTTTTTTTTGGTTCGTCGTCGGCGTAAAAGCCGACGATATTAAATTTAGTAAGCGGAGAGGTGTCCGAAATCTCACGCAGACGTGCGATCCGCCACACATATTTCCATCTGCACAAAAAGCGGAACTATAGCCATAAATATGTCCAAATAAACATTAGTCGACGACCGACTGAATAAGGTTTCGCAGGGTTCCGTTTGTTTTGCAATTAAATAGTTGGTAACATTTGGGAGTACCAACCTATTTTGTAATTTCATAAAATTTTGAATCTCAATCTTAAACAGGCAATTTATCCGGTCCTACTACCACTATCATTGTTTATCTGTGAGCGCTGAGCTCCATTGTTGATACTTGCTAATTCATTTATTATTAACTAGCACTTGTCAGCAACATTGTCCGCGTATGTTTTAGACTTCTCATACAAACTATTGTCCACCGTTTTACCCTTTGAGAGAACAATTTCCAAAAGTCCAGATAAACGTGTTTGATTTTTTTTTAAGTACAGTAAATTCAAATATCAATTTATTTTAAAAATTACGGATAGTCTGGTTTCACCTTCCATTTAACCCCCACGGGAGAAAACTAAACTTCATCCACTATTTAACAGCCTCAGATATAGAAAATTTAAATATCCTGAGACGCGTTATTTACCGAAACTTCAAATTGCAATTTCTAAATATTTTACTTCTATTTTTTTATGCCAAACACTCGCATAGTTTTATCGTTTTTAGAGGTAAAATTTCCATAAAATTCTTTCTTATTGGATATGTTTCACACACTTCGAAGAAACTAGGTAGGTACTAACAAAATATTTCAGCTTCCGTTGTGTAGGCTCGGTCGTTTTTGAATGAGTCATAACTCATAACCTGTAACATATGTAAATAAGTAAACACATTGCAGGTCTACTTTTCAAAGTAACTATAAGAACCCAAAAATGGAAAGTAAATTTCTAACTAAGGTGAAAAATCAAAACAATAGGTAATGGTGAACGATCTGTGAACTCGGCATTGTCCGTGCTAACAACGCGCGGCGTGTGCGCGGTGTCGCGGCGCGGTGCGCGGTCGCAGACCGCTGGCTGACAGCCGCGCCGCGCACCCGATAATATGTGTACATATGTAACATTAAACTGCACAAATAAACGAGACTTTCACACTACATGGGTTCAAGAACAAGTTTTTCCATAACGCAAAAGACGACACTGAATAGTTATAGCTGCTTCGCGGCCTCGCCGCATAATCCAATAAAACAATCCATGGAATGTACCGTCAGAATAATATGTGTCATTGCCCATTACAATGTTCAGCCAGCTCTCAGCTGGACGTCAAACTTAATTCACTTAGCTTATTTAATATTTACGGTTGTATCATGCAGTTTATGGATAAACTTAAGTAATTATGGTAGCCATATAAATAAAAATTTATCCAGTACTGACAATAAACCTTCAGTTTTCCATAGTTGCAATGATCCGTTATGCATTTGTGGTATCCAATTATTACAAATAATAACAGGTTACGAAAAAAAAACTTACTCAGCACCAGTACGGTATTTTATTGAATACTTTTTTCCTATCGGTACAAATGAAATTGGCGACTGAATCTCAAAATATATGAATTTGATTCAATGGAAAGGCAAGCGGCTTCTTTCTGTTATTCCAAGGGCTACCACCGGGGCATTCGACGGACGCATTTTTTATTATTTTTAATATTATGGCCACATATTCGCGTCTTCACCAAAATATTCTTTCATATTTTGTGTCCTCAAATAACTTGAGATTAATATTAATGATATGATAAGCAGCTCGTGACCATGCTTACAATTACAACGTGATAGTAGAACCGAGCTAACCTTAGTACATTTACGTATTCAAATGAACATACAATATTGGCACAGACAGTGATTATTTAATTATTTACTTTCTACTCATTTGAATAGCTATTAAAACATATGTGCAGTCAGTATATTAATTGTTGAGAAAATAGATACCACCTACGTCGTTATATCATATCAAACGAATGTAAGTACTACAAAAATGACATTTGTGAAGTATCAATTTGTAAAACATCATCATCATCAGCCTGTAATGTTCCCACTGCTCGGACACAGGCCTCCTCTCTATGAGAGGGAGAGGGCTGTAATCCACCACGCGGGCCCAGTGCGGGTTGGTAGATGTCACAAGTCTTCGAATTTTTAGTTCTAGGACATGCCAGTTTCCTCACCATGTTTTCCTTCACCGTTTTTGAGAGCAGCGGTGATGGGGTCCATATTGGCTCACCTAAAGTTCTTTACCCGAAATTGTTCTTCCTAACGATTTGTAATCCGAATGATTATTCTTCTTATACTTAATTTTTCATCCTAAAGTTTTCATTTATACTATTTGTAGTGCTAGCGGCGATGTTCATAACACTCATGTTTCCGAAAATTGTAATTAATAATATCATTAATGTAATTAATTTAAACTCCTACTGTTTTTTTATCATAACTCTTTTATCCCTAAACATAATAATTACCATAATATTTTCACTGATACTCAGATAGAAACAGAGGAACAGAGGAGCTCGTGGCTAAATAATAACAGCCGCCCAGGTCGATCTTAAGGTTAAGCCGTGATTGCCGAGGTTGGTCTGTGGATGGGTGACCATAATTACATATCGAGTTTCCTCCGTGCCTCGGAAAGCACGTTAAGCCGTTGGTCCCGGCTGTGCAGATCTTTGACAGTCGTTACGAGTAGTCAGAAGCTAAAAGTCTGACATCCAGTCTTACCAAGGGATATCGTATTACCTAGCTACTGGGTTGTGGAGGTCAGATAGGCAGTCGCTTCATGTAAAATACTGGTACTCTGCTGCATCCGGTTAGGCTGGCAGCCGACCCCAAGATAGTTTAGGAAAAGGCTAGGCAGATGATGATGACTCAGATAGAAACATTTACCAAGTGTAATAAAAATATATGTAGAAGATGATATTTATAGTTTTAATTTGGTTGGGGATTAGGTCAGAGTGTCGTCTTGGGGCACTATGAAAAAAATACTTAGAAAAGTTTTCCCTGATAAATAGGGGAAAGTTATTGTTTTCACATTAAAAAGCTAGGGTGTTATCTTATCAAACGATCATTTTGGATGGTGGAAGACATGAGTCTTCCACCATCGTTTTGACGCAGGATATTAAAAATGTTTTCCCAACTTGAGATTACAGACTGCAGACTGTTACTACCAACTTTCAGGAAATATTTATTATGTAAGTATGTCTTGGCCTACTTCGGCTCTTCCTATACTGAGAACAGTTTCAGATTTTCTATAACAATTCTACGTAGCAATAAGGTCTATTTGGGGTTAACTCAATAGGTAAACAGTACACTAGAAGATATTTAAGTTAGTAAGTTGCGGCGCACGGATAGCCCTGGGTCATCCATTATGCAAGTCGGTAACACATGTAGTAGTGTGCTCCGCACCTCTGCGACACCTTTACCAGGCTTTACCATAATTGTCTATACAAACCTACTTATTGTTCAAAAAGCGATAATAATAAACTCTAATAAATACAATTTAACATTGTATTCATCCCACTTCTGATGTTGTGTTTTTCATTGTTATGTCACGTCTTCTTGTTAATTAGCTGTGTCTCCTGAATAAATGTATTGAGTTGTGTAGAGTTCAGGTTAATTATTAACTGCTTTACGTACGTGGTTAAAACTAGAAAATTATTAATAAATTTTTAGAATAATTTTGTATTTTTAAAATGAATGATGAAGTCCTAAGTCGTTAAGCCGCCTTAACCGCGCGAGTAGGATCATGTCAATGAATTAGAAACACTTGGTTCGCTGTATCTAAGTTGGTTGCCGTGATTTGTCTCCATTATTTTCTCTTTTATTTTCATTCACACGCTTCGTCGAAGTTCGCCTTTTCCTTTTGTCAAACATAAGTTTCTATTGTAAGAACTGTCATTGTTATGCTACCACCCGAATAGCAAGGAACTGGAAGAACACTTTTTAAAGGCTCTTCTCTCGATTCACAAGGAAAATGTCAGATTGTGTTTCAGATCACGCAATGGTGTTGGAATTTCGTATGAGTAGCTCAACAGTAAATATTTGCATAAATGTGATGTCGTATGTTTACCTATATTTACTATACTATACACAATCACGTCACCTATAGCTATTATGTAGGTACAGTTAGTCGGTGGTGCATCTACAACTGAAGGACCTACCAAAAAACGATACGCTTAAGTGCGTTGCGGTTGACAGGATGTTTGTCCAATACTTTATTACGTTAAAAAACCTATAAGTGAAATACTTACAAGATGTTGTCCCAAAAAAGGACAATTAACACGATCAATTAACGATTTCTGTGTCGAAGTATTTTCACGGTAGTTCCTTGAATAAAGACGAGCCTCCTCAGAAACATCTCTCGAGCTGCGAGGAGATTCCGCCCGACTGGTGGATTCGAGTGAGATGACTGGTTAATTGCCTTGTACGCAGTGCACGTACCGCCGCTGACATGTCACAAGACGTCTGCCACCGGCAGCGGCGATCCCTCAACGAATTCCAATCGGGAAGAGCGAAAAAGACACGAGCCGAGCATGCACGGATAAAAAGTAGCGGAGCAGGCGCAGCGCCGCGGGAGGCACCGAGCAGCAGCGCGCCCCCGCCGCCGCCCGCCCCGCCCCGCCTCGCCCCGCCGTGCTCCAAATGCGCAACTGAATCACGCGATTAAAACGTTCACTACTATGCGATACATCCCATCTTGCCTGGAGTCATTCATGTTTAGTACAAGTACTTTTTATATGACACCGATTGGCGGAAACTATCAGCCGGCCGTTCACATCCCTTTAAGTCTAGCTGTAGCGTTGCACAAACACTGTTACTTACATTAGCGTCACTTTGCAAACAAAAGCACCCGTATTCGCTTTCGAACATACGTCATCTTCAAAGTAGGGAGGTATGTGTTTGATGCAAAATGTCCTAGTTCCCAGTATTGTTTCGGTCGATTTAAAGAATCGGCGGCGAAAGGCCGGCCGGCAGGCGCGCGTCGCGACTCACAAAAACAAAGCCGTCTGGTGCGGGGACGCAGCGCAGCTACCGCCATCAAACATTCACAAAGATCGCGACTGAGCACCGCCACCGCCACGAGTCACGCTGACGTCGCCACGTCACTGACAAAACTGCCTGATAATGACGCAAACATTCTCTACATCATTGCGTGCCTATGTCAATAAGATCAAGAAGGAAGCAGTGAGTAATTGGGTAATAAGAGCTTACGAAGCGGAAGGTCCTTCTGTAACTAAGTCAGCTGTACAGTAATGTAAGGTACACACCTAGCTGTCTGCGTATAAGTTTTGAGGAATAAAGTAATCGTGTGATCGCAGAGTCGCACGAGCACCTCACAGCATAGCAATGGGCAGCGTCTGCCGACGCCAGCGTCATACGAATGATGCGATATAACGGATCGACCCGATTATTTCTGTCCATTTCACGACTGTTTAATAGCAATGTTAAACTCGGCGAAAGCAAACATACACGCCCTGTTTATCGAATATTTTACGATCTTCACCGGATTCATTTTAAAATGCTAAGCTTTGTAGAAGCGGCTGAAAGATTGTTTGATTCGAACGCATGTTACTAGTTTTACTATTTCAGATATTTATATTACAGTTAGTCATTTACCATTCTGATTTACCTGCATGTATGTTTATTCAGCCGCAGGTGTTTATAATACACGGATACTTTATTTCAAATAAGATATACTGTTCAAGAAATAATTTGGCGTTGAAACATCTGGACGAGTTTATCTAACTCTTTCGTTGCTCTCCCAATAACATGTTTGGGAAAATTTTAATACCGACTTCAGAGAATACTTATAACGTACAGAATTCGGATTTTCTGTATTTTGAATAATGAGAATATAAATAATTAAGAAGTAACTTGATGAAATGAAATGATAACTACGAATGGTTCTGTTTTCACTCAACAAAATGTGATAAACTAAAAGATAGTCCCCTTGTTTGTAAACTTTGATAGATCAACGTGCATAAATAACAATGTAATTATAATTGGGGTACTAATGTGGTTTTTGTGTTAGTGACACCGTCTCGCTTCCGTTCAGGTGACGCCGGCGATAACATCTACTTGCGCATAACCCTGCCTACACAGTTTTTTACTCTGTTCATGTTATATTTTAATATATTACTTATTATAACAGAGGCGGTGTGTTGTGTCCTCAGACCTCAAAATTAATAGCTATTTGCCGTAAAGATAATGCTTAACGCTTGAGTGTCGCTATAATATGTAATGGCCAGTAATGAATAGTTAGAGAAACAGACAGTTTAGCAAATTACTTATCATCATCATCATCATTTCAGCCCAAAAGACGTTCACTGCTGGATATAGGCCTCCCCTAAGTGTGGCCACATTGACATTTTGGAGGGTTTTGCCATAATCTCCACGCTTGGCAGGCGGGTTGGCGATCGCAGTACTGTTGTTACAAAAGCACAGAGAACGCTGCTGCCCATTCTCTGGCAAATCCCTTAGTCGCCTTTTACGACACCCAAGGGAAGGTTTGGGATGGTGCTATTCTTTACGTCCACGACACCATACAGAGCTTACCTCCAGTATCAACTCAATAGTCCGTATTACTAGCAATATCCGTCATTCTTCAATAGTAACATGTACCAAACGGCTAATAGGCAAAACAAAGTATTTCAATTGCTAAACAATTCATGTCCCTGACTGTACATTACATACGAAAGCACGTTAAGCCGTTGGTCCCGGTTGTCATTTGTAGATCATTGACAGCTGTTAGAGGTGCATTGGCCCGAAAGACTGACAACCAGTCTTACTAAGGGGCTACTGCCTGGGTTGTGGACGTCAGATATGAAGACGTTCCACACAGTTGGGGAAAGGCTAGGCCGATAATGATGATTTTGTAGTCGTGACAACCGCAACCGGTGATATCTTTTCTAGACATCAAGCGACTTGTCATAAATAAGCGCGTACCTAGGTCTCACACTACTCATTCTGATGTTCTTATTCAATCTCACCTCAGCTCAGATCTTTCGGCCCCGACGGCTGCTGGAACCGACTGGATGCAGAAGGTCGACAACGGAATGCTGTGAACGAACTGCGAGAAGCCCAAGACCAGCAAAAGACTGTTATTGGATATGTTGAGTTCCATTTGCCACTTCTTTCATCTGAAAATATATAATAATGATGTTCCCACTGCTGGGACATAGGCTATCTCTCTCTATGAGAGGGCTGTAATCCACCACGCGGGCCCAGTGCGGGTTGGTAGATGTCAAATGTCTTCGAATTTTTAGTTCTAGGACATGCCAGTTTCCTCACGATGTTTTCCTTCACCGTTTTTGAGAGCAGCGGTGATGACTTAATTTACACAAAGTAATGCGCCTGCCTGAGTTCAAACCCACGACTTACTGTTCGTAAGTCGGGGCTGCCACCACTGGGATGGGGGGTCTCTTGTAGAGAGTAGCTGATACTGTTTGGTTATCAAAATTACTGTCATTATAAGAGTGCTCCTCAATAAGTATTAGTTTAATTCAACTGGTATTAGTACGTGTAGCAGGGTATGATTAAATAACAGGACGCAGAAGATCTGTCTGCCAAGATTTTTCCTAACTATAGTGGGGTTGGCTTGTAGTCTAGGCGGGTGCTGCTGAATACCAGTATTTCTGCATTGAGCGACTGTGTATCTGACCTCCACAACCCAGATACTGGGTATACGCTTCCTCTTGGTAAAACTCGTTGGACTCAAAATGTCATGTTAGCATTAAAGGTATGTCAAGGGTAATGGGCAATAATCCCGGACGGCAGAAACATCTTAACATCAATACATACGATTAGAATAATAAATGATTACTCAGAGCTGACATACCTTACATGGGAAAAGACGAGACATGTCATCCATACAGCATGCATACCTCCATGCAAATTCAGCTCCTGATTTCAATACTAGGCACTAATCAGTACAATTCAGGCACCATAATTGCTTAACAATGCTGTTGGGAAAACTGCCCATAAAGATGATTATCACGTGACGCGTATAATAAAGGCTGACACCGCCATAAATTCATTGTACTCATAATAATACATAATTATCAACACGATAGATTATGAAACCGTCCTGATTAAATTTTATGAATAATTTACTTTTGCTCCGGAAATCCTAACAATTGTCTGTCGTCCGTTTCACAAAGGCCGCTTTTGTTATTTTTTCCTGATATTATTAAAAAATATGCAAATCGATCGCCGCGACAGGATGTTCATTTTAGTAATAATGTCGATGTATTTGCATGTAAATTACGTCGGTATCCGCGGATGTTACAATTACTAATTGTAAATGTGCATCGTCATAGTTGTAAACAAACTGCATTCCTGTACTGTAAAAAAACTAAAAACAAATATTGGTCTCATCCGTTGCCGTTGTTAGGATGGCATTTATAAGAAAATAATGTGTGAAAATAAAAGGCGTTCTATTGACTTGACAAGGCCAAACAAAAGATTAAATAACTTTAAAATAAACTTTATGAGGTGCATATGAAACTATGTGTTATTATATTAATTTACATAATTAAAACGTTTAGTGTAGTCGTAACACTTGAGAGCTTGTAAAAGTTGTAAACTTAACGACGTATAGTTCTGCTACCGGCTGACAGATGGCGTTACTCGTGTCTTACAGTAACCGCTCGCAGTTATTTTGGCTACAGTTCTTTCAGGACTCAAGTAAGAAGTTTCGTTGGGTTCATATTATATTTAGGTGATTCTCGAAACGAAATTTTTGAAAATGGTTCATTATAAACAGATTGTTATCTTTTGTTCGTATTGCCATTAACTTGAATGGGAAAATTGTTATCATAATCGTGTTTTGACTTAGAATTTTCTTTTGACTTGTAGTAGTGTGTTGTCTGTTGTGACGAGGTGCAAGTAGTGCAGTGTTGCAGAGTGCATCGTTCAAGGCGTGGGGTCAGCGCGGCAGGCTGCACCGCACGCCCCAGGCCCGCCCCACGCCCCCCTGCCCCCTCGCCTTGCAACCCGCGGACCCCGCGCCCCCCGCTCGTTCAAGACCTCACTTGTTTTGATGGAAGGTGTCCACTGGCCACTATGCAAAACTCATGGCTTGCGAGAGAGGTGGCAAGTTCGCCGTCCTTGTCGTTATACTTAGGTGAGATAAACTTTTGAATTCGCACGCTTCAACTGCATCTTTTTATTGTTCTTGAAGTCCGTTAGTTTGGGTAAGTTGTTTTGTTTTTGGGGTGCGATTGTTACAAGATTGAAACGATAGACTATTCAAATGCTGATTGATATTTAAATCTTGCATAGACTTTAGGTTTCTTGTTTTTTATTAATTGTACCTACTCACTAATCTACCTACCTTAGCGTTAGTATGATCTGTGGCTTATACTAATAATTTATATTTGATAAACTCTTGGTTTGATTTAGAATGTCATAAATGTTTATGTTATAAATTAGGGGACTTAATATAGAAATCAATAGCTTTAAACTAGCCATTCTCTACATCTAGATTATGGTCGAAAATTCTCGAAAACCCATCTTACGCAGATTGCAATTTCGAAAAAACCTTCACATCATCAGGGAACTAATCTTTGAACGCAAGAGATTTTCCACATTTATGTAGATTCCTTGAAATATCTTAAATAAAACTGTGCATTCATCATTTCAGCCCAAAAGACGTCCACTGCTGGACATAGACCTCCCCCAAGTGTCGCACATTGACATTTTGGGGGGTTTTGCCATAATCGCCACGCTTGGCAGGCGGGTTGGCGATCGCAGTACGGTTGTTACAAAAGCACAGAGAACGCTGCTGCCCATTCTCTGGCATGTCCCTTAGTCGCCTCTTACGACATCCACGGGAAGAGATGGCATGGTGTGATTCTTTACGTCCGACACCATACAGAGCTGCCAAATAAAACTGTGCATTACTAACATTTTATTAAAAATAAATTTTAATATAGGTATTAATTATTTTTCCTTCTACCCACGTCAGAAAAATAAAAACGTGCTCTAGCGAGGTTTCAGTTAAATTAATTAAAATCAGACTTTGTAAAATCATGAATTCTTACTTACCACGTTTAAAAAATTACTTCTCAGTATTCATTTCAGTCGATTGTTAAACTGCAGGCAATCTGATTTTTGTAATGATTTCTTTAGTTTTCGCGTGAAGAAAGCCAGGAACTTTAACCCTGAAATGAAGAACTTGCTTAGTGGCAGAACAATACAGGATCTTATAAAACCCAACACCTTAATAAAAAAAAAGAACTGATGCTTATAAATTGTATTTCTTCCAAAATTATTAGTTACCTAAAAGACGAAATAACCAGCAAACATTAAAATCATGGTGGTTAAAGCAATAGAAGGAAAGCACGTGCTGTTTGTATAAAAGCCAAGTACGACCCGGCACGTGAACTTTTTTGCTATCGCTACGGTTTCCAAATTTTCAAATTTTATCCAGAAGCAGAATAACCGTAATATGAAAACCGTTACTAGTGACGTGATCTGCCTTTGTATTTAGAATTTATCGGTTTATCTGCGTATACGGTCAACAGCGAGCCATTCCGTCACGTTTGTTTTGATTCTACGTTACTACTGCGAAGCCGGATACAAATGTTACGCTTGTGCCTATTTATTGATCGTCTAGTACCTAAAAATATTTCATCTTTCCTTTATTTTTCAGCTATACCTACCTATAATTGAAACTTTTTTAGAAATTCTACTTAAACTAGACAACTGTTTTAATTGAGACATAATGGAGCAATTACCTATGTATACTGGGTTGGAGTTTGAATACGTCGAAGTTACCTATAAGTATTTCAGGAAGACTTAAAAAGTCTACGTCCTCTACTAGTTTTTTTTTTACTCAACCTATTCGTTCATTATTAGATTAAGTATCTGAGCATCAATTTTAATGTTTTCTAGAAAATAATAATAATCAACTGTTGTTACTTTGTGAAATCAATTAATATTAGAAGTTGGTTATTCTATCTGCCGAAACCTTAGATAATAAAAACGAACAACGGAGTATAACTTTAGTGTATGTACTTATACTAAATTTATATTACGTTGTTCGTTCAGTACCTAGCTGTATACAAGGTGTTGTTTTGCAACCTCGTCAAATTCTAGGAGGTAACTATGATAATGATTCTCGACCCGAATCAATAATAAAATGAGTAGATAATTTTCTTTTTTTTATTTATTTACTGAAATCGGTAACTGTGAACCACCCGTGTTTTAAACACGGGCCGTCTGATCCCTGCCTTATAACGTCGCTTACACACAAACAAAAAACCTCGAAACGTTTTTTAGATAATTTTATAATCCCTAAACCACATTAAGGGGGTTATTCTGAAATATTGACAAATTTAAACAACAAAATAACGCAGTGTTTTTTAATAATTTACTAGGTACCGTAATTTATATTGATTATTTATGTCTTTTGTGACAACATCCTGAATTTTGACGAGGATGCAAAACAACACCTTGTATAACAGGGAAACGGGTATTGTTCAAAAATTCAAAATTAACATGGTGATACCTCATTTACCGACCACTCTTCGTCCAAAAGAATCAGTGCCGTAAAATGTCGAAGAATTCGTCCAAAGAACACCATAAACGTATTATGTCCGTCCTTTATATTCACATGTAAGTATGTTTAAGTATTGTAATGACATTTAAAGAATGAATTAAATATTTACACGACACGACATCGTATTGTTTTATCACTGACAGCGGAACTTGATTGTCACCGCGAAATCCTGGAACGGCTTTGAACAAAACGAGTTTTGATGCAAAAAATGAGTTAATTGATTTCGTTAGTTTAGTCATACTAATTTGCTGATTAATATTAAACAACCTCCATATACGTGCCGATGTTGCAGATGGCTTGTAACTACTTGTTTTACATCAAGGAAATTTTATGGTTTTGAATGCGTTTTGTTAAAGTCCCGTCGGTATTTACGGTATCGAAATGTCCACTATGGTTTTGCTTCCACTGATAAAAGTATTTGGTTTTCTTTTTTCAGCGAGTAAAAGTTGTGTCGTAAAATATTTTCTTAGTAACCTTAATAAGACGTCAATGATTCAGTCGAATGCCATCCAACAATCAACCTAGTACTAATGGCTCAACATGGCACGGTTAAACATCATCTTTTCCTTCTTTTCTAAGTAGGTAGGTAATACCCCTGCCAGTCTTTTTTCTCATATAAAAATTTACTGTAGTGAATGTCCTAACTTACCAAGTTACAAAAAAGATCTATTTTTTTACAATCTGTTTAATACATAAAGATTACATAGGTAATTGTATTATTTGGAAGCCTTGTATGGACAAAATGTCAAATGTGTTCGATCTATCTATGGACAAAATGACACAAAGCCGCCTACCAAATAATAAGCTTGTAAAAAAACTATTCAGTTGTACACTTTGCGTCGACATAAAACTTGCATAACTACTTCCTGTGTCATTTTCTCCATACAACGTGGACAAAAAAAAATACCGACTTTCCAAAAACATCACTACATATTCCAATGCAACTTAAGTTTCGGAAGTCGGCCGGCTTTGGTTGATTGGTTTGATTAAGTTTTTGCTACAGACTGTTTGATCTCGGTTTAAGATTTAATAATTAACTAGGTAGGAGTCAAGACGTCCCGAAACTGTAACCCGATTCATTGTGCCTAGTGTTATTATGTTATATTGTAATTTCAAGTAATTTGTTAGTTGGATAAAAACAGTGTACCGTGTGTAGTGTGTGTTTTCATTGCACGAAACCCAGGTTTTGCCCACATGATCTAACGGAATAAAATCATCAAACTGCGACACATATTTTATTATTATTTTAGATATATTTGTAGTTAGTAAATAATGTACATACTGAATTGAAATAAACTTAGGTTAGTCGGTAGAGATATTAAAACAGTCAACCCTCACTCACTTCCTTTACGAACCCAGGTTTAGTGATTTATAGGTAAAAGTAAAACGTTGGTGTTGGCTGAAAATTATGACCACAAACCAAAACAGTGTCATTTTGTACCAACGTAGCTTACTGTCCCCTCCCCTGCATGCATATTATGTATTACTTTGTCATTTTATTTGGGTTGTATTTAATTGATTAGGTTTCTACCATTTTTAGGGTTCCGTACTTCGAAAGGAAAAAGCGGAACCCTTATAGGATCACTTTGTTGTCCGTCCGTCCGTCTGTCCGTGTGAAAGTCTGTCCGTCTGTCTGTCTGTCAAGACCCTTTTTCTCAGGAACGCGTGGAGGTATCAAGCTGGAATTTATATCAATACTCAGGTCTACTGTCCCTTGGAGCTGTGAAAAAATCAAACTTCTAAGCCAACGCAATCAAAAGATACAGCTTATGCCGCAAATTTTCGACACTCGCAAGGGAATCAAAACCTACAGGGTAGGTACTTCCCGTGAACTCAGAATTTTGAAATTTGGTACGAAGCAACGGCTTATAGCACGTATAAAGGAAAAATTGCGAAAACCGTAAATTTTTAGTTACATCATATAAATACCTACAGGTTTGTGCGGAACCGTCGGTGCGCGAGTCCGACTCGCACTTGGCCGGTTTTTTTTTACTTACCACGGTATTGTGTAACTTGAAAGCTTATTTTGGTATGTGAACCTATGATAAATACTTATTTATCTAATATTTTGAGGGATTTATTCGTCCTGCCAGGGCTGCGGGTTGTTCGAAAGAGATACCGTGGCCCTGGAACACAAAGGGCTAAGAAGGAACATGGATGGGTTTTAGTCAGTCAAGTCTGACACTCCCTTCCGCCCCGCCCAGAGCGGGAGCAGTCATTTGATGATTTCCCATCCTAAAAAAAAAACGTAAAGTTAAGTTATGATGGACCTCTTGTTGAGCAGTATTTATAACAACTTCTGATTGTGACAGTCTACTGAATAGGGTAGAATACTAGCTATCAACTAAGCCGTTTTTACCAACAGTCGTTAGAGGTAGTCAGAACCACGAAAATCTGACAACTTGTCTTACTCGGCAAGGAATACGTATAAACGTCATACCCAATAAATGGGTTGTGGAGAGAGAATCAGATAGAAAGGCGCTCCATGTTAAATACTGTTATTAAGCTACGGTTCGACGGTAGCCGAACGATTTTAGGAAAAGGCTAGACAGATGAAGATAACTACCAACTTCCACCATATACAGTACATTGAACATGATTGATGCACTTGCCTTTTACCACTCACGATAAGGTATCGACCATTCAACTTTTTCTTGCAAAATTCCCTTCTTTGTTTTAGCGTAGTTAAATGAGTCTCAAATTAGAAAATAACGGATTCTACTACTACTACTTAAAAGCAGATATAAAATATTGTGAGAATCGCAATAAGTAAAAGAAGCCGGTATTTAAGACTCCTACGCGGTACAGTTTTTACAAGGGATTTTAATATTTAATTCAACTACAAAGTCGATTTATGATCGTGGTGGGAATATCTATAAAGTATGTACAACTGTAATTTAATAAACAAGAAAAGCCAGTGGAGAATTGTTAGTTTTTACTAAAGTGGAGATCGGCGTGCGCAAGCGCAGGCGCAGGCGAGCCCCGCGGGTGGCGCAAAGCGCAGGCGCGGCCATGTTTCATAATTAGCTCTGTTATGAATTTTATAAATGTTTCATGCGCTACATGGGTAGCCGACAATTAATTAACTCCTGCGCAGTGCTTACATTAATTAGCAAGAGACATGTCATGTTCGTTCGTCATACATTATACATACAAGCCGCGTTCTCGAGGAAAATTTATTAATATTACGTTACCTTTCAATAATTCAAACTGAATTGTACTCGAATACTACATTTTATTCCTTAATAATTGCTAATTGGACCACCCCTGCTGAAGTTCGACGGTATGTAATCAATTTCCTACCTAATTAATGTGTATGATTATTTTATTATGGTGTTTTTGTGTGTGTTTAAATTGGACTGTCTACGAAATTCATTAATACGTCCTCTATTATTTGTTTATGATACTTAATTTGAGATTCGAGTCTAAGTCACAGGTAGTAGAAACGTGCCATAAACATACATATTTATAAAATCATAAAAAAATAAACCTGTTATTAATAAACACCACAACTGGGAGCTCAAGAATATAGACATGAATCTTCTGTTGATTACTTCCTTTCAGTTCACCCGGTAATGAACAATAAATATCTAATCCTAATTTAGAGTGCAGTTGCCATTTCACCCTCTCCCCTTCGGATAGAGTAAATGAGTTTCCTTATAACAATGATATCATTCCTATATCTAAGTATTTAAGCCATACAGCCAGTGCCTCTCATTTAGCTTTAAAAAGGGTCTGCTTTTCATTCGCTTTTATTTCCACATCGATATTAATTACCTATAGCAGGAATTTGATATTGTTCAAAATTAAACAACAAAAAAAATATGCCTTAGCATAATATTTATTCATCCGATTTATATTGCAGTCCAATAAATGGCCGACATTAATAATCAAAGTGGAATATTTCATTAAGACAGTAGAGACCACTAAGTTTTACAACTTAATTGCTTTCGCAAACTATAACAGGATCAGTTTTTATGATACACCCACAAAGGCGTCCCGAGAATCTCGGTCGTAATCATTCATATTATTTATTTTTTGTGTCATAATTCCTCGCGATGAGGAATGGGCGCCGATCATCTCGATACTTTTATTCATTTTATAACGACAAAGTTATGAGTCGCCAATATAGCTGAACTTTCTACGAAATGATCTCTGTATAAATCAGGGAACAGCGTCGCCACGGGACGAATGAATATTGTCGGTAGTACTAAACATTCTAATCATCCTACTGTAATCTAGAGAGTATTTGTCGAACCGCATGGAATATTGCGAATGTCAGGAATAAGCCGCAGCGCACAATGGGCCGCGGAGTGATAAGGCGAGCGCTGAGCCTGCCCGCGGTGCGACCGCCTGATTGTGCGGCCATCGGTAATGTTCCCATGATCGGGAATGTAGCAAAACGATACCCCAACATTGTCTACGCACGAAAAGCTATCGTTCAATGTATCATTTTCAACGTCAAAATACTTCAGCAATTATTATAATGCGCGTCGATTCCGCATTCATCACCCCTTGTATTGTGAGTTACGTAATTAAAGAGGCATTGTATAAAGGATAAAAGCTTTTCAAATACAGTCTAGATGAATTAGGGATACGAATTCCTAAAAACAATTGAAGCAGTCGATAAAGTTAGCCGTCTACTTAGCAATTAAAAAGTAAAAGAAGAATGTTTTGTTTCTAGATAATAAAGCTTCAGACAAAGAGTATAAAGTTCAAAATGGTATTACGATTTACATCCGTCGAGAAAAATAACTTTACTGGAAGTGAGAAAGCTTTCCACCTATTCACTGAAAATAAAAAGTAAAAAAGTGGATGTTTTAAAGAAAATTAAAAACAAGGAAGTTTTGCCGATTGCGCCTGGTACCTAATCTACTCCGTGTAAAGAAGAAATTAACACAACTTTCTTGGATATTTATTACGCTACTTTTATTACCTACCTTACTTTTATTTTCACAGGGTTGAAATTTAAAACAGTAAAACACCCATGTTCGTTACTAATGTTTCAAAATCCATGATAACGAATTTAATAGGTTATTTCTTGTCTTTCGATTTTCCCTGTTTTAATGTGCTATATGTTATTGGAATTTATGAGGCACAGAGAAAATTGAACGATTTGTGACGAAAATTCCGATGTACAATTGCGCTGGTATTATGTAGGTAGACGATATCATTAGGTACACACTAATTACCACGTTGCTTAACAACATTGAAAAGATTTTCATATCAGTAGGTAAGTTTCACCAGTATAATTATAATATGGTACCTAACAACAATTACAGCCCTAACCGCCGAGAAGCTTGGACCCTGTTCCCGATACTGGTGGGCTTTTTTAATAAAAAGAATATTTAAAAACGTAGCTTTGTAACCCTATATACCTATATGAATAAAGGACGATTAAAATAAAAGTAAGCAACTTAAATTCTTTATAATTATTATCATGCCTCTTTATGTACTTGACTGAATTGCTAGTTTTTTTTTTCGGACTGGAAATCATCAAATAAATTAATCGCTCTGGGCGAAGGAAAGGGAGTGTCAGACTTGTACTGACTAAAACCCATCCATGTTCCTTCTTAGCCCTTTGTGTTCCAGGGCCACGGTATCTCTTTCGAACAGTCCCGCAGCTGAATTGCTAGTTAAGCTATACAAAATAAGTGCAGAAATGATGTACTCGTAATATTTTGTGGCTGCTAGCTATGTTATGGGATTTAACAGCCACACCGGTAGGTAGCAATGCTTCCCGCATCGTTCCCTGTTCACTATTAATTAATTAAATTCTATACAGATAACAGCCCGACGCAAACAGGTTGGTCCGGTAGTAAAGTTTAATACTTTTAATCAATCTAAATCAGGTGTCAAGCTATGCGGCGCATTTCCCGAACTCGTGAACACTTTCATAACCACACAACTTATGATAACGATGTTAATAAATTAAGGTTGTATTAAATCAATACGACTGTGGCTGGTTCGTAAAATAGAGACCTGAGGACCCCCCACGAAGATATCGGTTAGCAAGAACGAAGACGTTATGGAGCTCGCGAAACCAAGCCGGTGCCCGACAATGTCAATGAGAACTGTGCCTATTGTCCATAATGACTTATTTACATTTTTATAACGTCGATATCAAGTCATAAACGGGTGTTAAGCGTCCCCGGCTTATTGCCAACTTCCGTTACCTATAAGTTCGCGCCGCGTCGCCGCTCGGCTATCCTACAGTCACGAATGCTCCGCCACGGAAACTTGATTTGTGTTACAACTTCAAAACTTATTCAACACTTCAGCCGTGATAATAAACAGATCTAAATTGCTCTGCTAAGTTTAGAACAGTCCAACATAAACATCTGCTCGTGATTGTATTGTGTCGAATCTACGACCTTTTTACTTTTCAGATATAAAGTATAGATGCTTATCGATAAAGTTATTTCAATATACTGCACATTTAAAAAGGATTTTCGTTATGGAACCGTGTCGACATTTCTGATTATTTATCAAGCTACGAGGGCCATAAAACTTAAAATGCCTTTAAACATCAGATTATAAAACAAGTTCTTTGTTTCTGTGTTAAAATTCGTGATGACGGTCCTTTGAAACGCTATAATGAGTATTGATTTAAATTACGTGGATTAAAAAATCTGGGAAAAATTATAACGAGAGGACGCCGCCATCTGTTTGCCTACGATGATAATAATGTGGACCTTATCTTGTAAACTAAAGTAAACGTTACACTATTCTTAATTCAGTTTGGGACAGTTCACCTATGGACATGTTGTCATTACGTTAATCTTATAGATAGGCAAGTTTAGCCCTTTCATGGATAATATGACATTTTGTATATAGTCTTTATTACCACAGTGCTATAAAATTATTCGTATGAATTTAGCTTTATGACCTTCATTTTATTCGTATATTTTGCCGTATGAAAAAAAATACTAACCACAATAACATGTCGATATATTTATGGCACAATTAAAATAAGTCCTTAATGTCCATTCCACATTAATCCTTGCGTTAATTTTTTTAAGAATAATGAAGCAGACATTTTTATAACAAAGGTCCTTGGCCGTGCATCTTGATCTTAATGTTATCTCTAATAGGTCAATAAATAAGAAGCAACGTGCGAGCTTCGGCGGAGGCGGGCGCGGACGCGGCGCAGACAGCGGCGACACAAACACGAAAACGGCTTATTAAAATAAAAAATAATCAATACGATCGCCGTTCACAATAATACCCTGTGCTTATTGCTATTCATATTTTAATTTCTGCCTGTTTAAAGACGAGAAAACTTCTTTAACTCTGTCATGCAAATGTGAAATACGTTTTATAATGTAACTTCAAGAAATATTCTGAGTTCTCTGTATAAACATAAACGCTTCTCTTATAGTAATTCAAACTTTTCTTTTTGCAAAGGAAGTCGAGATGAATGCAAACAAACCTTCAAAAGAATTATAATAAAACGCAATATAAAGTTAGGTTTTATGATAGGACAATCTGGCTTATGAATGAAATGTAAACAGCCGCAATGAAATGATATAAATGATGCGCGGTGGTACGGCGGGTACAATCAGTCGGCGGCATCTAGCACCGCGACCGGCCCGCAGCCGGCCCGGCCCGGCCCGGCCGCTTTATGATGTTACACTCTTTTATTTAGATATTTGTACGGATCCCCTCATTTTATTTACCCGAAAACATTATTATGCATAAATAAGTACTCTTTTATTTTATTCCCATCGTTATTTTAATACGTTGAGTTTCAAAGTTGACTTCGTCACCTCTTGTGCGTGCGCCCGCGCCGCCCGAGATGTGGCGACAATATTTAACAGATAACGAGATAAGCCTCTTTTTAAAGCGGTTTGATGTAACTTGATACTCAACTGTATCTATTAGGTATTTTATGCTTTATGGATAGGGTGCGTCTGTAAGAAAGGATATTTACGTTTATTTGTCTTTTTTTGTTTTGTTAAATTAATACAAAACTGTTTTTTTTTTATATTTTGCACTTATTCTGCAAATGAAGTATGAGATTAAAACGGAGCGGTTACTTATGGTTACATATAGAGTTCAGGTTTTTTTGTAGTAGGAAGTGACTGCGTGAGTTAGGAGGCATTAGCAAACATTTATCATAGTGTTGTAAGGTGTCAGGCAGTAGCGGGGGTCGAGCATAACAATTAGTTAGCGCCGACGCTCGACGCGGCTCGGGTAGCGGAGCGGCGAGCGGACGGTAGCGCACCCCGCTGCGCCTTGACCCCCTGCCGGGCCACGCCGCGCGCCGCCACGCGCCCGCCTGCCCCGACACGACAACACGTCTCATATTTAATATCTTAATAACCGATTAGGGTGTGTTTAATATGCACTTTGAATAATTATACACTTCACGTTAACAATCGATCTCTGATTATGTAATTTACAAACTAATTCAGACGCTATCCGCTTACAGTGGGACGCCACATTACGAGCTGCTACAAGTTGCACAACGTCACTTGCATTCATGTGAAGAGGTCATGCGCTGTACACTTCACGCTAAAATTATGAAGTACCTGTGATTGAACTTGATTGAGAGCGGAGGTGTTTGATTGTAAGATTTGGAATAATTCGGAGCGGTGTTTGCAAATTACCATTATCACATTTTTAATAAAAGTGGTTCAAGATTGAAGCACTGACGTGACCTCCGTCTAATGACAAATGTTGTTCGTAAGGGGTCGTTAATGGTTGGAAAGTTCAGCATTGACGGCGTCGGGGCCGCTCGAGGCGGCGCGAGGCGGCGCGGGCGGCGCATACATCGGTTATTGAGAGCGATTTGGGCAAGCAGTCTCAATACGAGTACATGCGACTGATTTACGAGACGAGCGTGTGCCCTTTGTGCTCCAGCTGACTAATGGACGGACGCTCACGGACATTTATGTAGATTGATTGTATGAATTTTATTCACAATGTTAATACAGTAACAGATTTAGATGTCATTTAGAAATGGCGCTCTAAAGTTGTGCAATTTAGGCCGTGAATAATGGATGACGAATGGTTAGTTTCTATACCGGGCTCGTGCCGCACGCGGCGAGGTGGGGCTCTTATTGTGAATGTTGCCCTAAACGCACAAACACGATATGTTGACCGCTCTTAATGCACCTACATACCTATTCATATTATGGCTACATCTCTCGGATTCCGCTGCAGCAATTTGGATACATTTTAACGCCTGATAAGAATCAACAAGACCGGCTAAGTTGACGAGAGCGAATGTTCATCCGGTTAAATACTATGAAGTTTAGTACCCATATTTAGTAGGAAATTATACAAAAATGAACGTTTAAAATTGTATGTTTACAGCCTGTACATTTCGTTGTGGTTTTAAAGTTTACGTAAATAAACGAATAACATCTAAGGAAAGCTGTAAACAAGCTCCTATTAAAATTAAGGTTGAGGAGGCGATCCTGGCTGCAGGATCAAGTCATGTTTGTCTGTCATAAAAATGTATGGTCACCAGAACCAAAGGTCTGTGGATAATTTCAGCTCAATCGGACACCAACAAGTGGTTAAAAAATGGGTTGCTAATTTTAAAGCGGACAACTTACATACTATACGAACAGTGCAAGGTAATAAAAGCTAGTAAAAAATAAATGAAAAGATTTAATATTACTTTTGTTTCCAAATATCGATACAAAAAATCCGCAGAGGAAAGACAAGGTAATAAATAATAAACTGTCAACGATCACGATGATATAAAACTCCAAAATTATTCATCAAGAATCATTCATTAATAATTATCCATTAAGAACCGAAAAGCTAATGTCGATTATGTTTAAAGCCACAAGACATACAAAATGCTTTGACAAATTCGATTTCCACTTCTCCAGGCCCTGTTGTTACTTTTTTATAGTAGATTCGTTAGTTGCACTTTCAATGATCCGGTCAGAAAACTTTGTGTGACTTGAGTATCTGTGAGTAAGCCGTCAAAACAGACCAGCATCAGGTTCATGCTGATCGCTATGGGCTATGCAGGTGAATAAAATTATTTTATTAGTGGACCTTGCAAATAGCGAGTTAACTAGCTAGAGATACAAACCGTCCATTGTGCGTAGTATGGACAAAATGTCACAGCAGTAGGTATGTCATTTTGGCCATAGATACTAAATGGACAAAATGATTTTGATTGATCTCTGAAAAAAAAAGATGTCAAGTTAGGTTTTTTTTCTTAATGAAAGTTATTTGTTTGCTGGTTTTATAGACAAAATGCTTAAGTAAATTGGTGATGAATTCTCCTCTTGTGGAGCATTCCAAGATATGGCACCAAACAAAAACAGGAAATACTCAGATAATTTTATCCGTATGATGTACTTACCAACCTTTATTCATCATATTCCCTAATCGGTTACATCCACCTTCATATCTTGCACCTGCATCATAAAAAATAACTTTTCCAAAAATTCGTCCACCACATAAAAAGTAGTATAATTTAAAAAGTTATTAAAGTGAGTGAAATAAAAGAAGTGTCGATGCATTCCTGATATTTAGGGGCATAATATTTTAATATCTTCCTATACGGCATAAAAAATGTATAAACATTTAGTTACGGCTCGAAGAAAAAGGACAATATAAGAAGGACTTGCTGCGTCATCTTATCGACACGGATCAAACGTTGTTAATCAGAAATTTTAATGACCATAGTTCGGAAAATAATAACTTTTCTTTAGCTACCTATATACAAACTGTGATCTAGTGGAATTGATACTTGCCTAATTTTAAAATGGAATTATTGATAGTTTGATTCACTGATAATTATGGGTGAACTTAATCACTAGTACCTTATGATATTAGATAAATAAACACGCTACAATCTTGACAGATCTCATCCACATTGTTGGTGGTAATCCGCGTGCAGTCTGTCTGCACGCCGATTACCTAACCCACTTACAATCACAACCCAAAGGATTTTGAAGAAAATTCATAATGAGTGTCACAGCATGTTCATGAAAAAGTCATCTGCTGCTGCTTAATTTTAAATTTTACCCCGATTAAAATTGATTTTCTTTGAAACTAATTAACGTTGCTACTGATTATCCTTATACAAACTACAAGACATATTGTGCACAAAGTGCAAAACAGAAAACAAAAAGCATCACCGTCGCAAAGCCTTAATTTAAAGCAAATCCGCCTATTCGAATGCTGCAAGCATCAAGATTGTTCTGGAGGAGCACTAATGGTCACGCGTAGTGTTGAAGCGAGACAGTTCGGCATTTAGGCTCATTGTGCTCAACTTATTGACTGGATTCGATCCGTCCGTCAAATTGTCGCCCATCGAGATACGTGCTACTGTACCGCGGCTCCCGCGTCTCCTCTCCAACGTTTGCTCTTCTCGGAAAACACAATTCAGCTCTCATACCCTCAGTAAAGGAAAAATCTGGTATGATTCATATTGGAAACGAAACCAACTGTGATACACAAAAACAAAGCATCCTCTTTATTGCTGTGAAGTATGGCATGTAGAATTAAACATCTGATAAAAAAATTGTAATGAACGACTAGGCTTATTCATTTACAGTTACCATAAACGATGCACTATGCTATGCGAAAATTTTAAATGCTTACTGGATATAAAAGATTAACTTAATAATGATAATTTTTCGATTTACACTCATCTGGCGTCATAACAACATAAAACGATTTGTTCAACACGATTTATATCCTACTCTTAATTGTAAATTATCAGGTATCGATATGTAGCTTAAGAGCAAAATTATAATTGCTTGTTCACTATGGATAATATAATTCAGAAAGTTGATAGGTAAAAGAGGTTCTTATTGTGTCAAGTTAAAGTAAGTTATTGTTTGTGAAGGGTTTTAAGAATGGTTTATGAGTGAAGCGCGGGCTGCCCAGTAGCGCGGTGTAATCCATTAGTCACGGATGACTATCGCCTGCGGTTCGATTATATGTCGACGGTTAAATTAAAGATTAAACTTGTCTGAGACAATAATACCAACATCTCTTTTATTACGTTTTTATTTGTGCAATTAACTATTTTGTACACTTTTTGAAAATCAATTCTAATGTACCTAATAAGTAGGTAGATATGTAACCATGACATCAGTGTGGTAGACGGCATTATATGAGGTGTCCACTAACTACCATTAAGTACGTGACGATGATGACCAAAATCGATCTCAAATAGTGAACCTGTTTGAATGGAATATCATCACGCAGCGGGATCGTTGCGCTATCGCACTATCAATACAATAAAAAAAAATGATGGTCACGTACCCCACGAATTATATGGACGAAACCAATCGACCACTTCAAAAATTATAAAAACTTACCCATCTAAGCTAAAACGAAAATCTAAATTGATGCGATGGTGAGATGCTTTTTTTTGTTTTTGAAACTTATCTGCTTATTATCCAATCACTGAGTGTTCAAATTAAGCACGCTTTACGCAGTTAGTGAAGTTTGGATGGCATGACGGAGCAATCACTAATAGAAGTGAAGAAGACATAATGTTTTGTGAAGTGGCTCTGTGGCTAGTCCGCGGCAGTACGGCGGTGTTCCCTGGATGTGGCCACGCGAGCCGATTTTGATGTAGTTATCGGCAAATAATGGTAGGTGCGGCAGCGGGCGGCGCGCTTCACTGCCGCTCGCATTGTGCTCTCTATAATAAATGGCAACAACAGGTGAATAACTAATTTCACTCATAAAATTAGATCTTCATGGGTGGAGTGCAATATTTAACTGTCGACAGCATCCGCTTGTTTATACATATAGGATTGCCGTGACACAACACAAACATTCGCATTCAAATGGGAAAACGTGGAAACACAAGCCATGCTTTCTTTCTACCTTTTACCGCAACACAGTAAAACAAATAGACAGTACTGTAACGATTGACTTAAAAGCTTTCCGATTAAAATAATTGATTTATTATGGAAAACAAATGACATTTGCAAAGGAAACGAGCGGTTCGTATATCCTGTAAAATATCCCCGGACATTGTTTTTGTCACTATTAAATATGCAAAACTCAGAATGAAATATTTGATGCGGTCGATGCCATTATATAAATGGAATTATTCATGGAGCCAGACGCCGGAAAAAGCCAGTGAAAATCGACAATTCATTTGTTTGTGCGAGTGTTGCGGCTTCATTGCCGTTTGATGCAACGCCCGCGCCTATTAATTATTCCCAATTATTTTCACCTTCGATAATTGAGTTAACGATATCTCGTGACATTTGAATGTGTTCATAATTCAACGGTAATTAAAGAATTAATCAAGCGACTGAAATCGTTTTATTAACGTTAAACTGTTAAATTGATATCAGTAGTAGGTAGTTACTTCAGAACGACACTTCCTCGTATGTAAAATAGGTAGGTAGGCTCGCAACCCCGCGCGGCTTTCCCCACAAGTGTTCAAAGCGGGTGAAACGACTAGTCAACCCTTTGCCGCTCACTCGCACGTGAAATCACTCAAATACTGAATATTTTAATCTGAGCAGATAACGAGCTCGCAATTCTATTAGATGAAACATAGCTATGTGAGGTTAAACACTGGCGGCTCAGCCCCTGCACCGGTGGCGCGCGGCGGCTCGCGGTGCACACACACACATACATCTACATTATGTTATACTGATGCAATCAAACGGCCATCTATTAATCCTATAATGATCAACCAGGCGAATAATTTGATCCAATAGACGAATGACTATAAACTGATCTTATATTGAATTCCCACGTAAGTAATAGTGTTTTGTGAAAAGATCATACATGGAATCTTATTTAAATTCAATTAAAAATAAGTATATAAACTAACAAAATTACAATTAGTGCTAATAAACAAACAGAAGTCTGAAAGAATCCATCACTGAAAATTCTCCCTTGCTTAAAACGATAAATTCCTGGCTTACAGATAAACAGTTCTAAGCCAACTTTATTTTAAAAGCATGTATAAATATATCAGGTCGAGCAATAAAGCTATCAAATATTTACTAATCTGAAACGGTGAGAGCGTCGCGCGAACCCCTTCTGGGTTCGGGACTCATAAAATAAATTGAAATAGTCGCGCCGCCCCCCAAATTAAAATATTCAAATGGGACGCACGCGCAAGAAAATTGAAAATTGTCGTCTATCGCCCACAAATGAAACCTATAACTCCTCACATACACTTGGAGCCAAAAAGGTGGGTAAACATTTCGATAGGATATTGCATTGCGAATTTGCGATTTGGAGCGCAAAAATGTTACGTCGCCTAATGGATATGATGAACGTTCAGGTTTTTTTACAAAAGTTTTGGAGGGATTTCTTTTTCGAATAACGGAACCAAATTGCGTGGATTTTTCAAGAAATTAAAAAGTGTTGTAGATATTTTTTACAAGTTACTTAAAACGTTCTCTAATAAACTTGCAATATTGTTAGTTCTATACAAACAATATTGCAAGTTGCTAATACCGATTGGTTTCGTACTAATATATTGCACCCCTCTCGTGTGTCAATTCCACTGCACTGTAGTGTAATTCGGTATAGAAAGCACAGTTTCGATATGCCTTCGAATAATGCTATAAATGGTCTTCACTTTTATGACTGCAATTTGGCTCAGATACTGAATTAGTGTTTGTTTTATGCAAGAATGGATTTTAATTTATAAACTGCAATAAAATAAAAATATCTGTATGTACGAGTAGGTTTGACAGGAGGGTGAATAATGGATGTTTTATAAGTATTTGTAATAGAAACTTGAATAGTTTATGGGCTGTCAGATGGTAGACGTAGTGATTTCTGAGTGTATGTTAATATGTCACAGGTACGTGAGAGAGTAGGGCTCGTCGGCCCCTTGGCGGTGGCTTCCGTTGTTCTGCGGCCGCCGCTGATTTTGTGGTTACATTTCGCGTAACTTGATAGAGACGTATACTTCACTTGCACATCCTTATAGTTCACCGCGATGAGCCAGTGAAGGGCTGTCTCGATATTCTGTAATCGAATGGATTTCGATAACAAAATATCGATAGGCATCGCCTTTTTAGTTTTCAGTAACAATTAATTCGAGCAGGTAAATGGGGCTACTGAAAATGTATTTAAGGAATTTGACCTCTCTGTACCTACGAAGTATAAACTTATTTTGTTTCTCGTATATAATTGTTTTAAATACATGTATTAGAACGGACCAGTATGTAGGTATGCAGGTCATTCATCGATATTTTTTTATTCAGGATTTTTTTTTGTGCAAGAATCGATAAGTAAGATTTGTATCGAATAAACTGTGCAGAGGTACGTCCTAGTGAGCGGGCAGCGTCCGGTGTTCGTGCAAGTGATACCCTGGGAACCGACCGCCTTCCGTCGCCGCGGCCCGCGCCTCCTACGTCACCCCTTTACATCACCCCCGAGGCCCCGACACCATAACCTCTCTCTATAACAACGCGGTAGGAATATACCCAACACCTTACTACTTTTTAACACCTTTAATTTACAAGGAGACGACCTCCATCGCCTCGTCGGAAACGCTTTTTATTCATTTCATCGCATTTAAAGATTTAAACCGTTTGCTTCCATTCATAAAATTATTAATGTGATCGTAAAATTGGGCAAATTTTATTGTCTCGAAGGCATAATGGGAAACTAATGTAGCGTGTTATTATTCAGTTCGGTTGTAGCCGTAAAATACGAGTATTTGTGAGAGTCCGCGGACGTCGCTGTGAGCGGCGAGCGACCCACGATGTTCCCAGCGGAAGCGCCCTCTGCTATTTGAATATCAAACATATTTCGGTCATATTTCATTGAAACAGTTATGATATTCTTCCTTTAAATTTCACGTACGTGCGTTTAATGCTCACAGTAATATGTAAATATGTATGGTCAAAGTTTTATTAAATTTCCATAATGTTTAACGCTCTATCATTGCCTTTCGAATGAATCAATGAATATTTCTTATTGTTTAATATGATTACATTATTTATTTGTAAATCGATAGACAATTAAATTCGTCTATTGCCCTTTAAAAGATATGAATAAATAAATTACGCACAAACTATGTATTGTATGTAAATATTGTAATACAATAAAAACTGATTACGTAATTCGACCCCTGTGGAGTCAATGTTTCAATGTAGTAATATGGAATTATTTAGTGTGTTATGAGTAAATAAGGTCTGTTGGTAGTGGTCGGCGCGGCACAAATGGAAAGGTTCACAGAAGTGCACAGAGGGCCATTTGTTCCGCGCATTACGGTCACTGAGCGCGCTCCCGCAACGATATGAAATTATTATTAGGAACATATGACTTCGCGGAATTACTGCCCTCTTTGCTCATAAACACTCATGAATATTTTTTAAATACACGTTCTGGTAGTAAGCAAACTTGGTAACTTAGCAAACTACTTGGTTAGGTATATGTTAAGTACTAAACACTATCTTTATGTAAAACTAGCTAACACTAGCACCCGCGACCTTCGTCAGCGTGAAATTACAAAAAAAAAAAAACCAAAAAAACCTAATCATTGTTAATGTTACTTACCTTATCAATCAAAAAACAACAGTTATCTGCCAGTAAAAGTCCCGTCAAATTGGTCCAGCCGTTACTGAGATTAATCGGAAAAGACAAACAAAAATTTACAAAAATATTTTTTTATGAGTACCATAAACTATTACTTTCATTTGCATTCAGTATAAAGCTTTTATTTTGAAAATGCAAACAGACACTTCAATTTTATTTATTTGTAGATATAATCACTGGTAGGTGCCTACTTCCTAAAGTTCAGGAGGAAAATAGACTTTCAGGTCGAATTAACAAAGTGAAACTTTACAAGATAAGTCAGGTATGTTCAGACTCCAGCGTATTGACAGAGTTTATCGCCACAGACACCATGAGCAGCCATGGAAATCCCGTTAATAAATTGGTACTAAATACTTGAGGTGGTATTCGAGTGGCTGAAGTATTTTGGACACGACGAATAAATATTAATAAAACAGCACCAATGTCATTCTTTTTCGAAAGAAAATATGCACGGGAAGAAGAGACAATATGCTTTTGTTTTTCTTTATTGTTATTGCCGTAAAACATTTAGCGAGCAGCGTTGGGCGATAAAACACGTTATTTTGTGTGACAAAACGTCGCGCTTCATGAGAAAATATTGACCCGCAGATAGTGGAATAAGCGAATTATTGGTGATACCCATCACGGAACGGAACCAGCCACTCCAACTCAGCCGCTGCCAACATTACGTATTATTTTATTATGACGATCAACACTGATAATAATTAGGTCGAGCACTCGATGCTTTTATTTTAGGTCACCACATTTAAATGAAAATTACAAGGTGCGGTTGGAAGGACGCAGGTACAGATATACTTTATCGTGTTCTGTTTATTTTAATATTCTATCAACATAAGTAATATAAAACTAAAAAAAATGTGGTCAAATACAGCTCTTTAAAGCAATTTATAAAACGATAATACTGAATATTTATTCAACTTCTATTATGTTAGAGTTGTATTGACGGGAAACGTTTTCTATTGTAAGCTGGTTCCCTCTAATATGTCCCATCCATATGTTAATGTGACGAACGATAAATTGGCCACTAATAAGATAATTGGCCGCGCTCTATACCCACGTAAATCAACATCTTAACAGCTGCGCCGGCGCAGGCAACTCCCGGACACAACAGAGTGTCCAAATACTCGAGTAATACAACAAATATTACAAGTTTACTTTATTCTGTGACCTTTGTCGTACCTTCGTGATATTTCACTTTTGTTGATGTGTTTACATAGTTCTAGTTGATCCAATAATGATTATTTGTGAATGATGAATTTAAAGGTGACACCCGTTATCGTGGTCGTCGTGGGACGTTCTGCTCTGTCACATTGTCGTCTGCGTGTTGGCAACATTACTGTCTACTAGAATATATTAAGCGTTAATGGTTTCAGTCATCGCCTCTGAAATCGGCCATATTGTGCATTGTGATATATTACAGAAAAAAAATTTGCACAACCACAGAGTGCTTAAACAAATCTATTGTGTTACTTCATAATATATGAGTCGTTTCTTCTTAATAATACATTAATTTCACGAGCGTTTTAATTCGTCGAACATTTCATAGGTTATTCTTTTCCTCAGTTTCTTCATTATAGAATACAACAGGCGTAAAATACATTTTTCAAGATTTATTTTACTCCTGAAAACTCGTGCTTAGAGCGCACCCTGTACATGGTATGATTCACTCATTGTTTTGGAGCTATTTGAAGTAAACAATCAATTAGATTCGAATTACAGTACGACCAATAATAGTGGATATTTATTGTCATTGGAACATTTTATAACCATTTTATTAATTTAATTGATATTGATGAGGTTCACTGGGCCTCGCGTGGGCAGATAAATTCAATGCTCCTTTTGTGGATAGCCTCATTGTTTAAAACAAGTTGGATATGACACAAACACTGGTGCGTGTGCTATTTTAGGTACTCTAATGTAAAATAGCCTAATTTTATAAAATTTAAAGTCATTGTTTACAATTTGCTCTTGCCTACTTATTTCAATGCATTTTAAAATATAATTAATAGGGCATTTGACGTTATAATGCGCATTGTATTCAATATAATCGACATAGATATTCGTCACCTATATTTTGGAATCCGCTCTTGTTTCTAACTTTGAAACCATTTTGGTAACAAAGTGTTAGTATAACGAATGTGCGTGCGCACGTCCTCTGTATGACAATTCGCAGCGCGGGCGCATCGATGCCGTCTACATAATTTGTCAACGCTTGACTGCGTTACACAAATGCTTTTTAGGTCAACAGTTGATTGGGAAACGATCTGTCCATGTAGTAAAATATAAATAATTTGTTTGAAACGAAATGAGGGCCATTTAGAAACATGAGGGTAATAAAACTAGTGCGTGTCATGTAAACTCGGTCGCAGGCCTACGTACAGAGCATCCATATTGTGATGAGCCGTAGACGTTCCCTGATCGTATGCTGTGGTTGGGCTGGTGGTGTGTGTGCGAGGGGGGGGAGGGAGCTCTCGTTACATTGTCACGGAGTCAATTTGATCGTGGATGTGTTCGGACGAATGGTAACGTGATTAGCATTCTAGACGTAGTTGAAGGTACGTGCGCTGCGGGCAGCGGGCACTGCTCCATCTACAACAATATCCTTGTTTGCGTCACAACGTATTGATATTGCACATAATTTGTCTACATCGACGCTATGGGAACATTTATTCATGTCGAACATATGCGTGTGAATACTTTGTCTACAACTGTTATCGAGGGCCTGTACCAGGAATTTCAGGTACAGGGCATTTTTCATGGAAAAGTTATGTCAATTTTAAATGGTCATGCATATAGTAGTGTGCGACCGCGTGTTTCTGTTATAACTTTTTTCTCGACATTTTTCTACTGATATCTGTCTATATTCATATCTGTGTGTTAGTTCATTTCGAAGCTTGATGTGTCATATTGCTGCTGCTGTTAGAGTGTAAATTCTTATGATGAAATTAAAACAGTTATTGTTGGTAGCAAAAATCTGTGTGTTTAGATAATACTTAGGAGAAACTTGGGTCAAGCCCTTACTTTCAGTAAAACACAAACACAAGCATGTGTTTTATTATTCTGAACTGAATTCTGACTTAATGTAAGTAGTTCTGAAAACTTGTCATACAATGATTTGTTATATTAACCTAAATCAATACAATAATGTTTGTATTAAATGCCAAGACATACAAAGGTGTAAATAACCCTTTATGAAGCGGCAACCAATCATTATGTACATCAAACTATCATCATTCATCATTTCAGCCCAAAAGACGTCCACTGCTGGACATAGGCCTCCCCCAAGTGTCACATTGACATTTTGGGGGGTTTTGCCATAATCGCCACTCTTGGCAGGCGGGTTGGCGATCGCAGTACGGTTGTTACAAATGCACAGAGAACGCTGCTGCCCATTCTCTGGCAAGTCCCTTAGTCGCCTCTTACGACACCCACGGGGTGATATGGGATGGTGCTATTCTTTACGTCCGACACCATTCAGAGGCATCAAACTATACATAGTTTAAAAAATAAAACCGTTTAAAAAAGTCGTTTCTTAGCAATAATTTTTGCGTAGGGATACAACCCTAAGCAAAAATTTTAAGGGAAAACGACTTTTTATTTGGGGTGAAAAATCTCGTCTTACTTTTTTTTGGGGTGTAAAACCTCGTTTTACTGTAAAAGTCAATGTAACGCACTCAAAACATTGTGCTGATTGATGCAACGAATTATACTAAACAGATCATGGAGGTATTTAAATTAAAGTTATAACCTTAAATGTTGGAACTTTGACCTCCAATATCTCCGTAACTAGACCGTTCCCAACAAAGAAGAAGAGTTTTGTTCGGTCCAGAACAAAAAATTGATCACAATGGCGAGAATAAGGACTTTTCGGCTTCGTTAAGGATATATTTACACCCTTTATACACCGTGTACCTACCAGTAAAGTGTGGTCATATTTCAGGGTTTTACTCAGATCATCAAACTGAGCAAATTTCTCCAAGGGACAAAGATAGAAATCGCGACAAAAAAAAAACAGCTATCCGTACAAAAGTTCAAAACCTACTCGACCAAATGTACGGGACAGCTGATTTTTTAAGTAAAATCTTCTTTAGCGGCGTTGTGCACTTTGTGATGGGTAATAAATGTTAAACTCGACCTGACGGTCACGTGTCCTGATCGAAAATTCGTAAGACGGATTGACATTAGGTTACAGAGGAATTTGAACTTTATGACATCTGCACAAAGAAAACCTTCTGTTTCTCCCAAGAGGTAAAACTCGTAAGACGGATTGTAATAGTTCTGAAGTGTTAAATTTTTAATGTAATATAAATTGTCATGTTTGTGTACGATAGCGCAATAAATGAATATTGTATTTTACCACATAAATGATAGTACTTTTATACTGATAATTAAAGCAATTCGTGCAAAATGATTCACTAACCATTCCAAAATATCAAAAATACTCAACGTTAATATTCACGTTTTCACTTCTGCCGGCACTTCCGGAGTGCAACCATTTTTTTACTTTAAATTTTACCGTAGAGCAAGTACATTACGGTATATTTTATGATGACGACTCCACTTGTAACCCGTTGGCTCGTTATAGGAATTCATCTAGAATCTCCAGCCGTGCATATTTGAATAACTAAGATTTTAAGTAATTTTTTACGTAAAAATCGCCTTCATGTGTCGTTTTGTATTCAGTACAAGTATTGTAATTCGAATAACAATCGTTTGGTGATGGGTTTGCTCCCAAAAAAAGACTGGTAACTGTATTTCCCCACACTGTTCAGCGAATCAGAATCCACTGCACGGCAGACAACTTACCTTTGGTCTTGAAATTTATTTGTGATAAAGAATGTTAGTGCAAATAATTGCTTAATCAGTAATCATCATCTTCCTGCAGTTGTCCCATGTTGCTTGGGGTCGGCACAACACGTTTTTAGGGTTCCGTACCCAAAGGGTCAAACGGGATCCTATTACTGTGACTTCGCTGTCCGTCCGTCTGTCTGTCACCACGCTGTATCTCATGAACCGTGATAGTTAGCCAGTTGAAATTTCTACAGATTATGTACTTCTGTTGCCGCTATTACAACAAATACTAAAAACAGAATAAAATTAATATTTAAGGGGGGCTCCCATACAAAAAACTGATGTTTTTGCTCGCTTCGTGCGCGAGTCCAACTCGCACTTGGCCGGTCTTTTTTTCTTCCATTCTCCTCTGTCAACACGCTATCAATTACTTACTCTTTTTTCTTTCATGTCATTTCTCAACCAATTCATCCATTGTTTCCTTGATCAATAAATAATTAGGAAGATCTCAATGCAAGATAAAATTGTCGATTAAACCTTTACAAATTAGAGGTTAATGACAATAGGTGCGCCGGTTAGAACATGGGTCTTACGACATGAGGATGTTCTATAGACCACCTCTGGCTAAACCTTCAAAAGGAACAGGCAGGTGTTATGACATTTTCTCAACTTAAATGCCGAATTCCGATTTAGGTCGGACATCAAGAATAGCAACATCCCATATCTTCCCGTGGTTGTCGTAAGAGGCGACTAAGGGACTTGCCAGAGAATGGGCAGCAGCGTTCTCTGTGCTTTTGTGACAACCGTACTGCGATCGCCAACCCGCCTGCCAAGCGTGGCGATTATGGAAAAACCCCCCATGTTATGTCAATGTGATGAAACTTGGGGGAGGCCTATGACCACCAGTGCTGATGATGACATGCCGATTTCACTCTACCGACCGCAAACTATTGGCTACTTGGATTAACAATACACTCGTACATCGTTACAACTTTCCCTAACCTACTCAGTTTCTATGAATTGCGTGAGCACTTACAAGTGACATAATATTCTGATCATCCAACAATACCGAATCAGCTTAGAAACAACTGCTTTGTATGTAATATGCATGTGCCCTACCAAAATCAGTAGATCAGATACAGCACAGAATATCTGTTGCAAATGCATAATTAAAAGCCTCACAGTTTGTTAACCGAGTTTAATATTTAACTGCTCTGGAAATATACGAGTAAATTGAAATAACCAATATGTGACTTTAAAATGAAATTTTGATTAAAGCTCACATGTAGCTCTGTGAGTGAGTTTAATCAATTCTGCTAGTAGATGTACTAGAATAGAACTGTGTCGACTTTTTACACAACCAATTTGTAAAAAATTATAGGTCATCGAAAATGTTATTTGCAGAACACAGAACTGTCCCCGTATTCACAAACGCTCGGATTCGATTTCGATTCGGAAAGTCGTATGTCTTTCTCGCCGTCTTAAAACATTATTGTTTTATTCATTTCCCAGTGTGGGAGAGAGATGGCGCTAGACATCCTGTATAGCTCCGTCTCGTTCCCACACTGAAATAAGGGTAAAACAATACTGCTTTAAGACATCGTGGTAGGCCAGCAGGTCTGTTTAAACATGTATAACTTATTTACGGAAAAAAGTAAAATATTTTTAATAAATTTTATCACATTTTGCAACCAAAAGGTTGTAAATTTGGCTGAGGACGATCGAATGATAATATTTTTACAAGCATAACGAGGTCGGTTAATGTTTCTTTTTTTTTTTTAATATATTTTGTAACGTGTTTCACTAAAAGCTCTTACCTTAAATCACGTTCGGAATAAATATTCGAGGGCTAGGTTCTGAAAGGTAGGTACAAATAACATCAGGCTTGGTTCCCCAAAGGCTTAGGCAGAAGTGTACTACTTTCTATAGTACACCCACACTACGCTTCAATAAATGCAGACGCTTAGCTGTCACTGTCAATGTGGAAAACATCAACAATCTTCCTGACCTTCGAATATGGGATAAACAAATAAACATTTGCAGAAAATATACACATTTATTGGCTAGTGACATGGTGAATAATGAAATTGTAATAAGTTTAATATTTAATATCTGACGGCTTGCCTCCTCGTTGTCAGCCACGTGATATTTTGAAAATCATGTTACGACATTCTTTTACAAATGCATGAACATCATTTTATTATGAATCTGAACCGAATTCAGATAAGAGAGATTACCATAAAGATTTTTATTTTACTCGCACGGCAAGGTCTCTTTCTGGTCTAAATTCAAAAATGAATGTATTTCAAAATAATTGAATTTGAATTCAGTTTTCAGCTGGACACTGGTAGCTATTTTATTGTTTGTTTTTTGTTTCTATTTGGGACAATGCATCAGGGATCATCTCAGCTACAGCTCTGTATGGTGTCAGACGGCTCTGTATGGTGTCGGACGTAAAGAATAGCACCATCCCATATCTTCCCGTGGGTGTCGTTAGAGGCGACTAAGGGAGCTGCCAGAGAATGGGCAGCAGCATTCTCTGTGCTTTTGTTACAAAACCCCCCACAATGTCAATGTGGCGACAGTTGGGGGAGGCCTATGTCCAGCAGTGGATGTCTTTTGGGCTGAAATGATGATGATGATGATCAGGGATCACAAAGGATTTATTATTTTTATGAACCCATCGATATTATTTTATAGTCCACAAACATTTTTATTTGTAACTACATATAAATGTTATGTAAAAATGGATCCATGCATCCGGCTCAATTCGTTTCACAGACAAGACAGGTTGATAAAACTACAATTTATTTCTCTTTCATATTTCCATATGTCCCTTATATTTATTTACTAGATATGAGAACGTTAGCGTGCCTACAACATAACACACGAAACACGAATACAATAATAATTAATTACAAAAGCCATAGAGTCAGTGGTTCATATAAATCTTCCAGTGGTCGTAGATCATTGTGCAGGCATTTTGCCGCTAATTAATTTAACGCTTTCTTTTTCATAGCAAACGAGGGGGAGTGAATGAAATTCCAAAAAGCGTAAATGAACGTGTTTTGTATAAGTTAGTGCAGTGCTCATTAAACGCATTCCGTCGCGGCTTCATAACCGCTGTCATAGTAGTGCGCGGGCGCAACTCGGCCGCCCGCACGCGGTACAGGCTGATCTATCACGTATTGTATGCTAACTGAAACGATACTTATCATTCAAGCTTTTATCAGTAATAGTCGAGAACAGTACATTATGAAGCGTGAGGGAAAAAATAAAGATTGCATCGTTTAGTGATGGATTGTGATGCGTTTCGTTGGTAACGTTAAGTACCGTACTTTTAAATGTCTTGCTGGTGGAACTAACAATAGATACCAACCACCACGTAACTAGGTTTTTATAAGCTTCTTTAAAAGCTATTGCAGCAGTAGCAGCAGGTTCAAGGGACACCTCACCTGTATCAGTCAGTGGCCCATTATCATTTCAGCACCTTTTCAATATTATGACTAATACTGAAATATGCTAATGTTTGATGCATCAACAATTGTTGGCAGCATGAACCAAATAACATATTTCAGCCTCAGGAATCTTGTAGGTGGCTGAAGCAATTTTAAACGAATTCCTATGTTTGAAAATGGCGAAATGCGGAATACGGTTATAAATTTCAGCTGTTGTAATTACGAAGGCGCATTGTAGTAGCTGGAAATATTACAAGCGGTTTGGGAAATAACAAGGGTTGGTTTCTATAACCTGATTTTTATACTTTTCGTAGTTCGTAAAATTGTTTTTATTAAAGACCATACCCATCAGCACTTCAGCCAAAAGATAACCACTGGTGAGCTATCAATGAGTACGGTGAAATATAATAAATTATTAATATTGTTGCTCAAACACTTTAAACATTCATTATTCATTTGTGAAAGACACACAACTAATCATAGTTAAAAAAAAACAATAGAATTTTCTTTTTTTCTTCTACTTGCCTTGCTCATTTTTCACATCTGTATTAGATTGCACAAGTGTCTCATTGACAACTACTTTTTCAAATCTAGAAACATCCTGTGAACAGTAGAGCATACTTGTGTATGACGGATGGTTAGTTCCGAGCTCGCAGCATGCTCCTCGGACGTCATCTCATGATATACTCGACACATTGTGTGGTAATTCTGCTCGACAGTTTAATTGCCGTTTCAGTTTAGTGTGACAGAAGAAAGATTAATTTATTAGGACACCTTGAATTGCCCTGTTTTAAACTATAATTTATCATCATTAGAGACAAACCAGTCATGTAGGTATTTGATGCGCCCTTCGTTAATTCCGGTGACACTAAAACAGTTCTTTTGTAGCGGAATTAGGGGATGTTAATTATTGCGAATAGTTTGGTGTTGATGAGATGTGACGGTAAAAAATGTAATGACCAGAGGTCAAAATTAGGTTGAGTTATTTAAGTACTTGCATCGAAATGTTGATATTAATATGGATCTTCCCTTGCGTGTGGCCATTGGAATTTTGGAACTTCAGACATCCGATGTCGGATGGTTTAAATTGTGTAAAAGTAAATAACTTTTTTATTTAATAAATCACGGGATTTTTCTGCTCTTTAAAATTAATCGCGGGATTTGAGGCATATCCGCTTTATTCTTTCGCTGTATGAAATCAGTGCAAGTACATAAATAACTCTACCTAATTCCGACCTATGGTAATGACATAATAAATAGGTATGATACACCTGTAGTCCTAATTTAGGTCTTCCCAGAAAAGGACAACGGTGGTCATAACATCACGCCTGTTTTTTATAGAAAGTGTGTACTTACACACTTTCTATAAAAAAAAACTTCAAGAGCTTAACCTATAGCATAATCAGCCTATATTGTTTGTTCCCACTGCTGGGACACAGGCCTACTCGCTATAAGAGGGAGTGAGTGAATTCCATCACGCTGGCCCAGTGCGGGTTGGTAGGTTGGTAAAGTTATTTTGTAGCGTAATTAGGAGATGTTAATTATTGCGAATATTTGGTACTGTAGAGATGTGACGGTAAAAAATGTAATGACATAATAAATAGGTATGATACACCTGCAGCCCTAATTTAGGTCTTTCCAGAAAAGGACAAAGGTGGTCATAATATCACGCCTGGACTTTCACACATTCAACAAAAAAAAATATAAGAGCTAAACCTATAGCATAATCAGCATATATTGTTTCACGGCTGGGACACAGGCCTCCTCGCTATGAGAGGGATTGAGTGTATTCCACCATGCTGGCCCAGTGCGGGTTGGTAGACGTCTTCGAATTTTTGTTTCTAGGTTTGTTGGTTACTTCTCGATGCTTTCAGAGCAGCAGTGCTGATTTAATAAATTACACAAATTACGAACCCATGACTCAATCGTAAGTCGGAGCCGTTAGCACTGGACCACCGGTCACCACTGTAAGCAGTGGTGACCAGTGGTCCAGTGGTAACGGACAATATATCTACCTGTACAATAAAAGGTTTCCAATCTAAAATTACCTACCACACTATCATCATTGTTAAAACGGTAAATAAAAATTTGAACTCAATTATGCTTACGAATTGCGATGAGGTATGATGAGCTGTTGTTTCTACTCATTTTTTTGTAGCCGTATATGGCAACACTTATTACTCTATGACAAAGAATGACACGTTTGTTTTAGGGTTGTTGTACATGTGATCCATTTATGGTATTCTGTTATTCAACGGTGAATTTAGAATTATATTGATGTCTAAGATGGCGCTGAAACTTACCCATAGTTTTATTTTGGCATCATCATCAGATGATGAGCCGACCTCAAAATATTTGGGAAAAGGCAAGGCAGATGCCTTTGCCTGTTGTTGGTGAGTATGTTGAGGTTTTATACTATATTATAATTCCACTCAGTTAAATATAGTGCAATCAACATCAAAATACTTCTCCATTGTGCTTAGGTCCTTTTACTTTACTTTTTTTTTTGAGTTCCATCACTAAAAACATAAAAAAATAAGCTAGCGTCAATGTCAGCTCAAGAATTAGTATCACACGACACAATTTCATATTCATACAAATGACGAGTGAGTTCGATTATAAATATAAAAAGGGATCGCCTCTATACATTTATAATGCGACTCACGTCAACATTCTTATTTTTCTATTCGGTTTGTAAATGTCATGTTGTCACTTGTTTGTTACTGTTTCTAATTCAGAGTTATTGATAGGTACAAAGGTACTTTCATAAATATTTTATGTTACATTGAATTTCTATGTTAATTTCATTTAGATTTTGGAATACGTAGAATATTGCTATCCATCAGTTGTGCAAGGGGCATGTGCGTCACTAATATGTATCTATGAATAGATGAAAGTAGGTATTTTGCCTACCAACAAATTTCCATAAAACAGATTTACATAGAATAAACGAACTAATATATTGTATAACTAGCAAGAGAAAGGATCTCATTAAATCCCGAAATATCATTTAAAAACAATAGGCTTAAAAAGTACTTAATAGTGTCGATTAATCCTGGCACTCGAATACATGTTCTAAGTCTGTCCGTTAAGCTGCTCTATAAATTATGTGATAAAATTAAGTGGCTAAGACAACAGCAGTCGACTCAAATATGAAATGTGTTAAATCGCAGCTAACAGCATAATGCGAGCTTTTAGATTTTTTTGTTGACACGACTCCACTGCGGTATTTCCTGCTACCGCATATGACACGATCGACCGTCCACAAAACAATACCTTACCGCCCCCATCTTACAGTTCACACTTCAACACAACAATATAAAGTATTCAGCTTCCACTAAGTGGTGATTAATTGTGATATAAAGACTTTTATATTTCTGTTGTTATACCGTCGCGTCATTTTAAAAACGCGACAATAGTTTCCATAAACATATCTTCGTATTTATATTTAGCATCTTTTATTTTTCCTGTTCAATAAAATGTCGGTGAGTAAATTATTGTTCTGTATGGTGTCGGACGTAAAGAATAACACCATCCCATATCTTCCCGTGGGTGTTGTAGGAGACGACTAAGGGACTTGCCAGAGAATGGGCAGCAGCGTTGTCTGTGCTTTTGTAACAACCGTACTGCGATCGCCAACCCGCCTGCCAAGCGTGGCGATTATGGCAAAACCCCCCATGTTATATCGATGTGGCTACACTTGGGGGAGGCCTATGTTCAGCAGTGGACGTCTTTTGGCTGAAATGATGATGAATGATGAGTAAATTAAAATGCTATATCAGAGGTAGAGGGCATACAAGGAAATGTCCAATTAGGCAAAGGCAATGCTGCGATAATTCTGCGAGCGAATTGATCCCACGTCTGCAGATAAAGCAACTGGATGTTGTCTAGAGGGATGTTATCGGATCTGTGCGGGCCACACGCCGCCCACCACGGCCACGTGGGAAACTCTGCCGCTTCCAGGAAAACACTGTATGACGAGTAGATGACGATACGCAGTCACGAACTCAATCGATGTTATCTCTTCACTGATAAGCTCACTTGCGACAAATATCTGCCATAAGAAATGTTAACAGCTAACGTCATACGTGCTGTTCTATTCTTTTTTGTGCTCTAGAAACGAGCGTTCGTTGTGAACGAGGTTCATACTGGTAGTTGCATGAAAAAACGAGATTAATTGTGCCTATTTAGATTATAAGACGTATAACTTTGGTAATATAGCTGCGTAAACAACTTTACTATACTACGAGAATCTATTTTGTGTAGTTTAATACGTATTCGAGAATCTCTTGTCATTTAACCATAAATTAAGCAACATAAACAAAGACATCTTTTAACTAAACATCCAAATAATTTGTATTTACAACGAGAAACATTCAATTATGCTAATGTTTATGACTATTTACGGAGTGTATCGACCTAAAGCGTCGAACAAACGTAGCGCTCTAGCTTCATATTTTACAATCATAAAAAACGTATATGGAGCAATATGTGCATAAATGTCAATATTTGTGTAGCGAGTGAGCTCGCTGGGAGCGGGCAGCTCGATTTATATCAAACATTTAGTTCCTAAGCAGCGTCGGCGGGCACCGCGCACAGCGGTATACCTGCGTTATAACGTCCAGCATCGTAATTGTCGATTAATTATCTCGATTTCAATAAAACATACGCCATACAGATGAAATTGTATAATTCTAAACGATAAAACGTCACTAATAAGGTATAAGTGCTGCTCCGCACGTCGAGAATTTTTACGCCACGCACATAAAAAGGTAACAGTTGTAAACGAATTATGGTTTCGAAATAATTCGGCTGTATGCGAATACGTGATGGCGATCCTGCGCGGGCGCACGGATCCGTCTGTGCGTTAGACAGAGTACTTACTGTGTGCCGGGTACGTAGGTATGTGAAAGTATAATATTTATGTGTTCATTAATTCAGGCTTGTGTTAATAACGACGCATCACGTCGTCGGTTCACAAGGCGCAGGCGCAGGCCTCACATTTATATTCCGTCAGCTAAGCTGTGGCGTTTAGATTTGGATTATATTTGGTCATTGTTATTCAGTTAACGGTCCCAAAAGTTTGTTTCATTTGGGAAACAATAATAAAACGATTTGAAGCCAACTAATAACAATATATCAGTCGTTGTTTTTTATTGCTTGAGGATACCTTTATCATAATAATATTACTTTATTAAAGGATGTGAGGTCAGTTCTTTTTTGAGTTTGTAATGTTGTGACATCATTGTACCTGGTGACATTTTTAAATTAAGTTTGATGCTTTTCTATTTACAGTTATTTTTTAGATAGAGTAACACTGGTATTTTTAGTCATGAACTGAACTGAAGTCGGACTTATCTACCCCTACATTCCACCCTATTTGTATATAAATTGACATATAACCACCTACTTTTCATGTGTCAAATTTGAGGTACCGGAAAACTATTTAATAAATACATCTTAACATTGATTAAAGTGACATCATATGTCACTGCATTCACTGCACTGCAGTTGTATTATGATGTCTTTAGCATTGATTTTATCTTTAGCATTGATTGAAGCAGAATGCAACTATGAATTTGACAAAGATAGTTAGCAAGAGGAGGTACCTTATTCGAAGATCCTCCCATTGCGGCCAAGAAATTGTAGGAATACGATTTGGTGGGTGTTGTCATGGCAACAAAAGGTCGAATTAGTTCAAAAATATAATTGGGAAAGCTCTTAAAATATGGGTGTAAATCTTTTACAAAATTCCACAGACAGCAAGCACTTCATTTGGCTAAAAGAATAAGCAATTTTCAACAAATAGTAGAAAATGCCTATTTCCATTACCATGAACTCTACTGAACATGGCCTTCATTAACCTGGTCTAGAGTAGGCAAGAACAAAAAGTCTTTTAGTAGAAAAAAGCTGCGCCATGCGCCTTAACCCTGGCAGTAAATTCTGGACCTCAGACGTGTTATCAGACTTAAGCCATACATGTAAACTGCAGACCAATGAGGTGATTAAACATAAGATAGAAAGGATGCCTATACACATACCAATAAAACACCATATTTAGCTTTGCAATTATAATTATCAATTTTACAAAGTTCATCAGTAATGTGCTATAAACTACTCTTAATTGACACATTTACCAACACAATGTTCGTTACAGAATGGTAAGGCCGTGATAATTATACTGAGACACATGAAATTAGTCATCAGAATGGAAGAAAAAAGCAGCACACAATGTTAATAAGCGCGCTATGGTGAACAAAATGACAAAAGGACGTTAAGAGAACAAATGACAAATTATAATAATAGGGCACACCTGCTATTCTTTTGATCCGACATTTCTCTCATTTATGATGTTAATCGAGCGGAATGCTCTGTGTTAACATAGTTCTGTCCCCAACAAAGCACCGCACTCAGACAATGCTCGATACTTTACTGATATTTTTTGTATCAAATATAAATTCTCTTTCATCTCACTTAATTTTAGATCAAACTATAGTTCTTACATGTAGATCACGTCATTATTGTCTCTGCGGGTCGCGCCGACAAATTAAATAACGTCTTAATAGCCGATAGAGCTACAGAGATACAGACTCTAAACGGCTCAACAAAAGGTCTAATATGCTGTTTATTTGGCGCCTAACTTGCGTCTGTCAATTTGTGTTTAGTTGACAGATAAATAATAAGCGGCATTGCTTACAAGCGCAGTATGGATGTGGTATGAGCGCTTACGTTGCAGTCGCGGGTCGAATTAGTGAATAGTTGCTTGCGTTCGCGCAGGCGGCAAGTTTTGTCTAGCGCGCTCGGCCTCTCTCGCACATTAATCTCCGGGCCCGAGATGAAACGATATGCATTTGTCATCGTGTCTGCGATTAACTCGGAGAAACTCTTTCCATTGTATTGAATCAATTCGATTATTATTTGAATGGTTTTATGAAGCAATAGTTAGTATTCAGGAAAATAATGAACGTAATAAGTCCACGTGGATCAGTGTGCGTCCAATATATTTGCAGGTGTTCACCGCTGCATTGTGTAGGTGACTAAAACGTCCAGCCCATCTTTATGGATAAAGTTAAAAATAGTTGTGCGTAAATAAATTAGTCAGTCGTTAGGCGGTCGGCAAATATCTCAGAAATATTATGTGCATGAATAGCGCTCCGTATGATGGACAGCAGAAAGGGCTGCCCTTAAACTTACCTTGTATTATTTTGTCATTATTAAATTCCCCTGTCACCGGCTTGTTCTCATTTCGCCCTAAGAAAATATTGTATGCAAAATTATATGACATTTGAATGAGCACAAAAAGGTCGTATCGGGATTTGTTTACAAGTTGGTCCCAAAGAATATTTGTATTTGAAAGATTGTATTCGCATAAGTTAAACAAATACAAAGTAGCGAGTACTTATCTCACAATTTATGGAAGCGTAGTCGAATAAGTATGCGTTCGAAGTGAGCACTCCACTTAATATTCATTTGAGTTCAAATCGTATAAAAAATTCACCATCGCACCGCATGAAATCCTCGAATGACCGATCATTCGTGGTTAATAGCACAAAATGGATGAAATGAAGTGTAACATAAGAGCAACAACACAAAGATACTCGAGAAGGCAATCAGGTTTGACAGTGGAAACGTCGAATCTTGAGAGAGGCCCTCAACAAGCCGCAAAATGAAATTTCTCGACGCCGTCAATCATTTTCCCCTCGCCCGGTCGCCCCACTAGTCAGCTGATAAAGTTCTGGCGCAAGTCACGAGCGGACAGCGTCTTGGAACTATAACGGCTTGAAACGAGTTATTGATTTCCCAGCAAGAGTGCAAGTTACCTGTTGAGTGAAATATTAATTAGGTATTACTATAATTTTTTATGATTGGTAATCGGAAAAATTTGCCAACCTGCCTTAAACGACAAGCAACGATTAACTTTCATAATACAAGATGTTGTTTTGCATCCTCGTCAAAATTCAGGAGGTTGTCACAAAATACATAAATAATCAATTTAAATTACGGTACCTAGTTATTTATTAATAAACACTGACTTTTTTAATTGTTTTAGTATAGGTGTCAGAATAACCCCTTAACGTGGTTTGGGGAACAAGAAATTATCGAATAAAAGATTGAGATTGTTGTATGTGTGAAAGCGCGGTTATAGGGCGAGGATCAGACGGGCCGCGTTTAAAACACGGGTGGTTCACACTTACCGATTTCCGTAAATAATTCGGGTCGAGAATCATTATCATAGTTACCGTCTTGAATTTGACGAGGATGCAAAACAACACCTTTTATAAGGGGAATAATATCTACAGGTAGAACGCAACTTTCTCAAACATAGCCATAGACGTAGTAGACAAAGCTTCCGTGATGGAAAAGCTGCTTTCTTCTAACTACAGGCCTATCGCTGTCAACGTCGCTGGTCGCTGATGACTTGCAGAGCAGTGGGAGAGTAATCGAGACATTATTCCGGTGCGTAAGGCCCGACCATCCATCTCGAAGATGTTACGTGGAAACTACTCACATGACGGCCTGCCCCATCCTGCACCTAAGTGGGTAATAATCACACAACCTGTCGATCTAGAAAACCATTATTATATTTCTGGAAAATGGAAACTGTATTTTTGCAATGAGTCATGATCAGACTGGGATTTCAAAAGCCTATTGATCATATCATTTGTAAAATAAATTTGCAAAGGAACGATTAACATAATATCTCCTTTTCTTCTAGTATCGAATCGAACCAGATACAATGTTTAATAAAAGGTTCCAAAAGAAGTTTCCTAACGCACAAATCTAGCAAAATCGCAGATACCCGAAAAGTCACAACACTAATTTAAATAATTAACACGTAAGTATAACGCCACGAAATAAAATGATAAGTTTCCATTTAGGCCATGTCGGACAATGATGGGCGACACCAATATGTTCCGTTCGAGCCGTGGGAGACAATGGTGTCCGACAGTCAGAGCTATGTTTAAACGTCTCTACTAAGCTGTCGGTCAATAATACAAGGCAAAATTGTACGCAACCTGACCCGCGCGGCCTCCTAGATTAGTGTAATCACATCAGCACTCTAAAAACATACAAAAATAAAAAAGTTACGTCAGTTTTTCTAAAAACGTTATTTTGCCAACAATACATAAAAAATTGTGTAATGCAATTTTGATTTGTTTTTTCGATTTTATGGAAAAAATAGTGTTCGGTTTATAGATAAATTAAAAAATCATGATTTTTATTAAATCAAAATCAGTTTTGTTGTTTTAAACTTAGGAAATAGGAACAATTATCACATTTAAACTTAAATAATTGAGATCATGAGAAAACGTAAATTTTCAATAATATTTACTAGGTAAATTAACATAAATCAAACAGTTTTTTAGGTTTAGAAATAATTAAAAGAATTTTTTAGGTTTAGAAATAATAAAAAGGGAGCGGGCGACACTTTGACCCGCGCGGCTTCAACGAAAGAAAACTCAAATAATCATACGCAGCAAGCCATGTCGGACAATGTTGGGCGACATGAATTATCTTCACATTTATAAAGATTTCTGCAGTTATGTCAATGTTTTGTAAGTTAGAAATTCATATATAATAATACTAACAATAAAACAAAAAATTGTTTTTTTGTCAATTTCAAATATTTTGTATGGCTTATAGGGTAAGTAAATTGTCGCCCAGCAATGTCCGACATGGCGTTGTACGTGTTAAAACTTTTAGTCCAAACAAGATTTTTAATTAAACACTACATTTTAAAACACTGCTTTATAAGGAATTACGAAAAATTTTGCATATCACATCACACTACACTTGCGACAAACGCGACTCATGCGCGCCTCATTGCGCCGCAGACGGAAAAATATTTCGGAATTGAGATTGATGTCGCACGCATGTGCAGACGGCTTGTCTGACTGTCTGTATGCAAAACAACGTGCCACCAAATATAGAACTAATTTATGGTCATACTCGGCGATTATGTGCCGGTAAAAATAACTGGCGTTGCTCCCCGTTTCCATAACTTATACAGTTTCTCACTAGAATAACTAAACGTACTTAAAAGTCATGGAACTAAACGCGATACAACTGGATGGTTGGAGTATGAGTACCTATGGTTTCAGTGACTTTTCTTCTGAAAATAACAAGTTTAATTCACTACTGCTCTTATACATAATTAAATTTTATGATAACCTTACTCTTTATCAGCCATGATCTCATAATGATCAAACTGAGATTTCAAAAGACACAAAATGTTTTCAATGAACATTACTGATAAATATAATTAAAATAAATCCCATTTAAGGGTAGGCTCCCACGCGATAAGAGGTGTTATTTATACACCCTCATCTCACAAAGGAACCGCTGCCGAATATCACCCATAAATATTGGGCTGAGGTGTAATTTTTCACATACCAAGTCTTCTCGAGCGTCGCACCTTTAAAATAAATGCAAACAAAATTTAATAGGGAGAGATGCGCGGGATCGCGAGCTTCAGGTAAAAATAAACCATAGTCAATTCGACCAATCGCTGCAAGATATTTTATTATAAGGCTTTAGTCATCCTATTCTCCGGTAATATAAATATTACTTGCTAAGTTGCGATTACTAACATTCCATTTGACCGTCCACCGAAGGCATTTATGTGTTTACAAAAAGAAAATTCTAGAGGATGTACAGTCGGGCGTAGATCCCCGGGGTTCACAAACTTTTGTAGCAATTCTTGTGCGATTTTCGTTATAATTTCTGTGAGTTACATGGAGGAATAGGAAGGCGCGGATCGAGCTGCGTTTATTTACGATTATTGGTTATGGACCGAGTTGATCGGCGGCCGGCGGGTCCCGGGAGCCTCGTAACGCCTCGGACTTCGGCCGCGCTCACTGAGGGTGCCGCGTCTGACGGATATATCCGTCTCCTGAGAATACTCCGCCGTTTGCAAAATTATGAATCGCAAAAGGGTGTTGTCTCGACACCTTTGCAATGAACAAACTCTAAATAAACACCACGAACATTCTTGTCTCACATCAAACAGATTTTATTACGACGAGAGCAACAAGAATAAAAAGCGCTGTCAATAATAAAACGTAAAGGCGAAAAGCAATAACCAAGTTCTTATCCGATACACATATCACAAAAGATAGCCAATAAATAGTCCTATCTGTATTTGTCACAAAATAAGAATTCCATCAAATAATTCGGCGGCAATAAAAAACGGATAGAGACATTGCACGCATTTGTAATAAAAGTCTCACCATAAATAACGATCATGAAATATAATACACCTGCAATCTTCAGAAAATGGGAAAATCATTTTCCGAGGGCGGGCGCGGTCCGGCGTAATATTGTTATAAATGTACTTTTCTGAGGGTATAAATAATAATGGTGATCGCGCGACGGACGCCCGGGGAAGTGTCCGTGTGACGGTCGCACTCGACACCAGCATTAGTGAACTATCTCTAGCTTACACTCTTAATAAAACTGAACTGTAGCATTTTAAAAGTACCTGCTGTTATCATGAATTCAAGTCGAAAAGTCTCTAAATAGTGGCATCAGAACAATTTAAATTATTGCTAAAAGTACGTAGACCCTACGTACCCTGCGTACACGCTACGTAGGGTCTACGTACTTTTAGTAATATTTTAAATTGTTCTGATGCCACTATTTAAAGACTTTTCGACTTACGTACCCTACGTACACGCTACGTAAACGCGTCGAGCTTTGAGACGTCTTGCTGAGCTACGTAGAACTTGCGTTAAGCAGTAGGTACCTCGTAGAGCTTCATAGGTCTACGTTAGCTTCCCATAGATTTCCGTAGACCTGTTATAGATCTTCGTAGAGGGCGGTTGACCTGCGTAGACCTCTCGTAAAGCTTCGTAGACGTCGCGTAAACGTTTAAACTCGTCTGGAGCCAAGCGTATTAAACGCGACAATCATGAATTCTTGAAACAAATATTAACAAAGTAACGATTATGGAAATTCTAATAATAAAATCTTGTGAAATTAGTCTTTTTCTCAAAAGTCTAGTTCTACAAAGTATAATACCCACACTTACAAAACAAAGATTTCAGTTACAGCATGTTTCTCGCACGCTATAGCTCCGCGGCGTACGGGCCGGGCCGCGCCGCTGGGAGTCATTTCGCTCTGACAGCCTGTAAATTCTCCATTACGCGATATGAAATATGCTTTGCCACCCCACACGCCGTTTACGAGCGTCTGCTATGATTTCTTATCCATCAGACGTCCATTCTTTGTTTTAAGGGAGTGTACTGCTTTCCGACTAATCAAATAGTGTGAAGTTTTTGTTTGAGAGAGCCTTTTTTTCTTTTGAAATAAGTTCGAGTAACTTTAAGTGAATGCAGACGTATAACAAGATTGGTTGAGTTAAGTCGACTGAGTTTGAATAGTACGAGACGATCTGGCAGTTGTATGGGGTAACATTACTTTTGTAAAGGTACTTTGTTTTGTTGGTGAGCCTATTAAATAAATAAAAATAATAAAAGAAGCTATTATTGTCGCATTTTGTGAAGAGGAGTAATTTACAATATTTTTTATACTGGGACCGTTAAAATCCTTATTTGAATTACGCAATCTCGGGTATAATTCCTGATGGCCATCGTCCTCTTTTCAGCAGAATGACTCAACTATACACAACAATTATCCGTTTATATCTCACATTACAATATTTTGTGATTTCAACACAAAATTCAGCTTTTGTTCTCGACGCTCGGTAATGTCTTTATGCGGCCACTAACGTGATATTATTTCAATTAAGTGCCTGATTTAGCTTCGCCGGAAAAACTCAAAACAATGAGGTGTCGACGATTGTGTCGAGAAAATAATGCGCAATGAACCGTCTGATTTGTGAGCGAACCCACATAAAACAGTTTCACTGAATAACACCCAAATGAAAGCGCACTCGTTCATTAAACGAGGAGCACACTCGTACGTTACAACCGTTCACAACTTTGAACGGTAAGTTATAAAGTATCGTTCGCAGACAGTTATGACTGAGAATAGGCAAGGGGTATTAAGAGACAAGTCTCAACAATTATACACGTCGTCGCTTGTCTTGTAAGACATCAAAATAAAATCACGACTATTTATGTATCTGAGAGCGTATTAACGGCACGCACCGCCACTCTTATAATGTAATAAATCGTCTGGAAAATATAACCGTCAGCGCTGTGTCATACGCATGTCGGAGATGCGCGCGCGCATCGCCCGCACCGCGCGCTTCCCCTGCGCCAGCGCAAGCTCCACCGTCCACGTCACGCATCCATACGCCATAAATTGTAAGACGTAAATAAAATCTGGCGTTCCATATTTTAAAACTTTATTTTAATAGGCCACTATTCAACGAGAAATTAAGACGTGTTTATTAGCTGAGCGCTCGTAATACAAACAAGTCCTTCCTTCATGAGTTACTTTGCTCGTCGTGTCATAAATCTGTATTCACATCAAGTGAAGTCACTACATAAACATATTAAGTTGCTACATCTATACTATCTATAATATCACAAATAGATTGTTTTATAATATTATTTAACGTAGAAAGATGTTCTTCTTATTTCCTACTGTCACAGCACTTTTTTCGAAAGATAAGAGAAATGATTCCGACCTAAACAAATTGGCTAGACGAAGGAAATGATACTTACATAAAAATATTTCTGGTTCATATGCTAATCTCGAAGGAGATCAATAAGACCGACAAAATATAGTTGCAGAGCAAACATATTCAATAAGCATGTTTTTTCATCATCGTAGTCAGAAATATTCTCGTTTCCCATAAAACAATTTGATGGAAATTGTATATTATCATGTAAGTAGCAATCTGGGTTCGAATTTATGTATTGGAAGAAGTGTATGGAAAAAGTTTTTTGCCGAAAGCGTATTCAGAGCATTCTTCATGCGTGCGCCACCCTTTACAATGTTTGTAAGTTTTCTTGTTCGGAGATTATAATAGCGCAGGTATACTATTATTGTAGAACAATGTTAAGTGGTCGCATACGAAGAAAACCCACAACAGCTGTCCTACTAATCAATTATGCGTCCTCATAATATGACTCTTGTCTTGACGACTATAAAATTGCGACACATAACATTTTTTTCTGTGCCAAAAATCAACATCATCTCGGACGGAATGTTAACAACATAATATTTCTCAGCGTGATCTTAATCTCAACAAATTGTTTAAGATGAAATTTTTTAATCGCTTTCCTTCAAAATGGAGAATGTGACAATTCACAATTAACAGAACATAGGGGATCTTGACGATCATTTTAAAACAATAGTCGAAATCTTAGAATGAAGCTATAATTTAATTTGCCTCGCTTTGACTCGCTGCCAGAATGACTAATTCTCGCCAACATGTCGTGACTCTCGTATTATTGCAATATTTTCTGTTCAATTGTTAAAATTCAAATAGAAGTTGAGGAACTATTAAATAATGGACCACTAAAACATGTATTTTAGTGGAAATTAAGTGTAGATTCGCATTAATGTCAGTGTGCCACAAATTCATGATACAAAACTGGGCTCGTCCAGTTTTATTACTATGACTTGTGCCCTTAAACCTGTAAATAACTCTGTGATTATTTTAATTTGTTGTGTTTTAAATTAATTATCTAGCGATTTTTTCTGTTCTCAATGAGACAACCGAAAATTTCCGACTACTCTAAATTATAGAGCTTTTGTAATGCTTTGCGAGTTTCGATTTTATTAGTTAGTTAGCAGTAAGGGATAGTAATACTTAAGCTACCTGAAAGACTGTATGTCCTACAGGTCTTTTACGTACTGGTGACAACAGGCTTAACATGACTTAAAACTAATTTAAAATAGCATAAAATGTCATTAACACAAAACATTCACGGACAAAATAAAATTAGAGCGTATGATAACCGATATTACGGTAACCAGCCCACCTGTTATCGAGACCGCAGACGGATTTGGTGTGAGCGTCGCGCGACACGACGCGACTACGTGACGACAACGCGACAACGACGCCGACATGCAGCAAACGCGAAATTCCTCCAACACGTAATAAAATTTTATAAAACCGCGGTTATCGTAAACAGAACAAATAGCAAAGTTTATGAGCCATTCGTCGCGCTTTTCCATTTGCATGATACGAGTATGTCATAGGAAATACGTATCGTACGCGGCTACGGGTTATGGCGACGTCCCAGGTCATCGCACTAAATTATTCGTCTCGTATAAATTTGTTTATGTTAAAGTTATGGACAGTTGTCAGACATCGTCAAATTTCCAATTCCATTCTGGTACAAAAGTGCTGCGATTATTTTGCGTCTATTTTCTTTACGACTTTACTTACATGATGCTTGTTTATATTGAAATAAATATCGTGTTACATGTGATAAATACAATATTGGCTATCAGGCGGCTAGTGACAGTGCGGGTAATATATAATTCGAGGCTGCGTTCTATTCACCCGATCTCATCCCGTTCCGCCATCTCGACAACCATAAACAATGTGTGAACATTCATAAAGAGAAAAATAAGAATAGACAATAAAACGTCAACGTACGAGTACCATGCGGCGTATTTACAAAAATTCTTGAGGGACGCATTTAGAGTTGTTAGCGCTTCTTTATAATAAAATGGTTTTAACAAAGGCCTATTAAAAACTGAAGTCATAACAGGAAACGTGATACAGTGGCCGGTGGGTAGCGGGTAGCGGGATCAACTCTTTCATCATAAAGGCGCGGTGAGCGGCAGCTGGCGCTTCACTTAATGTGGTTTCTGAAGAGCTTCTCTTTAATAATCTTGTTTATTTTTGTATGTGGAACACCCGTAACTTGAATGACTATGAGCATGTGTCGTTGACTTGAGTGGACGCTTCGTTTCATGTCACATACATCTTGGTAAAGGCGAAGCTTTTGTTATAAAAGTATGTTCGAGAAGTGTCCGTTATATTAACTAGCAATGGTCTGCTTCTTCACTTTAATAAAGGTGAAATCCAAATCTTATTAATAACTCGAATAAATAATCGTACCGTCCTAGGTCATAATAACCTTCGTAGCGGTTTGCTACGAAGTGTCTACGAACAATCAGTCCTCTAGTTGAGGACCGATTTTTACTTTCGAGTTAAGATAATAAGTAGATTCAAGTCCAAATAAACACATACTCATAGGAGATACTGAGGGAAATGTACGGATTACCTCTAGGTGGGTTACAAGAACAATATGAGGCAGAAGATAGAGACTCAATAACGACATGTACCGGAACAGTGGGTAAGCAATAAGCCTCCGTCTGCTAATAACAACAGCGGGATAGACGACGATATCTCAATATCGTAGGTGCGAGCAGTTAATTAACACATGACGCTTGTCGTGGAAATAGAATTCCTGTAAGCGAGTGGTGCGCGCGCGCCCCGGGCCACGCGCTCCCGACGCTCCCTGTACTGTTTGTTTACAAGCAACGAGACTTCATTACGCCGCCGGCTAATGTATTCAGCTTCAGCCTCCACGTTAACAGCGACACTTCTCGGAATCAATATGCTCCTTGTATGTTTTGATTGGCTGTCGCCTCGCCCCGCAACACAATCCCGCCCTAACCCGCCAACGCATAAAACACACTTTTCCACACCACCGCCACATAACTTTAATGACACCGAATACAACGAACGGATTTCAGTGTTAATACTTGCCAGGGATAAATTTCCTATAGTGGTAACGACCTCTGCATTGAACTTGTCCAATTTTAGGGTTAACGCACATTAATTTGTTTTATTAACGGCTTTAAACGTTTAACCGTTTCCTGTCGTCACTGCTCTGGTTCGTATCATTCGATTGGGTGTTTTGTTAGTTACTAATTCGACGCAAAGTAGGCCAACAATATGGAAGCAAATGAAACAATGATTTGTGCTTAACGGTAACATTACCTTTAAACAAACTACAGATGCGTGGGGTGCAATCAAAGCCTCAAAACAGTGTTGGCTGACACAGCGTATGAGCGCAGAAACATTGCCAAATCCATCGAAGCGACTTCTGATCTCTGCGCGCCCCCAAAAATAATAATGTTTCATCTTATAAAAATATTTCCCTTACGACTGTCGCGCGGTATATCACGGTATTTGTCACAGAGGATCACCCTTTATGTTCGTTTCCAGTCAAACCCCTTAGATAAGCGAGCCTTTTATATGCCAAATATAATATATTATGGTTTACAATTCTTGTTCAATGTTAATGTGGATAAGCCTTCATAATATTTAAAAAAACAAGTTATTCTGAGCTACTAGTCAGCCAGTAGGCTCATAATGAAACATTCTCCAACTAATTTAATTTAGTTTCTGTTTAAATAAAAAAATTGTGGGGCTTGTCATAAAAAAATTCTTTGACAGAAAAGTTAGTATCGTATGACCACTTTGAGTGTGCAGTTAAAGATGGCATTGCTTGTCAAGAAAATTTGCATCGATATGTCATACTTGGTACATTTATTTTAGTTCTGCGTTTTCCGGCCTGCACAGATAAGTTGGTTGAAGTAATACTTACGTGTTTAGCAAAAAAGAGTAACAGTAAACTAATCCCGATCCTGATCTTTAAGAAGTGACGTAGGTACTTTTAAGAAATGTATTGTTGAAAAGTGATATCGAGAAAGTGGGAAGCTGTGTCGTATCCACAGTCAGCTAACAGGCACGAGCCATTACTTCCAACATATGAGCAAAGCAAAAATATCAGCGTATTATGGGTTATCAGAGGCAGTCGCGTCTCCGAGGCTCCGGCCGCCATTCATGCCGCTCCGACTTAATGGATTGCTCGCTTTCATATTCCGAACGTACACTATGTTTGCGCTCCTATGATCACGTATAGTGATTTAACGCTTTATGCTTCCTCTACAACATGTTTGTGACATGCCACTACTGGAAATTACAACTAATGTCACAAAATAAACTTCAAATAAAATTTACATTTCAACTTTCAAACTAATAGCATTTCCCGGTACAAAAGCTTGAAGAGTGCGCGTGTCACCCATCTGTTTGCACGTCTATAGCTCCCCTTTCATATGAGAGACGAAAACAAACAGAGAATGTGCCAAATAGCAAACAATATTATACGGAATGCACAATAATATCAGTTCCGCCGGTGTGGGTGCGGGCTCGCTGTTTGCTTCCGCGAATAAATATGAAATTCGAAGAGTCTCGGCTCACACCCGGAGAGCAAATATTATGGGAGTTTGCTTTGGTAAAATGATAACTGTCAAGATTGAAAATTTGGGTTTAGCCGCCGGCAGGGGAGTGTTATTGAATATATGACACGTTCCTAGACGAGTGGCTTTTTATGACAAAGCTAACCTTGCCTATGGTGTACCTTTAAAGGTATTTTCTGACGGGTATGATTTTATCAATACCCTAATAAATGCATTTTCATTGACCTAATAAATAATATTTGTTCCCAAAATAGTAGATCTGTCACCAAAATTGAATCATCAAATAATATCAAAACGCTTACGTAAATATTAATTAAGAATTACTTGGAAATAATATCAATCATCAAGTAATTTTATTACGTTTAAAAATAATAAAAGTGTCACGAAAATTGAATCATCAAACAATGTAAAAATGTTTACATAAAAACTCCAAACCACAGGTCCAAACTAAGGCGTTGTCGACGTAGCCCCGCTAGGCGGGGCTCCTATTTCTGTCTGCAGGGTTTACAGTAACCTAACACGAAGGGGATGTCGGGGTCTTAGTTCGCTCGCTCCGCTCGCTCACTAGACCCCGCCATCCTCTTCGAACCTAACCTGTCCGAGTCGGTGTGCCCAATGTCTCGTATAAAGCATTTCTTCATAGAAATAAGGAACTGATCTATTTATTTGGTGACAGATCTACCATTCCGAGCACAAAGCTATTATTTAAGTAATAAAACTATTATTATAAGAACGAAGTTTATATTCATCTAATGCACTTGTTTATGATGTGCTGGGTATAATCTTTAGGTGAGGTGAAAATGATGACGCAGACGTCTTGAGAATATTCGTTATATATTTATAAATCCAATTAGGTACATTTTTAGTAAACCGACAGTAAAAATCCGAAAAAGGCGGACGCAGGCGACCACACGCCCGAAAAGAGAACGATGTTGCCAAGCGCGAAATGGTGTTGCCATATTCGTAATGGTGTTGCCGACGTCGTCACTTGTTAGGCGTTAACATCCTGCCGCCCTTGGAACATCCTGTTCCAAAATTGGTAGTGGGACCAGTCGATTGTACGCTCTTCTTAGCGTACCAGTGGTGGTGTGCACATCGGCGACGCGACTGACGCCATCGGTGCCCGGGTACAGCCGCTCGATCCGTCCAAGCAGCCAACGGTTGGGGGGCAGTCTGTCGTCCTTCACGATGACTAGCTGATGAAGATGCAGTTCAACACCTGGTTTGCTCCATTTGGTGCGCTTCTGCAGCTCTGTAATGTAATCACGTTGATAACGTCTCCAAAATTGCTCCTTCAGAGCCTGCACACGCTTGTGTCTTGTCAGTGTATGAATCTTATTTTCACCCTCCGGTATTTGAGGCGTCGGCAGTGATGTAGGCGTGCGCCCGATGAGAAAGTGTGACGGAGTCAGCGCTACAAGGTCAGATGGGTCAGCCGACAAGGGAGTGAGTGGTCTGGAATTCAGAATCCCCTCTATCTGTACTAATACTGTTGACATTTCTTCATAAGTTAAATTGGCTAGCCCGAGAACTCTCCTTAAATGATGTTTAATTGACTTTACAGAACCCTCTGCTAAGCCGTTAAAATGAGGACTATATGCAGGTGAAAAGTGAAAATTAATTTTATTCTCAGCTGCATAACTAGAAATTGTATTACATTTAGACTTTAAAAATTTGGACAGCTCGTTGTAGGCACCCACAAAGTTTGTGCCATTATCTGAGAATATGTGTTGAGGCATACCTCGACGGGCAATAAACCGATTTAATGCTGCGAGGAAGCTCTCCGTACTTAGCTCTGTGACGAGCTCTATGTGTACCGCTCGGACCGCCAAACATACAAAAACACAAATATATGCTTTAATTAATCGAGATCCTCTACCTTTCCTGTCCGCAATCAGGACAGGCCCTGCATAGTCCACAGCAGTGCTCTGAAATGGATATTCAGCATGCAGCCTTGCTTGAGGAAGGTTCCCCATTATGGGTTGGATTGATTTGCCTCCAAAGCGGCAACAAGTTATGCAGTTTTTTACTGTCTTCCTAGCAAGGTTACGACCACCAACAATCCAAAATGTATGTCGTAAAATTGAAAGTAATTGCTGTGGGCCAGCATGCATGAGTTTTATATGATGATGTCTGACAATAAGTTGCGTTATATGATGATTTGCATGTAAAAGTATGGGATGTTTAGTGTTATAATCATAGTTAGAGTTAGATAGTCTTCCTCCCACTCTTAATAACTGTTCGCTGTCCATAAACGGATTTAAGGAAACTAATCGATCTCTAGGTGATAAATTATGCTTGCCTTTTAATAACTGATATTGTTTTTCAAACATTTCCCTTTGCACAATCCTACACAATGTGTTTGTCGCTTGTTGTAATTCTGACATCAGTAAATGATTATCAATAATTTTATGTTGTGGATTACGGCAATTATCTATAAATCTTTGCATATAAGACAGTACATGTTGCAATTTTGTAAAATTAGAAAATCGTGAAATGAAATCTAGAGTGTTTGTCTGTGTGAATGCCATATGACAATATAGTTTTGTCTCAGGTAAATCTATATATTCCTGTGGTTGTGGTGGTTTCTTAATGACCATGTCATGGAGAAAATCACATCCTGACCACCAAATGTCGCTAGTGCGTAGCTGTTCAAAGTTTATGCCACGCGATCCAATGTCAGCTGGATTTTTCTCAGTAGGTACATGATTCCAATCACAGCCCTTGGTGATATCTGTGATTATGTTGACTCTGTTGAGTATGTATTGTTTTAATCTAGATTTAGACATTTTTATCCAACCAAGGACTATGGTTGAGTCACACCAGTATGTTTCGCTACTTAGCGGTACTGACAAGGCAGATTTTACCTTTTTGACAAGTTGTGCTGCTAGCACTGCGCCAGACAACTCAAGTTTAGGTATGGTCATATTCCTTTTAAATGGTGCTACCCTGGATTTAGCAATCAGTAAGCGAACAAGAACCTTACCATCATAGGTAATACTACGTACATACACACAGGCTGCGTATGCATTTTGGGATGCATCACAGAAGGCATGCAGTTCTACTCGGACCGGTGAATCACAGATTACACGACGAGGTATCTGTATGTGATGTTGAAGACAAGGTAAGTGCTTTATAAATTTTTCCCATTGTTTATTTAAGTTTTCAGGAATCTCACTATCCCATGATGAATTATCCTTCCACAACTGTTGCAAAATTAATTTTAGTTGCAGCAAGCATGGATTAATTAAGCCCAAAGGGTCAAATATTTGTGCAAGTGTGGATAATATGGTCCGTTTTGTTTGAGTTAAAGTGGAACTTACTGTAAGTGATGGCATAAACATTAAAGAGTCGCTGTCTAAATCCCAGGTGATACCTAAAATCTTAGCATAATTCTCATTTTTAATTATTAAAAAGGGATCATTGTTGCTTTCACCATTCTCATGTATTTTGTCCAATAAGTGTGTGTCATTTGATCTCCATTTGCGGAGATGTAATTGTGCAGATTCTAACTCATGAATGACTCCCTTACAGGTCCGGACTAGCTGTGATGCATCATCAGATCCTGTGACAAGATCATCAATATATATATCATGTAATATTGTGGAGCTTACAGATTCATTAGCACAATCTCGACCAAGCTGAATGAGACACCTAGTGGCAAGGTAGGGTGCAGAGGCCGTACCATAAGTGATAGTGTTAAGTTGGTATACCTTTAAACGAGCATTGGGATCTGATCGCCAAAATATTTGCTGCAATGGACGCTGTGCTGGTGTAACAAGAATCTGCCTATAAAATTTATCAATGTCTGCTGTGACAATGTATTTGTGTTGACGAAATCGGATCAGAATACTAAGTAAATCGTCTTGCACAGTGGGACCGATTCGCTGGATGTTATTAAATGAAAGACCACTGCTTGAGACAGCAGAAGCATCAAATACTGTTCGAAGTTTTGTTGTGAGACTTGTTTCCTTTAAAACACCATGATGTGGTAAGAAGTATTCATGTTTGTGTTGAGCTGTGGTTTCGCACATATGACCCAACTGAATGTATTCTGTCATGAAATCTATGTACTTTTGTTTAAACATAATATCATGTTGAAACCTGTGTTCTAATGCAAAGAATCTAGCTAGAGCCATTTCCCTAGAGTCGCCTAGAGTGGATGGGGACTGTTTTAGGGGAATTTCCACCACAAAACGCCCATTTGACAAACGCGTGGTCGTTTGTTTAAATAACTTTTCACATTCAAGTTCGTCATTACTTAAGCTGTGAGGACTATTAATATTTTCACATTCAAAATAATGATCAAGACTATTTTGTAAGTCAATGTCTGAGTTATTAATAAATTTACAATACACTAAATCCTGAACTTTGTTGTGTATGTTATTACAATTGCATGAATGTGAATGTATTTGTGTGTTCGACTCATTTGTAAGATTGTATGAATGATTAGTATTATGAATAATACCCGATACCAGCCACCCTAACTTTGTTTCATTTAGAGATGGGTTGTGTTTCCCTAAGAAAATATTATTATTGCAGAGTACCTGCCAAAAGATATCTGCACCCAACAACATCTCCACTTCAGACGGTATGTGGAATGAAGGGTCTGCAAGGTGGATGTGTGAGGGAATATTGAATGACGAGGTGTCAATCTTGCATCTTGGTAGCAACTGAGTAATGTCTCTTACAATAAAACAATTAACTTTGGCATTAAATCCACTATTTGTCAATGATAACATTTTAATGTCACATCTGGAGGTGATGTGTGATTGTTGCTTATTGAGTCCCTGTACTGAGACACATGTTTTGTAGGTAGGAAGCTTGAGTTTGTTGTACAATCTCTCAGTAATGAAGCTGGAAGTGCTTCCATTATCAAGAAGACAGCGGACCTTGTGAACTTGACCGTTGTGGTCCATCACACCAACAATGGCAGTTGATAATAAAACGTGGCTCTGATGTGTAGATGAGAGTGTGACATTATTGTGTGTCTGCACTTCAGTTTGTGTGTTTGATTGAGTAGTGTCCTCCTGTGTGCCAGAAAGAACAACACACTGTGTAGGATTTGACTTTGATTTCTCTGCTAAATGTAATAAGCTATTGTGCTTCTTGGTACAAATTTTGCAAGGGCCTAATGTGCATGATGTGCCTTTACCATGTCCTTTGCGCAAACAGATCATGCATAGATTCAATTCTTTAACTTTCTCAATGCGTTTTTCAACTGGTAATGCCTTAAATTTAAAACATTTAAATATTGCATGAGATCCTTTATTGCACATTAAACACTTGGAGGAAGGTTTTGATGGTGTGTCACTAGCTATAAAAGCCTTTGTTGACTGACTATTACTAGAATCACTAGCCTTTTGTGCCCCCTCCATTGTCTCAAGCATGTCTGCCCGACCCCTTAAAAATTCCATAAGCTGTTCCAACGTTGGAAACCCTTTTATTGTGCACCGCTTTTCCTCCCACTCACGAGCAGTAACTAGGTCAAGTTTAGTGTTTACTACACAAATGATCATAAAATCCCAATGCTGTGTTGGTAACGATAGAATTTTGAGTGCACGGAGGTTCTTATATACTGTATCAGTTAAATTGCGAATGGCCTCCGCTGACTCATGAGTGAGAGGTTCAATGTTGAGTATAGCGGTCATGTGGTTATTACCTAGAAGCCTATCATTATGAAACCGATCACACAATAACTGCCATGCAGTGTCATAATTTTCAGCAGAGAACTCAAGAGATTGAATTACTAAGGCAGCACTCTCTTTTAGTGAGGCACGTAAGTAATGGAATTTATGTATTTTCGGTATAGATTGATTATTGTGTATGAGTGAGGAGTATATGTCATGATACCCTAGCCAATCCTGATAGCGGCCAGAAAAGGTAGGCAAATGAATAGTGGGCAACTTAAGATTTGGCAACTCCGTAGCGGTACCTGTCTTTGGGTCATGGCCTGTCATGGGCTCTCCGCTACACAGCAAGAGCTCCTCCGCAGCAGCTACGGCTCCGAAGTATGCCCCTTCAAACTCCTCACGTTCGTCTTCCTCTGCCTCTGGAATGTCGGTTAAGGATTCTATTGTAGTCTGCGTTTGATCAAACTCACTATATATTGTTTTGATTTTACCCAAGCGTAGTGTTAGTTCTCGTATTTGCACACTACTAAGCTTCTCACAGCTCTGAGCTGTATCGAAGTACTTTTTAAATATAGTTAATTTACATTTTTGTGAACTGCGTATCTTTTTTAAAGCCTTGAGATCCATTTCCAATTTTTAAGATGTTAAGTTGATGTGACACACAAAATGCTGCAAGATGCAAAGCAGATTTAACAGTGCAGCTGCCCACAACGAGCTGGTTAAAACAAAACGGTGGATGAAAGGTGCGAGATAAAAAAAGGGTGATACTTAGCTAATAAATGCAAAGCAGAGCAGAGGGCCGTCAAGCCGGCGTTGTTACAAACCACGTGGGCGCATGCCAATCAATTCCTCACAAGAAACCAACTCCCAAATTGTTCTTCAGGCCGGCGTAAGTACAAACCACGTGGGCGCACTCGTACAGAATATGATTTTGGCGCACGCCTTAATTCCTCTTGAAACTCAATTCCTTATTTCTCACAATAATCCACGACGTAATTGTTTATGCTCGGAGAATGGATGCACAGAACATTTTGATGTCAATTCAATATTGTTTTTGTTCACACAATGGCGGCGAATGCTCTGGAACACGGCGAACACGAGGACCGCAGGCGCAGGTCGTTGATTCAATGTTTTTCTTCGTTCGAAGGACCAGAATGTTTATGATGTGCTGGGTATAATCTTTAGGTGAGGTGAAAATGATGACGCAGACGTCTTGAGAATATTCGTTATATATTTATAAATCCAATTAGGTACATTTTTAGTAAACCGACAGTAAAAATCCGAAAAAGGCGGACGCAGGCGACCACACGCCCGAAAAGAGAACGATGTTGCCAAGCGCGAAATGGTGTTGCCATATTCGTAATGGTGTTGCCGACGTCGTCACTTGTTAGGCGTTAACACTACAATTTTATTGGTAATCCATCTCTTATTTTACACATGTATCAACATTTATTTGATAATTCATACCTGGGAACACTTTTTGTTTATCTGAGAACGAAAATATTTCGTGGCGATAGATCTATTTACTAGGTGATACAACTTTGATGACAAATATAAATTTTGGTGACAAGAAATATAGTTCCCTTTTCTGACGTAGCTAACTAAGAATATAATTTAAATAGCTTTATTCTCGAATTAAAGCTTATTGAACTGGACAAAGTTTTCTAAATGTAATAAAAGTTGTGTCTTGACGGTGATCAATCCTCTGCTGAGCACCTGTCCATATCCCAGGTGACGTCATATGCCAGCCTGTCAAAACACCCGCCATCAGCATCGACGTCAGATTCACCACCCCAATCTTGAATATTTTACACTAGATTGACTCAATGAAAGTTTCGTTTTGTTGACAAACGCAGACTGCCCCCGGGAGTACGTGATTTTATCTACGAATGAATATCATATTTCTTGATATGGAAGAGTTTCCTCTTCAGAATATTGATAAAAGTCAGATCTTATCAAGTTCTGTAAACCTATGCCGTAAACTTCAACTATTCACATTTTATAGAGTATCTGGGAAAACTTTTAGAAGTCTGGAAAGGTCAAAACTGGTGCACAGTAACTAAACCCATCTTTCACTAATGCTTTATAAATTATAAACCAAACAAAACTAACATACAACAATTTATTGCTAAATCAACACCAGACAGTTTACTGATCACCCCTCATATAAAGATATCAAACATTATTTGACACCATCAATAAAATATTACTTATCATTTGCAACAGCGAGCTCTACAAGTTAGTGCGGGCCCCTGCCCGTCACAATCCCGCGATCCCGGCGATCCCGCGGTCCCCACCTTATCATCCCGTGAGAATAACTTTCAGATTTATGTGCCACGTAAAAGTTTATGTCGTGCTTTGTTTCGTGCATGCCATTTTATTGTTATCAACTATTTTCGACAACTGAGTGGGAAATGGGATGTTTCTATTATATTTATAATTGAGTTTTGTATATTCTTCTTCTTGTAATAGCTATTTCAATAAAAACAAATTACAAGAGAATAGGGTTAGGCTTTCGTACCTACGAAAGCCTAGTGCTTTCAGTGTTTTTTATTTTTTTTACTTTAAAAAAAAACCGGCAATTTTCCAAGGCCTAATAGTAGAACCATAGAAAACCATTGTAAATCCCCTACCCAATGTAATTGTATTCCTGAAAATCCATAATACTATAATAGTAGGTAATTGTTTACGTTGTGCCTAGGTAGGTAATAGATAACTCAGGCATCAAACACACCCCATTAGAACCAACTAAAAAGATTACGAATCGTAATGCGATGGCAGACAAAACCGGGGCTTTGACGACATAAACAACTAACGGCTGACAAACAAAAGTCAAACCCCATTCAGGCAAAGCCATTGCAGAAGAAAAGAAAAAAGCTTTCTAATTTTTTCTAATTTGCTACCTTACTACCTTACCTTAAACTTAACATTGGGTAAACACAGAGTATCAAAAAACATCACAGAACCTAGACTAGTAAAACTACATGAATTCGCTTTCTAAAATCGACATAATGTCCATGATGTGTCCTATCGCATCATACATACTGACACCTTTCATATATCTAGTAAGCTCCTTTAGAAATCCCGATTGAACAGATACATCGATATTGACAAAACGAGATTTGATGTGCATCTAATCGTATATCGTTTGACAACACATTGAAATGATCTGGACCCCAAGGTAAGGGCTGCGAAGTTGAGTGGACGATAATAGAGAAACGTCTTTACGAGTTCGACAACCGCTTGACACATCAACACTACACAGACATTGTGCGCGCAGCGACAATAAAGCTGTGTGGTACAGTGTGACAGTGAACCTGGTAGTGTGACAAACCTGGACCATTTTGGATCACGTCTATTTGAAAGAGTGCTAATTTAATGGTTTAAGATTACCTAAGTAAACTTCAATTTCACTTGAGGTTTCCGTGAATTTCACATTATTATAACAATATCGCGGTAAAGCTTTAAATGGTCGTGATTGCTACTCAATAAGTTGAAAACGGGGTGACAGTCACAAAATAATTCTGAAGGGTATTTAACAGCTCTAATGTATCGTTGAGACAGCCGCCACTTTCTGCAATGTCATCGGTGCATATAAAAAGTTATGACCGCTGGCAATATTTCCGAGAGGAGAGGCGGCCGGCGAGCGCTCGTAGGAAACGATATGCAGTAAACGGTCGGGCGTGCGGTCCCGCGGGTCCACTGCGCCCCCGCTGACCCGCCCGATTTTATGCCAATTTTCATAAAAATAAATCTGACTCGCGTTGATTGAACCAGTCGCCGGGCCGCTTTCGTGATCGACTTTCTATTTTATTGTTATTAGCTCAGTCGCGCAAGGGTACGAATTATTGTTTTGCCATTTGTCCCCAAAAATAGAAAAGGCTATCCTCAGCCGAAGGTATAACTTGTATGACAATCAATTTATTCGAAACTGGTTTTCGTTTTCTTGTGTACTTCGAGCTCACAGATTTTATCAGAACAAGATTGTGTACGGCCAATAGGCAATTCTGCAATTCTAATTATAAGAATGCGACTGAACAACAAAAAGCCCATGTTTTGAAGTGTTCATTACATACAAAAACAATGCATGGACAACTTGAAAAACTGTTGCACTATAAAGGACGAGACGTGAATGGATCATTGGTTGAATTAATAACCGGCCGCTAAAGCGCGCTGCGACCGAGCGACCGCTATCGCTGTTAACATCAGATGGAACAAGTGTTATGGCATCGTACGCTGCCTTATACGATTGAAGGCATTCCCGGAGAGATATTCCGATGCTATCGGCGGCCACACACGGCAGCTCGACAACCAGCAAGCATAACTAGCTGACGCCCGACGCCAATTTGCGACACTTTTACGCTCATAACTGCTTCTGATACCATTTACGTTGCACTATGGCCATTTTAAGACGTGTTTTACTTCAATCCACCTTCATTTCAACGGTAATAAACGCCACACCACATAAAATCCCTTTTATGTATCAAAGTATTAATTTATAAAAAATAATTAAGTACATATGTACAGATAAAAGGGAATACAGAATGATACGTCCGAACAAAAGTGCAGGGTGTAGTCAAAGAAGCATGGCGGGCGATCGTGATTTATCGTCGGCCGCTTTTGAATATTAAATAATCTTTAATGGGAGCGCATGATCGGCCCATTAGCCGACGTCGCTCCTTTCACGTTTAATAAAGAGTCATTTATAAGCCAGCGACGCTTTTCCCTTATCTGGCGAAGTATGTCGCGCGACTGAGAGGTGCCGCCCTATCAGGATTAATTCATAATTTTATCCGTGTATGTTGATGTATTCAATGTTTTTGGAATCGGAATGTACACAATTAAATACGTCAATCTTAATTACCATACAAACACAATTATCAGGCTAATGTCTCCGGGCTCTATTATAATGGTGTGCTGCTGCTTCGGGCGCTACGAGCCCTTTAAGTTAACCTCAAAAGTGTAGGTTTGATTCCCACGACGGGTATGTATCACCTCATTGAATCATTAGGAAATTACCCCGTTTCCTCGCGCCGACAACGACTGATCACGTCTAATGTCGTTCCTTTGAACCTCGGACACAAAATTGTTTCACAAGTATTATTACCCATGAGAACAAGATTGCGTGGTTACATTGTATGCATGTTAATGAAATAGTGCTCATTTACGGTTTCAGTGTTCCCTAATAAGAAATGTAAATTGGATTGGCAGGAAAATCATTTTCATTTGAATATAGTTCTTTTGATTAAGTACAATTATCTTAAACTCATGGGACATGGGGAGTCTTGATTCGATGGAGATTTTAGATTACCTTCCATTACTTAAGCAGATTTGCCCACCGAAAAACTAAAATGCCAGTAGAGACCATTATGTTAATTACAATTCGCTAAGTTAAACATAATTCTTCAAACGCCAATTAAAAACACAACCCACGACGAAAGAAACTCATTTTGACGATTACCCGTCCCAATACGCTTTGCAAAAACAAATGAGTTATAACTAACACTCTCCATACTGAGCCACTGAATGCGTGTAATTATGAAGATTAATCTGCTCGGTGCTCGAAGGTTAACATAACTTGAGGGCGCACATCGGCGGTTACGACTTCCTAATGACACTTCGATCGCGGCCGCCGCTCATTATCGCGAAATATTCGATCGGCTCACTCGAGTTATTCCTCTTAATATCGCGCCGACGGTGGCTGAGCGGTCAGGATATTGTCACGTATGCGCTGCGCACTGCCGTAATTATATCGGCGCAATTAAAGACCAACTAATATATTATAATCGTTCTGTTAGCATCAGCACTTTTTACAAGAGCACCGGGAGCCGACAGCGTACCGCCGTTCACACACTCATCCCCATAACACCCTATTACGATTGAAACTGATTGATCAGGAATGTTCTAGGAATAGCTGACTCATTTGGTATGTTTAGCAACGTACTTACGCTACGGTATACTAGAATGAGGTATTCGGACAAAGCATTTTTGCATTAAGCGCCTATCGGAATCAAATCCATGAAGCCGATATTTCCACCATTTCCGCATTATTATAGCAATTCTGTTAAGTATTATGGAATACAAAGCCATGTAAAAGGAAACCTCCGCAACGCTTACATAAGAGCCATAAATTACATGGTGGAGTCGTAGTGATGTACATTAGGCAGTCTCGTCAATGTGACTGCCTAATAAACGGGTAGGCTGCGGGGCAGTTTGATTTCCTCGCGAATCATGAGAAAATTATTCTGCAGACGAACCAGCCGCTTTGAGAACATCCGACGGATAAGAATAATTACTTACATTGATTGAACCCTTATAATCTGAGTTTATTTAATAGTCGACAGATGTTAATCGGTGCGCCGACTATAATTACGCTTCGATTCCTGACGAGAAAAACGCTGAAGCGTACCTCTATCAAATACAGAACAGATTTATACAATATGTGTGTATTAATATAGACACAACGCACCTAGGCACCAACTCGCTTATTATTTTTACACGTTATATTTTGCCTGTAAGGCAATCATAATGCACAATAGGAGCTGTCTTGGCTGTAAAGTCATAATATTTTCCAAGATCATAGATTAGCTACCTACAAAGTGATGGTGATGAATAACTAAACATTTTCCTCAGTTGTTTTACATAGCTAGAAGAAAAAGGCATGTAGATGATTTGTTATCCAAATTTAGATATTAATATCGCAAAATGTGAAAATACATGTCAATAACAAAACAAAAAATACACTTATTTACATACATATTACTGACAGTGCCTATACCAGTCGCAGTAACAGCAAAAAGCGCCGATAAAAGTGAATAACTATTAAAATTTACACGGTTGGTTCACAAGGTCATAAATATCACTCAAATGTTTCACAATACATCGAGAAATGGGAAGTTGTATTCTTAACAAAACGGCATAAACTGGCATAGCTGTTTTAATTAGAGTTCATAGTAACGTGTCGGGTGTGGGGTTTATTTTACCATTTTTCCATTGTATGTAAAGCAGGCTGGGAGTTCATCCATCACTTCATATTCGCGGCTTGCTGACGGCGCGGGATTGCTCCGTGCCGCCCTACTGACCAGACACACGCTAATTGGATCAACATTGAAAGAATACCTCCGTTTAATTATCGTACGAATCCGAATTAGGAACTGAATTTTGTTCTTCGTCATCTCGGCCGTTGGCATTCGTGTTGCTTTTCATGCAGAAATGTCATCAACCTGGAGGTGCGACCTGTTTATAATGTCGATAATGCTTATTTTACTTTTGAACAACAGAAATGTAATTAGGAATTGAGATATCTTATATAACTCTGTTACTTTTTCCTAAATCAGTGACATATTCCGGAAAATCTTCGTAGTTCTGAACGTTATTTTAATCTCAATACTCAAGATATTTTCTAAAGGTCTGTTCAAACTGTCTTTTATATCTAAGGCTATCTCTTATGTTGGGATCTAGACGATCAATTCCTCTATCTATTGTTCCTGTAAAGTTGTAAATCATTATCGTAGGATCTAATTCTTCGTTGGAGATCTGAAGATAACGAGTAACAATAGCAATAGGACACATGTTCCCGATGCAGGGCGCAGAGAGCAGTCGATATCCTGTTCCTTGCAGCATATCTATGTATTTAAATATCAAAGTCATAAATGCCATACGCGTGCTTGTTAACGCGCTCATGTAAATTCTAATCCTTGTTGCATTTAGAACGGGGCGGCCTAGTAATTATGTGCTTTCATTTGTCTGTTTCTCGGAACAAACGAGCGCGCCCCGGCGTGTAAGCCCGCTCCATGTAAAGCAGTTAGCAGTACTCTAATCTCGCACTGCCATTAATTTAAAGAATACGTCTGCGTAACCGACTTTACCAACAACGTCGAAACACAATTCTCCTTCACATTTTCTTATTTGCATATTAAAATAATTTCGAGTAAACGCAATACGTAAGTCGCCTTCCACCCGCATTCGACTGTTTCTGAAACGCCATGCATGGTCATTTGTTGCCATAGGAAAATATACCTTGTTCTAGTAACCTTTAATATGATATCTGTTGGAGATCATTTAACAAATACGCTTGTCTTATACTGAAAATGTGGAGAACGATGACAGATAAAGGCGGGTTGTGCGCCCAAATAGATAAACTAGTGTGGAAATTAATGTCTACATTTACTGGTGCATGAAGTTTGTAGTTAATTATAGGTTTATAGTTATTCGCTTTTTTTAAATGCGTATAACTAGCACAAAAGCTAACCATTATCGTTTTAAAAGGAAGTGTATAAATTATCCATAGTTAGCGGCTTATCAGTGGGCAGACAAATATTTATCAACTAAAGTAGTATTCTCTCTGAACCGTGAAATTGTAATGTACAGGTGAGCTTGGAGTGGTATTATGACACCCGTATTTTATTAGCTTTACTTTGTTTGGTTTAGTCGTTCATTTGTTGATATGAAACTAATTGGTCGGTAAAAATAGAAAAAATTATATAACAAAGTTTTTATCACATTTATTTCATAGCCTTTTCAAAAACGACTCGGGGTTATAAATAGGCTTTTTGCAAATCGAAGCAAATCACCTTTAGAACATTCGCGTTTTTAGATATCATGTTGAACCCTTAGGGCGTCAATAGGTACACTTGGGAATGCCTATTGGAAAATTGAGTAAACCTTACATGGTGAGCTTTCTGCGAAAAGAAACGAAAAGAAACAAACGAACGAAACAACGAACGAATGAACGAACGAAGAAACGTTTCTTAATAAATAAATCTTATTTCAACTTATTAGCTAAATCTAGATAGCATAACAGATACAATCCTGAACACATGTTAAGAAAACTATGCGTGAAAGCATTCCCGTAGCGACTAGCGAGGGTTCCCATACGTGCTCAATCACCGTGCGCCGCTCGTTTACTAAACATATTAATATTACCAAGCCAGCACTCCGCGACCGATACACCATCTAAAAACAACACTGTTATGAATTACTAATTTTACGACGCCCATTATGTAATGTAATTATGCGTTATAATTTTATGATGCGTCCATTTAACAACTTAACACATTTCACTTCACACCTTTTAAACGCTACAGTAATCGTACGTCAATTTATGCATGTTTCTTAACATTTTACATGTGTAAGTACTTGTGTTACTTACCCATTGTTGAATACATTCCTTACATTAATGAATGAAAACATTTTTAATTAATTTTTAATATTACCGGCAGCTTAATATTCAGGAATGTATTAAACATTGTGTGATAACGAAATGTCAGAGTTCAAGATTAAAATAACATTTGGTTACATCACAATATGTCATACCTATGTTATGGGTAACGTAGGGTTGACCGGTGGACGCAACCCTCACATATTTTAACACTTCACCAATTTTTAACGTTTGTAGAGTCAATTAATTACAGCCCAACAGAGGGCTACTATCATGGCTACTAATAAATGCAGTCGATATCAGCGTTAAATTTGTTGCGTCGAGTCGCTGCCGATGAATTGTATTCAGTTATTATCTATGGTGCTGGTAATTTTTTCACACATTCCAGGGAGGCGACGTGCCGTGCCGGGGGGTGGGGGGCTGACACCCGCCAGGAGGCGCTCGCGCGTGAAATTATTATCATATAATACCCCGCTTTGAACACAGCGCGATTATTCAAATGCTCATCGCAATACTCGAGACCCGACCCGAGCTACGTTCTCTCGCAGACGGCTTTCGCGCACACATTCTTGGATTCCTATTCCACGCCGTCTTTTGCTAAAACTTGTCAAATATATTCATGTATAATGCACGAGAATTGTCATGTGAGCGATAAGCAAATGACAGAAAATGTTATGTAAATTTCAAAGTATCCATAATCCTTAGTAAACACCTTCATAATGTGAGCCTGCGGGAGATACCGGCGGGAACGTGACTTATTCTCGCTGATAAAATAATGCTTTGTCTACACTAAGTATTATGGCTTTTTATAAATGAATTATGTGGCCACGATACAAATGCAAAAGAAGCTTTAATCTTTTATGTACAATAAAACATCTACGTGCAGCATTTTGATCTAAATATCTGATACAATGTCCGACTCACAATTAACGAATAATTAACGGTTCGCAGACGTCTGCGTATATTTTTATAAGGTTGTTATTAGTAACGAAAGGTCACAGCTAAATCTGATAAAAGCTATTTTATAAGCATTTGTTCTACGTATACGACCGACGCAATTCCATCAATCTGTCCAAATGTGAGCTAGACAAGTGTGTTTTCCATTGTGTACGACTCACTACAAACCTTTTTTTTCTCACAAGTTAACTTAAAACACATCAAATAACACTAAACATTTAGTTTACTTGGAGAACAGGCTATACCAATGCAATTTTTGAGTTTAACGATATGAGATTGAAAAAATTATATTCGCTTTTAGTCGATGTCATCATGAAAAACATGAACTGAAGGGATTTCCTTGACTAACACCGAAAGGTATCGTAACTCGTTCACTGACTCGATTATAAAGTGGAAATTTAATTATAAAATAGTAGTAAACTTAAATAAACTTGTGAGTTTACCCTCCGGCCAACTTGACGTAAACTTGGCAAGTGGAAAAGGGCCCGAGACGTAAAGTAAGCGTTATCTACGAGTATATTTTGCTTTGGACTCTTTATGAGTTTCAAACGAGATCCGTCACGCGACGTTAACTCGGAATAGATGTGATAAAGTGGCCGCTAATCTGTCCTATTGGGGCCGCACTTAGTACACTTTATTAATCACAAAGCTTACAAATTACACTATACTTCCTGCGGCGTGACACCTCGCCGAAGCGTATGTTAATTTTATTGTCGACTCTATTGGACGATTTGGACACTGTGACAACTTTTGTTAGGGTGGAAAGTGCTTGAATAATGTAAATATAAATCGCCCTTTTTATTTTTCACTTCCAGACGTACAAGACTTATTTAATTCATTATTTGTCATGTATCATTGTATAAATAAACTCTAGAAGATTTCTGAAATAGGTAGTAGACGTAGACGGTGCTCTCACAGCTCTCTTCAGGATTTGGAATCTTCAGTGCCTTTTGCAAACCCAACAGAAGTGCATTAACTATGCATTAGACATTCGATCTCGATGTTCGGTACAAATATATTCACAATACCAATTTGTCGTCGTGTCTATATGTATAGTAGTTGTAGATAACCACCAGTGGGTAGTTAAAAATATGTAGGTAAGTACTTTGCTGAAATAGTTTCGGCATTTAAATAAGGTCACCTTGGATCGACCTTCTGTAACATAAAATTGCCTTCGTATATTTATTGTTCTTATCGGGACGCATTTTGTTCAAAGTGTTTATGCACAATTTTATACTTTAATCGCAAAATTTACACTTTAAACGTGGGGTTCTCGACATGACGCCTTATGCAAAGCAGGTGCTACCTGATACGTGAGTTCACGAACAGGGTTACAAACGGTGTAAGCCTCGCGGGGAGGTTCACGAAAATTTGTTTAATGCTCGCCGTACACAAGGAACAAATTCGTTTCCATAACCTCCCGGCCGCTCCATCTGTTCGAAATATTCAAAGCACTAAAAAAGCTATACAATAAGGTTAATTCTATTTAAAGCGCTTGTAAGTCACATTTTCGTTACGTTTTCCGCGCACTTACAGCGGTTCACAACCGATCGCCGCTTATCGGGTGTCGATCGCGATCGCCATCATAAAACGCTCATATCGGGTAGAAATGAACTGAATGCTAAAATATAAAATCGTAATAAAGGCCGAGTCAGCCGCGTAACCGCGTACGTAGGTAGTACGAGTACTTATTAGTATTTGGAGATAAAATGAAGTTGGCCCGCTTTGGGCAATTTATTGGGGTAAGTTATGGGCGGCGCGCGGGCTCGAGCGGCTAATTTATTCGCCGTGCACATAAATTACTTGATTATGAATTCAAGTTAGCTCCACTGAATTGTTTGTCTGTTGTTGTAAGCAGCGCTTTTGTGTAACAAACAAGGATATTAGAATTTACCAGATTCTTGTCTTATAGTACCGCGCATAAATTACGGATTGTATGTAGACGCGAGCTGGAGAAATGGTACGAAGTTTTAAAAGTGAACAAGAGGCTCCCTTTTACGCTTCTCCGCTGAGAAGAAGCGGTTGACAAAACGGAGGCTTAGTGCTAACATTGTCATTAAATCTAATGTTTGGTAAAAAAACGATAAATGAGGAGTGAAAGTAGAGACAATGTAATAAAAAGCAATAGTAGGGATTTTGTAGAACACCAATGGTAATGCAGAGTTGTTTGCCAGGCGGTACTAACGCGCCGCAAGTCGCTGCAGCGCGGAATAATCGCGGATACCCATAAAAGATGTAATTTCAGATAAGCTGAAACAGACGAGCCCCGCCCCCTGCCTCCCGCCTCCCACCCCTCTCCCTAGCTGCCTACTTTCTAATGACTAATTATTATGCTGTGCGTTCCGAGCTTTAACGTCAGCGAGTGAAGCCTACCTGCTATACTTGGCTACGTTTTGCGCCACGACTATGTTTATCTGTACGAACGTACCGTTACTTGGCACTTTTCTTTTACTTTTCCGAAGTTTCACGGCGATTTTACAGGTTAATTTATTTTCCAATTCACTTTTAAATAATAACTAGAGTTCGGAATTAGGTAGAGTTATTTGTGTACATACACTAACGTGATTTCATACAGCGAAAGAATAAAGTGGATATGCCTCAGATCACGAGATTTATTTTAAAGAGCAGAAAAATCCTGTGATTTTTTAAATAAAAAAGTTATTTACTTTTACACAATTTAAACTATCCGACATCGGATGTTCGAAGTTGCAAAATTCCAATGCGCACACGCAAGGGAAGATCCATATTAATATCAACATTTCGATGCAAGTAGAAAAATAACTCTACCTAATTCCGACCTCTGATAATAACTCAACATACACGTTGAGTCATTTCATCACGAAGATGAAAGATTGATTCATTGGTCAGCAAAATTTTGTAACAACAAAAGTCGGTTACTAATGGAATTAGGTAACTACGTATCCTATTACAACACTTTAATTATTTTGATCTGATCAGGTCTAGTTTGTGGTACTGCAAAATTCCGAATTTTTTTATTTGAAGAGCGTGGTTGTATTGTTCCTGAGTTAGCGATTCATACATAAATAATGTGAAGAAATTGTAAAAATGATCCTGACAAGTTTTGTTACATTCATGGTGACATTACTTTGAAAAGAAATTTGACACCATAAGTAATAAAGTTGTATGTTATATGAACTTTATTTTGGTTTTGCCAATAGACAACAAGACTTAGCATGGGTTCCTAACAACCTGATGATGAATTTTTATCATCATTCCATATAAAACTTGTGCTCATGAAAAACTTCGTTAAAGCAATGTATATGATTGGTAAAATTTGGGAAACTCGTTAATGCAAAATATTTACGTTATATTTGTTGGTCCTAAAATAAGACAATTGGCGATAGATGAAATATTTAAAGAAAAACTTACACCCTTGTCTCTACCTACAGTCAAGTTAAACTTAAACATTAATAAACATTCTTAAGCAATCGACAAGTATTGAAAAGAAAAAAAAAACCGTCAAAGAAAGCAAAGCTAATAATTCAACATTTGACAGTTCTAACTTCAAGCAAATACTAAACTACAGGATCAAAATTGTATCATAAATAATTATTTTTGCTCAAGTAATTAACACTTTGACTTATAGATACGGGTGTTAGTGATTTGGAAAAATAAGCTTGAGAATCTTTCATGAAAGTGACTTCAAATTTTCTCGGAAATCAACCATCAAATGAATTATTCCTGAAAATTTCATTCACATTGAGATTTCTTTTAACTTTCCCTACGTCTGAGCGCCGTTAGCAAAAAAAGTGGTGAAAGATACCACTAGGACTTACTTAAGATTACTTCATTATAAAAATGATATCAGAGCAAGTGAAGTCCACATTATGCTGGCAGATTAATGTTGGAAATTACAATAAGATCAGATAACAGAAGAAAATCACAAGCATCAATCATTGATATTAATATTGCAATACCATGACATAAGTTATGTTATGGTATTGCATTTTTTTTTAATTAAAACTTTCAAGTAAAATAAAAACATATTAAAATAAAAGTATTTATATTTGAAATATTCTAATATCATTTCTAATATTCTTTCTTTTAATATAAGAATGAATAATAAATCTAATATCACTGTCCTTTATCTAAACATGACTAGACTAGACTTATACAAATAGTGTTTTTTGCTGACCAGTGGTATGATTAAGTTATTGTAATTAGCAATATGTCATACCAATATTAATCGTTTCCTATGAATGAACAAGAATTGCTTCCGCTGAAACCACACTAATGTGGTTTTAATTGAAAATTATTATGCTCGGCGCCTCGGCTTCGCATGAGAGGCATCTATCGAATGGTAAGTTCCGATCACCGATATGGGCATGAATAACTTGTAATTGATAATGAAGTTTAGCTGCTTATGACAGTAGGATGGTGGTGTGGAGGGGCGCCGGCGCCTGCGCGATGACGCCGATAGGGGGCGCCGGCGGCGACTGCGCCGATGTGTGATACCGGCATTACCATAAGGCTCGCACACTGCTTCCCTGCAGCTCTATCAGTGATAACAAGCTCTAATGTATTATTGGGTCCTCGCTAATAATTTGTTAGATACGTGAAGATCATTGTAATATGCTATTGTAGGGGAAAATTGTGATATAATGCATTGGTAGCAACCCAATTAATATTCTATGGCGATTCGCAATCGTGTGACTAAACAGATAAGTTTACCTCTATTTCTTAACGTATTCCTACATTTATGTTTACACAAAACAAAATGGTTTCTACAAAATCCCGTCTAAAAATCAAAGGAAGATGTGTGGAAAATGAAGAAAAATAATTTACTTAGTAGTACGTCACACAGTGCACGAAAAAATCTGGAAACATAAATCTCTCTAAATACTTGGTACACCAAATAGTTATAATGTATGAATGGATGGATTAACTAATGTTCTGAGAATTTCGTGCGTACTGAAAATATAGTAGCGCGTTGATATATTGATACCTCTAACATCTTTTGTCTATTAATCTTCTAAATCACCTACTACAACAATTTTAAAAGAGAATCTAATAAAACAAAGTAACTAAACGGCTTTATTATTCATACTAATGTTAATATTATTCCGTCTCACATACGACGTAAGTTTCCGTATTTCCTTTTCAATTAGAGAGGGAAGAAATCCGAAAATGACGTGAACACATGGCGGTGTGCGTGGCCCAAGATGGCGGTCGGCAAGTAAATCGTCCGAATTATACAAATAGCGTTTGCCTAACTGCACCAGCGTATTGGCATATGTTCGTGACTAGTTTACGAGTGCTTCGACATTGCATATTAATTGGTGTCGCTATCGAGCCGCGCATCGCTGCGACCTAGCTGCCTCCGCTATCCGTGCGACCACCATACGTTGTGTAGATACGTATTGCAGCCAAACATATGCGACTGATACAATGCTGTTTGATTTGTTTATTAAAAAATTGAACTGTCCGACAAAATCGACGCTTGAATCGCGTAGAGTTGAAATAGTTTCATAAATGAACGAGTTTTACATTGTAGGTACATATTTATAAATTACGTTGTTTGTCGGGGATGGACTCCTAAACTACTTAACCGATTTTGATCTAATTTGCACACCGTGTGCAGTTTGATCCAACTTGAAAGATAGGATAGCTAACAACTCAATTTATAGTCGCAATATTATTTTATTGGAAATTAAGTCACAATTATCTGTTAGCTCCAAACGATTCCAACAGACGGCGGTATCTGTTGACTGGATTGAGTAAGTATTCAATAGATGGCGCTGTATATGAGCGGAGCAGCAATGAAAGATATTACGTAAACGGGGAAAATGTGACGCAGACGAAGTTGCGCGGGAGGGCTAGTTGTACATTAAGTAATCATAGAACAGTACTCACAAATTATAATTAAGTAGGTTCGTCACTAAATATTTTAATTGCCATACACAACAAAGTTAATTTATTGCCTGTCTTACAAAACTTGAAAGTTTCCACTTTCCTCTAGCTGAAAGGTCGGGAAATGTCAGCAATATAAGTATGCAAACGTCTCTCAAACTAGCAACTGCATAATTAATAGTGCGCGATACAGTCGAACAGGCACATCATTAAATGCTCGATTTATCTTATTTCAATTATAATTAAATGACTTCTTTAGACTTAGTTATGTCTCATTATATAAACTTAACTTATTTTATTAGGACTAGGTTCACTATACTTGCTGATTTATTTATTATTGTTTCATATTACCTACGTCATTACCTCACTTGTTGATGAAAGCGTATGCGTACTATTAAGTTGATTTAAATAACAATTGCGATAATAAAATAGGGTATTTGTTATTTTTTCTATTAGCTATAGCAAAAAGGATCAGAGGTCAACTGCGTCACTCCCACACATTCCTATATTGCTAAATATTTGTGTGGGTAGGTATATACTGTTTTTGAAAAACACAATATTATGCATGCTATAAGTTAGCGTTGAATGGTAACTAAAGTTGTCGCTCGGTTGGTCAATGTCAGTGCACGTTAGTTCAATGCATAGCTAGCTCTGTGATAGAGCGAACGCAGTCTAATATGCAAATGTATTTAAATGCTAAGCCCTCTTCATTACGCCGGTATCGATCTTAGATATACAATTTGTAACTCGATAGGTGCATAAGTCTAACGAATCTCTAGTTTATACCCCTTGTTGAATACGCTCAGTATTTACGTAGCGCGAAATTTTGTTAGAGGTGGGTTAGGTACAGCGATACTTACAATTTTTTTAGAATATAGTTTGTTAGTAACGTGCACTGGGGTAAGCCAAAAAATCTACCAATCATAGCGATAGTTTCCTAATTGCCAGTAGAAAAATATTGCTACGGTTGGTAGATTTTTTAACTTTCTGAATATACCCATTTTTTTTCGGGATTACTCCATTGCACCTTCCATGTTATTTTTAACAATGATTGATGAATATTATTTTCATCAATAACATATTATATTGTATACTCTAATGCAAGCACCACAACCGGCGGATTAATTAGTGATCGTACATAATATTGATACTTTTCTATAACCGAACCGACTCTTCTTGATATTATCCCATAGATGCATATTGACGGCAACACTCGAAAATACACTCTGATGTCACTTGAGGAAAAGTCAACAACTGTAATGCAGAAACCTCATTGTAATTCATAGTATTTAGTGCACATCATCTTCTTAATCATGTATCATTAGCAGGTTCTTCACGTGCATGCTAATTATACTAATTAACCCACAACTAAAATCTATACACAGCGAATTAAAAGAGAAATTCCAACACAATTAGACATTGCTTTATACTGGCAACATTAGTATTCTTACATGTAGTCGCGGCCCAATCAGATTAATCTTAAATATTTATTGCACATAGTGTTGCCAGGTTTGTGAAATTAGTATGACGATGGTAACCCCATGGTGGTGGAAATGGTAAGCGTTGCGCAGACGTGGGTGGGCTGCCAGCTCCTGATTAAGACATGATGAATATTAATCTGCGCCTGCGCAGCGGTGGCTGTCGATGTTCTATGTGAACTGCAGCACTGTCACCTTTGGTTATGCTGATCATGAGGAAAGTTTAGTTGTAGTAGTGTGCGAATGAGAGGATACGAGTAGTTGAGAAGTTGGTGCGTGAGTAAGGCATTGCGTAACTAGGTACCATGTGGGTGATATGAATTATTTCAAATGAGCAACCTTTTTTAAATTTAATACAGTGATCGAAATTCTCAACCGATTTCGGAACATCACAGATCACTCTAATAAAGTCAAAGATACGTGGGACACTCAGAAAGTTTTGCGAAACTAAAAAAAATTGTTCTATACGTACATATATTTTTATTAAATCTTTTCAAAGTACTTTCCACCAGCCTCTATACAAAGATTCATGCGCCTAAACCAGTTTTCAAAACACTTTTTCCAGTCCGCCGCAGACACCTCGTTTACAGCCTGCTCGAACCCAGCCAGCGCATCTTCCGGCGACGAAAATTGTATCCCTTTGAGCTGATTTTTTATTTTTGGGAATAAAAAGAAGTCACACGGTGCTAGATCAGGGCTGTAAGGAGGGTGACCCAGGAGTTTGACTGGCGTGCTGTCCAGGAAGTCCCTCGTTTTGAGTGTGGTGTGCGCAGGTGCATTGTCGTGGTGGAGCAGTAGCCCGCGGAGCCCTGTGTTTGGTCGCTTGTTGCTTATAACAGAGAAAACTTCTGGCAAACATTTGGAAGTATACCATTCGGCATTAATGCTTCTTTGATCCCGTAAGGGAATTGATACCAAGTGGCCAGTCAAATTAAAAAAGCTAGCGATCAAAATCTTACCCCCGCTTCTAGATCGCTTCACTTTGGTAGGCGTTGGCTCATTTTGAAACACCCAAACAGTCGACTGGCGCTTGGTTTCTGGGTCGTATTGATAAATCCAGGACTCATCACCTGTAACGATGTCGTAAACACGCCGAGACGAGCCTGCTTCAAATTTGTTAAGCATATCACGGCACCATTCCACCCGGGCCTGCTTCTGAGCATCGGTGAGGTTGTGCGGCACCCAGCGTGATACTATCCTCCTCACGCGAAGATGGCTGTGTAGAATCTCGTGAACGCTTCCCGATCCAATCTTCAATATGTGTTGAATCTCCTGATATGTAATTCGCCTATTGTCTTGGATTAAATTTTTCACTGCTAGCACGTTTTCTTCGGTAACAGCCGTCAAAGGGCGACCGCTTCTTTCGTCATCCCCCAAAGTTGGTCGACCGCGCTTGAATTCGTTATACCAACGATACACGGTTGCCTTGGAAGGGCCTTCATCCATGAATGCCATTTGAAGTCTATCGTACGATTCATCCGGTTTCAGGCGACACTTGAAATCGTATAAAATCATAGCTCTAAAATGTTCCCGGCGCAGATCCATATTTCAGTGAGACACAATACTTTGAATTAACTCGCAAAAAATGTGGAGGGAAATTTTGAAATTGGAACTTACTTATTTTTACTTATAAATAATCATATTTTCGAAAAACATAATAACTGGCCAGTCTCCCATATATAAAAACTTTTTTTCGCAATACTTTCTGAGGGGCCTGGTATAGAATAGAAGATGAACATTCTGCTATCCTCTCCATATTTTTGCAATCGTTTAAAGAACGTTACAGTCGATAAAAGTAACATCGCCCATATATTAAAATATATAGGCAATTATTTATTAGTTCAAAAACATTTTGACAACTGCGTTAAATTAGAATATCAAAAGTCGTAAAACTTTTGAAATGCTCCTAAAAAGAAAACTATTTGATGTTACATAATTAACACGGATAGTTAACATTCAGAAGATCAAAGGCAGAATTAAAATGTTCGTGAACGTTCCGAATATTAACGGCCGAATAAGGAATTGCATCGTCTAGTCATAGATCATGTAACGAGTAGAAGACTTCCCTTTTCGAATCGGAACCGATTAGTTTCTAGCTAATCCTTAACCTACAGCGAAGTTAAAAAGAACAAGAGCCATTCTGCCTCCACCTGTCGAATCTGATAAAAGTGTTTTATTTAAATTTCTTTGGTTGGCGATTCAAAAACAAGCACAAAGTTGTATTTGTGTCTTATTAAATGAAATTTATAGTTTGGATATAGTTGCTGATTGACCTCGGTCACTGGAAGGATAACAAGTTCGCATGAATGCTAAAAATGAGCATTTCTACATAATATTTACACATGTACATAAATAAAGCAGCCCAGCTTCGCACATGTGCTGAGACGACATTGTTTATTTAAATAACATTGTCAACTTTGATTCGACTAAATAAAGACAGTGAAATAAAGAGTTGTTCGGTGTAATACTTTCGTAATTGTACACCGTATAAAATGCGCAGACGTGTTCAAGATAGGAGGTGCGAAAAAGGTGTTTACTTAAGTAAATAGGGCATTAAGAAGATGCCAACAAGTTCTCAAGCCCATGATATCACTATAAATAGCATACAACAATGCACTATAAATAAAATACTACTTAATTTTATGTCTAAAGGCCGAATGTTGTGCAAGGTGCGCGTACGCACGTGCCCGTAGCCCGCGGCTCCACTACAATATCTGTTCCGAATTCAAATTCGTGTCATACATCTTATGCTTAGGCAACAATAACAACAACAGAAAATTATGTAAACTGAACTCTAGAACCCCCGCTTAAGGATGATTTGAATAATAATGTAAAAGGAAATGGATATTCAAAATAATATCACCTCGGGGTTAACGATTACCGGTGCGCGCATGCGCCACAGATGGCGGGATAAACCGACGTTTGTTTCCGCAGTGATATCTGAATTAATGGCGATACGAAATGCTCGAAAGGTGCTCATTAACATGATTTATGCAAGATAATATGTTTCTTATGCAGGCCCTATTGTACTGATTAAAATTTCGAAACGAACCCTGTTAAAGGCTCTACTCAACAAATTAATAAGTTTTTTCGTGTCTTTCGGAATGATAATATTAATTTATTTACAGATGCAGTATTTAAATTAGATATTCCACGGTGACAATTTGTTTTATTTTATTTTTTCGAAGTTCGTTGTGTTCGAAGTGTCATAGTTTTTTTAGGATATCCGTTGCAACAAAAATGGTAATTTACTTGTATTTACTGCTTTTATTTAATTGTCAGCAAAACCAATGCATCCTGCAGCATGTCGACTAAATACATATTAGGCATAGATTCTTCTTCTTTATCGTGTGGTTATTGCGTTTTTATGCTGTACATTGGCCTCTGACTTAGCTTTACATGCTGTTGAGATATATCTTTCAGGCGTGGTTTCCTCACGATGTTACAAGCGATTCGAACGACGGATTATAATAAACCTTCAGCGCGGTAGACGAGATTTCCAATGGTTAGGCAAGGTTCTGAAGACTGATCCTGATCAAGTCACTGAGGTCAGCTGACATTTTCTCTTTGACTATTTAAATTAATTTACCAAAGGTGAGAAGACCAGAGATTTATTAGACAGACGCTGATTTCTCTGAATGTCTGGAGGCCTAAAATGGCCTGTTTAGCAGAATCATAATAGGATAATTTATGAATTACGGAAATGGCCACTAAGTGTCAATTCTTAATGTTAACTGCGTCTATGCTCCATTATAAGATTTTTAACGCCATTTTAGTCAGGCACATTGAGACTCCAGATACGATTTCGACTCCGTGGATGAATAACCACAAACATAACAAGTAGTAATACTTTTAGACCAATCAAACGAAATTTTGGTAATCACAACCATAAACTTCCAAAGAAAGCAAAAAAATCTTGAAAACATGATGCACATACTTCTGAATTAACAGAAAGACATGAATAGGCCACAATCGCAAGGTTGCTGTAGTATTCAGCTGATACAGATAAAGCGTTTTCATAAAATAGGTAAGTGCATAGGTAAAGGTTGGTGGTCGGATAATATTTCGCGGTATTAGGCGGCGGGTACATGGATGTGTAGCGAGCCGAGTCCTGCCGGCGCCGTCCATCTCGCGGCTCGTCCGCTCACTGAGTACATTCCCGTGTAAGTTTTTACACCTATTATTTTATGTGTCGGCGAGTAAAGTTCGGTACGTGAGTTATAAACTCGCTCGCGCCTCTCTCGCCCCTACTTTATAGGTATTAACGACTTGTCCGAGAGTTTTCTTATAAATAAATTTGAAGGGTAACAAGGCTCGCTTTTGTCGGATTAGTAGAGTGGATCTTGTTTCACTTTGTTGCGGAGCCTCTCTATCTTTTTTAATGGAAAATTTATGAGGAATTTTTATACACTTTGTGTGTGAATATAGACTGCGTTCATAGCTAACTTTCCGTACACTCGCAGATATTATAATGGAACTAAATCAATTAGAATTAGTGCTAATTCCTTGACAGTAAGTGAGTCATTTTCCTTCGTAATTCTAGTGCATCATTTGATATGCAGCGGTAAACTCGTAAAATAAAATATCTTTTCTGGCACTGAGTACTTTAAATGTTCCATTTGGGCAATAATTTTTCTTTTAGTCTAAAAATGGGTACATTTGAGAAGTGGCGAGCGGAATCAGTGAATCACGTGACATTAGACCATAAGGCGTAGTGCGCACTATAAAAGCGGGACGTACGAGTATGTTAAGAGCACTACCTGTAAAATATCTGAGCAGTAAAGTAAATGCACTGCTGGTGAGACAGAGGACGTGCTTCGTACTTCTAGCGACTGTTTAAGACAAAATGGCCTCATATTTCATCGTGACATACTTTTACATTTTCTTTTAGTGAAGGAAATATACTTTTTATGACCCACATTGTCTAAGTAAAGTACAAGTACAAGTTTTCGGGTTATCGCCAAGCGGTTAATCGACTCTTCACGTGATGAGAGAGCTGTCCTTTTTTTTGGCCAAAGAATCGACATTGCCATCCAACGCGACAATTATACCAGCCTTCTGGGCACTTTTCCTATTGACAGCGATGCAGACAAAGTTTTTGACGCCCTGTAATTCAATTCCCATTTTGATAGTCGTATATTTTATTTAAATCTATTTGTATTTTGTAAGTACATAGTGGTGACCAAATCTAGAGGTCATGTTTATTTATTAACAAAGCGAAACGTTGCCTTTTCACGTACCTACCTAACCTACGCAAACAGGAGCCGACGAATTCCGGAAGAAGTCTCTTCTAAAACGGTAAAAAAAAACTAACGCTTCTACCTGAACTCTTTGACAGCAGCAACAGTCAGCTGCATGTAGAATATACTAACTGGACGAAAAAGTTGGATGGTTACATCGCCATCATCGTATTTTTACGGTTCAGTACGTTCGAATGCCAAATGGAACCCGTATAGGATCATTGGTGTGTCTGTCTGTCTGTCTTTCCGATTTGGTCCGAATCTAATCCGTTTCAGTTGAAATTTGGTCCACATGTGACCCAAACACGGGCGGGTATACGAATAATAATTTTAAATATAGGGACACTTTTAAGGGGTAAATGGTGTTTTAAAGACCGACGAAGACGAAGACGAAGTACCATATTACATCTAATATAAGTTACACTAATAACTAGCTGTCCGGCGCAACTTCGTTTGCGTCACATTTTCACCGTTTGCGCAACATTTTTTATTGCTGCTCCACTCCTATTGCTCGTAACGTGATGATATAGTCTATAGCCTTCCTCAATAAATGGGCTATCTAACACTGAAAGATTTTTTCAAATCGGAATAGTAGTTTCGGAGCCTATTCAATGCAAACAAACAAACAATAAAATCTTTCCTGTTTATAATATTAGTTTAGATAAAGCTGAAGAGTTAGTTTGATTGTTTGTTGGATTTGAAAAATTTTTTCAGTGTTAGATAGCCCATTTATCGAGTAAGGCTATATATAGGCTATACATCACGCTACGAGCAATAGGAGTGGAGCAGCAATGAAAAATGTTGCGAAAACGGTGAAAATGTGACGCAAACGAAGTTGCACCGGACAGCTAGTTATTAGTGTAACTTATATTAGATGTAATATGGTACTTCGTCTTCGTCTTCGTCGGTTTTTAAAACAAACCATTTACCCTATTTATATTTATTTTTATTGAAAAATTATGCGAAAACGTGACGCAGACGAAGTTGCGCGGGACAGCTAGTATCAAATAAAAGGGAGAGTCTCTAATATTTATTTTTATAATTTTACACAACAAATCATTTTCAAGTTATTTAAGAAAATTTATGAAAATTTACCACACTCTTTTTAGAAACAAAAGAACCCCGAAATTTTTTTTTGGAAAAATATAAGAAACATGTTTTACTTATATACAAGTTGTTGTTTTGCATCCTCGTCAAATTCAAGGAGGGAACTATGCTAATGATTCTCGATCCGAATCAATAATAAAATGGGTAGGTATTTTTTTATATTTTTATGTATTTACGAAAATCGGTAACTGTGAACCACCCGTGTTTTAAACGCGGCCCGTCTGATCCTCGCCCTATAACCGCGCTTTCACACATACAAACAATCGCATACGTTTATTTGCTAATTTCTAATCCACGTCAAGGTTTTTCTGAAATACTAACAAACTTAAACAACAAAAAAAAACAGCGTTTATTAATAATTAACTAGGTACCGCAATTTAAATTGATTATTTATGTCTTTTGTGACAACCGTCTGAATTTTGACGAGGATGCAAAACAACTACTTGTATATATTACAGATAACCTATAAGAAGTCTATTGTCTATATAATACTTATGATAAATCTCACTATTGGTCCATCTCACAAAAAAGTTTGCACGCCTTTTTAATGAACGTACCTACATTTGCAGTTCAAATAAATTGTCTCTTGGGATAAAAAAATACATTTAATTATTCATTCCGACCACAGAAACCTTCACTGCGCGTGTCCGAACACGCAATTTGCCGGTTTTTTTATTAAAGTCGTGGAAAATTTTGTGACTTTAAGAAAATTGTAGTACAGTTTTCAAATCGTGTTGAAACAAACTCAACTTTGAAAGGCGATGCTTCAACAAATATGACACATAAATGCTTATGAATTTGTTCACCTGGGTTCGAAACTAAGGCTTACTACTCGTAAGTCGAGGCTGCCACCACTGGGCCACCGCTGCTCTCAAACAGCTGGTCCCCAAACTGCTTCAACAAAATCAGCTGTCGTTTGAAAGTTGTAGTAAGTACTTACCCCATTGCACGAACCCAAAATTTGCCAGTTAAGACTCCTGCAGAAAGGCGCGACGCGATGCGACGCGGGCCGCCGCGGCATGCCGCGAATATACCTACTTAAAACTATCACTATGAAAACGCGCGACTGTTCACACAGGCGAGAGTTCGAGAGCGCGACACACTCCGCGACAAGAAACTAAAGCTATACTCCTGACACTATCCTAATACTTTACGTTAGCATCGAGTAATCGATTAGAGGTCGCGCCTGTGTGCGAGGCTTTGCGACGCGGTAACACTGCTATCGCCGCGTCGCACCTGTTTGAAGGAACCTTTATGTTGAAGTGGGTGACATTTTTGATTTATTAACTGGGCACAAATAGGTACGCCTAACTTGAATAAGGCGTAATGTTGAGTTATGTCTGCATTGACTGAAAAGTAAAAAAAGCTACCAATATTAAATATTTAGTAACTGGATACTGAAAAGTATGTATGTAACATCAAAATGAATTAGTATTTGTGATCAGTTATTGCCGGAATTTATACATTAAAGTAACTTGACACTTTTCTTGATTACCCAACTTCCTGAAACGTCCGGTTTCAACAATCCACGATTTCTTTCAGATTTGGGCTTTACTCTTATTACAGATACTCTATAGTAGTATTAGTAGTTATTCTGTATTAGACGCAAACCATAAGTAGGTACAGAATGGTAATCTCAGACCAGGCGCATGTCTTGCTTATTAAAATTATTTAAATGAAACACTCGTATTAAGAATGTAACACCAGATTATTTGATTGATTTATGTATTATTTGGTAAGTACTCGTAGTCTACGCACTAGGCGTAGGTATGACGTAGAGTTACGAATATATTTCACAATATTTCTAGGATACCCACCGCATGACGCTACGTAGCAGCTGCAGAATAGTCTGAGTACAGACTCAGCGGCTTTGCAGTGGCGCATAGCCGCGTGCAGTTACGGAGCCGCTTCTGGAATGTCGCCAAGCAGCAACGCAGCCGCTTCGTTACCGTCATGTAGCCGCTCGTAGCAGCAGCGGCAACGGTGCCTTTACGCTGCCGTTGCGTAGCAGTCCTGGAGCCGCTACACAAGGGCCACGTAGCAGCTCGTAGCAACAGTAGAGCCGCTACGCGGGAATTGTGTAACCGCGCGTAGCAGCAGCGTAGCCGCTTCACAAGCACAGCGTAGCCGCCCGTTAGCGTTGCGTAAACTTTCAATTAAAAACCACGATAAATCACTGATGTCAAGAATCATCTTTCTTACCATTTTCCTAGTAGAATAGTGCAATTCAAGAGGTAAATAAGTTATAGATGACTTTTTTGGTTTTAAAGCATATAAATTAGTAAAAATCGAGGAGCGCGTGTGGCGATTTTCTACGCTGGCCATGGTTAAAGGACATGAACTTTTTCATGCACAAATATTGGGAAACAACTACTCTGATGATAATAAAAGATTACCTTTAACCGATATTGCTGCAAACGCATACTGTCAAGGACTATTAAACAAGTACCAGGCTGCTTTACGCAACAAAGTAAACGGGGAACAATTAAAGTAAATTGTAATAAATACCAGGCCCCTCAGAAAGTATTGCGAAAAAAAGTTTTTATATATGGGAGACTGGCCAGTTATTATGTTTTTCGAAAATATGATTATTTATAAGTAAAAATAAGTAAGTTCCAATTTCAAAATTTCCCTCCACATTTTTTGCGAGTTAATTCAAAGTATTGTGTCTCACTGAAATATGGATCTGCGCCGGGAACATTTTAGAGCTATGATTTTATACGATTTCAAGTGTCGCCTGAAACCGGATGAATCGTACGATAGACTTCAAATGGCATTCATGGATGAAGGCCCTTCCAAGGCAACCGTGTATCGTTGGTATAACGAATTCAAGCGCGGTCGACCAACTTTGGGGGATGACGAAAGAAGCGGTCGCCCTTTGACGGCTGTTACCGAAGAAAACGTGATAGCAGTGAAAAATTTAATCCAAGACAATAGGCGAATTACATATCAGGAGATTCAACACATATTGAAGATTGGATCGGGAAGCGTTCACGAGATTCTACACAGCCATCTTCGCGTGAGGAGGATAGTATCACGCTGGGTGCCGCACAACCTCACCGATGCTCAGAAGCAGGCCCGGGTGGAATGGTGCCGTGATATGCTTAACAAATTTGAAGCAGGCTCGTCTCGGCGTGTTTACGACATCGTTACAGGTGATGAGTCCTGGATTTATCAATACGACCCAGAAACCAAGCGCCAGTCGACTGTTTGGGTGTTTCAAAATGAGCCAACGCCTACCAAAGTGAAGCGATCTAGAAGCGGGGGTAAGATTTTGATCGCTAGCTTTTTTAATTTGACTGGCCACTTGGTATCAATTCCCTTACGGGATCAAAGAAGCATTAATGCCGAATGGTATACTTCCAAATGTTTGCCAGAAGTATTTTCTGTTATAAGCAACAAGCGACCAAACACAGGGCTCCGCGGGCTACTGCTCCACCACGACAATGCACCTGCGCACACCGCACTCAAAACGAGGGACTTCCTGGACAGCACGCCAGTCAAACTCCTGGGTCACCCTCCTTACAGCCCTGATCTAGCACCGTGTGACTTCTTTTTATTCCCAAAAATAAAAAATCAGCTCAAAGGGATACAATTTTCGTCGCCGGAAGATGCGCTGGCTGGGTTCGAGCAGGCTGTAAACGAGGTGTCTGCGGCGGACTGGAAAAAGTGTTTTGAAAACTGGTTTAGGCGCATGAATCTTTGTATAGAGGCTGGTGGAAAGTACTTTGAAAAGATTTAATAAAAATATATGTACGTATAGAACAATTTTTTTTAGTTTCGCAAAACTTTCTGAGTGTCCCACGTATACCTACGAGTAAGACAACGTCGTCGCACTTCGACTCATTCGTATCATAAAGCTATTTTTATCTTATGAGACGAAGCGACGCGACATATTTAGTCAGTTAAGTAAAGTAAAATATAATAACAATAGATTCTATTCTTAGTACCCGGGTTATTACCAACAAAAGCGAATTTATGAGTGCACTCTCAAAGTTTCAAATATCCCTAATGGAGCAAGAGTGAGCCGTTTTACATCTTCCCCCACAAACTGCATTATAATGTCTGTACCAAAAATAACCGCACATAAATATAAAACAATGTGAAACCACTTAAAGCGAATAAAATACACGTCGACTTCAACTCAGTAAAATGAATTTATTAATAACGGAGACAATGAACGTCTGAAACAAACGTTTCACTTTTTGTATTTTTAATTGTCCTCCGGACGACAGCGAAGACGCATTAGAAGAACGAAAATAAACCGGGGATCATATTGGACAGGTCGTAGCGGGCCGGGCCGGCTCCGGCTGCGCACCGGCATCGGCACCGCGCCGGCTCCGCACCGGCCGCGCCCGCGCACCCGCCGAGCTCGGCGCACGTGCGACGCACCTTACTCACTGTCCGGTATTTTCGTGTTAACGTGTAGTAAAGCTGTCACTAATTAAAAATACTTCTGAAACCTCTGCCGCAGATATAATTATTGAATTGTAATTTCGCGATGTCTCTCGTATAGGATGGGACGCAGTTCTTAGATGATATCTTTTACGTAATTAAAAATCTTGTCGTGACATTCAGAGCCGGGCTCGCCCCCGCACTCCTCGACTCCTTCAATATTGTTGGCGATTGAATCGCAATTAAATGTAACGAATCAAACTACACTTTATTAAAAGGGCTGATAGCTCAAAATGGAGAGTATATCGCGAGGCAGAATCGAACGTGCTCCCGTCGAAATGCCAACCATTTTATTTATTCGCCTTAATTATGTATCTTGTCTTAATTTACGATTGGATCATACGATAATCTGAAACGTAATTTATAACAGATGCCTAGGTATTCGAGTCGTGTCCATAACGAGATTTAGGATTACGTAGATGACGTCGCGTTCAGTGCTCGGTGTCGCGATTAAAATATATTATCGACATTCATTGGCATTTTGCAATTAAGTGCGCGCGCGGATAGCGGCGAAGAACGAGCAGCGAACGCTCGATGCGCGCGCTTCGATAGCGTCATCGCGTTTAATTTCGTTATGTGTCGATGGCATGACGGCCGACCGACATCTCGATACGGCGACTGTCCACAGATATCCCTTAATGAAAGTAATGGAGGTTTATTAACGATCGTCGACTACTCTTCTCGCAATACATACTTACAGTCATAGATACGAAACGAAGGCGAAACGTGCGAGCGAGAACAAAGAAAGCCACATTTGCTAATTGCGGTTTTGCTCGTGTCGTGCGCACGGAGGCTGGATCGTGAGCTCCGGAGATATGACGATAACACATTCATAAATAATTAGAGCGAAATTTTCTCATTTGTAAGACGACAGTCATGATATTTGGTAGCAGACTCCCTGTTCTCGGAACACTCAGATCTCGATAACAGTCGCGCCGACACGCTTGCGAGCCGCACATTTTACTACAACGATGACTGCAGTGACAAGCTCAGCTATGTGTATGTTAGAACAACACGAAGTAGCGACGTCTTCATGAATACTTGAAAATATTGTCAAAAATACCAAAACAGAAAACTATAACGAACAATTCGTTTTCTTATAAGCGTCCGTCAGCCAAGTGAACTGCTAGGTCAGCTATTGAACCAGAGAACAATATAAAAAGCAAATGTGAGGTGAAACGCTGTGGGCTCAGTCACGGTTGTTGGAGTCTCGCCATGACAAGGTTCAAATTTCCACTTCCGCTCGATCCATGAACAATCGATATTGTTATCGCCGACTCTTCATTATAAACCAAACAAAAATAATTATACGAAACGTTGGAACAACAAAAAATATTCGGCTACCTACGCATTCACGTTTTAATAACGACATCGATAACAAATTAAGCATGTTTCATTTCCCTAAACCGAATGTTATCGAAAGCATCGTAAATCATCCGGAAGATAAAAGGCTTTAATTGAAAGAAAAAAGTCTGCAATACAGTGCTTGGATTCTGCTCCGTCACTCTGCGCAGATTAGAATTCCGGGCGTAGCCAATTATTGCAGTATGAAATTTATTGGTTTCGGATATCAGCTGAATGACGTTTTTCAAATCACTGGTGAGCCACTTAAACAGATTATTATGAGGTAACACCCAGCGGCCGATCATGCCAACTGTTGAAAGATATCGCTCGGCTCTTTGAATCGCCGGTCATCGATCACAGTTTGTCTATTATTTAGTCAAAAGTAATTTTTCGTAACTTCCTTGATCGATTGAAGCGATGTTTTTGCTGCAAAAAGTAGCGATGACATAAAAACAAACAGTCTCTCTAGAGCATAAATTAAAATTTCCGCTTGCCGATAGTAATGGCCAATCAAGCATAAATATTGTTGGGGGATTCGACTGATCGATATTGTGTTATTGTTAGCATTGTATTGTTAGGAATATTATGGGGCTTATTTATGGGATAGAATTTTGTTTCTATGATTTAAACTACACTTGTTTTGTGCCAGAAACAAACGTGTATTTTATATAGTACACAATATCATGCCTGTAATCCCAGCCCAGAAGAGTTAGGCAGACATGTACCTAATAGAAAACCAACATTTCGCCAGTTATTTTTTAAGTCCTATGTAAAAGTGGACGAGCCCATTGCCATTAGCCGGGCACAAACCCTTGCCCTCCGTGGCTGCTACTGAAATTCCTGATGGAAAAACCTAATAACTTTGCGAGACCGGGGAATTGAACCCAAGATTACATGCTCAGCAGTCGCGGTTGCGATGACTAGACTACCGAGGTAGTCTGTTTTTAAGTAGAGTAAGTTATTTTGGTGAGGAAGTTAAAACCATGTACCCACTAGACCACGGTGGGTTTATCCGGTGTATAACTCTCAATTAGTTTTACTGCACATCATATTCATTTGAGAGTGCACTTCCCTTGATTAGTGGAATGCTCTTTAAGGGCCAAGGTGCCATTAAAATAAATAAACAACTATCCGAAACAATTCCAAGTGTTAAGTGTGTGGTGGCTATCAAAAATTACCAGATAACCGTCGACAATGCTCGGCCGGTGACTTATGAAGTGATTAAAAAGTTGTGTACAGACAGCAACACTAGTGACTCACGGAATATTTTCTTTCAGTAAACGACACTATATTTTTTACCTCGGTGCGGACAAAATGAAGATATAATAACGTTCAATGCACCTGTTTTTGTATCGTGATAAAAAGCAAAATATTATGTCACATTTCAAATAATAATCGCATTTGGTTGTGTCACACTTCAAATAATAATCCCAATTATTTTGTTGATTTTAGGTAGAGTCTAGGTACGTTTGCATTTAAATGAATACTTTAAACAAAATCTGTTCTATTAGCAATAATCTAGTGAAATGAAACTGTTACTTTTTTGCTGAAACTTTCACTACGCGACGTAAAGTTTTGTTTTATTTTTTGGCTGATGATGGAGAATTATCAGGTTAACCAGCGAACAAATTGTTAAAATATTGTACACGGATACCTGACAAGCTGGATTTATAAATTATATTTTATTACTTTCAAACTCGTTCATGCGTGCGTTGACTGAGCGACGACCATAACGGCTGACGTTCACGGTAAAAAGCTCGTAAAAATCGCCAAAACTGATTATGAGAGAAATATGAAGTGTGGTTTACATTTGGAACATACTAGTGACCGAATCCTGCCTTCACCGGTTTTTAGGGTATGTCAAAACATCGAGACTTGTATACTATAATTATGTAAGAAATTATGGCAATAAATTCTCTAAATGTTGGTGAAAATCGTGTCAAAATCAGAATTAGTAAGAATAAGTTATCACTTGGGCAGACCGAAAAAGCAACTTTATTTTAAATTGAAAACATATTTGTTTAATTCGTCTGCATATTTGAGGCGTGAGTCCATTGTGAAGATTCCTTAAGACCCGCGTCCACGGTATCGGCGGCTAACTTTACGCGCGCCCTATTACGCCCAGAGATAGCCACAATCAGGTAACAGCCACCATGACATCTTTATGATGTTTCAAAAACCATTACTAACGACACCTTTTTAGTTACTTGCGATAGGAGCCCACCAATGGCTTGAAGACAAAACGATTTGGTGTCAACGGCACCTGTGCGGCTGGACTTGTGCCCGACTAGAGCAAGTAATGAAAAATGAAACTGAATAATGTTTATTGAGTCTCAAAAGTTACATGCTATACATGAGTTGAGACAGCCTCAGTAAGTAATTAAAAATACTTGTGTTGGTGTTGACTCGCTACTTGCCTTATTTAATACAGTATTGATACAAAATACTTAGAAAATAATACAAAATAAAATAAATACTGCCAGTAATGTAATCCATATATCCATTCATACTAATATTATAAATACAAAAGTAAGTCAGGCCGTACGTATTTAAAAATTAAAAATATAAAAAAGTACAGGATACATTTTATCCCGGTATTACCTTTCCGTCGGAAAATTTACGATCTCTATGCGGGTGAATACGCGGGCAATAGTTGGTTTAAAATAAGATTATTTTCTTTTCTCGTATTGACACCGAGTCTCATTATCAACATTCTCATGCCCTCATCCCAATTTATTTGGGTTCGGCGCAGCATGTCTTCTTCTTCCATAATTCTCTATTACTCGCCATTTCATCAGACATCGTATTGAGACAGAGTCTACCATGAAAATACATTAACCAGTCAGCAAGATGGTATCTAGGCTGACTGCCTAGAACAACGTTTCCAACGTTTTTCGTGTTTGTACAACAACTTTCAATAGGTACCAGGCCATTAAATGTATTTTTGACCTATCTTCGTTATCGCTGATAGAATCTCACTGTGTCTAGGTCCTCAGGGCCGGCTAACCAGACCCACATTGAAGTAAAGCTACTAGAAGGGACATCGATGCACAAACGGTTCTTACGTATTTAGTACGTCCAAACAAAAAACGTACCAAATAAAAAAAGGAAATGTCGACCAACAAAAAGCAACTTACTACAAAAAGTACTACAGCGCCATCTATGACACGACGGAAGAACTAACATCATTTCCTACACCTCACATGCAAAGTTTACATCGACCTAAGAGTATGTAGAAAAACCCGACTACAACTGTCGGGCAGTTGCCCGCCAGACATAACCTCTGTCTGGCCGGAAGATCTTCCCTTTACCATGGGGGATGAGGAACTTTACACCCTGTTCCTCATACCCCTAAAGAAACATAAATTTTTCACCGGTTGTTTAAAAAAAATCTGCTGTTTCCTACAAAAGTGCCATACCTACACGGTCAACACGTATGGAACAGCTACTTTTTAGGGTTCCGTACCTCGAAAGGAAAAAACGGAACCCTTATATTATCTTTTTGTTACCCGTCCGTCCGTCTGTCTGTCTGTCAAGATCCTTTTTCTCAGGAACGCACGGACGTATCAAGCTGGAATTTATACTGAAGTCTACTGTCACTTGGAGCTGTGAAAAAATCAAATTTCTAAGCTAACGAAATCAAAAGTTACTGCCCTTTATGGCGCAAATTTCCGCAAATTTTCGACACTCGTATGGGACATCAAAACCTACAGGGTTCTTCCCGTGAACTCAGAATCTTGTAATTTGGTACGAAGCAATGTCTTACAGCATAGATAAAAGAAAAATTGCGAATAGCGTAAATTTTTAGTTACATCATATGATAAAAATATTTTTAATTATAGATTTCATTTTGCAATAAAAATACCATAACTATGACTGTATGGGTGAACTTTTACTTTTATAACTACAGGTTTGTACGGAACCCTAGGTGCGCGAGTCCGACTCGCACTTGGCCGGTTTTTTTTTGGATTCGTCGATGCCCTTCCAGCCTGTATTTCATTCAAATTGAAAACAACGCTTTTCTTGTCTACTTGCAGTTGGGGCAATCCATAGATTTAGAAACTGTTTTACATAATATCACAAACGTTTATCTTGATGGAAAGTGATGAAAATTATGATGTTGTTTTATTATAATGTAAACGACCTATTAAGTGAATAAATATTATGCCACGAACCATGTCTATTAAGTAAAATGTTATTAAGAAACCCATAAACCAGCCTACATATGTCCCTTCTACTATGACAGATAAGCACCTAATTAAGTCTTCTATTAATTAAAAATCCATCTTTATATTTGTTTAAATAATTCATATTTTTTATCTGTTATTAGCATCTGCGCTACATGTCTTATCTCAAAGCTGCATTCCAAGCAGAATCTGTGAACGAATAAATTTTTGTTTTATAGCCCACTTTATATTAATTTAATATTATTTATTGCCTTGATTTTGGGTCAGTTTTGTGTTTTAGTACCTATTAAGCATCAACATAAGTATTATTCCATTCTCTTAAATAGCTTGTGAAATAAATTATTTTAAAGCGACTAATTTGTTGATTATGTCCCGGTTCATAGCTAATTCTGTGCTTGAGTGTAGTCGCGGGAGCAAACATAACTTGTAGAGGTGTTTGGTGGCGGTTAAAGAGCAAAACTATTTAAAAATGAATGTTGGAAATGAAATCAATACGTTTGAACGTTTGGTTGGCGAGGAACGGCGCGTTATGAGAACATAAATCTCTGACCTTACGCCGAGTATCTGTGCCTACCTCCCACCCCCTTGGTTCTACCCCTACGATATAGTGGTGCACATCTGATGTTGTGAGAGATACCACTCAGCCCACTGAATTGAGTCTTATTCATTACGAGATAGTGTTGTGCAAGCGTTCCTGCGAGGGTAAGCATTCTACGATACACTCTGTTTATTCACATCTACTAGATCAAACTAATTAGCTACATTAGTTAGCTGGAGTTATAATAGGAAAATGGTGTAGAGCTTACATGATACACTTGACATAGCGACTTGGTTTAGTTTGACATAATTTAACTTAACGGCGAATTTTTGAATTAGGTGATCTTCGTCAGCGAGGAATTTTTGAACGATGATACTAAGTATACTAGGTATATCATTGTTTACCTACTAGAACCGTATGAAACTTCGCATTTTTCAGATTGTCTAAATACCATATTAAACAATCTTAATGCAAAAAAACGAATAATGTCATAATTATATCTAAATAGTACTTAGAATATTTTAATCCAAGAAAAGAGGTGATGGTCTTCAAACGTCTGAGCAGATTTTCTCAAAAACATAGCTTGATGAATCAAGAACACTCGATTAACATTTTAAACTTTTTTTTATCATCTGCGTTCATCCGTTCAGGAGCTACAGATACACACTTCAAACTTATAACAGCCCTCTTTTTTGGTCGGGGGTTAAAACCAAACGAGTGTCCACCCGCAGTAGGTCAACACAGATTTCGCTCAAGGGATCGAACGCGCAACCCAAATCATACGCTCTACCCCTTAGCTATGTAGGTCATGTCATACAATGTAAACAGCTGATCCAACAATATGGAACATTCTACAAGGTGTTGTTTTGCATCCACGTCAAAATTCAGGAGGTTGTCACAAAAGACGTAAATAATCAATTTAAATATCGATACCTAGTTAATTATTAAAAAATGCTGCTATTTAATAATGTTGTTTAAATTGGTCAGTATTTCAGAATAACACCCTTGAAGTGGATTAGGGAATAAGATATTTTCGAATAAACGTTTGAGATTGTTTGTATGTGTGAAAGCGCGGTTATAGGGCGAGGATCAGATGGGTCACATTTAAAACACAGGTGGTGGGTAAATGAGACATTTTTTAATATTAAATACGCATTTTATTATTGATTCGGGTCGAGAACCATTAGCATACACGAGAATGCAAAACAACAGCTTGTATAAACACTCAAAAGTCGATACCATAATTATGTAGATACAAGCGTCCATGGACAAAAGTGTTGCAATCAATATATTCGGTTCCCATGAAGATGACATTTTTGTTTAATGGGTTTAAGCGACACACGTGGACATCATTTTCTAATTTGAATAACGTCAACTTTCACCTCGTAACGTAACGTCGCATTTCAGTGAAAACAAATTTTCCGTATCTTATCTGTTCAAATAAATCACACGCGGCTAAACCTGTTGTGTCATAACTACTAAACACGTTAAGCTATTTGACGTGTTATTGATTATCTAATAAGCTAAAATGATGGTTGTTTCGAACGTGAGTGTACTAGGAAACTAGGAGTTCGTCCGACAGATATGAGCAGACGGGCAGGTTATATTTTATCAGAAGTAACGGCATCTAACGTACGGCCAATTTCATAATGCCTCGACCGCCCCCGCGCGCCCCCGCCGCCCCCCGCTGGCACCCGCTGCGAATGTGCCTCACTTATCAATTTGATATCTCGATGTGGAAACATAATGCGCCACAGATGAATCGATAGCGGGATATATGGAAACCAACATCAGATAACTTATTAACTCCACATTTAACAGTCCGACATTGTTTTTCGTGAACTGCAAACCGAGCATCGCTAGAGACGTCAATTAATTAACGTTGCCTACTTAGCTGTAAACAACCTGATTTAATCAAATCACAAAATGTTTAATTAGCGACTAGTGATGCATGTCAAAAATCGATTAGCTCAATTTCACAGTTAATAGTAAGCACCTAATTAAAACCTCAGTGTATAAAGCGTTGCGCACAAATAATAAACACAGCTAATCCCCCGTAGATTATAATAACACACAACGGTAAAACAGACGACTCACTCTGTCAAATAAGTCATCAGTGCGTCAGTTAACTCAATTACACCGAGATCAACACACGGCTACCGTGCATGATTAACAAGCTCACTCCACAAACAACTTCAAACTCAATATCTATACTAATAACCCCTAAAATTGTTTAACTAACCATACTCCCGGTAATCCTGCTTCATAAATCATTTAATAACACAAATGCACAGCCACACACTGAGCTATTCCTTCCGTTGTTGGAGTTATGATATCGATATGCAGTCAAAAAGGAACTCTAAAAGTAACGAACGAAGTCGCAATTCAGAGTAACAAACTATCATTTTAAGCTTTTTGAAAAGTGTCAGTGAAATTATCCGCTAGTAGAAAAGCAATATGTGTGATTTATGTGTTAGAAACAATTCGAGCTCTATGTGGTCGACACAAAACGTATATTGCATGTAATGTTAGAGTTGCCCTATATTGTGATGGTTTATCCGTCGTCCGGAGCGGATGCCACGAACTGCTGTCAACCCTTGACATTCGGGATAAGTTTGACGGATCATGCACGAAAATGATTTAGGACATGTGTTTAATATTGTCAAACAAACATGTTAACTGATCGTTCCATCTCCTGTTTCTAAAAATATGACAATTTGTTAATAGTGTTATGACAGCATTAAAATTAATATTTCTATAAAAAATTGAATTTGTCATAAAATATCATATTTCATACACGTTATGCACGATATGAAAATTAATATTAATAACAAAAACTTACATCATCCACTCTATGGAAACATAATACGAGATGATTTTGTAACTTTATCCCGCTCCGAACTAATAGCGCATGTTAAAGCAATACCGCTGACAAAACCGTTGACCTTTCAATCAACGCTAAGCAAATATTAACATTTCAAAATATCAACTGTATACGAGAACCGGAAAGTGGTCGTTAAAATGTGGACAGAGGCGCCCATAAAAATAAAATATTAATAATTAGCGGCTTGAGGTTAATAGTCCATTAGTAGCGTGTTCGTGGTCGTCACTCAATGAGTACATCAGGGGCCGTATACTGAATGTGTTAAAGCCATCATCTTTTAAATGCAAGAAAGAGAGGTGCTATACAAGAAGAATATTATTGTCATATTTTTTCGCAACTTGCAAATAATGGCTAAGTCTTACCATACAGCTCTAACGTTGCATCAAGCCTATCTGACATAAGTCGCTGCCACAAAAGTCATAGTTGCTGAGATGTCATCTCCATGTCACCCGATATCTTGCAGTAATGACTTTATATTAATTGCCTAAAACAAGGCCATTAATGATTCAACAGGAGAACTATAGAGTTCTATTGCACAGGATGTGGATGAGCCATAAGATATCTTAGCTTATTATAAAGGCGATGATTAAATGAAAAATTTAACTACGTGAAAATAAAAAAAGAGTGTCAGCCCTAACACGGCGCAGTGATCTCTCGTACGATTCTACCACTTCATCTCACATTCCGACTTTTATTATAATAAATAACATAATGATAAATTACATGCATTAAAGCAACCATCTTAAACCACTTCATTACAGAATAAAACAGTTTAGACACCTGATTACATAATCCTATTATACCTGGCCAGCTGTCCAGCGAAGTCAAACCCAGATTTCATAATTATTTTTATGAAATACTTTCATATCCATGAAGATTGAGCATAAATGACGAATCGAAAAATTACAAAACGCTCCACTGAACAAGGTTTAAAAACTATAGCAAAAAGATTTTCGTAATCAACGAGGTGATCTACTTCCCTAGTCGCAATATTAAATCGTACAAAAACAAGATAATAATTAAACCACCAGCACCGGCACCGGTGCTTTCATTGGAGTAGCGGACAGGTGCGCCCGCGCAGGCCGGCCAGCGCGCCGTGCTCCGAGATCCAACAAGACGACGACCACGCTCAGCGATAAGGAAAAACTATACCGTCACGTTCAATGTAAAAACAAATTATCAAGAAAGAAATAAAAATCTATCGAGGAAGCGGTCACAGTTGAGTGTATCCACAGATTATCCACAGCTCTATGAGTTGATTTCTTTCTTTATGATATCTTAGTAGAACGACGGAAACTAGCAGTCCTTGATTGTTTGATCAGTTTTCCAATAATTATTCCCTATAAAAACACCGGAAATGGAACGCTTAATCGATTCCGGACCGCGCCTCGTAGTGACGTGGCGTTTGATTACTGAAATTATATGGCGAGACGAATCGCTCCAACTTTGTTTTGTGTATTGTTGAACATGACCTTCGATACAGGCGAAAAATAAAAACTAATACAACTATTGTTTTAGTCTTGTCATTATTATCGCCGGCTTTGAGGAAGTTAATTGACGCTTTCAAGGTGAGCGGTTTCTACCTACATCTTGTTTGATGGTTACAACAATTAAAGAGACACACAATCGGTTGGTTGCCTTCTATCAATGCGCGCAGCTACCCTTGGTTCACGCTTATTAAAATCCAATATCAATTCAGCGTGGACCGATGGAGTCCAGTATGTCAGCTCTCAAAGTAAAAGGTTCATACTTCGTACACAAATAGTATTAGACACGCCACGTATAGAGTGTACCCCGTGTTCACATTAAAGATTGATGTCAGACGAAAAGATGGGGCCACTCTGCAAAATTTATCTCACATCTCCACTCTACCAATGACAAGAAAACTGTTACGGTTTGCAACGGTCTGAGTGTAACATTAAAAATTCAAGTCGTCTTACCCACTTGTGTGAGGGATTGCCGCATATTCGCCTTTGGACAGCATTTATATTTCCTTTGGCTACGGTTATACTCAGCATTCCGTCAAAAGGGAATTTCGTATTTGAGATTTATTTTTGTAGTGGTGTGCCGTGTGCGGTATCATTTATTTATGAAAGGATTTTTGTAAGCGTTATATGTGGGACAGCTAGGAATTTGTGGAATAAGTTCATAGAGATGGGACAATGAGTTTGATGTTGCTCCTCGCCAACGTGAGGAGTGCTCGACACTGCTCAACACTCAATAGTGTTGAGCGCTCGGGAGGCCTACCATGACGTTTTAAAGCAGTATTGTTTTAATCTTATTCCAGAGTGGGAAGAGATGTCCTCTATAGCTCCGTCTCTTTCCCGCACTGGAATAAGATTAAAACCATACTGATTGAATACGTCATAGTAACCCCACAGGTGTGACAAGCAGGTGTCACGTCATGTCTGATATTGCCTCATTTTACAATCGCAATCTTATTAATAGATTCATAAAACACTGTACTTAATTCTTTTCTAACAAATTAGATTCTAAAGGCTTTGTACTTAATTGTCTTCTTACGAGTCTTGTTTTAGCAGACACTGCCGCAAACATTAAAATTCTACGTTTGATTCTTAACCATTCGGTGAGGCAAAAGTAATTGAATTTTTCTGTTAGAAAAATCTCAGATACAGCAGAGATTGGAATTGCGGACGCTAAAGGGCAATTGGCTCGCCCTCTATCACTTGGGACCTGATACCCTCCTCGTCGACAGTGCGTGTTAAACAACTCTGCCTGACCCTTTGGAATTCACACACAATCGATTACAAGTATTTAAATCGAATGTTAGTTAAAATTTACTTATAAAACTAAATAATAAATACCTCTCTAATGTAAATCCATTGGTTTAAATAAACGATGTGGCATTGTGACCTTTTTATTACGAATATAATGGCGGCGACGAACCCGATATTTCCGTTTGATATTGTGCTTGTTTATTATTCGTTAAGTACAATCGATTACAACGTGCTTATGAAGTCATTTGATACGACACCGTACCGAATAATAAATGTACTGTGAGAACTTCATACGCGAGTGATTGTACTTTCTTACAAATTCTCATAAGACAAAAAATATTCTCTTAATGCCATGATAATACAAGGAAACAGGTTGTCAAATTCCACTTCTTAAATAACAACGTTCCAATAAGATGTTACGAGTCACCCAAAAAATGGTGGGCACAAACAATTTATCATAATGTGAACTTGTAACAACATTGTGACAGTTTTTGTTGGGAGTGTACAATGAGTGTACAAGGTGTCGCTGCTACCACAATGTCCGGCGGCGCTGCTCGCGTCACGAGCCACTGCGCACCACCGTCCACCTCACAATACACGATTGGATTCAGGTGCTTTATCATATTTTAGAATAAAGAAATCAACTGACAGAACAGATTACTCATACCTGCGGCATTTCTTACTGGATCACATTGTGAAGATGAAACTCGAATGATGGAATGACCTCATTTATTTTGTGAATAGATAGGAATTAGAGCGTTTTATTATGCAAACGATTGTTATATGCAAACAGCAGTGACACAATTCTATGTTTAAACGTGTAAGTCGATGTGCATTTAATTAGATATAAAATACTTTACATTTCAGGTACAGTCAGTTACAGAAGTGTAAGCGTGGAGGTAAAGTTGTAAGCTTTTAGTCTGAGCGGACCAAATTTGGAATTAAATGCGAGATAAATAACTGTTTAGTGACGGATCTACGTAGTACGGGAGGTGTGCGCACGCGCCGATGGCTGATACTGACAGTTCGGAGAGTGGCGGCTGCACATGCGCCGGGTGACGGCTTCCGTTTCATAAAGTTTAATGGCGCGGTTGACCCAGCTTTGTTTGTTTTACTCTACTCCACAACTGCACCATTCATAGCCGTTCTGGTAAACTATTAATTGCTTGTGAAGCGTCAACATGTGAAGCTAAACAAAACCCTTACACGTCATAAAATGTGCATACTTTGAGATTTTCTATTGATGCCACAGTCTACAGACAGGAGAAGGTATTTGCTACGCCGCGCCGTCGCTACGCGCCTACGAATAATACTCAGAACGTCTCACACTTTACCAAAATAATCGTGAAGCATATTAATATTTATGAATATTATTAGGAAATCGCAAAGTTATTAGTCACACTTTTTTATGAATAAATTAAATACATCGAGTAACCAACTCATCGGCATTTGCGAAAAACACCGCTAGATTACACACACCTAATTACCCACATTTGTGCACATACCTAATTATATGACTTTAGTTTTTATCTTAAATAAACCAACATCTATGACATAATGAAGTCATATTATAGCTATGTTTCGTTAATTAACAGAAAATCCTAACACACTGACATTCACAAATATCGGGCTGACTTAATCAGAGGATCACATCTCTTAATATACGGGCCGCCGACGAGTGAGATCTGACACGAAATTCCCTAAAAATAATATTTAAAATGGTAATGGGCCCTCGGCTTCATAAATTGGTGCGCCATATGTCCCGTGCGTTGCACCTACACTGTACATAAATATGTCAAGTATTGAGAAGCTGCTGTATTATAACGCGATTGGGGTTCTTGATACTTGATGAGCCATGTTGCTATTAATGAACAACGTTGTTATGTTATTTACATTCGGGTTTTTCTTATATGGATGCCCTGCACAACTTTTCCTGGAATTAAAACATGTGTTCATCAGATTCTTATTAAAAAATGAGTCATTGGGTATCTTTCTAGTGAAATCAAATAAATAACTAATAATGTAAACCAACTGTATCTATAGATTAATTTAATATTAACCCTTTAAATTATAAAATATTTTAAAATAGTCATCAAAAAGTATCAAGATTACACGTCAGTGGTACAAGTCAGTGCACTGAGGTGCAGACACAGTAGCACGAGTCAAATAGAAATTTTGACACCAACAATTTTGCGTTTCCGAGGCTTTTGTTTGTGGAGAGACGAAAATAGTGCACACTAAATAATAGACATTTGGCCCCTGCCTGCAGCCATAACTGCACGTAAAATATTTGTACCCATATTGGGAGTTGGTACGTTTGTGTGTAAACGAGTGGTAGATGTGACGGCGAGTTTTTTTAGGAAATAAGTTATAATGTCATGACGTCGCCATCAAACTGTAAAGTTTGACAAGTAAAACCTGTAAAAAAAACTTGTATTTAATATAATAAGATTTAATATAAAAAAAGAAAATGAAATCCAGTGATGGACTTATATTTATTTACACAGGAGCATTAATGAAACTAAGTAACACTTCACCACTCGATTAGAGTGCCGTCAACATATATATTTTCTAATTTAGTTACTGAGCCAGATCGGATTCTCATATCTAACACCTGCAAAGTTCAGCAAAGCAAAGGTCGGCAGCGATGATCTGCGCACGCGCGCCTGCTTGTGTTCCACACCAGATGTCGCACTAGGGCCGTGCGACGAAGCATAAACCTTCACACATTATAGATAAATAACAATATTATTACTTGTTCAGACCCTCTCTTACTACAGCAATTTATAATCCCAAGAATATTTTGACTATCGAGCCCACATGCGCGAACTTAAAAAATAAACGACACTCACGCAGTAAGCTTATAAAAATAAAATATAGGTGAAATATTGCCACCAAAAATAGAACCGCACAGGTGACAAAAAATCAAACTGTATCTGGCTCTAATATCGATTGTATTGTTGGACGTGCCTACGTAAACCACATGTAGTTTACAAGAACAGCAAATATAGAAACAATTACACCACCAGTGTTTATTTTACTCGCATCAAACAACTTTTATGAAAAACGCGGTAACGCGAGAGGGAAACAATAAATTTTGAAGCTTCTATAATACACTCGTGGGGGACCTTAGCCAGTTCTTGGTCAACAATAAGTAATCTTAAAATCCGTCTAAGGACTCTTGTAGGAAAGACCCCAAACTATGACCAAAGAAAACAATAAATCGTAATGACGACGTGCCCCCAGGGCACCCTCGGATGCTCGCTATTTTGGACTATAAATAAATGTGTAGATGGATTGATAAATATAAATATTAGGGGCGAAACGAAGAAAAACAATGTTTATGAAACTGGTGTCGTTCGCTTCATAACTGTGAGTTACGACTTCCGACGGCTGCCGGCATATGGGTCCGCGATTTTTTCTATCACAACTTATCTTAATCTAAAAATAGATAATTCAATATTAGGACTAGGTACCTGACCTTTGATGAAATGATGAGACAATCGTTTAGTCTAATCTTTAGAGCCATATATTTAACTAAATAGAAAACTTTAACATAATAATGACACTTATCAAAACAAATGGTATAAAAGTACGCCAGTAGGTTAGCATGTACCGGTTCTTCAAACCCTTCCATATTTTGTATAAAGCTGCACATTTGTTCAGTATTTTCATCAGTGTACAGGTGGTTACTAATTAACTCAACAACATCCTAAAGTCACGTAGTACAACACCTAAAGAGCCATAGAAACCTATTCTTATCCCCGAGAAACTATTTTCCCAAACCTATACAAATAGACAGTGAAATGAAACGTTAGGTGTCAAACAAATTCCATGGCATAGCAAATAAATTCTGTTGCCATAATAAGATTAACAGAGTTGAGCATGCGTGTACCGCTGGGTTGACGGGACGTTAGTCACCGAGGCTATACTTAGCCGATTGCATTGTCTTCTGAAATATCTATTAACGATTATTGACAAGGCATCGGCACGCGAATTCTCCCTGTGGTAGGTGCGACGAACTGCTATAAATATATTTTATGTTCGATGCAGCGACGACCGATGCAGGTATGTGACGGATAGTTGCACGAACACCAGCGATCTGCACGACCAGCTTATTTGTGTAACTTAATCGGTGCTACAATGTTAACTGACAGCTGGAGATGAACGATGAATAGGTACGGTGATGCGATGAAGCAACATATTGTTATGATCTTGGAGTAATTTAACTTGAACATCGTGAGATTTATCAGTGATTCAGTATTAATTGGCATTACGTGTCTATGAACAAATACTCAGAATGGACTTAATTCATGTCCAACATTTCCACAGGCCAAAAACCAAAACATACGTATATCAACATTAAGCTGAACAATCTATAATTATATTCCGTTAACAAATTAATGAAATTCGCGTCAAAATTGCAAATTGTGAATTCAAATTGATACAATTCGACAATTGATTACAATATGCACACAAAGCAGTATCGTCCACAAACACAGGCGAGCAGTCAGTGAGCTGACATCGATTCATATCCAACGAGAGCTTTTCATTTTGTATGTTAAATTAAATTTCCATGAAACAAGATTGAATTTTTCGCAATCAACGCGTGCGAAGCTTGCTCCAAACGAATTTGTGTGTTTATGGATACATAGATTTATTTATAGTTCGTGTTAAATATATTTATTGAAGCGGAGCAGTATTTGTCGTATGTGCTCTGTGATTTAGGTTACGGTTGTAAATCAAAATGAAAATAAGTAATAATATGAAAAGTATATCAATAAACGTCAAACCGCGAGTGTGGATTAGGCGCGCGGCGTCGACCGCAGCGCCGCAGCGCTAGCATCGGCTTAGCTAATTTACAATTTAATTATCAGTCGGGATGATGCATCGTTAGCGCGCGCCAAACCGAGTTTATGCGACTAATCAATTGTTTGACGCGACCACTGCAATCACGCGCCGGCCGCCCGCCCTCCGCCGACCTCCCGCCCGCCCCACGCCGCTAGTTACGCGCCGTACCGCTACGGCTCATAATGTTAAACATGAATATCGCACATACCCTTCACTTCTTGCGAGCATCATGCATAAGTCACGCGTTCGTGCAGATTAACATTAATCGAATGTTTCAATAATTATTTTATTGCGTTAGCTATAATGAATCTCCGTCGACACCTCATAAAATAAGTATCGATAGACGCTTCAGCAATCCAATCGAGAGAACAATGCGGCGGCGTGTCGCGCCCGCGTTGATTAAATATAGCTCAGAATCCATCAAGCGAACGGCGCGATCGAGCCGTTGCTATGGATTTATGCGCTAAATATTCGACAGGTGCCAAGTGTGTCGATCGTAAAGTTCGATCGCCGATGACTAACTACGCCCTAAATTTTATTTCAAATGTCAAATAATTTGAGCACCTGCCCTGTGCCCAGAGCTAGCGGCCTAGCGGCCTAGCGCGCCGCGCCGACACACCACTTATAACCGCACATCAATCACCGCACTTCTCTGTCTCACCCACAACTGAAACATTTCGTCAAAACTGTGATCACAGTCCACTTTATGCAGTACTACATTACCATGTGCGTTCGGTCAGTAAATAATGATTTCGCTACTGTTATCCGATAACGGTAAACAATTGCAAATATACGTCATTAGAAAGTCACGCGGAGTTTTCATTAATTTATTAAGGACGGTTAAAATTAACCGCTCACGAATGAGAATCGTGCGACACAATCGTAATGTGAACGTTCACAATTCGCTAATCCCGCGTCGCTACCGTTACATAAGACAGCTGAGTTGAATATAAATGTAAAACACAATAAATTTCATGCCCCGTAGGAAATGAATATTCATCACGAAATCGCCATGCATATTCTCTTTTGCTACAGAATTTCATGTTCCGTAGAGTCGCAGGCGGAACAATAACAAAGTGAACCTTACCCGGCTCGACCATCAGTTAGTATTCGCGTGCAAGCAGGCGAACGGTAAAGTCGGGGTCGGCGGTTCAGCGAACGAGCTCTCGTAAATTTCAACATATAGTAAAGTGATTTACGAATAATTGTTGTGTTGGCGTATAACTAGAGAAATCTTTCCGCTGTTTGCCGCTGCTTAATTTATATATGAGGCTTAGGTAATTCGCGAGCCGCGAGTAATTGGTGGAGAGAACAATAGCTTTTGTCATACCCTTATCTCGTGCGCCACGTTTGTCTCTTCAAAATGCCCTCGTAAGCACAATAACGTTCACATCAACCTTATCTAAATTGTCTACATATTTCTGCTTCTTGGACTTATTTGTATTGTTCCTGAAACCTTCAAAATTACTCGGAGAGAAAAAAAAATGTCGTATCTGTTATTTCGTTTAGTTTTACTTTCGTTTTTAAGTGGAAAGGGGTGTGTTGTCAGGTGGGTACTGTGGGTAGACACCATGATAACAACAGAACTGTAACGCAATCGGTTTGGGGCGCAAGAGTCGAGCAGGTAATAAGCACGGGACATTAGCGTAACACTTAATCGAAACATGTGTTTATCGTAACATGCGAATCGGCCTAAGGCGAATTAGTTCTCGCACAATGCAATTTGAATGCACATTACACAACGGACGAGGTACGAACGCTTTTTATTGCGGCATCGTGAGATCTTATCTCGGAACTGCCACTTCCAGCAGGCAAATTTCAGATTCCCGGTGAGTCGTCGCCGGTTTTGCACTCTACTGCGTTTAGCCCAAAGCAACTTACCGCTTAACGTAACGCGCCGTGCGCTGGTGTGGGTGTGAGCACGTACGCACGCACCCTACCCTACATGTTTAAAGAATTCAACATAAAATCAGCAATAAAATTGAAAACATTTTGTTACCTTTTAAATAAGTTTCGTGATGTCGACCGGTGTGCCGCGCGACTTTGATCCCTCAACGCACACGCAATGTGTACAATTTCGTGTGGTGCCTATAACTCTGAAATCATTTCTCGATCGATAAGAAGCGTTAATTTTACGAGCCAGTGATAATTTGCTAACTTCCGACAGAACATCGCCCTAGTTGAATCGTTCCGAGCACTTGCCGCATAAAATTACAAATTCGAGACCGAGTAACATAATTAAGCAGGCTCATTGAAAAGATGCGTGCCTTGTTACTGTAGGTATCTATTTCGTTAGTTATTTAAAATTAGTACAATAAGGTGTTGGTCCACATGCCCACGTCGTATGACCGGCGCGGGTAACAAAAACAATTTGCAGCTGTTACATTACATTCATTAAATTAACGACATTTTTGTTGCGTTGAATTAAATTACTTGTTCATCTGAAAATTATTGAGTATCAGCTGTTAATCTGACAAGATGTAGCAGATGACTAAAGCTAATAGGATGATAGCTAAGTAGATACCTACCTTTAGCTGATCTCTTATCAGGCCATTACAATTTGTTCCCTATCAAAAGAAATTCCTGTCCACTATTGTTCTTTATTGAAAGCTATTTTATATTAATTACATTTAACTATGAGCGGTTGCGTATTCCTCGTAAAGAAGCGAGACCGTTGATTACGGTAAAATTAATTACATTGCATTAAACGACTGTCGGTCACATGAAAACATTCATTACAACCGGCAATGGATCAACAGAGATACAACAACAACATGTATTATCTAATCGCATCTATTTAAGCCTACTTTGTATAATTATCCCTATTTTGTTTTGCATGCTAAAATTATGCGCTTTTAAAAGGACTTTCAACATGCAAACGGCTCTAAAATTTTAATGAGGAGTGAGCTTGTAGCAATGGAAACTTTGTCACTAACTAAACGTTATGACTAATTGAAAATTGATGTCAATAGGATTCAACCTTCAGTTATTCGGGGCAACTTTCCACTTTTTCAAACTGCATAGTCTTTTGAGTAACCTGTATAATGCAACATCAAATTCAGAAATGACGCAACAGAAAAATAAAATTTTATTAAATAAAACAATACACCATTAAACCGGATTATTTGTATGGAGCAATAAAAATAATATGCATAATAACTTCTTGGAAAGATTACAAGTACTCGGTTAATTAATAGCTTGCCAAACTGAGAGCATGCTCCCGCGCCGGCCCGGGGCAGGGGGCCGGGGGCCGCGGGGCCGGGCTCAGCGGGCCCAACAATGGATAATTATTTTCCCCGCAATGCTTTTTATTAATTACCCTCCTCAATGACGCCTTTGTATTGTAATTTGACAAATTCACAGGTTTCACATGAAAGTAGCCAGCTAGCTAGCCAACCACAGAGTAGACAGACAAATTAATTCCAATAAGAAAGCAACATTATTTTTATGTTCCATAGGCGTGCACACCTACTTCGTTTTATATGCCCCTAATGAATGGCCTCAGCTTTACTTAGTAGTAAATAACAGAATTAAGTACCTGCGCTTGTAGATAGTGGTTATCGAATCAAAATTTGTTACGTGCCATGTAATTTGTTCGTCATGGTGGATGCCCATAGGCACTGACATTCATTAACGTATTCACTTGTAACTTAGGAACCTATATACATACAGTCTAGTTAAAGCTTGCCAACTTTACTGAGAAACTATTCCAGCGCAATTAATATACTCATTACATGTTGGATGTTACGAGAAATCTAATTAGAATGAAAACTTCCTGTTGGGATAGGAATGGCGATAGCTTTGATGTGTCCAATATTGGACTTGCTCATGATTGTGGTGGCTTGTGTCCGATCTGGTTTGTAGATATCTAGCAAATTGAATCGTGAACGATCGGTTAGGAATTGTAGCATTGGAATCTGTTTTATGTTGAGGAAAACATCGCCTGGAAATATTGGCACAATACTCAAAGTAGATACATCGGATGCCAAGCATACATCATAGTGATTGACACGTAGGCAACTCTGCTTGACCCACAAACTGGTGCGAACGGAAAACGTTACAATAAAATCCGACCCGACACTAATAATACGCATTGTATAAATCATCAAACGTAATAGAAAATTTAAAAGTTCCCGCAACCGTTTTACAAACAATCTGTGATTTATTGGTGGCGAAATTAGGACGCTCACACGCTGACTAATGTATTAGAAGCGAACAAGCACATAGCAATCCAATAAACACGCTTCTTAATTCCAGTGTGCGGCACACCGGTGGCAGGGACACGGGTGGCGACTGGCGAGGTGGCGACCAGCCGCGGGGCTGATTGGCCCCACGCCAACAAGGTGAATGCCACGAGCCACGCATCGGGTCGAGCAACCCACTTTACCCAACACACGGAAATATATCCTGCCCTCGATACCATAATGTCCGCTTATCTAGTCATACCGAGCCACTCGCATCTTAGCGCTGTTGTCCGCAACTCAGCAGAACACTTGCTACAGGGGGTTTTAGCGCTGTTCGAGTATTTTCACACAGCTCGATATCGTTACGATATCGATACCGACGAAATATGGGAAAACATGGCGCGGTTTACAACGACTAGAGTAACTAGATGTCACTACCTAAATATCGTGGAAATTATCTCAAACATTTGCTTGCCTTGACTATTCTATTTCGGTTTGCCTACCATAAATTCAATTTCTGATTCAAATGCAGAAACAATCTTGAAATGGCTTATACAATTAGAATTTAGTTCTTGCTAGAAGTATTGTTGGGTAATGGTTATTTCTATTTGGGAAGTGCGACATTATTTACGAAATGGTGCTCATCCTACTTACAGCGTTGTTACGTGTTCCGATCGTCCATTTGGCAATGACATTGACGAAATAAATAGCGTTTGATTTTATTTCAGCGTCGTTTATTTGTATAAACTTGCAATCGCCGTGTTCACTGTTAACACGTCCGCTTTTACTGTTCGCAGATTCTTGCAATGAATGATAATCACGTCATTTGTCTATATTTGTGTATATGACTTGTTTATATCCGGTCAGCGCTGAAAAAAGATTTGAGATCATCAATAAACTGTGTACAGTGCGCATTGAAAAAGATATATGACTATTTCCTAATAACATGCGAAACATTTTTGTTCAATGAATTATTTTTTCTTAAATTTGGCGTCTTTCCTAAGTTAGTTAACGTTATTTTTTTTTATCTTTATGTACACCTATTAGAAAAAAAAACGTAAATTGTAACCGGGTAAATTTTTCAGTGATGGTCCTATTAGTTATCAAACAAGGAAAAACTATACAAAAAAAGATTTACCCATCTATTAGTAAGCTTAGTCATATTAAACCCATAGGTGGAACACAACATCACGCCTGTAATTCCCAACGGGGTATCCAAAGAAGGTCACCCATATATCGCCAGTTATGTTAACGTCCTTAATAAATCAGTTGTAACTACTAAATAGAAAGCTAATTAGATTACAACACTAAGTAAGATAACTATGCAAGATTGCAATTTGGCACAATACATCAGCCAGTGCGTACCGCGGTTCATTTTGGAAGTTTGCCGGCAACTGTGCAATTCCTGAGTAACCGGATCAACACGATCACACGTTGGCACTGAATTTTCGAGTTCATTGTACTACTACGTAACGTTTTCTAGGGTAAATTTATTTTTATGTTGTATCGCGGAAATGTTGTATTAAAATATTAGGACTTCTTTTTTTTCAGCAATTGATATTACAGTTTTATCAACCTGAAAGTTCAAATGCGTAGGCAGTTACTAAGGAACTCGTAATACGATTGTCTTTGGTAAGTAGTTACGATTATAATTATCAAACAAATTTGTGATATTATGTTTTGAATGTTGTTGATAGAATAGTAGTCTAGTCGTCGTTGCAGCAACGTGGCTCAATTGAACGTCGACGCCTGAAAAAGACAAAGCTTACAACAAGATATGCTCTCAGCACATTTCGTCGTAAGAAGATGCTGAAATGGGGTTATTGTACATTCGTCACAAAGTAAACTCGCCACATTTTTGTAAAGTCCATACATTGTAAGTGAATTCGCCACGTGCATTATAAATATGTGTAAACTCGTCACAAGTTTTCATTAAAGGCATATTTTTATAAAATATTGATAGCAAGCAAAGTTATTGATTTTTTGAGCTCGAAATGAAAGATAAATACTGATTTTAAAAATTATGAAAGTACAAGTTATAACTTTAAGATAACCTACGAAATAGAATGAGAACTAACAATACATCATTCTTTTCTCTTGCGCTCCTGCACATGCTATATGACGAACTTATACACAGTAGTAACGATCAAAATAATATGTGACGAATTTACTTCATGAAAATAGAGCTGTGGCAAATTTACTCATACTTTTTTCGGTGACCAGTTTACTTTGTGGCGAATGTACTTATAACCCCTGTAATTGTTTAGGCAAAGAATCTGTTTCAAAAGAATTTATACGAACAACGGAACAAGTAGGTACCTATGGGTGGAGTTTCATGTAAGATATTAATTGGAAGATAAGTAAATTGTAATAATATCGTGCTAAAAAAAAACACTTTCTGACAAAATGGGCTATGTTGTTTGTATGTTCAATTTATATGAAAATCCAACAAGAATGGATTTGTCAAAATCTTGTACGTGTTACGAAAAAAAAACGTGAAATTCCAGCTAATTCATGAAACTTTCACGTCCTCGTCCATAGATAACTTCTTCCTCACTTCAGTCCTATAAACCTAAATGTACCTACCTATACCTATGCAGACATTGTGAAACAAGTAAATGAACACGTTGCTACCAATATGATAACAAAAGCCATGTCTACATAATCAACTCGTGTAGGTATTGCAGCTGAAATGCAAATTGATATAATGCAGGAAACGTCTGAGTGGGCCTCATAGTGGGAGCCTATACCGCATGAGTAGCATAAGTTCGTTTACATACGACAGTCAGGCGTATTTGCATCCCAAATGTTCGGGCGGCCTGCTCGTTCGTTCGACTTATCTCTGTACCAGGCAAAATATTACAGTTTGTGCATCGCCACTCGCAATGTGCATAACTGAATGTCAATACAGGAATAAAAAAGGCCACCAGAGGCGTTCCCTCGCATTCGAGGCGGATATGCTGTAAACCAATGGGCGAGCAGAGCTCAGCATATTCATAACGATATTACCGCCGTCGGAGCCGCGGCGTCATCATAATTCATACATAATAACCCTTCCGACGACGCAGCGCGCCGCGCCGCCGCCCTGCGTCTCGTTCACGCGAACGCGCTCCTCCGAAGACTAACAGAGACGCTCGATGCTCCAAATATCATAATTCATAATTTTATTTTTTACGACCGACATCTTCCACATACAAATACGTATCTACGTTTAGTTGAATTTTCCGTTTCACTCTCACGCAGCGCTGGAATCGCCCACATGTGAAATGAAAACAATGTTTACCGAGTTTAATTTTAATCTGAAATGTGAAATTGAAAGATATAGTTACTCGGAATACAAGAAACAGAACATCTTGGGCATGTACAGACGATGACAGCTATTTGTAATTGGAATATGACGAGACGCGTGCGCGTGCGCTCGGCGCGTCTCATTCGTCAGTTTATAAATAGAGCTCGGCGTCTGCGCCGTGACGACTCGCGCCATTAATTTATATGAAATAACTGTCGGCAGACGGAAAAATAAGTTCGATCGGGAACGGCCTTCTCGACGATAATATTTATGTTTTACGAAGTGGCAGACGGACCCGAAGCGTGTTGATGTACGCATGTCAGAACTGTGTGTATGGGAGGTATAACAGGTATTAATGTTAGATTCATACCGACTCCCACTTGCAGCTGTAAATAAATAAACTGTTCGGCTCCTTTCATTTCTAACGTACGAACAAACAATAAACTGATTTATTGAAATTTACATACGAATTTGCAGATGTTTGGTCATAAATATAGGTAAAGTAAATACTTGTGGAACCCTACCGCATTCTAAAACATCCGCATGTTTTGTTTCAATTTAAAAGGATTACATTTTGCGATGGAAGTCACCCAAATGTTGTGTACTGCCCATACGGTGACATGTTGACGCTCGGAATGAAAACTCAAAGCTATAACAACCCAACTTCGAGGCTGTTTCGTTCCTCATTACTACTTTATAAACATCACCAAATCCTCTTTCACAGTTCTTTTGAAATTCAATAAACAACCGAAAATACTGATTTCCGACGACAATAATGTTCGCAAAGTACGCAAAGACAAGATGAGACATAAATTCGTTAGCACGTGTGTAATCGTCACGAACATACGACAATAATTTACGTCCGTAAATTTTAAAGTTGACATCAGAAAGAACATCCTATAAAGCGATAATTCAAGTACATTCTAATGAGTCATACTCTTATTCAGTGGTGCGGGGTAAACCATGGATATTGTGCACATTTAACTGTTTGTTTTGTATACATATACATAACATATGCCAAGAGGCGCCTAGAATGTGTACCTAATAGCGAATTACTGAATCAGTTTCAGGAATTTCGCAATGGAAAAGTGCGTGTTAGTTGCCTATATTCGAGAAAACTTATCGATTAGGAAAATAACGACCCATTTCACCAAACTGCAGAATGATATAATAAACTAACGTTATGTAGAATGGATATTGGGATGAATGTTGGTGACAACATTTTTTTTTTACGTGGAAAATATCCCACACCTACTCCATTCATTAATATTATTTAGAACCTGGATTCCTGCACATAAAAAAGTCAATAACCCTCAAAAATTCCGACCCACATTAATATTTTCACATTTTTCTTTTGAATTATGAAGTTAATGTGTATCAATTTATGTCAACAAGTTTTGTTTACTACTGAAACTACCTAAATACCTGTTAAAATAAGATATAATGAAATAGGCGAAACGCACAATAAGTTTTCGTCGCCGACTAATGGGCGCTCACTTCTGCCACACAAGATGAACTAATAAATGCCCTCGTCAAATATTTCCACTACCACGCAGTTTAATACACGAACCTTATAGTTTTTGTTTTGGTTTTTGCTTATTATTTAAGTAATTAATCATTCCCTAAATCACGCTTTAAAGAAAATATGCTTGCATTAAAAAAATTTGCACTGGCAAGTCATTACAATTTCGAAAGAATTTCAATTCGTTAAAGCTACTCCACAAATATATAAATTCGACAAATTAATTTCACTCACTAACGAATTCAAAGACTAATCTATACAAAAGATAACAGATATTAACCTAATGGATTCCTGAGTTACTCCATCTGAACTCGTATTTAAAATCTACAGATATTTAAACACATCGCCCTCGCGCGCAGCTCGCCATAAATAAAATAAATACAAATATTCTCACGTAAACGAGTACCTCGAAAGCGTTCATTTACATTTGTGAATGTAATAAATGGGGCATCTTCTTCTAAATACAAAAGTAAACTGACGAAAATAGTCTATTTTTGAAATAGCGTCTGCCTATGATTAGAAACTGTCTACTAAGAAATATATGGCGAATCCGCGTTCTTCACATATTTATGAAACGAAATAATAGGCAAGGCTATAAAATGTATATAATGGTCTTGTAAGATATGTGTGTGATAAATAGTTGTGTTTTGACTTGAGTTTATTAGTTATTGTCGAACGATCGCAGTCGAGCGCGCCATTGTCCCTAATTTATATAAATCTTCATATACATATTGTATTGTATAAGTAGGTATGGCAGAAGGGTTGGCACACCTGCATATTCATTCTCATACTTGCCCACAGATTTACGACCAGGTATTGGACCAACAAATAAGATCTTCCAAAAAGTGCCTCCAAAAGATATAATAAGAGCATCACAAAAAGCTCAGCAAGACATGTCAACGTCAGCCGCGCACCATTGGTCGGGCGAACAAAGAAATATTACCGAGCGTTTATTTGTTCTCTCCCGCCATATTTGCTATTAAAACGTTTTGTTTTGTTAATATTTAGTCTTGGGAAGTTCTTTTAATAAATAAAGTTTATTTTACTGAAGTATGTTTGGGAAGTAATCATTAAGTGTTCCTTAATAAAACAGCCCTAGAGGTCGGTGTCGAGAGAACCTTACACAAATATCATGATACTAATTATACGTTAGTTTATTTAGATTATACTTATCTAGTTTATAACATATTTTAGTGCACCATAAACAAACATAGCAAGATTTTACAGCTCCTGACGGTCTCGGCTCACATTCGAGGCATTGTGCCTCTTATAATTTTTATTAGGGGCAATCCGTCCGTCTTGATTTACTTCTTCCCGAACTGACGGATCTTTCATTTAATTTACGGTTCTACCCCAGTCTTCCAAACGTAATAAAATGTTACAAAAACAAGCAAAAATTACGTCGTCCCAATGGGTTAGTAGACTTTTTATTTATTAAGTAAACAAGAACACAGACCTACATTAAATTATTATTAAACTTTAGTGAGTGATATCGTTATGAGTAGTAAATATGTAATGAAGACTTTATTTCCTAAGTTCTAACTCGGTACCTAATAAAGTAATGAAAATGTTTAGTACGAAAATGCTCAACCGGTACTGAAATGAAATAAAATATGTCTAAATTTTGTACGTGTAAGTAAGTACCCACACATTTTTTACGTCATGGAAATCCATGAAGTGCTTTAAAAATGTATGATTTATGTATCGTAAAATCTTAACAAAAATTTATTGTTTGTATTTTCGTTAGGAATCGTCGCCGGAGCAACCCACTCCCACCGGCTCGTATCCGACAACCAGTTGGCAACTATTCAGAGATTGTTATTATAATAATGAGTCTTCTACTCATAACATTACCTATTGCCTCAGGAAATGTCTTCGTATCCTCAATAAGCCATAACTCCCCAATACATTAAAGTCACACTAAATTGAATTTCAAATGAATTCTTTGATTCATAAGATGCTGTATCGGTGTTTCGAAATAACTTTAGCGATAAAGAGTATCTTAAATAAAGCAAAAGTTTATTCGCAACAAAGTAAAATATCTCAAAAGATTCCCATGAAATTCGTTTGAATTAAATAAAAAAGTGCATTAAGAAATTTTAATTATTCGTAGCTACATCATGAGCGAGCCAACACTAACATGTTCGGTGTGTGTCTCATTTGCAAGTAACAGGATGCGTATTATAGACCCACGAAGGCAATAAGATAAAAAGACGCTCAATAAGGCGCGATCAGAGGCAAAAATGAAATAAATTGCCGGTGAATAAGAGTGCTGTGTGCAATTGAGGCGAACACGCTTGCTCATTAGACGGGCCGGGCGACGCTACCGCCCGCCACCGAGCCTGCGCCCGCGCAACCCGCGCCCGCCCGCCACACATCACCCTAGGGCCCATCGCCCATCGTATCATCATAAACTCAATAATATAATCTGCATACAAATACCATCCTTCTACTTTTCTTAAACGAAAACAAAAGTGTTCAAAATTCTGAGAACGTTTAGCATATGAAGCTGGCCAAAAGTGGTGACAATGACTTCACTTGCAGCCCTTTTGCCGAAATGCTGTAAAATCGCCTGACATTACCATAACAAAGACGGTGATTTAGAATGACAGAGCGTTGGGTCCGCACACGACGTCACTTTCACTTATTTCGAGATTTAACCCAAAAAAAAATGTTTCCTACTATTATTATAAAGTATTTAGCTGGTGTGTACATCGATATGGAAATTGTTTAAAACCGCAGGCTCCCGGGAACAATGTACCGACAGCACAGCCGCTGGAGCGTGTCGGACGACACAAAAACTTATTTCACTCGGATATGGAATCGAAACGTGAAGAATAATGAAAGGCATGTCTCGGTTTGCATAATGCAGCAAATTAAATAAATGTTTGGTTCTGCTGAACGACTGAAAAACAAGTCGATGGAGTTGCTACTACTCACATTCTGTAACATGCTACACATATTTTTTGAGTGAAAATATCTTGTCGGCGTAATATTTATATAGTCAACCTGTGCGTGCTTTTAGGAATACAAAAATACATTGAAAAATATACGAAAAGGAATGTTAATTACAAGTTTGGATCTGTGTGTTAATAAGAAATTGGTGTGAAGTTGAGCGCGACTCTACAGATGTCTGAATGAGCTGGTGAGCACGACGTGGTAACGAGAGTGGAAGGCGCACTGAGTCTGCGTCACACCTCTCCACGCACCATTTGCATGCACCCGGGCGCAGCGCGGTGCATCCCGCGAGGGGACGCTCGCCTACAGGAATAGTATAATATCATATCAGATGTCTGCGCACGCGTGCCGCGGCTACCGTGTCACTCACAAGTCACATACACCGACTGTCACCGACACTACACCCCGACTAACAAACTAGACCACTTGTTTTACGTGTTATGTTTTTTTACAGTTGCGCTCGAAGGATTCAAGTTCAAGCTTCCAGTAAAAAACATAAAGTCAAGTGGTGTACCTGGCTCTACTTCAAATATTTAAATGGGTAGAGCTGATATTCTGTAGGTATCTTTCCGCAGAATTTAAGATAATAAAAACGTCCTTCCAAAGTGTTAAAATTTTATTAACATTCTAAACAATAGCCAAAAAATGCTCATGACCATCGGTCGTACCATAAATTTTGTAAACGTGTCATTTTTTTGGGTCTAATTTTGAATAAATTCAAGTTTTTTGTGCTCATGACTAATTGGTTGGCTGCTACAGCAAGTAACGACGGGGTGCAGGACACAATTGTTTCGTCGGGTATTGCAAATATAATAATAAAAGTTTATTACCCCGTTTCTGAAAGGGTTTGTCTCAAGCCGCACTGAAAGGGTAGCTGTAAACCTCAGTCCGTGCCATCATAAGTCAAAACGGGACGATTGTTCGGTTGCATATCGCCATAAATCAGTTTTAGAAAATATTCGGTGAATGGCAGTCGTCGTTACTCAATACAGGATCATTATACAAATATAGATTTTTGGCATTTGTGCACGCTCCGCGGTGGGAGGTATACACGCTTTGCAAAAATGTTAACTGTGTAAACGTTTCTGCGAAAAGAAAGCTGTTGTTCACTGGGAATATTTGTTTTGCCACCTGCTACGGTTTTTGTGAGAAGAAATTGACATATCTATTAATAATTATCTACAACTTGAGACACATGGATGATTTAAGGAAAGGAAAAACAACAGAAAACTGAAATAAATTTGTCATGAGTGAAATATGTGTGTCATGAGTGGGACAGAATAGGCTCGCAGACCTTTGCCAACGTCACGAACCGAAAGCCTGACAACCAACAAGTGTAAGTAGAACCATGCAACGGTTCTACTTAAGAACCATGCAACGGTTGTCAAGTATCATCTGCAGTGGTGGAAAAAGTCCAAAATTACTGGAGGGCTTGTGGTAACAACAACTTCGGTCGGGTTTTTCTTGAAACAACGATAGTTACTATTTATTTAAACAGCTAAACAAAAATAATTGCCTTAACTACACCCACCAGCCAATAAGCCACCTAGCCACACACCCTAATAATTATCAATTCCTATTCAAAATCTCAAAATACACATCAAAGCTGTCACAAGCAGAGAGTCAGTGTCGTCATCAGAGCGTCAGAGCGTCAGCGTTGATGGAAGAGTGATGGAGCGGGTCACCGGCAGGGTCAGCGCCGTCATGCGTCATCGCTAACGACGACAAATGACGTGACGTGACGCGACTCTACAATATCGACATATTTATATGCGTAGTATGAAGTTACGTAGATATACGTATGTATGGTACGGGGAGGTTGTATGGGAATGCTTAGGGAGACATCTTCAGTTGTTTTTGACAGTAATGTGATAAGTATGGTTCAAGTAACGTTGACAAAGAGAGACGAGAAAGGTTTAGAACTGCAATTTGGGCACTATCTCGAGTCTTAATTAAGATTTCACTTTAGTTGTACGAAAGTGAAATCTTAATTTTAATCATTCCTACCTTCATCTAAATTCTCGCCATAGATGGACCTTACCACCACATCATAGCACCTCGAGCTGACCTACCGTATTACGGAATTTCAATACAATAAGAGGCCAGCTTATACTGATCTTGTTAATGTACTCATGTGCGATCAACTGTACAGTGTACCTAATTGATAAATGTATAGGGTTATTTCAGTCTTTCATCTTACTGAAGGACTAATAAAGCTGCCAGTACCTATTATAGTGTATGTGTCGTCAACATCATGAAGGCTGTTGAACTAGCGCTGATGTTATGCGTGAATCTAGGCTGCTTTTGTTATAAAGCGTGACGTTGTATTGCTAAAGATTTAAACCATGTGACGAAACATCCTGCATTAAATATTTTAACATAAAATTGTTCATTACTTAAACATCTTAAGCACAAGTTCATTTAAAAACATATAAAAATGAATAGTAAAATTTTACCAATTTTAATGTTTTCACTGATGACAGAGTGGTACTCAAGAAAGAATCGAACTTATTTTTTACCAAACAGAAGGAAAGTGTCAGTCGTCACCACTATCCGTCACAGCGTTCGTTTCCTGCTGGATGCACATTAATAACGTTTTAAAACTCTGCTGATCCCGACTTTATTATCTATGCTCATCATTTAACGTTTTTACGAGAACATTAAATATTCAAAAAAATCTGGGCATGCAATCTATGATTTGTGATATGACGGCCCACTCGTGTCGCCAGACGTAAAAACGTGAAGACGTGAATATTTATTATTTGTATAAAAAAAACATAAGTTGTATAATACGCATAGATAGGAATGAATGTTATACAAGTTTCCCACAGAGATTTAACATGGAGACCGCGCGCCGGCTGCACGCGTCACAAAAATAGCACACAGTGGTCGAAAAATAAAATTTTCCCCAAATAGACGGAAATATACAAAAATGTGAGGCAAAGAGCGAGGGGAGAGCGTGATGGTGTGCCGTAATGTGCGCCCCTAATTAAAACGTTAAAAAACGACCGCTTCTGAAAAACGTCAATTTTGAAGAGAAATGTGCCGTCCAAAAGATCCCCTTTCATACTTTTGTTCCATTTATTTTTATCATTTGAGCTTTTAAAAGAAACAAATTGCAAAGAATATATGTAGCATCACAAAGTTGGGCGGGTATTTTTAACTTAGGTCACAAAGAGTCGCTCTGGGATGTGCTTAGGTTGTTATTCGAAGTTGATAGTATTTTTAGGGATGTTAGTTCTTGTATATTTACTGTATTGTTCATACCGCCAGATAAAAGTATGATTGGTGATTGGATGTCTTCTTCAAATCCGATCTTAAGAGAGGTTTAGATTTCGATACAGATGGTAGGCGGATCTTTACTAAACCTGCAAAGATTTTCTAGCAATGGAGGTAAATCTGATGTACCTGCCTACCTGATCTCAGAGTATCGGATCATAAGCGATAGGAATACTAATTAGGTATCTGATAAAAATGGGTCCAAATAATGGAATTCCATTTTGTCCGCGTACTCTGCAGCAAACAATAAATTTATCCATCTATTTGTACAAATCGTTAAATTGGGGTTTTAGTTAGAGTTTGAAACACGGACATGGAACGAATGGATAAATCTAGCCGTTAAATCGATATGCAGATCTGCATCGACATTCATTACCTAATTAAAATCGCAAGCCCCTTCCGCTCGCTACATTTCTCCAACGCGCTGCCAATAAATTTCATCCGCCAGTCGCCCCATAACGATAACCAGTTCCTCGGGAACTATCGTTCAATCTGGCGTCGATGCCGTATGTTGATCCGGTCGTGTACCCGCCGCTCTTCGCAGACGGCGCTGTCGATACCTATGTATTATTTAGTGGCAGCACTAGGGCTCCGCAGTCCGCACGCACCAGTGTGCGCCACACACCGCCACGCACACAGCCGCCGCCGCGAATGTCTCGGGCCACGTCAGCCCACAGATAACGAGCTCACATATTCATAAAGAATAAAGAATTATCCAACAGCCTCTTCACTCTCCTCGCCCGCCGCCTCCCTTTTTGATCGTAATGCTCTCATTCACACTCTCTGGCCGATCTCGATCTATCCGTTCCCCTCTAAGGACACGATAAGAACAGTCTTACGGCGACTCGGCGGAATTGGATTATGGACTTTAATTTATTCTAAAGAAGAAATATTTCATTTATCGTCGGCACACGCTCATGAAACCCTTTAACTCCTGGCGAGGCGCGGTCGAGTCGTTTCAAAACGATCATTCTAGTCTGAGACGTAACGACCGGTTTTAATTCTTACATCCATGATACGAGAGACCATTTCATCGTCCAGTCGCATCGGACAAAAGATCATTGTAGAATTAACAGCTTTGGGAGTCCAACCCTCGGAGTCAGCATCTTTATGGGCGACATATTTGATTCGAAAACTTGTTATGCTTCGTCCTAAATAAATTATAACGAGAAATTGTAATCATTAAATGGATATATTTAATGTGTGTAGATGTCTGCGCGGCTCGCGGCTCGGCGGCGCGGCAGGCGCGGAGCGGTGCGCTGGCTGAGCGTCCGCGCGGCCGGTGCGCCGCGTATCGGCCTACACGAATGCGCGCTCGCCGCAGATAGCGAGCACAAATCTTCGCGACCTTTGTTGCTGCTGCTTTTATGTTTCTCACTTACTTAACACAATTTTGGAATGATTTATTGACCACGCGATTTTAACGTATATGCAGATTTCTGTTGTTTTGAACTTCACGTTTTCTATGGCTATGCTTCATACAGGTTCAGTTTAAATTAGCTAGTGACACTTCACAAGTGTTGTCGTTTGCCTGGATTCTTATCGAATATGGATATCCAAAGACATAATAAACAAAAAAAATAAACCCACTATCAAAACACGCCACGCCTGTTAAGTTGCGCTAGCTAACTTATTTTAACCCTGTATACACCGTTACGCCTGTAACATCGTGAAATACTTCTTGTAGCTAACAGGAAAACAGTGCGAAAACCACAAGATAAGCCGCACAGATCATATAAACGCTTAAAAACCTTATTTCCCACCTCATATAAAGCGTTACCTTTCTAACTTTCCAAAAAAAAATGAACGTGTTTTGTTAAACTCACCTAATTCTCATAAGCATTCGTCGTCCCACGCAACCGAATGTTTACTCAGCTCCCAATATTAATTTAAGACATTAAGACAATTTATATGAATATGGAAGCAAGCAACTATTTCATTAATTAAAATGGAAATTGTTTATTGGCGTGGGCGGCAGATCCAGTTTAAACGAACGCAGTATTAAATACGACCGATTGTAGAATAATTGTTTATCTGTTTCAGAAACGTGCTTGGCTTTTAAATCAAATTAATTTATACTGTTATAAATGCGGACATAGTTTGCTAAGATACTTAAGATATCTATTTTTGATAAATAATTTCTAGCAAATTGATAGAGCAGTTACTAACATCAAAGGGATTAGTCGATAATTTTCTTATACTGACTGGACGGCCAAGTTTTGATAGGGCTTCTAAATAATTGTTAAGACCTGAAACGTGTACCTACCTCATAACAGATAAATTAGAACCTCCTACGCATTTTTTCTTGGCTAGATAACTAGAGCTATAGAAACTAATTAGTAATTTCTTGGAAAGGTCATAAAGGAAGGAGAGTAAAATCAACCTGGTAATGCTATTCTAATTATATTCCAGTCTTCTAGTCCTCTCATGTTTCATAAGATGTCCAAAAGACTAGCTTCTGAAACGAGGGGCTTGTGTTTTGTGAGTAAAAGTAAAAGTATTCATACTTTGCCTTGGGCAATGTTGCTTAGCCACCTGAACCAAATATCATGCCTGTTTCCTTACAAGGGGTTGGGGAGAAGTGTTAAGTACCCACATTTCGCACTCCGGGCTTTTGCATCGAACACAAAACCGAACTCCGGTAAGTTTGTCACTGTTTCTGAGAAATCCGTAGTGGGAATACCCAATAACACTTGATTCTACTTAGGAGTCGAGCCTAGGAGCCCTGGAGTCAGCAGTCGTTAGCCCACAGAGTTACAGGGAGGATGTACCCTCTATCATATCGGACTGTAAACATTCACGCATGAATGCCAATTCATAGAATGCTGAAAAATTGAGAACATGAAAAGGAATATCACCCAACATTGCCAAACAGGTTGGTTTTTAATTGCACTTTGCTTTGTGTTAGAACGAAGAACTATGATCTCCCCATATAGTTCTGGGGCTCTAGCCCCAACTTTATGTCGCTGGAAGGGAACGGATGGTGTGTTCATTGCATAATATGCCTAACTAACAGAAACCAGAAGCATAGATTAATAAAACAAAAAAAAACAACACTTTCCTCGCCACTCCTCCTTTACTGTCCTCACTAAATCAGAACAGAGGCTACCTTTCCTATTTATTAAATGCTACCTCATCTAAATTTTTCCATAAAAATCATTACATTACTTTTTATTCCCAATATCTATGCTTATAATCAGGCACTTTAATTAACTAACGGACACATTATCCCCATACAAGCCATACAACAAGTAAGTATACGCTCTTACTCACGAGTCATTAATAAAAAGTAAAATCAACGACGTGTTGAATACACAAAAAGCAAGGCGAGATGCGTTGAAATAAAATTTTATATAGTGATCGTTAACACTGTACCCGTCCAATATTAAATGGACATCGGCGCAGGAGTAAAAATTAAAGACAAACATAAATATCGGAGAAAAAAATCTTTGATTCAAACTTGTTGTCGTCGAACATTTTGACGATCGGAAAGAAATCTGATATTTTCGATCGGCCCATACTGTTTCATTGTTACGTTACAAAGTGTTTATTTATCTTATAAAAGACTTTATGAATGGATAGTTGGACAAGCGTTGTTTACGCTAAGGGCCTTTACTCTATTTTATGTACATGTTTATGTACAGGTGTTAAGTTATAGTGCGTGCTGCGGGGAATAGCAGATCGCTGTTCGTTGCGGACATGTCTATTTAGACCCCTTTTTGGCAGGTTCGTTCTGAATTACGAGACACATTTTTCTGGAACATGCCATGCTAGGTAAAATTACGACTCTACATTTTGCTGAAAATGTGCGTTTGGAGAGTGAGAAGGTCTAATTAGTGTAACTAACTTTAGCTTGTACAGATAGCTATAAACTGTCTACATTGGATTAATTTATGTACAAAATAGAGTTTTAATAAAAGTCATAGTAAAAATCAAGGTGCTACAAAGAAGGTTGCACCAAAACTGGATTGTAAGTGGAGACGAATAAATTAGGAGCTAAGTTATGAGCGGTCGGATCTAACAACATGAATGAACCGCGGCCCGCGCCAGCGCCCGCGCCCCTCGCTCGCCCGGCACCGCGCGACCGCGTGTGGCCTTCTACCACTGCCACTACAGGTGTGGACTTAGGTGTTACTGAACATAAGAAAAATTTAAACATGAATAGACTTTACCAAGCAGATATTCAACACGTGATTTTTCCAGAAATATCTATTTTGCTCTCACTTAGGTTAAGGCTCTCTTCGGTCTAGGTTTAGAAAATCTTAAGCATCTACGAATCAATAGCATCAATAAACAACTTCGGAACTTTTAGCTTTTGCATGCATTTTTAGAATCCTATATGGTAACTGGTACCGGCTGCCGATGCCCCGACCTATATGAGCTATGTTATCGACTATAACTTCAAAAAATTGATTAAATGTCCTTACCAATATTATATAGGTTTTTCTGGATATAGTCCAGAAAAACCTATATACTATTGGTAACTGTGACAAGGATGAAGACTCTTCATCCTTGTAAAGGTAAAGTAAAAGTAGTAAAGGTAAAGTATTCCTATTTTAAAGTAGCTCTTCAATGAAGAGCTACTTTATAATAGGAATGCTTTACCTTTAAACCAACTCCGAAACTCAGAACAATCCAACAAATCCTTACAGCGAATACGAGTAGTAGGTAAACCACAAATCCATAATGAATCGAAAATCTCCCAAGTCTGACCCTGGCGAGAGGTGAGATGACGCCCTATCAGCATCTGTAATCTGAACCGAAATTATTACGATTCAAAACTTGGTCAGGACCTTGCGTCGACGACACCGGCCCGAATAAACTAACTGTGGGCACCATTAAAGGGAAAAGTGAACATTTATAACTCAGACCCTGAATATTTTATTTGTTCAGTCATAATAAAAACGATGTCAATTAAGCTCATGCGGTAGAAAATTAATGGGCGGTATGTTTTAAAATAATTAATAAGTTTATATTATACTTTTATATTAGAAAAAGTATGCTTATAGAAACGTCCAGCAATAATTACTTTTGAGATAGCTCCACGTAGTCGCAAACTACACGATACATAAAGTTGTAATGAGGTTTACATCACCCAATCTAAAAATATAGCCGCAAATCCGATAGCATTTCTAACTAGCGTTCAACTCTTTATTTTTCCATTCTTTGCGTAATAAAGTTTTAAAGATCGCATTAATTAATCTTGATTAAAACACGATAGCACTTTCACAGCTTTATCTCTGGATCATAAAATTTTAAAATACATTTTATTCTATTTGTATAAAGTCGCATGTGACATGGACAAACGAGTTCTCAGATTCTGAGTGGATATTGCCTTATTCTGAGACAAAACGCTGGCCATATATTAAGCGTGTGTGTAAAAATTCCGCTCCTCGTTATGTGTCGCAATTTAATTGAGATCTTATATTAATTAGGGTGCCGAAGTGATGTGCACGAAGTCGAATGTGCCCGCCGCACGCAGCTTGTGCACGCAACTTACTGCCTCACCTACATAAATATCGATTTTTTCGTCATTTTTAGCATTCTGCAATACAGATGCAAGGAACCATTTTATTGCGCTTGCTGCGGCTTGTTAGCACGAGTTTCATCGTATGTACCTATAATGGCCTAATTATATCAATTAATCTAGGTATACCTTTATAAAAAGGCTCACTTGAAGATAAGAGCTGACTGAGAAACTATTAACGGTCGCACTTTGGAATGATTCTATCTGTTTGAAGATCATTTATCTTAGTAGGCACGAGGCAGGTATGTAGGTATAAGGTGCATCATGCTTTGATCTGAACGACGCAACTAATCAGCAATTTGTCAATCTTGCTTATTGCTTTTTCACAATATGCAAAACTAAGAATTTGCACAAGCAAAACAAAAAAAAAACATGCAAAACGATTTGTCTTACCCCAAGTTAGAACGCACAAACTCTGTTTTACTAGGCACAGAACGTTCTAAACTTTGAATTTTACATCCATAAAAATAAATATTGATTTGAGGTCCACATCTCTCATGCTGTAACGACATCTCCGTCCATACCTCGCCACTCTCAACTCGCAAATCCTTCGGTTTCGCGTGATTTACTGACAAATAAACAAACACGGCCAGTTTCGCATTTATAATTGTATTATAGGGATGAGGAGTGATCGCGCAGCGTGTTCGCGTGTCTGATGACGTGATACCGCCGTCACGCGTGTTTACACCGCCCTTATAACAAGTTGTAAGGAGCCAAACTAACAAGCCAGCGCTATATCTTACCCTATACCATTAGCGATCGAAGCATGCGAGAATTTTCATGTAGCACACGCTTATTATAACATTAGCACACACTAAGAATAGTTGCCACCCTTCAACGAAAACTAGGAAGATCTAAGTGTATCTTGAATGTGCCAAAACCGCCTGAAAAGAGAGACCACGACGCACAAAGGGAAGAATGAGATCCATCGTCTGCATGATGGTTACATGATTCAAAATCGAAGAAAATTCAGAAAGTACTGAAATGAAATCTATTTAATCTATATCGATACGTATTGGTTAGTTAGATACATTGTGGTACCTTTCAATATGGTTGAGTTGAATGATGGCTGATACATGCGTCATGTTCGTGAACGGGCGCTGTCAGTTGTGACTGGTCATCTCTTAGCTGCCACGGTTTATTTTAATTACTTTATTTTTGGATTACTGATTCAATCTTTTACTCAAATGAAATTTATTTCGATACGTATTGGTTAGTTAAATACATTGTGGATTATTAACTTTTCATACCTATCTACATAATGTAACATCTTAGTCCTTTTATAAGTTTCTAAAACCAAACCTCAAATCATCATCATCATCATCATTTCAGCCGAAAGACGTCCACTGCTGGACATAGGCCTCCCCCAAGTGTCGCCACATTGACCGGTTCCGTGCGCCTCGCATCCAGCGGATCCCCGCAAGCTTCACCAGGTCATCGGTCCACCTAGTGGGAGGCCTTCCAGCGCATCGCCTTCCAACGCATCGCCTTCCGGTTCGCGGTCGCCATTCCAGAACTTTGCAGCCCCAGCGGCCATCCGTTCTGCGAGCAATGTGCCCTGCCCATTGCCACTTTTTTTGGCAATTTTTCGGGCTACGTCGCGCGTCGGTGACCTTGGTTCTCTTGCGGATGCCCTCATTTCTGAACCCTTAATACAAGAGCTTAATCCAAGCTCAAAAAATAAAATCTCTCCTTGATCTTCGAAGCTTTTTCTTACATAACTATTGATTAATCCGACTTCAAAAGATTAAACGTCTATTGTACATTTGTATAATTAATTAAACCGTCCTAAATATAGAAGGTTGTATTGTCAGCTTTGTTTGAGGCTCACATGAAAGCTTTACAAAAAATATGTCGCCATTGTCAACCGCACTAATGCTTCATAATTGTCGAGATATTTCCTTTTCATTGAAGCCAAGCCCTCTTTACCAATAATTTCTCTTGTCATATTACGTACAAGTACCTGCTTACAAACAAACGCTTTACACACAGCACGACTATTGTGTTCATGTTCTAAAGGTATCAACATTTTATTGTAAATTATGTACTTTCTAAATTTCAGATCGGCACGTCCCTAGAGTCGTATAATATAATTTTAACGAGTGAAAAAAGTCGTAAATGTGTAAGAATGTTTTTTCAAAATTGCAAATCGAATCCAACTTACAGATTTCGAACCACATGAAACTCAATACCTGATTTAATCTCAAAATAAAACTTGTGTAAATTAAGTGAGAAAATGATTTCGTGTAGTGTGCACCGACTCATTTGGTGACATAAAACATGGAAAGGAACCACAAACAAAAGGCGGAATAATGTCCCTTAAATAATATAATATTACATGTCACGAAACCAAAGCTTTATGAAATCGGATATTTTTGTCATATCTTGTTTTATTGCGTCTCAATAGAGAATTACTGCCATCGGGACTCACCGGAGCTATTCAATTTGGTAAATGTACACGAGGGTGGAAAGGTCTTAGCCCAAGGGATAAAACAAAAAAATGAAAATCCATAATTTTATTGCCTTTATTATAAATTTTATTGTGCCGTTAACTTTTATGATTGCCACGTTAAAGTTATCTAAATATGTAAGAAAATTACCTTTGCAACATAAAGGCGGTGCGTTTTTGCTTTATAAAACATCAAACAGGTATCTATTTAACGTTATTAGGTACCCGTTTTCAACATACAACAAAGCCTATGACAATAATTCCCGGCCTTCGGTCGAAGCATGGACATATTAATCCAATCGTGTAATACAAAATCACTGTGCGTAACAATTTCAAATTTTGCACAAATCTAGTCGTATTTAAAGTATTGTGTTACTTGATGTATTAAATAGCCGGTTGACAATGTCGTGCGGATATTATCCCACAAAAAAATGTCCTCAAATGTCCCGAGGATTTTCCGCTTCACGCAGTCGTGCACTCTCCGCGGCCCGCAGTCGGCAGTTGACAAAATATTGCATTGTTCCTATTATCTACGCAGTATTTATTTAAAAACGTTATTTAAATGGATGATTTTAAGCTCATACAGTTGATGGAGCTATTGTATTCCTCTTAATATAGTTACACTTTGTTGCAACAGCACACCGAATGTCTTTTACCGACGCGGAACCTACCTAACGCAGTAACACTGAATGTGTATCCAAGTTATTAGCTAAGTAATATATATCATTGAGGGTTTGTACCTAAAGGTTCTTAATGGCGTGTAGCTCAATAATAGTGGACGATATGTAGAGCCTCGTGAAGCCAATTTATTACCTTTATTACTTCGTTCACTTTGTTATAGTCGTTCAAGTATCACGGTATCACCCATATCGCTGACCATAAATTCAAATTCACTCAGTGACTTCCAATAAAGGTAATGAAGGCAATCATCGGCGACCAAACCAATAAAATAATAGAAATAAATTTGATATGACCGACATATGGTGGCTCTAATGCGCGGCGAACCCTGTTATTGGTGTCAAACATGCGACAAATAGCTCAGACTCTGAATTCCATTTCATTCCGACCGTTGATTATACAGTATTGGTCCGTTGGACGACAATGAAAACAATCTACAACGAGCAATATGTTCACACCCCTTTCTGTTTTTGATTCAGTACGATGACCAAAAAGTAAATTCCAGTTTATTATTATTCCATTACCCGTCACCCCATTTTAAAAAATATGTCAGCAGATGACGAGTGAGGAAGATGGGGGATCCGAGTAATCTGCGAGCTCGAGCGTGGAGCGGCGAGCGGGGAGCGAGCGGCGGGAATACTCAATGTGTTTATATAAAATAATTTTCATGTTCGACAAGTCGCAACACAATGCCGTATATTTTTTGCTCTGCCGATAAATTGGCAGGATTATCATTTAATGGAGGGCTCATGTTTGCTTGTCCCGATTGCCTATGACTGACATGATTTTATTAACACCATATCGATGTTTCACTGTGGGCTGGGAAATTTCGCAGTGACAGGAGCGTGGCGTAAATAATTTACACGGTTTCATTTCAAAAGGTAATGTGCCAATTTAAGTTGCGAATAGGCAAGTTCAGATATTAGTTCAATTTAGGAGTTAGATAGACAGAGTAATAAATTATTCACAATATATGGAGGCTTTCTATCGCTGACACATGAGTAAAATTTAAATGACAATCAAATATTTATATTTGTTTAAAACTTGTTTCTGCGTACTAATGTGGAGAGCCTTTGTTATATGCGTGAGTCAGGGTCTCATTCAATAATTAAGTAAAGCATCTGATTAACAACGCAAACTCAGAGTTTCGAGACAGAAGCAGAATATCTTGATCGTTAAGACATGAACAAAACAAATTGAAATGTGAAATGTTGTATATGTGTTAAATTACTTCACCATTTATTATTTTGCAATGCACCTATTCAGTAAAATCAAGTAAAAAATAACATGAACAGTTATCCTATTCTATCATCGGATAAAATTGGTAAAGAAATGTTGTCAAAACCGATGAAAGCATTCACATTGTCGTGTGACCCAATTTTAACGTATTTATGGTAACGGGACTTAATCTCTTTTCTATTATCGCAAATAATCGCGTACAAATCCCTTATTAGCAAGGCAGAAATATTTTTTCTTGTGACATAAAATTGTGTTTTTATTGTGCGATACGCGGCCTGCATCCGAACTATGAGATGTTATCTAGTCGGAGAGGTCCCGGGATTCGCCCCGCGTGTTTACACTAAATATTGTGCGACACAATGAAATTACATGACATCTGTACTACAAATAACGGGAATATCTTTATTCATACCGCGGCGCGCAAACAAGGTCCCCTCGCGTTTGCATTGTCACCGCTCCGAACGTCTGCTTACTGTCGCGTCCTTGATACTCTAATAAACTATATTCACACTGTCAAACAGGATTGCAAATCTCATCTTTTTATAGTCATTCCTTTAAATCAAAATAATTATTGCGTATTTTTTTATTTGGCACATATTTTAGGGCATTCAAGTGTTCTGTTTCTATAAATATTTATTTATTCCAACAGCATTTTTATTGATAATTATAAATCGGCCGATATGGACACATATTTTATTTTTCCGTAAACCACACAGTTTCCACAAAACAAACCACATGCTCGTGCTGTTTGAACGAGCTACGAAAACACTGATATTGCTCGCAAGGAGGCAGAGGAAGCGATTTACAATAAATAACTTTAATATTAGAGTTACTCCCCCATATTGATACCGATAGTAAGACGAACCCCACGCGCCTCCGGCAGAGGCAGACGTCGCAAACATTTTTGGACTTTCTATCACACAAGTTTTGCAAAAAAAAGTCAAAGTTGATATTTCCTAAATAAGTAGACGCTCTACATTTCCAGTTGCCTTGAAATATCGTATTGCAAATCATTGTTTTAACAGTTACACTACAAATCAGCAACAGAAACATCAATGTATGTATCAATGTATTTCGGTCAAAAAAAGTCAAAGTTGATATTTCCTAAATAAGTAGACGCTCTACATTTCCAGTTGCCTTGAAATATCGTATTGCAAATCATTGTTTTAACAGTTACACTACAAATCAGCAACAGAAACGTCAAAGTTGATATTTCCTAAATAAGTAGACGCTCTACATTTCCAGTTGCCTTGAAATATCGTATTGCAAATCATTGTTTTAACAGTTACACTACAAATCAGCAACAGAAACATCAATAGAAGAAATAAAACCAAAACAAATTGTTCTAATAGTTCACTTCGAGATGTTAAATAGCAAACAAAAAAGCGTTCAGAAAGCAATCACGGAAGTAAAGCTACAGGTAATAAAAACTCTCAGTGTCGGAGTAGACCAACGGTTCGTGAGCCCTGATTTAACGTAAAAACGGTAAAATAGTCGTAACGTAGCAAAGGAGCCGCTATTAGTTTTCTTTACAACTTTTATTGACAATAGTCACTAATATCTATTTGCAGTTATTCATACATGACATGAAATGTTGCGATTTCCTGATTTGAATTCGCTATATGGAAGTCGACTCGCAGATATTTATTTCCGTAGCGTCGTAATAAAGTTAGTGATGTGCATGTCGTTACACATAATTTGTTATAATCTTAATAATATTTGGGAAGAACCATTAACAAAACTAAATGTTTATTACCATCAATGGCGAATTAAACCTCTGTTTAAGTAAAATCTGAAGTTTCATGGAATGTGAAAATTCTTTCCTGATTTTCACTCATATCTCGTTTCTGTTAAATTCTGTTTTTTTTATTTAGCCTATTTTGTGCCACTGCTGGTCTTATTCTCCCAGTGTTTTGATACTTTGAGACGATTAGACGATTATTTCATCAGTCAATCATAACGTCAAACTAGGATGAACAAAAGCACATTCCCATATCATAAAAAATCCGAAACCCACGATGACACAAACCCCATAAAGGTTAACTCGATGTAACTTTTTATTGTGCCTAATGTATCCTTTACGACAGGAAATACTAAATACTTATCTAGGATATTATTACCTCTAATATATTAGCGATATACCAATAAGATACCAGGTGAATCGATGTCCAACAAAATTGAATTATCGAATGAAATCCCAAAGAATTATGAGTATAATATAGAAACCGCCTTCAACGGAATGTCGGTATTGAGCACAATTAAGATATAAATCATCGAGAGAGCGTCATTGTATGTCGAGGACGTTATGACTGCACGGGTTCGATTCCGGGTCGAATCACTCATTGCCCAGCGGCCATTAGAAATGGTCACCAATTTATCATTAAAGCAATTTTTGCAATAATTGTTTGCTTTTGTCCGATGCGACTCTGGCACAGAATATGCTCTACTTTGCTATGACAATTTCATGTCAATGATTTGTGTGCGTATTTTAGTAATTTGTGTTGTACATTTTAATTTATGTCATTACGATACGAGTTGTTTGCGACACCGCGTTGCTAATATTGATTAACTTTTGAATTTAAATGCGAATGTAGTCGTAAGCTGTATGCAATTTAATATAACTGAGAACCTATAAATGTTGTAAATGTCAGATAGCATTCGTAATGACAATAGCATGCTGTTCATATTAACGCAAATCAATAATATAAATAATAATCGATGCAGTAAGGTGGAATTACCCAGATATAATTATAGATACGAATCGAAGTGGCTGTATTTATTCGTACTAATTTGACAGTAGTCAACATACATAAAAGCAATGTCTATTTATAAGCCTTACTCGAAGTAAAGGTCAGGTAAAAAGAAATAAAAGCTAACTAGAACAAAACTGAAAAACGCAAAGTAGAGCCTCTTTCCAATCGTGCACGCACCGGTCATCGGTCCACCCACGCTCACAAAAGACGCGTGGGTGCAAAGATTATTCTCATTCAATTGAACCGCATTGTGCGCCGGCGCATGCCACTTCCAGCCACCTCTTAATTACCGCGCAGCTGCTGACCCGCGTCCATCTGGATCATCACCACCTACACCACTGACAGGCTACAGGCTGATCGGTTATTGGCCATTTGAAAATAATTTTTATTTTATTAATTTCTTGATTTTTTTTACTTGTATAGTAGCAACTTCTTTCACCAATGGCAATAATAAAGATAGAACACAAGAAGATACTTAAAAAAAAACAGGGTTATTTTCATCCCATTTCACAAAAATAGAATAAAAACTTTCATGGAAGTGTTACATCAGAAAAGTCGATTACCCATTCATGAGTAAACCCATGCATACCAACATGGGAATGCAAATCAAATGCAAGATGCAAGGATCATAATATCGGTAACATGCAGGTATAATGATCCCACAAAACATTATAATATGGTTCAGTAGGCAATGTGCTACCTTAGATATACCATATAGCTAGTGCATTCGTTCCCAGCTCGTCTAGCCATTCATTCTCTTTTAAAAAAAAACCGTTTTAATAACTTTTCCATAAAATCAAAGTTTCAGTTTGACTTACATCAAAATCCAAAACGCTATCTTTATTTGCATTAAAAAGAAATAAATTAGCATTGTAAATTATGATTTATTTATAGAGGGAAATAGTTACAGCTTAAAGTAGATTAAATTATTTAAAAAACCACACCCTGTGTACTTGAATGAACACGCCATATTTAGTTGATCTGTGTAATATAAGGTGAGTGTCCAGTGACAATGGCGCGACAGTTTTGAGTGGCCAGACGTCCGGCAAATCTCATTTGTGGATTTATCATTAACCGTATTTCATCCACCCTTCCCTCCATAGCCTATTAAGGGTTATAAATTTTATATCCGTCCGACATGTCCAAAGCTTTCCGTTGTTTATTTATCGTAATTTTATTTGTACACATTTATATTAGATAGACGAAGGAATACTTCCAATAGACATTATAAATTTCATAAGTACGAGTTTGCTCGCTACACGAACAAAGCAATCTCGTATTGAAGTCGTAAAAGTGGAAAAATATTGGCTATATCAGTGCCGCATTCGTCAGAACAATAAGGCGAGCCCTAATCGCGCGCCTTATCGGCACTAGCTTTTGTCTTAATTCGATGAAGGGTAATTTATGGCAGACCACACTTGCCATAAATAATAGTATTTTAGTGTGTCTGCTGCCCTTAGAGTGCTGTTCTGTCAAAATTCACATAAATAATGACGACCCGACGAGACAGATCTTATCTCCGAATAGCGACAAGTCTACGATGCGGTTATAAACAAAAGACGCACTCTAATGACTGAATGAGCCATCGTAAACCCTTAATATTTACGCACGAATCTTTCAGTTCACCTTTTGAGAGGTTTTATAACTCGGCGGGGAGATCACCCCGCGCCGCGCTCCGGGCAGGCGCCTACGCCAGTCTCGCTATATCTGATTTATTCATACCACCCGAAACACATGATCGGTTTTTCGGATATCCAGTTATTCGTTTTTTACTGCTGAGCTTTTAGTTAGGTCAGGTATATCTAACTATTGTCATGTTGAAGAATTTATTTGAAATTGATTGACATCTTAGATTTGTTTTTCACAAAAGTAAGTTTGAATGACTCACATTGAACAATACTATCTCATTAGTCTCGCGAATGATCGCTCTAATAGCAAATCTTTCCACTGTTTGCAATGACATAAAAGTGCAGATATCGGGTTGCAATTAAAACTATTGGACGACGCTCGTTAACTGCAGCGAGCGCGTGGGTGGACAAACACGGCAGATGTGCGCGACCCTCGCTGACCTCTGCACTCACCCCAATACTTGCAATTAGCCACCTAATGTCATCACCCAGTTTCGATACTTCTACGCTTGTTACACACAATACTGAAACCGGAAAGTGCCTGAAGTAGTTATTCAACAAAACTATGGGATCCGACCATTTGGGGGGTCTATTTTAGGATTTAAACCCAAGTGACGCAACCTCGGATAGGTGAGCGATAACGATTCAATATTTATTGTCACCCGACGTCCGTCATTAAGATAGTGTCAAAACTGACTGGCTCGCACACAGGCATTACCGGCCGGTCGGAGCACTCATAATTATTACTAATGCCTTAAATATGTCAAAACAGGAATCCAGGTAAAAAGGCGTAATTTACGCGCGTCCGATAGAGATTTGGCAGTTGGCGCCGTGGAGCGCACGCGCAGCCGGGCTGCATCGCCCGCGAGGAGGCGCCCACTTTTTGTTAACCATTGTCTTTTAATATAAATTTTAAATAGGAAATGTCCCTTTTTATGGAGATCTAGTTTACGGCTCTGACAATGAAGGCATAAATCTAACGAGTGCGTCACTGTGCCTCGGCGATGATCGATCGATAAACATTATTTATGTACTTCCGTTGGGCAACACACGATTGGACGTGGACGTGAACAAATTCGTAGAAATACACCTCGAATATGTGAGTAGCTATTTTGTAAGAACGCAACTGCACCCTCTGATTTAACTTTCTTAATAATTTATAAACAACAATTGTTTTCTATTTATTCGTTTATTTCAGATTCCTTGGAAACTAATTATTCACGAATAGAATCACACTGCCAGCTTTAGCTTTTTACTAGGAGGCAACTTAGTCTAGAAAATGAGAGACATAGCTGGTACTGAGCCCATTTGAAACCTTAATACTTGGGTATCAAAATCCAGACTTGAAGTGATATCTGTAAGGAATGAAAGGTGCAAAGCGGCAAGTAAATACAAAGAATGCCTCTATATGATCGGTATAATTAAGCCAAATGTTAATAAAGAGAACAATGCCGCTCATCCATACGAGCCGAACTGGCCTCCAATCAACATGCCTTCAGAAGAGGGGCTGATTAACGACAATAACTCAGCGACAACACCAACTTGACCACGTTTATTTTTATTTTAGGCCCTTTCCAGTCGATCTCTAATGAATACGGTTTATCTTCAAGTTTATATAAAAAATAAATCGCTTTTAACTGAAGAATCACGCCTTAAAAAAGAAACGCTTATTAAAATTTATTTCTTTCTCTCCTCGCGGCACTGTCGTGTACTTCGACTCGAATAAAATTAAAAAGTCAAGAATTCTTATTTATTTTAATACAATAAACCGCAATCGCTGAATAAAGATAAATAAAAAGCAATAAAAAATAAAATCGCATTAGCCATAAACAAAATACTTCAGCGGATGTGGGCAGAGCGGAGAGCAGGCACGGGGAGATGCGTAGAGAGGATGCTGCGCGCTCACTGACGTCTTGGCGAGGTGATAGTGGAGGTTCGGGTTCAAATAATTGTGCCAAATATTTACAAAATTCATGACATGATGTTGCCAGTTCAAAATTTTGTTTTTGTTTCTAATTGGTAACCAAGTTTTGTAAATCTTTTATACTATTCAGCAAATGAACACGTATCTTAAAAAGCCTATTCAGCATTAGAAATGCTATTATTTCCCTAACTAAGCGTCACGACCAAATAAATCGAGACGTAATGGAAGCTCCACGGCACACTGTTAGCCGATTGTCACGAGTGCTACCCTCGTCGGCGTTTTCTTAATTGTGCCGAAATATTTATTTGATTGCGAACTTTGCAGCACAAGCGTGCAACCGAAATGGTCATCGGCATCCTGACCGTCGCCACAATAGCACCGCCACCTCACCTCACCACATTAAGACTATGTTACCAATTCAAATCTATTTTTGCCGGGTTTACCCGCCCAAAGCCTTTCAAACCAAAATATCGAAACCAAAAGTGTGAGGGTATGTAACTACCAGCGCAATGTCGGTGTAGATCATTATTTATAACTCTTCGGGCTAATGCATGGATTTAAAATCAATGAACAATTGAATAATGGAGCAATTTGTTCACTGAAATTGGAATAATTTCTTTGCTCGTTCTAAATAGATGTTTAATGTAATTTTCATTTGTTTATACTCGCACATTGGGCTTTTAGTCTACCTACAGAGCTTTCCGGTGTCTACTTTAGATACAAATAAAGCGCATGAGAGCAAAAAGAAGGTAAGTTTAGCTGTAAGTCAAAAAACACAGTTTCCAAAGTTAGGCGTGCGTGATAGAATTGAATAATGTCGGAACACAATCAATTTAGGACAATCAGCTGAGCGATCACGTTCAGTGCTCAAGACATTCCTTCAAGTCAGAGCGGCCAACGCGCGACTCCTGTCCGTCAGCAAATTGCAGTATCGTAGATCTAAATGGGCCACCGAGTCGATGCTGGATACATTGGCAACAGTGCAGCCACGCATCGTGCACTGATCATGCGCCGTGAACAAGAGATGAAATAAAGTATGAAACTGGTCGCGCGTTCCGAACGCAACAGACACAACTGTATGGTCCCAGAGCAACAATCGAGATCTGAAGCGGCGATAACGATGTCAACTAGTGCAGCCTGTCCTCGCCGTTCCCATGATTTGCGATGCCGTTCTAATCGTAATAATTACGGCCTATCCATCAAACGGACGTATGATAAACATGCGTCTCGGGAATCTGACCAAGAAATGGTAATAGTTATCAATCTCCGCGTACCGACTGTGTTCACAGTTTGAGAAATAGCAGAGATCATTTTTTGCGCGAGTGACGTGTTTATGAACGCTCCGTTATAAATTCTCTTTGATCTCATCTACCATGTCACATCGGTGTCTCGACGTAGTTTTCTCGTACATTGGAGCCGCAGATGGCGCTCGTATACATATTTTTATTGCTCTAATTTCTCTACGTAGCGTTTGGATGGGACATAACATTCGTCAACGGTCCTAACAAAGCTGACTAATTATCGTGGCGCGGCATGTCGTAAAACAGTGCATATTGACGGAATATAGAGAGGCCGGCACACAGTGCTTAATGACATTAATCACATTGATTTATTGTGGTTCCGAGTTATTACAGGCCGGCCGGCGCGGCCTGTGTGCGTGATGCGTGAGTACCGACACGAGCTGCGCGCGTGTGCGCCCGCTTCTTGTGTAAATGTAATACGCAATGCATACAGGGTGATACAGTACACCTGTGCTCTTGCTGCCTCATAACGTTGTACTTTTAGAAATAAATCTGTGCCCGCCATTTGAAGACGAGCAAAAATAAGTCATTCCCGTCAACAGTTATTACTCATAAAACTCCTGCAACACTGCAATCTAGATAAACTGCCAACCCAAAATCTTACGTCATAGTTCTTAATACAGAAACGCTCAAACTGAACATTACGCTGAAATAGGAAAAGTATTTTCCTCGCGCTACGAAGGGAGCACCCTGGCTCGTGTAGGCGCTAGTTCACGGACGGGCCGGGCGGTTGTGTGCGTGTATGGCATTAGGCAACAATTTACGCTGTTTGCGGCGTGTTAATATTGATTGGCTCGCTTTATTTCGACTCGCGCGAATCTATCCACGAAACTACGTCAATGTAAGTGTAAGTAGATCATACACTTCTTCGTGATGCTCTAAATATACTTTATAATCGAAACTTTTCTAACATTTGTTGTGACTTTTCGACCTCATTATTCGACAGAGTGATACAATTCGTGAGTGTTTCAACTGCTCATTTTTTCATTACTCGTAAGTAGGTTAATATATTAGATTACATGTTTTTCTATCGATCAGTGTGAGTGCAGGTGTAAAAATATGCGGGTGTTTAGTAATTTGTCTGTACGCGGATGCACTTGTTATTGTTGATGTATGACGTAGTTTCTATTCACAGGAATATAAAGTTGGTGTCTATTTATAAGTGTAAATATGGCCATAAAGCAGTGGTATTTGGAGCAAAGGAGCAATAAAGTTGGCAGTGATCTGAGTCCCGGCCCCGGTGGCGCTAGGTCCATCGCTCAAGTATTTAGTACAATAAGGTACGTGCGGACACCGGCTCACACGTCCCACTGTCGCGGACGGCCTGTGGGCGCGCTGCCGCATATCAATCACGACATTATAATTTCATAATGCACGTTTGTCAACGTAAATAATACGCAAAATTTATGTTACGAGGTTCTCACCGTTCTACAGAGGCGCAGCGAATACTTAATAAGTCATCATTAAGTATAGAAAACATTGCGAGTGTACTACTCATATTCATTTGACGACGTGCCTATAAATTCAATTAAGTCGTATGTAGATATGCGTAGATACGTACGAGTACGTAGGGCGCACGATGTAAACCGTGTTATGAACGCGAATATAAATTCATTTGGTTATTTGCATAAATTGCTATTTAAACTGTTTTATAGTTTGTTTGTTTCGCGCTTGAGCTATGAAAGTCACACATTGGAGTAAGCGTGGGTTGGTAGCATAAGTATTATACATATTCAGGCGTTAGACAAGGAAGACCTAAAAGACTTACAATAAGAATACGTCGAGTAATATGTATTCAGTCATAAAATATAAAATCAAACACCTCAAACTCAAAGCATTTATTTAAATTAAACCATTACCGGCACTTTTGAAAGCCAAAAAACAAAAAAAACGCGAAGCTTTAGTCCCAGTCACAAGACATAATAACTTGCGAAAGTATTGTAGTTGCCCATTCCAAAGCGTAAATCTCTATGGAGAAGAATGGGCAAGAAACTCCATGGACACTCTTTTAAATCAAAATATGTTACAAAATCTTGGTTACATCATTCGTGTTGAGAATTACTAGTATGTGAGAACGATGTAGAAATACGGGCAAGTTAAGAGTGTCCAGAGTAAAAGACGAAATCAATAATTCGAAAATATTGTTTTAAAATAAAATAATTATATACTCGATGATGGGACCACATAGCCACTTGCACATTGTAGATAGTAGTTTGGTGTGGGTGCGCCGTAACAACTTTTCACTCACATAAGGGCAGTCAGCACCCAAAGCCAAAGCTTTATAGAAGAGTTTTAAGCAGCTACTTTCCCGTACATACCGTTTATGATAAGCAGGTATAACTCTGCAATAACCAGGGACATACTTTAAAAGAGTTTTTAACACCGTTGCTCGTAAAGCTGATGTAATTCCACCGGTTTTAAATATGTAAAGCGGGTCATAAAAAACGCGTGTGTTACCAAAGCAAATAGTTAAGTTATAGTCCATACAAATTCCATAACAGTATTATTTGCCATTTCGCGCGCTGTTGCTATTCAAATTTCGAACTAATCGCCGCGCGGCGCCAGTCAGTCAGTAGCACGCTGTTAAAATGGCGGGAAAGCAACAGTGTGCATTCACAGATTTAGTTTAATTAAAATTAAAAAAATCAGTTTATTCGGTAATTTAAAAACTTGGCTGCGTGCTCTAACGTCTTTGCCAACATTTTTACGCAGCTACGGCAGAAAATACTCCTCGCGCCATTTTTCTCAAATTTTCTTTTCTTTGTGCTTGTATTGTGAAAATTTAAATATGAAAACTTTCAATAATGAAGAAGAGCCATATATTACTTCAACTCCACCGGATATACTAACAGAAGCGCGAACTGCATGCGACAGCTTGCTGCCGTCAATTTCCAAAGACAGATACATAACCACGTATGAAAATTTTTTGAAGTGGAAAAACATGAAAAATGCCAAGTCATTTTCGGAAAATGTAGTTTTGGCGTATTTTAATGAACTAGCTAGTAAATATAAGCCTAGCTCGTTGTGGACAACATATTCGATGCTGAAAAGTACCCTCAAGATGAAAAATGGTGTCGATATTAATTTATATTCAAATCTTAATTTATATCATACAATGCTCTTCTGCTCTTCCTTTCAAGAAGTTCCGTCGTCTCCAACATTTACCCCAACACAAAACAATGACATTATGAATAACATAATTAAAAAACCGGCCAAGTGCGAATCTTACTCGCACACAGGGTTCCATAGCCCCAAACAATATTTTGAACTGTCATTCATTAGTTAGTAGTATTAGTTAGTAAACATCCACTCAACCGCAAAACTAAATTGGTTTTTCATAGTATCTTAATAAAAAACAAAGTTACTGCTGCAGTTTGATGAAGAAGTCCCATATCTCAAAAACTAAACATCATGTCTTATTGAAACCAATTTTCGTTGATAGTTTTTTTTACGTTCTACAATCCTAAATATTTTCAGAATTTTCCTCCTCTTACTTTAGAAATTAGAGGGGGGGGGACACACATTTTACCACTTTGGAAGTGGCTCTAGCGCAAACTATTCAGTTTAGAAAAAAATGATATTAGAAACCTCAATATCATTTTTGAAGACCTATCCATAGATACCCCACACGTATGGGTATGATTAAAAAAAAAATTTTGGTTTTCAGTTCTATGTATGGGGAACCCCAAAATTTATGTTTTTTTTTCTATGTTTGTGTAAAAATCTTAATGCGGTTTACAGAATACATCTACTTACCAAGTTTCAACAGTATAGTTCTTATAGTTTCGGAAAAAAGAGGCTGTGACATACAGACGGACAGACAGACAGACAGACAGACAGACAGACAGACAGACAGACAGACAGACATGACGAATCTATAAGGGTTCCGTTTTTTGCCATTCGGCTACGGAACCCTAAAAACCAACTACAACTACGGATCATTTTAATAATTGTAATTTCACTAACTGTTTTAATAATTAGAAATGAACAAAATATAAAATGTTTTTTTTTTCTGTTTCCTCGCAAATGTGTTAAAAAACGTCGTACGATATACGTGCGTATTGGTTATAACATGCTCGGCTCAATTACGCCCTCGCCTTCGGCTCGGGCTGAAATTCCGCCTCGCATGTTATAACCATCATAACGCACTAATATCGTAATGTACTATTATTATTCATAGCAAAAGTAGGTAAAGTATAGTAATATACCTACGCACCCACGCTCCAGGATAAATTCCAAATGTGTGGCAATGGTTATCCACAAAAAAGAAAATTGTTTCTTTTAAGTATACTTCAAAGTTCGTCCTGAAGGAAATATTGATCATTTTTATGAGAAGATGTCTTAGTAACACTCACTAAGATCCTTGGTAGGCTTAACCAGGGACGCTATCTAAGTGGGTGATACTAAAGCATGTTTGTATAAGTTTTATGATTGCATAATTGAATTAATCATAGGGGCACTATCATAGACTTTATGCCTTTGCTCGGAGTTTGTAGTAATCACTTGATAAAATCTATCTTGAAATGTTATTTGAGGCAAACTGGTTTGTTTGGTAGTAAACGACGCGCACGCCACCTATCTTTATGTTTATGTTACAATTTGTTAACAATCTTCGTTATTGCTTTACATACACATAGGTGGGTAGGTACTACATAATGTAAATGAGATAATTTAAAAAAATAAACTATGAATTGAAAGTCGATCCATTTCACAAAAATGGACCTAGATAGACCGAAATCAGTAACTAAACTAGTCCTAGATAAAAAAGTTGTTGAAAAAGATAATTTTATAGGTAGGTATACTAGCTACTCCCCGCGACTTCATTCCCTTGGTATTTTTTTTATTATTTGTATGAAAAATCTGATGTTGGCCGATTCTCAGACCTACCCGATATGCACAAAAATGTCATACAAATCGGTTCAGCCGTTTCGGAGGAATTTGTTAACAAACAAAACTTTGGTAACCTGTAATGGGTGTTCTACTACAGGCACAAGTGATTCACAACCGTGTAAATTACTTGTTTATGCCAATAAATAAATGTATGTATTTATTTATTTTGCTTCGTCCACGTCCAACCATCTGTTAGAAAAAAAAACTTTTTTTTTGCCTAGCCGATATTGTCCCACAGCTGGCCAAAGGCTTCCCCTATAGCCTTCCACTCTTCTCTCCATTTGGTTTTCTCCGGCAAATCACTTACAAACGCCCATAAAAAACGTTTACGTAAAAAAAATCATTTCGTATTTAAAGGTCCTTCTTCCAGAATAAACATCGATCATAACACCTCATGATGAAAATGTGTCATGAATAATACTTATTCGTTGTCAAAACTCGCTTTTCATACATCTCTGTCAGACTTTTATGCGCATTCATTCGCGATATAATGTTGTCATGTTAAATAGGGAGAGCCCATAATAAAGCAACCGTTAGCCATGTCCGTCATCATTAGCCGTGTTAACCGGCTATTTTTGCGCACTCGTACTTGTGTATGCGAACCAAAATAACTCGCAACACTAATGAATTACACTTTATTCGATTGTTTATGCTTAAAATATCTAGCCGTATACTCCAGTCAGTTAAACAGATAAAAATATCTCACTCAGACTTTCTCACACTACTTCGTATGAAAGAAATAGTCCATTTGAATGCCACGACGTACTCGCACAATCCCTGAAAAATCCGTTAGTAAAACAGGCAAATATATCTTGTAGCACATTGAAATTAATGTTGATAAATATACAAAAGGAACGGCGGAAGTGCGGACGTCGCGGCCGGAAGTAGGTCCATCCATCATCCGCCCGCCCTGGATAAAAACGGTCGTTAGTGCCGCCCTCCGGCTCTACCTGTCTCTCTATTAATGTTACACTCAAGCGCCTCTATTACTCCTGTCATTTGTTATATCCATTTTGGCAAATTGGCTGATCTCGCATAACGCTATTCAGTGGCCGTAATTAAGGGGCTTTTTGCAGCCCTAATATCGCTAATACGACAAATGATAGTTGGGATAAGTAAGAGATTATTTATTATTTCTGCTTCTACTGATAAAGATAGGCATGTCACAAGGATTTTATTATTTCCAGACCTCTCAGTGACTCTCACTGGAAAATACTTTTAAAATCTAAATAATTAAAGTTCTCCAAGAATCCCCCAAACGAAATAAAAATAACACTAACTGTCACCAGAGAAATCTAATAAAGAGCACCTATTTAACAAATTAAATCTGTCTATACAAACAACGTAAACAAGGCAAAAACGTGGCAATAAACGTCAAAAGAAAAGTAAAAAGATTCCCGCGGGTGTATTCAGTGGCAACTCACCGAGTGGAGACTGAAGGCATGCACGCGAGGGTGACACCCGGGTCGCGGCTCTTCGGGGAACCAAAACCGCTTATAAAAGTATGCGCCGGAAATCCGCGGGTTGCCACCCGGAGTATTAAAATTATTATGAAACCGCCGCGCCGCGATAAGGCGGGATGATACCGGCTTAACACCCCCCCCCCCTCAGTGCCCCCCACAGCCGCCCGTACCCACCCCCAGCACCCTCGGCGCACTATCGCACGATGCTCGAATGCCTTTTCACCGTACATCTATGCGAAAACTTATACGACACTCTAGTTATGCATAAATGTTTATGCGAAGTTAACCAGCCAACACCTAGTTGACACCACGCAACTATTTAAGGGGTGCGGACTTATAAAACGACTATCATTTGAAGTTTTTCAGTGTGAATAACTATTACACATGTTTTGATATCACAAACATGAATGTGAAATCAGAATGAAATAAACTAATAACGCTGCAATAACCATCGTTAATCTAGCTGAGAGTTCCGAATAAATCAAAGTGAGTAAACTTAAAACATTAACCAGATAAAGTTATTTCAACAATGTAAACGTCGCTGGGCAACTTTATGCAGAAGCTGCACTGGTATGTCGAACTACAATTATAACTTTGGCCCCGGACGCGACAGAACGTTGTGTTGCAACAAATAAAATATGTCCACGAAAACGCGCGAGGGGGACGGCACAGCGAAATTTCGTACACGAGACAAAGATAAGCTTAACCAGCACGAAATTATGAGCGTTTAACTGTTTCTAGCTGTAGAATCTGGCACGGGTGCTTCGCCGGCTCGCCAGCGCGCGTTATTTACGAGGGGGTGTCGCCTCCCCGCTGCACCCGAGATAGTGCCTTCCCCGGAAGAGCGACGCCGCCGCCGCGCAGCGCCGCGTCGTGCCGCGCCGACCTGGCCCTTGCGGCGGCGGCGCAGGGTGCACATTGGCGCGCGCCACCACAGCACCTCGCTCACCTCGCGCTGCTTGTGCAGATTGCTGCCAACCCGCACTTGCTAGCACTCCGCAGGACCCTCGAATATCACCTCTACGACAACCTCCATACGGTCACGTCTCGAGAACGCTTGTCCGCTTTCGGTTCACACGGCGCCCACCGTTTTCCTACATTACATTATAGTGAAGATGTCTGTATTTCTTGTTTATGATAGCATAAAACTATGGTAGGTAAATTGACGGCGCTATGTCGGTGTAGCACGTCTACGGCATAGCTCGGCACACTACCACACGCCGCTCGATACACTTTGTTAACATTAATGTGTGCTTATGCACTAATAAATCAGGCCGTGCTTTGTACTTTAACATTGTCTTTTTGAGACATTACCTTACCTGAAGAATGAACACTATGTAAGTGAAGGTAATTAAATAGAATTATTTATACAATGAAGCTTGTACCTACGTAGGTAGGATATCTGAAGGTGTTACCTTTGTACTTAAGTGATTATCGCTCATAATCCTTTACGTGATGGGGAAGCAATAGCAGTGTTAATTCCAAGGGGTAAGTTTTACAAATGGACCTGATACCATGCCTATCGAGTCGCATGCAGTTGTAACATGCATAAGTATAGAATTTATAATGTAGCTACCTAAATCTAAATAAAAGTAAATAAGTATCTGTTTCCCAGTCCTGAAATACCATTAACTTATCAGTTTCTGCCCCCCACTAACTGAAATAAGAATCAGTTCCTAATGAGCAATTGCTACTAAATAATGTAATTTTATTAAGCTTCCCCTATATATACATTAGGGTCGTTACATAAAGCACGATACAAACGAACAGCGGCGACGGTCACGTACCTACGTCATTTAAGTGAAAATATACGACACACAGAAAAGAGAAAAATGCGCAAAAACCATCTAGAGCATTATGGCTCGCGGCGAACCATTACTTTTAATATAAATAAAATAACAAAATATGAGCGTCCGGCCGTTGAGTGCCCCCGAACACTTTTATATTTCAGCAGAGACACCACCCGCGCCACACTGCCACACACCCCACGCAAGATTTATATTTTGACTTGTACTACACTACTTATCCCTTTAAAGCTCGGACACATCCGACGCGACGTTGTGACTTCGAATGACTTATCCTCTGTTATGAACGTGTTACACTCTCTTACGAAAGTTTAGACAACTTAGAACGCGTCATATGCGAGTCTATGAAGATGTCCATCAAATGAATTAATTGTATAGAAATAATAGAGATGGTCTTTTGTTTTAAAACAGCGGAATATCATACTAACTTTTAGTATTCCACAAACCAAGTTGCTATTTATTCGAGAAAACCTAACTGGCGCTACCGTCAATCAGCAAAGATTATAAACATGACATTATGTATGTACCATGTGTACATATTTACATAACTAAACAATAAAAATTAATGGTACTAATTCGTGATCAATATCAGGACGACTGATACTTCACATTAGAATATCATTAATATGTGGCATGTCACAACGTATGGTTACAACTTTATATAAAGAGAACAAAGTATGCTAGCATTGACACCATAATTCAAACAAAACAAACGGCCGTGTAATCGTTCAAAACCGGTTCTCTGAATGCATATTTACTCACCGTACTTACATATTAAACGCCATATCTACATATACATAAACTGCTGTAATTAAATTCGTAGTTTAAAAGTCTTGAATATTCGCATATTTGAAGGCCAATTAGGTATTAAAAAAACTGATAAAGATGAAACTCACTTTTGGTAACAAACCATAATTATGGTGTTCAGTAAAATATGCCAAAGCGCATTATTTTGAGCCAGCGAGCTGTTCTCATACAGTCATCATTTAGACAAGTTAAGTGTTGTTTGTAAACGAGTTGCGTCGACAATATTTTTCTGTATAATATACGGTATTAAAATTTCATCTCAATGTCTGAGGCAGGACATAATAATGACTTAACACGCACGTCTCACTACTTTTCATACATGTGGAGGCAACTAAGTATGGAACTTGATCTCTTCTGCTTTAGAAATATAATTCCTTATCGTTATTTAAACTGCGCTACTTAAATGTACTCTTTTCATTTTGATTTGTTTCTATTGAAAATATAAAATCTTCAATCAATGTAGAATCTCAATCTAAGGGTCGTAGCAGTTCTGTAGTTTTTGCCTACCACCATAAAAAAGGCGTTAGTTTATTAATGTAAGAAAACGCTCAAAATAACGACGCCTGAAATAAACAAATGCGATAAAAAACTGAACAGTACAATTTGACTCATCATGACATTGAAACATAAAGCAATTAACCAAATCAGCATTACGTTCAAGTGCTGAATCAAAAGCGAGGGGGCACTTAAAAGCTCTCAAAGTCCATCCCTAGCCCACCACCGGCTATTTCATTCATGCGATTAGATGATTGTCTGTGCAAAAGGAAATATGAGTTACGCTTCACTGGAGTGTAAACAAGTGAATGAACAAACTCAAGTGTTTCTACACAAGAGTTGCGTGCGTTTCCGCGATGCGTGCCCTTCGCACAAGCTCCAATCAATCAATGTCCACTTTTAATGACTTAATACTGACATACTCGACTCGGTATTCCTTCAGAAATTCGCTTCATAAACGAGGAAATTTACATGATTACAGTACACTCTTATTATCGCCTCAATAAGCGTTCCGGCCGGCGCTAATTACACTCGATGCTCCCTCGAAACCTTACGAGGCTTCATCGACCGATATTGTCCATCGCACTCGATCGTAAAGCGGGCCTAACAAAACAAAGAACATAACACGACTATAGAGTTGGCAATAAAACCGCGTGAAAATGGCAATAGCTATTCAGAGGGAGATATTAAAATGCATGGAAATAAATTCGGCGTCGCATTCGGGCGTACGGCTCGGGGGGTGCAGTAAAAATAAACAGCGACACCATTAGAACTCACTTCCATATTCAAATTTATGAACGCGTCCGAGCCGGGTCTCTCGCTGGCGTGGCTCGTCCACAGCCACACCATTGCCAAAACAGCGCTACACCACGCTACAACAACGCTACGCCATGCTACACCACGCTACGCCATGCTACACCAGTGCTACGCCTCTGCTACGCAATTGCTACGCCTCTGCTACGCGAGTGCTACGCCTCTGCTACGGCACCTCTACGCCGCGCTACACAATTGCTACGTATCCGCTACGCCACTTCCATAAACCGCCACACCCACCGCTCATTTATACTGCCATCATTTTGACGGTCAATTTAAAAATTTCACCCCTGTTTTACCTAACATAAACCTACATTATGCCGCTGTAACTAACTCCACTTTTTCCGCCAACTTGACACCTGTTAGCGATAAAAGTACGGTCTCAACGATAATGAACAGGTAGTGTGTATTTAAAAGGTTATTTTTATGAATTTATAGTAATGTGTAACATGTTGTAACACTAACAAATAAAATAAACGTAAGACAAGAGCGTTTGGGAGGCGGGCCGACGAGCGACGCGTGCTTTAGCTTAAATAAACAGACGTTTTCAAAAATTTGTGTATTTAAATCGTATGTGACTTGTGTTACTGGTGCTATTTCTGTTTAACTGCCGCACTGATGGATCTGAAATAACACCTCCATAGTGCCGTTCAGGGAACTCACATTAAATTCATAAGGGATTAGGTGTCATCATAAACAGGAATTATTTAGTCGACTGAGGTTAAAAACAACAACATAGCTCCCGGCTAATTATTTTTAATGGCAATTATAGTGCGGTTAATGTGCTCCTGAAATATCTAATACGTTCCTTTTATTATAATGTGGGATTTCGTAAGTCAAAAGGGATACCATGTCGCCAATTTAATGGGGTTTAGAACAAACGTAGATTAACAGAGATATAGTTGTGGTTATAAATATTTATGTTCTTCGGGCACATTCTATCATTACGCTGAAAATGTTTTATCTACCTTGTTTTATGTGGTGATGGAAATAAAGTTGAATATCTATAGCTTAACTAGCATATGAATAGCATATCCAGCTTTAGTGTATGGTATCTTTTAGTAGAACCCTAAAATGGGTAAACTTTAAAAAGTTAAGGAAAATCGCCTTACAGCGAAACAAACAACTGTGACTTTGCAGTAGCAAATTTTTCTTCGGCAAAATTCTTTTTTATTCACTTACATCAACTAACTATTAATTCAGCACAATCAAAGAACAAATCAAATCAACGTGCCGAACAAAAAAACCAGTAGCGTACCGACAACAAAATAATCCCAGCCCCGCTACATAGTTTCGTTAATTAAAAAAAAATATCCACCCTCACATCCAAGGCAAATGACATGAAGGAAATAGTATCGAGTATCGAGCTTAGTCGATGCCGATCCGATGACTGGCAGAATCGACTAAATTGCTTCTATCACATTAATATCGGACGGCCGAGTTACACCAGTCACACGTATTCGTTATATTTAATTTAAAGCACACAAAGCGATTGACATGGCTCCCGCCATTCGCTTTTTCATAACGACTCCTCGTAAATTTGTTTCAGAAATTAAAATCGGTCAGTGAATGGGTCTAGTTACGGATGTCGGTAGCAAGGATTTTATACGCTTACCCACGATGTTCTGGGATAGAATGAGTCTGTGGCTTTGAGTCCCGCTGCGATGCTTTTTAATTATTATTCTACATTTTTTATGATCTTGTTTAAAAAAGGAAGTAGGCTGCGAGAATTTGATAATGAGGTGCTGACACCACAATGACTTGTGATGATGCCGCAGTCATTTACAAAATGACATAGACACACATTATTGCTGTTGAAGTTAACTCAAAGAAGCCTAAAACAAAAGTAAACACCTATATCTACTTGTTGAATTAGGTGTATCTACCTACCTAGGTAAACGTGTAGGTATACCCACGCATTTACATTACCCAGTAGTGGCCATATAAAAAAAACAGACATTGAAAAAGTAAAACCCGTTTTATTTATGAGTTATTAATTATAATTAATTAGATGCTTTTCTACCACGTGTAACCTAACCAGTCAAAGTGTATTTATTTTATTATTCATGCGATATGTAAATTGTTCTGAAAACCATTAATGAATAATTGTGCATGTAGAAAAGTAAAGTAAAAATTACAAAATTGCAAAGTTCATTAAAACAACAATAGCAAAATAAATATTTTATAAAAATCGATTAGTAAGTTATTAACAAAGTTACACAACAAGTTTTCGTGCTCGTAAATTACCAAGAACTTATCTCTGAGCAATTAAAAAAGCTATTTAATAATTATTGAATACAAACAAAAAGTTATGACGTGCAAGTTCAATTAGTGTGTGTGGTGTGGGAGGCTTCGCGGGGCGACGGCGGCCGCCATCTAGCGGGCGTCAGCGCCGCCCACCGCCGCGCCGCGCGCCGCCAACGGCCTCGCGACCACATGTCGCTTATGAATATGAGGCGTTATGATTATGAAAATATGCCCCGCCCCGAATATGGAATATGGAGGAGGGGGGCCCGTGTAGCGCGTGCGAATGGGCGAAGTTTGATTTATGAGCCGGGCGCGGCCCCGCCTCCCTGTCATAACCGTGTACCTGGTGCGCGCGCGCGCCGCCGCCCGCCGCCCGCCGCCGCCTCGCGCTCAGTCCCGCTTCAGATGGCGAGTGGTGCGCTCGGTCACACGCCGCGTCCGCTCCGCACAGTGTACTTCGTCCGAGCCGAGTAGCCGGCGCCGCGCGAGTGTCCCGTGTGTGCAGCCGCCAGGCCGCAGGCAGTGCGAGCAGCCGTACAGCCGCCTGCCATGCGCCGGCCCTGAGCCGCCAGCGCGCCACCATGCCGCGAGTCAAGCCCTCCTGCGTCCGCCGCGTCTCCATCGGTACTTAACGTTCCACTCCGACATCTCACCACATCACACACGACGTCTCCGCCACATCTCACCCTGCCGACCACCGACCTGTGACCCCACTCTGAGGAGGATACACATGTGTTATTGTCGATACGTTATTGTTGAATCCACGATTTGATATTCGTACCGATAAAATGATTCAGTTAGCGACGATCAAATTTGGCATACATGAGAAAGTGAGCACTAAAATTCGTCACCAGCGGGGTGAGTAAACAGTGCAGTGAATTTTCGCACTTGACAATAATATTGTAGATAGTTGAAGGAAACATAAGTTGTTAGGGAGGTATGTAGAGCTTTATTATTTAGTTCAACAGAAAAGCTTATTGATAACTTTGAAAGCTTGATGAAGTGTTAAAGTTCTACTTGTTACAAGTGCATTCTAAAATCAGTTCAAATACAAGATATACCTACTGTCATCATAAGTAATATAATTATTTCAAAACTTATTTATTGAATTAACGCACTTGTCAACCTTTTGTAAAAATTGTGTTTATTTTTACTTTTACCTAAACTCAGAAAATTTCCAAGACAAATCTCTTTAATTGCCGGAAAAAAATAAACAGACCGGAAAAGTTTGCATTTTCCAGGAAGAGAAAGATGTAAAAATAAATAGTTTTAGTCGGATGTGCCGGTTACATTGTAGCGAACTTGGCTATCGCACTGCCGCGCGCTAAATATCTTAAATGGTCCAATTAAAAAACGGTTACGACCAACCAATAGGTCGAATTTCAAAATGTTCATTACTACGGGTATAAATAGAAAGCTTATTGTGGCTTAGCATTTATTTGTAGGCTATTCTGTTGCATTAAAACTATTAGCCACCGTGTCCAACTTTATGACTACAACTATTAATAATCTGGACAGATATCATTGAAACACTATTTATAATATAATTTACGATGTCATTTTTACTGTTTCTTTAAACAATATTTTAGTTATATTTATTGTAGGACGATTTTATTGCAGTTAGATTGTAGTTTTTATTATAAATTTTGTGACAATTATGGTAATGTTGCTTAGTGACTTCACAGTTTGATGTATTAGGCAGATATTTAGTTGTAAATCAAAGTTTTATGATAGTGAAGGTCTTAAGAGGAACAAGAATATTTATCTCAAGAATACAACATGTGTGTGTTTTGCGACGGCCCGGACAGCACCTGTACCAAGAACTTTTTCCTGTTCACAATTCATATATTTTTTAAGCTTTTTTTCTCTAACTTATATGAAATAATTTTAATAGCTTTTTAATGATATTAAAACATTCGCCAAATAAAATCCATTGACACAGATGAATACCTTAATTCATTATCATTTATTATTTTTTCGTCGGTTTAAAAATTATTCATATCTAACGGCTAACAGTAGATATAATATTATAAAAATAGCTCTAAAGTTGATCTGCCATATTTTAATGGATACATTTGAGGACCCACTTATTTTTTCCAAAAGCTCATTAAATTTATATTTTTCTATCTAGCAAGATTATGTTTTTGAGATAGTATATTGATGAAAGAATTTGGGAGAGTCCATTTTATTTTATTAGTGTAACTTACAAAGTTTACTTAGCTTACAAAGGCTTTGATGATACTGCTTAATAATTTGTCCATCATAAATGTCTAATATTTGTCTAATAAAGACACAACATATATTTGCATGTCTAATATAATTTTTATAGCACATTACCGTAGCGCCCCGCGGCGCTGTCCGTCGTTTTAATGATTTCACAGTTCATCATTCACTTTAGCATGACGTTCTTAAAATGATAACCTTGTAAACAGTATTTATATATCACATTGTTATTTATAACTATTTATAATACCGAACGTAGCGAAGGGTCACTATGGCAATCATTTGAAAGTTTTATTAGGTGTTTTTGCAGTCAATGTATTCTGGTAACGTTATCTTCAAAATAATATCGAAGCGAATAACAATATTTGTGTTTTCTACCTACCTAGCCTATATAAAAGTCCAATTCAATTTCTTAATAGCCTTTTCTTCAAGCGTGAGAATTTTAATGTTAAACAATCGTTTTCCGATTTTCCCCCTTCCTCTCTCACTTCCGGCCCGACTTCCTGATTTTACTGAACTTTTAAAAATGGAGAATTTTGTTTTTTTTTTGGAAAATTTTAGCCAGTTGCCTGTTATAGATTAAGATAATCCTTGTTTTTGGCAAGGTATTCATAAAATATAATTGTAGGTATTTCTTTTTTTATTAGAAATACAAGTACTTTTTTTTTAGTTTAATCAAGTATGTTTATCTCTACTTAAAGCTAACTTATCTCAACGTTAGAAAATTGGTTTATTGGAAAGCTTTTCATTATGCTTTTGGAATGTAAGTACCTACATCCACTTCTTTAAAAATGTCGCTACTTTTTGATCAGATACTTACCTAAGTATCAAGTGGAATAGTAACTTAGATACATTCTAAGTACTATAACTTACTACCTAAATGAAACGATTACAAGTTCTGCTTAAGCATACTTTCACGGTTTTGCTTAAAATGCGTCGTTAATGCTCTGATATAATTTTAATCGGCCATTACTGATTAAAAAGAAATGTCTCTATAGAACAGAATGACACGTTGTCAAATTTTATTGTAACGGCCGCTAGTCGGTATGGTCGGTTTATCTCATTGCTGGTTTTACGAGTGCTCTATAAAATATTTATTACTGACATTCTACCTGCTAACGATTGAAATAACCTATTCATATTCTTATGAAATACTTATATTCTCTATTTGTTCGATCGACTAATAAATTAAAAACAAAACTCGTTAAATATCTAAGCCGGTTCTAATTCGGACTAAAATGAAAGATCACTATGCATAACGCCGTTCATTTACCTTGAATGATGAATAATAATTACTGCTGATGTATAAATTATAGACTTTCTGTCAGTTGATTAATTAGCATCGACATATTTAATGGCGATTGTAATAACATTAACAACACTTCTTGTTCATAAACACGTTACATTGAGTCCGATGCTGCGGCGGAATGTTTGACAGTCCAACGCTCTCGGAGTAATTGTAAACATGTTTCTTCAACATGAAAAGGGAAGCTCAATATTGATAAGTTTGCTTTGTGGCAATGTTGGACAATGTCGGGCAATGAATATCCGCAACGGCATCCTAAAGACTTTTTATATTTGTGCGTAACGCGGCGGCGGCGCGCGACGCAGCCTCTTTGAGTCGTCGCGCGCTCCGCTCACGGGACCACTGTCAAATACCAACAAACAGATACCACTAATCCTTCTCCTTACAACTAACTATTAAACGCACCGGCATCTCGCTACAAATGAGTTATTTAATCCCCCGCCGCAACATTATCCCGGATTATATCATGTTTTGTGTCGGTGTTCACTTATCCGTCCGCTTTTCAAAACACCACAAACTTCCACCAAAAAAAATGCGTATTATGGAACGAATATTCAAAAGTGTGCACCAGCCACCAGCCGAGTGACATTGGCAGGTAATATCTATAAAAAAAGATATATTTAAAATATTAAAACGGTGAAAGTATATGTTGCTGATAAGCTAATTTATGCACCAAATATATTTGGAAATCTTTAATTTAACAATATACATAGTAGGGCCAGTAAGTGGTGGATCGGGTCGAGTTTTGGAATCTCGATAAATTAATATGCGGGAGGTAGGTATAGGTACTTATGTAGTTATGTACACACTTTATTTTGTTTATTGGTAAATTTTGTAAATGCACACACCTGTGTGGCTAATTAAGAAAGTCTCGAACTGGATTATGCTTCCGTATAATCTTATAAAGTATCGATGAGTCGTGAATGTCGTGATATAGTTAAGAGTCGGCGTGCTGTTATTAATAAGCTGCTAATTATTATTAGGTGCGTGAACGCATACATGAGCCGTAAACGTGCGATAAGCGCTGTTAACGCCGAATGCACCTTTTAGGTCCTCTGGTATCCTTGACCCGTTGTGGTACAATCGTATTAATTTTGTGATATGTTTTGTTCAGTTCACAATTCAACTCTCAAGGGTCAATTGGAACCGAATTGTTTAAATACTGATTTTAGGGGTTCTTTTTTTATTTAGACGTTTTCTTTTCTCAATTGGTAGTAAAGGTTGTGACTTATTATTTGCGTTTAACTGCACTTAAACATGACCACTTGTTCGGAAGTTATTTTACTTAAGTTCCTATACCTATAGCATATTTACCTAGGTGTGGATAAGTATATATACCCACCGTGTCACCTAGGTAACTCAGTAATACATTTGGTTAACTTTGTGTTATTCATTAGGTAGAACAATATGACCCAGGTATATAAAATTGTTGATACATACCTAGATCAACTGACAAATACTAATTAAATCTAATTTAAGTATTACTTTTCGATTGTCACAGGTTAACCGAGCTAGATAAACGCATCAAATGTTTCATCGGTTATGAGCTGTCTTGATATATCAGCAAATGGCCATTTCTATATAATCAATTCAATTAGAATATGGCTGTTATTGTTAAATTCACCTCTACCTGTACCGAAGTAGTAATTATTTTAAAAGAATCGGAATTTATTAATTTATCAATCAATCAATAAGCCTATTTCATAGAGTTTTGTGCTAGTCATAGGGTTAACTTATAAGTGTTCAACTCAATGTATTATATACTAAATCTACTTCGTACCTTCATCATCATTTCAGCCCAAAATACGTCCACTGCCTCCCCCAAGTGTCACTTACATTGACATTTTGGGGGGTTTTGCCATAATCGCCATGCTTGGCAGGCGGGTTAGCCATCGCAGTACGGTTGTTACAAAAGCACAGAGAACGCTGCTTAATCTGGCTGCCGCATTTTCTTCAGGACTTTGCATCAAAATAGCAAAAAATATTTAACAATAAAATACTCTAAAACAAATTAAAACCAAATATAGATCTGGGGGGATTAAGCAGAATCAAAATAGGATAATAATTATTAATCACATTAAAATGACTAAAATAGTGTGATAAAAAATATACTTTGTGACTTGTAACGTAAATATACTTTAGGAATTGTAACGTAATTCATATTATTAAATCATGATTCTGAAAGCCGACGCCAACATAGTTGGGAAAAAGCTATACAGGTGATAATGTGATGATCCCATCATGATTCTGCTAAAGCGGTAATTTTAAGGTTGTTTTTTTAAAATTGACGTAGAAAAAGCCCCTAAAACTTTCCAAAATAAGCGCTTGTTCCATTCATATACCTATTCAGTATATTATATATAGTCTATTTACATTGTAATCCTATATAAACAGGTACAATTAAAATATGTAAAGAATATAAGTAGGTAGTACATATCAAGTAGAAAATAAAGCTGTAATTTTCCGTATTTAGGATTAAAATAGTACCTACAGATATACTGAAAACTCGGTTCTCATAAGTAACTAGGTATCAGAATCAGAATAATTTATTTGTTAAACATAGGTATAAACATTAAGGATCTTAAAGATTATAAAAGATCTTGCTATGTTTTGTCGTTACAGACATACAAATTTGAATAGAGAAAAAAAATCAAGATTACAATATAAAAGTCAACTAAAATATAAGATTACAAATATAAAAGTCAACTGAAATATAAGATTACAAATATAAAATGTCAATTAAAAATAAAATCACAAAAACTAAATGTCATTTAAAAATAAAATTGATTTAGTTTAGGTAAATCATCATCACCCACAGCCCGAATTCACCCTCTGCTGGGTATAAGCCTCCTTTTCTTGTGCCAATCTCCAACGTCCTGTGCCAGCCAATCCAGGTTTTACCCCCGATGGCAACGATGTCGTCTGCCTATTTAGGTAGAAACTCGTAGGCTATTGTTATATCAGAATTATCTTTTAAAAACCCGAGTAGGGCAAGATGGGCAAAAATTACAAGCTTTCATCTCCAATCTAACTGTTTTTTTCAAAAATACTTCCTTTATTGGAAAAAGAACTCTTGTGTCTAGACACAGAGCAGTATTAGTTTTAGCACATTCCAAACTATTTCAACTTATTAAATTGTCAGATTACAGAATTGACACCATAATTGTACAGTTTTTTTATAAGTAATCTGATTTTTATCATCATATTCCTAACCTTAACCCAATTTATTTGGACTAAGTAAGCTGGTATTCAAATATCTAACATACTTTAAAGCTAGCTATAATTACAAGTATCATCATAGTTTCTTTTCCATAACATCAACCGAAATACAGCCTCTGCTAGAAATAAACTTATGAAAGCTCAAAACTACTTAATAGAGACAACTCTTGTTGCTTATAGTGTACAGCCACACGAACTCTTTTTGGTTCTATCTTCCAGACCTATTGATATTTCTTAGTAACAAGAGCTTGTTAAAAAATAATGTCATCTTAGCTCTAAAAGGTATCTTCGCCAGTTTTGTTGGTAATAGAGCGACGATAGGAATTTCAAAAAGTTTTAAGTCAATATATTTAATTTATTGTTATACCCAGGTAATATTTTATTTTACAAAAGAATTATCCAAATTTATTTAAATCACAAGCATAAAGTAGCAGTTAAACTATGCTAATAACGCTATTGTATAAACAAAATAAGAAATATAGCTTCAATTCAAATCAAATACTTCTCATATTCACGAAACAAAAACTTCGAAATAAAAGTTTCATGTCGATGCGAATGTTCTATCGTGATATTTTTAGCTTTCTACCCTTCTCGTGTCTATTGTCACAAAGTTCGTACTAAACACGGCTTTCGGGGCGCCGTGACAAGCTACTACTAGCGACATCTATTGTTGAGTAGCCCGCAACTACAAATGTCGCGAATGTAAAATTGAATATTAGCGCGCTGTTTATTGTTGAATTTAATTAAATTTAAAAAAGCATATTTTTATAGATGACTTAAATAGTAGTGTGTCTATTGAGGAGCTCAGCTAAATAATAACAGCCGCACGGGTCGATCTTTAAGGTTAAGCCGTGTTTGCCGAGGTTGGTCCGTTGATGGGTGACCATAATTACATACCGAGTTTCCTTCGTGCCTCGGAAAGAACGTTAAGCCGTTGGTCCCGGCCGTCACAAGTAGATCTTTGACAGTCGTTACGAGTCGTCAGAAGCCGAAAGTCTGACATCCAGTCTTACCAAGGGGTATCGTATTACCCAGTTACGGTGTAAAATACAGGTACTCAGCTACTTCCGGTTAGACTGGAAGCCGAGCCCAACAAAGTTTGGGAAAAGGCTAGGCAGATGATGAGTAGATAGTAGTGCGTCTATTCGTTCGTGTCAACTTTTACCCTATTACATGTGAATGCTTTTATTATAACTTTGTTTGAAATAATTCGTCCGTATGAAATAATATTATACCCATATCATGTCATCTCGTGTATAAAGAAAATACTCCGCTCTTCCGCGTCGCAACTTGACTGTCCCGAATTTTATATTCTCGTGGGAATTCAGTAAAATCTTGTGACAGCAGTTTTCTACCTCGAAAAGGGACGTGCACATCAAACAAACCACCGTTTGGGACTCTCCCCTGATAGTATATCAGTCATCTTTTCCTTTTACGTTTAGAAAATAAGCTACACTTTACTTGAATGCTACTAACACATTTTTTTAATTCCTTCGGTTTAAATCCCAATAAATTGACTGGCCTGGTATAACAGATTCTAAAAATCCATTCATTTGTATAAAACACATGGTTTAGACATAAATGTTGGGGCAGGTGACTTAGGCCTAAACAAAACCTACGTAGGTAGATTAACAACAACTAAATCATCAGCAAGATAATCTGTTTATTTAATAAATACCTAGTTTAGAAATATCTGATCTACTGAAAGAGTTCAGTGTTTGACTTTGTTAAATTATACATTTATCGATCATTTTATCATCATTAACTCATTCAGACTTATTAATAAACACCCACTGCTAATTACAGTAGTTTACACTAAGTAGACAACTTCTCTCATTTACACTTATAAATATTGGCCTGAATAAAGATCTCAAAAGCAACAATTCGCTTAACGTATGAATTTTATCTTTTTATGTCACTTAAACTTGCCACTTCGAAGATTTTCTTGCATTGACAAAAGATGACCACTCATATCGTTACATCGTGTGCTCCAAGGATATAATATTAACGTATTATTCCTTTGTTCTAGGTGAAAGTTCGGGATCGTGTTCAGAAGAAGAAATCAACCATGTGTCTGATGAGACGAGAGACCGGCCTGAGGCGCATATGTGCCCGCGCTGTCAGGAACAGTTCGAGAACTTGCACGAGTTCCTTTACCACAAGCGACTGTGCGATGAGAAAGCGTTGCAAATGGGCGAGGAGAGAATGCACTCCGATCCAGAGGAAATGGTCGTTTCAGGCGACGAAGAAATGGATGGACCTAACAAACGATTAGAACAAGTCCGACGGCATCGACAAGATGCAGAGAATAATAACAGCCTCGAAGATGGCGAGGGAGAAGTGCCTGAAGCCGACGTGCCTCCGGTCGGCCTGCCCTTCCCGGTGGCCGGCCATGTCACGCTCGAAGCTTTACAAAATACTAAAGTTGCCGTAGCGCAATTCGCTGCGACTACAATGGCGAACAACTCAGATAACGAAGCGGCGTTACATGAACTAGCCGTGCTACAGAGCACGTTATTTACGCTACAACACCAACAAGTGTTTCAGCTACAATTGATACGCCAATTACAAAACCAGCTGTCATTAACGCGGCGGAAAGATGACCAGCCTCCGAGCCCGCCGCCGAGTGAACCAGAGCCGGTGCCGGTACCTGCCGCTCGAACGCCGTCGCCGCCTCGTCCGCCACGGGAGCCAACTCCTGTCGCTCCCCCTCCTCCCACTAGTCAAAGCTTACCGTCAACCCATTCGCATCTCAACCCTAAGACGGAACCCATCTCCGTTCCTAAACTCCCGATCTCATCTCCACCGATGATGTCCCATCCACCTTACAGCTCCATCTCCTCATCGTTAGCGTCATCAATAATCACAAACAACGACCCACCACCGTCTCTCAACGAACCCAATACGCTTGAAATGCTACAAAAGAGAGCACAAGAAGTGCTAGACAATGCATCACAAGGACTACTAGCCAATAATCTTGCCGATGAACTCGCTTTCCGTAAGTCGGGAAAAATGTCACCTTATGATGGGAAATCTGGAGGAAGAAACGAGCCATTTTTCAAGCATCGCTGCCGTTACTGCGGAAAAGTGTTTGGAAGCGATTCGGCGCTGCAAATCCACATTCGATCACACACAGGTGAAAGACCTTTTAAATGTAATGTATGTGGATCACGATTTACAACCAAAGGGAATCTCAAAGTACATTTCCAAAGACACACATCAAAGTTTCCGCATGTCAAGATGAATCCCAATCCGGTACCAGAGCATTTGGATAAATACCATCCCCCGCTGTTAGCGCAGTTGTCACCGGGACCAATTCCTGGCATGCCACCACATCCACTTCAATTCCCTCCGGGTGGGCCAGCTCCTTTTCCGCCAAGCTTGCCGTTGTACAGACCCCAACACCACGACTTAATGCCGCCTCGTCCGCTTGTAGACAAACCTCTACCGCCTCATCCACTGTTTGCAATGAGAGAGGAACAAGACGCTCCGGCTGATCTCAGTAAACCATCCGCGCCGAGCCCTTCTCGATCAGCACCCGAGGTTAAGTCTGAACCACAAGACGATGAATGTCATCGAGATTCTAGTTTTGAAGACGTTGATCGCGTATCTCCTAAGCGAGAACCTGATGAAAATGATGCCACGCAGGATCCAGAACAAGACAGATACCCTTCAACTTCGCCCTACGATGACTGCAGCATGGACTCAAAATATAGCAATGAAGAACAAATCGGCAGAGAGAGTCCTCATGTGAAGCCCGATCCAGACCAACCGGAAAATCTCTCAAGTAAGAATTCACCGATATCCGGGCCAATTTCAATAGCAACGGGTCTGCGTACTTTTCCTTCGTTTCCTCTATTCCCTCAGTCTCCCAGCAGTATGTCCTCAGGTAGTTTAACTCCTTTTCCGAATTCTGTTCAGCACGTCGTTGATACAGATCTGGCGCGTGATCCAATGTTTTATAATTCACTTCTGCCCCGCCCAGGTAGCAATGACAACTCATGGGAAAGTTTAATAGAGATTACCAAAACTTCCGAAACATCAAAGCTTCAACAGTTAGTTGATAATATTGACAATAAAGTGTCCGATCCCAACGAATGTATTGTATGCCACCGAGTTCTCTCTTGCAAAAGTGCGTTACAAATGCATTATCGTACGCACACGGGCGAGAGACCTTTCCGATGTAAATTGTGTGGCCGCTCTTTTACGACTAAAGGCAATTTGAAAACCCATATGGGCGTTCATCGCATTAAACCTCCAGTTCAAATGTTACATCAGTGTCCAGTTTGCCATAAGAAATTTTCGGATCCTACCATATTACACCAACATATACGACTTCACACGGGCGAGCGCGCCCACATCCCTTACGATCAAATAAGAAGTATCGATATTGAGGGTTTTCCATCACTGAGTAACGGGTCAGACGTCAGCGACTATCAAGCTCAGCGCCCCTTCCCGCGCCCGCAGTTCCCCACTCCGACCACTCCCGGCGACCGACGGGCGGACTCCCGCGGGACCGACGATGAGAGCGGCCGGGACGAGCGCGAGCCCGCTATTCGGGAGTTCGACGACGACTTAGATATGAAGGATCGTCGAACTTCGCCGCTCTCCGTCTGCGCCTCGGCGTCCGAAAGCGAAATAAAAACCATCACCACAACGGCTTCCCTCCCATCGGCGACAGGTTCGGAGAGCGGGCGGAGCGCGCGGGCCTCGCCACCGTCGCCCACCATGTCGACGCTGTCGACGCCGCCGCGGCTGCCGCTGCACTCGCCGCTGCCGTCGCCGCCCACGCCTATCGCCGCGCTGGGCGCGCTCGGAGGATCGCCCTTCAGCCCGCTCGGACTTGCGTTCCCTCCCGCAGGTATGCGATAGCGGGATCTTATATTTTCGTCCGCCCCGGTCGCCCGCATTTCCATTTCCTTGTTTTGATCCTCGCCCACCACTAATAAATAAATCACCGGGCGCTCGAATACACGTCAAAGTCACCGACCAAAACTAAATGTGGAAGCAGTAACTCTCATTGATATAATAATACAGTGTAATCGTGCGTTCCGACTGTAGTACAATTAGTGACAAGGAAACCGCATTGAACGATGGGTTTATTTGTGTGCAGTGCGCGGCAACACGACCTGTAACCTCTGCTACAAGACGTTCGCCTGCAACTCCGCTCTGGAGATACATTACCGGAGCCACACCAAGGAGCGACCGTTTAAGTGCACCGTCTGTGACCGCGGATTCTCCACCAAGGTTTGTCTCAAACACTTCTTATTAGACCCTAGATTCATCCCTTTGAAATTTATATCTCTGTTTTGAAGTTTAATAAACTGAATTAACTTAGGTACCAACAGTGTATTTGATCCTACTTATTGCCTGATGTATCTGTGTCTAACAATGTCGTGATATGACTATCATGTAATAGTCACGTAGGTACATACTCGAAGCTCAGATTGAGTGACTTTGGCTTTCAGCCAGTTCATACTTTATTGTTACACAAATAGCTAGACGTACGTGTTTACGACATTTCCACTAATTTTCACTACATCTAAAGAAATTCATTGATAATAAAATCTTTTAAAATGTAAAAAACTAGCCCTAGTCCGCGGCTCTATCTATGTACAAGTAGGTTAACAATACCTATCTTTAATTTTTTCCTTCGTGGCATCGCATTAAGATTAAACATCTTCTTTTCTTTCCTAGATCCTAAATAACACTGAAATGGGTAAATACTTTAAATAAATTACATATTTTGCTTGAACCGTCTAAAACCAGCAATTTAAAAAAAAAGAAAAAAAAAAAAAATAACTCGGGGTTTAAAATAACTGAGTCCTTTAACTTTTTTTCTGTTAATAACTTAAAATATTCCGCATGTTTTTTCCTTTGCTGTATTATTGTTTTAAAGTGTCTGCACTCCCTAACCTCTATTTGCATACAAGCAAGAGGTAGTTAGATGAGGTACCTAACTATAGGTGTAGTATAACGGCGACAGGACGCATATAGTTCGCGTTTGATAAATAATAAGCTACAAGCGTGGCATCGTATTCCAAGTTGAAGGCGAGACATCGACAAGCAACGCTGTGCGCGACTAACTTCATGCGCCGGTTTCATTTCATCCAAGTTTCAGTGCATTAATTTTGCAGGCAGTAATTACAAGTCGCTAGTCGGCGCCTCTAGTTCGCATTAGTTTTAGCTGTTGTCTTCCTCCGTCGCCTCGCATCCGAGCTGTTGCCGGCTCGCCAAGTAATTGACGACTAACTGCGCAAACTTGTAGGCTCGTTTGTTCCGATTTAATCAAAACTATGTACTGCCTTATTGATCACATTCAACGTTTTATTAATCTTTTATAATTAAAAACTTTACCTTTGTAGGTATTAAAGTCAGGCAGTACAGAGTGTACGGTAATGCATCTCATATCAGCACAAATGCAACCACTTGTTAGCCGTGTGCCGGCCACATTTAACATCATTTCCATCTACAGATAATTAAACTTTGTTTATTATCCAACTTCTTTGCCTTATAGATAATCGCAAATTGAACTGTACGTCATGTCATTAATTTATTACTTTGCGATAAATCTTATTTTGCATTTCATACGGGCACATTAATCGATGTAAAATGTATTCCTGCCCACATTTTTCCCGGAGTAACGTGCCTTTTCCTGTGTCTTGTCTTTTCTTTTTATAGTTAAACCACAGTTAACATCTCAATTAGTAAGATGAAGCATAAGAGCAGCTCAAGTAACTGACTTTGTATCAAAGAAAGAGGCACAGACCGCAAGATGCACGGCAGCCGCAAAGATTTCTGAATAGGCTTCCGTTAAAATGCATATAAATGAAAGCCTCCTACGGCTTCATGAATTATTTCCGCGTCAAAAATTTGATAATTTGACGTAATACACGACGTAATATACGTGTACAAAGACGTAATGTTTTGCTACAACCTATAAGATGTCTTTCGTACTTTTAACCAGTTTCCAATATTAATAGCGCGAGACAGGAGCAAATAAATGGAATATAATTTAATCATTTAAATGTATGATTATTAATGATATTTCGTTATCTCCATTAACACTAATTTGCTACTTAAATACTGGTCATTACTAAATAAATACATCGTTCAGCTCCTCATATTATTCTAACGTATCATCTTATCGTTTTAACATGTTATTGTAACTGTTTAATTGCACTTCAGTAATCTGAATGTTCGCACTTAAAACTTACTAATGAACGGCTAAAAAAAAACTGTTTTGTAAGTAGATGTTTTACAAACGACGAAATTATAATCTTCTTAGCGTGTCGATGACAATTTCAATTGAGTCAGCTTAAAATTTGGCGACGAGTTTGTCACTCTCAGTAGCGGCCATCAGCTCCTGTGAAGTACTTTTTTACACTGCAGGGCAGAGTCATCCATGAATCTCCACCTGAACAGGTTTTCCTTGCTTCCGCCAACCTGTGTCCGAAGTCTATTTAAAGACTTCCAGGTCAGCCACGGCAACTCATGTCCAGGGGGGTTTGCGTGCTGTTGTGGATTTTCAGCCTTTGCGACATGAAGATGATAGTGTATAAAAGGGCATCTTGCGTCCGACGCAAGACTCCCTTTAGACACTAACATATTCTGGCATTTAGGCTCTTCCACAAGAACTTGCCACCCGCTCTGCGAACTACTGGTGGCGCTATGCCTGCCAGTGGGTACAGCATCTGTACTGGGGTCCGTTTGAGGCACCCAGTGATGATCCGGCGGCACGTTTCATTCAGAGCTGTATCCACTAACTTTGCATGGGCTGAGCGACTCCAGGGCAAGCAAATTCACCCGCAGAGAAAGATAGCGCCAGCCCAGTAGTCCGCATGACGTCAGTCGAAGCACCCCACTTTGACGAGACTAGTCGCCGTAAAAGACTATTGCAAGTGTACAACTTCTGCTTCATGTTGTTGCAGTTATTTCTGAATGTCAGTGACTTGTCCAGAGTAACACCAAGATATTTCGGGAAGTTGCTGTGCTCGATGGAAACCCCACCTCAACCAAATTTGCGGCTCGCCTCTCTATTGCGAAGGTGGAATATGCACGACTTCGTTTTGCTCGGTTTTGTTTTGAGTGAGTTAGCGTGGTAGTACGTGGCTAAGTCACCAAGAGCGTCTGACAAGTGCACCTCGGGCTCCTCAAAGGTGGTAGCTTGGGAGGTAATAACCAGATCGTCTGAACGAAATTTTAATGTGAAACATTTATTAGTAGGTAGATATGGACAAAATGAATTAATCCAATATTTTAGACAATAAATAAAGGCTGTTAAAAGCATTTTATGATGATACAAGTTTTATACTGGGTTCGGCCAATATTTCAAGCGTGTAGTGTAAAGCTGCGCTTGCGACGCTCCATCGCGTCGCGCCACAAAAATGATAAGTCATAAAAACAACGTCACGGAAAACGATCGGAATATTAATTCATGTCGTAAAATATTTATTGCTTATAAATCCTTGAGCCTTTACCTACGCTTCTCGTCATAAAAAGATTATTTATGCTTGACAAAGTAACATTTTTCGTATGTTACCGAAAGTGACCAGGGATCTTATCAATAAAATATAGGTTATTTACGATGGCGCCGAGGTTAAAAGTTTAAAAAACCCCACAAAGGCACCTTGCGTACCTCGGTTGGCTTAATTAACTTCCTCTGATAAATATAGCAGGGCTTAAGTACCAACGTATCTATGATTTACATTTGTAGTGACCCAGAAGCCCAGATAACTTCCAACGAAACTTAATAAATATACATGATACTCGTATGTTACTTTTCATACATGTAAATGCTCTTTTACTTGTTATTTTTTTCACGAACGTTCTCGAATGGATCAGAGGTAAGCTCCGGTGAAACTAAAATAGCAACAGCTATTTTTTAATTACCAAACAAGTAACTTTTATTTTTAAACTATGCAAGAACGAAAAACAAATGAAAATTGAATTCTTCTAAACTTCACATTACATTGAAGGCGCTTTTTTGTTGCCTACTATTCAAAGTCGCGTTTCTGGCTACTGCATTTAAACTGAAAACGGGTTTCAGAGTAAAATGATGCAACATGACAAAATAAATCATTAAATACCTAACAATTCCTATTGGTCATAAAATGAGTGATGTTACTCCCAATATGGCCACTCCTTGGTCTGACTCATACTTCATACTTTATAGTTACCGATGACAGGTTGACATTAGGTATTAGCGTGCAATACGATAAATTATCATTATACTTAATTGACAATTTAGCAAAACTAGATTCCTATTAAGTTACATTTTGATAAGAAGTCCTATTGAGAGATTGACTTCAAATATAAGATGTCAGTTTAACTTTGTATAATTTCGATAAGGACATTTTCCAACGGAAAAATCTTTTCTTTCTTAATAGGATTTTCATATCCTCATTATCAGATAGCCTATAAATCCAGTCCCTGAATTTCATAATTTTCAGGATTTCATTTGAATTTACTTGCAAAATTAAACCCTAAAACGTTAAAAATATAAGTTTTATCTTCCTAATGCGACCTTCTGCTCTCTACAATGAGAAGATATTGACTGATTTATAAGATTATTACCTAAACGTTCCTTGATGCTCTATAATTCCCATTGTGCCAGTGGAAAATTGAAAACACTTAGCACCTGCTGACTCCACTATGGTAACAAAACAAAAACAAATGATGCACTTTTTGGCGCCGCGTGTCTATCAAATTACTGGGGTTTAAAAAACAAACACCAGTTTAAATATTAAAATTGTAACGCCAAACCATCAGTAGTTGTCAGCGACCTAACTGACGGCGAGGACCAAAACAGTCCACTTAACATTTATTTATACTTTATAAGAAAATTAGGGTCCCAAATCGAATTTTTAATCATAAGAATGTTTAGGAATGTACGAGAAAGAAATACGTTCAAATGGGGCTTCGTATGGCGGTAGGTATGCCGTAACGTTGAGGAGGGAACTGGTTAGTGTGATGGTAGTGAGAGACAAGCCAGCAACCTGTCACGTCCTACGCATAGTTGCGAATGCCTCGGTTATTGCAGTATGTCGCCCTCGGAGGCCCGGGTGGACCGACGCACTTGTTCCTACACCAACTTAAACAACTGACAATATGCTAACAAATCTAAGCACGCATTTGACTCGGGGTAGCATTCACTAACACTTAGGAGAAACTTACAAAACTACAAAAGAAACATCATCCTCTTTAGTAAAACCGTCTGTACTAAAAGAGGGCCTCCCTTCTTAACAAAACATGAAGTTATAAATATACTCATTTTCCATTTGGAAGCCCAAAGAGGTGCTTGCTTTAGAATTGGGATTTATCGTTTTAGAATAGAAGTCCCAATTCTGTCCAAACCTTGACCGACTTTTATATTCAGACCTTACATCGACCGTGGGCGAGTTATTCTGGGGTTGCACTCAATGACCGGTACGGATCCGAGGGGCGAAGCTTTTTATTATGAATACGGCATGATAATAAAAAACGTGTCAATCATCCAACAATACGTACGCAGGGAAACAAGGTTTATACGAAAATAGAGACCTTTACAACTCATTTTAGAAATACCAATTGGCTTTTTCGTTATACTGGAGCTTGCATAGATATCATATATGATATCATTTTCGCAAGAAAACTCTCGTGAAAATTAATAACTAAAATGTAAAATTCATATTAGCAAATGTAGTTATAAGTACGTTAAGTTTTCACTTTAAATCCAGGGTGCAGATCTCATTGCCCCGGGTTAGTGATTTTAAAGATGGCGACCCTAGGCGTTAACCGCTAGTGCCTGAACCAACTGCTTACGAACACATTTAAAATTACAATAAGTGTCGGGGACACTGCACCGTCGAAAGTTCACGCGCCAAACTATTTATCGATTATTCCAATCTTTTTGTACTACATGTAGGTACAGTCGTACTAAGTTTATTGACTCGAAGAACGTCACTAAAAGAGCTAACGCTTGTTAGTTATAAATAAAAACACCCATATTTCATACCCCATTGTATTAATGCATATAAAACTGAATTTATAACCGATGCCCACTGTAAGTGTAAACCTCATGTTTTTGACAATATTTAAAGTTATGTCCTATAAATACGGCAATTGAAATCCGGTCGTCAAGTTTTCTTTAAACGCGTTTACTTCCATAGAATGAGAAACGCTCAATGTTTAATTGTTTTACCTGTAGAAAAAATTGTAACGCATCGGAATCGTTAAGATATTGAAATACTAATGCAATGTTTCTTCATCGAGAGACACGATCTATTGCTAGATATAAGCAAAGCAACCCGCGATTATACGCTGTTTGGAACTTAGATCAGCAATTAAATAAATCCATATTCCCAAGCTTATACGTAGTCGAGCTTAATAAATTCAGTAGCAATTTAGCGATTTATAACCGCTAAACTAATGTAGGTACAGGCAAAGTTATTAACCGCCACGGCATAGAAATAATGACCCAGATGCTAAGAATGCGAAGTCATATATTGTAGAATTATTGCATTTACTTACTCAACTACGCCAAATTTAAAGGAAATTATAGTAATAAAGATACCTAAACACAAAAAAAACAGTTTATCGACGAGTTAGTAAGGTTCTTATTGTTCACAATTTCTTGTTCAAGTAGGTAGATACCTACTTTAACTAAAAATATTAGTCATCAAGCATAGTTTGATGATGATCAATACGAAACGAAATCAAACGGAGCACTTTTTTCACGGAAAAGGCGGGATGTTTTGTTGCATTGTAAAATTAATTAAGTTCAGCTGAAACGTTCAGTAAAATCGTTAAAAAATATTACTAAAAATTCAAGAGACTATGATGACATTGATCTACTACGTGACATGATTCATATAATACCTAACAAGCAAAGTTTTCAAAGCTTTGAAGATGATATAAGTAAATAGACTTTTACACTTACTCACTGTTGTAAAACCGTTTATGTTCCTGCAACTATTTTTTCTTTAACTGTTTCCTTTAATCAAATTGGTTTAATTTATTTAAATATTTAATAAGTTATTACCAACCTAAATTACCTTCACTTGGATTGAGTCGTTTAATTTCACTTCATAAAGTTAGGTAAGGTTTTAGAAAATAATGTGCCCAAAATAATTATTAATTACTAAGACCGCGTTTAAATAATCCAATCAGTCTCATCCATTAACTGAAAAATAACACGATTATACATAATTATTTCGTATATACGAGACATATGTAGATTAAAAATTCCTTAAAAACAGCTAAAAAAATGAAAACATACTTATAGCAATAAAATTTATGAATATTTAAATAAAATGTCATTTTATTTAATGCTTCCCCGTATCAAGGGTAAATAAAATATCATCGACGAATATGAATTAGCTACTTAAATAATATTCAATGGAAATAGTGGCCTCATATTTTAAAATAAATCTCCATTTTTTGTAATAATACCACAGTTTCTAATTAATTTATGTTATTTATGTCGATATTTACTTAATTTTATATTTTTATTATTTTAAATGTACCTAATAATATTTTATATGTTTTCGAATTATTAGGAACTGTTCACAACAGTTAAAATTAATGGCAATACTTTTGAAAACGTGGAAAAGTCAGTAAACATGGAACATAATACTTTGGCTAAAAGGAAACAATCTGAGTTTTTTTATCTTAAAGCATAATTATCGCGATGCCCGATCTTATTATAGCGGCTAGCAATTATTTGAGTAGGTACTTACATACTGGGTAAAATTAGGTATTACTTTTTCATCAGGAACTCCACAACACACCATGAAAGTGTTTTGTGAAAGTCGTGATGAAAAAGTCTTCTTACTGTTTATTACGTGATCTCTTCTTGGTGTTCTTTTTATGATCAAAATCTATTATTCTTTCTGTCTGGTAGTCCCCTTTAGAGTAGCTCCCCGCTGTACCTAGTTTGAAATTTTGAATTATGACTGTTGGTATCTTTGTGTTATGTTAATGCCCTTACACTTATTTTTTTACTATTTCCAATAATATAAACAGAATCCTGAAACTAATTATTTGAAACGATGCTTTGAAGTTCAAAGGTTCAATTTAAGCGTTTCAAAGTTTTGTTAACATGATTGGAAATGGTGAAAAAAGCCCTAGTGTGTACCTATAACTGTGTGTATTTGTCCCACGGTGCTGTGTGCGAGTGGTGCGTGTGTAACGCCTGTGTATTTGTGGTTCCAGAGCAGTGGCGGCGGTTGCCGGTGCGGTAGGCGCGCGCGCGCACCCCGCCCCCCGCACGCCACTGCTTTGGACCTGTGGAACGCCTTCGTTTACCCGGTATGCGAGAGTGACGCCTGGCCGAGGAGCGACCATATCAAGAGCGTTTTTTTTTATTTTTGCTTACATAGTCTTGCATGACCCACTTTAAATTTCTTCTCAAGTCAATTAACCAAAGTTTAAGCGCTCCTGATATACAGTCCGTTCTTTTGTTCAGTTATTTTAAGATTAACTTTTAACACGTGTACCTACCTTCTTATTTTTGTGACTCATTTGACATTGAGATTTGTTTCCACTTAATTCATAATAAAAAACAGTTTTTAATATATATCAGTTACGCAACGCTTAAACAAGATTAGTAATATAATTAACACATTAAATTATTTTTCTGTTACGCTTAACGTTGTTAGGTACACTTATTGCTAATAATAGACTCGCTCAATTAAAAATCTGATTACGCTTACACACTTTAGTTGTTAGTGCGTTTGGCAGTTAATTACAATAAGATGTTTGTATCGTCCCCAGGGCAACATGAAGCAGCACATGCTCACTCACAAGATCCGCGACGTGCCGCCCGGGTTCGACAAGAGCTCGAGTGGAGCCGATGACGGCCGGGACCTGAGCCCCGACCGGCGCTCGTCGCCTGATAAACTCGACCTGAAACGATCGCCGCCCGCGCACCCCCCGCCACAAATGACGCACCCCCCATCTATCGATATGCCGCCGATGCCCAAACGGCCCAGTGGTAAGTTAACTTAGAAGCTAAGAACTTACATATTTTAGAATTCATACATTTGTTTATCTCTGATATTGTGTAGATCCAAATCTCATTATTCGTTTCTTCCCCAGTACCTAGCGGGCCGACACACCCCCCACCGCCGACGTCCTCCAAGCACCTGTGCGGAGTATGCCGCAAGAACTTCTCGTCGTCGTCCGCGCTACAGATTCACATGCGCACACACACCGGCGACAAGCCCTTCCGATGCGCCGTCTGCCAGAAGGCCTTCACAACGAAGGGTAACCTCAAGGTAGGTTTCGTAAGAATCCTGTTTAACTTGTTTCTGTTCCTAAACTGTGCCAACTCCATCCAAACTGCTCAATAAGAGCGTATGTACGAAAGAGGCTCCATATTCTTATAAGGCTTCATTCCAAACAGGTTTAAATAGATATGTTTCTAGTACCTACGAAAGATTAGAGAATGTCCCATTCTGAGATATTACATGGGTACTGGCTTGTGCTGACATAGTAGCCTCCTCCTCAGTCAACATGGACTTAAATCCTGCAACATCGGTACGGCAAAGCTAATTGTAGTGATGTTGTCCCTAGGTGCACATGGGCACGCATATGTGGAGCGGCGGCGCGTCGCGGCGCGGGCGGCGCATGTCGCTGGAGCTTCCGCCGCGCCCGCTACACGAGCCGCACGACCTGCTGCGCCGCCCCGACCTCTTCTACCCCTACCTGCCCGCGCCCTTCCTCAACGGCATGCAGCAGAAGGTAAGCCAGACCAACGATTGACGAAAAAAGAGAATTCAATGCTTTGCGTTTTTGCCCTAAGTTCTACAACAATTGCGTTTGTTTGTCAACAGCTGAATGAAATATCAGTGATACAGCAGAGCGCGGGTCAGAACGGTGTAGCCGGAAAATTCCCAGGACTTCTCGGTTTTGGAGCATTCGGGGGAGCGCGACCGGGCGCCGCATCACCTCTCGAGCGGCCGCCTTCACTGGAGGGCGGCGACGAGCGGCAGGCCGCCATGCGCGAGCTGGCCGAGCGGGGCCGCGAGCTGGCGGAGCGTAGTCGGCAGATGCGCGAGGACGACTACCGCTCGCAGCCGCCACACGCGCTGGCGCCCCCGGCGGCGCAGGCCTCGCCGCCCGCGCCGCACCACGCGCACCCGCTGGCGCCGCCCGCGCGCACCGAGGGGCTCACGGTGTAGGTGCCCGGGAGCCGGCGCAGTACATTCCAGAGGGCCGCGCGACGTCGTGTCCATATTGTACAAAGAGTTAGAGTCTAGTGAGAGTGCGGACCGTTCGTTCGACGAGGCGAGCTGATGTAGCGTAATTATGTGCGAGGTGTAGCGCTATGTACCGTTGTTATTCCACGTGTTATTACGCCTAGTATTACTGTAAGTAACTTATTATGCACGAGTACGGGCCTGGGGCAATCGGGGGCTCGTCGCGAGCTCCACGTTTATGTCATTACTCTGTGATAGTGCGCATTCGGAGGCTGCGTCCGACGTGTCGGAAGCGTTGGGCGGAGGCGATCGCGTCTCGTACGTGCAGTCGAATGTGCTATGACATCAAAAATTAAATATAAATTATCCCAAAAATTAAATAATTTTCATAAAACTATATCTTTTTAAATTAAATGTACATAATTTGTATAATAGTATTGTAATGAACGAGTAGCTATAAACTTGAATTTAGTAAAAAAAATATTATATTATATTGTACGACTACAACTAGAGTGCAATATGCATGATTTTGTCTTTTGCCACATTCCAAATGATTGATATTACTGAGAAAACCGATTTGTAACGAGTAATAGTTTCCTTTGATAACAATAGCATTATTGCATTATTCTGTCTGTCAATGGAAAAATTAAAAATGTAAATTATTCTCTTATTCTGTATAATTATACATATTGCACATTGTAAAAAAATACCGGAAAACTAATTCTTGGAAATTCTATTACCTATGCATCTATTGTCTTTAGGTATTCAATATTGTATTACAATACATTTAATTGTAACAGAAGTTAATGACATATTCATATCATGTAAATTAAAAGTATTTGCATTTGAGGTCTATAGTTATAAGTATTTAGAGTCATAGCTATTATATTGCTTTAGAATACTTCAACATATCTTTGTAAAAATGTGAGCGACTGGTGTTTTGAAGACGTTGACTAGGTACTTAACGGTTATATACTATGTAGTATCACCGCACTGTACGCAGACTGACCACGACTATGTACACACATTTATATTACATTTCTTTCCAAATATGCATTTTCTCAATGCTTGTTAGACGCCGTAGTCCAGTTGCTAATAAATTTAATTATTTTTTAATGAATTATATATGTATTTTATACTTTGGAGACTAGTTATCTGTGTATAAATGTCCTACTAAATTATTTATAAATTATAAATCATGCATACACTCTTAGTATTAAATGAACGCTTGCGAGGCGATAGGTCTTGCGTGCCAGTTTAGTTGTCTAGAATAAATTCTCATAGCACCTACGAGCTAATTATTATATCAAGTTGCAAATAGATCTTAGAGAGTAGTATTAGTCATGAATATGATGGTGTCATGTCATGTCAGTATAAATAATCATTGTAAATTATTAAATGTTTATGTAAATGTCCAAAAAGTATTCAAATTATTTAAAAAAACAATTATTATACTAATAATTATTATTTTCTTTTTTGTTATTCCTTTTACCTTCACCTTCCCTTTTAGTTTTTATCTGTTTTGAATCAAGTTAATTACTTTGTTAATGAAGACAAAAACTATCTTGATTGCATAATCATAAAAAAGGCATTAACAAAAACAAAACAAAGCTGATTGGTAAGTAAAGTTTTACCAAAATTTGTGCTTGCACGAATATCAGGATATTACGCCTGAAAACAATAATATTATCTGCTTTCTATTATTGTATAGAAGTGTTGTCGAGTGTGTAGGTAGGCAGAGGTGTAAATAAAAGTCACTGCCTTATGGTACTCACGGTTCTATTGAGCAGAGTTCACACGCACAACAATTGCCAATGCAATTGCTTCTTGAATTCGGACAAATGACCAAGTGTTACAGAAGGGGGTCGAGTACGTCCGTCTTCGGACAACCTTGTGCAAATTCATTCAAACTACCTATCATCTGCCTAACCTTTTCCCAATTGTTGGGATCGGCTTCCAGTCTAACCAGCCTCCGTATTCACAAACGCTCGGATTCGATTTCGATTCGGAAAGTCGTAAGTCTATATCGCTCGCTTTCATAATGCCAAAACAAGATAGACATACGACTTATCGAATCGAAATCGAATCCGAGTGTTTGTGAATTTTTTTTTTTTTTCATTATGTTGTAACCGAATGGTTACCTCATAACAATTACAATCTAGCCTTGAGGCTAATAAGTAATTTAAATTTAACTTAATTTCCTAGTAAATTTATACTAAAGAATGTGTCCATTGGCACTTTTCTTATTGTCTCTATTATGACGGAAATACACTTAGTTCTTGTGTTCTTAAAAGGTAGCACTCACTGCACTCCGTAACAATCACTAAACTAATTCAAAAGGCTTAGTCCTCTTCAGTCTCCTTACTATGTCCGTGGTGTCAAGGAGCTGAATAGCCTCGACATTCACATGTTTATGAAGTCTTTGTTCATGAGCTTCGGCGTAATTTTTTATAACTTTAGCGACAAGGTCCACTCCTAAGTCCCGGTGGATGTCCTCGTTTCTAATGTACCAGGGAGCGTTGACTATGCTCCGAAGTACCTTATTTTGAAATCTTTGGATTATTTCAATATTGGTGCGTTTTGTACAGCCCCAAAGCTGTATACCGTATGCCCATACAGGCATAAGTAGTTGTTTGTACAGAAGTACTTTGTTGTACACTGACAATGATGAATGTCTGCCAAGTAGCCAGTACATATTCCTGTAGCGTAGATCTAACTCCAGGCGTTTCTTTTTGACATGAGCCTTCCAGCGAAGTTTTGCGTCAAGCGTCATGCCCAGGTATTTGGCTGTATTTTCGTAAGGTATTACGCAACCGTTAATGTATACCGGTGTATAATTAGGTCTTCGGTTTGTGAAGTCTATATGAGTCGATTTGGATTCATTTAATTAATTCGCCATTTTTTTGTCCAGTTGGTGATGGAGTTGACAGCAATTTGTACTTTGTCTACGGCTTCTTTGTGAGTGACACCTATAGCCATGATGGCTGTGTCATCTGCAAAGGTTGCAATGAAGTTGTTTTCCATTTCTGGGATATCACAGGTGTACAATAGGTACAAGATTGGGCCAAGAACACTTCCTTGTGGTACACCAGCTTTTATTTGCTTGAGATCGGAATAAGCATCTTCATGTCTGACTCTAAACGTCCTCTCTGTTAGGTAGGATTCTAAAATGTCTGCGAGTTGTTTTGGCAGCATTTTCCTTATCTTATAAATAAGACCCTTATGCCAAACCTTATCAAATGCCTGTGCTACATCTAGAAATACTGCAGAACAGACTTTTTTTTCTTCAAGAGTTTTTTCTATAATGTTGGTAATTCTATGTACTTGGTCTATCGTGGAGTGTTTTTCTCGGAAGCCGAATTGGTAATTTGGAATCAGTTTTCTGTCTTCTATTATAGGTTTTAAGCGTCTTAAGAGTAGTTTTTCAAATAATTTTGAAATGATTGGTAAAAGTGATATAGGCCTGTATGATGTTACTTCCTGGGGTGGTTTTCCAGGTTTGGGGATCATAATGACTTCAGCAACTTTCCAGATATCAGGCACGTGTTTCAATCTGAATGTGAATCTGTTTGTGAATAGGGGGGCCAGATGCAGCTAAATATCAATATTGTACATGAAGCGATTACCTATCTGACCTCCACAACCCAATTAATAAGGGGCAATACGATACGATACGAGAGCAGCGGTGGCCCAGTGGGAGAGCAGCGGTGGCCCAGTGGGAGAGCAGCGGTGGCCCAGTGGGAGAGCAGCGGTGGCCCAGTGGTGGCAGCCCCGACTTACGAACAGTAAGTCGTAGGTTCAAACCCAGGCAGGCGCATTACTTTGTGTAATTTATTTCTTCACCGCTGCTCTCAAAACGGTGAAGGAAAACATCGTGAGGAAACCGGCATGTACTAGAACTAAAAATTCGAAGACATGTGACATCTACCAACCCGCACTGGGCCCGCGTGGTGGATTAAAGCCCACTCCCTCTCGTTGAGAGGAGGCCTGTGTCCCAGCAGTGGGAACATTATAGGCTGATGACGAATACGATACCCTATGGTAAAACTGGTTGTAAGATTTTCGGGCGTAACGACAGTCAAAGATCTGCAAATGACATCCGGGACCAACGGCTTAACGTGGTTTCCGAGACACGGAGGAAACTCGGTATGTTATGGGCGGTGCATGCACCCAAGCATAGACCAACCTAGACGAGTGCGCTTTAACCTGAAGATTGATCCGACCGGCTCTTATTATTTAGCTACGAGTAAGGAATGAGTACATTAGAGGAAGTCTGAAAGTGGCGCCGGTGACTGAAAAGATGTGTGGAAATCGGTTATTGTCCCACGACAGTAAACGATTTCCACACATCTTTTCAGTCACCGGCGCCACTTTCAAATTACACACCACTATATACCTGTGGTATTACATACCACTATGGGCATGTGATGCGGAGGGATGAGGAAAATGTTGTGAGGAAAGTTTTGAGTATGAATGTGGATGGGTATAAGGGTAGAAAAAGACCAAAGAAACGATGGATGGACTGTGTGAAGGATGATATGGCAAGAAAGGAGGTATCCCATGAGATGACAAGTAATAGAGAAGTATGGAAGAAGAAGACATGCTGCGCCGACCCCAAATAAATTGGGATAAGGGCAAGAGAATGATGATGAGTTCCTTCATTCAAACTACTCGTAGTGTAATAAATGCTGAGCACCAGAATATGGGCTACCGGCCAAGTGTTGCGCCAATGAGACGTCATTTCATAGGCCATATCTAATAGTCTTTCTGTACGGGTTCTTACATTAGCGTGACGCCTCACTGTTTTTCTTTGGACTTTTCTGTTTTACTTGTAGAAGAATGAACGATAGGAAGATAAGCTATACTTTGATAGAAATGCCAGCCAGCCAACAAAGAGGTAGCTTACAGTGGGGTTGCGGTTTAGGTCACGACTAGTAATCGGATATTCGGATGCATATTTACCTAAAGTACGTTCTTTCCTGGCAAAAGGTACAAAAGTATGGAAGCAGCTATTTAAATGCCAATTTTTGTCGCGGGATTGCGAAATTTCATAATTCTTTAGTAAGTATAAAATGTAGTACTCAAAATATCGTAACGAATATTTTAAATTTATTTAAAACCTGGCCAGTTTGTTGAACAAGGAAAAAAATACAACAACTATTTGAATTCGTATTTTTGTGCTGAAATGTCGAATGCTAAAACAAAATGGTAAATATGTCTGGGCATAATTCATTTGGAGCTAAACGAAAAAGTAACTAGACTAGTATTTTTTAAATAAACTCCTTTTCCCATACTGACGCGCGCTCCATACTAGTCAACACTGAAACTTTAGGTAAATATGCATCCGAATGTCCGATCTCTAGTCACGACAGACATTTATGCTAACAATATGTTCTTGTGGATTTCGGTGAAGGGATACTTAGTTTTCTGAGTCTAAAGACGAAAGTCTATAATCAGTGCATCCTACCCGTCATGTCGTACGGTGCCGAAACGTGGACACTCACAGTTGGGTTGGTCCACAAATTTAAAGTCGCTCAACGTACTATGGAAAGAGCTATGCTCGGGGTTTCTCTGAAAGATCGAGTTCGTAACGAGGTGATTCGACAGAGAACCAAGGTTATCGACATAGCCCACCGCATTAGCACGCTGAAGTGGCAATGGGCCGGCCATATAACCCGAAGAACCGATAACCGTTGGGGTAGACGAGTTCTTGAGTGGAGACCACGGATCGGTAAACGTAGCGTAGGACGTCCTCAGACTCGGTGGAGCGATGATCTGCGCAAGGCTGCTGGCAAGAGCTGGATGAGAGTGGCCGAGGATCGTGCTCAGTGGCGTGTCATGGGAGAGGCCTGTGTCCAGCAGTGGATGAATACAGGCTGATGATGATGATGGATGATGATACTTAGTTTTCGGCGCCATTCTTATGTTTAATCTATACTGTACCCTACTTGTAATGATACTTCAAGAACTATCAAAAGCAAGTTCTTCTCAAAGTCAAGAAGGAAAATCTACAGGTAAAAGTAGACTAATCAAATAAACTACAAAAATTACTTAAAAAGGTTATAATATTCTAATAATGTTACCAAGCACACATGACAGTTAGAAGTTGATGACGCTGGCTAGTTTCTTGACGCGGTTGAGCAGCAAGTCTCCTTCGCGTATGGTTGCCTGGTACAACTGCGAGCGGTCGGCGTCGGCGCCGCGCCCCGCGCCTGTCACTACGCAGCCGGCGACCGCGTCGATACGGCATTGCAGACGACCCGCTGCGGTAAAGCTAGAAATGCGGAAAAAGATGTTGGAAAAACGAAATAGAAGCAACATCAGATGGCTAACTTTTGCCTACTATGTTTTGATCGGTTTCTAGTCTAACGGGATACAACTGGACACCAATATTTTACAAGGAGAGACAATTTATCTGACGTCCACAACCGAGCTAATAGGCAATACGATTCTCCTTTTCTGGATGTCAGACTTTCGGACTTCTGGCTCCTTGTAACGTCTTCGTCTGTTCAGCCGGGGCAACGTCTTAACGTGTTTTGAATTTACGCTAAGATGTGAATTTGGCAGTCCCCCAAAATAAAATCGACCCAAACAATGTTTCTAGTATTTAATTAAAGATCTTACTTCTAAAAACCCTCGAGATGCTAAGTATCAGCGATGTCTTCCAGGATTAGCTAGTGGTACGCGCTAAGAAGCTGATCATACAACTTGATACGAACCTCAACACAGACTAGATCCAACTTTGAGTATGTTAGAACTAGTACTTACTTGGAGATCTCATCCTCAACAAATTCTCGGGAGACGCCGAATGTATCAGCGATGTTGTCGAGGCTGAGCGAGCGGTACGCGCGTAGGAGCTGAACATACGCCTTAATACGCGCCTCGCGCACGTAATGCTGGTAGTGGGGTCTGAATACTGGGTCTACGCAGATCTGAGTCTCTACCTGCAAGAGAGAATTCAAATGTAAATAATAATAATTCAAAGTCACGGATTTATAACACTTACTAAAATAGGCTTTTGGATGTAGACAACATTTAAATCATCATCATTCTCCTGCTTTTATCCCAATTTATTTGGGGTTGTTGTCTTCCATACTTCTCGTCTGTCATATACTTAGACAAAAATTGAAATGTTTTTTTTTTTTTTTTTTTTTTTCATCATCTTATATCTTGCAATCAGTCTTACTGACTATGAGCAGATGTGTTGAACGCCTATTATTCATGAGGAGATGTACCCCACTAGGAACATCCTCCATATTATTATATTGGCTTAGTCAACGCCGCCGAGATCCAAGGTTCTGCGCCGCTTCAGACGATTTCCACAGTCAGGTAATGTGAGCTGGACAGCGAGCTGGTTAGGGTGGTTGTCCAGTCTTGTTTTGTATTTGCCTGTGAATGACTTTATCTCATCCTTCACTGTTGGCATTTTCAGGTATTTGTGGACTTCACTGTTTCTGACGAACCAGGGTGCATTACTAATTTGCTTAAGGATGTAGTTCTGAACTCTTTGAATAATACTTATGTTGGAATCACAGCAGGCTCCCCATAACTGAATCCCGTAGGTCCAGACTGGTTTTATGACAGCCTTGTAAATTAGGAGCTTGTTGTCCAGTGACAGTTTTGAGTTTCTACCCAGGAGCCAGTAAAGGCCCTTGTATTTGAGGTTGACCTGTTTACGTTTTGTTTCAATGTGTTTCCGCCATGTCAACCTGCGGTCCAAGTGTAGTCCGAGGTATTTAGCTGTGTCACTCTGAGTCAACTCTCTTCTACTAAGGTTAACAGGGGGACAAGTTTCTCTTCGCAGAGTGAAGGTGACCTGCACTGACTTATTAGCACTCACTTTTATGCGCCATTTGTCAAACCAGTTGCTTATTTTATCAAGGCTTTGTTGAAGTTTCGCAGTGGCTTCTGCAGGGTCTTTACTAGAAGCTAATATTGCTGTATCATCTGCATAAGTAGCAATAGTAACTCCAGGTGTTAGTGGCAGATCTGATGTGTATATAGTGTACAAAACCGGGCCGAGAACAGAGCCTTGTGGCACACCAGCAAGTATCTCGTGAAAACCTGACGAGCAGTCATCTTCTTTCACTTGGAATATTCTATTGTTGAGGTATGATTCCAGTATATGATAGAAACTGTGAGGCAGCAGTAGCTTAATTTTATAGAGTAGTCCTTTATGCCATACCCGGTCAAATGCCTGTTGAACGTCAAGGAAGGCCGAAGAGCAATATTCCTTCTTCTCAAGACTGTCACTGATACGTCTGCACACTCTGTGTATTTGTTCAATAGTGCTGTGCTCTGGCCTGAACCCAAATTGGTGGTCTGGAGTTACGGAGTTTTCGTACATAGCACATGAGAGTCGTCGGAGTAGTATCTTCTCTAGAACCTTAGATATTATTGGCAATAGACTAATTGGCCTGTAAGATGATAATTCGTGTGCTGGCTTTCCAGGTTTATAGACCATGATCACTTGTGAGACCTTCCATAGTGCAGGAAAATAGGATATTCTAAAGATACAATTGAATAACGTAGTCAGATATACTATTGCTTTTCTTGGCAATTCTGACAGGATCTTCTTGTCTAAGAGGTCAAATCCTGGGGCTTTTTTATTGTCTAGTTGACGGATGGCTCTTGTCACTTCTCCTGGTGTCACTACTTTTAGAGGTAAATCAAGTTGGTGGTCTTGTTGGAGAACGTCGTCTATGTCAGATTCATTAGAGCCAGGACTGGCCTCGTTAGGAACAAATACTTTGGCAAGGTGATCAGCGAAAGCATTCAACTTTTCCTGTTTCGTTCTGGCCCACTTGTTTCTTTCCAGTCGTAGAGGTGGCTTTGGGTTTATTGGCTGGTTCATACTTTTACATGCCTTCCAGAGGGAGTAGTCAGAGTTTGCAGTAGCAGTAAGCGATAATAATTTTGCCTCAACTGTGGCATTTTCTGCTTCTTTTATAGTTTCTTTCAGAACTTTACTATAATTGTTTAACACCCTTTTATCATGGGGATGCCGGCTTGAGTGCCAGACTCTGCGTAGTCTCCTTTTCATCAATATCATTTCTTTGATGTTTTGTGGTACATAAGCCTGCCTTACATTCTTACGATTTACCTCTTCTGTGCTATTCCAGCAAGCTTTTTGGACCGCGACTGTGAACGCTAAGACTGCATCATCAATTTCGACCTCGTTCTTTAAGGAAACTCGTAACTGTAAGAAATCCTCAACAAGGCAGCGAAAGAGTTTCCAGTTGGTCTGATTATTATACAGTCTAGGTTTTCTCTGGTTCTTCAAGACATTGGCACTGATTGTTAGTATAACAGGGATGTGGTTTGAAGTTCCATCAAGGCAAGAGTCAATTTGGTAAAAGAGTCTAGATAGTCCCTTCATTAAGAAGAAGTCCAAGACATCAGGCAATTTATTTGGGTCAGTCGGCCAATGGGTAGGCTCAGGTGTAGCAATTGTTGTAAGGTGGTTTTTATCTACACATTTTTTAAGTTCCCTACCTCGCGTGGTAATAAGTCTCGAGCCCCAGTGCAGATGCTTAGAGTTCCAGTCTCCTCCCGCCACGAAGCGGGGTCCCAGGCTTTTAATGTATGTAGTGAACTGTTCCTCTGTTATCCTGTGCTTTGGGGGGCAATACGCTGATGAGATATTGAAGTGTCCGTTTCTATCTCGGATATTTACCGTGGCAGCTTGGATATGGTCTGTTTGGAACTGAGCAAGCTCATGGTGTTCTATTGAGGATCGAATTAAGATACCAGCTCCTCCATGTGCAGTTCCGTCAGGATGGTTAGTTGTGTAAATGTTGTAATTTCTTATATTTATTTGACTATTATTAGTGAAATGGGTCTCAGATATAAGTAATATATCTAGGTCATGCATTTTTAACAACATTTCAACCTCAGTTTTGTTGGAAGTTAGACCATTTGCGTTCCAAGTGGCTATTTTCAGTTTGTTTAGCTCGTGGACAGTTTATTGACCAGTGTTGTCAAGAGCTGTAACATGTTGCTCATTTGTTGTAAGATAATATCTATTTTTTGAGATTGTTTGACAAATATTTCCTCTATTCTTATATATGATAACTGTTGATAAGTTTCTTGATCGTTTTGAGGGTTGGACGATTGATTTGGTAGTTTGTTTTTGAGGACTTCGCTATAATTTGTTTGAGTATTGTTGGGGCTATGGTTTGTGTTCACTTCTGTTCCTTTGTTGTGTTCAATAGTGGGAAATTCAGATGGATACCTTTCCCTTCTTGAGTATGTACGCTTCTGAGTTTTTCTGGCCAGAATCTCTTTGAACACCTCGCAGCCTTTATAATTTGAAGGATGAGGACCATGGCAAAGAGCACATGTAGCTGGTGTAGAGCGATCTACCTTAGGGCAGTTTTTGGTCATATGTGATTCTGCACATTTAAGACAACGGGCCGGCCTCATACAGTAATTTTTGGTGTGCCCATACTGTTGACACCTTTGACATTGTACAATGGTGTTCTTCTTTTTTGGATCTTCCACGATAACAGCTTGGTGATAAATATATCTTATTTGCTTGGCAGCTTTGTTGTTAGGTCCTGATTGGAGATTTACAAAGAAGGTTGAAGTAGGCTTTTTATCCGGTCCAAATCTGGCATTGATAATTTCCCCAAGAACAACATTTCCGGTTTCTTCGAAGGCGTCTTTTATATCCTGATGAGGAGTTGTGTGGTGTAAATTCTTAACAACCAGCCTGTAGTTCCTTTCTTCCTTTCTATTAAAAGTATGGCCAATAAGTCCTTTCTCTCTAATAGCTGATATAAGGTTTTTGTAGACATCTGTATCTTCACTTATGATTCTTATTTGGTTTTTGTTAACAATCTTATATTTAAATGTTTCTCTAGCAGCTACTGTCACTAAGAATTCAGTAAGTTTCTTTACATCCTCAATGCCATATAGAATGATCGGAGGAGGTTTGTTAGGCTTTTTTTCCTTAGGCTTGTCTGCTTCTTGTGTATCAGCATTAACAGGTAGTCCATCAAACCTATTTGACACTTGAACATTTTCGGGAGACTGTGGGTTTGAGAACTTTCTTTTTTTATTAGGGTTTCTACTGACTGGCACTCTCTGCCAATCGGGTAATTCAACAGATCTTGTGTTATTTTCTGGTTGAGGGTCTTGAGGAGCTTTTGCTTTGTTGGTTGAGAGCTGGACACTTCCAGTAGAGGCACTCCTTGGTCTATTAAAGAGACCTGGGTGGAAGGCTTGCTGCACATATTTCTTGCTTTGACCAGTAACATTCACTGTCACGGGGGCCTGGGTATCCACCCTCGTGGAGTCTTCGGTAGTCAATTTAACACCTTCCAGCCCGGGTACTGGAAGGCGCCGGGGGTTAGCCGGGGCGCACGACATATCACATTCATTATTATTCGACATTTTCATATTAAAGTGGTGGGAGAAGTCCGAATAGTACTTTCCCACGGTACTACTGACACAGTTTATGAGGGGATTTAGTTCCTCATGGCTTGTGGTTGCCACGTGTGTGACAGGTTACTTAACCGCCGCCTGTTTTTCGGCGTTGTTGCTCGATTAGCACCACCCGGAAACCCAAACCAACCAAACAACCACCAACCCAAAAATTGAAATGTGATGCAAAATATTGTCAACTGCTGACAAAGATGACTGTTTATTTTTCTTCCAGATATATCTATATATCTCTATAAGTATAAGTAAGTATAGTAAGTTTTGTTAAAAATAGCTGCAAAAAATACTGTTCACATACTTTCAAAGCAACAGAGTACTGTTTATAAAGCAGTAGATTTTAATACAGTACCCAAGCAAGACTCTTCAAGAAGTCTGCATAGCGGCACTCATGTAGGGACTCAACCAGTTCTCTAAGCTCTGGGAAACGGGAGCGGAGGGCCTGCACGGCTGCACCCTGGCGCCTCAGGGCTGACTGGAGAGCGTGGCGCTCCAGGGCCAGGGCGCAGGCTAGCACGCAGTATTGAATAATTGTACCTGTAATATAGAAACGGAGATGGTTGTGTGAGTAAAAGTCTAAACAAATGCGTAAATAAAAAACAACAACAACAATTACAACTATCAATTTTAACAACTGCGTAATGCGTAATCGCAGTTTACGTTAGGCATTAGGTTTCCAAACTGACTGGATTTTAAGAGGTGTACAAAAGAAACTATTGAAATATCTCTCTTCTATCTTGAATAGTAAAACTTTTTTACCTAAAGTTCGAGGAAGGAAGTAACATAGAGTTGATAAAACCTCGTCTAAAATTCCGAAATCATAAACTTGACGATTAAATCCCGGGATTTACGAAATTGTGCTTGAACATTTGAACTAAATTAAATATTATATTGAAGAATTTTTGAAATGTTTTAAGAGTTCCATAATAAAACTATTAAATTAAAGAGCTTGGTTTTACATAAAAACTATACAAAGTTAATTCTTGAAACTACTCCTGTTATACTTTATTATATTGTAATAATTACTAACTAAACATAACTTAAAATGTATCTGAAATCCACATAAACAAAGCCAACTTAGTTTTAATTTACCTATTTTAAACAAACTATTTGAATCTGACACAATTTTAGTGTAGAATCCTAAAAATAGGAATATGATTCTTCAAATCAATTAGTAACTCTCAAAGTCCAGTTCATGTTTTTATAACCCGGGTTTTAACTGTCATGTTTATAATTTCGGGATTTTAGACAAGGCATTATCAACTCTATGTTACTTCCTTCCTTGAACTTTGGTAAATAAGCTCTACCTATTCCGATCTCTGCTGATCACTGAAACATCAATTGGAAAACTAAATAAAATGTTTGATAACAAGTTTAAATGATCAATACAATACAATTGTTACATATGGGTGCAAACATTTGCCAATTACTGTGCATTCCCACTGAAAAAAAATCACATTAAACATGTTGAAATTGTTAGCTCTCTCTCTCTTTTCGCTGCTGTGAAAATGTTTTGTCTGAGTGAAGACACAGTTAGGAATGTGGCACATGATGACTTGTCAAGAGAACTCACCAAAATCAACCAGCTCATAAGATTCAAATGTTGAGACACAGTCAATGAACAAGTCTGCTGCCTTGCTGTAATCTCTAACAGCAAGACAGTAGATAGCTTCATACGCCTTCAGCTTGTTCCTGGAGCGCCAGTCTCCACCCTTGTCGACAAGCTCATGAGCCTGAAAGAGACATGAGATTCATAAGGTTAGCAGAACAGATTGATACATATATGTAATAGAATTTACAAAAGATAAAAGATTGGTTTTCAGTTACTTATCTCAAATCAAAACCAAATAACTTCATGATGGTCAGTTCCTTGCATTACCTCCATCACACAAAGAGGTGTCAGTAAATGCAAATGCATGTCTCAACATCAGAAGCATGACTTGGATGTAGAAATATAAGTTTTAGATATCCTACCTTACGCTACACTTTTTTTTGCCAGTGAGCAATTATATCATAAACTCATGGCTTAACCAATGGGGGTAGGCATGTACTACAGAAATACACCTGCTAAGATCCTCCTTTTCCTTTGTCCACATTCATCATCACTGTTTTAGTGTTCAATGTATATTTTGCAATTTTTTTTAGTCTTTTCTAGAGTTCAATTTCAAAGACAAAGGAAAATAAACACAAAATCCACAATATCTGTTCTGCAAACACAAGGACTAGACCTTGTGTTTTCAGCCATAGCAAGTTACATGAAAATATCTGCTAAATCATCAGTTTAATATTAGCATACCTTATTTATATTTTTCCCCATTTCTTTGACATTGCAGCCATGGAAATAAGCAATCCTAAACAGAGCAAATACAGCATCCAGCCGTCTGTTAGTAGTCAATGTGGAATCTTCATACTTGGAGATGGCCAGTGCTGTTGCTGCTTCCTTGTCTCCAATTGAGCAGAGGTAGTCCATTCTGTAACATTTGCGTTTTATTTTATTTCAACTGGGCACATCATCAGCTATCTACTTATAAGTAAATGAGACATTCATTGATATCAATGAATTATATGTTGGCTATGTATTCATACTGTGATGGTTATCTTTGGTATTTAATGTGTGTTTCTGAACTTTACAGTTGTAAATTCTTTAGCAAGGAAATGTAATAAAAAACTTACCGATCTTGCCAAACAGGTGTTTCTGAATCGTCTTCTTCGAACTTGCTTAACCTGTCCTGGTTTTCCTTTGCCATATCATCAAATAACTTCTGATCGAATTTCCATCCAAGGTCAGTACAAACCTCTTTGTAATAGGGAGCCATGTTTCCTTTCTTGATTCCTTGCAAAAGCTGTTCTTTCAGCTGCGGATCATCTTTAAGCTGGGGCAAACTAAGCTTGAACTTGATTCCGGCCAGTTCCATGTACTCCGGAGTTGTACCTTCTGCAGAAAGCTCCATTTTCTATATTTGATTGAATAAAAATTAATCAAATAAATAATCGTGTTTGTTTGATGAGAAGATAATCAACACGATTCACAAAATAATTTAATTTCTTTCTTGTTTCAACCAACTCCTACAACTTGCAAAAACAAAAGTCACTGTACCCCATTCAAGTATTGTTGAACGTTTATTCTTTAGCATTACATGTATTCTCGTTCTCTCTCTCACACAAGAAAATTGTTGGATGAGATCACCACATCATGCTTTAATATTTTTAATAATTTTTGGAACGCACAGAACAGATAAGTAATTTGTTCTGTCATGCTTGTCAAAAATTGACAAAGAAATTAAAACGCGTATACACCGCCCGACACCGCCCCTGGATAAATTGATTGTATTATCGGGTGATAAAAATGGACCAAACTGCAACCAGAGTATTTAGAAAGAGTAACTTTCCAAAGCACTCATCGATTCATCATCATAATAAACAGATGTCTAATTTATTTGGCTTTGTTGCAACATGTTCTCTTCTTCAAGCATCTATAAAGTCTTAATTTTTTAAGTCTTTTTCTTCCACACAAAAGATCCATATTTAATTTATCCATTCTACAATTTTCCTCATTCTCCCGCATCACATGCTTGTACCATGACAACCGATTGTAGAACCAAAACTGATCATATCATCATAAAATGGTTGATCTTAGAAATGATAAATGGTTTGAGCAGTGAGGACCCAAGCAAATAAAACGTCGTAACGCATTTGTGGGGGAGCCATAATATGGATATTTGTGGTCCTACTCCTAGCAACTCTAAATTTGACGTAGCCTTGGCAAATGACACAACTGACACAAATTCATAATTTATTGTCAATTTGACAGGACACTAAAAATACAAAATAGAGAGAATTAGGTATTTCGATGATAGATATAAGTTAAGTTCCAGTAAACTGCAATAATAAATAGTTAGGTTGTTGTGCTACCAATAGTTGTGTTCAAAAGAAACAGTTAATTTTCATCAACATTCCCGATTAAAATTGTCATGTAAGGACTGCTGACCCTAATACATGCAAATTGTTTATAGAGAACAAGTTTAAGACATTTATAACAATGGATATTAATAAACTAGTCAGTGAGAACCAATCCATTAAAATAGTACCATCCATCGAAGAGTCATTGCGGTCTATAGGTCTCAACGTAGATCTTGATGACAACTCCAAAATATGGTTAGAGCAATTAAAGGCAACTTGGAAAACATGGAAGAGAAGTCCTGCAATAGAGACTCACATCGAATCATTTGTTCAGAATGCAGAAGATCGATACAGATTAGCTTTAGCTTTTGTTATTAGATGTGATGATTACAAAGATTGTAAGCCAAAAACTTTACCCTATTTCATTATGGAGATTTTATTGAAGTGGTCTGAAAGTAGTGAGATTCTACCGGATGATGATTTAAAACTACCAGCATTTCATGTGGCGACACAACAGAGGAATCAACATTTTCTGTGTCTGATTGTCAAAACATACAGAATATCTACAATTAAAGACCAGATTCTACCTATAGTGAAAGATATGATCAGTAAGGACAATTGTAAACAAGCATCTCAAATTGTAATATCAATGGAATTGTTTGATGAAATACCAGTTGAAGATCTTGTGTTTCCATTGATTCTGCAAGACAAGTCAAATTTAATTGATGAGTATTTAAATGAATGCCCTAGCCAGGTGAAGCCACTCTTAATTTTTCTGGATAAATTACTAGACAAAACAGTTAGTATAAGAGAATTTGTACAGAATTACATCCACGATAATAAGATTTCTCATGTCAGATATGATAAAGTACACTACAAGCCACTAGGAAAACTAGTTGCTCGTTTGTGCAATAAATTTAACATTCCTATAGAGACATGTAAGAATCTCAGCAAAAATCGCACTACTGGTGGATTGAGATATTTAATACATCAAAAGTATCAAGAACATAATGTTAGCTCATCTGTATGGGAAGACTTAGTGAAAGATTCACTGAAGCAAAATGCTGGCTCAGGCCAAGAGTTTATTGATATGTTAGTTGATTATGACCGCAATGAAGCTCTTAAGTGGGCTTCATACTTAAAAATGGCTGAGAATGACTTGCCATTAGCACTCAGAGACATATCTATAAATGATAAACCTGAAGACGAGAATTGGGATACAAATGTTACTTCTCCACAAAGTCCTCATGAGTATTACAAGTTTTGTTTACTTGAAGATCAGATTACACTGATAGACACAGGAGAAAAATTCTATGACCTAATGATATCAGAGGTTGTTAAAAATAGTGTTGTCAGCATTGATTGTGAATGGAAGCCCTCATTTGGAGCTACACAGTCTCAAGTAGCATTAATACAAATTGCCACTAACAGTAGAGTTTATCTAATAGACACTCTAATATTGAACAAACATGAATATGCAAGCTTTTGGTACACTTTCCACAAATCTTTTCTGGATAATGCAGAGATAATTAAAGTTGGTTTTGGACTTGAGCAAGACTTAAAAGAAATGAAATCAAGTCTAGTAGGATTGGGAAACATTAAAGTGCAAGGTGAAGGGCTACTAGATCTTGGCACTCTGTGGAAGAGTCTTCTCAACAATGGACTTACCTTGCCTGGTAACAGTGACAATGTGGGAAACAGCCTCAGCTGTCTTGTACAATCATGTTTTGGGTTACCTCTTGAAAAGTCTGAACAATGCTCTAATTGGGAATTAAGGCCATTGAGAAGTACCCAAATACTGTATGCTGCTCTAGACGCTCATGTGCTTATACAAATATATGAATATCTCCAGAAACTATGTTTAGAGCAACAAATTAATTTTGAAGAAATATGCAATGATGTTATGTTAGAAAGCAAAAAGAAATGCACAAAGAAACCTAAAGTTGTAGACAGGTTTCAGACTTGTGTACCTATGGTGCAATCAAAATCAGTTCATGAGGTGAAATTTTTGGTGGAGCCTGTGTTAACCAATTTGATGCCTTATTTAAGATACTGTGGAATAGACACAATTGTGATGCCATCAACAATGTTATGGCATGATGTGATAAATCTAGCAATATCAGAAGAGCGCCAGGTCCTTTTGTGTAAACTAAAACATACTCCAACAGCAAACTTTCCACAAAGTTCTATATTAGAAGTTGGCAAAGACACTGTTGTACAACAGTTGCGAAAAATATTTAATAATTTTAACATAAAAGTGGAACAAGACAATCTTTTCAGTTTTTGTATTAATTGTAATAGCAAAGATTTCAGAAAACTAAATTCAGATGAAGTTTTGAAAATGTGTACTGAATACCAAACAGTGTTGAAACCTGTCAATGTTGCTCAAGCTGACAAATATGGTGGCGGGTATGATGATTATGATACTGCATATTATGACAATTTTCTGAGTGATTCAGATTGTGATGAAGATTTGTGTCAACCAGTAGTTTACCCAAGAAATAACTTAACAACAAATAAGGGAGTTACCATTGACATACATAATGCTTCTCAACTATCTGCTCTAAGCAAATCAGCAATTTTATGTGAAGCATGTGGAAAATTATTTTGGGATGGAGATATATTGCTAAAACCTGTTTCTGAAGTTGTGTTCAACTTTAAAAAGCTTAAAATTTGGTAAGTTTTCTTGAAAGGTACAAAATATACAGTTGTTTATTATTTCATAATAGTTTATTTCCATCTGAATAAATTTCAACATTATCATACTCATATACTTAAATAAAAATGTTAACATAACAGAAATTAAAGCCTTTGTCCTGTCATTATTTGGAAGTGTCACAGCATTTGAATAAATCCCTTCTAATTTATATAAACTTACAATCTTTTGTCTCGATCGGGTCTATTTTGAACGCTGGAGATAGCCAGCACCCCTTACATTTCAACTTCCTATTTAGAAGAGGACAGGAGTGTAACAATACAAACTATTAGTTACTAAACCATGATAGATATATTTTTCTAAGCATAATAGGATTTCTTGATAGTGTAGACTATTGTTACATTTGTTAATACGAAAAATATATTTTAGGAAAAGATGAAGGCCTCGAATGTTTTAGATTTACATAATCGTTTACTTACATACTAGAAAAAAGAATACAAATATAATAAACTTCTAAAAACACTTGACAAAAGCTTATTGTAAAGCAGGCATGACTGGTGGAATGCAGCTAAAAGTTTCATCATTATTGTTACTAGGGACAAATATTTTTGCAGTAAGTATTCAATATTAATAGAAGTAATTACTTTCATCATTTAGTTTGTAAGTTGTTGAAAGCAAAACATATTACTTTATGTTACAATCCGTCTCTACAAAACAGTCTCGAAATTACTTGTACTACTTATAGAAAACAATAATCTAAGTGATTTTGATTGAGTTTTTAATAGCTACAGTACTTACAGCAGAGCATTACATAACATATTTACATCAACGCTTAAAAATAAACAATAAGAAAGAATGGAGCTGCAAGAAGGTGCTTATAGGTTTGTTAAATACTGCTTTATATGTTAAATACATTATTAATTTGTTTTGTTGTATGTAAAACACATTTTATATTGTTCCAATAATGTAAGAAAGTTTTAACCTTTATATGTTACAAAATAATATATAAGCTATGTTATTGACATTAAAGCTGTACTTTTAAGAAATAGAAATTGGAATCTTGTTTACATTGCTGGAAGAAATAAAATGGTAGGACACTTTTGGATTCTGTAGAATCTGATTTCGAATCTTCCCAGTCGCCTTGCCCGGATTGCCCCCAGGTGGCAATCGGGAATAATATTTCCAGTTGCCTGGGAACTTATTGCTCCTACTTCAAATTCCTGTACACTGTAGTGTGGATCTCCAATCCCCTCACCGCGGTTGTAGGACAGACAATTTGCTACCTGAGGGAAATCCGTTTGGGGGCGACTGGGAGTATTCAATACATTTGGACCGTTGTAGGTATTGCACTTTCGTAGGAAACAGCTGATACATTTTTTTATGATCAAAAATTTTTGGGGCGTTTGGAATGTTCTTCTACCCCGTATATCTTGGACCATTTTTTTTGTAATGCACTAGGTAGGTTAAACTACCTTCACAAAACAGAACGCAGTTAGAGGAGCAGTAGAAGGGTCAGTAACATGTGCATGTGTTAAGTGTGGGCCTCAAATGACCGGACGTAGTTCATCATCCCTGTGGGCATTCTGATGGTAGTGCATAAAATACAGCAATCAAAACTTGTCTACGATTGCGCAGTACTGTGCATCCGAAGCTCCTACTACTTTCTTTAAAATCTTAATTGCGTTCTGTGTGGCGAAGGTTTAGTAATCTGATTATGTTATTGCTGTAATAATTTAGTTTAAGGTTTTAATTATTAATCTAATTTTAAATATGTCTACCACCAAAATATATCAATATATTCTTCAGAAAATCACTGTATAGTTGCATCTTTTCTTAAATAACTCCACTTCTTCTTCAACTAAATTGTTCCCTTTTATATTCAATACCTCCAGATTTAAATCAGGGAAACCTTTTAATGTCGTCAGTTGGTTGTTTTCTAAAGATAATTTCTGAAAGGATAAGAAAAAACTTATAGCAGGAGAATATGATCATGATAAACCTGGTAAAATAATAAATAAAATCTTTAAAATAATACAAACTGATACTGAGTTGATAGTTCTATAATAGATTTAAAAAAGCTCACCTTACAGTTTTGAAGAAATTCTAATGTTGGCAAAACATTTGATCTTAAGCTCTGATTAGATAAATCAACATTTTCACAGTGGCTGTAGTATTGCAAATGGGGTAAACTGATAACTTTATGATCAAACATAATTTTGAAGTCTAGACAATCTTTTTGATAATCCTGTACGAGTTGATCTTCTATACTCCATTTAGTAATTAAATCGTCATAATAACCAGCCCGCAAATCATCTACAGTTTTCAATGTATGTAAATTTTCTATAATTTCCTTGTGATACTGTTTCGCATCAATACAATGCAGAAAAACTGTTGTGGTAAGAAGAGTCCCTGAAAAAAAAAACGAAATAAAGCTTCAAATCATAAATATTAATACAATCTCGATGTGTTGTCACGAAGTTAAGTAAAAACATGACAAAACAAATACAAGTTATTGTAATTACATTTATTGTCCGGTTCCATTGCCAGCAACTGACGACAGGCATCCAGCTGGTTATTCAGTTCCTCAACAACTGGTTTTGAATACTTTTTCTCGAAATTAATTTCACCTTTACCAACATAAGTATTTAAATTATGTTTAACGCTAAGAATAATTTGTATGTTTCCATCTTCACTGTCATACTCCATCTGCAAAATTGTTTAAGATAAAAAAATTATTGTTTTAAAAGAAAAAAAAATTATTGTTTTTTTTTTTTCCATCCAATATTTTATTGAGTTTTATTATGAAAATTACCTTTACATCTAAATCCTGAGTGATATCCGTATTATGTTTGAAAACCCATAGGACATCATATTGGTTTCCTGAATAAGACTGCCACTCTCCATTTACTAATTCATTGTTGATGAATAGGCGCGTCTTCGAAGACACAAGTGACTGGTTGACAGGCTGACTAAATGCTACTGTCGTTTTAAGAGGCGAAACTACATAAACTGCAACTGTTATATCTTTTTTGACAGCTCCTGTAAATCAATGTTGTTGGACTAACTGAAAAGTTCAATAACATAAGCCTAACAAATATGGGCGGGCATATTTGTTAGGCTTATGTTATAATCAAAGGGTTCAATAATATTGGCGCAAATATTATTGAACCTTCACTTCATAATGCAAGGTTGAAGGATTCATTATAAATAGTGGAATGATTAATAGTAGTTGGTTATCAATTGATTAGTTAATTGAAGGTACTTTCTAAATGAACCTTTGTGATCACAGTGACGAAAAATCAATCAATTGATGCCTGTTATTTCTCTGTACAAGAATAAGTCTTGACTTTTTAACAGTAGGATGCTTAAGTGCAATATAATTATTATTCAATCATCAAAATTGAGATAAAATTTTGTTTACCTAGGAGCCATCTTTGATAAAACCAAGCACTGGTGTCATCTGGATCTGTGAATGCCGCACTCTGTACCATTTTCAACTCATGTTTATGATGACTATCCTCTATTGGGCGACCACCTGAAAAGAAAAAAAGATTTCATGAAAGTAATGTACGCTACTGTTTAAAGTGTAATTTGCACTCCTCTTTTTCATTGTTCCCTCACTACTGAGGATCGTGACCACATTATGATACGTCTCTAGTCTTAGGCATATTTTTAACAAATCAGCTCTTATTTATACATGGACAATAATATGACACAAACTTTTACCATGGATTCAATACATGATTCGAAATCCAACAGCAGATGTTTTTTTACTCACTGAAAATTTTCACATAACATGAAACATAAAATGAATTCCTAGTAAAAATAATGTATTTGTACCAACCTTCTAAATCAGGATGCAGCTCCACAAGCAATTTACTCCTGTAGTGCCATGCAGAATAATTAGAGAAATTGTCCATGAGTTTTTCAGTGGTGAAGTCAAATTCATCTTTCAATGATGGCTTGGATTGGCTGACAACGAATCTTCTGTAATCCCAGGTGTGGACTGAAACATATTACAAAAATTATATCAGTATTTGTATCTGCTATTGTAGCACAATTCTTGTCTAGTTCAGTTTAGCAATGAATAAAGAGCTTAAAATTGTTTGATTAACTATTTTTTTACTTCAACTTTATGAGCATAAAAGTCTCTTATTACTCATAGCACCTCTAATCTGACGATCACATGAGAATAATACTGAAAGAACTAACCATATAGGTAGCAATTTTGACTAGTTCTCATTGTAGAATGATACTGGACTAGTATCATTTCAACAGGTCCAGTTTCTACAATGTATCCCACATTTTAATTTCTACAAGCACATACTTAGATCTTTATCCTTCGTTTGATTTGTTATCTATACAGCCACAAACTATACTACACACCAGGCTAAATATTGTTACAATAGAATGGAACACAAATGTAGACATTCAAATGAACTCTTCACAGTATTTACCTCTTTTTAAGGCTGACTGTACCCAACCATAAGTAGTCGAAAACAGCCTAGGCTACATAAGTCTATCAGAACATTACAGAATTTGCCAAAAAATACTTACAATTTCTTTCATCCAACTTCAGGTACATATTGCATAGAGCGAGTTCTTTTTCCCAGTTGGGGTCTGCCCTGGTAGTAAGAACCCATTCTCTCTGGTACCAGGCACAGTACGATTTTGGATTTACTTTCAAACAAGACTCAGTTAAATGCAGTTCAGCATCATAAAACTGTGACAACTCATCTTCATTAACATCATTTTTCCTGGAAATTATTACAATAACATAGTATCTGTTATTCTAGTAGGTTCATCCACAAATTGTTCCTAAAAAGCTTGTTTCTTAAGTATCTATAACATTAAGCAGTTAACTCAGCTTAGTCTATAGATTTTAATTTCTCTCAGTGCATTTCTGTCAAGCAACAAAACGTGTATCATTCATTAAATTAACAAAACAATATTGTGATATGACCCTTGATGGTCTTCTCACCATCACAATAATGATGGATAAGCATTTAGAAAATGACTAAAGGATTAAGTTACTTGAAAATGATGAGTATTTCTCTTCTTATATTCCATAGTGTATAAATATCTGGGTTGGATGACAACACTTTTCCAGTCAGCGCCAACAGATCCTTATCTAGTTCACCTTCTTTCCTCTGAGAAAACAATTTAGAAATTACTACCCATTTTCCATAACTATGTTGCAACTTGCAAGAGACCAATACATACCTTGTGAAAAATCGTTTGCATAGCATGTTTGTAAGTCTTAAGTTTCTCTTGGCGTTCTTTCTCTTTTCTCGCCCGTTCTTCTTCCGTAGTACGTACTTTTATCCGGCCGTGCTATAAATTACAATTAAGATATCAATGACTTGTGTTGCTGATACCATCAAAGTAAGTGTACAACTGATTGCCATTCCACAACTCTGATTGTAATAATATAACTTACCATTTTTGTTTTAACTAGATTTGGTTTAATTCAGCTTACTTCTCTTCCAATTCCTCAATTTTCGGAAATACACAAAGCACAATGCATTTCAAGAAGACCAACCTCCAGTGGTCTCAATCAAACTCAAACGTCATTCATAGTGACAGTGACTAATAGTGAGTGAGAAATCGTTAGAGCTGCCCACTAATATCGGTATATTGGTACCCAAAATCGGTATATGACAAAAAATCAATTATCAATCAAATTCCTTTATCTCTCAAAAATAAACTCAGTCTAAAATAAATATTAAAGAGTGGTTTTGCATGTAATAGACCAGTTATTGACTTAGTAAAGAGCCTATATTCACTGTTTTGTTTTCATAAGATTAATATGCGTTCAACTTTGGCAGGATCAAAGGAACTGTGATAAAATATTAAAGATGAAAGTAGGACAACAAAGGAAACGTTTGAGTGTCATCGCCACGCTTTAGTAAACTTACTTCATCCCAAAATAGTCATCATCAGGAAATTGTTTGAGCGCACGGTTGATGCAGTGGCTAAGCGATAAACTGCTGCTCTGCGTGTCGCGGGTTCGATCCCCGCCCATAATAAATATTTGTTGTTAAAGCAGTTATAAGTACTGTGGAATCGAGTTAAACCAGTTAAAATAATTGACTTAAACTGTAAAATATATTTTCGTCAAGTTAGTTGGTGACAGCCAACAACTTTTATGATGTTATGTTAACAATCTGAGGCTCTTGATAGATGTTAAAGGAGTATCTATTCCTAACATCCACCTCTCTTTATAATGCCAGACATCTTCTTGAGACTTTGAATTCTAGGCCCATAAAGTGGTTTAGTGAGTATATCAGCAATCTGCCGGGTTGCTGGCACATGGCAGATGGTAATGCTTCCATCTTGAACACATTCTCGTATAAAGAATGATCATATCCTAATGTGTTCGATGATTCGTTATCAACACAGGGATGCTGGACATTCACCAAAGATTTCTTTCATAATCTTTCGAAGCCAAATAATTTCTCTAGCATTTTCGCTTGCCACTATTTCTGCCTCGGGGGAAGAAATCGCTACTGTGCTCTGGCGTTTACTATTCCAGGATATTAGACCTCCAGCATACATGCAAAGAATGCCGGAGGTAGACCTTCCAGTTTCAAGGTCACCTCCGTGGTCAGCGTTACTATAAGATTCTAAGTTATGATTATTTCCTGGCTTGATACGTTATCAGAGTCAAGACTATACAGTCAATTTTCCGGGATTTATTTAAATTCGATTCGTATTTCATTTTTGTAGATTCATTTTTAAAATCTACAGGTTCAACAGGTCTACAGATCTTCCCTTCCAAAATATCTTCAGCACCGGGAATTGCCCTACACACTGTATCGATCCTATATTTCCAATGCTTAAAGTTTCTCGAGGCCTCTGCAATCGCCTTATCCATGGTGATGTCAGACCTGCCTGTGACCTGTCTATCTTTTTTTGGCATTACGGAAGCGAGCGAGATAGACATACGACTTGTCGAACTCTTTCTAAGAGGTAAATTTTTACGCATGTACTACTATTTTCTTATTCAATCAATTGAACCATCATTCAACCACGCTCTGCTACCATGTTAAATGTTAAGCATTCGATCTGGTGTCTTACGACTTACTGTGGCAGAAACTGCTGAAATATACCACAGTGGATAGGGGTGTTATATCAATACTAAGGTACTGGTATAACAACCAGACCAATTGTGTGAGGTGGGCAGGCTCGTTATCGGATGTGTATAGGCTGGAGTGCGGAGTGAGACAGGGCGGCCTGACCTCCCCTCGTCTCTTCAGTCTGTACATAAACCGGTTGATCGTTGAGCTCAGCAACACTTATCAAGGTTGTTATGTAGACGGAATATGCGTCAACAATATTAGTTATGCTGACGATATGGTGTTGCTGAGCCCATCGATTAACTCAATGAAGAGGCTGCTCATGATATGTGAAAGGTACGCGGAGGCCCATGGGCTCAGATACAATGTTAAGAAGAGTGAAGTACTGGTTTTCAAGGCAGGCACTAAAACTTACCCGATTGCACCACAGCTGAAACTTTGCGGAAGTCCCTTAAATCAGGTTACCTCTTTCAAGTATCTGGGCCACTGGGTTTCCGAAGACCTAAAAGACAGCCTGGATATTGAGCGTGAGCGCAGAGCGTTGTCTGTCCGCTGCAATATGTTGGCTCGTAGATTTGCAAAATGCTCGACTGACGTAAAAGCTACGCTGTTCTCGGCGTACTGTCAGTCGTTCTACACATGCAGTCTGTGGGTCAACTACACGCAGAGGGCATACAGCACTCTGCGCGTCCAGTATAACAACGCATTCAGGGTGTTGATGGGGTTGCCGCGCTACTGCAGTGCTTCCGGCATGTTCGCAGAAGCGGGCATAGATGGCTTTCACGCCATCATGCGCAAGCGATGCGCCTCCATCATGCGCAGGGTACGCGCCAGCCCCAACAGCATCCTGGGTACTATAGCGGACAGGTGGGACAGTGCCATATTGGGGCATTGGGTACGCCTACATGCCACTGTGGCGAATAATAAATAGTTGTTTTATTTTTCTGGTAGATGTAAGTACTAACAATAGTTTCTAAGTAGTGTGTTGTACTAACCAAATGGACTTGTGGTCTGAAATAAAAGAATTTTATTATTTATTTATTTAAAGTAGTAATAAGTACTGTGGGATCGAGTTAAACCAGTTAAAATAATTAAACGAATACTGCGGGGATAAGAAAAAGTAGAGATATTTTTTACAATTTATATCACGAAATTGTTCTGTATGGTGTCGGACGTAAAGAATAGCACCATCCCATATCTTCCCGTGGGTGTCGTAAGAGGCGTCTAAGGAACTTTCCAGAGAATGGGCAGCAGCGTTCTCTGTGCTTTTGTAACAACCGTACTGCGATCGCCTACCCGCCTGCCAAGCGTGGCGATTATGGCAAAACTCCCCTTGTTATGTCAATGTGGCAACACTAGGGGAAGGCCTATGTCCAGCAGTGGACGTCTTACGGCTGAAATGATGATGATATCACGAAAAACCGCTGTGTGCTGCAAGTCTTTCACACTTATAAACTTACAAAAACTTAGAAACTATTCAAAAATATTCAAAAGTGTCAAGTGGCGCTCAAGCTAAGCCTATAATAATAAGTAATAAAAACGGTGTTTCTAAGAATAAAATAAAAACTGTATGGCAGGTGATTAACAGAGAAACAGGCAAGACACAACAACGAGATAAGAATGAACTGTCTTTGAAAATAGATAATAAAACAATTTGTGATAAGCTAGAAGTCGCTGAGACTCTAGACAACTTCTTTACCAACATTCCGTTATAGGTTACGAAATCTCTCCCCTCTTCAGCTAAATTAGCGGAAGTTCTTCTTAAAGAGAAGCTTACAAAGAACATACCAAACTTAAAATTTAAACCAGTATGTATTGCTACAATTAAAAACGCATTCAAAAGTCTTAACCTCACCGGCCCGTATAAAAAATACGTATAAAACATACTAAAGACCTATGGGGGATATCCGTCAAGGTTCTTGGAGATATTATTGATTCGATTGCTCCTGTCTTAACAGGCATATTCAATCAATGTTTGGACAGCGGCAAGTTTCCTGACTTGATGAAACATAGTAAAGTAGTACCAATTTTCAAATCGGGTTGTAAGAGTGATCGGGTTGTAGGCGTATATCTGTGCTTCCAGCATTGAGTAAAATCTATGAAAAAATCATGCTGGACCAGATGTTGTCTCACTTCAACTCTAATAGGATACTGCATAGTCAGCAGTTTGGTTTCACGGAGGGTAGGTCGACCACGGACGCGGGAGTAAAACTCAGAGAAGTCCCAGGATGCTATTGGCATCTTCTGTGATCACTCAAAAGCGTTTGACTGCGTCGACTACAACACAGTGATCTGTAAATTACACCACTACGGAATTCGTGGACAAGCTGCTGATCTTGTTCTCTCTTGTTTATCAAACAGGCTGCAAAAAGTAAATGTAAATGGGGCGACGTCCGGCGGGTCTAAAGTCAAGATGGGCGTGCCCCAAGGTTCAATTTTCGGCCCTTTCCTGTTTCTTGTTTATATTAATGATCTCCCTTATATAATGGCCAAATTTTCGGATATAATTCTATTTGCTGATGACACTTCACTAATTTTGAAAATTGATAGAAAAGATACGGACGTCTTACATGTCAACGAAAGCCTAACTATTCTCTCGAAATGGTTCGCAGCCAACAATCTTGTATTGTATTGTATAGCGGGCTGGTTTCCGCAACTCCACGTCCAAAGCGCGTATTTTGCGTGCGGGTGGGAACACTACTCCAACCACCCCAGTTCCCCGAGAAAGGCCAGCAGCTCCTTGGTGTTGCTGACGATCTCACGGAGAGTACCTGGGTTACCGAGGTACTTAGCCCTGTAAACCGGAGGTATACCGGAGGTACCGGAGGTATGTTCAAAGTTGCCACCACCACATTCTTGGCACAGTCGACAACGACGTAGCTGGTTTTCCTTCAGCTTAAGTAGCACTATCACATTCCTTTTTAAAGTGTCGAAAGCACTAATTATCTTTTCACGTAATTCTGTAACACTTGCCACTTTCTCCGAGTAAACTAACCTTTTAACGTCTCCCCACAAATCAAAGTCTAGAGACGTCAGGTCCGGAGAACGGGCCAGGCCACAGGTCCTCCGCGACCCATCCAATGGTCACCAAACCTTTCGGTTAAGTACCTACTCGCGTACATGCCGACCATATTGAGGGGAAACACCGTACTGCTCCACGTAGGCTGTCTCCACTGATGGCATACATGCGGACCATCTCTACCAACTCGACGTTTGAGTAATTGTCCGTCATCTTGCACTTTGCAACTACGTAATGTTCGTTGCGTTTGCGTTGTGTATGTATTGTTAGCGTTTCTTTGTGTGCGTTTAAGCGCGGTAACAGACAGGCCGCGTTTTAATACGGCTGGTTCACACTTACGGATTTCCGTAAATAAGAAAAAATAAATAAAAAAACACCTACCCATTTTATTGTTGATTTGGGTCGAGAATCATTAGCATAATTACCTCCTTGAATTTGACGAGAATGCAAAACAACACATTGTATATCAAACGTGTCTTAATTAAAAAAGCATATTACAAAATTAAGGACAACGTTGAAGATAGAGAAGTTTGGCCTGAGCCCCTTTGCACGCATGGGAAGCCGCATGGCTTCATGGCTGGTAGCTCATAAACGGCACAAATGTGTGGATGTCTCTAACTATTCTCAATATTATTATTTTTTCCTTTCTCATTGATCAGATGTTTTACAATAGTTTTTGAATCATTACACCTTTTGTTTAGAATAGTTACAGCACGGCTGACAACATTTGTGTCATTTATTTGATCTAGTCTTTTTGTGATATTTTCCATTTATTTTTTGTTGTTGTATAGGCCCTTTCTTATTTACCGATTGTTTGTAAATGTGTGGATATTATAGGCCTTATAGATTCCTAGATCCTTGGTAACTATTTATTTCGTTCTAAGTTTTGTCGTAAGCAACGACTTATTGTCGGGCTTACGATGTCCTCCCATACTTTAGTACTAACGCTGTAACAGACATATTGTAAAACCAAATGATTATAAAAGAGTAACCATGGAGTTTCTTGCCGGTTCTTCTCCATAGGTAACGACCAATCCGAACCGAGCGCCTTTTTGTCGACGTTTTATAAGTGCCCCTGTAGGCCTATGTAAAAAAATATATTTTGATTTTTAATATTATTGACTTAATTTGTAAAATATATTTTCGACAAGTTAGTTGGTGACATTACTGACAGTCAAAAACCTTTATGATTTGTAAGGCCTACAGATAGTTGTTGCAGGTCTGGCTGTTTGTGTATGTGAGTTTAAAAGTTTGTAAGCGCAGTCACGATACAAGAGAAATTCCAAGTGTTGTGTTATTTTTTGTAGGACAGAGCCCATATCGGTGAAATACCGAAAAATCGGTAGTTGCGAGACCACTGGCAACCTCGCAAAGTCGCGTTGTATTTTGACGTCATAACTGTCAAATCAAATCAAAAAGGTTGGGTAGGGTCAGCAAAAGATAATTAATTATAGGATTTTTTATTACAACAATTTGTTTAGTAATAAAATTCATGTATTGCCAAAAAAGCACATTAAACCTAAGCCTTAAACTAGAAAAAGTCTGAACAATACAGATATAAATATAGAATAGTAAACGGGTCATGCAGGTATTACAGTTATAAAATTAAAAACTAGTATTTATAAAAAGAACAAAATCTCAGTAAGTTGAAGGTTCCCAGGTATGGTCCAGAATAAAAAAATGATCAGATCAAAATAACGGGGAGTACAAGTGCCTTTCGTCTTCGTGAAGGGTCTAGAGAGAGAGGCTGCCAGCTCAAAACTGACCTAACATTTTTAACAAAATTTTGTGAAAATTTAAATTTTATAAAAGTAATAAGATTAATTAATTACTTCAAAATTTGTTGTTGTGTTACTTTAATTTATTTCCATGAGAAATGGGTATTCAAATATGTACATTAATACAGTAACCTTTTTTTTTTCCTTTTAGTCTACGCTAGCGCGTTAGTAACTACTCTTTGCTTCAGTTCACGGCATTGTTGTGGTCTAGCCAATTAAAACTACCTACTAAAGTGCTTGGATTAAACCTACCAATTATGTTCAAAGTTGCCTGAAGCGTAAGAATAAAAAATATTTTAATCTTTACTTAGTTTATAACAAAGTCGCTTCCCGCTGTTTGTACGCTTTGATCTTTAGAACAACGCAACGTATTTCGATAGACAGAATTATTTAAGAGGAATATTTTTGTATAATTTATCCCTGAAAAACACATCAAAATTTCCCAGCGAACGAAGCAACGGGTAGCAGCAGCTAGTTTGAAAATTTTCTAGTTTATGTTTTGACATTCGACGCTATAATTAAAAATTAAATATAAATTTTAAGGTTGGCAAGGTATTCCACACGAAACAAATGACAGCTTGTAAAGTAAACTTATTGACAATCGTATTGACAACCAAGTTTTGTGTAAATGAAAGAGAAACTAAAATTCTTTAGTCGAAACATCGAAAATATTACCTGACCTTTATCAATTCCGTTCGATTATCTTAACAAAGTGATAAAACCATTAGTAGATTAAGTGATTTCGCTATTTCAGCAGTGGTTTTGTAGAATCATCAGTTGTAGAATGAATAATGCACCGCAGTTCTCTTTACGCTGGAATAATTACGTATCTCACGTAACAGAAGCGTTCAATGTTCTCCGTTTTGAAAATGATCTAGTGGACGTTACGCTGTGCTGCGATGGAGGTAAAATCAAAGCACACAAAATGTTGTTATCTGCTTGTAGTAGTTACTTCAAGCAGATATTCAAAGAGAACCCATGTCAACATCCTGTGATTATATTCAGAAACTTCAAGTTCGAAGACCTAAATGCGATCATTAATTTTATGTACCATGGTGAGGTGAACATATTCCAGGAACAATTGGAATCATTCCTTATAACTGCTGAGCTCCTAGAAGTTAAGGGTTTGACTGATAACATGGAGGATGAATCGTCTAAGAGCCAGCTGAGAATCACAGACAACACCTCTTTAGATTTAAGTTCTAAATCAAGTAGAATGACTGAGGATATTGTGCCTGTGTTGTCTGATGAACCAATTAACTTAGCTACAATGCAGAGTTCTAGAGAAGACTACATTCCACAACCTATCACATTGACAAGCAACCCAATCAAAAGTATGCCAGAACAAGAAAATGGTATTGTTGAAATGCTACCTGAAACTTCAAAGTCTGAAGACAGTGTTAAATTGGCAATGAGAACTGCACCATCTACTAGTAGTGAAGACATGCAAGTTGATACACAGACAACTTCAGTTGAAGATTTGTCAGAAAAAAGCAATTCTGGTATGCACCATCCACAAAGTTTTATTATTAGTAAATTATTACATAACTAAGCTTCTAATAAAGAAATAAGTAGATACTGAAATAAGTATATCATATAGAATTAAGTGAAATCAAATTTAATGTAATAAGAATGTTTCCATCATGTTACAAAACAAGATCTGACCATGGTCTAACTTAAGCTGTGCTACTTTTTGTATTCAATTATTGTATTTTGATCACAGTTAGGCGAACTCATTGGCTTATAATGGCTCAAGAGAAAAGTTTTTTTAAAAAGATTTTCTGTGAATATTGTGAGTAAACCTAATTACATTAAACAATTATGAGTCTCCCTCGCGAACCGGAAGACAATGCGTTGGAAGGCCTCCAACTAGGTGGACCGATGACCTGGTGAAGGTTGCGGGGATCCGCTGGATGCGAGGCGCACGGGACTGGTAAATGTGACGTGACTTGGGGGAGGCCTATGTCCAGCAGTGGACGTCTTTCGGCTGAAATGATGATGATGAGTCCCTGTAGCTAGCTTGTATATATGTGAAAATACATAGCCAAAATACCAATAGATTGAAAAAAGGCAACATTTTGTAACTTGTAAACATAAAAGTGCTAGATCCCCATTGTATTTAAATGTAATTCCTGACTTCTTACACATTACATATTTTTTTTACAGAATCTGACCTGGCTAAGTTCCGCTGCCAACTGTGTCCAAAAGGTTTCAAGCATCCCACTTCATTGACATTGCACAAGGATTCACATGCAGGGAAGACACAATGTCCTGTGTGTCATCGGTCTTTCTCACGATCTTACGATATGAGGAGTCATCTTCAAAGAATACATCAAGGGAAACAACTGACTATCAAAGAAATCAGATATAAGAATACAAATGATAGCGTCGCCCCCAAGCAGTTTACCCATCATATTTAATTATTGCTTCATGGTAACTAAGTTACCTCAATTTATGCACACAGTGCAATTGCCTAGAACTGTCTTATATTATAGAGTTTACGTATAACAGCTATTACTTATATTGATATGAAAAAAATATTTTTATTTACTATTTTTATTAAAAGTCACAAATGATATTGCTCAGTGCTAGCTTTGGCTATTTTTGTACTAGTCTGTAAAATTACTGTTTTAATATAATAATTGTTTCCATTATTTTTTTGTTTTATTTGTTTCATTCTGTTACAATAAATGATAAATTTGGGCAGACAATGGACATTCAAGCCGGACCTAGGCAAATATTGCCTTCGGCCGGACTCCACTGAAGCGGACACGAGAGGAGAGGAGATGTATTGCAAACTACCAAAAGAATTTCGTCATTAATACTTCTAGTCTCTGCTTAGCTTTAGTGGAAACGGTTGAGCAGAAAGCAGATGAGATGTCTTATAATTGTTTAGGCTAGCCTCCACACTCAGCACCAGCGCACAGCGGGGACGAGAAGAGACGTGAGCGGCGTGCGGTGGGCGGTGGCCGTTAAACTAGGCGTCAATAGCCTGTTCAAACATCTCTGCTCCAGTCTAGCCAGTACGCATCTCCGTACAGCTTCGGTAGATACACCCTAGCTCCCAAGCATCTCTTCTCTTTGGTTCGCACATCTCCGCGCGTGTCAGCTGTCGTGGAGTCCGGGTGTTACCTTGAATACGGAGGTGTTATTATATAATTACGAGGCTGGTCAAAATGTTAGTTGGCTGATGCTACGTAAACCCGAGGTCGCGTTTATTCCGGGGTGCAACCCAACAACACTCTTCACGAGCCACACAACACCTCCTACGGAGTTCGAATATTAGTCAAAACGGGAATTTGTGAACGCAAGGCTCGCGATCGTGTTTTTCAGGAAAAGCCTAGAGACTAAACAAACAGCAGTGGATGCATTTCATTCTAACTTCTGTTAATTCTTCTGTAGTGGTCGCAAGCGCGGCTGTTGAACGGTTTTGAGTTCGATTGCCGGATCGGGCAAAGGAAAACCTAGTGTTTTCCTATAATTATGAATTTAGTAGGTTCACTACCAGCCTGGAGACGAGGTTTGTTTCCCAATAATGTAAGTAGACTCGCATTTTCCCTCTATAATTTGACTTGCACGAAATGCGATCCTAGCTAGAGCTACCCTGCATTGAGATAGACATGTTGGGACTCCCAACATGAGTATCCACATGCAAGGCAGCCCAGCTCCAAACTTGGGAGTGGGCTTAAAATCAAAGGCATCTGCTCTCTCCTAATAATTATCATCAGTAACAATTTCCAAGTTTTTCCTTTCATTAATTAATTAATCGAAAACTCAAATGTAACATTTGAGTACCTAACTAATATTGAAACTGCTAATTCCTAGTAAAAGAATTAAAGACAAATTAACCACGCGTTAGTGCATGCAGTAATGCCCGTAATGGCGAGGCACGCAGAGCTGCGGAGGGGTAAAAGCTAAGAACCAAAAAGCTTCAGTAGCCGGGCGGGACAATCAGGGGTTGTAGAAGCGAGGGTGGCGGGGGTCGGGCGGAGGGCGCTCGATACGCGCGCGCGCCGCGCTCCGCCATCAGCCAGTCGCATTTCGACGTCGGTGCGCCCGGTCTGTGTCTCGTTTATCGGCGCGCATCTGTCAAACGCTACGATATCGATATAAAATTCTTGCGTTTTTCACTAAGTACGTATATTATCTCTTGAAATTACTCAAAATCAATAATTAATATTAGCTTTATTGTGAATCTAGAGTGATATAAATGAATTTTATGGTATTTCATTAAATTGTTTACATTCAAACCACATGTTTACGCGTTACGTTAGTTTTGATTCTGTTAATCAAATCATATTGCATTGTTATTAGCCAATTAATTAAGTGCAGTGCATCCTATGATCAAATAAAATGCGGTTGAAATGAATATTAAACCATCTATAGTTCCTCTTTATTCGTCTGAAATCTGAATAGTGCATTGATGTGGTGTTTTCAGCGGTTCTTTTCATAAATTGTTTGGACATTCGTGAAGTTTCGTGGAAATAGCGGGTGCTTTTATTCAGTAAAACGAATGTGTGAATTTTTGATGGTGTGTCGTGAACGGGAGCGCGTGTAGAGTTGAGATTCGCTCGGTGAGCGTCGCGCGACGGCGCAGCGAGGGTATTGATCGGCGGCGGCGGCGGGTCGCGAGACGCCGGCGTTCGCCCGCCGCCTAAATAAAGCTCCGCATGTGTGCGCCCCGCCTCGCCGCCCTACGTCGATGCCGCCCGCCGTCCCCGTCGACGGCGACGACGTCTTCGTCGCGTACAACATGCGCTAGCCCGCTAAACAACACACTATCACATGATTCAGACATTCATTTCATTATTAGATCAACAAAATTCTGCGAAGTTATAGCAGATAATGTCAAAAATTGATTGTTTGAAGATTCTTGAATACTGCAATCTAACCTACCTAGTAAGATATGTAGGTTCTTGAGTATTTCAACGAACCCTAACGTACCTTGCTTGATATCGATCAAACAAATCTAGGTATTTAAATTAGAAATTGTTGAAACGCGGTCCGATAAAGATTCAGACCCCGCGGCTCTGCACGCTCTCAAATATGTATATAAGGTGCACACTTCGTTCGCCAAAATGTAATCGAAAAACGATAAAACATTAATTTCATGTACTATTACCATTAGTCATACTTAATTTACATTTGTTTATCTTACCTATCGGTATTTTGTTTGTATAAGTAGTGTCTACACATTCTTTTCTTGACATGGAGACAACGCCAAGCCAAGAAACCGAAGCTATGAGAAATACCTAACAAACATAGCTGAATAGAAAAAAAACTCTATCAAAAACACATTTCGAACAACATTAAAATTGCAGTGAAGATTTAACAGCTGGGATAAGGGCATTGAACCCGTTATGTATAAAAAATATCACCCCTAATATTGCATGCAACGATCGATAATGCTGCTGAAAAGGAACAAATTCTACAAAGATTCTGAATATTCGGATGTTGGTACCTACTGGCCATGTGCTAACATCCACGTTATTATTTCGGACTTCGTTATTATACATAATTGCTCGGAGTTTCACATTAATGCTTAGTCCCTTCTCCCTTAGATTGATTAAAAGAACCCTACGTTCTCCTCGTGATCACGGTAATTTAGGTTAGAGAACTGCATAATTATAATATAAGTGCACTGTCATTTTGATTCTATCAACTTCGATTACCTCGTTTTATCCAATAAATGGATTCCCGATTTCCTTTAGGGCCGTTCCTAATCTCGAAGTCACAGTCGCCGAGAAAGGATTAGATCGATCAGAGCTTGATTGCGTTCGATTTTGAGCCATCATCATTATTCTCTCGAAAGATCGTTCATAAAGTACATAACCATAAACTTTGTTTAATTAGTAAATATTAATATTTATAGTAGGTGGTGCTAATATAAAAACACTTTTTATTAATATTTTTACATGTAGTTAATAAATTAAATGTTTGTTGTAGGTGAAATGTTGGGATAGTTAGACAATATTCCCGTACGAGCTATGGCGCCCACAGTGCTGGCGGGTGGCGCGCTGCTCTGCGCGCTCAGCGTCGTGCTGCAAACGCGCGCGCTCACCTTGCTGCCGCACGACGTGCGTCCCGGGCACGCCGTCAGACACTTCATAGGCAACCACTCAAGATACACGCTTATAGACCCTGAGTTCGCGCCCTACTTCACTCTTCTCGATGACGGCCTACTCATGACAACCGCTGATCTAACACCCCTACTCAATCAACCCGTCAATCTAGCAATTCTAGAGCAAACTCCTTACAGCAGTGCAGCTCATGCCATTCATCTCCTAGTTATGGATCGACGGCAGATGCTACATTTCACTGCTACCAACGGATTGATAGGAGAAATCTCGGAAAATGCTCCACCGGGTACTGTCGTGGACCTCCTACCTATTAGAGCTACGGCTCTAGTCGATGTAGGTCCACTTGCTTATAAAATCATAAAAGGAAATGAAGATTCTATTTTTTCATTACGACAGAAAGGGAAAACTGACACTAGTTCTGAAGTTAAGTCAGTTGTAACTGATGGTGATGTTGAAATGATAGCTACTAAACCTTTAGACGCTGAGGACAAGAATTTGTATGAATTAGTCATCCAAGCAACTGACATCCATGGAGCGAATAAAGCTAACCTAGCAGTTCGGATAGATGTGGGTAATGAAAATGATCATGAGCCATGTTTTGACCAGGATTCCTACTATTTTGCTGTGAATGGAACTGTTGATCAAAATGGTCCAAATGGCACTGCACACTGGCAAAGATTTTCTAACATTGGACAAGTTCAAGCTGATGATGCTGATGGAGATCGAGTGTACTATTCTCTGGAATCACCCAGCAATTTGGCGGTAATAGTTCCTCAGACTGGAGAACTTATATTAGCAGGTGAACCTGATGGACATGAAGCTGAACTAAGAGTGGTAGCTCATGATACCGGCTTCCCACAACGTAGAAGTCGACCAACACCAGTCTTCCTGGATTTTATAATCCGTGACCAAAGAGATCTGCCCGTTCTTCATCGTGAGAAGCGTCGTGTAACACGGGCTGTAAGACCAACAAAAAGAATTGAGTTTACCGAGGCAGATGGTGAAGTAGAGGGACGTGCAGTTTTCACATTAGAAAAAGAAACTGATCGCGAGACATTTAAAATTCGGGACGAAAATCCGTGGGTTACCGTTGAACCAAGTGGTGTAGTGAAAGTTAAAAAGAAGTGGGACTATGAGGAATTGGGACCCGAGAAGACCATCGACTTCTGGGTTACTATCACCAACGCAGGAAATGGAGGTAAGTTATTATAATAATAATAATAAAGAGGACTGTACTTCTAAAGCTTAAAATGTTAGCAAAATCTTTTAACTTGAGTAAATTGGCATTATTTTCTGGGACACTATAAATCTTTTCGAAGGAGATAACAATTGTCAGCTGAAGTGTTTAAACATAGAGTCTTGTAATATTCATATTGTAAAATAAACTACTAAAGAATGAAAGATGATGACTTCGTGAGTCAAACAAAAAGCTCCTAAAATATTGAACAATTCTCAACGCAATCTAATCGCCTCCAAAAGAAAAGGTGTAACGCGATTTAATATTTTTTCTTCCAAGTCGTTCAATTTTTTATCCATCCATCCATCTCTTCAATGTCTCTATCAAGGGCAAATTGAGATAATGATAGGGAAAGAATGGGGTGGGAAGGGTACGAGTGTGTATATTATACGGTCTACATAGCGACGGCTTTAAAATTCTGTTAATGTTCGCTTTTATACACTAATGACGATGTTTAATTACATGTTACTTATCTTGTTACGGTGACAAAGCTTTTGTTACGTTTCATGTTGCCTCTCTGATTAATTGTACACACTTATCATCACTCAGGATAAGTTGGCATACAAGCACTTTATGACTGCCTGTGCCTGAACTAAACTTATTTGACAAGATTGAACCATCTCAAAAGCTTAAACGTAAGGTCGGATATTCAGCATCAGCAGTTAGTCATGATGACACATTGCATTTTTGCTTTGATGACAGCATTACGAGACAAGTTAGATGCGATCGATTTTTGTATTAAAAAAAGCGTTATGTAGTAAATATGGTATACGTGCCGCATGCACCTGTCGGATCGAATGGCGCAGTGGAGCATGACGCCGCGCGCCGTGGTCAGGTCCGCGGTCGAACCCCGTCACGAGCACTCACGAGCCACCGGCAGCATCCGTCACTCCCATCACGACTAGCTCATTGTTTACTCTGCCGAAACGAGTCTAGCCTTGGGAAAAGCCCTTTTACCTAATGATTGTACCTAATAACGTGATTTGTATTCAGTTACCGCCACTCAAACATTTTTGTTTTCAATTTTTCAATTTTCTCTTTATTTTTTGTGTTTTGTACCGTTTTATTGAATTGAGCAACGGTCTACATCGTTACGGTATTTTATGTGTCAAAATTCTGCCGAATTCCATGAAACAATGATCATTTCGTTCTCTTATTGTTTGTTTTTAAAGAAATACATAGCAGTGATTTTGTATTGTTAATTTTACTGCTGTGCACATGTTGACTGGGAACTGAAATAAAAAAAGCCAGGACAGCATCCGGTGGATCCATTATGCAGATTCGTTTCCGAATTGAGACGCAACGACAATAACAATTAGAATAAGTACGTATTTGTTCCAATAAGATGCGCTCGACTAGTAAACTATTTAATTCAGCTGAAGATATTCCTGCACTCGCGTCTAGTTGAAGGGAGTATCAACAACCGAGTTCGTTACTCTCGAACTAAAGTCTAGGGCCTCAGGTATCCTAGACAGATTAGATTCTATAAATAAAGTTCGCGCCTCATCTGTCGCAAATTAGCGTTGGCACGAGTGTCCGGCGCGTGTGGAATGCCCATTAGGTACAATGGCTGTCAGGTGGAATGGTAGCAGGTTGCATTGTGACCACGGCTGCCACCGTGCTGAATGCGTGGATAATCGGGGACCTGTCGCACGGCCCGGCCGCTCCGCTCCGCTTCACTTCCGATTCTACGCATCGTAATTCGTGACAGTTACCGTAGATGTGGAATCTTCACTATTAATGTGTTTTGTTTTTTTTTTTTCATATAGAGCACATTCAAATTAGGAACTGTTTTGTTAAAAACAATCGCATAAATGACTACTGTTGATATAACTGCACGGCAATATCTCAGATGGCTATCTAAAAATCAACTTGCCATCAGATAGACTGACATCGAATCCGTAAATTAAAATAAAACAATTTATAGATAAAAAATCAAAGTAGAGCATTAGTTTATACACCGTGGTCCGGTCGAGTGTTATCGGACATTATCAAAATAAATCCGAAAGGGTTTTGTTTAATTACATCATCGGGGCACATCCGAGGTGGGTGGGCTATCCCAGCCGCGGGCGAAGCACCCCGAGCCCCAGACCTCTCTAGGAATCTAATCATTATCATTATTGTGTGGATAGTTGTTTAAATTATGTTTTATGTTGTTGTTGTTTGTATAAGCATGCAGGATTTCTTAACTTACCTGTGAGACCCCTTGAAATTTTAAAACCAATTTTAGATCTTTTGTAACGTGTGTGGTTTTAGTTAATGGATCTATTATATTTCAAGCACCACATTAAACTAAGTAGAGGCGTCGATTCGGACAATTTCGTGCAGCGGCCCGCACCTCAAGTCGGCTCGTGACGAAGTACTCGAGGGAGCCTCATCGTCAAAGCACCTTTGCCTACTGAAAAGCGTGCTCTATTGGCAAATTAATTCTCTACTCTTCTCCAGAAACGCTTCTCTTTGAACTAATCGGCAAACACTTTGAAGTGTTTTCAGAACCCTCATTCACTTTTACTTTCGAGAGGTCTGCATTGGTTTTGCTAAAATCATTGAAGTGAAAAATGGTTAAGTGTCCCTTCCCGAAGAATGTTCAATATGTAAAATAGTTGTTTTATATGGGTGTTCTAAATCGGTGGTATATTTTTCAAGCAATAAAGCGGCCTGGCTGACCAGGTGCGCCATGAGCTCTCCTGGCATTTTAATCCTGCATGAGGGATGGCGCAATGCAACGAAGAAGGAGCGTTCATCTAAAGTCGAGTCGTATATCTAAATATATATCTATTATCAGGATGCAGTGAGACAACTAAGTTGGTTTTTTACTATTTTAATTTTATGAGTGACGTTATAATTATAGTCTATCCAAACAGTCCGCAATATAATGATGTATGTATATTTTTGCCCGACCACGGCAAAGCCAAAAGAAAGGGTTATAATTTCGCCGGTATTTTATGTACTTATGTTTATAATCGGAGTCACATTTATTTTTGGAGATATATAAATTATGAAAGACGTGTTACCCCGATTATAGGAAATTCGAATCTTGGGTATCTTTTTTGTCGTAGTAGGGGTATTTTTCAACCTTTTACTATAACAAGGCTGTACTGTTCGACTGCAAGGTAAAGCCTTCCTTATATCCTTCCATCATCCTTTCTTTGAGCTGCAAAGGACCAATTCTTATTGAAGTAATCCAACTCTTCGCCATCTCCATCTAGTCCTATAGGGCCGCTAGCCATTTTGAGGAACCCCGTATACACAGTTTAGATTATGCTTTTTGCAATTGCACATCATGGTCGTAGAAGGGATAAAATAAGCGAACATTTTCCCGCAATTTTCTATATTTTTTCGGTGCGATTGTTATTTTATTACTTTCATAAAGCATGGTGTATCAAACGGTCTGTCAGTGCCACAGTTAGTGCGGTCGGTCACTCACTTTATTATTTGTAGTTCATTTCGGTTCGTTCACAATAATAGCGTTATTTCCAAAGTACAATATAACTATTTTGTCGTTTACAGAAATGTTTTTATTGAAATGTTAAGTAATTTGTAACGCTATCTTGGGTATATTAACGCTAGGTATAATATGGAATCCGAATCAGTTTTTCTTTTCGGTAGAATTGATTTCTGGAGAATGTGTTCAATCAAAATCAGAGTTTACCATATTCATATTGAATGACGTTCACGTAAATATTCAATCAAACAATAACAGCAACATTATACTCGAATTCATTTGAAAAGAAGACCCATTTTAGGCACCACATTCAAAATTAGGTTTTCGAGTGTTGTATCAGTTATATATATCGGATATCGAGTGTAAGCTGCAGGTTTGGGCTGCAGTAGTATGTCAAGTCGAATCGATAATTGAATACGGTAGCTGGTGTGACGTACGTCAGGCGCGCCGTCGGTCGTCGGTTAGGAATTGGCACATCCGGGCAGGGGTCTGGACGTCGGGAGACGATTTAGAGACTGGCCTAGTCTGCTTCAGATTATACGTCCTATAATCATGTTCCGCCACAGGCAAACACTTGCTCAAGATTCAAGAATCACGTGCGCGCAAACAACTTTATCTTTCTGTAGAGCAAGCGTAACAGAATTGAATCGCGAATAGTATTTTGATGCACTGTAATGAATGAATAGCAATAGACCGTCGCAGATTTGTTACGGCCCGTTTGTGGTACTTTGTTTGTTAAATTCAGTCGTCATTCAATCAATGGGGATGGGTGCGGGCGTCGCTCGCACAACAATCGCACTGGCCATTACCGGCCAATTCCCCTCATTGTGACCACTCGCCGCAATTACGTATGCGCACTTCCTATGGCCGACCCCAAAAGCCATGATCACCACACACCACATCTGCTCTCGTATCTTTTTTGTTTTTCACGGTCTCTTCATGAGGATGCATCTTGACTGTTAATAAACGCTAATAGTTTTAATTAGAACGATGCAAACGTTTGTTGAGGTCATGTGAAAGTTATTTCTTTTATTTGTTTGCAATTATGCTTGTTCCACTGAATTTAATTTGTAAGTGTTTTCAGTGTTTGTTTGACAAACTTTCGTCTTTGCAAACATACAATATCTCAATCAAATAATGTTGGCGTGGTCAATTCGTAATTTTCTTTTCTTCTGAAGGGTCTAAGGGCCAGCCTGATCCGTTAATAAAATTTGCGCACCCCCCTCATTTATTTTAATCAAAATACGTCTCCGTTGTGTATTGTGGACGCTGTGGTCGACCCTGATTATTTCTGGGGTTCCATATTTTATTGTTGTTAGTACTAGAGCCATTCGGTTGAGAGGGGTATATTTTAACAAACGCCTGGGCCTTATTTTTCTAAAGAATGTTTTTTGCATACTTAGGCCCTAAAATATTTGTTTAATTGCTTTCTTTTCTTACGTAACATTACTTCAACATACTTTGATTTGATTTATTTGTTAGGGAAACCTGCTTGGGTCGAACGAAACGGTAGCAGCCAGGGCACGTTGGAGAAATTGTTTAATAAATCAATGGGTGTGTTATGCATAGTTATTGGTACAGCGTGTACGGCGAGTCGTGAGCGATGCGCACACATCTCTCCTATAATTACATCTAACGCATTGGTAAACAGCAGAAGCGTCGGTGCGAGAGTGCTGCGATCTCGACCTGCCCATTTATAGGCTTTCACTCTGATTGTGATTTGATTGCGGTCATTTGCTCGTCCACCTAAACAGCAAGCGACCGCGATGCGTTTACACGCTCAACCAAAGTTACATTATAACAATTTGTTAGCCGAGTAATAAATTGGTGGTCCGAATTTGAGTTTAAAACGATAACAATCACGTTTGCGTAACGTCTCTTTTGCATAAAGATACGAGACTGACCTCAGAGAAGATTATCCTTCTGTCGACCTGTGCGAATGAGACAGACCTTAGTCCGTTCCTAATCTTATCACTAAACGACCCCTAATTTCTCCTTCGTCTGAAACGCTGTCAAATTTGTCTCGTGATATCGATTTCACGTAAACGTGCTCGTAAATCAGAGGTTACTAACACGTAGAATTTTGGTGTTCGATGCTCTCTCAACTAACGATTATAGTTGATTAATGTCGCAATAGATCTCCGTCAATCGGATCGCGGTGTGTGATGTTCGGCTATCAATTGTAGGAGTACATCGTGGTCCGGGGACCGGGGTACATCGGATCGGGCAACACGCAAGCATAAAGGCATTAACAGGCGTGTCAGTTTACAACGTTGTACGATGGTTGTGCTTATTACTATGAGTGTTCACATGACCTCGGCACCTTCAAATGTCATACTAGGAATGTACATGTTAATTTTGCTTATTTAGCTGAGATAGATTTCTTCATTCTATCTTTTTTTCTCAGTTATAAGTGTTAAAACTCAGTTTGTGCTTAGATGTACTTACTTACTTTTTTGCATCTAGTGCATCTGTTGTAAAGTTTCTTTGTATCATCATCATCATTATTTCAGCCGAAAGACGTCCACTGCTCGACATAGGCCGCCCCAACGCCACATTGACATAAGGGGAGTTTTGCCATAATCGCCACGCTTGGCAGGCGGGTTGGCGATAGCAGTGCGGTTGTTACAAAAGCACAGAGAACGCTGCTGCCCATTCTCTGGCAAGTCCCTTAGTCCTCTTACGACACCCACAATATGGGATGGTGCTATTCTTTACGTCCGACACCATACAGAACAAAATTTCACAAATTTTACAAATTTCTTTGTATATCTATTCGGTATTTCATCAGCCAGTTCAGTATCTGTGCTTCAATCTAGACTGGGTTCTAATTTTTGCAACTCGTTTTTACTGTTGGTAAAATATTTTCATTTCTACATTTCACAGTGACTCCAGCAGAAACATTTTTGCCCACCGTCAAAGTTAGTTTAGTGCTTTCGCTACGCCTGCAGCTAAAAGAGCTTGTTAGAAAGTTTTATTTGTGTTGATAAAACACCCATGGTTATATAACATGAAGCTGTGTGCTATCAGGGTGTGGCTGGAGGTGCGACACGAGTTTCGCACTATGAACCGCTTGCAATGCGGTCGTGCATGCACTTCATTTCGCATTGTACGGTTTCGCAATGGCAGCTCTCGAGACCTCTCCAAACACATCCACGATTGACATTCACAGTTTGTACCAGACGGCTTAAAGTTCACCCCCCTACCAAGAATGGGGTGCAACAAGACGCTCTCAACTTGAACGTTCCAATCCTCTGTTACATACGAGCAACTTTATGTGCGGACATGCATGGGGTTGTTCGTACAATTGCGAGTCTTGAAAACTTAGTTTGTTTTATAAGTAGTAGTTACCTTGTTTATAGGAACAATCTTCACGATACTCGCTACAGCGCAGAGAAGTGTTTTACTCACACGATGAAAGTGTTTTGAGAACAAATACCAAACCGTATCAAAATTCAAAACATATCAACAAATTGTAAACTAATGTGACGTGTCCAATAGACAGTCATTATCAAACCATACAGTTAGCCGCTTGAGTGGGTACTTACATGAATGTTTGTCAAGCACACGCCAAGACGGTTGTGGTTTTTAATGCGCTTGACATAAAACTTATCCGTAATGTCACATCAGCGTGTGGTGTGGTGGTGTGGTATCAAGTGTGCGTCAAGTGAGACACCTCTAGTACTAGAGGTGCGGCAAGTTCATGTACTGGGTTCGGCGTCTGACTCAAACAGAACTACCGATACACTGCAGTTGCTTCTAATAATAGCCAACACTGGCCATATGGGGATCTTTATTATATCACGCCAGGCGCTTTGTTTCTTACACATAATTAGGCCGCTTTCTTGATTTCATATAAAAATACATTATGGTAACGTTCCAATAAAAGCTCGAAAAATGAGATACTTTACCTAAATATCGGTTCTTCTTCACACTATATGTAAACACATTAGCCAGCGATTTGTAGATTTTAACAAAGTGGGTTAAAGTAATTCATAGATTCCATAGTTTAACGATGGATGCTGTGTTATCCCGCAGTTCGCGCAGGTATGCGAGCGAGCGTTTAATTTATTAAGGATAGACGGCAGATTGGGGTCTACGTTCGGTGGCTTTATTAAGATTTACAGCACCTCTGGGATCTGGGCGCAATTATCAGCAGACTCCTTGACACCCATGGGAAATATCGTAAGGGGCATAACACCGTACTGACCCTCGGGCCTCGTCGGCATCACCATCGATCCATAAAATACAGCTAACAAATGGATTGGATTAAATTACGCCGCGCCGGTTTGTCCACAAACATGAATGTGTAAAAATTACTCACGGAAATAGCCGTGAGAAAGTTCCTATACTGGCTACTCGTTTCTTGCACAACTCCGGGTAAAAAATAATAACTGCTATCCGTCCATATAAATGTCCACGTCTAATTACTATCAATTTAATCTTTAGATGTTAGTAACGCCGCTACATGCTTTTTAATTGTTACCACATTTTAGTTAGAGATATTTTCCTAGGTTGTTTGTTAAATTATTACTTGCTTTTAATTAAATATTTTTAGAAGGTCTTGTATTTTCTAGATCAAAGCTTTAGTTTAACATCATTTTATGTTTAGATGTATTAAGCACTATTGAAAAAATAACCAGTTTCGAGTTTAACATGTTTTAGCTGGAAAATTCCATAAAAGTTAGAGGCGGAAACTACAAAAACTTCTGATTTCAATCTTATCATGCATAATTCTACGAAGCCATATGGCTGAAACGGTCCATTCGTCATCTTGAATGATTATGGAACACGTTTCCCCTTTTAATTTGCTTTTCGTACGACATAAACCTCTTGATTAATTGTGTGGAGTGATATGTCGCACTACTCGCGTCTTTTTGGGATTACTGGCCGCTTAATTGGCGCAATCATAGTTTCAGCAAATGTCGAGTTTGTTCAACACTTCGTTATCTCTCTCAACGCCTGTTCGCGACCGGCACTCGGAGGTGATGCTGAAAATTAACGGGTTTCCGCTGCTGTCGTGCACATACAATTTGTCTGATTCGTAGCCGATTATAATAAACCTCAATTGCTAACTTGGTGTGAGGTTCTAGTTTCGACACGGGCTGCGGTGGTCACGAAACATTACGAACATTCTAAAATTTGTTTTGGTTATGTAGATACGCTGGATGCCATGCAGCGCTCGAGTCTTTCCAATCAAATTCAAATGGAAGTTATCGATCCAAAGCCATTTGATTTATTAATATTATGTTAAGCTTCACTATTTCATCTGTTAAAATGCATTCCGAAACATTAGTCTAACACGCGATCGAAATTCATAATCCGCAGGGGTCCTGACACCTACTGTTACGGACCTGGTTAGATGGTTCGTTATATTTTTAGTATTGGTTTATGATATCGACTATTTCAATCGGTAAATGTTTATTGCTTATTACTTCCTTATCTTCATGCTCTCATAGTTTCTGGGTGCGTTCGTTTCGGTTTGCCATTGTGAATAAGCGGTGACAGCTTAATAGCCCATCTTATTGCAAACATTACAATAACTAACCGCTAAAACCTCGGCTTATGAAACTACGCGGAAACAAATTATTATTATTGTCTTCCATTCCGCAAAGCGCAAGGTAGAAAGAACTATTAGAAATGATTAAATAAGATCGTTCATACTAAGGATCCTTTTTTGTCGAGATTTCTTAGGAAACATTCGAGAAACGCGCTAAGTGGCACCACTAGAAAAGACAAGAACCTTAACTACTGGTCAAGAGAATTGGTTCCCACAACACTTGGAACTAGTGCACAATGAACAAGACATATAGGGATTCTTGGTTTTCTTATTTGGATGTTAGTGCAATCGAGATTTCGCAATACAGAATCCCAAATGCTTACTCTTTATTGCCTCGTTTTTATACAGACAGGAAATTGTTAGCAGTCCAATGATAGGAAAGGAATAATAAATGTAGCTTAGACGACCTTTTAACCCGACACGTTACGGAGATGTTCTCGATCGATGGTGCTCTCGAAGATAATGCACGCAATGGTTTCTATCTTTAATTGTAACGTAACGCTTTCTAATCCAGATTTACAGTAAAACATTGAATTGCAGGCAGTGAAAAACTTCGTCCCATTTCCTTTTATTGCAGCTGTAGCGTTGCAAGTGTTGATTAATTGCGTTAAATTGAAACAGCATTAATTTAACTAGAGAACACTACTGGCAATTGTTCAAGAGTGTAGCGGCGTACATTGTTCTTAGATGAAACTAAGCAGTTTACCCGCGATCTATCTGTTCAAGTCAGCATTACTTTGGAAAGTATCTGAGGGCGTAATAGAGCACCTAATGAAATTATCTGCAACAATGCAATTCGTGACCGGAGCTCCGCACAGTCATTGCCAGCCGGGCCACTCGGCGCTCGCAAGCATCTCAGCCGCAATCCCTCAGGCAAAATTGCACTTCATTTGCGTGCACGCGGCTTACGAGCCCGACCAGCGTTCTCACGCCCTTCACTGAACTGAACCTTTGGAGATATTGTAGACGCATCATCGCGTGCATTCCGAACCTTACCGTGCCTGCTAATAGAGCGCTGATACACTCGTCTATATTATTTAGAAATCCAACTTATACAAGTTTAATTACATATATTTTAGATTGATATCGAAAGATGTTTTGCCGCATCATCCTGCTCATCTCTCATGGCTTGTGATAGCGTCGAGTTTAAATGCAGGCGGGCTCGTTTAGTGCTCTGTTGTTCTCTGAGGATCTGTATTCTATGGCCGTTACATAAAAATACGAGACCGCGCATAGAAACGTGTTTAATCGTCAATGCTGGCGATGCAATGTGGGCCGAGCTCATCCTGCGTTTGGAGCGAGAGGGAGATACTTCCCTTGCACGGGATAGATAAAGCTGACGATGCAACTTTTGATATCATAATTAAGCCGGTACGACCGGCGGCGGGTAAATAAAAAGTGTTTATCTTATAAGCTTAAATGAGGATGATTTTTAATAACTCGACACGTTTGGTCATTAAATCGAAGCTCGCCGGCGGGCGGCGGCGTTAAGGTCGTTTAGTCACGCTTCTAAGTCACACGTGGCTCGGAGCCGTCGAACTGTTCATTAACTATGAGAAATTGAAAAAGTATTTAATTGCAATTGCTTTATTTGAACAATTTATACAAGGTCTTTTAATTAGTTAACACAAGCGCAGTGGGAATACGCACAAAATTTAGTGCAGTTACAGATTTTTTTTCCGTATTGATTGCCTTTGCATTACTTACCCAAGTATCTGTAAAGCTAGGCATTAGCTACAGGAAAGAGAACACAGCAAAGTATAATAATGTGCTCTTCATCACGTTTTTAATTTCCTTCCAAGCTGAAGTCGTACTTAGGAAGTAATTATCGTTTCTAATGAATATAAAAGCTCGTGAAGAATTATTATTCGTTAATGTACATTAAACATTAAATTAAAATTAATTTACATGAAAATAATGAGTATAACCACTAAAAAAACATAAAAGTCAACATTAAAAATAAATACAGAAGCTAAAAATCACACACCCTCTTTCTAAGTCCATGCTAAATCTCCAAGCCATGGGTATGGTATGCTTGTAAGGTCGTAGTTCGGTGCATTATTATTATAAATAACTTCGCACAGAGGAGAACGGATGCACGTGTGAGACGCCCTCGGCGACTTTTTATTGCGTTTTGTCGCAAGCCCGGCTGGCCCTGCTGCGTCATTGCACCCGCAGATTTCTGTAATGAACAAACACGACTTTTGTGGGACGGTGTTGTGTCTTTGTTTTACTCTTTTCTGCTATAAGTTTTCTAAACTTGCTACTGACTATTTTAAAACTACTCTGCTCTCTGTTGTTTGTTTGTCTAATTTGTTGTTTTCGTTTCTCTGGATCTTCTGGATCTACATTTTTTCATGTATTGCTTTTTACTTTTAACTCTCCAGGTTTTCCAGAAGTTATTTAGATTAATATCTATTTGTAATCAAGTAAGTACTTAATAACAACTTGGGCAATAATGTGGAATTGTTTACATTACAGCATCAATTTGCTTTTGTACTGTTCACAACGGATATCGGTTCTTGTTCTTTTCTTTTAGGCGCTCCCTTTTTAGAGGTTTGTCGAAATATTTACGCCCCATATTGTATGAAATTCCAAACAATGCGATCGGCCGCGCGCCGTCCTCTCCGCGGCACACGTGCGCGCTTACGCTCATAGATTAGTCAGCCCGTTGAATAAACAGAAGCGACACGTAGGCAGTATTAGGCGCTATGTTTTTCGTGAACGTGTATAAGCATATTTTATGAGTTTGTATTATCTTACTAGGTAATGTCATAAATTGTCCGTATTTACTGCGATCATATTTATACGCTGCTATAATTTTGAGTTACTTGTGAAACGTTATATATATATATTTGTAACCTGACTAAGAAATTGACGAACGATTACTTCGTTTTAAATGAAATCTACGTAATTTTTAGCTGTGTTAGTATAGTTCACTATAGTTAAAATATGAGCTGAAAGTAGGTATAAAACTAAACAAATTAAAAACTCCATGCCTTAAATTTTAAAGCACGTTAATTAACTATAAAGTGCAAGTAATTTTACCATCAAGGATTTTTAATCAAAACTACAAATAATTTATTACGCATGCACCACAGGCATGGGACAGACACTCCCATATTGGCTTTATCCCTTGAACATTATCCTCTCGAACAATACCGTGAGAGCACAAGCCTGTTAACGTATTCATCGAGCAATGAGCTTTCGTTTATTTTTTTGTGAGAAGACTTGGTGTAGATGGATGAGCGGCTGTGTTAGTGGGCGAGAAGCGGAAATGGAACTTGAATAAATTGAATTGTGTGACTATGATTGCTTCAATATGGAAATGTGCACAGTGCTAAGACGTTTTATTCCAATCGATTCTGTTACATCACAGTTTGGTAACAAATCAGATTATAAAACTGTTGAATTGAAAATATGTTCAGTCATACTGATTTAGTTTACTAAATTGTAAAGTGCATATCGTTGGTAAGTTCATGGTGAACTGTTTGCAAAAGAAAACCAATTTCTTTGATTTATGAGCGCTAGTAGGGATGGGTGAAGAATCCTGTGCCCCGGCAAAAGAGGCGGTGCTAAAGGCGAGAACGACATAGCACGGGGTCAGACATCGATCGGGCGGGTGGCGGCACATGTAGACGCGAGAACAATTGCTACAACCTGACACCACTTTTGTACAAGCTTTCAGATGTACCATCCATAGACACGTACAGTAAGCATACTCCATGACAAATTAATATTGTCCATGGTTTGCAAAACGGCGTAGAGCAACGCGAATAGAGTAATTGGACGTGGTTATTATGCATTTATGGGCTTTTAAGGTTGTCGAACTTGATTGTAGCTTTGATTTAGAAGCACTCAGTACTTCAAAACTCTTGTCAAAGAAAATAAGCTTCAATCCTCCGGAAAACGCTTCGGATTTACTGAATCCGTCATTGAATAATAATTCATTCAAGTAAATCTAACACGTTTTATGCAAATGCAAGATAAAGTGTTTAAGCGGTTATATATAGAAACCGTCTCGGGCATGCATCGATGAGGCATGAATCGATTGAGACACAGACATGCAGGCACACCTTTACCTAGTTAGTATAAGCTCGGCGAGACAGCGACACAATCTATCTGTTACTATTTTGATCGTCTCGACTAAGCTGTTGCAGCACTGTTCAACCGATCTCGGTTTATACCGCTCGGATTCCGATACAAATGAACAAGCCTGCGGGAATACAGCTAAAGGTACACCTGAAATGTATTCAATCCTGAACTAATACGGTCCTCAAACACGCTCAACGCCCCATAATGTGATTAATTCTGATGGAAATACTCTGTATACAATTACACCCTGGCTAATTTACTAGTAAATCGATCGACTTTCGAAGTAACCGTAATAAAATTCGGTGTATCTGTTTTATAAAGGGCCGTTTTTAATGTATTCTGGAATTTGGGATCCTTCTGAGATTTGTAGAAGGTCGTATATGTGTTGTGATTGCGAACCCATGACACGTCACGGGGCGTTTGTTCCTTTGGGTGGCCTTTATCAAGTGCTTTCAGTTGCGATGCGGAGGTGGAGATACTTCCTGTAAAATGTTGATATTCAGTTCAGCATCCAGTGTAACTACTCGAACCAACGTCAACAGCAAATAAAACCGTAAACGAAACACCAAAGCCCCATTTCATAAGCATAGTCATAAATTGCAAAGTCCAAAAAAATGTTTGTTTATAAATTCCCGTTTTGTGCGTATCAATGGTCATCAGAGCGGGCAGGTCTCCGGAAGGAAGTGAGCGGCTCAATTACCATGCGCAGCCGGGCGTGTGTAACGGTGTGGTCACATGGAAACTCAGGCCGATCGATATTAACTGTTGTGGTGATTTACACGGCGCAAATTCTGTGTTGAACGCACAATCGAGAAAGGGAAGGGACGTTTCTAAAGACTGCGGTTCTAGACTACGTCAGTTTCCATTAAACCGTCGTTTGAAGTCAAGAGAGCCTATTAAATGTATGGAATCATGATATTACTAGCAATAAGTCGTGATGTCACAACAATCGGTGTTCTAGGACAAGGATTAAGTAACATTTTGTCTGATAGGAAAACGGCGTCAGGTTTAGAAAAGAAACAATCCCTTTTTCGTTGTAAATCACTCAATTCATTGCGGGTCTTTCACTGTTTCCCAGTAAACGAAACGTTTTTTCGTGACGTATTAGGCCCGATGTTGTTTAGTTCAGTTCCCACAATAGTAAGATCGTGACCGCCTAGACGATCAGGAGCTGTGATAACTCGCCACTCCGCTTTGTTCAGAATTAAGACTTACATCGTGAGGGCATTTAATTGTAAATTGTAGCCGAGATGATCTATCTGTGGATCTTAAAACGTTGCTCCTATTTTATATGACACACATTTGTGTGTACTGTATATATACTTAATGATACCCCTGTTTGTACCTACTTAACTTCGTAATTTGGATATTACAGGATGTAGCTACTCATAAGTGTAAAACTTTTGGGATTATCTGTATAATAGATGCATCGTAGGTTTAAGTTAGGCAGTTCGCACCTCGAGTAGATAGTCTACGCTCCATCTATGTACACAACTTCTATGAAGAAGTTGTATTGCACCTGTGTCTACAGGCTCATATTCATGAATGGGATGAATTATCCATGCAATGCCTTTTGATGAGCGTGATTTGGGAAACTGCCTCTGTTAATTACTATTATTGTGCCACTCGAAATTATTAAAAGTACACACATAAGAGAGCAGCGGTGGCCCAGTGGTTTCCGCCCCGGCTTCCGAGCAGTAAGCCGTGGGTTCGAACCCAGGCAGGCGCATTACTTTGTGTAATTTATTTCATCATCGCTGCCCTAAAAAACGGTGAAGGAAAACAACGTGAGGAAACCGGCATGTCCTAGAACAAAAAAATCAAAGACATGTGAAATCTACCAACCCGCACTGGGTTCGCGTGGTGGATTACAGCCCACTCCCTCTCATAGAGATAGATAGAGAGGAGGCCTGTGTCCTAGTCCCACCAGTGGGAACATTATAAGCTGATGATGATGACACACGATACTCGAAAGCGAGGAATGACATCCTTAATTCTAAATATCTGTGCAGTATAAAAATATAATTCAGTACTAACAGTAAAAAATTAAAAACACGAAACAATGGATTACAATTTCACAAATGAAAACAAAGCAAGTCGTCGACAAGAGAACTTTACAAAAGAACTTGAAATTAAAGAAAAAAGAAATTCAAAGGCGTCCTTTTATATCTATGTAGTACTTACGTCTTATTAATTAACTGAGTACATTCAATGAAAAGGATTCCATACACTCTTGTAAAGCCAAAGTTTTAGTTCAAATATAATTTTCTCTTCCAAGTATAAGCTCGTTCGACGTTGAAACTGTTCAGAAAGGATATACGTATACAGTGTACAATTACGTTATAGATAATTAAACATGAATGACACTCAAGGAAGGGTGGGGGGTGGAAACTTAGAAGTTCTGTATCAAGTTGCGAACAATAGCACGAGATGCGTGGGTAAAGTATACTAGGGAACGTGGGTACCCTATTCAGAAGCTTTCATGAGGCCCTAACAAATAAACAGTTACGTGTTTATACTTGGGCATTGTTCATTTGGTTAGAGACAAAATAATTGTGCTTTAAATAGAGTAAATACAGTGATGTGTTGATGACTGATGTTACATTTTAATAGGTCGGGCGCCACCCACAGTACGCCATCGCTGTCCATACTGCAAATACAGAAAGTCCAATTATTTAATTCTTACTAATTAATCATGGGGACCACGATCCCTTTAAGTGGCCCTTAAACGGTGTTTATTTCATTTGTTGTATTTTATGTCTTTTACATTGAGAACTTCGTGTTGGAATATCTGCTATAATTTCTTTATTCTATGACGAATCATTCTAACTTTTAACATTTCAGTGTTATTGAAAAATTGCAACTGTTTTTATTTTTACCAATATTCTACCATTTCTAAATGTTATCGTTTGGTCCATCCAGAAAATGACACGTTATCGTAACTGTGGGTATGAAAGAATTTAACCATGTCAATTTAAGAGTTGCATGCGATTTTTAGAACGCGGGGTGCCCACAGACGCGGGCCTGACACCCACGTTGACCGAAAAGAATTAGTCTAGTCATTTTTATTTGCCCTAGATCTCCAGCCAGATTGGATTGTTACGGTCTATTCGACCGAACTCGGATAGAATCAACGCGGCAACGTTGTATAACGTACCTGAGTTTCATAACACTGATGTTTTACGTCAAACATTTGTGGGATACCTTTTTAGGGTTCTGTACCCAAAGGGTCAAACGGGATCCTATTACTGAGACTTCGCTGTCCGTCCGTCCGTCTGTCACCAGGCTGTATCTCATGAACCGCGATAGTTAGCCAGTTGAAATTTTCACAGATTATTATTTATGTTGATGCTATAACAAAAAATACAAAAAACAGAATAAAATAGATATTTAAGGGGGGCTCCAATACTAAAAGTGATTTTTTATAAAAAATGGTACGGAACCCTTCGTGCGCGAGTCCGACTCGCACTTGGCCGGTTTTTATTCTAGCTTATTATAAAATACACTGAAGTGTGAACAACGGTTATTTTCTACAGTAAACAAAGTTCCATGAATTTTATAAAATAATTATTTTATACTCAGATTGGGACTCAATTAATTGGTGAAAATATTTTCAATTTTATTTTGCGCTTAATGAAATAAGCCTTATCGTAGAGTGACCATGGCATATTACTTTTATATAATAGTTGTTATGACTTAGTGTCTTGTTTATAATTAAATGATAAAATGAACGATGGCTCTCAATTCTTAGTAGAGTAACTGTGTGTTTATAGCAGGAGATGCGTTTATTGGAAGCGCTGATATTGCCGGATTAAAAATAAACAACCGTCTGATGACGAGACGAATGACTGACGTCAGCAAACGACGGGAGTGTCTGCGACCGACACTCAACGCGTTTGATGTTATTAACTTATCATAATAATGACTTCCAGTGAATAGCTATGAGTCGACAACATTGTAATAGGTAGAGTTTAATGTGCTTGCGTTACTGCAATATTTAATCTAAAATTTGATATGTGTGTACCATGTGTTCGCACATCGACCAATGAAGCTATACTAAACCAGTTTGTGCGGATCTCTCATTGCACTGGAAATCATACCAAACGAGGCCATGTTATACTGGAAATGTATAGCTTGGTGTGTCACCGTGTGTACTAGGCAGTAGTCTCTCTTAGTCACGCACAATTTGCTCTCAGCATATTTTCTTACGAGTACCTACATATTTAATCTTGGCGTATCATTTACCCATGACAGACGTGCTTGCATTTTCTATGTTTTCTTTTGGAAAGTGTTAACACTGAACATTTGTTAATGATATTGATTATACATATAGGTATTGCCTTTCCGATCGAACGAAATGGTAATAATAAAATATAGATATAATAATAATAATACTGACATAGTGGTGATAGACCGATCAGCGCGCAGCGTTATGACAGTCGATGTTACCATCCCGCATGACGAGAACCTCGTGAAGGCTGAGAAAGAGAAACAAATAAAATATCTCGACTTAGCACACGAGGTTGTCAGCATGTGCAATGTGAACTCGGCTATCATTGTGCCGATTGTCATTACGGCCAATGGCCTAATAGCCAAAAGCCTCGATGAACATCTATCGAAGCTCTCACTTGGCAGTTGGATCAAGAGCCAGATTCAGAAGGCAGTACTCCTCGATTCGGCCCGCATTGTGAGGAGGTTCCTGCCTCTGCAGCCCTAACCACCGGTAGCTTGGACCCTGCTCCCGATACCGGCGGAAACCTGTTTTTTATATTTTGAAAAGTTTTTTTTACCTTTTTTGTTTTTTAAGAAATATTTAAAAATATAGTAAATAAGATGTAAAATGAATAAAGGAAAATATAGTACCTATAAATTCTAAAATGCAGTATGATAGAAGAGTAAAGGAAGACCAAAGAAACGATGGATAGACTGTGTAAAGGATGATTATGGTAAGAAAGGACGTGTCTGATGAGATGACGAATAATAGAGACGTATGGAAGAAGATGCTGCGCCGACCCCTAATAAATTGGGATAAGGGCAGAAGAATAATGATGAATGTAGTATGCTATGTTCGATGTTACCATTAATTTTATCTCTTTTCTTCAAAGAGTAAATAAATAATTTTATTAAGCAATTTCCTATCACATACATTCCCGAATTCTCAAGCGCATAAAAAAAGTAACAAACCACCGAACAAATTCGAACGCTGCAGCCAATTCGATAGGTTTGTTTGTGTTCAAATCCAAAAACAAAACGGTCCATTCGTGAGCAGCCGTTCACGGTAAACGCGTAGGGAAAAAATCCAATGGGATACATAAACATAGTGCGGGAGATTCGTGTCAACGGCCCCGGCATTGTGCCCCTACCCCGCTCCCTTGCCCCACCCCTTAGCCGTCCATGCGACGGGGAAGCGATTTCAAGGGTGGCTTGGCTAGCTACGATATTTTTTCCCGTTTATAGATAGAGTATCGAAGACCTCTGAGACACATCTACTCCAGTATCTTTATCTTTTATCACGTCCCGTTTTCATTAAGATCTTACGCAACGGCTTTATTAAGTTGATTGCTTTTGTCCGTTTTTGAATGCAAAATTTATGGACGCCCTAATTAATAATGGCCTTGAATGGAGTGACGCGACCCTTTTATAATGTTTTGTTGTTGAATTTAAATTCGTTTTTCAATGTTCAATTATAAAATATCGAAATATCGCGTTATTTTTTCACATTTTATTCAAAATCAAAATATTTTATTTTACATAGGCCTACATGGGCACTTATAAAACGTCGACAGAAGAGGCACGGTTCCGGTTGGTCGTTTCCTATGGAGAAGAACCGGCAAGAAACTCCATGTTTACTCTTTTAATTAACTTTTAAAATCATTATTGAAAAATAAACTTCAAGAGCTGCCTGTAGCTCTTACTAATCATAGCACCCAGTACAGTTGTAAGTAGGAAAGTCTCATTAAAAATTGAGATATGTAGTTCTAAAAGAAAGGTAGATAACTTATTATATTACGGTCACGAAACGCTAATCACACAGGGTGACTAGTACGCCGGAGTCACCCATGTTCATTTTTTTAATGTATATTATCCAGTTTTCATTTGGCAGTCAGTTTTATCTTCCCGAAGAAGCCTAAAGCACATTCGGCCATTGAAAACATCCTTTCAGGCGAACCATAACTTGGACGTAAATGGACCCATCAAAACGTACCGTAGGAAGATAGTAACTCCTAATATAAGTTTTATCTCGAATCGCGAGTGTAGCTCGCCGTTCATGGCGCGAATCGAATAAGACATAACATCCCGCTGTTAGGGTGACTCCACATCAAAGCCGACGAATTGAGAGGCGTTTAAACGCACGAAAGACCAATGAAACAGCTTTATGTTTACATATTTATAAGATTAACGGCTTATGGGTTGATTGATACCGCTCCTTTTTGCTTCGAGCGTCTGCGGGTGGAGAGGCGTTCCTCAGTTCAATCGGAATCGAGGACTCGGTCTCGAGACGATCGATCTTGCAGTAGCGATACCAAGTCGATTAACTTATTGGTTAATTCCACTCTTTTCGTCCTTATTTGTACGCCTTATCTCGGAGAAGAAAACCTCGTCTTGTAACGCGGCAATGGAATTTTTTGCTCAGTCATCCATTAAAACTAATTTCAAAGAGTATTATCGCACGTTCTAGATTCTCTTAATCCTTCGAGGGATTAATGGCGTTATTTTTAGACTGCGTACTCATCCCCCCAAGATGAATCCGATCGCAAACATCCCCTTTGAAAGGGGGTTTAACTGTGTATCGAAAATTACGTTTGTTATTATTGATTATGTTTCTCTCATTTTAGGGATAAGTAACATATCCCCAGGGATTTAGCTTTACTTTTTATGATTCAGATTGCAGTATCGTGAAAACACAATAATTTCTAACAACCGTATCTAAAACAAGTAAAAGTGATTACTAGAGTAAAAGTCATTATTTTAGAAAGGATTTACGTTCAGTAATTTAGTGATTGCTTGTAGGTAGACCTGTCAAAAGTTAGAATTCTTAGCTTTGGTTTCTTTGACGGTTTACTTCGTTTCAATTCTTTTCTATTGCATAAGTGTTTGCATAAGTAATTACTAAAATTCAAGTAATTCCTTTAAAATTAAATTTGTTTTAAGTATGTACTGGCATAAAACTAGAAGAGAAGATATAAACTCGAAATAGGATGAATTCAATAACTTATGTTCGAAAAGCCGGGTAGATAGTGCCAAATCCCATGCACAGCGGTAGTTAATCTAGCAGGAGGATTTGCAGAATGTTCCCATTGCACGGAACCCTATCCCTTGAAATGGTACTTGATTAGGGCAGACTAGCTTAAGATGCCAACCGGAAGATCTAGGCGGGTTCCTTAGTTATATTACCTAAAGCTTTTTGTTAGCTTCCTTCTTTATTTCAACTTAGATTGAACTTATTTTGAAACATTAATGAAATAAGTTTTGAATATACATACATTTCTCAAACTGTTTTATACTGGTATAGCAATTGCCCAAGTTTGGACGTTAAAAATTTGCAATGTTCTCAGGAAATGAGAGATATATTTTTTGCTCCTTTCGCTAAGTTGTTGAGGAAATATAGAATGAATTTAAAAGGCGTATGTGGAGTTTTTTCCTACGCAAATGAAATGTGACAAAATTTCTAAAAGATTATGAATGATTATGTGCTCGAACGGGGTGACTCCATCTATGGATACTCGCATCAATTGGGGTTTGGGGTGTGATTTACCGAAAGGGAGAGTTTTCTGTTCACACATGGTTCAAATTTTTTCATTCACATCGCAAACGCATCCTATCAACGTGACAATCTGTAGTTCTTCTGTCCGCTTTTTTTATGAATTTTCATAGCGTATTACAAAACTTGGAACTTAACTTGTTCGTGGTGGCTCAATATTTTCAAATTCGCATTTTTTCTTTAGAGAACGTCATAGCGGACCGACTCTAAAAATCAGTTATAATAACCTAGTACCACCCACATTACGGGTATTATCTACAGAAACATAATATATTTTATAGTTATCGTAAGTCCGTCAAACGTATTGCCAAACGAAGTTTTTCTAAACGAATGTTCTGAGATGTTAACCCCTGTTTCGTCCATTCAGCGGAAACTAGGAGGCGCGTTATCGAGGGGAGCCCCGCGGTGATATATCGACGCATTCCTCAAGAAATATTGTCGAACGCACGCGATATAAGTAACGTATCTCGTATGCGAGCGGTGCTGAGGCCGAAGGGCGGACTTTTATATTCTGAAAGCCTTCGCGGAAACTCATCCGCATGTGAAATAATGCCATAAAAGAACAGCAATAATACGTATTGCGATTACTTTTATCCCCGCATGTGGTAATGTGTGTAGTAAAGCAATTTGGAGAAAGCAGACTATTTTATTGTTTGGGTATACAATACACACAATAGACCGGCAGTAGAAACATGTTTATTTGATTTGGTTTCGGAAGCATAAATAGCCCTGTATTTAATCTCTTTGGGAAAATATTTACTTCCCTTCAGATTTTAAAATGCTTTGATTCAATAATCTTACCGGTTTCGTAACAAAACTACTTTATAATCCGTCATTTACTTTAGCAAAATTGGTTTATACGACATCACGCTTCGTTAAGCTTGTCATAAAATACTATTTTAACAATAGGAACGATTTAATGCGACCGTTTCGCGTTCTAAAAATGAAATATAGTTCTGGTTCCGCATTGCAGTCCTTGCATGGGGTAGCCCGTAGCAGTGCTGCTTGCTATGTGCAGTGGGGAGGGGACACATGGAAATACATCCACTAGAAAGGAGAACGTAGTTGTCCCCTTTTACCACAAATATATTTGCAAAAATCTGTTTCACTTTGCGGTAAGTATAATAAGATGGCTTATTCTCATGCGCTCCAAAATTCGGCTCCAAAACAAAAAAGCAACGGATGAAATGTTTTTCTGTTATCGTACTCACTGTGTCCTAATCTGTATGCAATTACACGTAGAAGAAGGATATAAGGAAAGAGCGCCAGTGTAGCTTTTAATTAAAGTTTGGCTCGGGAGTTTTGGGGATTATCGTCAGTGTACAGGCTCGCGGCTTTATTAGTATAGATAGTCCGGGGAGCCGGGCGGATACCGTCGATTTAGCCGTGATGGCGGCACGGTTTACGAATTGATTGTTCTCGACAGTAAAATCAATAATAACGATTTTGTTATTGGCGGTCGCGACCCTCGTTTTGTTGTTGGAAACTTGCGCTCGGGGCAGGTTGGTTGAATTGTGAGGGGAGTATGGCCACCAAATAGTAATGTCACATCAACAATATTGCACTGAATCAGAGCGGTGGAACACCCGTTGTGAGCGTTATTTCGATAAGTATACTGTAGAAATTAACCCCGCAATAAATGTTGTGATGAAACACGGATAAAACAGTCAAACCCTGTGTCTTTAAGCTTGTAGTTGCAACTCTGCTCAAAGCGATCACGAAGTTACATACTTTATAAAATTTCGGTTTCTATTCGTGGCTTCAAGTTGATTGAATCCACACAGATATTATATTTGTACATTCCTGTCAAAGGTAGATTTACATCATTAGAAACAAAACCAGATTCAAAAGGGATTATTATAATGGTCCACCTGGAATTTTTTTGCGACTTAAGTCAAAGGAGGCTTTTCTAAGGATTATGTTTCTCTTGAAAAGTCTGAATATAGTTACAGCAATATGATATTTAAGCAAGTGCCTCATGGCTTATAATGGGGTGGGAGTAGGAGGTAGCTTGGGCATGTGATGCGAACGAATGAGGAAAATGTCGTGCGGAAAGTTATGCGTATGAAATTATGATTGCAATACGATGGGTAGACTGATTAAAAGATGTAAAGGCTAGAAAGGAGGTAGTCTCATGAGATGACGAAAAACATGAAGTATGAATGCAGAAGGCATGCGCTGACCCCAAATAAATTACGATAAAGGCAGGGGAATGCTAAGTACTTATCCTCGAAATTCCGTTTTTGCCATTTATTTCATCATCATCATCATTTCAGCCGAAAGACGTCCACTGCTCGACATAGGCCTCCCCCAACACCACATTGACATAAGGGGGGTTTTGCCATAATCGCCACGCTTGGCAGGCGGGTTGGCGATCGCAGTACGGTTGTACCAAAAGCACCTGCCATTTATTTAATCTCATTGAATGACTTTTTCATGAAATTGTAATTCAATAGGGTTAAACGAACTTAGAGGGTATTGAAGATTTTAATGATTATAATGGGGAAGACCGTTAAAAGCTAATTGTAGATGACACGAATATAGCTGGTTCTCAATCTGACCAATGAGGTCGAGCTAATTTGAAATATAAAATGACATTACCGGATTTTCAACCAATGACGATGCATGGAACCAGCTATGCTAGCGCCATTAGTTCCACAATTTCCATCCCCATTCCGTGATACGGTAGTATCATATGATGTTCGACATACTGCCTGATACTGACTTGAAAGTTGCAAAAAAACGTAAGAAAATGAATTTTACTGGCTAAAAGCCTTTATATAGTAGTATAAGGTTTATCATACTTTAGTTTCATTGTTAGCTGTCGTAACAGCCACTTGTTATTTTGCTCATTTATGAAACTTTGTAGTTAGCGGCGACGAGTTAAAATTTCGTTAGCGGTTTACAAGTAGCGGAGTTTTGATTGGCGACTATTGTTGTCTTGGTAAGTTAGTTTATTTGAGACTCTTGTAGCTTGGTCACTACTTGGTTAGTTTCTTCCAGTTTCAGGCATTTCACTATGTTTTATAATGCTGTTAGAGCCTTATAATTGTATCTCTTACTTTTTACTCTTTTACTGTTTACACTTACTTGCCTATAACAACAGGATTTTTTTTTTCTTTTTAGCAGATTTAATCAAATATGTAGAATTAACCATAGTAATAACAAAGAACATATTGTGCTATCGGTAATCCGCATCACGCTCGTAATGAAGTTTTTAATAAAACAAAACCTGAATAATTATTTCATTAAAACTTTATTCAGTTTGCTTGCTTTATTACCTTTAAAAACCGTCGTTACTAAAACAAAGTACTATAATATGAAAATACATTATATTCTTTTGTTGCATAATTGAGTTCATTTTGCAGAAATTGTACATAACATTCAAAATGACCGCGTAATAAAAGTTCAGCTATAATACTTTGAAACTGGGTTTTCGTAATAAAGTTGGTAGCCGTGATAAGAGCTATAGTAAACTTAATGCGATACTTTGTGGTTCAGTCCCTAGGCGAATCTAGCTGCAATTTGTATCTCATACAATTCTCATACCTTACCTAGGTACGAGCTTAAAATATAATTTGATATTCTTTTGTGCGAAAGGCACCTTGTATTTTAGGTGATCGTAAAAGTTAATGCACGAGTATCTTTCTTTGTATGTTAGACCGTTAGACGCTTAAGTGAAAATACTATCACAATTTTTTATAACATCCTTTTACTGTTCCTTCATAACAATATTTTTAGCTTCTGGTTCATTGTTACAGATAACTTGAAAGCTTCATTCTTGCGTCAGTGTTTACACTTCAGGAAAATTGACTTCGATTTTTCTTCGTTTGTATTAAATGTCGATTGCTTTAGCCGTATTTGAAAACGCGTTACGTTTATAACCTCTGTTGTACACTAACTTTGGGCGCGCGTCTGTTGAAACTGAAGCACTCACATAAGTAAACCCTTGTTTATATTTTCGTTCCGTTGAAACAAGGTTTATTACCTCCGCTTTGTCCTCGGCTGTGCTTTGCGCCCATGTAAAATCCTTTCCAAGTAAATTGCCTCCATCTCACCGGCAAAGTGGGTGAAAATGCACCTTTATTTTGCCGTCCTCATTTTTCGCTGTTATTAAACAAATTATGTTGATAACGTCTTATAATATTAAGGCCACGAGTTTCTAAAGACCCAAAATGTGAAAATGTTGCTTTTACTTATTTCCTTGGTGGTTACGTATTCATGTTAATATTTAGAAGTGGTGCGAGTTGGTACCTGAAAGGGTGCGGTATATGAAAATGGGGAGTGATTTTGTAGTGTAAGAGAGGTTGGAACGGTATCCCTCGGCGTCAGTGCACGCATTCTTTTAAAACACCCTTTTGAGACGTCTAGTCTGTGAGGAACGGGAACTCGACACAAGTACCGCGATGTGGGATATGGGGCTGCGGGGCTCCGTGCTCGTGCGAGATACACATTTATTTAGGAACGTCTGTTTGCGATTTATATTTTACGTATTTGTAGAGTTTTTCAAATATGCTGACTGAGAATAATTTATCGTTTCGGCGTAAAGGCGTTTTACTTTTTGGTGCGGAATAATTAAAGCATTTGCGGTTTTGGAACGAGTATAAAGGTTTTTAGTGCAAATACACGTTAGCAAGCTGCTCCAAACTCTGGCTATGATAGGTACCGGCAAGTTGGTGCAATATAAGAAACTTTTCTCGCAAGTTAAGCTAGCGCGCGTGCTCGCGGGCTCATCTGATGAGTTTACTAAGTTTCTCGTTGGTCGTGTGTTTTGTTACCCATTGCGGGCGTGTTCCGAACGCTAAATGGTACATGTGACGGCGCACAGACGGCAAACGATTTATGACACCGACAGTACATTAGTAAATTTCTGCCGAAATATACTACAACTCCATGGATTCAAAATATAAAAAAGTAAAATATAAAAAAGTTGAAGAAAACCTTTCACTGGCACCGAAAACTGAAAGAAAGACAACAAAAACAACTTACCTAACAATTTCCCTAAACATTTATTTTGCTTTTGCGTCACTTAACTGTTTACTAATTATAACGATTGTAAACACAAACATATAATTAAACTTTTGATGTATAACGTATTGTTATAGGGCCAACATTAATTATAACTTCGTGTAAATTATTTGTTTGCGCTGAATGAGCTGGGACCGCATTATTATGAGAGGCAGATAGTATTCTACAAACAGTAAGAGGGAAGAAACCGCCTACAAATATAAAAATCTACGTAATGTCGGAGACATTGCATAAAGAAAACCGTGGAAGTGAATATAAAAATGTCTGAAACTCATTGTCGTTTTCTCTTCATTTAAAGATATTTAGTAGAGAAATAATTTAGTCCTCAAATTTTATGAAATTACCTTTAGAAAATGTTCCTATTCGGTAATCTAAGGTCCACTTGCAACTCATACTCATATTTAAATGCATTTAGCGTTAAACATATTTAAAAGATTGTTGTAGTGTGTAATGGTTAAATAAGTTTAACGGTCGGTTAATGTGCTTAGCGATATATGGTGCAAACGGGCCATAGGTTTTTTTTAGGGTTCCGTAGCCGAATGGCAAAAAACGGAACCCTTATAGATTCGTCATCTCTGTCTGTCTGTCTGTCTGTCTGTCCGTCCGTCTGTATGTCACAGCCACTTATTTCCGAAACTCTAAGAACTATACTGTTGAAACTTGGTAAGTAGATGTATTCTGTAAACCGCATTAGGATTTTCACACAAAAATAGAAAACAAAACAATAAATTAAGGCGGTCCCCATACTTAGAACTGAAAACCAAAAAAAAAATTTTCATCAAATCCATACGTGTGGGATATCTATGGATAGGTCTTCAAAAATGATATTGATGTTTCTAATATCATTTTTTTCTAAACTGAATAGTTTGCGCTAGAGCCACTTCCAAAGTGGTAAAATGTGTGTCCCTCTAATTTCTAAAGTAAGAGGAGGAAAATTCTGAAAATATTTAGGATTGTAGAACGTAAAAAAAACTATCAACGAAAATTGGTTTCAATAAGATATGACGTTTAGTTTTTGAGATATGGGACTTTTTCATCGAACTGCAGCAGTAACTTTGTTTTTCATAAACATACTATGAAAAACAAATTTAGTTTTGCGGTTGTGTGGAAGTTTACTAACTAATACTACTAACTAATGAATGACAGTTCAAAATATTGTTATTACCTATATTGTTTGGAGCTATGGAACCCTGTGTGCGAGTAAGACTCGCACTTGGCCGGTTTTTTATTATTAGGAAGATTTTCTACACGTAATGTTGTAAAAACTACAATATATTTATAACTAGCTTATGCCAACGGCTTCGCCCGTATTTTTTTCAGCAATTATCCCACGGGATCGTACTACGGGGATGAAAGTATCCTATATGCTATTCCAGACTATTATCTATCCCCTTGCCAAATTGAATCCAGATCCATTCAGTCGTTTTGAGTGTTAGTGAAGGAGTAAGAAACATCCAGACATACATCCTCACACACTTTTGCATTTAAAATATTAGGAGGGATTTGATGAAAGCATGAATCTGTTGTCAATTTCTTTTTCTTCCAACGAAATTGATCTGAGCGTAAATAAGTAACGGTTGTAGTTTTTTTGACACAATTGTCGATTGTCATTTGTCGCCCATCAATATTGGGCAAAAAATATACAACTATTCTCTGTGGACATTGCTTAATCATCATCATCATCATCATCATCATTTCAGCCGAAAGACGTCCACTGCTGGACATAGGCCTCCCCCAAGTGTCGCCACATTGATCGGTCCCGTGCGACTCGCATCCAGCGGATCCCCGAAACCTTCACCAGGTCATCGGTCCACCTAGTGGGAGGCCTTCCAACGCATCGTCTCCCAGTTCGCGGTCGCCATTCCAGAACTTTTCGGCCCCATCGGCCATCTGTTCTGCGAGCAATGTGCCCTGCCCACTGCCACTTAAGTTTGGCAATTCTTCGGGCTACGTCGGTAACCTTGGTTCTCTTGCGGATGTCCTCATTTCTGATTTGATCACGCAAGGAAACTCCGAGCATAGCTCTCTCCATTGCCCTTTGGGTGACTTTGAGCCTTCTGATGAGGCCCATTGTGAGCGGCCACGTTTCGGTCCCGTATGTAATCACTGGCAACACACACTGGTCATAAACTTTCGTCTTGAGACACTGCGGTAAGTTGGACGAGAAGATACCACGCAGCTTCCCGAACGCTGCCCAGCCGAGTCGGATTCGACGATTGACCTCTTTCTCGAAGTTAGACCTACCCAACTGGACCGTTTGTCCCAGGTAGACATAATCGTCTACAACTTCGATAGTAGAGTCTCCGATCTTGATAGGAGTGGGTGTTACATGGGCATTCAACATGACCTTGGTTTTGTCCATGTTCATTTTAAGACCCACTCTTACACGACGACATTGCTTAATACAAGGTAGGTACTATGATCGATAAAACCAATTCTATGAATTAGTTTTTGAGTTACTTAGTTTTATGAATAGACTCTTTTCGTAGATACAGGTATTACATAGACAAAACCGTCCTTGCTGATACGACATAAAGACGATGTCAATATTAAATTCTTGCTACTGATGTTTGGGTGACTGACTGAAAACAATATACTATACAAGAAAAGACTATTGCTGAGATGCCGAAAAATTATGGAAAAAGGAGACATAAAGCGCCAATCCTAAATAAATTCGGGTAAGGTCAGGAAAATAATAAAGATGTGCGGTTAACTGTTAAATAATTTATAATTCTTGATGTATCTTTTTCTCAGTTTCAATCCCCAATAATGAAACTTCATAGTATAAAATAATCTGGCAATAAAAATATTCATTTAATAAATTCATCACTTATTACAAAACCGTTTACTTATTTATAAATTTTTGGAAGAAAAACTGAAGAATGCTCGGTGGGAGCGAAGCCGAGGGCGCGCGGAGACGAAATTATTGATTTCAGCGAGGCGCGAGAGAGGGCGAACTTTTGCATTCGCTTCCCTTACTAGACAAATTGCTTATCTTACACTATTATTTACGCTCTTATAATTCCTTCTAACTTCTATATCCTTAAGTTAAATTGCGGAATACATTAATGTTAATTTTTCGGTGGGTGGAATATATGATTGCTTTTTGAGTCGTTAATATTCTTCCTTTCATCTTCCATCTTTAATTTGATAAATAACTTCGTTTTAAAGAATAATAGGTTAGTACATAGATACTGCTAGCCTGAATTATGCTACTGCTGGGCAGAGGCCTTTTCCCGTGCTCCTATTCCAGCTATTTCGACCTAGGGCTAACATGGATCATTATTTATTAGATCTGTCAAGTTGAACATGCTATCTATCATGTGGTCTGCCTATTCGCCATCTAACAGTAACACGTATCCACCTCCTCCATCAAAAATAATACTTACCTGCTAAAATTATATTAAGCATAATAATTCGTAAATGACAATTTCAAAGGATAATACTATAATCGCGTCGTTATGTAAGCAGATTGGTGATCACAGTATGATATTATTATCCTACAGGTAAACGCTGCCCTCCTGCCGTAATCCCATAGTCTCCTCTTATGACACGAGGCAAAATGGCGCAAAATAATTAATTTACACCTTATAATAATACTGTAATGTATCAGGATTAAGGGATCCTGAAAACACACAATGGGTTGGTAGTTCATCCTCTGCGCTATGTGTCATTTAATTACAGGTACTTATTTGCGTATTTTGGTACTCAGGTGGACATGGTACAGTTACTATCACAGGTTAAAACCTTCATAATCTCATCTCTGCTCAGCTCTGTATGGTTTCGGTAAAGAATAGCATCTTCCCGTGGGTGTCGTAGGAGGCGACTAAGGGACTTTCCAGAGGATGGGCAGCAGCGTTCTCTGTGCTTTTGTAACAACCGTACTGCGATCGCCAACCCGCCTGCCAAGCGTGGCGATTATGGCGAAACCCTCTTTATGTCAATGTGGCGACACTTGGGGGAAGCCTATGTCCAGCAGTGGACTTCTTTCGGCTGAAAAGATGAAAATGAATATCATCTTAATATTTTTTTCGTTAATCTCATAACGACTTTAGAAGAATTTAAGTATCTCGTAACACCGCTGCGCTTTGCCCCTGCAAGGTTACCCTAACTTTTACGTAGAAGAGAATAGAAAACTTTAAACAAGCATTAGGTACATTTTTCATGAGTAACTTTAGCTTAAGTGGACAGTGCAGGCTACAGGGTGTGTAGCGAGCTTCTTGCTAATGACTTGAATGGCTTCATTAACAGAGTTACTCCGATACGTGACTGCAAATGCTAATTAGTTTAGTCACTGGAGGGGATCGTGTGGACCCTGTTTATGCTAATATTTTTTTTATTTTTATTGTAACGAGATTTTCTTCACGCGAAAGGTCAAAGTTTAGTATTGGAATGAGCGCATTGTTCGTACGTACACATGTGCAGTGTAGTGTACCGTCCAGCTAGGGTAGAGTGTGTTAAAAATAGAGTGGACCGGACATTGAACCGGTGGCCCCGGACATCGCAGTAATGAAAGTGTCCCATCGTATACAGCGCGAGTTTTCGCGAGTGAACCAATTTCCCGCAGTTCGAAATAATTCACGTTCTGTCATCCAAGCTATTTACCAATACTGAATGGGCTTTGAATTTTCATGTAACAGATCGCGTGGTTTTTTATTGAAGCTCAACTCGTATTCGATATTTTTGATTAAGATAAAGTTACGCAGTCTAGACTAGACACAATTGAATTTAATCATTTTAGCCGTGTTTACTTAGAAACGAAGACGTCTAATCTTATCTAAAATTATTTGTAGAGCCAACTCTAATTATGTTTTCATTTGTTACAATATAATGGAATGCCCCTTTTCAAACTGGATTAGTAAAACCATATTTGAAAGTTTAATTAATCACAAAATAATTATAAACAGTACGCCAACTAAGTGCACCTTGCGTACAGTATTCATAGGACAATAATTTAAAGCTATTAGTTTGTAGTAGCGGAGGAGTTTCCTAGAAGACCGTTATTACGGGCATATCGTAGGTACAGGTACTAGGGGATAATAAACGGCTGCTGGTATTAGTAGACCGGTGTGTATCATTAGTCGCGCGCCGTCGGCACGTGCCGTCACGGCATGCGGCAGCCGCGAAGTTGTACGGCTCTGTGGACTTTCCTATAAGCTATCAGGTATATCGGATGGGAATATAGTCTTTACATGGTAACGTACAAAAACGGGCCTCTTTTTTGTCTTTGGACTGTCTTCTCTATCTAAGCAAAATTAGGCCAATTTTCATTTCATCTTTTTGGGGTCTTTTCTAACAAGAAGGCATTCTTGGTTTAAATGGAATTGATGGAGACTATACTGAAATTTCCAAAGAGCGTAAGCTCTTCTATTCAGATAATGTCATACCCACATATTTTATGAGATAACTTAACTATCCACCAACAGAAATATCTGCAACTTGAACACTAGGTACATTACCTTGTAAGTGTCAATTCACACTGTACTGCTGAAATTGCCCTCTCGATACATTCTTGCTCCGATGCAATTGTCACTGAAATATAGAATAGCATCGGTAGCTATCGATAGCGTATCGATAGTGTGGATCTGAATGTTTCTCTTCCATTGTCTCTTGAGGACATATCGATATCGAAAGCGACGTAATAGTCTGCCAGAAGCCTTTCGTTCGTGTGCTCATCGCCACAAAGTTTGTCAACACTAAGTGGTGGCAAATGGAAAGCGTTAGTTTGCTCTGCCGCATACTGGCGTAATTTTACCCTTATTACGTTATATTACCTAGACGGTGTTAGTGGTTTCGCTCCAACGCGCAACGGTTATAATATTTTAGGGTAAATTTCAGAATTTATTTAATCTAGCTATCTTATGTGTGGTAAAGTGAGGAGAAAATAATTTGGGTTAGTTTGGTTGGTATAAGAAAATTGGTGATGCTGGAAAAAAATTGCTTACTTAGGGTTGCCATACGTTTTGAATTTTCCGGACAAGTACAGAACTTTTAAAGTATTCCGTTTTTTTTAGTTTTGTCTCTTAACTGCGCTTTTTAGACTACCTAACCATGACCATGATGTCTATAAATGGTCTTATTTTAACCTTACTTTGGTACCCTGGTGTTGTGAAAACAAGCTTACTATATTCCTGTTAGTACGAGGGCTGTGTGTTTAGCTTAGGCGTACCTACGCATAGTGCAAATTAAATATTGTTATGATAGGCTACACCCACACGAATAAAGTTAGGCTTTTTCACTGGTCTGGGACGCTAGACCACTTAAAGTGACGCACCACTCACCAGTAACGATAAATGGACCAGACGGTAAGGTGTCGGAGTATTAATACTCTGTGTACAGATAGCATCAGTATGTGCTAACCCCTCAAGTTTGAAAATGTTACACTGCTACAACATTGAATTCATTGCGAATAATAATCTAAAAAATACTTCAAATAGAGTTCAATGTAATCGACTTGTATTCGAACCATCGCATCACCGAACTCCGTAATACTTATGCCGGCAGTTTAATTATTTAGCCAGTGAGCCCATGTGAATTGCGATAAAATTGTTATCTACTATCTCCTGAGTCACTTTATTTTTAGCTCTGTCTAATCGATAGATGTTAAAATTTGAGGGTATTTTATGGGTGTTTTTTTATAAAGACAATTAACGTTAGTAAGTGAAATGTACATTTTAATAAATGTAAATTATCAAATCAAATGGTATAATATCAATCTTTGTAGTAAAAAAAGATCAATGTTTTGTTAAATTATAGCAACAATAAATATTATTAAATGACTGAATTTATTTTTCTTAAAATTACTAAAACAAAATAGCACAGCTACTTTATATTTAAAAAAAACATGGAGATAGGCATTTGTCGTCCATAGGATTCGAACTTCTAATCTCATGCAAGGCAAGCGGTCTTGAAACCTCCGGTCTATTGATGCGTTGAGCAACGTCTCGCAAATGTTAAGCCTATTATTGCTTGTCGTTATAGCCAATAATAAAATAATTAACATTTTATTGAAAATTAAAAACAATATTTGAAACAGACTTTTAAAAATAAATACTTACTTAAACTTATTTATTCACTAAAACAATAAATTAATAATAATAAAATGATTTTCCAAAATATAACCAACTAGGCCCAATACGGATTTGAACGCACATGTCTTTTGGGGGGGTAAGCATTTAATGGAGCCGTGTGTACGTACTCATTACTCAGCTACATAGTTTTTTACGATAGCTCATCTCGAACTAATGTGCTCTTTGTTACACCGGCACACACAATGTGTAACTCTTCTGTAAATATTTTCTACGGAACCTTTTTGTTTGATGTGACGTGCGTGGGCTTGCCCATTGTCCGGAATCGCTGTTTTGTGCCCTTTCACATAATGGCGTGTGCTTCAGTCGTAACTGACGTTTCATACTAGAATTTTTCCATTATCACACCGTTTGTTTATTTGTTATACCTGCCTGTCACAATACTCGAGAAGATACGCCGACGATGATGTATAAGTGCTTACGTAACAAAAGGTATCAAACGAAATGAACTCGGCGCGGGTCCTTACCTAAAAAGTAAGCTCCCCGTCCGCGCTCGTTATTACAAAGCTCTCTACGATACGATGGATATCTGACGACATCTCTTGTAAATCAATATAAAGATCTGCATGCACGATACCCTTGGCGCGCTCTCACAATGTTACGCTGTAGTGGAAAACATTACTTTTTGTGGCTTGTATAAGTTGTAAAGTTCGTTCGCCCCGCTGAAAGTGAGTCAGGTTGGTTCAATTTTAGTAACATTTAGGAATATAGAAACAAAGTTATACAGCACATTAAGGTTTCTCTATGACTAAAGCGATGCAGCTCCCTCGTGACTCTGTGATATGATCGTATTTGAAGCCCGACTTTGGTTTAGATCAACTTGTCAATTACGTGTCGTTTGTAGAATAAATAAGATTTTGCAGCTCGGTCTTTCATTTAGGGGATCTTTAGGTACTGACTTACTCCCTCTCCTAGCTCCGCTTCATTTTCACAAAATTGGGTGGTGCGGACCTCTCGACTCGCCCGTAGCCTTTGGCAACAATCTCGGCCATTTTCTCGTTTATTCTCAATAAGGCTTTAATTTCAGTGAAGGTTTGAACGAAGATTCCATGAAGATTTATTCGTTTGGTAAAAGAAGTTTAGTGTTTTATTAAATTATTTTTTTACTTAACAAATTAGAAAATAAGCCGCTGGGAGGCAGCTTTACTTAGGTGTTAAACAAATCAAATAAAGGATGCGCGCGTTAATGTTGTGTTTTTGGGCGGTGAGCACTGCAGAGAGCTAAGCTTTATTGCTTTAATGCGATGTGGATTCCTTCCCGGACTCGGAATAGCACCTGAAATGATGCCGCCCATTTTCGTTAAATCTTTGAATTGAAAGCTTTCAATTCCAGACCAATGATTGCTTATTTTATAGCGAATCTTGTAGACTGATAGCAATATTAAGTTTATTTGGGAAAACAACATGAAAGGCTCTTGAGGTAACTGCTGGTTTAATACCAGACTCATATGGTAATGTTCAGCTATTTAGATCAGGCAAAATAATCAAATTAGTATGTTAATTCCGCACCAGTTCATTGATGTTTATATTCAGCCCTTACATTCAGCGGTTACCGACTGTTAAATAAATGCTTCCTTCGCAGATTGCTTGATATTGTATGTTGGTCTAATGGTCATGCAATTCTCTTGCATAATCAAATACTTTCCACTTAGAAAGAATTGGGAATTCATGTTGATGTGCATGAATATTCTGAATAACGTCTGCCAAAACGGTAAATAAGTCTAGACGTGGGCTAATGACCCAACATTAAAACTAACAAAACCAAGCTTAAAATTCTTAAGATTGAATTGATTACTTTATATGTAAGGTGACCGTTCCCCGGTCAAATAAACAATTATGTATAATTGTCTTATTATAATATGATTCCACGCTCAAGGTTAAATTCTAATAATCGTAGTTTATCATGCACTTGAGAAATTCGAAGCGTTTCGTTAATATTTATGACCACATTTTATCATGAAGATTGATTGATTTCATTGTTTATGTATTTAAATTACAAGTCGTCGCAGAGCACTCAACCGTTACTATTAACAGTATCAATTAGAGGACTTTTAGTACAAACCGACAATTAGAAAAGTAAGTGCACGAATTTTTGTCGAAAGTGTAGCACGATTATAATAATCGTCATTTTTGAAAGCTGTGGAGGCTCGTAACGTGAGTTAATGAAGCCCTACAAAGCAGTTTTAATTGCCCTTATAGCTAGCCCGTATTCCACACTGGCGCCCTCAAATGACCCAACAAATTGACCGCCTCACGCAATGCTTAACTTATATTACAGGCATTTCCAATAATGACTCGACAAATATGGAATTTTATTCGTAAATCAATAGGAAAGTTACACAAATATTGTTTCAGCTCCGATTTGTTTCTTGATACGAAACATAAAAAGCGATTATTATTGTTTACTGTAACGCTTTCTATTGTTACTTAGTTAGTTTCCGATTTGTTCCGTCTTCCGTAAACATCCCGAATGTCAAATGGAATTCGATAGTGCTTTCAGAAACTTTTGTAATATTTTGAGTGTTTTCTCGAATATTATGTCAAAGTCAGATGTGAAATCTTAATTGTAGTGGTTTAAAAAGATACATTTATAATCCTTCACATAATTCGCAGCTGTTCTTTCTGAACCCTGCTTTAGTCTACAATTATACGAGCCATCGTATTTACCTTGTCTTTCCGATCATTCACTCACACATCTGCTAAAGCTAAACATTAATTAGCAGTAGGTACTGTCGACAGTGCCAATTTGAGCGAGGATTCCGTTCTATAGCTCCAGAATGGCATGTGCCACATTCATAATTGTGGATGGAACGACCACTCGGTGTACAATGTTTTAGTTCACTGACCGTGCTATGTGCAATTTAACAGCGGTTGCGGTATACACCATAATTTTTAACCTATTAGCTCAATTGCAGTTTCGTATCAGTTTGTTTTTGTTTTATCTATATCTGCGACATTCATGTTCATAAACACTTCCTTTTGGCATCTTAACTCAAACAAGTCTACCTTTCACACCTTGCATTTTATTCGCCCGGAAAGTTATAGTGTAAGGGACCTTTACCAGGATATTACAAGAGAGAGCCGGTTATGAGGCCCGGCGGCTGGCACACACAATAAAAGGCGAATATCCTTGAATATTCATCACTCAGGAAGGACGTTGAATGCAATATGCTGTCTTGCCTCTCTTTGACATAATTATGAATTTTCGAAAACATAGACGATAGAAAGGTTGGCAGAATTTTAAATGGAGCTCCGGCATTATTTTGGCTCGTTGTTAATAATGAATGATCACTCGAGGGTCGACGAATTGACGGAGGGGCATAACATTCTCGTGAAACTCAACAAAACCGTGTCACCTCTAAATTAGTTAAATGAGAGTGTAGCGCAATTATGACATATTATGTCGCAACTATGCGTGCTGACCGGACATAGTTATAAATAATTTTATCGTTTTCAGAGTGAGGAAAACCGACAAATCCATGATGATTTTAGAGTGATAGAATAATTGAACGTTTCAAACGCCGTTGATGATATACGACCGCCTCGTTGGTCGAGTTTCATCATTATTTCAGCCCAAAAGACGTCCACTGCTGGACATAGACCTCCCCAAGTGTTGCCACATTGAAATTTTGGGGGGTTTTGCCATAACCGCCACGCTTGGCAGGCGTGTTGGCGATCGCAGTACGGTTGTTACAACAGCACAGAGAACGCTGCTGCCCATTCCCTGGCAAGTCCCTCAGTCGCCTCTTACGACACCCACGGGAAGGTATGGGATGGTGCTATTCTTTACGTCCGACACTATACAGAGCAAGTCAAGTTTATACAAGCGTGATTGCTGAGCATTAGTTCCTGGGTCGGGAAAAGTGTTGTTGGGTTTTTCAATCAGAAATTTCTCAGTAACAACCACGGTGTTTGGATTTGTGCCCGGTAAATGGCAATAGGGTCGCCCATATTGCTTGGGACTTAAACATAACCCGCGACATGTGGGTGTACTATTAGGTACATCTCTGGCTGACCTTTCGGAGATAACAGGCGTGATGTTATGTTATGATAAACTATAGTTGAAGAATAATAATGTGCTTGTTCAATAAAACGTATTCCTTTAATTTCTACTGTCCCAGAAAATAATGCAGGTAGCGAGCCAACCGTAGCCACGTTGACACGAAGACGCTGATTTAAATTATGCTAACGTAGCGACTTATTACGCAAATGTACAGAAATGTTTATACAGTCCTTTTGAAAACAGGAAAATATCCAACGGAATGTTACTTTAACTGATTACTAACGCTTTCAATTTTCTGCTTTCAGGTAAACATCGAATCCGTTTCTTCAATTGGTAATGGGAACTTTGACAGGTAGAGAAATCGCCACTTCCACATCGCAAGTATTGTATCAAACTGATTTCAAATGCATTGGTTTGCCGACATACAAAATGCATGTCACATGTTATAGGTTTACAATACATACCTATCCACCTGCATGAAATATGCAGGAATTTAATATTTAAAACTATCATGTGCACTGTATAAAAATACGCGACGAAGTATATATTACGACACGCGACGCTGATCTAGTTTCTGAAAATGTTCAACTGAATTTCAGAAAATATTGAATAATGCGCATTTACTGACTCATATTTTAAACATGATGTTTCGTTGAAGCGTTGGGGTAACAATTTGTAACAAAATTCGAGTTAATAAACCTCATTGTGGAAATAAGAAACAATGGGTGTCCATTAAGTCATTACGTGCCTAAATTATTGTAATATCCACCTTATCGCTAGTGATAAATCGCCACATAAATATTACGGAAAGTATTATCATAGACTTCTACACTTAAAAGCTAATTTTCCACAATTGGAGGGTTATTTACTGTTGTTGTTAGAGCTTGTCGCAGCCCACTGTTGAACAAAGGCCTTTCAACTTCATTTTGTGGTTTTAAGCTAAAGTTGACACAGAGAGACCCTAAATTATACGATGTGCCTTGCAAAATAGAAGTAACGGCGAGTTTCGACTTCCCAAGCTCATCTCGGAGTATGACAAAAGTAAATACGAATTAATTTAAAACGGTGTAAACGCCTATCATGTAAAAGTCAACCGAAGAAAAGGTCCTAGAGATTAATAAGGCTAAAGTATCCCATCAAACTGCAAACTACGATTCATCAACTCGTAACTGCTTAATCCTTACATTTATAATTCTAATCGTGGTTTTAAGAAATGTTCTGGCTTTCACTGAACCTTAGCTAAACCGAAAGTGATTACGAGCTGGGTTTTGTTTGTGTGAATCGTTGATTTTTTGTCTTAATTTTCATTAAAAGATTTAAGAATTATTGTCGTAACAATTTGACGAGCTCACGCCTTCCTTTCAGCTTCAGTGCTTTGAAAGCGTTTAACAAAAGCTGTTTGAAGCTTTGCGTTTTCCGCGTCTAGAATGTAAATGATATTTTCTTGCGTATTTTTCAATTAATCTTACTCCTTTTTCCCACAATGACTAAATCTTATTTGTTATCAGTATCACCATGATACGAGTATATCTCTATTATGAAAGTAGACACTATCTGTTTTTTTATTAACGTCTTTTTATCTGTTTTATTGTTTTTCCTTCATATTACTCTTGTGCAGATGGTTATAGGAGTCAATTATCTCCAAATAAATATTCTTTATGACCATATTTAGTGCCAAAAGACGACGTTGTATAGTGAGCCAATGATAAGATTTGTTTGTTTCAACTATCCAAGTAATACTTGTGGCTTCTTACTCTCAATTGATCGAGTATCCTACTCAATTGACTCAAGTATTGTCTCGATTTAGTATTGAAGCTCTAAACCCATAGAAGCGTTGCTCTAAGTAGTATGAATGTGTCTAGTGATTAGTGTTGATGTTGTCAAACCTTTCACGAGTTCTGGTGTAACTACGAACATGCTCGTTTGAGCAATTATAATAAGCTTTTATGGGCATGTATTAAGAGCGTTAACACCTTACGGCATTTCATACAAACTTTCAAGTCCTTATTTTCCGAAATGACTGAACCGATTTCAATGAAACTTGATACGTATAAGCAAGATACATAGGTCTAAAAAGTAACTAAAAACATTTTCGAAAAATAGTGTATCAGCTAAATTAGACCGATTATAAAATTATCTATAGAAATAGAAATTTCCAATTATGTTTTTTTTGTTAAAGACATTTTGAAAATGTTTTTTGTAACTTTTTAGACCTATGTAACCTGCTTATGCGTATGGACTTTCATCAAAATCGGTTCAGCTATTTCGGAAAATAAGGTCTTGAAAGTTTGTATGAAACTAGCTGTCCGGCGCAAATTCGTTTGTGTCAAATTTTCCCCGTTTTCGCAACATTTTTCATTGCTGCTCCACCCCTATTGGTCGTAGCGTGATGATATATAGCCTATAACCTTCCTCGGTAAATGGGCTATCTAACACTGAACTTTTCAAATCGGACCAGTAGTTTCGGAGCCTATTCAATGCAAACAAACAAACAAACAAACAATCAAATCTTTCCTCTTTATAATATTATTAGTTTAGATGTCGTAAGGCGTAAACGCTCTTAATTACCGATCGAACAATATTTATTGGCAAATAACACGTAGAACCACATTTTGTGTGCTATTGTATTTCAATTATAACACACGTTACAATATTTAATCCCAATACACAAATCCTGGTTTAAGCCTCGCTGACAGGTATTTTGTTGGTAGCGCAAAAAACGTAACTGATTTAAAATAGAAAACATTGAGCGACATATCCATTTTGCATATCAATTTGAAGTTTCGATTTGCGAAAACCGCGGTGAAAAAAAGTTCGTTTCGTCTTTTCGAGATCGAAGGCAGGGTCGGCGGGTTAACTAGTCCCGGTTGACAATGAGTTAATGAAAAAGTGATGCACGTAGATCAAGGTTGTCATTACTACGTCCCACTACGTAGCACACCTCGTCCAACTTATTAAAGTTTCAGCGGTTCATTGTCGGCTCGGGCAGTCGTGCAGCATTGCGCTCATATTGAGCGCTTTACTAGTAATATCCACTTTGCATGCGCATTTCAGCTCAGACTGAATAAATTTCGTTTGTAGTGCACACTGATTCAACTGCTTTGATAAAAGTGTACTTAGTTTATCGATCCGCACTTTCTTTATGATTTTATGAACCTTTCATTTCCAGTAAAGTCTGTAATAATCGTTATGGATTGCCGTGGCGTGTAATTTTTAGCAAATATTTGTTGTGTGTGTTTGTGTCGCTATGGAAACGTGATTGGTTCGCGAGGTCCGACTTTGATAGTTAATTTACGTTACAGTAGCAGTTGCGGGCTATTGTTATGAAAGAAGTTCGGCGTTGCAAAGTAGTGTAGACTGGGAGTTGAGTTGTAGCCGAGTTGTGCATGGTCACGAGGAAAACACGCTGGCGTAGTGTACGCATGCGCCGTGCGTTGCTCGCGCGGGGTTGGGGTCCGGGCCACCTCCCCGCCTGCCACCTGCTAACCTGTCTCCTGCCTGCCTCACACCTGCACCCCGCCGTGTTAAAACCTGCTATATTTCACGGTTTCCGACGAGTGTCATTTATGCCTCTGTTCTCTCAACAATCAAGAAATGAAAATTGAATGTTCGATATTATTTCAGTCGTGACAAACCAGAAGTGCAATTGAAAGCTTTATTGACTCTGTCTGTCGATTGTCTTCAAGTTGTGAAATGTAACGTTTTCGCAGTTTAAGCAAATTGCTTCCCAGTTGAAAAAACTATTTGAAAAGCGGTTTTTATCCTGGCATGGACTGTTATTATCAGCGATTGGCGAGATGCCAAGACTAAGGGTAGGGGTCGGGACAACGGAGTTTGATTCCGAGTTTCAGGCACTTACTGTCAAGACGTCTTCGATAACTTAGTACCTATTGGAATTTGTGAATACTAGGAAATTCAAACAAGCAAAGGCCAACAATATATTGTTCCTGTTACTAAATTAGCAATAGCTTTGTTTATTCTGTGAACGTAAACGTAGCGGTGAACAAATGGAACAAAACACAGTGTTGGTTTGTCCGTTTGGGTTCGGAGGCGCACGTTTGGAGAGTAAATAAAAAGCGAATAGATTTGAGGTGGCACACATTCAAAACAAATACCACGTAGCTATATATCAATAGTCTCGTATACTACATATGCTTGAGATATTTGGCATTGCTCCAGAGTTTGGGGAGCTCCACAAACGTTCCCTTAGTCGGTTATCCCCTCTTGTTGTCAAGAGTTTCTTAAATTATGTGATAGTGTTTTGTATGTTGCGGTATTAAAGGAATGGCATTATAATAAAGGGCCTTAATTAATCTGATTTCGCTTCAAAGGGAGGCATGTTGTTGTTGATATTCCTTCTCTTCCTATTTTCTGAAAAGCCCGGTTTAGTTTTCGCGGGTGTCGCTCTTTCATGCTCTACTTATGTTTGTCATTTTTTATTACGTACAATGGCCCAATAAAGAGGCTAAGTGCGGAAACAGCCCCGCTAACCTAACCTAACCTATGTTTGTCATAAGAGTTATGGTATTTTAAGTATTGTGTAGTGTAGTTCAGTTTAATGGACACCTCTTTTTTATATGAAAAAGGATTAACATAGCTACATCCTTAATAGAATAAGATGACATGTTTCAAATTTGTTGGTCTTAGGTTCAGATTCGAAGGAGAACGATCGGGAAAAGATCGTTATTTTTAGATAGTCCTTTTACGTCACGCTAAAATATGAGATATATTCATGTGAATGAAATAATAATGTGTGTGTGTGATATGTGTGTGTGTGTGTGTGCGTGTGTGTGAATGAATATGTGTAAAGTAGGTAAAAGACATTAAAGTAACATAAAAAGAACGAATAAAATGTAATATTGGATTGGTCCTGAATGTAATTATTTTAACGAGTCCGTCCGATAGGTATAGAGTATCTTTCCATAATCTGTCATAAAAAATAGTCACCTACTCAATATTGAAAGGTCAGTGCGTAGGAAGCTGAAAGGTAAGCTTGATATACATAACAAAACAAATAATACACCCACTTTTATAATGTAAAACATTAATTCCATCTATACAGTTACATAAATAAGGTTGTTATCGTAAGGATAAAATCTTAATAAGACAACGCTAAGGTCAATGTATTGTAATGTTCAGTTGTGTGTGAAACTATACCAACTATAAATGGTGCCGCGGAATGGGATTAGAGCAAACTGCGGATTTATACGGAGGATTTCCTAAAATCCCATCGGACAAAAAGGATACCGCATGGCTACAGCAGCATTAGAGGCAATGTTTGATAATACGCGTTGTTTGTATTCTGATGTTGGTAGCGTTTCGTTATTATGACCCTACTCTTATGTTTTATTAGACAGCTGACAAGTGGCGCCTTCTGATTTATTTTATTAAGACTAGGGTTGAAGTGGTTTGTTGTAAATAAATAAATGTGCATTTTCAGAAAAAAACAAAAAGATTTTTTATCCAAAATAAGGGGCTTTTCCTAACCTTAAAACAGTAGGTATTCTGTAGAAACTAACTATACCTACCTACATAGTGTACGTTTACATAATGTACGTCATAGTATTGTAACTAACTTTCTAATTTAGTATGAGGTTTTAACTAGATAAGTGTGAAGTGGCGATTCTCAATTTAATTTTAAGTGATTACCTACTTGACGTAGGTATTAATTGATAATATAACTAAAAGGTGAAGGTTACTAATGTGATATTTTATTTATTTTTCATGCTAACCAAACAGTTGCGCTCAAATGTAAGTAACAAAGTTACCTTTATGTAATAATTATTTGCCTTATATAAGTATGTTTAATATTTAAATATATTTTAAAATGCGCATTTTAATACGCATTTCGAAATGTGTTTTTCGGTGTATGTATCTTCTGTAGACCAGACGCTCTACTGTAGAATTTAAACATGCTGGTGCATGCCATAAAATATGCACCGGCTAACCCAGTCTACCCGCTATAAAATCACAACGTAAAACTCGATCCAAACTGCATGAAACTGTCCACGCGACGCGGCGACGTGATAAGCGGATTCTCTGCCGTGTCGCCTGTGTAAACTAGTGCATCGTCCTGCACACAAGAGAAAAATAGGGGAACACTTCTTTAACGTACACAGCCAATCCGCCATACTGCTTGCACCATCCCCCCCTGTTACCGTTTATCAAGCGGTTTTTGCGTAAAACTCAACCATACTCTTAACTTCACAACTTTTTTTTGCAAACTGATAACCCCTCTAGTTTTGATTCATGCATTTCATACTATGTATGCCAATGTTTTTAAGAGGATTAGCCAAGATTATGTCTGTATTTTACATGTAAATTTATTTAATTATTATGAGTTTCAAGAGCAAGTCCAAAATTCGACTAGAAACTAACACCCATTTCACATTTGCGTGCTTAATTAATTCCTGCGGTTTAATACCCCTCAAGTACACTTCATATAGCTTAATAGTTAGATAGTTTTGTCAAGAGGCCTTCAGACAAACACTACTTGACTTGTTAATGCGTATTTGGAGTCTCTTTGACATTGACATTGTCGCTTTTCAGACACGGACAATCAGCGAGTGATAATTCACGTGAAGGATGTTAACGATGAGCCTCCTTACTTCATCAACCGACCGCTGCCGATGCAGACGGTGGTGCAGCTTAACGCAGCTCCGAACACGCCAGTCTTCACTCTACAGGCCAGGGACCCTGACACAGATCACAACATCCACTACTTCATCGTCAGAGACAGGACGGGAGGCAGGTTCGAGGTGGATGAGCGGTCAGGCGTGGTGCGCACGAGAGGAACCGACCCTTTCCAGCTCGACATGGAATACGTTCTATACGTCAAGGCTGAGGATCAGGTCAGTTCTCTCACATTTCATAAACTTTATTAACGATGCCTGGGAACATTCCAGCAATCCATTTATTAAAACATATTGGCGAAATATTGCTGATTCTGATTATATTAAATCCAATTAATATTCGCAGTGATGCTGTGGACCCATTAAAATTAAAACGATGTGATGATTTCTTTGTTTATTAGTTGGAAATTACTTCGAATTGCATACAGATGTAGTCAATTTATATCAGTAGGCTGACAACACAAAACAGTACATAATTTGTTGTTTATGACATTAAACATTTTAAGTACTCTACTAAATTAAATAAGACGACGAATATGTACTTATTTTTCTTGTTCTCCACGTATCGTAACGAGGTTCTGTCGACTTGCTTGCCGCTTCTTCGCAGAAAGAAACCATGCTTGCTTGACCTAATTAAGTAATTTAATATTATATGACACAACATTTTATGAGTCATGCACTCACCATACTACTTTATAGTAAAGCAGTTCTAACGGTAACATTCGAAGTACCAAGTCTTTAGTTGAATTGAATAGTTTTTCCGATTTTCTTTATCGATAAAATAAATGTCTCAACTTGAACAGTTTTCCACTGTGAAAAACTTTATTGAAACTAAAACGGGTTATCCTTTAAAAAGTCTTTACCTGAGTCTAGTTTTTATCGCTACGGTAAGATAAAGTGAATATAAAATTGGTAATATTATACCTACCAATAATGTTAAGAGGTTCTTGAGCGGCGTAGCAACTCGGTCTTCATTATAGGCTTGGTAACTCGATGTGGATAACCTACAGAAGTTGTCTGGAATATTGGTACTTGATTACAAGTTAGATTACAGTTCAAATCTAGGTCATTTGTATTGGGGACAGAATTGTAATTATACCTACATTTCGGTTCCTCTGTCAGGCAGGACAGGTAGTTATCCCCTGAGATATCGCGCTGCGTACATCTAGCGAGTTTCAGAGAAGATCATATATATGTACCTACCGTCTTATGTGTTGTATTGTATCTTAAAGCCTGATTTAAGTACGGAATTAGTAAAGTACTTACTTGTATTATTACTAGTTTTATCTTTCCTAGAATTTTCAACTTCATAACGAGCTTTCAATTCGGAAATATAAACCTCGCGCAAATAAATTAATAACCCTCCTACGAAATAATTTCTGAACAGATGAAAGAGAAACATGAGGCAGAGCATGTAAATTAGGTCGAGATTATTACTTGAGGTTTTAATTCATGGTTGAGTAACTGTGGAATAACCAAATCTGTATGTAGCTAGCTAAAATAGTGATACTTTTAAAGTCACAAAACATAAACATGAAAAAGAAAATTTATTGTTTCCAAACAAAAAGTTTTCATAAATAAACTGAGCTTTGTGATAGGGAGGGTCTTTTCGTATCCACATTTTTTTTATTGCCCAAGTTTCAATATCGTCATCATTTCAGCCGAAAGACGTCCACTGCTGGACATAGGTCTCCCCCAAGTTTCGTTACATTGACATAACATAGGGGATTTTGCTATATGATAATCCGCTTAGCAGGCGGGTTGGCGATCGCAGTACGGTTGTCACAAATGCACAGAGAACGCTGCTGCCCTATCTTTGGCAAGTCCCTTAGTCGCCTCTTACGACACTCCCGGGAAGATATGGGATGGTGCTATTCTTTACGACACCATACAGAGCAAGTTAACTTGGCACTTATTCATTGCTATTTTCTGCCATTTTCAGAACGGCCGTGTTGATGAGAGAAGGTTCCAGTCTACGCCTGAGGAGCGGCTGAGTATTGTTGGCGGCAAGCGAGCTCCCCAGTTCTATCTGCCTAGTTATGAAGCCGAAATCGCTGAAAACCAGAAAAAAGATTCAGAGTAAGTGATTATTATACTTGAGTAATGTTTTTTTCATGGTATGTTTTTCGTGTACCAAGTGTACCAGGTAAACAAGGAGAAACAAGGATTGATGGCGTAGCGTTGAAAAGTTATGTATTTTTAAATATGTGTAAACTACGTAATTTGAACATTATGTTGCGGTGTCTCTGTGGTAATTGTGCTTGTCGCAGTCACGACGTGCAAGCTGTCAAATTTTTTGTTCCGTCCTACTTTTAATATTTATGACGCGTTGTATCTATGTTTTATGCTTTTTTGACATTTTGTATGCACGTCATGTCCCTGCGATTTTTTTCCGTTTTAACTGATCAAGAAACCGAGATACTATTAATATCATAGAAAATGTGCTAAAGAAAACAGTAGTGTCCTGAGAGGACTGTAGCGTTTTCCTACGAGCTCTAATAGAGTTTTAAGACTTATCAGTTACTAGCTGTCCCGAGCAACTTCGTCTGCGTCACATTTTCCCCGTTTTCTCAACATTTTTCATTGCTGCTCCGCTCTTATTGGTCGTAGCTTGATGATATATAGCCTATAGCCTTCCTCGATAAATGGGCTATCTAACACTTTCTTTCAATTTTTTCACATCGGACCAGTAGATCCTGAGATTAGCGCGTTCAAGCAAACAAACAAACAAACTCGTCAACTTTATAATATTGTATAGATGTTGACGAAAGAATGATAAATAATAAAACAAGAATATTAAGGGTAGATTTATAGGTGTGAAATTCCGCCAATGTCATACTAGAGTGAAAGCGAAAACAAATCACTTGTATTTGTTTATTTTTCCGGCAAGTTGTGAATAAAGTGTAATAGATTACTCGGCCTTGCTAGTGGATGGGTTACTTACAGTTTTGTCTCTTCTTGTTATTTGTTAGTTTCAATAAACAGATTCAGTATCTGTCTGAACCTTGTTTTTTGGGATGATTTATTCAGTGAAGTTAGTGTTTGTTTTAGCTTTTATACATGTTCTCACATCGCACCTAAATAAATAATCAGTTGTAGGTTTTATTGGGGACTATCCATCGTTTTTAAAGACATTTTTTAATCTTAATCGACTGCCTCGTTGGTTTAGTGGTTGCAAACGGCACTACTGAGCATGAGGGGTTCGATTCCCAGGTCAGGTAATTTTTTATGGGTTTTCCGTGGGAATTTCTCAGAAGCAGCCAAGGAGGTTATGTTATGTTTCTTTCTGTCATTCGTCTTGAGACGAGAGAGATGATAAATCTTCCATCAATTAATTGAAGTCGTATAACAATCACTCAAAATACTCCCGACTATCTCCGAACATACCACATGGTATGTTCGGAGATAGTCGGGAGTATTTGCTCTCTGATTCGTCCCAAATTAATACAGCGATCGTGTTGACACATTCAATTGTGGAAATTTCACCAACAGCCACATGTCCGTTTAAAAGCAGAAACTAGGTCAGTCTGATGCTCATCTCGTGGCATGATTGGAATAAACAAACTTGGTGTTTTATTACCTAATTGTTCGGTAATTTTATGGTTATAACAAGTTTAATTGCTCTCTGTTATGAGGTTCAGGCCCCTTATTCACAAACGCTTCGATTCGATTTCGATTCGGAAAGTCGTATGTCTATCTCGCTCGCTTTCGTAATGCCAAAACAAGATAGATATACGACTTATCGAATCGACGCGTTTGTGAATACGGGGGCTGGTCTAATGAATTTGATATCAGGCCTTTCAGTAGTGAACTAAATCAATAGTGTTTAATGTTCTTATTTATCGTGGATTTATTTTAGCGTGTAATCTGCCTGTAATTTGGTGCTGTAACACCATGATTTATCAAGATCATAATCATCTCTAGATGATGAGATGGGTCATCATCCTACATGATAACTAGTTAGAGTCAGTAGGCAGTACCTACTGACTCTAACTAGTTACCTAAAGTACCTTATCATCAGTACTGGTACGGTACTTTAGGCCTCATAGGGAGGTAGGTAGGTACTCTACCTAGGACCATTATTTTTTTTAAACGTTTTGCCACTCAAAGAATTTCTTCTGTAGTGTGGAACCGGAATCCGTGGTCCTTATAAGGAACACGGAATTACGGTACCGACATCAGCTGGCCTACCATGATGTCTTAAAGAATTATTGTTTTACTCTTACCTTAGTGTTGGAAAGAGACTGAGCTATACAAGATGTCTAGCGCCATCTCTTTCCCACACTGGAAAAGAAGTAAAACAATAATATTTTATGACGTCATGGCAGGCCACCAGATCACTCTTTCCTAGCTGTTTTCCTCGAAATTTGTTTTCCATTAATAATTCAAAGGTTTAGTTCCGACGGAGATTCCCTGTTCTTTCGTTCATTACACTGATGATGGGTCTTTTTACATCCTGTATTTGTCTCTTACTGAATTACGAATTTCTTCTATTCCAGCATAATATCAGTGAAAGCTAAGTCGTTTGCTGACCGCGAGATACGCTACACCCTGAAAGCCCAGGGTCAAGGAGCTGGTACCTTCAACATTGGACCAACGTCAGGAATCGTGAAGCTGGCCAAGGAACTGGACTTTGAAGACCTTCGGCAACCCCACGTGTACTCCTTAGTGGTGACTGCTACTGAAGATTCTGGAGGATTTTCTACTTCTGTTGAGGTATGTACAAAACCCGCCCGCGATCTATACATATACCTTTGAGGTACGTACAAATAGATATTGTGTTGTTTGGTTTGAGTCTCGCATAGATACTACTTAAGAGCGTTTATACCCAACGGCGTTTCATACAAACTTTCAAGTCGTTATTTTCCGAAATGACTGAACAGATTTTAATGAAACTTCCTACGCATAAGCAGTATACATAGGTCTAAAAATTGTCTAAAAAAGATTTTCAAATAATTATGTTACAGCTAAATTAGACCGATTTTTAATTATCTATAGAAACAGAAATTTCCAATAATCTTCATTTTTAAAAGACGTTTCGAAAATGTTTTTTAGTAACTTTTTAGACGAGATGTATACTGCTTATGCGTAGGAAGTTTCATTAAAATCTGTTCAGTCATTTCGGAAAATAACGACTTGAAAGTTTGTATGAAATGCCGTAGGGTGTAAACGCTTTTAAGTGTTGCTAAAATTATGGGCATTTTAAATACAAGGACAAGGGACTTAAAACATAACTCGAAATGACTCGCGAAATGTGGGTGTACTGTTCCAGTACACCTCTGGGATTACAGTCATGATATTATGGTATGTTACGCTGAGCCTTAACTTAATAAAACCATAATAAAAAACTTGAGAAATAGTGTGTGTACTCATTTTATTTTTAACTTTCCACAGCTAACCATTCGAGTGACGGACGTAAACGACAACGCGCCGAAGTTTGAGCTGCCCGACTACCAGGCGCACAACGTCGACGAAGACATACCACTGGGCACCAGCATACTCAAGGTCAAAGCCATGGATGCTGACTCCGGGAAGAATGCCGAAATCGAATACTTAGTTTCAGGTAAATAACCCAAAATAATACTCCTCGAAACGTACGTTTCTGGAGCAACTACTAGCGCCATCTAGTGTGTTCTTGTAAAACCTCTTGAAACTTTAACATTTTGCTAGGTGGCGCTGTTACTATAAATTACATAGAGTTTGTTGACCTTTGTATTTTTCGCACAGGTGTAAAATTATGATTTATGGACACTTTCAGGCATCATTTAGGTAATTTAGGGACAAGTAGATGGAAATAGAAGTAATTTTATACGAACAATTTTGAGATATTCTTCATTTATTCGCAGTTACAGTAACATTGCGTAACTACTACGTGATACGTTCCCCTATATTCCTAGAACATGAACATTTGTGTTTTGTAACGTTTACTGTTTACGCTTTCTTTCTTTCGGTTTACATTACCTTTGTTTTCATGTTGTTTTCGTCAGTCATTTAGCCCGACAACAGTTCGTTTACATAAATCATTTTAGATTATAAAGTTATCAAACACATGTCGGTAGTTGCATAACAGTTAAAACATCTGCGAAGCTTCTTACATATTTTGGTTTTTATAACAACCAATGGAAATGCATCTCATTACAGATGACCACTTCAGCGTGGATTCAAACGGAATCATCACAAACAACAAGCAACTGGATGCTGACAATAATAACGCCTACTACGAGTTTTCAGTCACAGCCAAAGACAAGGGAGAACCAGCTAAAACTGGAACGGCTACCGTCAGAGTTTATACTAAGAACAAGAATGACGAGGAACCCAAGTTCTCACAACAAGTGTATACTCCCAACGTTGATGAAAATGCTGGGCCCAACACTTTAGTCACGACGGTCGTCGCTTCTGACAAAGATGGTGACAACGTGCGGTTCGGCTTCGTCGGCGGCGGCACCAGCTCCGGCCAATTCGTAATTGAAGAAATCACTGGTGTCATCCGACTACACAACAAGGCGATATCACTCGACAGAGACAAGTACGAACTCAATGTCACGGCTATGGACGACGGCGCCTGCTGTGTCAACGGAGACGCTACGATCCACACGTCTACAGCCGTCGTCGTCGTGTTCATCACAGACGTAAACGACAACAAACCCATATTCAAAGACTGCCCTACTTATTTCCCTAAAGTAGAAGAAGGCGCTCCAAACGGTAGTCCTGTAATAAAAGTTCACGCTACTGACGAAGATAAAGGCGTCAATGGTCAAGTAAAATATTCAATAGTGCAACAACCAAATCAGAAAGGGACTAAATTTACGGTCGACGAAGAAACTGGTGAAGTATCGACTAACAAAGTATTCGACAGAGAAGGTGACGACGGGAAATTCGTATCTGTGACGGTAAAAGCAACTGATCAGGGAGAACCTTCCTTAGAAGGTGTCTGCTCGTTCACTGTTGAGATCACCGATGTAAACGACAACCCCCCACTATTCGACAGACAAGTAAGCGCAATAGTGTATATATAACCGTAGAACTAAGCACAAAATTGCATGATATCACAACTAGATTTTTGTTTGCATGAATTTCAGCGGTCCATCGCGATTGTTGACTATCATTATAATGTGTCTTGCAGAAATATGTGGAGAACGTAAAACAAGACGCCAGTATAGGCACGAATATATTGAGAGTATCTGCATCCGACGAGGATGCCGACAATAACGGGGCCATTGTTTATACATTGAGCGCACCCTATAACCCTGCTGATATTGAGTATTTCGAAATCCAGCCCGAATCGGGCTGGATCGTTCTAAAGAAGCCACTTGACGTAAGTATGCTTTTATATTATACCTTCACAATGATCACGTGGTGAGAGCATATGACAAGACGGATGAATGAAAGGGATCAACTTTACTAAAAAGTTTGGTGGATGAGTGCTACCTACAGGCCTTAGGATTCAATTGGCACTTACTTTAAGTTCATTAAACTGTAAATAGTTCTAAATTAACCGCTGCTGTAAATTGCTGTGGACAGGGGTAAATCCTGGCTGTGAGGAGTAGTTGTCCATTGAACGGCAGAGCGGGCGCCTGCGGGCCCCGCAGCCGTCGGGGGCTTGTTCTTCTTGCAGCACAATTAGTTTGAGTTGCCGCCATCGTCGGCTCGCACTAAATCTTCGTTAAGATTTATTTCCGCAGCACCGTCTTGCATTAACTATCTTACAGATGAATACAACTTGTGTATAATACTAAACTTGTACCAGAAATTATACTGCTGTAAATATTTCACCGTTGAACCTATGTTTAGTTCTAAAACATGTACAGTTTCTGTAACAGCACTTCTGTATATTTCGCACAAACTAGTTTCAAAGTTTTTTTTTTGTAAATTATCGATTAATTGATTTGAGAAGCTTACGCTTTTAACATACCTATCAGTATTATATGTATTTTGTACATGTTTTGTTACTAATCTGTTTTATTTTGCGGAGCGATAGTTCCCACCGCCGGCCGGTTCGACCCCGGCCGTGTTCATCGCTGTGTTGAAGACGACTACTCATGCAATATAACATCTATGCAATAGTGATATCATGATAATTGTGATTTTTTCCAGGACAGCAGTGCTATAAATAATTTGTATAATATTAGTTTAATATTTGGGATGGTCAGATTGCCCACAAGGCAGTTTGGCCATCTGGCCAGTTGTGACATATTCCTTCTGTGAAAGGGGCAACGTTCGCGATTCCAAATTTGTACAGTTTAACGTAACGTCCATCGTTTGTAATATATTCATTTCAATGAGTGTCGTTTCGTTGTAGTAACTAAGAGGTCACCAAACCATTCATATGACAACCTGACCTTTCCGCCATGTCTTGTATGCAGAGCTGCATGCATTTGCCTGCTTTTCGTTACGTTTTTTATTTTAATTTTTAAAATTAGTTTAGTTTGATTACTGTAAAATGTACCTAATACCTATAATGTACAGTTTGACTTTCTCCTTATTGTACAGACGAAACTTGTAAAATATGATCAACATTTTTATTTCCAATTTATTTCTTGCACCATCTAATATTGGCTACAACAATAAGGAATGTTCTCGACTGTAAGTACGACAGTGCCTGTGCTGTGACTCTGTGAGTGGGAGCAGACGACGTGAGCGAACGTAATGTTACTACTATTATTCTCTATAGAACCTTATTCCTCTATATTTTATTTTGGCTTACTGAATGTGAGAAGATGAGTGTAAGCTTTTACTTTTTAGCACATTATTCTGTGAAATAAAACATTTGCAAACAGCCAATAATGTGGAAGTGGACCGTACTTCAGTTTATTTTTTAATTATTTTAATTGTTTATTAGCGATGAGTACTTATGTGTTTATATTTTAGTTGTGTTATGTTTTGTTTCTCCCCGCTGACCTCTGACCCGTGTATCTGTAGCGGGACAGGTACCGACTGCGCGTGCGGGCCTCCGACAGAGGCGACCCGCCCTCCTCCGCAGACGTGGACGTTGAATTAGACGTGGTAGACAGGAACAATAAGCCCCCCATCTGGGACATGACCACGTATGGCCCCGTTCACATCAAAGAGAATGTCACAGTGGGTACCGTAGTGACCAGTGTGAAAGCCAGGTTGGTATAAGGCGCAGCGGGCCTCCGGGCCCGCCGCTCCTCCACTCCTTAACACTACTAACGACGTGGTTTTGTCTGTTTCCATCGACTCTTTCCCCGATAGCGAGAAACGTACAAGTTGGAGGCTATGGCTCAAGACAAGGGTTTCCCGCCCTTGTCCAGAACCGTGGAGGTCCAGATAGACGTAGTGGATCGCGCGAACAATCCCCCCGTGTGGGACCACACGGTGTACGGCCCGATCTACATTCGAGAGAATTTGCCCGTGGGTGCCAAAGTGGTGTCCGTGAAAGCAAGGTGCGTGGGTAACTGTTCGGCACGGGCACCGCACGCAGCCCCGACACCTGCACGCAGTGTGCGACGCCGCGCGCACCCGCCCACCCAGCCATGTCGCGCCCGAAGCTCACGTCTCGCTTTGCTTATATTGCTGGTACTAGAATTCGAGAAGATATTCGGGCTCCAGTATCAGTAAAATAAGCTAAGTCGTCGGGTGATCTTTAGGGTGCGACACTTTTCATTGTAGACGGTGACGTCCGCTGGCGCTAATGCTTTTGCTTTCAAACATCGAAACAACAATGCTAACTAAGCTTTGACGTTTGAAACAGAAGAGAAAGCGTTACTGAATGTTACTTTCTTACGATGTACCGTCTGGGTTACCGCATGAGTTTAAACCTTGTTTACTGTTGTTCGTTGTGGTGGTTTGTGCGAGCAAGGAGGTTTATTCTGATGCGGTAAGGTCGGAGGGTTATGTTCGTGCAGTGAGCAGGTGCGGCGCGCGCGTCTCAGTATCGTTTGCCTCTCACTTGGTGATCTGACTACGGTGTTATGTCATTGTCCGTGAATATGCAATGCATCGTTATGGCACACGCGGACTCGTGATTCACCAGCGTGCATTTAGAAGGGCTCACTGCTTACGTGGAACGGGGAACACAGTGTTGTATTGTTCAAGAACATCTATTAGTAGCTGATCGATTAAAGAATGCTTTATTTTTCTTAAGAACATAAGTATATTTTTGGGGCTTCGCTGCAGTCGGATAAGAAAACCTTCCGTAGATGTTCATTTCTGCAGCTTCGACGTAAAGCGCGCGGTTTATCTATAAAAATAAATAAATATAAAATAATATATATTATATATTATAATAAATGAAATAGATTTTATTGAACAATATTGTGAGAGGTATCGAGTAGGTACTTTCTAATTATAAAATCTGTGTATCGTATTGCATGTAGGCTGAGGCATCAGTGCATTATGAGTTATCAAAGTTTTAACTAAAAATAAATCATTTTAATGTACGGGTCGAAGTAGCATGTTCAAAAATACTTTAATATGTTTTAGTTCGTAGCTTAGATTGATTTTAGGCAGTTCATTCATTTATTTTTATTTGACTACGAAGTTGACTTCAATGGATTGAAATAGTTTTCGACGTTTTTTTTTTGTTTTGGCGTTGTTGACCTAGGGTTTTATATTTGCCTATATATATATATATTTAGGTAAAACTTCCAAGTTTCAATCAAATTCAGCTGAATCCGAAATATTGGAAGCTGACCTCAACATACTTTAAAAAGGCAGATGATGAATTTCCAAGTTTCAATCAATAAAATTGAAAAGATAAAAACTACGAATGTTTCTGAATTTAATCTTAGATCACAAAAATAGTCTTGAAAGTACTCAGAGGCAAACAAATCACATAAAGCCAATTTTTGTATTATTCGTTGCAATCATCAAAAACTCATAATTATTGTTTCCATTAAAAAAATTAAGGTTTCAATAGTCCCTAAACAAAATAATAAATAATTACCTAATGATGTCAGGTTTGAGATAGAAAATTATTTTTGTTACCAATAAATAAATGTATGTGCATCACAAATGTGACGGGCTATTAACTGGTATGCAATATTAGTCCAATTTCATAGTGCATCAATCACTGAGTCCTGGTCGATGGCAAGTTTGGTTCACACATCTATGGTCTATCTGTTCGTCCTAAACAACACACATTTCACTCACAATATTATAATAATACACGAAGACGAAACCATTACTAACTCACCTTACTAATTTTAATAGTCGCCTCAAGTCGAGGCAGTCTCGACCGGGCGCCTCGAATTGAGCGCGCGAAACATCAGTTGCACCTCGCATTGAGGCATGAATGGGAGCAATTCTGAATTTTATAATATATATTTTTTGCATTTGAGTTTGCGAGGGGCTCAAAAGTGCAAAAGCTTATCGGTAATGCATTTACAGTTTGGTCATGTTGACTACATTCATACGTTAGCTATCAATTTTATCCGACAGTGACTTCAACAGAACGCAATAATTGTGCCTCGATGTAATAAATTAGTTATGAGCCTGGAATTCGGTACAACTCACTTCATTAGGTTTCAATTTGTTAAATACAGAGTCTGAACAATATGTGTGGTTACCCTTTTATGAACAATATCGTGTAGTGCGGATACTGTTGCATCACGCTTTCAATCAATTCGTGCGTCAAATAATACCTTTTGTTAATTGTTTGATTGTAACAAAATTGAACTGCCTGTCCGATGTGATGAATGTTGACTTTTAGCTATGCACATCGGTTGTGTATTCATGCAATATTGAAAAAAGGAACATCTAATCGAACAAGTGAGCTTCGTAGAAATATATCCTCTACGCAAAATATTGCAACGTAATATTCTAGCAATCTATTAAGGTATTCAAACAATTTGGAGGCTAGCCCGGCTCTTGAACTATTTACCAACTCATCGAATGAAAAGTTACTTAACGGAGTTTAACTATTCTGCCGTTATTTTAGAATTCCTTTGAGGTTTACTCAAGAAAATACTGATTTACCAAACTGTAAAGGAGTTACCGGAATTATCAGCTGTTTATTTTATTGTGTTCTCTAGTTCAGTAAAAATAATTTGATTGTTTGTCCCTTTAAAGCATTCGTTCATTTATAAGTTTTTATTCGAAGTCAATTCCAAAGTGTAAACGGACTCTTTCACGAAGCCGTCAATGAAGCATTATGTACATCTATCTAAGTAACTATACGCTAAAATAATTGCTGGGAATCATAATTTTTTTTTTTGGGTGGAAAATCGCGACTTTTGGTGGTAGGACTTAATTTATCGCACTCAAAATACTGTGCTGATAGATGCATTGAATAGTAAATGGATCCATCAGATATAGATATTTAAAGTAAAGTTATAACATTTAAGTTAGAACTTTGACTCCAATATCTCCGTAACTGGTTCCCAGGAATGGTCCTAATAAAAAATAATAACATAAAAAAAAAACAAAAAAAATCGCAAACCCGGGGCGAACAAAATGCTTTTCGGCTTCGTTAAGGATCTTCTTACACCCATTATTAAACATTTGCAATCTTTGATGTTGTCTTGTGCATAAAGTAGTTGTTTCTGTTCCGTGACTATGATTTTAATGTTGTAGACATTGAAAACTTTTATTATAACGTGTTGTATATTTTCAGTTCGGGTATTGAGAACAACCCGACCGTGTTTTACCGGCTGATGCCCGGCTCCACGGCCCAGACTAACAAATTCCACACATTCTATTTACAACAAAGGGCCGACAACGGATTTACTTGGGCCGATATAAAAGTTAATCATCCACTCGACTATGAGAGCATTAAGGAATATAATCTTACGATCCGAGTTGAGGTGAGCCTTTACCGTTTATATTTACGTTACTGTATTAAAAACCCATACCTCTGTGTGAATAATAAAGCAGTGAACCGTAACGACGTAATGAAATTGGGTTATGGTCTTTTGTCTTATTAAATTATATTTTCCGTTTCGTAGATTTCGAGAACAATGTATCAGTCAACTATATTCAGAGCTATTCAAATATATGTTTTGTGAAATGCGTTCGGTTTTATGTATCTACTAATTATAAGGGTTTGGTACATATTCTGTGGTTGAAAGTTATATCGAATTTCGTAAACATTAATTACAATTTATATTGCTTACCCACATGATTACGTAGAAACGATTCTGTGAAATTGGAATTTAATCATGTAAGTTTTTCAATTTAGTGAAATTGAAAAACTTACATGATTAAATTCCAATTTCCTTCATTGGTGTACAATACAGTGTAGTGACCCCTTACAGAGGTTTCAGATTAGCGCTTTTTGCGCGTACCTACAAGCTCGTATTGGCTTTCGCGTTTACATGCGTGTGAACGCACTTATTCCGATTACATATATTCACTCTAATGGCTTGGAAACGTACCTATCATATGTGGTCGCGATCCTCAGCAGTGAGGTAACAACGAAAAAGAAGAAGAAGATCGAGTGAATCTTCTTCTTCTTTTTCCGCTGGGAGGTATCTCTCGCGGCTTGCATTTATACGAGCTTATAAGCGCGACAACGCTCGTACGATTTCCGCGTGTTGCAACGCGGTGCCTACACGTGCTTCCTAAGCCGAAAATACGATAATCTGAAACACGTCACCCTTAAGTTCTTTTATATCGTGAATTGACTTTCTAAGTTTATAGTTTCTATCATTATTTTGAATTAGTTCTGTGTATTGTTTAGTCAACGGCTCCCAAGTTCGCCCCCATAACAAAGACCCAATCCTGCAATCAGCGTTCCTTTTGCAGAAAATCACATAAGGTCCAATTTTACAACTTTCAACTCTATACACAGAACAACGGCGCCCAACAACTGGCTTCAGAAGCGACGGTGTACATCATGCTGGAAGACGTGAACGACGAGATCCCACTCTTCACGGAGAGGGAACAGGAGACGGTGTTGGAGGGAGAGCCCATCGGGACGAAGGTGACGCAGGTCAACGCTATCGATAAGGATGGAACTTTCCCGAATAATCAGGTAAGATTTAGACATGATTTGTTTTAAAAATTCTAGTATTAGTTTTTAACTGATCCACTGCAAAGATCTTATCGAAGGAACGGAAATAATTAAAGAAAACCTTTTTTCTGCACGTGTCACAAGTGCACATAGCATTAATAAACGAACGAACGAATAAACGGAACGAGCATTTATGCTACTTCAGTGCGTGTTCGAGATCGAAGCCAAACCGGAGTTGCGTACCTAATACGATTATAGTTATCAACATCCGAAAGATTTTCAAAGTTCCTAGTCCATTGCTTCATCATTATCATTATCAGTGAATGTTAACGAGTAAGTGACAAACGCGATTATCTTGCACGTTATTCCTTACTCGGGTGTTCAACAAAAGGAGCACAAGAATCGAACCCACAACTTCGAGCGATAGAAGTAGGGACCTATCCGCACATACACTGTATTTAATTAATTTAGTTTTAGCAAGTTGCATTCTGAAGGTTTGCAGCGTCGCACATAGTTGTCAAATCTTTTACTGTTTTGAGTCATCAACATCATAAGCCTATAATGTTCCCCAGTGCTGGGACACAGGCCTCTTTTCTATAAGAGGGAGTGGGCTGTAATCCACCACGCGGGCCTAGTGCGGGTTGGTAGATATCACATGTCTTCGAATTTTTAGTTCTAGGACATGCCGGTTTCCTTACGATGTTTTCCTTCACCATTTTTGAGGGTAGTTTTGATTGTTTTGCTGGATATTACTAAATTAAAAAAACAAATTAACACACAATAGGTACCTACGGAACATATATTATAAAATTGATCTTTAAATATTGAAACAAACCCTTTGAATAGTCCAACCGTGGGTGTGATAAGTGATAAAAGGTAGCTTAGGTAAAGGTCATATCCAATTAGCGTATAACGTAGGTCAACGTTGAATCACTGCTATTTTCGGATTTGCGGTATGCGTGCTCCGCTGACTCCAAGGCTTCCCTCCGCACGCAACTTCTGTAAAGTTGTGATAGCCCATAGCCCCATCTATTATCAAACACAAGTTTATAGTCATAAGCCAAAGGTCACGCAATATTAAAGCAAGCTTGCATCATAGAAAACTACGTATTTTTATGGATATAGATAGGTAACACCTGCTTTTCACTCTTAAAAATACAGATACTACAAATATATTTACAAAAGTAAAGGTTTGTATAATTATGTAGCTATACTTGAAAATGTAACAAATAATAATAGGTCTTTACCTATGAAATTGCCGTATTGCAGTACAGACTTTTTCAAACAAAAAAAAGTTTTGATTGGCTATGAGTTCTAAATTCAAATTAATTTTGTTTTAAAAATATGACATTCTATTTACAAAATCAGTCTTTTGTTTATTGATTAGCGTTGTATTTTCATTACATTTCAACATTTTTCCTCATAATGGATACTTTGAAATTTCGTGTAATTATGGAATATGAGTTCCGTCGTGGCACCAACGCGGCACAAACGACCCGTAACATCAACGACGTTTACGGAGAGAACTGTACAAACGAACGCACAACCCGTTATTGGTTTGCTCGGTTCCGTTTTGGGAATTTTGACTTGAAAAATGAACCTCGTGGTCGTCCGGAAACTTTGGTCAACAATGATGAATTAAAGGTGATTGTTGAAGCTGATGAAACTCAATCTACAGCTGAGCTGGCAGCAGCTTTTGATGTTAGCATTAAAACAATATTGGTCCATTTGCGACAGATTGGCAAGATAAAAAAGCTTGATAGATGGGTGCTTCACGAACTTAACGATCGCCAGCGCAACGTACGCGTCGAGACTTGCCTTGCGCTGCTTAACAGGCACAGAAATGAAGGAATTTTGAACCGAATTGTTACGTGCGACGAAAAATGGATTCTTTTTGACAATCGAAAGCGCTCAGCAAGTTGGTTAGATCCTGGTTCGGTACCAAAGCAATGTGCAAAACGAAAAATGACCCCTAGAAAGGTGATGGTCACAGTTTGGTGGTCTAGTGCTGGTGTGATTCATCATAGCTTTTTACAAAACGGCGAGAGCATTACTGCAGATGTGTACATTGAAGAACTGACCACAATGATGGCGAAACTCGCACGTCTGCAACCAGCTTTGGTCAATCGGTCGTCTCCACTGCTACTTCACGACAACGCGCGGCCCCATACTGCACAACAGACCGTCTCTAAGCTGCATGAGTTGGGTTTGGAAGCTCTCCCTCATCCGCCATACTCACCAGATCTTGCGCCTTCCGATTATTACTTTTTCCAAAATTTGGACAACTTTTTAGCGGGAAAAAAATTCAATTCCCGAGAGGCAGTACAAAACGCCTTTGAAGAGTTTGTTGTCTCCCGTCCAGCTGATTTTTTCAAGAAGGGCATCCATAAACTGCCACAGCGTTGGCAAAGATGCATTGATTGCAGGGGTGATTACTTTGAATAAAAGAAATAAATAAGTTCGAAAAAAAAAATACTTTAACTTTTTTCAAACAAAACGGCAATTTCATAGGTAAAGACCTAATATTAAAGTAGAAAAAAAACAAAAAACTTTGAAACTAAAAAGTTAAACCGACGAACAGAGAACGACAGAAAAACGAAATAAGGACTGCCGCCAGAAGTGAAAACTCAAAACAAAAGAAGTACTGTTCTTTTTTGAATTTTTAAATCATTCGCGTCGCTAGTCTGGCGCAATATGTCACGAGCATGTTAGTGACGAAAACCCATAGGTTTTTCCCCTACCAAAAAATTGCTAAAGAAATTTTCACTTCAAAAATTAAAACGGACTGTGTAAAATTTTGAATATATGGTAGTACGAGATACGAATATGTGACGACAACATATTGAGAAAGTATAAACTTAGATAATGACCAATGGAAACCATTCCCTGAAACTTTTGTGTCATTATGTATAGAAATTGTAAATCCTAGCACCATTACATACATACCGTACTGTTGCTTTACCTTGATCACCGATCCACTGACTGACCTCGACTACCGTTGCTTTATCTTGATCGCCCATCCACAGACTAACCTTTGCTACCATTGGTTTACCTTGATCACCCATCTACATACTGACCTGGGCAACGGTTGCTTAACGTTCATCACCCATCCGCAGACGGACCTTGGCTACCGTTGCTTAACCTTGATCACCCATCTTTAGACTGACCTTGGCAACCGTTGCTTTACCTTGACCACCCATCTGCAGACGGACCTTGGCTACCGTTGCTTAACCTTGATCACCCATCTTTAGACTGACCTTGGCAACCGTTGCTTTACCTTGATCGCTCATCCACATACTGACCTCGGCTACCGTTGCTTTACCTTGACCACCCATCCACAAACGGACCTTGGCAACCGTTGCTTTACCTTGATCGCCCATCCACAGACCGACTTCGGTTACCGTTGCTTTACCTTGATCAGTAAAAACTCAAAACAATGGAATTAGGTACAGTGTTCTCATTTGAATTTTTAAACCAGTCGCGTCGCTAGTCAGGTGCAATACGTCACGCGCTGATGTCGGTCACGTGAATCCATAGCTTTTTCCCCTACCAAAAACCGCTAAACACGGCTCAAGAAGTTTTCACTTCAAAAATAAACCTTTTAGTCTAGGTACACGTGGGTAGAGCTTAAAACGATGGTAAATAGTTGTTTCGTCTTCGTTGATCCCTCATACATTAAGTAATTTAAGAGCTTATTCAGGCTAATAGGTTTTTCGTTGTTTATTCTTCGTTTTCAGTCTCTATTCGTCGATTTTTTTTTGGTAAACTGTTTTTTCTAATAATCGTTAAAAAGTAATGCGTCGGCATTATAAAAAACGGCCAAGCGCGAGTTGGTCTCGCGCACGAAGGGTTCCGTACCATTATTTATAAAATCGAGCAAATACATCACCTTTTTCTATGGGAGCCCCTTAAATATTAATTTTATTCTGTTTAGTATTTGTTGTTATAGCGGCAACAGAAACACTAATAGATAGTTAGCCGGTTGAAATTTCTACACATTATGTAGAAATTTCAACCGGCTAACTATCACGGTTCATGAGATACAGCCTGGTGACAGACGGATGGACAGCGAAGTCCAGTTTGACCCTTCGGGTACGGAACCCTAAAAATATACATGTGGAATTGACAACCTCTTCCTTTTTTTCGTCCCGTCTATAAATGTTTGCTCTATTCTTTGGTATATACATTGTTTTCTGAATACAAGCACCTGGTTATAGCTGTCATTCATCAATCTCCTCCTCCTCCATTATTATCCCAATTTATTTGGGGTCGGTGCAGCATGTCAATCACTGTGTATCTAGGTATATTTGCTTGAAATTGCTATATCACGGCAAGTTGACGAGTGTTAATTTGATAAAGTTATTAAACTGGCTCGTTGGTCGACTGCTGAGCATGAGAATTTCAGAAATTTATCCGGGGCAGCCACGGAATATGGAGCTGTGCCCGGTTTATTGCAATATGCACGCCCCCTATTACATGTGACGAAATGCGGGGTATTATGTATACCTCTGCCTAACCCTTCGGGGATCACAGGCATGATGTTTTGTATGGTTTTTTATTAATTAATTTCTCTGTGTGAGCGAATTTGGCCATTTAATGTACTAGATTACGTAACAAGACAGGTAACTATGTAGTGTTCTTAAGAGGGGACTCTAGTCGGTATTTGAAAGTATTAGAAGGTATTTAAAGAAACTATTGCCGTCGCGCTGCGCCCGACCAAGTCCCCGTAAAGTGCGAAAGGGACAAACGCAGCTCAGGCTGATTTTACCTACAAAAATCTTGAACAAAAGACGTTTTGTATTCCGCTGTTTTCTTCTTCAAAACTAAACTGATCTAAATAATTCTTATATCATAATTTAGAGGAACAGTATATCTATGCTTCTTTTATTTTCTTTTTTGTTAAACACTTATTTAATTTGTCTGATAGTCGTCGTCTGAACATGGCGGTAAAAACGGGCCTTTTTTCGGGTTTTTGGATTGTCATAATTCTTTTAGTGATCTGGGGGGCTTATGTTTTGAAAAAACGAAATGATAGGAGCATATTAATAAGACCTAGATTTTTTGGAAAAAAATCATTGCTTTGGACGCATTATCCACGAAGAAAACAGCGGAATACGTTTGTATGGAGAAATACCGACTAGAGTCCCCTCTTAAATACTACAGTCAAGTACTTCAAAAAAGGGTAGAAAGGGAATATCGCGGTTATCTCTTTTCCCAAGGTTAAAATTAACTAAAACCATTTGGCTGTTGGTTTATTATTCATTAAATTCCTTTTTATTACCCCATTAACCTCACATTTATGGTTAGTCTTGTACACAAAGGTACGGTTTGTTTCTTTTTAGATGGGAGATTAAAAAATAATTCTCGATACTTAAACGTTTTTTTTTGTGATATTGGGTACTTGACCTTAGGATTTTTATTAAAGAGGTGTCTTATAGAACATTACAATTCTTAAATGTTCTAAGCTACCGAGGTGATCGATGACCGTCTTTCCCCTGCAAAGGGACAGGTTATTTGCTTATTTAAACTTCATGTACAGTCTCCAAAGGAGATAAGTAACCAGATTCTCATACTACTAGTGTGAGAAAGTGGTTACTTATCTCCTTTGGAGACTGTACAATAGTGGTACATAGGCGGAATTAATGCTACAAGGCATTCTCTACCAGTCAACCTTTGGGTTAAATACGACAACATTGCGATAGGTACAAAAAATATCTAAAAGTAACTACTAGTTTTCGAAAATGTAAATACTCACATAGATATTAGATACAGTTATGTACAGTCCATATAATAACATAGGTGATCTAGATTTAGGAGTACGTATTTAGCTTACATATATACTCCTGTAGGTATATTTCGTGCGGGTAGTCGGTAACGATACATCTTCCTTAGCCAGTCTGTGGGGATCGTAAAACCGTCTACGGGATTACGTCTAAAGCATTGACAGCAGTGTGTCCTGTCTACTATTAACAATATTGACTGAGCTCACTAATCCGGCTGTACCTAGTTGTACCTTCATCCATATTCTAAGCACATATACGAGTCTGGGACCCTCTAGTTAGTTAATACAGGACAGGACTCGATTTATTACGAAACAGTTTTCTCTGAAAGTTGTGTAATGGTTTGTTCTAAAAGTATCTGATGAAAATGTTAACATGTGGATGGTTGTTAAAAGACCCTTAACGAAGCCTCATTTTTTCGCTCGACCATATTGAGAAGATATTGTAGGTCAAAGTTCCAAATTTTTCAGGAGTTTAAAAAAAAATATAGTGTTGTTTGTTATAACTTTACGATCCCTTTATTAATCAATGCATCCATCTGTAAAATGTTTTGAGTGCGACTGAGGTACAGAATCCTTGGTGTACGGTTTCGTGAAAAAACACGTACACCTTGTATTTAAAGCCTCATTTATCTTTAGAGATACTTTTTTAAAATATAAAACACTTTTATTTGAGTCCCGTAATAAATTAGTATTCCATTCTATTCTTCCAACCTGGTAAACGAACCCATCAGCCAGGATCTACATAAACAGGGTTATTGATAAAACACCAACAACCTCTTAAGAGGTCATTCTACTCATCATTATGAACAACTTTTACTACGAGACCAAACCCAAAATCAAAAAAAAAATCTGCTGTTCCCTACATTTTGACGAGTTATGTGAACATAAAGTACGGAACAGCTGTTTTTTTTTTCGCGATTTCAGGTTTGTTCCTATAGTAAATGTTGTTCATAATGATGAGTACAACGACCTCTTGAAAGGTTGTTGGTGATTTACCAATAACCCTGTATATCTGGATCAGGATCAGGAATCGACCTCATGTAAGTGGTGATATAAAGTTGAAAACTTCTGAATACGGATCAATATCCCTTCAGCGTAAGAATTTAACGTAAACGTGATATGTTTACATTGTCTAAATTTCTTTTAGAACAGTCCATAGTAATTCTCTAATTTCGTGAAAGCCAAGCTTTGAATATTTGCAAGCCTCTCGGAAATTTGCTACCAACTATCAGAGTCCCGGAGGAACACATTCTGATACGATTTATTAGGCGCCTTTAATTCACATGGTAAGATAGAGCTTTGGTCTATCGATCACTTACTCAGAGTCTGCCCTAATGACCCATGTCTTATTTACCAGTTAACCTTAAAGATCGACCCATGCGGCTGTTATTATTTGGCCACGAGCATTTGAGTTGAGCAACGTATCCAAAATTTATTCATAGGTACTACTTTGGCTATGTGATTACTAAATTAAGTATTTGAATATTTCCCGACTTCTATGAATTCTACTTACATAGATGGTTCCGTTCGCGCCTGTATTCATAAATCTATTTCCAAGTCTTTCAAGACTAGGATATTGATTGATTTTAGCTGCAAAAACATTAAATATCTTCTAAAAACTAATATAGGTTTGTAATGGCGATATATAGATGTCGTGTCTACATCTAAATTGTAAAATATCTCTTACGTTTAATATAATAACACACACCATGTCCAACGATGTATTACTCTTATATACATCTACCAACCCGCACTGGGCCCGCGTGGTGGATTACAGCCCACGCCCTCTCATAGAGAGGTCTGTGTCCCAGCAGTGGGACACTGTAGGCTGATGATCGTGATGGTGATCTCCAATGGCACTCGTATTTTGATTTAACCTTTTAGCTGATTATATTTAAAGCAAAAAGGTTATGCTAAGCTCTCATCTATAGTCAACGCTGCATTGACTTAAGGCAAATTACTATACTGTGTATTAGCATGACTGGAGTGTAATCAATTTGCTGGTTTAATCGGTTTAGCAAGAGCTTCGCCTTAAGCGTTTCGAAAGCAGTAACCAGAAGCAACTAATATATTATTTATAGGGTAGTTAAGCTTTCATAGAAGCCATCCGGAATTAATCCCTTACGAAAATCAGTTTTAATATAGGAATTTTGAGTAATGACTCTTGTTTACACCTACGAGTTTTCAACTTTCCTCAAGTAATTTTGTTGGCTTTGTACGAAGTTCTGATTCTGATTTCACGTAGATAGGTATTCTGAAAGAAACTTACTAAGCTTGCTATTAGTTTACTAGACTTACCACACGGTATAACGTAAATGTAATCCCTACACTAAAATAATATATCAAAAGCAGTTGTCGGAGGAGGTCTCAATATTCAACCCGTTGCTAATACGAACACGAAAAGCAAATTTTCAACACGTGTACTCATTGATATATATCAATGCTTGTACTGGAAGCCGCTCGCTGCCGCCACGGAACACACGAAAGGGCTATTTATGTGCTTATTATACATACTTACTGATGCGTGACTTGTTGTTATGTATCATAAAATCCGTGTTGACCTTTCGTCCTAACAGTGCCGATAAGGCCGGGTCGGTACTTGTAACTTTAATGTCAAATGTACTATGTAAACTAAAGCGGGTTTTGATATCAGCATTCAAGCTCCATGATACTCACTTTCATACGTTTTATATTTTATAGCCTTTTGTGTTTCGTCTCCTACATAAATCCTTTAAATCCTCTCACGTTACACAATTATGTGATAGTAAAACGTCTTATTGTCGGCAGCCTCCCTATGTTATAAACAGTCCAGTCCTTCACAATGGCGACGATCGATGTCCACATATATATTATCATTGGTTGTTCTTTATTCATCGTTGTACGTGCTCTACTGACGTATATTCGTGTAAAGTATTTCTGTACATTTAAACCTACAATTTTAATTAATCCACGATAACATGCAGAGACACGACGCGCCGCTCAGCGCGTTAATATTTCAGTACAAATATGCAACTGCTACAATTTACTGTGCCTATAATTTTCGGGAGCGCCAGGGAATAAAAATGCAATTTTCAGTCGTTGTGATTGCGCTTTGGATTGTTGCGCAATCCTGAATAATTAAATACATTGCCTTCGTTTAGTATATGTCTGTACTTTATAACTCTCCACTCCACTGTACTGCGCTGTCATATGAAAATACATGAATCGTGTATCGTAGCCAAACTAGACACAAAGGTAAAATGAATTTGGTTGATAGACTTTGTATTGTTTTAAATGAAAACTTTATTTTTAAGCTAACTTACTACTTTACAAAAAGTAATTTTTCATTTGATTGTAAAGTTCACGTCCACGCCTACGTCTCTCCCTTCACCACTTATAATAATTTTCTACGAGAATCTGGCATTGAATTCCATTGCTCATTATGAAATACCGTTTAAAATACCTCTGTGTAATATTCTCCAATTTCGTGAATTTTCAATTAATTTCAGCGGAAGTTGTAGTAATGGTAAGAAAATGAAAATTGCTTGTTATTGTCATAATTTTCGCTCTATTGTAAATAGTAATTACATTCTTAATGGGTGTTAACAGTTAACCTGTTTGTTCCCCCATAAATCAGGGTGTTTTTACGAGCTCTCCTAAATACTTTGATTACTTAGTAAGTATTTCTTGTTCGTGTCTGACTAAAGTTTCGGAGAAAACCTTAAAGTTGTCGTCTGAAAGAAGTCTGGGCGTTCTGTGGGTGGTAATAGACTTGAAGCGATATTTATTTGAGTCGATCTCTGTAGTTTCGGGGGATATTCTGTCGAGTTTGATCGAAAGTCGAACTTCAAGTACAAACACCGGCCTTCCCACGCCCGTCTCCGGGCATGTCATAACTGCCTTAAATATTCAGTGCTGCTGATCTGCTTTTATCTTAGACATTGATTGTCATTACCTTCATACATCTTTTTTCATTCATTTTATTTTTAGCAATGTTTCAATAGAAATCATAACATATTTATAAACTTTTAGTTTTGAGGTTTTCAACATTCAAACTTGAGGAGCAATTAGTAAAGCCCTGTTAAAAATTTCAAGGGAATGTATACCTATTGAAGATGTATTGCTGAAGATCGATATTTACGGATCTATAGTTGGTTTTGGCATTGAAAAAGGTCTTAAGTGTAAGAAAATAATGCTCACCTTTAGAAAGATCTTTTAAACTCACTATGAGGTACGCTTGAAACTTGCTAAGTACTCTGTTATTCGATTCACTAATTGGGTTGGAGTTGTTATTCCTAAGTTTGAGGTACAGTTAGCGTAGACGGTTCATCTTTCAGCTGTAGAACACCTGTCTGGGACGGAGAGTAGGTAGCTCTGGCAAGATTGACTTAGCCTAGAATACAATGTTAGATTCAGACTTGAAAATGCCATTTTCTATTCCATGAACTTTTATAGGAATCTTTGAGAGCTTATAAATATTAAATGTCTTAAACTTCCTTCAGAAAGTTTGTGCGGTTGAATAAATGTGACTGAATTAAAATCTAGAGAAAATTCTAACCGGCACGATTAGTAGAACAAGAACCAAACAGAAATTCTAAAACGTTCTTAACTCAAATGCAGGTTTGGCATTCAATTTAATATAATAGAAACACGCGTTTAGCTCTAAATAGGACATTCAAAGTCTAATAACCTGTTTCGGTATACTTCCGAGCTACATACATGTATTACAGCCGTCATTAGGGTGTCTAAAGTCTGCGTTTAACATGTACTCCAGTGCACAATGTACTTCAATGTAGGGAGCTTGGTGTGTACATAATGGCTTGTTCGGCAGTTAGTTCGCTTGCACCAAGTTGAAACCTATCTACTATTTAAATTGATGTGTTTAGTGGAGCACTTTTCGGTTAGTAAGACATCTTTATTGATACATTCCGTTTATTACACTGGATTCTGAGCAGATTGAAGCAACTAATTAAAAAGTTACCGGAAACATTATTATTTATTAAAAGTAAATCGATCAAAACATTTTGCTCATTCAACAAAAAAGTAGCTAAACTTTGTTGTCAGAGTTTGACAAACATTTTTTTCATTTCAAATCATATTGAAATCTATACGCGTTTCCGCATTTATTATTTATTTGTTTGACATCATTTTCACCTGTATTTTTCCGTGAATAAAAAGTTAGAGAATCTGATTGGACGCATGTCAAATACTCGTATAACGGTGACAGGCTTCGCTACCAACGAAATCTATATGATGACGAGTGACACTTTTATACCGAGATCTATAGGTATTTTCGGAGAAAAGATTTTTTTCTGACATCTTTTTTTACAATCAATTGGCTTACCGGTGTACATGACAGCGAGTTCAGTAAAATCCCTCGAGGGCAGTTATATTATATTTGCGGTTATTGAAACACCGCATTACGCAAAGTTAACTGTAATTTCGTGAATGGGTTTCGTCATAACCCCGTAGGTGTAATAATAACTTATAATATGAGTTTGTGACATGCCAGGGCTACGTTTTATTGCAGGCGCATGTAGAAAGGATTTTCGAATTTGCCTGTCCGTACGTGTTTTTATGAAGGGTTCGCTACTTCTGTTTGTGGAAGTAAACAAAGGTCCCGAAACTCTTAAGATATGCGGAACGTGTATTGGACTTTTTGAATAAATCACTTGTTCTTTTTAGGTTTACTACTACATCGTTGACTCGCCACGGAACGAGGGGAAGGACTTCTTCGAGATCAGCATGCAGACCGGTGAGATCTTCACGAAGGTGGTGTTCGACAGAGAGAAGCAGGGCGCGTACGCCCTGGAGGTGGAGGCCCGTGACGGAGCACCCTCGGCGCGGCCCAACTCCGACAACCAACCTAACTCAGGTATGTTTGTTAATATTAAATAACGACTTATTACTTGGAGCGTAGGTAATATCGTGTCCCTATATTAAATTGAAGTAAATAAGAGCGGAATTGGGTAGGTACCTACAATTAGGGTATCCAACGAGAAGAAACCCGAATAAACCCTGTGGAACGAGGCCGAAGAGTGATATAAGTAATCAGAGAAATAGTTACTGTAGGGTATCCTACTATTAATATACAAAAGTAGATTTTTCTCTTTAAGCGATCCCCATTTAAAATGAATTAAAAGATCCAATATAAAAATTGTCACCATTGCTATAATTAAGCCGATTTGATACTAGCCGGGCCTAAATAAAGCTTCTTTCATTTTAATAAATGAAATGGGCCCATTTATGTCCTGGGATCTCTGTTAAAACCATGATTTACAAGTGGCACGATATTTTCAATCGCAGTCGGGGGTTGAGAGATGATCACTCGGGGGACTGCGACGATAGATATACGAAAATGTTGCATTTAAATGAATTCGAAAATGGACGTCCGTAAAACGAACGGCTATTGGCTGTGTGCGAATCGACATGTCGGATTAAAACGCTTTGTTTTGCAGCGGTTATGTCTGACACTCAAGTTTATACTCACATTGGGGCCAATTAGGTACAATTTTCTAAATTCCCGATTCTCTAGTCCTTTTTCCCAGCTTAGGTCCTATCACAAACGTTTTTCTAAATCCCGTTAGACAAACATCAAGACGAAAGTTAAAGAACTCTAAAAACGCGCACAAATAAAGCTTCTGGTTTTTCTCCAGATTTACCCAAAACGATTTTTATTTATTCTGACAAACCGAGGGGAAAAAGTTTAAGGATTATAATGAGACGAAGGAAGCTATCTCGATTTATTTTAAGCGCAAAGAGAAAGAATATTTTTTTTATGGCGCCGGAAAAAGGAAAATAATTTGTTGATCTAAAGCATCGGTCAACGATCTTAAAGGCGATTATTTACAGAAGGATACCAGTTTATACTCTTCCTCAATATGTATCTATTATGTTTATTTATTTATCTATGTAAAATATTGGGTACTTTTCCGAATAAGACAGAAACACGCAATGGAAATGAAGGAAAACAACTGTGATTTCAAGATCTCATCTTAACCTTTCTGTGTACGTTACTCGTGCGTATGTAAATGTTTGATATGTCTGTAATTAACCGCAGTCTCGAAGTTAGAGTGGTCGGTAACGTCCTTTAAGAACATTGTATGTGGAGATTGTCTCTTTGTTCTGAAACCCAAAGGGTTATAAAGACATGACTTACAAATGAAGCACAAATATTCTACCTTTTACGCACTTGAGGCGAAAGGTTGACAGGATATTACTATATAAAAATTTTATATGTGGACGCGGGTCAACGTCATAAAAATATAGGCTCTTTAAACTTTATTCGGGCATGGCAGATATTAATGGCGTTGACTTAACAACGCATATGCGATAAATGCGTAAGCGTTTATGTCGCGAAACGTATCATGAATCTACCTGTCAGCCGACCATGTAGCATAAAGCATTATGTAGATTTGAAATGGATCCCCAGCCTATATCGAGGTAAGCCCTCGGAAGTTATTTTATTATACTAAACGACTTAGAAAAAGGCACATACTGTGAAAACGTCGGCAGCTGAAGGAATCGTTCAATTCACGTGCGCAGATGTAGGGTCGTAGGGTGGCAGGCGATCCGGTCCTTGGGCTAATCACAGCCACGACCCGCATTTAAATGTCTTTTTCTTTCTTGTAAATATACGTAATGTCGAAACTTCGTCGACTGCCCGACTGCGCACTTGCGTCGTGTTGTGTTCGTAGTGAGGGTCAAACCCTTCTGGCTGCTGACACGTGGGGCTCATATTTCACAATGTTTCCCTGTCCCTGTCGCCAGGATTCGTTGGAAATTGATTATATCGACGCGGCACTCTATAAATTGTTCATTTTGAGTGTACTCCGTCTATTAGGTAAGGAGGTCGTCGGCGTCGTGTTCCCGTATCGCGTCATCGTAAATCAAGCAGTAGAATAATCAGCGTCGCCCGGAGACATAATCCGTTTAAGCTACTCATTCATCCCTATCGCCGTCTCGCGGAGACAATAGCCAGCTTTAGGTTCTAGTATTACCTATTTAATCTGTGATAGAATTCATGCGATGCAATAAATGTTAAAGTAACCGGCTTACAATCGCAGCGTTGTGTGAGTTCACTCGCTCGGAATACTAATTCGTAGTGTTTATGTTCAATGAAATAGTGCTTGTTGTAACTGCTGAAATGTGAGATGGATTTTATTATCATTAATGATAAAACGTGAGGTCGATATTTAGGTAGGAGCTGGAATATTGTGTCTGCGGGCCACGTACCAATTTCAGCATATTGCAGCTGGTGGTGGTGAGACGTGGCGCGGTATTTACACGCGTGACGCGCATACTGATAGCCGTACGACCACGTGGTGCTAAGATAAGGATTTTCTCATCTCACTGTAATACAACCAATTAATCATGAACGACTTGGAGCATCCATTTTTCGGCCGCAAATAACTTTATTTTCGGATTTATGTATTCATATCAGTTTTATATCCCACAAATATAACAAAAAATGTCGCTCTTTCATTTCTCTAAATCACTTTGATACCAGAACAACGATTGATGGTTTTGCGTGAAACTTTTGAATGTTTCAAACATAGTTCGTATTTTTTTTTGTTTAGGTTTAACTGGCGCTGACCAAAAATATTTTTTTACGGTTTGTACCTTTATATTTTATTCCTAAGAGCAGAGCGTACGTAAATAAATCCGTTAATAAAAAATACAATGGTACACTCAGCAAGTTTATGTGTTTTGATACATTTATTTTATTCAAAGCTTAATACATTTTTGTTGCAGCTTTGTCTGTCCACTTTATTTACAGTCAAAACGTTCTCTAATAACTGTTATATTTCAACGAGATAGCTTCTATGAGAGACACGTAGGTACCTACTTACAGTCGCTCATGATTAATTAGACGTGAATCTGACTGTACTTAGGTATTCTAACACTTAAGCAACTTCTATGATATTTTCTTTTTTCTTTTCGTCAATAATCAGATTGAATCAAATCTGACTACGTAATCTATACAAATAAATAAAATTGAAGTATCTGTTTTTAATTTCAAAATAACAGCTTTTTACTGAATGCACATGAATGTGTATACGTACCTTGTATAAAAAAAAAGAATTCTTTGAATTTTTTTTTGTATGTCTGTCTGTTTGTTCCGGCTAGTTTCCGAAACGGCTGATGTTATAACGAGTAGGTAACTTCGGCAAAAAAAGGATAACGTTGGTTTCACACGAGGGCAGAACAGCGGCCAGCTGAGTACTTCTACTGTTTGAACACACAGAACAGTACCATACAGAACAGTACAGTGTCTTGACAGTAACCAAGCCAGAACAGTTAATAGCTCGCCGGTCTATTTTCTCGGGGCAGTTTGCTCTCCCACCATCTTTCTCGCTCGTCTGTCTTGTGGCTGGACTCATGTGAACGCGAGGGCAGTGAGTGCAGTGCAAAGAGCAGGACAGTGTGCGCGTGCGCGTCGACTTGTTTTGCTTGTGGCGTGCTCCATCGCTATCACTCGCGGACTGTCCTATATTTAAACGCCACTGTCCTTCCTAACTGTTCTGTCCCTCGTGTGAAACCAGCATAAGGGTTTTGTGCTAAAAAAAATCTTCGAAATTGTTAACAAAATCCAATTCAAATAATGAAGTAATATTTTTCTTTAATAAGTTCACGCGGATGAAGGTCGCAGGCAACAGCTAGTATAAAATACATAAAAGCTATTACGTATTTTTGCTGAAATTGAATTCACAAATCGTGTATAAGTATAACAGGATATAAGTATGCAAATCTAAATGGAGACGATTCTAATTTTGTTGAACGGCGCACTCGTGGTCAAAAGTCATGATCAATTTTGTCACGCATAATGGGCTGTGTCGTAGTCGAAAATGTCGATACTGCTGTAAACGTGTATTTCCATATTATCCTCCATTGCGGGTAGTCAAAATAGCAATTTTCAGCGGGCCCTTCGGGGTGCATTTAGCTGAAACGTGTTCGCTGTTTGGAATAACGATGTCGCACTAAATTGAAGTCACTTTGCCGTTTATTAGTAGAAGTATGTAAAATGTTAAGAGGAAGAAGAGCTTGATTAAACTTATGAGTGATACAGAGGCTTATACGCGGTTTTGATGCGCCTTAGAAGTAATCCTGTACCTCCGGTAATGGCTTCAGTTGCTTAGATCTTAAGCACTGTACTGAGTACGTAATATGCAACTGCTATATCAAAACAGGAGCTGAGCATTAAACGTAATACCGTCTCAACTATTGCATTAATATTGATTCCCGAGCTCTAACGCTCGAAAGCTGCCGTTAGTCTAGAATAGTCGAATAGCTACTGCATCTTTAGTCTAGTGGCAGCCAAGCGAGAAGCTAAGACATCAAAGACATCAGTCTTAGCTTCTCTTGTGAGGCCAGGGAAGTCATTGTTCGAGCCTGTGGACGGTGAGTGATGGGCTGGCTCACCGTCCGTCATCATCTTAAAGCCAGGGTCGACGGTGCGTTCGTGTTCCACGCGCGCCTCAAGGAGATGTCAGCAAACTGGAAGTGGTCCGAGAGGGCCGATACCTGCCAGGGCTGCGGGACTGTTCGAAAGAAATACTGTGACCCCGGAACACAAAGGGCTAAGAAGGAACATGGATGGGTTTTAGTCAGTACAAGTCTGAGTCCGCTCTAGGCGGAGCGGAAGGGGTAGTTTGATGATTTGACATGCGTAAGGAAAGTCATCGTTGATATTTTCAGTATTAGTTAGCATTTGGTTGCTTTTGGAATTACGAACGTGCAAATGATAAGAGCTTCGGCCTTTTGTTGCTCAAAGCAATTATGGCACACTATAGTTAAACAATGCCTCATGTCTATTTTGTAGGTGCAGAGAATATAAGCGAAGTCTAGCTTAACTAGAAAATATTGCCTTTCCCAATAAATCAATTAAGTGAAGCCTGTGTTCATAGATACTGAAATATAACGTAAGTACGCTTTGAAATGTAATTAGGTAATCGGTTTTAGCTCATGGTTAATTGATTGGTTGCCGCGTAAGCCTGGTATCAATCAACACCAGACACTTGATGTTGTGATGCTAATCTCATTATTATGCAATACATGATAATCATCAGATTATGTTATTAGCATATCCCGAGATAACCTCAAAGCTGACATATAAGTACCTTTTCTTACATATTTTGGAAGTACATTTTGTCATATTTTTCTTTCACGGGTAGTATTTTTACAATATTTATGCATGTGCAGTATTTCGTTCCATTGAATAGACATGCTTTGAATTCGACTGCCTTTGATAGGAGAGCTCTATAAAGGCATACCTTCCCTATACCGTGGTTACGTTGGTTATAGGTTTACCTTTATATGCACCGTAGTTTTGGTTTACTATCGTTTGTAACGTTTTGTACTCCAGTGTATAGAATATGAGTGAATTGCATTTACTCAATTACGAATACCAAACATTCTACATTTTCTTCTACGGAGCTTTAGAATGTGTAGTTAAGTCAGTAACATCACTAAAGCAGAGTAAGTTCTTACTTAGGACATCGCAAAAAGTAGATAACTTGCCCAAGAACGTCTTCCAGTACATTGAATTTTATTTGACTGAATTTAATATGAAAGTATTTTATGATTTACCAATTCGATTCGACACGTTTTTAAACCTTTAACTTATTCAGAAAAGCTGCTATGTTACGATCTATATAAAATTTTATTTTTTAAACGAACATACCAACCACCATCAAATGTTATTTTTTAACCCGGTCGGGTCTCCTACGGTCCGTGTTTTGCGGTGTTTTCATTCGACCCCTAGTTCCCTAGGTGACTGTTATCGTTTATTTATGCGACTGTTTTAATTAGACTTCCTGATTGTTTGTTTTCTGTTAGGTAAATTTGGAATTAAGAATCAGAGTCTTAATTAAATAAAGCTGGTGTTTTTTGTTAAGAAAGTTTTTTCGAGGAATAGGATGCTCGTTAGTTTGGGCGTAACATCACGGGACATAAATTGCCTCCGCGGAGTTTAGGTAGTGGCGAACGAGCGACAATGCGACTCCGGACTGAGATGTTCGAGCCGTGCCGGCGCTGGACGGAGCTTTGTTGCTATAAGTCGTCTATTTCAACTATTTCCAATTACTTGGGCTTAGAGAAGCTGTGCGATGTCGCCAAGTGACAAAGCAATATTCCGCTTGGCGGGCGGCGGGAACTTGGTGGCCTACATTTAACGTTGCGCCCTCGGGAATTCGTGATGAGGACGCGCCCGAGTGCACTCCCTGCTGCCTGCTGCCTGCCGAGGATTACTGTCAGCTTCTATTAAATATTGCCCTTTACTAAACAATCTGTGCCGACTGCTACGCTCTGATTGCATTTGAGTTGTAATTAGCTGGTAATATTCAACGAAATGGAGCTACGAATTCAAACGTTGTTGACATCGTTTCTTCTGAGTTTTTTGCTTTTTGTACCCTTGTTTGGGTTGCTATTTGTACAAACAATTACGAACGCTCTGTCACGATTTATTTACCATTTTCGCCATAACAGGAAACGATGTACAATTTTAATTGAATACCACTATTATAAATTGTAATTCTATAAATTGAATTGAAATTGAATTGTGCAAAGCGCCAGCGTTGTTACAGCCTCCTTAGCTAGTTATTACATTGTATTTGTAATATAAAAACGGTTTTACAATTTTCCTTGTCGTTTACTGCCATTCACAAGACGAATTCGGGTTATTTGGAGGATTTCTACAGACGATGCGGCGACACGGGACGAGAAGCAAAATTTTTGCTAAATCGTCAAGTCGACACGAGCGGGTTTATAGTCGCCATAAGTTCCAGGAATCACTCGCCTCGGCCGTCATAAAAATCACTTCACCCCATCTCGTTTGTGTATATTAAGCTCGTCTGCTCTTAACGTAACGCGTGTGGTGACGTTCATTACTCGTCTGATTACATTCTAATGATTTTTTGATTGTGCAGAAATATTCCAGTTGAATTTGTAGGCTATAAAAGAGAGATACAGAAAGCTATCGCCGGCCGGGCGTAAGTTTAATTAAAACAGAGCATCGCTCGTCGGCCTAGCGCGAGAGCTCGGAGCGGACGAGCCGAGCGGAGCGCTCAGATACTGCTTACCGAATACCGAGACACGCTCTAAGCGACTCTAATTAAAAACGCTATAATAATTAATTGGAAACATTTACATTTACGGCGAAACTGCCCTGTTAAATGTTATGTCGTCACCTTTCACTGCTGACGTTAACACGTCAAGTAGGAAGATATCTAGCGCAACGATTTTATTTCTTTGAGTGGAATAAATAATACCTTGAACTACTGCCAAACGAAGCAACTTTAATAGTTGTTTCGAATTTAGTGAAAATCCTTTAAAAGTTAAAAGGTTTAACTTTTCCGCAGTTATCGGGCACTTGTTTCAAGGAACTTGTGCGAACTGATCGCATCGTTTTATACAGATAGGTGAGCTTAAAACTTGACTAAGCAAAAGATCTACAAAAAGGTAGCTGTGGAGTCTGACGGAGTTGAAAATTAGAAGCGTTAAACTTTGCGCTCTCTAGGCACCATTAGTTATTTTAATTGGTGTTTTAAATGCCTATTCAAAACGAAGCAGACAAGTGATAAATTAAGAATTTAGAAAGTCACTTTTAGAATATAAATCACCTCATATTCTGTGAAATAAAAAACCACTGTAACTTACTCGTAACTTGATTCAGCTGAGTGATTGAATTCAGATATTCGTTCGCTAAACTATTGCGCTCGAACCGCTCGATGTTTCTTTGTCTGAGCCCGCATTAAGTAACGGCTTCACTGGTTATTGTCAGATTGGGGCTGGAGCAGAGCGTATCAGTATTGGGCGTGGCGCCATGAGTAATGGAACTTTGAGCTCGCATGAGGAGGGTCCACTTATGTCACGAGAAATGCTATGATTGATAATACTACCTTCAGTAAAAACACTGCTCTTTTGTAGCGTAACGATGCCATTCATATATTTTATAGATAAATATTTGTACAGTAACGAGCTCGCTCCGATCTCTGCGTGACGTTTTTTGGCTCGAATATAATAAATAGCAAATTCAAAATATTTTGCAATTACTGAGAGCGGTATTGTAATTTTCTGATATATTGTACTGAAATGAGGAGTTCGTTATTAATATGGGTAAAGGTTGTAAGTGTGAAGCCAATAAGTAGTGCCGCGGTCGTTCAGGGTAAATTAGCTAATGTTGAAAGTTTTCAAGGCTTAGTTAATGAGAGAGGGTTGTATGTAAGGGAGCCAGCAGTGCGCCCCGATGGGCGGCTACGTAATGGCTTGTGAAGGAGGGTGTAAGATGCCGCCGTTACACACAAGTTGCCAGCAGTAAATACGACTTTTGAACAAATGCAGCGTTTCGTCAAGTTGAAAGGCGAAAGTTATTGTTGTACCATTTGGGGCGAACTTTTCCGTGTTGTGCTCGTCGCGAAAATAAACTCGGCGGAAATACTTTTATTGTTTCAAAATTGAGTTTGTCAAAACGACCGCGCTGCAAATTCTTGGAGTTTATTGCGTTGAGTTCATCCATAATTTGATGCTTAACTTAGATTTAATAGTTTTGCTTTTAACTTTTACTTTTAATTAGAACTTGAAGAAGTTTTCTTGTTTGAACAACATAGAATAAAATCTATATTTTCGTCTTGGGTTGAAAATTGAAATCATGTTATGCTATGTACCAGTAAAATAAAAATCATCATAATTCAACTGAAACATTTACCACCTTTACGGTACATATCTACCATAAAGGTTAGACGCTTATTTACAAAATAAGATAAACACAAACTAATAGGTATACCTACACCGTAAAGGTAGCTTCCCTTTCTAGACATACGTATTTATTATTCAAATTATACCATATACAAATATAATCTCCGTGGAATTACCGCGTGCGCAGTGCGTACCGCCAAAATATGAATCTCGTTTCATTTAAAGGTGCTAGGTAAACAGCAGAGAGGCTGCCTACATTTTAGGATGTGATAAAAATATATTTTTAATAAAGTTTTACGACCAACCCCAAGTAGCATTTCCTTCTTTATTATTTTAAATTATTCATATTGTCTGTCAGATATTGTCCGTTTTAGCAAATATACTTTTCACTGTAATGTATTTATAAATTAACGTCCCAACTTGTTCCCGAGTTGGTTTGTGAGATTTCGTGAAGTGAAATTAGGGGAATGTTTAAATTCTTAAACGTAAACGCAAAGCTGAAGTGGTTGAAGCTTCGCTAATTAATGAAGTAGCACCGCAGCGCAGCGTCGGCGGTGCTCGCGGTGGCGCCGTGAATACTAATAACGAGGATATGATTGTTCTACCGCGACCATTACACAGCTGTCTTGATTGAGAACCTCAACGCCACTGGTGGCAATGGAAACATAATCATAATCCAAACAAACATTGCAGCTTTACACAGTGCGACGTGAGAATCCAAATAGTAATTTAATAAGACAAGATTAATATTATGAAAGCCCGGATCCGAGTTTTTCAATTCATTCATAAAGCGTCACACTACGCCAGCGGCAGACCCTTGCAAAGGACATCTCGTAAATTCATTATTAAAACCTGTGAATGAAATAAGAGCAGGCCGGCTGCTGAATCAGTGTGGCTATTCAAAACCAGTTGAAATTAAATTTAAAAGGAATATTTGTAACGTCGAAATTGTTCATTAATTTATCCTGAACATAAAATTTTACACCTCGCAATCTCTCGAAGATTTCAGTTATTTTTGTTGAAATTCGCAGTTTCCTCGCCACCGCAGCAGGTGTTAAAATATAGAACACAACTGGGGTGTCTTCAATTTCCCCACTTCCCCACTAGCATTTTCAGCTCACGTGCAATTGTAATGTACTACGTAACTGATATGGCGTAAGTTAAAACGGCTTCCCAACAGATTCCGCGCAGTATCTTGTAATAACGGCCCGAACTAAAACGAAACCATGACAACATGGAATATTTTTGATACGATAACAATACTTTCTTTAGGCGCCCTGTCTCGCTTAGTAACCACTCTTATGTAGAAATGCTTTCTGCTATCCAACTGGCCACAAATACCAATGGACAATTATTATTGTAATTTCAGTAGAATAGCTATGGAATGAAAGAAAAATATATTTTGTTTATTGTCGCACAAAACATTCAATGAGGGGAAAGAGTTATAGTGGTGCTTATAGGTTATGATTTAATATTGCTGTTATGGGATACTGTGTTGCAATTTTAAATACAGTTGTAATAAATCGTACACCGCTGCGACGGGTCGTGGTGCAAATGAAAAACCATAAGACATACGTAGTATACAAATGTCGTACATTATTTTACTTTAATCGCGTATATCAAATACATACTAACAAAGAGAATACTGCGTGCTATAAATTTATAATTTTTGTTTTGAGTTAATTCTTATTTTCGATTTAATTTCAAAGGTGTAATATTTTAGCGCGAAATTCTCTTTGTGTTGAACTTTACATACTGTTCATAAAATACAAAGTATTGTTTAATTAGAACTGGAAACAGTTAGAACAATATAGTCAGCACTATTTTAGTTAGGTATCAAATATACGCCTACGGGTATATAAAATGGCCGACCATTTTAATAAAAAAGGCGACTTTTTATTAGATTTTCCAATGTTCACTTGACTGAACACAATGAAATCAAAATGCTATCGACGGCCAGTGTGTCTGTTTGTGACATATGTTTGACCGGTGCGAAGCAAAAAATTCTATGAAGAACTCGCATAACTTTTTTACGATTAATGTTTTTTCGCTGAAATAGACTAACAATAAGGCTTGAAAGTCAACTGTCTCGATCGTATAGCGTATAAATGGGTATGTACGAGTGTGTACTGGCGTTTTATCTTATACTGTGTTGAATTTGACTAGTCTAGTGCACTTGGGCGGGTAGCGGAACTACACGTTTCTCGCTCTTGACAACCTTTTTAAAACACTTGGTCGCAATGTTCGCCGTAAGCAGGTGTACCAATAAACGCTGTCTTCGCAAGCCTTTCAGCTCACGTTCTCGGCAAGTCGTAACACCAAGGCACTTCGCTTATATGAAATACCGTCTTTATGGTTACTTATTGCTACGAATATGATCGCCATACTGAACATTTATATATTTTTTTCTACGTTTTTCTATTGCCAAGACGGGTTTTATCATGTTGTAACCATAAAATACATTGTAACTACGCATGTTATGTCGTATGTAGTAAACATGTAATAGCATTGGATTCGTGGTCATCTTGTTACGTTCGCTACTTTTAATAGTTATTTCAATTTCGGTACATAAAGAGAGGCTTTTTAGTAATTCGGTCAGGTTCTTTGATGTGTACATGAAGGTCGATTTTCAACTGAAACGTTTCCCCTTTACTGGGCTCACGTACTCTCTTCTTCTCTACTGTAGATAATATAGAATTAGGGAGGAAAGTCGGTAACGAAAGTGGATAGGTCGCTGTAATGTGGTTGTTAGGATCGGGTGGATCGGGGATACGTTACATTAATTGAAGTCTTTAAAACGTGCTTTCTGTTTAGAACATAAAATGAAGTTTGTTTTCTGAATCGTAATTAGTATTGAGTAGTATGTGACTTACATACGTCGCGCGTGACTCCACGGAGCGACTGATATAATTCTAAGCTCCTCACAGACTCGGAGCGCTTAAACATGTAAAATATGAGCGGTTTGTGTATGAATTGCGCAACTAGATTGCAGAATTTTCTGCTTCGCCTTTACGCGAGTAAACTTAGTCGCGGTGATTCTTAAATCTGTTAAATCCCATCTAGCCTATCTAGTAGTTCCGAGATTTATGACCGCTGCTGTTGCATACGCTCGGATAGTGGCCCCTACATCCGGATTTTATGCACAATACATAAAACATATTTGTCACTTTACAGAATTTATGTGCAAAACTACAAACTCCAGAACCTACCCATTTGCAAATTCTTATAAAAACATTCATTCACATCATTCCTCATACTGCATTTTATATAAAGAAATATTACTTCATAAAAATGCTCATTTCAGCTGTGTAAGGTACTACATAGGTACACACAAACATACCGGCGTAAAAGCACCGGTAACATGTTTTGTTCTTCACTCCATTCTCTGAACGTGTACATGTCTGAAACTCTTCCGTCCAAGTTTAGTGTAGCGCGAGAAAACATCATAAACAACGTTGAAGAATACCTATTAAAACATATGAAAATAGTTGTTGTCGTACTGAAAGGCAGGTCAGGTCAAAGGTGATTTATTCGAAGGGCGTCCAGATGATAAATAGGTACACAATGTAAGTGGTAATTTATAGATATGTGATAAATCAAAGCGAGAGTCTCTAGGGTACAAGCGTACGAAGGTGAACGAATCAATCATGATAAATTATGCCGTGTGTTGGCGGCCAATGCTCAAACGAGGACGATTCAATATTTCGACATAAAATGCAAAAAAAGTAGTCTCCCACAAAAAAATATCTTTGATGTTTAGCAAAAACATCAAAGTTTCTTTTTATGATGCTTGACGCGAAGGTTAGCGATAAAAAATATTTTTAAATCGCAACTTAGTTTTTATTTTTACAGCTGAATATTTCGTTGTGTAAGTATAAATTTCTTATAAGTAAGCGGTTTCAGACAGATGAGATTCGTTTTGCTCTATTGGTGCCTGGAGAAGAATAAAATAAAGTTGTTGTGGGGAGAAATACAAAGAAATAGTAGTGCGGTCCCTCGCGGCAAGTGCCGCCGACAGGTGTGGAGCGCGGCTAATGTGCGCGTGACTACCCAACAATGACTTGGGGGAAATGATATAACTTTATTCTATGCTGTTTTTCTCAACTTTTATTGTTTTTACAAAATGTTTTTTGTTTGGTTTTGAAAGTAAAAATTACTAGCGTAGCTAGTCACGAGAGCCTCTGACATCGTCTGGGAAAATTGAGCAATTTACTATCAACTGAAATCGTTTTTAGATTGTAATTGTCACTCTTTGATACTTGAGGCAATGACGTCAAAATCGTGGTAAACTTATGCAATTTGTCAATTTACTAAACATCCAATTTCCCTAACTGTACATTTCAAAGAAAATCTGGTTATCCAGTGAGTTAAATCGATTTTCACAGAAAGATGTCTCGCAATATGTGGCAGTTTATACACAGTTGCACTCTTTAATCTGGTTACTTTGTTGGTGCACCTCGAAGGGAGCTCACGGCGGGATCAATTCCAGGTGCGCTGCGATCGCAGAGCTCTTTCCGCTTAAAATGAAAACTCACGCGAACGAAACACGTACATATTGTTTATAGGACACACGTAGCTTATTTGGTGCCAAGCGTTCACCATGACGAGTAGAATGTGCTTAGCTCCTAGAAACTAGATAGTAATCTACTTAAACGAGTATAGTTGAGAATTTATGCACTTCGTTCCAGCTTCAATATGTTTTGTAGGTGGCGTTGTGCCTCCGTTTCCGGTCGGTGTTTTGAACATGTCGACATTTATAAAACATCTTCCTTATTGTCTTAACATGTCCATCGTGAGCAAACATTCGTCTCATTTTCCTCAGGTGGTGAAAGTAGGTCGACATTTGGATAACCACGCAAAAAAATGAAGCGTTTGCATGTTCGTCTCTTTTTGTCATTTACGAATAGGTTAAGCGTAAATGTTGTACCAACTTAAGCTGTCTACCAAACTTACAAAAACTTGGTTTATATATTATCTTAAATACATTTCTCGAGAATATCAACAAAAGGGAACTCGTATTATTGAACGTTTCAGGGAAACAGGCGGCGTGACTGACGGCGCTTGACGTAAAGTGTTTATACCCTGAGATTGCTACAAATCGCTTCCTGTTATATTGACATTGTTCCTGCGTCAATGTTTTTTGTTCACATACTAAAATACCTTCATATGTGTCTAAAAACCAATATTGGAAGCGTTTGTGTGACGTGTGGTTATGCGGGGATGTTTCGTTTATTAAAGATTTTTTCTTCTCGTAATGTCGGATAGTAAAAGCTTTGGGTAAAGTGGAGTTATATTTATCGTTATTGTACCGCATGTAAGTGATTAATGTTTTAGTTTTTTCTTATTTTGCGCGCCGTTATTCTGCTCTGTTGCCAGTGTGGACTAATTACAAAGAAGCGTTGTTCCATATAAAAGCACAAACTTTTATACAGAACCGCGCTTTGCAAGTTTTTAGCAACATTCTATTTTATATAAGCTCATACTCGCTGTGGCTTTTATAGCTTGTGTCGTCAAGCCAAAATAGCGAAGTGAACACCCGAAATGATGCGTAACTATTGATAAGTTGCCAGGCCATCTTTGAACAAAATCGTATCCATTTTGTACGTTGCTTTTTCGAATATTGCACGATGTTCAGTGGATGGAACTGTTGTTCCATTTCCAACATGACATGGAAATCAAAACAATCGTGTTCCATTCTATCTTTCCACTCATCTTTCACATTTTTTGTGGACAAGCTTAGTTCCGTTTTTGTTCAGTTTCGTGGCTGTATTTTTGCGACATGGCATTTTGGTTCTTTTGCGTAACCATATGCGTAACAGTCAAGGCATTTTTCCTTATGGTTTGTATATTATATAAGAGTGATTTACACGCGAGTTTTTACCACAACTCTACACTCAGGTGGCTTACTTACTCGCTATTACGCAGGGATTTTCCCTTAAGCCCGTACTACAATTTTATTCATAGTCATGAATAATTACCTACTTGCCTATAAGTACAGACATGCGTAGAAGCCTTCGCCGACGGAATAAAACGCTTAGGAGCTTTTGTCGCATCGCTGAACCTAAGCTACATGGAAGCTACGTTGGAAAACGATTATTTGAACGAATAAAAAATTTTTTTTTTTTTTATGAATGGCATCTCGCAGTTCAGCCTCTGAGGCTGGCTACTGCTTAACCGGACAAAAATAAAAAAATCGATTGTGGGATTGCATTTATATAGAGTCCTGTGCAATTCCGTCGCAACGGTTATTTTCTTAGGCAATTCCGATTATCTTTGCGTTGCGAATCATTAGGGGCCGTCCGAGGCTTAGCGCGACATTGCGGATTATGCTTCCATCGCATCGCAAAAGAAGATAGTTTTAACTCCATCTTCCTCTAGATTATCTCCTTTATTAGGTCCGTGTTGTTCCTTGGCTATGTTTTATTATTTTCAAACTGTCAGCAATAATGTAGGGAAGTGCTGCGAGGCGGCGTGTTATGACTGTCCCGTTGAGATATTGTTTGGCATTGAACTCGGATCTATTTCTGATGGAATGAGGGTTTTCGTACTTGTTTCCGTTTTCCTTTTTATTCCCGGTCTCTGTTTTGGTTATATAGGCACGATTCTATCGGGAATTTATTTTATGGCGTTTTTTCAAGGAAGCTGGACGATCCCAACGCTACCATACCGATTTAGATAAGAACTGGAACAGCTGTAGTGGTAGTACTTTTTCTGGGATGTTATGCGAATAAAACCTGTATTTTTTTTTACTGTAGCGTATATATTTATTAATTAACTAAATAAAAACTCATTTACCTCATTACATTTGCATTTAATTGTAGAATTAACGGTTTCCCATTAATAACGTCCGTGTTTTCACCGAATATATGAAACTCGTTTACAACCGACAAATTACGACTGACAGAATAGAAGCTATTGAAGTACGTAAAATATATCGTGTGTTTTAAACTAGTAACAATTGAAATTATATTGTGCATGAAACACCATTTATTTGAAGCTAGGTATTTGGTGACGATGATTCAAAAGCTTTCACCGCGTATAATTTATTATCATGTTTTGCTCGACTACCAGCTCCATAAATAAAGAGTAAGCACTTAAAAGCTACGTTAGAGTGTTTGAATAATACTATTACGAAAGAGAAGTAGGTATAAAATAACCTTTTACTTGGAAAGCCCCTAATAATTATGGTATTAACACGAATATTTGAAATTTGACGTTTGAATTATATCTATGTGAGAATTTTGCTATTAACGTTTAATATGTATTGTAATTTCAGTTTATTTCAATATGGCCATTTCAATACACGTTATTAGCAAAACTCTCAACTTCGGGTTTGTGTTTAATTTCAACTTTTTATTGTTTGCTTTTAATTTTGCAGGACATTTAGTTTTAAACCTCCTATGACATTTAATAAATTTGTGGATATTATCTAAACATAATTATCATTCATAAATTGACATCTTGTTATACCTACATACATATCTTAACTATCCAAACCCGAAACAAGATTCAAATCCCGATACTTGTTTATCTTTTCTGGACAAGAAAGTCTATTATCCCTATATTTTTCTTTTAGTAACCCTTATATTCATTCGAAGTTATGTATATTGCTTTTCTAAAGAAATATTGTCAATTTTGTGTAAGCAGTCACCGCCAGCCAATCTGCTAGGTCAGGTATTCGTAAACTAATTCTTGGCTATGTGTTATACTCCTGTATACAGTTCCCAAGTTCCAGGATAATATTGCACTTGCATACTATAGAGTATGTATTATGTAGGCTCCTCTCGTATAACTATTGTATATACATAAGTAGGAAGGTTTATGTTAGGGTTTATAGCTGTTCCCGAGAGGCCTCAGGATTCAACAACCAAATCCTTTGGTTGGTTGAAATTTTTTGTATAATATCAGCATATACTGTGTACCCTAAGAGACTCGTATCACTAAAACCCTTCTTAAGCCCTCGGAGCACTTATGTGGTTGTCTGCTCTGAAACTTATTTACATTGAATAATGCCTATTAGCGTATGAACAAAATTACAAGTGTTGTGGATAAGAGAACAATTTTGAGTCAGAACTTGTTAAGCGGAGTAAGGTGACCCCAGTGAGCCTGCTACTAAAGGGGATACGGGCTGTCTACATATCTAAGGCGGGCCTTCAAATAGTTTAAGTCTTTTCTTATACATTTATACTCTAGATCTGTAACTACATTTAGTCGAATTTATATACGTAGGTCTGCGTATTCGGAATACTTACTTTATTACATCTGTGTCTGCTTCTAGGCCCGCTTGTAAATTCCTTAGTTTTTCGTGTTGTAAAGTGTCCGGTTTTAATTCAGAATCCATTCTGAATTTGTGTAAAGTTTTATCCAAAGCCATTTAAAGTAAAGTGATACTAATATTTTTATAAAATCGGCTTTTATTAGCCATTTTTTGCGGGGAAAGTTATTGATTGATATTTTTTGTGTAGGAGTTAGGATTATGTTTTTGCATTGTTTTTAATTGTGTTTTCTTTCTTTTCAGGTAAGCTTTGATTCAATAGTCTCAGCCTGAGCTAGTGTGAACATGGAAAAGTATTAAATAAGGTAGGTGTTCGTGCTTTGAAACAAGAATAAACTCCTTCTCCATTGTTTTGTAAGAAGAAATCTTTATTCTTGGTAAATATCGTTTCTTTAACGAGAAGTATGTACTTAAACATTATATTTACAAGGAACACGAATATGACTACATAACCTAGCACATGACTAATTTAATCTTCACTCTTACAATCGCAACAAATCACTGAAATAGTCTTATCGGAACGTCGCCGTCGCCGACAAAAAATAGCTTTGACATCCGACATGGTAACTCGCTTAGGACGTGAGGTCTTTATTACATTTCGCACTAAATATCATGGAGGAATACTGATCTTGTTTGTCTTACGCGACGTAGGAGCTACTAACACAATTAAATATGGTAGCGGGCAAGGTATAAAATGAATAATTCTGCCTTTGATATGACATCACAGGTCGTATATTTAGTACAGCCGTGAGATGGCGACGATCGATCGCCTGCCGCTGCCCGTGTCGCCTTCGCCGAACAGAATTCCGTCTAGTAAGCAGTAAAAATAAATGACGGCAAACAGGGTTGGGTACGTACTAGGTAGTATGTACGACGAAACGTTAACAGGTCGATTATACGAGGCCATCGAGCGCGTACGTACTTGAGCGATCCCGGACCACTCCGGTCGCGTGCCTAATGACGGGTCACGCATTTAAATAGGCGGTCTGTACCCAACCAATCGGTTATTCCAATACAATAGGTACGCTCATAGAGAATTCATTCGTTTGGGGATTTATGTTTGTGCGTCCCGCACGCTTGCAGCATGGAGCAACTCGTCGTGTGCTCAGCTTATTCATGCTAACGCGCTTCATAACGTAGAGTACGTAGTGCTGATTTATTGCATTACACTATTCGTGGCTATAATGCAGCTATACGCAGCTACATAGTATTTTATGTCGGTACGCCTTACCTATTCCCGTTTCCAATTGTACCCGGCTAGGTGATGTGAATAAGTAAGTGTGTTACTTATATTTGAAGCCATAAAGTCTGCACTTTGATACATAGTGTTTTATTGTACCTACCTAGCCAACAACGCCATGTTATGAGAAGTCATTTGTTAATGTCGAATAGAGATGTTTAATATGTTTTGCAAAAAGCTTAGGCGTGTTGCCAAAATGTTAACAGAATAGGAAACTTATCCAAACCATGCAGACGCACAACTTCTAACTACTTACTGTAAATAAGTGCACGTACTTTATTCTATTTTGTTTAGTCGGAAAATGGTCTGCTTCCATTCGGTTATTGCATTATGTTCCTAACAAAACGGCCCATCTTAAAAGGTAGATTAACTTCCTCCTCGACAATGTCGCTATACAAGCGACTAAATAACAAGCCTTGTATATTTTTAAGATAAGCTGAAAATCAAAATTTATTCAAAAAAAGTGTCGATTCATTTCAAGATAATGAATGGAGTTCAGCAATTCATTGTCCGTGGAAAATAATTAACTGGCTGACTCGACACAAATCGAAGCATCCCCGTCTGGAAGTCCGAAGATTATGCAAAGTTATAATCCTCTTGTTGAGTACACCTTTGTATCAACGGAATTAAGAGTAAATCTTACGCGGTTTAAAGCTCGCGAAGAGGTTTCAAGAAATATTTTTAATTTGAAAAGTAGCGAGCACTTCACTTGATTTGTTGTAGTCGCTTGAGATTATTTATATAAAGCTAACAATCCTTTTAGCGTGTACATTATAATTTGGGCGGTGCAAGCGGGCAGCGCGAGTTTAGCGCGGTCGTCATTGTTTTCAGGCGGTAATTTATATTGTGCTTTAGGAAATTAGCGAGGCGGCGGCCGCAGGCTCAGGTGGCACCGCGCGCCATTACCGACCAGATTTTCTCGCAGATCTCGCGCTGCTAAGACGAGTAATTTGTTGTGTAATTATTACAGCTCATTAAAAATGTATTAACTACGCTCCCTTTATTAAATCTCACAAACAGACGAATTTGTCGAGGTTTGTTTTATAGCACAGATTTCAGACATCCATCTACTGTGTACCGTTCGGGAAAGTTTATTTGTTAATGAAAAAGTTAATTAAATTATATTGATCTGATGAATAAATACTCATTAATTAGTGCACTCTGGTGTGATCGTGTTCTCTGTTATTAACTGTTTAATGTTGGTATCAATTAATCGATATTAAAAACTATCTGCGAGCCGCTTATTGCCGAAATGAACAGAATTTACTTTGACGTATTGTGTTCGCTGTGAATGGTAGGGCATATAATTGTGTGCGCAATTTCAGTAAATCATAGAGAAATCAGGGAGCGTCATTGAATATAATTAGGTGCTATTGAAAGCTGGGAGGGAAAATTAGTCTCCGGTCTCTCGTGATTTTCGTAATTTAATTCGCCAGATTATTAAATTCCATCTCAGGATATGGAACAACCATGTAGTCTTATAGACCTACGTTAGACAATGTTTGTAAAGACTGAGACAAAGACGGTTCGTAAACGAGGTATAAAAACTTCATAAAATAATATGTCCGCCGGTTGCTTTCGCCGCGTATCATGTGTTGTATGTCACTGCCGTTTCGCAAAATTTCAGCGCGTTTTAATGCGAATCTCTTTTTCCGCTTTTAGCGGTAATGGTGACAGCCTCCGAGTTCTTTCCGGCTACCATTTATAACGAGTTTTAATCGCGACACGGAAATTAGTTATATTACGCGTCTATCCGCCCGCCGACTATATTATATGGTTATTAACTCAGACACGAGTCACGGGCCTGAGGGTGCACCCTAAATGAAACACGATAATTATGCCACTTTGATAAAAACGACGCTCAACTTCTGAAGCGGGCTATCCAATTAATAATTTCATACCTGAATATACGTTTATTATTCGACGATAAAACTGAACTGCAGTATTATTTTCCTGAAAGCAATAATGCGGATAAATGGCGCTGATTTTTCTTTCAAATATTCTAGACGTCCCCAGCGTATGCAAGCAGGTCACACCATAGTGAAACGGGTCCAAGAGATGTAATGTTACGTGTAGGTAGATACTAAATATTAAACGTACCAACTGGTTGTGTAGGTAAGTTACCTACGTGTAATTTGTAAATAATAAAACTTTTACTGGAAATATAATTTATTTTTAAGTATTTTTTTTAATGTTTAGCATGGAGTACACACAGAAAAAGTTGTTTACCTTGTTATAAGACATGGTCTTGAATACGTACTCGCCGTAAAAAAAACTCGTCCCCAAAAACATCTTGGCTTTCGCTACAAAGTCGAGATGTATCTCGTAGCGACCCTGTGTATAAAATCACGTTTAATTTTATGTTTACGACGGTTCTCCGAAATTAGTTGATACTTATCTGAAAATCTTACCTTGTTAACTTTGCAATTCTTAGTCAAATTGAACGAATCAACAAGAATGGGGCCCAAAACAAAATGTTCGCAGGGTTTGTTCAGAGCATAGTTCCACAACTTTTTTGTAACATTTTTGCTTCTTGTACTAACCACGATTTTAGCCTGTTTAAAATGGAAATTAGTTACTGAAATATGTAGTAAAATAGTGACTTTTTTGTAAAATTTTAATTAAAATACCTACCGAGGTTGCCGGGCAATCCCTGGGAAAGTCCAGCAGGAATACTACGTCAGACATATTTTGTGAACTTTTGATTTCAAACTTGCCGCACTCGGTCTGTTTGGGACCTTTACATTCTTCAAACTTTTCCCATTCCATTAGGTATGGACCCTGGAATAATAACACGAGAACGTATAATTAAAATAATCTGCTCACACTCCACTTGTACCTTCATTGTATTATCTTTGCGACTATAGAAGATTACCAAAGTAAATTGGGAATTCTGAATATGTTCCAAATGGAGTTCGCTTTACTTTCTTCAATCGCCCCCGCCCTCCAAGCTTTAATGAAAATTGCATGTTATTGGAGCCCCAAAATCTTTGGATAAACAAAAATCCGACAGACGATAGGATTTGACGGTAATCAGGTGTGAATAGATTTCTGTGAATGACGGATCATTGAGGTGAGCAAATATCTGGGAAAGCGGATATTCCTTTGTTCAAAACTGTAGTCGTCACGGTTGACTTAACCAATGGTATCTACTTGTATTTAGCTTGCTGAAGAATAGTTTTCTATGGAACTAATTAGTTAGCCCGCCCCTGCTCCGCTCGGGTTTAACGAAATTACCTACTCGAAGAAATCGAGACTTTTTCGAATAGCTAATTTCAATATTAATTATCCGGGATTCTTTCTGAAAATCCTTATCAAAATCTTATGCGAGTTTACAACGTAGTCCCACACACAGATACCAAAACTGAACTTCATTCAACGCAAGAAGCCAACCACCCGTTCATGTCGTTTGAAGTCAAAATGCTCGATGGTTGTATTCGTCTGAATAACCTAGTAGTATCGAAATTCTCGTTCAATATTGCTCTTGATCAAAATACACTTGTTTATTGGTACGGAATCTTCTCGATGGCTTTATACGCAATCAACGCACCATCGGCTTAACGCGCTCAAAAGCTGTCAAGATAAATAAAATACAGGTGTGCCGGGAACGGCGCGGTTAGCTCCAGGGATGCGGGACAAGCTGGGAGCCACGATACTGCGTCGACAAGTATACGTGCCGATGTGCTAATGGTAATTAAATTAAAAAATCTGCCGGGGCTAATGCTGATAAATATTGGTATCCCGAAATTCAGCTATTATACACTTAAGTACTTACATAGTTCTTGGGGTCCGTTTGGCCTATTCCTTTAATAATTAATGAGAAAAATATTAGAACAAGAATCAGACACTGCATTGCCTCTCGCGGCACAGACAGTGCCGACGTTCGACACGTTTTACACATGTCGTGCTTTTGAATATTTTTTCAAAATAATAATACTCGAATTAATATTGGTAATTATTATAATTCTATTTAAAAACATCGCCATTAAAAATGTAATTTCCGGAGATATTTACGATTGACGATAATTGCGTTCCCGCGGATATTGAATAACGAAGGAGAGATGTAATCTGATAATGTTTTATCATTATTCGGCTCACATTTTTTTTGTCCCACAAGATAAGCTGTATACTCGAATTATAGTGTATGTGTATAATGTGCAAAGGAATCATATAATAGTATTAATCGCGAGGGGTCGTTACCGAGAGCGTGGCTCCGGCAATCATTAGTGCATTTTATTCCACGAGCCGCGCCGCGCCGCTCGACTTCGTAGGTGGCTTAATGCGTTTCTCCATTACCTGTCACCTCTACCATACACAATCCTTTTAAGCTTAACCCGTTATTGTTTTCATATCGGAGTGCTTCATTATTTAACTACACGTTCGTATCAATATGTTACGTTACGTTGTATTGTATTATACATCGTGTACAGATTACATTAACACAGTATAATGTAATTTGTATTGAATTTCAATATTCAGCAACTAATGAAATGATTTCGCACCTGAGCCTGATTTTGATTGAATTGCTAATACAAAACATTATTGTCATGAAAAAATTGTATTTCAGTTTCATTTTCGACTCAAAAGTTGGCCTATAAGTAATCGAAGAACTTAAATGATTTAATTGCTTCGATGGAATAATGCAATCAAAATGTTGTATGTCAAGTACGTTAAAGTGTCTGTAGTGGTGGTCGACATCGTCGAACAGTTCTTGTGCAGCGAGCTCTAGCTTAGTTGAGTGGTTTGCTTCACTATTTGTTATACGAAACTAGATACCAGTGAGTGCACTCGGTTCGGCGGCTATATCTGAGTCTTCCCGCAGAACCTCGACCTCTCTGTTTGCCAGCTTATGTGGCGATCGCTGGGCTTAGTCTAAATTGCAATTAAACGAACTTGCGCTTTTATCCGTTCGCCGCTACGTTATTGAACTGTTTGTAGCTGGCGGGTGTGCGAAAATAATTTTGAAACAGAGAAAACGAATTTTTCCACTTTGTGGAATCTATAAAACCTCGACGTTCTGTCAGCAGTTTGAGAGATATTATGTTTTCATGGACACTTTCGCCGCTCAATCTTTAGAAATGGCTCGCACGATAAAGTGTTGGAGAATGTTCTTCTGACCTATTCGCCAGTTCGTAAAGAAATCGTGCCGTCATCTTTCGTTCTAAGTACATATCTTGCGAGATGGACATTATGGAGTGTGTGCGGATTCTGTGTTGCTGAGGTAATTTAGTCAAATCGATTCAACGTGTTACGTATTCTACCAGCGGCAGGTTTAATAACGTCTTTGATAAAGACGTGTATTCGGGACGGGTTAGATGAATGTGAGGCCCTAATATGCTTCGCCTTCGTCGCGCCGCCGTCGACCGCTGTCGGCTCCGCCTATAGGTTCCACCGTCATATTCGTTGCCGCAGCCCTCGCCCATTCATATGGGTAGTGCGGCATAGTTTACATATTTTGATGCGCGGCCGCTTTAATAAAGCCATTAATTTTAATAATGCTTCGCTCACACGTTAAACATTTGTGGTCGCGTTTAATAGTTCCTCCTTTACCTACAACATGTAACGAGAGTAAGTTATTACGTGGCTGTTTAATTAATGTCGTGTAAATATTTAGATTATGTCAGACGTTTATTTGAGAGTAGCTGGAGAGATTGACGAAAAACTGAGCTCTATGTAGCTATCTAAATAGTGATTTTAATTTCAAAGCAATTAGTCTTTCGCTGAATTTAAATTAGATCTCTATTTTAATAAAGATGATTGCGTTACTTTTATGAGATACTTGAAGAAAAAACTCGTAAAATATTGTCGGAGGTCGTTACGTTCCAGGTGTGTCGTCGTCGTGTAGATGTATGTCAATCACATGTGCTTTGTCGATGGGTGCGCGATCACTTACATTCCGGAGCTCTTCGACTCACACTCACTAACGATCTCGTGAGTCGAACTCCTTGTGTAATCTTTATAAGCATGACGAATGACATTTTCCTTGTTCTTTCCTGCATGATTATGGATAAGAGTTTTAACGACCGTGAGTTCAAGTCGTAACGAAAAATGTTTATGATCATAAAAATTCATGTGTTTGACTTTGCCAGCGGATATTTTCTACAACGTAGCTTTATTATTGTAATATAATTTCAGAGTTTCATTTCAATATATATTAAATAATCTTATTAATATTTATCCACTTAAAGACTTCTACAAAAATAAAAAAAGATCTGAAAAAGTTAGTACTGTCATAATTTATTTTAGTTAGATTACTTTTTCGAATATTTATATAGTTAGAAAGGTGTCATGATATGATGATATGGCAAGAAAGGAGGTATCTCATGAGATGACAAGTAATAGAGAAGTATGGAAGAAGAAGACATGCTGCGCCGACCCCAAATAAATTGGGATAAGGGCAAGAAAATGATGACATAGTTAGAAAGGTGAACGTGGAAAGTTCATCGAAATGTAACAATGCAGAAGATTTCATAAGATCGATAGTGAAATGTGATCAAACCAAAGAAGATGGATCCATCAATCATCGCAATTTGCAGTAGCTACTCATATAACTAATTATGATGATGCGGAGTGTACTTAACAAAATGCCGATATAAGGAGTTGATTATAGTGCACTAAAGCACTTAAGAGAGCTCGAAGTGTGATGAATGATCGTCTCCGGGCGTCGGCAGCAGTGGCAGCGGTGTGGAACACTGCGCGCGCCGCCGCCGCAGCCGCTCACAATATGATTGATAGTGGTTATGTTACATCAAATTACTTCAACCATATTCTATATATTGATATTAAATTCTAATACCCTAATATACCTAAGCTAGATCTAACGATATTAAGATGATAGGTATTGGATCAAGTTCAAAAGGTTCAACTTCAATAAAAACTTATTTAATCGCCTTACATTATCTGGCGAAAAATGTACCTTGAAAGACTAAACGCCCGCCGCCCGAACTTGTCTCGCACTTGACCTGACTTCACTGTATAACTCGATTGTCTGATAAAAGTCAGTTTGAGTTTCGTTAGTAGTTTATTCCCAGGCGATAACGCAAGACCTTTGCCATCTAGCTGTAGCTCATACACTTACGGGAAATATATGAACGCGTTAGTAAACAGTAGTTCTTTGTTGCTTGTTTTGTGAGTGTTGTGTAGTGCGTGGCTCACTCACCTCGACGGCGCGGCGGCACTTGAGCAAGCAAACAAGCGATGCGTAAAATGGAGTCGATGCGTTGAATCGCGCCTATTTGTCTTACTTTATTTTCTTCGCATAGACCTCGTTCTATTTTGATTAACTCATTTATTTTCGAAATGGAAGTGTGCGAGTAGTGGACCCTCTTGTGACTTTCCCGTTGAGCGAAATTACCCAAGTCGGTGATGTTTGCAGTGCGAACGTGTTGAGTGTTTGGCTCCCTCACGACTATTAACTTTTTGTTGCTACGAGCTACAGACCGTTTACTGTCACTCAATACCTTTCTCTGAAACTACGCAATAGTACAATATTGAGCTTCTTTTTCGTGGAAAAAGGGCCTTTCCACTCTCGATCATTTAATAAAATCTTTACATATTGGCAGGTACTTACTAGGGGACACGTGAAATATTTTCGGAATTCCAAATTAGATATGCGATCGTGTTAAGAGCAGAAGATTGGTTCGGAGAATAAAAGACAAAAGTCAAGATAAGTCGTCGCCAGGAGACATTTTTGGCGGCGTATCTGTACGACACATAATTACACGTGAAGATATTTACCGTACAATATCGTGATAGAAGTTAGCTTAATTCTATCGACTATTGATACTAGGTCGTCAAAGACGGTTGCCGGGCCACGGGCGGCCACTTTGCCTTAGTTGTAACGTATCTCGTTAATTCAGGTGGCGACATAGCATGCTATAGCACATCTATGCGCCAGCTGATTGGTCACCTCCACATTCCTGTGTTAACCTCGGGAATATCGGAATAGCTCCCATTCCTGTACCTGTGTGGCTATCTCTATATTGAATAGACCCTTTGACATTGATATGTACGTACAGACCTAGGTGTAGTAGATAGATTTATGTAGGGTTGTGTAAGTATTCGCGGGGTATAGGTATACTTCCCGTGGTACTATGTACACGTATGATTAGGTACTATACTTACCCATGCGTAAAACCTGATCAAGGAGCAAAATTATCAATATTGGTTAAGATCTGGTTGTAGATAAATATCAGATAACGGGAAGCTGTTTACACAAATAACATTTCTTGGAAAGCTTAAAGTTAGTACGATAAAAAAAGAATCCTAGAAAGGCTAGATATTCATTTAATTAGTAGAGTTTTTATAGAATTATTATTAGTATTTATAGGGTTTATAATATTGTTGGATAAATTCACAACAATATTTTGAATATCCATGCTTTAAACATAACTGACAGACACCGCTGCCCTCAAAAACGTTGAAGGAAAATATCGTGAGGAAACCGGCATGTCCTAGAACTAAAAATTCGAAGACATGTGACATCTACCAACCCGCACTGGGCCCGCGTGGTGGATAACAGCCCACTTCCTCTCATAGAGAGGAGGCCTGTGTCCCAGCAGTGGGAACATTATAGGCTGATGATGATGATGATGATGATGATGATGATGATGATGATGACAGACATTTAAAACCATCGATAGCCGACTGAAAATAAAATTCTAATATAGGTGGATCACGTATCAAGCTTCTGTTTTTAGAATAATTTTAATAAGTGATCATAATCCAAATCTCGTCTATAGCTACTAAACTAAAAATAAACAATTAAAAAACAGAAGACAAAATGGTACATATCTATTTTGTCTTTACGTATTTATATAATTATTTCATGGTATACTTATAGAAGAATCTCGTGTAAGACCTTAAAGCTTATTCACACTGAAACGCAGAAAAAGAAGCGCGAAAACATAAATCCTTTTATGATTGTACAAAAACAAACGTATCTTATATTATATCCCACATGCCGTTCTTTTAAAAGGCTTTACGGTATGACACATGTAAGACATATCACGAGAAACACCTAGTTAGAAAGAATAGCGGCCAAGTTAGAATCGGAACGCATTCAGAGGGTTCCGTCGTACCATACCTGAGATTGAAAAAGATCATATTTTAACAATGTGTTTTTTTGAAAAAAAATATAACATTTGTTCCGAACGTAACCCTCTTCCTAACTAGACCCGATGTATCGTTCCTATCATAACCCGAATTGCGATATGGTAGGTTTCCCGCTCCTCACGACAAACACACATACGGCAAGATTAATTATTTATTTTATAACTTTTTAAAGTGCTATCACCAAAATAATAATGTGTTCATAAGTGGACATGAGATTTTTCGCCTCTTCACTAGCAAATACTAAAATGCGGTTATCGTCATCACGATAGTGTGCTATCAAAAAATCTGTATACTTTGGTGAAATTTCCACATCTTCGGGTTTATTAAATTATATTTTTTTAAATATCCGCTTGCTGTTCATAAAATTAGATCAGATCTAAACCAAATGTTCAAGGTCAACATGCTACCCCGCAAACATGCCCGCGCGCACTCGGAAGTTTTTGCCGCGCAAGACCCCCGCGCCACTTCCCATTTAAAGCTTATTTTCTCGTAAACTACTGCAGCTACACGAAAACAAAAAATACGTGTGTATAGCTGAAAATATACAGAATCTAATTACGTTATAACTAATTACGACAACTAGATATAAGTATTTCAAAAAAAATGAAAACTTGAGAATTTGCGTTGAATTTCAGTTTCTCCAACAAGAATTAAAGTTTTTCCAATTAGAATTGTAATTCGTATCAATAAAACCTATGTATAATTAAACTAAACTATATAAGCTTTGTTTTAATACCCATTTGTCCTTACTTTAGCACTTTATTAGTAGCCAAATTAACCAAACCAAACAACCCCTGCTCTGATCAATTCTATACCTATTGATTTTGTCGTGTTTTCGTAAAAAAATCACTAAGATTTCGTTTTTTTTCACTGTTTTATATTGCGGAGACACTAATAATTACTTAATTGAACCAATTTTCATAACACCAGCACATTAACTATTTTTTCAATAATTTCTAAAAAAACATTATCAAAATACCACGGTCGACATGGCGCCACTTTTACATTTCGATATAGTCGTTTCAACAGACTTTTAACTTACGATGTTTTTAGATATTCGTAAAGCTTGATTAACGAGGTTTATTTTGATATATAACACTGTATATATTGGGTTAAAATAAAATAATACTCACGTTTTAAAACCAGGGAAATTATATCACAACAACTCAATACGGTGAAATTTGACACCTGACGTTTAAAATCTTTTTGACATTTAATTTTGTACGGCTGAGATTCTCGTTGTTGTTGCCATAGACGCGGAATTTAATACAGAAAATATAGAGGGCAAAACCATAGATACAGTGCGACGTGGAACATTAGTAAGTGAGTTTTTTCGGAACTAATGTTTTGGGCTACTATGGTAGCGTGGACATTTGACTGTATTTGGTTTTGGGCTACTATGGTAGCGTGGACATTTGACTGTATTTTGTTTTGGGCTACCATAGTAGCGTGGACATACATGGGAATATTCTCTCGTTTTGTTACTATTATAGTAAAGTGAAGATTTAATACGTTTGAAAGTGGGAACTTTTGTAACTAGCTGTATACCAGTGTCATTAATTGAAGCTATAGTTTCATTAAAAATGGTCGGTACAGACTTAAGGACCCACTGCATTTAATGTGATATATAGATTGATAACGTATTGTAAATATTAATCTCTGATTCGATGCATAGGTACCTTTTATTCTGCGAAAGAGGAGTGGGAAACCTACCATATCACAATTCGGGTTATAATAGGAACGATACATCGGGTCAGGTTAGGAAGAGGGTTACGTTCGGAACAAATGTTATAATTTTTTATAAGTTCCTAACATAACCCGCGACCGGGGGGAGGATTTCGGGTCAGGCTCAGAATAATCCTGTTTTTTTAAGGTGTTTTGTGAGGATTCTCTTGGGTTAGTAATTGTTATTGTTTTTATCTATAAACCCTTAAAATAGAATAGAATATTTTATTTGCGAAGAATGTAGGTATTACAGATCAGGTGTAAATGTGTGTAAATGGCTGGCGTTTACGGTTCTAAATGTGGGTCCTGTACTATTTCATGACATACGGCATAGGCTTAGTTATCGAGTTCCGTTCACGCCTTATGGTTTATTTTTTAAAAACATTGCCCCACCCGGAACAACTATCTGTAGGCCATACAAATATTTGTTCCGTGCGGGGATCGAACCCGCGACACGCTGTGCAGCAGTCGATTGCTCAACCTTGCCGCTTTGGGAAGTGAATCCTAAGTGGAATATGTTATATTCAGTCGAAAGCGAGTGCAACGTAGTCTTGTTGTTTATTTTCGGTCTGTTATTCTAGCCGACAGACACCGTTTGTTATCTATGCACACTATGGCTGTTTGGACTAACTATTCTCGAGAATCTTGTGAGCCAAGTCAAAGCTTTAGAATGTAGAACAGACATGAAATTAATACTGAATGAATAAAACTTTAGCGACATACAAAATTATATGCTTTTTTAAGTAGAAACATATTTTGGGTGTCGAAGTAAGGAAAGGTTATGAAATAATACTTCTTAAGATAAAAACTGCTACAAACTTTGTAGAAACTTAATTTTAACATAGCACGCCTATTAATTCTCTTTCGAAACTAAAAACTAAGTGTGGGTACATATTCATATACGCACTAAAAATACAAGTAAGTAAGTCATATAAATAATACTATGAGTAATTCGATACATTCATGCCAGCTGCACATTTTGATTAGTCTCGTTTAAATAATATGTTTTTTATTATTCCCAAAAACATTAATTAATAATATGTTGAAATCCTAGAGGTCATTTTAAACATTCAATTTAGGTATGTAAATATAATGTATATTGAAAATGAGATTGAGAGAACATTTATTAATATCTCTTGAGTCTACAAGATTTGCAAAGTATTAGATTGAAGTAAATATCAAGTTTAAATTTAGCTTGAATAAAAGTACTATTTTTAACGTATCTATTTCTTTATCTTACAAGACATGTGCTTAAAATAAGCGCTATATGAGATCTTTTTACCAGCTTTGCTTCTTTGCTGGGTTTTGTTTTATTTTGTATTCTTTTCTAATAATTTAGTCTCATATCTGTATTAAATAAGGGAAGTAGCGAGTCAACCCCAACACAAATATTTTTAATTACTTACTGAAGCTGTCTCAACTCATGTATAGCATGTAACTACTGAAATTCAAAAAAAAAAATTTTTTGGCGTTATTATTAATTCACTTGATAAAAATCTCTGTATTTTGTTTTCCTTTTTCGAAAATAATATGACTTGCCATGTTCATTCATCTTGATCTATTCTGAAACGTCATATGCAGTTCCTCTAGACGAATTTATCTCAAACTTCGGAAAAGACAACTCAAGCAAAAGATTGACTCCTACGAATTCTGCAAAGACAGGATCTGTGCATCAACTTGACTTGTAAAATGATCCCAGCTGCCTGCCGACATATATACCTACGTAGTGCAATCTAACGCGCATTCGACCAACAAAATAATTTTGTTTTTAAATATTGTGTCGAAGCCATTCTTTGTTGGGTTTATTATGAAAATAAGATTGAGAGTTTGGTCGAAATTTACGAACTTCCAAAGAGTTTTCGTAGTTTACTAAGCTGGCGTTCTATTTGAATTTTTAATGAATGCTTGGGCTGGATTTTTGCAATGGATAAAAAATTGCGGTAGCTCACTTGACGTCGCATCCCTCGTAACCTTTTTTTCAGACCTAGAAATTCACAGTAACTTCGCGTATTCAAATAGTAAAGTTGGCTTAGTTTTTTTGACGAATGTCTCCCAGTTTATCCCCAAAATAAACAGAATAAGAAAGTGTTTTTGTAATGTGTACTACAGGTAGGAAAATGAAACATATTTCTGTAAGACGAAAAGCAAAAAGTATGTCTTAAAACTGTGATATAACTCGCACCAGGCACCAGAGATGTGATATTTTCAAGATCCCTTTGTAGACGTTAAAGAAAATAGGTAACATTTTTCTTTTTATGTCACGCGTATTATTTTTCTGTTTCTCGTCACTACTGTCTTAGTGAATTCCGAATTTCATGTGGACAATGTACTGCTGTTGGAGTAACTGGATGTAAAATCGAATTCGCGCGGAAACTTGGCGTAACCTTCGTCGGGTGTACGCTGTACGGTAAGCTGCGTACAGCTGCATGTATATTTTTAGTCTAATTTCAACCACTCCTCGGTTTCATTTCATCTCGGATTTGCGGCTCGTTCTTGAGCCAAGTTGATCCATTGCGCAAATTGTGTGAATCATGCCGGCTGATAATGGGCCTCGGATTGATCGTGGGCCTATTGAAGGCGGAACGAAGTTTTGAGAGTGGTACTAATTCGCGATGTGGCAGCGGGCGGTACGTTTTGTAAGAGAACCTTTCTCTATCGGCATCTGCAGCCCAAACTTCATTTACATAATTAATCTGCGTCCGACGAGCGTGTCGGCCGACGCGGCGGCCCGCCGACCCGCCTCCATTAAATAACGATATCACAGAAGCCGTTTGTTCACATGTTAATCAACATACCATTTTATTTTAATTACATTTAAAAATGTTGTTAGCAGAAATGTAAAACCCTGTCGTGTTTACAAAGCGCAAAGTTGCTAGTTTCAATTAAAATTTAAATATTACATTCGAGTAACTTTCCGGTAATAGTGAAAAATGACATATCATAATTATGAAAGTATTTTCACTATACACAAACGAAAAACAACATTTATTTTAAAATATATTATTTGTTTCTAGCTAACCTAGTCTACATAACAAAACAGACTTAAAGAAAGCTTCCAGATAAAATCTCTTTATGAATCTATAAACGCACTAGAGAACTGAATTTAATTTAGGTAATGGAAAACATAAGACGCCTTATAGATCCGAGAACAAGTTTATTTTAGAGGATGGAAGGTAGTGAGGGTAGGTATAGTGTAGTGTTGTGCTCGTAACAGCTCACATAGCGGGGAGGCTGCCCGGCTGGCATGCCGGCCCGCGCCCCGAGCCCGCTCCATGACGAGGGCGCTTCAATTAAAACTGTTCAAGTTTGTTTAAATGTTTGTGTCAGCCCATCGCCGACTAAGAGTTACTACGCTACAGATTTCACTGTAAATTAACAACAAATACTTCCTCCATTCTTGGATAACACAATTTTCTGGTAACCACCTTAACCGACGTATGTACTTTGATTCAGCAAAAACTTAAATTTGCAAGGAACACATATAATAATAAAATAATATTTTTTATAAAATAAGTTTTGAATTAAAATATGTATTTTTTTTTAATATACTTGTATATTTTTAGGGTTCCGTACCCAAAGGATCCAACGGGACCCTATTACTGACACTTCGCTGTCCGTCTGTCCGTCCGTCCGTCTGCCACCAGGCTGTATCTCATGAACCATGATAGTTAGCCAGTTGAAATTCCTACAGATTATGTATTTCTGTTAATGCTATAGCAACAAATACTAAAAACAGAATAAAGTTAATATTTAAGGGGGGTCTCATACAAAAAAGTGATTATTTTCCTGTTTTTATAAAAAATGGTACGGAACCCGTCTTGCGCGAGTCCGACTCGCACTTGGCCGGTTCCTTTTTTATTCAAAACTTTAAATTGGCACAATAAATACAATAAAAATCTTAGAAATAACGAAGGTATAACAAAGTTCGATGTCTGTATTAGGTTAAACCTGTAGTATCACATGCATGTTTCTAATAATAACTATTAAGACATGAACACGGATAGTTCAAAACGTACCCGTGTAAACATTTGACGGTAAACTTTGAACTGGATGAGAGTGTATTTTCGATAGAGAGTTTCGCATCATCGAATACAGTGTATAACGCGATTGTCGATACTTTAATACTATTAGGTAGTGGTTGCGGAGAGATTTACCTTGCTTGGGTCGGGTAAAGTTGAGAGCTCTGAGTCAAGCTGACTTTGCTGTTTCATTCGGCTAGAACTCAACTCGGATTAACCCTTGGCGCCAACCAGACTGACTTTGTGGTCAAACTAATTAGCTGTGCCTTTCCGTTTCATTTTAAATATTCGCTATTGTCATATTTGTTATTGAATATTCGGTATTTACTATTATACCTTGAGACGCACACCGCACCTTGTACACTTGTTATGTTTTGGTCTGGTCATGGTCTGTCTTCGTATGGACATGTGATAAGGAGGGATGGAACACATGTGACTAAAATAGTACACTTGTTATGTTTTGGTCTGGTCATGGTCTGTCTTCGTATGGACATGTGATAAGGAGGGATGGAACACATGTGACTAAAATAGTGATGAATATAAATGTGGACGGATGGAGAAGAAAAGGAAGACCAAAGAAAAATGGATGGATTGTGTGAAAAATGATATGAAGGATAAAGGAGTAAATATACACACATAATACATACAAATATAATAGCATAACGAATGACAGAGGAGAATGGAGGAAAGAGACGTGTTGCGCCGACCCCAAAAAAAATGGGGCAAGGGCAGGAAGATGACGATGTCATGGTATTGCTGTAGTTGAATGTCCACTCATACAAATATAGTATGAGTGGACATTCAATTACATAACTGTTTCGTATTTTTTTTTTCTTTTTGTACTTTGGTACCTTGTCTTTATATAGGTATATTCATATAATCTGTATCATATTAATTGTACTTTTGTGTGTTGTACTATGTATTTTGTGTGCACTGAATAAATGATTTATCTATCTATCTTATCTATCTATTGTATTTTCTTTACATAGGTAAATTTTCCCCTCTACAAAAAGATTCTGGGTCGAGATGAACTAAGAGATCTTGTCGCCTCCGTGAAGATCGCTCCGATAGGACCTACTCAAATTAAGCCTACTGGTCGTAGAATTAAAACCTTTTTCTTATTTGCAAGTAGATCCTCTTTGAATATTTATTTCTTCCTTTTCGAGAGGATTTGCAATTTGAAAGTTCAGTGTACCAAACAGAATCTCTTTTCAGAATTAGTCATAATCCAAATATGGTTAGGTAGTCAGCGGGACGTCTGTGATATTTATGTAATTCTCAAGTAAGCCGTTTAATCGTCCATCGCGTACTTAATGTTTGAGCTTCTAAGAAACGCCGGGGGCGGGTGAGCCTAGTGGGGCTGGGCGGGGGCGGGGGATCCCAAGGGTTGGCCTCGTTCTGCTAACAAATCGCTCGCCGCACCACGCACAGGTAGTGTCACGCCTCATTACTCCAACTTTATGTTCGCCAAATCACTCTAACGTCATGAATAAACAAGATTTAGGCTTATAACCTTCAACAGCACCCTTACACTATTCAGTACAGTTTAGTATGCCTAGTCGGAAAGTATGTCAAGAGTATTTTTGAATTGAAATTGATTCGAGTAAGTATCAGGTCTTAAAGCTTGGAAGGTGCTGAAGTTAAAAGCTAAAATGAATTCCGTAGCTATTTCAGCGCTACGCAGTTTAAATGGCACAGCATAAATATTAATAACTAGCATAATACAGTACTTACTTAGGTGGTTTTAATACTAACATAATCTATCTAAGTGTTTGTTAGTTTGCCACGATGAGTTCATGTATTACGTAGTAAATAGCATCAGTATTCGGTACAATAAAAATGCTGTCCTGTAATTTGAATTTGTTCCATCATGCGATTCAAAGAATATAACCTCTTTGAAGAAACGGGATGTAGCCAACTCAACCCCCATTAAAATGTTCGCGCTAAAAAGGTTAGCTATTGTTTTCCTTTTGAGGTCCGCAACTCTAAAAGGAACATAACTAGATTAATATATTCTCTGCAGTTAAAGTTTTCATAATACCAGCGATCTCGGTATTCTTCACTTTTTGTTTTAAATTCTTTGCAGTTGTCGGCTTCTATTCGCGGTGTCTTCAGGAATTTAAAATTAAAAGCGAGTCATGCTATACAAACAATAGAATTTATAAATTAAAAAAATTGTTTTCATTTAATTTTCTCAGTAGTTTATTATGATAGCTCGGTCGGTGTCCAAATAAAATAAAATGCGTTTAAAAATATAAACAAGTAGTTATTTATTTATTTATTATGTTTTGTATTCTATCACAATGTTGTCCTATTTAAACTAATGGTAGAGAATGCCTTGTAGCATTAAGCCCACTTATGTACCACTATAATACATGGAATTTAAATAAATAAATAAAATTATCTACGCATCGGCGATACGTTGCAATAATTGAAGATTATATATAATATATTACATCGTTGTAGTGGAATTAAACCGAGTTCATGTAATTGCTAATGTGTACTAAAACAATGATTATTAAAATGACCCATGTCGGGCACGCCACGTGCATCAGCTACAATAATTATGTAAATGAATGCCCGGCTATCGGGGCTGGGCCAATAGAATATGTCGTCTAATTTAATAGGCTAAATCGATCCGACAGTTTTAGCACAAAGCAAGCAAACTAGCACTAAAATAAAGCGTAATAGACAACACATGTTTAACTAAATGGACCCACATAACGTAGTTTGCGAACGTGATATGTAACAAAAACGGAACTGTCCTATTACAGCTTACACGACGTAATCATGTGGAACGCTCCACAAAAGTTTCTAATGGTCATAAACTTCCACATGTTTGTGTTGTTCATATTCGCATACGCAAAATATTAACAGACCCCAAATTAATTTGACCCCAGCTGTGTCGCCCGATATTTTTTACGGTTACTCAAATTTTAAACATCTACTCCCAAAATATTTAACACAGGTTTTCGTAAAGCAAATAAGTAGTCACAAGGTAGATTTTACTTTAATTAATGTAAGCAGAAAAGAGCATGCAACGTATTTTATTTTTGTTACCTATTATTTCGATGAAGCACCCAGAACAGAAGTAAAGTAGCGATTGCAAAATGTAAAAAGGAAAAGCAAAAAATAGCTTCATAAAAAGAATATTCGTGGGCTAGCTATTTGAATAAAATATCAAGAGAGGGAACCATTTTTCAACGCGTTGGTGATAATAATGACGCTATTTATCAACGAGTCGAAAGGGTGGTAATTATTAACGTAATATTTCGGTTTCGTTTGTTTACTTACATACATTTCGTGCGATATTTTTCACAGTTAGCGACATAACAGTAAGGTCATTTCGTTTGGCTGTGCGGGGATGGCTCCCAATGATTTATTGTTACGTTGAATATGCATGTCGAGATGAAAAATGACGAGAAACGTGCGAGTGGTTAGTGTGTGAGGATCGAGCGGCGGCGGCGCGGCTGGCACGGCGCGGGCACGCAGCGTACCGCACGCCGCCAGACGTCGCGCACGCCGCCGAACGCGTCACATTGCGGAAGTCGTTAAGAAGATAAATCGCGAACCACACAAGACCCCATAATCCTTTTAAAATATCTAAGTGAAACCTTTTTTTCACGATTGGGCTTAGGAAATACTGAATATTTCCGCCACTATTCCACTTTTATAAGATTAACTTTTGTGTGTTCCCGTTCGTAGACAGTAGTTTAGACCAGTGGTGTATTCCTTCAATATATTATAATGCCTTTATTTTCATTCCACCGCTGAAAATCTGAAAGTTTCGATTCAAGTTTCCGCCAGACAAAATTTTCAAAGTGCGAGACATTCGCAAAGTGCATCCAAGAGCGAACTTAGTGGTATGGGTATATACCAGTTTTAATAGTTGCCGAAACAATAGCGGAGAAGTTTTACTTGCCGCTCGCGCCGGTTCCGTACCCGTCCCCGTTCATTAATACGGCTCGAGCACGGCACCATGGTACGTTAACACGTTCAATTTTCGCAAAAACTGCACCATGCTTTTTTCCAAAAACAACATCCATCAGGTTCGAGAATAGGTTGGCTTTAATTTCCGCCACGATAACATATCGCTTCGAATTAAGAAGATAAAATAACGTTGCGGTCTTAAAAAGCGAAAATTTATTTTATGGGCACTTTCTTCAATAGTTTATTGCTTTCGGTTACTATTTCAGTTGAGCTTTCTATTTACATTCTCTTAGACTTTTATATTGTTTAAGAAAAAGTGGTAAACTTGGAAAAAAAAAACAATTCTCATCGGTTGGCTAGTCTGGCGTCGTGAATATTGCTTACGTAAAAGTCCGAATAAAAGTGTAGTACTTGCTTTATTATCTTTGCTCGTGTTTATTTAGGTTAGTGGAAATGTAGTTAGCATTGAACACCATAGCAAACAGGATTCGACCGCTCTGTAGCAGTGGTTCGTTTCTCATGTCAGAGCCAACCGGCAGCGCCGTTCCTTTCAATGCTGGCTACGCAAACAAACTATCGGACAAACAATTTTACTCCAATTAATGACGTCTCTCCGAAACATTTGTTAGACTGTATTTGTAGTTCGGGCATAAATAACAATAAAATCTGTTTTTACATCTGCATCTCATCAAGCAATGAACAAACGTATGTCAGATTTGTTTCATAGAAATTTCGCTTTTTCATTCAAGCGAAAATGTTATTTCCTATTACAATTTTTGGGGTTTTTGTGTAGATATGTTTGTGACGTGGCACGCTTTTTTATTTCGGGGAAATCTAAACATAACTTTGCAAAAAATAAATGTACCTCAACCTACCTACCTATTTCATTTTTTGTTTTAATATAGTAGCTTCTGTTTTGGACAGTCGAGTCTTTTTACTCATGTGGTGCAACCAAAACAGACGTTAAGCGCAATAGCAGAAAATAGGACACTTCCCCCTACACTCCGGGGAAGGGAGCCGAAATGTTTCACGTCACCTTTCGAGTGGGGGCCACCCGAACGGAGATTCTGTTGAAATGCAATTCGATTGGCATGATTATTTACTCCTTTTACGCGACATAAATCGTTGGCATAAAAAATATTATCTTTTACAAATCGGAATTTATGGCTGAATTGCTGATTTGGATGCGGGATAGTACCTACTATTATCTGAAGACATAATGTTTTCGAAATATAAACCCATGATTTTTTAGTCTTTATTCCTATTTATGTTCCGAGCCCTAAAAGCGGACTCTTCGCAGCTACATTTGGGTCATCAACGTCGCCGTCATTCATTTCACAACTGGCAGCTGGTCGGTTAAAAGCCATAATTAGTGGTGAACATTATGCAGAAAAATATTTTCTTTCACTCTTCCATTTCATTTTTGTTCTGTTTTTTAGTTTTGTATTTTAAGTCGCCAATCTGCAAAAGGGGAAAACGGCAAAAAGCTTTGTAATTAGGGAGTTGACTCGACAGCAGCTTAATAACACTCAGTCCCAGTTGGAAGCCTTTCTGAAATGGATTCTAAACTACTACTAGTATGACTTCGGGTTATTCTGTTTGAAATGGGATGAAGTATTTTAAATATTTCTATTACGGAAGGTCTTATCATGGCTTGTGTGTGAGAAGCTCAAAATCCAATCCACTATGTTGTGTGAGGTTCATGTTTCGAGCGCTTTTCATTTGATAGTATAGAAATAGGGTCTAGAATTTCTTCTCGCAATTCCTTTATGATCTACTGATTTAACCTAAACTAGTCGAGCAAGACATTATATAAAATTCGAACCAATATCAGACAGCGAACAGTAATTCACTCTAGTTAACTTTTACTTGAAGATATTACAATAATACCGCGAACAAAACTATCAAGATATTGTCAAACTTTTGAAGAAAACCTCACGAGTTCCAGCTTCCAATACCTATCTATTTTTTGATATGTGAGAACTTTAAACTTTCGAAACTCGCCGATGTAGTACTTTACTCTTTATTGAAATTCCTTCAATAGTGAGTGAACAGAGTGTTTAGTTTACAAATAATAAATAATGTAAAGAGATAAACAAGCTCGACAAAGGAAAAATGTTCCTACAATTAAAGCGATTTAACAAGCTTAAAAGAAAATCTAGCTAATCCGTTTATGTATGAAACATAGTTCCGTAGTAGTTGTAGTTAGCTATAAGTGCAATCAAACAGCCCTCAATAAACGGCGGTATTGTTTTGCCGGTTATTGCGATTCCGTTGCCGAGACACGTCCGGAATAAATTAAACTGCAATTTGGGGCCTTTAATATGGAGTGTTGTTCGCGCTATTGGGCCATAGTGGCGTGTGGCAGCGTGGCGATATGAGCGGCATTCGAATGAGCACACAAAGGGGTTCGGAGCCATGCTGCCCATCGGTAATGCAGCCAGGCACATGATTGCAGCGCGACTCTCCAGGGACACCGTTTTGTTACCTACCTGCGTACCTACGCATGATCGATTTACTGTCAAATTTTCGTTGCACATTTAGAATTTGGCAGAAAGCCCCGCCGTAGAATAGCCGTGAGCGCCGAATGCAGTAGTCGTAGTAATTGCGCCGAAATGGCTACGTTTAGCTATTCTTAGTTGCAGACATCATTTACTTTGCAACAAATACGATTTGATAGTGGGTTTAAGGGCGCCTATCTTAAGGCTGCTGGCGCTTTAGGTTTTTGTAATCAGACAATGTATTTTGTGATTGAATACTGCATGAGTCTATCACCTACCTACAAGTTATAATCACAGAACTTCAGTCGTTATAGTGGACGACGCAGCAGTAACCTAAATAGTACTTACCTCGCGCACGTGTAGGTAAGCTATGCAACTAAACTTTACTCATCTAAGTTGTATCTGACCAATGAACACTTAACTCCCGATATCGTAATGAAATTAAGGTCAATACCAGTCATTCAAGATATGGTAGTGATAATCATTGATGCATGAGCAGAAGCGCCGCAGCATAGTGTTTATTGCGTGCGCAGGGAATTCTATGGCACCATTATTGCACGTAGCGAGGCGTAAGGTCTAGTTGCTCGCTCAATTTGCGGTATTGCTCTGAGCTACCGTCACATAAACAGAGTCAGGAGCTCCTACAGATCCACAATCGTCCCGTTGTTTGTCCGCCCACATTCCTGAACAGAACACGTAACGGCTCGCATAACGCATTAGTACTTCCATAAACACCACATCCATTGTGTGCCCACGTTAGACGTTGCAGCCATTTTCAATAGCATTTATACATTCTCTTGAGCGACGTAGCTGCAGTTCGGTTGTAGTACATGGCAGTCGTTCAGCTGATAGCTCCAGTCATTGCTTTGAGGTGTGTAAGCGTACGGCATTTATAAAGTCGCTCCCCCGGCGACACTACACTTCAGAGGAGCTCTGTTTTTGTTCCCGAGGGGGATCGCGATCAGAATTAACGAGACCTTTACCTTCATTCTCGCAGTTTGGTCTTTAATGCAGAGGTAGGCAATCCCTGCTTTTGTACAAATCCGGTTTAACAATGAACTTTGTGATGTAGATAAAGAATATCTTACTACTTTTATTTTATGTGATGTATTTAGATTAGACACCGCCTTTAGTTGCAAAGTCCCCCTGTTAAAATGTTTATTTAAATTAGATAGGGCTCTTAATTTCAAGGCCCAAGAATTACAATTAATCGTATTACCCATTCGCCTTAATGCTAAGATCTACGACAGTTTGCTTTTTGTTTGGAACCGGTCCAAATATATATCTATCAGCGGCACTTTTATTATCTTTAATGCGTTCGACGTGCATTTGTATGCTTAACCTCGTTCCTATGAATGGATTTTATTGCATATTAAAAAGGAGCACAGACCAGTAAAAACCAGTTCTGCTGACAAAGTCAGATAGTAGTTTATCTTATCTGAACAAGCGGGGAGATTACGGAGCTCTCGTCAAATACCAAATCGAGCATTTGATGTTTTGATCATTAATAAACTTTCTTGGGGACGTTCTGCTTTAAATGATTAATAACGGAGTCCACGGAACGTCTGACCTATCAAACGCGGCCCATCGCCAGACGTCGCTAGTTTAGTGTGCAGTTATCTAACTATGTCCGCGCACTATGTACCTCTCTAATGAGATTCTATCTTAATTATTTTTCAGTGTTCATCGTAAATTTCCCTCTCGAGAGTTGCTGAGCCATTCCGTGGCGGAAACATCCTTTTCGAGCTTAATTATTTCCTTTTTTTTTCGGTGTTCAATATTCATTCCGATTTTCGTCGAGCAGACATTAAAATTCATAACTCAGCTATTACACTCGTCAACATCTGGCGCCACTTGAACGTTATTATCTTTAACTCTTAGAAAAGCATTAATTAAGAAGTTACTTTTTATGTCACTTTGAAATATAATAATTTTTATGCGAGTTTATGGGGAAAGCTGCTGGCAGGTGGGTGTGGTGGCTAGGGGGATTGTTTCAATATACCGTAAGGCCGTAACTATACATCTTTACCTATGCAGCGCCCGAAGTTGTCCCTCGATTAAGAGTGGTCGTTTTACGAGTTTCGCCTCATAACACTTGAGAGCTAGTAGCTATTGTTCTATTCATCGAAGAGGCATTTTATGACGCGGACACACTCGTAACGGGTCGTCTTCTCGAGTTCCGTGTCTGGGCGCGCGAGATAAATTTACGTCGGCGGTTCACGCCCACAAGCGTCGCCAACTCGTAAAGCAGTTGACGGCGGGGGTAACCTCATAAATAAGGTCCGGCGGCCCGCCCCGGGCACCCAGCATCCACGCACGCTTGCATACCCTAGCGGCCATGGCGCGCACAAGTGCACATGCGCTCATGCACCTACTTATCTAACCCAGCAAAGTGTCAAGAATATGAATGGCCAGCTATGACTACGACAGAAATATGGCGCTTGCCTCTCCAGTTTATTATTTTAAAACGTTTTTTAAATAAAAATAAATCTCTTCTCATTTAGTTGTAAATGAGCAATTTCATTCGCGCTTAATAATGTTGGCATATTTCAAGTGAACTTTGGACAGATGAGGCAGAATAAGTTTATTTTTGTAGACTGATAAATAGTACGAGTATCTGAGAGTTAATTGAATGTGTAACTGTGCCTTTGTCACCTCGGATCGAATTGGCGATAACGGAGGTAATCAGTGAATTGCATGAAGTATATTGTTCGGTGCGACTGTAACTTTTGATTATTTACTGCGTTGATAATTCAGAGTAGCGTTGTCAAAAGAATGGCCTATAATTAATAATTATCGAAAATTAATTAAAATGGAGCTATCCAACTGCATTTAAATGAATTTTCTATAATTGATCTTGATATTTAAAAAGTCAAAAACTTTCCTTAAGAAAAATTCTCGTGTGTAGTATATCTACTATACTAAAGTGTGCCAGTGCAGGTGTAGGTGAGTTTCCCAGAGACGTCAACGGAACACTCGATTCTAAATTTCATTTTGCGAAGCGTCCGATCCTCAATAGCATCGCGTCACTTTACGGAAATTTTCTCTTATCTACAAACCTCACCTGTTTTCTAGTTGTCTTCGAAATGATAAAACGAAATTCAGTTCTGTTGGGTGATTGGTTTAACGCAGCCAATTAGATATCCATTTTCACCTAGAAAAGCAACTATATTAACAATGTTAAAGCAAATATATTATTAATCAACACGAAATAAAACCCGATAACAGATAGGGGTGCAGTGTCGGAATAACAATAGGATAAAAAGAGAAATGCTGTTGCTCAAGATACCGCAAAAGATGTTATTTTTATAAGAAATTTTATTATACGGAACACTAATCGTGAGCTGCTACTGACTCGAACCCGAGTTTTTTCGCATTCGCCCCACTCGGAGCCGTTTTACATTTTTATTTTACTCCTTTCAGTCTAATTTAATATGCGGCCTCGTAGAAGAAATTGCGAGAATATATTTTTGCATTTGTTAACTCCACCTTGAATAAAATCAGATTTTACCGGCGAATTTATGTCGAATTGTATGAGACAGGTAGAGAAAGCTCCGGCTCCTCCACATGCGTATTTAAATCACGTACTGGGTTTATATGTTATTTGTGTTGCAATATCGAGTTTATGTTGTCAGATCGTGTTCCGCACAGTTTGATCAGACTGCTGATTTCCAATAATTCCCCGTACAATGACAACGAATTGAGTCGCTAAACTCAAAACAATTTGCTCGAAAAATGTATCGGCAGGCCACCTAAATTGAATAGGATTTCATTAAAACCTTCTTTTACAAAAATAAAAAAATCTCATCGTTGCTTGGAATTCGGACAACCGTCTATTGCAAGATTTTTAATTAAATCGACTTTGATCACAGGACTGGAATGTCTCTGGTAAAACGATTAAAACCGGTATAAAACAGTTGCTGTGTAATCTTTCCGCGTAACATCCCCACGTAACGATTTAATCAAATGCTTTTAATCACTTTTTTATCGAAAGGTTTCTATAATGTTTTGTTTCTGTCTAAGTTTGCACCGGGCTCATACATTGCAAGCTTAGATAGGTACACAAAGTAGAACAAAGTGAAACAAAGTAAAACTCTGTGTCTGCCTCAATCCCCAGCTGTTAGTTTTCACCAGCTATTCTTCTTTTGTGTGACATTGTAGTCAGTTGGAACATAGAATTTGTAACGATGAGTACGTCTTCGTTAGAGCAAATATCAATTAAGGCCGCCTACGTGTTGGCGATAGACGGCGGGAGCGTGACCGAGCGTGCGACCGGCCGCCGGCGTAGCCCCACCGACCTACGCGTCAGAGTGCGTAGCCCTCGTAACGCATCGTAGACGTTTGTAGCTCGTAGCCACGCGTAGCAACACGTAGCATAGGTGCTACGTAGTGCTTACACTTTGCTACGCGCACGAACATCTTACTACGAACATGCATACAAACATCACCTTCAAAATTCGAAACGTGCTATTGCTTAAACAGCCACTTACTTAAACTAAGTCCCACTCTGTAACTCGACCTGTTGTTTACTTATTTATTAATTAAGATTAGGTAGGTGGGTGCCATTAGAAATGTACCCAGCGAGACCCCTTTCAGCCCCTATGTTTTGCACATCGTATTAGTGGCAGAAATAATAACATGGTAACCGTGACGTTGCTACTTCTGGAACAAATAATTTCGTGTAATGCACGTTGCGTAACTTCGCCGTTTGTTCCCATAATGTTTTTAATAAGACCGTCGATATGAAATTAGGGACTAAATTACGAAATTTTTGACCGTAAATACGTCACGACTTTAATTAAATTGTAGTAAGTAGGCTCTTTTGTTAGTCTACTTCTATTAGTCTTTGTAATTTAAAGCGTAAGAAAATTTTAAAGAATTTTCATGCCTTACATTCATTAATTAGTACATGACTATTTTGATTTTATAAGAATTAAAATTATATTGTTTCGTAAATTCGAAAGGCTTCAAGGGTGTGTCATTTATCAGGCCAATTAATATAAATGTAAAGAATCGCAACCTTCGTAGTTAAACTGAAATGTAACAGTAGGTAACAACAAAAGCCAACAATTCGCCTCGAAAGAATAACCCTAATTATAACAATAAATGAACCTTTTTTGCTACTTAATATTCTGTAATACAAGTCAAAGTAACTTTTAAGGTTTCAGAATTGTTGAGCTTTAATTTTTGAAAATAATATCGTGATCTTTGATAACAAAAGCGTCTCTGAGGACGTGTCCCGACAGTCCACCGACTACCTGGCCACCCGGAGGACCAATTAAAGACTTTAATTAATCTAAGCAAGGGCTGGTTGTTGGAAACTCTTAAATGACAGGAGCGCATGTTCCTGCAACCGTTGTAACTTGACTAATGAACGAAAACTTCAGAAAGGCGAAAACAAATTTTATTTCCAATATTAAGTTTTGACTAACAGTCCCGAAAGTTCTTTGAAAGATAAACGATTCTGCTTAAATCTTCAATGTCATCTCACTAAAGTAGGGAGTATAATGAGATACAAAATGGGTTGGTAGTAAGATACCTTAGTAACCTTAGTCGACGCCTTTCGGGCTAAACCCGAAAGGCGTCGACTAAGGTTATGTTAATTGAGCTATACTATGGAAATTAAGCGTTATTTTTATTGAGGTACTATTTTATTCATCATTACGAGGATTTCATCAGCCTTTAGCTTTAAAGATTCTCTGAACTGGGGCTATTGACACTTACAAACAACGGTTAAAGGGGGGGGTATTTTCATTGTAATCATGCTGGTAGACGGACTGTTATAAAATACAGCGATCACCAATCGCTGTATTTTATAACAGGTCGTTAAACGGCGCTGCTGCATTTCTTATGATTTAAACTTTCTGTGACCTTATAAGGCACCTATAAATTGTTTTCTATTAACTAAAAAATATTTAATGATTCAAAGAGTTTTTGTAAGCATACTTACACTTCAACCAACTTATCTCTGTAGGCGGGAAAACAGTACAAATAAATGTTCCAAGTTTTTTTTCTATTATCTATAGGCTCGCGCTTAACCACTATCTTACTTGATGGTAAGCGATGATGTGGTCGACGGTGAAGCACGCTTGCCTAGAAGAAACCAATTCACTCTTGACTTAAAGACCCCTGGATTGTAGCTATCGGGAAACTCAGGTACGCATAATAAAAGTATTCCCAAAACGCTTTGTGCGTGTAGGTGGGATGACATTTGACTTTTCGATGTTTTTTGCACATTTAAAGTGGTCATATTTAAAATTAATTTCTGTACATAATTATATTAAGTATTTTGTTTTCTCTGATTTTAGTTATTTTTGTGTTGTGATTAATAGAAATGTTATCTGTTTTTAGTGTTTTGGTTTTATATAAACGCACGCGAGCGACGCTAAAAGCACAAGTTTAGTGTTTTTGTATATTTCGTAACCATGGCGGAAAGAGATTAAAAACTCAAATTGAATAATAGTCTACAGGGAGAGAGGAGTCGCATAAATTTAGCCGTTTTAAATTGTTTTTATTGTCTGTCTGTTATACTTTCGTATCTCGAATAGTGCGGCATCGTTTTACTTTATTAGGTTCGTATTATTTGCTACTCCGTTTTACGAGATTTTTTTCATTCTTTTATAGAACTATTTCTCAACGAGGTCGTGTATGATTGTTTTTATGCGCTGTAATCGTTTTTGCTCGAAACTTTTCTTAAGATGTCTCTCAGTCTTAGCGTTCATAACTTATTTTTTCTTCAGGATTTGTTATAGCGTAGCGTTTGTTAAAGATTCTCTGTTTTGTTAACATAATATCATTATATTTTCAAAGTTGTTTATTATAATTGTATAATATGAATATCGATTATAGATATTAGTTGTACATACTCGAGCTGAGCGGCAAGAATTTGCATTGCATATATATTTAATTTTGCACATTTCCGTGGCCCTGAAAGTTAAATCCCTATGGTTTTCTTTAAATATTTATGAAGGCCCCGAACGTCCAACGTCTTTTAATACTTTGAAAATATTATCATATCCTTGTCATAAGCTTTTCCAGATAAATATTTTCTTTGAACATCTGTTTCTTGAACAAAATAAGGGTTTTTATTGTGATATAAAATAATATTGATAGCAGTTTATCCTTGATAAAATCAGACATGTACGGGACAAACATTACAATGATAACAAAGAAATACTACATTTCGATGTGAGATAAATTCATTTGAAGCTGTTCGATGATTTATCAGAGCCAGCAGCGGGAGGTCGCGTGCGACGTCATCGTCGCAGTTTCCTCGCACAGACATATCGTTTTGATAAATTGCGAAGAATCTCTGAACGAGGTGAAATTCAAAAATAAAATCGTATTATTTCAGGAAAGACTATTGTTTTATATACGTCTACGTATGCGTTAGGTTTCACACGTTAAAGTTTACGTTCGAGGTAACGTGGAGAGAAAATTGTAAGTAGTTGTATCTCTAATGTTGTTTTGCATAAGTGAGCAGTCGGAACGTGGTGGAGTTGTTTCGGCGGTTAGATAGGGCCGTTGAAGATATTTTTATCGAATGTGAGAAGTCGCGCCAGAGGCGGGCGTGCGCCAGCTGCCGATGACGTGGCTCAAGCGCCTATTATGCCGCTCGCCTTTTATTTATGATCGGGTTGAGCGGTGCTTATTACGACTGCGGGTGCGGGACATGTTTCATATGCCAGCCTTGTTTCTGCGCTAACTTCCTCCTTGACGCTTATTGAGCCGTTCGTTTGCAATCATCCTGCCCCTCTACAGTTACAAATTGCTGATACTCCGTTTATTTATCTCGAGTGCAGTAACGATTTTTAAATTTCAAATTCACATACTGTGTTGCGGAGCGCTCGTCGACTAATTACTCCTACAACTTGGATTAATTTGTATAATTCCAAAGTTTATCTATGTACATAAATCACATGTCAAGTTTTGATGATATCTGCCGCCGGGGGTTGCACAAGTTGAGGCACACTTATTGTTATTCACGGCGTATCTCGAAACTCTGCAGTGATATGTGTTTCACTAAGCCCCGACATATATTTCGCCGTTTTTGTCTATCACTTGGCAGCAACTTCTCCAATGTTTTCTCGTTCGCCCGCAGTCTTCCCAAAAGTTAGCTCATTCCTGTCTCGGTGGGTGCCTCAACGAATTACGAACTCGGCACTCAGCCGCCGATGCGTGTAAAATGTCTTTACGAGCTCGGTAAATCCCGTGATGTGTGTCACCGGCCGTGTCGCCTCACTCTCACCATTTTTTAATCAATTAGTTGTTAATCGAAAAACTTTAGAGTGCTCAGAGTGTACCCTGCTTCAATCTGAGGATCTGCTAAACTAATTCAGTAACTCCACAAAAAATGGCAACAGAAATAGGTGTAGGTTCGGTAGCAAATTATGTTTTTGCAACTATTAATGAAAAACATGTTTCAGTAAATATGTAAATGGCAACTTAATAGGGACGTAACTCACAGAGATTTTATTGTAAAGAATTTAATAGATTCCATTTAAGTGACTAACTGACCTAGGTTTCAACACATAAAATATCTTTTATCAGAAACGGTTTGTAAATGTGAAGAAAATAACATGAAAACCAGAATTCTAGGCGACTCGTGTATAAAGGTCGGAATATAAGGATCGGTTAGCTATACCATGTTTCGTAGAAAAACTTAATTGAAATGCTTTTTTGCTCGGATTTCAATTGTGCATCAGAATAGAAGAAACGAAACACACATGTTGAATGCAACATGCCTGATGCCTGCACCCGACTATTGGAAGTATTTTTTTTGTTCGTCATACTTCCTTTCCATCCGAATTTAAAATATATGAAATGATCCCAGTTCAGCGCTTCAATGTGTATGAATACTCGTATAAAGGTTTAAATTCAAAAATAAAATGATATTACAATTTTGGAAAGTAAATTTGACGCGAAAATTCTATTTTGTTATAAAATGTTACCTGACATTTTGAAAGGACGTCTATTTGATTACCTTTCATAAAAAAGTAGTTTCGTTTTTTTGAAACAAGTCTACCAAATGAACAAAACTGTTATCCTACACCTGTTTACATTGTAACATGCATTTAGGTAAATTTAAATATCTTTAAAGACATGCACCATGCTGTTTAATGGTTTTGAGCGAGCAGTAAAACATCTACGATTGTGTCGCATATCCTTATTAATATATAACATGTATGTTTTCGCGGTGTTCCGAGTGCGTGGGTAGATGTGACTTTGTCTCAGTCACTACTACTGAAAACATTCATAAATATTCATCTTGTGCATACCTCTGATACCTGCCGTTAGGTGTTATGGCAATTTTGGTAATGGATGGGGTCCACCTTTGTTAACAGTATATTAACTTAAGATAAAGAACTCTGTGGTGTCATAGTTAGATGCTAAAAATAATGGGCAATAAATTATTTATCTAGATATCGTCAACGAAAGGTAAAAACACATATTTACTAAACTATTCCAAGAATCGTTTAGTCATTTATTTTTCTAGTTTGTTCGAACTGCATCTCTGAAGTGCATGACTGCAAACTTTGAGTGCGCCTTTTATAACTCAGTCACAATGTATAAGCGTACTCCCAACTACATCTTCACTTAACTTGTGTTTAAAATGTTCATCTAAACTTGCCGGGAAGTAGCGCAGCCAAAACAAATTACTTTAAGATTTTTTCAAACTTGTACATAAGCGCAATGAGTAGGTATTCCCTGCAGAGTATTTACTCCATTAGACATCCAGGCTGCAGTGAATGGCGACAGGAAGCGGCCGTCGTCGGCATAACAAGGTTAACATCTTGCAATTCTATCAAAGTCTTATGTAATAACGTTATCAAGCTCCTCGCGCCGCAGCCGCCTGCCTGCTACCAACAATGCGGCACATCCACCTCTACATGTAAACACTAATTAAAGTTTTTGGTAGTTAGTGATACCGCTAGCAAGTTCACAGAAAAACTTGGGAACTGTCTCACTTGCAAGATAACGTGGAAACAAATCTGAAAACTTAATTACTTTTTATTTGTTCTCGACCAAAATGAGAAGTTCACCATAATTAGTGCGGGAATTAGTAATATCATTCTGAATTTCCTGTGCTACTTTAGATGACCTGTTCTTAGTTTTCGGACTTTTGAGATTTCGTATTTCATATTTTCCATGAGACGAAAAAGTGGGTCTAGCAAGAAAAGTGTGCCAAGACTGTAAGCCAACGTTAAGTATTCTTTGCCATCTCCGTAGGAGAAGCCGCGTGATGATAATTAGGCGACGCATTTACATCAGCGCGGATACAGACGAAATGTTGTTTATTATTTTATTTCCGTTTTCGTGTTCATGCTAGATAAATACGCTCTTATTTATTTGTCTTTGAAGGGAATCTCCAAAAATAAACCATTTTTTTCATGTAAATCAGTTTTTCTGAGCAGTATATTCAAAACAGAGCAATTTATTATGTTTCTTGTTAAACCCATATTAATTAGTCGTTAAGGGCAGCGTTTTTATAAACCTATATTCAAAACGTTTAGAAGACAATAGTAACATTATTATAAACAGTCTTACCATTCAATTTCAAGATTCAGATAACGTGCTCGATCTGCATATGTACATATGTATGTAAGAGGAATCTCATACGTTCATCTTACGAACCGTGCAGCTACACATTAGTGCTTGCTTTAGTTCCACAAACCTTATTCACGGTTGACAGAATTAGTGTCTCAGCAGCTTCCTGATTGAATAGCACTGCTAGTACCTACTTCGCAAACCGTGTACGTTGATTTAAAAAGGGGTTAAGATGTATCAGCTGAAATATAACGGGTGGATGAGTCAGTGGTTCCGGCGCGCGTCGAGCGGGCATCGAGCCACGGATCCGGCAGCGTTTCTTTCGAGCTCGTTAACGAAACAATAAATAATGATTTGGACGTCTCCACCACTGCAGGCTATTGTGCGGCCATCATATTTTCCGTCGGGCCGTCGGCATCAGGTCGTTGACGTGACGTCACGGCTTCCTAACCGTCGATTTGTCCAAGCTACAACCGAGCCGCTGTGTGTTTCCGCCCGCCATTGTTACATTTAATCATGCTTTCCAACTTAAACACAAAGTATTCGGTGAAAGTTTAATTTCCATTTGTTTGTTACAGGTAAGCTGAATATTTTTGGAACTTCGAATTTATTTTCGCCTTCTCGAAAGGTAAGTGGTTCTTAGATATTATTAGGTTAATACAAATTTTAATCTGGCCTTTACAATATATAATTATTTCATCGTGTTTAGATAAATAAGTGAAATAAAATTGGGCTTAATTTAGTCAAATAAATGAGAAGAGACCTTGGAAATAATTGAAGGGAAAGATGACAACTGACGGGCCTTAAAATTCATATCAAATAATAAGTTTTAACATTATTGTCACTAGTCGTAAATGAGCTTATTTTCGTTTAAAATCTAACTTCTAAGAAATGTGTAAATATAATATAGTTTTCTTCTTTTCTTAGAAAGTAGATATTATTAGATTTCAAAGTAATGTGATTTCATGACACCGCGTCCTGTTCGTTAGAGCAGTCTTGTTATGGTAGCAAGTCGTAAAAAATGATGAATGGATCAAAATAACCATAAAGATTCAATAAACGTGTAAAAATTGGGTGCGACACTACTGGAAGATTGTTGCCAATTTATTTCTTACAAAAGAAGGATAGAGTTAGATTTTCCGCAAACTCGTCACTGGCGAAGGAGACAAGTGACTGAATAGCATTACAAGTTGTTTACTGTCTCCTTCACTGCACATATTTTCCTATTATGTTGTTCTGTAATAACAACACTCTAACTACTAACTAACGCTCTGACTAGCTCTTATATTTTGTGACTTGGTATACGAGGATTTTTGACTTGTTTTGTACCTTAAACACCGTTGGGAACTTTATTAATGACTACTATTCTCCATTCTACGCTACATATTTTATAGATCCGAAAACATCACGATTATTTTACTCTATTTTATAACTACTGCCGTCCATTTCCTGTCAGTTACGAAACTGTTTTGTATAAATGCATAGATAGAAGATTCATCTCCACATGATCGCATATGTCACCAACCGCGATGGGGCTGGAAACTTGTCAAATGAAATTACACATCCCTAACTTAAATTAATTTAGCAGTAGCTAATACAATAATAGTAGGAAAACTCAATTCTTCGCAAACTTTGTTTATTAACCGATAAATACCTACTAGAAACCTACCTGTATCTATGTACCTACACTACATACTTACCTCACTTCATAAGAATTTCCGGGAAACGATATAAATGTTCCAAAGTTGGGGAAATTCCAATACGTGCGAGGATTTTAGCTTCAAGATATAATCTAATTAAAAACTCTGTGAAATGTGATGAAATGTTTGTACTTTTTTGTGAAAGTTGAAACATAAAGCTTTACTCGCTCCGTTCCACGTTTATTTATCAGAGGGTAGTTTGTTATAAAGAGATTTTGGAATGGTGGAACAATTGTTTTTTTTTCGAGTTTGTGTAGGCCACGGATTGGATATCGCATTGTGTGCGCTATACAAACAAGACACCTGAGGCAACGAATGGAGCATATCAGCGCGTATCATTCTACGTTTCAAAGAACTGCAAAGAGCGTCCGGCGCTGCAAAAAGCGTAAAGCGCATTGTTTTCGTTGGTAGAGGAAACGTACAGCGCTGTCAGACGGCCGGGTCTAATGGACCGCTATTTACGGTGACTGAAGGCTTTTACGATGAAAACAATTCAACATTTGGAGTACACACGCTCTATAGCGATTACTAATTTTAGCTGCTAGAAATACTAACAGAGGAGTGTATTCATTTATATCATTTAGTATTGTATGAGAATGTTAGTATTCTCACCCAAACAATGACTACTTACGTCACAATGATAATATTTTTTGTTTCCTATTGTCCGTGTTCACCGTGTCAGATTATTATGACGTACTTCCGGGGATTACTGTGACTTATCTGAGTCTGTTGTTTTCGTCGTATCAATAAGAAAATTGGCATAAGTCTTCTCTTTGAACCGTTTGTAATCTAATTACTGGCATCGAGAGTAACAGAGCTCCAGATAATAAAATTACAGAATGGAAGAAGCATATTATTATTTTATATGCAAACTTTAACGGTGCTTTCTTTGTACGTGTATAAAGCCTGAAGTATTCAGTGTGTTCCATTTAAAATACGTTTTCTAAGACCCGGTGTAGTTAGTTTTGTGTACGTAGCATTCTGTGTACAATAGTGTGGATTTAAATCATAATATTGCACGGAACAACACGCTCGCATTTTGCTTATTCAGAACTTAGTCCCATCAGAATGCATAGGATATGTGCCAGGAAGTCGGCGGTAAAACTTTGATATCTAATACTGCCTAGGTTTTCCTTGGCAGGACTTATGTTGTCTTTGGGGAGATTCTAAGAAAATTGTCTACCCCACCTTGCCACCCTTAATATCTCTTAAAGTTCTCTTAATAAAGATTAGTTTTGTGTTTTCGATGTACCTTAATATTTCTTCATATGAACAAGCATAGGATTATTGAGTATACAGGGTGTAACTGAAAGGGTATATACATACTTAAGGGTGTGCTACAGACCATCAAACTGAACATGTTTCTCCATCGGACAAACATCGTAATAGTGAAAAAATATCATATACCCTTTCCATTACATCCTGTATAAGGTTAGAGACTCATGTGAAGTTATTGCTTAGCATAAAGCTTGAGTAATTACATTTTTATCATTCTAGCGTTTCATAGTCTCGTGCCAAGATCTAGTTAGCTCGGAGTAATTCGGTCGGGCGCTATCGGTTCCTTCATTTATGCATATTTATAATTATATGCAAACTTACACCATTGTAACTTGGTCAATCATTATAAAACGTAGCTTTCTTAGTGTACAGGCTGTTGTTTTGTATCCTCGTCAAATTCAAGGAGGTAACTATGCTAATGATTCTCGACCTGAATCAATAATAAATGCGTAGGTACGTTTTATTTTTTTCTTATTTACGGAAATCGGTAAGTGTCAACCACCCGTGTTTTAAACGCAGCCCGAGTGATCCTCGCCCTATAACCGCGCTTTCACAATGTACAAACAATCTCAAACGATTATTCGATCATTTCTTATTCCCTAAACCACGTTAAGGAGGTTATTCTGAAATACTGTCAATTTTAAACAACAAAAATGCAGTGTTTATTAATAAATTAACTACGTACCGTAATTTAAATTGATTGACGAAGATGCAAAACAACACCTTGTATACAGTTAGTTTTACGAAATAGTAATTTCTGTTGTGAACTTGGAATATTAATCCTGCTTAGAACGTGGGATTATTGTGATTATCATATGAAGCATCTTACGGCTTCCCACGCACTGGATGGAGGCCACTGCTAAGCTCCACACACGGATAAAGTCACAAACTACTTACTCAACATAAATAACTTACGTAGGTTCAAGTCACTGTTATCTATGGCCAAATAACTACCGCCACCCGCTTGCATACATATTAGTAGCACCTGGAACTCACTTACCCCCAACTTTACATATAAAAAGGGAAGTTGTATTTTTTGTTTTATTCATAAATGTTGGTAAATTGACTTACATAGTCCCGAACGTGAGGTCGACTTCTTTAAAAAACTTAGTGCGTGGGTTCATAGGGATGGGAAACAACCGGGTGGCCGCAGCTGACTTAATCCGGGTTGCGGACAATCCATCTTTGGTATAGGCGACACGTGACGTATGTAGTAAATACGTCGCAATCACGGTTGCTGACGGTATAATTAAACCCTAAATAATAGTGAGCTGTCGGTTAATCTGACGCTTTGGACTAGCGACCATTAATTTCACATTTTATTGGCTCAACGCATTCAAAGGTAATTAAAAAGTGAAAAAGTCGCTGTGCTTTTCGAATTTCCATCCAAAAATATGACTGGATTAATGACACACCTCCAATTTAATAAAAGTTCGTTAATTTTGAGGCTCATATTTTTTACGTAAGCTAAGGAAATGAGCGAAGTTTAGGGGTAGGAATGCAATTAGGCTTGTAACTAAGTGTCACAAAATAAAGACTTAATAAAATGCGGGAGCTAGTTTACCGCTGCGAGTGCTGGCATGATCATTTGTTGTAAGCGTAATTTAAATATTAAGCATGTACTCAAAATTTTTAATTAAAAACGTGAGAGTTTAGTGCGTAGGCCAGCGCGTGTGGCGTTTTATGCGCGTGTCGGTGGCGTGGCGGCGAGCGGGCGCGCGCGCGGAACGGCCCGGCGGAGCAGTGGCACGAGAGCCCGCGCCGCGACCACGCGTCTCGCCCGACCGCGCCGCTTCCCCCCAACTTTCAGCCGCCCGCCTAATACCGCGAGTTTCAATTCCAAAACACATGAAAACTGGATTAATAAGGATCGTTCAGTGAGATATCGCAGTGACACTTGTGATTTTTGTGTGTGATTTTATTTAACAAAGTATGTAAATAATTAACTTTCTTTAGATCCGTTATTTATGCGTTTAACTTAACTTTGTATTTAAAACCCAGAAATTATCGTAAACTTAAAGATTGGATGGAAATATGGATATGCATAATAATAAGCTCTTATTGTAACCTAATTTTAATTCCTATAAACTATAGTAATATGCTATAAAAAAGCACATCGCTCCACGTAAAAAGTAACAAAGACCCGCACTATATTTATTAAAAAAACCAATACTATCGGCGGCAGAAAACCACGGAAGCGGAAACTCAATAAATCCGCTGTTACATAGTTTTAAGTTGTGGGTATCTACAAATTTTCTTTGAAGGAGTAGGAGCGGGGCATTAAGGCATTAGTCCTACAAAAACCCGTGCTCCAGTGCGGTGGCTTGGCGCACTGTGTGACATGTAGATATTATGTGTCTATCTATGATATCAGACATGTGATACATGTGTTGTGGCTATTTGGATGCTGTACTAACCATGCATAACCGTTAGCTAAACCTGAGCTTAAGATATTCCCTGTCGGGGCAGGTGATTGGCACGCCCGCCTCACTCACCACAATCCGTCTTGTTTATTGTTCCCGACCTACATACTAAACACTCTGATTAAGAACTTGCCGAAACTATAATTTTGTCAAGGAAACTGGGTCGTGCAAAACACGAGACAAGAGTATGTATCACACGAAATATATGATTCTCGTAAAAGACGGCTTGTGGCCACTTAATAGTTGCCAAAACAAAGAGAGCCTTTCGCCGAAGTAGAGGAAAAACTTAGCAATGAGCTTACAGGTTCAAGTAGCTAATGTTTGTAGGAAGAACGTCGGCCATTAAAAGGGGAAATTCAAAGAAGATTTATGTGCTTGACAATATTGTAAAAGCCTTTGTTCTTCTCATCAGGTGCAAATAGTTCTAGGTGTTAAACAGTTCAGACTAAATCCTATTATGCATGATTCAATACACTGGGCAGTAATTATAATCACGGGTTTATGTAGGTATTATCTTATATTTCACTTTAAACATTCCGAAATATGTACATTTTCACACTGCCGTAATAACTCGTTAAAGTAAATGCTACAATTTTCAATTCAGAAAATTATTATTTAATAAAGAAATCCCAAAATAAGTTACTACTTAATTTGAATAAAGTGCCAAAGAATAAGAAATTACCATTTCAACTTTAATTCTTAGAGGAAACGCCACGAAACGCCTGCAAATGACTGTCCGAAGTTATACAAGTTTTGTGTTCTTTGTTATAGCTCCAAATAGTAAATCTGCATTTTCTTTATCTGATAGGAAATACTTTTCTGAAGTAACTTATTTAAAAAATGTAAAAAAAGAGTTTTCATGCGAATAAAAAAAAACTTTCGCTCCTAAACATTCCTTAGGTATAAAAGATTATTCCGCGTGAATGAATAGCTATTGGAAGTAGAATTTTAACAGTCTCTCGGTTTCTTGCGAAACGTGCCCGTGGAAGGAACCGAATCAGCTTCGTTCAGGTGTATCGACATAAATTCGTCAGCGCAGCGGAACAATGCCACATCTTGTTACGTTGGTATGTATCGCCATACAACCGCTTGTTTAATTTATTTAAACTCAGAATTGGATTTTGGCTCCGTACCTTGTAGTGAAGCATTTGTAGTTCCAAGTCCGGGAAGCACACACTGCGGTACATAGTTACAACGTAACGTATTCGATTCAACAGACACGCTTCACAAAAGCAATACATAGTTGTTGACTTATTCGACCAGCATCTTCAGGAGAAGCCACCGAGCTTGTGAAATTACATGTTTGACCGGACTCCAATTTGGGGACACCTACCGTATTCAAGACCCTGCTGTCTGTAGCCGTTTATCGTTCCATACTGTCCGGTAAAGGCGATTAGTATTCTTTCTCCGTACTACACGGATAAACTTGTGTCCCTAAACGTCAAATATGGAGGTAAAACACAATTTTAGAGGGATTACGTACCATCCAGGACAGGTTACCTGACTCCGTTCAAAGGTATTTTTGCTGTCAGCATACATTTGGTGGTGCGGACTGGACGGGACAGTGGGCACATATTGTTTGGGTATGTCGTGCGTGCTATGAAATACTAATCTAACCAACGTGATAAGTAAAACTTTATGTAGTTCGTGTATATTTTGGACATGTTGTGCAACTAAGCACGTCTTAAATGGAATTATGTCATACTAACTTATTTGGTAGTTAGTAACTTTAGTTCTGAAATAGTTTTAGACGGCAATGGGGTGCTGGCTGTTTCTCAATTTCATGCAGAAAATGTTTTGTCTTATATAGTTCTAAATTGAGTTGATAAAGATAAATGATATAGATTATATAGCTCTAACATAACCCCGTTCATTAAAACCATACATAGAATCTTCTGAATATTATTACTGAAACGGCTAAAATAACCAAGACACAAATACAATGTTAGGTAATAAATACAAACAGCAAAAATATCATGTTCTATCATTTTATTAAATCAGCCTCCTGGTAAATTAAATAATACAATTTTCCTACATTCCTCTGTGAGGTTTAATGATGTAAATAAAACGGACGTGTAAACATCATACAAGCAAGTAAATTAGTGCTAACCTGAACATACAGGACCACCAGCCACGTGTATTAATACAGTATTGTGTTTTGTATCAAATGTATAATTTAATTTTAAAATGATACAGCTCCCGTACTTGTATTTCATTTTACGTATACTTTTTTATTTCGCATTCAGGTACTATAAAGTTCAGCGCCAATTTGAAATTAATAACTTCCTCGTAAAATAGAATTTGTTCGACGAAAACGGACGAGCTGTCGAGTACAAATAATAATAGTAATAATTCATATTGAAATCCACCAAACCATTTCTATTTCCGAGTCATTTGACAGTTTTCTTTATTACACATAATTTCTATTAAACTACGCTTTTGTAAATAGCAAAGTTTTAATAGTTTCTGAAGTCTGAAATTGGGTCATTTATTATTAAATGTTGTAAGAGCAAAAACGAGTTAATGTAAATAATTAATAAAAGGAACGGAGTTGCCCCTATTTAGGTTTAAGAGCTAATGTCGACAATACGTCTAATAACACGAGAATAAACAGGGCAAGTGTGTGTGGCAGCAACCTTAATAACTTGTTTATAATTCACAAGAAACACGTACAAACATTAGCTAAGAAAGCTCTTTTCCTGACGGTTAATTAAAAGTATCGACAGGATCAGTGTTCCGCTGATTGGTAGTTTGTTTGACTTGGAAACTTGATTGATTGGTTCACTAATAAAGCTATTGAGAGTACATTTATGCGGCGCATTTGTATCCAGCGCGCCAGCTAATAGGATTCGCTGGTGACATTAATGGCTATTTGTCATCCGTCATACGAGTAACACGAGATTACTTAATTAAGTATTTATTAATTATTCTCGACACTGATCCGATATCGATTGATACAAGTTTTATTTAAATAAAAGTTGGTACCGTAACGGGAAGCGGGATTTTTACTTTGGCTCTGAATTATTTGGGACGTGATATTTTTTAGGTATCTTGCGATCGTATCTGCCTTTATGAAATCACGATCTTCCTGTCGCTGTGCAGCAGATAGCTACAAAAAACGAAGCGTAAGTCCTCAACAGTGAGCTTGCCCGTTAAAACAACGCTCATTTTAGGATCTTGCTTTTAAACGTTTTTGTTATCAATAAGTACTGTTTCCACGTAGACGCAGTTTGTATGCAAATTAATAAAATCAGTATTTTTTTATAAAATACCTCTACCCTCCTGTATTTCTATTAAATTAAAAAAAATGGCATGTTTATGTTCTCTCGTGGCATTTCTTTTATCATTCGTGTTTTTTGTTCGAGATTTCGTTTGATCGAATTAAAGGTTGTATGTGATATTTATCATATTGATATCTAAACCCATTCTCCGTTACCTACATAACACTGGTATCCGTAGTTACGATATCAGAATTATTTCCATATTTTAGCTACAAAAAAATGTTTGACATTCGTAACGTTATTTCTTAGTACCTTGTGTACGTATCTTGTTACTATAATTGGTCATATATTATTTAGGTACGAACAGTCAACAACAAAAATGTATAATGCCCGAGGGTTTTTGTTGAAACTGACGTTGGATTAGTGGCTCGTTGAACTGCCAGTCAATCACGAAAAATGCAAAATGTCCGCGGCAGGACAGCTGCCGCTATAGCTTATGTGCTTAAACTGCAATCACCTGCAAATCCTGGGAACACAGCGACACGAAAATTACCCGACCCATGAGGCCATGACAGTTTAAATATATCCAGAATAAATCCGGCGATCAGTTACTCGCCTAATGCAAATGGACTGGAAATATCAAGTGCGAATTGTAATAAGACCTAGACATTTTCTACATACCTAACTACGTACGCTCGATATTTTTTTTTCTACTCTTGTTATTCGCGCATAGTTATAAAGAACACAATAGCTTTGGGGCAATGAAGTCTTAGAGAAATTATCGAGACTTTTTCTGTAGTGGTGAAATAACAAGGAGAAAATATTTAACTTAAAGCTCTAGTTCGCTAACTTTAAAACATGCTACGTTAAGCAACCTCTTTAGTTTCTACATGAGGGCTAAATTAAGATTATATTTATTAATTATATTTAGTTACAAGCTCCTAAAAGATTACTTTGTCTTTGATTACGAGCAAATCTCTTTACCATTTTTAATCACAAGATTAAATCCGAAAATCTCCTTAAATAAAAGTATCAGTCTCTCTTATCCGATTTATTTTACCATGGATAGGATGTTCTTAATTCCGAAAATGACGTTTATATAAAAGAGATCTCCATTTAGGTATATTCTCCCAAGGGAATGTTGGATATAAATGGATTACGGTTCTTCCAAATTACGGTGTTGTGTGCTACGTGGATGAATCTGGCCCCACGATAATACTCTATACCTATTTTTTTGTCTATTTTCGATTCTCGTATTTAATACGAATATTTTTTTGTGTCAATGTTTTTTAGCTACCTATGGAAATTATATCATTTTTAAATTTGTTTTTGGCTCGAACGATACATAGAATCTTCATTTAAAACTTTCAGATTTCTTACTAATCTCAACTTGAATCTACCTATTCTATTAATGACAGTCTACCCTAAAAACTAAAGTGCCTTGTCTGTAATGGTTTTTCTTTCAAAATAAGATGAAGAAACCGTAATTATGTTAGCTGGGTTCTGCTGATATTATTAGAAGTACTTACTTCTATTTACATAAAACCTACTCATTTAACTTTCATTTGTAGGTCGCCGGAATAAAACCAATTCTGTATTTTTAACAACTGTAGTCTGTAACCGAGGGCTTTACGATTCGTTTGAGAAAAAGCATTGATTAAAAATCTTTTTATCGCAATTAAATATTATCTAGGAGATTCAGCGTCCAAGTTATAACTGCGGGCAGCTATTCGTAAGTTCATAACTAAAGACTCAAAAACTTTAAATCACACTTAGGGATTAAAGCGTTACGTTCACCGAACTAAAGAGAAATAAAATCAAATAAATAACCAGAATAGTCAATTTTATTAACTGGTAAGAAGGAATAAAATTCACTTAGTCAACGATACTTTTTTATTTCTAAGCGTGTTTTATTCTCTGGTTTGAAATACCTATATAAAAAATTTACCCTGGCACCTTTTCTTGATTTGTGTGGTCGAAAATTCGAACTACGTGGTACAATAGTGAGGAGAGTTACTGGACCAAACAAACAAAGGGTATTGTTACGAGTATGTCATATGAATGAGGAATCGAGTCCTAGGATCAGACAAAAAATCTCTTTGGTGTCAAAGTGTATTTTACAGAAAGAGTATTTTACACTTTGACACAAAATACATTATTTTGTTAAAAATTTAAACCGTCGGCTAAAAGTAGATTAATCGAAATTTAGTCTATTTTCACTCTACTACCACAGTTATTTTTCACGTTTCATAAATCCGTTGATATATTTCCGTTGTTTCTTTTTTCAAATAAATGTTTTGTCATGTAAAATAATACCTAGTTCTAGTAATCCGGTTGTAATAAATAAACATAAATATTATTTGGTAGCAGTACGGAACTCTTAGTAGATACAGAACGGTGACTGCAGTCAAAGTGGGGTTTACGTTTGATCCAGCACAAATTGGAAAAATAAGATGGTACGTTTTCCAGTCCTGCCTTTTAATATATAATAAAATCTCGTACTATTGCAGAATTTAAAAAATAACATTCAGTGTATCTATTCTAAATGTTATTTTTAAGTAAGCTGGCAGTGCCCACATATCTATGTGGCCGTCTTCGGAATTGAGATAGTAAAAAATCCAAACGACGTACGTGCTTACAGCCATAATTGAAGCTCGTTGGCAAAGTTTACAATGATGCTAGGAACATAATAATACAAGTTCGCTCGTAAAGTGTAACAGCTGCATGGGATGTAATGATACTTACACTCGAACCGCGCCCCAATGGGATATTGAAGAGGCCTAGATACGGAAAATACTAAAAAAGCGAAGGAACAATAGAGAAAAACTCCAACACCACGTTCAATGAATAGACGAGAACTTACAACGAGAAGCTATTCTCACAAGGGTCTCAGTGGCCTGACAAAGCGTTATTATCATTTAATACACCGTAAATAAAATGACTTCCGCGCTATAATCCAGTAATCACCTTTTGTGTTGTTATTTTAGCTAAGCGCCTTTATTATAGGAACTATTAAATGTTTCTGTTGATTAAAGCGCTCGTTTGCTACCAACCGTCAAAGACTCGGATAGACTTGTGCTTTGACGACTAGGCATTAGGTATCTACTGTCCTTTATAATACAGTCAGTAGTCACTTCAGAATAACGAGGAGCCAGTTGTTTGCGCTGGTTTAATTAAGTGTAGAACTATTCTGTTGCAAACACCATTATGTTAGTACGAAGTACGTGTGTATCTATGAAATATTTGCTGTTCAACAGCAAAGTTTGCCTCGTTTCCATGGAAACAATAGGTGTGGGACATTTTCATCGTTTTAATTACTCCGATGTGTATAACAATTGGCACGGGGCCGGAGGGACCGCAGGGCGGTGCGTGTGACAGGCAGGTGCCATGAAGATGACTTTAGAGCGACCCCCGGGGCGAACGAGTGCGCGCCTGCTCTTGTACCTGTCATTACGGGAAGCGCTCCAATTCACTGCCTATTAACCAATATATTACTGAAGGACAACCAGTTTTTTTTTTTTTTTTTTTTTTTTTTTTTTTTTTTTTTTTTTTTTTTCGGATGGGAAATCATCAAATGACTTCTTCCGCTCTGGGCGGAGCGGAAGGGAGTGTCAGACTTGTACTGACTAAAACCCATCCATGTTCCTTCTTAGCCCTTTGCGTTCCAGGGGCACGGTATCTCTTTCGAACAACCCGCAGCCCTGGCAGGCATCGGCCCTCTCGGACCCCTTCCGATTTGCTGACATCTCCTTGAGGCGCGCGTGGAACACGAACGCGCCGTCGGCACGGTCTGTCGTCATAAGACGGACGGACGGTGAGCTAGCCCATTACTCACAGGCCCGCGCCTACGGTGGCCGGGGGGAAAAAAAAAAAAAAAAAAAAAAAAAAAAAAAAAAAAAAAAAAAAAAAAAAAAAAGGACAACCAGTTTCATGTCAACCCGTCACTCTCTCTTGGTTTGAGGTGAAATAACATAAAAAATCCCCAAATGAATCGCAATTACGAAACTTCTTACTTACGATTATTTTATCTGAATGTATCTTGTTTGTATCTTATTTAATCGGTACTGGAAACTGGAGAGTTTTAAAGAGAATATTCATTTGTTTTCTAATTAACCATAATAACCGCCTCTTTATGTTTAGTTTAGTTGTTGCTTCTAACAACGGCCATAATGTAACTCACAGTACAAACATTCTGCAGAACGTTTTATTGGTCTTCTGGGGAGGACGAAACTTTTGGATTTCTTAGTCCAGTTCGGTCAATAGTCACATAAAAAGCGAGTTATTGCATAGGGTACATCAGTTTATGTATTCGCGCGTACACATTCGTAGATACATTCAATTACTTCTTTTTATTTGTTCTGCAATTCCATTAGTCTAGTTAGTATACGGTTACTTTAGGGGATGAGACATTCAAATATAGTATATGGAGTCTAGTCAGAATTTAACTTAGTAGATTTGTCGACACCGGTCCGGGAGCGTCTGTTTGCAGGACTCGCAGCGCGCCATGATTCATTGAACAAATTTGTGAAAATCGCGTTTGAACACGTCATACATTCGTGTTTGTGTATTTTATTTTATCATGAGCCCGATCCGAACCGGTGACATTTTTACGGGTCGTGAGCTATGTACACAGGTACAGCGAAAGGGTTAATATGTGTACACAGGTCTTTTTGTAACTGTGACCGACTTTTGGAAGTTATTTAACTGTAGGATAAGTTGTTAAGCGGATGTCGTTGACGGTGAACTTGAACGTTAAGAGGCTTCTGGTTAATTAGCATGCGAGCCTCCGAGGAGCCGTAATGACCACAGCTGTGCTCGCTGTGGTACTTCTCGAAAATGAGAACCTTCCTTATATATACTTGTGTACACATCGTACGGCGAATTTTAGACTTTAATTAAACTTGGCATAAATTAGAAAAAAAAAGTATTTTCTTGTGAGCCAATGTGAACGAAATAAACACCAAATATAGTACTTGTGAGGGAGACATTACTTCGTTGATAAAAAAGTCGTAAATGGTTTGTTGTACCAACTTGACGACAGTTTGCAGCCTCTTTTATTGTCACAAAATGTATTACAATTCTCTTAATCTGTTGATTGCGAGACTTTAATATACTGCCATTTTATACGACCTGCTCTACCTATAGAAAAGTCGTATACAACTCCTTTTAGCTTGAATTAAATTTAAATTTTTTCTCACGCGAAACGCAATGGTATTTCCTCTCCACTGGGATTTCTCGTATAACAAAATCTAGTTTCTCCCGGCTTACGTAGTTTATGCACGTACTGCAATTAGGTACCTATACGGAGTTAAGATTACCTTTTGTGTCGTTACGAGGCTATGTGCTGTGCACTTTCCGGATGCGTTTCAGTAGTCCCCCTAGGAACATGCTCCGCCCAATCTAATTAGGCTGCAACTACGGAGATAGCAGCGATCGAAACTTGCGGCTTATGAGGACGGCCAACACGACTGACAAGATTACCAAACTTTTAGCCACAACCGTACCCATCCACTGAGCCGCACGGAACCCGGATATCTGCACCATCTCGGTTGCTCCTTACCTACTTCTGCGTTAACGACGCAGTCACTTCTCAAAGCATTTTTGTAAATTGCTTATTTAGGAATCTGCGCGACTCATGACGTAATCACCGAGGACCTCAAGATAAAATATTTTGTTGTGAATACTACACAAAAGACTGAACTTGCTTTACAATTGCGGTGGATAGCTTATCACAAAACGTCCTCCTAAAAAGTCTTGAATCAAAATTAAGATCGCTGAGCAAAACGTACATTTACTATTCTGAAAAAGTACTCATCGTAAAAAGTTATTTGTGCTATAAAACGGTGGGGTCCGGTTAAGCGCGTACATAAATTTATTGATATTACCATAGGCTGTTAAATGCTGTTTTCATAGCAATTTTTAATTGATGAAGCGATGTAACAATTGGTACATTTCAGCGGTATTACAAAGAGCTGCGACGTAGCTACGTACCGTGTAGCAGTTATCGTTGTCCGGCCGCTAGAGATAAATGTGTAAAATTCATTGAAACGCAAACTCACTGATACGAGTGGTACCTACCTAGTACCCACTGCTTTATAATACAACATACGCAAACACAGACAGCTAACATTATTATTGTAAGAGTTGAGCGTTTGTAAAACTTGTTACCATCACGTAAACGCGATAAAGTAAAACGATTATTACAAATGGAAATAGCAATAAGTACCAATATTGTTGGAAAATAAATTAAATTCATATTAAATATAGCTTTTCATAACATAGTTTTCTACTTACGCCATCAGTTTCTCTCTGTTTTTATTATGACGGATTTCCTCGTTCAATAATAGTCTCCGTGCGAACGTTGCAATACGATTTTGGTTGAGCTTTGTGTAGTAGAAAAAATGTAGAAAACATGCGGAATCACGTTTGATTGAGATTTCCGATATGGGAAACAAAAACTCGTACGCTTTCCGTATACAACAAACATGTGACACGTACGTACTACCATTACGAGTTCTCTTTCATAAGAAATAACATTGCGTTTATCCAGGTGTGCATCACATTGTCGGCACCGAAATAACTTTTATAAATAACCTGATTGTGTTTACATGAGCTGCTATTTACTTATCCTCGCTAATTATTACCGGGCTCTTTGTGATGCTGTGTGCGTACGACAGTTTGCATTAAGTTGTAACTCGCTCGTGTACTTATAACAATTGACTCGAATTTGTTCAACTCGAGCGGATAGCAAGTATGGGTATGGCGGTGTTTGGAAGATCCTCCGCTCCGCTGCTCCCCTGTTCCTGCAACTACATGTTTATCTTAGCTCGAGTTACAAATCGAACTTGTGTATTGTGTGAACGGAGAATTATTACGCCGTACTCACGAGTTCACGACGCCTTGCTCACTCAAGCTGCTCTGGATTGATACATTTCAATTTAAAGCCTACACTGAATTTCGTTCGACATACTCTTACCGAAATAACGTCCATTTGCTAGTCTAGTTTGAGGATTGTAAGAACAATTCCAGGATGAATTTGAATAAAAGGCCGAGGTAATAAAATCAAGGTTTAGGCGGGTACGGATTAATAATTTAAAAGTAACGAAATTTTAATAAAAGCCGTGCAAACAAGTGTGAACGTAAAAAAAGCTTTACTCTGCGGGTGCGCGGTACAATTTGCTTAATACCTAAGCTAATAGAGGCGATATCAAACACCTTAATTTGTAGATCCCTTATAATATTTTAAAAGTTTCTTAAACCAGGGTCCTTTATTTAACGGTCTCGAAAATTCAAACAAATTACGTTTGATCGATTAAATTAAACGGTTCGTACTGTATTCTTCAGAGAATGAGTTACTTTGAGAGCCTTTTGACGAGAGAAATATTTCCCTAATAAAAATAAGGCGTATTTTTTTGTAAATATTTGTTATCATTAGCCTCGCTCGAGCTTTGAGCTAACAATTAAATGATTTTATCATTAAGCAAGTAAATAGTTGTGTATTATAACTACCAAATGGAAGGGTAAATAGACTTACATATCTACTGATGTAGTGTACTTCCCTTCGAATTGAAGAGTCTCAAACACAACACCACAACACTCATAAAACCTGTAGTGGTCAAATTGTGATTTATTAGCTATTATATAAACAACAAATTTGTCTGAGTGTCAGAATCCGTATCTGCGCAAACGTATCGTTACACAAAATAAACAGTTTGATACCTTTTTTTATATTTTTTCGTCAAAAAATGAGGATGTATAAAGCTGTTTATTTTATTTCCAACCAAAGTCTGTTCTTTAAAACGTTCAAAGTATCTACTGAGTATTTGTTTTTCATTTTGTTAGAGCTTATTTGCTTTCTTCGAGGTCGTGGGGGGTGGCCGGCGCGTTGGCTGAGCGGGCGCGGCAGCGGGTGCGGGCACGGGTGCGGTAGAGGGCGCGGGAGCGGGCGCGCCCGGATGTTTTCCCGACCGATGTTTCCGACATTATATCAACCCTGTTCTTGACGCACTTGCCATTCCCCTAACTCGTTTCCAAAGAGACAACGAATTGTTTATGGCGTGTCTTTTTTAAAAACAATGCTATCGACACGGTTTCACAAACCTCTCGTGACTACGTTAAAAATAAATGACAGTACCGATAGAGGCGTACTTTTGTTGTGTCGGATTTATACGAGCAGTAGGTAACTTAGTTTCCATGTTTTCATCGGTCTTTTTCGATTTGTATCTTTCTGCGCTCTAGGCGTTGAAAGCTACCTACTGTGCTATTCGGCCATTGAAAATCAAAGCGATTTAGATTTGTAGCCCGGAACTTAGTTTTATATTTATCGGCGCCGAACGTTATATTGCGTTTACTGAACCTGGTCGAAAAATATTGGTTTAGTGGATTTGGAATATTTACTCATACGCACATAAGTTCGAATATGAAAGTAAATAAGGCAAGGTATTATTTTCAAACACAACTACTTTGTAAAGTTAATGCTCAATGCAGTGTTCAGCGAAGCAGCCATATTTCATTCTCGTCGTCGTCGATGTCACGGCTGAGATGCGATGCTCCCGGACAGATTAAGCTCAAGAATTATGCGAGAGATTGCATTGCTAAGCGCTTGCAGATTGAGTGAGCACAATGCATAAAATGATTTCGTCTCAGCACTTGTCTGCGCTCAAACATACTCGGAACTATGATTACCGTCCCACTTGTTACTCTCATATACCGACTCGAAAGTTTTCTACGACTTACTTCAAGTGACGTTACATAAAAGAGCTCATGAATCCGCTTCAGATGTCGACTTTCCATATTATGGACGCATGCCACTGACGTTTATGATCACTTCGTTAGATCTGCGTTACTGAATATTAAATTGATATCCCTTTGCGTCGTCGGAATCTCATTTTCATTGATTTATATTGTACGAAATTGGTTTATCGAACTACACGATGATTGCATCGAACAATTCAGTTTATTGAACTGTTCAAAATTGAAAAGTTTGTAGGCGCTTGCAATATTTCCCCGCGTATGGGATGATCTGTGTTCAACAATGTTTGCCTATTCTACGATCGAGGTGTACCTACAAGTTCAAATAGCTATCTTTGTCTGTCCCGAGCTAAAAATTGTTTATTGATTGCAATTTAAATGGTTTAGTCTGTTGGCCGATAACCTGACAATATTAATCCTGTTTCAAGTAGGTAGCGAGCAGCAATTTACGCAGCTCTATATAACTCAAGTCCGCTCCGTAGATATCTCTTTTAGCTAGAATCTGCGCGTTCCACCTCGGCCCAGTTTAATGGGCAGACGAGAACCGTACAACATCCGCTGTTTTCCATCTCCTTGCTTACTCTGCTTCTTTCATTTGTTCACTGGCGACCACTAAAATGGCGCCATAAATTTTGTAGCCTGTTATTTGTTACCTGTGGTCAGCGTCTTTTTTGCATAAAATTTAGTTTCCGTTTTATCCGTTAACATTTAGCCGAGAAAAGTATGTGTAAAATAGTAATTTCGTAGTGAGTAAGTGAAACATACTTATCAAACAGTTGATATGCATAGTTTCACGCACACTCGTGAATAGGTTCTTCGCATTAACTGAAAATTAAAGTTTCCCATTCGCTTAGCTTCGTAAGAGCCGTAGGTTTATATTACCTGTACGTGAGTGCGGTGAGTGTAATTCGTCGAAGTTGTGAGGTTGGTAGACGCTGTGATGCTAGTCGGTGATCGCGGGTGGCGCAAGTTCCTCACACCGGCACGCGTCGCGCGTCTCTCTAACGACTCGCCGGCAGCACCTGAACGCGCGTCATACTCGACAAATTAAATTCCTCACGAATACTTTCCTGAAAGACGAACAGAACGTTGAATACAGTGGCAGATTTCCACATCGTTTCAATTCGATTTAGGACAACTGCACACTTTCAGGGAATGCGATGTTTCAAAAGGGAGTGACGAACAATTCGATTGAACGTGGAGTTCTTTTATTGCATCTTTATTTTATTGCGTTATTGACGGTGTCGTCGGTACTTGCTGGTATTTTCGTATAAATGAATTGAATGTTGCACGGTACATGACAGATGTTCGCTGTCGAGGCCGCTCGTTGTTTGCTCTCAGTCACTGTGTCAGGGAAATGCATTTGATTCGTGTGCGGACGTGACGGCATCCACTATTTTATTGTGAACAAACCTAAAGTTTCACCAAAAAAAGTATGTACGACATAAACCTACATTGGGTAGACTTTTTTAGAGATGTCTTAGTTATGCGCAAATTATATTAACTTGAGGATTTTGTGATTTTCAAGGAATCAGATTAGTTACCCCTTCCGCCCCTGTTGAAGAGATTGTGGTTAACGTATTTTCAATTAACATTCTTCTCCTAATTAGTCGCCTCACTCTACTCAACTTCCCAGTTGGTAGAAGTAGAGTTATTTTTTGTAGATTCCCTTAGGTGCAATTATTTTGGTTACAAGTTTGCTTAATCCGATTTACCATTTGGAAAAATCTCTGATCAATATAACAAAGTTTAAGTACAGCCGTGTCTCATAAATTGTGATAACATCGAAGTTTCTGAGGCAGCATCGCATATCTCAGAAACCCTTCGAAGATGCCAATCTTGACAGTTCACCACACATGCATCAAATTAAAGCAGCTATCTTCCGTCCATTAATAGTTCATATTTCGTGTGAATAGACATCGAATGCCGGATATACATGCTAAATGTATACAATATTTAGTGCTTCGAAATCCGGTGGCATTCAGGGTTGGCCACGAGCGACTATTAATAACGTGTCCGTGTGTGCCTGTATCCTCAGAATCGTCCGACCTCTCGACCCTCCGGCCTTCTATTGATCACACTCTTGTCATAAACACATTTCCTCTAATGGACTCCGGCTCCGTCTCGAAGACACTATTGTTTTTGTCCACAATCAAGGGTACGCTCCGGCAGACATACACCATGTATCATCCCTGGTTCCTGCTATGAATCATTGGTAGCACTATGGGAAATTATTAATGTAAGTAAGTAACAATAGGCAATCTGCGTACATTCGCATATGCCTTCCACTATGTTTGAACCTTTGAGCATTTTACTGTTATTTGTAAAAGAAGCTGATTGATTGATATGATACTTGTTGAACCCCGAGTTTATTAATAAACAATGAGGATATAAATCCATATCGTAGACTCTCGATTTATGTTTCAATCCTGCCTTTAAGATCACAATATAAAATAGCGTCTTTTGTAGGCTCACATTAATATTGATGGGATACTAGGTTCAGAAATCAAATAAATTGGCTACTTTTGTTGCCCCGAATTCTAACGTCTAGTTTCGTAAATTGGTTTGACTTCCCTTTCATCGGTAAACAGAGCGGCTTTTATCGCCGACAAAGATTACTTTATCCCTTCGGAAGCGACGAGATTAAACTCCTTACACGTTGAAACCAATATCCTGGCGTATTTCCTCGCCGTGGAGAGCGCTAGTCCGGCAACCTTGAGGCGCCACTACCTCTCGCCTCAATCTCCAGTAATTTAATTATGATCAGACGGAGCACACTACCTGCTCCGCTACGATGTATCAAAATAAATACAGAACGGACTTTCGTCTAATTTCGTTTGTGATATATGGACACTATTTTTAATGAAACAGCTCACCGTTTATTCGTAATTCGTACTAGAACCGGGAGTGCTTATTACGGACCAAGTGAGTTCAATCTCTTTTATCGTGGCATTATAGCGGAGAGAATTGAACGCCGCCTTGTATCCAAACAGTTCCTATAGCGAGCGCCCACTCTTCCGTAAAATTATGTTAAACTTGTTCTTTGTTTTTTATATCGCTATCATTCTTCTTATAAAATTCTAGTTGATAGTCCTTTCTATGAGGGCGCGTTGATAACATGCCGAGAAAATGTTCCCTCGAAGGTTGCGTCTCACCCTGATCGATTGCACGCAAAATATTCTTGTCGGAAAACGTACAATCTGTGGTGAGTCAGACCGGTGCCACATCACTCGTTTATCATTTTATGTCGGGCACAGGTTTCTGCGGGGAGCATCCGTATCCGCTAGGTGGATGTTTCTAATATTATTGGTACATTTTTTGGCTTTATGACACCGAATTTCCGAGATGTCAGAGACATGCGCTTGATTTCCGCAGTTATTATGGGTATTGCGTGGAGTCGGAACGGCCGAATTTAAAAAATAGCTTGCCGATTATGCGGCGAGCCGCGCGGCGTGGTGCCGTAATTACGGCGTCACTCGGCTAAAACGACGAAATAAATTGAAAAGCGAGCTCCGGTGAAAATGCGAGCCGGAAAAATATATCTCCATGGCACTTGGGCATCCACTGACACGGACGCAGATAATGTATTTGTTTTTGCTAAAATCTCATTGTTATGCGGGAATAATAAATTATTCCTCCGTGACAATAATTGCATTGTACTTTTACTGAATAATTTTATTGCTTCATTAATGTTAATGAAGCGAAGTAATGTCCACAGCGAGTTGTCTGTTAGATCATTCATTAATCTTTATATTAAAAAAAAAGTACTGGCGTTGTCACTTGGAAGTGACCCATAAAAGTGTAATTAATTCTTATTAATACAATTATTTTCACAGTGTTCATCGAAAGACGAACAGTCCTACTTAATAATGAAAAAGGTTCTGTGATTTAATGTGCTTCTAGTTTAATTACGTTTCTCTACATTGACCCGAAACTCTTTTTGTGCTTGCCAAATATCGTTACATTACGGAAATTCAGTAAAAACAATTATCAGGAGTGGATTGAAAACATCAATCGTGTCTGTAACTGGTGGTAGATAAATGGATGGAAATCTCGTCACATGTTGAGAGTGATAGACTCTTACCGCTTTTTCATACTTATTTTGCCCCATACCTTCGTTGGGTGTTCCTTAAGTATCTATGCCACAAGATTATAAATGGATTTATAATGAGCTCAGAATTTTGTAGGGTACCCTTGTCATCGTAAAAAACATTAAAGTCTGTGTATACTACGGACCATTTACAAATAATATTTAATGCTATGGTGCTTTCATAAATCCAAAGGATTATATTTATATTTTTTAATTTACAGCCACCTGAAATAAACCTCTAGCATGATTGTTTGCACCGAAAAATACTTCATTAATATTTAGTTCATTTCGTCTTCCGATAATGGAAAAAGATGAAACTTTTTTCTTTTGTAACTTTTCTACTTAATGAAGTTTAAAATTATCCGTGGGCCGAGACATATTTTCTATATTATAACAATATTAAATGTGATTTTTTCCCTATGTAATTGGCTAACGTCGCAGGGAGTTTGCACGTGACTGAAATGAGTTCAGTTTCAGAGACAAAAAAATCGGAATTCACTTGCAGCCAAAGGTTATCTGTGATTCCAACCACGGATGCCTTTCAATGTTGGCACTGAGCACAACAATCAGAGATGATACCGACCAACCAAGGCTATAATTATTGCTTCTGGCATGCTTCATACTAGTTCAATCCGATATACAGTCCATAAGACATGGTATAGTTTGTGACAGCTTTATATCTCCTTTAATACTAGTTAACGATCAAACTTCGTGACTAAGGACGTGTGAATTTATGGCGCATATATTTGTGTTACTGAAACCCCAACTGTACAGTTCCGTTCGTGTAACGATTGCGGATGCGGTCATTCTGTCGAATTATATAATTTGGGTGAACACTATGAATTTTATAAGAGACTTGGTTGGTTGGTTGGTACACAATCGTGAAGCGGTTGCACGTCGCGGTCATAAGCGACATGGTTGGTGTTATCGGCAAAATGAATGTGTAATTGTGTACTCACGTAAAATATTATGTTTTAACACGAAATAATTTAAATATGTTGTCTTTTTTATCTCCACGAATAAGTTGAAACGTTTTTGGGTAGATAAATGAAAGTATGCTGTTACAAATGAGGGTCAACCAACCATCATTAGGTCATCATCACTCACGAGCCAAGGCCTTTCAGTAAATGTGCGACAAATTCTAAGGATTGATCTCGACGCCATTAAAGCAATGAGTGACATCCTTTATCCCGCAAGACAAAGGTGTGTTTGAACGAAAACCGTCATTGTCTTAATTCCTGACAATCCGAATTTCTATTATCATAAGCTATAGTAGATAAAGACAATTATAAGGAGCGCCTGGCCCTATTTAGACGCCAAATAAATTACGTGCTAATTTCCTTATTCGTTCCAATTACAGCTACCTTCCCATCGCTCCCTTCAGGCCTACCTTGAGCTTATCTTCCTCATTTGTAGCAATAACACTCTTAAACATAAAAATACATCATCTTACACCAGCAATTAAATTAAGTTTTTCTTTTATTTTCTTTCGAGAGCATTCATTTTATTTCGTTAACCAACGCTTTTTCATCACGATTAATGAAACAAAATAAATTTATACGTGTAATAAAAAGCAGATTGGTTTCGTGGAAACAAAATATTCAAAAGAAACCGAAGAAAAATTGAAGATATTAAGTCTCCACAGATTCATTCAGTGTTAATATCTCTTAGCAGAGTTTCGTTTTATTTATACAACTGAAAAAAGAGGAAATAAACATAAAATGTGACTTTCCGGGCCGAAGGACAGCTTGACACTTCTGTAAAGAAGTGAGTGCTAATTTAGCAAAACGAATTGTAAAAGAGAATGATGAATCCGCCTGGAAATTAAGCTTAGTGTGCAGAAACCTTTACGATACACTCTGATCCACTTAGTGTAATTGGTAGTTTTTATTTAAATTGTTTAACATAAAATTAATTTCAGGGGAATGTTTTGATTGATGGTAATGTTTTTCTAATGTTACCAGCAAAAAGTTGTCGGCAAACAAACCCGCTCGTTGTTGTAATCATTTTCCTCTTTACGTTATTGCCGTAAGCACAAGAGGATGATAATGGCAGATTTAGCTCCAAGTTATTGTACTTCTCGGAGTAAAATTGCAAACTGGCTCACATCCTTATGGAATGAGAGTAGTTATGGCCCCCTGAAGATAGATACCTACGTTTTTATTTTACGCAGAACGGCATGCCTGAGCCGACCACGATAAATTATCTATTGTTGGGCTCTGAATTCAACAAGAGCCGTTTTTGTTCAATTCTTCGTCTCGTCGTCAATGGGAAATTTATTACCTCCACTGCCGCATTTAAATACGGCCGATTATATCAGCAAAGAACTTAAAATGTTGTGAGCACTCAAGTGAAGATGGCAATTTTCCCATTTTATTTCTCACCTTTATTGGAGGTGCGAATTATTTTACGCCATTAACTGCAGCGTTAGATATTTTGTTTCCTACATTTCCATTAAATCTTACTAGTTCTCAGAGATGTCTTCGTTCCTGTAGGTTTATTTCATAAAATGTATCACTTCAGTAACTTTAGTGTTGTTTTCCCATTTCTAGAAATGTTTATTAGGTTCGGAGATAGGGAGATGTTCGGAATGAGTTTTTAATTCTAATAAATTGCACTTGTTAGCTTCTTACTGTGCTCAATAGCGTAGTAATAATAATTTACGAGAGGTTAGTTACCTACATCTTTGTAAGACTGTCGAAATTTGGAAACTCGTGGCACAAACTTGTTACCTACATTTCCATACTTGGTAGTTTGACACCAAAAATTTGATGGAACTTTTAATTGAAACATTTACTAAAGTTTCTTTACCGTGAAGATTAAAGAAACTTCTCAGTTACGTCGAAGTGCTTTCATAATGGCGCGCGGATCCAGGACCTCAATCGTTCAGCGTTCATTTGAAATCAAAGCAGCTTTTTTATTGATCTTCTGAATGGGCCCGGCGCAGGTTGAATAAAGTTGTAAGCGGTGACCGTAATCTATTTTGTGCTCGATCCCAACAACGTGTGACCGGCGTCAGTCGGTTGACCTCACATATTTCTTCTATTCGCCGGTGCTCGTTACTTTCGTGAACACCGGGATTCCATCTATCATTTTCTTCTCGCACCGATGATCTTTAACTCGACGTCTGGGAGATTTCCTCGTGAAGCGTCTCCGTTCATATTTTTTATTACAAAAGACTGTTCGACAGACTGTTGCTGATTCCAATATGTCAAACAGCTGCCGCCGGAATCCTCCATGATAATGGAAAAGAATCGAAAAATAGATGGTTATTTTAATAAGAGGTGGGTGTCCGTCCGGCCGGCCTTCCCAACTTAGGAGAGTCTAATTTGTCACTCCTACGCTTTCTTGATTAACCGTCTGCTGTTGGCTCTGAATCGTTTATCCGTTAATCATTACTGTTTTTGTTCCTCGCAGAGTTGTGTCGATATATTCTTATTACGTATTGCTTAATAAACTCGACACGGTACGAGTTGTTCCATTAATAACATGAATACGTAAGATGGCAGTTCTGCTGACACGGACGCCGATGTTTCACAGAATATGAACTGTTTCATTGTAGTTTCAGTAAGCTTGCAACGTTGTTCGCTAAATCTCTTAATTTTGTCTTGATCCCGTTACACGTTTGAACAATTAAATCGATCCGATGTTTCGAAGCTTTCCGTTGTGCAGAATCCCTTAATGTCATTCTAACTGTTCCGCAGTTAAATGGACGCCGTTCCATTAGCTATCTCGCTGTTAAAACTGGACAGTTAAATACTTTTCTGAGCTACCTTTTTATATTATCTCGCTGTTTAAGAGATTATAAAATACAATCAGAAAGACAGCAATTGATTCATAGCGCGTTTAGTGACTTTGTTATTCATTCAGACATTAAGATTATTCAATAAATAAACATAGCTTTTAAACATGTCGCTTATACTTACATTGTTCGTTACTTTATACTTTCCCCCGAAGAAAATAACTTATTGTTTGCAAATTTCAGACAATAGACCTCACCTGTAGAGGTATACCTATTAATAATAAGTAAGTTAACATAGTAGAAACATGAGAGTCAGTTAGTTTGTCCCACTTTCTCTGGTTGACTGGCTCGCTTTGCATACATATAGCCGGTGTCATACAAATGAACGCAGGACATTTTGATCTCGGCAGATCAAGTTCACAAGAGATGTTCAAAAAGCTTATTTTATGTGACAGCTAAAAGAAGAAATGGTTTTTATTCTGAGCTAGTTCCAACTGCAAGCAAGTCCTAGTACTTTAATCTTCCATATCTTGATCTAGAGTTAAGTGCAGTTGCGAAGGCAAGGCACCGCAATCGCAAACCTGGTACCAGTCGTTTACGGTTGCCGTCGTCTCCGGAATTGTATCTTCATAGATAAGGAACCAGTAACTTTGCATAAAAGAATCAGAGCTATGAGCAAGAGCTTACTTGCCGGTGCTGATTGTACGGATTTAATGTTATCAATCAATAAGCACAAAATCGAATTATTATGCTGTTCTGACTACTCTTGCCCTTACCCCAGCAACACAGGAAACAAATGGACAGATTTTTTTTTGTATTTTTTCAATAACTGTAGACAGTAAACAACAGGATTTTTGTAATTGTGCCTTACATTAATGAAGCTGTATTTTTCTTCTGTTTTCCAATTAAATCGGAGGTAAATTAAGTTATTAAATTCCAAGAACTCAAACCAAACTAAATAGCTGAGCAATCCGTGTAATATCAATTAACCGAAGTTGATTTTAATTTAGCCTTAGTGGCTGACCTATTTGAAATATTCATCGTTTTCGCGCCTCGTTCGGAAACCAATCGATGATTTTCGATGCTTGTATTTAACTAAAAGAAATCCACAACTCCGAAAACTGTTTAATGGATCCTTTGAGTTGAATAAATACTTTTTTTCTATTTGAGTTCGTGTAAATGCGAACGGACCCATCGGTATATCCTAGTCTTAATATTTTATTACTTTAATCACAGACTCGGTGAATTCCTGATCCCCCGAAAACAGTTCTTTCAATTGGTACGTTGGAATTCCTTTGTCGATCGCACGGGTCCTCACGGACATCAATTTGCTGAATACCTATTAATTACATTCTTTCGTGTGTGTTGAAACTTATGTTGAAGTTACTCAAGTCTTTGTCCTGGACAGCTTTGAGTACCTACATCTTACACATTCACTTCAGTTCAGTACACAAGCAGGGACCTCCGTGATTGGCACAACTAGTCGAAAAATGTCCTTACAAAAAATAGGGTCTGCCTATCACTACTTATCCTCAGTTTCTGTGTCTAAAAGGAAATTCTCGAAGTCGTAGCCTTTGAAAAGACTGAAGAAATTTTTATCTAGAAACGCTAGTAAAGGATGAAAGTGTCTCCTAGGCTAAATTATAGAAGACTTCGCTACGATATTGGCGAAGATAGGAAAGTGTTCGTTTAACCAATAACGACTTGTAAGATAGGCATCGGGCAGCCTGTTGCAGTCCGCTCTTGAATAAAGGTAGACCTTTCTCTCATAAATAAGGATGCATTTACATAATTCATGTATGTATTACTTCCTGTTTATCGAACCAAACCCTTCCTACTCCTTCCAATTCTTCTAGTTAATTTATTCTGAGGTAGTTCTTCGTGTTTTTTCGCCTGAACAGAACCTTTGATGTATCTACTAATAGTGTAATTTCGATGGTAATCGCAAACGGCCTGATTCAACGTTTTTAGTTACAAATGAAAGCGATTTCGGATAGCGTCGGACATGATTAGGTTGTGCCCACATCCTAGCTTGCAGATTATTGCTTCCTGCCTCTGAATTACTGCTTAGTAGGTAGCTTTGGTAATTGCTCCAGTATTCGTATAGCTTACCATCGATCTTGAAATACATTTATTTTAGTATCCTTGCCTTTATTACGTGTTCATTATAAATTTATGAAACTTTAATTAGGTACTGTATGTAGTCGAATGTTTGGATACTGTTTCATGGAAACTTCTCTAACAAATTTTTTGGCAAAAACTTTGCATTAAAATTAGTACTACGCATATTATAAAAGTTTACTCGATATTAAATTTCCCGAGCAACCGTTAAGACGTGTTACATAATTCTCTCTTAGCGGGTACAATCATAAATATATACGTGAGTAGCTCTTTCATTTCAATTGGAGATTCCCTTTCGCATCACTCCACTCACCTACAAAGTATCTTCCTCGATTAGGTAGCGCTATTAAACGGCGATCAGTATTCTGTGAATGGCACCAATCAGACAAGGCCAACCTCACGCTGCGGTAATGGAAGTAAAACGATAATTTTACGGTCCTTATAAAACTCTTACAGGATTATTGCTATCGTGCGTGTAATATTCATGATCTGAATTTATATGCGGTAATCCCTTTACGTAATATTAAGATTATGCTGTTCGTTTCACCCAACACATTTTTATATTCGAAATATCGTGTGAGTAAAAGCATGGCTTCAATAAGCATGTTTCCGTGATAATATTTTCTCTAAAATTTATCGAATTCTGCTCGTGTGCTGTCGTCGGCTATGAGTAAAATGCGTAATGCATCCCTTTGATATTTTTAGACATTATTCGAATTCCAGCTGTAAGAGCACATTCCGAAATACCGCAAATATTAGATTGTATTTTTTGGTAGGGTCCTATTATCGTTTCTATTTACAAACGTATGTATTCGTTCGAGTATCATTTTCAACTTGCTCACATTGGTAGGTATGCCTATATAGGTGTATATGTATGTTTCTACTAAATATAATTTACATATCTGTCAGGGCTAATAGATGATTGCCCAAGTAAATATAATATTTGCATGCACTCGTTACCCAACTCGGTAATTGGGTGCGTAAATTATCGAAGCCGCATGCACTGCGCCGAACTGCCGACCAATTCGTGAATTATGCGTAATACGAATCGTAAACATAATCTATGAACCTTAACTGACATTATTAATTCAGAACTGATGTGGAGCATCGATTTAACTATGTGTAGTAATTCATATAATCCAAAGATTCAAGTAATCCTTAAGGGTTGTGGAGTTTGGTTGAGAGTCGAGTCGCGTCGTGAGTAACCGCAATTTCGCCATATCAAGATAACTTGTCTTACGGTTGCTAATGAGGGCACGACACTTTCTTAAAACAAAGCGGAGCCTGGCAATAGGAAACCGTTAATATGAAGAAGGGTCGGGGAAGCAATCTGGTATTCATTGAAGACGCATTGTACACTCAAGTTGGCAAGCCGTTTCGTCTGTATAAGAGAATAATGGAATTTACTGCAATTTATATACAGAGATTTTTATCAAGAGACCAAAACTACACGGAGTGAAGTTGTTGTGATCTACTTGTACATTCGCAGTGACAGTTTGTTAGTTGGATGCACACGATTTCCATATCATACCGATTTCCCCCGATTGACCCTCATAACTTACGCGGTTTGATAAGCATCTGATATACCTACTTAAACATATGCTATATTTTCGGCTGTGTATAAAAATATGGAAACACATATTCATCATACCGTATACATACAACTTTGATTAATACAGAAACGAGGGGTAGCCTAATGAAACCCAGAAGTAGATAATATTATACGCGGCGGAATGTGCCAAAAGAAAAAATAAATCAGACGGAGTCGAGATAGACTTTGGCAGCCCGGGGAGTAATTAATCTGCTCCTTGAGGCCGGGCATTACCACAGTTTTAGCATTTAGCGCCTCAAGTAACGAACAGTGGGCCTCACAAGCTTGATTGGGATCTTTAATATGCAAAGACGCGTGACTGTGACCCGCAGACCCGCTCCCATGGCCACTGACCCACACGTCTTCAAGATGACGACAACCTTTAAACTTTTCCGTCTAATTGGAGATATAACAAGCCCCAAACTTTATATTAGTACCGTTATTCTGTTTGTTTAGTGTAACATCTAATTAATACTAATTTCCCGACGACGTTCCTTTATGTGCGTACGGAGCGGAAACAAGCTCCATTTTGAATCACTAGCTGTAAATATCATCCCGTTTAAGTGAAGATAAAATGTAAGTATTGTGACCGACCTCAGAGAGGATTACTAACGTGAGTGTGTTCGTGTCTCTAGTTAAAGTCAAACGTTGACTCGCTGTTACTGTGCCAACTATATAGCTTTTCACTGGTTTACTTTTCATAAAAGATGTTCTTAGCAGTAAAGTCGAGTAAGTTTAAAATATAATGTTTTTATAGAAAAATAAAATCTGATCCCTTATATTATTTATAGGTAGGACTTAGTAAGTTAACGGCGACTGACAGTATTCTTTGGCACTTGAACTTTGTAATGGCCCTAATATTTCAGTGATGTCTCTGACTAATTAAATTATCTCTTTATTTATTGCCTAATTAGAGTCAGAGCAATTACAGACTTAACTACTTCGAATAAATTTTGTGATACAATCCAAAGCGTTATTTTACTTCACTCTTCAAAGGAACCGATGTTAGTTTCTTAGTTAGTTTGGCACTAAATATTCACGCCACACTTGAATTCTGTCGAGACTGAAACAATATTGGCAACACAGTGTGAATTGACCCGAAATAGCTTGTCTGTTCCATGAATAATATGGTTCATGCGAACTATAAGTATAATGTGCTAATATCGATGTAAATGTGTCCGCGATGCCTGTGGAGCACTCAATGTAATTGTTATGTTGCGACATTCTACGTCCCGAATGTTAAGTGTTACTTGACACTTATTAGACTCATCTAGAATTACAGCTGATGTACCAAAACAGCCTACAGATTTTCCGGGAAACATCGTTAGCTTTTGCAAAAAATCACTTTAGCCTTCCACAAGAAAAACTATTAGGGTAGTTAGCATTTATTACTTGTAACATCCTGGCCGACCGGCAGCATACGGTCGGGCCATTGAAAACAGCTGGACATTACGTAAACATGCCCAAAAACAACCCTAAAAGACAAAGAACATTTGGCTGTGTAATTTTTAAGTCGAGTAAGTATTTAAAGTTCCGTAATATTCTTCGAGGTATAAAAGTACGACGTCACGTTTTTAAATTCGCCCAGCGTTAAATCGCCACGTTCGCGTGGACCACATTCAAAGCGTAAAGCTTTGTTGTTTTTATAAAAAAGAGGCAGAAAGTCGACGTACCATATTTCTAGCTAGTGTGTGTCCCACGAAAACTTTATTACAGACATAGCATGATAAATATGTGGGTAGGTTGGTTAAAACACTGTATGAATACCAACAGTCTCTATGGAGTTTATATAACTATGTACTCCGCAGCTTTCTTCCTCGAGTCTCTCGGAATCTTTGAGATTTCTCACTCTTTTGTTTGTAAATGTTCTAAATTCTTTGCCTAGTGCAAGCTTCATATTTCTTTCCGTGTTTCAAATTTTTGCGTTCTTTACAACAACTGGCGTACCAGTTAAATATTCGAACGCGTAAATAAACCAACATAAATTTTCAACATTTTTGCGTGTTCGTCTAGAGCTAAATTGTTTTTTAAAACCGTTTACGTTTGTTGAACCTAATATAAACAGACCACAAGCTTAGACTGAACTCAATATATCACAATAAAAAGCTTACAGAAAATATGGTTTTAGTATTTGGATATCGAAGCAAAGAGGCCAATATTTGTAAATCATTTGATTACGATTATGGAAATACGTGCGTCCCTTTCAACCAAATCCTATATTATGTAGGCGTATGCGGTGAAGTGTATACCTGACCTGTTTATATTTAATGGTTTCGTCCCTTCATTTGGTAAGCATTACCGCTATAATTTTCTGTTTTAGGTGCGAACAATTTAATGTGATTGTCGAGCAATGTCGTATTGTTTAAGGTGTTAAGTGGGTCCGTGTCATGTCTTCGTGACTGGTGCGTCGCGTTAGAACTCGGCCAGGCAGCATGTTTTTATCTTGGCGGTGCAGGCGTGGCGCAGTGGGCGGTGGTGGCCGGTGGCGGGTTTGCCCACGACTGTGTACTGTAGCTACAGTCTACAGCGTACACAGCCTGCCCGCCGAGCCGCGTCACGGCTCACCACACAAATCACTGCGACGCACCCCTTTTAAACACTTTTTAAACCGTGATTTATTTTGCGACAGCATTATCCACACTGCTAATCCTCTTGTGAATTATTATTCTAAAACTTTGTTGTGGCTGCGGTTCAAGTAATCGAAAAGCTTCTAGTTTTTATGTCGTTTAGGGGAGACTTTTGTAATCAAGTTTAATCTCGATTATTTACATTACGCCCCTTTCCCGTAGCGATCGCTGTTAAAAGGGATATGGCGACGCTTCATCGAGTAATAACGTGAATTTATTTTATAGCATTTGAATACTGCTCGAGCTGGCCATTGTTTCGGGGAAATTGTTTTAATTACGTTAATTTTCATTTGAAGTTTGTAATCCGATTTTCACTCTATGTAATAGAGGTCGAAATTAATAGAGGTTGTGTGTAATGGTTGAAGTAAAATCAAAAGTAGGTCCTCGTAATGTAAGGTTCGCATGAGGTGCCCTCGGTTCTTTGTTCGGGTCCTTTCATGCTGTGGCAGTGGCACTCCAGCCGACCCGCGCCTGTTTGTATTCCGTTCACGAACTTTCCGAATATATTATTTTGTAGGGGTAAGTACAGACGTGAAGGAAACTGATTTAAGAGTTCCCATTCAATAGGGCTCTAAAAGTGCTCGGATAAATTCTCTCCGCCTACATGCGTGTCCTTCCAATCGTCCAAGAGTGCGGTTACTATTGTGCGATTGTTTATCCAAAAGCGTATTCTTGTTTATATCGTAACAATAAATAACTTTATATCGTAATAAATACATCTGTCTTGTCTTTTTTTCATACTCCCTAAAGTTTTCAGTTACAAAAACAAAACGAAAAAGGTTATTGGATGGACCAAAGTAATTCAGTTATGAAAAATTGGCGTATTAACGAAATATTTTTTTTTTTCCATGCAAATATCAAAATACCTTTCATGCTGCAATGCATCCCCATGCATACGTATCTGAAATTGAAAACTCTTTACATTGGCTTATTTGGTCGTGTGTTGCCGCAACTTTTATTTTTATTTTACCGAACTTGGTCGCTTCCTACATACCAAATATCACTGAAACCCGCTTCCACGGCATCTATTGCATATATAAAATAATTCCACATAGAAAATATACACGCAAAACTAACTAAAACAATGTAGTAATGTAACAAGTTTATTCAGCTTCAGGTAGGTTTGTTTTTCGTAGATTTTGTAGATGAAACTGAAACCGTACAGCTGCAGTAGAGTGTTCGTTTATACTGGAGTGAAAGCATTGTCACTAAATAGTTTCTTTTGAAATTCTGTTAAAACGATGAAAAGGGATATGTCTGCGTCGCCTATAAATGAGTGTTTAGCATTTTTGCCATGTTTTTGTTTAGCGGCGGCGAGCGCGCTGTCGATCGGCTCTGCCAAACAAAAGAGAACAATTTGCATTTTAACCAACTGATAACTGGACCAGCTCGGCATCGCGCCCTCTAATTTCCTCTGGACCCACCGGAGACAACGTAATTTTCTTTTTTTGCACAGACTTAAAGATAAAGAAATAATATTATCTTTTCCCATGACGCCGAGATAAAACTTTCCCTCGTTTTAAACTTAATCCGCAGGCACGTTTCATTATAGTCGCTTCATTAAAATCAGACACCTGTAAAACATTCGTTATTATTCCAAAGGTTATTGTTTTGACCGTTCCTCATTCGCCGGCGGCATATTCATGAGCGCAGAACACATGGCACAATGGCAGCGATACAATTGAAACTGCTACGGGCCGTAACATAATATCGTAAAATATTGATTGATCTAGATTCAACGGCCGACTCCAACTTAGACAAAGTCAAGCGTTCTACAATAACTTATGTTCGCAAATAAAACTATCTAAATCTCGCTTAACATGTGCTGATAACTTTGACAATAGTAGCTTTTGCTTCTCGTGAGACTTATGATAGTATCTCCATGGGCGGGCGGGCCGGGGGCGGGTCTTGATTCAGGAATTTTGTAGGATTAGTTTGAATATCGTAGATCCAAGCCTTGTTGAGTAATCTGATGTAAAGGCCTGCTTTGTTATTTTGTTGTTGGATATTTCATTGTTTAATTTACATTCGAATTTTTTCTCGTCCCAGCGGATATGAAAAGCACTGTGGCTTTATGAGAACAATACCTTTTATTCTGATATCTGTAAAATAAAATATATCTTTTGCAAAAGATACGTAATACTTTTTCAATGAAAGTTAAATAAAGCTACGTTTTTTTATTTAAGTGTGGTAGGTAGGTATAATTCTAAAGTAATAACACTTAAAAGATAACGTTAGGTCGATAACGTCCTCTTACTTTTTCTGATTAAAATATTACAAACAGTACCTATCCTGCAATAAATCACGGAGGAGCGTGCATTTATTCTGAACCGTAAATTAAAAAAGTTACCTACGCCAATTTTGAATGAGTTATTGTGCAATGTTCAGTTCTGGTTTCTAGTACAAGTGGTACAGAAGCCTGCGATGTTGTGTGTATCGGGAGATAATTAAACGATCCCTATAATGACCAAAAAGAACCACAAAAACAATTCAGTACTTAATTAAATACTCGTCCAATCTAAAAGTAAATGGGCCTCAATAAATATATTTGATCGCATTGAGGTTTCTGTTTCATAGTTATTAAAATAAAACTTCATTGTCTCTGTGTGTGTTAATTAAAACCGACGTTATGTACACAACATCAAAATATTTGCCAAAGGTTTTGTTATTAACGTTGCTGATACACCGCAGTTAAATTATGTGCGACATAGAAAATGTATTAGTGTCATAGATGTTATTTGTTGAAAGTGTACAACATTGCAGTAGCTACTTACTGTACTTCATGCTCACTTGCCGGTGTTAAACGGCGTTTAATTTCGGACTACAATACAAATGGGTACACAAGTGTGGGGAATTTCTGCCGCCATTTGTTTCACGCTGCTCACAGCAGAAGAAATGAAAGATACCCCGATAGTACAAATAAATGTGACACTCACACATTACTGGCTCTAATCTTGCGAGATAAATAAAGCTTTAATCTTCCATTAGGTAAAGTCTGTAGATTAAATGGGCTTACATGCTTAGATTTTAAATATATAGCGTAAACTTTCAGTTTTCAGCTGAGTTGAGCTGCCGACGATGCTACAACGTATATACATTGTAGCATCGTCAGCAGCTCATTTAGTAAGTAATTCTACACTTACTTGATATTATCTAATCATTATTAAAGTAAATGTTAGGGCAGTAATAGCAAGTGCACGGAATACTGTATATAATATATACAACATTGTAGGCGATTCTGTAACGTAATTTTAACTTTTCAATTTCGTGGAATCGAGTCAGCAATCCGAATTTTGAAGTTCTGTTAAAAGAACAAATTGAATTATATTGAACATTGACGAACAATGAAACATTTTTCAATGACTTTTGATGGGATATGTGGATACTTTTGTGAACAAATGTGAACCTAGACTGTGATATTTGGCGCGGTGTAGTGCGACGGCGGCGTCCGATGTGATGGCTCGGATTCGTGTCGGTAGTGCGTGTGCGAGAGAGACCCATGGCTAACTCTCCGGACCTGGGCCTGCTCGCCGCTAGCCTGCTCCGGCTCATCATAGGTAAGTCCCTGATGAACAGCTTTTCATCCCTGTCCCACTCACTCAAACGCGTCGGAAGTGCGAGTGGGAGAGACACCCATGGCTAACTTTCCGGACCCAGGTCCAAGTCAGGTTTTTGGTCGATGCTAAACTCGGACACAAAGTGCCTGAAGAACATATGCCTTCCTTGTCTCACTCATTTGTTTGCAGGATCTATTAAGATGCTTCCTGGACAGTCTCTGGAGATAGTTATATTACCAGTTGTACTAAGTAGTTACCTAGTCAACGCTAATAAATTTAAGTCCTGTGATAAAGTACGGGTACAAAAAATAAAGTGCTGGCTAGTAATGTTGAGATTTACCGTAAGGAACGAAAAGTATTAGTATTAGAAGCTTTGATTCCTTATTTATGCGTGGTTGAAGGCAATTGGCTTGTAACCCTATGCCCCCTGGCCATCTACCTAAACTTAACCTTGTTGGCGAAAACAATGATAATGTTTTGTTCACGCCAACTGTTATAATTTAGTCTTATTGCTAAACTGTGCAGAGAGTCACGTACAGATAATAATGAAAGACTTTCGAATTCAATTTACGGGTCCTGCACAGTCATGTAGAAGAATGTGAGAAATGTTTTTTTTATCTTAGACCTAAAAGGTACGACATGAGAAACAACTTAGTCCCGAGAAAGAAAAAGAAAAATAAACTACCCGTCTTTTCATTATTCGCTTGGATACTATTTCTAGACATACATGTGTACTTTGTCTTCATTGATCAATATTAAACTGTCTTGGATCTCATTACTTTAATGTATCATCCGAATTGGATAAATTAAATACATTCCTTATTTTTTTCATGTAAAATTTTGTATGGTGTAGCAAAAAATCTTTATTCAAATCACGGACTATCTTTTCGGTAGCATCCGGAAAAATGATGCTTTCTTGGAAAAGTTTCATCAGAACATGATCTAAATATTTCCATGAAGTTTGCCTCAAGTATAGATCCTCATCGCACGCGATGTCACAAAATGAGAGTTTTCGCTTCATTTTACCTTATGTTGCGGATGCTGTACGATAGATGCGGATATTACAGGATATATCACGGCTTATATGAACGAACATAAGAAAACGTATCTGATTAAATTCGTTACTTCACAGCCTAAGATATGACGCGAAAAACTAATGCCGACGCATATTGATGAGAGCTTTAAACATGCAGGAGTTCATACAAACGCGGAAATATGGTGGTTTCAGTCAATAGGCCGCACAAATTTCATTCAACATTATAAACGAATTTGTGACATGTTTCTATAAATCCGAATGAATGTGGGGAGTTGATAGCGAGCGCCACCACAAATAATACTCATTACCACAGAATATTTTCAACTATTGTATACAAAACCATTTGAATAGCGACTACTACATACACTGTTTCAAAATTGACACAGCGTATTTCAGAAAGTAAACAATGGTACGCCCTAATGTACTCGTGTATGCGAAGGTAGTTGTATTATGCCTTTTGTATCCTCAAAATGTGAGAGGAAATTGATACCGACGAGCATACATCTTGCCCATAGCGGTGTCTCTGTCACATTTGTGATAATAAACGAGACAAAAGTATCAACATTTAAAATAGTGTTTTTCTCCCTTTTTGTGCTACTTTAGTTGGGTACGTGACTGTTGCCATGTGTCCTAACAAAGCGTTATACAACGGTCATTATGAAGTTCTTCCTTACCCGCTTTTGTTTTTACATTTACATGGTGGAAAGAAATGAACATGGAGGAAAGATTGCTTTTCTCTCTTTATTTATACATGTAGGAAGCAGTACTTCGCGAGGAATGGAGTCATTTTTCAATTGGTTATTTTTCATCGGTTGGAACATTGCAACGTTTAATGTTACTGAACTAACAAATAGGTTATCATGATTTGTCTCAATTTTGGAGAAATACTAACTCCCTTGTGTAATTTCATCAACAATAAAACAATAATTCAACTGTCAAGAATGCAGATGATGATGATGTGCAGGATGCAAACATTGAATTTAATAACTACTGCAGCTACACTAATACAAATACTAAATACATTTAACCCTTTGATTAGTTCCAGTTGAATTGATTGCCCTACCTATTCGAAGTACCTACCAACTGAATAATAATTGTGTTGAGTATGTATGTAGAACGTGTTCCTATTTACGAAGCGTGTATTTGATGACAGTGCAGAGACAGTTGCTTCGCTTCTTTGCTTTTACAAGTTTTAATCTTCCTAATGCGTTCGTCTGGTGCGCACACTTCACAAAACGCTCGCCTCCGCTTACGTTAACCGGCTCTGCTTATGTTTAATATTTGTTTCAGCATTACGCTTGTTGGCTTGTCCAACTAATAATCGTCCATTCAAGATCTTGTTGTAATGCTAAAATTATAAGAAACATTTATACATTAAATAATTTGTCGATGAATTTATAAAACGTACCCATTTTGGTAAAACATTTACAGTAGAGATATAAATTGAAAATCCAACACGTTGAAAACGAAATCATATGATTCTGAAAATAATTTCACTTTTAAATTGCTCGTGCGCTAATCCCGTAACAAAATTTATTTTATTTTAAATGCATGTTAACACATATTTTTTTTTTTAATAAATAGTTGTGTTCGTTGTCGCTGTGACTAGACTAGTGCACAGCCCGCGGCACTTGAGCAGCTGTTACCAGCGGCGTGACTAATTCCCTGCATCTACTGCCATTGTTGTCGCGTCTAGGTGACAAAAACAACTGTTTCGCCTCATATCGCGGCTTACAATTTGACGTGAAACGTTTTATTCAGCCAACGGCATTTGTTCACGTTTTTCAACCTCCCAACGTTATTTTATTCATGTTCCTTTCAAGTTTACCTTTGCCCCGCAGTGACACAAAAAGCTGTATCGCTGTTTTTTTTTCTGTTTTTATCGTGTCTTTTTTAAGGATTGGATTATGGGTATATCTATAATTTACGCGTTGCGATACTGAAGGGATTTACAAATTCTCCTCAAATCCGTCTTACCCGACAAATCCATTCCATTTCGGAGGGAGCGATGCGTAGGAACAGTGGTACCGTGCTACCGTGCTACGCCCACTTCCGCGCAGAACATTGACTACTTAAGACTTTACATGTTGGGAACACTCGTAGCTTTAATTGGTCTAGGTTTAGTTCGAACTTCCTTTTGTGACGTCACGTAAACGATGTGAAGGCATACAGCAAAGTATTTGTGTGTACTGAGCTTAATTGAATTTCCCTTAACTATGTTTAACGTTGGAATGAGTAGCTGCAATTTGGTGAAACAGTGGTAGAACTAATAATAATTGCGATTCAAACAAAGTCAACACTATTGTCGATATATGTGCAATAGTTAACATTTCTGCGTTGGTAATTTTATTTGATTATTTTTGTGGTCGTAGTACAGTTTGTTCAATAGAAACGCAGTGTACACAAGTTATTACTTAATTATTATGTTCTCGTTTTAATACTATACCTACGTGTACAATGTTACAGTTTAATAATAAAAGTTAGCGGGCCACCATCGACATTGCAGATACATAATTGCAACAGTAAAACTCCATACAACGTCGAATGAAGTGTCAAACTCAGCGCTCGAGGAACTTTAAAGTTAATTATTAACTTATGAAGATAATTAATATCTGTGCTGTTGGTTGTGACAGCTTCATATGTCGAGGATACAGTAGAGAGATAAACTAACACTGGACTGTGGGATGGACAGAAGTTTCATTCATTAACTTCATGTATATTCTAGCTTAAACAGCAGTTTATCCTCAAATTGTTTAATATACTGCGGTGAAACCTATCTAAATGTGAGATTGTGTTTACCCTACCATTATTCGTGCTATTATTCAGTAACAGTAAATAGTAATATAAAGGATGAACGTGATCGCAATAAAAGTGATGTATTTGTGGTTTTATTACCTTTTGTATTAAATTGACAAAATGGCGCGGCGTCGATCGGAGTCAAATGATTGAATGCCGATTATGTATGAGGCTGTCTGCGGTTCTCGCTAACGGACTACGGATGTATGTCACTCACACTCTGACTACTTTTGACAGATTATGGGTCAACGCAACAAGCCTATACTAGACCAGTGAAAATTACCGTGAAAGCTCGTACCTTCTGGTCACAGAATGTCTCACCGCAAAGGAGAGCTTTCTTCGTATTTAGACGCGGAACGAAAATTTTTATGAAAGCAAAAGATTTTAACGCTTTACATCCAGATATTCTGTTGAAGTGTTTCTTTCAATGCCGTGTTCATGATTTAAAAAATGCTTTTGAGTCCATAAGTCTCCACTTCTCCACAATTAGCTTCTAAATCTATTAGACTGACCCCTGCCAGTGTGTTTCCTTGTGGCCCATTTTTTCCCGGCCACCCTTTCAGCCAGTATGACGTTAAAACTTTTGGAATTAAGAACGCCTTCAGAATCTTGCTTTAAAATGTCAATTTCAACTTCACTCAATAGATTTTTCCAATTTTTAAAACATTCGTTCCGTAAGGAATCAGTTGGCGCCGAACTACTTTATTCTTTTTAATTGAAACTTGGATACCTAAGTAGGGATTTTATTCTTTTCTGAATTACTACTTTCTTAATAACAGTGTGTTATTTTGTTGTGGTAGCTGTAATTATTCAGACTGACGTTATCAATGGTGTGGATGAGTTTAGTGTTGTATTTCAGTTGCTTTGAGAATTAAGATTTTTTTATTATAAAGTATTATTGCTTGAAGCTTTTAGTGACTATTGTTTTGTAGACAGTTCAATCAACTTTATGCGGCGACGGCGCCTCTTTTAAACGACGCAAGGCCATTATAATGTACGATGCACACGCTGCAGATTTCAAAATGGAGTCAGTGTTCCTCGAATAAAAATGCTTTCCGAATTTATTTTTGCTTATATTAACGTTTATTATAACGTCTTAAATATTTCACGTTCAGGTCACAAACAATGATCATACTAAACTATCGTAAGAATATGAAAACATTTGTGATTACCTACTGGGGATGGGCCGAACATGGGTTTCACCGAATACGAACATTCGGCCGAATATTTGGTAAAACTTTTACCGAACCGAATATTCGGCCGAGTATTCGGTACATTTGATTCCGTTCCGTCACACAAATGCAGGTCTAAACATGTTTACGGTAAGCGCGCGGATTGCCGCCAGACTTCCTTCAATTAAGGCCTGATTATAATATATTATTCTAAAGAGTTTAACAGCTAGATCTATACCTATATTTTGCATTAAGTTATTATCTTTTTACCAACCTACTTTAATTGAAAATAAAGCTTCAGTGACGACAAAAACAGAAAGTAACAGTCTAAAATACTTACCTCATTACACTGTATACTCAAATCATGATAATACACGGGTCAATAACAGTAAATACTTTGAGTATCACTTTGCCGAATATTAGGTGATTCAGCCGAATATTCGGCAGAATATGAATATTCAGTAAAGCTGCCGAATACGCCGAATACCGAATATTAAACGAATATTCGGCCCATCTCTAGTACCTACTTACGAATTCGGCATAAAAGATTATTACAAATGCAGACATAAAAGGCAAAATACAAAATAAGTGAAAGATTTAAACAGGGCGGGCGGCGCGGGCGCGTCCCGCGTCTTGGTCGGGCGGGTCAAGAGGCTATGACGCGCACTCGACCTGCACCACCTCAACACGGCTTTTAAACTTTTTCGAAACCCTACACAGGCTTTCATTAAGCCACGAATACTACCACCGGTCTAGGTCGCGGCTTTCTTAATGTTCACATGTATTTACTTCAGGAAATAAAAGATAAACGGTTTATGCGAAATGTTAATTACAAAGTATTACAATGAACTATTATGCTAATAGATTTATAACCTACTTATATGAATTATTCAAAAATCATAACATAGGACTCAAACATAGCTGGCGAAAAATAATACATTCTGACAGCTCATAAATCACCGTCTTCACCGGTTCCTGATATTTTCTAAGCACCAAAAGGAAGAGAACTTTAATGTGTACCTCGATAAGTTATTAAACTCTACTTCCACTCTCTTAAACACCACGCACCTATACACTCACAATTTGTTCAGTCCTATGTAAAAGGGAGTAAGCCTGTTGCCATTAACCATGGACCAATCGGACCTCCAGGCTGCTACTAACAAAGTCTTGATGAAAAATCCTATTAAATTTGCCTTACCTGAGGATCGAATCGAAGACCATATTCTCAGCATTCGTGTCAGTACATATATCATCTGGCATATTCTCTTTTCGAACATGTTTGCATCGGTTTCCAGTCAAACAAATACGACTGTATCAATATTTCACCCTGAGCGTCTGTGATTTGACTTCCGCTCCCAATTACGGGGACATATCGGTACCCTTGGGCTAGAACTGTTGTCAGATGATTTTGTACTGGTGTCTGACTACCTATCTATAATTTAGTAAGTAAATATAGATACTATACATTGAATTTATTGGCAGTCTTCCAGTCATCTTCAATTTCGTGAGGTGAATAGATACAATTCTATTCCTGCTACTATATAGGACCATCGCCAAAGGCCAAAAAATATCAGCTTTGTGAAAGAAAATATATGGAAAGAGCCCTTTCCAACTAATTCAAAGCTGATCCCTTAGTAAAAGTTTAGTCCCTTAGTAGTATATTCAATATTCATGAGCATTAACACCTCTTAAAATATTGTACTGTTTATTGACCTTATTTCATAGACGTTTTGGGCACTTTGAGCCTTTACAATTTATGGGCCATGGACTTATTTATCATTATAAAAACGTTTCTTTTTGGCTTCGCCTCAGTCAGGTAAAAATTTGTGAGACTAGTACAGAAACAATCATGCCGATCCCGTGGAAAGCCATTATGGAACTACAAAACAAAAGCTAGTTTTGAGAGTTATAACTAGTGATCGGATATTCGGATGCTTATTTACCTAAAGTACGTTTTTTCTTGTCAAAAGGTACAAAAGTATGGAAGCGGCTATTTAAATGCCAATTTTTGTCGCGGGATTGCGTAATGTAGTACTCAAAATTTCGTAACGAATATTTTAAATTTATTAAGTCAAGTTTGTTGAAAATAACAGCACAACAACTATTTGGATTCGTATTTTTGCGCTGAAATGTCGAATGCTAAAACAAAATGGTAAATAGGTCTGGGCGTAATTCATTTGAAGCTAAACGAAAAAGTAACTAGACTAGTTTTTTTTTAAAATAAACTCCTTTTTCCATACTGAGGCGCGCTCCATACTAGTCAACACTCAAACTTTAGGTAAAAATGCATCTGATTATCCGATCTCTAGTTATAACCATTTGATAAGGCCCTCTGCCATATCAGTCTTATTGCGGAATGACAATACTATCATATCTACTACTAACTCTATATCTGAAACATTCCTATTGTAAGGCCCGGACTCCACAGCGGAGACGTTCGGAGGTGTGCGAAACAGAAGAGATGCTTAGGAGCTAGGGTGTATCCACCGAAGCTGTGCGGAAATGCGTACTTGGTAGACCAGAGCAGAGACGTGTGTACAGGCTACTCACGCCCAGTTTAGAGACCGTACAGAGAGCAGCGGTGGCCCAGTGGTGGCAGCCCCGACTTACGAGCAGTAAGCCGTGGGTTCGAACTCAGGCAAACGGATTACTTTGTGTAATTTATTTCATCACCGCTGCCCTCAAAAACGGTGAAGGGAAACATCGTGAGGAAACCGGCATGTTTTAAAACTAAAAAATCGAAGACATGTGACATCTACCAACCCGCACTGTGCCCGTGTGGTGGAGTATAGCCAACTCCCTCTCACAGAGAAGAGGCCTGTGTCCCAGCAGTGGTAACCTCAAAGTAGTAAAGTAAATCAATATAGGCTGATGATGTTGATGATGATGATGATGCACACCGCACGCTGCTCACGTCTCTTCTCGTCTCTGTTGTACGCTGTTGCCTGCTTAGCTTGAGACATCTCCTCTTCTCTCTGCTCAACCGTTTCCACTAAATTCAAGCAGAGACGAGAAGTGTAAATAACGAAATATTTTTACATCACACACATCGCCACTCCTCTTGCTTCGTCTCTGCTTTTGTAGAGTCCGGGTCTAAACCGGATTTCAATATATCCTGTTAGTAACCGCAGCAACCTGACAAGACCCAGTGATCTGACGTCACATTTCGCAAGGTCATGTAATTATAGCCTTTTGATAACCAGTCAGTAGGGCCTAGAATTGTATAGCCTTGTTTATTTAGGTATACTTTGTGGGAAGTTGTAGGAATAAAATCTGTCTAGTCACGTATTTATTGTCAAATTTTGTTTAGGCAAATCAACAAATCGAAATCGTCAAGAGCGTGACTCACATTTTTCTAGTAGGCTTGTGTGGTGTGTTTTTACATGAAAGGGTGAATTTCTCAACTATTTTCTTGATATTACAAGGTATGATGTACCTATTGTTTGGATTTTACTTGTGCATTATTTTTTCATGACATCTGAATTCTCATCGAGAGATCACAATAGGCATAAAATTTCTTAGAAAACTTAGGACACTTTACCAATAGAATATCCATGTCTTTCCTTAAAAGCCATAGGCAGGCCCCTATTATGTATAACTCAACACTATCACCATAATGTCAAATATATGTTCACCATAATAAACACCCTTTGTCTAAACCGTCGGGATCAGAGGATAAATGGTTATGGAGTTAAATTTAATAAAAAATACACTTCAGCTGCGATGAAAAGTCGTTTACCAGAATACCCATATGCAAGTTTAATTTTGTCAGTTTTATGTTATGTTCTCTTTAATATTTATTTACAGAGATACATAACATTATACACCAGTATTTACCAATACTACAGGCGCGTGCATTGCAGTTTGGCACTGCTTAATTGCCTAGCTCATAAGGTCTAATTAAACTACCATTGATATTATTTATGTAGTGATAGTTTAATTGGATCTTATGAGGTAGGCAGTTTCTACCTGCAATGCAAGCACTTGTAGGAACATCCACATTTATCTAGTCATGATTAAGTTCCATGTAGTAGGGGCGAGTTTTTTTTTTTTTATACGTTATTTTGAAAGATGATTAGTATGCACAACCCATAGCGGGTTTATTCACATACATTACACTAATATCATCCACAGGCCGCAGATCTAGACTCAGTTGTAGGTACTACTGAGAAATTCTTGATAAAGAAAATGGAATCAACATAATGCAAAGAATTCCACAGTTATAAGTTTCTCATAGGTATTCTACAGCAACATTTTCATTTCCGACTTTACAGATGTAGTATCCGCATCCACAAACAAAATGAATTTGTTTTTGTAGAATTATACGGCTATAGGAACAGCGTAGACAAAATAATCCGTAAAGGTATTTATTTCTACAGACGAAGTTTTTTAATTTGCTGTTCAGCACGCCAGTGGTTTGTACAATATCATTTGTTATTTGTTTTTTCAAAACAGGTCAGACTGGAAATATCTTGGTATTATTGATATTGTTTTGTAAAAGCTGTCGAGGCGGGTATTGAAAAATAAGACTTCAATATTTCCACATTAATATTTATATCAAGTATGAAGAAAAAACTAAAAATTCTATACAATATTATACATTATTATGCGAGAATTATTATATGCTCTCGATTACGAGAGCATATAATAATTCTCGTCAGCCAATCATACTGTATATATAAGGGCCTTCGACCGAATACTAAGTTACGTCACTGATTACGAGATATTAAATGTATGTCACGCTTCACTTACGGATACGCTCTTATCATGCTGTCTGTATCAAGAATTTTGTGTGACAAGCTTATGAATAATTACGTGATCCGGTGTAGTACACATGTCTGTTTGCCATTGGCGCTAATTAGCGTTAGTAGTAACGCTCATTAGAAGCTCACGCGGTCCCTCGTGGCCGGAGACAGTTCGGACATTTGTGTACTAAGAACATCACACGGAGATACGTCTAACCAAATTACTAATCAGAGGTTTTAGTCGGTCGGTTTATGAATATTGTTTTCAGAAGGAACAATGCTGTTAATTAAAATTGTACCCGGTCAAAACAAAACGACGGTTTCGACCGTTCATTTAAAAAGTACGTTTTTTAAAACAACAACCACAACAGTAATACTCGCTTTATATTTGTAAACTAATTATATTCAATGACTCCATTGGTAACAGCACTAAGCGCTGCAGCTTACCGTTGCGTCTTTGCAGTGCTCGGGAAAACTATAATTGAGTTTTTCCATCAGAAAAATTCTCAGTTATTTTCTTCGGGAAAAACTGTGCCACGAAAGCCCCAGCCTTTATAGCACAACCTATTAACACTTTATTTGAGAATTCAAAATGTATTTTTGTAATAGGAGCGACTTGATAGTTGCCCTTTCAAATAACATAAATAAGGACGGACATAACCACGTAATTAAATTTAATCAAATTACGTCCATTTCCTGGTTCTATTTACCACTTACAGTTTGACGTAAAGTCGAGTTTAGGTACCTTCTATTCCAAATAGAGTAATATTGTAGTTATATAAAAGGTTGATTGTTGGCGGGTTCACAAATATAATTTCGTGAAACGACATGGATTTTCAGTTAGATACGTAAATGTAGAGGCAAACCGAGACAACAGAGTTTGATCAGCACAATACTGCCTGGTACACAAAGGGTACGGGCGCGGACTAACCGAGTGGCTGTAATTTGGACCCTTTGTGCGTCGAGGAGAGCCTGTGAGTGTGTGTGGCAATCGTCATCGAGCTCGAAGATGTGCGGCCTCTATATTGCCTACATAATGCGAGATTTAATAAGTGTTGGACGCACGCCTCTATTCCCAGCCTCTCCCTCGCATACAGAATGTTGATGCCCTTTGTACTTCCACTCTCAAACTTCATTCTCGAGATTATTCTTCCATGAAGTATAACCGGCATAACTTATTTTCAGAGAATTATTTGCTACCCCTAGGGAGATATCCTAGTTATCTGGAGGTATACAAACAAATGTCCTTAGATTGTTCCATTTCTATATTTTATCACTTCATATATTTTCCTGTCGCGCTTACAGAGTACAGGTAATTTATTCCCCCGGCTCCATTGAATCGGGAACGTGTATGAAACATTTTATAGTTTTGTCTGTTATATCTGTTCCATATAAATAAATCATCAAATCTCGTGACCATTAACATATAAAAATATACTTGACTTCGTGCATAATATTGTAGCTAGCATCCTGTTTTTTCTACCACGTACAGGAAACATTTTCCATAAATATAATACCAACCACGTGACTGATATTTTTTCAAGAGTGTATTTACTTAATATTAATATACACGTATACAAGGGATGCCTCTCCTATTTACGGTAATGTCCAGGTCATGTAGGCAAATTGCGGCATTAAGCGCGCCGGTTCGGGTGCGCGCGTGACGTTGCTGAAGAGCAGTGTGTAGCATTTAAGAGGCGCCTAAAGCCGGTATGCGTTTGGAATTAATTAGCAAATCTGGGCGCGAGATGCGACCGCAGCCGGCCGTCCGGCGCACTGCGGTCGGGATGCGCGCGCCCGTCCACCTGTCCGGTCCAAGCGTTCGCGTTTCGCTGTAATCCGATTATCATTCTCTGTTTCTGACACAGAAAATAACGCTAATTGGCGTTTCGTAACGTACACTGATGCTGAGGGATACTACATGCATTTTTATTCAGAACTGCACGAAGGCAGCATCAAAGCCTGCGCCAGCGGCTGTATGAACAGAATGGCCGCGCCACGGTTTGCGGAAGATAATGTAATAATATACAGAGTCTGTTGCAGTCGTTGAGATTATATTTTTCTGCAAGACTGACATTAAAATATACCTACGCGTTGGTTGTTTTGTCATTTTGTTGCAATTGTGGTAGAACCTATTTTGCTCGGTTGGAATGAAGCGCTTGTGCAAGTCACATTTTAATATGACAACGTTTTTTGAATAGTGAGTGCGGTCCATATTTAGGTTTGCATGTGGCAGACTGCGCTAAAATCGTATTTGACGGGTAAATCACGAACTTCGGCTACATTAAAACCGTCGGTGGTAGGTTTTTATTTTATTTCATGTAGTCGTTTGAAACAATGTTTTTTCCGAGCGGTATGACATCCTGGAGATCTGCTCCGCCCATCTTCATTATTTGGTATAACGTCATGGTCGTTTTCGCATTTATCATATTGTGCTTCATAGATTGCGAAAAAACTGTATATCTATTTAGTAGCCTTTTCCTGAGATGCATATTAGTGCCAAAAAGTCAAGGCAACTTCATCAAAACAACTTCTTTTTTTGTTTTATACTACTGCTATATGCCAGAATCAATCAGAAAACAATCTGCTTTTCAGTCATAATACAAATATTTCTTATCAATTATCACCAATTCTTGGTTGCTTGTATACAGAAATTAATGGTTAACATTTATAGGTTGAAATGATGATAATATTAGGTCTTTACCTATGAAATTGCCGTTTTGTTTGAAAAAAGTTAAAGTATTTTTTTTTTCGAACTTATTTATTTCTTTTATTCAAAGTAATCACCCCTGCAATCAATGCATCTTTGCCAACGCTGTGGCAGTTTATGGATGCCCTTCTTGAAAAAATCAGCTAGACGGGAGACAACAAACTCTTCAAAGGCGTTTTGTACTGCCTCTCGGGAATTGAATTTTTTTCCCGCTAAAAAGTTGTCCAAATTTTGGAAAAAGTAATAGTCGGAAGGCGCAAGATCTGGTGAGTATGGCGGATGAGGGAGAGCTTCCAAACCCAACTCATGCAGCTTAGAGACGGTCTGTTGTGCAGTATGGGGCCGCGCGTTGTCGTGAAGTAGCAGTGGAGACGACCGATTGACCAAAGCTGGTTGCAGACGTCCGAGTTTCGCCATCATTGTGGTCAGTTCTTCAATGTACACATCTGCAGTAATGCTCTCGCCGTTTTGTAAAAAGCTATGATGAATCACACCAGCACTAGACCACCAAACTGTGACCGTCACCTTTCTAGGGGTCATTTTTCGTTTTGCACATTGCTTTGGTACCGAACCAGGATCTAACCAACTTGCTGAGCGCTTTCGATTGTCAAAAAGAGTCCATTTTAGTCCATTTTTCGTCACACGTAACAATTCGGTTCAAAATTCCTTCATTTCTGTGCCTGTTAAGCAGCGCAAGGCAAGTCTCTACGCGTACGTTGCGCTGGCGATCGTTAAGTTCGTGGGGCACCCATCTATCAAGCTTTTTTATCTTGCCAATCTGTCGCAAATGGACCAATATTATTTTAATGCTAACATCAAAAGCTGCTGCCAGCTCAGCTGTAGATTGAGTTTCATCAGCTTCAACAATCACCTTTAATTCATCGTTGTTGACCAAAGTTTCCGGACGACCACGAGGTTCATTTTTCAAGTCAAAATTCCCAGAACGGAACCGAGCAAACCAATAACGGGTTGTGCGTTCGTTTGTACAGTTCTCTCCGTAAACGTCGTTGATGTTACGGGTCGTTTGTGCCGCGTTGGTGCCACGACGGAACTCATATTCCATAATTACACGAAATTTCAAAGTATCCATTATGAGGAAAAATGTTGAAATGTAATGAAAATACAACGCTAATCAATAAACAAAAGACTGATTTTGTAAATAGAATGTCATATTTTTAAAACAAAATTAATTTGAATTTAGAACTCATAGCCAATCAAAACTTTTTTTTGTTTGAAAAAGTCTGTACTGCAATACGGCAATTTCATAGGTAAAGACCTATTATTTCCTTCTCCTCAAAACTAGTCTATGTCAGCGGCATTTTTCTTCTCCAAAACTCTTTTTGAGTTAAGAATTTGATGGTAGGATGGAAGGCAATGATGCTTAAAAAATATTTATTCCAGGATCGTGACCCACGTCAACTTAACAAAAGGGTCCATTTTCAGTAGTAACCAAGTTACGAATTATGACTATTAAGTGGCTTAATATCTTGTTCGTAATGAGTTCTAGAATAATCCTTAGAAGCTTATCAAGTATCATTAATATTATAAGAGATATTGTAGGTACTCTCCACTGATAAAATTCAGGCAAAATTATAATATCAGAGTCAAGTTTAACTAGCCAAACGTCTAGTTCTCGACTTTAGTTACAACTTGTCTTTTCACAAAATAATGTACCTTGGCTGCAGTTTTCGTAACTTGTGAGTTCACTGCACAAAAAGTTCTTGTCTTGTACATAGATTTACGAGGCTAAAGTAAATTGCCAAATTGACTAATGTTCTCTGAACAAGTTCTGCCTGATTGCACTCATTTGTTTTTAAGTTTTATTTTTATATTTTGTCTATGCGCTGTGATTTACGATTAGCTAATTGGAAAGTCTTTGTGAATAACTCGTTCACACTCCAACAGGACTCCGGTCTGCGTCCATAAACAGAGGGAAAATCATGGCTCCTGTGAAATAGAAACTGTTTCTACTTCACAGTAGCCGTGTTTTTTCTGTAGAGATAATGTCGCAAAAATAACTGAGATAGCTTAAAGATTGACGACCTATTGATTTTTATTAGAATTCAATATAGGAAGGAAGATGTAACTGTCCGTTCTTTGCGTACATTTTCTCGAAACTACGTTCTTATCGGGCTTTTAATGTAGTTTAATACCAAGTTATTTATTCCATCAGTCGACTAATGACGAGCATAATAAAAGCTAAATTAAGGTCACATTTAGGCACACCCACGAAATTCTTTTTCGGGAACCATTACACCCAAAAATTGTTTCCTTACTTTTAAAAGCCAGGAATTTTAAATAATCCGTGATAAAACTGTGAAAGTGTATCATTTTAACGATACGGCATAATGTTAGAGTAGCACATGAAAAGTGCACATTCCAATGCGATTTATTTCACACATCATTCATCATTTCAGCCCAAAAGACGTCCACTGCTGGACATAGGCCTCCCCCAAGTGTCGCCACATTGAAACTTTGGAGGGTTTGCCATAATCGCCACGCTTGGCAGGCGGGTTGGCGATCGCAGTACGGTTGTTACAAAAAGGACAGAGAACGCTGCTGCCCCTTCTCTGGCAAATCCCTTAGTTCCCCTATTTCACACTCATTCATATTATTTCTTTCTTTGACTGCAGGATTTAAATAATGCCATATGAGCAATAAAGTTCCAGCTGTTTCTTTCTACTGTTACATTAAAGTTATTTATACGGCAACATCCTTTATACTTTCTAAGCATGAAAGCAATAAAAGTTTCGCTTATTTCCCGCTCCCTCTAATAGCTATTTATAAACGTTTCGCGTTAGTATTTACTTGCTCGTTATCAAGGTTGTCAACACATCAATCATTCATGTAACGAGTAGGCAGTGAAAATAAATATGATTTCGCCTTTCAGAAAGTTGTTTTCATGCTTTTTGTAGTGACATCTACTGAAAATGTGTTGAAACTCTTGAGTTTTCCGTCTCCCCTGCAGCGCCATCTGTACCACATTTCCCTAACTATTTGTTTTCATAACTCCACAACCACCCGCTAGATGGCTCTCGCCTTCGTTTCAGAATGATACCGTGAGGATCGCACTACTTGACTGAAGAATTTTCCTATAGGTGGCGTTGTGCCTGAAACTTTGTAGAGTATCATTGAAAACAGAATAGATGGCGCTGCTAGTTACCTCCACAGTGGGATGCATAGATGGCGTTAGGTTTCATGTTTGAATGAAAGAGCTAAAACCAGGTATACAAGGTGGAAGGAACACCGGTTGCCATGTATTCAGTAGATTAGAGAAATTCATCGTTTTTTTTTTAAATCAGCTGATTCGTATATTTTGACCGTGTAATATTACAGTTCTGTAGGAAACTGTCAAACTGTTTTTTTTTTTATTGAATGATGAACTGATTACTCGGTAAATATTTTAGCGTCTGTGTCCCTTCCACCCTTTATGAAAAAAACTTAGTATTGATGTTGTTATTATATGTTGTTTCGGTGATTTGCTGCAAGACGTTTAAAATTCCTATAACGTAATATTCCAAACGCTATGAAGCAATTTTGCGCGTAAACAAAGCGTCTTTCCATCTTCTCGGCACAGAAATCAAATCTGAATAAATAATTATTATTTAATTGAAATTAATTAGATCGCTGCGGAGTCACCGTAGTAATTGGCAATTCATTAAAACTCTTTATATTTCTGGTGAAGAAAAAGCCACACCCCTTATTTCGCTGTTTGATGGATTGGTGGGGAATCTTTTAAAGGGACTATCCAAATGGGAGTAAACAACTGACTGACAATTGCAATGAAAGTAAAAGAACTAACACAAAAAAAATAAAAGAAAAGTAAAAGAAAAAATAAAATAACACCAACATTGTTCACTTAGTTCGCAATAAAAAAAATTACTTTGTCTTTGGCTTCTTTCTCCTGGAAGCTAATATAAATAGGCTTATTCTGTGTAGGTACTATAATAGTTGATACCTATACTATTTGTGCAATAAAATTATTGAGAAGTCTGGGGTTTATTTATTTTTCCCATTCAGGCATACTGGCAAAATACCCCCATGAGTTTTATCGAAGCAGTCGAATAGTTGGCATGTATACAATAGCGAACGTTAACGGCTCTTCCAAAGAATTACATACCCAAAGGCAACATGAAACTGTAGAAATGCGTTTATCTTTGTATAAATGGTCAAAAGGTTCTGCTCCCTGACTTAAGAATTTAATAAACGATAGTATTAAATTTTATTTCATTTATGTAGATTCTTGTGTTTATAGCAAGATTGTTAATGTTAATTTCCTAGATTATTTATTTGCCTAGCCTTTTACCAAACTGTCTTGGAGTCGGCTTCCAGTCTAACCCAGTATTTTACATGAATCGACTGCCTATCTGACCTCCACAACCCAGTAACTGGGTAATACGATACCCCCTGGTAAGACTGGATGTCAGACTTTTGGCTTTTAGACCACTCGTAACGACTGTTAAAGATCTACAAATGACAGCCGGGACCACTGCTTAACATTTTTTTTTCGAGGCACGGAGGAACCTCGGTATGTAATTATGGTCACCCATCCACGGACCAACCTCGGCAAGCGAGGCTTAACCTTAAAGATCGACCCATGCGGCTGTTATTATTTAGCCACGAGTACGAGATTAATTTCCTAGATATAAATAGTTATTAATTAATTCCCTTTATGATTTTCCCTACAATTATTGCACAGCTACATCAAAGGTTTAAACTTCAAGGAGCGTTCAATCACTCTTGACCAATATTTAATATTTACAAGCATTACCTCTTTACCTACACTATTCGTAGAAGGAAGCTGGAAACTGTTGTGGAATATTTACAGACTTATTCATGAGAGCAAGTTATCAATTATCGTTCTTTGTTTTCAGGTAAGGGGAACCTTTCAGCGAGAAGCGAGCACCGCCGATCCGATAAGTATAAAAATACGTTCTCATTGTAATTTACAAGGGAACTCGAATAACGAGGAATACCCAAGACGAATCAGAAATAAACTTACAGATCATATTCTCGCTTTAAATAAAAATTAAAAAAGAAGTCTATAGGGCCCGAAGCCAATTTAAATTGCTGAAGCCAGTAGTCGATGAAAGGCTTTTCATTCGTGATAGGTAGTCGGTGCACAGATATGTAGCCCACTCATAATATTACTCACAAGTTTCACTCAATAGCTATCGGTAAGATTTAGGCACTACATAAGGATGTTATTAGGGAGGTGTCGAGCCAAATAGAAACAACCAACAACACATAAGCAAACAATTTCACGCAACACAATAAAATAGACAGTTTCGTGTCGCAACAACCAAAATGGCGGTTCCAATAAATACATAATGTATATAGCCGTATGGCGACTATTCGCTAGGAGTGCCCTACAAGCTCCTGTACAAATATTCGGAGAGGCTGAGGCGATAACAAACGTCGTGACCGATTTCAATAAAACAATGTAGGTCGGTGCTCATTGCTCTGCGACTAGGGACCGACTAAAACCTAGCCTAAACGAATATACGGCCTCGTCAGCATTATTGTTATTATTCTATGTAAATGTAACAGCGTCGTAAAATATTTCTGTAAGTCCTCGAAACAAATGGAATAAGAAATTGTTAAATTGAATTCTGTAAACCAAAGTACGATTTTAAAAGTATTAAATATTAACCACATAAATCAAGTTACAGTGTACGTATAAGAAGATTACTCAGTCATTATTCAGTCCTACTTTGATAAATGTGAGCAATTTCCAAATACAGGCTGACTGTTAGACATCGCAGCGCAAAACTTTTAGTTTCATTCGTTTATATTGTTAAATAGAAGATTAATGTCAATCCCGATGTATACTTAGGCATTTTTTGTTTTTCTTAATGGATTCGACGACTACTTTCTAAATGTTACTAGAGTATTATTAAATGAAGAGAATATAGACGTACCTACGAATTGTAGGTAGTTTATGTGCCTGTTAAACAGAGTGACTTAAGTCACATCAAAATGTAATTGAAATGTCGAAAACAGAAGTGGTAAATTGTATTGTTAATAATTAGGAACTACAATCAGTAAACTGTCACCCTTTATTGTCATGCAAATCCCCATTGTAAAGCTGGGAGTTAATTTGCAGTAAATACCTCTATAAAGTTTGCGATTACATTAATGGAACAAATTGTTAAGCTGAACACCCCGTCCGTTATAGAGCGGCCATTATGTTTTTAGAATGTGATTTACTTTGTCAAGTCTTAACACTTTGATGAGTACATCTTTAATTGCGTTCGGGTATGCAATGATCCCATCATACATTTTATATTATACAAATACAATTCACTTTTTGTTACATATCACACTTTGTAGTATAACACCGCATTCGGTTTTATTATCAAACAATTCTATTCCAACAGCTATAAAGTTTTTTTGGATATTGTGTCTAGCCCCAACGACAGTTTTAGTTCATTTATAAAAAAAAAAACTTTGCTTTTCGTACGCTACTCTAGCGACATACGTCAAACGATATAGATTGTGGCAGAACACAGTCGTGCATGAAACATATATCTTACATACGGGCACCTGGTTGTTGCCATTGTCCACTAACTGGGTCACGTAAACATGTATTTTGGGTAAAACTAAAAAATAAAATTAATAAAATTGATCAAAGAAACAATATTGCCACATAATAGTATACAATCCTGAAAATAAATCGCTTTGTTCGAAGCTCTACAAAGCGCTTAGAAATGGTTTTTGCTTTGTTTAAAAATTTCTTAAGACGCGTAATAAAAACATGTTCGCAAAAGTCTGGATATTAACCTAAATATGTTAGGTTTACGAAAGGCCTCGGTCTGTCTAGTATCTAACATATTGAATAGCATTTTATCGTTAATATTTTGCATGGCTCAACGAAAAAAGTTTTACTTTGCGTGACCTTTACATTTTCCTGCTTAATTTCCAAAGTACACAAACCGCGCGCCGCAATCATGTTTACCTCACAATATTAAACCATTATTCTGTTTTTAAAGCATTTTCTAAATCGGGCAACGCGGTCCATTTGGCAGAAGTTGCATTTAAGATTGAATTTTCCTTTACATGTGCTTCCTCTAGATAGCAATAAAAATCACGTATTTGTAATTCGTCTTATATGTGGTAGCGAAATGAAACAGGTTCTAGAATAACTCGTAGTATTTCTATTTTGGTGTGCAGTGGAGTTAGAGTTTTTGCTGGATGTATCGACATGTTCGCTAATAAAAGCAGCAGCCCGGGCCCGTAGCCGTGCAGTGCTTACATAGCGGGTGGTTGACGGACGGGAACGCCGATTGTTGCGGCCGGATGCTGCTACCATTTCCGTGTCCAATGCCCACCATTCACTTGCCGAACGTTTAACGTTGAACGCGACTCGTTATCGACCAGCTACCTCGGTAATTACCGTACAGGACATCATTATTTTCAGCACCGTTCTGTCTGTGTTGTTGTTACAGACATTAACGCTAATGCTAGAACCGAAAAAGTGCCTTGAAAATAAGAAAGACTGTCGGTTTTTGTTTGTCTTTTCCTTATTTATTACAAAGACAATATTATGGTAATTAATCACGTTATTCGTTTCGTTGGCCGAGCTGAAACGTAACATTATCATTTTACGGTACCAAGAATCTCTGTTTGTCGCAAATATTATTTCTACGAAGCGTCTCCGATATTTTGACGTGCGACGTTAGTTAAAAATGAGTTTTGGCTTTGTGTGAGGATTGCGGGCGGAATAATTATTTTTTGCGAAGCTCGAGGGCGCCGTCCGCGTCCGTGTTCCCATTTATCTAGAGCTAAATGCTTGCATTCAAGCGTCCGTTTCGGCGTGTGTTTGGGTTTAGGCTGCGGTACCCACAGCGCTGACTACGTAGCTTCGTACTTGAATATTTGTAATGAATTAAAGCGTTGACGAGTTATTAGCGAACAAAGCCGATTGTTAGAAACACGAGTCCTACAACACTTGAAATGTCTTTAAATATAAAATATTCAAAGCTTTTAGTTCTCTGTTATTCTCTTGTAGTCACAAACATTTAATATTCATTGTATTTAAATTAACAAAAGTCTGGAAGTTATTCAGTATAACTCAATTAAAAAAACGAAATACTAAAGTACTGAATGTCAGCATCTAATCACTACTAATGTTCCACTTTGCTGTTCGTTTTGTTTTCGTTCGCTATGGTACCTTTACACAAAGCTTTGTAGTGCATTTTTAGCCTGCCCTGTACTGATGACCTGTAACTCCTGGTGAACTCGGCACGCCTGTGTTTCAGCGCTGGCAGCCTTTCTCGAATAATTACCGGAATGCATTGTGCGCGCGCGGCCAAAGTACGTGGCCCGTTTAGCGCTGTAAATTGCTCAAAACTAGTGAACTATAGAGGCGGAGAATATAAACCTTCTACCCGAAATTGGCCTGCTTTTATATATAACTATTCTTCACATTTCACCACCGTCATAAACCCTGACGAGAAAGCGTAAACACATTGCGGTTCCTCTGTGTTTTACCCTTTGCTGAGTGTATTACTTACTTACCTATCTATTAATAACACTTTGTGTGACTCAGTTTCATGTTACATTTCTTCTTCAAAGATTTTGTACGGAAGTTGTTTTCACATTTAGTACCTAGTTAAATGTGCATTTTAACTTCGCATGCATGCAATCAGTTACTAATTATTTTGTTTAGTGTTAAGAAAGCGTTGTTTCGTCTCTATACAAATTGATTCAGGAAAGTCGTGCAAGCGTCGGCCTCGAGCTTGTCTCGTCGTAAAATGGGTGCAAAAATAAATGAAAGTCTCGAGTTGACATTAAAACGACGTGTATTATAAAGACGACAGTCTCTGCCACCCATAATCGCTACGTTCTTGTACACAAACGCATTGTGATTTGCGTGATGTAACGTTAGCGATGCGTATGTTTTTAATTGAAGAAAACTAGGCATGAATTCGTCAAAAATTACTAATCCCGGTGAATGTTATGTCAAAATGTAGCAGTAGTAGCGTCAGACGGGCGCGGTTTCGGCAGTACCTAGATATAAGTTCGGAGTGCAGCGTCGGCGTGCAGCGAACAGGGTCGGTTTGTGAGATGCGCTGAATAGTACCGACCGCAAGCGTAATTTCGCTCGTCGAAATAGCGTTATTTTGCAGCATCATAAACCGACATACGATTTTGGATAGATTTGCGGCGAAAATTATCGATCGAGGCGTCCGCGAGTTATGAGCGCGGCTGGCTTGCCTCAGATAACACTTGTCAGCTGTTTGTGACGCACCATAACTGTCTCGTCATAATAGTGCGCGCTTTTACATACAAATTGACATTGATTGACATTGTTACGTATTTTGTTATTTTTATTTCATTTTACTGTTTTGAATTGTGGAGACATTTAATGATTTTCATTAATATATTTTTTTAAATAATTTATAAATAACTTATTTATTACATTAACTTATTTTATATGATTAGTGTGAATGTGAAGACCCTGTGGGTATTTAAATTTGTCATGTTTGTTTATTTTTTCTTGTCTTTGGCTTTAACGATTATCTGGCAGTTTGATTACTGTCTGGCCGTTAAAAGAGACTGTGACCTCTGAGTTTGTTTCGGCTGTTTCTTCTTCAGAGTAGTCAAGTACACAAGACCGGACTCATCGAGTTTTAAAACTACGGAACCCTAAAAAGACGACGTATAAATATAATTGTAAAACCCTATTTGCAAAAATAAAAATCATTTCAAATTATATTACTTATTTATATCATTTTATAACTAAGGTTACCGAGTTGCGTTAGTTTGTTTACATGCTCAATCATAATAAGCTGAAATTATTTTTCTCCCGAGTGTTGCCGCGCGTTGATACGGGTGTTTCGAACGCGCCTGTCTCATAATACATGTTAATACCCTTTCTGTGCCCTCCTCGCGGGTATTTAACTTTAATATTGTGGGTATATTTTCTGGTTAAACTTCATAATAGGTGTGAGCCTATATATGGGGCTGGGGCTAGGTTGTTAGTACATGCAGTTCTGTACTGTTCTGTTAGCTCTAAAGTTAGGAGCGTAGAGAGAAGTAAGATTGGGAACAGTCAGAAAGTCTGTTGACATGGTTTCTCTTCAGCTAGTTGTATAACGCAAACCCACCTCGTTCATTTATGCAACTCAAATAAAACTAAGTTTCGTTGACGCTCCTGTACGCGAGTTTATCTGCATATTTTAGACTACGGTGGTGCATGTCCAAGTTCTACGGACAAATTGAACTTGCTACGCGTCTGAAGATTTATTTTAAAAGTTATTTGCTGAATTCTGTTCAAGTTCTTTTGATAAGAATTTCATCATTACTCCGGAGATATAAAAATTTGCTTTTACTTTCATCAGACGTAAAATGCTCGTTTGGGATTTCATAATGAGTAATTCTTATTCGGCAATCCCGTATGCCTGAGCATCACGTGGCGACGCGGCGGGTGGATGAAACATTTGCATACTAAATCGAGTGTATCATTTTTAAGTACCCCACTTAAGACTAATTGCTAACGTGGGGTTAAATACATAAAATATAAATACTGGTGGAATCCGAGTGGTCGTAACGGTGGACAGTTTACAAGTACGGGCGTAGGAGCGCAGGGAGCGTTGGGAGCGGTCGGCTCAAACCATTATTATGAGTTAGTGTGCTTATCAGTGACAGTTTTAAATTCCGTCTCAGTCAGCCGACGCTATTATCTGACAACACGGCCGTTACGTTAGCAGTATGCTAAAATACTGTGGAAAGTGGCTGCTTGGGTTAGGCTTTTGATGATTGTATTATTATAATAAAATTACATATTATAAGGCTATCATCTTTTTAATAGGACTTATTTAAATTCACAACTGACAACACACGGTCAAATTCTTTTTTATAACCACATTCATTTTTCACAAGAAATTATCTTATAACGAAGGAGATAAATACGAAATATTTTTTTTTAATAGATCCCTAATATTGATAACTTTTGCTTGAGGGAATCCCTGCGGGCACACAGTTTGGGATCCAAACAATTCATTATTATACAGCCGTTATATCCGATGAATAGACTGTTGTTAGTCATACAGCGTTTATTGTAATAATTTTATTGAAACTACCCTCAATAAAGAACACGAACTGTAATACCTACCCAACTAAAAGTTGGAAACAGAATGGACCGAGGTATTCCTGCGATTCTCGCCAGAACAATTCTTACCGTAGTTTCAATCCCTTTCTTTCCATTCTCTACAGTTTTGTTTTGTATTCAGCGGTTTTTATGAGTTATAGGTTAAAATGTAGTTAAAGTCAGCTCTCGACGGCTATTTTGCGAAACGTCGGAATGTTCTGCCGGATTTATTTGGACTTGGAATGTAATTCAAAAAATATTTAAAATGCTCTGCCGAATTTGAGCTTTATGCAAATGCCTGGATTTATTGAGGGGTACTGGTTTTACGGTTTAAAATTTCTTGAATATTAAATTATACTCTAATGCTTTAATTTTCGAGACTCGTTTACATTCTGATTAGTGCAAATGGGTGCGGTAGAAAGAAAACCTCACAAAATGAGTACTTCCATTTGTTGCAAATTCATTTGTATATCAGTTGCAGGCTCGATTTCAGTCAGTTGTCAAACTCTAAAGAAAACATCATCATACAAAACAGAGGTACTTGATTCAGTTTGTTATCAGATTTTTTTAGATTGATGATGATAGATTGCCAATCTTTGCCCGAAAAGGAAGTGTAAATTGTATAATTTTGTCTCATACAATTGCAATATTGTTCGACTGATGCTGTTAACGTGGTACTTACCCCGCAATTTCAGTGTCTCGGGGAAACGCTGTAATTTCCCTCTCGGAACATTTTATTCTTATATTGTATATGTCGTGTTGTCCTGTCGGATTAATCACGTTACAGCTTGCCAGACATATTTCGCTACGTTTTAAGATCAGCTCGGCCATTATTTGTGAGCGTTTCCATTAAGTGCTCACTCACAATAATAGTCGCTTCATAAATATACATCTAAAATTGAGTTTTGTCTAAGCAGCGAGGATATAAATAAGTCGTTGACGTCAACATAGAGTTTAAAAAGTTTAACGAACGTCGAGTGCAAGTTCATGCTGAGAGGAACGATAGCTTCCTGTCAAGTCAAGATGGCTGCATCGGGAAAACTGAAAAAAATATTCAAGAATGTTTGATCTGCCTTGTGATTGCATTTAGAATATAGGGATTCGATTTTACGAGAAGCGTCTCAATTTCCCGGCACAGAAGAGAGCAATTTCCTTGCGTTTGTCGGTGTGTGCGGGTGCGACCGTCGCGGTGCTCGTCGTCGATTACTGACTGCGACGAGTACGTAGCCCGGTTCCCCAGTTCCTCGAGTCCCGCGGATCCCCCGATGGACAAGCTAGCTCACTCGGAGCTTATGACCTTTATATTTTCTATACAATTTATAGAGCACACACGAGTTCGAGTACTTCTTGTTATCCGGACATTTTATTTGTACGAAGTAGGTAGGTATTATCGTAAAAGCGTAGTCGCGTTGCACTTTGTTTTCTTTCTAGCAATATTACTTTAGCTTCTTTCAATGTTTTCGAGGAGATAGAGGACGTTTAAAACAAATTTATTTAAAATACTTTACTTAATCATCTGCTCGTAGATTGTGATGAGGCCTGGCGTCGTGGAGTGGAGATAAATCCTCACGTTAGAATAAATAATATTCGTCTTTTTGCGGTTGTCATCTTATATCTATTTATCCATTTTGAAATGCAAAAGCTCGTATAAAGCCGGCTGTATTTTGAACACAGCTGTTCTGATGTCGCCACATAGTTCTCAAATGTCTCCGTGAGTCGTGTGATGATACCAACAGGGTGGGAAGTCGGTCACTCAAGCACGTCCTATGCTAGTAAGCTGGAATTCTAAGCATAGTTTGTATGCACGTTTCCGGTATTTGTTACGTTTGAAATATCTTGGGACTTTTCGATTTAAGCGGCCGCGATAGATATGGAATTTAAATAACATGTGCTCTTGCAATTCATGCTTTTGATACTGAGAGAAAGTTGAGTTTTGAGGAAAGAATAAACTTTTCGTCGGTTCGTGTTGTGCAAGGATTGACCTTTTGTTTTCTTATGGGTGTTGTAAAAGGTTACTTTGGGGTAAGGTCAGTAGGATTTTGTATGTGCTAATAACAAAACTGCTAATAGCAGTCTGTTTACCGGACCAATGTGGCGATTATGACAATATTACCACGATTTCTTTTTGTAACTGTGGATCCCAACCTACTTACATTAGTAAAACATGTTTCTGTAAAATACTAAAATGTTTACATAGAAAGATAGTAGTAGTGTTTGAAAGTAGATCTCTATCATTTAAGCGTTTAACCTTCCTATTAAAAGGTCCGTTTCGTTCAAAAGGATTAGTCGCGTGAAAGCGGTCATTAGCAAGCGCAACTACTGAGTTTAACCGTGACACAGTGCCGCCCTCTGCCCTTAAAGAAACCCGCTTTACGTTCCGATGTTATCTTTAACTACTGCTTTACTCAACCTGATATAATCTCTTAGATCATTCGTTATCATAATCTTAAGTAACAGCTCAATGTCACAAAATCATTTTAGTGTTCACATCTATATTTATTGCCTTTTCTTGCAAGGCTCTCAAGTTCTCCCTCTCGAGTAAGCGAATATTATTAGTTAATAAAGTAGGATAGTCCTTCCTCAGCAGATTTTAGCTCATGTAGCAAGTCTGGTGTGCTTTCGATCATAAACAAGGCGTCGGCGCACACGACGTTACTTTTATGGAGATTGCTCTTCTGAAAAGAAATTCCGGAGATATACAGTGTGAGCATGTAATGTAACATTAATTTTAATATTGAAGCACATTGTTAAACTTAGGGTGCCAAGGCAAAATCTCAGCTAGTAAAACCATAATAAATAATAACGCGCGGAAGCTAACGACCGTGTTTGTGTAGTACGGACTACAGTCACAAAAAAAACATTCGATACATAAAAATATTTCCCTTAAAATGCTTTCAATTCTGGTTTACTTTTAGTTATACCAAATTGCCCATAAAGCACAAATAAGACAGATAACAGCTATAAAAAACATATGAACCGTAATCTTGTTTTATTGCTCACTAAGGTATGTAGAGGAACACAAATAAACAAAAAATAATAATATTTCAAGCAAACTGATTTATCAAAGTTTTTTCTCATCAGGTTTTTACTCAGAAATGCTTTTAGCAGCGCGCTACGAATTTTGAATGGCCACATTTAAATAAAAATAAGAAAAAGGGAATATACCAGAAAAGAAAAATTAAACAGAACTTGGCGACATGGAAACTCGTATAAAATGTGTGTCGGTGGGTCTCATTACAATTTGTAATACATGCATGTGATGTTTGAATGGGTATGAATTTAATAAAATACAAATGAGCATCTGGCAGATATTTTAAGCTGAAGCTTTGTTTCAGCTGTTGACGTTCTTTTAGTTTCAACATAAACCAAAAAGACGGTGACAGCAGTGCTATGCTGCGGGCGCTGCCGCTAATGTGTCGGAAATACTTGCTTAGGACAATGCTCTAAATTGAAAAATCGCACTCATACGCCCAGCATTTTTATTCTATTTGCGACTAACAGCGCACTTAGCAGAGTAAAAATTAAAAGTGAGTTATTGGTATATCTCTACACTTAGCGGTTTTTTAAGCATTCCGCTAAAAGCTGGAGGATATATCAAAAATATATCCACCTACTGATTGCTTTTATTTGATTTCAGATAAAAACTGGTTCCAATTAATTAATGATATGGGTATTCTTAACAATTTCCTTTATTTGTCCTTTCTGTACATTCATTACAGTTTTAAAAAATTAAAAAAAAAAACATTTAAAAATTGACAAATTCTGCCGGGAGCAGGGTCCAAGCTACTCGTGGTGAGGGCTCCAGTGATAGCAACCTCCTCCTAATGCAGGCCGTATTGAAGAGTAAGCTGCCTTCTAAATCATGCCTTTGATACTGCCTAGCGATAGCCTCGGCAGATGTTCATCGAGGCTCTTCTCTCTACTTATCTATCAAGTCATTGGCCACAACGATAATCGGCACAATGATAGCCACATTGCAAAGTCGACAACGTCGTGTGCTAAGTCAAGATATTTTATTTGTTTCCCTTTCTCAGCTTTCACGAAGTTCTCGGCATGCAGGATGGTAACATCGATTATCTTTATGCGTCATGCGTATGCGTCTTGATCGGTCTTTCACAACTATATCAGGCTTATTGGTGTACATATTCCTGTCAGTAATAATAGGCCGATCGCAGTACAACATGACATGGTCTTTCTTGAGAACTGCCATGGGTCGGGCACTTACTTGAAGTACGGTACCTCAGACTCCACAAGTTTACATTTAAAGGCAAGTTACTGGTGAATAATTCTGTGCACTTAGTTGTGCCTATGCAAGTACTCGCCGTTAGCCAGATGAGAACAATCAGAAATAATATGTCTGACGGACTCACCCGGACGGTGGCATGCCCGACATACGTCAATCGTCCCGTCCCTCATAATGTGTTTCCGGCACTTGTTCTTTAACATAAATTCGTCCACTGTCGTAAAGCCAAACCTTCAGTTTCCTAGAAAATCTACATCGGGCCCCTGAAGAGCCCGGTAGAGGCGCCCTTGAAGCTCCTTGCCTTGTCATACTTCCGTGCGGTCATCGTTAGTAGGTACTACAGGAATGCGCAAATCGTCTTAAGACAAGAATGAGCTATGGACAGCGGGGTGAATCCCTTGTCCACTGCGATCACAATTCGGGACGTAACCACCTCGGCCTTTATGAAATATTTCCTGTGACTTCACACCTCGCGGTTGTGGAGGGTATTTGCTTTTAAAAATCCTTGAGCCGCGCTACTCCGCGGGATGTTCAGTCTCATCACCGATGATCGTGGGTTATGCATAATATGCATCCGGTTTGCGGTCAGCAGCTTACGGACTGTCATATCCAGGGCGTCGAATTCAATATAATTACAATATTACTATGGCATCAAGTTTGTAATTCATGTGCAAATTGCGTTGTAAATTGAAAATATGAACACGTACTTGTTTCTGACAATCTGTAGCGATAACGTAAGCGATAAAAATAAATGCCACTTTTGTAAATAAAACAAACTGAAAGCGTTTTAAAATATTGCAACGCATTTTAAAGTTTCCTTTGTATGAATTTAAATTTTTAAACCGCCTATCAAATTCTTTTAACGGGCAAAATTTTGGAATTTATGAAAATTGTTAACCAGTAAGTAACACGAACATCACGCTCATAAAAAATACTGACAAAATGTAAAAGAAAATTGTTTAAAACAACGACAGCTGGGACTGGGTGCGTAATTCCACAAACTTAGGTCACAAAAACAACTTTAGAGATAGAAATTAATGTATGATGCGAGCCGGACTGTCGTCGTTGAATTTAGATAATGTGATTATGATTTAATTTCATCTGTTCAGTCTACCTATATACTTACCAATACCATCATATTTAAAGCAGGCACGATAATTGCTAATGAATGCCATAAAACGAGTTGTAATTTGTTTTTATACGTAGTATTTTTTTATTAATAAATAATTACTGTAAAAATATCTGATTTCAATTTTTTTGTTTAATAATCAGTTTATAAACATAACGAAGATGTTACGTGTTGCTTTTTGAATGTACCTACTTAGGTACATATATTCGGAAGGCTGATTGCTATGGAACACCGCATTATTCACGGTTTGTGGTTTTTATGGCACGTCGGCATCCGCCGCTTCACTTTATGATATCCTGGTACCTAATTTTTATAGACATCCATTTTATAGACACAAAGAGCGAAGCCTTTACTGAAATTGAAACGGCAACTCGGTCATATACGATTGAAGCATAATAAAATAAAGGACATTAAACGTACGTTGCGCAAAAACACATGATACTAACGCATACTTTTATACTAAAATGATTATTATCTCTTTATTCATTTTCTGTACATACCCTTTACATTTTTAAATATTTTTACAAAACAACATATAAAAAATATTTAAAAATATAAAAATAGTAGCCCACCAGCATCGGGAACAGGATCCGGGCTACCGGTGGTCAGGGCTCTTGAGAGAGGAACCTCCTCACAATACGTGCCGTGTCCAGAAGTACTGCTTTCTGAATCAAGCCCTTGATCCAGCTGTCAAGCGAAAAACTCCGCAGATGTTGGTCGAAGCTTTTGGCTATTAAGCCATTGGCTTACACGACTATCGGGACAATGACTGCTGTTGTCACGTCCCACATGTCGACAACCTCGCGAGCCAGATCTAGATACTTGAATTGCTTATCTTTCTCTGCTTTCACGAGGTTCTCGTCATGCGGGACCGTTATATCAACAATTGCACGACGCTCCAATCGATCTATCAATACAATGTCAGGCTTATTGGCAACAATAGTCCTGTCAGTGACGATAGATCGATCCCAATACAACGTGATATTACCATTATCGAGAACTGGGTCGGGCGCGTACTTATAGTATGGCCCTTCTGATTCCACAAGGTTGTATTTCAAAGCAAGTTGCTGATGGATATTCCTGGCAACAAGGTTGTGTCTATGCAAGTACTCTCCGTTAGCCAGACGAGAACAATCAGAAATAATATGTCTGATGGACTCACCCGGACGGTGGCATGCCCGACACACGTCCACCGTCCCGTCCTTCATAATATGTTTCCGGTAGTTGAATTCGTCAGCATAACTTCGTCCATTATTGCACAGACAAAACCTTCAGTTTCCCCGAAGAGGTCACCGAAACGCATACAGACGCTAAGAAGTCTACATCGGGCCCATGTAAGGCCCGGTAAAAGCGTCCGTGAAGCTCCTTGCTCTGCCATACCTCTGTGTGGTCATTAGTGTCTAATACTACAGGCTTGCGCCAGTTCTCGTTAGCCAAGAAGAGCGGGGTAAGGCCCTTGTCTACTGAGACCACATCTCGGTGCATCCCCACGTCGGCTTCTAGGAAGATATTCCCTGAGACTGCATACCTCACGGTCGTGCAGGGTCTAAGCATTTAAGAAGCCACGACCCCCACACTTCCGCGGGATATACAGTCTCATCACCGACGACCGTGGGTGATGCATCCGATTTGCGGTCAGCAGTACGCGGACCTTCCTATCTAGGGCATCAAGTCCTGTCTGAGTCCATTTGAGTATGCCGAAAGAATACATCAAAACCGGCATGACCCAACCTTATTCAGGCGGCCAAAGAAACGCGCCTTCAACGATTGTTTCATGTCAGCAGTATTGATGCCTAATGCTTCTGACATACCCAAATACTTGTAGGTTTATGTTGAGGAGAGGGATCTAAGGTATACGGAATCCGAGAGTTGAGTTTCCACGGATTCCGTAATCTCCCCTCGCTTCACATGCATGACTGCACATTTATCCACACCAAATTCCATCCTGATGGCGCTACTGAAAGTATATATATGTTTTTATACTAAAATTATTATTAACAGCAAGCATTTTCTTACAAACAGGTATTACAAATCTGACAAGAACTACTAGAAAGTACAAATAGTGCAGCGTAAGTTCTAGTTTTTAATAAATTACTTCGGTAGGTTTAACTTATTTGAAACTAGCAGTTGCCATGTTTATCTGGAGATGAAAGACTGACCGTCTCGTAAGTTTGTAAGAGTTGTACCAGGGAAGTAGGTCGTTCAGACTTTCGCAGGTGGAACCTGAACCCCTGTCAGTAACTAGTGCACCGTTGTGATCCTTAAACTTGTTAATGGAGTTGAAGTTCCGGAGTTTGATGCGTGTAAACATGGTATACCTACCTCATCATCTGCCTAGTCGTTTCCCAACTATATTGGGGTTGACTTCGATGGGTGTATTGTATGAGGAATGATATGAAAGAAAAAGGAGTAAATGTGTGACGGTTGACAGAGCAGAATGGAAGAAGAAAATCGGCCAAGTACGAGTAGGACTCGCGCACCGAGAGTTCCGTACAAAAATTATTAAAAATATTTTTATTATATGATGTAACTAAAAATTTACGGTTTTCGCAATTTTTCCTTTATCTGGGCTATAGACGTTGCTTCGTACCAAATTTCAAAACTCTGAGTTCACGGGAAGTACCCTTTAGGTTTTGATTCCCTTGCGAGTGTCGAAAATTTTCGGAAATTTGTAGCATAAACGGCTGTATCTTTTGATTGCGTTGGCTTAGTTTGATTTTTCACAGCTCCAAGGGACAGTAGACTTGAGTATTTGATATAAATTCCAACTTGATACCTTCACGCGTTCCTGAGAAAAAGGGTCTTGACAGACAGACAGACGGACAGACGGACGGACGGACAACAAAGAGATAAGGGTTCCGTTTTTCCTTTAGAGGTACGGAACCCTAAAAATGGGTTGCGCCGTCCCTAAATAACACGGGACAAGAGCAGAGTACCATTATTTTAGTTTACATGGTATGTAACCTGCATACATATGTATATTAAATACTGATATTTTTATCTGTCTGATTAATGTATCGAATTATAATTATGACTCGCAAAACGGATTGATGGTGAATGTTGCTCTTGTTATACAAGCGAATGTCACATAAATCTATCGACATACATGTATTATGGTATCCAGAGCGAGATTTTTTGTGTCTACTTGCTTTTCAAAGATAGTGGACAAAGATAGTTTAAGATAAAAGGCCGAAGACAGTATTTTGCTCAAGGTTTTGGGTTTGAAGATAGATTCCAGGTACCCGGAGCTCATTATTACTTTCATCAACGTAGATTAATGTCTCCCTCTTAACGGTAATGAGGCACAGCCTGTGCCATTTGCCTCCCAGCTTCCTCAGTTTCAATCGCTATAGATACCTGTATAAGGAACCTACGTATATGTACTCGTAGGTACATCACACGTGTTCATGTAAATACGTACTGGTGAAACAATGCTGCTATGGAAACATATGTATCAGCTGTTACGCGCTAATGATATTCTATAATTGTTTCACAAGTATTCAGTCGTTAATTGTAATTAATTAAAATATTTTAAGCATTAAATTGTTAACATATTATGAGTTTATAACATACAGTTCGCCCTGTTGGAATTGCCGGGCTTGGCGCATTGCTGATCGTCAAAGCATACGTGATTGATGGACATACTGCCCCGGTTCAATTGGAGCTAAGTCAGCAACATACATCCTAGTGTGTTCTGTTTGCTGGTCTAAATAATATTCAAAGTTTCCCCAAGATAGCTTTGATATTTCCTTAGAAACAGACATGACGTATAAAAGATTATCTATACCTATGATATCCAAAATTGTCATAAAACTGTTCAATATTTAAATAGTCACTTTGTATTTTATTTGTGGAATTTGTAATAATAAAACTTTATTAATATCATCCACTAAAGTGAAACCAGACTGGGAACAAGGCCGCAGCCATTCCCTCTTCCCCAATATAGGCAATAGATTCAATATCCCAGTTTTACCCGATCCATTTTATTTTCCAATTATGAACTAAGATAACTAACTTATTAAATTGGTCAACGATAAAACCACTTTTGAGTAAAGAAACATAAAATAATGCTGTTTCTGTTTTTCAACGTTATAACGAAGACATAACGGTATCCATCTTTTCTTGCCAGCGTCTGAAATTACGGCCGTAAAACCTAATGTAAATTAGTGCCTTTTACATGATTGACCTACTAAAAGAAAATACGAAAACCCTTTTTAATTTCTTCTCTACAGTTTAGGTACTAAAAGTCTCTTGAATTATTTTGAAATTATAATCTATGGCCTTCTCCCCTTTTTTATTATTTGTACATAGATATGGGGTTATTACTCAGTATAATCCGTAAGTAGGTTGAAATAGCCTGCTCTTGGCCGCGAGCCATTTGGTTAACTAATTTGTGGTATTATAAATTGCAAATTGTAAGTTACTAAACCTTGGAAAAGCGGCCTAATGTAAAGTTTAATGTTTCGAAAATTAGGTGAACTTTGAGTATCTACCTGCGCTACGCACCGTATGTTCAGAAATCTTTTTCCTTTGTCGTTCACGCAGGAAAAGTAGGGGCGTGTGATGTTATATAGTACGTAGGTATGTACCTATGTGGGTCTATGTGCGCCTTGTATTACGAACACGTCGAAATGAGATGGTATTTAAAAAAAAACTGCTTTGCTTAGACTTTAGATGACGATAAAAGAAGACGATATATTATGATATTTCCAGTAGAAGAATAGAGAAGATTAATGACGTTCCGTTTTACCGGTCGCCGCCCTCCTGTTCTGTGATTATTATCGATATTGTTATTATTTGCTCTACAGTTGGCATACAAGCTTTATCCAGCCAGCTATGATCTATTTCGTAGATATTATTTATTTCAGAGCTTTTGTTTTGCGGATTGAGTTATTGTTTTGGTTGTAGGTATACACAAGCACGTTGACTAACGAAATGGTACTATGATATAATAAATATGCAAGACAGTTTGAAAATCATTTAAAGGTCGTTCCAGAAATAAATAATAATTCACCTAATTTTCATGTTCACTGAGGCATGGTATAATACGTCTAGACTTTAAACTTACAGGAGAGGTAATAGGCCACGTCGCGTACATTTTTCAGACAAAAGTGCCGATGCGTGCGTGACGTAATATCCTCACATTAGGGGTGCTCGCGGCCTATCGCGCCACTTTCTTCCGTCATATTAAATTATCGCCAAATGTTGCGTCCCTGATTTATTCCCAGTATGTACGCACGGAGGTACCGAGCCGTCTCAATATCGTCGCTCAAACTACCGATCGTTTAAAGTTGAAGCTCACGATCCCTAATATGGTCGGCATTAACATACGAGCCGTCGAGCTCAAGAATGTTTTGTTGATCTATCTGAGAGATAGGTACGTAAATAAACATCTTCGGTTTCTGCAATGTGTACTCAGACCCACTTTATGCACACTACTTTTATATTGTGCACTGAAATGGAATACACAAGTCTACGGATTTATTACAATACTCTCGTTTAGGACGTTTACTCAGCATAATCTGCCCAGTTAATATAATTTGTCGGAGCTTTTACTTAGATAATGAATAAGAGAGTATTCGACGCTAGCACTGTTTGATCTTGTGTAATGAGTGTGGTTTTGAGTGTATGTAACACACTTAAGCTTAAGAAAGCCACTCGGTGTCGTGTAAACCCTCCTAGTTTATTTGTTATTTCGCACAAAAACAAACGTATTTAAGCTTATAAAGATATTATTAAACTTATTCCTGGAACAACGTATTAGTGGCTGATTTGTAAGTCTAGCAGAAAATGGGTTTTAATTTTCTTCATTATGTTTTAGTGTTGTTGTTTTCGAATATTAAAGCAGCAATATAACATTATGAAAGCTTTGAATACGGGCAAAAGGTATTTTACAATTTCCTGATTTTAATGCTTGTATGTTTCTCAACTCTAAGTATGCATTAAAGCTGGGTAGGAAACAGTGGTTTTTGAACTACGTAAACTACTTACACGTAGAAATTATACAATGCACAACCTAATAAAACTTACTAACCGGGTACACAGTAGTGAAACTGCGTACCTACATGTTTATTAAGTATTAAACTAACTTGTCTGCACCTATGCATTTAGGATTTTCGGAATAGAATGTGAGAAATCTGTTCGTTATACAATATAAATACTAGTATACCTACTGACATACTGGCGCCTGAAAAAATTATCCACGTTTTTTATGGATAAACCGCTATTATAAAAATATCACGTTTTAACACAACATATAGACGTATCGTATTTTAGGTCATAATTATATTTTTGCAGACGTTTTATAAGTGCCCATGTGAAATAAAAATTATTTGATATGATTTTTTTTATTTGAGTTCATACCTTGTACACTCGGTAACTTATAAGCAAAAAACATTATACCGCGATAAAAAAATGCTGAAACTCGTGAAAATATACTTATGGCCTCAGAATCGGTGAAGGTAAATAAATCTGCAATAAGACTTTGATCATATGAAAGAAAAATATACAATATTGATGAGATTGTGTTCGCATTTCAAAGAGAGTAGATGTAGAAAATAATGTCTACAAAATTTCTGAAACGTGCAAACCCAACGGCTGAGAATAATCTGACTAGATATTTATTACCTAATTTCTTCGAAAAGTTTCCTATTTGATAGGTATTCCAATTAAGTGATAAATTGATTTGGAACTTATTGTGTTTCGTTCCCGAAAATATCTGCCATAATTTCTTTTGACGAGTTCTAAAACTTACACTTCTTCGACTCTTCGCAGTTGTAGATTCTCATAATTTTGAAATCAGACATTATTCTTAACCTTAGGTTGAGCCACGGTTGAGCTCAAAAAACATGTGTATTTACATTTTCATTAATATGCTAGACTTAAAATTAACATAATTGTAATATGCATATTCTGTCTTTGTTCTAATATTTTCATGCATATTTCTATCATATCTATACCTTTCCTGATAAAATGACTCGAAGTAAATCAAAGTAAGTAGCGACTTTGATATACTCGCACATAAAAGTTAAGGGAAATTGCAATAAAATGGTAGTAAGGTAGGTAATATTTTTTCACATAGGGTGCCCACAACTCTTAAAAAGTACATATTTACTTTTTAACGAAAGTTATTAGTAGTTAGATACTACGATCTTCAAAAAAACATCAGGTTATACCAACAGCTGCCGATCACCATAATTATTCCAATAAGGTACATAGTTATGAATACCAATTCTATCTTTAAAAAGTCTAATTAATCATATCCAGTTTCACTGAATCATTTTAATAAGTTACTTCAAACTCCATGAAAAGGAATAAAAAGGATTGAACTATTTTTAGATCAATTTTATCTCGGTTCATTTATTCCATCCCCTCGATAAGGTAAAGAAATGAATGGCAAACGATTATTCTACAGGAACACGAGTATTTCATTTAAGTTTGGCTGTGCTCAGGACCACTGACAAAATTAAGTACTTAGCGACAATGCGGGGAATGTCTGGCAAACGAGGTCCGCAGAGGGCCTGTGCCTGCACGCGACTAAGTGCTCCCCCTATACTATACACAAAACGTTTGCAATTCTGCGGCGGACGCGCGATACACACACTCCTATTAACAAGTAGCCCCTAGCCTCACAATGTCGCCCCCTCCCCCCACTAAACTTTTTAGTTTTAAGTTTTAATTAAAGGCATAAGCAGACGAAAGCTTTTTGCTCATTAATCAAAAAGTTTTCATCTCCAACATTCAAGGAGGGCACGATGAGTACTTTGGAATTTCACAATTCGTAACCCTTAGTCGGTGTCACCGGGTCGTTGTCGCTCACTGTGCTTAGTGAAACGAGCCGAGCCGTTGTCGATATTGTGATAATCTGTAAGATGTCGTATAGTTTAGATCTTATTCCTGATAATATACTGTTCGAAGTTTCGGCATACGGAATGTAGTTCACATTGTTTATAACATACGCTTTATGTTGCCCGAGAATATCGAAACACGGACTCCATAAGTCGTCTAGAATAAGTTTCCATGCCAAAGTCCTGGCAGTGTTTCACCGCGACCGATACGAGCCAATCCAATTTTCTATCCCCAACCGAAAATCCCGGACGCGCTGCACAAGGACCATTTTGCCCGTCGTCGCCCGACTGACACTGGCAACCCAGCCGACATGCATTGTACCCTCCATTCCCGCCTGACATTATACTGGCAACACTACCGCTATAGACTTGTTGCTCTGTTATTTGACTTGTTCGCGCACGTCCAATACATGCCATGTTTAGGTAACACACTTAGTGGCTTATGACGTCATCGTCCCCTTTCATGCTGAAAAAACTGTTCTAGTTGCGTTACGTGTAACACGCCATCTTTTCTAACCCTATTTTAACACGTGAAAGTATTACCCCTGGATAGTAAGGACCCATTAAGATGGATTCATACGTAAACGTGTCGTATCTTTATTCAACAAACGGATACCTTAAAGAAGGGTACAAATCTTATTATCATGTCACACGTTAAAAATCCCTTCACGTTAGACCGGTCGCTGGTCACCGCCGCCGCGCGCCGTTCGAGGCGGGATGTATCGGCGAGGCGGTTCCATAGATCACGTTTTATGTGTGACAAATAGTCTCGAGTTAGGCGAAATTGCTTTCCGATCCACTCTGACAAATAATGTCAGCCCACTGACGCGTGACCGTAGTCGTTCTCGTGACGATCACAATTTGCCTATACTCTGATTCCGGATTCGAGAAGGGGTCGCATTTTTGTATGCGAATAACGGATGTGTCCGGTCCTTTATTTGTAGGACCTCAACTACTTATAAAGTAAAACTCGGAAATATATTTTTTCTCCGAAAGCGTTGAAGTTTTCCAACTTGTAAATAGCTAAAAGTTTCCCTATAGACATAACTTTTTCCTTGATATTGTTATGTCACAACTTAAATTAAAACATCGATGTATTTTGACACTGTGTTTATATTTACCCTCCTGAAAATTGAGTTTTCCAACGTTGCCGTTCGCTAGTATCGCAGGTACTTGGTGCGGTACCTCTGCGAAGAGGCTTATATTTGGAATTCATTGTGTTCCGATGTTTGGGTGTGCAATACCGAACATTGTCTGTGTTCACCTTTAAATTAGATTGTCGGTAGCGATCCAGCTATATAATAATACAATGCGGTCGCTAGGCCGCTCACTGAATTACAGTGGGTGCGTTGTCGCTGTCCTATTGTACCGCGGCCGAGCCCGGGATAATATACGAATCTTTTATTCAAGTGCCCTGGCCCCGGAACGCAACAAGAAAATAACACAAAGATGAAGTCAACATTCATTGTGCTGCTCTCAATAGGATTTTGACGGATTTGAAGGGGCCCAGAAACATTTAAAGACTACAATACTTTCCTTATTGCTCTTTCTATTAAGAAATTTTAAACAATGTTTCAACTTGCTACTGTTCCTGAAAAATGTTACTTATCTTAAAATGTTCTTATTTGCTGTCATGAAGAAGTTTCTCTCTCTTTTCTATGATAACACCGGTCCTTTACAAAATGAATTCAGGATTCGATTTGTTTTCTTTCAGTAAAGTTTAATCAATACGGCAGGTCTGCGCCGGTAGCCCGCTAGCCCGGTAGCTACAGCACTTGGTAGTTGTGTTCACTAACAGCAATATAGCTGATAATAGATTTCGGACAATTGTTTTTCTTGTCCTGATCAACATTTATTGCCTTATTCGTATGCAGGACCAAATCTAAAAAGGTTCGGAAACGTACAATAAAATTTTATTTCGTTTTAAGAGGAACGAGCTGATATACAGATTTCTAAGCTTGTTACCATCAACGATATTAAGGATTTCGTGGTTCTGCTACAATGTCAACAATTTCATGGCAGTATTTCGAGGTTACTTGTATAACTAGTAATCTAAGTTTCATTACAATAGTTACGATGGTTGCGGCGGAATGTTACAGTTGGTGTCCTATTGGAAGTAGTAACTCCAAGTTTATAGTGTTTCATAAACATGAGCCGGCTTCGCCTTTTGACGGGGTTATGACCACCGGAGACAGGGGCTTGAGCCTTTGCCACGTCATTTACATTTAAATCGAGACTAAGCCACCAAAGCTTCACGTTTTATTATTTTTTATAATGAAGCAAGATTCGCGCCATTAATATTACTTTCCAGCTTAATATATTAATAATATCTAACTAAAGAATCTAATATAACTGTATTGCAAAGTCGTGAGAATGTTATGACAACTAAAAAGACGTGGCCCAGTAATGCTTTATGTATTTTTCATGTATTTAAGTAAACGCCGAAATTACTTATCTTGCGTAAAGAAATACACGTGTACAGTTTTTATCTTAGAGCTTTGTACGCAAGCTCGTATATAAAGTAGTAATAGTAAAATGTACGCAACAATATTATGGTTGTCCTTTTTCTTGTACGTCTCCCGTCGGAAGTGGGTTGAGTACCTACGACTTAAAAGGTCGGCGATAAAACGAACAAGTGTCATTGCGTTCGTCGAGAACCTCCTGAATCCAGACGTAAGCAAATGTGGATAGCTGAAGTTTAATGAGCCGTGTGCTTACCCCGCATCTAACTTCGTACAAACTCCTATTTAGCTATCGATTTTTCCTTTACTTTAGAATTAAATAAGTGAAACAACATTTAAACTTCGTAAGTGTTCAATCTTTAAACGAGGTATTATATTCGGTCCTGTGTGGCGCTCGGGTGAATTCTCTCGCGGCGTCCACTACAGCTATTACAAATGCAACTGTGTGTTTTAATTATCTGTTTGAGAGGGAAGGTCTTCCTCCTCTAGTAGCAAGAGATAAGAGGATTCCTTTATATTTCCGGCACTGTCGTTAATCTACTACTCAAAAACACTAGTATTTACTAGTATACACATAGAACAGAAGATGTTTAAATTGATTTTCAATTCTGTTTCCAAACTTTTCACTGGAAAAGAAAGTCTGTAGTTTATTTTAGTTAGGTATACATTATTAATAATAAAATCGAGCTTCTACTTTGGAAGTCCTCTACAGGTACCTGAAAGGTCACCCGGTCTACAGACCACAACGGTATTTGCACCTTTTTAAATAACTTTTTGAACATAGCTTTGCGGGAAAACTTTGGTGGGATTTTATTTCGCATTTGGCACGCCTGTGGTGCTAATTTTAGATCTATACTAGAATTGAATACGTGCCCGCATAGTCGGGTTAACTCTACATATAGTCGAGTTAGAGATTTTCCAAGTTTATCTAAGAATAATATGAATACTGGGAAGGGTTCCTCGCCCGCATCCTCGAAGGTAATTTGTATGTACTGAGTGAGATCACATTTTCCAGTAAACGTAGCCTTATTTCCGCGAGAGCTGGTAAGTTCGCATGGTTACCATTAATCATACATATCGGCACTATCTATCAGTGGCGTGCTTGTGTGTCTAACGCGCACGCCTACTGAGTACGCAATCAGCCCGCATACACATTTAGCAAACTCATGTATACAGTGCCATAATTTGCATTCAATGTATTGAATAATTCACTTATGATATGGTACTACTAAATCGCGTGAACATTGATTCTATGTAGACATACGGGTTTCCTTTTAGCGCCGTGCGTGATGTCAGAATAACTTGATATTTCTATGAATTTCGCGTTCATATGGAAAACGTGTACTAGCACGATTGCGCTTCCTAGTCTACATTTGGCATTTTGATATGCATTATTTAAATGCATTGTCCCCACTCAAAGCCTCCTTATCATCAAGTGCAGGCAAAGATCACAACCGAGAACATGCAGAGAGCGGATGCTGGCTTATCTCCGCTTAGCACGACAACGGCACCTTTTCCAGTCCTCACTCTATTAATTATCGTTGCCCGTGAAGAGTAGGTAAACTCAAATAAATTTGGTCGTTAACTAGAATACACATAGAGTGGTGAGCGGGGAAAGTGCCGCGCCTGCTGCCACGTCTTGCGAAGATACAATGTATGGCCGGAGATATTAGATTGATACCGCCTAGTCAGCCGACCCACGCTCGTGTACACTACATACGCTGCATAGGCACAACCCCTCAACTACCCGCACGGAATATATTGTTATCTGCACATCTGCAATATCTATGTTAGTTTGTACTCGTACGACCTCGTGTCCCCTCTACATTGATAACTGACACATGTGCCTATTACTTGTTAGTTGCACTGATATACTACTAGCTCCGGAACTGTCACTGTGCGGATTGACCACTTGCTACGTGAAAACTGCAAAAAGCAAGGACTTTTCAGCGTTTGTAGGGTAATCCTTAGTTTGAGTGCGCAACTACTGTTATTTCTAATGCTGAGAGTAGACGCCACTGTTACAGAGTGCCGCTTACTAGATGATACTATCACTCACAAGTACACAGAATGTATATCATTTACGCTTGCTTCACCCTTTCACGAAAGCAAAAAATATACTTTCTCTAGTTGATGGGGCCAATTATGTTTTTGCTCATATCATGACTAGAGCATTCTGGCCGACGAGCACTTATATAACAAGCATCGCAACATAGTCCCCACTTGCAAAGACGCACAAATTAATTAAAAAGCAGGTTTTGATTAATTTAATTAATTACTTCCATATCTTTCATTTCTCGAAGTTTTTTACAACCTGAAACTTTCGGGCAAAGATATTTTTCTTGGGAGCAGAGTCCATGAATACTTTACACTAAGTACCTGCAGCTTAAAAAATACAAAAGAATGTTGTATTTCTTAAAATGTAAAGTACCATTCACTTAATCTTTGGTACCTCTGAGGGCTTGGTTTTTTCCTTTTAACGGGTTACAAAGAGTGAGGTTTTTGAAAAGTTAATTTTAAAACTTAATTTAATGCCGCTGGATCCCATTAGGCGGTCTGTTTGCCGAGCATTGTGGCGGCGCGGCGCGGCGGTTTCGGCCCGGCTCGGGCGCGATCGCCGGCTTCTCTTCAGCCAGCTCGTGCTCCGCGACCAAGCTTATTATCCAGTAACGAAATTACTATTCATAGCACGTCTCAACAATTATCTCGTACTTGTCAACGTCATCAATATTTCATAAAGGCCGTGGACTTATCCCGTTGTTAGTGTTGTGAGCTATCAAAATGTTGTTATCGCGGCACACAATGACGTATTGTAATAACATTTCCGTCCGTGTGTGGTTATTATGTTGGTAAACGAGCATCTAAATTAAACTAGGACTCACAGTGAAGTGTAGGCACATTGTGTGCGGATTTTAGTTTATGATTGATTATACAGGCGCATTAGAATTTATCATTACTTTCATTCTAATTAATCCTCTGTTATTTCGTTAAATTAGAAACGCACGAACTAATGTTAGTCTACGATGCGTTCTCTCTGGTTTATTATTAAACGTTAAACCAGAACATAATCCTGTTATAAAAAAACTCTTTTATGTATACCTACATTCATTTCTTTAATTTATTATATAAATCCTGCCGTTGGTATCACGTGCAACGACCGACAAGCCTACTCTATGTGGTGTATAAGGAAAATACCTAAGTTATAAGAGGTTACCGACAAGTAATATGATAACTGTCGGAAACACAGTAATCCGGTTACAAATAATAATAATCTGTGCTAGTTATATTGATTTCACGTTTATAATAAAAATCCACAACCGCTACGCCGTAGCGGTTGTGGTTTTTAGCGTAGCGCCGCCGTAGCCAGATACGTCGTGATACTTTACTATCGGTACATATGTATTGTATCTAATTCTCGTTATATCTAACAATACTAAATACATGGAGGTACATAATGCCTATTCAATGATGTGGTCGTATAATACCAATTCATTTTGTGGTATCGAAACCGTTTAAAATATTTTGCTGATAACCTTTATCAGGAACTATAAAACTGTTCATTTTGAAATTTAAAACAGTTAATAAATATCATTTTTAATACATAATTTATACTTATTAAGAATACCCAAAAAGCATAAAACAAAGTCGTCTTTTCCTACTCTAATAAAGGATCCTTTACAGTGTAAAAGATAAAACAATAATCTAAAGTTTATATTATTGTTTAAAATTAAAAACGTGCCATGCTGTTTTACGTCAAACCATTCCGTTAGTAGAGAAATTGCCGAAGTTTTATTTCAGTTGCATTTCGGAGAACACTATAAAAACTGGAACTGTGACAAAAACGTAGGAATTACTTTATTAATTTCGAGGAAGATATTTCAGCCACTCTTTAATGCAACGCTACGTTCCAAAAGCATTCTGAAATAGTGCAAAGATAATGGGGCGAGTAAATTAACGGCATATGCTTAATGGGGGAATCTAGGTTTGCGTATCTAGGTTGAATCTGCAGCCTGAATAGTGTGCCGCTGTAGACGGCACGTAGCACAATATTCCGTTCTGTTCCGACATGGCCCCCGCACAGCGTCCAAACTACTTTGAGGTTCATACACACAAAATAGTTATCAGCCCCAACCGGCCAAAGCGGTATTCGGTGCCATAGAAATTTATATACTAGCATAATAGTGGCCGTCCCGTGTAGAGAATCTATTCCGATGTCCGCAACTCCGCACACTGGCCGATCGTATCTTTGTATTCAATCGAGATCCAGCCAATGGCCGGTTCAGGGAATTGTCGCTTAACAATTAAGGCGCATCTCTAATAAAGGCGAGCAATGCACTTTATGCCGCATTAACACGCTGGACTTTGAACGATATCTGAAGGTATTAGTCGTGTGCAAATTCCACACAAACGAACTCAATATTCCTCTTTCGTACGCCTGTCGGATTCGCTTTAGAGATTATAGTCAGAGATATAGAAAATAATTAATGATTAGCACTGATATTTTGTACAGATAAATAAATTGGTTACGCAACCTAGGCAATAAACATTATTATTGAGTCCTACGCACTCTTTGTACGTAATCCTCTTTACTGGCCGGCACACAAGGTAGGGTTACGCCTGCCCGTCAACGTGAGGAATTATGTAAGCCAAGTATCGGTCGTGGGCCAGGTCCTCGTATTAACGACCTGCTTCGCTACTTCCCCACTTGGCTCCCGCTCTACACCGCAAGCCTTGCGTGATTCCTCTTTGTTTTCTCAAGAATAATCGCAGCAGCCCAGGGGACGCAGGAAACGACTCACTGCTAAATTAGCTGGTAACTTTTTTATTTATACAATATACAAGGCCGTCGCCAGCAAATATGCTTTAAGATTTTCATTACATAGGATATTTGGTGGCTCGCACAAATTCTCGATATTATGAAGGTAAAGCCGAAACACATTTATTCGGTTAAGTTGTACATATAATATTACTTTGGGCGGCCACAGTTTTGGCTCTAGCTAATACACTCGTAGAGTGCGAAAGTGGAGGAATTGTGTGAGTTGAGTCATTAGTGAAGAGCCCACTTGTATCTTTCAATGTTATATGAAAGTACAGTATAAAAGACAGTAGAGAGTAACTCGTGACTTCGCCACACAATAGCGCCAGCTTGAGTCAATATAAAAGCGTCTTTATTTGCACAACACAGAAAAAGGCTTGTACAAATATGGGAAAATTTTCAGTAAATATATTTACTATCACAAGTTAGGCACACTAGAGAAAATATAAAAGAGTTGCTAAAGGGCTCTTGTTGCCACGGCTTATTTAACATTTGGAAACATGACTTATTTTATATTTTCGTACACAGAAAGTTCTATTATTGTGAACTAAACGGACACAAAATTACTGTTAGTGGCTAGTTCTTTTACTTTGTGTACCAACGTATTTATTTAGCAACAAATGTAAGCTGATTGGCAGCGAATGTCTGAGCCTTGTCTGAAACCTCTTAGTTATAACACAAAACATAATTGTCGAACACTACTCCTCATTGTTTCAAAGATAAACAGGTTGTCTCTGCTTTAAACCACATCTTTCACAATCAACGTCAGAAGTCTTTAAAGTTTATGTTAAATCCTCCGATGATCTTGTAAATATTATCATTGATTCATCGTTCCTAAGCCATGTGAACCGTCTTAAATTCTTGTGATCACATCATTAAGTGAATCTGAGGCAATCAATCACCGCGCTCACACTGACACTTCTGCTGAAAATTATGTAACGAATATACTTATGGTTAAAAGAAGTATCTTATATGATCTCGTATTTATTGAAGCGGCCTAATGTGGAACCCTCGTCACCGTTATGGTACCCATGAATTAGTTACATCCATTTTGTCCTACTAAGCGCTCGACGCTTTCACTTTCTTTGTCAAAAACCACCTGCTATCAACAAAAATGAGAAAAGGACATTATTAATATTTGCGGTCCTCATTTCACGCTAGAATCAAAACCGAGATGCTTATTTACAATTTCATTGACACGAATATCTTTGATCATTGCTGTATTACAAACATTTTCCTTCTCACCGAGGGGAATTGGGAGTCGAGTGAGGTGAAACTTAGAAAAAGATCTGTGGTATGAGAGTTGTAAAAGTGTTTAGATTTATTTGTTATCCTAGCTCGGAACAGTCTCATTTAAAACTGACTTAGGTAACTTTTCAATTTATACTATGATACTTTATCGCTGTGTTGTTGCGGTAATGTCCCAACGATTTGGCTTGTATTTATTACTGATTTATGACGTATTTTTAGATTATTCTCTGTAGTATATTGCACTGCAGCATTTTGTTGTTACAAGCTGCTTGCACTTAATCTTCCTTTCCAAGGTTAATGTTCTTGGCAACGTCGCCTTCTGAATTTAGACAATATTTTTTAAATTCTCGCAATTTTCTTACTTTTCCCACAAGTCTCTTAATAAAATAAATTAGCACATAGCTTTAAACAGACTACGTATCTTTAAATCCGCGATATAACTAACTCGTTTACAAGTACCATAAATATACGGAAAGTTTTGTGATTACTTAGGCTTGTAATCTAGGCGTGGCTGAATGCTTTGATTATAGCTGCGATACCCAAAATAAAAGTTCTGCAAGCGAGTTTGAGGGTTCCAAGTATTATTATATTAAATTTTAACCACAATAATGAACACGGTTCCACTTCGGACCTAGCAATGTTATCTTTCTGTTTATACTCTTGGAGTTTGTTGTTTGTAGTCTCTGCTTTCATGAAAATTTGTTGACCTTGTTAATTAATCGTTTTGTATGCAGACGGCACGGGGCTATCCTTAAGGCGATTGTTATTTGACGATCCTCACGGGATCCATATCAAAGAGTTTCTCTCCGTATCAGAGTTCGGGCAATTGATCATGTAGTGTTGTGTGCGCGCGTGGATGTGTCGTCACTCGTGCGTCGTGATATAAACTAGGAAAGGCTATCGTAAGTACGTCCGGCGCGGGCCAGCGAGATGTTTGACATGTCTGTTTATACACGTAGCGCGGCGACTCACTTCCTGACTAATGGATCGTCGCACTCGGCGGAACCTGGGCGGAACTGGCTCCGTGATTAATGGCAAACTTATCAGATTCCAACACTATACATTTAACGGGCCGATCGCAACGGACTTAATCGCCGAACCTGTCCTGGCGTCCGAAAGGTGCAAATTAATTACACATACATTAATTTGTACCTAATTGATTATTTGTAGGGATCGCTTTGATTAAAATCTCCTATAAAACATAATTAATTTCGTGATTGGAATTTATACGCAAACAGCTCTGAGTCGGGTGAAGGCAAATACAGCTAATATTATTCTGCGATGTATTTTGCATATTCAAAACGGCAGACATAAAATAATATTTGAAGTACAAGGATAAGGAGTTATGTTCATGTTACTGTTAAAAAATCCAGACAATGTAATAAACTTGGGAAGTTTGGTAGATGTTTCTTGGCAACTAGTTACTTTTATAGTTATTGTGTCATCGTTAATGAAGATTTCGTGTCCATTAGTATTATCGGGGGTTGTTTTTATCATTGAAAAGTATGTTGGTTGGGGTCGCGTCGTGGCGGCGGGGTGCACGGCGGGCGGGCTCGCGTCAGTTCGCATCGGGCTACTCGCCGTCCGCCCGCCTCGCGCCTCGCGCCCGCCTCGCGCGACGCTACCTCTCGCACCCACACTTCAATGATAATTAATTCCGTTCTCTCGGAGTCGGGAATAAGACCGCATGTGCTTAGTGATTTAATATTATGAATTATAGTTGTTTACGTGTGCCGCTCACTGTGTTTGTGTGTGATAATAATCAACGTTGACAGTTAAAGTGCGCCATGCGGTGAAGCGCCGTCGGTGCTACATGCACGCGTGGATATGGTGGACCCGCTGAAAATATTTTGGGTTCTAACAAATAGCACTTACTTAGGTATGACAGTATTTTTCTTCCAGCTATTTGCACGGGGCAAATAAAATCACGACGCACCACATCACCTCTTTAGTTTATTGCCAAAATTACTACTACTATCAGATAAAACCAGTGGCATGATTTTTCCAATAATCTTATTTATTTTCTCATCCGTAGAGTAGGTGGGTCATTTATGACTTTTTTATGGTCCATTTGGCATTCGGCACGAAGGCGAATTTTCGCACGTCTCCTCATGAATGCTACAATTTGAAATTGTACCTGTATACTAACAGGGAACCCTTCTTTCTTACATACGAAGGTTTAGGTTGATAAAAGGTGCTTTCTGTGTTTCAGTCTGGTGCTTTCGCTTTCAATTCCCTATTCAATTAAATGAAGAGAATTGAATTATGGTTCTCAAAGAATGTAACCATAATTCTTTGCTCTATAATTCAAACCATTATTTATCACTTGTTTTATGTTGGTGACATCTAAGATATATACGGCGGATGTTATGTGGAACGTGTGCTTACTCATGGACATTCTTTCTATTTTATGTGACAACAGAAGAAGCTAATTGATAAATCACAATTTGTTCTCATGGCGCGTAGCTCTATTGTTTTAAAAGTCACTCGGTCATTAAGCCCATTGTCGGCATTATACTTTGCATCTAAACCCGCGCCTCATTACAGCAAAATTTATGAACGTCAAGTTCCCCCGACCTTCCTGTATAAAACGGCTACCTAATAAGGAAAAAAAATACTCCAGATTTATTACACAAATTATTGGTATATCTGCGTTTTTCTCGACGAAAACTCGTAACGTAATATTTAGTCAAAAGTATTTTTCAAGTCACCAACAAAGTCTAAACATAGGCAGTATTAATAAAGATAGGTTCAGATTTGCAAGTAAGGATGGTGCGACGAGAGCGCTGGAGACTAACAGCTTAATTTAATTTAAAAGTTTCTGTTTGTCGCTCACAGTACCTACATAAAATGAAAATATAAATTACACGCGGACTGCACTGCACTGCTCCGCTCTCTACTATTTTTGATTGAGTTCATTTGTAAGTTTGCACAAGTACCTGTAAGTTCGATAACAATGTTTGTAGTTAGTTCACAGGATGAAAATATTCCAAATTTAATTTAACACAATGTCTTAAGACTTCTCGGGAGAAGTTCTCACGATATTACTAACGCTGTGTTACGTACTTGTTGCCATTGAAACTTCACTTATGTAAATACTGCGCTAAGTATATAAGATATTCTCTTAACATGTATGTACATATAAGAAAAGAGTTTGAGAGTTAAAGTAAATTGTATACGTACACACAGCTCTATTAATTAGTTACCCCCCGGCCTGCACGGCCGGCGTGTTGAGGGGTTAGTACATACAGACGCTGTCTGTACAAAATTACATGTTATTTCTTCCCGTGCTCTCTGTATACGTAACATCTGGGACATGTTATAACTACATGTAAGGGTATGAGAAAAGGACAAAATATTCAATTAAGAGAGTTTACGCCACATAATACGACATTTCATACAAACTTTCAAGTCCTTATTTTCCGGAATGACTGAAACGATTTTAATGAAACTTTATACGCATAAGCAAGATACAGAGGTCTCTAAAAACATTTTCGAAATGACTTTAAAAAAAAAGATATTGGAAATTTCTATTTCCATAGATAATTTATAATCGGTCTAACTTAGCTTTAAAACTATTTTTAGAAAATGTTTTTTGTAACTTTTTAGACATATGTAATCTGCTTTTACGTATGAATTTTCATTAAAATCGGTTCAGTCATTTCGGAAAATAAAGACTTGAAAGTTTGTATGAAATGTTGTAAGGTGTAAACGATCTTAAGGAGTAAGGCGTAAAAAAATATGATCGACAATTAGAACGACATTTTCACTGTACCATTCGATTAATAATTTATTTAATAATTACTCAGGCATGCTCGTTACATGACCCTTGCTTTCTTAGGCGAAGCTAATCCGCCGATACTTTATATTTTTGTTCGATTCTAACGTCAGGAATTAATTGCCATGTTTCATTTATTACGTGCTCTCATTTATTGAGCCAATTCGTTAACTCAATTCAGTAGGTACCTAATCAACTAATCAAATTAATTACTATTGGTTTATATAATCATACCAAATTATAATGATTACGTTCGTGCGTGATGCCTATCTACGTATTCGGCGTGGAAAGGGGTAACGGAAATCGCTATCAGAACAAGGTTTTAGCTGATAAACATGAGTCTATTCGACCAGCATGTCTCTAAACAGCTTTAATAAAGTTCGTTTGTCTCCATATTCGCCTGAAAACTATGTAGGTAGATACATATTTAAACGCGTAAATGGGTGCCTACATTTTAAGTTATTACAAGTTCTTGTGGGAGCTTTAAACACACTGTACTATTATTAGACCGTTGTGTATACCTATTGAAAATTGATTCGGCCGCCTGCGCCGGGCAGCAACAATGCAGTAACCGCCGGGTTCGACCGGGTTTCCGAGATTAATATGCGCTTGCTGTGGTTTGTCAGCGCTTGAGTTACCACAATTCACACCTCTTTGCTTTGAAGATTGTTAAACTTTCGATCTCCGACGGCATATCAATGTAACCTACGACAGGGACAGACATGTAACATAAAGTCTAAGAATAACTCCGTCCTTAGAATATCAATATTGCCTAGTGACTAGATAACGAAGGTCGGTGGGCAATCATTCCGTGTGAAATACGGAATTTCAACCGCTCTTCAATGTACGGGAACCCGATCCCAATATAATTGGGTAGGTAAATATATGCTGAAAATGACAGGCATCAAATAGGCGGAATTAGTTGGCCTATTCTATGGTCAACCAACTACTGAACAATTCGGCATGAACTTATAAGCGTAGCTGTGGATTGTGGTTGTCAGACTGATCATAATAAATTTAGGTACGATAGATAATCTTACTTGATTAATGAGCTCGTCCATTTTTGCAGGGGCTAATAGGAAATATATGAAGCCACTTTTTATCCTAGACTAGTTTTTGCCTTTGGTTTCATAAGCGTGGCGGTCGGAAATTATCCCATGGGAACGGTTACCGGGATAAAAAGTATCCTTTATCCTAACCCAGGCCATGGTCTCCCACCGGTGGGAGACCATGGCCATACCGGTATGCCAAACACCCAAATTCAACCGAAAGCGGTAACAGATAGAGTTACTTTTGCATTTATAATGTTAGTATGGGTAGTATGAATAAAAGTGCGGCAAATCTGCGGACTAACTTATTCTTTCATATTACCAATCCCTAAATTAACAAACATCAACTCAGGCATACCCATCGCGTAATAATGTGTACCCTTATCAATCACCAAAACCTTAAAGATTAGGTGTACCTAACATAAAAATCCATTAAAATTCGGAAAGCCCTTTTTACTTGATATGCGTAGGTACAGGAAAATGTTCATAAAAATCTGGCTCCGTTTTATAAAAATATTCAAGCTACTAACGGGAGGGTTGAGTAAAGATACTGTCTTTGTGTTATAATAAAGGAAATTATAATAAAGCAGTACTTTACTTTGAGAAAAACTATATTGATATTGGCAAGTGAGTAGTGAAATAGGCTACTATTAACTAACATAGTTAGCTTTAAGTTAACTAGCTAGTTACTGTAGCCATTACAAGTAAAAGGACAACTATTAATAATAAGTAGAAATTAAGTTGTTATTAATTAAGGCGCATTTATCGCATTGGGTTAGCCTGTAATGGTAGATGTAAGTAGATAAATAAATAAATAAATAAAATAAATAATAATAATAACTCAACAACCGTAGTTATATTTTCCGATTCCTAATAAAATTTCTTGACGACCGCAATGAGTTAGAACATAACAGTTCTCGTTTACTCTATATTTCTCTGTGTATGCGTAGCGTCCACAAATATTTTTTACTGAGTTTAATTTATAACATAAAAATAAAATCTCTCGGTATTAAAAAAGGCTACGTCCCGTATGGTAACTTTCCCATTTGAACAACTAAACAAAGGACAAGTGAGAAACAGTCCCATTTCGTAACTAATTTGATCTTCATACATTGAGTTCCGTTTCGTTACCCACAAATTTCAACTGTTTTTAGTACGGTACAATCAGCTCCCTAAGTTACTATACTATACCTACAACTAAAGTTATTCTTGATGTTGTTATTTTTGGTCTCTCTGAGACTTGTTACAAGCTGGCACACTAAGATTTGCTAAAAAAAAAAACTCAATTTAGAATTCGAACAGGAAGTACCAGTAGAGCAGAATCATGAAGAAGATGTTGGTGCCGCTAAAATCATCCTTTTAATGAATACCCTTCAAAAAGTACTAGGCCTGCATGAATTCAATGAGGTATTTATTCTAACAGTTGCAACTGCACTTGTCACAAGAAATTTTAACCTATCAGAGTCGGGGTGCAAAATAATTTCAGCTTGCTTCGCTCCCTCTTGCGTCCTAAAAAGGCCCCATTATTCTGAAGGCCTCCAATTGGTTAAAGACGGCACTGCATATTACGTGTGGTATTTTTTCAGTAGTTTTTCTGAGTCCTATCCGTACCTGCCAAACAAAACGGTTACCAAACGGGAATGAATACACGCATATTTAAAAGGTTACGAAACGAGACTCAATGTATGAAGATCAAAATAGTTACGAATCGGTACTTTTGTGATGGTATTTCGTTTAGTTGTCGAAATAGGAAAGTTACCAGGTGGGAAGAACTAAAAAAAAAAAACAATTCGAAACGTTGACATTTTTAAAACCGCGCTTTAACCAACCATTTTTTTTTTCTGCTAACTGTGTTGCAGGATATGAAATAAGTACGATATTTAGTTTTAAAATATTAAATACTACAGTAAACGTTTCGTCTTTTACGAGGTTCTGCATCTGACGTAAACGTTCTGTAAATGACACGAATTAATTACACATCAAACTGAAACTGCTCGATTGAGTATGTACCAAGTTGTGCAGCTCATAGCACTAACTACGTTGTACAAACTCTCTAATTCCTATCAAGATATATTAATATGAGGCTTGAATTGGCATCTCAGAATATCGAAATCGTATTGCGTATCATGATTCAATGCAATTTCGGCCTGCATGCACCACAACTCATTAAATAATTAAAAACGTCATTCTATTAATCGTATGAATATGACGGACACAGAATTATATTTTAAATATGTTTAGCGTTAAATGCATGTATTGATTTGTGGTGCCTTAGAAATACAGCTAATTCAGACGTTATTAGACTCTAATTTAGCTGAAATTCAACGGCCTAATACTCCAGTGGACCGCCGAAAATAGTACTGACGGTATAATGTTCTGGAAATGTACTATCAAGCCCCTCTGCAACTTTATAAGCTGATTGTAGGGTCAACAAATCTGGGGTATCAACATATTCTACACGAAATTAGGAAGCCATTTTAATAATGTTTGTAATAAATGTACAAAGCAATAACACTGCGACAAACAGCTTAGCACAAAAATAGCAACACGTCTCCATGCAAATAGGATTATATTAGAAAAACAGCATTAGTGATGCACCTGCGCTCAGACGGGCGTCGGTTGGCGTCGGCAGGCGTCGGGCAGCCCAGCCGGCGCCTTCGCAGAGACAATAACTCAATCCGCGGGGACCGGTGTGTGCACGAATGTAATCGACACAAGCCAGCACAATGGCCAATCCACGACCATCCGAACCCACTTATACTAATGCGTCCTATTGAAAACCGCTAACGAGAAGGATCGGACAGCGTGCGAGTTAGTTTATTCTGATTTATATCCCTCTTCTATCGCAAAAGGTGGTCGAAGTAATAGACATCCAATAATATATTTAATGAAAATTCTCTTTGAATAATAATATCGTTTCATTTTGGCTTACGGCGTAATATTCATCTTCAGTGTGGATATAGAAGCGTAATGAATTACTGGCGAATTTTATGAAGCATTGATTTGAAATTTAAATTTTAAATCTTGGTTCTACATTGAGATATTACTTATTACTTTTTACATTATCGAATTTTACGATAGATAAGAAAGATGAATTATTAAAGTTTGGGATTATGTCCAATTAGAGCGATGTGGGCAGACGACTCTTAAGATAACTACAACCTAGATAAGCTACCGAGCCAAGTTTATTCTTTTCGTAGAAATAAATCTAATTAGCTATCAACTAACTGTAGTCTACAGCCTTGGGGATCAAACCCGTGGTAAACACAAAGAACAAGTATTGACAGGTCCTCTCCTCCCTCTGAATCGCCACATGTTCAACATAACGTCTTGCTCAACACTGAAACAAAGGAACTTTATATGAACTAAATTAGTAGCCTTATGTTCATTCAGATTAGCCCCATACATAAACAATAAAGCTAAGCCATAAAACAGGGAGAGCTATAAAAAATGCAATATGAAACGGGCAGTACGCGTTTGCACATACGTATTGTTTGTTTGTCACGAAAATTCCGGTTCGTTGTGCGTCGCTACAAGAATCTATGAACAATCAATTAAAATTCAAACACAAAGCCTGGCATTGTTAACTTGTTTTGTTAGTGCCACTTCGATTCTTTTAATTGCTGAAAAACCCGATAGTGAAATACTTTGGCTTACAATCGGTTTATTGAAACAAAATATTCAGAATAGCACACACACACGCGCGCGTTTTTATCGAATTAAGGAAGAGTGATACAAATATACTTGCAATAACGGAGAGAGGTACGATTATAGCTGCGTTTTTTTTTTTTTTTATTTTATGAATGGCATCTCGCAGTTCAACCTAGGAGGTTGTCGTCTGCTTAACCGGACTATCCTGTGGGTGCCTTAAGAGTAAGGCCTCCAGCCAGGGCATAAAAACTTACAAACTAAGCGACTATACGCTGAGGGCACCCCCTGTGGGGTACGAGCCTCGGCTCAGGGCGTCGCTGGGGGAGGACTGCATGGGGACAGGCTGGATCTGAATGATATCATTATTTAGGGGCTGATTTAAAACTACTGGCACAGCATCGCGGGCTGGCTCGAGCGAGGGTCGGGGAGGACATGGACCGGGACGTCGCGACGGACCTCGACGGCGAGGTCGGAAAGACGGCGGTTTGTGTCTGAATTTTTTAAGAGTGCTAGTCTCTTTGCTACTCTCCTGGAGGAGGGTGATAGCATCATCGGGAGTGACGAGGGTATGCCGAGGACGGCGTACTGTACTAATGCGCGAGGGTTCGTAACGGGCGGCCGCTGCGATCAGGGGATTACGGTGTTTACTGGCGTTATCGAAGAAACGCTTCGAAAGACGTTTCATAAACTGAAGGACGGTGGGCATTCTAAGGTCTACGTGTAGACGGTCATTACGGACATAAAAAGGGGCTCCCGTGACTCTACGTAAGAACCGGTTCTGCAAGGTTTGCATCCTATGGATGTATTTAGGCTTGGTGTGAGCGTACACGACGCAAGCGTACGTCATAATGGGGCGGATCACCGCGGTATAAAGGCGCAACTTGCACTTGAGTGATAATTTGCTTTTTGCCGAGATCATGAAATGAAGCCTACCCATAGCAAAGGCAGCTCGGTCGCGAGCTGCTTTGATGTGCGCCGCGAAAGACAGGTGGTTGTCAAGTAAGACTCCTAAGTACTTGGCTTGCTTCTCCCAAGGGATAGGCTTACCGTACATAGTGATCGGGCTGAGCGCGGGTGGCTTATTTTTACGCGGTTTAGAGAAAAGAACTGCCTGGCTCTTGTCGGGGTTCACCTCGATTCTCCATTTCCGGAACCAAGCGCCTAAGACGTTGGCTGAGGTTTGGAGGGTGCTGTAAATAGCGTCGTGACTGCGGCCAGTGTAATAGATGGCCGTGTCGTCCGCGAACAGGGCTAACTGAGCCTTCTTGCTCTTGGGGATGTCACTGGTGAACAGAGTAAAGATAAGGGGAGAGAGCGGGGAGCCCTGAGGGACTCCGGCTCTAATGGGGTGGGGGAAAGACAGTGCCTTCCCGATGCGATAGCGGAAGGTGCGATCCGACAAAAAGTCTCGTAAGATGAGCACGAGACGGTCCGGCACTCCCAATTTGTACAGCTTATATAATAAGCCGTTGTGCCAGACTTTGTCGAATGCCTTTGCTATGTCGAAAAACAACACACCCGTCATCGCTCCACGCTGGAAGCCAGCGCTCAGGTGTTCTACGATGCGGTGGGCCTGTTGAATGCAAGAGTGTCCGGTCCTGAAGCCGAACTGTTCGTTGGGGATGAGGCTCTTAGCCTCGGCGAAGTCTTTGAGTCGCTTATAAATAAGTCTCTCGTAGATTTTACCGAGTGCATTTAGGAGACTGATAGGTCTGTAGCTTGAAGGCTCAGACTTGGGTTTGCCTGGCTTGGCGAAACCGATGACAGTGGCGTCTTTCCATATTTGGGGAAACGCGTTGTTGCTCAGGGCGCCATTGAAGATGGACGCCATTAACACGACGAGCTGAGCGGGGAGGAGTTTGAACACCCTATTGGTGATTCCGTCGGAGCCGGGTGCTTTCCGCGGTTGAAGTTTGTTAATGATGTCTTGCACTTCGTCAGCTGTGACCGGAGGCAGAGGATCATCAGGGTCTTCTTCGGGGGGCAGGGCGGCTCTACGTTCGACGAATGCGTTCACCTCATCGAGATGTCGCTTGTCTACTGGTTGCGAGCTGGGGGAGCACTGGGACTTCAGGCTGTCGGCTAGGCATTCGGCCTTCTCAGAGTCGTCGAATGCGACGCTCTTATCGGGTCGGGTTATAGCTGCGTAAGACATACGGATATATCACAAACACATAAACGCAGTATCCGAGCGATCCGCACATTTCTTAGGAATGCCACTGCCGCGCCCTCTGCCAAGCAAACACGCGAAATTAGTTTTCTTACAGTAGTGCTGCGAAAATATGCCTTTGGGGAAGTTACGTCTTGTAACACCATCGAAAATACGTGAAATATTTCCGATAACCTTCCCGTCACACCTTGTCGCTTGTCCTTTGACGTATTAAAGTAATTGAATATTCCGAGCGCGGTTGTAAATATAAATAAAATCCGTTAACAACATTACGCGGCGTAATGGTTTACGACAATGCACGTTTTCGCAATTAATTCGTGTAAATGCGCTAATAAATGCAATCTAGTGAATCATCATTATGAAAACGTGTCAAGGGGCCGCCAGTGGCACGCGCTTCATATGCTAGATTTTTACGCGGTCCAGTCCCCGCCCCCCCCCCCCATCTGGCGGCAGCATGGAGTGCTGCACTTACACGCTGTTGTTTATTCAATCCGCCCACGCGTACACTATGTTTACTATTGCCGCCCACTACATGACTTCCGAACGCCACGTAATTCAATATCCTTACGTCACAAATTATATTTGTACAAAATCTACCTTCGGTTTCAGCAGTAACAGAGTAGGTACCTAACCGTAGGTAATTGGATATATCGGTTTCCTTGAAGTTAGGATGTTTGTCTTAAACTTGAACGTGTTGATGGCTATTCTGCGGCGCGAATTGTTGCAGCTCAGTAAACTTCCCCACACATTAATATCATGCTAGTACATTGATATTTTGGCCCAATAACTAACATTTGCAGGTAGTTCCTAATATTCGAAAAGTTTCGCAATTAATTTGTATCTATTAAAACCCTTATTTATCTTCGCGTATACCTAATATCAAACACACATGTTTAACAGTTTTATTGCTAAATACCGTACTGTATTAGTTGTGCCCACTACGTAAGTTAATATTTTCTATTCACCCTATTACAATATTTGCACTAGCTACCGGTGTGTACCATAAACAAGATTTGTTTATTTTAGAAAAAAAGGATGCTTTGATTCTCAACAGGTCAGCAGTAAATCGTAGACACCTACGTCTATAACCATCAAGGTCTGGAACATCTATTCTCTCACAAACATAAACAGCCCATGGGACAAGTTAGAGCTTTTTCAGACAACTTCCCAAACCTCAATTTATTCGGAAGGCTAAGACTAGTTTCGGAACATGACCAAAGTAAATGCTTATATATGTTTTAACCGAAAGCCACTGCATTGGTTTTGTTTATGAAGCTCACTCGGCTTTCTACCTCTACCGCTACATTTCGCTATATTTCGAGAACACATTTACACTAATGAGTTTAATATAACATTACTTATGAATTAATAAGTAGTAGGCACGTTAATATTGAGTATTTCAACCATTGCTGCAGCAACTCCCTCTATTCAGGTTTTGTGCATAATTAATTCCTGGGTTTAGCTTATAAAATTTACATTTATGACAGGTTTAACCAACAAAGCGAATATTTTTCGTATGGGATGTTAGTGTCAAACACAGATGTATTATCATTACAACCCTTTGCCGGGTGCCCACGGCGCTGCTTCGCAAAGAAGAAATCTATAACATTTTTCATATCCTTCGCTCCTCATCTGAATATTATTCGATTGCTTTCCGCCTGTGAGGTTTATTCCTTTAGGAAATTGTTTTTTCTTTCACCCAGAAATATTGAATAGATCTGAACTTTCCAACAACAACTTTGATATTTTAGGACGTTTTAAAATCATTCGCTTCATCGTAACGGTACGTGAGGAAGTTTATTCTTAAAGTTTGCCGATTTATTTGAAGTTATATCCACCTGAATCGAATATTGCGTAGTCGGAGCAGTTTGGGTTTATCGCGTACCTTCGTCGTGAAAATGTGAGAGTACGGGACCCTCGTAAATATGTCTTGTTTCTCCATTTACCTTTGTATCGCGAATCTATAGATAGAGACCCGCGTCACGCTTCTGCCGGGACTCGTCGACCGATCCTGTGGCATATCGGGAATGACCGCGATCATACACATACGACCGGCAGCATTCCTTGGGGAAATCAAAACTCGATTTGTGACATTCATCTGTGCGTTTTGTTGTAAAGACATACCTATACATCTATTGTATGGTATGATTTTATCACGAAAGGAAAAAGAAATTACAACCTGAAAGTTTTTATTAGGACCATAAGTAATTAAAGTTCGAAAGGGAATTCATGACTTCCATTTCGAGTTGTAAACTAATATATCTTGAAGGCTGTCCCAACTCTTAGCTTTTACCCAGTTTGTCTACTTGGGAAGTTCGGCTAACCGGTAGTTTAGCTCTAAGACAATGACAAACTGTCGCGGCACACCTCGTCAATGAATCCAATTAAGGAATTTTACACCCATCCATTAAACTTGGCTGACCCGTTTTGAGAGTTGTAAAGCTTGAAATGTTGCGGTGGGTCGATGAGTAGAGACGGCGAAGCGGTGAACAATGACCATTGGTGACCCACCCAATAAAACGGAATAAAACGAAATAAAAATACATGTGGACGATCAACTAGCCGAATTTGCGTTTGCGTCCAGCCAATCACTTTAGTCAAAGATTGATGTATAACTGGATATTTTGCCAATTATGTAAGCGCGAATGTGTCTATACGTATGTTTGCATGGACACAGCATTATGTCATGTACAAAAACGCAAAGCTATACCATTCGTAGTTTATTGTTTCCGAGACTATTACGATACACACCGTTTAACACAAAAAGCGAACCGCTGAAACGATCGAAAACTTCGCAAAAATCCCGTTCCTACTAATAATTGAAACGGGGAACGGAGTAATGAATGCTATGCATGTGTACCAGGGTTTATAAAAGAAAAATAAACGGTCTACCTGCTTTTCTGTTACAGAAATGTAAAACAGTATTGCGTTTCTATTCTGAACAGAGCACGATATTATTAAATATTTTCTTGCTAAATCTAATCCAAACCTAATTGTTAAATAAAACATGATAATAGGATATCTAAAAAATACGCAATCTGTATTTATACAGAAGCTTAAACTAAGTGCTTTTGTCTCAAACATAAATCTCTATAAAAATACAAGACTATCTTCAAACCTATTCTGTTTTTGAAGATCCCAAAAATACTCAGAATTTATCGTACCAGAGAATAGATTTTAAAATTTAGCACTGGTTTTCAATCGGTTTCACTGAAAGAGAACAATCCCCATTTATCTTCCAAAGTAGTTCGGGCAGATCAGATAAGACGATTGCAGAAGGGACGGTGTATTTTTACGGATTCGAGGCGCGAAGTCGAAACCCGTTGTTCTAGTCCTTAATCGGACAAGACAGACGGGCGCGGTCCGAACTAATGCTTGTTAGAAGACCAACTAAATGCACATAAGCCTTTAATTCTCTTATTAGTTTATTACAAAGAAAACGCTATTAACCCTCACTTGGTCTGTGAGTGGATTCAACCCGCAGCATTCTCGCCCCTTAGAGCTAAACGCCATAAACGAAATGGGTTTAATAAGGCATTCGTTGTAACAGGTTGCTAGTCCACTGCTCACAGCGTATTAAACCTTTTCCTTAGTCCATTTTCGTAGCCATAGAAGCGAGCTTTATGCCCTCGAAGGGATTTCGGAGGTCCTACATGGCCAAAAATTGGAGAGCAGGCGATACAGATTGTCGTATCTACTTTGTTTCCATAATCCGGCACTCGACCTTCCGCCAGCCGCCACCCTGCCGGCTACAGGCACGTCCCACCACTCCGTGCACCTCTTGATAAAGAATTTCATTATCAGCACACCGCTGTATGAATGGATCCTGCAGATAAGCTCCTCGGACAACGGCGCCCGGCTATTTTTAATGAACAAGCTCGCTTCATAGAATATTTAAATCGTTATCTTAGGACCGGTGAAATAATAAAGTCTCTTAACCCAAATGCATACACCTTCTACAAACCACTGGTTTAATGACGAAAGTAGGTTTAGTACATTTTACCTTTGACGTAAAAACAAACTGATCTTCAATTTAACTATCATATTATTTGAATTGTTACTAAAGCTATCAACCTTAAAAAAATATGTAACTTATTTGCTACTGAGTCCCCTCGTATCGCACGGATTTTTGAGATTATGCAAATATATTTGCAGCTTAGTTTTAGTAAATACTGTTTGATATACATCCTTTTTGGGCACTAAAACTTTGAAATTGTAATTGTGAAACTCCTAACAACTATTATCCAGTAATATTTTAATGATTCGCATACAAAGCCACAAGTTGTAAATACCCTTGTTTTTGTTCGTGCTGAAACAGTGTTCCACAAATATCTGTACGCGGACCACTTCAAATTTGTAATGATTATTGTTAACAGCACAATACGTGTTACTTCGGCGTGGAATTAAGTGATTATAGCTTATTGCTTTAAGTTATGTTTAGATGGGAACATTTGACGCTCGTTTGAGTAGCGCACACAACTCACTCGACGTGTCGGGTCGTGCTCGCGGCTGTTTGTCATTACACGGAATGGAGATGAAAACAGCTTCATAAACACTCACTAGTGTAAACTACTCAAAAACTTAACGCGTAGAACACGCTGACCGCTTGTGTGAATGTGCCCTAAGGGCGCGTGGTATGAATACGTTCGCTGATGGCAGCGCACTAACACACGGCACACTCGTATCAGGATATAGTTTGTAGGAAGCTCGTTACGCCGCTGTACCGCTGCGTTTGATTGCTGTGCAAGGGGAATACTAATGTAAAAACATATGCGATTGATCAAACGGATTCAGAGTTTGCCAATTGAGAAACGAAGCTTATGCCCAGCTCTATTTTAAGATTTCTAAACTTTTATTTACATTGTGAGCTCCAATCAGGATAATTTAATAAGCTTTGCTTTACTGTTGCCGAGTATAATCGATTCCATAATTTTCATGTTTGTTTGGGAGCGAAAGAAAAACATGGGAGTTCCCACGGATGTTGTAAATCAACATGGGGAAGCAGAATAATGTGTTTCTCACAAGAGATCGGTACCGCTCTACATTATTTACGTTGGCGGAGCCTCGGTATCATAACAGTGTTAAGTCAATTATTCTCTATTTGATTTAACACAATGTAGGAACATTATGTTACGGTATACCCGAGCATATTACAACTTTAATTTCCCGATCAAGTAGCGACCTCACCCAAACACAAACAAGTCTATAAAAGTCAATTTCCAATAAAACGTATACTAAAGAGTAAAAAGTATATTGATTTTATCGACTTGGGGTTATTTAATTATAACTGGGTGATGCCGGTTTCGTTTTATGCGACCGTTGACAGAAAAGTTCGCTAACAAAATTGTCCCGTCGAAGTTTGGAATGGACCGCCTCTCGCGTGTTTGTCAAAAAGTCGCTCTCGGCATCGTTAGACCGCTCTTAGCGTCCCTGATTAGTTTTTATAGTAGTCTAATTCAACTGAGCTCTGCAGGAAGGGGAAAGCGGTGCGATGTTTCACGGTCATCCTCTAAGCGGTAGTAAGGGATTACGGCTCGTGCACACCGCCGCTTTAACTTAACGACTCTTCGACAAACTTCCCCAACATTCTAATTTAGTATTCAATTCAAAATTCAACGTTATGTTCTTTTAAACGACAGCACACGGACTTTCCAGATTTATGGTAATAAAAACAGCTTTTCAAGACGACATATATTTGGGCTCTTTTCTTAGTTGTCGAATACTATCGTTTTGTAGCCTAGTATCTTTGAGTAAATATTTATGAAGGAGCTAACTTTAACTAATTCAAATAATGCTCTAAAATGTCTACAAATGGTCTGGGCATAACAAAGTTTCTCAAATAAACAAATTAATTCAAGTTATGAGTTTGGCCAATATCTGTAGTTACAATTTGATTTGTAATTTTCCATTAGTTGGGTGTCCTGGAAGCTTTGTCACCAATTCGTTACAGATGAAGTCGGACTAAGCGGCGGCAGCTCGGTAGAACCTCCATTGTTTTCCATGTCGCCAGCGGCTTTACGTCAATGAAGATAAGGGCTAGATTACTGGAGCTGGGCTTAAAACCCTCCGTATGTTTGCTAATAAAGCTGCCGGACATTTTGCCCAGAGGGGTCCTAATTTATCATTGTTAGAGTGCGCCTCAAACGAAAGCAATTTCCGTCTAGAATTCGTTTTTTTAGATACGATTTCTCTCGAGAACTCCACTTTGAGTTCATTTGATATCGTCCAATCAGGATTCTATTACTAAGCTTTTACTAAGAATAAGATCAAATTAATTTAAACAATTGTATTTCATATTGCACTTCATATAATTTACTTAAACCGATTTTTTTCTTCTTGTGATCAAAGAAGGACAACTTTCTTTAAAAAAAATGTTATCTTTGCTACTAGATAAATATTTATTTTGCGCTCTGCAAAGATACTAATAGAAAGAAATATTTGTTATCAAACTACACAAAGAATATAGCAAGACTGTCTGTCAAAACGGAAATGAACATAGCGGGGAGCAGTTGAAAAATACACCGATACCATCTCGGGGCTGGAAAACGTGGAAATTAAAGGATTCTATTGTTTGGCTACAGTTATTTTCTCTTATACTTTTCCCCATTTCGGAGGTAAGATAAGATAATACCTTGCAAAGAAACTAATAAAAGGGTGCTAATTCGATCGCAAGGCGCCTTATTATTATTATTTATTTATTTATCAAACAATTTTATTACAAACTTTCATTTAAAAACTATGCCCCACAAAACCGTTAGATCAGTTAACAAACGCTAGTCTCACATTTTAATATCTTTTAAAAACATTTCGCTGTAAACGAACGTCAAGTGGTCGTGTCTGAACTAAACTCGTGTAATATAAACAAAATGCCAACATTGAGAGCAGCTTCAGATGTTGAGTCTATCGAGTATATAAACACGCTCAGTACGAGTAGGCATACAAATTCATAGAACTGTGCATAATTCACGTTGACGTACAGTTTCTTGCAAAGGTTCTTACTTTTTACTTATCTATTGGAGCGAGAGACCTCAGATGATAACCAGTGATTCGTGAACAAGTTCTTGTTCGCTGTTTGCCATTTCTTTTGCCATTACAGAATTATTTGGGCGTAATAATGGTACATTTTTGGACAAATTGCTTTAACGGCGAAAGTAACGTAATAAAAACAAATGAACATAAACTCTTATTAAGTACATGTCTATGTTGTAAAATATTTTATAAAACGTTTTAATAGTTTGGTATTCAGAGCGCACCCGCCCCATACGTAATGTCTGTTTCGCACTGAAAGCTTTCTTCTGTTCTCGCGCAATACATCATTTTATTTTATAGCCAAACAAGCGAGAACTATAATATATTTCTGCACGCATAGATCTTTCCTCAATATTATTGTCGCGACTTTTGTATTTCTACCTGTACCCTTTGTAGTAACGTCGGTTTCTTTTTCCAGTGACTAAATTCATCCGCATCGGGATTGCTGACAAGAATGACAACCCGCCGTACTTCGACAAGGAGCTGTACGAGGCTGAGGTCGACGAGAATGAGGACATCCAACACACCGTACTCACCGTCACCGCCAAGGATCACGATGAATGTGAGTACATAGCTTTAACCTCCACACAAGCTTATATACTCGTCAATATAACACGACTATTTTTATAAAACTTGTGCCAAATTCTTCTTTCACGAAAACAAACATAGCGAGTGGCGTGTTTATGGAATAAATATACGAGGCGACCCTAATACGAGGCAACACTGCAACAAGGAAAGAACATCTAAAACAAAACAAAAAGTCCCGCACATGGCCGCTATATTTTATGCCATCGGATCAAGTTCCGCTTAACTTTATACAAAGGAAATCACTCGCTGTGTCCCGAAGATATTCCGCCTTACAAACGGATTGTAATCGAATGGTATTAGCTTCGAGAAGAATAATATATAACGCTGTAAAGAAGATATTACGTACGAACGTCTTCATAATGTACCTCACCTGAGCGCTGTATACATAGATTAAGGGTTTCAATCTTGTGCCATTTATTGAAATTGAATCGAGACGTTGATTATCCCGTAACTACCTAATACCAGGTTCTCATCACTGTTACAAAACCGTGGAGGCTAACTACATTTACGAGATACTACAGTCTGTTATAATAATGTTGTGAACGTGCATCGATAAAACAGTAAAAATATGACACTTCAATTATGCCAGTAGCTCACAACTTGCTCCCGAAAATTGTTAACATTTCCGCGCGATGGACAAATGAACTTTGTTATTGAGTTGATGAGTTAACAGACAAATTGGAAGAGTTCCGTTATTAAGGCATGCTTATAAAACCTGTAAAGTAATTGTAAGTGGCCGGACCAGCGATAACAAATCTTTATCATAATTGAAATCGAAGTCAATCTTTTTGAATGAATTTTGCTAAAAGCTTGGATTGACAAAGCATTTTGTACTTAGTATGTATTTTTCTTTAGCTATTGTTCACACGCTTTGTTCCGCTGACGCTTTGTCCGTTTTCTTTTAAGTCGATCTAAGAAATTGTTGACGTAGTTATTATTGTTATTAAAAAGTAAGCATTGTCGTAGTTTCCGGTCTGAAATTACCCTCGTATAAAGCAATTTCATTATAAAAAGGTCTTCTTACGCCATGCTACTTGTTGAAAATGCATATGAATATCATTTTATGTTCAAAGGGATTAACCGGGAAATAAAAATCGCGGCTAAGCATACACCTATACCTTTAATCATACAGTTCTGTGTATTTTATATCTCATGACGACATTTTCAAGATATTAAAGACATAAATTTTACATTGGGATAAGCCGCATAAGCATTTTCTTTTATAAATAAAACCGAGGACTGTTTGAAAATATGATACCCTTGTATTCAGTAAGCTTTAAGTATTAATTATTATTTATACAAGGATATGTGTAACATGCCATTGATTAATTCGGTAGAATCCTCTGTTTTCATAATAATTTGGGCACTCTTTTTAACATCACATGAAACAAAGCTAGAATGTTTTTTTAAATGTATTTTTTGGAAAATGGTAATTAATTGAGACCTGCTACTGCTAACCTGCCAGTTTCTAATTTGAGTATTTGAATAAGGATCAAATCAAACTCTACTTAAGGTAATGTAATGTAACACTCGAAGTTATTCAAACACACATAGATAGTGTTGCACAAGTCTTAAACTTCAAATACTCAATTCAGAAACTGATAATTATCCGCACACAAAGATGAAAAATGTGACAGCCGCGGTGCAATTCAAAAAGTAAAAAGTACTGTAACATCCATTACCTACGTCATCGGTTCGAGATCCAATCCTCCATATTTTTTCCATTAACCTGTTTGTGCTCAATCATTCTTTTTGTATAACTATTCGAAAGAGAAAATATGATATAACTTAGAGTGCAACGTGCATAGTATCCCTTATCCAAGCTATGACGCAGAATCGGTGGCGTTATTATTTTGAAGTGCCGAATAGATTCAGTGTTATGAATATTGCTGGCATCGACAGTTTTGTCGGGCGGCGCGGGCGGCGGAGCTAGTTCACAGTTGGAACACAAAAGTTTCACACGAGAAGCGGGAAGTGTGCCTACGTACTGTACGTACGACGTCACAGCTCAACGACTGTAGTGCTTTCGTTTGATCGATGAGTTCGCACAGTTGCTCCGATACATTATATCGGAGAATTCCGCCTTCGCTCAGCGCTGCTACACGTCGTCGCCGCCGTGTCGCCCCTCTAATACGGCCCTTATTAAACTCACAACCTTTCCTGTACCTTTTCATAATGACATTACTGACGCAAATTGTCTGACTTGATTATATAATTAACTTAAGATGGGTAATGCTTTAAATTACCGGCAATCTGGTCATGATGAAAATTCTCTCGGGGAGTACAGGTAGTCGGGGCCGGCTATTTTATATCACACTGTAGACTATTTTAGAGGTGGGTAAGAATTGAAAGTATAATAAAATTTTCTCTTACTACATCGTAAATCTTTTGGGGTCGCTGATGTCCAGCAGTTTGTTTTCACCAAGTGCTGTTCAATAATGAAATTGAATTTATTTTTTGTGCCAGCGACGTACAGAAAACCATTTTTGAAACTCTTTTATCTCTTCGGGCATTTTATAGATTAAAAATGAATTCCATCTTCAGTCGAGTATCCATCCTTGATGATACAGAGTTAATTAAAAGACAAATACTAGTTGAATCTTTAAAATATCTGAAACAATTTTGCGCTCATTTAATTTGTTCTAGAACAATTCTTTGAATTACTTCAGTTGGTAGGTAGTTATAATTGATCATAGAGCAAGATCTCGTGGAAGTTATAAATTATTTTCGTCGTTAGAAAACTTACGTAGTGGTAGGTCCTACAAACGTTTAAGAGCACTCTAACATTCAGTCGAAAAGTATTTTCAACCTTTTATTACTTTCGTCTACTTTAGTATTTCATCCTTTTCTTGTGCTTCATAAACTGTTTGAAATACCAGTTAGTCTAAAAATCTATATTATAGAATTACATCTACGTAATTGTGATAAAAAATAAAAAGGTTCGGCTTGAACCTAAAAATAAATACGTAAGTAAGTACTTGTTTGTTATCTTATCATGAACAGATGAAGCAAATAGGATAATATTAAGGTACCTACTACGTTCCGAAATTATCTTCATATACGGACAAACGTAACAAAGAACTTATATACTTACTTTCAGCCCAACGTCTGAATCCATATTAGATTTTCACAAATAAAAGAAAAAATCTTATTGTTATTTTCTTTCCGAAATTAACTTTGGCGAAAAGGCAGATAAACGTATGTGCTCAAACAAAAGTGTAACTAAGCGTGTTTTTGGTACACAAACTCGCAAGTACATAAAAGTATTGTGTTGTCTTTACTGCTGTGGCGCAACTCTGCCACAACTCGAGTTATTACTAAGAGCAAATGACACCCGCTAAGCTCTTGATGCCATGGAACGATAAACAAAGTTAAAATTGCATACTATATACGGACAATACAAGTTTTCTATCTCGTCCAAGAGATAGGTAACTATTTAGAAATGGAATCGTCTTGCAAACCATGCGCGTCTGTATTATGTCGTATCGTAAACATAGCGGTCGCTCTGTCGCAAAGACAAAGAGCAAATGTAACAACATCCCATCTCACTGGCTTACTTCTTACTGCCATCTGAAAAACATCGACCTTCTCTCAATTTCACAAATACCAATTCATCCAATTTAATTTTCCAAAATCGCCCGAGTTAGTAGTGTCAAAGTTAAAGTAACGACCTCGGTGGCACTTGGGTAGAATTTCAATGTTTCAAAAAGGTCAATAAGTCGGCTTTAGTGGAAGTTCTTCATAAAAGTAAGATATAAAAGGCGTAATTTTAAGACGTATTCTTTAAGTTAGTTTTATGTTTAAGTATATTGGGTTCGCGTTTTTTGTACGTCGTCGTAGCTTAGCGCTACGCCTCGTAGCAATGCGCGTAGCATGGCTACGGGCGATTGCTGCTGCATTATTTCGTATTAAAATCTCCGTCCCCAACAGATGTCGCCGAGACGTACGGATTCAATCTTGCTTTTAAACTGCCTCCTTTTCTTTTCTCGAGAAAATTAAGAGTGAGGAAACATACGTACAACTAGCGCCCTCACCGCGTTCGTGACAAATTAGAATTTTATCTGGCATTGCAACTGGACCAGTGTAATCGTTCTGCGTATTTTCCGGTTTGAAATATAGCCTCATTTTAAATAATGACTGTATTTGCGCCAGGGAACTGTAAATATTTTTAAAGATAAAGCGCCAGCCGGCCTAGCATGACCGCCGTAGAAACGGGCTATTTCTACGGAAGAATCGACAAAATTACAGATTGTAGAAAGATTTCTATCGTCCTAAGCATGGCGATGTCAAGAATGTAGAAAAGAAATGTTTCTATTCTTCAGTCGAAATAAGTCTACAACGTCGAGCATGACGACCATATTTTCTCTACTTTTGACACTTGGGTGTAGAAACATTTCTTCTGACAAATGTCAAAATAGTCTTCATCACATCGGACCTAGACAACATTCTTTTTGAAAAGAAACTAGCAATTATTTGTGTTTCTTGACCTTCTGTGATTTTAAAAAACATGTTGGGGACCTACCGTCGCCATCTCCTCAGTTTGCATGCCGAGTAGAATGAAAGGAAGGCCGATTGCTGTACGAGCGTTAACCGGGGCTTCGATTACCCTTAAAAAAGAATTACTTAAAAATTCGTAAAGACATGGTGCAGTATTTTTGCCAGGCTAGCTGATCGAGCATCTGTCTCCTAGCACATCTCAGGGTCTGCCTGTTTTCGTTAAAGTAAGTTCAATCTAGGTACCATAACCATAGCTACAATGTCTGATAATTGGCAGGTTCTTTGTTCGATGAAAGTCCTGCTTACAGGATATTGCCAAAGATCAAGTCTATTACTTCTAGATCACAGATGCTGAGTGCAGAATACTCAATCTGAATGCAAATTCAATTCATTCATTCATTTCAATTCTATCATTAAAACAGAACTACATGTTTCCAAAATTTACCAGTATTATCTACTGACATAAGAGTCTTAAAAACTAAGTATGTCTGTGCATCCACCCTTAACAAAAATTATACCGCAATACTGTCAAGGGTGTGACGGTACATGAAAATATATGATAAGTTTATAGAACCTACAAAGACCCACAAGCCTAACATTCCCTTCGACCCTAAGCCCTAACCTATCATATACCTAATATGTGATAAATAAACATATAAATAAGTTCAGAATGTCTGCACCATGCAACCTAAGGTTACAGATGGATAGTAGACAGGTATACCAGGTTTGGGAAGGGAACACTCACTGCCAGTCCCGCAGACTCATGAGACTGATCAGAGATGGCTAGAAAGTGTCTTGGCCACAGTGAGGGGTAATGAGACAAGAATATAAAATTCACATATAATTTATTTACAAAATGTTCTGCTTATATACTACTTTGTCTTAACACACACTATTATACAAACTCTGTGTCCTATGCGTGTAAGAAGCAAACAAATCATTCTATTAACTGGGCTGCACGTGACCCAGGCCGAGTGCTGAGTCAATGTCCAAAGATAACATTTAACAATGTCATTTAAAATAATAACAGTTATAAAATATAAGTTTTTAAAAGCTTTTATTTTACTTGTTTATTTATAATTAATATGTATTATAAGGCCATTGCCCAACAGAGGGACATTCAATAGTAATGTAGGCCCATATTTTCATTCTTCTGAATCCACATTCGTTGTAATCTGAAACACAAACACAAAATATAGTTAAATATTGTTAGTTGCCAACATAACATGAACACAAAATTAATTTATCATTGATTTGCAGGGGAATTCAGCATATGCTTTGGACAAAAAACACCAAATAGAAATGCTCATGAGCCTGAGACCGCCTGCTATCTATAAACTGCAACTAATACAAGAGCTAACATTATAAGAAATTAATTTATTTAAATAAAAATAGTGCCTACCTGAATCTTCGGCGTCGTCTCATTTATCTGCCAGACCATTCCTCTGCCGAAGGCTATTTATTACTGCTTATCCTGAAACAAATAAGACCATTATTTCAACATATTTTTAGAACAAAGCAGAGGAGGGGTATGCCTGTATCAACTGTATTATTCTGTTGTTTTGATAATCACTTATACTTATTTTCACATTGGTAGATAGATTAATAATTATGATCTAATGACACTTACCTACTATTAGAAAAATTCACACAAGGAACTCATTTCTTAAACTGCGTGCACGCTGATCTCTTTTTCTGGACTTGCTGTTTATTTTTGCATTGTGAATATGCGAAAATTAACTAATCAAACTGCGTATTTACAATGTTTCATTATTATTTTAAAGTTAACTTTGTTTGTAAACAATCCAAACTGTCATCAGAGTCCGCCAAAGATTAAAAACTAAATACGAGAAATACGTTTCGTTGTTGCGTTGAGTTACGTTCAAAAGGTTGAAATGTTATGTAAAACATTTAGGTTTAATTTCGCGAAAAACATTCAAGATGCATCACCACCATCCCAACCGGGAAAAATGAAAATTCGTGCATTTGGCAACTTTTTTTGGTTAACTAAACGTAATATTATCGTAAGATTCAGGGAATAAAAACATCACTAGATACTTCTCCGTTGCTATGGAAAGAGTTTCTATGTCTATGTCTTCGTAGAAACGCGAGTCGACGGGGCGCGCCATGCTCGGGCAGAAGAAATGTCAAGTATAGAAAGAAAGAATTTTGTCGTTTCTTGGTAGAATAGAGATAGAACGGTCATGCTACGGGGGCGTTTATTGCGTATGTACGTGCTATAGCAACTTGGTCGCTTCAGAAATAGCTAGCGAGTAAAAATATTTTTGTTTGCAAGACGGTCTGTTCGCCATCTTTTAATATAGCAGGAACTCGTAGCAAGGGAAAGCAACCAGAGGGCTTGTATCTATAGGTTTCTTTGTTACACAGATTAATTGTAATAATGCAGATCTAGATTGAGATTGATTTAGGTGGCACACAACTTAAAGGAATAACTTTGTCTCCCTCTCGCGTTAATCAAGTGAACAATTTCAAGAGAACCGTACCTATCTGAGAAAGCTTTTCAAACAGTAACTTATTCTCGTTAAGTTAGTTTAGCAAACGTGGTTTACATTTCTCACATTGTTTTAGTGAACAAAGGTATCTATCTCATTACAGTTTGAAATTTGATACATTTGAACATTCATGATTCATGTGACACGGCGAGTTATAAATGGGAAAATTCGAAAAGGTCCGATAGAAATAAAAAAAAAACGATTGGTATTTTTTTATTCTTAAGTTAATGGAAATTTCGGCGGTTAGTCAAATGTCAGAAACAAAGCTTCCATTGGGCGTTTACAATAAAAAGTTGCTCAAACGACATTTTTGTTTGCGACAGGCCGAGCAACAGATGCCGTTAAATAATCAGTTAATATCTGTCCCACGGAGGATCAATTAGCCGCGCCATTACACCGTGGCTCTGGAAATAAGTGCCGTTGTCTAGGACGAAACAGATCCTGCGTCCCACACCGATCCCATTACGCTAAAGAATGAAGATTACGTTCGCTATTCAATTGATTTACCACATTTTGTATAAATTGAGCGAATCGGACATCAAACCCAGCTTGTATTGATAAATTCGTTCGTTTGTGCGCGCTGTGTTTGCTTCCGATATGCATTTTTGATTTGTATGACTGGGACGCGAGAGGCTTTTTTCTCTTAAACACAACTCACTCACAACTCACATAAAGAGCCAGTGCCGGAACAGCAAACAAATACGAATGAGTCTTCTAATTCAAAATAAATTCATGTTTTTAACCTTGAAATATGAACGAATTATCTACTACTGTTCTCTAAATAACTAAACATTATGAGCAGCCTGCCGGAAAATATATAGTAGAAAGTTTACCTGTGTTATTTTAATTTAACACAATTTAAAACAAAATACTATTATATTAAGAGTCCCTAACAATTTCGTCGCACTTCTAGTTTAGGTTATTACGGAGCAATGTGTGCGTGCGAGCGTTCGAAATATCATTGACGACCGTAGTGTGCGTTGTCGCATCCAGTGCAGCGGGAGTAAACAATCTTGGTCCGTAACCGTGTTACAAGTAAACAAATTTGCGTTTAAGTTGATATTTTTTAATGCTAAATACATCGTCTAAATTAAATTAAAATAGGCTATTTTAGAGGATACGAAAGCAAATAATAATATAGGTTATAAAATATGTATGAACGGTTGATTCAAAAGTTTGTTCGATTTATTTTATGTGGGTTGTTATTTTTTTGTATGTTTAAGTGTGTGTGACATCTTAAGCCCACTTATTTAATTTTGAATTGGACAAGGGTTTACCTTATCAAAAATTTAAATTATCCTACGTGTTTATCTCATTTCAGGTGAAAAAAAAACAAGATACTTATCAGTTTCTTTATTATAAAAGTATAGATAGGGATACATTTTAACGTGCTTTTCAACTTTAATACGATGTGTTTCGAATGTCCATAGACCGTGCTTTTCTGGAATCCACACAAAGAAGAACTTAATAAATTTAGATGAAAAACCGACGATTTAGACGAAAAATTTCGCTTTTCTTCAATTATTTTGAGATAGCTCATCTGACCTCCAAATTTAACAGAGTGTTGAGCAATCTCTGTGAACTGGTCAAAAAAGAACAGGTCGCCAATTATTATACTTCCTTCAACTCTTAATAGCGTAGCTATAGCAGTCTGAAAATATATTATTTGAATGTTATCCAATTGAAAAAATACCCGAAGTCATAAACATCCGGCTTCCTTTTGTTATTATTACAAAGATGGTCATTAGTATTAATAACTTTGAATATTTGTATGAATAGACTCCTAATTACAATGTTCTAAATACCATAAAGATAACCTATTTAGAACACGTGCTTAGAGATTCAATCCGAGGGTAATAATAAGAAAAGGAAGCCGGCTCTTTATGACTTCAGGTGTCTTTCTTAGATATTTAGGCACCTCAGATCCTTGATAACAAAAATAAGATATACAAAAATAATTGCGTACTTTGTCCGACTCCAACACTAAATCTTCTAAAGAATCGTCGAGAGTTTCGACAATAGTTGAGGCCGGCGTTTCTTGGATTAAATCCATGTCCTGAAATAATATGAATGGGGTAGAAAATTGAATATAAAAAATTGTCAGATTGTTGTTTGTTGATGTGCTGTATCTTAATAAAAAAATTATCACGTCCTTTCGCTACATCCAATACTGTAGCCACGCATGGTCTTACTTACCTGCATAAAAACGTCATTTGACTGCAAGGGAGCGCCATGGCTTGACAAATATCTTTTACACCTGAAAAAAGAATCTCATATAGCTAAGATATATTACATGACCTCATTTACTAGTGATTGAACATGTTTGTTATAGACATACTTCAGTGTTTTTGTTTCTTTTGTAAGTAATGATGTTCCTGGACTCCCTGGTGACTTGTCCTCATTTTCATCCCTGCAGAATATGAAAATAATCAAACATTACATCATGCCTATATTCTTATATATATATATATATATATATATATCTATATTTCTGCTTATTTAATTCTCTACAAATATAACTAAATATTTTTAGAGGTGTCCTGCCTTTTCGCCGAAAATTGTTTGCCCGATTTTCACTTGCCAACTAACGTTTCGCCGTTGTTTCACTTTGACAACTAACGATCAGCAAATTTTTGTATGACAACGTTTCATTTGGCGGAATTATTGTTAAGCTGATTATTATAATGACACAAAACGTTTGGGACATTTGTCATTTGTCAAACATACCGTTTTTATAACAACCTAAAAATCCCCAATGTAGCCCCACTGATTGTATGTGTGTACAATAGGCAATGTTACTTTCGCTACCAGGAGAATTTGGATGCAAGAGCGAGCGAAGCGAGCTCTGGACTTGGGGCACCCCGACTCGGACAGGTTAGGTTCGATGGCGGGGTCTAGCGAGCGAGCGGAGCGAGCGAACTAAGACCCCGTCATCCCCTTCGTGTTAGGTTACTGTAAAACCTGCAGACAGAAATAGGAGCCCCGCGTAGCGGGGCTACGTCGACTAGGCTCTTTAGGCGAATATTTTTTTTTTTGAGGTTAGATGACAATAACTGGTTTTTTCTCAAGAACGATGCATTACCTTTTCATGGGAGTGGTGCCAGGGGAGAAAGTTGGCATTTTAAAAACTGTCATTATGAAAAGCAGATCAAACGTACAGTTGGTTAGGTTGGGAAATAAAACAAAATTATATGATAAGTCGGCAATATGATTATTCGGCAATATGATTATTCGGCGAAATAAAATTCTGCGGAATGTTGGTTGGCGAGTGAAAATCTGGCAAACAATTTTCGGCGAAAAGGCAGAGAACCATTTTTAGATTATATGGAAATAAAAGTAACTAATAACAATTTACTAAAGATGATGAAAACAATTTACCTAAGAACTGTACATGCCTTTCGAGTTCTTTAAGTCTTTGCTTTTTTACTTAAAATTTTTCCAATATAATAAACTTCACTTTTTCGATCCATTTTCTAAAAAATAAATACTTTTGACTACAAGTAGAATACAAGACACTAATATCTATGAATAACATTAACAAATCACAAAAAAACATCACTAAGCATAAGTTTAAAAAATATACTCACAGTATCAAAACTAGTCAGACGTACTACAAAATCACGCTCGAGTAGCAAGTATTTTACGTCGGGAGCAGTAGTCACAGCGACATAGGTCCATCGTCGAATAGCCCTCGGGCGCGACTGAATGCAACGAGCTAGCGCATCGGTTTATAAGGCATTTTTAAACATTTTATTAGAATTAAGTAAGTAGTCAAAACAAAAATAAAAAAAATGGGTTGGTTAGATAAACACCTTAAGTTTTATAATATTTTATAATTTTTGTCAAATTCTTTCGAGAAGACGACGGTTTTGCACGTTATTTTATTGGTTTTTTTCAGTGTGAACCACATTTTTTTTAAGGTACTTATTCAATTAATTTAAAAATAAAAAATCGTTGACTTACTAATATACTATATGCCCAGTATGTACATTTTTTTTCAGATAATAATTCATTACCAGTTGGGCAAAAATGCGATTCGAAAACCTGGTGTTTCGTGCTAACGTAAAAACGTATGTTAGATTTTTAATTTTCCTAATTTATGACGAGTTGTTATCAAAATTCTAATTCGTTCACTTACTATATATATGGGCGGTGTATAACTGAGCATTAAAAAAAACGCCAGATATCTTATTGTTATTGAGCAATTTGCGCTGAAAAAAGTGGTATTTTCGGTTTTTAGACTGCAAAATTGATAGGGACTCTTAAGCAAAATGTTTATTTTCTCATACTTTCTCTGCCGCCGTTGCTTCAAAGTAATCAAATTATTAATTGTTACGTTCCCTGAAAGATAGCCTAAAATCCTTCATCAGTAGGCCCGAATTAATTAACCTCATTTTGAGAGAGATCTTTTTTTAGTTTTCGTTTTGTAACTCAAGAAAAACATAGGTAGATAGGTACAGTCAACTGTCTAAAGAGACAAATTTGCATTAATAGCACATTATTCCAAAGTAGTAAAGCCAGCATTCGTAGTTGTAACATTTTTTTTTTAAATAATTACGTGAACGTTAACATGTTGAATCTAGATCAACCTTTATATTGATTCACCATAATGAATGTCGGAGTTTAACAATGTGGTAGCTCAAACCACGTTGACTGATGACCCTGTTATCGCCCCTCTCAGAACATTACACACAGATTTATATGAACACATGGACTTCCTCATGCTTCCATAAATCTAATTGTTCAAATAAATGAAATGGTTTGATTCCTTTAAATTGGATTTTAACTTGTCTTTATTGCCAAGATATATCAAGCAGTAAGTCAGTCTCTGACTTTGCCTTGTTGGTCTAATGGTCACAGTTGACTGCTGACCATGAAGGCCAGGGTTCGATTCCCTGGTCGGGAAAAATGTGGATGTACTAATAGTACACCTCTCCCTACCCTTCGGGGATTATAGGCGTGATTTTATGTTAAGTTAGTGTCTGCTCATTTTCTATGCCTGAAGTATTAATAGACAAATATATTTTTACCAATACAATTTCCAGTACAATATTCTAAACATAATTTACCTAATGTTCAATCAGTAGGTCATCAAGAAGTTACAGCAACTGTCGTAAAAGGTTTATCATTTTACTGCGGTGGAACTTTAACTACGCGGAATTTACCGCATAAAACCCAACTCTAGTACCTAACGTTTACAGTACGAACCGTCATGTTTTATTTTTATTACTGAAACCATTCGACGTTGATAGCAAAGACGATCGATAGAATTTTTGAAGGAAATATAAGATATTAATTTATTTTAATAATATACTAGTATGTAGTAACTATATGAAGGTCGATGAACATTCTCATTTCTTAGACTAGCAGCACCAGTAATAAAGCAATCACTGCGAGGCGGCGCGAGAGCACAATGACTAATTAGACGTCATTCCCAAACTCATATTACCGCACACGTTATTATTCGCGAACACAGACGGTAATGAGAAGCTCGCCGTCTGAGCTCGCTCCCGTCCACCGACTACAAGTATTTATTAATATAAACGTCGGGAAATACGCTGCGCTCCTCGCGGTGCCGCGGTGCCGCACGCGACCTGTCGCAGGTAATGAGTTATGAGACGTACAGACACTATCCCTGCCTCTAACTCGCTAGATTGAACTATGTACACACCTAATTACGCAGATAACACAATCATGTAATTATTTACTTGGTCTACGCACGTGAGTCGTGATTCTACTGAATAAATTATGTTGTCGACTAAATTAAAATCTAGGCCCCAAACCTCAACGTCATAAATAACGATGCGATCGTTAATTCGTCGTTTATTATCACAGTGCGTACTCTGGGGTCCGTCTATAAATTACGTATTTTACGAGCTAAGCTAACCTCAATTACGTCAATCTGAAATTAAATTATAGATTTGTTGTATTACCCAAATCTCATGTTTTATTTATAAAGCACTATGAATCAAACTAGAATATTCATCGTTAATAATTAATCCAGCAATGGTCATGCATATTGTAGGTACCTTGATCTCCTTGTGACGCATCTTGCAAGTGGTACAGGATGGAATTATTAGAAACGTCATAGGGATAAAGTAACGGTTCGCGTGCTTGCTAACAAGCGTCCAACCAGTAACAACAGTTGACAGGTAACACGGTAACTCATTCAGCTGTACCTTACCACTATTTTTATTCTCTACCTCCAGTGGAAATCTTTATAATTCCTAAGAATAGAAGCAGTAGAGTTCACTTTAGAAACTATTATAAATCACAGTAAGTATAATTTTGAGCGGCGCATAAATCATAAGGTTACTTTATTTCTTGAGTAACTCGATCCTCGGATCTGGTAGTATCTTTTCGAATAGACGTTATAAATCATCCGACAGTTTGCACTATCGGGCGTGCGCGTTGCTCTAATTAATTCTGCAGCCGACGCATTAATAACGTACTTTAATTGTGGACGTCTTTTGCTTCTCTCATCTTTAACTTGCGCGATTACGTTCAAAGAGAGCTCTCCGACCGCCGCCGCTAATGGAGGATAAAACCAACGTCAACGCGACTAACAACGGAATAAATTAAGGAACCCTCTGAAATGCTTGATAAATTGCGTGTCTCTAACCACTCGTATGTTTAAATAGTCGCTCGTTAAAAGCCCCACACATACCGGTCTGATATAGTTCATATGTTAAAGTTCTTAATTCCTTTTCGTGGCGTAGTATATTACGGAGAGACCCAAATTTTAATAAATGAGAACGTCGATGTTCTGAATCACTTTAATGAGCATACAGTGCCTTACAAGAGCTGGACAAATAGTAATCTGTCGAATGTCGACTTAACTAATTGATGAGCTATAATTGCTGAGCCAGATATTGCTAACTGAGAGTGTTTGCCAGATGACACAGGCGTCGGTCAGGACACATTTGGGTCAACCTTAGCTGGAGGGTCACTCGTCTGGAGTGTAGTCCTCGATTTGCGTCCGCAGGGCCGCTCGAGGCACAGCGTCACGTTGAGTGATTGTCTCGCTAATTCGCCGTGACGTAAACGATCAGAGTCTGACACAACGCCGCCCCACTCACCCCTGCGCACCCCCGCACTCCCCTGCTTGCCCTACATGCTTATTGCTCGAGACCGGTCAACGTCGCTCAGCAATAATGGAAAATCACTATCTATGTAGACAGTTTATAGAAATATGTCAACCTTACTAAACTTGATAACGGGAATCATAATTTAATAAACAAGTTCTGGTACCACAGCAGCAGAAGGCACAACTTTTCATCGGTATAAAAGTTGTTTAACATCAGACTAACTGGATCTAACAAAATATAATTACCCTCCACGAAGCAAATATTAAAATTGTGAAGAGTCATCTTATATCAGAATAAGCAACAAATCTACATTAGGCTGTTATTTATATTTAAATTAAGTATGAATATTTAAAAATTCGAAAGTTTCTCATCTCAGTCGCGAAGAGACATTTGCAAGTTAAGATGGGAAAGTATTATATTTTTAGTAAAATTAATTGGTCTCTTTAGCTCTAGGTATAGATTGTTCTTTAAGAACATTAAGTCCTTAAAATGTTTAGGAACGACTTAAGGGATATTTATAGAAGATTATTTTAAAAGGTACACCGTGTCCTGAATACAAAGTAGATTAAATCTGAATGAAGGTAAATTATGTTAGCTGAATCAGGGCAATGTCCCCGTGCCGATGTCATCAATATGAGACAGAGTATGGTCATGATGCTTGAGTGGTATTCTCCCGCAAAGGAGTGTACGCATTCCAGTGACACTTGACAAATTACATAATGTTATTGTTACCGAGTCAAAACTAGCTCCAACTTAATTTCAAGTTGTGCGCGTTGTTAGTAAACGGGGGACTTATTTTTTTCGTATCAACGAGAGTGAGTTTTTGGTACTTTGGGTAATGCGGTGAAGTCGGGACAAGTTGTGCTGCTGGCGCGAGTGCCTCGACCGCGCCGCGCTAGCGACCTCGTGCGCTGTCAAGCTGTCGCAACTTGCCTGTCTGCTTTATTTCTCACGCCTAGGCTCCCTACTGATTAAGTGTCCCACTACTCCCGAGATATTGTTAGTTTCCAAGTTCAACTTTAATTCTCTACTGGATGCGTGTTTATAACTGCTAAACTGATACGATAAATTCATTTCCATCGTTTCAAGTACGACGCCGAATAATAAAAGAGCCATTTCAGTAAAATTAATGTTACTCACTACGCTATTAAAAACATATTTCAAACGTCGTTTAGATTTTAAATCATCGCTTTGAAATCGACATTATATTCGTTTCCGAATAATAAGGCATAAAAGAGAGCCATTGAAATAACTTGAAAGCCGTTACGTATGATCCAAACAAATTAAAGTGCTTTTAAAATTAAATGGCCACTCAATAGTGTCGCTCGGTTACGTATAACTTTTCTACTTTTATGTTTTCATGAGACGTTTGAATACCGTTTACGGTTATACTTAAGGGGAATTTTGTGATTTTCTGACTTGTTTCGGTTTTGAACTAAGCCTTTGTTCATGAGCTCTCAACAACGTATAAGCAATATTGGCCCTAGCGTAATTGTATCATTCTCTTGCAGCGCAAAACTAGTAATCGCGTTGATAAACGCGTAGCGGTTTGGTAGCAGTCGTAGTACACTAGGAACGTGCTACGAGTATGCTACGCGGCTACGAATAGCTACGAAACGTAGCGAGTCTTGTTAATGAACCACTAGAATACCAATAAACTTTTTGCAATCATAATAACGCAGACAATACTCATATAAATTTTATCATGAGGAAATATTAAGATAAATAGTTTTTGTCTCCTTCTATGTTTTTAGAAAATTCGACAGTTTGCAAAATTCAGCAAAAAAATTAAACACAAACATTTTTCGTTTTTTATGTTAGAACATTCTTCTTCGTCACTCATTGTGCACATGATATTTTTGAGCGCGTTATCCGTGCCTGCGGTGTGTACTCACGCGCTCATTGACGGCTAAGCTTAAACGCCTCTTTGACAATGTGTGCTGATAACAATGTACTTCACGTAAATGGCTCCACACTCTTTTCAGAGCAAAAAAGTATAATGAAAGGAGCTCCTAACCCGAACTTCATAAAGAGATATGACAAGTTGTGTTTTTCCAACATTACTTCGCGAATTATAATGAGAGGGAATATTATGTTATTTAAATAAACAGGTTTCGAGTAATCGGCTTACTACCAAGGCTTTCTTATTGTTTCGGAATTTCCTTCTGTTCGAACGCACGGAAGCGTTGATGTGGGTTTAACTCCGTAATTCATATGTCTTTTATAATATCTTACATGTACATAATATAACAAGTTACAACACAACATAATACATAATTATGCCTTAGTGTTTAATTTAGTGATGTGGATATTTAGAAACCACAGATAGGTTACTGAAATCCGTAGGGTTACCGGGATCAAACGATAGAGACTCCACACAAATCCAGTACGTAACTAGCCGTATCACAGAGGGTGGAATGAGTAGCTATGTTACAAGCTGTGAGGGTTGCCAAACCATATTCTGTTATAGGCTTATTAGGCTCTCATAATTATGGCATTAGACAATGGAACCGGCGAGTAATAATACTCGAGCGAAATTAACAACCTCGCGAATTAAACCTTGTACATCGATTTAGTTAAATGTACTACTACGTTGTTCCATTCTGCTGAATTCTGATTCTAGTTTCCCAGGAATAACTCCCTACAGTAGTAAAACAATTATCATTAACGTTATATATTATACTATCTATGTAATCAGTAATAAAACATTCATTTATGAAAATTTCATGTAGGTTTCACTGAATCATTAATATTTTGGTGGTTTTCTGTTAAAAGCGGGCTCTAAATATTGTTTTACGACGGCTTCTATCACGACGGCCATTAATCTCTGCGCCGACCACAAAAATAGCGGAAATACGAACGTTCTGAAACCACAGACGCTAACAAAATACGCGAAGAAAAATCATCACAAAAATAATATGATACTCCAGTGTTTTCCGAGCAATTTCCTCCTGACTAGCTCTACCCTTCTCTGAGAATTAAAAACGACACAAACTATTAATCATTCCGCTGCAATTTGTTATAATCAACTGAAGTAAACAAATTGCTTAAGTACCTCGTGCTGATGGACTGGCCTACTTCACTATTTATACAACACAACCGAAACTTTTGGTGAACAAAAAGAAACTATCTTTGGACACGCAATACTACTAGGGTGAAATAGTGTACTGTACAAACAAATGGTCAACTCCTCAGCACAAGGAATATGATTTACTAAACAACGTATTTATGCCACTAAGGAAGTCGAGAGTAGCTCATAAAGTATGTAAAATATGTGTGTTACATAAAGATAATAAAACATTCCAAGAATCCTTAGCAGTTATCACACCATATTCATAAAAAAGTAATTTGTAATTTGAAACATAATACCGTTCCCTCCCGTCTTCGAGAAGACTAGTGAAACGGAGCACATTCAATCATTTTCCTATAATGACATCCCTCTGATTTTTAACCTCCAGGGAGGAATCCTATTAATCTGTAATCTGGATTATCTTGAACACAATCATGCTCGAGACAAATACGTCATTACAGGCGTCTTATGCTTATTTCAGTTTGGGGTGGAATAATCCTCTTAGTGCGGTTGTAAACATAGTACGTTATCTGATTCTATGGTAAAAAAATACAAGAGAGGTACAAATCGTTACTAAGTCATGATTTCTTATGCTGCCGAGCTACTGAATAGTAATAGCACCTGCGTTACATTCCGGCTTTTATCATTCATGAATACATTCGATTGATATATCCGATAAGCTTGTCTCGCATGTATCGAGTAGATAACTGTTTCTCTTTTGCGGTAATCCTTTAAAGTTGTGCTGTATTATATAGCTAGGTTCAATTGAAGATTTATGAAATAAGGGGATGTTGGTACGTCTGTCAGCGTATAGGAACACAGTTTTCACCCTTGTTGGAGTTGAGCTATCTTTAGGGATAAATGTCCTTTCACGGGTTAGGTATGTTTAAACTCTAAGCCAAATTTCGTTAATCATCATCATCATCATTTCACCCGAAAGACATCCACTGCTGGAAATGGGCAGTATGGGCGACCCCCAAGTGTCGCCACGTTGACCGGTCCCATGCGTCTCGCATTCAGCGGATCCCCGCAACCTTCACCAGGTCATTCCGCTAATATCGTATCGGCAATATGTTTTTGATTCGAGTAACGAGTTGATTAAGATTTTGTATCTGACTTCCGGAGAAGTGTAAATTGTGCTGGGGATCGCACTCAGTTTATCAAATAATTTTATTTTGCCTTTCGCATTTCTCCGAAAGAACAATTTTTGAAACGTTAATCCTACTATCCTCCTAATATTATAAATGCGAAAGTTTGTGAGGATGTATGGATGTTTGTTACTCTTTCACTCAAAAAGTACTGAATGGATCTGGATAAAATTTGGCACAGAGATAGATAATAGTCTGCAATAGCAGATAACATACTTTTTATCTCGGTAATTCGAGACCACGCGGGCGAAGCTAGTTAATACATAAACTCAAACCTAAACTAACCCTCAAGATGAAAATATTATGATTTTGTCCCAAAACTATATTTCGTAATTCTGAACTTAAAATAAACATGTCTGGAAAACCCAACAATATCCCTCGAATTAAACTTTGACATAATTTAAAGACCCGAATGCTAAGGCTTATCTCTGTGGTCCTTACTCGAGGATACGGTGTTCAGTATGTATTTATTATCGAGATGCTGAAACCTCGGGACCATTATCTCGGTAATTAGACTCACGGAACAGTCGATTAATTCAGGACCCAACATTTAAGGACACCCAGTTCGTCGAAAACTAATCGGATATTCGGGATTAAAAGCCATCGGTGACATATTGGAATTCTTTGCCGAAGGGAAATATACAAATGTACTTTCAATGTTCATTAGTTCGGTGATAGACGTAGCAGGATGCCGTCATCGACGGTATTATGTTCGTAAAAAGTTTATGACGGCGTACAGGGGTTAAATACTTCGAGAAAGATGCTTTTATTATGATATTGGTGACTATTTGTTTGTAATTTTAACAAAAATACAGCTACTTCTTGGTATCTGTAAGGCGGGTAGCGGCAGTTACAACTATAGTAGTAAATAAACCTTTTTAAAACAAAATCCGTGGTTTAAACGACCACGTGGGCCGTACATTGATTACGTATAACATTAAAAAGTATGTTTAAAAGGCCAATTGAAATTATTTTGCTAACACTGATGTGATGTGATATAAATGAAGTCAAATATCATGCTTATACTACATTTTATGATTAGACAGACTGAAAACTATCATGATATGCGTATTTATTCAAATATAACGGTATCGCCGCATTTTTATTTTGCATTGTGCTACTGAAATCACATTCGTCTTGTTCGCTACGTGTGAAGCCCCAGTGCATTCTATTAAAAAAAAAAACATTTTAAAAACCATTATTAAACCCTGTGTGGCTTTAAATCGTTTTAAATTTAAAAAAATTGGTTTAAAACCAAATGGTTTAAAACGTTTAAAATCCTTTTTGCATACATAGTTACGACTAACGGCTGTAGCGCAGACCGCGAGGTCTCGGTTGCTGGACGATCTTCGTAGCGTGATAATTAGTCGCGTCAATATGCGCTGTGTGCGCTCTATGCTCAGTCAGTCGACCATTTGAATATTTCCCCCCGGAAGAAGTTTGTGGCATGCTCGTTAAAACCGGATATAGTTTTATTAATGTCCAACATGATAACGACATGTTGCGGTCGCGCTCACCCGCACCTCAGACGCTCAGCTGAATGAATAACTCGCTTAATCCACAACGGACGTCATAATAATTTATTTCAATTCCTATTTTATTGTTACAAGGGCTGCACAGCGCTTTGGTTGAAAAGTTTCGTAATTTTAATAGCCACTGTTTGACAAAGTTTAGACAGTCGTTTGTATATGTAGTGCTAACCTGCTTCGCAAAGCGCTCTCGTGAAATATAAACACAATTTACAAATTCAAACGACACATGTTTATACAACACGAATACAAAAGGAAAAGAAATAAGAATATTTACGATACGAGGAATATTAATGTAGAAATTATTAATACATGCGATTGTAATATAAGAGTCGGGAGGAACGGGCGGACGCAAAAAGCACATTGTCGCGCGATTACGAGACCATGTCACTTCCATCTCTCGTTGGCCCGAAGATTTATGTCGTTGCAATAAAATCTCCTCGTTTGAATAAACATCTCCACGGTTGTGGGCTGTGACAAATTGCTCGCTGGGCCTGCCAGCAGTCGAGACGAACATTAGCCGAAATAATTCTTTTTAACTGCGGCGAGTGGGTCCGACTTGCCGCCTAATTATTCATGTGCGACCGGTCCGATACGCTTTGCCAACTTGCCGCCGTTACGTCCTGTCGTGACGTCACCTTATTAATTAACTTATCGATTTAATACCAAGTAATTAGGAGAAAAAGCTTTGGGCAAGATGTTGTATCTAAACTGAGAATCATTTTGGGTTTTTTTTTTTTTTTTTTTTTTTTTTTTTTTTTTTTTTTTTTTTTTTTTTTTTTTTTTTTTTTTGAATGGCATCTCGCAGTTCAGCCTCTGAGGCTGGCTACTGCTTAACCGGACAAACCTGTGGATGCCTCGAATTTAAGGCCTCCAGCCAGGCAAAAAGCTTATAAACTAAGCGACAGCGCTAAGGGCACCCCCTGTGGGGTACGAGCCTCGGCTTAGGGCGTCGCTGAGAGAGGGCAGCAAAGGGACAGGCTGGATCTGATTATCATTATTTAGGGGCTGATTTATAACTACTGGCTCAGCATCGCGGGCTGGCTCGAGCAAGGGTCGGGGGGGGGGATTTGAATTTGGACGTCGCGACGGGCCTCGGCGGCGAGGCCGGAAAGACGGCGGTTTGTTTCTGTATTTACGTTTTAACGTACTGGTTTCCCTACTGCTCTCTTGAAGGAGGGTAATAGGGTCGTCGGGAGTGACTAGGGTATGCCGAGGACGGCGAATCCTACTAATACGCGATGGTACGTATCGGGCGGCCGATGCGATTAAGGGGTTACGGTGCTTGACCGCTGAGTCAAAGAAACGCTTGGAAAGGCGTTTCATGAACTGAACCATGGTCGGGATTTTGAGGTCAAGGTGAAGGTTGTCGTTACGGACAAACCAGGGGGCGCCCGTGATTTTACGTAGGAAACGGTTCTGCAATGTCTGCATCCTATGAATGTGGCGAGGCTTTGTGTGTGCGAACACGACACAAGCGTAAGTCATAATGGGACGTATTACTGCGGTATAGAGTCGCAATTTGCACTTAAGTGACAACTTGCTCTTAGCCGTCAGCATGGAATGGAGCCTACCCATAGCAAAGGCAGCCCGGTTACGGGCCGCTTTGATATGTGACGCGAAGGTCAAGTGACGGTCGAGTGTGACTCCTAAGTACTTGGCTTGCTTCTCCCAGGGGATAGGCTTGCCGTACATAGTGATCGGGCGGGGGGGGGGACGGTTGAGACGCGGTTTGCAAAACAAAACCGCCTGGCTCTTATCGGGATTGACCTCGATTCTCCACTTACGGAACCAAGCGCCTAGGACGTTGGCTGCCGTCTGCAGAGTGCCAGCGATGCTATCTTGGCTGTAGCCAGTATAGTAGATGGCCGTGTCATCGGCGAATAGGGCTAACTGAGCTCTGTTGCTCTTAGGGATGTCACTGGTGTACAGTGTGAAGGCGAGTGGGGATACGACGGAGCCTTGAGGGACTCCGGCTCGTATGGGGTGAGGAGAGGACAGAGCGTCCCCTATTCGGTAGCGGAAAGTGCGATTCGACAGAAAGTCCCGTAAGATGAGTACGAGACGGTCAGGCACTCCCATTTGGTATAGCTTATATAATAAGCCGTTGTGCCAGACTTTGTCGAACGCTTTCGCTATATCGAAGAAGAGTACTCCCGTCATCGCTCCACGCTGAAAGCCAGCGCTCAAGTGTTCTACGATGCGGTGAACTTGTTGGATACACGAGTGTCCGGTCCTGAAACCGTACTGCTCGTTAGGAATGAGACTCTTAGCTTCGGCATAATCTTTGAGTCGCTTATAAATAAGTCTCTCGTAGATTTTGCCGAGTGCATTGAGGAGACTGATAGGCCGGTAGCTCGACGGCTCCGCCTTTGGTTTTCCTGGTTTGGCAATGCCGATTACGGTGGCCTCTTTCCAGATCTGGGGAAATATGTTATTGCTCAGGGCGCCATTGAAGATGGCGACCAAAAGTAGAATGAGCTGGCCGGGGAGGAGTTTAAACACCTTATTGGTGATGCCATCGGAGCCGGGAGCTTTCCGAGGCTGAAGCCTTTTAATGATGTCTTCCACTTCCTCGTATGTGACGGGAGGCAGAGGATCATCAGGGTCTTCAACTGGGGGGAGGGCGGACTTAGATTCGACGAATGCGTCCACCATCTTTAGATGTCGCTTGTCTACTGGCTGTAAACTAGGTGAGCACTGAGATTCCAGGCTGTCGGCCAGGCATTCAGCCTTCTCAGAGTCGTCGAACGCGACGCTCTTATCGGGGCGCTTGAGAGGAGGCATAGAGGCCTCATCACGGGTGGCACGCAACGTACGTTGTAACTGCCAGAAGGCTAAGTGGGTAGGCTCGAGATCGCTTAGCGTTTTGTCCCATTGATTATTACGAAACTCACTGGTGCGATCCTTTACAGCACGCTGTAAATTACGCATGTGAGCTTTGTTGGCCTCGCAGGGAAAGCTGCTGTAAGCACGGATGGCCGCGTTCTTCTCGCTTATCAAATCACGCACGTCAGCGGGTAGTTTCCATCGACGATCGCTCGTCTCTGGGACTTCCCGTGAACAATCCTTCAGTACGGATTGAACGTGATCTGTAAACAAGTTGATGGCGGCCGTCGTGTCTGCGACTGAGACTATATGGTCGGGGATGGCTTCCAAGTGTGGTGACGTGGCAGAGGCCAGCTTGGCGCTGACTTTCTTCCAGTCAGTCATCACTATGGTGGGCGGGGGGGCATCGGGGTCAGAGGGACCCGAGCGAGGGATAAGGTGCATAAGCACAGGACGGTGGTCCGAGTTGAGCTCGTGTAACGTCTCAATGGAATGCAGCCTCAGGCTAACATTTTTGAGTAACGCTATATCGAGTACGTCGGTACGGGAGGTGACAGTCGTGGGGTAGTGAGTGTGCTCCATAGGCGCAATGGGGTCGAAATTGAGGGCCTCTCCTAGATCGTAAATAACTCTCCCTCTCGGGTTAGTTAGTGTACTGTTCCAGGCGGGGTTTTTGGCGTTGAGGTCTCCCGCTAATATCACGGAATCGCTCAAGCCGAAGAGGACAGTAAGGTCCTTGACAAGAAGTGAATGATCTTCACTAGTGTTAACGGGGGGCATGTATGCGGAGATGATATGAATCGGTTGGTGACCGGTCATGCGGAGCCGACAGACTGAGATCTCTAAGAGTGACTCAAGCGGAGGGGGGTCTATGGGGATGCAGTACAGATCCTTCCTATAGTAAATGAGCGTGCCTCCCTTGTGACAACGCGAACGATCATTGCGAACTAAGCGGTAGTTCGCGATCTTCGGGTCACGGTGACACGGTTTTAAGAACGTCTCCTGGACAAGAAGTACGTCTATCTGGTGGTCGCGGAGAAAGGTGGCGATCTCGTCGCGCTGAGTTCTAATGCCATTGGCATTAAAGAAGCCTAGCCTAAGGGATCTGAGGAGAATACGTGAATTGCCCGTATTATCCATTGAACTGGTTGAAGTTAATAACCTGAAGGGCCTGCTCTATCCTAGGATGAGCGTTGAAAATGTTGAGGAGGGATTCCGCCTTATAATCGGATGCCCTGATTTCCGCCGCCATGAGGTCGGCTTCGGGAGAAACGAAGGCACCAAAGGCCCGGAAGATAGTGACAATAGCCTTCTCTCCCTCTTGTGGTGGTCCGCAAGCGGGGATGGAGACAGGCAGAGGAGCGGAAGCGGTCGCGGCCCGAGCAGTCACTGCCGGCGCGGACGCGGCCGGAACGGTCGTGGCCGCACGCGGGGCAGCGGCTGAGCTGGTGGTTGGGGGTGGGACTGGAGCGTCCATTAACCCGGGGATCGGGGCAGCCTTAGATTTGGCCAAGGCGGGGAACGCACGCTGATGGTTCAGCGAGGTCCAGGGGGAAGGCCTCTGAGGGCTAAGCCTCTCAGGCAACTGAGATGACGGAGGTTTTACCGAAGGGCTTTCCCTTTGCTGGCGGGCGTCTGCACGCTTCGCCAGCTTGGAGTAGCCCTTGGGGGCCATGGGGCAGCCTCTGTAATTGGCCGTATGGCCGGACTTCCCACAGAGCACACAGCTCGGGGGCTCTGTGCAGAGCGAGATGTCCTTAGGGCGGGGGCACTCTGCCGTCGAGTGGTTCCCAGTACACTTCACGCACCTGTGAGGGGCGTGGCAGTTGGCCTGACTATGGCCGTACAGTTGGCAGCGGTGACATTGGCCAACTACGTGAGATTTGAACGGCTTCTCAATAGAGATGCCGGAGAGGGAGCACACCGATTTTAGTTTAAAGATCGGATGGTGGCCATCATGGGGCTCACATACGACGAGCACCATATCGTACTCGTCGCCTCCTCTGGCTTTATGAAGCCGGTGAACAGCTATCACCGGGATAGCCTGTTGTTTGAGGTCATCGCGGATGGCCTCCACCGGGATTTCTTTGGGGACACGCCTTATCACCACACGGGTGGGCGTCTCCTCCGGGAGCGAATACGTGTGAAAGGCTATGCCTTTCGCACGAAGCGACTTCACCAGCTCGCGGTAGTCGGCGGTGGTGGGGACTGATACTTTGATACCCTGTTGGGTATTGCGCGCGTGGGTGAACTGGATCTTGCGATCCGCGCACGTCCTGGACACTTCTGTCCACTTCCCCTTGTCCTGAACGAACACAGGGGGGGGGGGGGGCTTGAGCTTCTTGGAAGAAGCCTGGGGGGTGGCCGTTGGGCTGGCAGGTCGGGAGGGAGGGGAGGAAGCCGATGCCATCGAAACGGCGGAAGGCGAACGGGAGACCGCCGGGGAGGGAGCCGAGGCGGTGGGGGAAGAAGGCCGTGAGGCCGTGAGCGGGGGGGTAGCACGGGCAGCAACCGCTTTTTTAGCCTTACTGGCCTTACTAGTGCGGGACTTCCTTTTCCTTTTTCCCTTTCCTACGACCGTGAAGTCGTCATCGGGGGTGGAGGAGGGGGAAGAGTCGGAGTCAGATGACTCCTCCTCAGATGAGAGCGCGGGGGAAGACGAATCCATGGGGGGGGCGTCCGGGGAGGCCGGAGAGAGGGAGACCATCTGTTGCTGTGTCGCAACGAAGCGTTTGAATTGGTCTTGGAATTTGTCGTCATTCCAGAAGTATTGTAATATGAACTCCTGGAGGAGTTCTTTAGATGGCGGCAAGGCCATGACTATTACGCGGCGCGTGAAGCGCTAACCGCTAAAACTGAGGGGGGGAGAGGGGGAGAAGGAGGGGGGGGAAGCCCTAGCTCCTATCTCCTAACAAGCCCCGAGGCGGCACGAATGTGCACCCCGGGCAGACAGTCCCCTTAAAAGAACCCTCCCGTGAAACTTTCCTATGATTCCACTACCGAGAAGAAAGTTCCAAACAAACTCGGTAGCTGTCAACTGTCTGTATGGCCAGAAGGGCCTGAGAGCAAACCTAACTCCCCGGGTGGGAGTACCCGGGGATGTGTTCTCTCCCTGTGGGGAGACACAGGGAGGTGTGTCCTACCGTGTACCCTAAGCTTGATTTCCTGTCGACAATCTTATTGGACGACAGGTCCCTATGGGTCTTACGACCGATCCGGGCCGAAGGGGTTGAGACACCCAACCGTCCCGGGTGCAAGCTGTAAGAGAACGGGGTTAGATACTGGCAGCGACTAGGAGGCCCCCCAAGGCCGCGAACCAGTACCCTTCCAACTGTGCCAAGCCCCTGAAGGGGGGTTGGCGGTGTGTCGGGTCAACACCTATCTGGGTTCGTTGGCACCGTAAGGTATCCCCCAGATAACCACCGAAAACTAGGTGGATTTAGCCCTTAAGGGGCCAAAACGAAGACCGAAAAACGGGAGGTTCGAAAGATCGACCACAAGTGCTACTGCGTAGCAGACTCGTAGCCGATATGACGAACACCGTAGCTCGTAGCAGCGTAGCTCGGGAGAACTGTAGCACTGCTACGAGTGGGCGGGGCGACGATGATGTCACCGCTACGACGGCTACGGCGTATCGCGGCGGCGGCGAAACACGATCGGACGGCGAGGGAGTCGCAGTGAAATTTTATAACATCCGTGTTAAACAATAAGTTTAGTTTTGGTAGGTTTAAGATACATGCGTTCAACAATCATACAAAGTGAAAAAGTTAGATTAGGTTTCAGGTTATGTGCTTAGGTGAAAGAACTTTAGTTAATTATAGATTTAGTGTATGTTTTGTTTAGATAATTATAGTTTTAGACAAAAGTTTATTATTTGGAAGTTATACGCAGTAGGCTATTTTTTTGAGTTGCGATCCGCTCATAGTTAGTTTGTATATAGTTACTAGAAGTAGTTTAGGTAAATACCATAGTGATATTTACCAAGGAATGGTTTAGAGCCAAATCCTTTAGGACTTATTACCAGGGTAGACTGGTTATAAGATTAACTGGGCAGCTCCAGTTTACTAGTAGTTTAGAAAAATACCATGTAGTGGTATTTTCCAGGGAATGGTTTAGAGCCAAACCCTTTAGAGCTTATTACCCGGGTAGACTGGTTATAAGATTAACTGGGCAGCTCCAGTTTACTAGTATTAGTTTAGGTAAATACCATGTAGTGATATTTTCCAAGGAATGGTTTAGAGCCAAATCCTATAGGACTTATTACCAGGGTAGACTGGTTATAAGATTAACTTTTTTTCATAAAGTTTAAACAAGAAATCGGTTGATTTGCCTTTGCCAAAGTTAGGGACTACTAAATTTCCCGTCACTTTAAAGGCGGGTATGTCGTTGATCGTCGAACAAAAACTAATTAAACCGAACATTGGCATGTGTAGAGTCGAAGAGTAATGAATACTGGAAGCAGATAGAGCTCACCTCCGTCGCTACGATCTCTGCAAAAAGAACTTTAATTGAAGCAGAGTGCTTTTACTAAGAATTAATGGAAATCTTATAGCTAACTACCTCATCTCCCTTTTGTACATACACTTACTTGTTCAAATGAATAAAGTTTAGACCGTGTTCTAGAGTTGATAATATTCTTCTATTTAAATAATGTCCTGATGATAATGCGTCGTTTAATTAGTGAAGTTCAAATAGGAGGCGGCAGGTGATAGAGATTAGCTTGCGGCGCGAGTCGATTGGGATATGAGTAATTCTACCCGTGTCGGTAATTGAGTCGGCGTCGTCAAATCGTTCATTTCCGACGTCAGCCACGCGATCCCCACGGACTAATCATACAGCTCAACGTCCCGTGATCGAGTTAATTGAAATATGAAACTTTTACCTGTTATGATCAACTCAACTGGTCAACTGTCACCGACACATTTATACGAACCGAAACCATTTAAACAACCCGACATTATTAACATCGACATTTAGCTGACACCGGAGATTGCGGATAGTCGTTTATTCTGGCACTTCCTGCGCACTGTTTACCTAACTTAATAGTACATTCAACAGACATTACGTAGACAAGTATGAAAACAATAAAACAGAGGTGCAGCGTTAACCGTTGCGTCGTCGCAAAACATACAGAGTACCCCGCGTCACTTTAAGTAATGAATGGTGTAAACTGCTATAAACTACAAAACCTGTTCCCTTGAGGTAGCGAGTGCCGAGCAGTCGCGCGGGAATGCCGAGCAAATCGTGACGCGGCGGAATGTGGGCGCCGCACTCGCAGGACGTGATAACAGGCGAGATGGCATATTCGCTGACGCGTCGCGCGCGTCACGCGACCCTCGCCGCCACACTTTGTCATCAGTTCAGGTCCGCGGACTCAGCGCGAGATGCTCTCACGGCGCTCACGTCTTCACCCCAATTAACTCTCATTGCTCCAAACTTCTTCACTTGTTATTTCCATGAATTTTAATAACGTCTCGGAAAATAAGTTTGATTTTTTTGGCACGCCATACTTTTGCCCAAATTGTTATTACTTACAATTGTACCACACAGCAATATTTAGGTAAAGTGGAAAGATGCCAACTTTCAATAATAAGTACACTTTTACGAGTATCTAGGTCTGAATGCGTTTGAGCTGTTCTAAACTGAATGCTGAAAATCCCGAAAGCAGGAAGTTGTCTTCTTTTACGAGCGTTATTGCTTCTGCCTGCCGTCTTACGACAGACATTCACGTCCATTTCGTGTAAATAAATTTTCCGATATCAGTAATTTATTATAATTTTAGCTCGTAAGTGGAGACATAGCTTAGTGCGGTTATTGTGCTGGTAAATATGTGGACTTTGTGGAGACTACAAATATTATACCATATTAACATAAGCTAACGCTTCTATTTCCATAACGCAGTGCCGTACGTGATTTATATAACGCTGTTTGGTATTCGAACGGTGTAGGACAAAGGATATTAATAAATACTAATGATGTCGCTGGTGTAGCGCAGTTCTATACCGTATCGCAGTGCGGTGATACGATGGGATCATCGTATCACAGTCAGAATTAACATCGCTTTTGTAATTTGATGGTGTTCGGGTAATCGCGCAGCCATATCGGGCACGCGGGCGGGGCGGCCCGCGCGGCGTGAGCTGTCCGGCTGCGGCACGCGCGTCGGACCCTGTCCGGGGCCACTCGGATATTATTCCGGAACGAGCGGACCATCCATGCATATTCATGTGCTCGATCCAGAGGCGCGTATTAATTTGCATCCCGATCCGACACCGGCCTCGTTACATTGTCCATTTTCGTTTCTTTGCCATAAACCCTAGAACGTCGGACAGTCTCGGCGGTGGCTCAATGGATCTTGAAATCGGAACGGTCATACCGTCCGCGTTGAGTAATTTGTAAAACTCTATTTTAAATTCATTGCCCGCAAAACGGTTCACGTTATAGACGGAATTACTGTTATTAAGGCTTTCAAACAGATTGTGTACTTAAATAAAATTACTTTTTCACTGATTTGCACGTATTGGGAAAATACACGAAAGGGTTGCTTCCGAAGTCCGGTGCGACTACATTCGTACTGAAAGTATCTACACTGATCATGGGATACCGAGTATTTATTGCTACGTTTAATAATAAATCTGATAAATTGTTTGTTCACTTCGTTTTAAAACACTTGAGTTGTACGAGGGACATTGGTTTAAGTGTTCAATAAATCAGCAAACGTGGTGGTTTATGTGAGTCAGGAGAACGTGATTCGTGCGCTTTCGGAATTAAAACCGATGCGGTTGAAAACAACCAGATTATGTACCTATTTGTTTCAATTCAGATAGGAATGTTCCATTGCAAGTCATGTTGGTTAATTAAAATTGCTGATAGTGTAGATATGTTGTGGGTAGTGTAGCGTTGTGAGGTTCTCAACTGAAATTAGTCGAGTGATTCTAAAATGTCACTATTAGTAAGTAACTAGGGACTTCACTAAAAACGCGGTACAACTCTAGTTTTTGACAGGACGTTATGGCTCGGTCATTTCTTTTCCGCTGGCTTAGCTGAAGGAAGTTATTCTCTGACCTCAACATTCTGTGAGCCCCGGTTTTAGGGGCTCTTCGCTCAGGCTGAGTGCTGTACCCTTGCCTACGCCACACGTGCTACCTAAGCGCGCTACCAAGCACGCTATCGACTGCTGCACCCTTGCCTGCTCCTGCACGCTGCCTACGCTCGCTACCTGAGCAAGCTACCCACTGCTGTGCCAGTGCGCTGCCAGGTCTTGGCCTGCCCACCTGCGGCCTACCGCCACGCGAGCCGGTGCCTGCGCAGTCTACCCTGCGCAGCCCTGGCCGCTACAGTTCCGGAGGTCTACTGCTGAGCCTGTACTGACAGGCCCCCCCACGTCTGCACGTGCTGCCAAGGGACGGTACCCTTCTTGTATAAGTGTTAGTGAACGGACAGAACTCAGTGACAGCGTACCGCGACCTTTCTTAGTCTTAGTATATGTATCAACTAGTCCGGCTGTTTTACTAAAAAATACCCTACCTACTTGTCAGCGGCCTACGCATCCTACCCTGCGTAGTCCCAACCGTTACAGTGGCGCCCAACGTGGGGCTACGCAGGGTAGGATGTAGCAGCCTGTGCTACCGTTACAGTAGGTACCACCCACGATTTGTAGTAGGCTCTTTTTTGGATAAATTCCATACAATTCGAACATAACACTACGATAAAATCATTTAACTGTCGAAGTTTGTAGATACGCGTTCTATAAGTCAAATAGAGTAAATAAATATATACATATCTTTTCTATGAAAATAAAATTACATGTAGCGTATGAATACAAATGTGAACATTTGGTTCTATGAAAGAGTCATGATCCAATATTTATTTAGTGTTCGCACACATCGTTCATACTTTAGTGTTTAAATTCATGAGCATCCCTTTGCGGATAAAACTATGTAATTTACGTGACGCCATTAAAACGGATCATAATAAAAATAGAGTACCGACGGAACTGTTTTAAATACTGTATTTTACTGGACAAGTTTATAACCGGCATTATGGTTTTAGAATTTAAACGCAGACAACTGACGCCCCGTTTTATGTACCTTTTAGGATTACGTTTCGGTTAAATCCGCACAAAAGTCTCATGTATTTTTGGATTATTTGTAAAGTACCGAGATTTATACTCGCGGCTAGATGTGCGCGGGTGGAGCACGTGGCGCAAATTGTCCAGTGCTACTGCTCATTGTTGTAACTGTAATACAGTCGGCGGCCATATTGTGTTGCACATTCATAACGCAGCCAGCCTGCATACAGTATTTTCGATGCAAAATATTTTCAAAGCTCTTACCTATTTCGCCATTTATGAACTGGCACAATCGTGAATTTTACGCTTTTGGACGGCAGGAGTGTCCAGTTAATCTCTTTTTATGTTCTGGTTACATATTATCATAGTAATGAGTTGCTTTAGAACGTATTCGTGGTCGTAAAGTAGTGTAATAATTGTGGCAGTGTTATGGTAGTTTGGTCTTTGGCTGCCGGTCGCTATCACAGCCTCCCACGTACGAGATAAAGCGACCGCGTCAACCGCCCGATGTAATCAAGATCACGCAATGGGACATAATGACAGTTAGCGTGAAATGTTTATACTGGCGTATTACTTTGGACATGTTTCATGTTAAATTGGCTTGAATTATACATTTCGTCCAGCTTAAAATTTAAATTTTAACATCAGTCTTTGTGATTTTAGCGTTAATATTTTCGAAAAGAAAAATATTACTCGTCCTATGCATATTTTATCCGGTGCTAGAATTCTACCTACATTTAATGGAAGTACGTACCTAATCAAAATTCATGTTTTAGAACAAAAGCGTGAAAAATATATTGGTTTCTTACATCTTCAATAACCGATTTCAACAAAACGGACAATAAACTGGCATGTTTAAGTCACGGGATGTATTTCTCACATTGTTTTTTAATGGGTTTCGTAGCATCGTAGAAATTTTAATATTGGCCCTTCGGCCGTGTCAGCCAGACTCGCATACGGCGTTAATTCAATTTTTTGTGATTTGTTCCAGAAAAATTCTTAGATGTTTTCCATTTTACCGACGCAAAGACCAGCAGATATAATCTAATACAGAACCTCTACGTGTTGAAAATTAGTTTTGCTTTGCTGGGCACTTGTGATAATAAAATCACGTTGTTGGTAAATGCAACAAAATCTATTTGTTTTTGTTACTAATTGCTTTGTTTGAACAAGAGCAAGTACCTAATAGAATTTCACGGTATAGTTTGAATGCCTCGCGATGAAAACTTGTAAGTAGGCAACGCTAGGTACTTGACTACTCAGTTTTTCCCCTTTGTGAGCTATTTTTCCTAGTGAGGCTCAATAGTCTGTTCCGATGCTCGGTAATTTCTTTGAGAGGCGCTGCGCTGGCATCGAATAGACTTCGACACAAGCTAATTAAAAGCGAACATCGCGCAATCTGGCGAGCTCGCACAGACACTAATACGATTTTCGATACCAGTTCGCGAAATGAATAAATATTTAAGAACAAGAGAGTTGCTGTAATTTGTAATGTGTATGCAGACCACGTTCTAAATGTAATGTTAGCGCAAAATGTCTGCGTAGTGAATAGATGTGCAATTCTGGATAAAAGCGGCGTAGTAACCCCAAAATATATTTGACCACTTATCGTTCTGTAATTTGGAACGGTATCTGTTATTCGGGATAATGCTCATTTAATGACATTCAATTGAACATTTATAAAACTAAAAAAGAATGAATGCTGTCTAAAATGTGCCGGAGTATGTACCTACAACACGCAGTCTTTTTAATTTGAATGAATATATTTCACAGAAGCCATGTTTTTCATAGGTGTGTATTATTTTTTACCATTGCCACTTGAAAAAGGGCATTGGATTCATCGACAACAAAATTCTCTTTTACTCACTAAGTGAATAAAAACATTTTGAATTTATAACAGTGAATAAAATTCTCTTTTAGTTACTGAGTGAATAAAAAACATTTTGAATTTGGAAGAAACACGAATTATACGAATTTCGTACAAAAAATAAATAAAACGTCTTGACAAGAATATAACACTGAAAACTGTTCGATTTTCACTAAACATTTTTAATGTTTTTATTTATACTTTCGGTCTCTTTCTACCGATTATAATAATCAAATGTGATAACTTCTACTATTATTGTGGGTGTTTGACTGCCTCGTCTAGACAAGACTAGACTACACGACTAGTGGTCGTGACTGCTGACCATGACATCCTGAGTTCGATTCTCGGGTCGGCCAAATTGTTATTGGGTTTTTTTTCCACCGGGAACTTCTCAGTAGCAGCCACGGATACTTTTTTTCACGTTTCTCTTCTACTTTAATAGTAGCTATTGTGCTTAGAATACATGAATAGCTACCGTTTTGAAATGTATGCAATGCATGCTTTGGGCACATCCAGATTTCCATCCACAGATTTTTCAGTACTCTCCTACTGAATTTTAGAGACAATAGATTTTTATTGAATATTCTCCATCCAGAAATAATAGCCGTTTATAGGAGGTTACATATAAATCTTATTGAAATGTTGTCTTCTCACAATATTTTTGCATAGACGTAATTTATATCAATTCGCATTCAGTCAGTGCATCGATCAAAGCCATCTTTTTGCATTGTGTATTAATTCTCTATTCATATCTTACTTTTTCTATTACGATCACAATAAGTGTGTTGAATGTAAAGAATATATATATATTTACTAAAGTTTATGATTTAAGTGATCATTATACCTAAAAACTTTCAATATAAAAGTCTTAAATACAATCAATAATTTTGCTCATAAAATAAGTGATGAAAAATTAGTAACTGGGGAGTTGCCATTGTTTACTTAATAAAAGTAATCTGTTGAAGTTTGGGCAAAGTTTCATGTTTCACATCATAAAATTATTATGAACTAGAATATTTGAGGGAATTGAAATAATATCTTTTTATGTTGCGAAGTATCGGATGTGCGGAGCTGACACTCAACAGACGAAGTACGTAACGATGCGTTAGTGCGGTCGCACGGGAACTTGCTCTCGTTAACAACTTAAGACCGAGGTTCATTACGGCGCCGAGCTTACCCAACTACCTTACGTTGCCACTTGCCACTGACCACGTCTGCATTTTCAATTTAAACAAACATAAAAGTTGTGGCATACACATAAAATATTATTCCTCGCACTTTTCAAAAGAAAAGTAACGAATGTTTACCCACTCTTTAAAAATATTCAACGGCGAAGCTCTTTTCATGCATTTCATGTTACTTTGCGTACCATTCGGAATGCAAAACTACTCCGATACATGTAATTTTCGAATCTTGTTTGCTTATAAATTCATATCCACTATCACTCATAAGAAATACGTTGGTATGAACTCGCTACGACTGTTCCTACCTTGAATTTAAAGTTATTCTTGCGTGCCTAAAATGAAAAGTTTTCAGGAGAAAATTACAGTTCAGTACCCGCGTGGTAAATCAGGACAACTACGTAGCAGTAACTTGATGGAAATACAAAGTAGGCAAAGGACAGCAACCTATCCCCCTCACTGCATGTATATTTTTACACAAAAAGTGGGGACAACAAAGTAGTTAGATCTGTCTGAATTGTTTCTGCGTGGCGCAATCAAGCTCGCGAGAGGCTTGCTTAGCGAGTCACATTGTTTCAGAAGACCTCTGCTCTGCCCTCTTACAAATTCACCGCTGTTTTTATCGTTTTATTAGCTTTGTTTTGGAAGTTTTCTTTTCGCATTCTCTTTACATTTTTTTTTTGTCTTTGATGTGCGGCTGTTGGCTTCGCCTTTTTGCAACCACCTCTGTGAATAAAACAATGGGTAGAATTTATTAGCTGTTTTTTATAAAAGATTTCTGTTTCACTGGTAACCCGATTTCTTAATGAACAGGTTTAGGTACACGAACAAACAACTTGTTTATTCAATCATATCCGAGAAATCAAATAGAACATGACAATGTTTCGTTTTAATATACAATTATTGCTTCATTGTTAACAATATTATTTATGGTCTGGTTTGGCATTTGATGTTAATGAGCATATTTTTTCACGAAAAAGGGATGAGTTAATACGCTACTTTTTACGTGGGCATTTTATAATAACGTTTACGTTTTTAACATTAGAGTAGAGCCACTAAATTAATCAGTCGATGAGGACACCTGTCGGAGCAGATTACATTGATGGATTAAACTGTGCGGAGTGCTGACGACAGCATTAATACCGATAACCCACATTAAATGCATATTTGATGGCGCTTTGGCTTTGGGAATTCGGTGTCGGTCACCGAAATAATTCGTATGAGGCTGAACGATTGTATCCGCAGTCAGATTCCAGCCCGATAGGCGTAATGCGCGGCCGACTCACAGCGCTCACACATTGTTTCATGCCAACAATTTATAACCGCATAAATTCGGACAGGCCCGAGCAAGATATTTTGTAAGTCCCGCGCATAATCCCGTCGTGCCGCCGTGCCACCGCGCCTACATAAAAAGTGTGACGACATTTCCCCGCTACACTTGTTTTGAAAAGAATAATGCTGTATAATTTAGGATGAGAGGGGTAGATAAATGGCCAGCTTTATGAAGTTTCTCATTCATCCTTTACATTTAACCACGTTTGTTTAGGTGCGCGTTATCTACGTAGGTTGTCTCTTGAGCTTTTTATCATCAGGCAGATTTACAGACACAGAATTGTTACAACTGCAGAAACCCACTAAAACACAGACACGAATAGGCCTGCACACAAAGTACACAGATAGTGACAGGCTTTGCATGTTTCCCTTTGTTGTTTGGTAGTGAAGCGGCCGCAGCCCAACGCTCTGGATTAAATTCACTATCAGAAAGTCATGAAAATCTAACTTTGTTGAACTACATACAAGTTCTAGCACAAACAGATTTAACTAAACTGGACACTGTTGATAGCAATATGATGATGCATAAAATATTATACAAAATTATCAGATACCCTATGAAATGAGAGAATAATATACATCAAATAAAAAGTGGATCCAATCTGCTTTTAATTTTATTTCCAAATTGCTTATTTGTAAAAAGATTGCGAGCAAAACTAATTACGAATTTAAAAACCTAATTCGAAGGGTTTTGTTATTAATATTAGCATAGGACTAATATAATCGATTCACGCATAGATATTTCGCAAAACAAAAATATAAGGTCGATACGTATCTGTTCACTTATTCATACTTGTGTGTTAGCTTACAGAAACGGAGTGTTATTGTATTGTAATCAGTGTTTGTTTACCGACGGGTATCGCAATGTTTCTTTATACCGCAGGATTATATTTACGAGTGCGACGATAATATGAATGTTAAATGAATATTACGGTGTTTGCGCACACGCCTAAACACTTCAATAGAAGTGAATTATTCAGTGTCGAGGTGGCACTCGCGCCTGGCATCCGACACCGGCCGGCCACCGCCGCCTCGTTTCTCTAATGTGGACTCACCAAAGCCAATTGTTTATTCCTCTGTGGATATTACCCTGAATTGAATTCTATTGGGCCCTAAGCGATTCATGTATAAAACATTTTTATAAGTATCTATTCAGTAGTGTTGCAACATCCACTTCATACACAATGAGCAATTTATGTAAAAGGTTTCAAATAGATTTTATTTAAGATTTTCAAAGAAAGTTTTAATAAAATTGCTCATTATTTGATACTCACGGGTTGTTGAATATTGCAACGGGTTTAGTTCCATGCGTGAGTTTTAGATGAATAGTTAACTCGGCACATATGACCGGGTGTCGTAATATGTGGGTACGGATTACCATCGTGTCAGATGGTTCCAAAGTTAAATGGAGTCACGTCGGCGCCGGCGTCGGGGCGGCGTCAGCGTGCGTCTGATAGCTCGGCCGTCAGGGCCAGCACACGCCTCCCGTGCCCACACATATTTAAACTTTTACAATAGCACAGCCCCAAAACCTACATAAATCACGCGAGCCTTGCTTCACACATCTCGTCTGAATTTAAATAGCTCCCTACACACATCTTTCGTGATTTAGGTTCTACTTTAGCACCACTGGCTTTCATGTTGTATCTTATTTATCAAAATTCCTTTTTCGCTGACCCGCCGCTGCCACGTTGTAATGTCGTAAAAACTTACGACAGAATTAATGAAGCGGCACCACTAGCTTGTGTTAACGAACCGAGAAAAATGGGATAAATATTATGTAAATATATTTTCATCGTAATTTGCCTCCAGTAAGAAGAACAGGCACCCTTCCGTTTTTCTTTGTGTACACATTTTCTATCCTTTCATTACTTAATATTTCAACGTTAACATTAACGTAGACGAGCGCGACATAAAAACATAAGCCACAGTAACAGCGCCCCTTCTGGCCTACGCCGCGATCCGCGAGCCGACGAATAGAGAGTAAACGAGTACTAATGCTTCGGCTTAGGCACATTATTTTAGAATGTAAATGTAAACGTACGGTTATTTGAAGTAGGCATATTTTCCGAAGTGGAGCTAGCGAGCAAATTACAAGACTGTTCCGAGCGCCTACCTCGGCTCCGAGCTATTTAGAGGACTATTAAAACTCCGCCGGGAGTCCTTCTGAGATTTACATGGGGAACGTGAATTATACGCACACGAAGTTCAGTTCCAGCCTTATTAGTAGGTATTTCAGGTAATTACTCGTTAAGGGTAATTCAGATATTCCGTAACAAAACCCGACCAAGTGTTAAAAACTTTCCGTATAGGTACTCGTAGAAGTCGTCGTCGCATAGCCTCACTTTTATTACATCAAGCTAACGTTCTTTCTTTTTCTTTTCTGTGAAAATAAAGTTAGCCACAAACAAAAAACAAGTATTTGCTATCTCCATAAACTAGATACACTTAAATACGGGTTATGATCTATTGTTTTATTCTATCTTTTTCGTCAGGGGCTTGATCCGTGAAACCGGCAAGTTTTAACAGAATATGCCTTTTGTATCGGCTGGCGAAGACAATACTCATGAATAATGGATGAAATGGTCCCGCCAGCGAACCATCTGATCATCCGATAACATTGCCCTTGTTTACATGGGACTGACTAATCCTGTCTTCCGAATTTTAACAGGATTTGACTGATGTTTCGAACATCCGCCAAATTTGCGGGATGCCTCCCGAAGCTTGCCGATATTACGAAGATATATTGGGTCAATCTTTCTGCGGAATCAACAAACGCGTGGCTGCGATACTTTGTGAGATATAGTCATCCAGTTAATCAACGTCGACTGTATTTCGGATAAAAGACGAGACAGCAGCTCACGAGAAGTTAAGCTAGCTAGTTAGAGCTCAAAACTTAACTTATTTATAACTAGCGTCTGTTTCCATCGAATTCAATCTATCCGTTTCAAATAATACGTTCGCAAAGTTTCAAAACCTTTTCCTTATCGCAACTTTCTTGGAAGCTGTTTAGACTGCAGAAAACTCTTCACTGTATCTCTAATATTGAGCTACCTAAGAACATATAAATGTGTATTCTTATATAGAAGGTTCTTTTTGTTATCGTGGTCGTATATTAACACAGATTGGACAATACCGCAGCCTTTCATCTAAAGTTAAACGGTGTCGGTATAATTGTGCCTGAGGGTACTGGCGTGACGCAGGTACCTCTAGCTCATAGCTGTCGCGGTAATAGCATCCAGAGGTGATAACAATGGCGGACCGCTCCTGTGCCTACAACCTCCATATTACACGCACAAATAAAAGTTGCCATTATCGTTTTATTGTTATTGTGATGTGATGTATGAAAAATGTAATTCTCCCTTGTTCGCACGAAATTGTACCTATGAGAAAATGAAGGCTTTTTATTGTATGTTCTGCTCTTCTAAGGACATAATTTATTTTTGCCTTGTTTTTTGTTTGTAGCAGTATGTACGTAGAGTTTGTAATCAAACGTATCAAGGGCCAAAAATAATATTGCTAAGCCAAAAATTTGGAGTTTTCAAATAGCCTAGTTTATGCAGAGCCTATTTTTAGGGTTGCGTACCCAAAGGGTCAAACGGGACCCTATTACTGAGACTTAGCTGTCCGTCCGTCCGTCTGTCACCAGGCTGTATCTCATGAACCGTGATAGTTAGCCAGTTGAAATTTCTACAGATTATGTATTTAGGCCTTCTGTTGATGCTATAACAACAAACACTAAAAACATAATAAACTCAATATTTAAAGCAGGCTCCCATACAAAAACGTTATTTTTTTGGTCGTTTTTACAAATAATGGTACGGAACCCTTCCAGCATCCAGTCTTACCAAGGGGTATCGTATTACCCAGTTACTGGGTTGTGGAGGTCAGATAGGCAGTCGCTTCATGTAAAATACTGGTACTCAGCTGCATCCGGTTAGACTGGAAGCCGACCCCAAGATAGTTTGGGAAAAAGGCTAGGCAGATGATAATGGTACGGAACCCTTTGTGCGCGAGTCCGACTCGCACTTGACCGGTTTTTAGTAACGTAGGTAGGTATTTGCAGTGGGGATCTGTAAACGTTGGTACGGCTTTTTCACCGACACCGGCTGGCCGCCTTCCAGCGAATTATGTTCAATGTACACGAAGTAAGTTGAAAACTTAATTAAATACCGTTCTGTTAGTGACCTGTCAATACTTTGCTCGCTTTAACCATAGACCCACGTTTGATAACACATCGCTCCCAAATGAATTGAATGTTGTTGAATCAAATACGCACTTTATGAATGAGATATTAGTAAATAATCTGATTTGCTTATAAATTCTGGATTCCCGCACCAGTTATTTTCTGGTATGGCAAATACCGGGCGCAGTTATGCCTAAATACGACCGAAAAATATGGAGCTTCGTTTCGAAAAATTGGCTTTGAAAAAAGTTTGCATATTGAATTCTGCTATAAATTGCTCTAGCATGAATTCAACCTAGAAACCGGAACCAAGTTAATCAACTACGTATAGCTATTTGTTTAACGGCAAGTTAACAAACCATGGCCGCGTCGACCGCGACCCTCAGACGGCAGATACTCCCATAATGAGCCCGAGACAATCTTTTATTGTCTGTTTGGACTGGGATAAATTGTGATAGATGATCTTCTGCGTCTCCCAGATTTGGAGCTAGATCTATCCGTCTTCCAATTTATATCGAGGGGATTGTTGTGCGCGCTTATCCTCCGCATACATTGAGTGTTTATTACACAGACTCGTTTTATACTGCAGAAAAATGTCGTCGTTTTCCGCATTCATTTCTCGCCTAATGAAATGCGAGCATCAGGCTCGAATGCTGAAACTTTTTATTGTAAACCCCGGCCGACAGGCTTTTTCTTCTGTCCTCACGTCGCGCTTATGAAAAATAGTGCGCATTACCCGCGCTTTTGTAAAGAACCCAGAGAAACATGTGCGCTAAATGGGAGCGTACACTAAATTTATATAAAATTTAGAAGTAACAAAACATTCTCAGCTTAAATGTTTAATATGTGCACACAGCTGTGGTTTTCAGTGACACTTGAAATTACGTAATAATTTCAAACTAAACTCTTTATTGTTATTTAAGTCAGTTATAATTGCTTCACTTGTAATGTAAGTGATATAAACGAGAACAATATGCGTGTTGTGCGATGATAATGGTCGTAAAGCTGTAACTACGTAAATAATTCGCTTATGTATTAGGTACACATGTAAACACATCAGCTCTGTTATTAGACACATTAGTAATTGCCAAAGCTATGCGGCCTATTTACGTTCGTTTCACTGAGAGCCATTACTCACAATAAAATAGCAAGCATATTGTTATTAGCTTGGAGACGTGTGACAAAAGCACCGACACGTATACTTTGTCCTCGTCGGAGTGAGTGATGGTTGGAGGAGCGTCTGAGTCGTGTACGTGTGCAGTAAAGCTGATCATGAAACTGTTCCAGCATCTTCTTTACACAAATGAGCAGGCCCGGGGGACGCAGCGAGGTCACGTCGCTCATTGCCGGTGACATTTGACCGAAGCCTCACTTCCACTAAAACACCTCACGCCGGCCATCTCCCTGCAATTTCCGCCCTCCAAATGACACCCCCTGGTCCCTGAGCCCCGTCTCTGACAACATGGCGAGAAATCCCGACGTTTTACTTCTTTATATCCCTGCTTATCTCGCTACATAACAATGTAGTCGTTCGCATGGCGGTTTTGATACGACCGACACTCAATCTCGCTTTTATGGTGGCGAAGAAATTATTCTTGTGTACCTATTCGTAACTGTAGCTACCTGTTTTTTTATGTAAATAAGGAACAGGTAAACTTGCTTCCAACTTGTCTAGGTAAGAATATCTTTGAAGTTTGTAACTGTTCAACGTCAAAATCAAACATAAAAAATAAACACAAGTATTCCGGAGAATTTATGATATTGAAACATTTGTAAAATAATTCTCTATGGGTGCCCAGTGTTCCCCACTTCGGCATCACATACCCGAGCCATTATTAGAAAATCCAAACATACTTGCCTCGATCCGTTATTTCAATCGAAACCTTATGTGTGAAATGTATGCCAAAATACAATATTATTAAGTTGCCATGGTAACCGCGACCCCGTGAGAGATTTGCCAACTCGCACCAACTTGATAATGCTATAACTCACAGTAGCTTCAGGATTTATTATCAATTGTAAACCGCATAATGTCTTCGATGTATAATTTACGACTGTTCTAATAGTGATTATGGAAATGAAGCGACCCTGACCATATCTACAGTATAATAAGAGAAATCAATAAACATTCATTCTTATATGAGCCCTTTTTTCAAATACCTTGCTGGGGATGACAAATATTTTTTATCCTCTAGCGACTGTGTACTCTATTGGAACTTAAGAAAATGACTGTAACCCTGTGTAGAAGTGGCTTTCTCAACCCAAATTCGTATAAGGACGTCCGTAGCGGGAGTGATTTACCGCGAGGCGACCGCCGTACTCGCCTTATTGAATACTATGTTCTATGAAAGAAAATCGTATATTTTGACGTGGCACGAGCCAAATTTACGACTTTCATTTATTCGCCATGACAAATGACAATTAAAAGTGGCCGGTCTTTGGACCGTTCGGCGAACCGTGACGTTTTTATGTCCAACTCTAATCCATTCCCTTTGGAAAAGTTACGCTCGAACAATGTTACATCCTTCAATTTGTGGTCGTAATACGATTGAAAAGGCCCATCCCTATGAAGTGTTTCAGTCCATTTGCGTTTTATGGAAAAGATTTGCAGAAATGATCGTTTTAATGCATTTTAAAATACCATAAAATATGAACTGCCAATTTGATAGTGATTGACTCGATCAATAACTTTATATTACATTCTAAAGCATTACTTAATATCATGAACTTAAAGTTCATGATATTAAGTGTACTCTCATTTATCATTGAATCAAGTTAGAGATTTCATCGTAGATATTTTTAATTCAATCAGAACTGATTTTGTATTTGTTTTTTGCTATCTGTTCTCCTAAGCAAAAAATGTTGAACAGCTAGGTTGGAAAATAAGTTTTCGTTGGCCTCGGGTTTCTCCGCTGAAACGAAATAAAATCACAGAGAAAAATCCGCAACATTTTTTGTTAATATTGCAACTTTATAACGTTACCTGAGCTGCCTTTGGTGGGAATCTATGATATTCACAAAATCTATAACATTCACAATCTTGAGATTCTGGGAGTTAATCGTAATCATAATAAAAACAAATTATTATTATTATTTATTTTGATTCCGCGGTTTGCAGCAACCTAGCCGCGTTTTCAGTGAAATAAACAAAAGTTATTCAAAAATGGAAACCGCTCAATAATAGGCTCGATGTTCTTGTAAGTAAAATTAAATTCTGGGGCAAAAGGAGGGAAACGGGTGCTACTTTATAGGCCAATTAGTCTGAGAATACGGTATGCGTTCATTACTTGGTGTAGACCGAGGTTTAGGAGCGAGTGCGTCATAATGTGTAGGTACCGCACGCACAGCGCACGCGGTGCCGGCGATGTCGCATGTCGCAAGTCGCATGTCGCTTCCCGCCTAATCACTCGCACGTATACCATAACGCGCACTTAATTATACTAACTTCATTACACACATTATGGCTTGTGCTGCGCTATGATACGACTTACCTAATCATTAACAAATAATACTGTTAACATTCACAGACGAAGCCCATTTGAGTAATATGATCCGAAAAAATATACTATTAACGTTAAGCTTTATATATTAAAGCGGGTTTACAGTCTGCAGGGGATCGTGAATTGCATAACGACTGCGTGGGTACATATCTACTTCGACTTCGTATCAGGTATTTACGTACTTACTTATTTCGAAGTGTTTACTGACAGCATTAAAACTTAAGGATATTCATTTACAACTCGTTCAACCGCTTATATGCATACATGTACGGAGTTAAACCCAGCGAAAGATAAAGTTTTCAGATTTATACGAGTTTTTATTTATTTAGCATGCATTTCAGTACTCGGTAGTTTTAAAACTTTTTGGTAAATAACCGGGACTTTACGTGGTACTAGTATAATTTTGGTAAACATTAATTATGTCGTAATATTAATTTGAAATCATATTAATAGGGAATGGATACTAAAACCTTCAGTAAAAGCGATGTACAAATGAGTTTCATTTGAAAAAGGCTTCAATTTCAATTCACAGATGTTTGAAAACTTGAAAACTGAACTTAAATAATATAATTTTAATGGTTTGTATTTCACATTATATTGTAGCAAAAATGTATACACTAATACCCTAACCATTACTAGGTAGGTACTAGTTATAATTTATTTACTTTTGAAAAGTTAAATTAATCATCTTAAAGTTTTTTATCAAATGGAACTCCACGGAACCCTTAAGTTATATAAATAAGAAAGTTGATAACCGCCTGCAATAGACTTATCCTTGTAAAAAAAAGTTAAAAATACCGCGCTAAATGGTGCCAAAACATTTTAAATCATTTTATAAAGCGAATGTAATTAACTTCTCAATTAAAAGGAAAGATCGTGTATCCTTGAAACGGTAAAATTTTCCTCTGGGGAGATATATCGATGTCCTTAAGTCAACTCTCTGGCCCATTAATCCGAGGAAACCCGACATAAGCCTGGTTTACTACCCTGTGTTCGTTTTGTTAAAATGCATCGCTGAGGTTGCTATAATGGTACCTACGTAGGTAAATACATACAACAATTTAAAAGAAAGTATACTTTCAAAGGATAACTATTTCAGTAAATTCAGGAACCTTTTTACATAAAAGATTATGCGAAAGCAAAACTAAGTTTTTGCAAGCTCACGCAAAAGCATACGAGTCGAGTAGAAATTTACGATGGTGAAGGATCTGACCCACTCCTTAGTCCCCGGTAACTTTGTAGCTTTCACCGAGTAACAGCAGTTCGACCAATGGCAACGTTACTTACGCACACTACTTACATTGCCTTTGAGACGTAATGAGATAATACGCATCATCCGACCGACTGACTACCGACCCAACTTGCCGTACAAAAATACTCCCAAATTACGAGCAGAGCCGAAATGAAAGCAATCTTCTGACAATCATGACCGGCCCAGACCTTTCCAAGTTCCACAACCGCTTATCTACTAACCCTGAGCATTACTAGTAATGGAAATCGAATTACTATTTAAGCAAGATAAACGGAAAACGTGCGGTTTGAGCGGTCATCGCTCTAACTTACCAAGTTACACACGAAAGCCTCAACTTTACGGGCGATAAACAAGCGAAATGTTACGATGCGGACACCAGAGCTGAGGTAGACCTTTAAACGGTCTAATTCTTTAATGACAAATGCCACTTCCCCACAACATGGTAATGCGCTGACATTAAAATATCTGTTCCGTGACAACATAACTAGGTTTACTATTTGTACGTTGATTGAAGGAAATCGCACCCCTGTGAATAAGTCTTGAAGATCAAGTCTGCAAGACAAAAGCGTCAATACTAAAATTTTATATCTAACTGCGCAAAATTATTGAAAACAAGATATCCCACTTCTCCGAAGCTCCGACCCATAATGAGCAGTTGTTGATATCGAGAAATGAATAACAAATCACATCTTATAAAACCGCCTCGAGAGAATCAACGTCAAGTCAAGGGGCAAACTCGTAAATCTGTTCAGATTTTCAAATATTCTTTTTTTATTTTATTTCTACCCAATTTATGGAGTACCCACGCGTTCTCAAGAAAGAGCTATGGTATTTCATGCTGTCACTGTGAAACCAACAGTGAAGTTTTAGCTTTATTAAAAGTTAACATTCAACTTGCCACTTGAAGTTTAAACATATCTCTTTACAGAGTATAGTGAATGTTATCCAGCGAAATGATGAGCTTTTACTTAGTACCCATTGCCTAGAATACAAAATAACCGAACATAACGGAGCTTAGTGTGCGTATTACGTCGTCGACAGCACTAGAAATTGCCTGAAATTGGTGTTCTAAGTTGGAAGTGTCTGTTGAGATAAGTTTCCTCGTGTTTCAGTATTTATTCGCTTTGCGGCAGAATAACGCGCAAGCTTAATATATCGCGTCTACTTGACTGACATATATATTTTTGCCCTAACGTCTCTGACAATGAAAAGGGAAAATTCAGGCTGAAGAATTATTGATCGTTGTGATCTGTAAATACGTAGCCACTCGTACATAATCCTCTGAAGGGGTGAGACGAGTGCATAAATATATAATGGTGTTTATTTTGTTGCAGCGTCGCGTATTCGATACGAGATCACGAGCGGGAACATAGGCGGCGCCTTCGCCGTCAAGAACATGACCGGCGCCATCTACGTGGCAGGCGCGCTCGACTACGAAACTAGGAAACGGGTGAGTCTTCATCCACGTTTTGCATTTTAAAATGCAATATCAATCCCCCGACGTACATGATACAAAGTCAACCCCAATAAGTAAAAAAACCTTTTTCAACTTCACGTTTTCACAGAATAGCATTAACAACGGTTCAATGGCTCTTGTTAAAAGAACCGTGAATCATACGTTTAAATGGGCTACCAATAAAAAGTAAATATTGCAAAATACATGCAAAATAAAAAACCTTCTTCCAGTAGATATGTCAACATATCTACTAGAAGAAGGTTTTTTATTTTGATATTACTTATTTACTGTTCGTGTTTAATTCTGCTCAAAATTAAAGTCCACTTGTACGTACTAAAGGTTGATGGACGCTTATAAGTTAGTTTAATTGTTCAACTCCGTCAAAAGCTAAATAACGCTTATCGCAAAATGTTTTGAAAGTCAATTTAGTCACCTCGGATTACGGGTCCGTGTTAGGATAGATACAAAATACATTTAAAATTTGTGAAAAATAACCGGGATTAATATTCATAAAGGGTGATAATAAAGCTTTGGAATGTGGGTGTTTTAAAACAATTGCGCGGTTTTATAGTGACGGATGGTTCCCGAGAGGGGCTGTAACCACGATAAACTGGGAAATAAATAAATCGATATCAGTATTGTTGAGTCGTGATGTGCGGAATTTATTTCATGTATCGCCGAGTAATAGTGTGGTGGAGAACACTTATGCGAGCGATATACGGGCAATGCGTGATTTGTTGTGTTGAATTACTGAATAAACGACCTAGCAGCGATATACTTTACACCAGAATGTTCGGCTTAAACGGCTGATTTAAACGTCTTTTACTGAAGAGCTGGTATCGTGTTTGGACCCAATAATGCTTTTAAAAAGTTAAAAAACGAGCCTTGCTTTACCACTTGGAGAGACTCGTCTCTTATTGTCTCTACCTTGTGTCCAATAAACTTGCAAAGTAGTATATTTAGCACTTAGTAAACTTTTAACTTTAGCTAATTTCATTCGTTTTAATCCGGTCCTTCATTATGAACCATAGTTTGAATAATCCACGTAAGTTTCAGGAAAGCTTCTGGGGATCTAATAATATAAAGCAAATCCAGTAAAGTAATTAGCGTAACTTAAAGTTGCGCGACAAGTAGGAGACCTAAGTTCGTCATCAACAATTATGTCACGTGTCAACAAAATCCCAAATTAAACAAGTGAGGGATAACTAAGTAAGCCAACATAATTAAAGATAAACCACTCGTACAAACACGCAGGTGTAAAGTATATAATAATATAGCTATGTGCATAAACACTACGCCCGGGGCGAGTACACAGAAACCGAAATAAAGGAGGAAGGGTTTTTTGCAAGGTCGAAGTTTTCTTTCTCGTTTAACAACAGACCTCCGCATTTTTAAAGGGCCCAAATATCTATAACCTTTTTATGTCGTGTAGTAATTAAAGCAGAGGTGAGCTGGATCAAAAGAGAATTAATCGTCCTTTGAACATAATTTTGTGCTAAAGTAAACGGGCGGCGTTAAACGGTAACAATGTTTCGCTTACTTTTTGCCCCTTGGCGAGTTTCAATTTTAAAACATCGCATCGTGGGGCGGTCGCCGCTCGCCTATCAGAACGCCCTCTTTGTTACCGCCTCGAGAAAGTTTCCGCCAACTTTTCACGAGATAAATAATTTAATCTTTAATACCCATTTAAGCGAGCCGGCGTAGTTGTTACCAAAGTCTGTATTGCTATCAAACTGTAGATTCTCACGGAGCTTTTATGGATGTAAACCAGTTTACTCTCTACATTCCTTTTGCTTTTAAACGTTTCAGACTTCGCTTAACTGTTCAGGAAGTACATTTTATTGTTATATATTTAAAAGGAGAGACGCTTCTCTGTTGAATAAAAGCAATGGGTACAGCTCGTGGGAAAATTGAATTTGCTTGTCATGTTCCGCCCTTAACATGTTGTGTGACTTTGTTCCCGCGGACGACGCAAGTTTATTTATTGAGCACCTGGAAACTATGGCATGCATGCTGTATACGTGTTCCCAGTATGAACTATTGGAAATAAAACGAGTAAATCCATTGCCCGGGGTATACACATAAGCCAGATCCCGCACTACCGTGGCATCTGTGAAATACGGATGCGTACCAGGATTTTACTGGAAGCATTAGTCGAACCGAGCGTAGCGCTCACCTGTGCCTAGATTATAGACACGAAACCATAACGCCTGCCGTGCACTCAAATTCAAATAAGGCATCCACTTAGTAACGTATAATGAAGTTTTCCGGTTTTCACAAATCAGAATTAATATGATCAAATGAATGCAGTGTTCCAACTTGTATAAAGTGTGTGAGATGACTTTTGAAACAAACATTTCCCTCCCGAGTGAGGAAATTACTGAACGACACTGACAGATGACACCAATAACTCCCCCGGCTCGCAAACACGCTCACTCTATTTTCGAAGCCAAGTGTGGACTTGGTAAATTTTTGGTAACAATTTATATACCTACGGGAACGACTTCGTCAACAGCTTATTCGTTAAAAGTTTGAAAACATTTTCTTAAAATAGGCCTTTTCTTACCCTAATTTGTCACGACAACTAGACCCGTCATATTTCAGACGTAATCATTATTATCATTAAGGAAATATTTCCTTCATTCCGTTATTACAAAGCTCCAAATAAAGTTAATTATCCTCGGTTTTAAATTACTTTTTCTAACTTTTTAAATTACCTTGTTAAATTGTAATTACAGAAGTCAAAGGAGTTTCCTAAAATCAGCGAAAGGAAAAAACGATGACTTAATTCAAAATTATAGCAATGTCTGAAAGCAATTCCGTATCGCTGACAGATTATAATTAGAAAAAATGGAGAAAAACTTCTTTAATTAATTAGGGAAATCGCTAGGTTCTGGAAAATATAGTATGACAATGGGGAGTAATGTGTTAATATGAAATAGTACGAGCTGAAGCTGGCGGCCTCTGACAACCTGAAGGAGAACTACACGACCGTGGTCATCCACGTGAAGGACGTGAACGACAACCCGCCCGTGTTCGAGCGACCTACCTACCGCACCCAGATCACGGAGGAAGATGACCGCAACCTTCCCAAACGAGTGCTTCAGGTCCGACTCCACGACACTCGCGCTTACTTCGATTCTTTTTTGAACGGATTCGAGACAACCAGTCTTACCAAGGAGTATCGTATTTCCCAGTACTAACTGGGTTGTGGAGGTCACATATGCAGTCGCTCCATGTAAAATACTGGTATTCAGCTGCATACTGTAAGACTGGAAGCTGACCCAATAAACTTGGGAAAGGCTAGGCAGATGATGATTGACCGGATTCGAGAACCTGCCAGCAATTTTGTTCAAAAGAGAATCGAATGAAGCTTCGTGGTCCCTCGATTGACCCTAATATTTATCATTAGCTTGCATGGCATGGGGATTTCGTTTGCGACACATATCTTTTACTCCGTAGTTTGTTTTTGTTTTTGCTAGTGTCCTTTTTGTTTTTTTTTGCATCGAAGTTCTTTATTGCGGCGGGCAGCAGTTCCAGGATAAAGTGGTGATTACTCGTTGCGTAATTGAACGTTTCTTTCATTTTTTTTTTATGATTTGTCCTTTGTTCGAGTTTTATTTACAAGCCTAGTTACAAATCATTTTCAGTCTCTGTAATTTCATGCAGTCTCAGTTAAATTTGTAACCATTCTAGTTTTATTTTTACGATTTAATGTTAAAGACACAAATATCTACAAATATATTTATTTACTTTTTTTTTTATATGTATATTATACATAAGTAGATAACTTTACTTTTGTTATTTAAAATTTTTGTGTAGTAGGTACACCACTGACTACCCCCCTTTTTAATTTTAATTCCATAATGTCCATCCGAAGGTTGTCTGGAAGATATCGCTATCAGCGATAAGACCGCCTTTGTAACCATAAAATTTTTAGTTTTGTAAGCCCGTTATGTTTAATTTTTGGTGTACAATAAAGTTTTATTCTATTCTATTCTATTCTATTCTATTTTATTAGACTTGCAAAATACTTTTCTGTAGTCGTATTGACATTGAATTTAACATAAGATGTTGTAGTTAGCGATTAAATCAGCAAAAGTAAGCAGGTATCTATATTGTAAGTAATAGCATGGGAATTCATTTTTTTTCGAATCTACGGCTCAAGGATTTCAATTTAGTGTATTGGTTAAACAAACTCGCTACGGTGAAATACCAGCACTAGCGACTTGTTCACGTCGCTAGCAGTTCCCTAATCCGCTCCACGACAGATATTGAAATCACCGATCGAACATCACTCGAAGTGAAGCTTCGCACTGGAACGACTAAAACTCAGTGGGTCGCGTAATACCTCGACCGGCGCGCCAACCTTCTTAAAACAACCACTCTGCGGTTATTAATATTTATTTACTCGGCTCCATCGGAAACTAAGCATTTTTAAATATAATTTTATAGTCAAAGTTGACTTTTCCCATTTTTATAACGATAATGACGAGAAGTTCGGCAGCTGGGCGCGAGTTGCCGAGAGAGCGTTTGAAATTTGTACTTTTCAATTATTGCACGAAGCCCGAAAGCAAAGTTCTTCGCGCGGCATAAATTAACTTCTTCATTGCGATTAATTCGCGGCTTTTGGCGAAACATTTCCTCTGATGATGATTTATTTACTCAAATATAAATATTTATATAGCACGAGGTCTAATAAAAGCAGTGTGCAGTACATATAAATCATGCTGTATCGATATGATATATTACACGTAGTCGCGGCATCCGTTAAAACTGCACCCGTGGAATTGTACCGTGGCTTATCTGCAACAAAATGGACTTTTATGAAAGGGTACAAAAGTAATAAATCATAAACAACCTCATATTTACATGTGTGCTCAAAAGCTTCGTGAATAATTGACTTTCGTTCACTTTTATTTTGAGGAACACGGATATTTCTCGATTAGTTTTTTGATCGAAAATTTGTTAGTTACAAACATGAACCGTCAAAAGTAAGGCCGTTAGAGTTGAGACGTCCCTACGTCTCGTAGCAGCGCGGGCGTGGAGAGTGATGCATGAGCATGGAGAGTGTATGTGTGCGTGTCGCAGTACGAGCTGACGCTGGTGGCATCGGACGGGCGCAACGAGAACGCGACGCGCGTGGTGGTGCGCGTGCTCGACGTCAACGACCTGCCGCCCAAGTTCACGCGCAGCGCATACGTCACGCAGGCGCTCGAGGAGACCGGCCCTTTCCCACACCCCCTTATACAGGTTTTTTTAAGTTATTTTTTTTGTTATTTTATGTTCCTATTTCTTCCTCTTCTCCCAAGCGATGTCCAGGCCCAGGACCGCATCCTCTGTCTATAAGAAATATTCTAATTAATATCTCATTTACGCAACTAACCTTCTTCAGCTGTCTAAAAAGCCTTTGAATAACCCAAATTGAAAACGACATAAACATTCCATTCCCTCTATATAAAATTAAATCATTTTTTCGCATATTACAACACTTCTCTCCGGCAGCTGCAAACACATTTCAAATATTGACATGCAAATTTAAAAGGATCCCAGCTAGAAAAAGCAAACGGTGCTTAAGCCGATTTTATTTTTGAGCATTACCCAGTTTCAGGGTTACGTTCATAAGCATAAAAAAGTCCATTTCATAGATAAAACCTGCCGACGCAGCTTGTTCATACAGTGCGTGTAATTTGTGCGAACCACCTCTCTTCACTTCGAAAACCATTAGGAAAGGTCGTTTCGATTGTAATGAAGCGATAAAAATGTCAGCTTTACATACTAACTTATACAAACAGTCACAATTTGTTATCCCACCATACAATTTTCCGCTTTCAAAATTATTTTATATTAATTTTATTTAACGTTTTTTTTTTGGGGTGCAGGGTTCTCCTATCGTAAATCGACTAACTAAACGTGTATAATACTGTAGTTTTAATACAAATCTGAATCCACAGGTTTCACAGGTAAGTTTAATGTTCGTAGATGTAGCAGAGCTTTTAGTGAAAGCTCACGCATCACTAGGTACTGTTAATTCGCGGTAGTGCAGTTTCACAGCATGAATGGTATCTATGTTTTCAAGGCGCTTTTATTAGTTTGCAACTTCTTTGAGTCCTGTCAATAACATATGAGAACATGAACAACGGGAAAATATTTGAAATTGCTTTTACTGAACTTTGTCTCTGTGTTGTGTTTGAGGTGATGTTTCAAAGAATATTCTTGTTATTATTTCAGTATTTAGAAACTACAAAATAAAATTTATACTAAGACTTGTCGTCAGACGACTAACAAGACATTGACTTATTTTCATGTAATTTGTTTCATTTATTCTTCTAGACCTGGGTAAATAGTTGTAGGGTTTATCCCAATTTATCCCTCGGTGTGTTATAAAAGCGGATCACTTTAAAAGCGTAATTTCGAACAATGTCTTATAAAAAATGTTGAATTTGTGCTAAGAAACAGTTTCAAAGGCAGGTTGCCTTGACTTTTATACTCAATCATGAAAATTCACCGTTCCCTTAGAGTGGAGCCCTCGTCCCAAGTCGCTTGTAGTGACAAGCTTTTTTTTATAATTGGAGTGAGATTCGCAAATGATCCGAGTAATTACGCAAACGTCGACCCTCTTCATTTCAGACGCTCTAGCCAGTCTGACGTAATTGGACATTCCAGTTGCCATAAGTTTACGTATCCCAATTTTAAAGGGATCAATTCCTCCATGAAACACTCGATAAACAGTTAAGTATTGTCGTGAATTTGAAACGCATCTCCCGATGACCTTATACGTGAATGTTTATTTGCCATTTCCGTTTTATATGAAACATTTGCCTTTGATATTTCTTCTCTAGAATTCACTTCACTTCACCGTGAGGTTTTCAAATAGTGATAAAATTCCTTCGGCTTTCTCGTCCTTAAAAAGAACAAAGTTTGCGATGCTTCCGCTGGTGGGGGCCGATGCAAACAATCCGGGGTGTTGGGGTTCATAAACTACGGAGAACTTCCGTGGTAGCTTTGCAACTATAAAATACATAGTAATTCACATTCAGCCTGAGATTAAAGTTGTTTGGTCGTTTTATGGCGGCATCATAAGGAAAATCTGCGAATTGGAACAAGTCAACATATTACTTTGCAGTAATGGAAGGCTTTGAGGACAAGCATTGATAAATAAATAGAAACAGTTATTAGTATAAATAAGTAGCTTATTATAACTTTCATCTCAGTCATAGTAGGTACCTTACGACTGGGGAGCTTTTACTCGCGACGTGGATCGGCGGTCGTTCGTCGTCGTAAATTAGATCAAATATTACTTTCTTTCTTTGAAACGGATAATTGTTTGAGGACAATAGGCCTGGGATAGGAGGGGGTCTCGATAAAAAGCCACCTTTTTCGCTAGTTTCTAATGATTAATCTTTATGATACCTATTTGGATAAATTACGAGGGTAAAGTTTGAAATGCGTAGATATTAATTTTGCTAAGATATCTCTGGTTACTGAAAGCCTATTGAATTTAATTTGCTGTCAAATGTCAAGTGATTTGATTGGCTGTTATTTCAATGTTTAAGCCACAGTGTATCACGAGTTTGACAGCGTATCGGTTAATTTTCTGATTAATCCTTTTAGAAGCTGGTATTATGACATACTTAGCTCAAACAAGTTATAATAAAGGAAATATTTGAATTTAAATTAAAGTCAATCATTAGGTGCTCTGGGGACCTTTTCATCAAATGATGCCAAACTTCGCAACTATTGTAGCTATGAGATTCAATAATCAAACAAAACACAGAGCCGGAGGCAATTTCGTATTGAACGATCTAACATCACTAACTAGTTTGGACTTATGTGTGCTTACTTGCTTGCATTTCTTGGTGATTTAGTTAAACTCACTCGAACCGCATGGGGTAAGTTTCGAAACTATATTACTGAAATATCTACCGACAATTGGGCTTTGATATAAACCTATTATCACCTAAGACCAAGAGATTCACGCCTCCTCTCTTTCAAACAGGTCACAGCCACAGATGGCGACAAAGATAGACAACAGAACATAGTTTACTTCCTCACCGGTCAGGGCATCGATCCTGACAATCCTGCGAATAGCAAATTCGACATTAATCGTACCACGGGAGAAATATTCGTACTCAAAGTAAGTATTGCATTTAATATAGAGATAGTATAATTTGTGAAACAGTCTCATTTAATAATAGGGTGCAGGTACACTCGAACACCTGATGCCGATGCCATCGGTATGAGAGTAGCGAAATCGAGAACAGGGAAGGACAAGCCAATGGGATGCGCGCTTTGCATGCACAATGCAATCACACATTTATTGCGTTCCATTTGCTCCATAAGTTGGACAAAGATATTTCTGAAATGAGAAAAACCGAATGTGCTCTGAATGTTAATTACCGACTCTTTACAAAATTGGAATACTTTTTCGGTCACCTCGCTGCTGAAAAGCGAAGGATACTTGCGACTTTAACTTTGCTGTGAGTTTAGGATCGGTTTGTTTGCAGATCACCAAGTAAACACTATCTCTGTATTTACCAAACCCTTTTAACAGCATTTATATAGGTATCACTAATGTGTGTTGTTACTTACTATAAATAGGACAATGTAATCCTAATAAAAATAAGGTACTGCTGAAACAGAACTTATTTAATTAGTCCAATTAATACACACACTAATTAATTCCCAAAATTAACAAAGTAACCTAGATAATAGTAGTAGGTAGTACTTGTGTGTATTTGTATATTCATTACAGAGGCCAAAACCCGATATTTTGTTTTAAAGTCGGCATAATGATGTGTTTGCAAGTAGGTTTGTAACGTGTTATTTGTCCACAGCCGTTGGATCGCGATCAGCCTAATGGGCGACCACAATGGAGGTTCACTGTGTTTGCACAAGACGAAGGCGGCGAAGGTCTCGTGGGATACGCAGATGTTCAAGTTAATCTTAAAGACATTAATGATAATGCTCCTATTTTCCCTCAAGGCGTATATTTTGGTAATGTCACAGAAAATGGCACAGCTGGTATGGTCGTTATGACTATGACTGCCATCGACTACGACGATCCCGCAGAAAGTAATAACGCTAAACTGTGGTATTCTATTGAGAAGAACGTAATCGAAGAAGAAACAGGCTCACCTATATTTGAAATTGAACCTGAAACTGGCGTTATAAAAACTGCGGTATGCTGCCTTGATCGCGAAAGGACGCCAGATTATTCGATACAGATAGTAGCATCCGATGGAGGGGGGTTAAAGGGAACCGGCACTGCGTCCATTAGAGTAAAGGACATAAACGATATGCCACCGCAATTCACCAAAGACGAATGGTTCACTGAGGTAGATGAAACAGATGGAACTAATTTGCCAGAAATGCCTATCTTGACAGTTACTGTCCATGATGAGGATGAAACGAATAAATTCCAGTATAAAGTTATTGAAAATAGTGGATATGGTGCTGATAAGTTTACTATGGTTAGGAATAATGACGGCACAGGCTCGTTAAAAATTGTACAGCCTTTAGATTATGAAGACCAATTACAAAGTAATGGCTTCAGATTTAGGATACAAGTAAATGATAAAGGAGAAGATAATGACAACGATAAATATCACGTAGCTTATTCGTGGGTAGTTGTTAAACTTAGAGATATCAATGACAATAAACCTCAATTTGAAAGAGCTAACATAGAAGTTTCCGTCTATGAAAATGCTGAAGTTGGTAAAAGCTTAGAAACATTTAAAGCAACTGATCCAGATCAAGGAGGGAAAAGTAAAGTTTCATACGCTATCGACAGATCGTCCGACAGGAAGCGCCAATTTTCGATCAATCAAGAAGGAACTGTGAGCATACAACGCTCATTAGATAGAGAAGATACTCCCAGGCATCAAGTTAAGATTTTAGCTATTGATGATGGAGTACCACCAAGAACTGCAACAGCAACCCTGACGGTAATCGTTCAAGATATAAATGACAATGCTCCAACATTCCTTAAAGATTACAGGCCTGTTCTAACTGAACACATAACACCCAAAAAAGTAGCTGAAATTTTAGCTACGGATGATGATGACCGATCGAAAAGTAACGGACCACCGTTCCAGTTTAGACTTGATCCTGGTGCAGATGATATTATTCGAGCTTCTTTCAAAGTGGAACAAGATCAGAAAGGTGCCAACGGTGATGGAATGGCTATAGTGTCGTCATTACGATCATTTGACAGAGAGCAACAGAAGGAATATCTTATTCCCATTATTATCAAAGATCATGGAAATCCTGCTATGACTGGAACTAGCACTTTAACTGTTGTAATTGGTGATGTAAATGATAACAAAATGCAACCTGGCTCTAAAGAAATACTTGTTTATAGTTACCAAGGTCAAGCACCAGATACTGAAATTGGTCGAGTTTATGTGTATGATCTTGACGATTGGGATCTACCAGATAAAAAGTTCTTCTGGGAAAGTTCAGAACATCCAAACTTTACTTTGAACGAAGAAACTGGAATGATACAAATGAGACACAAGACCAGAGAGGGTAGATATCATCTAAAGTTCAAAGTTTACGATCGGAAACATACACAAACAGACGTACCTGCTAATGTTACTGTGTATGTTAAAGAAATATCACATGACGCTATAATTAATTCTGGATCAATCCGAATATCAGGGATATCTGATGAGGACTTTATCAGGGTCTGGAATTACAAAACCCTCAGTGTTTCAAGGAGCAAACTAGACATTTTCAAGGACAAATTGGCTGACTTACTGAATACCGAGCGGGAAAATATTGATATCTTCAGTGTTCAGCTCAGGAAGAAGCACCCTCCTGTGACCGATATTCGTTTTTCTGCTCACGGAGCTCATTATTACAAGCCTATCCGATTAAACGGCATTGTATTAATGCACCGAGAAGAAATCGAGCGAGCCGTAGGAATAAACATCACAATGGTTGGCATTGACGAATGTTTGTATGAAAATCAAATGTGTGAAGGATCCTGCACAAACGTCTTGGATATTAGTAACCTGCCCTACATGGTTAATGCTAATAAAACCGCTCTTGTTGGGGTCCGAGTAGACGTGATCGCCGAATGCACGTGTGGTGCCCGAAACTTTACTCAAGCAGAAACTTGCCGCAATTCTCCTTGCTACAACGGAGGCAGGTGTATAGAAGGCAAATATGGCTTGACCTGTTCTTGCCCTCCTGGATACACAGGGCCAAGATGTCAGCAAACATCGAGGAGCTTCAGAGGCACAGGGTGGGCTTGGTATCCTGCTTTGGAAATGTGTGATAGTTCTCATTTAAGCTTTGAATTTATCACGAGAAAGTCGGAAGGTGTATTGTTATACAATGGCCCAATTGTACCTCCCGAACCAGAAGAAATAATGGTATCAGATTTCATATCCGTGGAATTAGAAAGGGGAAATCCTAGACTTCTCATCGATTTTGGTTCTGGCACTTTAGAACTAAGAGTTAAGACAAAGAAATCTTTAGATGATGGTGAATGGCACAGAATAGATATTTTCTGGGACACAGAAAACGTCAGAATGATTGTTGATTTCTGTAAATCAGCGGATATTCAAGAAATGGAAGATGGAACTCCACCCGAGTTCGATGACTCCACCTGTCAAGCCACTGGAACAATACCACCATTCAATGAATATCTTAACGTTAATGCACCACTACAAATAGGTGGCTTGTATATAGAACACTTTGATCCAACTCATTATCACTGGCAATACATGCCCATTGGCAAAGGTTTTGACGGATGCATACGAAACTTGATCCACAACAGCAAGTTATACGATTTAGCTCATCCCGGCCTATCCAGAAATTCCGTAGCAGGTTGTCCTCAAACTGACGAGATATGTAATCAAGCGGACACTACTTCACGGTGTTGGGAGCACGGCACCTGTGTCGGAAGTTTCTCTGAAGCAAGATGTCAGTGCCAGCCTGGTTGGACAGGACCTTCATGCAACTTACCAACTACGCCGACCAGCTTCCGGCCTCAGAGCTACGTGAAATTCGCTCTAAGTTTTGAACCAGACAGATTTAGTACACAAATTCAACTTCGGTTTAGAACACGCGAACCTCATGGCGAACTCTTTAGAGTGAGTGATCAACACAATCGAGAATACGGCATACTTGAGGTGAAAGAGTCACGATTACACTTCCGATACAATCTGAATTCGCTTCGGACTGAGGAACGAGATGTATGGCTGAACTCCGTCGCTGTCGACGATGGCCAATGGCATATAGCTCGTGTCAGCCGCTACGGTAGCGCAGCGATGCTTGAAATAGATGGTGGTGAAGGAAGGAGATACAACGAAACATTTTATTTCGACGGCCACCAGTGGCTGCTGGTGGACAAGCAAGAAGGGGTGTATGCGGGTGGCAAAGCTGAATATACGGGAGTCCGAACCTTCGAAGTGTATGCTGACTTCCAGAAGGGTTGTCTAGACGACATCAGGTTGGAAGGCAAGCACCTGCCGCTACCGCCGGCGATGAACGGCACGCAGTGGGGGCAGGCGACGATGGCCAGGAACCTGGACCGCAACTGTCCCTCAAACAGTCCGTGCATCAACGTGCACTGTACCGAGCCCTTCGTCTGCGTCGATCTCTGGAATGAATATGAGTGCACGTGAGTTTTTGTTATTCAAATATTTATTTAACATCTCATAGGGCTTATAGTTGCAAACGCAGCTTTGTGATCCTAGGTTCAACTCCTAGGACTAAAAAAATTTAATTGTTTTTTCATTTAACAAAACTACATATTGTAGATATGTTTGACTAAAGTCCGATAAATTGTGTTCATTGGCCCATTCAATTAACTTTCCAGAATTTTGATGATTTCAATTACACAAAGATAGATAGACAGATTTATTATTTTGAATGGATTACAAATATGATAATTGATAACACTAATTAATCCTATGATTATGATGTTTTATTTTGTACCATTTATTTTGAAGCGCGCACTGAGTTTCGACTAATATTTTATTTAAGTTTATTTACTTAATACGTACCTATTCAAACCTTATATTACCTAACCTTACCTTTTATTGTCTTACCACTTTTTTATTATTTTATAATATACTTTATTTATTTATTTATTAATATTTATCCAAGACTCTTAATACTTTATTTCTGTTTTATATTTACTTTTGATCTACCTAACATGTAATACTATGTAATAATACTAATGCTTATAAATTAAAATATTATATTGGAATGGTGTTTAGTTGCGGTGAGGGTTTGGTTTTGTCTCCGGACGGCAAAGGATGTGTAGACAAGAACGAGTGTCTGTACTTCCCGTGCCGCAATGGCGGCTCGTGCGTGAACCGCGAGCCTGGCTACCGCTGCCACTGTCCCGAAGGGTTCTGGGGCGAGAACTGCGAGCTCGTACAAGAAGGCCGCACGCTCAAGCTCAGCATGGGCGCGCTCGCGGCGATCCTCGTCTGCCTCCTCATTATCATGAGTGAGCACCAACGTAGTCACGTTTACGCGTGCCCCACTAGACAATCATCCCGACACACTATCACTAACGCACTCGCATCATCTCATAGACCTATATGTGTATATGTAGCCGTGTTCTAGCTCGATGTTATACAGTAGTGCATGCTATATGGGGTGGGGGCTCAGTGCGCGCGCGGCGGGTGTCGCGCGGAGGTGAGGTACAGTACGCACGTTGTAGGTGCCCCGGGGGCTCGGTGCGCGCGGGCGGCACGTGCGTGAACGTGGACGAGTGCGCGGGCGCGCCGTGCCGGCACGGCGGCACGTGCCTGGACCGAGAGCCGGCGCGCCGCTACGACTGCGTGTGCGCGCTGGGCTACACCGGCCACGACTGCGAGCTAGAGCTGCTCGCCTCCGGCATCATCACGCCCTCCAGAGATTTCATTATAGCTATCATTGTTTGTTTGTTCATGCTTTTAGGTGAGCACCACATTCTGTTTACTTGCATGCAATTGCCTCCCCTGTGTACATTTGTGCTATTATTCAAAGTTCTATATAGCATATGCACAATAACTTTTTATCACGTTTCATTAAATACGTGTGTGTTAAATGTTGTACGATTATAATTTGTGAAAAATTCACATTCACTTATCATCAAGACGTTTATTTTATGTTTAGTTTTGATGAATACGGTTATCATTTTGCATTTGCAAAATATCATTGAGATAGTACGGATTAAATCATTTTGATATGTTAATACGATACGATACGATATTTATGAATAGTTCTGAATAGATTCAATAATACAAAATATCCCAAATAGCAAAGTATGGTCCTTTAGGTATCCTAGGAGCACGTATTTTGAAGTCATATAGATATCCTAAAAACGTTTATAGAACCGCATTTGGGCGCAGTTTATAGGACTATTACGTCCTATAAACGTTTTGTTACAGTCCGGTAAAGAGCAATTCGATGTTATAATTATTTTATTACTGGCTTTTACAGGATATAATTATCCTATGAAGATCCAGTAAACGCACTGAGCAAGCGCAACGATCTGGCACGTGCAGCTACTGGTTTATTTGATCCAATAGGTGTCATTGTGATGCCATTACTAGAGCATTCGTTCTTCATTACTTTTGTAACGGAGACGGGCTGGTGTCTTAGGAAAAAATATAATATTTTCAAAGGACAAGTGATCTACGTTATAATATCATCTATATATTAGCTTAACATGGGTGATTTTGTCTTTTGTGTAAAAAATGCCTACTAAACTTGCGAAATTAATTTTATTGATAAAGTGTTGTATGACAAAAAACATATCTTCAACCCTCTTCAAAACTGAACATATTTAATATTTGTTTATTCGATAATAATTAACAATACTTAAGCCGCTATTGACTCAAATCACGTGTCCTATTATAGCATTATCAAAACTTTTATAAAACCATTTAGTCAAAGTTTAGATTACTACAAGATATACCTACTTCGCCACCTTATTTAAATTTTAGGGTTATTTTAGAGAAATACAAGAACCCTGCTTGCCAATAAATGTAGGATAATGTTTTAATTAGAATTAATATTTTCGGAATAGTGGCAAAATTATTTTGAAACGCTTTTACATTTCTCTTTACAATTGATTTCAACATAAATCAAGACAGGGACAGTGTTTGGAACGGTGATGCGAAACGGTAACTTGTTACATTAGGTATGTCATTATAACTTTAAAGTTATTTTTTCGGTATAAACGTTATTTTTTGCGTTTTGATATGATTATTAAGAGATTGGGATTAAACACGCGATGATTTTTTTAACATTGCAAGGGCCCCACCTTTGCAATGTTAAAAAAATCATCGCGTGTTTAATCCCATTCTCTTAATAATGACCTCCACGACCACTCTCTCTGAGCCGGATATCCTTCTTCTCAATCGCGAAAGTTCAGTTAAGGCTGAATATGATATATTTATTCAATAGCCCACTCTCTTACATTCTCCCACATTTTTTTTTCTAAGTCGGTATGGTTCATTGTCATCAGCCTACAGCAGTCCACTGCTGGATATAGGCCTCTTTAATCGCAGTCAGTATGGTTGTCATTATCAAATTCACCATCACTGATTCCGCTAATATTACAATTTTCTTAATTATAACAACTATCAAAAGAATTACTTTGCAGTCTTCTAGGTTTATTTTGATATCACGTTGTACGAAACCATCACAAAGCTCCGTAGACTCTTTTTTATTCAAGAAGAGTATCGACCGCTACTCCTATCCCGATTTTATTTCAAGGTACTTTTTCAAAACTCTACTTCGAAAACTGCCACTACGCTTAAATCGTTTCCATTTGTTTAAATCCATTTAAGTGTTTTCTTTTTTTTATAACAAATACAGAATTAAAACAAAATAGCTGATTACTCTAGTAATAGCAAATGTAGGATGCATATAAGTAGAATCTTACCTATAAAAATCGGAGCGCATGCTAGTTTCGTGCTAACTATCCATTAGAAGTCATGACTAAGACAAATTTATTCTATAATATCCTTGACCTATAGCAAAATATCTAAGACGTTTTTAGGAGTTCATGTCTTATAGTAGAATGAAACAAAACGTTAACAGGAGCGAATAATCTTATTAAATGCGTTTATTGGATCAAAAGTGACAGTTTGCTGATTAGATTAATAACGTGCGCTTATTAGACTGCAAGTTCTAGTAAGAATCGCATAAAGTGATCCTGTAAACGTTTATAAAACTAGTTATAGAATGGTATGTACTCTTGTAGCGTAAATCGTCTTATATGATGCTGTTGTAAGATCACTGATCTTAGTCAAAGCGTCTATTGGAATCTATTGGATTCCTATTAGACGTTTAATCTTATAAGTCGATTACTATAGGAGAATTTTGCTAGTTGGGATTTGACTAGGTACTTATGCTCTACATTCACTAGGATTCAATAATAATTTAAATCTAACAGTTGGTATTTTAAACGAAGTCCAGAAATACCATTGAATGAGATGAAGAATAATTACGTTAATATAAGGAGGTAGGTGTCTAACTGTCTCCTCTATTCTGAAATCATCGTCCCGGGTCCTTTCCTTTATTAAATACCTATCTTACGGAAATTGAAATAACTGAAACAGTCCCAAACGTTAGGGCCCCATTATGATCAATTTCCGAGTAACAAATCGTTGTGCGCCGCGTGGATATTATCTAATATGGAATTGTCGTTATTATTAATAAATTCGGACTAAAATATGGCATATTTCAAACATAAATGTTTTTTTATGTTTTAAGTGTCAGGATCTATAAGAGCAAAGTAACAACAAATAGTAACTTAAAATTTAACAGAATATAAAAGACCAAAGTGAAAACTGATAACATTGAGGAGCTTTTGGAATGACAAAGCATTAGACAGATACGTACCTTAACTTACGAAACTTTTGTAATTATTATCCAACACTTTAAATAGGACAGCTATTTAATTAAACTTATGAATGTTAAGGCTTGTTACTGACAACGTAATAACACAACTATATCTACTCTTAAAAAAACATTTGCCAAATATTAACTAACTTAACCTAAGTAATTTGACTGCTCAGAAAATACTTAGAACTTTCTTGTAAAGAAAATATCTTCATATCAAAGAATATTGCATTCTGGAAAGTAATTTATTTCACAAACGTTTTAATATTTGCTGACATCGTCTCTTTATATGTACGCAGCCTTATATAAATTCCATTTTAATTTGATTTGTAGAATGAGAAACTTTCCTGAGTTTTAAACTATTTGCGAATACGAAACTACAATATTTTTACTCCGAAACCAAATCAGACACACGGCTCTTTGTACATTTTTCAAATAAAGAAATATCTGAAAGTAAGTAGAGCTTAGAGATTTGCCTTTTCATTTAAAGCGATGAAAAAGGATAGCAAAAAGCTGAATAAAAAGTAAATGCTAGAATTTATTCATCTAGAAAGAGCAGGTACATTCGTAACAAGAAGCAAAGGGAATAAACACGTTTAAAAAAGGAATAGGAGCAACCCGAGCGATTCGAGCGGTGTGGTGGCAGGTCACTCTACTCCGCCCCAAAATAACTAGAGAAATACACATAACTCTATGTGATTCCTTTTTTTGTGTTTCAAATCATACTCATTCATTTCGTCACGTTTCATGACTCGTAACTTGCTTTTGTAATTTGTTCCGAACATTCTATGCTTCGACATAATAAGTGTGAGCTTTTGACTGTCCATAAAACGGTTTCCTCTCGTCACCAGTCCTGGTGTTAGTGTTCGTGGTATACAACCGTCGCCGGGAAGCTCACATCAAGTACCCTGGGCCAGACGATGATGTGCGCGAGAACATCATCAACTATGACGACGAAGGCGGCGGTGAAGATGACATGACGGCGTTCGACATCACTCCGTTGCAAATACCCATCGGTGGACCCCTGCCTGATCATGCGCCTACTAAGTTACCATGTAAGTTTCTTTGAAGATTTTTTATGGTATCTGTTATAAGTTGAGAGAAGGAATGGAGGGAGGCCTTTGCCCAGCAGTGGGACCATATGGGCTTGCTATAATAAACAAAACCTGTTACAAAATCCTTAGTTTTCCTACAACCATGGTGATTTCTACTGATCGTACTGTTAAATAGAAATGTTGCAGTATAAAATTACTACGGACGCGCAGGTCAGTCCGACGAAACCTAATTAGTAAGAACAGTGGTACCCTCGGGTAGATCAGTCGTGAATTTTGTTTTGGAAGCTTTCGTAAGCTAAACTGAATTCCGCACGACCTCTAGTGTCTTGAATTCTTGATTTAGGATTGACTGCGACTTTACCTCGAAGATTAACCATTGTTCCAGTAGAACCCTTCATCACATTTGCATAATATGTTGTGCAATGGTTACAAATAAACGCCCCGTCATTTTACCCGGGTGGCGTAAGAGGCGATAAAGGGATATAGCGTTACATCCGGGACCATATTTTGTTCCGAATGTCTGTGGGGAAATGACTGTTTTATAGTTGACATGTGCGATTTGCAGCGTTGACAGAAACAAATTATTGGGATCTTATAATAAATTTCTTCTCTACCAGAAAGTTATCAACATAAATTTAAAAAAGTTTTGGTGGTTGACTGTATCTAGCCAAAAAAGATTATGACAAAATTCTAAAAATGCCTTAACATTTTTCGCAACTAGATCCTGTAATGGGTCTGGGCTTGGGAGTGGGTCCTATGGGCGTGGGCGTGGGTGTCCCAGCGGGCGTGGGCGTGCCTCTGCCTGGCGAGACCAACGTGGGCATGTTCATCGAGGAGCACAAGCGGCGCGCCGACAGCGACCCCAACGCGCCGCCATTCGACGACCTGCGCAACTACGCGTACGAGGGCGGCGGCAGCACCGCCGGATCTCTCTCCTCGCTCGCTTCCGGTGAGTTTGCCAATCCCATGCATCACCACCCCTCGTAAAATTAGTTCCTCCTATCCCACTTTAAAATTTATGACGGCGCCTTGCGGTGATTCATTCACAATGTATGAAGCAAAAAATTGAGGCACCTCCAGTCTTCGTGTTCGAATAAATTATTCATATGAAATCCTAATGCGGCGCTTGTGTGCTAGGTACCGACGACGAGACGCACGAGTACGACTACCTGGGCGCATGGGGGCCGCGCTTCAACAAGCTGGCCGACCTGTACGGGCCCGACCTGGACGAGCAGCTGTAGGTGCCCACGCCGCCGCTCCTTTAGTCAATTGTCTCCCACTATCGTACCACTAAGCCACTGTAACCCTGCTATCTCGGGGGTGACACTCGCTCACTCGCCCACTTTCATTTTTGTAAATAAACAAGCGCGGCGAGCTGCCGTCACCGCGCCGTAACCGCGCCGTCCCCGCGCCGAGCGTGACGCGCACGTGACGCGCCCGGGATGCGCCGCCGCCGCCCGCGTCACTTGTAACTCTTATCAATTTTTATACGACTTTATTTATTGTAGTAGACATGTTTAATTAAGCTTAAGTAATCATTTAAGGTACCTATTTAATTGCGTAATTTTTTATAAAGTTTAAACTACATCTTCACCAAATATTTGATATAAGTTTTTATTCGAATTAGCCATATTATGAGTCAGTATTTTATTGGAAGTTACGAAGATAAAGAGATTTGTGCGGCAGGGCCGGACGTGAATCTGAACAGTGGGTGTTTGTAGATAGTGTGCTATAAATGTGAATAATTTATACGAGTATTTTGTAAGTCCACAGCTTTACGTGATATCACTTAATATGGCGGCCCTCCCGTAGAAATCATTATAGAATAAAAGAATATGTTATATTTTAATAATGGTAGATAACATAATACTTGAGGTGGTCCACTCGGACGTCGAGTTACATAATGCTCATTCGATATTATGGCAAGTTTAAACAACGGGGTTGTAAATACAATAACACTCTAGAAACAACTAGCCCCGATTTTAATTAAACGTGAAACTATTAATTTAACTTTAAAGTGTAAGTGAACTGTACAGTAACCGGTGTTCCTCTCCTAATGTCTCCGTGTAGTGCTAGTTAAATAGTATTTGGAAACGACTACGGTCTACTCGTAACATTAGGGAACTAATAGTAGTCATGGTCGCGGAGTTTTCGTTTGCGTGTGAGCGTGAGAGAGTATTTATGAGCGTGTGAGAGCTGTAGGTATGCGTGTGAGTGCGTGCGAGCGACAGTCGTCGGCGTGAGTGAGTGAGTGAGCGCGCGCGACTAGCATGTCTGTCGTGCGCAGGAGTGAGTGGGACTGTGCCAATCTCTTAGCATTATCGATGCAGCTAATGACGGTAGAGTTAAGTGTTTGCACTTTATTTATTCGTATGATTACATATAAATTTAGTCGCACCTAGGAAAATATCAATAACTTATTAAGAGTGTTGTGCTAGAATACTATTTCCATCGATCTTGATGTGAGATAGTTGTTGAAACCTGTAGAAGTCATTAATTTATAAATTAATTTTTAAGAATTTATAGTAAAATATAATAATAATAAAATGGTTTTGGAAACTGTCTCACTTCGACATCGAGTTATAATCAGTGTAAATTTTAGAATAATACTGAATTATGTTAAAATGACTGATTTTATTATGTGTTTGGAGCCTAAGATTTTGTAGACTCGGTTTAAATAGACTTCTAATAACTTACCTAATGTAAGTTCACCCTCTAGTTTGCACTAAAGACAAATAAATAATTAATATTCAAGTACCTACATCAATATTAAAGCAATTCTCGTTAATTACTATTCATGTAAGTAGGATGTCATAGTTATTATTGTTTCATTGATATCAGTACACTGCCAGTATCATACATATAGACGGATTACGATAGCGATTTGGGTCCGATTTTATATTTCTGTCTTATACAACGGTATATTGTAAGTTTTTGAACTATTTTATGAAGCAGTGTTAATTTTTCCGCCATTGATGCGCGTGCGCACTCTCGGTTCTGTTCTCCACAAGCTCTGCGACGTCTCTAGCGTGTACTTCACTTGTTTGTTGTTGTTTGCATTGAGCATGCTGTATATTGACACTACAACGGCAAGTTGTCATGTCGTCGTGTTGTTGAAGCATTTGAAAATATATGAAACCATTTGAAAATGTAGAAAGAGCGACATTTATACATACAAACATTACAACATGTCCGTGTAGTTTGAATCTGGTGTTGGCAGTCAATTTGATCTTAATAAAGTTACTTCTTTCAATGTTGGCTGTCGGTACAGATCTAAATTCAATATGGAATACTACTTCACTCTCGATTTTAATAAATTTATAAGAGTGTGTAGTGTTGTGGTCGCTGCACGGCACACACGGCACATATGGCCGTATGGTACACGGCACACATGGCCGCACGGCACACCGCACACATGGCCATACGGCACACGGCACAATGCTCGTCCCGCGTGCGCTTAGACAGCAGAGCACACAACCCCAGTACAAAATACTAAAGTGCGATATCTCGCTAACGTACACCGATTTGTGTTTTATTTTAGACATTAATTATATAATACCTACATATATAGTTATGTTTTGTTTCAACTGTGATTAATTAGTTGTACAACTCTGACAATTATAAAAGAATGAATAAAATTATATGAAAAATATTGATGTTTTTTATTTTGTCTTTGCCTGTTTATGAATCTAGTCCCAAATGTTATTTTAATTCCAGTTATCAATAACCAGCTCAAGCTACTAGCTTGAAAACTATAAGCACTTTATGACACGATGAGCTAATAACGTTCCCACTGCTGGGACACCGGTATCCTCTCTTTAAGTGAGTGCGGACCAAATGGATGATTTAATTTTAAAAAAGATGTACTAACACTTAACTCGACCTCTAATATTTACTTTCACATTCAAAATTCACATTAAAAAATGACTGCATTTCGGATTTTTCAGTCCAAGTTACACAGCAGAAACACTTTCCTACAGTTTAATCACGAAAGAAGAAGCGGCGCAACAAATTTCCCAGCGGAACTCAAGATTTACATACCTACCTACTTTACTTAATAAACAATGTAAGTATCTATGTCTAACACGAATGAAACTGACTCAATTCACCTACTCGGCTATGTACAAAACTTAGTAGACACATTATTTTGGAACACGTGTTAACAAATTAATATAACTGTCAATTTAACTTGTAATTAAGTAATAATTTTAAAGCAATTAGTGTTCCATTTACACCTGGTGATCGAATATTAGCGACACCAGGCAATTCAATCAAATAACATACATGTACCTACTACGTGTATAGTACAAACAATAATCTAACCCAAAGCAACCTGAACTAATACCATAGTAAACTAAACTAAACAGTCTCTGTGAAGGAACTGACACAGCAGCTACAGTACTACACACCTGTGCAAGTATTGAATAGATACACATACAACACACACACACATACTTACACACCACTCCACACCACCCCACACCACTTTTACAGTAAGAATCTTCGTTCGTCCAATAACCGTCTTCTACGTTGTCCTTCTCACCGCTCTGGTTTTCTCAAATCTTCTTTCTTTGTCCAGGCTGTCTTCCTTTGGAATGCACTCCCTCTGAACGTCAGGTTGGCCAACAGTCGGTTCACATTTAAAGTTAAAGTTCGCGAACACTTACTTAAGAAGCTGGCAGATTCATCTCATAATTAAATTGTTGTTAGTAGTATATGTATGTATTTATCGTTATATTATTTATTTTTTTATCGTTATATTTTATTTATAGTAAATGTTTTATAACCATTTGTTATGCTGCACCTACTATGTTTTCTCTCTGCATCACCCTAAGGTAGACTGGTAGAAAATGCCCAAGGCTTTAAGTCCGCCTTTGTACAGTGTTTTTTATACTTGTGCATAAAGTTTTAATAAATAAATACTTGTGTTCATTACAATACCTTCTACTTAGAATTGTCAATTCGATTTTTCCTTTTTCCTGACACGAAGTGTAAAGTGTAAAGTCGAAGTGTAAAGGTAGTTTTACATTACCATAAGACCATAGAATAGCTAGTGGTAGGTACACGTAGGAAGTTCGCTTTGAGCGTCAAACGAAGCCACATCTAGGCGGTCGCTCGCCGGTCGCCACAGATCTGCGCGACAGGCCTCGCAACCCCAAAACTATCGCTTTGTTCAACTAACACCCAAAGCTTGTTGACAGCACAAAATTAATTGGAACGACTTTTCCATGAATCCAAGTTAATTACTGTCGAAACAGAATCCAGTTTGTTTACCACATTATTTTGTGCACACTTCTGACAACAATAACCGTAGAATTTAGATTCATCGTTAATAGCACACAGCGGGATCACGGGATTTAAATTTAATCAAAACACATTCATAACTAGCCTCGGCTAGTTTCTAAAATTATGCAAACGTATATTATTATAACGAGATTTACAGAATTATGTAAATACACACCTACTTTTATGCGAGGGTTGAACGTAACAGCCGTAAACTTAGAAATATCAAACCCAACCCCGATATAAACAAGTGGAGCTCTACTTTTACGATCTCTGGGATTACGATCATGCGTAACCCATTCAACCCGACCTAACAACCGAAGCAATTATCATGTGCGGTGTCCGGCCATAGTAGGTGTCAATAGGTGAACACAAGCCCGGATAATGTACTCGTGTCGTATGTATATACGCGTACCTAGTACCTACCTCCCCTAGCTCTGATGTAGTTGTTGTTGGCCGAGACAATTGCGCCGCAGGGCGTCGGGGCAGCACGTATGTCCTGCCCATTGTTGTGGCTGGATAGATTTACTGGACACCAAAGGCTTACTGATGGTTTCTGAAACTTCCTTCCTAAGTCGCATAAGTTACACACATACGCTGTTTATGATGGTATGGACAATCAGGAAACACTGAATAGTATGTGTTATTATTTGGTACCTAATGTTTGTATGTACCGACCTATTTTATACAACATTCACATTCTTTGCAGGATCGTACCTAATAAATGGATAGTTTCTACTACGAAAATTGCCGCTATTACACGTAGGCACCTAGATACGTGCTTATATGTCTCGCCTACGCTTATGTTGCTAGCGAGTCTAAAATGCTGTAAATGGCAGACAGTCAAACTGGTCAAACCTCATCTTACAACACAATACTACTCTTAAATCTTAAATGTTTTTGGCAAACGTAAATTCAAAAGGTTTGGCACTAGCTCCGTCCTGCTTCCTTTATAAGAGATAACGATACACGTTATATGCCTTTTGAGAAAAGATATCTTCCGCGTACTAAAGCCCAAACTAATCCGGAAATTTAAAAAAACAACAAAATTTCAATAATGTCGCTTTGAACTTTACGATGTATAAATAAGACAGTTTGATGTAGGCATACATTAATACAAGCCAAACTAAGTAACTCTAGGCAAAACTTATAGCTGGGAAACGATTTTTTTTTTTCAGGTGGAATCTCACGTTTTACCGTAGCAGCGTAGTCCATGTAACGTACTTACTTAAAACATGGTACTGGTGGATGCACGAGATAGTACGAAGATCGTGGAGGTATTTAATAAAGTAAAGTTATAAAGTTACAAAAAGTGTATTAAAAAAAAACGAGTGAATAAGTTGGAACTTTGACCTCCAATGTCTGAGCAACTACAAGGTACCCCAGGTACAGGCAAGAACATAAAAAAAATATACGACACTGACAAGTGCCTTTCGGTTTTCTTAAGGATCTTCTTACACCCATTGACGAGATGAGACGCATCTTTATGAACTGATGCAAATAAAAGTACGAGTGGCAGCCCTTGGCTCATTGCTCATTCGAGTCAGGAGCTGCGACATTAAGTAATCGAAGTTTACGGTAAACGGGACGTCAGTAAGGCAATTAAGATAAACGGGTTACTATTGTGCTCTCAAGCGATGGACTAACCACGACTCCCCGACTAAGCTATCAATTACTGCCTCCACTATTACGAACTTTGAACTCTAGCTCATTCATAAGAACTTGAAATACATAAACGATGCATTTTCTCTTTAATAATAGAGACGGTATAAGGAGGTAAGAAAATATAATTATAGATGGTCCTAGTAAGAGAACGTTTGTAAATGGGGTTAACCAATGAACGTTTTTCTTTTAAACAAAGGGTTAATGGTAGTTTCGAGGCACATAACGGTCTAATACACCAATACACCGTACTACTTCAGTGATGTGGAAATTTTGTGTTGTGAGGTGAATTTTTATTGTTCATCAATTTCGCATATATATATAACAATGAAACTTTGTCATGTTCTACATCGGTGAAATGTCGTTTTTGTGTTCATGATGGCTAGAATCCGACTTATACAAAAAAAAACATTGAGGTAAGTAGTAACATAACTTTTCTTTGTATTTCATAAGTACTTAGTTTGATATTTAAAAATTATGTTTGTTCATAGATATATCAACCCTGTCCTCAATCCAATCTAATTCCTGACGACACTAGAGATTTACTCTAGTGATGTCAGGACAAGTGAACCAGAAGATGGTAATAGAGAAACGATAAACGACCAATAGATCCTCCGGATGCGAATCCCTAGAAATGCGAATCTGACGAGTAGCGCGCCGTTGTTGCAGTTATTTATAGAATAAACTTCAAAGGGACAGCAACGGAAGCCAGTTATAAAGACGGCGGAATTGATGTCACGCTCAAGCCATCTACAACATTCAGCTGTGAGGAAAATAAACCATTTTATTATTACATTTCGATAAAATAAGTTCTGAAAATTCGCCAACAAATTCAAGGTAAATACGTAGAAGATCGCACAAAAATAGAGTAAAATATTTTATTCTATGATACGGTAGGTTACAAAGTCACCTAACATTTTCAAGAAAAAGGCTCTGTCTTCCGCCAAAGAATTCCAGAATCATGAAAATATACATTACCTAAAAGCACGTACTAAGTTAGTCGTTCACGGAAAACGTTCAACATGGCAACAGACAAATAAATCACGATCATACGATGCAAGAAGGTGCAAAGGAAACGCTACGTACGATAAATATGTAGGTAAACTAGGTACTCTACCCACGACCATAATTTACGCAAGCTTTTTTGCGATAAGAGCCACGAAGTGTTCCCAAGCTGTACCCACAAGTAGAAAGCCAATAGGCGGAAAATAGGTCATAATAAATATTACAAAGAAAGTGTTCTAGGTACCAACTTAGGGACGTCATAACCAGCCTGGGTCTAACTAATATTCAGACAAAATATAGGCACCTAGGTTTTGGGTTTGAGACCATTTTTGTAAGAAATATATTGTCTATAGACATTTAATGAAAACGTCAAAAACACAAACTTATTATGAAACAAGCTTAAAGTTTTTGACATCGATGATTGTAAATTACCAATTTTAGTTTAAATAATGCTGTAAGTCCTTGAACAATAAATTATTAGAACTATTACGTCTAGGCCGTTCAGGGTCGGTCTGAAGGCGTAAGGAAATACCTACTAAACCACGAACTCATTACAATGCGATGTTCTGAACAAAGGCGACAAACGCCGAGTACATAATTGTTAACAAATTCTTGTTTGACGATTGACTGGTTGCTTGGATTATAATCACCGTAACAAAAAGTTCTACTGACAAAGCTTCATTATGTACCTGAAAACAGCTGCCTATAAATAAACGCTCTTGAAACGAAGTGAAAATCAAAGTCTAACAATGACTATGTAGTTACTTAGGTAACATACGAGATTATTTACCGAACTACGAGACTTCGGCTGCCTTACAATAACGGTTAGTTATTAAACTCGCGTTAGTAGGTTAGGTCTGGAAAAAAGAAGTTTTACGAAGTTTTTAATTGGATTTTATTTCACCATTTGTTGAGGATGATCAACTAAGGCTGGAGTCATTCTCAGACTTACCATCACATCATAAAACTATAATGTCTTCCTTATAAAAAAGTCTGTCTTCTGTACATTCTTTTGTTGGCAATCGTGTGTAGAATATTTAGTACTACCCTCATTTGGTAAATATTCGATAGTTTATGTGTAGGTACAGTACAGGCGCAGATCAATATTCGTGCACGTTGCCAGAATGACGATCAAGACGAGGTAATCTCGTTACCAGCCAATAGTTCAATAGCCAGGTGTAAGCGCTTTTCCTTAAACATTACAAGAAATATATTAGTTTTGTATAATGCCACCAATCCTTGCCTTTGATGTAACAGGTATTAAAAATATTTGGCTTCAGATCAGACGACTTTGGTTAAACTACCTACCCACATCTAAAGTACCTATAAAATATTGGTAAGTACAGGTATGTTTCAGCCACTCATAGCAACCGACGATCGGTTATGTCAGGCAGGTATAATCAAAGACTGTGAAAATAGAGCTTGAACTTAGATTAGAATTCAATATGAATTCTTAGAAAAGGAAGCCAACGCTAAGTTTTGTTTACAATAACCAAGTTACGAGTATTACCACCGACCCATCAGGATGAAAGAAAATTCCTATACCTCTCACAAGTTTGAAACTGCCGAAATTGTTTTACCACTTTCTTGTTATATTCGTACTTTAGACGTCATATTAGTTAAATTGAAAATCATGTTCAATGTTTGAAACTTAATACAAAAACTATCTTATGGCTCTCAACTTTTATCATGTGTAAAAGAGCACTAAAAAGGTCACGGAATATGAATGATGTAAAGTTCTTGTCAGTTTCTGAAGAAAGTTGCGCGTTACATTTGAAAAAAATATGAATATAGCTCGATGGATTCCTTGCAAACCCAAATAAACAACAAAGTGACATAACACAACATTACCCCCATATACCTTGAGGTGTTAGACAGATGTGTATAACACACAAGTCAGTTAAGTTTAGTTTAATTCCGAAGTAACTGTCCCCTACTAAACACTAATCTAGAATTTATACTGTACTATAATACTTTGCCCAGCCTTGGGATCGAACCCTGCTGGACCCCATGCTCCTTTGATTCCTGCTTGCAATCGCTATCCAACGAACAAACAAACAATGCGAACAAAATACAATGTAAAATTAATATTTAGCAATTAAAGCAGACATTATCGTTTCCAAAATTACTCCGCGAACGAGGATAATTTAAGAATCATTTACGGAAACCAAATCGGGAAACGTACTTATTATTCGCAAACCTTGTGCCAAAGGATGGTTTATCGATGCATATACGAGTACCTAGGTATTAACGTACTTATGTAGGTGTTCTCGTCGACTCAAATGTTCCTAATTAACGAATAGATGAAGTGAATCCGATAAACCTTTGGAATTCCGTTCATAGCTAAAACGTTAGCGCTACTAAAGTATGGAAAGTAACGTTGTGGCGATCTCGAACCTGAATAAAGACATAAAGTTCCTGAAGAGTTGAAGTCTAATGATAAAACTAGGAATTTATGTTTAGAGACAAAACAACCTTGTGAAACACGTACGAACGCACGTACGTATCAGTCTGCGAAGGTTATGTATATAGGTGTTATCGATTGAAAGTAACAGTCAAGTTTCAGGCCGAGAATCCTACAAAGTATTTTTGATTCGTAACTTGATAATAAACTAAAACTTTAGTAATTAAAAGTGTTTTTTGACACCAGTTTGCTGGCAAAAGATGCTTAATCAACTTAAACGTTTCAATAATCACTGGTCGAGAAAAATCTTGTTACAAACCTACGTACGGACTAAGCTCATTTAAATAAGAAAGATCTCGTCTCTGTTGAAGTCTTGACATCTGCTGAATTCACTGAACAAGAAAAAGTTAAAAACAGTTTGCGAAGCAGCTCAGGTAATCTTAATGTACAGACAAAAGAAAACGATTTAGCCTAACGGCCCCGCCTGCTATAATATTCTTTCGACGTAGGTAATAGAAAAAGACATTAAAACACAATAACCGTATGACAGCACAATGCAAACAAGCTAGTAGTAACAAGTAAATATCATAAACATTTATTATGTAGGCCGATTCCACGCACGCATGCTCAACCCGATTGCTGTCAAAATTGCATTTTTTTTCATTGAATAATGTAGTCTCTGTTACCCACGGTAAAACGGATTGAAAAGGCTTTGCACTACAACATGAAAACAAAAGAGTCAGTACAGTGTGCAGTGTGCCGATGTGCGCACTGTGCGGTCTGCCAACATGGCCGACAGTTAATAGCACAGCGATACATATTTTTGATTTTACTTTGATTATACTCCTACAAACAAGTGTGTGCCACCAACACTTTACGAATGAAGACTTGATATTGTCAAGTCAAACCATTCATAATTTGTAGACGCTTATTATGCTTTGGTTGGTTTTAGGTTAATAGGTATTTTAGTAAACCAAATATTTAGTAGATTTATATTATAGCTATGCCCCAATACTCAAAGTTTAGAGTATTATATACGAGTATAAAGTTTAAGTATGTACTTGTTATTAAAATAATGCTACCACGATTCTCGAAAATCGAAGAAGCATCATACATTTACTACCATTAGTTTTACTGCTTGCTTGCGCGTTTTATTTGCTACTTTACAATTTAATTCGATTATGTTATCAGGGCCCAGTTTTGACTATCGAGTCGCTATTTTTCTTAGATATAGCTAACCTTCATTCATTTATGTAATTTGTTTTATTTCCATTTTAGTACCCCAAGTTAATGAAAAGCATTGTTGGCTCCTTTACCTTGAATAAGTTTCGAACTGAGTTCTTTTATGTTTCAACAATTCCGATGAATAATTTTCAGACGAAAAGAACTTCGTCAGAAAGGTAACTCAATTGAATCCAGTCAATCATTCAATGAAATCCAGATTGAAGATTGTTGTGAAATTTTTACTTTACCTTTAATAATAAAATAGAAGAACTGTTTAGCATTTTTTAAAGTGAAGATAGGTATAGTAGAATTATGCAAACTTGGCATGTGAGTAGCTTTGCAAGTGAGATGCCGTGCACAGTGCACAAACAGCTCGGGGAACGTGAGGCGACGACGATGCCCCACCGATACGCCACGAATCTACTCAAACTCCACTATTTAACTTGAATTTTTAATCAAACTCTAAATTCAGGTCTACAAAACCTTTTAGATGTAACGCACCTATTTAATTCAGTGTATCGCCCAAAGCTTTATACTCTGCCAAAAAGAATCTTGTAAACATGACGCGTGAGCGGTTTGGTGACCGCAGAGCGCTCTCGCACCGCTGCCGCCCAACGGCAGGGCCAAACAAAACTCTAGCTCACTACGACGGACATTTTGATGGCTTTCAAGTTTGCAACATTGATTGGTATACGGTCAAACCGCCGTTCTCTATATGATCGGCATTGGCAGTATTTTTCATTCATCACATCATTATTCACTACACAGATGCTTAATACTTACATAAAAGCATTTTATTTATCTGCATAATTATGAGTGGCTTGTGGTCACGGTCTGTTCCCGCACGGAACTAATATTTGTAAGACCAACTGATAGATGTTTTGGGTCCGAGTGTTAGAAAATGCAAAAATGCGAGATTCATATCTGTATAATATGCAGCTATATACCTACTTTACCGGAGGATTCCTTTTCAACGATTTTATTTTTATATAATGTGAAAAGGAAAAGGTCTTTAAAATAAAAATAAATCGCCTACGAATATTTTACCAATCTACTGTGGCTATACGGTTATTGTTTCAAAAAGCAATATTGTAATGTTACCTTTGATACTTTATAACATCTGCGGCAAAAGAATTCCTTCCTGTAAATGTTTTCCAACTGATATAAGGTCGCGTCAGATATTTTGGTCCGATAGTTCACGTTATCACGTTGTTCGCCGTCGCGCCGTTTGATATCACGCTCCACAGATGAAACGAAACGCTTCAAGCACATTTCATCTTTATTTTTATCCACAAAAATACTTACATACCTATTCACACACAAAAATTCTATTTTTTCTCTTTACTTTCACCTAGATTAGAACGGGAGGAATCTGTACAAATCCCATGTTCGAGCGAACTGAGCGCTTACTGCGAGCGCCTCGCGTTGAAATGTACAGACACACACATACGCCTACAATCCTACATATATACCTACACTACATACCGACTCCCCGAAAAGAACCTTCAATGCAATTTATAAATATAGCTGCAGATTCAGGGAGACGGGAGAAACGAATGCCGAGAGAAATATACTGTAGGATTTCTCTAAATAAAGCTAGTCTCATCAAAACGATGTGGAAGTTATGGTTCGAAGAGCTTTTATGATTTTACTACCGTCATATACATAGACTTAAACAAACTAGGTCGTCTTTATAACGAGCCCAGAATATATACAAGAATTTGTCCCTTCTGGTGTACCTAAACATCTTAGCCAAAATAGCAGCTATGCTTCCCTCGAGGCTAGCCGAAGTTTCGAGAATCTTATTGATATGTTTCCCTCAATAAGCCCTCGCTGTATATTTATCTTAAAGCCCGTGAAAGTTATTATAGAGTCAATACTCAATAGGGGACGTAGCTCAGAGCAATACCAGCACGACTTGAAGCTGTTTACTTAAGATGCCTCGTGTAGTTAATATACAGAGCTACTTACCTTAACAAGCAAACAGATTACGATGTTAAACAGCAGCGAGATCAAAGTGAAATCAAATGAATGGTTATCATTGGTATGCAATTACATCATGTACGGGCCGCAGGGGGTGATGGACGTCAGTTTCAGTTGAATCGAGTCGCAGTAAATGTCATACCGTTTTGTAGTCAGCCAGGCAGTTACTCGTACTATTATGTTTTTGGAGTTACGGACAGATCACGGCACAGTTTCAACTCAACAAAGGGATTCTTTCGATGCCGTATATTTGCGTCACTACTACCTACGTATATTGTACACAATAGGTATTTTCAATGGATGCCCGCTCGAGAATGTACCTAAAAAACTGTATAAGGTCCTTTCACAAATCTACTGATACGATGAAATAGTTGTGTATGCGTATCGATAATATGGACTCAAAGAATATGTTTCTGATTTGTTAAAAATCAAAATCATGGACATTCGTAGCATACTGTAGACTGCAATGGTCATACAAAGACTTAAGGTTGATATATTATACAATAAATAGTTTCATATTAATAATATTCAGCCGACTGACTCCTTCTATAATACGGTACTAGTTTATATCAAACCTTTTAAATACACTCTCTGTTACTCGCGACTTCGTTTGCATAGTTTAACCTCCTGTTTGACCCCTCAGAGGATGAATTTATAAAAAACCCTAGACGGGTGCCGACGTTGTTTATGAAGCCTATATGCTAAATTTTAAGCTTGTAGGCTTTGCACATAGTTTAGAGGTTTTGTGAATGTTAGGTATTTGGCGTTTATTTATTCTAGCGTGTATTAAGCGGGGAGCGAGCATTACAGTTCCGTATACACACAACATTCACGTAACTGAACCCGTCATTTATATCAATTGCAAGACAAGGTAGGATTTAATTGGAGGTACCTATGTTATACGCATTTATGTATCCTCGCAGTCAGTTTGTAGTAATTGACGATCGACAATTAGGCTAATGAATGGGAATTTATCTGTGCAATTTGTCGTCGACGTTCACGGGTAGATAGATCTTAGACAATCTTAGTATGACTTTGGTGTGAAATCCTAGCTTCGTTTACATTGTCCCAAGTTAGCTTTTAATTGCTAGTTCTTTACTGTATACTATAGTTGGCCAGACTTCGACTCGGAACTTTAGTGCCAATACCTGTGGACGTTTTCCAGTTATTTATAATGAGATGTCATATAGAAACAAATACTGTGAAATAGATTACACCGTTTCTCTCAGTATTTTAACACATACGTAGGTAAGGTCAAAAGTAAAAGGCATGATGTGTCTGTATATACATAATTAAGTAATTAAACATACAGAAACACAGCAAGTGGGTCGAGTGTCTACTGTTTACGCGTAGTACATAATCCAGTTAAAATTTGAAAACACGCAAACATTTTCAGTGTCATAAAACGAAAGAATAAAAGCTTATTTTCTGACGAGCTCCAAAAGTAAAAGGTGAAAAAATAGAAAAGTGCTTGCATCGACTAAAATATTGTCTCCGAAAGTCTCGCGTCGAAAATGCGTTATTACGTGCTCAGGGATTTTATTGTATCTGTTCCCAAATTGATATCGACGCCATCAATAACTTATTACGTACCTACCTGAAGTGCTGTAGTTTTCCCCCTCCTACTTGTTACACACAAATCATCGGTTGCGAAGTTTTGGTAAAACAGTGCAGTAAAGTGTTTCAGCTGAATGTTCCAGTTGATTGAACTAATGCGGCGTCACACGCAGTTATTGCAGTAAATCGGGATATCGGCTACAAATCAGACAAACGTTCACTCTACATGGCACAGTTTTCAGAACTAAGTTTGTGTTATTCCAGGAAAGGAGATGCGAAGTTTAACGGTAAATCATACTTAGTTGAGACAACAAGCATCCGAGGAGGTTGCGAGTGGAGGAGGCTGCGCAGTCTCGTCCGCGTTCACACCACATCAACACTCGGCTAGGCATTGAACTGAAGTATGCACATGGAAAGTTTGCACCTACTTCCTTTACTGCTCACAATATTCTAAGTTATACATAAAAGTCGACTTGGAGAGCTGGATTTAGTTAGGTAGCCTTTGTTCGCTCAAACGCGAGTAAATTCAACTCATGGTCTGTAAACATACGTCGGAATGTTTTCAGATATATGAGGCCAAACTTACTTGAATACAGACTTACAGAGCAATTTTGAAACATTACACAGTTCTAATTTTTTCTCATAATAAAAAAAAATATCGAGACTTTGTTATCTGTTACGTGGAAATCTTCGACTTTAGATGTATGTTTGCATTTGTAAGTTATGTAATTAGATAGGGTATTATTCGGTGTTTACCTGCTAGGGAGCGTTTTTCGTGGAAGGTGAAACTTTGCACATAAACAGCTGCTAAAGTGCTAGTTAGCGGCTTCACGCGTGTACGTTAGTTATGTAGGCAGCGAATAAACTTTTGAATTCCTGTTATCGTTGATATTATTATCAGTAAGTGTAGTATCTTCCTATTCAAATCTTACTGATAACATATTTAGAGGCAACCTCATTGTCACATTAAGGACCTTCTAGGCGATCACCTTACCTTTTATTTTACATTGCCTCAATCCGCCTTCTATCATATCGTCCTGACCAACCCATTATGCCAGCTATTATTCATGTCTGACTTCTTTACAGAAGTCGTCCAATATCGTAGTAAGTCATAGTTCTTAACTCGCATTTATAACAGCCTTAAACGACGATTAAGGGTTAACCGTAGATTACAAAACAGATAAAAACATTAGCTGTCCGACTGAGATTCAACTGAGACATAGATGTCCAATATCTAGATGCGACTGTGGCACTAAACAACCACTCCAGCGTTGCTGGGAAATACCCAAACACTCCCGCGCCACAATTTACCGAGCGTCGCGGCGGCGGTTCAGCGGTGGAGTCATTGAAGAGGTACAGTGAATTAAATGCGCCACAGAAATAAGATAGATGCCTGTAAAGCACAGTACGTGTTCTGTTTATCGAGTTCCAGACAACATACGACCGTATTTAAACGTAAACTTTATATGTATGTTACCACTTTAAATCATTAGTAATTTTAGACTGAACTGTTCTATTCCGCGAAAGATAATTTGCTAGCAGTTTTCGTTTCGTTCGTTAGTTTTCGTCAGTTTGCGTTTGTGTTCTAAAGAGCTGTTGACGAAAAGTTAGATCGGCACAAAGACACATGAGGGATACGGGATATTCCATACATAGCTTTAGATGTATGAGATACTTGAGATATTGAAAAGATATTCTTCTACGAAATTTTGTGTGATCAAGCCAATTCAACTCATCTTTCGACCCAATAGGCTTTGCAGTGTCACTGACCGAGTTTACGATGAACCTATTAAGAGCTTATAGACCTCTAATTACATGTGAGCGTATTATAACATCAATCGGCTTTTGGTCAAGTGGCGCGGTAAGCATTTGACTGAAGTGCCTAATATAATGTTGTTGGAATAAGTTAGATACATCCTTACTATCTAATCAGAGGCTCCTCAGGACAAAGAGTTCCTGAAGGCAAAATGTGAACTTCGTGAAGATATTTGTTATTGAAAGGAGTGGGACACAGACAGCCCAGGCCTTGGGTAAAAAAGAGATGAGTTCAAAATATAAATTGATAAGAGGTATATTCCTTAAACTTAATATAAACATTTCCCAAAAATAATTCGACCCTTTAAAAAGGTTATTGCCTAAGGGCCACGTGACGTTCCATGTAATATATGCGTCCCGAGAAAAAGGTTAAAAATGGCTCCCTTGGACACGTTTATCATGAAATTTCTCATGAATCATATGGAACTACTGGATAGATTTTAATCACGTTTTCACTGATGTATGGTTGAGTGCCCCGACTGTGTCTCTTCTCGTATTATTTAGAGGGTCGGTCGATCTCTTTACTCTATCATATATCAGCCTACAGAAAACAGGAATCTTGCGAGGACCTGTATTGAAAACGTATTATCATATTTACGTTTAAGTTGACCCGTGGCCCGTAACCTAACAATGAAATTATTGAGGACCACTTGACGAAGTCTATGAGGCTGTTTGAGAACCATAAGAAAACATAAAAGATGATCTTCCAAATCAATACCATAAGAAGAAAGAGCTAAATAGCTTCATCTCATAACCTATCTACCAGATATAATGCGACTGCCCTTAGGGATAGAGAGGTCAGCTTACAAGTACAACACTCAAGGGACAAATTCCTTGCCCTATTTTTACCCCCAAAACAAGCGCCGGACAGAAACTAGTTAAAACTTCATTTAAAACATGTAGGCACGTTGTTAATAATTTCGGGGAACAATAAATAAAGTTCGTTTATAAATATGGGAGAGCGAAACAATCAGGAACAGCTTGAACTATTACGGTTTGTGTACTAATAGATTAACATTAATAACGTTACGAGAACAATTTCAATCAACTATTTCTAACTCAGGAATTAGTTATTGATTTTGCAACAGTTATTCATTATCATCTGTTTGTTAACGTGTATTATTTAACACGTAATTTCATACAAACTATTACGGAATACAGATTTTACGGATTATTGGTATAATCACCACATTTCGCAAGTGGATAAATGATCGCTATAAAACGGTTCCCTCTTCCGACAGCATTATTCTCAAGTAAATGCGCCAGTTATTTGTAAAACACGTACTAAAAATGATAAACATGCTTGTAAATGACGCTTCCATTGTATAATAAACGGTCGCAAAGTAAGTAAAAAGCGTTTATCAAGCAGTAGCGACCACTCGGTAGTTTAATTAAATTTTTAATTTATTGTGAAGGAGGAGGCCGCGTGTGGCGCGGCCGCCGCTCGCAATTTGCTCCCCATCTTTATCTAATGCAAGTACATCCTATCTGTGTACTTACTAATGAAATATTAGTGCTTAACGAAAACTTATTTTTAGCCAATGGCTTAAAGTTATAACGAGCAAGTTATTGCATTAGGCATGTACTCGCTCAACCAGCATTTTAATATGTTTTGTTTACAACAAGTAGGTGGTATAAAAGCTAACATCAAAATTAAATAAAACGTTTAATACTCTAGCTATACATCGTTAAATTTTGATCGTTTGAATCCCTTGGACGGCTAATTAACTTTCAAAATACTAATCATCAACAACTTCCACAACATAGTAAATCTTAAAATAAAAAAAATAAAAAAGTAGGTATATGGGTTCCATTTTTTGCCTTTCGGCTACGGAACCCTAAAAATAGCAATTAATTACGTAAAATGTGTGTGTGGTCACATCATATGGTACGTAATGAGTTTCAAATTGTACTACTAATGGTATGCATTGCTTTTCCACTAATGCGAAAATTGGGTCGAGGTAACAAGAAAATTATTATTAAAAATAACCTAGCACGACTTCAAACAAAACAAACACACACTATATCTTTCACTCCATCACATACACACTCGTACACACACTCACACATACCAACAAATACATTCAATCACACACTCACACACGCACGAATTCAATTAGAAATATTATTGTAGTCATTATCTTTGTACTATTTTATTGTAACTTTTTGTAAGGGACAGGGACTGTTTTCCTTAATACAGGTTATTCTGTAACTTAGCTAGGAAAGCAGAACTCCACCCACCAGATTGTGATTGACATGGTATAAACTTATACGTATAACTTTGTGTATGCCTCATGTACTACAATCTCCCTTTTTGTGAAAATAAATTTACTATTTACTATTACTATAAAATGTATTTTTTTTTAATTCTATCACTACAAATCGTTAGTGTTTCATGCACCGGATCGACCCTCCCCGGAAATAAAACGATCAAAATGTTCAAGTGTGTAGCGTTCGTAGTGCAAAAATACAGCTTCAATTTACGTTTCAAGGGTGCTTATCCAAATACAAAAAACAATTTCCGTTCATTTCAAACTTTAAAATGTTTGAAAAACCATTCTATCAATAAGTTTTCATTTCTTTTTTATCAATGTTCTACGAATAATTAATATTATTAACATTTCTGTGAAGAAGAAAGGATTACATGATTGCTTTGTATTGATTTAATATTAACAGAAGCATAACGCTGTGGAACTGGTAATTATTTTATTGAAAAGGTGTTTTTATAATTATTTGCATTTTCTTATCAGGACATTATCAAATAACTTTTGTTCAGTAATTTTTAATAATGATATCGTGCATCGTGCATATTTCGAGTGTTCGTTCCAATGCTCCGAATTCCCGAATTGTGAGTAGGTAAGTTTTCACATGCGGCGGAAGGATAGCATGGGGAAGTATGACAACTTGCATTTATACGGTTTACACATACACTTTGCTAACAGGCCACCGGGTTCCCAGTGCCCTATCTACCGGACAACCAGAAAAAGTGAAAAGGCACTAAAAAGTTACGTCCTACAAAAATAAATCGAATAGGTGATCGCAGTATGTTGTTGCCTATAATGAGAAAGGACAAGCGGTCGCCCATCCCCTTAACTTAATCCCTTAGATGCCTATTACGTCTCCCCTGGGAAGGCACGGTGGCCCTTTATTTGCTGGGAATCACTGACCATTCGTGCATTCTTGCTTATAACAACAAACAGTAATCACCAATTTCGCAAAACTTTGCCAAGCGTGGTGATTATGACAATTTCACCTCTGGAGGTACATATGTTAATTGTTGTGGTGTAGGTACGCCACTTGTTACTAGTGTCCCACCGAAGTTTCGGCTTTGTACAAAATACTCCGAAGCTTTGGCCGAAGCCAGCGAGCTTCTGGCAAACCATAAGTTGCAAAATCATTTTAATATTTTCTTAAGTTTTACACATACAAACAATTAAATTGAAAGTATAAATTGACAAATAGACTTTACAAAACCGGCCAAGTGGAGTTAGACTCGCGCACGAATGGTTCCGTACCATTATTCACAACTTATTGTGGCGAATGAATTACTGGCGTTCCTGCAGCAGAAGTTGGATGTGATGGACGAGGTGTCCGCAGTCCAAATCTGCGCTACGAACTTCACCGAAGATGTCATCGCTGCTGCCAAGCTGCTGCTGTACCGGTCGCTCAACAAGACTGACCAGATGGTGTCCCGCCGGCGTGTCGGTACTAAGAGAAGCATTCAAGACATAATCACGCTACTAAAGGGGACCGATCCTGACGACGTGCCGACGTTTGTGGCGAAGGATTTGCATAAGCTCCCTGCCGTCACATTCGACCACGTCGATGTTACGAGCCTACTGAAGGACATTGTTCTTCTCAAGGCAAGTATGGTAGATGTACAGACGAGGTTAGATGCATCCCAAAATGCTGTTGCTGATTTGCGCAACGAACTCAACGAGTGGCGTCAAAAGGCAGCGGTATCTGGATCTCCGTCGGGTGCATCGACCGTGAACACGCGTCGCGGAGCTGGCCTCGATGCATCGGTGGCGAGTTTCGCGTCAGCAGTTTTGTCGCCGTGCTCAACAAGGAATGCTGAGCCTGCAGAGTGCGCGCCTCGTGCGCCCCGCTGCCCTGCTCCCGTCCCTGTGGCTCCTTTCCATGTCGCCACACTACCGCTGCTCGTTTCAGCAGCGTCTGCGGAATCTCAACCTGATCGTGGGGATTTTGCTACCGTAGTCGCGGGCAAAACTGCCCGCGGCACGGCTCCCGCAGCGGTTCTTGCTGGTACTTTGACGGCGCTTCCTCCTCAGCACCGTCACGAAACCATCATCAGCCCGAATTGGTGCCTTTTCAGGCACGGGCTTCCCTGCGCGAGCAGTTTTGCCCGCGACTACGGTAGCAAAATCCCCACGATCAGGTCGCATCGGGGCCCAGTGTGACTATTAGAGCCGCGAAGCCGAACACTCCGGTGTACATCTCCCGCTTACATAACACTACTAAGGCGGAAGACATTGTAGAGTACGTACGCTAGAAGCTCAAGTACGTGGCGAGAGCGCAGCTGCTAGATTCGCGTCGCAACGTCAACTTTAAGGCGTTTGTGGTGCGAATACCAACGTGCTATCTGCACCTTGCCTTGGAAGAAGACTTTTGGCCGCAGGGAGTGGTGTTCCGACGTTTCCACGGGCAAGTGCCACATGAACGCACGCACGCAGTGACATAGTGCATTGAAGTGCTACTAACACAGTTTTTTAAGTTTTTATTTACTAACACGAGTTGTATTTTCACGATATATATGTTAGTCTGTAAGGTATTTATCTATGGGCCAAAGTAGCCTGAGAATAAATGAATGTTATGTTATGTTATGTTTATTATTTATAAAAACTAGCAAAAAATCTATTATTTTTTAAATATTTATTTTATTCTACTTTTAGTATTTGTTGTTATAGCGGCAACAGAAATACATAATCTGTAGAAGTTTCAACGGGCCAACTATCACGGTTCATGAGATACAGCCTGGTGACAGACGGATGGACGGACGGACAGCGATGTCTCAGTAATACTCCGTTTGACCCTTTGGGTACGGAACCCTAAAAATGATTACATTATTTTGAGTTTGGATTGAATTTTGAGCCAATCTTGATCTGAATTTCTTAGGGTTATTAAAACTTCGGTTTCGGCTTTGGCCGAAGGTTGTGGCTTTTCGGCTTTGACCAGAAATCAACCTTCGGTGTGACACTACTTGTTACCTAAAAATGATACTGTCATTGAAATAATTATTTCGCTCTAATTAGGATGTAATAACGTGGCCTCTAAGTTATTAAGGTTCGTTAAATTACAGTAGTGAAATTAATGTAAGTACCTAGGTAGGTGCTTTTCTACATTAATTTTGTCGGCAACAAAAAAGTAAACCATCATTATAAAAGCTTTAATAAAATCTCTAAAAGCTCATTAGTTGTTTATTAGGTATATTAGGAAAAACGATAGATACAATACCTAATACCCCAAGTTAACCTAAATTTATTTACTGGATTTTCTTTCTCAATTACACGTTTGTTTAGTTTGTTTTAATATTGTTATTTGATTTGTTATTTTATATTGTTATCGTTCATTTATTATCATATTTTATTCATATATGCATTTTATTCATATATACATTTTCTATGAAAATAACAATATCAAGTCATAGAGTTTCTTTTTAACGACTTTCTGGGAAAATAAAGATATTTCTTGTGCGCGCGTGGGCGGTTTTTATAAGTTGATATTTGTTTTTACAAACGTCAAGAAACATTGAAATAAAAAGTATCTATCAGTAATAGACTCAACTCGATCTCACGTAACTCGGTACTATATTATTCTTTCTTCCATCTAAGGTTACGTGCCCTACAAGTTAGCTCTGAACTTTTGATTTAAACACAAAGTTTCTGTCTGTTCGATGTTACTAGACATAATTCAGTGTTTCGAGAGTTTTCGAAAAGTATGTTGTATTTATTGTTAATAATTTTCTTAGGTATTTGTAACTTCAAAGATAAACATCAGTGCGGTGGTAGGATCAATTATACGTGTACATATAATAAATAAAATAAAAATAAAAAAGCCTTTTAATTCCAGTAGTTTTTACAAGTAAAAATTTACAAAAACTATACAAATTAATAACACTGAGACATGCACAAAAAATAATTTGGAATGATCATGTTTGTAAATAATAATTATTATGTGGAACTTAAATAGATTAAATTGAATCCTTACTTTCAGTTAAATTACATTTCTGTTATAATCAATTTACATTTCTTAAACTTCGTAGAAGGATAACAATCATAAAATAGTAATTATATTATAGACTTCATCACAAAAAAATATTTTAAATTAGATATTAAAGAGTTCATTCAAACATGCAGTTTAACATTATAAATATACAAATCATGACATTTTAATTAATCACTATGTAATAAAATTGTATATAAGTAAATAAAAAATAGTAATTATTAAGCTAAATTGACCCCTTTTCGGGTAAAGGCCTCCTCCAGAGATTGCCATTTGTCTCAGTCTTTGGCGACATCAGTCCAGCCTATTCTTGCGATTGACTCAAGTTCGTCCTTCCATCTCGCTTTCGGTCTACCTCTGCGTCTATATCCGTGAGGGCCTCTCCATACTGTCACGGTTTTCGTCCATCTGTCATCATTATAACGGGCCACATGACCTGCCCATCTCCATTTTAAACTTCTAGCGAACGTTAGAGCGTCTATTACTCGTGTTTTTTTCCTTATCAAATTGTGTCTTACTCTGTCTCTTAGTTTTATGTTTAGAGAGCTACATTCTAGTGCTTAGGTGTAGATATAATATGTATAAAAACATTATTAAGAAAGTAATTGCATACATGTTAATGTGACCAGATTATTTATGCTAATACCCACCTAAAGTGTGTCATCTGCCTCGGTTTTTCCCATTTTTGTACCGGTTCAGAGTCTAATTATGGATGCAGTTTAATACTAGTATTTTACATGAAGCTACTGCTTATCTAAACTTCACAACCTTGCAGTTATTGTGAACACGATAGCAGCCCCTAGTGACACTGTCAAGGGACACTGGCAAGACTTTCGGGCTAATAATGTGTATGTTCATAACAATTGACACCTCTTTTTGCATGTAACTAAAATGCAATATTGCACTCCGCCAAGATACACGTATATTTTTTTCTACTTCTTCTTCTTCTTCAGATAAAAGGCATTTCTTGTTCCCGTCGTGTCAAATCAGTACGAAAATCTCGCATTTTTAAAATATTACCGTGAAAATAGCCATTATAACATTTTGTAGAAAATGCCCGCACTTTTAGTGTATAAAACGACCGTTTCGACAAACAAAGTGCCTACCCAACTACTCTCGCCCAAGTGTAATTCCCGAGTTACTAACACTTTTAAAACTAAGTTCAAGTACTACTTTACAATCTGTAATAATTTTCAATGGCACATTCAATGTTGGTCTATGAATTAACGGAGATGAGTTTTTTTCGTGGAAACTCCAAATACTTTTCCAATTTCGATTAAATCTCAGCGAGAAAGCTTCTCAATGTGATGTAAGCAGGACCAAGACTATGAATAAGGTCTAGATCGGAGCTAGGAAATATGTTTCGTTGAGAGTGGATTGGTGTCTTCAAAACTTGACTCCTTTTAAAATATTCTAAAGTAAAACTTTGATATCCTTTGGCTTTTTTCAAGTAAAATAACATCATGTCTTTAATCATCAAAGGGAACCAGGGAAGGGAAGGGAAGGGAGGGGGAAGGGGGGATCTATAGGTACTTAATAGTACACAAACATTTTGCCAGTTATATGTAATAAGGGGCGATCCTATTGCCATCTACCGGGCACAAACCAGAATCCCTATTCGCTACTGAGCAATTCATGATGTAAAAACCCGGTAACATTCTGCCCGACCTGTGAATCGACCCCGGGCCTCATGCTCAGAAGTCGCGCTTCCAACCATTAGATAAACGAGGCAGTCGGGGCAGTGCTCAGAAGTCGCGCTTCCAACCACTAGATAAACGAGGCAGTCGGTGCAGGTGTTTTTCATTTACACATGAATTTCTATAAATAGAATAGAATAGAATACTTAAAATTTTATTGTACACCAAAAATTAAACACGGGGGCTTACAAAACCAATAATTTTATGGGTAGGTGGTTTTTTTTTTAGGGGTATGAGGAACAGGGTGTAAAGTTCCTCATCCCCCGTGGTAAAGGGAGGATCCTCCGGCCAGACAGGTGTTGTGTCTGGCGGGCAACTGCCCGACAGTTGTAGTCGGGTTTTTCTATATACTCTTAAGTCGATGTAAACTTTGCATGTGAGATGTAGGAAATTGATGTTAGTTCTTCCGACGTGTCATAGATGGCGCTGTTGTACTTTTTGTAGTAAGTTGCTTTTTGTTGGTCACTACAGTTACAACGGCGGTCTTATCGCTGATAGCGATATCTTCCAGACATCTTTTAGATGGACATTATGGAATTAAAATAAAAAAACGGGGTAGTCAGTGGTGTACAACACAAAAAACAAAAAAAAAAAAAAACTACAAAGGTAAAGTTATCTACTTAATATATATATTGATATTTGCGTTTTTAACATTAAATGGCAAAAATAAAACTAGAATGGTTTCATATTGTGACTACATGAAATTACAGAGGCTGAAAATTATTTGTAATTAAGCATTTAAAAGCAACGCGTGACTGTGCTTGTCTTACCGACACCGGCAATTCGTTCCATAAACGGACAGCCTGGACCGTGAAGGATTTGTCATAAAATTTGGTGGAATGAGCAGGATCAAAAGTCTCAAATTCTCCGATGATCTCAAGTGTCTACTGTGAGCATCATGTAGGAACTTGAAACGTTCTTTGAGATAGGACGGCGTTGTGGGATTAAACAGAATACTGTAGAGAAGGGATAAAATATGGGCATTCCGGCGAAGACGGATAGGCAACCACTTGAGTTTAAGGCGAAACTCTGAGACATGATCATATTTGCGCAAACCAAATATGAATCTGATACAAAAATTTTGGAGTCGCTCAAGCTTATCTAGCTGCACTACATTGAGATCTGGATAACAAGCATCAGCATAGTCGAGGATTGGGAGAAGAAGGGCTTGAGCAAGCGCAGTTTTAGTGGCCGTTGGGAGGAAATTTTGCAATCTGCGTAAAGACCCCGCAGACGCTAACAGTTTGCGGCCGACTTCTTGCAACTGGGGAACCCAGTACAAGTCTTTATCAATGTAAATTCCCTGGTCTTTTATTGAATCGCTATATGGAATTGCGGCACCATCAAAAACAATGTGGGGAAGCTTCGTCCAGTCAATTCTTGAACGCACCCTAGAGCTGCTGACAACAATGACTTGAGTCTTCGCAGGGTTAACTTTCGAATCGTAGGAATTAAATTTCGTAAATTTTATAGTAATAACAAAGAAGTAAAGGTTTCGATCACGAAATAAGGTTAATTAAAGTCCCTTCTCGTCTTTTAATTCTTTAAAACATTCAAACAAGGTGTTGTTTTGCGTTCTCGTCAAATTCAATGAGGCAACTATGCTAATGATTCACGACCCGAATCAGTAATAAAATGGGTAGGTATTTTTTAGTTTTTTTGTTATTTACGGAAATCGGTAAGAATGAACCACCCGTGTTTTAAACGCGGGCCGTCTGATCCTCGCCTTATAACCTCGCTTACACACATACAAAAAATCTCAAACGTTTATTCTATAATTTCTTATTTCCTAAACCACGATAACGTGGTTAATCTGAAATACTGACAAATGTAAACAACAAAAAAGCTGTGTTTTTTAATAATAAACTAGGTACCGTAATTTATATTGATTGTTTGTCTTTTGTGACAACATCCTGCATTTTGACTAGGATTCAAAACAACACCTTAAAAAAAAATTATACAAAATATTCTTGATCTTATAAAATACTAAGAACAGAAACAATCACGAGGCATCTTCTCGTTGCATAGAACGCGAACTGCTACACAATATAATTTAACAGATATTTACAAACGCTTAGCAGTTGCCAGATATCCTTCTTCAGGAAATTGATTCGTAGAATATAATACGAAAAGCATGCGTGTAATTTTAAAAGTTCGTAGCAAATAGCTACGACGTAGATCGTTCCATTTGCGATGTAGCCCGCCTGAAATTATACCACGAATAAAATCACGAAAGGTTAAAGTTTTTACCTCATTTAGTACCTCTATAGATGTAACTACCAATAGTTCGTTCCCAAACATGATAATGAAAATATTTTATCAACCTTATTCAGTTCATCTTGCACCTTGCTATTAGCACAGAGTGCCTACTAGATAATGTAAATTAACAAGCCTTAAAAACGCGTAGCAGTTGAAAATCTGTTCGTGGAAAATAACACGGAAAGCACGCAGCAGTTTCAAAAGGTTCGTAGCAATCGTAGCTAAATAGCTACGACGTAGCCGGGTAGGTTAGTCCATTTGCAATATAACCCGCCTGCTATGCTACGCTTGCATTGAAAATGTGTTTTGACCACATAGAACTTTGTTAGAACGTTGGCTGTTGGCCACGTCTCTCATTAATCCCGAAATTACTACCCACTATCACATTCAACCTTTAGCTCGCTATTACTAGCCAATTATTGGTGGAAATAAGGTCAGGTGACACTGTGACAGTCAATAGTCCTTTTGTGAAATGCTGATAGTCCGTGGGCTAGATTAACCGATACCGGGCGGGCCGGGTAGATTACATACGAACCGCGTGGATTATGACCAGCACTCTAGCAATATTATGAGCAGTGCTAAAATGATGAGGTAATTTAGAGCAAGCAGAAAAACTGAGATGAAAATACAGTATAATAATCAGCCTGTAATGTTCCCACTGCTGGGACACAGGCCTCCTCTTCTATGAGAGGGAATGCGCCATCCTCCTAGATGTCACATGTCTTCGAATTTAAGTTCTAGGACATGCCGGTTTATTTACGAAGTTTTTCTTCACCGTTTTGGGAGCAGCGGTGATGAAATAAATTACACAAAGTAATGCGCCTGCCTGAGTTCGAACCCACGGCTTACTGCTCGTTATTCGGGGCTGCCACCACTGGGCCACCGCTGCTCAAGATACAGTACGAGTATACTGATCTGCAATTATAACAAACTAACGATGCAATTATGCAATTGTTTCCTATTTGATGTATTCTCAACGTGCCCGACTGCCCGTCTAGTTGTGGTTGAGTGGGAGTAGGGTTAGTCAAATAGTCAAACTTTTTTATAAAAATATTTCTAATGAAACCAATATGCTTAGGACATAATACCTAGGTACATATAATATAAGAAGCGTTCATGATTTACGTTTAAGCACACTGCAATGTTCTACAACAAACCTTTCTCTATTAATTACTAAATTCGTTGTAAAAAAAATGCACAATTCAATTATAACGCAGAAAGAAATTCTGTCTGGAATTCTCCCCGGAAATCGTATTCGTGGATTTGGGAACCCTAGGTCGCAACTTCTGGGAGTCGCATTCGGTTCCAGTAGGTACTAGGTACCCTTTTTACTTGATGGGTTTTAACTCGCGAAGCATTTGCGGGTAATTTCCTATAAGTGAAATTAATCTCTGTATATTTTTATAGCCCAAGGTTTCCTAAATATCAGTCCCAAGTACCTGCATATAGCGCCACCTATCATGTTAAGCTTATACTACAACAGCGGCAAGAAAACAAACCGCCTACTTTTCTGTGAACCAGCAGTAGCACTGTGGCACTACTCGGCTTGCCAGACCTCCCTCCATGATGGTTTGGCTTTGGTTGAAACTGTTTACAAATATAGTTTTTCCAGCGTTTGTTACACATTAATTTTTACACATTGATTATTAAAATTATGACAGATTTTCAAGATATGGCATAAGCATGTTTTGAGATTAGTGTATCGTAGTTTTATCTACCTACCCGCAAAAGATAGTAATAAAAAAAAAGAAAAGTTGAATGACCCAAATCTATTCATTTTTTCCGACTAGGTATAAGCTAGCAGTCCACACAATCACCAATTTAATCCACAAATCTTAAACAGACGTAACTTACGAGGTAACTAGAGACTGGGATAATGACTATGATTGATAGGTAAGCTTGTCCACGGTATACTTACCCGAGACGTAATAACTAATTAATCTCGATTAATGGGATAGATACAGATTAGATCGACGCTAGCTAATCGGTCAACAATTCGTCAGTAGGTAAGTACAGACCAAAGTAGTCAGTGGTACACGGATCATGTTCGACAATGAAATGGGCAAAATATGTGATCCCATAAAAACACCAGTGACCACCTGGTCACTTCACACAGTACTTATTCCTTTTACGAGTATAATCCACCACCTGGTGGACTATACTCGTAAAAGGAATAAGTAAGTACTTGATAGTATAGGAGTATGAAGAACAGGGTGTAAAGTTTTTCTTACTCCTTACAAAAGAGAGCATTCTCCAACCAGACGGGTCTGGTGGGTTTCTCCCCGACAGTGGTTGTCGGGTGTTCCAGTGTGTTCTTTTGAGCATTGTTGCTAGCAAGACTGAAGGCCACCTAATGGGGCACCTGAGCGCAATGCATGTAATGTTGCCAGGTGACTCCAGGAGGTGGCGGAATGAAGTATTATTGGTTAAAGTTTATCGTGCAGACATATAGTGCGATTTTTCGGTGACGACTCGACGCAAAAACTCCTGTTATTTTCACGTATATCTGTTTGTTGTATGCCGCCATGAGCAATCGCGGCAGCCATCGCGCGGACAGCTGTCTTACACTTAACTTATTCTGAAATAAAATATTGATTGCCGTTCCGTACGATATGCATAGGGCCTCTGCTACTTCGCGCACTTAGTTCGTCGATCAGCGAGATCATATTGTGGACTTTTTTACCAATTTCCTTGGTAACCATCTCTGCCGGCTGCCCACGCCTTTTCTACTTATTCCAAAACAGATGTACGACCACATTTAAACTCGTTAAATCAATATCTAGGTCGCGGGCCTGTGGACGGTGAGTAATGGGCTAGCTTACCGTCCGTCCGTCTAATGACGACAGGCCGTGCCGACGGCGCGTTTGTGTTCCACGCGCGCCTCAAGGAGATGTCAGCAAATCGGAAGGGGTCCGAGAGGGCCGATGCCTGCCAGGGCTGCGGGTTGTTCGAAAGATATACCGTGGCCCTGGAACACAAAGGGCTAAGAAGGAACATGGATGGGTTTTAGTCAGTCAAGTGTGACACTCCCTTCCGCTCCACCCAGAGCAGGAGAAGTCATTTGACGATTACCCATCACAAAAAAAAAGTGAAGTTATAGGTGACGGCATCCAACTTCAAATTATTTCATAGCATGTTTTTCTATTCAGCAATAAAGTTCAGTCAATATCAGTCTGAAATTCTACATAGGGTAGTATAGACACATAGAAAACTGTAAACAAGGGTATCCGGTACGTGGAATGTTGACGAGCATTACATAAACCTGTTATTTATCATATTTACAATGCTCAGCAATATTCTCCATAGAAGGTAGATCAGAATGGGCCAATAATTTAAATCTTAGGAGTTTGATTATAATGAAAACACGGAATTGTAGATTTTGGTTGTTTATTTCTCAGGAAGCAAATGATTCACAGCATTGGTGGGATACAGAGGTCTGACAATACCGGGCCGAAACATTCAATTTCCTGAAGTTTGATTTTACTAGCAATAGGTACAACAGCTTAGAATATATAAGTACCCAAATACAAAAACGTGGGAAAACAACGTTACATAGCTGTAGAATAGTATAATTTATTTAGTAAAGCGAGTTTTTTTCATATTTTTTTTATAAACTACACACCTTACTAAATCACAATTTCTAATTATGTCAAAAATTATGTATCACATTTATAACATTCTGTACAAAGTAAAAAAATATTTTCATACTCCACTAGTACAAAGTAAAGCAGCATAGACATTTCCGACCATTATAATATTATTGTTGCCTATGTAGAAAACGAACTTTTAGTTACACATATACTGAATTCACTGAAAATGTACTTTAATGAAAACAATTGAGCAGACGCAAACAGCGAGATAATCCACTTCAATATCACACTCAACTGAACAATCTAACATGATATGCAGCAGGTAATGCTATCATCTTATTGCATCCACGGTACCACACTGGGGCTAGGCTACACGCATACTTATAAAGTTACAAATATTAAGTTACTCTTTCTATGTTTAATCTATACTTCAACTTGTTTTAAATATCATAATAAAATTGTTAAGATATAAATAACACAAAAGTTACGTTATATGGACTTACAACCTTCATAAGGAGTGATGTATCTTACAATAATAGTCCCTTACGATTCGGTTAGCAGTTACATTATTAATCACTTCAAGCACACAAATATATACTCTTTGCATTTCACGGGCTGTGCGTTGAAGGCACATAACTATGCTAATACAAGAGAATACAGTTGTCTAAAGTGATGGATGAACAACATCAACAAACGTGTAGGCAAGCTGCATCACCCACTCGGCCACAGCAAATACACCCAGCACCCACCCATGCGTGTCACTCATCTGACTTGATTAAAAAACATTACTTTTTTTATAATTATGCAAAAACAATTATACAACCCTTCTAATTTGAACTTTACTTCAAAAAATAACTGGGACTTTAAAATGCAAATTGTGATTTGTGACACTGATCATAGAGAAACAATCAAATATACTTTATAGGGACACCCAAATTATTACAACGTAATTTACAAATATAGTCAATCTCTAAATATTAACTAATTTATATAAACTGAATTATTTACAAAATATGAACACATCGGATGCGACGTGCCACCTCTCTTACATATTTGTAACTATTTACAATGACTATTATTATAAACATTAATTAAGAGCATTGCATTTTCGTGAGCTTGATCAAAATAATCCCTTGTTCAACTCATAAGTATAAAATGTTTTAACATTACTAGGTTCATTCACATGCACATGTGGCCAGTCACAATATTACTCCAGCTGCTTCTCAACCATTGAACAAACAGTCCTGTATTCTGAAAGTGGCCGACGCTCGACTTACAGTCAACATCGATATTGTATTAGCTTTTAGAAGCCCAATAATTTGCTAGTGTTAGAGATCAGTCTTGGGACAAAGGAAACAAATTCAGTACTTTTGTATATAATTCGTCACATTTCGACTTTGAACTGTATATTAAATAGTTTAGAAGATAGCATCATATTTACAAGTTCTGATGATTTGGACAAAAAAAAAATGAATTACATAAAAGTTGTAGGAGAAATTCAAGGCAGAGCAAAGAATTTTAGGGAATTCCATAGCATCTCAAGCAGATGTATGAGATGCAATAAGCAGCGCAGCAATTATGTTACGAATGATTGAAGATAGATTTGGTTTATCCTAACATTATTCACACTTGCTTTTGATTATATTATTAACAATTAAAACAAACACTAGAGTACCTCTACTATTATGTTATTATACTAGCTTATAAACCATGTCACTTAATGAAATCTCTTAACTAATCATCTTAATCCAATTTTTCAACTCATACAAATTTCAATTTGTACTAATGTAGATGTACTAAATTGTCATGTGCAGTATTGTATAACTTAAAAATTCAGTTTCATGCTGATCTTCTACTTAAAATACGATTTTTTTTGCTTCTGACCACAATTCCAATAATTTAGAATTATGAATAACGTTTTTTTTTTTTTAATTTTCTTTTTTTTGTATTCATGCTCGGTGAATTTTACAAAGTATTTGAAAGGCTACTTAAAGGTGCCAAATAATTTGCTAACACGGAATAGAGACTATTGGACAACTGGTTAAAAAAAAATCACTATAGATAGCATTGATGGGACTTATTCACTGTATAATTCTACCACCTAAATAAATTTAAAAAATTCGTACTGACTAAACATGAAAATTATATTATTCACCAATATATGGCACTCACTTTGAAATGACATGTAAATTAATAAGATAATAAAAATTTATCAACTGAAAATGTTTGTACCAATTTTTTATTCGATTTTTACTTTAGTATGTAAAACACTAATTATTTTTTTTTTGTGAAGCTGCCAATTAAAACATAACTATGACATAGACACTGCTGTTTTAGGTGGAATTCCCTTAAAATTCTACACAAAACTGTATGCATAGTAATGTTTACAAATAATTGCACTTTCAATTTCAGATTTAGATTCGAAAATTTTACATGTAGGTAATCAAAACTTTATGATTCAATGAATACATTCTAAATTAATATAGTGTAGTTATAATAGTTACATGAAATGGTGCGCATGAAAATTAAATACGTCAAAGACATAAAAAAAAAGATTTTCTTGGAATTAAATAACAATCCGGTTTTTTTTTTATTTTGCAATGTTTCAAATAATAAATAAACAAAAAAACATTTAACTTGCATTGAAATTATAAACCATTTTTCATGGTATTTTCCCTCTTTCGATCATTAACATTTATAATAAACAGTTGTTTTAGAGTCGGGGCAGACAAAGAAGAAAAACTCGCTCGAGTAGTTTTCAATCTAAACTAATATTATAAAGAGGAAAATTTTTGATTGTTTGTTTGTTTGCATTGAATAGGCTCCGAAACTACTGAACCGATTTGAAAAATTCTTTCACTATTGGAAAGCTACACTATCCCCGGGTGACATAGGTTACATTATATTTTCAAAAAAAGTACGGATCCTTACTAAAACTCCAATAATTTGCACCTTGGGTTTCAACCCAAGATGTAAAATAATGTAGTACGACTTTGCAGAACACATCATTATTTACAAAAAGTGTCGCGGCAGCATATGTCTAACTATTATAGTTATGCCACAATAACTGTTCTTTTATTTTAAAAAATTAATTGATATGCCGCAGGTAGAAAAGGCTCTTTATTTATATCTTGGTATTAATCCATAACAAAATAAATTAGTTCATATTCAAGACTGCTACAATATCTTTATACAACTTTTTGAATTATTCAATTCGGATATTCCATTCATAAGATATCACGAGTTTAAAAATGTAAGTATTAGAAAAAAGTTCCGTGGAAACTTTCTTTATAATTTTCGTTTTTAGTAACGTGACGCAAATATAAGGGTTTATGTGTGTGCGTTATAACTTTTTTTCGACATTTTTGTTAAATACCCGTGCGAAACTGGGGCGCTAGTGATAAATAATCAACTAAATAGCAACTTAAATGGATTTCAAAATAACACGCAAGATGATTCCCTATGGCGTGTGTTCCTCATGCAGGGGTATGCGAGTTCCTACTGGACTTCTGCTGCCTGTATCTGAGCTGAATCAGAGTTCAATTCAAATTGGCAACGTCTAATTCGGGCGGACAGAATTAATATCAAGTGAGCTAACCCCTAATACAGTGGTAGGTACCAACTACAGCGAACCGATATTTCTTGAATTCTTATCGGTGCAGTGCGCAAAAGCTCATAAACGAATATAATTTACTTAAAGCAGCAGCGTCTTCATGGCTTGACTGACTTATGGTCGAAATAACAATAGCCAACTAAGCTATAAATAAGAATATTTCAAAGACACAAATATGTGAAAGAGGTTCCCTGGGTTTTCTACCGAAAAGATTCGAAAAATACTTGAAAAACTTTGCGACATCACTTTGCATGTTTGTGTGCCATCTTAGTGAAATATTAGCGTACCGTACCTCTTTCGCAAAATTGTGATATTTATCATCTCATCTAAAGCACATTGAATGCAAGTAGTTTGATATAGGTGAACTGGATTTTATTTTCCGAAATAAATGGTCGAAATTATTCATTTTAATGCAGAACTTAGAACAATGTCTTGTTCTAAGTTCTGCATTATTTATTATTTCTGTTTAGTACATTCATGTCAATTTTACTAGATATTATTCAATCATCTGGTAAAATTAACATGCAAACAATCAAATAAAATCATTGGAATGTCATCAAATCCTACTTAAATACATCGAAAGTGCAATTACTCTTAAACATTACAGACAGTTCATCCCCCTAATAAATTAGTCCGATAAGCGCTCGTAATAATAACGTCATAGATCTACCTAATATCTCATTCTACATCAAAAGAAATCTTTCGGGTTCCACGTTCCAAGGGTTCACATCGCGCCGGGTACCGACAGCAGCCGTACGGGCCGACCGGGGTCGATATTTACAATTTTGACATCACACTTTGGTACTAATCTGGACAGATCACACAAGGACGTCGCGAACAGTTCCTTCGGCCACCTACTTGTCGGCCGGCTCGGGCGGCGCCCCGCCGAAGTCCAGCTGGTAGCCGCCCGCGCGCGTCATCTCCTCCATGCTGGGCTCCTTGCACTCGTGGCCCGCGTGACCCGCCGCGCCGCAGTTCCAGCACGACAGCTTGGGCGGCGCGTACAGCACGGACACGAAGCCGGCGTAGGGCGCGGGCGCCGGGTAGGGCGGCGGCTCCCCGTTGGCGAAGGGCGGCGGCGGCTGGCGGTAGGCCGGCGGCGGCGTGGGGTAGGCGAAGGGGCGCGGGTACTGCAGGAACGGCACGGGCGGCGGCGCGGACGGCGTGGCGCGGCGCGGCGGCGGCGCCGGCGTGTCGGGCGGCGACGACGCGGCGCTGGAGCCGCTGTCGGACGACGAGCGCGGCGCGCAGTACGGGCCCGTCAGCCGCCGCACACCGTTCAGTTTCTCCAGTGATCTGTAGTGCTGCTGATGTACCGCGCTCAGTTCACGTAATCGTTCGTCTCCCATATTATGACGCATCTAAAAAGATTTAACACTATTATAAGCATATTGTTCGAGAGACGCACTTTGAGTTTCAAACCTTACTGCGTGCAGTCCCGCGTAACCACTTTTTTTTTGCAGTTTTTTACTTGTCGTTTGACTGGCACTTACGGTTATAAGGGCGACGTTAACGATTGCGATTCCAAGTGTGCAACCAGGTTACTTCCATGCTCAATCTATGTATGTTCAATCTTCCATTTGGTCATTGTGTCAATTAATGCAATCGAGAACCTTCTCCCGCTGGAGTGCAGCCTGTGTACTTACTGGCTATTTTCACAGTAACGCATGTCATCGCACAAACAGGTTCAAAAGGATCGCATCGAGGCGATAAAAATGCATTTAGTGTTATAAATGTAATGTGCGACAACCTGCATAGCTATGCTTAAAAGGAACAACATAGTGGGAACGACTCTTTGTGGATAAAGATCGCGCGACACTGTGCGGCTAGACTCGCCTCTTGTGAAAACAGCATTAATGCGTGTGGCTGTTTGTAGCGAAGTAGTTCTGCTGCAAACACGGCGAAGGGGCCGCGTTGGTGCGGAGAGGGACCCACCTCGGCGACTGACAGGCTCTCGAAGTTGGCGGCAAGTTGGTGCGGCAGCGGCGCATCGAGCGGCGAGGGCAGGCCGGGCGCGGGCGGCGGCGAGCGCTCGCGCGACACGCGGCGGCGCGAGCGCGGCGACGCGGCGCGGCTGTCGCCCGGCGACGACACCAGCGGCGACGTCGGCGCGCCGCTAGCCGCCGTGTAATTTATTACCTGCAAGTATTTCAACGAAACTCAAGAGGATTTCAAAAAAAGTCATAAGCTCATTATTAATGTAAAAGTATTTATTAATAACAACAAGGCAACTGTTAATAAATATAAATTTGTATATAATCCATGTAAGGTATTATAGTCTAAATAATCTCATGTGAGCACATATTAAGTATAAGTTGGATAGACATAATACTTAATCGACGAAATACTGCACACAATGTAACAATAGCAATTATTGTCCAAATTAGCTCTAATTTGCCTCTTGGTTAGGATTACTTCTACCATGAAGTACTTATCAAATACTTTATCATTGAATGAGCTAAAAATCTGCATAAATTTATAGCCAAAATTACCAATGATGTCGTCTCGGAAATCGCCAATTGGAATAACAGCCAGCAAACAACAGCATTATTCTTTATTCACTTATAGAATTGAATAGCTCTGCCTATTAGTTTTTTAAAAAGGAGAAAAAATTTACCCAAGGAGATGCAAACCTAACAAAAAGATACAATTATTCAGGGAGAGAAAAGTGTGGATGAGACTATTTCAGAACTAGGTCATGGGGCCTTCGAATGTGTTTACTAGAATGGTGTGTTTAAATAAAGAAATAATGACTATTACAGCTTTAGCAAATTATTAGAAAATGGTTGAAATTTAAGTCATAATAAAATGAATTCCTTGTTTTATAATGGCATCGTCAGTCATAAAATATTCTACACATTTAAAATAGCACAAGTAAAATGATTATGAACTCTTTACCTCAAGTGGTTGATTTATAGGTGTTACTATGATGTTTGCAGGCCATGCGTTGTGTCCCATGTAGTCTCCCATATTGTACTGTGGCAGTGGTATGCCTGGTGGAGCGTGTGGGACTTCACTCAACATAGGCACTACTCCCCCGGGCCCCGTCAGGACTGGCGGAGAACTGAGTTCAGGCACTGAGTCTGTACTTTGAGGCTGTAATATAATGGACTTCAATTAAACATTAAATTAATTAATCATGACGCATTATTCAATTCCTAGTCACTGCTGTTATACTATTGTAAAATGGATTAAGTAGTTTCATTCTTCCGTCATGCTAAAATATTTTAAGACAATGTGTAATGTTAAAATTCATATATTTTTAACATGATTGAATATGTAAATGTTGACATATGGTGATAAATGATAAAATGCAATCATATGAAACTGGAACTGAAAGATACCATGACAGAATAAGTTATTAGTTAGTGAATTGAAATGAATTATTTACATTGAGTAATTTTAATATTAATGAAAACATTCATGACTGAACATGATAAACAACATTAGCCGTATGAGTTTTGAAAATACAGAAAATATAAAGTAGTATAAAGGAAACAGTAGTATAAGTGCTTGGCTATTCCATACCATCAGAAGACAATTACTTTTCTATTTTGAAACTTGTTGACTCAATAGTTTGCATGAGTGCAACATTCATTTCTAAAAGTTTTTACAATGACATCTCAGTACAGACTGCCTAAAATAGTTGTAAACTTGGAACATTTAATTGTCTACAACCATTATTCCAACATTGTGTTAAAGATGTAAAGCTACAAAACATAGTAAACAATACACTAAAACCAACACAGGCCCGATACATAATAATATAAACACCCTATAACCAAAACAAGGTCCACAGACTGCTAATGTCATACAACTCACAACAATTGAAATGTCTCGAACTTCATTTGATAAAAGAACAAGAACTTAATTATTTCTGTCCTTTTTATTTCATGCATGATGTTATGGGACATTTATTGGATTAGAAATACATATTGTAATCTAACAAATGATAGCCCTGTTTTGGACATAGAGCGTTTTTCAGCAGATTCCAGTCTGTGAAGGATGTTTTGGTAAAATGTTTTTTTTTTCTATGTTTTGTAGCTTTACATCCTATACACAATTTTGGAATAATGATTGTAGACAATTAAATCATTCCTTGTCTGTGTTTACACCTTTTTCAGGATGACTGTACATATTATTATGTATAAAATGGAACACCTATTTTAATGCCAAGAAACAAGAATAAGGGATGTAAGGGACTCCAATGTGAAAAGGGTTACCACAAACTCAGTTCATCATTCAGAAGTAGGCAGGACACATTCCATTTTTATATTTTCAAGCTCTAACCGGGACAGCCTGCTTCCAACTTTTATTTAATTTTAAATGTCCTTGTTTTTAGCTTTTAAGTTTGACAGTTTTTAAAAATAAGGTTTTTACCCTGTGGGTTTTTTTGGTTTTTGGTCAGTGGGTCATCTTAGGGGTTTTATTAGTTTTATTTTATTTTAAAATTACAGATGAAAAAAAAATTGATGTGGGGATTTCAGAATGATGAACTGAGTATGTGGTAAGCATTTTCATGTTGGTGTCCCTTTTACTCGGTATTGTATGATTAACTCTTTACTATCTTAAAAGTCTGAGTCTGTTTTGTATAGTCTCACCATGGCAGCATAATAAACTTTGGTCATTAGACTTCAAATAAAACCAGGACTTTATTTTAGATACTAAATAAATGCCAAAGTTGACACTATCAACATTATCATATATACATACATTCTTATTCAAACAATAACCTTGACTAGGATGATATTTAGATTCCTATTTGTATATTTATACAATCTAACTATGAACACAGAAATAAGAATGAAGTTCTGATTATAAAATAGTCCTACTACAAACATGATTGCAAAAAAAATGGAATGAGTTGACTTATGTTGGTCATAGAATGGCCACTTTGTACTTCTAGTAATAGGATGGTGGTGTAGGAATATGACAACACTGACCTGCACCCCGGGTGTTTTGACAAACACAATACCAGGTGGTGGCCCCAAGCTAGACAAGTTAGGCGGTGGGATTGACATGTTGGCTGTGATATTTGACTGTGTATGGCATGCACTCACTGGTACTACATTTATATGCTCTTGTGGTTCAGGAAATTGTATCCTCTGATCTTCCATTTTTAATTTGTCTAATATTTCCCCAAAATGTGACTTTTGATCAAATGTAAACGCTGGATGATGTAACGCCATCGTATACAGAAGTAGAATTTCTTCCAGAAGATCGCCGTACAAGCCTTTCAACAAGCCACTCTGCTCCAAACTGACCATGGCATTGTACAATGTGGTAGCACACGCGAAATTACATGACCGTAACAACGACACATACAAGGCCATTTTCCGTCGCGTCCTGGGGTCTGTGTTAGCGCCTCCGATGTCCGCAGCCAGGTCTGTGGGGTTGTTGGCTCTTAGTTCGGCACCACGCAACTCCTGAAAGTCCCGCTTACCTAGCTCTTCTAGGTATGTGCCAATGAAACGCAGTTCAAATGGCAAACACATATTTAATAACGTACACATCGCGTCTATGCGTTTATAGCTTTCCAATTCTTTAAACCATGATACCACGTCCTCTTTGCAAACCATTTCCAGAACACATTGAAATTTTATGTAAAGAATCAACCGGTCCCCTGCAGCCGAAGCGCGTCCGTTGCTTATAATTTTTGGCACGCGCAATTATCGTGACAATGTGATGGTTGTAATCCAAGAATACTCGATTGTAACATTAGTAATTATAAGCTTTTTATCCGTATTTTACAAGTACAGTATATTGGTTAAGCAACTACAGGCAATGCTAGTAGTTTTGTCTCGTCTATAGTTTATGGAATAGGCAATCCAAAGACAAAAGCATGCTTATAGACAAAGGTGCTACGTACAGAAGAAAAGGAAAGAAAAAAAAAACAACTTTATTCCGAACCAATAGAGTTGTATCTCAAACACATTTTATTCAATATGACAGTTGCAGAGATGCCTTTCCGTCTTTCCGTTTATGGAAAAGTTGTTTGTGAAAAGAACAAACATTGCTCTATCAAAAAATGGTTCGACACGACTAAAATATTGTTTCATCGTATTTTGAATCCCACTATAACACCCCATTTTCTGCAAAATATTAAATAATCGACGAAGATTCTGCACATGCTGCTGTACGCTAACCAATGGCAAATAGTCTTACTACTTGAGGTACTTGTACCTTAGACGATTAAACAACGTATATACAATTTGTACACATTGCCTACATGGCCTGCCACATTTATGTATTTAGAGTAAGTAAATTATTTTGAAGAATTTGAATTCGACCAACGATGCAGTCAAGTCTAATTAATACTCATTTTAAATATTCAAAACAATTCATCAACAAGTTAAAAGTGTCAACAAGTTTTTTAAAATATTGTAAAACCACATGATTTTAAAAGTAAGCATGGAGTTTCTTGCCAGTTCTTCTCCATAAGAAACGACCAACCCAAACCGAGCACCTTTTTGTCGACGTTTTATAAGTGCCGATGTAGGCTTATATGAAATAAAAATATTATGATTTTGAACAATGAACAACACTTAATAGGATACGCTCCTGTTATAGACAGAAGGATAAAGTAACAGAAATTAACACCCTCTCGAACCCTTGGATTATTGTTTGAGTCAAACCATTTTCATCATTTACAAAGTTTATTAGTACACGTGAATTGGTTGTCATTGTTGTCAATCACTCTCGAGTATAAAACTTGTCTGTTAAAGATGTACATTTTGTAGTTTCTGGCGCGGCATTTGATTTAGCATTACCATTTTTTAATACTAAATATTTTTTATGTTTTATTTTAATCGACCTTATATCTTAAAAGTCTCCACAATCCCGAGATAACTAATTATCTCGTGATTGTGGAGAGTTTTAACATTGAGACTAATCTCAGGAAATATTTCCTAGGCGACGTGAAAATGTATCGAGATAAGGTCGAGGTGGACAAGGGTCACACCACTCTCACCTCACCTCACCCCGCTTTCCTTGGCTAAAAAAATAATAAGAATACTTTATTTCAGACAAAAAAAAAAAACAAAAATCAAAATCAAAATATTTTATTTTACATAGGCCTACATGGGCACTTATAAAACGTCAACAGAAGAGGCACGGACCTTGATCCATATGATGCTAATACACATAACATAAGCTATGTTAGTAGCAAACGAAATATGTAGAAGATTTTACTTCATATTTTTGCTGCACTAACCTGAAACACCGGGTATATGTAAAGGGAACTGGCGCAAACCCAGGCACGAGTCATCGAGACTCAACTTACGGACAGCGGAACGTTAGGTGGAAACAAAAATGTCGTATACTCTCTCCGTTTGACGCTAGTAGCATCTCTCGAGGTCGCAAACATGGCCTAAGTATGACAATGCAAGGATACGAGAATATCATCACTCGTACTTTTGAGGAGAGTATCCGAATATCTTTTTTACTTTTTAAAACGTGTTCCATACCTCGTTCTCTCATGATCTCAATTAGACTTACTGAGAAAAAGAGTGCGAAAGAAATGTTTTGTATGACGAAGAAAGAGAGGGCAATAATTTGAATTCAAGATATTAAAGATGTTGTTTTATTTGCTTTAGAACGCATTATAGTTACTCGGCATTTTTTGACAAAAGGGTCGAAAAATATTACAATCACTGATTTTGCGAAGAATTTTGTGTATATTTGGAAAATTATTACAGAGCATTTAAAATGGCTCCTGTAGAAGATGTTGAAATGAAAAGTGTGGAAAGTCCTGCAGCAGCTAGTGATCCGGAAACACCCGAAGTAAAGAAAGATGCAGATGTGCTTGCTGTTCAAGATTTGAGGGAGCAAGTAAGACAAATAGATAAAGCCGTAACTTCCAAAGAGCCAAGGTTTGCTATGCGAGTTTTGAGATCTCTTCCTAGTACCAGAAGGAAGCTTAATGGCAACGTCTTACGTGCTATTTTCAACCAACTCTATCCGTCAAGTGCTGACAAAGAAGGATTGATCGTGTTTGTGGAGAACCCTCTGCCTGGCGCTGTCGACATCGAACCACCTCGCTCTCGCAGTGCGCCCAAGCAACCTGTTCCAGAAGTGGACGTTTATTTGCACCTGTTGGTGCTGCTGCGCCTACTGGACAACAACAAGTTGGAGGAAGCTACCGAGTGCTCGCAGCAGCTGATGAACAAGGTTTTAGCTCAAAACAGAAGAACTCTTGATTTGATTGCTGCTAAATGCTACTTTTACCATTCAAGAGTGTTTGAACTAACTAATAAATTAGATCTTATTAGAGGACTACTTCATGCTAGACTTCGTACTTCTACCCTGCGTAACGACTATGAAGGCCAAGCAGTACTTATCAACTGTCTTCTGCGTAATTATTTGCATTATTCTTTGTATGATCAAGCAGATAAACTTGTCAGCAAATCAGTATTCCCAGAAAATGCAAGTAATAATGAGTGGGCAAGATTCTTGTATTACCTAGGAAGGATCAAGGCTGCTCGTCTGGAGTACAGTGATGCTCATAAGCACTTGGTGCAAGCTTTGAGAAAGGCTCCTCAGACTGCCGCGGTTGGTTTCCGTCAAACCGTCCAGAAGTTGGCTATTGTGGTTGAGTTACTGTTGGGAGATATTCCTGAGAGAGCTATATTTAGACAAGCTCCTCTACGCAAAGCTTTGGCACCTTATTTCCAGCTCACCCAAGCAGTGAGACTTGGCAACTTGCAGAGATTTGGAGAAGTCCTTGAGAACTTTGGCCCTCAGTTCCGCAGTGATCACACTTTCACATTGATTCTTCGTCTCAGACAGAACGTAATCAAAACTGCCATCCGCTCAATTGGACTTTCATACTCCCGTATCTCTCCTAAAGACATTGCCCGGAAACTAGGGCTAGACTCAGCTGAAGATGCAGAATTTATTGTGGCTAAAGCTATCCGAGATGGAGTTATTGAGGCTACCCTTGACCCTGAAAAGGGATACATGAGTAACAAGGAGAGTTCCGATCTCTATTGCACCCGGGAACCACAGCTGGCTTTCCACCAGCGTATATCATTTTGTTTGGACTTGCACAACCAGAGTGTCAAGGCTATGAGGTACCCACCAAAATCATATGGCAAGGAGCTGGAGAGTGCCGAAGAGAGACGTGAGAGAGAACAACAGGATTTAGAGCTGGCCAAGGAGATGGCAGAAGAAGATGATGATGGCTTCCCTTAAATCTCTTTCCCATCATGTGTTATTTGCTAATTTTGATGCATTAGATGTATAATTGTGCATTAACCCTAATATAATAAAATTCAACTAAATGTTAAAATGTTAGTATTATTTTAATCATACTTTTTTAGTTCTATAGATTAGTAACCTTACCTATAGAAATGAGAAGAGAACAATATAAAGATCACTGTAATTATAACAATATCTTAAATAACTAAGGACTCGCAGGTAGTCCTAAATACTTAAAAAAATAAAGATATGTTATAATTTACAGTCTCCAAAGGAGAAAAGTTACCGAGTTCTCATACTTGTAGTATGAGAACTTGGTACCTTATCTTCGTTAGACTGTACATGTAGTCTTAGTCAGTATGTTCATGAGCATGGATCATCAGGGCCTGGTGGTGTTTTGTAGAACTCATAAGAACACATAAGAAATTAGACAGGATTTGTTTGTTTGTTATTAATAGTTTTCAGACAAAACATTTTGTTAAAAATACAGAACTGTACTGACATTATAGGGTGCTAATATTCTCCTGTACAAATAGAATTGTCATGTCATACGTGTAAGGTATTGTAAGGTATGCTCGTGACTGTACTAATGGCTTCATCTGGATGGAATGGCTATAGTTGGACCCGGTAGGTAACGCTGCTGTCGACATCCAGAATTTTTCAAAGTGAGGGATGTGGTTGGGCAACGTCTGCCTGCCGAGTACGCTAGTCTAGATGAAAAAGATACAGTCTAAGAAAAATGTTCCGAATTGTATCGGTAGATGGCGCTAGTTACAAGATCAATTAGTGGGTTTCAGAAATTATTTTTCTCCACCTCAATATATTAAGTTTACGTTTCACCATTTATACCTACAGATTTGGCAAAATAATTAAAAATCTGATTGCAAAGCGAGCTCAAAAATATTATGAAACTGCTTCGAACAGGCTCTGATTACGAGAAATTGATCAATAGGTTGGACAAATGGGCCATGAAATACAAAACATACTCACACTGAACACAGGGAATTGGTATCCTAGCAACGTAAAGCGTTGGCAACTGCATTGATTAATCGAACGAAAAATAAAAATACGTTCTATTAAAGTGATTGCATTGATACACTGTTTCGCGGTATAATTGTGGGAGGGTACAGTCAGAATATTTCATAATGGAGTTCTCACAGGCACATCTGCAAAGCCTCGTCGATCTAATGAGACCACCCGAACCAGAAGTTCTACAAGGAGACGATTTGCCGTCTTCAGGTATTCTAGTTTTATATACTTCATTTGGTTGTTAAAGTTGAAATTCGATATCGTGCGATTTTCCAATGAAACTGGGCTGAAAACAAATAAGTAGGAAGGCAGGTAATTAACATATTTTGCTTCGTCTGAGAAATGAATCCGTCTTGCTCAGGAGTTCCTTTTTGCTTGCTATTTTGGTACCTACCCAATAACGTTGTAAGTACTAACCACCTAATACCTAACCATACAGACTAGGTGCAGGTTTTTCACCCGATTAACTCCAAATTGTCATTGTTAGTATAATATAAAAATAGGCAACCAAGAGGCATCAACACTTCAATAGCCTTTAACGTTCCCATAGCTGGGACACAACCCTCTTCTCTATGAGAGGGAATGGACTGTCACCCTACACACGGGATCTGTGACACGGGCCCAGTTTCTATTCTGGAGCATGCCAGTTTCCTCGTTTTTTTATCCTTCACCGTTATGAGACCAGTGAATAAGTAATAAATTACATAAGGTAAAGCCCCTGCCTGGATTCGAACAAACGACCTGCAACTCGTAGGTCGGGGTCGGTACCACTCGGCCACCACCACTCTCACTCGGCCACCACCACTCACACTATACCACCACCACTTTCACTAGACCACCACCACTCTCACTAGACCACCATCACTCTCACTAGACCACCACCACTCTCACTAGACCACCACCACTCGCACTAGGCCACCACGCTCTTACTAGGCCACCACCGCTCTCAATAGGCCATGCATCGCTCAGACGAGGCCACCGTGGCTCTCTTAATCAAGCATGGGCTCTCCAGTAAAATAAAAAATATTCATATTCCTACATTTTTTTTCTAGTTTTTGATATAAGTTCAACAAGAGGTAAAATTCCACTTTCGGAAAATACGAAGACTCCGAAAACAATTGAAGAATATGAGGAGCAGGAGGCAAAAGAGATAGATAACTTAGGTAGGGCTGGTGCAGGCTTAGGAGGGCTGAAGACTCCTGAGTATAGCATGAACTATCAACAGTCGGTCTCCGCTGAAGATGTGTATCTTCAGGTAACTTTATGAATCCATACTAATACCGTAAATATGAAAAAACCCGATGCTGCTCAAAACCTGCGGTATTTTACATAGAGCCACTTTAGCCTGACCTCCACAACTCAGTTAGGTACTGAGTAGGTAATATAATTCCTACCCCTGGTAAGAATAAGAACATCACATATAGGTGCAGTCAGCTTCATTAAGTTCTTACCCCCCTAAAAGACATGTGCGTGCAAATCCGTGTCGGACCTAGTTGGTTTTTGTGTTTTGCAAAAACATTTTATTATAATTAATTTATTGTTTTAGTGAATAAATAAGTTTATTTATGTATTTTTCTTTGAAACTCTGTTTTTAATAATGATCAAAACATTAATACTTTTATTACTGTGTATAACGACTATCAATAATACGGTTAACATTTATACTATTGTTTTCACTGTGTAAATAATCAGGTTTCAAGACCGCTTGACGTGCATGAGGTTGAAGGATCAAATCCTTGGTGTGGAAATTGCTTTTTGCCATGTATTGTTTCTATTTTTTTTTTGGTAATAAATTTAAGAAAAATAAAATACGTTAATAATGTGTTAAATAATAGAAATAATAAAAAATATATTTATTACTGCTATTATTTAACACAAACTTTGATCTTATTTTACAATTTGTTTTCATAATTTAGAGTTATCATAATATTCATATTTTACCTTACACAAACGGGTCCCTACACAAGTGACATCCTATCACGCAAACCATAAAATAGGAAGTGCTATAAATATTTTAGATTCACTAAGCTAACATTACAACTCGAGGGTATAGGCTTAATTTTATAAAGAAAACGTAAGTAAGAAAAATTAATGGATACCCTCAAATTTTAACATATTTCGATAGACAGAGACCTTAAGATAAAGTGACTCGGACGATACTAATTAGGTACCAATTTCATCTCAATAGACAAGGGCTCGCTGGCTAATTTGTTAAACCGGCCGGTATTAGTAAGACGCAGCTCGGTGTAGCGATGGTTCGACCCCGGGTGGAAAAGTTGAGTTCTTTTTGAAAGTATTCTTTACATTATTCGAAACGAATTCAATGTTGTAGCAGTGTAACATTTTAAAACATGAGGGGTTAGGACATAATGACGCTGACTGTACATCAAATTAAACAATTCAAATTCTTTATAGTAGCAAACTGTCTAAGCTTTAAAGCAAAAACAGGCAATTAAGTATTTTAACAACAGTCGAACAAAAACTTAATTTATTTACCATTAATTAGGTAGTCCATTTACATACAGCACCTAGTAAACGTAAGTACAACTATGTAAGTACCTATCGTTTCTATGTAGTAAGATAGCTAATTACATTTGTTTTTCATTTCTCAGATTGGCCCGAAAACCCCAGGTTCGGCTAGTTGCGAAAATCTTATAGTTCGCGTGATGATGCCAGGAGATAAGAAAGAAAACGTGGATTTAGTCGTCGACACCTCTACCGTGTCTGTCACATCTTCGCAATATGCTTTGAAGCTGCCCCTTCCACACGAAGTGGACCCTGATCGCTCGAAGGCAAACTGGGATGGAGACTCGGAGACATTAGTTCTCACTCTTAAGTTGGATAGGGAGTTAGATTTTGTTAATTTTTGAAGTGTTGTTCACGTATTTTGTTCTTTTGTAGATTATGTTTTTGGCTTTTTTGGGATTGTCCGATCAGTTTAAATCCTTCAGTCTCATAACGTTCAAGTTGCAAAATAACATATGTTAGCAGAAAGTTCAAATCTCATAAGACCCAAGTCTCGAAACCCCCAAGTTGCAAAATATCTACATCTCAAAACGTTCAAGTTGCAAAATAGTCAAGTCTCCAAACATCCACGTCTCATAATATACATTTTTTATTTAAGTGGATTTGTAAGTGGTGTTTTATATTTTTATGACAAAAATATTACCACTAACAATACGACCATGAAATTTCAAAAAAAAAATTGGTGGAAACTGTAACGTTTGTTAAGATGTGTTTTTAATATAAATAATGAAAAAGTTTGTGCGCAATTAACTCAGGCAAGGAAGAGCACCTTACCAAAGTCACAGTTTAATAAAATAAGAAACAATTGAATACACGCAAATTAATCAGAACGAAGGCATATTGTACATAATTGTAAACAAAAAAAGTTTTTTTTGGATTTTAATCCAAATCAAATGTTCGATATTTTAATTTTCTTATTTTCCTGCAATAAGCATTTGCTTATTCATCATCATCATCATCATTGCAGCCGAAAGAGTTCCACTGCTGGATATAGGCCTCTCCCAAGTGGCGCCACTTGGACCGGTCCCGTGTGACTCTCATCCAGCGGATCCCCGCAACCTTCACCAGGTTATCGGTTCACCTAGTGGGAGGCCTTCCAACTCTTCGTCTTCCGGTTTGCGGTCGCCATTCCAGAACTTTTCGGTCCCATCGGCCATCCGTTAAGCGAGCAATGTGCCCTGCCCATTGCCACTTAAGTTTGGCAATTCTTCGGGCTACGTCGGTAACCTTGGTTCTCTTGCGGTTGTCCTCATTTCTGATTTGATCACGCAAGGAAACTCCGAGCTTAGCCCTCTCCATTGCCCTTTGGGTGACATTAAGCAGTCTGATGAGGCCCATTGTGAGCGACCACGTTTCGGTCTCGTATGTAATCACTGGAAGTGGAAACACACACTGGCTTTGATTTGCTTATTAGTTGCTAGTAAATTAAAAATAAATATAGACTTATACAGGGTGTAACGGAAAGGGTATATACATAAGGTTGTGCTACAGACCATCAAAATGAACATGTTTCTCCACAAACAAACATCGTAATAACGAAAAAAATATCTGCTGCCCCACACAAAATTTCAATACCTATTCGACCCAAATGTATGGGGCAGCTGATATTTTTTTCGCTAAGATGATGTTTCTTAGTGGAGAAACATGTTCAGTTTGATGGTCTGTAGCACTCCGTTAAGTATGTATATACCCTTTCCGTTACACCCTGTATAGTCTGTATTTATTTTTATTATAACAATATTAAATAACATTGTTGTATTTTACCTACATTTACAAGCTCCAACTAATTGAATTTGATACCAACACGAATGTTTTATTTTGATTCTGATCCACTTAAATAAAAAATGTATATTATGAGACAGGGCTGTTTGGAGACTTGACTATTTTGCAACTTGAACGTTTTGAGATGTAGATATTTTGCAACTTGGAGGTTTCGAGACTTGGGTCTTATGAGATTTGAACTTTTTGCTACCATATGTTATTTTGCAACTTGAACGTTATGAGACTGAACCGTTTAAATGATCTATCAGACTATCAGTGAGTTTATGAGCAATTGCATGCTGTAGATTTTTTACATTATCTTCATTAATCAGCCTAAACTTAGTAGGTATTTCTAAACAATTGTAATATTATTGAATAAAAATTAAATTTAAAACATATCATGCATTTAGCTTCTTAAATTTTTCAAACCTACTTCTTCCGGCTATTCATAGTGTCATTGTCAGTTAATTCAATTGATATTGGCCTCTCGTATAAACAAACCTTACAAAGGGGGCCCAGCATTTTATAACTGCTTATCTACTGATGGTTATTGGCTAAATAATCACAATCAACAACGTAAGTAATGTGTGATCGTCTCGGTTCATACAAGTAATCACAATGGGTCCGAGTCAAGGTGTTTGTTTAGTTACACTAGGCGACGCCAACATCTAATACAAATATTGTAGGTATTGTAGGCGGGGGATAAATCTCGGACAACTATAGAGAAACCAACCTATCCCAGGCTACAAGTTTCGAGCTCACTTCGCTCGCTAATACATCCTATAATGTTGTATATTTTTATAAAAGAAAATATAACCTACTCTAGGTACTCATCTTCAACATTTCAGCCGAAAGACGTCCACTGCTGGATATAGGCCTCCCCCAAGTGTCGCCACATTGACCGGTCCCGTGCGACTTGCATCCAGCGGATCCCCGCAACCTTCACACAACGGTAGGCCTTCCGACGCAAAGTCTTCCGGTTCACGGTCGCCACTCCACAACTTTTCGGCCCCATCGGCTATCCGTTCTGCAAGTAATGGCCCTGCCGACTACCAGTTAAGCTTGGCAATTCTTCGGGCTACGACGGTAACCTTGGTTCTCTTGCGGATGTCCTCATTTATGATTAGATCACGCAAAGAAACTCCGAGCAAAGCCCTCTCCATTCTCCATTGCCCTATGAGTGATTTTAAGCCTTCTGATGAGGCCCATTTGTGTGACCCTACCCTACTCTAGATGAAGTGCAAAAATTTTCAAACTGGCTTCGCTCGCTCGTCCTTTCTTTATGTTCGCGACTTTTCATTTTATAAATTGGCAACATTAGTTCTATTTACGTATTAATAGAAAAAAGTGGTTCCTAGTTCACTTTCTTTTTCAGTGTTTAACTCATTACTTAACCTCGTCCCCCATCTCTCTATCTGCATTTTTCATTCAGGGTAAAACCCCCCGAACCAAAGTCCTGGCTACGGCCCTGCTATCTACTCTAATCATCTATTTTTTCATGTGACATTCTTTGATATGATTATTGACCAGGGTAACAGACCAGGCAGTGTGAGATTCTTCCCTCACTGAAACATCCCGGTATTCAACATCTCAGCATGCATGGGCTCGATAGCATTGGCTCCATACAAGGCATGTTGCTGGCTTGGCCGGCTCACTCACTTGGCATAATCTGCTTCATAAAGAAAAAGAAAGCAATAAATGCTCAGCTGGCACTTTTATTGTTGAAGTTATACTATGTTATGCTTAAGAATACCAACTGCCTACATCTTAATTATTGAAAACAGAAGAAGATCATGTCATGTTTAACCTTCCGATTGGTAGTAAAAAGAAACGGTACCTTCTGCTACATTACTAGGCCTTTTGACGCATAATGACCAAAATGATCAGGTTTTTTTTTCGCATATCGACGCATTTGTAAAATGACATATCCGCATTAGAACCAATTCGCAAATTGACACATCAGCATTTAGACCAATTTGAAAAATGACCAATACAAATAATAACGCACAATGACGCATTCGTAAAACGAAACAACAGTAGTACTTTATAGTTTAAAGGGTATTGGTGTACCTACATACCTACTTTTATTTAAACGTAATGAATTCATCAAACTACTGGCCACTTGAAAGTTTATCTCTTTGAAAATGAGCTACTTCAAAGGATTCGTCTAAAATTAACTTAATTTATATCTTTGCTCGTGCATAATTATTCATCCTTATATTGCATTTTTATTTATTTAAATTTTTAACTTCACTTTACCTTAAAGTTTTGTTTTTAAAGGAATAGTTCTTAATTTCACAGTATCAGATGGTAAATGTTTTGTTTGAAGGAATAATTCATTTTGTTTTTGCCCTTTCCTTGCCTAACCGTGAATTAGTCTCTTGACATGGCATTTTGCGCATTGCACATTTTGCGTATTTGTCAAATTGCGTATTTTAAATTAGTCAATACGCGTGTTGGTCATCATACTAATATGGCATTATGCGTATTGCACATTTTGCGTATATGTCAAAATGCGTATTTAAAATGAGTCAATACGCGTGTTGGTCATTATGCGTCAAAACGCTAGGCCTTTTGACGCATAATGACCAAAATGATCAGGTTTTTTTTTCGCATATCGACGCATTTGTAAAATGACATATCCGCATTAGAACCAATTCGCAAATTGACACATCAGCATTTAGACCAATTTGAAAAATGACCAATACAAATAATAACGCACAATGACGCATTCGTAAAACGAAACAACAGTAGTACTTTATAGTTTAAAGGGTATTGGTGTACCTACATACCTACTTTTATTTAAACGTAATGAATTCATCAAACTACTGGCCACTTGAAAGTTTATCTCTTTGAAAATGAGCTACTTCAAAGGATTCGTCTAAAATTAACTTAATTTATATCTTTGCTCGTGCATAATTATTCACCCTTATATTGCATTTTTATTTATTTAAATTTTTAACTTCACTTTACCTTAAAGTTTTGTTTTTAAAGGAATAGTTCTTAATTTCACAGTATCAGATGGTAAATGTTTTGTTTGAAGGAATAATTCTTTTTGTTTTTGCCCTTTCCTTGCCTAACCGTGAATTAGTCTCTTGACATGGCATTTTGCGCATTGCACATTTTGCGTATTTGTCAAATTGCGTATTTTAAATTAGTCAATACGCGTGTTGGTCATCATACTAATATGGCATTATGCGTATTGCACATTTTGCGTATATGTCAAAATGCGTATTTAAAATGAGTCAATACGCGTGTTGGTCATTATGCGTCAAAACGTTACTAGGTCACGATTTTAAAAAGCAAGATTCCGTCAGTACAAGAATAAATATGAAACCTTGACCTCTCGTTAATCAACTCAAATAATAAAATGAACCTGGGTTAAAACTTCCGATTTAAGAATCCATCATCCATACAGTAATCATAAATCACTGTTACCATTTTAATTAGTTTTTTGTTTATATTTGAAACATGGACAAAAATGGCATACAATCACACATGTACAATATGATCATGGGCGCCAAAAAATTTATTGCAACAAGTTTATTAGAGCTTGTAGGTACTCCACCACTGATGTGTTAGGTTTTGGATTGTCTGTATGGATTCATGCAAGGAGTAATTTTCTCGACATAAGTATAAATATAAAAGCCTATCAATCGAAAGGCAGGATCAAAAGCGAGCGTAGCGAGCTCGTGACATTGGGCACCCATTTCGAATTTGATAGGTGTTCTTTTTGTCTATGAATACAGAAATTGTGTCAGTGCTTATAGAAAAATTTAAAAGAACACGGAATGTCGGAGCAAGCTCAAAAATTTTAGCACTACATAGGGTAGGTTAGATTTTCTTTTGAACATATACATTGGATATCATATAGGGACTTACTTAGACGATTGATGCAGAAAACTTTGGAAAAGTAACATGATGCAATACTTAGCAAGCAAAGTCAGCTCGAAAATTTTTGCACCCCTCCTCGAATAAATTAAGTTATTTTCGTTAATTTAAACAGGAATGAGAATAGGAGGAACTCTGTCAACTTATGCAGAATTGAGAAGGCATAGGCATAAAGCATGTATTGGTACACGAAGCGCCCCAGAAAAAAAATCTTTGTAGTTGTCTGAGATTTCGGGCCCCCAACCGCACTGCCTAAGGACCTGCCCCTGATACGAGTTAGATTTTCAAGTGTCAAGATGAAGAGAATGCAAGAGAGAGCGAAGCGAGCTGGATAAATATATATTTTAATGGATGTATCTATAGGTCCGCAGGTAAATCTGAAATCCTGGGCCGTCCTGAAGCTCATTGGGTGGACGATTTCGTCTAAGTCGCGGGGAACACCTGGATAAGGGACGCATAGAACCGGAAAGTGTGTCAGAAAAAAGGGGAGGCCTATACCCAGCAGTGCGTGATTCCGGGCAGCTATGGTGATGATGATGATGATGATATGGAAATTCTAAACTAATCAACATTTTCGTATCAGAATGTATTAGAAAATTATCTCTGGCCACCGCGGCCAAAATGGCTCTGTATGGTGTCGGACGTAAAGAATAGCACCATCCCATATCTTCCCGTGGGTGTCGTAAGAGACGACTAAGGGACTTGCCAGAGAATGGGCAGCAGCATTATCTGTGCTTTTGTAACAACCGTACTGCGATCGCCAACCCGCCTGCCAAGCGTGGCGATTATGGCAAAACCCTCCATGTTATGTCAATGTGGCGAAACTTGGGGGAGGCCTATGTCCAGCAGTGGACGTCTTTCGGCTGAAATGATGATGATGATGATGGTGGCCAAAATGACCGGGCGAGTCACGTTTAAAATTTTAATGCTAGGGTAAACGAGGGTTTAATTTTTATTAAAAATGCCAGTTTACAGTTAACTGACATCAACTATCATCTTACTTATTTATGTAAAAGGGTATGCATGCGGTTTTTTACGTTTGCGCGTCATCCGTCTACGACATGTTTTCTGCCTTGTAAAGCCTTCTGCCTGCACTAGTCGAAACAAACAGCACTATAGTAAAGATATCGTAGGTCACCCTGAATGAGGTGTCAAGAATAAACATAGGTATCACCGCTCACACAGTTATAATAATAACCTCGTGCAATGAAGATAACAAAGTTGTGTGATTGTTCAATAACATCTTTGTCATTAATTAATTTCATGTTACAGATAGCATCTGGAAGTTCTCATACGGACAATAGGCGTAGATAGAGGTACCATATGACTGCAGTGCAGATTCTAGAAGATAAAGGGCGCTGAGATTTACATCTATGTTTTCTTCTTCTGGCCTTAGCCCATCTTTGTTTGGGGTCGGCTCCCCTTATAGTTCTTCTCCAAAAACGGCATTAGGTCAAATCGCTATCAGACATCCACGTAAGGGGTCTTCCGCGCTGTTCGGGTTTCTTACTTGTATTCCAACACTTTCCTGGTCATGGGATCTACGGACCTCCTCATGACATGACATCGCAGTCAAGTTTCTGTTAATTGATCCTGTGTCGGTGGCCCTTTAAAAGTTCCTCTGATGTCTGATGTCTGGCAATTTGATTAAAAGAGTGCCTTCGGCAGAATTGAGCATTCTCATTTCAGAGACGTGTAGTTTGTAGGATTGTTGTTTCTTGAGCGTCCAGCATTCCGCTCCGTACGTTTTTGCAGGTCTTGTACAGTATGCCTTTGACGCGTTCTAGCATTTTTTCCACTCAAGCCATTCAGTATTTTTGCGATGCGTGACGTCTGTATTGATAATGCCGCCATTCCCCAACAAGCTCTCGAGCGCCGTATTTTGTAGGTTTCAGCCGTATCTAACTACTGAAAAATAAGACAATCATCTCTTATTTCTGAAATTACGCATTTGTATTAGAGTAAAATTAGGGTTCTCCTATTTTGCTAGGACTTACCCCAATAGGGGAAAATCTATTTGGTGCTCGTGAGCTGAAAAGCTCCCGAATTTAGACAAGACAAAGAAATCAAATCGCATCATGCATTGTCGAGTCAAATCATAGATTAATAGTGCTTCCCAAAAGTCATATAAGTATATTTATTATATTAAATAAGCATAACATATTTGCTTAAATAATTAAGCATAACATATTTGCTAAAATAAGTATAACATATTTGCTTATATAAGCATAACATATTTGCTTAAATTGCTTGCTTTTATTTCAGTTACACTGCCTCGTTGGTCTAGTGGTCGCAAGCGTGACTGCTGTCCTGGGTTTGATTCCCGGATAGGGCATAGTGTTATTGGGATTTTCCATCACGAATTTCTCAATAGCAGCCACGGAGTCTGGATTTGTGCCCGGTTGATGGCAATAGGCTCGCCTCCTATTACATGGGACTTAAACATAACTGGTGAAATGTAGGTGTTCTAACTAGTAAACCTCTGCCTAACCCTACGGGAATTATAGGCGTGATATTATGTTATGTATTTCAGTTACAAACTCAATGTATATGGTTCATGTTCATATACTAATACCATGTATAATCTTGGTTACAAATGTCCGTTACATTTTAAATTATGTATACAAAAGATATTTACGTTCGATCGTGATTCGTTTCGTTTTCTGCCTCATCGACTCTCACTCATGCATCGATTAACAGCCGTTCAGCAACTTATTACTTTCAAACGAGATAAGTTATTGTTATTTCTTATTACTAGCTGAATAATACCGCTTAGACTTGAAACTAGTTACAAATAAGACAATGTGTTAAAACTAGTGTTTCTCAAACATTGTTCTGA